>OX392499.1:4840490-7789332 GCA_947623375.1 Apotomis capreana
TGCAGCCGTTTCGGCGTAATGAGCGGATAAAGAAACTCTTACTAACAGATGGCTATTGTTACGTTGGTGAGGCGTGCCCATACAAATCCAGCATCACGCTGTGTTTTTTTTTTCTATTATTCCTCTCTCCATATCGAACCGAAAAACCGATTATCTGTACAATTTTAGAATTATATAATAGATAGTTCGCTAGCGTTACAAGGAGTTATGTACCTATCCTGTACATACATTGATAAGATAACTGACAACATACCTAATAATTATTTAAGCAAATATCAGAAATAAAAACCATATCAATGATACATTGCGGCGATATGACCGTTTTTTTTTCGCCTAACCTAACCTAACTATTTATTGATCATACCAAACTCAAATTAGATATTAAATAATATAAAAGCAATTAAACTTATTAACCCAGCTTGTTATTGTATACGCAGAAAAGCTTACCTACAGTAGTCGTTGTATTAAATATACAGCTGCTATAGTTAAGAATTTTCTCTCCATAAAATAAAAACGAATAAGTAATAACAAACTCGACTTTCCCACCCACTCCAAGAATATTCCGTACAACGCTGATGTCAAAGCGTGATCCCATTCTATTCACTTAAGTATTAAGAATTTAATATATTTGAAGCACGTTCACCCCCTACTACCTACTACCCACACTCCCCTAACCCCCCTGGACACCGATCCTGTGGGGGTGGCCCCCTCGACCTCGCAGCTTCCATTATGGTGGGTGCAACGATGACATAATCAAAGTCGATTGCGCAGCAACTACATGCTATAAAATGCGTCATAACGTCTGCTATGTCCAGGCTGATCTACATTGCAGATTTTAATTGATGTTGAATATAACTTCCTGTGTATTAACCGATTGTGTTCCGCTTAAGTAACTATTTGTTTCTCTTTGATGGTATTTTTTGCGTTGAATATATATTTTTAATTTTTATTCTTATTCGTGTGCTATTTAGAAAACAGTGTTAAAAGGGTGACTGATCGATACAACCGGGCCAATAGAAATGAAGAAAGATACGATTAAGACAAATTAAGATAATAAAATAATACTAATGATTTTGGTCTGATGCTAGTCTATTTTTTTTTCGTAGCAATATTTAATAGGAAAAGACTAATGTATATAAAGCAAATCTCATATGGCCCAGGACCGTGCAAATATCATCGCATCCTGACCTTATATGTCCATCAACATTTTTATATGATTTCAAGCTAGGTACTGCTTAATAATCGCATATATCAGAATCTGTATGACATGCCTTGGGCAAAACAAAACCATTGTTCACTTTAATAACGACAATCTCAAATGTTGTAGAAACGTGGTCAACGTGTTCCTCGTGATTACCCAACTCGGGTTCTGCTGCGTATACTTCCTCTTCGTCGCGACCAACCTTCAAGACACCCTACGAATCTTTCACATCAACCTGAGCGTACACAGTTACCTGATACTTCTCTTCCCGGCTATCGTGGCACTTGCCATGGTAAAGAACCTGAAGTATCTGACGCCGGTGTCTCTGATCGCGTCTATAATGACTGCTTGGGGACTGTTGATAACGTTCTACTACATACTGCAAGATCTCCCAAAGACGAGCTCTGTGAAACCGTTTGCGAGCTGGCACCAGCTCCCGCTGTATTTCGGGACGGCTATATATGCTTTCGAAGGAATTGGAGTGGTGAGTATCGAATATCATTTTGTTTTCTAAAAGTTGTAATTTTTTTCTGTATAGAATATAGTTGAGGAAAGCGATGTCTCATGCTCGTGAACGGGTGCTTATCGTGGGCTTTGATCCGCACTTATTTCGTGACGGCTATTTTATGCTTTCGAATTGGAATGGTGAGTGTATAAAATTATAAATATCATGATAGTACATTTCGATGATACTATTATAAACAATCTTGATAAGAAATAATGGGAAATCATGTTGCGATGATAGGTACGTTATTAATGTACCTTTAGGTATCTCGTCGTTAACTAACCTTTGCCGCGAGTACGTTGACTCAAGTGATAATAATTATTATGTTTTGCAATTGACTTTTTATTATGAACTCATATTGCAAGCTCAACTAATCGTAATAAGATATGACGTATATTACGTATATATGATTGACATACCTTACCGCAAAAAAACAATTAGGTAAGATAGAACTACATCAAATAGTGAGCTAATTCGAAACTCACTTCTTATACTCAATGACTAAACTAATTTTCAATCAAAGCGATAATTCGATTAATAAATATTCATTTTTTTTTTGTTTTTACTGAAAAATCTTGACCGAGATTTTCAGCACGGCGTGTTTTGGCGCGAAGGCCAAAGCATACCTACCTATAATGTAGGTCCTACATTCAGTAGCTGTATTTAATGCCTAATAGACGGGAGTAACATTAAACTTATTGGAAAAACTACAACGCAACTCAAAAGACGTTGAAACCGAAAACGCAATGTATGAAAAAATCGCAGTTAAATGTATGAAAAAGACGTGAGGTAAACGTCGCTGGCGTTACCGCGTATAGTTGTTTTTTTTTTAAGCTGTAAATTTGTTTGCGCTTGTTACTTGCTTCCATTCGTCCCCAAAGAATGGCTCTCTGGGGTCATGATTAAAAAATTTCGACTATACTCGTACGTACGCAACGTCAAGCTTCGACGGCGCTGTCATCAAAATCAAAACGTTCATTTTGTGAGTAGGCCACAAGCGCACTTCACATATCTAAATCTGATCTACCGGCATTTCACAAGAGGGGACAGTTAAATAATAATAAATAAATATCAGACTACCTCACACAAATCGATCTAGTCCCAAATTAAGCTCAAGAAGGCTTGTGTTATGGGTACTAGACGACGATATATATACTTATATAGATAAATATATACTTAAATACATAGGAACAACCATGACCCAAGCACAAATATTCGAGTTCATCACACAAATCTTTGCCCTGGCCGGGATTCG
The DNA here is from genome assembly GCA_947623375.1 of Apotomis capreana. Classification (NCBI taxonomy): domain Eukaryota; kingdom Metazoa; phylum Arthropoda; class Insecta; order Lepidoptera; family Tortricidae; genus Apotomis; species Apotomis capreana. The sequence goes on from OX392499.1 coordinate 4,843,452, forward strand.
AACCCGGGACCGCTGCTCAGTAGGCAGGTGCTTGCAAACTGAGCCAACCGCGTCGTCGACAGTTGATGAGAAGAACGCCGAAAGAAACTCAACATCCTATCATTAACTGTGGTAGTCACGAGTTAAGTAATTCCGTTTCAGGTCCTCCCCCTCGAGAACAACATGAAAACACCAGAGGATTTCGGGGGCTGGAACGGGGTACTGAATACGGGCATGGTGATCGTGGCTGCGCTGTACACGGCCATCGGCTTCTTCGGCTATCTCAAGTACGGGGAACACGTGCTCGGCAGCATCACGCTAAATCTACCTAATGACTTGTAAGTGTTTATACTACGATTTCTAATTCAAGACCAAAAAAACTAACACAAGGTTGCCACTACGATAAAATATTTTTACAATAGTAAATTTATTTTTATTTTTTAAACACGCTACGATAATTTATTTATGGGTAACTTTAACTCTATGTTTTAACAAAATAACTAGGAATACTTATTATTACATAATTACGAGAGGAGATAATAAAAACTTAAACATCGGAGATTTTTGGTACAAAATCTGGTATTGTACTTGTAACATTTTCCATTTGGTGCAAGCCAAGAAACAAACTCAGATGTCATTTAAATGTTGTCAATTTTGCCAGTATTTCTTATTATCTGTCGTAGTTTTTTTGGTCTTGAATTAGAAATCCGAGTTTAATGTAGGAATAGCCTAACAACTGTCGGTCATGTCCAGGGATAGTGGCGCTACAAACAGCTTTCATATGGCAATAATGTGCATACGTCATATATTTGCATTAGTGAATGTCAATAGCGATTTGTCAAGGATTTGTCATCAACCAAATTCAAAACATTGTTTACCGGAATGCTGCTCAATCCTTCGTTCTTCAAGTTGATAAACAAAACAATTTGGAAAACATGCGTAGCCAATTCGTCAATAAACCATTGAAAACACGATGATTATCTATCGTCATAATGCGGTCTTTAGCATGTTTGTTTTTGTATACCTCATCTTATTGTTTTCTTATACCTCATGCTACAAGAAAGCAAGGTATGACACTCCGGAATGACGGTTGGTTGGTTCTGTCAATCCGTTTCTATGTTGCCAGTGGTGCATCATAATACTCCCCGATTCCCTCGTTACCTGTATGAATCTCATAAAATCGTAAGAAACAACAAATTTGGACAAATTAGAACTATATGGAGTGAGGGGAAATATACTCAGTTGGTTAAAAACTTTTTTAATTCAGAGGTCACAGTGTACGGAAATCGTAAGAGAAGAGATAAATACTATTGTAAGCTACAGATCCAACTACAAAACAAACAGCTTTCGGGTACCGCAGGGAAGCGTGCTGTCGCCTTTGCTATTTTCCTTTTATATTAACGATCTTCCTAAATTAACTGATTATCCCTCCGTTCTGTTCGCGGACGATATATCAATTGTAATCCCATGTACTCACAACGAATCTTATGAGCATGAAATAAATCGTACATTAGGTGACACAATACAATGGCTAGAAAGTAATAACTTATCAATAAATATTAGTAAAACTCAACATATACAATTCCGTACTCGAAAAGGCAAACACAGAAGTCTAGATATACACTACAATGGTGGTCCCGTAGATAAAGTCAGCAATTGTAAATTTCTAGGCATATATTTAGATGAATTCTGTGATTTTAAATTACAAGTAGAGTGTGTATGCACAAAAATAAATAGATTTATCTACCCTCTACGAAAGCTTCGTGAAACCGTATCGCTGGAAGCAGCTCTTGTAGCATATCATGGGTATGTAATGTCAAATCTCCGCTATGGCCTCGTTATATGGGGAAACTCCATAGATATAACAAGAGCCTTTGTTATGCAAAAAAAATGTATCAGGGCCATATTTTCCTTGGGTCCGCGCGATTCATGTAAACCTATTTTTAAAAGTTACAAACTACTGTCATTACCTTCCCTATATATTTTTGAAATAGCTGTGTTTGTATTAAATAATCCAAAGTATTTTATAAAAAATCGTGACGTAATAACGTATAATAATCGCGTGTCCAGACAGGAAAACCTATTACATGTACCTAAAGCCCGTCTTAAACACACAACTCGCAGCCCTTATTTCATGTGCATTAAGATATTTAATAGACTTCCGAAAGACATAAAAGAACTTCCTATACAAATTTTTAGAAAAAAACTATATGCTTGGCTTAGCGAATTGTGTGTTTACTCCATAAAAGAGTTTTTAAACATTAAAACGCATAATTAATTGTACATAGCTCTCTTTTTATGTGTAAAAATTATTAGGTTAAGAAAGATAACGCTATATTTTGTTACATTTTTAAATATGAACAAAATTTGGCTGAAACTTATTGTTTGCATGCTTAATTAAGCCGAATTTGGAGATGTATGAATATGTTTACCATCTAATTGTACCCATTTTCTGCAAATAAACATATTATTATTATTATTATTAAGTGTTTTAAATCAATTATTACGACAAAATAAAATTCAGACAAAGAACATGACAATTGTAATGCATAAGTGCATTTTCTTTTTTGAGCGCCAGTAATTCTTTCCTTAACTTATTTTGTTGCCATAAAGCGGCAACTAATCAGTGACGTAGAAAGTCTCACTAGCTAGTGTCATTCCTTGTTTTCATAAACCATGCTTTGATTGTAATTTTTTTTTTCAGTCTAGCGCAAAGCGTCCGAGCAGTGATGGCGGCGTCTATATTCCTGTCGTACGGACTACAATTCTACGTGCCGATGAGCATCGTGTGGCCCTTCGTCAAATCCCGGCTGACGACAGAGAGTGCGCTGAAGCACGGGGAATCCGTCACCAGGATTATGTTGATCACCATCACATGTGAGTGTCATTATTGTTGGTTTCGGGTTTGTTATGCGGACAGTTCTACATGCATCTAAACATAGACGGGACTTGAATTCACATGAAAGTGTCTTTATATTGCGAAGAACGAACGTACGACGAGTTTAATTGTACAATATAACCAGTTATGTGCTGTTTCTGAAATTTTCCAGAATCTTTCCTTATTTTATATTGTACCATTGATACAGTCTGACCAAAAAGAGTAGAAATTAAAAAGTGGCAATACAGTAGTGTCGTCCCCGTTTTCTTAGATTGATTAGAAAGGGACGACACTATAGTATTGCTACTTTTAAATTTCTACTCTTTGGTCAGATAAGATCAAACTACAAAGAAAAAATTAAATGCGTAACCTGGCGGAAGAGACTGTCAATCGAACCCGGTGCCTCTGGATTACCGGTCCAACGTGCTAACCTTTCCACCACCCTAACGCCAGGTAACCTTTCGAATTTTTCCTTATTTTGTATGAAATGAGGAAAGTTTCGTGAAATTTTCGGAAACTGCACATCACTAAATCTAATCCTACCGTCACTGAGCGTGATGGTAAAACCGCCATGCGATATAAAGGCTACGTTGACTTTGAGGAACGAAAAACGCGCACAGTGAATCAGTGAACAAAATTATTATAGAGATCATCAATTGACGAGAAAAACGATCCACATTAGAAATAACGTTGAAAAAGCGCCGAAAAAGAGTTCCTATTGTTTCTCTTTCTTTCTTATGTGTGTGAACGCAACGTAACTTACGATTATAAAAAATATTGTTGCAATAGATGTGACTTCAGATAATGTTAATAATGCTTATGCAAAGCTTCACCTTTATAAACAAAGCCAGATAAGCTCACGTCTTGTTAAACACGATTTATTGGTGACGTCTTGTCAATTCGTTTGAAAAGCTGCCCGTTCATTGACATCGTTGGCGATTAATTAACTGCCTAGGTATTATACGTACGAGCGGAAAATATCCCTTATCATTATTTATTGAGGAACAAAACTGGATCGCTGTCGGTCAGTTCCGACCGGTTCGGCGTCAAAGTTCACAGGATTGCATTCGCACGGTTACAGACGATAAAATTTATCAGGAAAAAAAGCTGGTCAAGTGCGAGATAGACTCGAGCACCGAAGGTTCCGTACGAACTATGACACCACTGTATATTGCTTTAACGAAAAGATAAACTGCACTGAGCGACAAACTTAATTTTTTTCCGTACTTTAAATAAAGTAATATCATACGTTTAACGGACTGTAGGCTTGAGTATATGGTTTTAATTTCAATTCGATAGCTCCGCGCGTTCCCGAGATAAAGGGTCTTGACAGACAGACAAACGGACAACAAAGTGATCTTGTAATCGTTCCGTTTTTTTTTCCTTTTGATGTACGGAACCCTAAAAATTAAGGAAATTGATATAAGGTTGATTTTATTTCAGTTATTGATGTTAAGTAAACAAAAAGTGGTCGAATTGTTAGATAACAACATGATATTGTATGCTCTTGCGTGGCTGAGGTCATGTGCATTTCTGGGAGTGACATTTAGGTATGTAAACTCTGTCATTGGCACGATATGTAGTATCTTTATTTTGTTTCGGCTGATTATTTGAGCGTTTTGACCGTCTTACTCTGTACGCCATATTGGCCGATTCATAAAAACAATAGGTACACATAATTTAGATAATAAAAGCCGCGACTGGTACAAGACAACCGAAAATGGCGCCACAATTCGAGTTACGGAGCTCGTCAATATTGGAGACAGAGTAAAAAGCATAACCCCGGGGTTTCCGGTGCAAGGATGATTTGACGCCTAAACTGTCGGCCTTGTGTTAAGAGGGTGCCAACGCGTTGGCTAGCTCTCTCTCTCTCACTGAGCGTAAGTGTGAGCGAGATGGAAGTGCGGGCTCGGAAGCGCGGAAATCATGTTTTTTGAGTTGTGTCATAAACGTGTGCATTTTGTATTGAAAATAGTTTTACAGTTTTTGAGAACTTATAATTGTGCATCTATTAAGCTAAAAAACATTGTTAGAAACGGAAAGGTTTTGAAGATCCAACCGAAAATATCTAAAAAAAAGGGCTATGTTCGAAAACACGATTATTACCAATCGTGTTTTCACGTTGACAAGATTGAAGAAAAACTGTTTAAGTTTCTTATTTCCAAGGAACAGATTTTTAATCAGTATGCATGTTGACATCTAGGGTTCACCTGACGAATTTTGCATGAGTGGGCTCTTAAATCATTTGTACACCACAAACCCCCGGTTATAGTATTAAGTAGACTCTATACTCTTGTCGTGATCAAGTCACCATAGGGTAGTTTAGGGAGTCAACGAAATGATGTTAATTAATCGAATTAAATTCGAAAACCGAAATAAAGTAGTTTAACCCAGTTCATTAAACCCAATCAAATGTAGAATTAAGCATTCATGTTATAAATATAAATTACCTGGTCTATTAAAGTCAAGTTTACGATGTATAAACATCTGCTTTAAAATTTAGTTGCAAGATTTCACCCGAACAAATATAGTTACATACATACATTGCGAGTTAAATAAAACCTTGTAATGCACACCATGCCATTTACTTCCCAAACTACCCCTATTGCCACGTGATCGCGACAAGAGTGCGGACAGTAGTTATTAATTCTTAATATTATACCTTACAAATGTAAAAGTTTACTGTACCCGAATTTTGGATGTTTTGTCTATATTGCGTGAACTATTCGGATTTAGCTGAAACTGGGTAGAAACATGGATCAGGGTGGGCGACGGTTTTGGGAACGTGGTAGTATTATCTCATCAAATACACGTGTCCAAAGTTTGTCTAAGTTTTCCAAACAGCTAATTAATCGTCTTAAATAATTGTTTATTGTAACTGTGCCCTTTCCGGGTCCCAGGTACTTAACGTTAATGTGCTTGTTTGCCAATACGCGGTGGTCGAAATTTTCCACTGTGTAATCGTCAATTGAACTTATATGGCGATACTCTAATGATTTATTTTATTCAACAAGTCTAATATTGACGTAATGTGTCACTTCAAATAGTTGATCGAAGATGGTCTTAAGAATGTAACCTTGTACAATTTTAATAATTACACGTATGTGTATTGTTTTTTTTTTTAATAGGATTCAGTGTTTATTTCCCAAGAAGAACGAAGTATTGAGCAGTATTCCGGTAAACAATGTTTTGAGTTTGGTTAATGACTAATCCTTGACAAATGACGTTAATAATGCAAATATCTCATGTATGCTCATTAATGCCATATGGAAGCTGTTTGTAGTGCCACTATCAATGGCCAAGATCCTTTGACTTGACAAGACTTGTTTGGCTATGAGTAAGCGAAATGAATCAGTTGATAAATGAAACTGTTTGAGAAACCATTGAAAATGCGGTGATTTATCTATCATCATTATGCGCATGTGAGGCACATTGTCGTCTTAGCATACCTGTGCACAGGATGACAGAATTGCTATAACATTTCCATAACTATAAATTTATGAAACATGTAATGTCTCATTGTTTAATGTGGTGTACACCACAATTTTTATTTAAACCAATACAAAGATCAAAGCTTAAAGAAAAATTGAAAAAGGAGCTACCTGGTGGCTGGTTGTTTGGAAGAGATCGCTCTTTAGCGATAAGACCGCCTGTTGTTTACCTCTATTGAATGTTACTTGTAATCTGATTTTGTTTGTATTTATTTCCTGTTGAGGTGTGCAATAAAGAATATTCTATTCTATTCTGGTGGAAGAGACGGGGAATCGTACCCGGTACCTCCGGATTACCGGTCCAGTGCGTTAACCACTTCGCTACCCTAGCTCCGGGAGCTAGGGTCCAGGCAACTCCTTTTTCAATTTTTCCTTAAGCTTTGATCTTTGTATTAATGGTTTATTTCCGTATCTGTTTACAGTCGCGGCGGCAGCCCTGATCCCAAACCTGAGCGGCATTATATCGCTGGTCGGTGCCGTGAGCAGTTCCGCGCTCGCACTCATCTTCCCTCCCATCATCGAGATTATGACCTTCTGGCCTGACCAGCTCGGAGCCAGGAACTGGAAACTCTACAAGGATATCCTGCTGATAATGTTCGGGCTCACTGGATTCATGTTTGGCACGTATGCTAGCGTGGGTAATATATTACGCCCCGCGCATTGAAGAGGTTGGCGGCTGGTAAGGTTAACGTGAAATTAGTGCTCTGTTGCGTTTTAACAATTACAATATTCGTTAAAACTATCAGACTTTGTGTGGCAACACTGGAAACCCAACTCGTTATTTTACAATCTGATCTCAAAGTAATTTGAGATTACGGTTTATAATTTTGTAGAACTATGACGACACAAAAAGTTCTTTAGTTTACGGTTTATAGATATGTCATCTCGTCGACAACACTGAAATGGTACATTACATAGTACATACCGGCGGTGAATTCGTCAATGTCCCAGATCGCAGGTGAATACGCTATCTGGGGCTTTACGAATTACCGCCCGTGGTTTGTCAAAAGTTTTACGTCTTGCCTAGGCCGGGAAGTAAAATTTTCTCTCCTCGCGTAGCGGGCAGAAAATCTCACTTACGGCCTAGGTTAACGTAGTTTATAACAAACTTTTCATTTTGTCAATTTGTACGAAATTCTAGCAGTCATTGTACAACTGCGACATATACGTGATGTCAACAGTTTAATATGAGCTCTATATTTTGTAGGAAGCTACAAAATTCTAGAAGTTTTGAAATTGCGATTTAAAAAATGACAATCATAATCTAAAAGAGGCAATGTGTCATAAGAGATTGGTATTGTGTAGTAAATTTTACCAGCCGGTAACAGGTCGCCTTACCGGAGCTATTCTGACGATTTGGATCACCAAAGATTTTTATAAACGTTTATTGATTTCCCCGATCATGACAATAATTGTACGTAGAACACTGTTTTAGATCTGTTTTGCTTTTTTTATATTTTTATATAGCTGTTATATGATGAAATTATTTTTAAATGAATCGTGACTTATTTATTGAATAGCAAAAGTATTAATATTTTAAATTCAAATTATGAGATGTTATTAAATTGTATAGTAAATACATTCGTGCATTATATTGAATAGTCACAAGTATGAGATTCTTACTAATATAATGTTATATGTGTAGGTACCTAACTATTTATTGTGAAGTGATAATTTAAACATTCCTCGATGGGAATTTTCAATACCTTGGGTATTTTTTTGCTTTTGTGTATATGTTGAGTTTCTGATTGCTGTTGTGCATATGTTAATTATACGTGCACTTGGTACAGTATTTATGCTTGCATAATGTCAGCGTCTTACGCTTCAGTCAAATGTTATATTATAATATTGTGTTAATTAATTGTTATGGTAACATTGTAGTTTATATTTCTACATTTATGGCAATCCTAGTATGACCCTGGCAATATAATTATTAACAAATAGAACAACTTATTAGCTAGACTAGGATATATTATCATCTTGGTATTCCTTTTAGATACAGGTAACCAAATACGTTCTTATTGTTATCTAAGTGTTTACTTGAATACAAATAACCAAAGTTTCTAATTCGATCTGATTGTTCTAAAACTGTAAGCAACTTCGTACAAATGTAATATGTGTACCCGTAATAGCTGTGATTATAATTGTAAGAACTTTATGTAGACGTAGCATGCAACATTTCAGGTATATCCAGATACTTATAATTATTGTAATAACTTAGTATACAGATAGTTAAAAAAGTTTCCCATCGTATGTTGACGCGAAAGTTAGTTTTAGTTTGCTTTCTCAATTAATATCAGTGCAAAAGATGAGATACAAATATGAAAACCAGCTTTCCGGACAAAATATGGAAAAAAATATTTTCTTTTATATTCTAAGCGCTTTAACTCCCTAACTGTGAGGTAAGATAGAATGGGCTTAAAATGGAAATTGATTAAACTTCTATTTTATTACAAAAAAGATGTGTATTAAAAATCAGTTTTCTATGATTTCAAGAAAAATCTTAATAGCGCGATGCAGGATCGACTTTTGTTTTGAATGGGCGCGCGGCGCCATGCCAGTCTGGCGCCATCTGTTGGTCATTACTTAGTGCTTTCATCACGCCGAAACGGGTGGTCATATGTTTACCAATTTTGGTACAGGGATAGCTGGACATCCAAAAATGGTTATATGATACTTTTTACTCGGGTAAAGAAAGAAATGTACGAGAGTGGAGTTGCGGGCATCTAGTATCAATTAGACATTACATAGAGCTACGATGTTGCGTGCTAACGTCGACAAACTATGAATTAAAGGCCCATTGAGTATATTTAATAACGGCCAGTGTTAGTATAGTCTTGTGATTTCATTCCCTTCTAGATTAGTATATTGGCAGCTCTATATGTTTAAGGGTGCTTCCTCACTGCGAGCAATCGCCTGTAATGTATAAGAAACAAACGACATTTTCATAATCATTTTAACCCCCGACAAAAACATGTGAATCTTTGTGTATGTCTATGGCATTGTAGCTCCAATTTGAATGCGGTTTTTTTATCGAAAAAAGATTGAAAGGGTTTTTTTTTATTTTGCATTTAGGTTACTATAACATTACAAGCGAATGCTTAACCTTAAGGTATACACGTATCTTGGTTAATCGCCCCAACTCTACTGTAACGCACCTTAATTTAATGATTGAAATACCACTGTGTCAACCCGTCTCCCATATATGTATATTGTGTGTGCACCTTAAATTTGAATACAGATCATTAGAAACCGCCTGAATGAAATTAGTTCTGGACCTAGAAAATTGTAATGTAAGCTTATTTTCGGGTAAATTACTCTGTCTTTGGCATTTTAATACCCAAATATTACAAAGGGAAAAATAAATGTACTAAGAATCAAAAGTGTGCCAACTATAGAGCCGTTTATTCCTTCTTAAATGTATTGCTAAGTGAAAATCTGTATGTTGCATTCGTTTAATCTGCTTAATGGTGCGAAATATACGTATTGCTTTTGTTCTGTGGTAATTTACCTCAGTGTGTCATTTTGTTTAATACCAATATTAAGATCTCGCTTCGTTCACTATTTAATCAGATCAGAGATATATTCGGCTAATTTTGGATTTGTATGTTTAAAGGTTTTTTTGTGTAAATTGTACTTATACGAAAATATAATTAGATATGGTGCAATATTCGCCTTCTTTTAATTTATAACCGAAATACAGCTTCGATCATGATTTGCATAATATTTTTGCTAATAATCAGCAACATCAGCATTTCGACGGCAAAAAGCGTAAACGCTGTAAACGCGAATGAATTCCCGTGGCGTTTACGGCGTTTACGTTTTTGCTTATTTTTGTTACGTTGATCACTACAGTGTCTGCCGTGAAAGTCAACTATTGTGTGATAAAAAATATCCATCCTAATTAAACTACCCTATTTCTTTGCTACGTGGTAGTTACTCCTACTCCTAATAGTTAAATTACGACAGGCTCTTTTACCTGTATGTATGGCTGCCATCCGTCTGGGTTTCCCCAGGTTTGTCCTAGTATGGCGGCAGTCAGGGAGGGTTTTCAAAAAGTGTCGGGGAAAACCCGGACACTTAAGTGAATGAAAAATAAAGCGATTGTTTAATAATAATATAATTTTCGGATACGTCCGGGGAAAAAATGCGATTCCGGGGTCGGCGAATTGCGATGGCAGCAGTCAGAATGTGATCTAGGTAGTATTTCTCGCGAGAGAAATAGTCGTGTGTCAAAGTTATGTTAGACGTACTGGACCGAAAATATCAACAAATGTTTTTGTCAAAAATTTCATTTTAGTGACAAGCTTTTATAGCCGACTGTACTTTTCTTTGGATATACATCAAATGCTCACTGAGCCGATTCTAAGGAGCCCAAACTCGGTAGGATTGCTTTTTCTATTGTAGAGTTCCTATGGCCACCTTCCGGCTCCATCATCAGATCAGCCCCATGGTACCGTATTATTGTATTGTCATCAAAGTTAAGTAAGTATGTAAAAATTCAGCTCAATCGGTTGACGATATCTGCTTCAAAATTGAGTTGCAAGATTCCACCCGAACAAACATACATACTTACATACAATTTAAGTTAAATAAGTTTCTGTCAAAAATGTCATTTTAGTGGCAAGCTTTTATAGCCGACTGTACTTTTCTTTGGATATCCATCAAATGCTCACTGAGACGATTCTAAAGAGCCCAAGCTCGGTAGGATTGCTTTTTCTACTATAGAGTTCCTATGGCCACCTTCCGGCTACATCATCAGATCAGCCCCATGGTACCATATTATTGTATTGTCATCAAAGTTAAGTAAGCATGCAAAATTTCAGCTCAATCGGTTGACGATATCTGCTTCAAAATTGAGTTGCAAGATTTCACCCGAACAAACACACTTAGATACATACGAGGGGCGTCTGAAAAGTTCTAAGCCTAAGGTATTTCGAGGTTATATATGCGTTTATGATACTGGCCACTAGAAAGGCCATTTAAAAACAAATTATTAAAAAATAACATGTCACGTTTTTATTATTCTGTTTCGAGATATTCAACGGAAAAGTACATCATGTGTGAATTACCAACGAATATTACGAAAATTGAGCACCATGCTGTAATTAAATTCCTTACAAAAAGTGACAAATCACCGCAGTGTATTTTTGAGGAAATGGCTATTATTTACGGTGATTCTGGGCCTTCTTATGCCACAGTCAAAAAGTGGAGTCGCTTATTTAAACTCGGACGGGAATCGATCGAAGACGACCCCCGCTCAGGGCGGCCAATATCGGTAGTAGTGACCGAAGAAAACGTAGCAAAAGTCAAAAAGCTGGTATTAGAAGATAGAAGAATTAAGGATTGGCAAATAGCTGAGGTCTTAGGTATTAATAAAGAAAGAGTCGGAGAAATTTTACATGAACATTTGTACATGAGTAAAGTCAGTGCTCGTTGGGTATCGAAAATGCTAACGACCTTCGATAAAGTACGTCGTGTGGAAACTTCTCGGGCGTTTTTAGAATTGTGCGAAGATGATTTAGATGAAGTTTGTTCCCGAATAGTAACTGTTGATGAAACATGGATCAGACAGTATGATCCGGAGTGTAAGTCTGAGTCGATGCAGTGGATTGAAAAGGGTGAAAGGCCGCCGAAGAAATTTAAAGTGCAAAAGTCGGCCTCTAAGTTAATGGCTACGGTATTTTGGGATTGTGATGGCATTCTTTTAATCGATTATTTAGAAAAAGGCTCTACGATAAACGGAACTTATTATGCAAATCTAATAAGACAGGTGCGACAAGCCATAGTTGAGAAAAGGCGGGGTAAACTAAGGAAAGGCATTTTGTTTTTGCAAGACAACGCACCCGTTCACACCGCTAATGTTGCGAGGCGTGCTCTGAAGGAAGTTGGTTTTGACGAAATTGACCACCCACCCTACAGCCCAGATCTAGCCCCAAGCGATTATTTTCTATTCAATAATTTGAAGAAAGAGTTGAGGGGAAAGCGATTTAGAAGTGACGAAGAGATGAAGGCGGCTGTACAGGAGCATTTTGAAGGGCAAAATGAAGATAATTTTTTTAATGGCCTAAAAGCACTGTATAAAAAATGTAAAAAATGCATTGATTTAGGAGGAGACTATATTGAAAAATAAACACGAGTTCATTTGTGTAAATTGTTTTTTTCTATCTTAGGCTTAGAACTTTTCAGACGCCCCTCGTAAATACATACATTGCAAGTTAAAAGCTTTTAATAAAAGCTTGTAAAATATAGAAAAGTTGGTAACTAAGTAGTGAAAAAAAAAGATTTCGCTTCTATAGTTCCAAAACGAACTGTTTTCCGTCGGAATCATGAGTTGAATTAATATTTTCTTTGGAAATACTTTCTTTTTAACAATATTTAATTATATTCATATATTCAACATGTCGTTTCACTTACCGATTTGAAATTGGCGCGTGGTACAGAGAAAGAAAAACCGGAACACAGATTAGCAATTTACAACCTCCACAAACAATTCGGTAATGAGATGACAAACAAGAGTAGCCAACTTATTAAGCAAATGTTCCAACGAGAAATCCTCATAAAAGAACATGGAAAATGTTCAAAATTGTAGAGCACTATGATAATTGAGGCAATTGGGAATATTATGCAAATTCAAAATTAGTTTTTGCAAGCGGACAAACTAATGCCAGTCTAAAAGAGTACAAATGAGATAACCTAAAAACAAAGTCGATCAATCTTTCAATTTCTGAACGGAAGAAAAAAAAAAAGCAACATTCAGCTGAAATGTCATTCACCGACAACAATTAAAAAATGTCGGAATCGTGTCAAGGCGGTAATTGTCATGAAAATATCGAATATGGGCCCGACGAATCACCCACCAAACTCATCGTCAATTACATTCCTGAAGTCATGACACAGGATATGATGTTCTCGCTGTTTTCCACAATGGGTAAACTGGAAAGCTGCAAGCTGATAGCCAACAGAGGATACGGGTTCGTGGAGTACGCGAGTGCCGAGGATGCCGTGAAGGCGCGGAAGGCCTTCAACGGCCTGCTGATGCAGAACAAGACGCTCAAAGTGTCGCACGCGCTGCTCAACCCCGAGGCGAAGCCGCCCACGAAGCCGGAAGCCGACTGGAACCTGTACGTGTGTAACCTGCCGAACGAACTCACCTTGCAGGACTTACACGGACTTTTTGCACAATTCGGTAAAATAGTAAATTCCCGCATCGCCGCGGGCATAGCGTTTGTCTTATATGAACACCAATATGAAGGGGAACGAGCCATCCAAAACATTAATGGCACCACCCCGCCAGGTTTTTTACACCCTTTAACTGTTAAGTATGCTAATAAGACTAACCCTAATAAACATAAAAACAATAATAATAACTTTACTAAAAATGCATTGGTTAAACCTTATCATTGGATTAATCATATGGGTGCTATAGGAGACCACAGCTCGCCGAGCACATGGTCTATTTACATTTATAATATTGCTCCGGAGGTGGAGGAGTTGACTCTGTGGCAGCTGTTTGGTCCATATGGTGCTATAGTGTCGGTTAAGATAATTAAAGACCACCAGTCTAACAAGAGCAAAGGCTTCGGGTTTGTGACGATGCGGAACTACGACCAGGCTGCCATGGCCATCCAAGCCCTTAATGGCTACGTGCTGCATTCCCAGCCTCTCTCTGTTAGTTTCAAAACACAAAAAAGATAATGTCTAAAGCAAAGCCTTAAAAAAATTTACAATATCAATACAGTAATAAATAGACAAGACAAATATTGGTCCGCATATACAAACCGCATCTAAATAATCCTGACTCTTGACTCATACACCTTTGTGAAGTCTGGCGACTCTTGTTGAAAATATTATATTACTTTGAGCTATCAACATTGTTAAGTTTGTTTCTTATTATGAATAATAATTTATTCAGTTTGCTCGTTAAATATTTCAAGTTTACTAGACGTTTAAGATTGTATTGAAAAATTGTTATTTGGAATTTCAACATCAGTTGTGAGCTATCGTAGCTTCATTATTTTTATCTATTATTTAAGTATAATAAACCATTTTAAAGGAAGTGCTTTTACAAGATCTTACTAATTGATAAGCCACATTGAGATGTTTAATCAACTACTAGTTTTAGTTGTACACTTTTTATAACATGATGTCTATTTAGGTAGTGAAAATGAGATCTAGATTATATCATATTTATACATTTAGTATAAAATTTGCTGAATTAAAGTTCATTTTCACAATTTTAGACACTGTTTTGATTTCTTATTATCATAGCCTGAGGTTTATGGTGCACAAATGATTTGATTCCTACTGTTGGCCTAGTATCAAATCATTTGTGCACCAATAACCACAGGGTATGCTTATTATCCCTTATTTGGATAAATGTATCTAATATTTAACACAATGCATTATTTTTTTGTAATAAAAATATATTTACCTTTTTAATTTTACAAGTTTTGTTTTATATTCATCTTTACAAGGTGACAAATTCTATTTTATCCCAATGTCAAATTAAACAATTTTATCTAATCATTTTAAGATAATTGTTCTGGGATTTATTCTGATATCTACTTACAAGTTTTTAATGAATCTATTGATTATTCATATCTAGCTTCAACAAGAATGTTAATTTTGCAATGTTTTACATGCCTTATCTAGTGGCCTGAGCCTGAGAACTGAATTACATTAAAATAATTACCTAATCCATTATTATTCTTGGTCATCAAATTGATTAAAAACAAACTACTTACAGGGTGTAATTTATTTTAATCAATTCTGGAATCTACTGCATGTAAATCAATCAAATAGTATAATGTATAGTTGTTATCTATGGTCAACTATGTCGACAATTTATATAAAACATATAACCCAAATGCAAGTACATGCCCCAGTCATAGTGCAGTGCCGGCACTTATCATGACCTCAGCGTGTTTGGCTAATTCGCCTTATCTCTGCGCATCCAATCTTATCAGTTCCCCAACTCCGCCGCTAGATGGCGCTGTCTGTGTCGATCGCAACCTGCAAAATGCTAGCGGCAAAATGCGACACTGCAAGCACTACCCATTCCAGAAAGACGTATCTTCTAAGTAATTTTAACGATAATAACGTCTTTCTTTAAAGTGGTGGAACACGTGCGTGGTTGATGACGCATCGGATGGAGTGAAATGATGATGTGTCGGTGACCGGGTCTAGCGAGAAAGCATAAGTAGGCGGCCGGCAACAACCTAGGCCCGGTTGTACCGACCTTCGGGCTATTGTTGGAATGTTATTGGAAGGTGATTTACGTTTAGAGTAAGGAAAGCGCCGTTTTCAAACGAATGCGTAAACATTAACTTTACAAACTTGTATTGCAGACCTTATATATATACAAAAGTATACTACTTCCGGGTACTTTCGCACAACAACAGACAATTTGTATATGTAAAATGGTGGTTTAGGTTTAACTGCTATTTGCCAGCATAAAAGGGAAAACGATGACTGTTGCTGGCGTTGAAACTGCGAACACGGACATCATTTCATTAGTGCACACTGCACTGCACACAAAAAGTGAGCGGAAGTATGGTTACGGTACCGAGCGTTCTATTTAACTGGAGATAAAATAATGTTTAGCTATTGCCCGCTCTCGAGTATATTTTGTCCGAGACTGAAAAAGCAAACCGAAATATTTTGAAAACAATATTTTTCATTCTCATTCATTATTATTTTCTCAAGCTGTCCAAATCATTTAGATTCTGTTATATACTTTTCATCAGTTTCATCACACTTGCTCGTAAGTCAAGGGTTTACATGCTAGAAAACCGGGCGTTAAGTCGTATATTACGCCCTAGTTAATTTTGGTATTGACTACTATTTATTACTTTTGTTTTATTTCCTCCAAAGTGTGATGAGAGACGTCGTACGTGACTCTGGTGGTAAAGGAATTCCAAACTCATGTCATTAAAGCCCTCGCCTTCGGCTTCGGGCTTCTAATAGAACCTCGTTTGTAATTCCTTCTACTATACACTACTATTACGTCACCCTAGGCCGTAAGTGGGATTTTCTGCCCACTATGCGGGGAGAAAATCTCACTTCCTGGCCAAGGCAAGACATAAAACTTTAGACAAACCACGGGCGGTAATTCATAAAACCCTAAATTGCATATTTATCACAAACACCTGCGATCAGGGACATTAACGAATTTGCCGCCCTTGGTATGTAATGTACTATAATGACGATTTAACGGCTAATTAACCTGTAAATTGTTTGAAAATGCCAGGCTTAATCGGTCATTACCAACTAGCAGAGCATTGTGAAATTTTGCCTTTAGCTTAGATGAGCATACTTCATTTAGGTAAACCACGAAAAATACTTTAATACCTGCCAAGTTAGTATCGTACAACCCTTCAAAAGATTCAAAAGTTCTGGCTTGCAGACACGTTCGGCGCATGCCTGGGTCACCCATAGCGTAAATCGATAAATTTGTAGCAAAACGCAGCTGTCAACCCTCCGGCCTACATTTCACTCATTAATTAATATTATAAACAATAACTGTAAATGTTATAGCGTGTGTAAGTGCGTGGCGTGAATTGCGTGTGGTTTAGTTTTCGGACGGGTGCCGAGTTGTGCGGCCGTGGAGAGCGAGGGGTCTGCCGTGGCGGGGGGCGTAGGCCTCACCGTGAGTAGCAAGGTAACGTGACGTAAGATACCTTAATAGGTCATAGACACCTGCAGCTGTTTTGACGCGTCTAGCGCACGATAGATGAAGCGGGGAAGATGCTTATAGGTATCCTCTCGTTTTTCTTTCGTCAACTTTTTCATTTCATCCGTCACCAAACAAATTTAATGTGTGTGCGAGTGACTGATGTTTTAACATTTATCACTCGCGTGATAATAGCGATCATCGGCCTGTATGTTGTTTATGCGTCATATGCAAACGTTGAACAATTTGTAGCTCAGATACGTTTGACTGATGCAATGCCGCGTTGCATTGTCTTATCCAGATTTGTGTGATCTTTGTGCATGTGTTTGCATGAC
The DNA here is from genome assembly GCA_947623375.1 of Apotomis capreana. NCBI lineage: Eukaryota > Metazoa > Arthropoda > Insecta > Lepidoptera > Tortricidae > Apotomis > Apotomis capreana. The sequence continues at coordinate 4,860,810 of OX392499.1, forward strand.
GCATGACCCTGAATTTCACGTTTAAGGTCGCGATACGTTTGAACTAAATTAGCGATTTATGATACACATCCTGTGGATAGCTTTGTTTAGGATTGCGTACCTATGACCTTGATCTCACCTGATGGAATGTGAAGATAAGGTCGAAGATGGAGCACGGTAATCAGGAAGATGCCTGTTCACTCTTGCCTTTAAACATCAGAGTCGAAGGGCAATAGGGAAGAAAATATCAAGTAGGAGCAATTCGTACATAGGATCTATAATTTACATTAGGATAGGTACCTAAAGGGGTAGGTAAACTGAGTCAAATTCTTGTAAGCAAGTAATTCAATGTGACTAGACTTTTGTTTCTCTACCATTGTACTTAATTAATCACGAATAAGGATGTATCTATAAAAACAAAAAAAAATGGGCTGTAGTACCTTTATCATATCACGCCCACTTTTCTTGTCATTCAGAGGGTGGCAGTGCATGTCAGTGTATAAGAACCTATCTATTGAATTGAACGTGCCAAGTGCCCACCTTTGTCGTTCACTGACATGAGCTGCCACCATAGAGTATATTGAATGTTTGCTGCCACCCTCTGAATGACAAGAAAAGTGGGCGTGATATGATAAAGTACTACTTACCTACAGCCCATTTTTTTAATATACCCAGTCTTATAATCTAGACTAGACTGAATGATCTCGAAGTTACTTGTTCTTTATTTTCCGGATTATTTAGGTACGGTTACACATAAACGTACCTACGTTTGTACGTTATATTATATCATATGACACACTTACCTACCTAAGATAAGAGAGTAGAGTAGGTACTCTAGACATACAAATAGGCCCCACAATCATCAATTGTCTTATTTAGTATAGAAACTGTCAGCTCACTCTACAAAGTCCCTTGATGAGTCAAAATGCAAGGCTTTAAAGTAGACCGACCCTGCCAACAGCCATGTTTTTCTACATACCTACTATCTATAGGGTGACGGCACTAATCATGGACAGTTTAAGGACACAGGTTTACCTAGACAAGTATAATATATATGTAGAAGAGAAGAGTTAGGTAATACAGTGTTTATTAAATAAGACAAATAAAGACGAATCAACTGTTTAGCACCTACGGAGATCAACATAATGGGTTGTAGAGTGATAAAAGGATTACCTCATTCAATATGTATCCTCATCAATAACGACGATAGTAGATAATAGGGAGTAATCAAAGGGAAACACATGCAGTACCGATCCCGAATAAACAAGATAAGGCCAAGAAAGTGATGATTACTGTTCAATATATTGTTAATTCATTAACATTTATCCCATTCCTGAAAATGTCGAGTTCATTCCCAACAGGTGTACCCAAGTCCGGGGGCGGCGCGCGGCGTATGGGCGCTGCCGCAGCCGCCCCCCTGCACCATGGCGGCCGAGGAGTCGCTGCCCCCCTGCTCCCCCATGTCGCCCGACGCACCTGCTGCACCCCCCCGGACGATCACCAGCTACCACCACTCGGATCTGCATCAGCTGATATTTGAGGCAGTCCGATCCAGGTTAGACCCCAGTTTAGTGTTCACTTTTAGCCTTTACAAACGCAGCAAACCAAAATACACTTGCATCACATATGAAACAGGTAGTAACGTGCCCACCGCGCCCATGTGTACCATCGACAGCTACCACCACTTGGATTAGCGTCAGCAGATTTTTGAGGCAGTTCGCTCTAGGTTAGACTTCACTTCAGTAGTGTTAGCTGTCCCTCTGCACCGAGTAGTCGCTGCCCACGGCTGCATGGTGTCCGCGCCATCAGCCAGCACCCGGATCTCCAGCAGTTCACTTAGACTTTATAAACGCAGCAAACCAAAATACACTAGAGAGTTGACCTCAACAGTGTTGTATAAGGTAGTAGTAGTGTTAGCTATCCCTCTGCACCACGGCGTAGAGGAGTTGCTGCTCCTATGCTCCTACATGTCGCCCGCTGCGCGCGTCCTCACCATCACCAGGTATCCTGGTAAGAAATAGCATCATTCGACAATCCATATCCACTCTTAGTTAAAGAAGCATTAATGCAATAATTATCGTGTAGGTATATCGTATAGGTATCATTAGTCCGCCCCATTAATTACCATGATTTTCTAGCGATTTCGTTCTATATGCCACTTAAGTTGGCATACCAATTAATATGTTTTAAGCAAGTAAATAGGTACAGCTGCGAGTTGAGTTCACGCATAGTTCTCTAATAACAGTAATAACCTACTTAACTTCAATGATTGGGCAAGTGTGAACAAATACTCACTACTCATCACTTTCCTATGTCACTTTCTAAATTCCAATCGTCTGTTCCGATTCACCTTTATGACTTATTGTGATTTACTTTACAATTTAATATTTAATAGATAATTTAACACTTACTTAAAATACGCATTGCATGATTAAACCGCATCCCGACGAAAAAGGAGGTTTTGCAAAGTGTGGTTTTGAAAATAGGCCTTGTGGGTCATATCATATCTGAATCTAGAATTCTGAATAAATTTACTTGGATTTGTTTTTTCTTTAAAATACAGAAAGGTAATTAAATACACTTTGTTTTTTTTTTTTATATCATTTATTTATGTCTACCGTAAAATATTTTCCGCATATTGCCAAACTTACTTATTCCTTATGCATGAACGGAACAGCAATCGCCACCTGATGTTGTTGAACGGTATGCATTAATTCACTCTTGAAAAGTCCTAAGCCAAGCGAGGGTAATTTGAGTCGCGTAATTTCGGTCACGTCATAACGATATGTAGGTATGTGTACGTGATCACGTCACACTAAGCTTGGCGTGACCGAAATTACGCACCTCAAATTACGCTCGTCTGGTTTCACCCTAACTCAACTCAACTTAGTTTCTCTTACTCTCTTTCAGCGAAGTGTCCGAGATCGAGCGACTAGTGGAGAAACTGGGGGTGGAGGTCCTCAGTGCACGCGACCAGCACGGGTACACGCCGGCGCACTGGGCGGCCCTGGACGGCAGTGTGGCGGTCATGCGGTACCTGCTCGAGCGCGGGGCGCCCGTCGACCTCTCCTGCCTCGGCACTCAGGTTAGGCTTGGCTGTCCTCAGGACAATAGCCAGTATGACTAGTGGAGAAGCTGGGGGTGGAGGTCCTCAGTGCACGCGACCAACACGGGTACACGCCGGCGCACTGGGCGGCCCTGGACGGCAGTGTGGCGGTCATGCGGTACCTGCTCGAGCGCGGCCAATGGTCAATGGTTAGGGGTCAATGGCCAGTATGGCTTATACCCCAGCTTGCAACAAAAGAGGGGTATGCCTGTTTGTTTATTGATTGCCAAGAATCGATAAAGATTAATATTGTTATTCCTAAACCCGGGTATGATGGTACAGTGGCGGATCACGTAGCAAGAGTAGCAAATGCTCTAATAGTTTCGGAGCGTAAAATGTAAATCTAGATATATCCTAGAAGTGTGAAAATATTTTTCAAATTAATTTGGGAACCATACTACCACCACCAAAGCGACACCTAAGTTAAACTCTACTTTCTTTGGTGGAGGTTACGACTGTAATTTAAAATATTAGTAGGTACATTTTTAAAAGAGAGCGCTGCTGGTCACATCACAAATATCGTTTTCAATTCTTCTGCTTAAAATGTACGCGAAAGTGCTCGTTTTAGCCCCAGGGTTTATTCAAAAGGGGCATTTGCCCCTGGTCTTCCTAAAGCTGTCACTGCATATCGTTGTACAGATACGAGCGTGTATGCTGCATGTGTTGACGCTAATAAAGGAATAAAACCTATAAAGGACACTTCTCTCGTTGACCTAGAATCATGAAAGGACGATGGACAAATTTGTACCGTTGGTACATACAAATGGAACGTGTCAGTGTCACAGTGCACCAGCTCAAAAAGCTCAAGTATTTCTAAGACGGCTGGTGTTAAAACTGCTATTTATTACAGGGACCCCGTCCTATCCACTGGGCCTGTCGGAAGGGGCACGCGTCGGTGGTACAGGTGCTGCTGCAATGTGGAGTCGCGGTCAACGCTGCTGACTTTAAAGGTTTAGCTTATTCACACTTTAGATTATGATCAGCCCGTCTTGCCCAACTATGCTTTCCGACTCTCGTCGCGTCTCCTACAGTACTGTATAGAAAAAGATAGGCAGTGTATCTCGAGCGAGAAAGAGTCGCGAGTCATGAAAGTTGTATTAGAGCTACTGTCCAATTAGAATCCAGTGACAATAATTTGCTGGTTGTGGGGACTCGCTTGATGCGGGTCGCGCTATCCGGCCCATGTGGAAATCTATTCAGGAGGCCTGTGTCCAGCAGTGGACGTCTTATGGTTGAACTGGCGATGATGATGACAATATTTTGTACCTCTAATACTTTACCTTATGTAGTTGGTGATCACCGTATAACCAAATTAAATGAAGAGTTGTTGTTGAGAACTCTCTCATCAGCAAACATCAATTATTGATGATGATTGCTGATTTCAGTCTATTATGTAGTAAATCAGTATTGTTATGTCTAGCTACACTCAATTCACGACCATGAAGGCGAGATAGCCTTTCTCCTTATATGATTCATCATCGTTATCTCTCTTACGCAAATTTTATCACGTATGAATGGTCGGGCTTTAAACATGTAAGCCTTCTTTCCAGGATTAACACCTCTCATGACCGCCTGTATGTACGGCAAGACCGCCACAGCAGCGTACCTCCTAGGCATGGGCGCTGCCACCAGGCTATCCGACATCAATGGGGACACCGCCCTCCACTGGGCAGCGTATAAGGGCCACGCTGACCTGGTCCGACTGCTCATCTACTCGGGAGTGCCACTGCATTGCACGGACAACTTCGGTTCCACGCCACTCCATCTAGCGTGTTTATCTGGAAACCTGACGTGTGTGAGACTGCTTTGTGAGAAGGTAAATTCAATTCGGACCATTCATGCATAACTGCAAGCCCGACTACCAACCTGACTTATCCAAAGTATCTTAGCTAGGGTAGGTAATGTCTCAATTCTAGCTTCCACCAATGCAGTTATGGCGAAAGATGATACCAAGCTCACTGCTCTCAATACCTGCGAGGTCCAAATATAAATTGTCAGGAACGGCCCGCCATGTTTCGAACTCATATGGAGCTCTTCGAAGCATGTCGGGCTGTTCCTGACAATTTTTACGTGAGTTTATACCGTTTTTATGATTATTAAGGCGACTCCGTACGTGGAATGGTGATTTTTAAAGTCCTAAGGCTCGTAATCTAGCCAACGGAAAAATCTGAAAAAAATATATGTTATTTTTGGCTATTTCTTCTAAAAAATTATAGTTGGATTTTTTTTAAAGCAATAATTACTATGGAAAAAATAATGTTGAAATAGGGTCGTTTTCAATTTTCAATTCCCTAAGGCTTCTAAACTACAAGTGATATTTACACGGCTCTTTTGCAAGAACATTGACAATTTATTGATCTTTAATCGTATTGTTTAAAAGTTAGTAAAATGGAAATTCGGTCTAATAAAGCATCAAAAAAACTGAATTTCCGCGAGCGCGGCCGTGCCCGGGCTGCGAGCTCAGTGTAAATCTAACCGTCGAAGGGGAAGGCTGTGTCACTTGCTCTCGCGAGCCATCTAGTTACGGAAAATTGTTATAGTACCGGATCCCGCGGAGGTTCGATCTGTCTTCGTGCGTTTGAAGTGTATTTTAAGAGAGTGTAGTTCGTTTTTTCACACGACTACGCTATGCGACATAACAAAAAGCACTCATTTTCATATACTTAGAATTAAACTCAACTGTTTTTTTTCGTATAGGTATCTATTAATTTTAAGTACTTATAAAAAAAATTGTCATTGCTTAGCATTCCCGGACACATTTGGATACTTAGATATTCTCAGTCATGGGCCCACACCAGACAGGATTCCCAGAAAATAACACTTTTGGTGTGGGTTTTAGGGCCCTTCTCTTTGTAATATTAGAGTACCTTAGGTATTTCGGTTAGTAAAAAAAATCTGATAATACAGATATTTAAGTATGATAACGTCTAATGATCTTTCTTAATTCAACCCTAAGAGATATGAATATTGTAATGCAGAACAAGTAGTGTTCGTTTGAATACCATTGTAATATTCGGTAAAACGCTAATTTACGAATACGAATATTTATTGTAAGTATTCACATTCGTTGCGTCACTAGTACAGTACATGACATATGATATAAAAATACATTATCAAAAATTACAATAATTTTCTAGTTCAAGAAGGCAAGTGACAATTTTGGCATGAGGGCTTATTTATGTAAATATAGTCAGAATACACATTTGCATCAATAAATTTCCCACTTCATATTTAAATCTAAATGGGCGTTAGTAATTATTGACATATCCGCCGGGCCTAGCTAGACATACCTAGCCTGGCCATAAGTTCTGTTCCAATTGTTTACCGTTTATAAAATAGAAACCTGATTTTTATTACATATCGTTTAAAAGCTATATATTAATGATAGGATTACAGTTGAATTAATGAAAAAATATATAACTTTATTTAGACTCATCGTAATGCCCGGACTTGATTTTTGACTAATGCTCAGAATTTTTCTCTCTTAGTTTGCCAGAGGGCAATGAAACGATCTTGGATCAATCGCGGAAGGAACGCCAAAACCCAAATAGCTTACGTAACTCAGACAACCGCTAAACTAAAGTAGGGCTGACACGTTTGCCGCATGTCAACCGATCTGCAGATCAAGAAATCTACACCCACCCAATAAAATTCGGAACTTCTAAGTTAACGTAAAAAAAAGATACGGCTATTTATGCCGCAAAAAAACGTATCTACGCTGGAAAGGAAAATAATCCAAGAGACACGGAGCTAACTTTACAGGAGATCTAAAAACTACGAACTTTTTCAATAAAATAAAAAGTTATTAAATATTCTGTGGACCTACTTTTTAAATGAAGCATTTTATAATTATAAACAACATCATGTTCTCTACATGTCGCTTTTGTTATTTTGTCTATTAATGGAATAATTTAAAATTTAGCATCGCTTACGCAAAATGGCTGTCAAAATAGAATTAGGTAAAATTATCTAAACGACACGTTTCCCGAGATATTAGTCAGGTAAAATAGTATAATCTACATTTTACACAACATTCAACATAGTAAACAATATCTATGTGCATACGATGCTCATTTTATATAAACAATATCATGTTTTTTACATGTTGCTTTTGTTATTTTGTCTACTAATGGAATATTTCAGGAAATAGCGTCGCTTACGCAAAATGGCCGTCAAAATAGAATTAGGTAAAATTATCTAAACGACACGTTTGCCGAGAAATTAGTCAGGTAAAATAGTATAATCTATTACACAACAATCAACACAGTTAACAATATATAAATGTGCATGCTCATTTTATAGTCTGGTAAATATATAAATGTGCATAAATCAGCATGAAATAAATCAAGAAAAATTATCTAATCGCCTTTGTAGGAAATATTTCAGACATGAAAAGCTATTTATCGTACTATAAAACCTCACGATTTATGCTTTAATTAGAGGAAAATATTTATTTTCAAACATTAAGATTAATGAAGTGACATTTAAAGTTCTCTAAGACAAAAACTTATGGTCCAACTACGCAAATACAAAAAAAAACTGCTTTAGAAATGTTAAAGATTTATTCATCAGATATCACGTGAAATTTCAATTTTATCAATTTTTATGTGTGATCTGCTGAAAGATTTCCAGTAGTTCTAGACCAATGTATGGTAGCAAACGATAGCTATGATATGACTAATGAGAACAGCACAAGAGTTCTCAAGACTGCAGTCACTCGGTACTCATTAAGGAATTTTAAATCACGAACTACGTGAGATTTCAAGTTTTACAATTGCAATGAGATAATATCCTATCCTAACAAGAATAACAAAACTACCTACAACTCGTAAGACACTGTTTGAGCGAGATGGCGTTTGGGTCCATCAAGCGAGTCCAAAGTAATGCCTTAGCGCCACAGACACAGATTTACACCGCAAATGGGCCTAACGGCCTTTATAAATATATTGAATTACTACTAAATGTGTGATATTTTATAAAACAGAACCGGTAAATTCCCGGTCCCTTCCACCAGGTAGCTCCTTTTTCAATTTTTCTTTAAGCTTTGATCTTTGTATTCATGGTGTAAATAAAAATTGTGGTGTACCCACATTAAAAAAATGAGACATTACATGTTTCATAAATTTATAAAAAACTAACAGCGCCCTCTCTCGCTTGCTCGTTCACCACTGTAAAGTGGTGCGGTAAGATGTGAATATTAACGTATTCACATAGAGGTCGCTAAGGTGTACAAACCTTTCAAATAAACAATGCAAAGATCGACACACAAAGCATAAGGAAAAATTCGTCAGGTCTACGTGGAGCGAGGGTAGCGAAGTGGCTAACGCGCTGGACCGGTAATCCAGAGGTACCGGGTTCGATTCCCGGTCCCTTCCACCAGGTAGCTCCTTTTTCAATTTTTCTTTAAGCTTTGATCTTTGTATTCATGGTGTAAATAAAAATTGTGGTGTACCCACATTAAAAAAATGAGACATTACATGTTTCATAAATTTATAAAAAACTAACAGCGCCCTCTCTCGCTTGCTCGTTCACCACTGTAAAGTGGTGCGGTAAGATGTGAATATTAACGTATTCACATAGAGGTCGCTAAGGTGTACAAACCTTTCAAATAAACAATGCAAAGATCGACACACAAAGCATAAGGAAAAATTCGTCAGGTCTACGTGGAGCGAGGGTAGCGAAGTGGCTAACGCGCTGGACCGGTAATCCAGAGGTACCGGGTTCGATTCCCGGTCCCTTCCACCAGGTAGCTCCTTTTTCAATTTTTCTTTAAGCGTTGATCTTTTTATTCATGGTGTAAATAAAAATTGTGGTGTACCCACATTAAAAAAAATGAGACATTACATGTTTCATAAATTTATAAAGAACCGGTAAAGTTGTCTAACTACCAATTTAACGAAAATATTTGTTTTTTATTACATTCTATGCGACAAATACGACTCAATTGTCATTCAAGCAATTCAAGATAAGCGACAGTAGTCGATCAAAGTCATATCAGGTAAAAAAGGATAAGCGACAATGGTTTCATAGTATCAAAGCAGGTAAATTTGGATAAACGCCAATAGTTAAGATACGACAATCAGGTAATTTAATCTATGTTATTTTTTTTTATAGAATCTTATATCGATTCTGTTTAATAATGTGGAAATACCACATTTTTACTTTTTGGATGATGCGCATAAGCATTTTAAACACACATGACACAGAGGGCGCTCCAGTAGCGAAGAATTATGGAATCAAAGATTTAGTGTGATTGACGTAACGATATGATAGCTCAGTTGGTAGAGCACTACGCCGGAAACTTAGGGTCGCAGGTTCGAGTCCTGCTTACATTGCAGTGGATCACATTCAATTTTTCTTTCATAATTTACCTTTATGTTAATTTTATCATAAAGACATAGGTAAAATGCCTCAAACGACATTAAAATATATTTTACGATCAGGTAAAAACAGTTAACCAACAAGTGCAAGGTTAGTTGCAATAAAGAAAAATTATCCAAGTTGTTTGATCTGTTTTGACAAATAAGTAAAAAAGCTCTAAGGTTCATTATTATGCAAAAAACTTTTTATGTAATCTCCATTTTACTAAAAAAAACCTCAAAAATCAAGTCGTTTAGTATAAAAAAAAGTAGAGATTCTCTAAATCACCGACGGGTTAAGCGACACAAAAGTCGTCAGACAGATGTATACGAGACCCAACCCATTCGATGCAGAAAAATCTGCCGATGTCAACAGTGTGTATAACTCAATATCCCTAAAAATGTCGCTTAGATAAGTTCTCCTTTCCAGCATCGGCATATTTTGACACTCAAGTAAATTAATATTTATAGGGTATCCATTGACCTTGATCATTGAAATTAGCCAAAAAATTCGTCTAGTAAAATATCGTACCCTAGAGACCTTCTACATCTCTGAAAAAATCACTTTATTTTATATAATTTTTAGTGTAAACATTGATTTGGAGACTTGTACATCTCCTCTAACATATATGTATCAATTACCTAGCTATAATATAATTGTATTAGTTTTTAAGTATAATTCACGAAAAAATGACTTACTGTTGAGTTTCTTTCGGCTTTCTTCTCAACAGCGGTCTCCTCTTGCGAAATGCCGGTAGACTCACAATCTGACTTGTAAAAGTGCCCTTGTGGCCTACTTACTGAATAAATTATTTCATTTCATTTCATTTCAATATCAACAAGTATAGGGGAAAATCTGAGAACATTACTAATGTAGTCATAAAAAACTATCACTGTTTATAAGTAGGTAAAGGACGTAAATCCGTTTTCCAACGGTAAAGTTGAGTTTGTCGCTCTATTATTTATAGTTTATCTTTTCATTAGAGCAGCATGACCCGGGGGATAAGGCTGTGCCTCCACTACTATGTTAAAATATCGGTTCATCCGCTGGGTCACGATATCATTTATTTATTAATAAACGATATTTTTTATTTCTGCATGATTTTACACGTATAATCAAGAATCTTGTCGGCATTTTAACTATTTTTGGTAGGTACCTACACATACAAAAGAAACTAAAAAGTATTTTTGATGCGAGACTTCCAAATGGCCAATTTCGCTTATTTTTTTTTAAATAGCTTTAACGCATTTTATTTTTAATATTCTACTGTAGTGGGTAAATAGATATTTAGTAATCCGCAATAATTATATCATTGTTTAAATGATTTATTTTACTTCGAGATTTTTCAATGCCTTTAAATATTATAAGGTTTGTTGATCTTCAACTCTCGCTCGGACTATGCGAGTGTATGAAGCTGCTTGGACGCCACTCAACGAGATTATGAACGAAGTAATGTTCCGGGGGCGCACGGTCGGCGGGGGGAATAACGTTAGGCTCCGCCCAGATCCTCAAGGACGTTGGGATTAGGAGTCGCCTTAAAGGTCTCACGATAGTTTTATTAAGGTCTTATCTGCTAGGTCCACTAGATATTTTTATTGAGATTAAGAAACCTTTAATTTATACCCTACAACAGAAAGCCTAAATTTGAAGCATCTATGCGACACGATTTATACAAGTTTAAGTTCTTACCTACCTAACCAATTGTCCTGGAAGATAACGGGGAGAAGTGGTTTCGATCACAAATTGTAGTGACAACTTCTGAATTACCTTTCATCTTCAACTGTATCCTACTTCACAGGTGAAAGCTGAACTAGAGCCCCGGGACAAGAACGGCAAGACGCCCCTCATGCTGGCGCAGAGCCACCGGCACGCGGAAGTGGTCAAACTCCTCACAAAGGAGATGAAGCGCAAGTCGCATTGGATGCCGCCGCTGTCGGAGCTGTGGGCGCTACTCTTCGGTGGCGCGGGCGATTCGAAAGGACCCTTGCTGTTCTTCTTGGTATCGGTGTTATTGTGGGGATACCCCATGTATGTCTTTAGGGTAAGTCGAGAGAGGCTGGACGTTCGATAGTCCATAAAGATTCAATTAATAACTTTCCTGCCCAGAGCATTTACAGCGATATCAAAAGGGTTCCTTATCAGGATCCAAATACCCAAGTGGATACAAATTTACCTTATTTACCATTCCATCCATTTGGATACCAAAAGCTGGTCCTGTAGTCGTTCTTATCGTGGTTAATTTCTAAACTGAATCCTGGGAATCAGTTGACAACTGCCACTTTTCTTATTACCGTCAGTGCCGTGCGGGCCCGAGGCCCGCGAGGCTAGGGCCTTATGGCCCAGCCAGTCTAGGGGCCCTATTTCCAGAAGTAGGACTTGCACCATTCTTATTTTCTCCTTATTCTATCACTTACAATACTATACTACCTACTATTTAATTTGTTGAAAAGCGTTTTGAGATAGAGAAGGGGGGCCCCAAATGCCAAGTGTGAAGTGTCTAAGTCCAGGCCTGATTACCGTTTCTTCCACAGTGTATCCCCCTAACCTGGAACACGCTCCGGCTGTCCCACTACTGCTTCCTCTACTGGAACGGCATCATGTGGCTGAGCTGGGTGATCGCCAACCGGCGCGACCCCGGCTACATACCGCAGAACTCCGACACGTACTACCGGGCCATTCGCCAGATCCCCTACTACGACAAGTGGAAGAAGAGAAACGTCATTCTGTCGAGGCTGTGTCATACGTGCCGCTGTTTAAGACCTCTCAGGTATGGAACAAATGTATTTACATAGGTAAGTAAGTAAAAACAATCCTGTATTCTTACTAACAACTTCGACGACAGATGGAAGATAACTTACACAAAAAAAGACTTATTAAGATGCAACAACATGATGTTCGAGGTCACTGCACGTAAAGGACAAATATGAAAAAAATTATATAAAGATAAAATTTGTACAGTTCTTGACTTAATACAAGACACTTAGATATCACAGCTGGAAAATAATATGTGTTATGAATATTTATGACTAATAACGTAGGGCTCTTTTGTTTGCCTTACAAATTAGGCACGTTACGGTTAAGTTACGTCACCGGCATCGTTACAATTTTGTTAGAATGTAATATGGACTGTACTAGGTCGATGCAGAGTCAGCCACCGGCTAAGCTTGCACCATAGATTGGAGCGGAGTTTTTTTTTTTTTTTCGAAATTTTCTCTTCGTCACGACCTAGCGAAATTTAATTTGTGCATTTTAAAACAAAAATTTCTAAAATCGGTTGAGAACTCGCTGAGATCTGCGCATTGTTACAAAGTCCATTCGAGTCGATCCATGGGAGCTTCGCTCGCTTCGCTCGCTCCGCTCCAATAATATACCAGGCTTGTCTTAGATACATACTTACTTACATGATTTAATAGCAATTTCATATAATATACCTAAGAGCAATTTTATGAAACCATTTCCTTAACGTGCCTTTTGAAAAATACTGTTCATTAATATGAATGAACGGTCATGCGGAAAACCCATCAGCCTCAGTGCGGTTAATATTTAATACAATGAGCGGTGACTCAGCCATGAGCATAACTAAACATAAGCTATAGGTACGAGTAGGTAGCTATAGACGCTATAATACCTAGTATCTAATAATGCAATGTTATCTGCCTACGAATTTAGACTTTATAATTTGCCGGCTTTTTGTCAGTCATTGTTTCATTTGACAAAGAGTTTTTCATGTCGATGAACTGGGAATTAATGTCATCTTTTAGAGAATAATACACACGACGAAGATATCCATACTAATATTATAAATGCGAAAGTGTGTCTGTCTGTCTGTCTGTCTGTCTGTTACCTCTTCACGCTTAAACCGCTGAATCGATTTTGATTTTGATTGACAGACAGACACACTTTCGCATTTATAATATTAGTATGGATAGTATGGAAGTATGGATTCGTCGTTATAAATAAAATTTCTCTTTACAAATGATATACATATGTATTATCTATTTAATTTATTTGCACTCTATTAAAACGAGTTTAGTATTGATATTGATGTTACAGTTTAAACCGCTGAATCGATTTTGATGATATTTGGCATCATACTAATATTATAAATGCGAAAGTGTGTCTGTCTGTCTGTTACCTCTTCACGCTTAAACCGCTGAATCGATTTTGATGAAATTTGGCATGGTGATTGGTGATAGTTTAAGATCCGAGGAAGGACATAGGATAGTTTTCATCCCGGAAATTATCCCTAAAAAGATTGATAAGTGAGTAAGTAATTCATAATGACATTGATGACCCTGTAGGAAATGTAATGATTAGACCAAAGCACAATTGCTCTTACATTTGCTTAGGCGCTTTTAATAATCCCTTTTATTAATTAAGGTGATTAGGTGGATATCTATCGTGTTGTACGAGGTTGCTTCCATACTTCCAAGTTCCACGCGGACGTAGTCGCGGGCAAAAGCTAGTACAATATAAAAACATTTATTATATAGATAACATCTATGACCTAGGAACAAATATTCGAATTCATCACACAATTGCCGTGGCCGGCATTTGAACCCTGGACCGCCGGCTCAGTAGGCAGATGCACTATTGCGCCAACCACGTCGTCAATAATCAATTTATTATTGTCTCCAGGGCTAAACACTGTCGCATCTGCAAGCGCTGCGTGGCCTACTTCGACCACCACTGCCCCTTTATCTACAACTGCGTCGGCGTCCGCAACCGCATGTGGTTCTTCCTCTTCGTGATGAGCGTGGCCATCAACTGCACGCTGTCCATCTACTTCGCGTGCTACTGCCTGCTACTGGAGGGATTCGGACTGCTGTATCTCCTGGGGTTGTTGGAAGCACTTACTTTCTGCGCGTTGGGGTGGATCCTGACGTGTACTTCTGTAAGTAACTTAGCTAAAAGTAATTTATCTTTACGTCAACCACCACTGCATTATCATCTACAACTGAGTCGGCGTCCGCAACCGCATGTGGTTCTTCCTCTTCGTGATGAGCGTGGCCATCAACTGCACGCTGTCCATCTACTTCGCGTGCTACTGCCTGCTACTGGAGGGATTCGGACTGCTGTATCTCCTGGGGTTGTTGGAAGCACTTACTTTCTGCGCGTTGGGGTGGATCCTTACGTGTACTTCTGTAAGTACCTATTATAGTAACTTAGCTAAAAGCAATTAATCTATCTGATGATCGTGGCAATCAACTGTAAAAATAATAGTACTTACTATACTTAACTACTTAGGTATCTTATTAAAACATACCGCTTCCTTGGGAACACCCTTCTTGTTCATCTATCGAGTAGAATGCTTTTTCTATCAGACTCCTTTTAGCTTACTTATATTTTTTTCCACGACGTGGTTGACGCAGCTTGTTTGGGCTCTTGCCTACGGAGCCGGCGGTCCTAGATTCGAATCCCGGTCAGGGCAAATTATTTATAATGTATATCGTCGTTTAGTAACGATCCAGTCCAGTATCTTATCTAGTATCAGTCTAGTAGCTTGTGCTGTAGCTACCTACGCTTTGCTTAGTTTGGGACTAGGTTGATTTGTGTAAGATTGTCCGTATTTATTTATTTTCAGGATCGCTAACTTTAAGCCATTAAGTAAATTATCATACCTATATTCTAGGATCTTCAGCATACCACAGAAACTGCTCAGCCTTTTTCAATTTGTGTCTCTTTGGAAGATTTGAATCCGGTTAACCATAATCTCTTTCCAGATCCTCCACGCCTGCATGAACTTGACGACGAACGAGATGTTCAACTACAAGCGGTACCCGTACCTTCGGGATAAGCGGGGCCGCTACCAGAATCCATTCTCGAGGGGTCCCATCATGAACCTCATCGAGTTCTTCGTGTGCCTTCCCGACAAGTGCGACGAACACGACCTGTTCCATGAGGAGAACATTTAACAGCAGGCTTAATGGGTTAGGATCTTTTTATGAGCTTGCTTCACGTCCAGTTCGACGAGTGTTGCGTCTCTCAAGCCTAGGAGTAGTGAGACGGTTGATGACCAGTGCTGTAACTAGATAGGGTTCCAGCGCGGAACTCTGGCAGGGGGTCGAGAAATGATCAGACCAGGACCAAGTGTTTTCGAGGGTGGAGGGAGATGTAGATGATAAATCCCCGAATAAAATTCAAATAGTTACGGCACTGCTGATGAATGGTTACACGATTGCAGCTTTCGATTTAGTTAAGCGAATCATTGCCGGAAGAATGAGAAGCAATTTTTAAATACGTTAAGTAATCTCGTTAAACGAGGAATTTCTTTATCCTCTTTTCTTACAGAAGAAAATATTCACCTGATCTCCTCGATTATAGTTGTTTATGTTCCATCAATGGATGGATCATTGGAGGTGATACTTTGGGATGGCATTCTTCATTAAATTAACTTCAGGTCATAAAGATGGTAGGCCAAATCAGACCTTGGAAACGGGGAATCCTGGCAAACAAAAAGAAACATACATACAGTCAAACATAGCACCTCCATCTTTTTTGAACTCGGTTAAAAAACGTAGACAAAATGTCAGAGAGCAGAGAGTATAGAGGCCGTGCACGAACGTATAAATGTCAAGGTGGTCAAATTCAAGTATTGATAAGGTGAAAGATTCAGATTGGTGGCACCAGATGGCAGCATCTTCGTGTGCCAGAAAGTACAGGAACTACAGATAGCAGCACTATCAATGTCAATGTAAAAGATTCGGATTGGAGACACCAGTTGGCAGCACCGTCGTTGTACACGTTCCGTATAGAATTTATAGAATGCCAAAGACCAGACCGATATTATCAATTGCGCTGAGCGAGGATAGGTACCTAAAGGTAAACAAAATGAATTGATTCTTAACAAGCAAATCCTCGCTACGCATCTTCGCACATTTCTGGTGGAAACACAAACTAATAAAGATATTCGAGTGAGCCGTCGATTAGTCTCAATCTCAACACAAACGATATGGAGAGTTCTCGACAGTAGTAACGCCACTTAGTGTTATTTTAAAGGCGCGTATCTTTTTTACCCGACTACGGTGAAGCAAAAAAAGAATGTTTTGACCGGTATTTTGAAATTGTACTCACGTAGCTAAAATATTAAGAACGTAAACTCTCGTAGCTCTGATTGGTTTCTTACACGTCCAATTCAAGTCGGATCGGCGATCGGATGCGGCGCGTTGGCGCTCTTATGATGGTCTACCTGGTCTGGAAGGAATTTGAAAATAGTGTGGTAAAAAAGTGTAGCAATACTGTAGTGTCGTCCCTTTCTAATCAATCTAAGAAAACGGGGACGACACTAGTATTGCCACTTTTTAATTTCTACTCTTTTTTTGTCAGACTGTAATGTCTGTAATACTATTTCAAATTACCTGGTTCGTAAGCGCCGCGCCGTTCTTGTGTTCAATTACACGGCTGTACACAACTCCAGCTAACTTATTATATACTATGAAGCACTTTGATATCCTTAAATTTCACATGTTCAGCCGCCTTTTAATAATAAAAAATAAATATGTTCTAATGTTAATGCTTATTTTATTATCATATTTCTTCTGACGAATAAAATCGTACTGATGGACAAAGAAAATACTAAGTAAGTAGGTATTCTCTCCATCCCATTTGTGATAATGATAAAATTGATACTTAGCTACATTAGGTTCAAACGATAGTCATGTACAGTCGCCATCGGATATATTGCATATAAGGCGTTCATAAATATCTGAACATGTACTGTAACGTAATCCCTGTCAATAAGAGACGTGTTCAGATATTTATGAACGCCTTATATGCTGCGATATATCTGATGGCGACTGTACCTACAACTACAATACATGACGTTTCTTATTTACAGTCTGTGGTCTCTATACTAGAACTCCCGTTTCCTTCACGATGACCTTTATTAAAAATTAAAAAATCGGCCAAGTGCGAGTGGGACTCGCGCACGAAGGGTTCCGTACCATTATCTGTAAGTTTGTTGTATGGGAGCCCCCCTTAAATATTTATTTTATTTTATTTTTAGTATTTGTTATTATAGCGGCAATAAAAATACATCATCATCCTCACCATCCTCCTAGCCTTTGTCCAATTTTGTGAGGATAAATTCTCAATCGGGGTCTGCTACAAGCAAGCGACTGCCATCTGACCTTCCAACCCAGAGGGGAAACTTATTGGGCTTAGGTGGTTTCCTCACGATGTTTTCCTTCACCGAAAAGCGAGTGGTAAATATAAAATGACATTCCGTACATAAGTTCCGAAAAACTCATTGGTACGGGCCGGGTTCGAACCCGCGACCTCCGGATTGAAAGTCGCATGCCCTAACCACTAGGCTACCACCGCTTGCAATAGAAATACATCTGTGAAAATTTCAACTGTCTAGCTATCACCGTTCTTGAGATACAGCCTGGTGACAGACAGACGGACGGACGGACGGACAGCGAAGCCTCAGTAATAGGGTCCCGTTTTTACCCTTTGGGTACGGAACCCTAAAAACAAACAGTGATGTAACTACTGTCTCCTACATGTAGGAGAGTACTGCAGTAGCGCCCTAAAATACGTTCACTGTCCGTGTCCCATATGTGAGGCCACGGCAAGCCTCTATTACTGAGACAAAGTTCACGCGTCAAACTGGGACAGTGAATGTGTTAACACTTTCGTAAGTACTTTACACACATAGAAAGAACTATTTAGGAAGGGAATGCAGGTTAAATTGAAAGACTCATTAAGTTTAAAATTTACTCAACATAGAACAACAATGCTATGTCTACGACATAAACATACGTGAAGGGGACTCACAACACCGAGTCTAGTGCGTAGCGGGCGGCGCCCGAGAGGTGCGTGTTAGAATAGCTTACATGGTACAGAGCTCGGTCGATATGAAACAAATACTGAACTTGAACAAATAATTACCATACACTGAGATTTTCGGCAGACCAAAAAGAGTAGAAATTAAAAAGTGGCAATAATGTAGTGTAATCCCTTTCTAATCAATCTAAGAAAACGGGAACAACACTACAGTATTGCCACTTTTTTTTAATTTCTACTCTTTTTGGTCAGACTAAGACTTGGCAGACAGTAGGCGTCAATCGTGCGCCGAAAACCTTGCACCTCTAGCAAAACTGTCACACCGACTCTTTCTCGCGCGAGAAATATTACATTATGTAATATTTCTCGCGATATGTAATTTACATATCTCTTCCTTCGCAGTACCGTGGGAGAGAGACGGGCGATGCTATGTCACGCAAGAAGTCGCGAGGCATAGTTTTGCTAGACGGGCTGGGAAATGATGATGACTACAAGTACGGAAGACTATATCTGATAACAACGAACACCTATGCACAAGTCTATTGTAATAATAATAGGAATCAACCCTATTGCAATGTTATATGCCATGAATTACAGAGCGTGTTTAGTTCTACTTTTGACGATGCAAAAGTGATATCTACTTGTGATCCGAATTTAATAAACGTTGTTTTCTTTCTTTTTTATTTCTTTCTCTAGGTTTGTGCGAATCAGCAACATAATTCGTTTAGGCGATGGAAATTAGAGCATGTTGCAACTAAATCCATACCACGCGTAATGCTTGCGACGGTATTTATATGAAAATTATCGCATTTTCATTATACAGCCTAACCGGTTATCGTAACCTATAAATTCGTCATAGGTACCACCAGTTTATTGAATATAACATTATTACAGTTGGATGCTTTATACGTTACGCCATTCAAAGGAAAAACAAACTGCCACTTTTATTGCTGTAAGGTGAGTCGGGGCTATTGTAGCTATGGGGTTATTGTATCTTCTTACTATTATAATGGTCTGTGACCCTTAAAATGGTCTGTGTATATATAGGATTGTGTATATATACCATTGGTCTGTGTATCCTATATATACACAGACCATTATAATGGTCACAGACCATTATAATGGTAAGAAGATACAATAACCCCATAGCTACAATAGCCCCGACTCACCTTACTTCAAATTTTAAATATAAAACGTAGAAAAATTTATGATTTACAAAAAAAAGCGTTTAAAAAACATTTATTTGAACTTATGTGAACTAGATCCTTCACTTAAATAATCTACCAGTTTTTTTTGTACAATGAACAAAATTTTATAAATTTTATAATTATACCAAATAGTAGTCGTTTCATATCAACGAATGAACCCAAAATGATACTCTAATATCACATACATATTCACACATCAGTCCAATACATATTGTATCAACTATTTCTCGCTCATCCAAAAATAACGACAACTATTTAGTATTCATTTATAACTACAAGACTCTATTTTTTTTTTCATACAAAAATATCAAGAAAAGTTACATATCAGTGCAAAAAACATTTGTTTACACGTAAGCAAAGTTTTATCTAAACTCTGTAATATAGTTGTGTCGTTATTTTTAGATAACAGCGAAGTTTAAAATATCGCCGAATTAGACCAGCTAACTTCGGCGCTGAAGCTCAAATCCCCGTGCATACAATATGCATACATTACAAATAATTCTTATTATATACCACATATCCTAAAAATAAAAAGCCTTTGTTACACAACGGCGCGTACAATTATCTCTGAATAAATAAATTACTGGAATACACGTAGGAGCTAAGTGCGATAAATCCGTAAAAAAACGCATCTGCGAAAACATAACCCGTATATACTTTTGAAGTAGTTGGGTAAAAATATAGCAGATGCCTTATTAAGGTGCGAAATTAATGTAATAAGCTTATGAAAATGCGTTCATACTAGGGGGTACTATGTTTTTTATATCATAAAGACAACACTAATTTAATGCCCAAAATCTCATTGATAGTGATTATGAATTAAGAGAAGCACAGGTAAAAAAAAGCACCACTGGCACGTAGTAAGTAGACTGTTCGAATAGGCATTTGTTTTGTTTGTGTTAGGGCCCCGAGACGGTCAAACGGTTTGATTCAAACGTAAGGTTGCTTGACTCGAACCATTTTGGTCGTTTACAAAGGTAGTTGGACCGGTTTGTCAAACATTTACGGGTTTGGAACTTATTTGATGAAATCTCATATTTTTGTTTGAACATACTCGGCTTATTTTTGAGGGTCCCTTTACAAATTTTAAACAGGTCACGGCATATAAAAGGTACTTTACTAAAGTAGTTTACCTATTCAAGATATGTTGCCCACTAAGGAGCTAGATGCATTCGTCTACATTATTGATGTGCATTTTTATTATAGCTTATTTTAATCATAGCTTCATTTACCCTCTTCATTATTGAAAATAAATTAATATGTGGTCTATAATACTGATGTGTTATCACAAAGAAAGCTCCAACCACTCGATTCACACAATAGTATAACATATAAATAATACGTCGCTAAATTATCATTATATGTAACACCCACAAAGTCGCATCTATATTATCGAAAAATCTGAGGCGAGTTTGCTGCAAGGTATCTGCAATTAATAATATAACTTAAGTAGTATCAGACCATAAAAGTATGGAGAGTATAAGGGGAGGAGAAGCGTCTTTCATAGTCAAAGGAGAATATTTGAAAGTGTCCAGCGGTAAGCAGTAAATAATAGTTCCGAAACGGTCCACAAACGGCGTTGGAGTAACTGGAGTAAGTGAAACTGTCTACCGTCATTAAACTGCAGGATATTAAACCTTAAGTAATGGAGGGCAGAGGTATTTCAACTCTTTTAGTTCTCTAAACAATGGAGACTCGTGATTGACTCTTGTGTGATTTTATATTAGAAAATGTTTAAAATAGCCGAAAAATGGAGAAAAGGGTATCCTTCCGTAATAATGTGCGTTCCTCGTATAAATATCGTGCTAACTATTCCATCGTTTTGACTCATAAAAAGTAGCTGATTTGATTTGCAGGAACAGAGAACAAACCATTTTAACACCTTTTAGCTGACACTTGGACATCTGAAGATGCTGCTCCTCCTTTACACTCCATACATAAAAGGAAGCTCTATATTACAATCTAATCATCTTTAGGGTTGATTCTGATAGCTGCGTTGACCTCTTCTTTAGCGTGGTCCTTGTCTCCCCAGCCCCATAGCTGGTGAGAGCCATCCCCAGTGCGCTGCACGCGTTTCTGAACAATCTCCTCAGACACCGTCTTCATATCATAAGCCCAGCCTAGTTTCGCGAAGAAATTGATGAATTTAGTAGTGAAATTCAATCTGTTGTTACCAAGCTCGGCAGTTTTGTAGTCCCAGGGGAACGTGTGGTGGTAGTTGTGGAAGCCTTCGCCGAAAGCGAAGAGCGAGACGGAGAGGTTCTCCGAGGGCTTGATGGATTTGTCGTAGGGCTTGTCGCCCCACTTGTGGGCGGCGGAGTTGACCAGCCAGGTGACGTTAAGGATGAAGGTGTAGCGGAACAGGGCAGCCACGAAGAAGGCGTTCTTCCAGGTCTCGTTCCACAGGTACACGGGGATCAGCGTGGGCATGACGAAGCAGGCCAGCGGCATGAGGATCAGATAGTATCTGGAACAAATTGTGGAAATTAATTATATGTATATGACCGAGTGATGAATACAATTAAAGGTCAGTAGCATAAAGGTAGATCATATATTGCATATATATTCATGGGCAATGCAATGACATATTGCTTTAAACTTTCATGATTATCATGAACTCATGAAAAACAAAACGGGACTTAATCGCCCATAGAAAAAAAAACCGGCCAAGTGCGAGTCGGACTCGCGCACCGAGGGTTCCGTACAAACACTTTCCATCCCTAAGTGTTTAAGTTAAGTTTGCACCTGGTATGTATAGCGCCCCATATAAATTAGGTGCAAACTTGCAAAGTTAGGTATTAAAAAAAAACTACTTACTAGATCTCGTTCAAAACAATTTTCGTTGGTAGTTTTTATAGTAATGTACATCATATGTTTTTTTTAGATTTTTCATTTTCTTATTTTAGAAGTTAGAGGGGGGGGGGACCAACTTTTTTCCACTTTGGAAGCGTCTGTCACGCAAACTAATATTCGGTGTAGAAAAAAAATATTTTAGAAACCTCGATATCATTCTTGAAGAACTATCCATAGATACCCCACACGATTGTGTTTGATGAAAAAAAAAATTTTGAGTTTCAGTTCTAAGTATGGGGAGCCCCCAATATTTATTATTATTTTTTTATTTTTGCATCAAAATCTTAATGCGGTTCACAGAATACATCTACCTACCAAGTTTCAACAGTATAGCTCTTATAGTTTCGGAAAAAAATGGCTGTTACGGACGGACAGACGGACAGACGGACAGACAGACATGACGAATCTATAAGGGTTCCGTTTTTTGCCATTTGGCTACGGAACCCTAAAAAACAGTGTGCGGGTAGTTCGAAGTTTGATACCCTTCAGTCCCTTTGATATCATGGACGTGACACCGTCCGAAACGTCGAGGTGATCAAATAAACACTTTTTGACCGCGATTAAGTTCCGTTTTGTTATAATAATAAATGCTATGACAGTGTTTTATATTAGAGTGGCGATTAAATTGCTGTCCATGGTATACAATACCACAATCAGAATCGGCACTGGCGAATTTTGTTGTATATGGGTGCCCCCTTAAATATTTATTTTATTATGTTTTTAGTATTTGTTGTTATAGCGGCAACAAAAATGTATCATCTGTGAAAATTTTAACTGTCTAGATATCACGGTTCATGAGATGTTACAGCTTGGTGACAGACGGACAGACAGATGGACAGCGGAGGCTTAGTAATAGGGTCCCGTTTTTACCCTTTTGGTACGGAACCCTACAAAGTGTCAAATTTCAAGTGGTCTATATAATTATAGTAGTTACCACCATTTTCCTCTACAGTTGACATAGCAAAAACACGTGATTTGGTCACGTGCAGCGACCACATTAAAAGACAAGAATAAGTTTCATTGTTGGCACAACTGGTATACAACACTTGCGTAACGTGTAACATGTCCTAAAGAAACACACACGTGTATATAGGCTTTAGACAGAGTTAAAGCGTTTATTCCGCGTCAAGGGGCCTCCCGAGTAATTTCTCATCTGGAGGATAGATACTTACTTCTTTTGGAAGCGCAGAATGGGGTCAGCGTACAGGTCGCTCAGGTCCAGTCCCTTGCCCTTGCGTTTCAGTTCGGGATGCTTGCGGACGAGCAGCCAGCCGATGTGCGAGTAGAAGCCCCGCGTCAAGGGGCCTCCCGAGTAATTTCTCATCTGGAGGATCGATACTTACTTCTTTTGGAAGCACAGAATGGGGTCAGCGTACAGGTCGCTCAGGTCCAGTCCCTTGCCCTTGCGTTTCAGTTCGGGATGCTTGCGGACGAGCAGCCAGCCGATGTGCGAGTAGAAGCCCCGCGTCAAGGGGCCTCCCGAGTAATTTCTCATCTGGAGGATAGATACTTACTTCTTTTGGAAGCGCAGAATGGGGTCAGCGTACAGGTCGCTCAGGTCCAGTCCCTTGCCCTTGCGTTTCAGTTCGGGATGCTTGCGGACGAGCAGCCAGCCGATGTGCGAGTAGAAGCCCCGCGTCAAGGGGCCTCCCGAGTAATTTCTCATCTGGAGGATAGATACTTACTTCTTTTGGAAGCGCAGAATGGGGTCAGCGTACAGGTCGCTCAGGTCCAGTCCCTTGCCCTTGCGTTTCAGTTCGGGATGCTTGCGGACGAGCAGCCAGCCGATGTGCGAGTAGAAGCCCCGCGTCAAGGGGCCTCCCGAGTAATTTCTCATCTGGAGGATAGATACTTACTTCTTTTGGAAGCGCAGAATGGGGTCAGCGTACAGGTCGCTCAGGTCCAGTCCCTTGCCCTTGCGTTTCAGTTCGGGATGCTTGCGGACGAGCAGCCAGCCGATGTGCGAGTAGAAGCCCCGCGTCAAGGGGCCTCCCGAGTAATTTCTCATCTGGAGGATAGATACTTACTTCTTTTGGAAGCGCAGAATGGGGTCAGCGTACAGGTCGCTCAGGTCCAGTCCCTTGCCCTTGCGTTTCAGTTCGGGATGCTTGCGGACGAGCAGCCAGCCGATGTGCGAGAAGAAGAAGCCCCGAGTTGCGTTGTGAGGGTCGGCGTCGGTTTCGGAGTACTTGTGGTGCATGCGGTGGTCGCGTGCCCAGTCTATCGCAGAGTCCTGGGGACAAAACAATAGATCAATTTTCTTATTGATGGATATTGTATTCAGTAGACAGATAGTAATAAAAAATACGGAAGTGGAAGCTGTAATCCGATTTGTATGGGTAATACACAGATTTAAATAATAAAATTATTAATTATTTTAATTAATTTGGGTGTAGTACATCGTTACTATCGATTCTCAACATATTTAAGACAGTGGTGCCGATCATAATTTCATAAAGTGTGAATTTTTAGGGCCTGTTCACACTTGAGCGATTTGCCAGCGATTTCTATACAAAACTCGTGTGAACAGACTCTAAGGGCCTTACGGTAGATGGCGCTACGATGCCACCCTAAGGCATGCAGAAGCAACTGGTTGAAAAATTCAATGGCTCTCGCATCTGGTCTAATAGGTAAGACGCCCGTGTTGGCCTGGAAAGCCGTTGAAGACACAGGTTCAAATCTGCCTGAACCATTAAATGGTTCAATCTTTTTCGCTTCATTGTAAACATTTGGTCCCAGATTTTGTTAAAAACAACATTATGCTGAATAGTAAACCCTAGTAGACATTGTAGACAACCGTAAAATGACGAGCCTCATAATAATTGTTTAAGTGTTTTCCTTAAGTCTGTGCTCTGGATAGACTAGATTCTTTATAATTACTCATCTCATCAGTTAGAGAGAGTAGGTACCTGAATTATGAAATGTTTTACTATTTTTAATGCAGTAAGTATGTATGTACCTGTAGGCACATGCAGTACAATTTGTGCCGTATAATGAAATAAAGGAATATTACTGATAACAAACAATTATAAGCAAATTCGAGTAAACATCTTTTGCTCAAAAAGTATAAAACTTATTAGAGGGATAGATAATGCTATATAGGTATAGATAACACACTCATTGTATAAGTTTTATGTGTAAGCGTCGCGTAACAAGGGAGACTGTACCGACATAACCTAGAAAAAGGACTTTACGTGTGTTCAGATTTCTCCTATTATATGATGTTTTTGTCTCTAGGCGGGATAACAACTCTATAGAGCGGCTGGTTATGCAGGGAAAAGTGGATGGAACCACATCGCGTGGCAGGTCACCTGGTCACCTATGCGTTGGACTGACTAATTAAAATCAGCAGTAGGAAACTGCGCATCTGACTGCGCCAGACAGTCCTACAACAGGGAGAAATGGCGGGAGATCGTGCGGAGAGCTGTGTCCGCCTCTACCACCGATGTGGACGCCTCAACGTGACCACGACCGCTCTGCCAAGAGCGAAACGACAGAGAAGAAGATGATGTATTTAGAAATTCTTTTAGACAGAAATAAAGACTAAATACCAAGCTACATTGCGTTTAATTTTCACGGGGATTGCACGAAGAGGACTGACAACACTCCGAAAATAGTGAAATTTCCCGGGTAGCTTATTAATGCATGCATATAGGCAGCTTCTACTGGCGGGCCGGTGAAACTTAGTGTCGGATTATCGAGACTGTACAAGATAGGAACCTTTAACGATAAAATCATCATTTACCTAATGCGACATGACAGGCTACGCGCATACCCAAACAGAGATAAAACAATCATCATCAATGTTCCACTATCTAAATGCATCTAAAAATACGCCCGTCATCTCTCTTGCACGTGCTAATTTATACAGTGGGTCATTGTCAAAGGAAAACGCTTGATAATGATCTGTTTTTTGAGATAACATAATAAAAATGTTGTGACAGTATGTCTAAAAAGGCGACTGACCCATTGAAGACATGTGATCTAAATTCAACAGCAATTGAGAAACGCACGCAAACATGCAAATTAGCTGTTTGAATTACGAATTATTTGATCATTGAAATTTGGACGCCGTTAGACGCAATTGGCCTAGGTGGCACAATTTTCCGCTTTTATGATTTGGCGTTTTTGGCGCTCAAAAGGCTCTACACTACTCGCGAAATTGGCCGAGGTTGGGCGAATATGGAGTGTGGAGAGGCTCATCGCTGCGGAAACTCATAACTCGGTCAACTTCGCCTCGGCCAGCTTCGCGAGTAGTGTGAAGCCGCAATAAGAATAGGTACTCCGTCCAATAGGTTTCTCGGCCGCGTACTCTCCTATCACGGAGATGGCACGATTTTGGGCGAGAGCGGTAGCGGTGTGCTATTACATATTATTATTACCGATAAGACCACCTGTTGTTTACCTCTGCCTGTTATTTTAATGTATCTCATATTGTGTTGTGTATTCCTTGATGTTTGAGGTGTGTAATAAAGAGTATTTGTATTGTATTGTATTGGGTAGGTACGTGTGTCTCGCTCACTCGTTATGCTGATGACGCCGCGCTCAGATCTTTCGCTCAACCGTCAATCAATTTATTTTATATAGCACACTGAACACAGCACAGGAAGACCTTGCAACCCAAATAGGTAAGTTTGTATGGGATACACTAATAGGAAATTCGAGACATGAGTCTAATAGTATTTATTTACAGCTAACATCCTCTGGCCTTCTCCAGGGCAATTATTGACACAGGAAAAATGACGTGTCATTGGTAATAAATATCCTGAGCAAAGTCTGAGAACTTAGGACCATGGCCGTAGGTTTGTTGACTTACACGTTCAAGATACTTATTGGACTCGTAATAGTATATTTTACAATAAGAGACAAACAGGCATGCAACCCATGGATAATGTAAACAATCCAAAGATTCTTCACCATACAGTTTGTCGAAATTATAAAGAAAAAATAAATATTGAAGCCAAGTGAATTTAAGGACATTTAGGGTACCCTTTCATAAGGTTTAATTTAATATTGTAGAAGTCCCATTATCTAGACACTGTTTTAAATCATTATAATAATCTTCCCATTGTCTAGACACTGTTTTAAACAAGATTTTACCTTGAAAAGTCAAAATTTTTATTAAAATTTAAATAGAGAGAATAATGTTTTGTTGTACCTCAATCCTGCACAAGGTTGACCGGTATTGAATGACTTATGGCGTTAAGTCCGCCATTTGTACCGACTTCTTGTTTTGCGCAATAAAGTTAAATAAATAAGAGATAAAAGTTAGGATGATGATATCCGTTTTACCCAAAAAAAAGTTGAAATTTCGAAACTTACCTGGAATGCAATAGTGTTGAAGATGACTAGAATGACTCGAAGCGGCCACTTAGCCTTGTAGGACTTGTGGGCCCAGAGTCGGTGAGCGCCCGCCGTGATGCCCAGCCCAGATGCTACGTATAGGAGGTAGGCTGTGGAAGACATTTATTAATGAGCAAATTTAGTTTTTTTAGTTATCTACAAATCAAAATGAAGTTACCGATGGTTGTTATGCATACTTATACAATAACCCCATAGCTACAATAGCCCCGACTCACCTTATACGTATGGATCTTCAACACATTCTTATAAGCAATATCAGAAATTTCCTATTTCCAACCAGTGTCTGGCCATCACTAGGCCAGGCATGCATAACTTACATATGGCATTACGTTATGTTTCTATAATTTATTAAATATTAATTGGACCGTCATAACATACTTATAAGCTATATTTGTTTTTATTATTTTCAACACATACTTATAACTTATAAGCAATATCAGAAATCCCATATTTCCAACTAGTGTCTGGCCATCGATAGGCAGGTATAACTTACATATTATGACGTGGTGAATCTATAACTAACCGAAATATGAGTTTAGTAATTTGATAATCAAATCATATCATACATTTACTATCCTGGCACTAATTTCTATAGACTCTGATCAAGTAATCGACTACTGTAAACTCAACAAACATAACATGGAAATTATCTCCATTATCTGATAAACAAGATCACTGATACTGATAAGCTTACCAAAAATGTCTGTTTGCCATTTCGCCGAAACGAGGAACAGGTAACCTCCGTACAGGGCGGCGATGTGAAGATACGCGAAGAGGATTATGTTTCGCCACACGTAGACTCTGGGGCTGTTGTCCGCTTGTTGTACCGGCGGTCTCGCCAGAGCAAGGTCAGGGGTGGCTGCGTCGCTCTCAAACAGCACACCATTCACGTCCGTCACGTTAGGAGCCATTTTCTCGGATTTCCGCAACCTGATCAAATTTACTTCATTAGCCGAATGTGGAAATAAATAACCTATAAAACATAACTATCGAACGAGTTATACCTCTCGGAACAATTCTCGATTTCGCTTAGAAAATCCATTTTCAATTCACATTTTACGAATTACGACGACAACAAAAACAGTGCAATGAAAAGTGACGCGCGCACTGCGCAGTCGCGCAAAATCGGCATTGCGCAGGACGGGACGGGGTGACGTTGATCGCGCGATCAGATGAGTTTAGTTGGTTGACTGACCTTGGATTTAGGATGCCCAGCTAGCCAACGTTACGTAGTAGTTTCAAATAAAAGTTAGTTTTGAGAAGTTATAGAAGTACTTATTATACTTTTCTAAGTTATTATACAAATCTAACTACAATACTTGCAGTTTATTTATATGAAATAAATTGTAACTACGTTATACGACGTTATTCATTTGGTTTCCAATTTATTCTAGCTAGTTTCTTAGTTAGTGTGTTATAATTATAATTTGTATCAAATCAAAACAATCACATCGATATCATTCTACCTATAAGTACCTACCTACGCACGTAGGTACAGTCGCCATCAAAAATGTTTTAAAAATCAACTTTACAGTGCACTGATTTATTTAAATAGTTTAAATAAATCAGTGCACTGTAAAGTTGGGTGGAGCGTCTAAATATAATCTTTAAAGTGGAACCCAAATTATTTAAATAACCGAATACCTACGATTACCTTTATATTGCTCAATCGCAAATTTCTCAACAAAACTATTCACAGCCTACCTACCTACTACGTTTCTCGGAAAACGATTCTTGAAATAATATTCTTGTATACCTATAACATAATAGATTCATAATCGGTTCTTGATCACATGAAAAAACATACAGTCGAATTGAGAACCCTCCTTTTTTTGTAGTCGGTTAAAAACTAAATAAAATAGGTTCGAGGTATTTTGAGGCGTCCACATCTTGAGAATAGCATAATCACCTCTGTCTTTTTTTACGTTTGAGGTATAGCCTCTTGTTGTGTAAAATACTGTCCACGAGTTTATTAGACCTACAAACAATAATAAGTCCACCATTTCTATTTTTTTATTAAACAATAAAAAATATATATGTACCTAAACTTAAAAAAATAATCAACTATTTTAGAGCTTTCACTATTTTCCATGCTAATTATGTAATTAGCATTAGCATCGAGATTGAACAACGTTACTGAACAATCGGACAAACCTTGTTTGACTATTGAATTAATGCATAGCTTTGCCATAAAATAAAAACATATATCTAGTTGGTTTAAAAAAACTCAGTGCATAAAATAATTTTAATATATGAATTAATTATATATCAATATACGAAGGTAAATAATGATTAGGAATATTCAAAATGCCGGCAGTGGGTAGTACGTATTGCGTCGTGTGTGTCCGAAACTTGAGACCATTCCACTGCACATGGATTACCTTAGAATGACGATAAAAATGCACTACATGGAAATGTTACTCGAGCTACCTATGTCCTCTGTGACCTCTTTTACATAATGCACTATCGCAGTAAGTATAGGTACCGATCTAACGTAACGAATTAGACTAACAAAAATTCATACATTTCAGCAAATTTAAATTTTTGCATGATACTTATACAAAGTTTTAGCAAATAAAAAATAGGTTTTCTAATAACGTATATTGAAATAACTAGTACTTTCACCATGTCAATTTAGTGTTCCAACAATAACTACTTACTTACAGTTAAAAATGACGAACTTTCTAAAAATGAAATTATACAAAAGTTTGTTCCATTTAATTGTACACTAAGGAACATTGGTAAATAAAATATGATGAAACCTGTTGAAATAAACTCTTTAAAACTAATTTAAACTAAACACTCACCTAGTAATAAAATAAAACGAACTTCAGTTTATTCACTTCTTTAACTTCAGGACAAACGTTGTGCGTTAAGCTCCACTTTCAATTGGAATGAAATATCGATAAGCGTTTAAATATTTATATACAAACGTTGATAGCGATTAACAATAATAATTTGTGTTATCAATCCAGAATGACCGGTGAATTCACGTGCTTTACGCGTTTGGACTGTGGACCGAGCTTGTAGGTTCGCGGGAGTTAATGCACGTCTGGCCTCAGCGAAGAGCGGGCCGCGTCAGCGCGCCCCGCGAGGATTGGACGGCGGGCAAAGTGGCGCGATGTATGGCGCGACACGTTGACTCTGCCGGCCCACGGCGGCACATCCACCAGACACGTGCTATTCACGTTTATGTGCTAAACATAACATACTATACTACTAATAGCTAACTTGGAACTGAGATCATATCGTGCGATGTGCGATCACTGATCAGTAATGAAATGGCAATAACACGTTATCAAGCTTCCTTGCATAACCTAGGTCAATAATTGCAGAAAACGTAGGTTTCAAGGTATATTAGACAGTTTGGTAATTTGCATATTAATATTAATGATCAATATATATTTCTTATCACTCTCTCTCAACATTAAATACTTTCAACTACGGAACTGTGTTTGTAAATAAAATTGTCAATTTCGGTGGAGATTTTTTTCACCGAATGAATCTTATTATTGTTGTGCAGGGTGCACTACTTAAGCTTAATTACGATACAACAATCAATTAGCATAGACTATTGTTAATTTAGATATTTAAGCGGAAATAGCAATGGAAGATTTGTGCCATCGCAACGGCGACTTATTTTGTCCCAAAGATCAAGCTCTAATTACAAAAAAGTAATTAAAGCAATGAAATAAAATAAAAAATAAGTAACTACATTTAACATGCTAATGAATATTTGAATTGAATAGCCAGTCAGTATGGGCACAAAAAGTGAGCTTACAGAGGCACGTCAGAGTTCATACTGGCCAGAAACCTAATATCTTTGATATATGTAACATTCTTCAAGGACATCGACGTAGTATGCCTATCCGAACACTGGTTAAAACAAAGCCATATCGAAGCAGTGAACATAATGAACTACCAGCTGAGTGCCAGCTACTGCAGCCCTCGCGCAACGGCGGCGGCGTTTGCATCTACTCTCAAGACTCACTCACTACCCAACTAACAAAATGGTTATAAAATCTCAACATTATATGACTATTTCATCGTAGATACGTCGTAAATAAGCAAGTTTTAAAACGTGACGTTATGTAACTGTCATTTATACAGCATTTTAGTTTAAAAGCAATTTGTTCATAAAACACAGTTGTACACACGTTTGTATGACATAGTACTACAGCAACTTTAATCTTTGTCGTAAAAAAGTTTTAGCCGTGACATTTCCCCGGTTTTACAACATTAATATGACATTTTACAGCAGATTGTTCATATAAAAGCTTTTAGAGTGACTACTGTACGACTAATCATAATTTTAACTTTTTACAACTTTAATACTGTTAAAATGACATATGACAGTCATATACACAGCCGTCTTATGATAAAAAGATAGATCTTACGACTTAAATGTTTCATAACATCTTCAACTCGTACAGTGAACGAACGGAAAACAGCCAAGAGAAATAAACATGCCAGAGAGGGAAGGTTCCGTAGATATTTTTTTTATAGAAAATCGGTGTGACAGCTCTTCGAAGTCACCTTTCTTAAGAAAAGTGTCCACATCCAAAAAGGCCATATTTGTATCATACGATCTACAAAAAAATACGAATTACGTGTTTGAAAATTAAAAGCACAATTTTTTTCAGCAACTAAAATTAATAATAATGAATAATAAATTATGTCACCACAGAGGTAATTAATATGGCAGCGTCAAAGTCAAAATGTCTTATTACTATTATTCAAGTACATAATATCACAAATACATGACTGTGTCCCACAAGGTTTAGGCCCCAGCAGTAGGGAACCCTAACTAGGTAGTGATGGCGTCGGCAAAGTGTTATTCTAAGTCATAAGGCAGCGTTTTTAAGTACAATACGTTTTAACAAGTCATATTTACACAGAGACTAAAACCTAAATTATTTTAATTTATTAAAATATAATGAAATCAACAATATTTAAAGGGGGCTTTTAAAATATACTCAATAACCTTGCAAATTGATCGATAAAGTAAAGTTCGCATTTCATTCACACTTGTAGATCTGATGTCGAGTCTGTTACTTAAAACGGTAAAGTAAATATATTAAAGTGTAATACTTACTGTTTTCAGATATTATTTGCACGATAATAATATCACTCACAAACGTTGCATGTTGTTATAATTAAAACCGCTTCGCTGTTGCATTTAACAGACTTATTTGTCATACAAACGTCTGCGTTATGATAACTCTACAACCAATTGCTCTTAGGAAGCGAGAACTTACGATACTTTTCTGACGAAATCGTTGTTTAATATCTATTTTATGACAGCCGTGTGACTAAATGTGTTTGCTTATGACCATTGTGTGATCACTGTACGACTATTTTGTCTTAAAAACTGCGCCAAAATCGCATTTTATAAACGTTTATATACCTTAAATTGCATACCATTAAGTTTTATCAAAAACGTTTGTAGAACACTTGTACAACATATTTTTGCTAGTTGGGTAGTCTCACTACCCACACTGGGAAGAAAGGAAGTGGCAGTCCTAAGTGTGGAGATGATCCTGGAGGCATGTGCGGCCGAATATATAGTTATAGGCGTGATCGTCGTATGTATATATAGACCTCCCCCTCAGTCAGGTGAGCCAGTTAGTATGGGCAAGACTGAAACTATAGGACATACAAGATCTATTCCTAGGAACCATATTATCGATTGTAGGCTGGTTTTAGTGTCACGCGGACCGTCACGCGGATCGCTCCGCGCGGAGCAATATGTATGGCGCGTCCACGCAGACCCGTCCGCATTACTCTAAAACGCTCCCTAAGGCGAACATTTTTTCATAGTAACATTTGTGTAAGATTGTCCCTTCATATTTATTTGTTTATTTATTTACTGCTTATGTTATGGCGTATATCGTACACCATCGATGGCATAGTTTCAAAGAACAGATCTTTCTAAAGGACTATAGTTCTTTATTGCGTTTTCACAGTGTACAGACAACACAAACAGATTATTATTATTATTACAGAAAACATGTCTTAAGTCTGAGATAGTATCTATACTTATCAAAACACATTATTACAAACATTATATATAGTACAAATTTTCTACGCTAAGCTCATCCACTTACCTGCATTCACAATGGCATTGTGTCTAATACAATCCTATCTGCTTTTGTTCTCGTAAGCGCCAACCACGTATTTACAAAAGAAGGTTAGAACTACATTGCGTGGATATTGAATATTCAACCTTATTCCTTGTTGAATAGGTTTCAAATGGTTGATGATGAGAGTTCATAATCCTTTTTCTAGGAGAGAACGTTCTTGTTGAGACGGGCGGTTGTAAAATTCCAAAAAAGCTATGATCATTATTCTGTTAGTGTATTTTGTAGTCTAATGTCCAAGGAAATAGTCGATAATCTATATCAGTGTTTTTCAAACTTTTTGGTGTCATGGCCCTTAATGAACATCAAAGTACCTTCGCGACCCCCTAAAACCCAGTTTGTACGATTAAACTTAGAACCCAACCCTTTTGGAACGCACCCATCTATCATTCAATCTACCTGTATTTATTACAAATTCAGAAGGTAGTTTACTGTTTTACAAAAATATAAAAACCGTAAAAAAATAAAAAATAAAAACATTCCCTGTTGTCACGAGACTTTCTCGATGCTGATCCTTGCGACCCCCCGGGATATATGCCGCGACCCCCCTGTGGGTCGCGACCCACAGTTTGAAAAACACTGATCTATATTAACCTTCGAAGGTGGTTACAATCTGCTTTTACTACGAGCTCATTATCTTAATTTGTGGTTTACCTCTCAATAGTATTCAGTTCTTAAGTGGATTAGCTTAGCTTACAAAATTTGTACTATACATATAAATATCTTGTCTTACATTAGTTATAGTTTCAGATTTGCCCATACCTAATTACCTACTGGCCGATCTGAAAAAGATTTCAAGGTCTATAAAAAGGTCGTAAACGCCAAAGTTGCTAATTACTTATTACCTTCTGGAAGTTATCGATGATACGCGCCAGATTGAGCGAAATGTTTTAATACAGTATGGCATTTAACTAATTCTACTATTCATTATAGCTCATTTTTATGATTTTTTCCATAATTTTTTGACCCGTGGTTGAAAAGTTAGAGGGGGGACGCTATTTTTTGGATTTCTGGAGCGAATATTTACAAAATTGCTGACTTTATAAAAAAACCGGTCAAGTGCGAGTCAGACTCGCGCACCGAGGGTTCCGTACAAACACTTTCCATCCTTAAGTGGTTAAGTTAAGTTTGCACCTGGTATGTATAGCGCTCCATACAAATGAGGTGCAAAGTTAACGCAACCAATCCCGTTTGTTGCATGGGAGCCCCTCTTAAATATTTATTTTATTTTATTTTTAGCTTTTGTTGTTATAGCGGCAATAGAAATACATCATCTGTGAAAATTTCAACTGTCTAGCTATCACCGTTCTTGAGATACAGCCTGGTGACAGACGGACGGACGGACAGCGAAGTCTCAGTAACAGGGTCCCTTTTTTACCCTTTGGGTACGGAACCCTAAAAATGATGTTTGAAGACTATTATTTTTAAAAGACCTATTCAACGACACCCCACACACTAGTGTTGGAACGAAAAAACAATCTCCCCCACTATAGGTGTACGGGAGGTACCCGAAAAAAGATTTTTTTTAGTTTTTATTTTACCGTTTTGTCGGCGTGATACATACACATACTCATATACCAAATTTCAGCTTTCTAGTACTAATTGATCACGGAGCTAAGCCGCGGACGGACAGACTATAAGGGTTCCTAAACGGAACTATAAGGGTTCCTAGTTCACTATGGAACCCTAAAAATAGGCTATACGTAGAGATAATAATAGTGTAAATTGTTTTTTTTTTTTGTATAATTAGTAATGACGTTAACGAAAAAGATCGAATTCGAAATTAATATCTACTTCGATCGTTAATGAACGAAATATATTGATTATTGATTATTCATACTTCCCAACTTTTTAACACAATAATACAGCCATTTATAAAAATTTCAAGCGCCATGTATGTACACATATGTATGTAAGTTTCGTTTCTATAAATAGTTATTTTGTCATATTCACACTTTATTTCACGACTGTACATTGTAGTAGTCCTAGCTGGGCCAACTTCCGTTTAAATTTCAGATAGGTCAAATTAGAAACTTTTTTTGAAATGTCAAAACGTTCCGTTAAACCGTTAGTTTAGTTTTAATGTAGGTATATTGAGAGGTATTCAAACGGATTCCCCTCAGGCATTCCCTAATCAAAATCATATATTTATTTATTATTTAGTAAGTTTTTTTCTCATGGTATTTACTATTGGAATTAATTTAAACCTGAGCGCAAATAAATACCGTAATCACTTTTTTTTTGTAGTAAAGTCTGACCAGAAATATATGAGGATTGTCAAAAGGGCGCTATTTATATGATTTATATAGCAACAATTTTGCAACCAATCGTAACGCACTATAATGACATTAGTTTAAATACCTGTCAGTTCCATTATGTTAATTTTCTCAAACATGCAATGAAATATCGTCGTAACGTGCGTTAAAACAGGCTTCGAAGTGTCAAGTTTCGGGCGGAACAATTCGAGAGAACTGTAAAAGAATTTCATACAAAATTGAAGGCCTAGGCCGGGAAGTAATTTGTTTTTAATTTTAATATTTTAAACATGGCGTCTGTGTTTATGAACAGCTGTTTTTTTTTTCTAGTGCCTACCTATTCAGCCATCGGACCAACAATATCCGCGGTAATGCCTCGTACACACGAACTGATATTAAGAATACAAATCTGTTAATCTGTATGATTCAATGTGTTGATGAATAAATTTAAAATACTGTTTATACGTAAGTCACCAGAGATCATAGACAATATTAAAAATCCTCTGCCTTTATTTTATTTATTATAGAAATTAAGATTCTTATTCTCAAGTTGTGTATAATGGCCCTAATATTCGAACACTACACACGTACTAAAAAAAAATATGTAGAGGGATTGGAGGGAAAATTAAAAATACTTTTTTTTAAATATGGCGTCTGTGTTCATGAACAGGCTGAACAGCTGAATTATGTATTTTTGAGTGGTGTATTTTTTATTTCATAGCATATGTTTGAGAAAAGCACTATACATGCCTTAGCCGTGAAAAGGGCTTGCCGGCTTCGTATCACTAGACGGCCTCCTTGCCGTGCTTGACCGTAAGGTCGGCCGTCTATACCTACTCAGCCGGCAAGCCCTTATTTCCCGGCGTCTGCAGTAATGTACTATTAATGGAATGCGCTCTTTTCCTAACTGTATTTCGTGTAGTAAACACGTGGCCACTTTATTTATAATCTTACGTTCACCACTGTGAATGGTTATCGGCATTTTCTTTGTATAATTTTAAATATTTGTCTTTTAAAGAAAGCATGACGAATGACATCGACATTGTTGACAAACCATCATAAAATCATTGCCAGTGTAAGAAATTAGTTCCAGTGAAATTCCGCAATATGGCACATTCTCACATATTTCTGGTCAGGCTTTACCGTACCTACCGACTACGTAATAGACTATTATCTATTCTGTTATAAGGTAGCGTTGATCTTGATCAATCTTGATCGTTGATGAAGATGGCGTTGATCTGTCTGTGGCCCTGGTTCTGATTACAAACCATGTAAGTTTATTTGTAGATAATCTATGGAGATACTATCTTTAATATGTACAACTGATAAATTCTGTTGCCTTCTTAGCGGATCCTGATATTTAAAAATCTTAACAGCGCGATTTACGATTATGCTTAAAATGGGGCTTTGATCAAACTTCATGTATCGGACGAATTAACACTATGGGCGTGGCCACATGTCCACGACACGGCGTCGTAAACGTAAAACGACACGGTGTCGCGTCGGAGCGCGACACATTTATCCACCGTGCGAATATACGTTGCCGCGTCGTGAAAACACACGACAATCCCAACATCTCCAGAGGTCGAACTGGTTTCCTAAATACATTTTGCCTTTGACGAGGCGATATTTTCCATAATAGTTCTTCAAAACTTGACACAGACATTCTAAAATAATCATAAAACTTGTGATCACTTATTTTTAAAGCCTCGTACTTCCTTTTGAAATGACTGCCATCATGGTTCATAATAGAAAGATATGGATTTATCCAACATTTTCGTTTCTTCTGCTTTTTCTTCATGCTTCTTCTTAAAAGCAACATGAGCAGAATACGTGTGATAGGATCCATGTCGAATTGAAAACTGATCGCAAAATATTTTGAACATGTACGAGAAGCTGCGGCGTCGTAATCGAACGTGGCACCGCACCGTGCATCTACTCAACCCAGCAAAGTTAATCTGCCCGGCGCGCGGCGCGACCTGCGGTGCCCGGTGCAGCATGTGTTTTCACGACGCGGCAACGTATATTCGCACGGTGGATAATGTGTCGTGCTCCGACGCGACACCGTGTCGTTTTACGTTTACGACGCCGTGTCGTGTTTTCACGACGCGGCAACGTATATTCGCACGGTGGATAATGTGTCGCGCTCCGACGCGACACCGTGTCGTTTTACGTTTACGACGCCGTGTCGTGTGTTTTCACGACGCGGCAACGTATATTCGCACGGTGGATAATGTGTCGCGCTCCGACGCGACACCGTGTCGTTTTACGTTTACGACGCCGTGTCGTGTGTTTTCACGACGCGGCAACGTATATTCGCACGGTGGATAATGTGTCGCGCTCCGACGCGACACCGTGTCGTTTTACGTTTACGACGCCGTGTCGTGTGTTTTCACGACGCGGCAACGTATATTCGCACGGTGGATAATGTGTCGCGCTCCGACGCGACACCGTGTCGTTTTACGTTTACGACGCCGTGTCGTGTGTTTTCACGACGCGGCAACGTATATTCGCACGGTGGATAATGTGTCGCGCTCCGACGCGACACCGTGTCGTTTTACGTTTACGACGCCGTGTCGTGGACATGTGGCCACGCCCTAAGTCCTTGTCAGCACCACGGCATTACGGTTTTTTTTAAGTTTTAATGGGACACTTTTTTTTTCAGATTAATAAACAATGACTGTGACTTTTTCTTATCCGCGTGTATAGTATTATAGTATAGTATAGTATAATAGTATATAGTATGGAATAGTATGGATTACAAACGTGTTGCAGTTATTAATATTATATCTTGTTACGATATCAGATTAAGAAGATAAAGGATAAAAACAACAGATTGTAAGTGCTTTTATTTATAGTCGTATCAAAAGTTTAGAAAATGTGAAAATTAAGGAGTACTAAGTAGGTAGTACTCCTTAATTTTTGTTATATTAAGGGTTGAGTTACCCACTCGAGCCATACTACTGTCTCGCTCACTCGTATGGGCGCCGCGCTCGGACCTTTCGCTCTCCCATTTATGGCCGCCGCACGTCGCTGCCGGTTGCTGCCGAAGCCATCGCATGTCCTGGACTGGTAAAAATGAACCAATGACAGCAAACTGACAAACTGACTGTCCAGAATGATGGCCGTGTAACCGATGCCTTTGCGGGGATAAGTTCGCCTTTGTACAGTCGCTAAGCATATAAGGCGTTCATAAATATCTGAACACGACTCTTATTGACTTGGCGTTACAGTACATGTTCAGATATTTATGAACGCCTTATATGTATATCTGCGATATATCTGATGGTGACTATACATATATCTATTTTTGAGAGGATATTATCACTGCTGATTCTTCCATACTATCACCCATAATATTATCAGTTTACGTTAAGTTTCCAACAGCTCAACTTAGCTTCGAGACTAATTAATTTTTTGCGCCTTCTAGCACCACACAACCATGGCAGCCACGAGTCCTATAAATATTGTTTGTCATTTCCCATTGATCAATGATAGAAAGACGGATGGCGTTATGTCGCGCGATATAGTCTCAGCCGATAAATTATCCCCACGTGTTCGCCAATGATTTCATCATGAGACATGCATGACCGAAACAACAACATCCTCATTATTTTTAATGATTCACTTATTAGCGCGAAAAAACAGCTAGTTCATTATCATATCTCAATAATACTTTGTATTAAGATAATAACTTTATAGAATGCCCTACAAAGTTTATTTTACAATTTTACGATGGTGGGAAATGAGAGGTTGTGTCAGTTAGACGACTATCGGTATCAAGCACCGTGGACTTTGTAATAGGATTTGATATACCGGGTGATCAATCCAAATGGGTTAGTAGCGAGAAGTCACAAACTATAAGAGATAGGGAAATCTGTTCTTAGGAACCATGGCGTCGATTTTTGATTGAATAAAAACTGCATTATTATTTTTTTATTAATCTCATACGTTACTTCATACATAACCCGGTCAAATCCCCTGCCCTTTAAAAATTATCTAAACACTCAATCTCAACCGGGGATAAGTCTCAAATCAATCTGCTTTATCTTAATCATTGAGCACTCGACCTGTGAGGCCACGTGTTAGCAGCAGACAGGGGCACGCAGAATGATAATACATACGCAATCGCGCGAAATTGTATATATCATACAAGTTCAGTCGTTATGTTATGTTATGAGTCATGGTACAAGTCCAGTTCAAGGTTCAAGAGTTACACTTGTGCATGCATGCACACCAAGGAAACTTCTAACTAATCCAAACATCAATTTTAATAATTTTAAACGTGCAAATATATGAGCCAGTAATGGGGAATAGGAATAACCGGTCATCCCTCGAAAAAAAAAATTTTTCTGTAACAAAAAAAAGATGTTTTTTTTTCCCGCCTTGTGCAGAAAACTATAACCCAAGTGATATTTTTTTCGACTTGGCAGTTCCGGTCCAAGGACTTTGCAACTGGAGAAGCAATCGCAAATTCTGAAGGAGTAGGTACTGCTGTGTACCTGCATCACGCTATTAAGATTTTTCTTAAAATCATGACCACTCACCATAGAAAAAATAATTTTCCATACAAATCTATAATAGAATAAAATATATTTTATATTATATTATATTATCTTAAATAGGAAAAAGTAAGTAAGAAACCTATCACTTGTGCCAATCTTCTAGAGATTCGGACGTACTATACCATCAGTGCCATGGCGTCCATAAAACCCGATTCCCACCAGCTTAACCATTTTAGAAACAAGTGTTGCCTAATGTTTTTGGAAAAAAGTACCCAAGCTAGATCGGTCCCCACTTACCCAGAGATTTTGTTCCACGCCACTGCTACTCGTATATATCTACATGTCGTGCGAGTGACAAAGCAGAAGGCCTTGCCAAATCTTCCACGATCAGTTTTAATGGGTTGAAGGGAGAAGCCATGACACGCGAACTAGGCCATACCACCATTGAGAACCTGGGCAGTTATATTGCGACAAACAACACATTACTGTGCAACAGTAGTATTTACGTTGCAATAGATTAAGGCGACGGGTAATGCGAAACTAGCGCCGCTTTCAATTTTACCTTCATAATCTGATATTTTTTTAGAAATAGCTGAAGTCTAGGAGCTAGCAAAACACCTTTAATATTTATTAAATCACTATATACAATTTGTTCACTGTAGTTTACCTTACAAAACTTGTTCACGTCAAAAGCGGCCACAATAGTTTTGGGCAAGTTTTTAGAGACAACTAAAAAACAAGAAATTGTGTATAATGATTTAATAAACACTAAAGGTGTTTTTCCAGCTCCTAATATCGTGCAATTACTAAAAATTGATCTGGTTTGGAAGATATAATAAAAATTCGTAAGTGGCGCTAGTTTCGCATTACCCGTCCCCTTGAGAGATGAAGACACGCCAAAATCTCGCGCGCCTACAGACACCATAGATTAAGTAAAGTCGGATTTTTAATTAGCTGGAGTAATCTGACGCAATTTTTACGAGCGCAATTTGATTAACTTTAATTTGGTTTCAACATATCACTTTTTATCAATAAAAGTTAATCTAATATCAGTAATTAAGAGTATTCTCATTCATTGTTTTAAGAAATCATTTCTGAATAATATAAATAACGAAAATATAAATTACGACATCTGTCAAATCACTCTGGCTAATTAAAAATACAACTTTAGTCAAGATTGCAACAATGGCGTGGTGTTCGTACAACCCGATTTCCAATACTTAATAATTGAGTTTTGTCAGAGGAAAAGAAGAAAAGAGTTAGTAGGAGCACAATCTGTATTGACAGGCAAAAGGCGAGTGACATAAGTCTATATAAAATATACGAATACAAAATGACAGTGTTCTTATTACAAATACAATAAACATAAAGGTTTAACACCCCCCTGTAATATGAAAAGTATAAAGTGACATATCAAAGTAAACTATACACACAAAATAAAGTATCAGCACAAAAAAATATAACACCCTGTATATACACCAACCTATCACTAACTATACACACCCTATACCTACTATGAACACCTTAACCTAACCTAAGCCTAACGAATTTGTACATTTACAATGTTTAATTTTAGCTAAAGGTTTGGTAAGAACGTCGGCGATCATATCGTGAGTAGGTATGAATTTGACATGAAGATCATGGTGTGCAAGTGCGTCTCGAATGAAATGGTGCTTGATATCGATATGTTTAGTGCGGGCGTGATATGTGCTGTTGTGTGCAAGTTTGATGGAACTTTGATTGTCGGAATGAATGATTATGGGATGAGTGACTGCAAATACTTCCGAGATCAGGGCTTTTAAGTATATGGCCTCCTTACAGGCTTCTGCAAGTGCCATATACTCTGCCTCAGTGGTAGAGAGCGCGACTGTGCGCTGCTTGCGCGCTTCCCACGAGACAGGTCCACCACTCATCATGAAGACGTATCCCGTGAAGGATCTTCGGTCGATGATGCTGTTGCCGAAGTCCGCGTCAGCATATCCCGTTGGAACAGGTTGGCCTTTACGGAATTGAAGTTTCAGTTCCTTGGTTCCTTTGAGATATCGGAGAACTCGTTTTGCCGCCTTCCAGTGTACCCCCCCGTAATGTGCTGCGAATTGGGATAAGTACGACACTGTATGGGCAATATCGGGTCTCGTCCCAATAGCAAGGTACATTAGAGAGCCAATGAGTTCTCTGTATGGAACTTCAACTTGATCTTCCTTTTCGGGTAGTGATAGCTTCAGGCCAGGTTCCATAGGTGTAGTGACAGATATGGCATCTGTCATGTTATATTGTTCGATGAGTTTTTCTATGTAGTTGGTCTGGTCAAGAGTTACGCGCCCTTGGCTTTGAGTAACTCTCATACCGAGACAATCCTTAACAGGTCCTAGATCTTTGACATTAAATATCTTCTCGAGTTGATTTTTGAATTCCGATTTCAAAGTGTTGCTGTTTGACAAGACAAAAAAGTCGTCAACAAAGACTGCTACAACAAGTAAATCGTTGTTCTTCCTTTTATAATAAATGCAGTGCTCTGTTGAAGCTTGAGTTAAAGATAATGCGGCCATTGCTTCGCATACCTTTTTATTCCACTGGCGTGGAGCTTGCTTCAAGCCATAGAGTGACTTTTTTAATAAGCACACTTTGTTCTTAGGATCGGTCGAGAATCCTTCCGGTTGCTCCATGTAGATCTCCTCTTCTAAATCTCCATTGAGGAAGGCTGTTTCCACGTCAAGGTGGTCAATCTGACAGTTCAGCTCTGCTGCAAATGCCATTAAAAGACGAACTGATGATAGCCTCGCCACGGGAGCGAATGTCTCCCCGTAGTCGACTCCAGCTACTTGGGTAAACCCTTTCGCTACTAGTCTAGCTTTGTATTTGACTACGTGTCCACTGGTGTCCTTTTTTAATTTGAATACCCACTTGCATTTCGTTGTCTTCCGATCTTTGGGTCTATCAACGATGATCCATGTTCCATGTTTCTGAAGAGATTCATATTCCGCCTGCATAGCTTTCAGCCATTCATCCTTTTCCGGATGGTCAGAAAGCTCTTTGAAAGTGTCCGGTTCCCGATCTGAAGTTAAGTGTACCGCACAGACTTGGACGAATCGTTCAGGAGGACGTCTGTCTCTGCTGGGATACCTTCGTTCAGGTACTTGTTCAGGAACGGGTTCTGGGATGACTTCAGGTTCAGGGATTACGACAGGTTCCGGTATTGCCTCTGCAACTGCAGGTTGAGGTTGCTCTGACGTTTCGGGCTGAATGTCTAGTTGCATTTCAAATTGCGGTAATGAAACTGGTTCTTGTATGATGGGTGGTTGGACTTGGGATGGTGGCGGTGGGATAGGATGAGGAGGAATTAGGGTGGAATCTACCTGTATTTTATCTTCAATGAAGACAACATCTCTTGCGACTATAATCGCACGAGGATTCTGCGGATTCACAAGGCGATAGCCTTTGCTGTCCGTCGCGTAGCCTACGAAGATGCACTTCTCAGTTTTGGCGTCTAGCTTTGTACGCTTTTCTTTAGGTATGAGTACATGAGCTTCACAACCAAATACTCTTAAGTGTGAGAGGTTCACCTTCTTTCTAGACCACACTTCCTCTGGAATTTGGTTTCTCAGTGCTTGAGTAGGTACGTAATTCTTCAGGTAGATAGCTGTATTCACGGCTTCTCCCCAATACGCTCTTGATAGCTGCGAGTCTTGGAGCATAGACCGC
This sequence comes from Apotomis capreana, assembly GCA_947623375.1. Taxonomy (NCBI): domain Eukaryota; kingdom Metazoa; phylum Arthropoda; class Insecta; order Lepidoptera; family Tortricidae; genus Apotomis; species Apotomis capreana. The sequence continues at coordinate 4,905,069 of OX392499.1, forward strand.
GCTTTTTCAATTATTGTGCGATTAGCACGTTCGGAGACTCCGTTTTGCTCCGGTGTGTACGGTATAGTAGTCTGGTGAACTATACCGTTTTCTTTTAGAAATGTGGACATATTTCGGTTGACATATTCGCCACCGTTATCAGTTCGCAGGACTTTAATCATTTTGTCCGTCTGATTTTCCACAAAATGCTTGAACTCCACGAATTTATTAAAAACTTCATCCTTCGATTTTAAAAGGTACCCAAAAGTCTTGCGGCTGTAGTCATCTGTAAAAGTAAGCAGATATAGAGCTCCGCCAAACGAGTGCGTACTCATAGGGCCGCATAGATCCGAATGAATCAGTTGCAGGATACAACTGGATCTACTCGTCGACTTCGGAAATGGTTTACGTGAAAGTTTTCCCTCCAGACAGGGAATGCATTTGGCATTTAAACTTTTGTCGAAGTTTATGCCGACGTTTTTATTTTTTAAAACGTTTAATGACTGAGCATTTAAATGACCAAGACGTCTATGCCACAACATAGCAGACTCTTTGCTAGTTGTACACATGGCTTGCGTACTCGAACTTACGTCTAACCTATACATACCTTTATGTACAGAGCCTGTGGCAATGACAGGGTTTGTCACTTGACATCCACCGTTTGGAAAGATGCTCGCGCCTTCCGATGTAAACAAAACATCGTATCCATTTTTAACTAATTTATGTACAGAAAGTAAATTAGTCGCTAGTCCAGGGATATATAATACGTCACTTATTTTATTTACACGATCTGATATATACATATTTACATTACCTCTGCCGTGGCTCAGCAATTGTTCCTTATTCGCAACAGTTATTGGCATCACATGGGGAACCATATCCGAGAACCAATCTCGTCTGTTGCTCATGTGGGAAGTTGCGCCAGAATCTATGTACCATTCCTGTTGTCCTGTGGGAGGAAGATTAGCGAAACAAGATGAAAGTGTGAATTCGGATGTATTATGAGATTGTATGACCGCCGAACTATTCTTGTTTTGCCTAACTTTTTTACACATTGACACTACATGCCCTAACTTTTTACAATATTTACAATACATTTTGTTTTTTGAAGTGTTGGCTTGTAGTTGTAGTGCGTTGTCCGTTCCAGGATGGTAGTTGGCTGCACGGTGTTGGGTAGACGTGGAGGAGACAGCTCGCGAATCTTCCTTAAGAAGAGCTGTAACCACGTTTTCCGATGTGATTTTGACGTTTGCATGCTCCAGCGTCATGACGAGTGGCTTGAATTTTTCTGGCAATCCAGCAAGCATGATGATAGCCAGAAACTCGTCGTCTACTGCGGCTCCTATGCCCTGCAGTTCTTGTTGCGTAGCAAGAGACTGGTTGACATACACTTGCATGTTACCGGTGTATCTGTTTGACAAGAGCTTCTGCATGAGGGTTAGCCTCCTTGTCAAACCGCTGTCGGCGAACGCTTTCTTCAAGCAGTTGAGGGTTTCATACGCCGTTTTCGCTGACCGTATAACAGGATACACAGACTCGTCGCAAGTCAAGCATATTTTGGCTCGCGCTCGCGCGTCCTTCTGAACATCGTCGGGTTTTGATGTGTCTACTGCTTTGGTGCAGACCTCCCAAAGGTCGAGGTCTGTCAGCATGCATTCTATGCTGAACACCCAGTTATTGAAATTGTTACCCGTTAGCTTGGTGAAGGAAGCCATCGCGTGACTTGATGTCGCCATGGAGCTCGTCATAGAACTCGTAGATCGTGGTACCACCGACGAAGTCGGAGGTGAATCCATAGCACTAAATAGCACTTATACTCTTATATAGTCTTCTCTGCGTTACATAGGGACCATAACCACTTAATAATTGAGTTTTGTCAGAGGAAAAGAAGAAAAGAGTTAGTAGGAGCACAATCTGTATTGACAGGCAAAAGGCGAGTGACATAAGTCTATATAAAATATACGAATACAAAATGACAGTGTTCTTATTACAAATACAATAAACAAAGGTTTAACACCAATGATTTGCCTATTTTAATCTTATTTTAATACGTTTACTGTCCGTGTCCCATATGTGGGGTCCCGGCAAGCCTGTTCATATGTCAAACTGGGACAGTGAACGTGTTAAGGAATTTAGGGATCTTATATAAAATATATAGGTTTAATCAATAAGCTGCACTCAATATTAGATTATCTGTAATTAATTACTCTACTGTTTTTTTTGACCCCTGTTGTTATTGTAACAAGAACGAAAAAGGCAAGTGTTTCCTTGACTGTTCACATGGTCTCTAATAATATAGAAAACTACCGCGAGTCTCAGACATTCAAATAGCTACACGGGTTTACTCACGTTGTGTAAGTGAAATACCGCACATGTGAATCGGTTCGCGATTCTCCTTCAGGAGATCCGATCGCGGCGGCGGCCGACCGAGCGACTTTTACGACGTGAGTAAACCAGTTTCGTACGTATTTTATTTTAATATTCTAATAATAGGTTCCTTACAATTTACTTTCGGATGTCAAAAGCATTCAATTTTGCGTAACTTTGAAGTCGCGCTTTTCTTAGTGAATTAATTTTTTGTAAATACGTAATATAATGACATTTCTGAATGACATGCATAACTACAGTTAGGGACTGTACTAGCTAGCTATAGCTATAGCGTGAACGATTCGTATAGAGAATAGCACAGCATCCCCGGTTACTTTGTAGAACTACAGTTCTCCATACTTATCGTTCACGCAGTTTCTAGCGAGTACAGTCACTAACTCATGGTAAAGGTACATTATATGTGACGATCCAAATCAAAAGGGACCTTATGGCGGCATTTAGTTTCCGAGATAATCGAAGTTTTGTGAAATGTGTCAGAAAATCGTATTTTTTTTTATGGCTCTAATAAAAAGAACGTTATTTATACTATCTTTTCAATTAACTCACTTTTATATACGTCAATATATTATGGGTTTTAAATCCCTGTTAAGTTTAGTAGAAAAGGGACCTTATGGCGGGATGACTTAATTACACAATAAAATCATTTTGTTAAGATCCTGATTCATCAGAATCAGAAGTAACAACTGGTAGGTAATTACGTACAGTCAATAAATAAGTATATCATTATTCCTTTTGCATTTCCGCATGGGAATAATGCAGAGGAAATAACTTTGCTGTTTGCAGACTGTACCATACGTAACAATGTAGATTGCATATTATGCATTTCAAAATATATATTTTGTGTTAACAAATATTATTATTACTTAAATACAAGAATAGAACCGATTTGCGACTGTCGGCAATTTCAAAGTGAATTGCTGGGTAGCCGCGTTCTTTTATCTTGCCACCGCCCGCTGTAGATCTCGTCCCAATAATAGTAACAAAAACCGGTCAAGTGCGAGTCGGACTCGCGCACCGAGGGTTCCGTACAAATACTTTTCATCCTTAAGTGGTTAAGTTAAGTTTGCACCTGGTATGTATAGCGCCCCATACAAATGAGGTGCAAAGTTAACGCAACCAATCCGTTTGTTGTATGGGAGCCCCCCTTAAATATTTATTTTATTTTATTTTTAGTATTTGTTGTTATAGCGGCAATAAAAATACATCATCTGTGAAAATTTCAACTGTCTAGCTATCACCGTTCTTGAGATACAGCCTGGTGACAGACGGACGGACGGACGGACAGCGAAGTCTCAGTAATAGGGTCCCGTTTTTACCCTTTGGGTACGGTACCCTAAAAATGAGTTCACTGCTTTGTGTGCATCACATAAGAAAGATATATTAAAGAAAATAGTCCTTAAAAATATAACAAACGAGCCTTATAGTCACTTTTGCTAAAGGCCGCCATAAGGGCCCTTTTATTAAATCTCTTCTTCTCACTAAAGTTTTTTAACGTTGATTTGAAATCTAACCGCTTAACAATTATATTTTTGCTCTTTAATATCGCTGTTAAATTAGTTGCAATTAAAATTACTGCGAAATTGCACTAAAATATTGATATTTCATGTTTTGATTACATAATTGAGTTTAGTGACCTCCATAAGGTCCCTTTTCTCTGAAGTATGGCGAAAATGATACCGTCTCTACGTAACTAAAAATTGTTAAAAGTTTTAGATTTGAGGCAAATTATGTTTGTAAAGCTGATAATTATGTTGATATATGTAAACTTTATGACGTTATTATGAATACGTGTTAGAATTTTGCTTCAAGAGTCTATTTTTCATAAAATAATTGAAATGAAGAAAAAAAATTTAAAAAAATGTTGCAATCTAGATATTTTAGTTTTATTTATATGTGACATTTCCCCAATAAATGTAGTCTACTAGAAAGTCAATAATAGCAAAAAATATCGTAGAATCTGGGAGTTAACGTGTTTTCAATCCATTATCGATAATTTGCACCTTGTTGTGTTTGGGCGTCACTAGCTCCTAAAGTAGGAAAGCTCTTGTACATATTATGTGATTTTTCGGTAGATTACATCATAGTCAATTGTAATATACCATCAGCTCCATAACTTCGCATTATAAGTTAGGTTTTTGGGACTCCAAACTTTAACTGTAATTTTCTCGAAACTGAAGATATCGATGGATCAACTTTAAAAAATTATAATAAAATAAATAAAAAAGCTAGGAGGTTGATTCGTGAAATATAGCTAGGTATATGCTTCTAGATTTCATTTCTGTAGATAACTCATTTCCGCCATAAGGTCCCTTTCCATGTGGACTACCACAATATTGTAAAATTCAACGTGTCATCATCGCTATTTTTAGTTTTCTTCCACGAGGTTCAACGTTGCAAAACAAAACATGAACCCTGACTAGAGGTCGGGGTGACTGTTCTGTCGCCGTCGCGATTGCATCATAAACATGCTTCATATCATAACACGTACCCTCTATCACTCACAATCACAACTTATTATGGCGTGATACGAACATGTATGTGTTATTTATTTATCATTAAGCTTAGGCTAGGTTTTTTTACAACAATATAAGAAATACATTCCAAATATAAACACATTCTAAAAAAACATAACCTATGGTGCCGCCGGCAGCGGGGCAGGACCCAGGCTTCCGGTAGTTAGGGCTGCAGAGAGAGGAACCTCCTGACGATGCGCGCCGTGTCCAGGAGTACCGCCTTCTGAATCTGACCCTTGATCCAGCCATCTATTATTAGTACCTAAATAAAAACCGTATCAAGATAAAAATACATTTATTCTTATAAAAATAGTTCTAAAATACATCTTGTAATTTTAACAGCATTTTAAATGCTCCGTTCATTTTACGTTCTACTTGTGATTTCGCTGTAGGGTGAATCCTGTTATTGACCATCATTGGGACACGGTTTCTAATCATTACAGTGCCAATAACAGTACTAACCCTGGTACATGACATGATCCATTATTTTAACCCTGAAATACATAACAAACGTTCAAACTGTTTAATTAAAAATAGAAAAATAATGTCTACCCTCTAAATACAATATCGAAATGAATGGGATTAAGTTATGCGCTCTAAATTAAAAACACCCGTATTATTTTCATCTAGCACATTAAATCTCGAATTTTACGCTCAAATATGATTTCATTTAAGTAACGAAATAGTGATAAAAAAACCTGCCAGATTTTTGTGATTACGTGTTAACGTTCTTCGCAAGTTTTAAACAACGTTAATCAGTGAATCACTAAACTATAACGATAATAATAAGTAACCGTCAATAATTTTATGCAATAAGGAGCTAAACTTAAATTATCTTAAAAAGACAGACTATAACTATCCTACATTTTATTGCCAGTTTGATAATGTTCATCCGAACTTGTCTTTGAAGTCTTGTGTGGTTTCGGGTAGAAAGCGCAAGTTCGACTAAAGAGCGCCGAAGATAATATCGGCTTAGTATTGGATATAGATGTTTATAAATGTGATGTAATACGTGGAAATCTCTTGATTATCCAACTCGCAGGTACCTTATCTTTTTTTTTTTTTTTTATCTAGCCTGTAGGACTGTCCCACTGCTGAGCAAAGGCCTCTCCCTTTGATTTCCACAGGTCCTTGTCTGACGCTGCCTCCGGCCAGTTGCTGAGGAATGCGTCTATGTCATCCCGCCATCTCCGTCTGGGCCGGCCACGTCTACGTCGCCCGTTTTGGGGCACCCACTTGGTGGCTATGCTGGCCCACCTTTCCGGGTTCATACGGCAGACGTGGCCTGCCCAATCCCACTTGAGCCTGGCTGCTTTATTGCCTACGTCAGCTATGCGTGTTTTGGAGCGCAGCGTGGTGTTTCGGACACGATCCGTCCTTTTCACCCCTAAAATGCTGCGCTCCATGGCCCGTTGGCAAACCTTCAATTTGGACTTTTGATATTCGGTAAGGGACCATGTTTGAGCACCGTAGGTTAGGACAGGCAGAATACACATGTCGATGAGTTTTCGCTTCAGTGACAGTGGAAGGTTACCCTTCATGAAATCCTTCATGGACCAGTAGCTCTTCCAGGCATTTTGGACGCGGCGTTCAACTTCTTTATCTTGTCTGTTGCTAAAAGAGACTAGCTGGCCCAAGTAAGTATACTCATCGACATATTGTATAATCTGCCCATCTACCTCGACCCTACGTTTCGTGCTATTGGTCATCACTTGGGTTTTAGCACGATTCATTCTTAGTCCAACTTGAAGGCTTGCTGTGCTCAGATCTTGGAGCATTAGCTGAAGCTCGTCTGCAGAAGAAGCAAAGAGAACGATGTCGTCGGCGAAACGAAGGTTTGAAAGCCTTCTATCGCCAACTGCTATTCCCTTTGCCTCCCAGGAAACTGCCAGGCTCTTGAAGACTTCCTCGAGTGTGCTTGTAAATAGTTTCGGAGATAGCGGGTCTCCCTGTTTGACGCCTCGCTGCACATGGAACGACTGGCCGGAATACTGAAGTCTAACGTCTGCTGTACTGTTATTGTATATAGTTCTCACCAGATTGATGTAAATCGGATCAATATGTTGATTTTGAAGTGTGGCTATGATGGCGGAATGTGTGATGCTGTCAAAGGCTTTGGTGTAATCCACGAAGGCTAGATATAATGGAGAGTTAAATTCACAATATTTTTCTACAATTTGATTGAGTGTGTGAAGGTGGTCGGTGGTGGAGAATCCAGGGCGAAAGCCGGCTTGATTGGGTGGTTGATGTCGGTCAAGGTGCCCAGCAATGCGATTTTCAATTACCTTGATAAACGCCTTGTAGACATGAGAAACTAGGCTAATTGGTCGATAATTGGCGATGTCGCTCTTATCGCCTTTTTTGTGAAGGAGTATAATATTTGAGTGAAGAAGTTTTTGAGGGAGTTGACCGGTTTTTAAAATATTATTAAAAAGTTGAGTTAAAGGTGACAGAAGAGTTTGCTTGCCGAAGACGAGTGCCTCTGTGCTTACCCCATCAGCTCCAGGGCTTCTGTCAAATTTCATCGTAGACAAGGCTCTTGTGACTTCATCTACTGTTATAGGGGAGATGGTATCTGAGTTGACCCGGAAGCTGTCTTCGGTGTTTTCAGTTTTCAGTGGATCTGAGTATAAAGATGAAAAGAATTTTGTGCAAATATCCATTATTTTGTTTCTATTGCAGTGTTTCGTTCCATTCTCGTCTTTCAAATTTGTGATCCAAGCTTTTCCTTTGGTAATTCCATTTTTGGCTGTTCTTAGTGACCTGTTATTAATTAAAGCTATTTTAGCTAAATTGGTGTTATTATTGCGTATGTCAGATCTGATGCTGCGTTTTGTTTCCTTATCTAAAGTACGGTATTCCGCTGAACCTATTTTTAAACTACACCGTCTTTCTAGTAGACTAATAGTTTCAGCCGATAATTTCTTGCGTTGTTTCTGTTTGATTTTTATTTTATTACTCGCTGATTGGATTGCTGCTAAAATGTTACTATACTGAGTCTCTACATCGTCGACATCCTCGTTCAAGGTGCTAAATGAGTTTCTCAGTTCAGGATTGAATTGGTCGTAATTGGCAGTTAACTCGACTTTGTCGAGTTTCTTGAAACGCTTGGAAAACAAATTCTTGCGGTGAACTTTGAAATTAAAATGTAGTGTCGCTCTGACAGGTCTATGATCTGAACTGAATTTAATTTTATTGATTGTGCCTATATTTTTTACTAGGTATGTCATTATTCGTTGCTAACACAAAATCTATTTCGTTTTTAGTTTGACAATCCGGTGACACCCAAGTCCAGCGACGCTGATGTTTTTTAAGGAAAAAGCTGTTACAAACCTTGAGGCTCTGCCCAAACGCAAACTGGATCAACCGAGAACCACGTGTATTCCGGTCTCCCAACCCATATGGTCCTAAGATTTCGACGTTGTCCTGTTCTTGTCTGGGCCCTATCTTTGCATTGAAATCGCCGAGTACTATATTCCAAGACCCTCGGTGATCATCACAAGCCTTGTTTAGAAGGTCGTAAAATTCTTCTACCTCGTCGTCACTGTGTGCAGATGTAGGTGCGTAAACTTGGATCACCGTCAGGGTTTTCTTTGTGGTTAACTGGAATTTCAAAATTGCGATCCTATCAGAGTAGCTACAGAACTCTATTATATTATTCTTCCACTTTTTAGCCACCATGAAGCCCACGCCATACTGGCCACTGGTGGCTCCAAAGTGGTAGAATATACACCCATCTCTTTCTTCAGTTTCTTCACCCTCTCTTCTCACCTCTGATAAGCCAATAATATCCCATTTGATATCTTGGAGCGCATTTTCCAGTTCTACAAGTCGTTCATTCTTTAACAGAGTCCTTACGTTATAAGTTAAAACGTTAAGAGTTTCGGTATCCGTACCTTATCTAATTAAGTTAATAAAATTGACGCGACAGTGTAGTCAGCAGGGCTAGCACAAGTTGCCGCGACTTCGCTTGTCGCGCGACTCATCACCTGTCTCGCTCGCACGATAAAGGAAAGTCACAGTTAACGAGTGCCTTTACGAAAGGTTTGGAGCGCATTTTCCAGTTCTACAAGTCGTTCATTCTTTAACAGAGTCCTTACGTTATAAGTTAAAACGTTAAGAGTTTCGGTATCCGTACCTTATCTAATTAAGTTAATAAAATTGACGCGACAGTGTAGTCAGCAGGGCTAGCACAAGTTGCCGCGACTTCGCTTGTCGCGCGACTCATCACCTGTCTCGCTCGCACGATAAAGGAAAGTCACAGTTAACGAGTGCCTTTACGAAAGGTTTGGAGCGCATTTTCCAGTTCTACAAGTCGTTCATTCTTTAACAGAGTCCTTACGTTATAAGTTAAAACGTTAAGAGTTTCGGTATCCGTACCTTATCTAATTAAGTTAATAAAATTGACGCGACAGTGTAGTCAGCAGGGCTAGCACAAGTTGCCGCGACTTCGCTTGTCGCGCGACTCATCACCTGTCTCGCTCGCACGATAAAGGAAAGTCACAGTTAACGAATGCCTTTACGAAAGGTCTTATTTCTCTATGAAACTTATACAAAAATAAACCCTTTTGTAATGACACTCCCCAGTTGACCATTTAGTTATGCAGAAAGCGACAAACGTAGATTCTTTGTCAAAGTGACTTAAGTCTTAATCAATGAATGAGTTTGGTAAATTTTTGCATTATGAAAAAAAATCTTTGGTCGCTTTCTGCATAACTATGGTCAGTTGTGCCTAGGGAATACAAACCCGGTAATATTAACATACAAATAACCGGTTATAACCGGCTTTACTGATAAAAGGCTGATTATGTTAGTAATCGACATTTCGGATTCCGATGCAGCGCCTTAGTGTCGAGGATCGCTGGCCGGCTCGCCCTGAGCTCAGCATCAGCTGATAATGCTGTTAGTCTGATTGCATCATATTCTTGTTCCAAGAGGATCACTGGCCAGACTGTAGATACAGCATCAGCAAACGATGCTATCAGTCAGACTGATACTGCATCAAGTTATTATTTTGTGATGAATTTGCTCACGATGCTATCAGTCCGACTCTGATGCCGCGTCAAACTCTTGTGTGATGAGGACTGTAGCCAGCTCGCCCTGAGCACAACATCAGGTGACAATTCTAGTACTCTAATTGCATCATATTTTTGTTTAAAGAGGATCGCTCGCCAGCAGACGGTAGACACAGCATCAGCAAACGTTGCTATCAGTCACGACAGATACATCAAGGTCTTATTGGGCGATGAGTTTGCTCACGACGCTATCAGTCCGACTCTGATGCCGCGTCAAACTCTTGTGTGATGAGGACTGCTACCCAGTTCGCCCTGAGCACAGCATCAGCTGATAATTCTAGTAGTCTGAATGCATCATATTCTTGTTTAAAGAGGATCGCTCACCAGCAGACGGCAGACACAGCACCAGCAAACAATGCTATTAATCAGACTAATACTGCATCAAGGTCTTATCGGGCGATAAGCCGGGATTGTTCTAACCGCTGATTAGCTATCAGTCGGAATCCGATGCCGTGTCAAACTCTTGTGTCATGAAGACTGCTAGCCAGCTCGCCCTGAGCACAGCATCAGCTGACAATTCTAGTACTCTAATTGCATCATATTTTTGTTTGAAGAGGATCGCTGGCCAGCAGACGGTAGACAAAGCATCAGCAAGCGATATACTGTATCAAGGTATTATTGGGTGATATTAAAAATGGATTGGAAGCTCTACCGCTGATTAGCGGGCTATGCCATCAGTCAGAATCCGATGCCGTGTCAAACTCCTGCGTGATGAGGACCGCGGGCCAGTTGGCCGCGGGCGCGGGCAGCAGCGACGTGGGACACAACATCAGCTCCAGTATAGAGGTTAGAGTGTAGCTGCCGAGGCAGTTCAGCGCCCATTCGTAGTTCACCGGCACGATACTCAGTTCCAACGCCAAATCTGGAACAATGAAGCAAAATAATAGTTGGTACTTTGGAGTTTTCGGTGCACGTTTGATTTGACGCCTACTGACGGCCTAGTGTTTAATCATTCGTGCAACGAAAACTCCGGGGCATCACCATTCTGATAAGACAAAGTGTGAGAACCGTACTCCCCTACTTGACCTAATAACGCAAGTGCTAATATTATTACACCTATCAACGTTAGCTCTAATTTTCATTAGCCCTAATGTCATTTCACCTAATTTTTATACCCTAATTAGTTGTTAGACCTAATAATCCAATACTCTAATAATGATTTGTACTAATTGTCAACAATACTAATATGAAATAACCTAATAAATTATTTAGTGTCAGTCATGATTAGGTCTAATAATCATTAGGTGGGAATGATTATTAGACCTAATCATTACTGACACCAAATTTCAAGAGTACTACAGATTATTTTACCTATTTTTTACGTTAAAACAGAAAAAAAAACGCATTTAGACAAATATCGAAATGGCTGAACCCCGAAAACTGTAGGTTAGGTTAGGTTTGTATTGTGACCACATATAGCCTGCTCTACACACTGCCCTGTGCCCGCTCAGCACACTCACACGTGAACTGGTTCTCCTGCGTGTGCTCGGGCTCCGCCAGCAGCAGCCTCACGTCGTCCCCGGCGACGCGCACGGCGCTCGCCTGGCTCGCCACCCGCCCGCCGGCCGCCTCCAGCATCACCTGAACAAACACTGCCCTGTGCCCGCTCAGCACACTCACACGTGAACTGGTTCTCCTGCGTGTGCTCGGGCTCCGCCAGCAGCAGCCTCACGTCGTCCCCGGCGACGCGCACGGCGCTCGCCTGGCTCGCCACCCGCCCGCCGGCCGCCTCCAGCATCACCTGAACAAACACTGCCCTGTGCCCGCTCAGCACACTCACACGTGAACTGGTTCTCCTGCGTGTGCTCGGGCTCCGCCAGCAGCAGCCTCACGTCGTCCCCGGCGACGCGCACGGCGCTCGCCTGGCTCGCCACCCGCCCGCCGGCCGCCTCCAGCATCACCTGAACAAACACTGCCCTGTGCCCGCTCAGCACACTCACACGTGAACTGGTTCTCCTGCGTGTGCTCGGGCTCCGCCAGCAGCAGCCTCACGTCGTCCCCGGCGACGCGCACGGCGCTCGCCTGGCTCGCCACCCGCCCGCCGGCCGCCTCCAGCATCACCTGAACAAACACTGCCCTGTGCCCGCTCAGCACACTCACACGTGAACTGGTTCTCCTGCGTGTGCTCGGGCTCCGCCAGCAGCAGCCTCACGTCGTCCCCGGCGACGCGCACGGCGCTCGCCTGGCTCGCCACCCGCCCGCCGGCCGCCTCCAGCATCACCTGAACAAACACTGCCCTGTGCCCGCTCAGCACACTCACACGTGAACTGGTTCTCCTGCGTGTGCTCGGGCTCCGCCAGCAGCAGCCTCACGTCGTCCCCGGCGACGCGCACGGCGCTCGCCTGGCTCGCCACCCGCCCGCCGGCCGCCTCCAGCATCACCTGAACAAACACTGCCCTGTGCCCGCTCAGCACACTCACACGTGAACTGGTTCTCCTGCGTGTGCTCGGGCTCCGCCAGCAGCAGCCTCACGTCGTCCCCGGCGACGCGCACGGCGCTCGCCTGGCTCGCCACCCGCCCGCCGGCCGCCTCCAGCATCACCTGAACAAACACTGCCCTGTGCCCGCTCAGCACACTCACACGTGAACTGGTTCTCCTGCGTGTGCTCGGGCTCCGCCAGCAGCAGCCTCACGTCGTCCCCGGCGACGCGCACGGCGCTCGCCTGGCTCGCCACCCGCCCGCCGGCCGCCTCCAGCATCACCTGAACAAACACTGCCCTGTGCCCGCTCAGCACACTCACACGTGAACTGGTTCTCCTGCGTGTGCTCGGGCTCCGCCAGCAGCAGCCTCACGTCGTCCCCGGCGACGCGCACGGCGCTCGCCTGGCTCGCCACCCGCCCGCCGGCCGCCTCCAGCATCACCTGAACAAACACTGCCCTGTGCCCGCTCAGCACACTCACACGTGAACTGGTTCTCCTGCGTGTGCTCGGGCTCCGCCAGCAGCAGCCTCACGTCGTCCCCGGCGACGCGCACGGCGCTCGCCTGGCTCGCCACCCGCCCGCCGGCCGCCTCCAGCATCACCTGAACAAACACTGCCCTGTGCCCGCTCAGCACACTCACACGTGAACTGGTTCTCCTGCGTGTGCTCGGGCTCCGCCAGCAGCAGCCTCACGTCGTCCCCGGCGACGCGCACGGCGCTCGCCTGGCTCGCCACCCGCCCGCCGGCCGCCTCCAGCATCACCTGAACAAACACTGCCCTGTGCCCGCTCAGCACACTCACACGTGAACTGGTTCTCCTGCGTGTGCTCGGGCTCCGCCAGCAGCAGCCTCACGTCGTCCCCGGCGACGCGCACGGCGCTCGCCTGGCTCGCCACCCGCCCGCCGGCCGCCTCCAGCATCACCTGAACAAACACTGCCCTGTGCCCGCTCAGCACACTCACACGTGAACTGGTTCTCCTGCGTGTGCTCGGGCTCCGCCAGCAGCAGCCTCACGTCGTCCCCGGCGACGCGCACGGCGCTCGCCTGACTCGCCACCCGCCCGCCGGCCGCCTCCAGCATCACCTGAACAAACACTGCCCTGTGCCCGCTCAGCACACTCACACGTGAACTGGTTCTCCTGCGTGTGCTCGGGCTCCGCCAGCAGCAGCCTCACGTCGTCCCCGGCGACGCGCACGGCGCTCGCCTGGCTCGCCACCCGCCCGCCGGCCGCCTCCAGCATCACCTGAACAAACACTGCCCTGTGCCCGCTCAGCACACTCACACGTGAACTGGTTCTCCTGCGTGTGCTCGGGCTCCGCCAGCAGCAGCCTCACGTCGTCCCCGGCGACGCGCACGGCGCTCGCCTGGCTCGCCACCCGCCCGCCGGCCGCCTCCAGCATCACCTGAACAAACACTGCCCTGTGCCCGCTCAGCACACTCACACGTGAACTGGTTCTCCTGCGTGTGCTCGGGCTCCGCCAGCAGCAGCCTCACGTCGTCCCCGGCGACGCGCACGGCGCTCGCCTGGCTCGCCACCCGCCCGCCGGCCGCCTCCAGCATCACCTGAACAAACACTGCCCTGTGCCCGCTCAGCACACTCACACGTGAACTGGTTCTCCTGCGTGTGCTCGGGCTCCGCCAGCAGCAGCCTCACGTCATCCCCGGCGACGCGCACGGCGCTCGCCTGGCTCGCCACCCGCCCGCCGGCCGCCTCCAGCATCACCTGAACAAACACTGCCCTGTGCCCGCTCAGCACACTCACACGTGAACTGGTTCTCCTGCGTGTGCTCGGGCTCCGCCAGCAGCAGCCTCACGTCGTCCCCGGCGACGCGCACGGCGCTCGCCTGGCTCGCCACCCGCCCGCCGGCCGCCTCCAGCATCACCTGAACAAACACTGCCCTGTGCCCGCTCAGCACACTCACACGTGAACTGGTTCTCCTGCGTGTGCTCGGGCTCCGCCAGCAGCAGCCTCACGTCGTCCCCGGCGACGCGCACGGCGCTCGCCTGGCTCGCCACCCGCCCGCCGGCCGCCTCCAGCATCACCTGAACAAACACTGCCCTGTGCCCGCTCAGCACACTCACACGTGAACTGGTTCTCCTGCGTGTGCTCGGGCTCCGCCAGCAGCAGCCTCACGTCGTCCCCGGCGACGCGCACGGCGCTCGCCTGGCTCGCCACCCGCCCGCCGGCCGCCTCCAGCATCACCTGAACAAACAATAACGTTAGTATGCCTTACACATGTAAAAAGAGACAATTGCTATCTCTTATCTGAGCGACCTTATACAATCATAGAAAGCTAGCAACACTACGCTCTGGCAGATACGACTCCCCGTCATGATGGCGTACGGATAGCGTCACTAGATCCATTTCCGATCGATATTATTTGCAATATATTCCAAGTATATCGCATGTTACGTATAATGATTAATGAGAGATTGCGTAATTCAACCATGGAGAAAAACTACTGTCCAGACGCCACGACATCATCTGCAGCCCGTACATTAGCTTTTTAAGCGCCCGGTCCGCTAGCGTAAAATATTTTTTCCAGATTATTTTTAAAATTGTTATTCAGTCGCGGTATGAAGAGGTTTGTCACACGTCACATAAAGTCGAAAACTGACGAACCTTATCATTCCTCGACTAAAAGTGTTGAATAGCAGTGATAGCCTCACCTTGAGCACGGGTTCGCTGAGCACGCTGAAGGGCGGCTTGCAGAAGAACGTGAACCCCTCGAACAGCTTCCTGGCGGCGGTGCGCGCGCGCCGCGGGCCCGGCTCGCCCGTCCAGTCCAGCGCCTCGAACCGCTCCTGCACGTTATTACTCTACGTCACCCTAGGCCGTAAATGGGATTTTCTGCCCGCTACGCGGATAGAAAATCACACTTCCTGGCAAGGTAAGACGTGAAACTTTAGACAAACCACGGGTACTGAGCCGGCGGTCCTGGGTTCGAATTCCGTCAAGAATGTTTATCGTCATCTAGAACCCATATCTAACAAAAGCCTACTAGAGCTTACTGTAGGACTAGACATTTATTATTTTTTGTGTGAGGTTATCCGATATTTATTATTTATATAGCTTTCTATCATACATCAATTAAAATTAGCCAAAATTGACGTCGACTTGTGGAAAACTTGACAGTCGCAACTAACGAAAGGAACAGTGGTGCATATTCCATACTAAAAACGTCTAAGTAATAGTCCGACTGTATGATTTACTGCACCCAAATTACGTCATGCTCCCCAGCAGCGCCACCATAGCTTTTTTGAATATAAATATATAGGAAAATATCTACATAATGTCTATAAAATTCTACACTAGTTTAAAAAATATCTTTATCGCTAGTTTTGTTGTGAGCTTTATTTTTATGTGGCGCTGCTGTAGAGCATACTTCACGGCAGCGCCACCATCAAACGTCTATTCCTGTATATCGTAAAGACACGTATTGGGCATCAAATAATTCTATAACAATTCTATACCGACCTAGCATATGAAATCCCTCATTTTATATTGAATATACGGACACATGGTCCTTCAAACTTTTGTGACTGATAATTTTACAGCGCCTGACTTTAAAATCTAGGCAATGACACAAGAAGTGTAGAAATAATTGCTCACCTATAGCCTTTTTTCTTTAAATGGCAACAGAAAACTCTTCTGGCTGTTATTTTTCCGCAATTTCTATTTAACCTCGTAACACTCTAGCGTTGTCACTGCTCGCTTCACTAGGTATAATTAAAATAATTTTCGATCCCAACTACCCTCCAAGTTTGACTTTTAATCCGTAACATAACCGAAGGTATTTTTACCATAACGCATGAGTTAAAGTACACTTTGGTGGCACAAAATGTTGCCTAGATTTTTAAGTCAGGCGCTGTAAAATTATCAGTCACAAAAGTTTGAAGGACCATGTGCCCGTATATTCAATATAAAATGAGGGATTTCATATGCTAGGTCGGTATAGAATTGTTATAGAATTATTTGATGCCCAATACGTGTCTTTACGATATACAGGAATAGACGTTTGATGGTGGCGCTGCTGTGAAGTATGCTCTACAGCAGCGCCACAATAAAATAAAGCTCACAACAAAACTAGCGATATAGATATTTTTTAAACTAGTGTAGAATTTTATAGACATTATGTAGATATTTTCCTATATATTTATATACAAAAAAGCTATGGTGGCGCTGCTGGGGAGCATGACGTCCCAAATTACTTGTCGCCTACGATCTTTAAGAATGAGGAACTTATCAAATGGATTTTTTTATCATAAATTGGGATATTTCGGCTCCGCACGGGTGCAATGCTATATTATGCATTGATATACACATAAACCTTCCTCTTGAATCACTCTATCTATTAAAAAAACGCATCAAAATCCATTGCGTTGTTTTAAACACCTACGCATACATAGGGACAGACAGAAGAGACGACTTTGTTTTATACAATGTTGTGATTATTTATATAGCTTTCTACCATCCAAATTAGCCAAAATATACACGTAAATATGAGCTATCAATCATTTAGATTTAGAGCGCAATTCACATGTGGCAGTATGCCACTTCGCGGCGCTACACATTGTCTCCTCGTATTTATAACCTCCTGGTATCTGGTTGTTGCCAAATTAGTTAGATATTTCTTAAATTAAGTGATCACCAGACGTTTCAAAGATAGGTGCATCTGTACTATGAAACCACTATAACATTGAAAAAATGGAATGTCATTGACTGTGCCAATGATAAAGAAACACTACCGCTTTAGCCCTTGTCATTTGTTGTAAGTGTATTACAATGTTTTTTCTATGAAATAATAGTCAAACAGGTACGCATTTCTGTTTCCTGTACCGTGTATTGAATATATTATTCAAAAAACCACCATTACAGCACCAATTTTGATTAAAATTGATACTGTTATGGTGACCTCGCAGTGGCTTCGCCACTGGTATGAACTTACGTCTCAGATTTTGGTAGCTGCCAAGTAATGTAGGTCTTTACCTATAATATTTTTATTTTATTTTATTTTATTTATTAAAAGGTTTGCCAACAGATACAACACTATACGAAATAACAATAAAAAACATGTGTACATGGAATGCCAGAGTGTCTATCCAATGATAGGCAAACACGACATGCATATCTAAAAGCTACTTAAACAATGTGAGGAGATAACATTACAAAGAAAATAACAATTTTAAATAACTACTACATTAACATTAAGTACTAAGTAGTTCACAAAACTATCAACTACGTAACATGACAGTTCCGAAGGAATATCTTAAATTTATTTAGTGACATAGCCAATAAGTCAATCCTGGTCACCTTGTATATTTTATTATATTCCCTGCCTGCATATTCTAGGAATGACACTGTGAGATCCAAGATTAGTTCGATAGTTGTCCAAAGCAAAGGGACGGAAATTGGCTATGCGAGAGTTAGGTCTAGGTACCGTAAATCCAACTTTGTTCAATAAATGCGGAGAATCTATCAACCCAGTTATAATTTTGAATAGTAAGACCTGATCAGAGATCCAACGACGTTTCTCCAATGATGGTAAATTGAAAAAAATCAGTCGGTCTGTATAACTTGTTAGGGAGCGAAGTTTCTTCTGATGAACAGACAAGTAAAACAGAAAACGCTTTTGTATCCTTTCGATCCGAACTTGGTGGCACTTATACTGAGGGTTCCATACACTAGAACAATACTCCAATACGCTTCTAACCAGCGCAAAGTATGCAGTAATCAGAGCTGTTTTATTTTTAAAATTCTTGCAGTTGCGCCAAACGAAACCTAATAGTTTGTAAGCCTTACTAATAATCTCATCAATATGGGCGGTGAATGATAACTGGCTATCCAATATAACGCCCAGATCTCTCATTACTGAAACTTCTTCCAGGGGTACATTTTCTATGCAATATGATGTTATTAGGGGGTGCCGTTTTCTGTTGAATTTGATGTGCTTACATTTGTTTACATTCAAGGGCAATTTATTTAGACTGGACCACTCAAGAACGCGATTTAAATCCTCTTGCAAATGAAGTGCGTCAGATGGAGTATTTATTACTTTGAAGATTTTTAAGTCATCGGCAAAAAGTGAAAAGCTGGAGTTATGAATAACCTGTGACATGTCGTTAATGAAGGCTAGGAATAAGGTAGGCCCGAGGTGAGAACCTTGTGGTACGCCGGAAGGGGCTTCGAAACTTTTCGATTCCCGACCACAAACCACAACTTTTTGGGATCTCGAAGAATATCAGAATTTGTTATAGGAATTTAACAACATGGGTGTATAAAATAATTATTGATTGAAGCTTAAAACATCAATATGTGTTAGCGTGTCACCTCTGAGGCCGCGCCGCGCCGCGTCCAGGTGTCGGCCCACTCGTAGCGCACGATCCACTTGCCCGCCGCCAGCGCGCACATGAGCTTCACCGATATAATATGTGTTAGCGTGTCACCTCTGAGGCCGCGCCGCGCCGCGTCCAGGTGTCGGCCCACTCGTAGCGCACGATCCACTTGCCCGCCGCCCGCGCGCACATGAGCTTCACCGATATAATATGTGTTAGCGTGTCACCTCTGAGGCCGCGCCGCGCCGCGTCCAGGTGTCGGCCCACTCGTAGCGCACGATCCACTTGCCCGCCGCCCGCGCGCACATGAGCTTCACCGATATAATATGTGTTAGCGTGTCACCTCTGAGGCCGCGCCGCGCCGCGTCCAGGTGTCGGCCCACTCGTAGCGCACGATCCACTTGCCCGCCGCCCGCGCGCACATGAGCTTCACCGATATAATATGTGTTAGCGTGTCACCTCTGAGGCCGCGCCGCGCCGCGTCCAGGTGTCGGCCCACTCGTAGCGCACGATCCACTTGCCCGCCGCCCGCGCGCACATGAGCTTCACCGATATAATATGTGTTAGCGTGTCACCTCTGAGGCCGCGCCGCGCCGCGTCCAGGTGTCGGCCCACTCGTAGCGCACGATCCACTTGCCCGCCGCCCGCGCGCACATGAGCTTCACCGATATAATATGTGTTAGCGTGTCACCTCTGAGGCCGCGCCGCGCCGCGTCCAGGTGTCGGCCCACTCGTAGCGCACGATCCACTTGCCCGCCGCCCGCGCGCACATGAGCTTCACCGATATAATATGTGTTAGCGTGTCACCTCTGAGGCCGCGCCGCGCCGCGTCCAGGTGTCGGCCCACTCGTAGCGCACGATCCACTTGCCCGCCGCCCGCGCGCACATGAGCTTCACCGATATAATATGTGTTAGCGTGTCACCTCTGAGGCCGCGCCGCGCCGCGTCCAGGTGTCGGCCCACTCGTAGCGCACGATCCACTTGCCCGCCGCCCGCGCGCACATGAGCTTCACCGATATAATATGTGTTAGCGTGTCACCTCTGAGGCCGCGCCGCGCCGCGTCCAGGTGTCGGCCCACTCGTAGCGCACGATCCACTTGCCCGCCGCCCGCGCGCACATGAGCTTCACCGATATAATATGTGTTAGCGTGTCACCTCTGAGGCCGCGCCGCGCCGCGTCCAGGTGTCGGCCCACTCGTAGCGCACGATCCACTTGCCCGCCGCCAGCGCGCACATGAGCTTCACCGATATAATATGTGTTAGCGTGTCACCTCTGAGGCCGCGCCGCGCCGCGTCCAGGTGTCGGCCCACTCGTAGCGCACGATCCACTTGCCCGCCGCCCGCGCGCACATGAGCTTCACCGATATAATATGTGTTAGCGTGTCACCTCTGAGGCCGCGCCGCGCCGCGTCCAGGTGTCGGCCCACTCGTAGCGCACGATCCACTTGCCCGCCGCCCGCGCGCACATGAGCTTCACCGATATAATATGTGTTAGCGTGTCACCTCTGAGGCCGCGCCGCGCCGCGTCCAGGTGTCGGCCCACTCGTAGCGCACGATCCACTTGCCCGCCGCCCGCGCGCACATGAGCTTCACCGATATAATATGTGTTAGCGTGTCACCTCTGAGGCCGCGCCGCGCCGCGTCCAGGTGTCGGCCCACTCGTAGCGCACGATCCACTTGCCCGCCGCCCGCGCGCACATGAGCTTCACCGATATAATATGTGTTAGCGTGTTACCTCTGAGGCCGCGCCGCGCCGCGTCCAGGTGTCGGCCCACTCGTAGCGCACGATCCACTTGCCCGCCGCCCGCGCGCACATGAGCTTCACCGATATAATATGTGTTAGCGTGTCACCTCTGAGGCCGCGCCGCGCCGCGTCCAGGTGTCGGCCCACTCGTAGCGCACGATCCACTTGCCCGCCGCCCGCGCGCACATGAGCTTCACCGATATAATATGTGTTAGCGTGTCACCTCTGAGGCCGCGCCGCGCCGCGTCCAGGTGTCGGCCCACTCGTAGCGCACGATCCACTTGCCCGCCGCCCGCGCGCACATGAGCTTCACCGATATAATATGTGTTAGCGTGTCACCTCTGAGGCCGCGCCGCGCCGCGTCCAGGTGTCGGCCCACTCGTAGCGCACGATCCACTTGCCCGCCGCCCGCGCGCACATGAGCTTCACCGATATAATATGTGTTAGCGTGTCACCTCTGAGGCCGCGCCGCGCCGCGTCCAGGTGTCGGCCCACTCGTAGCGCACGATCCACTTGCCCGCCGCCCGCGCGCACATGAGCTTCACCGATATAATATGTGTTAGCGTGTCACCTCTGAGGCCGCGCCGCGCCGCGTCCAGGTGTCGGCCCACTCGTAGCGCACGATCCACTTGCCCGCCGCCCGCGCGCACATGAGCTTCACCGATATAATATGTGTTAGCGTGTCACCTCTGAGGCCGCGCCGCGCCGCGTCCAGGTGTCGGCCCACTCGTAGCGCACGATCCACTTGCCCGCCGCCCGCGCGCACATGAGCTTCACCGATATAATATGTGTTAGCGTGTTACCTCTGAGGCCGCGCCGCGCCGCGTCCAGGTGTCGGCCCACTCGTAGCGCACGATCCACTTGCCCGCCGCCCGCGCGCACATGAGCTTCACCGATATAATATGTGTTAGCGTGTCACCTCTGAGGCCGCGCCGCGCCGCGTCCAGGTGTCGGCCCACTCGTAGCGCACGATCCACTTGCCCGCCGCCCGCGCGCACATGAGCTTCACCGATATAATATGTGTTAGCGTGTCACCTCTGAGGCCGCGCCGCGCCGCGTCCAGGTGTCGGCCCACTCGTAGCGCACGATCCACTTGCCCGCCGCCCGCGCGCACATGAGCTTCACCGATATAATATGTGTTAGCGTGTCACCTCTGAGGCCGCGCCGCGCCGCGTCCAGGTGTCGGCCCACTCGTAGCGCACGATCCACTTGCCCGCCGCCCGCGCGCACATGAGCTTCACCGATATAATATGTGTTAGCGTGTCACCTCTGAGGCCGCGCCGCGCCGCGTCCAGGTGTCGGCCCACTCGTAGCGCACGATCCACTTGCCCGCCGCCCGCGCGCACATGAGCTTCACCGATATAATATGTGTTAGCGTGTCACCTCTGAGGCCGCGCCGCGCCGCGTCCAGGTGTCGGCCCACTCGTAGCGCACGATCCACTTGCCCGCCGCCCGCGCGCACATGAGCTTCACCGATATAATATGTGTTAGCGTGTCACCTCTGAGGCCGCGCCGCGCCGCGTCCAGGTGTCGGCCCACTCGTAGCGCACGATCCACTTGCCCGCCGCCCGCGCGCACATGAGCTTCACCGATATAATATGTGTTAGCGTGTCACCTCTGAGGCCGCGCCGCGCCGCGTCCAGGTGTCGGCCCACTCGTAGCGCACGATCCACTTGCCCGCCGCCCGCGCGCACATGAGCTTCACCGATATAATATGTGTTAGCGTGTCACCTCTGAGAACGCGCCGCGCCGCGTCCAGGTGTCGGCCCACTCGTAGCGCACGATCCACTTGCCCGCCGCCCGCGCGCACATGAGCTTCACCGATATAATATGTGTTAGCGTGTCACCTCTGAGGCCGCGCCGCGCCGCGTCCAGGTGTCGGCCCACTCGTAGCGCACGATCCACTTGCCCGCCGCCCGCGCGCACATGAGCTTCACCGATATAATATGTGTTAGCGTGTCACCTCTGAGGCCGCGCCGCGCCGCGTCCAGGTGTCGGCCCACTCGTAGCGCACGATCCACTTGCCCGCCGCCCGCGCGCACATGAGCTTCACCGATATAATATGTGTTAGCGTGTCACCTCTGAGGCCGCGCCGCGCCGCGTCCAGGTGTCGGCCCACTCGTAGCGCACGATCCACTTGCCCGCCGCCCGCGCGCACATGAGCTTCACCGATATAATATGTGTTAGCGTGTCACCTCTGAGGCCGCGCCGCGCCGCGTCCAGGTGTCGGCCCACTCGTAGCGCACGATCCACTTGCCCGCCGCCCGCGCGCACATGAGCTTCACCGATATAATATGTGTTAGCGTGTCACCTCTGAGGCCGCGCCGCGCCGCGTCCAGGTGTCGGCCCACTCGTAGCGCACGATCCACTTGCCCGCCGCCAGCGCGCACATGAGCTTCACCGATATAATATGTGTTAGCGTGTCACCTCTGAGGCCGCGCCGCGCCGCGTCCAGGTGTCGGCCCACTCGTAGCGCACGATCCACTTGCCCGCCGCCCGCGCGCACATGAGCTTCACCGATATAATATGTGTTAGCGTGTCACCTCTGAGGCCGCGCCGCGCCGCGTCCAGGTGTCGGCCCACTCGTAGCGCACGATCCACTTGCCCGCCGCCAGCGCGCACATGAGCTTCACCGATATAATATGTGTTAGCGTGTCACCTCTGAGGCCGCGCCGCGCCGCGTCCAGGTGTCGGCCCACTCGTAGCGCACGATCCACTTGCCCGCCGCCAGCGCGCACATGAGCTTCACCGATATAATATGTGTTAGCGTGTCACCTCTGAGGCCGCGCCGCGCCGCGTCCAGGTGTCGGCCCACTCGTAGCGCACGATCCACTTGCCCGCCGCCCGCGCGCACATGAGCTTCACCGATATAATATGTGTTAGCGTGTCACCTCTGAGGCCGCGCCGCGCCGCGTCCAGGTGTCGGCCCACTCGTAGCGCACGATCCACTTGCCCGCCGCCCGCGCGCACATGAGCTTCACCGATATAATATGTGTTAGCGTGTCACCTCTGAGGCCGCGCCGCGCCGCGTCCAGGTGTCGGCCCACTCGTAGCGCACGATCCACTTGCCCGCCGCCCGCGCGCACATGAGCTTCACCGATATAATATGTGTTAGCGTGTCACCTCTGAGGCCGCGCCGCGCCGCGTCCAGGTGTCGGCCCACTCGTAGCGCACGATCCACTTGCCCGCCGCCAGCGCGCACATGAGCTTCACCGATATAATATGTGTTAGCGTGTCACCTCTGAGGCCGCGCCGCGCCGCGTCCAGGTGTCGGCCCACTCGTAGCGCACGATCCACTTGCCCGCCGCCCGCGCGCACATGAGCTTCACCGATATAATATGTGTTAGCGTGTCACCTCTGAGGCCGCGCCGCGCCGCGTCCAGGTGTCGGCCCACTCGTAGCGCACGATCCACTTGCCCGCCGCCCGCGCGCACATGAGCTTCACCGATATAATATGTGTTAGCGTGTCACCTCTGAGGCCGCGCCGCGCCGCGTCCAGGTGTCGGCCCACTCGTAGCGCACGATCCACTTGCCCGCCGCCCGCGCGCACATGAGCTTCACCGATATAATATGTGTTAGCGTGTCACCTCTGAGGCCGCGCCGCGCCGCGTCCAGGTGTCGGCCCACTCGTAGCGCACGATCCACTTGCCCGCCGCCCGCGCGCACATGAGCTTCACCGATATAATATGTGTTAGCGTGTCACCTCTGAGGCCGCGCCGCGCCGCGTCCAGGTGTCGGCCCACTCGTAGCGCACGATCCACTTGCCCGCCGCCCGCGCGCACATGAGCTTCACCGATATAATATGTGTTAGCGTGTCACCTCTGAGGCCGCGCCGCGCCGCGTCCAGGTGTCGGCCCACTCGTAGCGCACGATCCACTTGCCCGCCGCCCGCGCGCACATGAGCTTCACCGATATAATATGTGTTAGCGTGTCACCTCTGAGGCCGCGCCGCGCCGCGTCCAGGTGTCGGCCCACTCGTAGCGCACGATCCACTTGCCCGCCGCCCGCGCGCACATGAGCTTCACCGATATAATATGTGTTAGCGTGTCACCTCTGAGGCCGCGCCGCGCCGCGTCCAGGTGTCGGCCCACTCGTAGCGCACGATCCACTTGCCCGCCGCCCGCGCGCACATGAGCTTCACCGATATAATATGTGTTAGCGTGTCACCTCTGAGGCCGCGCCGCGCCGCGTCCAGGTGTCGGCCCACTCGTAGCGCACGATCCACTTGCCCGCCGCCCGCGCGCACATGAGCTTCACCGATATAATATGTGTTAGCGTGTCACCTCTGAGGCCGCGCCGCGCCGCGTCCAGGTGTCGGCCCACTCGTAGCGCACGATCCACTTGCCCGCCGCCCGCGCGCACATGAGCTTCACCGATATAATATGTGTTAGCGTGTCACCTCTGAGGCCGCGCCGCGCCGCGTCCAGGTGTCGGCCCACTCGTAGCGCACGATCCACTTGCCCGCCGCCAGCGCGCACATGAGCTTCACCGATATAATATGTGTTAGCGTGTCACCTCTGAGGCCGCGCCGCGCCGCGTCCAGGTGTCGGCCCACTCGTAGCGCACGATCCACTTGCCCGCCGCCCGCGCGCACATGAGCTTCACCGATATAATATGTGTTAGCGTGTCACCTCTGAGGCCGCGCCGCGCCGCGTCCAGGTGTCGGCCCACTCGTAGCGCACGATCCACTTGCCCGCCGCCAGCGCGCACATGAGCTTCACCGATATAATATGTGTTAGCGTGTCACCTCTGAGGCCGCGCCGCGCCGCGTCCAGGTGTCGGCCCACTCGTAGCGCACGATCCACTTGCCCGCCGCCCGCGCGCACATGAGCTTCACCGATATAATATGTGTTAGCGTGTCACCTCTGAGGCCGCGCCGCGCCGCGTCCAGGTGTCGGCCCACTCGTAGCGCACGATCCACTTGCCCGCCGCCCGCGCGCACATGAGCTTCACCGATATAATATGTGTTAGCGTGTCACCTCTGAGGCCGCGCCGCGCCGCGTCCAGGTGTCGGCCCACTCGTAGCGCACGATCCACTTGCCCGCCGCCAGCGCGCACATGAGCTTCACCGATATAATATGTGTTAGCGTGTCACCTCTGAGGCCGCGCCGCGCCGCGTCCAGGTGTCGGCCCACTCGTAGCGCACGATCCACTTGCCCGCCGCCAGCGCGCACATGAACTTCACCGTCCTGGGAACATCACCTAATGCTTAGTCCAGCCTTCACTACTTGCGAAGTTTATCGAAATTTGCCGAAGTATGGGTTTTCGAAGCGAACTCTATCATATTCGGCCTCGGCCAATTTCGCGGGTAGTGTGGAGCTAGGGTTAGGCTAGAGCGGGACGCCCTTAGGTCGTGACGCGCGTCGAAAAGCAACTAAAAGTCAATTCGGACTTAGTCAAGCTGAGTCTCAAATTCAAAATCGACATGGGCTAGATTTAATATTTAAGTCATATCAGAAATAAAATGTGGTATCATTTTTGATACCATGTGCATTCTAAGGGTTAAATGTTGCTATGAACGCGAGGGAGTATACAAAACAGGAATGAGAAATTGTATATACTACCACACAACAGTATTGTTTTCTTTAAGTAGATCGTACACAACGCGCAACTAATTGCAAAGTGCCTTGTGGCCTACTTACTGAATAAATTATTTTATTTAATTTCAAAGAAAAAGTAAGAGTAGGTGCCGATATCAACATAGTTAATATTTTTACCTATCTCTAAGAATGTCCTTCTAGCAAACTGCACTCTCAATAACGGGGTCTACTTACGAGTCGAAATAGAACTGTGGCAAAGTTGAAAGATTGGGCATCAATTAAATCTATCTTACCACTGCAACCGGCCTTCCTCGTCCACCCCTACCACCAAATGCGTGAGCTCCTTAGTGAACTCTTTCACAAACGTACAGTTCTTCACAGTAGATGTAACTTCAGCAGTAGTCTAACACCGCAAGAAAAAACTTATATTTTTGAACGACCCATCCTTGAGAAAACTGCATACATACATACATAAAATCACGCCTTTTTCCCAACGGGGTAGGCAGGGACCACACCTTTCCACCTGCTACGGTCCTGACATACATCTTTCGCTTCATCAACATTCATTAATCTCCTCATGCACGCTCCTCGGTTTAAAATACTCTTGACTTGCCCTTTTTTCAGAACGTCTCCAATCTGATCAAGAAACGTTCGTCTAGGCCTTCCTTTTCCAACATTTCCATTCACATTCGCCATGTAGATTTGTTTCGTGAATCTTCTTTCATGCATCCTCTCTACATGCCCAGACCAACTAAGAAAACTGACTAAACCTGAAACTGACTAAATCTTACCTCTGTACCCGGCCTTCCTCCTCCACTCCAACCACCAAATGCGTGAGCTCCTTAGTCAATTTCCTATCAAACCTTTTCTTTACAGGGTCTTTAGCAGTAGCCTAACACCGCAAGAAAAAACTCCTATTTTTGAATGGCCTATCCTTAAGAGTTTAGAAACTTACCTTACTTTTATGATTATGACATGTAAATATCTTTTGTTGCAATCAATTGTTACGTTTTTTACTATTATTATATTATCTCATTATTATCTTTATGAAGATCATAGTATAAATGCATGTAAATTGTCTTAGCGTAATTTATACTGACATTTTATATTATGAAATAAAATAAATCTAAATCTACCTCTGGGACCGGCCTTCCTCGTCCACCCCAACCACCAAATGCGTGAGCTCCTTAGTGTACTCCTTGACGAAGGTCCAGTTCTTCCTGAGGCACAGCGCCTCCACGGCCCGCACCTCTGCGGTGGTGAGGCCGGACGCGGCCACGCAGTACCGCGGCACCGCCTGCGGAGTACGTGGCTTCGGGAACAACTCCTGAGCATTCTTACTGCCCAATACGGGCTGATCTGCGGCAAAGTTCAACGACTTCCGAGCCACTGGCGTCGAATTGTGCTGCACGGAGTTGCAGAATTGGTTCATAGTGGGCGTTTCTAGGGTTAGCTTGGGTTTAGTGATGACCGTCGCGTCCTTGTCTTTAGTGGGTTCCGTGTCCGAGATGTTGATGATTTCTTTGATGAGCTCGGTCTCTTTCGGGTGCAGCTGGGACGGTTGTGTGCCGGGCTGCTGGCCGCCGCTGGACCCCGCGTTGGATTTTCTTGTAAATGAAGTTCTGTAAATAAAGACTTGTAATAAAGATTGCAGGCGAAGTAGAGGCAGACAACACAGAAGATGGGAGGATGAGCTGAAACTTACAGCGGGGCCCAACTGGAGGAGGGTGGCCCGCGATAGAGTACAGTGGAAACAGCTAGAGGAGGCCTTTGCCAGGAGGCACGCTGAACTGAGGGATATACTATAATGAAACACAACCTTGTAGAAATCAGTTCAGAGTAAAAAGGCATTATTATTAATAAAGATTCAGTTACATTACATTTGTAGGTATTTTTGTATAAATATATATATATCGGTCAACCTCACACTAATCGATCTAGTCCCACATTAGCTCTATAGTATGCTTGTGTTATGACACTAAACGATAATATACATACTAACATACTTATGTAGATACAACATAGGACCTCGAAACAAATATTAAGGGATTCGAACCCAGGCTCAGTAACAGCTGATTTAAACAATTATACTTACAAATTTATGAAACATAATGTCTCATTATTTTGAATGTGGGTAGACTTTACACGTTTTTTAAAATATTTAATGATGGAATGTTTATCTGTTGTTAGAGTGGTGGAGAGGTTAACACGTTGGAACGGCAATCCAGAGGTACCGGTTTCTATTCCCGGTCTCTTTCGCCAGGTTTCAATATTTCTTAGTGCAGTTTCATTGATACATGGATCACTATGTATCAATGATTCAATTATACATCCCCAGACCAAAAGTATGGAAACAAGCTTATATTACTACACAAACCTGTGATTTCCTTACGAAATAATTTACAAAATCAGAATATAAAAATGATTATAAACATTTTAAAAGTCAATAACGCAAATTCTGCTTATGAAAATTGCCAGTGCAACATTTTGTAGAAAGGCATTAAAAAAACGACATCATGCACTTTGCCCCGGAGTTAGGTAGGTATAAATATATTTATACAATTAGTCCATTGAATAAAAAGTTCTAGAGTGCGTGAGTTAGTAACGTAAGATGTTTCTTCGGAAACATGTCAAGAGTCCCTAGGTAATAAACATACTAAAACCCCGGGACACTAGGAGGAGCCCCGGAGTGGGGGGAGGGG
This sequence comes from Apotomis capreana, assembly GCA_947623375.1. Taxonomy (NCBI): domain Eukaryota; kingdom Metazoa; phylum Arthropoda; class Insecta; order Lepidoptera; family Tortricidae; genus Apotomis; species Apotomis capreana. The sequence goes on from OX392499.1 coordinate 4,933,764, forward strand.
GGGAAAGGGTCCATTTTTTCATTTTTCGCTTAAATCTCAAAAACGGTACATGTTAGAGAAAAACTTTCAAGGAAAAGTTGAAAGGCCATAAAATTATCTACAAGTTGTACCTAAATATTTTTTTCCTATATCCTACCGTTTCTGAGTTACACGCAGTAAAAAATGATTTTGGCTCAAACAATTTCCCCATACTACATACCCATGTTTATCACATCAATCGATCAAAAAATATTTCTTTCTTCCAAAAAACTCAAATGTGCAACTTGTGACCGGTACTGATAGATTGCTCTTAATTAGGTCTATAATTGGTAAAGTAAACACATTCCTCCATGGAAGCCTTTAGGAGGAATCGATTGTCAAAATATTATATTAGGGTAGTTTGAGTTACTGAACTTGATCTTTTTATTTCTTCTTCCAAAAAAACTCAAAAGTGCAACTTGTGACCGGTACAGATAGATTGCTCATAATTAGGTCTATCATTGATAAAAATACCAGATTCCACCACGGAGGCGTTTACGGGGAATTGAATTTTATTAGGGTAGTTACGATACTTGAACTTTTTATTTTTTTTCTTCCAAAAAGCTCAAAAGTGCAACTTGTGACCGGTACTGATAGATTGCTCTTAATTAGGTCTATAATTGGTAAAAAAAACACATTCCTCCATGGAAGCCTTTAGGAGGAATTGATTGTCAAAATATTATATTAGGGTAGTTACGCAACTTGACCTTTTTATTTTTTTTCTTCCAAAAAGCTCAAAAGTGCAACTTGTGACCGGTACTGATAGATTGCTCTTAATTAGGTCTATAATTGGTAAAAAAAACACATTCCTCCATGGAAGCCTTTAGGAGGAATCGATTGTCAAAATATTATATAAGGGTAGTTTTCGAATTTTTCACCTTTCATGGGATGTAGCTCGAAAACGGCTGCGAATAGAAAAAAAATATTTAGGTACAACTTGTAGATAATTTTATGGCCTTTCAACTTTTCCTTGAAAGTTTTTCTCTAACATGTACCGTTTTTGAGATTTAAGCGAAAAATGAAAAAAATGGACCCTTTCCCCCCCTCCCCCCACTCCCCCCACTCCGGGGCTCCTCCTAGTGTCCCGGGGTTTTAGTATGTTTATTACCTAGGGACTCTGGACATGTTTCCGAAGAAACATCTTACGTTACTAACTCACGCACTCTAGACCCCCCTTGGAGGGACTCATTCAATGGACTAAATATGCAGATGTTTCAATAGTGGATATTCTATTTATATTATCTTTTGGGGGTGGCCTAACGGTTACTAACATATACACAAGGATTAGGAATAATTATTGGAAACTTTAAATATTCAACGAATAAACTTTCATTCCATACTTTTGGCCTGGGGTCACAGACAACCTCCACTAGACGGAGCATGTAAGGCGACCCGCGCGCACCAACGATATGGTACGGCAGGACATTAAAGTATCAACACGGCGGCCACCGTTTAGTTGCGTCCATGTTTATGATCCATGCGTACGTCAACGAAAAAAGAAATTAAATAAATAACATGGTAAATTGTAATGTTAAGTGGTGTAGAGAGACCTCATAAACATGGACGCAATTAAACGGTAGCCGCCATGTTGATACTTTAATGTTCTGCCGTACCATATCGTTGGTGCGCGCGGGTCACCTTACATGTGCCTTACATGCTCCGTCTAGTGGGGGTGGTCTGTGCCTGGGGTGTACTAACTTCTGTGGTGTTTCTTCACACACGCTCGTGTCGGAGTCGTCCCGGTCGCGCGGCGTGGCCGGCGCGTCTCCGCAGTCCGCGCTGCCGGCGGCCGCCAGGTCCCGGCACATGCCCGGCGTCAGCAGGCTGTCCACCTGCGCCTGAGTCTCAGGGCCGTGCTTCTGTCAAGTAACGACGCGTTTCTATTAAATACTTACTGGTATTTTGCTATTATAATTTGCTAGAATATAACTTATCGTAGGAGTAATAGGAATCTTTTAAGATGTTCTAAAACTAGAGCCACTGTTAAGGTAGAAAATATTCATATAAGAGTGTCATTTCAAAATGTATTTTTTTCATATTATGACAAATATATCGATAATTTCAATCAACTTTTTAAAGTTTATAATACTTTTCCCCGAGCTCTAGATAGTAACATAGCTTTTTCAGGCTTTCAGTGCGTGCAGTCGAAAATAAGTTGAAAAGAAAACAGTTTTGTGTATGAATTTTGTCAATTTCGAGTAGTTTTGAAACAAAAATTATCAATAAAAATTCAAACTGTACAAAAATATATACCAATAAATCGCAATATAGCCCTGTTCTAACTAGTAACATTGATAATATGTTATGAAACATGTTTGATCATAGAGAAAAACGTTTAAAACAATTAGCATTTTTGAACGGATAAGGAGCCTCAACATGCAATTGAAAATCATTATAAAACGTAAAAGTGCATAAAAATACGTAGGCGATGCTATTTTCCCGCGCGAAAACGTTTACCTATTGCTAAATCATTCAATCGCCACATTGCCATAATATAAACAACAGACAGTGCATAATGGTTTTCCATCGTATTTCGTCGGGCAAGCTCATTTTTATATTTCCATCTCAACTTATCCACCGAAATTGACAGAGAAAACATGCTAACACGAACTTTTCCGACAAACGATGCAAAAACATTTTGCACTATAGCAGTATAATGTGTTGTAATAACATGAGCAGATACCTGATTTTGGCCCTTTTCTGCTACAGGCTGCGACTCTATGTTAGAGAGCGCGAACAAGCTCTCACTATCCTTCTGATGCAAGTTACTCTTCACATTTTGAGTGACATTTGTCATTTTACTCAGCCCCAGAACTTTCCTTTGAGTCTTCTGAGTTTTCAAATATTGCGAATGCTGTGTTATTACTGGCGTATTAGGTCGTTTGTCAGCTAATGTCTCATTTTGATTGTCAGTGACGCACTGGCTTTTCTCAGCATTGCCCATGTCTGCATCAATACTAGCGAAAACTTGCCCCATGACTGAATCATAATTGATTGAACTTTCATCTTTGTTTTCTTCATTGTGAACATCCTCAATACTGTCATAAATGTTACTTGTTACTTTAAGTTTTTTGCTGCTGGACTCGTCTTCATCATTTTCTCTATTTCTTTTGTCGGCTTGCCTTTGAGTTTGTGTCGCATTCTTATTTTGCTTTAGTGTAGGCATCAATATTTCGGATGGAGCTGGTTTAGTTGCTTTAAGCAGTTGAACATTACCCTCCTTTACTGATCCACTGGCAAATAAGTCCTCATCTATTTCAATGTCTTGTGTGGTTGGTTCCTTAATAGATTGTGTAGTAGTAGGTATTTTATTAGCATCTTGACGTTTTATCTGTGTAATTTTCTGGGTTCTCTCTTTTAGTGTATTATTGTCATAATCTTCATCTTCATCACATTGCATGATCTTTGAAAGCTCTTTCTCAAGACTTGGTGAAATTTGAACAGTAATTGTTTCATCTGAAGCTGTGTCCTTCTTTGTCAATACAGTTTTATCCGAGTTCACTTTGTTATTGCTAATGTTGGATTCCTTGGTGTTTGTCTGCTGTGTGACAGCACTGACCACGCCTTCTCCACCAACATTAATTTCAATGTTTTGTACATTTATTTCAGCTGATTTAGGAGAAGATGGTGATGTTTTACAAGAAGTGGATTTTTCCATTAACTGTGATGTTTGCACCTCCTGATCTGTATTAAGTTTTACTTTAACATCGTTTTTCTTTTTCTTAATAAAAATGTTAGTTAATGTGCTTCCAATTTTAATAGTTATTTGTATGTCATCTGAATCAGTTTCAATATTGTCATTGACTACATGATTAACAGTCTGGACAACATCTTTCTGCACTGCCTCAGTATTAACAACATCTTCTTGGACTCTCTCAGTATTTTGAGAATTATTTTTCAAAACATCAGTTGGATTATTCATTTGTAAAGCACTTTTTTTAAAGAATGGTATATTGCTTATGGCTGGTGATTTTTTATCAGTCTCCATAGGTTGTATTTCTTTTTCACCATTATTTCCATCTTTAAAATTATTTAATATGGATGAACTATTTGGAATACAGTATTTTTTATCATCTTCATTGATACCAACTGCTTGAAAATGTAAATCTTCAGAAAATTCTCTTACAGGGCTTTTATTAATTTTATCATCATCCTGTACCTCATCAATCTCCATAGGTACTTTATCAGGGACAGGAGAAGTCTCTTTTTCATCTTGATTGACATCTGGTGTGCAGTCATCAATAGTTATAGCTTTTTGAGATTCAGCCTCCACACTAGTGGCTGGCTTGCTAATGGCACTTTTACTTTTCTTACACATTTCTATTGAAACATTCAATTTATTTTTATTCTTCTTCTTGTGGAGTTTACTGAATTCTTTTCTCATTTTTTTGACATTGCTCCAGTTCTGTTTGATTCTGCTTAACTTGTCAGTGTCCATGCTTAAGTTACTAGAGCTATGCTTATCTCCCGAGGTCTCACTAGGTTTGCTTTCATGTTTTTGCTTTCTGGAACTTCTGCGGGGATGATCTGTAGTGTATTCTTCATCATCCAAATAGAATGGTTCAATGTCCATTGGTCCAACATTTTCTTTATTTTTTGCAAATTCTTCTGTATCAGGAACACTTTCGATTTTTTCCCAGTCATCCTGGGCAGGCAGAGGTGCAATAGGAGTTTCAAGTTTACTTTTGGTTGGACTAGCATGCTTCTTGGAATCTACGTGGACCTGGACATCACAAGTCTTCACTTCAACAGCAGGACTGTCAGCCTGTGTGGACAGCTGGGAGGAAATAGGTGCGGAGAATTGGTTCTGCGAGTCACAAAGCCAGGCATTCACATTTTTTCTTGGATCTTTTTCAATTTTTCTCATGGCATGAACTGGTGACTCTAGTGCATATTCATCCACTGAAAAAGAAATATTTGATTGTATGACCAAGTCTAACATGACATAAAGGCAATCATTATAGTGCAATATAATTTTGAAAATTTTGCTATGTATGTACTTACTAACTTTCTTATATCCCTTAAAGGGATAAGTTCGCCTTTATACATGCTTATTCCGTTGAAATGTATTTCATGTTTCGTGTACAATAAAGTGTTTACATACAAATATTATACTAAAAGAGCTTTTATGCCATCATAATGAAGCAAACATACAAATCACAAGAGAGACAGATTTATATATCATGATAATGAGTATAATCGGAGTTGACTGTGTTGACCAAATTTAGCCTTTTATACTTACAGTTTACATTAAATTGCTTCTCAAATAATGCTGTCACTTTTTGTACAGATTCCGTGTATTTCTTAATAGTTGCATTTGCCTTTAACATCCGTCTCTTCACTGGCAGTGCACACATGGGACATGTCTGTCGTCCGACCCAGCAGCCATGGCACAGGGTGTGCCCGCATATTGTAGTCTCGGGTAAAATGTAGAATTTACAACTGGAAATAAAATAATATAATAGCTACTAGTTATAACCGCGTGGAGTGGAGAGCTTTGGTGCAAGGGATAATGCCTCGAAGAAGAAGTTGTAATGAGATTGCTGATTTAACAAAAGCTAATTTCAATATTATATCCATAATTCACATTTATGATATCATATTTACTTTCAGTAACATACATATTTGGTTGTAACTGTATATTTACTGAAACAAACAATTTGGCAATTACACTGAAGCTTTATGAAATTTTTACAAAGGCCTTAAATATTTTGCACTGTCAGTGTCAGCATTGCAAAGGTAAACTAAGTAACCTTCCTCTACTAACAAAGACGAATTACTTGGATAAATGTATGTATTCCAAAAATACCAGAACGACAGCCTGACGAGAGCAGGTTTAGTATGTAATTATTATAGATTTACTCTTTTCTGTCCTTCAAACATTAGAAATGTAGAAGTAAACAAATGCCTATGGCAAAATAAGTGGAAAGTACGAACCATTCTAAGCATGTTACAGTTTCTATTACCGCAATCAATTCCTTGGCAGCATTTTCCGGTTTCACTTTCTTTAAAAGTTGTTTCTCCATGAATTATACGCTGCGAACGAGCGATAAAACAAAAGTTAATTAAACTATATAAAATACTGCTATTACTGTCAGGCCACGACTGTAGTTTGTTCACGAACAAAAAGCAAAAATAATATGGACTTTACATACTTATTTAAAAAAGTAATTTTAGCATAAATCTCTACAAAAATACTGGCTGGCGGCAAATATTTTCTTGATGACTGCAAAACGTAGTGATTATATTCTCTTTGGATGACTGATAATGACAGGCAGACCAGACTGAAGGGCTACTCCGATGTTCGAAATTCGTCAGTCGTATAGTGCATTTCCGCTCACTCAAATATACTTTGACAGGAGATCGAGAGAGAGAGCACTAGTCGATGGTCGAATTTCAAACATCGGAGTAGAATTTCAGTTTCACGCGGTAAAAATTGACAGTTGGTTCTACTTCTTGTCAGTTCTTGACGTCGTAGTTTCCGGTGCTTCTCCAAGCGGAGTAGCACGTCTGGCACCAGCAGTGCAAAAGGTCCTTAGGACCCGCAAGCAACCATGGATTGGATACCAAAAAAAAAGACGTCGTAGTATCCAGGTAGTATCTCTTCGTGCAATGTGCAAGCAATGTGCGTCTATTTTTCTGTTAAATATCTTACAGTCCAAGTTGCACCCAAGTTGTTAGTCTTCGCGCAGTAGTTTCTCAATCACATCGAACAAACAACACCTTTGTTCGATACATCTTTAACAAATGAAAATACTAGAGGACGTTCTAAAATTTAAATTGTTTTCCTTTTTTTTTAGAAGCACTTACAGTCTGGCAAAAAAGAGTAGAAATTAAAAACTGGCAATACTGTAGTGGCGTCCCTTTCTAATCAATCTAAGAAAGCAGGGACGCCACTACAGTATTGCCACTTTTTAATTTCTACTTTTTTTGCCAGACTATATCGTTACTATAAATCGAAGCCAATAATTTAAAATTTTCTTTCTCTTACACTGCTAGCTAAAATTGGACCTATATTAAAGATTGTTTAGGTACAGTTTTAAAACGCTGTTACAAATAAAACTCCACTATGCTTATTTTGTATTTTTTCAAGTAGCAACATTGTTTTGTCCTGTCACTGTCATCGAAAAGTCAAGCAAGTCGATCGGAAGCAGACGGGGTGCGTGTGCCGATTTGCTGAAAGACTAAAACGACTACCTTCGCCTATTACAATCACCTAAAACGGACAACTAATCTTTAATTTAATGTGAGTTAAACTTATATGAAATCGCTTCATCAGTTGGAGGAACATACTGATTGAATACTTCAGAAATTTCATATTAATTTTGACTGAAATCCCATTACATAATCCTATCTTAGATTTTCAGTTTACTTACTTGGTGAATTTTATAACCAATAAGGTTGGTGTCGGTATGTGTGGTGATGAGATAATATGTGTATTTACAGAATGTCTGTGGCACTCCGCGGTTTGTTGAGGGGCGCGGCGAAGAGGGTGCAAGTCCAGGTCCGCACATTCGCGGAGAAGGCCCCCCCGGCAGAAATCAAAGAAGGCGAGATGGCCCTCACCTTCGCCGCTGGAAACAAGGTATTTATAAAAAGTTGCATAGCTTCTTTAGATTTTAAGTGTAAATGGTTTTATTATAAGATTTGTAAGTGTGTGTACTCATGTGTACTTTTCAGGTACATGTAAAGAAAAAAAACCTTTCAAATAGGTCAGTGAAAAAATTCATGGGCCCTCGAGGGAAGCTACCTCAAATCCTTAAGATTTCTCACTTACAGACAAAAAAGATTATTTGAATATTCCCAAAAACCATATTACCAAGTATCTCAGTGTCTTCTCTGTCATAAGGTTGTATCTTTGACACCATAATAGGTAGAGACTTGAAATTTTCGCATGGATTAAACAACTAGTGTTGACGTTGTCTACTTAACGGCAACTGCCTATTTTTCACATTTTGCTCGATGCAGTCTGAAGTGTTTTCTAAGTTTTGTGCTCCAACGGTTGAAGTGTCTACACATTAAATTTTCATAAAGCACCTATGTGTATATTACTATGGCCACTAGAATAACAGGCTCAAAAAAATAATTGGTTTAATTTTCTTTTAATATGATGGTATTGAACCTTCCAATACTTACATGTGTAAGTCTGCTATGCTTATCTTTACTGATTACATTGCAACAGTTACTTGATTATAACAGAACTGGTTCACCAAGTCATTTACTTTGCAGGTTTTCTACAACAAAGCGGCCGTCAAACAGGTTGATGTGCCATCATTCAGTGGTTCCTTCGGTATCCTGGCCAAGCACGTCCCCACATTAGGTATGTCATGATATTATTTAACACAATTCAGTGGCTTGTGGTCAAAGGGGTTGGTGTGGCTTAGTAAAGCTGGGGTAGAATTGATTTACTTTCTCTCTAAGATAAAATGCTGCTCATACACTAAATTAGGCAGGCTGGTGGGAATCAGGTTCTATAAACGTCATGCCATTAATACGTATTTGACACCATAGTATTATCAAATTTTTGGTTTGTTGAAGCAAGCCCTTAATTATGTAGTAAAAAGCTACAAATAACTCTCTGATTTGATTACTGATTGAAACAATCAAAATTGAACATTCTTCTGTACTGTTAAAGCTATTGTTTACAATTTACAACAAAAAAAAAAAAGATTTTGCCAAATTTTGGGAGATGGGGTAAATATTGAATAGCAATTTTTTCAGTTTACAAAGTTAAATAAAAAATAAAAGAATGTAGTTATCAGTAAGTTGTAATCTTTTTTAGGTTTTCTACTTTAGAATGTAAAATAAAACTCGTACATTTTATATGGCTGTCTTGTGAATGTGTGTAAAATATCCATTCAAATAGACTGTTATAGGACATTTATTGACGTCTAACTTGAAAGGCATACTTACATTCTCTACAATTTAAAAAAAAATGGGGCAAATCTTGGCGCGCTGCGGCCGCCATGCCAATCTGGCGCCATCTGTTGGTCATAAATTCTTTGTCCTCTCATCATGCTGAAACGGCTGGACAAATTTTAATTAATTTCGGTACAGGGATACCTGGACATTCAACGATAGTTATAGGATACTTTTTACTCATCTACGGTAAAGAAAGAAATACGCAGACAAGTTGCGGGCAATCCTAGAATTATTTGATTATTTATGACTAATATGGGTATTTTCCAGCCGTCCTGCGGCCGGGCGTCGTGACCGTGGTGGAGGCCGACGGCAAACAGAACAAGATCTTCGTGTCCTCAGGCACCGTCACCGTCAACGACGACTCCTCAGTCCAGGTATACAATAAGGCTTCTATATCACAGTTCTCTATTTAATCTCATGATCGTTGACGGAAAACTTGTGATCTATTTTCCAAAATTGTAAGCAATTTACTTTTGATTCTGACATATCTCTCTTGGGACTAGGTTGATTTGTGTAAACTGTCCGGTATTTCTGTTGCTTGATGCCATGGTGATGTCCCCTGTGGTACTTTTTAAAATGATTACGGAACTACAAACGTAACGCAGGTGTTTGTGGCCCGAACTGAAGGCGATAACAACAAGAAAAAGTTGATCCACCCATTTATTAAGAACACAGACCACCCCCACTAGACGGAGCATGTAAGTCGACCCGCGCGCACCAACGATATGGTACGGCAGAACATTAAAGTGTCAACACGGCGGCCACCGTTTAGTTGCGTCCGTGTTTATGAGGTCTCTCTGTCTCTACACCACTTAACACTACAATTTACCATGTTATTTATTTAATTTATTTTTTCGTTGACGGACGCATGGATCATAAACAAGGACGCAACTAAACGGTGGCCGCCGTGTTGATACTTTAATGTCCTGCCGTACCATATCGTCGGTGCGCGCGGGTCGCCTTACATGCTCCGTCTAGTGGGGGTGGTCTGTGATTAAGAATATGATAGTAATGATTGTTTGGTGCGGGCAGGTGTTGGCGGAGGAGGCGCACCCGCTGGAGAGCCTGGACCGCGGCGCGGCGCAGGAGGCGCTCAGCAAGGCGCAGTCCGAGCTCAGCTCCGCCGGCAACGAGAAGGTAACTATTCATGAGGCCTTATTCCTTTTAAAATGCTGATTGTTTTAGACATTTTTCTCTATGATCAAACATGTTTCTTAACATATTATTGATGTTACTACCTAGAACAGGGCTATTGGGATTTATTGGTATATACTAGAAACCTATAGTTTGAATTTTTCATTGATAATTTTTGTTTCAAAAACTACTCGACATTGACAAAATTCACGCGGAAAATTAGATTTTTCTACTTATTTTTGACTGCACGCAATAAAACCATGAAATAGCTACGTTACTACCTAGAACTCGGTGAAAAGTGTTATTCACTTCAAAAATTTAGTTGAAATTATGAATACATTTGTCGTAATATGAAAAAAATAAATTTTAAAAGGAATAAGGCCTCTTATGGTGTTTACCTCGCCTTAAGCCGTAAGTGGGGTTTTCTACCCGATACGCCGGAGGACGAGGCAAGGGCCGGGGTGAGATGTAAAACTTTAGTCAAACCACGAATTTGTAAAGCCTGTTAGACCCAACTCGCATCTATGGCCCTCGTCTTCGGTTCGGGCCGCAAACTTCTGCGATCTGGGACATTCGCGAATTCACCGCCCCAGGTATGTAATGTACAGTAAAATAGGAATACATTTTTAGAACGTATGTGTTCGTTTGTATGTACCCGCTGTAATGCAATTGTAATAGATCAATGAATAGATGTGATTCCGTAAAAAAAGACATAAAATAATAGCCCAGAGTGACGTAAATACGCAACTTTATCATAAAAAATTATAGACCTTTTTTTTAACTTTTTTAACCTCAGAGCCAGCTAGGCGAGTTTGTTAATAGTTAGGCTACCTGTCCACTGGTGCGGAGATGTGTCAAAGGGTCCAATTGCATTCCTCATATTTAAAGGCACTTCTTTTGGGCTTTACAGTCACAAATACGCCGCCTGATTGGTTAAAAATTCTCCTCGCCACGCGAGCCGGGTCCTCATCCGATCAACAATTACGACCGCCCGCTAGGCGGGTTGGTCGCGGAAAGTGCCCTCCACACTTATCTGTGAGAGCCATTGACGTAATAATTACATGGATGCACAATCAAGAAGCGTAAAATGGTGACATTCATAAATTAATAAAAAAAAACGCTCTGTTGCTATTGTTTTATTTTGTCACAGAGTCTAGACATTGTCAGTTTAAACCTTTGAACGCCAAGAATGCCTAAAGGCGTCGTGTGCTGCCGTGCATACCTCGCCACCGACAAGTAAAATCAAACTTTAAAGGGTTAATAATTTCAATATTTTGCACCTGTCTTACCCTCATTTCACATACATACTGGAACTAGATGAGTTGAGAAATTCATTATGACCGATAGTGTCTGGACCCTATTAAGCAGTTGTTAAATAAAAACTTAACTTAATTTGTTATTAACAATTCACGAGTTTATTTAGTCCAAACAAAAAAAAATATTTTAATACCTAAATAAATTAATAATGAGAATATATTTAGTATGTAAAAATATGAAAATCTGCTCCATTCGTGCGATGTTCCAAGTTTGACAAAAGACATGAGTCAGAGTACAGAGAAGAGAAACATTTGTGGTAATAAGTACGTAAGTCAATTTGACACTTAAACGTGCGAGCAATGAGTTCTTTTTTACGACGTAATTATGCTATTGTAAATTATAAATAAGCGTTATTGGCATCTACTTGAACATGTCAACGGCGCCATTTTTTTTTAATTTTCGTTCGATTCTGTGGCTCTATCTAGACACGCGGCAGCGTGTCCAGCCAAGTTCACCGCAGGAACTGTTATAAATAATACCTCAATGGTGAGAACTCTTTCTCTCACCCTAGCCTACACTACTCGCGAAGTTGACTGAAATATAAGTTTCCGCAACAAAGTGCCATATTCGGCCAACATCGATCAACTTCGCGAGTAGTGTGGTGCCGCAATCATATACATATTGAACAACGCGGGTACACTTTATACACCAACAACCCGGAGGCCGGGCGCTCGTTAACTTTGTTCAGATGCCGGCCAACCCGGTAGCCGGGTTGATGCTATAAAAGTCGGCTCGCCCGGTTTCTGGGATATGTCTTACTTTTTTGTCTGGTTGCGAAAGTGTTAAGCTTTTCTTCTGCATCACTTTCGTGAAGTTCACATCTGTTTGTCGAGCCTACTTATACCTATTTCTTTATTAGAAGTTGGATATCTACATCTAATAAACTGAAATGCCACTATAAAATTACACACTTCAACGAAAAGTCCACAAAACTGAGGAAGCTGAAACACTTGAATCCATAACCATAATCCTATTGCCGAGATGTATGTATCGTGAGGCAATTAATTGTACCCATAGTACAAGCATTGCTTAGCTTGGGACTAGGTCGATTTGTGTAAGATTGTTTATTTATTTAATGTAAGTAATCGAATATTTTCCTTCAATTCCAGGCTAGGGCGGAGGCGGCGGTCGCCGTGGAGGTCGCCGAGGAGATCGTGAAGGCTGCGTCCGCGTAGAGCGCCCCCTAGCGTTACTCTTATCTAAACATTAATTACGAACCATCTGTATGTATCGATTAATACACCTCTGTAGCACATACGACGCCGGGCTTCTTATTTATAGCATGATACCAGTTTTGTAAATGAATTGTTGGTGGATTTGAAATAAAACAGCGATGTGTAGTTGACGTTTGAGTAGTTTATTCAACACAAATCAAACACTTTGGTACAAACTGTTAGCTGCGGATAGCGTTGGTTTCGCAAAATTCAAAATAAACAGAAAATGCGGCAGCGAACACAACAGACGACGGATGGCAAGCTTGACGCTTGGAACTCATCAATAATCCCGATATAATAGCCACAATTTAAATTTACGCTACGTATTTATTAATTATACGTTCCCATCGATCGACATTATAATTTTGGAATTAAGCTACCATATATAATTTTGAATAATTTCATAATTTTAATTTGTTCACAATTTTATCTAAGCTTCGTTATCGAATCGCTAATTGGAAGGGTAATAGAAGATTCTGTTGCTAGGAAGCCGCGGGACCTAAGCTACGCGTACGAGTTACAACACATAAGGAAACACCTACACACACACGCGTGTCTTACACTAGCTCCAATAAGTATAGAAGGATAAAATTACGACTATTATTAGTAAAAATGCACCTTAATACACCTAGAGTAACATTAGAAGCATTCAAATTCCGCGTCGGTAGTGCTGTCACATCACCGGACAGTATAAATTCATTTCATTCGTGTACGTTCTTGTATATTGGTTTATTTCATTGAGAGGATTACAATAGTGTACCTAGAGTCGATTAGTTAATATACTTCATATTGCGTAACACATATGTACGTCTCTAACTAGCTACGGATTACATACGTTTGTTTAAAAGTGGATTAATTACTAATAAAGAAGCTTACGTCTAGACTTAACCTACGTAGTGAATGCTTAAATGCAAATTAAAAACAATAAAAAAACATTATACAATTTACAAAGTAAATGTCGGCAATAACGCAAATGGTAAAAAAGCATCACGAAATCCATAACATTAAAGGAAGCATGTCGGAGCCTACACCTACGCGCGAGACTTACAAAATAACCTCACGTCTCGCACTAACATAAAAATGGGATAAAAATACAAAATATCACATTATTACGTGTTGAGCTTAATTTAAATCGAAACTTTTGAGTAAACACCCCAGACCGGCGACAGTAAAACTTTCTTTAAATTAAGCTGAACAAATAAGACTAAAATAAAGTTGACTAACTCGATGTACCGCTCGGGCCGCGGCGGGAGGGGCTACGATTTACGAACACTATTGGACAGGTTCATTTTCAATACTTTCGCGCCGCCGTACTATTAAGCGAATATATCAATTTGAAATAACTACCACAACCATGATTTTCTGCTTTATATGGTAACTAGCCGCGGCGCGCGGACCTGGGAGCCGGGCCCGAGACCGTATGGCACACGCCTTAACTAAGGGGAAATAAATACTAAATCCAGCCAACTAAGTTGGGATAAATGTGACTGCAAATGAAATGCGACACACTCGACTACGTGAGTTTCAAATTTGGCACGACCGAATCGCCGAACGGTTGTGATGCGTCGAATTGGATAAAAATAATGAGCAATTTAATTCCGAAGATTTGTTTTTAAGCGCGTTGTTCAGCGAGTCGGTGAGGATCCAGGAGTGTGTCGTGTGGTCGCCGTTTACAGGTTACACTGCCACAGTATCGTAGGCTGTGAGTCCCCGCCCGTGGACTGCTTGCTGGGGGATTGGGGTGGTTGCTTCTGGTCTGAAATTATACAAATATGTTACACGGGCGCTATACTCAACGCTGGTTGGTGTGAGTCTATGCAAGCTGCTGACGGACATGTTGAGGTTTCCAACAGACATCGGGTTACATATAAGGCTTGGGCATTGGATATTCTTGGACAATAAAGGCGTATTATTTATAAATATATGTAAGTAGTCAAAACGATAGCTACCAAAATGCAAATAGCAGGCTAATACGAAATGTGTCAAAATTAAAATGACAGGTTGAATTTTCGGTAGCGGGGCAGCTAGTTTTCCTATATTGGAACTATGCGGGATCGTCCGATTTGGGAGGAAATGCATTTTTTTATATACAGACATGCCTGATGGCAACTGATCGGTCAAAAAACAAAGGTTATGATAAACTGGCCTTACCACTCTAACTGCAAAATAACGGTTTAGTGCACAACGGTTGGAAGTGTTAGCGACATAATGTTAGAAACATAAAATCAGGCAGAATTAGGGGACAGACATGTTCGTTCACATACTTTGACTTACTGTTTCCTGTCGGTGGATGCAGAACATAACACATGCTTAGTAACGGGCACACTAGACTGTACAACGCTACGCTATGTATGCAAGCGCACACAAGGGTCCGGCTGCTGTTAACTCCGTGTCTGACATCCAGTCGCAGAAACGTCCGTTACAACTAATTCCCCATTAGGACAATTGCGGTCACTGATTTTCCAATGGAAAACGACAGCGTATGGTGTTTGAAATTTAATAAACGTTTCTGCAACTGGATAGGATTATACAAATCGAAATCATTTAGTTATTATGTTCGGTGCATGTGTTATTAAAAACGTATTATTTCAAATTGATGTTGAACGTTGAACAGTGAGTGTGAGTGCGAATGACAGTTTGATTGTGAAAAAAACTAGATTTTTTCAGAGTTCAAAAGTAATATTTGATTTATGTAATCCAGACCGGCAGGTATGAAATTTGAGCTTGATAAAGTAGCTTCATGTTGTTAGAAACTGTTGCTTGTTCCCAATAGTCAGAAGGGGTCATAAAATTAAAAGTCAGTGTGTTGAGTGCATTGTCAGATTTTGCGTGACAATATATCCCTGCTAGCATTAAATAGAAGTGCATGAATTAATAGGTACGCGTCTTCGAATACCAGAGACCTTCCTAATAAAAAAACTGTTTCGAAATTTGTTAAGCTTCATTTTCAACCTTGGAAGAGAGTAGTTTGTGGACGAATGATGAATAGACTTCTGAATATTAATGCCATCAAATGTACCAGTATGCTGGTATTCCCATAATGAAGATAACAGTTACTATTGAAACGAATGAAACTACTATGTGTGTAGTGAGTTATTTTTTATACGCTATCAATAAAATACAACCCAGATAGCGAACGGGCTGTATGAGAGCCTATGCAGCTATAAATACTCAAAATTTTAGTTGAATAACGGCCTTACCCCTTTTAAAAAATATATTTTTTTCATATTATAATATTTCAACCAACTGTTTGAAGTGAATAATACTTTTCCCCGAGTTCTAGGTAGTAACATAGATATTTCATGCTTTCGTTGCGTGCAGTTTAAAATAAGTAAAAAAAAACTAATTTCCGCGTGAATTTTGTTTTTGAAACAAAAATTATCAATGAAAAATTCAAACTGTAAGTTTCAAATATACCTATACTAATAAATCCCAATAGCCTTGTTCTAGGTAGTAACATTAATAATATGTTAAGAAACATGTTTGATCATAGAGAAAAATGACTGAAACAATCAGCATTTTAAAAGGAATAAGGCCTCTTAAGCGATTATGCAGCCTGTGTGCAACTTGGGTGTGAAACTTCCTCGCAACACTAGTGTGTGGATAGTGTACGTGTGTGTGTGGGTGTGTAAGTGTGTAGGTGTGTGGGTGTGTAGGTGTGTGTCGGTCTGTGGACTGACCTGTCAATGAGTTTCCTCATTTCCTCGGTGTGCATGCCGTCCTTGGCATTGTGGGCCCTCACTGCAACAAACACAAGTCACGACGCGCTCTACGCTACCCGGAGCTACCTACTGGCCGGCGGACTACATTCACCCAATCGTTATACTTCAAGAAGGGTAGAATTTTTTTTTTTTTTTTTTTATGTTATAGGGGGCAAACGAGCAAACGTATCGCCTGATGGAAAGCGATTACCGTCGCCCATAAACACCTGCAACTAAGCCGACCGATGCATCCAGTCAATAGACAATATTGAAAAGTATCAAATATTGTTAAGTTTTAACTAATTTCTTTATTATCGCGGAACCCAAAACTATTATTTTTATTTGGTTATACGAAATATAAAAGAAAAATAAAGGAGGACTGTCTAAGAATAAGCACTCAATTGACGTCACCTTTAGGAAAAAATACTGCGCTAGTATGATCTACTGCGCTGTGACCAATTATTTGTCTACACTCTTTTAGAATGAGGAAGTATTCAAATTGATTTTTAATCTTAAATTGGGATATTTTCCATAATGTAAAAATGTAAGTATATTATTTTTTTAATCCTTTATTTGAATAAATTTGGTATGGCTTTACTCACTCGTCTTATTCATCACAATTGTAATTTGATAGCGCTAGTTCTCAGACGGTTAACAAAAAATGAGTAAATTAAGGTACAAAATAAAAGTGATTTTTGAACTTATATTATAAATTGGATAAGCAAAAAGCACAGGTTAGAATTAACTGGTTTTAGAATGATAACCATTGGTTTAAGGATTCATTAATATTTTTCAGAATTTACAAGTTTATAACATTATATATTGGGTGAATGTGATCCCAGTCTGCCTTCTGAAACATGTACTAGAAAATCTACACAATTTAAAAAAATAAGTTATCACAACCACGTCTAAACACATAATAGTAATAGAATTGTGAAAAATCCTCGAAGAATGTAGAGATTCCCAGTGACTATTTGGCGCTACAAAACCATAGCCGTAGTAGGTGTTAAGTATTATTTTTATCATAATGTTCATCGAAAATGATGAGCCAGTGGCGTTGGTAGGCCTAAGCGGGCCCTTTAACATATATGTCGGTAGACCTCGATGACGAGCGAAGCGAGGGTACAACGCGGGCCCTGCGACCTGCGGGCTATGATGATTACTTTTATCACGCGATAAATAAGTGACAAGCATCCGTCACGTTTTGTCAGTGAGTGGCAAATGCTGTATCATTTATTTATCACATGATAAACACAACCATCACAGGCCCGCTGGGGTTCCCATATCATTGATATGGCGATAGCTATACCCCTGTGTTTAATTCTCATTATAATTCGTCGTCAGAACTTAATGTTAAACCGGTTATACCTATTATCAGTTGTCAAGTAACGCCAAATAGTCGGAGTCAAGATGGAAAGACAAGACAAATTTTGAAAAGTAAATCTAGTAAGCCAATTGCGGTTCTATTCGTAAGCTTAGATGTAACCAATTGTTATTACTTAGACAAATTTTGCATGCTGTCAGTCACAATGTATTAACACAAAGGAAGATCTAATTTAGTAAAGTTTTACCGTCTTCTGTTCAGGCGACACCCAGGGCGCATGGACCAATTTGAGGATTAATATTTATGACATAAATTTGAATCGGTTCTATGGAATGAAATGGATTATATTTGTCATACTTGAGATTCTTTAGTAGCAAAATAAAACGAAAATGTAGAATAACGCAGCTTGAAGCTTCAATAGCGATATATACTACTTATATGCGTATTTTATGAAGTATGACAAATATTAAGGTGATGTTTCATTGGATTTGTAGTGTCCCTGGCAGAAGCAGTGAGTGCGGGTATATATGAGGTTTTTGCTTCGATTTGAGCTAAGCATGTTGCATTCACATGCTTACTTTGACATATTTTTCTTACATGGAATTTTAATTTAATAATTTTGTAACGATACTTTTACTTTCTCTTATTGATGAATTGTTTAGTAAAGATTTAGATATGGTCATTTTCTTTACTAATAAATAGGCAATATAATAGTACGCTCTCGTAAGATAAGCAACTGTTGGATTGATATTATGCAGAGGAGTTTTAAAAATGAATGAAATATTCGTATTGTGTGAGAAATATGTCGCAAATACAGACTATTACAGTGTGGTTGAGTGAACTGGGGTAGGATCGGATCCAACTCACTGCGCCATTTAAAAATAAATTATGTCGAGCCTTATATAAACTTAACGCTATAGATATCAATAAAATATTACATGAAATAAAATATCTGGTTATATACTGTAATATAGAATAATAATAATATCTGATGTTTCAATACACTTGAAAGTTCGATTTCATACAAGATTTCATACAGGTACAAGAATCAAGAGCCATAATATTTACATTATGAAATTAATTACAAAAAATATGAACAAAACTTGACACTCTTTTTGTACTCTCTTAGCAACTCAAGTGTCGTCGGCGACTCGGCGTCAATGATAGATACTCGTAATATATGTAGATAGCCTTTATAATTCATAATATTCAGCACAGATATGAATTCGATAAACGTTGATCCTCTGCATAACATCATCCTACAAACGTGATACTACGCTTCTGTTAACTGTAAGAGTTTGCTCACAACGCATTTAAGCGAATTAATAAGGCGCGTATACAGAACGCGCGAGCAGTGTTAGAATACGTCAGGAACAGAGTCCCTTATGTTGGTTAGTGCGCGTTTCGGTGTCACTTTTAGGATTTTGTGCAGAGGTCTTTAAGAGGATACCATTTCTCATTTTTACATGCAAATCGAGTTTTCGTTCTCGTCTGTTTCCTCCTCCAAAATTTAACCTATATTTACGAAATTATCGAACTTGAATGAAAAAAAAGGCGCTTCGTTGAACCGTTTCGATTTTTGGGCTTATTATTATACAATTTGTGTAGTAGGCGTCTGTTTTGCAAAAGGATGCTCATCACGTCATCACCAAATTCTATAATAATTTGCGCCAAAATCATAACGGTCCGATAGAACATTTCTTTCCCATTATGTTTCTAAGATATCGCAAAGATTGATTTAGAGAACAGACGAGAAGGAATTTAAACCTCGATTTGTATATATCCAGGTTCGTTTAGTTTGGACCTCATTTGTATGCGACGCCATAGTGACTAGCAAACTTAACGTAAACTGTTAGTATGGGAAAATGAATAGTGAGTCCTCAAGCACAAAACAGATAGGTACAGAAATCAATCTACATACAAGCGCGCTCAAGCGAACGCACATATAGACATTTCTCACGGACACGTCTAGCGGATGGCACTTGCGTCGCACTGGTCCGAACTGGTCCGAGATATCGTGTCCGTGAGCAATGTCTATGTGTGCGTTTGCTCGAGCGCGCTTGTATGTAGATTGATTTCTGTACCTATCTGTATTGTGCCTCAAGCCACTAAGATGAGAGGTAGATACGTACCGGGGTAGTTGCGCGGCTGGTCGCACTCGGCCTCGGAGATCTCGTTGGAGTCCTTGCTCTCGTTGAAGGAGGAGGAGCAGTTGTTGTCGGCGGCGGCGTTGCGCGGCGGCGGCGGCGGCGGCGAGGGCGACCCGCCGCACTTGCGGGTTGTTGAGAGGACCGCTACAATTGGTTACAATGTTATATTACTGATACAGGAATACTCAATTCTTTATTGCGTAAATAACACATCTTATTCGGTTTGAGGGATGGAACCGCCTTGTGAGCAAACTTTGTCATTTTTATAAATAATGACACAAAGGTAAATTAAGAAAGAAAAATTGAATGCGATCTACCACAATCTAAGTAGGATTTATAAAAATAAAAATGTGGTATTTCCACATAAAAATATGAATCGATAAAAAGATTCTATAATTACAAATATTGTAAATTTTTTTAACAAGGCCTTTTTCCGATATAATTAACTAGAGGAGTAGATATGAAGACGGATTTTGTAGGTTACGATTGTCAATTATTTTACAAGGTGACGTTATTTGAGAGCTGGTTCTTAGACGACGCTGCTTTCACCTTTTTTTTAATATTTTAAAACTAATAACAATAATAGTTTCGGGTTCTTCCGTTAAGTAATGAAATAATTTAAACTGAAAACTATTTAAAATGTCACATCGGATTTATTAGTTGCATTTGAAATTATATGTAGACTAACATATACCCGCCTAATTTAGTTACATAGGTTTGCTGTTCTACTAGAGTCAAGACAGACCGCGAGTGCAAAAGATTGAGGGGACAAGCGACCGCTTTGAACGATCTACGATCCACTTTCGTTTGTATTCTTAGTTACGGTCACCGGTCGTGGTCGCGTAACTTACTATAAAGTGCGTCCAGCTGTTTAAATTGTACAGGCTGGTCAATGTGCGGGTATAGTGGTACTCACCGATGCTGGGCCGGGAGCCGTAGTGGTCGGAGTAGGGCGTGCCGTAGGCGCCGGTGTACTGCTCGTCCTCGGGCGCGCAGCAGGCGGGCTCGTCGTACTCGGGGCCGCAGGCGTACATGGGGCGGGAGTAGCGGGTATAGTGGTACTCACCGATGCTGGGCCGGGAGCCGTAGTGGTCGGAGTAGGGCGTGCCGTAGGCGCCGGTGTACTGCTCGTCCTCGGGCGCGCAGCAGGCGGGCTCGTCGTACTCGGGGCCGCAGGCGTACATGGGGCGGGAGTAGCGGGCGCGCTGCGGGTATAGTGGTACATTACTGCAGACGCTAGGAAAGAAGGGCTTGCCGTAGGAGGCCTGATAACCCTTTTCACGGCTAAGGCATATAAGTGCTTTTCTCAAACATATGCAATGAAATAAAAAAAGAAAAACATTAAACAAATATGTAATTCAGATGTTTGGCTTGTCCATGAACAGAGACGCCATGTTTAAAAAAAAATACTTCCCGGCCTAGGCCTTAAATTTTGTATGAAATTCGTTTACGGTTCTCTCGAGTTGTATGATGTATGGATGATGACATTTCATTGTATGTCTGAGAAAATATACTTGTTTTGATTGTTGAAATCGAGTTCGAGGCAATTTAAGTGTATAGAGTACGCCTAAACGACTAAAACTAAATAATTAAAAAACAATCCAGCGTCTTATGACATATGAATTACTTATCTGGTAATAATAAGCGACGACGACGGGTCATTAAAGTCGATTGCGTAATCGCCGCATGACATTCAAAAAAGTTTGTGTCTCGTATTTCATTTTTGTGACACGCATTAATTTTTTATAGCTGACTGTACTTTTCTTTGAACATCCATCAATTCCTCACTAATACGATTCTAAAGAGCAGAAACTTAGGATTGCTTTAATCTATTACAAAGTTCCTAGGGCCACCTTCCGGCTCCATCATCAGACTAGCCCCGCGGTACCATTTTAATGTATTGTCATCACGGGGCATAAACATGTCAGCTCAATCGGTTGAAGATATCAGCTTCAAAATTTAGTTGCAAGATTGCATCCGAACATAGTTGCATAGTTATGTTATTAGTTACATACATTACAAGTTAAATAAAACTTTGTAATCTTAAAGACTTATACGAATCTTCTGCTCTCCTAATGAGTAAGTAAATAAATAATAAATAAATATCAGACAACCTCACACAAATCAACCTAGTCCCAAATTAAGCTCAAGAAGGCTTGTGTTATGGGTACTAGGCGACGATATACATACTTATATAGATAAATAAATACTTAAATACATAGAACATCCATAACCCAGGCACAAATATTAGTGTTCATCACACAAATATTTGCCCTTGCCGGGATTCGAACCCGGGACCTTCGGCTCAGTAGGCAGTTGCTTAACCACTGCGCGTATAGCGTGTTCGTGAGCCATGGATAAGTAGTGTAAGTAGCACAACGTAAGTTCAATGTCAAGAATGAATTATCTGACTAGGCCAGGGGGTTGTGTGGATGAGACACGTGGACTCACGTATTGGTCCTCTTCAGCGCAGGTGGCGGGGTCGTCGTACTCGGGCGCGGTGGAGTAGATGGCGCTCTGTCCTCCCTGCGAGTTCTTGCGGGCGTAACGGCTGTTCGCACGGGGCTGTAATACGTCAGATAGTAGATACCATTGCATTTTTATAAGGACACTTCTCTTCTATAGTTGGGTGATTCTCCTAGCGTTCTAACCGCGCGGTTCTAGAGTCATTACTTTTTCACGATTATTACCACAACTGAATAGCCAGTCGTTTTAATTATGATCTAACTAGGATCGTACTCGGGAGTGCCGATACATCAAAAAGTAACTTCCAACAATTATCTATTTTAACAATATTTGCAGAAATGGGAATGACGAAAAAAACGCCTTACAAACGCTGAATATTCACCCAGTATTTATTATTATATTTTTTATTTGCTCTTATACATAACTGGGAATCGAATTTGGTCAAAATTCAGTAAGTAATCGCATGTCGCATTTGTTATTATAGTTGATCCTGTTAGTATCCTGTGAGGTATGTTTGAGATTGTAAAACAAATACTTTGCAGTTTTTATTAAATCTAAAATCGACTCCTTTGTTCCTAAGAAAATATTATTTTATAGTTTTTGACTTCTGCCTATTGACTATTTTGGATTGATCTCCCTGTCTAATTAAAGAGTGCTGGTGTTAAGGCGACGGGTAATGCGAAACTAGCGCCACTTTCGATTTTTTTCTTATACCTCCATAATCTGATATTTTTTAGAAATAGCTGAAGTCTAGGAGCTAGTAAAACACCTTTAATATTTATTAAATCACTATATAAAAATTGTTCACTGTAGTTTACCTTACAAAACTTGTTCACGTCAAAAGCGGCCACAATAGTTTTGGGCAAGTTTTTAGAGACAACTAAAGAACAAGAAATTGTGTATAATGATTTAATAATAAACACTAAAGGTGTTTTTTCAGCTCCTAATATCTTGCAATTACTGAAATTTGATCTGGTTTGGAAGATATAATAAAAATTCTTAAGTGGCGCTAGTTTAGCATTACCCGTCCCCTTAACTTGGGTAGGTCGGATCCTACCGACTGTGCCATGTAAAGGCATTTAAAAATGTCATAATTAAGAGTGTTTAAGTGTATGTAAATTTCGTCATTCGTCGGGTATTCATTTCTGGTATTCCACAGCCGCTTCCCCTGAAGTTCTTAGTAGAACTTTGCGGCTCCTAAGACGCGCAGTGTTTACGTTTTTAAGTTGTAAAAGCATTTATTTCCTCGCGACAACAGGTAAGACACTCACCATGCTCTGGGAGCCGGCGCGCGAGTGTGCGGGGTGGTGCGGGTGCGGGTGCGCCAGCGTGCCGGCGTGCGCGTGCGCGTGCGCGTGCGGGAACGCGAGAGCCTTGCTCGGGTCCATCTCCTCGCGGAAGCCTAGCAGGTGGAACGTGGCGTACGGGCAGATCTCGTCTTCCATGCCTGTCGAAAAAGTATGCGCGTTAGGTATGAGTCTAGAATATACATTCTCGCAGAGACTCTTTGCTGAGATTTTGAGATTACGGCTGGAAATACATATGATAAGAAAAAAAGAATTTATAAAGGTTATACGTAATGTATTGAGGTAAATAATAGTAGTTTACGAGCAGGTTTATCAACATTATTGGGGTAGGAATACGTCTCTGTGAGAATGAAAATGTTAATTAAATTATTTTCTGGTTACCGCCTGTGCTGTTAACACCTTTCATTAGCAATAGAAATGCATTCAATTTAGGTAAATTTGGGTGCTTATTTATTTGATGCACAGGGTGTATAATTTTGTTAAGAAGAAAACCTCAACGTCTCCAAGTATACTTAAATATCCGCTATTTAAAACAACATGTTAATTTAGGAGACAGTTCAGTACTAGAATAGGTCAAACGCATGCTTAAAGTTATAATACGGAAGAGAGGCAAATTAAAAATAACTGGGTTAGAAAAAAAGCAAATACAGGTTCTATACATCAATTGTAGTCTGGCCAGAAATACTTGTCCACGATTTCCTAGGATGCACTTATATACTGTTTTGTATACATTTCAACATTGTTATATTTATGTTCAATATTTTATTTCTGGACAGACTATTTCATAAAACACGTACACGTACTCACGTTTCAGGCAGGCAGTGTTAGTCGACACTCCACTCGGTTAGCACTTTAGCCATAATACTTCACACGTTACTTTAACATTTTAATGTCCAACTGCATTATAGACGCTCAGGATTTCGATTGTCAGAGTGAAACTTGAAATGGCACATATTCAGACTGTTTAAACAAATATACTATTAATATAGCGCTTAAAACTGCAATTGGACATTATCATTTATCACTCTTATCAGCATAACCACCTTTTTTTTTAGAAACAAATTATCTGACTTCTACAATCAAGTGGGTTTAAAGGCATGTCTTAGTAAATATATGTCGTTGTGTTAGCGTAGCAATATCTCAGTAAGGAATTAGGTGGTCACGCTGATATTCTCGATCGTATGGTCAGGCAAATGTGGCAATGGGAGATAAGGCTACCCTAATCATAATAAGTAGACCCAATCACATATCTCAATCACACCGCTCCGTAGTAACATACACTTTTGGTGTTCATTTTAAGTGTAACTTCCATAAAATCCAAAAGGTTAATAATTGTCTTTATGGGTCACTAAAAATGGAATCCCCGGTATGACTTCGCTACAGTTCGCTGATAGTTTTTTTTATATAGTTACTAAACCGCATCATTGGAATGTTTTCCATAGTTGTTACTAACGCTCCCGTTCGAGTGTTATCCAAGTTATCCAAGGCAATTTCTTTTTTGTCATATTTTGACAAATATATTTATAATTTCAACCAACTTTTTGAAGCAAATAATACTTTTCTCTGAATTCTAGAAAGTAACATAGCTATTTCATGCTTTCATTGCATACAGTCGAAAATAAGTAAAAAAAAAAAAACAGTTTGTTACGTAAATTTTGTTAAATTTGAGTAGTTTTTGAAACAAAATTTATCAATGAAAAATTCAAACTGTAGGTTTCAAATATCGCAATGTCCCTATTCTTAGTATAACAATTTAATAGTATAACAAGTTTATAGTAACATTGATAATATGTGAAGAAACATGTTTGATCATAGAGAAACATTTCTAAAACAATCAGCATTTTTGGAAGGATAAGGACCCTAAATGGCTGCCACGTTAGCCCGGCCGCATGCCGTCACCTGTGGAGATGGTGTCGCCGGAGCCGCGGCGCTGGTGCGCGCGCCGCACGCGCTCGTAGTGGTGGCGGCGCGGGTCCCACGTCGAGTGCGAGTTCACTGTGCGCACACTACCGAGTTATAACCAAGCACCGGACTGGGGTAAGGCCGGATCGAGCCGATTGCGTACGTGGTATCCCAAGTAGCACACATGTTGTATAAGAGCGTATACAACCATTACACAGCTGATATAAGTCGTATAAGCTCTTCTGTGTGCTGCGAGGGATATTTACGTTCGCCGGGGGACAAATGGGAGGTCATAGTTTTCCTGATATACTACAGTTTTTGCACTGTCACTCTGTAGGTTTGTACTTCAGATGTTGCATGTCACATCACACTAATTTTCATCATTCAATATCATTCTTTGACTTTCTCAACCTCGATAGGTATGTAAGTAATACCTCTCGAGGTTGAGAAAGTCAAAGAACGATATGCGTCAATTCATATCAATTGAAAATTAGTGTGATGTGACATGCAACATCTGAAGTACCAATCTACAAAGTGAAGAGGTTACGTTTATAAAAAAAAGATGTAAGACTAGTCGTCATTGACTTCTCCCCCATGTCGTTTTGAGACAAGATCCGGCCCTGACTACGTCCAAGCTTAGGAATAGGAATTCTAATTCAGCTTGACCCATGCGCCCGTTTGTTGCGATTCTGAAACGCATGCGGTCCACTAGCATCTAATCTCACTCACAGGGTATTTGAAATAGTTAGCCATTCCCAAGTAGCACACATGCTGTATAAATAGCTTATATAGCCCTTACACAGCTGAAATAAGCACTATAAGGGCTGTATAATCTCTTATGCAGCTATGTGCTACGTGGGTTACTATTCAGCCATGAAACAATCTCAACTGTTGCTGTGAGAAGTTGCTCTTGGACTAATACGGTTTAAAAAGCGTGCGATGTGTAAATTAAACACATCGAACAAACAACAATAAATTAAAAAAATTATAACACGGTGGCCAATTAAGATCAGTGTATGTTTTATTATGGTATTGCTATTGTGAACTGAATAAAAGTAACTGCATACAAATCTATATTAGCCACTTCGCCGTACAAAGAACAACAGTTTTTTTACAACGTTTGAATCAAAAGGACGAAAATAAACATAAAATTCGAGTTGAAAAGTAATCCGTTTACTTACTTTCAAAATCACGTTGTGTATATTATCAAGTTAATATTTTGTTTTTCAATGTACGGATTACGGATGTGTTATGTGTGGGACATCATGTTGGACAGAAGTAAATTAAAGATAATTGGACGACATATATGGACAACGGACGACAGCTATTTCTGTATCGGTATACCCTCACCCACCTGGTCACCTCATCTAAAATTAATATCTACGAATATAAAATAGGAATAGGGAAGAAGTAGCGAAGAGAGAAGTTCGTGCAGATAGATTCATAATAATCTAAAATTATGTACTTACCGGTCAGTTGGAAACCTTGATTTTAATTTGAAGACTGTTAATTTCGTAGTGTTTTGAAATATGTGATGAATTGAAAAGAGAAAGTGTGTGCTGTCAAATTGAACTGGATAGCCGAACCTACCTTTATATTCAGTTGAGAACCCATGCAAAAGCTCAATTTTAAAGAAATCTCTTTACAAAATTCTATAGCTATTTGATGGTATATCGGCACCGGTTATCACTATTTAGATGTATATCCGCGATATTTCAATGTTATTTGTAACAAGCAGTTACCGCGCTGCTATTACTGGTCAAAGCTCAATAGAGCGAGCTATGCTCGGAGTTTCCTTGCGGGATCGAATCCCAAATAATAAGATACGCAAGAGAACCAAGGTTCTATTTCAGACAGTTGCCAAACTTAAGTGGCAGTGGGCGGGGCACATTGCTCGTAGAACCGACGGCCGTTGTGGCAGAAAGGTTCTTTAGGAAGACGCAGCGTGGGAAGGCCCCCCAACAAAGCGGCCCGACGACCTGATTACGTTCGCGGGCAGAATTTAGATGAGGGCGGCGCGAGACCGATCGTTGTGAAGAACTTTGGGGCACGCCTTTGTCCAGCAGTGGACGTCTGATAATGATGATGTATAGTCAACTAATTTGATTTTTAGGCCATTTCGTACTTTGTCACACTGAACGCCAATATGAAATCTGCTGGAGATCTCATATCATTGTCATTGTGACAAGGTTCTATAGTCTAGAGATCAAATTGGTTGACTGTACTGGTTGGTAGTGGTAGTGTACTCACTGATGACGGCCTGCCGCTTGACGCGGTCGCAGGTGTTGTAGTTGGAGCCGGGCACGGGCGGCAGCTTGCGGTTGGGCGGCGCGATGTAGCCGAGCTCGTCGCGCAGCCCGCCGCGCTTGTCCAGCGTGCCGCCGCCGCCTCCCATCGCGGCTTGTGACGCGTTGTACACTGTACTGGTTGGTAGTGGTAGTGTACTCACTGATGACGGCCTGCCGCTTGACGCGGTCGCAGGTGTTGTAGTTGGAGCCGGGCACGGGCGGCAGCTTGCGGTTGGGCGGCGCGATGTAGCCGAGCTCGTCGCGCAGCCCGCCGCGCTTGTCCAGCGTGCCGCCGCCGCCTCCCATCGCGGCTTGTGACGCGTTGTACACTGTACTGGTTGGTAGTGGTAGTGTACTCACTGATGACGGCCTGCCGCTTGACGCGGTCGCAGGTGTTGTAGTTGGAGCCGGGCACGGGCGGCAGCTTGCGGTTGGGCGGCGCGATGTAGCCGAGCTCGTCGCGCAGCCCGCCGCGCTTGTCCAGCGTGCCGCCGCCGCCTCCCATCGCGGCTTGTGACGCGTTGTACACTGTACTGGTTGGTAGTGGTAGTGTACTCACTGATGACGGCCTGCCGCTTGACGCGGTCGCAGGTGTTGTAGTTGGAGCCGGGCACGGGCGGCAGCTTGCGGTTGGGCGGCGCGATGTAGCCGAGCTCGTCGCGCAGCCCGCCGCGCTTGTCCAGCGTGCCGCCGCCGCCTCCCATCGCGGCTTGTGACGCGTTGTACACTGTACTGGTTGGTAGTGGTAGTGTACTCACTGATGACGGCCTGCCGCTTGACGCGGTCGCAGGTGTTGTAGTTGGAGCCGGGCACGGGCGGCAGCTTGCGGTTGGGCGGCGCGATGTAGCCGAGCTCGTCGCGCAGCCCGCCGCGCTTGTCCAGCGTGCCGCCGCCGCCTCCCATCGCGGCTTGTGACGCGTTGTACACTGTACTGGTTGGTAGTGGTAGTGTACTCACTGATGACGGCCTGCCGCTTGACGCGGTCGCAGGTGTTGTAGTTGGAGCCGGGCACGGGCGGCAGCTTGCGGTTGGGCGGCGCGATGTAGCCGAGCTCGTCGCGCAGCCCGCCGCGCTTGTCCAGCGTGCCGCCGCCGCCTCCCATCGCGGCTTGGGACGCGTTGTACACTGTACTGGTTGGTAGTGGTAGTGTACTCACTGATGACGGCCTGCCGCTTGACGCGGTCGCAGGTGTTGTAGTTGGAGCCGGGCACGGGCGGCAGCTTGCGGTTGGGCGGCGCGATGTAGCCGAGCTCGTCGCGCAGCCCGCCGCGCTTGTCCAGCGTGCCGCCGCCGCCTCCCATCGCGGCTTGTGACGCGTTGTACACTGTACTGGTTGGTAGTGGTAGTGTACTCACTGATGACGGCCTGCCGCTTGACGCGGTCGCAGGTGTTGTAGTTGGAGCCGGGCACGGGCGGCAGCTTGCGGTTGGGCGGCGCGATGTAGCCGAGCTCGTCGCGCAGCCCGCCGCGCTTGTCCAGCGTGCCGCCGCCGCCTCCCATCGCGGCTTGTGACGCGTTGTACACTGTACTGGTTGGTAGTGGTAGTGTACTCACTGATGACGGCCTGCCGCTTGACGCGGTCGCAGGTGTTGTAGTTGGAGCCGGGCACGGGCGGCAGCTTGCGGTTGGGCGGCGCGATGTAGCCGAGCTCGTCGCGCAGCCCGCCGCGCTTGTCCAGCGTGCCGCCGCCGCCTCCCATCGCGGCTTGTGACGCGTTGTACACTGTACTGGTTGGTAGTGGTAGTGTACTCACTGATGACGGCCTGCCGCTTGACGCGGTCGCAGGTGTTGTAGTTGGAGCCGGGCACGGGCGGCAGCTTGCGGTTGGGCGGCGCGATGTAGCCGAGCTCGTCGCGCAGCCCGCCGCGCTTGTCCAGCGTGCCGCCGCCGCCTCCCATCGCGGCTTGTGACGCGTTGTACACTGTACTGGTTGGTAGTGGTAGTGTACTCACTGATGACGGCCTGCCGCTTGACGCGGTCGCAGGTGTTGTAGTTGGAGCCGGGCACGGGCGGCAGCTTGCGGTTGGGCGGCGCGATGTAGCCGAGCTCGTCGCGCAGCCCGCCGCGCTTGTCCAGCGTGCCGCCGCCGCCTCCCATCGCGGCTTGGGACGCGTTGTACACTGCGTCGTCTGTGGCAATTTAATTATTCGTATGGCATATTATGTACAGTCGTTTATATCCATACTAATCCATACTAATATTATAAATGCGAAAGTGTGTCTGTCTGTCTGTCTGTTACCGCTTCACGCTTAAACCGCTGAACCGACTTAGATGAAATTTGGTACGGAGATAGGTTGAGACCCGGGAAAGGACATAGGATACTTTTCATCCCGAATAAATTTAGTGTTCCCATGGGATGAGCGGGTAACACCGCGGGGCACAGCTAGTATTATAAATGCGAAAGTGTGTCTGTCTGTTTGTTACCTCTTCACGCTTAAACCGCTGAACCAATTTTGATGAAATTTGGCATGGAGATAGTTTAAGATCCGAGGAAGGACATAGGATACTTTTCATCCGGGAAATTATCCCTAAAAAGATTCAAAAGTGAGTAAGTAATTCATGATGACATTGATGACCCTGTAGGAAATGTAATGATTAGACCAAAAGCACAATTGCTCTTACATTTGCTTAGGCGATTTTAATAATCCCTTTTATTAATTAAGGTGATTAGATGGATATCTATCGTGTTGTACGAGGTTGCTTCCATACTTCCAAGTTCCATATATAGTTTTATTAAGCATAAAATGTTATGATTATAGTAGATCTAATCTTATTTATAGATTATAAACAAAACATGAACGCTTAAATATATTTTAGATTGTATCGTGTTTCCGCAATTTATCGTTTATGGAAACTGGTATGAGGTTGTAATTTATGTAAGCGTTCTTGAGTCCTAGTCCTGTCTAGACTCAGAACTCAAACATATAGTGCGGTCACATTGAGAGTATAATGAGCAGTCGCAAATTATAGAAAACGATGGTTTTCAAATAATAATAATAGTTGGCACATCGAATGATGGATTGGAGTGGATATATACATGATGGTCATCACAGTCAAGTAAAAATAATCCCAAGTAAGATGTACATTTTAAATAATAGTAATGTCGACGGATGTTACTTAGCAGTGACGTGATGAAAAATTTAAGTAATACTTTCTCATTTTCCTAACTAAATTATCTATCTTTTTGTAAGTTACTTGATAATTTGAAGTCCGGCAATGTTTTGCGCGCCAAATTGAATCGTACCTTTCCTCGAAGAAGTTAAACGATTTAAATTTTTCGTTTCAGATTCCCTCTAGCTTTTTTTCTTTCTGAACTTGTTACAGAACGGCCTGTTTCTTGTTACAGTACAATTTTTCCATCCCGACCTCGACAGCAATCTATTAACTAGATTAATCTTGTCACGTACTTTAGGTAACATCCGTGATCAGTATATGGTAAAAACAAATGATGAAGCGTCGCTCCATGCATACATACAGTCGTACACGTCCTTCTGACCTCGCAGGCGGTGGGGCGTGTTCCGTCTCGCCAGGGTCAGGCATATCACTACCACGCCCACTACGAATACCACGATGGTCGCCAGAATGGGGACGAGCACCTCAGGCTCCAGCCAGGCTTTGATCCAGGGGGGAAGCTCCTTGCCACCATCAGCATTACCGGGCAACGGCGCAATCGTACCTTTAAGAAAGTTTTAGTTTCATTTACCTTTGTGATGGTCTCGGGTGCCTTTGACAACGCACACGACGACGATAGCGATAATAATGACCAATATGGCGGCGACGACGGGGACGATCAGGTTGAGGTGTGACAGGATTAGTTTGATAGTCTGTTCGGTCGTCAGCGAGCCGTCGCCCACCTCGCGCGCGGGCGCGATCGTACCTGGAATGCAACGCAGTTTAGTGAGCGATGATGTTGCTTTCCCGCTCGCACTCGCTATAGGTGCGAGCGAGAGAGCAACAGCATTTCGAGATTAAATCTTTAGTTGGAATATAATTAAAGAAATGTTCACTGCTCAATCCGGGTCATGTAAAGAACTAGAAAGACGTTCAGTCTGAATTTTCTTTACACAACCACAGAATTGTTAATTGCAGTAGACTTTAAAAAAAAACATGGTAAGCGATGCATTTCAGGTACGTATCAATTATGATTAATGATAACTAACTACCTCTATTAATACTAGGTGATTGAAATGATCCGTTTATCACGACAGATATGTGGACTAAAGCGACTGTATATATTATGCCAAGAAAATTGTATATTCCCTTTGCTTTTGCTTCGCCATTTTTGATTCATTCTATTACTGACGTTTTCAAAATAGCTACCTACATTCAGAATTTTGGCTTGTGAGTATAGTTCTTCGGGTGGCGTTGTGTATGATCCTCTTAAGCAAAACATTACTATTTTGTGGTTTTGTACCTCATCTATTATCGTCGCCGAAGGCGTTATCATCTTAGCACGCTTCTCTTTTATGACGGATCATACTGAGGTATAAAACCACAAAATAGTATTGTTTTGCTTAAGTGGATCGTACACAACGCCAACCGAAGCTACTATAATTAGTCTAGTTGGACACTCGAATTGTGTGAAGATATGTATAAAATCGTAGTGTCACAGTAAAACATAATATAGCAAAAATCTTGCCTGGAACATTAGTGGCTTTTCGCTATGGTCGTGGTGAACGGATATGATAGTAACTTTGATGAAATACGTACCACCAGTCATGGTGAGCGTGGCGAATTCGTACTCGGCAACGTTGAAGCCGGCGTTGTTGTGCGCGGTGATCCTCAGCACGTACCAAGTAGCGGGTTCCAGGTCTGAGAAACATATTCATAGTTAAGCTTGCCCACCAAATGTTTCTTCTGTTCGAATATAATTTGTTTGTTCCTTTAATTGTTAATTTAAGTTTCGTGACGCACTGGTTGTGTAACTCTAATGTCATGTAAATCTTTTTATAAAATAAATAAATAAAATTCCTTTGTGTACAATTAACACGCGATTATTGAGCAAAATAGTTAAGGGAAAAAATCACCAAGCTATGGTGGTGTAAATGGCAAACAAACAGAAATCGATGGAAACTAAGTCGTCTTTTCCAATAATAATATTTCCGATATTCACGATCTTCAGACATGAAGGAGCGACCACAAAGAGAGAGAAAGAAAGAGAGAGAAAGAGAGAGAGGGAGAGGTAGAGCAGAATAGATGTAAAACTTACCCAGAACGACGAAGTTGCCGCCCGGTTTCACAGCGTTCGAAATTTGGTTCCATTCAGCAGCGCCCCTAAAAAAGGTTACATACAGTATTACACTTAAGTTTCGATGTTAAGTAACATTTGCCTTTGCCGAATTATAAAATCCAATGGTATGTGGTAGTCGTTATATTATATGTTACACACCGTTATATGTTAAGTACACTTTTTAATACTTTATATGGAACTGGCGCAGTTGGTAGGATGCAATGGTATAAAAATAAACATCAATCGTTTAATGTTTACAAATGAAGCGAAAAAAAAAAAAAAAAAAAATCAATCGTTTAAATAAAATCACAACATGAATATAATTTACAATTTGACCACCAAGTATCAAAAGTTTTTATAAATACATATGTTCTGTTGGAACATGCGAATATATTTTTTTAAATGCTTCCAGACACCGCCATTGTCCAATTTGATCAAATCAGATGTTATAGAGCTTACTTCTTCTTGTTCTCGACGACGAAGTGTGACATGGGACAGCCGCCGTCCAGCCACTGCTTGAGGTGCAGCGTGACGCTGGAGGAGCCCACCTCGATGAAGTCGGCGGCGCGCGGCCCGGGCGGCTTGTGCCGATGCTGCAGTACTACGATACACTGAATGACTCACTTCTTCTTGTTCTCGACGACGAAGTGGGACATGGGACAGCCGCCGTCCAGCCACTGCTTGAGGTGCAGCGTGACGCTGGAGGAGCCCACCTCGATGAAGTCGGCGGCGCGCGGCCCGGGCGGCTTGTGCCGATGCTGCAGTACTACGATACACTGAATGACTCACTTCTTCTTGTTCTCGACGACGAAGTGGGACATGGGACAGCCGCCGTCCAGCCACTGCTTGAGGTGCAGCGTGACGCTGGAGGAGCCCACCTCGATGAAGTCGGCGGCGCGCGGCCCGGGCGGCTTGTGCCGATGCTGCAGTACTACGATACACTGAATGACTCACTTCTTCTTGTTCTCGACGACGAAGTGGGACATGGGACAGCCGCCGTCCAGCCACTGCTTGAGGTGCAGCGTGACGCTGGAGGAGCCCACCTCGATGAAGTCGGCGGCGCGCGGCCCGGGCGGCTTGTGCCGATGCTGCAGTACTACGATACACTGAATGACTCACTTCTTCTTGTTCTCGACGACGAAGTGGGACATGGGACAGCCGCCGTCCAGCCACTGCTTGAGGTGCAGCGTGACGCTGGAGGAGCCCACCTCGATGAAGTCGGCGGCGCGCGGCCCGGGCGGCTTGTGCCGATGCTGCAGTACTACGATACACTGAATGACTCACTTCTTCTTGTTCTCGACGACGAAGTGGGACATGGGACAGCCGCCGTCCAGCCACTGCTTGAGGTGCAGCGTGACGCTGGAGGAGCCCACCTCGATGAAGTCGGCGGCGCGCGGCCCGGGCGGCTTGTGCCGATGCTGCAGTACTACGATACACTGAATGACTCACTTCTTCTTGTTCTCGACCACGAAGTGTGACATGGGACAGCCGCCGTCCAGCCACTGCTTGAGGTGCAGCGTGACGCTGGAGGAGCCCACCTCGATGAAGTCGGCGGCGCGCGGCCCGGGCGGCTTGTGCCGATGCTGCAGTACTACGATACACTGAATGACTCACTTCTTCTTGTTCTCGACGACGAAGTGGGACATGGGACAGCCGCCGTCCAGCCACTGCTTGAGGTGCAGCGTGACGCTGGAGGAGCCCACCTCGATGAAGTCGGCGGCGCGCGGCCCGGGCGGCTTGTGCCGATGCTGCAGTACTACGATACACTGAATGACTCACTTCTTCTTGTTCTCGACGACGAAGTGGGACATGGGACAGCCGCCGTCCAGCCACTGCTTGAGGTGCAGCGTGACGCTGGAGGAGCCCACCTCGATGAAGTCGGCGGCGCGCGGCCCGGGCGGCTTGTGCCGATGCTGCAGTACTACGATACACTGAATGACTCACTTCTTCTTGTTCTCGACGACGAAGTGGGACATGGGACAGCCGCCGTCCAGCCACTGCTTGAGGTGCAGCGTGACGCTGGAGGAGCCCACCTCGATGAAGTCGGCGGCGCGCGGCCCGGGCGGCTTGTGCCGATGCTGCAGTACTACGATACACTGAATGACTCACTTCTTCTTGTTCTCGACGACGAAGTGGGACATGGGACAGCCGCCGTCCAGCCACTGCTTGAGGTGCAGCGTGACGCTGGAGGAGCCCACCTCGATGAAGTCGGCGGCGCGCGGCCCGGGCGGCTTGTGCCGATGCTGCAGTACTACGATACACTGAATGACTCACTTCTTCTTGTTCTCGACGACGAAGTGGGACATGGGACAGCCGCCGTCCAGCCACTGCTTGAGGTGCAGCGTGACGCTGGAGGAGCCCACCTCGATGAAGTCGGCGGCGCGCGGCCCGGGCGGCTTGTGCCGATGCTGCAGTACTACGATACACTGAATGACTCACTTCTTCTTGTTCTCGACGACGAAGTGGGACATGGGACAGCCGCCGTCCAGCCACTGCTTGAGGTGCAGCGTGACGCTGGAGGAGCCCACCTCGATGAAGTCGGCGGCGCGCGGCCCGGGCGGCTTGTGCCGATGCTGCAGTACTACGATACACTGAATGACTCACTTCTTCTTGTTCTCGACGACGAAGTGGGACATGGGACAGCTGCCGTCCAGCCACTGCTTGAGGTGCAGCGTGACGCTGGAGGAGCCCACCTCGATGAAGTCGGCGGCGCGCGGCCCGGGCGGCTTGTGCCGATGCTGCAGTACTACGATACACTGAATGACTCACTTCTTCTTGTTCTCGACGACGAAGTGGGACATGGGACAGCCGCCGTCCAGCCACTGCTTGAGGTGCAGCGTGACGCTGGAGGAGCCCACCTCGATGAAGTCGGCGGCGCGCGGCCCGGGCGGCTTGTGCCGATGCTGCAGTACTACGATACACTGAATGACTCACTTCTTCTTGTTCTCGACGACGAAGTGGGACATGGGACAGCCGCCGTCCAGCCACTGCTTGAGGTGCAGCGTGACGCTGGAGGAGCCCACCTCGATGAAGTCGGCGGCGCGCGGCCCGGGCGGCTTGTGCCGATGCTGCAGTACTACGATACACTGAATGACTCACTTCTTCTTGTTCTCGACGACGAAGTGGGACATGGGACAGCCGCCGTCCAGCCACTGCTTGAGGTGCAGCGTGACGCTGGAGGAGCCCACCTCGATGAAGTCGGCGGCGCGCGGCCCGGGCGGCTTGTGCCGATGCTGCAGTACTACGATACACTGAATGACTCACTTCTTCTTGTTCTCGACGACGAAGTGGGACATGGGACAGCCGCCGTCCAGCCACTGCTTGAGATGCAGCGTGACGCTGGAGGAGCCCACCTCGATGAAGTCGGCGGCGCGCGGCCCGGGCGGCTTGTGCCGATGCTGCAGTACTACGATACACTGAATGACTCACTTCTTCTTGTTCTCGACCACGAAGTGTGACATGGGACAGCCGCCGTCCAGCCACTGCTTGAGGTGCAGCGTGACGCTGGAGGAGCCCACCTCGATGAAGTCGGCGGCGCGCGGCCCGGGCGGCTTGTGCCGATGCTGCAGTACTACGATACACTGAATGACTCACTTCTTCTTGTTCTCGACGACGAAGTGGGACATGGGACAGCCGCCGTCCAGCCACTGCTTGAGGTGCAGCGTGACGCTGGAGGAGCCCACCTCGATGAAGTCGGCGGCGCGCGGCCCGGGCGGCTTGTGCCGATGCTGCAGTACTACGATACACTGAATGACTCACTTCTTCTTGTTCTCGACGACGAAGTGGGACATGGGACAGCCGCCGTCCAGCCACTGCTTGAGGTGCAGCGTGACGCTGGAGGAGCCCACCTCGATGAAGTCGGCGGCGCGCGGCCCGGGCGGCTTGTGCCGATGCTGCAGTACTACGATACACTGAATGACTCACTTCTTCTTGTTCTCGACGACGAAGTGGGACATGGGACAGCCGCCGTCCAGCCACTGCTTGAGGTGCAGCGTGACGCTGGAGGAGCCCACCTCGATGAAGTCGGCGGCGCGCGGCCCGGGCGGCTTGTGCCGATGCTGCAGTACTACGATACACTGAATGACTCACTTCTTCTTGTTCTCGACGACGAAGTGGGACATGGGACAGCCGCCGTCCAGCCACTGCTTGAGGTGCAGCGTGACGCTGGAGGAGCCCACCTCGATGAAGTCGGCGGCGCGCGGCCCGGGCGGCTTGTGCCGATGCTGCAGTACTACGATACACTGAATGACTCACTTCTTCTTGTTCTCGACGACGAAGTGGGACATGGGACAGCCGCCGTCCAGCCACTGCTTGAGGTGCAGCGTGACGCTGGAGGAGCCCACCTCGATGAAGTCGGCGGCGCGCGGCACGGGCGGCTTGGAGCCGCGCGTGCGCGCGATCACCACGTCTGATGCTTCGCCCGTGCCGATGCTAAGGAGATCATGCTCATAAGTACAACGGTAGTGATTAGAACAGATCGCCTGGGGACAACCAAAACTCACTAAAATTTCTGTCACACACAAAACAAAGCAAAACCTCGTATCCAGTTAGTAAATTGATACTGAGATGCGAGCTTTGTTTCAAGTTGGTATTTGTTACTTAGTGAGTTTTGGTTGTCAACCGACGAGATGTAGTTCATCTCTGTTACAAATACAAAGATAGAAACAGTGAACAATTTTTAGACCCTGTCCAGGTTTGAACTGGTACCTTATGCGAGGCCGGGGCGATATCTGAATTCCGAAAATCATGGTAACACGATTTTCGTCAAAACAATCAATGGTTAATTTATGTTTAGATAAGTTTCTATCAAAAATTTCATTTTTGTGACAAGTTTTTATAGTTGCAAGATTCTACCCCAACAAAAATAGTTACATTGCATGTTAAATAAAAGCTTGTAATGAAATTATCCTTACTGAGAATTGAATCGTCGCTCAAGCTGAGCTGATAGCTGCACTCTGATTAGTATATATTTTTTTCTATTGAGTATGCATGAACAGACTGTAAACTGATTAAAGTACTTGATGTATTTACCCATTGTATGCCGTAACGTAGAGCTGGTATCTAGAGCCGCAGAACAGGTTCTCCAAGGTGTATGTGTCGGTGTTGCTGGGGATCTGGAAAAATAATCATTTTAAAACAGCCTCTACAACTTTCACATTGTCTAAAGCAAAAAATAAAATATATACTTCGAGGCATTTTTATCTTTGATAATGTTGTCAACTGGCATTTTTATTACTCTACGTATAGTTGAAATTTTTGGGTATCAGGACTCAGGTAAATTCGTCTTATTATTCGCATTTTATGGCTTTAGTATCAAAGTATCTTATTGCAATGAGTTAGCATTGGTTAGGATATTGAAATTTCAACCTTAGAAAAAACATTTGAAACAACAACATATTGGTTTGCGTTTTTTTGTCACCTGCTTCCATATGTCCCAAAGTGAACTTCTATACAAGAGTAACACAATTCCTTTGTGGGGTCATGTTTACAAGACAAGCTGGGTGATTATTTGAGCGTTTTAACCGTCTCATTAATCTGCCCGCAATATTAGCCAACTCATAAAAGCTATCAACATCATTTTGATAGGAATTGTAGGAATCCTCGACTTCTACAAGACAAC
The DNA here is from genome assembly GCA_947623375.1 of Apotomis capreana. Taxonomy (NCBI): domain Eukaryota; kingdom Metazoa; phylum Arthropoda; class Insecta; order Lepidoptera; family Tortricidae; genus Apotomis; species Apotomis capreana. Next base: position 4,972,357 of record OX392499.1, read on the forward strand.
CGAAAATGGCGCCACAGTTCATACGGAGGTCGTCGATATTGCGGACATATTAATGAGGCGGTTACCTATACCACACGTATGTGTTTGATGAAAAAAAATTTTTGAGTTTCAGTTCTAAGTATGGGGAGCCCCCAATATTTATTATTATTTTTTTATTTTTGCATCAAAATCTTAATGCGGTTCACAGAATACATCTACCTACCAAGTTTCAACAGATAGCTCTTATAGTTTCGGAAAAAAATGGCTGTGACATACGGACGGACAGACGGACAGACAGACGGACAGACGGCCAGGCAGACATGACGAATGATCGAATAAGGGTTCCGTTTTTTGCCATTTGGCTACGGAACCCTAAAAATTACGACTATAGACGTACCTGTACAGTCTCCCAGTCGCCGAATTCCTGCTTGTAGTGGATGGTGTAGCCGGCGGCGGGCGACTGGTCGGCGTCGGCGGACGGCTTCAGCCGCAGCGTCAGCGACGACACCGACGACGACGCGATGCTCAGTTGAGGGGGGAACGGGGGAGCTGTCCGATAACACACATGCTTACAATAAATCATTGGAATGAGACACTTCATACGACAGACTGGCGAATGATGAAGCCCGGTTTGGGTTTATATGTGTGCGTGTCTACGAACCTATCACAGAGATATATGTTTCGCTTACGCTTATGGCATTGACGTTGTGACAGATGCGTACACGGACGAATGTAAGCCCATGAAGGGCCGTGGCTTACCAAAACTGGCTTCCTACTAACTAGGTTTCTAGGCGTATTTATTAACAACTGAAATCTCTGTTTTGGCCCTATGGTTGATAGGGAATGGCATTTAGCATCAAGTTCACCAGTTGTACTGGCTTTTGTTTTGTGCAATAAAGTTTAAATAAATAAATAGCGAATAACTCAATACCGATCATCTGCATGAATGACGTTGGACATTTTCAAACGTGTTTACTAACTTATCCAATTACGTAATTGACGTGGAGTCCGCATCAAGATCCCAGGGCATCGCAATTCGTTTATAAACTCGTTACTTACGACTTATTAAACAAAAAAATGCATTAAAAAACGCTCATACGACGCCGAGAACTCTGTCAGTTTGTCCGTTCATAATTTCCCCGAAAGTTTGACCGGACTTCCAACAAGTTACGATGTGCGATTTAGGACAGATATGGTATACTCTTGGTATATATACCAATCGTAAGTGTAATATTTTTCTTGTTGGTGTACAATAAAGTATTGTTCTATATGTATGTCTGTACGCACCGAGAACGGAGAGCGTGTGAGTGACGGTGTCAGTGCCGAACGGGTTGTCGACGTGGCAGGAGTACTCGCCGGCGTCCTCGCGCGCCACGCCCGCGATCTGCAGCGAGCCCTCGGGCAGCTGCCGGACGCGCTCCGACGCTTCCAGAGGCTGGCCCTTGATCTATACACACGGTACATTACTGTACGTACCGAGTACAGAGAGCGTGTGAGTGACGGTGTCAGTGCCGAACGGGTTGTCGACGTGGCAGGAGTACTCGCCGGCGTCCTCGCGCGCCACGCCCGCGATCTGCAGCGAGCCCTCGGGCAGCTGCCGGACGCGCTCCGACGCTTCCAGAGGCTGGCCCTTGATCTATACACACGGTACATTACTGTACGTACCGAGTACAGAGAGCGTGTGAGTGACGGTGTCAGTGCCGAACGGGTTGTCGACGTGGCAGGAGTACTCGCCGGCGTCCTCGCGCGCCACGCCCGCGATCTGCAGCGAGCCCTCGGGCAGCTGCCGGACGCGCTCCGACGCTTCCAGAGGCTGGCCCTTGATCTATACACACGGTACATTACTGTACGTACCGAGTACAGAGAGCGTGTGAGTGACGGTGTCAGTGCCGAACGGGTTGTCGACGTGGCAGGAGTACTCGCCGGCGTCCTCGCGCGCCACGCCCGCGATCTGCAGCGAGCCCTCGGGCAGCTGCCGGACGCGCTCCGACGCTTCCAGAGGCTGGCCCTTGATCTATACACACGGTACATTACTGTACGTACCGAGTACAGAGAGCGTGTGAGTGACGGTGTCAGTGCCGAACGGGTTGTCGACGTGGCAGGAGTACTCGCCGGCGTCCTCGCGCGCCACGCCCGCGATCTGCAGCGAGCCCTCGGGCAGCTGCCGGACGCGCTCCGACGCTTCCAGAGGCTGGCCCTTGATCTATACACACGGTACATTACTGTACGTACCGAGTACAGAGAGCGTGTGAGTGACGGTGTCAGTGCCGAACGGGTTGTCGACGTGGCAGGAGTACTCGCCGGCGTCCTCGCGCGCCACGCCCGCGATCTGCAGCGAGCCCTCGGGCAGCTGCCGGACGCGCTCCGACGCTTCCAGAGGCTGGCCCTTGATCTATACACACGGTACATTACTGTACGTACCGAGTACAGAGAGCGTGTGAGTGACGGTGTCAGTGCCGAACGGGTTGTCGACGTGGCAGGAGTACTCGCCGGCGTCCTCGCGCGCCACGCCCGCGATCTGCAGCGAGCCCTCGGGCAGCTGCCGGACGCGCTCCGACGCTTCCAGAGGCTGGCCCTTGATCTATACACACGGTACATTACTGTACGTACCGAGTACAGAGAGCGTGTGAGTGACGGTGTCAGTGCCGAACGGGTTGTCGACGTGGCAGGAGTACTCGCCGGCGTCCTCGCGCGCCACGCCCGCGATCTGCAGCGAGCCCTCGGGCAGCTGCCGGACGCGCTCCGACGCTTCCAGAGGCTGGCCCTTGATCTATACACACGGTACATTACTGTACGTACCGAGTACAGAGAGCGTGTGAGTGACGGTGTCAGTGCCGAACGGGTTGTCGACGTGGCAGGAGTACTCGCCGGCGTCCTCGCGCGCCACGCCCGCGATCTGCAGCGAGCCCTCGGGCAGCTGCCGGACGCGCTCCGACGCTTCCAGAGGCTGGCCCTTGATCTATACACACGGTACATTACTGTACGTACCGAGTACAGAGAGCGTGTGAGTGACGGTGTCAGTGCCGAACGGGTTGTCGACGTGGCAGGAGTACTCGCCGGCGTCCTCGCGCGCCACGCCCGCGATCTGCAGCGAGCCCTCGGGCAGCTGCCGGACGCGCTCCGACGCTTCCAGAGGCTGGCCCTTGATCTATACACACGGTACATTACTGTACGTACCGAGTACAGAGAGCGTGTGAGTGACGGTGTCAGTGCCGAACGGGTTGTCGACGTGGCAGGAGTACTCGCCGGCGTCCTCGCGCGCCACGCCCGCGATCTGCAGCGAGCCCTCGGGCAGCTGCCGGACGCGCTCCGACGCTTCCAGAGGCTGGCCCTTGATCTATACACACGGTACATTACTGTACGTACCGAGTACAGAGAGCGTGTGAGTGACGGTGTCAGTGCCGAACGGGTTGTCGACGTGGCAGGAGTACTCGCCGGCGTCCTCGCGCGCCACGCCCGCGATCTGCAGCGAGCCCTCGGGCAGCTGCCGGACGCGCTCCGACGCTTCCAGAGGCTGGCCCTTGATCTATACACACGGTACATTACTGTACGTACCGAGTACAGAGAGCGTGTGAGTGACGGTGTCAGTGCCGAACGGGTTGTCGACGTGGCAGGAGTACTCGCCGGCGTCCTCGCGCGCCACGCCCGCGATCTGCAGCGAGCCCTCGGGCAGCTGCCGGACGCGCTCCGACGCTTCCAGAGGCTGGCCCTTGATCTATACACACGGTACATTACTGTACGTACCGAGTACAGAGAGCGTGTGAGTGACGGTGTCAGTGCCGAACGGGTTGTCGACGTGGCAGGAGTACTCGCCGGCGTCCTCGCGCGCCACGCCCGCGATCTGCAGCGAGCCCTCGGGCAGCTGCCGGACGCGCTCCGACGCTTCCAGAGGCTGGCCCTTGATCTATACACACGGTACATTACTGTACGTACCGAGTACAGAGAGCGTGTGAGTGACGGTGTCAGTGCCGAACGGGTTGTCGACGTGGCAGGAGTACTCGCCGGCGTCCTCGCGCGCCACGCCCGCGATCTGCAGCGAGCCCTCGGGCAGCTGCCGGACGCGCTCCGACGCTTCCAGAGGCTGGCCCTTGATCTATACACACGGTACATTACTGTACGTACCGAGTACAGAGAGCGTGTGAGTGACGGTGTCAGTGCCGAACGGGTTGTCGACGTGGCAGGAGTACTCGCCGGCGTCCTCGCGCGCCACGCCCGCGATCTGCAGCGAGCCCTCGGGCAGCTGCCGGACGCGCTCCGACGCTTCCAGAGGCTGGCCCTTGATCTATACACACGGTACATTACTGTACGTACCGAGTACAGAGAGCGTGTGAGTGACGGTGTCAGTGCCGAACGGGTTGTCGACGTGGCAGGAGTACTCGCCGGCGTCCTCGCGCGCCACGCCCGCGATCTGCAGCGAGCCCTCGGGCAGCTGCCGGACGCGCTCCGACGCTTCCAGAGGCTGGCCCTTGATCTATACACACGGTACATTACTGTACGTACCGAGTACAGAGAGCGTGTGAGTGACGGTGTCAGTGCCGAACGGGTTGTCGACGTGGCAGGAGTACTCGCCGGCGTCCTCGCGCGCCACGCCCGCGATCTGCAGCGAGCCCTCGGGCAGCTGCCGGACGCGCTCCGACGCTTCCAGAGGCTGGCCCTTGATCTATACACACGGTACATTACTGTACGTACCGAGTACAGAGAGCGTGTGAGTGACGGTGTCAGTGCCGAACGGGTTGTCGACGTGGCAGGAGTACTCGCCGGCGTCCTCGCGCGCCACGCCCGCGATCTGCAGCGAGCCCTCGGGCAGCTGCCGGACGCGCTCCGACGCTTCCAGAGGCTGGCCCTTGATCTATACACACGGTACATTACTGTACGTACCGAGTACAGAGAGCGTGTGAGTGACGGTGTCAGTGCCGAACGGGTTGTCGACGTGGCAGGAGTACTCGCCGGCGTCCTCGCGCGCCACGCCCGCGATCTGCAGCGAGCCCTCGGGCAGCTGCCGGACGCGCTCCGACGCTTCCAGAGGCTGGCCCTTGATCTATACACACGGTACATTACTGTACGTACCGAGTACAGAGAGCGTGTGAGTGACGGTGTCAGTGCCGAACGGGTTGTCGACGTGGCAGGAGTACTCGCCGGCGTCCTCGCGCGCCACGCCCGCGATCTGCAGCGAGCCCTCGGGCAGCTGCCGGACGCGCTCCGACGCTTCCAGAGGCTGGCCCTTGATCTATACACACGGTACATTACTGTACGTACCGAGTACAGAGAGCGTGTGAGTGACGGTGTCAGTGCCGAACGGGTTGTCGACGTGGCAGGAGTACTCGCCGGCGTCCTCGCGCGCCACGCCCGCGATCTGCAGCGAGCCCTCGGGCAGCTGCCGGACGCGCTCCGACGCTTCCAGAGGCTGGCCCTTGATCTATACACACGGTACATTACTGTACGTACCGAGTACAGAGAGCGTGTGAGTGACGGTGTCAGTGCCGAACGGGTTGTCGACGTGGCAGGAGTACTCGCCGGCGTCCTCGCGCGCCACGCCCGCGATCTGCAGCGAGCCCTCGGGCAGCTGCCGGACGCGCTCCGACGCTTCCAGAGGCTGGCCCTTGATCTATACACACGGTACATTACTGTACGTACCGAGTACAGAGAGCGTGTGAGTGACGGTGTCAGTGCCGAACGGGTTGTCGACGTGGCAGGAGTACTCGCCGGCGTCCTCGCGCGCCACGCCCGCGATCTGCAGCGAGCCCTCGGGCAGCTGCCGGACGCGCTCCGACGCTTCCAGAGGCTGGCCCTTGATCTATACACACGGTACATTACTGTACGTACCGAGTACAGAGAGCGTGTGAGTGACGGTGTCAGTGCCGAACGGGTTGTCGACGTGGCAGGAGTACTCGCCGGCGTCCTCGCGCGCCACGCCCGCGATCTGCAGCGAGCCCTCGGGCAGCTGCCGGACGCGCTCCGACGCTTCCAGAGGCTGGCCCTTGATCTATACACACGGTACATTACTGTACGTACCGAGTACAGAGAGCGTGTGAGTGACGGTGTCAGTGCCGAACGGGTTGTCGACGTGGCAGGAGTACTCGCCGGCGTCCTCGCGCGCCACGCCCGCGATCTGCAGCGAGCCCTCGGGCAGCTGCCGGACGCGCTCCGACGCTTCCAGAGGCTGGCCCTTGATCTATACACACGGTACATTACTGTACGTACCGAGTACAGAGAGCGTGTGAGTGACGGTGTCAGTGCCGAACGGGTTGTCGACGTGGCAGGAGTACTCGCCGGCGTCCTCGCGCGCCACGCCCGCGATCTGCAGCGAGCCCTCGGGCAGCTGCCGGACGCGCTCCGACGCTTCCAGAGGCTGGCCCTTGATCTATACACACGGTACATTACTGTACGTACCGAGTACAGAGAGCGTGTGAGTGACGGTGTCAGTGCCGAACGGGTTGTCGACGTGGCAGGAGTACTCGCCGGCGTCCTCGCGCGCCACGCCCGCGATCTGCAGCGAGCCCTCGGGCAGCTGCCGGACGCGCTCCGACGCTTCCAGAGGCTGGCCCTTGATCTATACACACGGTACATTACTGTACGTACCGAGTACAGAGAGCGTGTGAGTGACGGTGTCAGTGCCGAACGGGTTGTCGACGTGGCAGGAGTACTCGCCGGCGTCCTCGCGCGCCACGCCCGCGATCTGCAGCGAGCCCTCGGGCAGCTGCCGGACGCGCTCCGACGCTTCCAGAGGCTGGCCCTTGATCTATTCAAATAGTACATTATGGCAGACGCCAAGAAAGAAGGGCTTGCCGGCTATCCGTCTATACCTACTCAGCCGGCAAGCCCTTTTCACGGCTATGGCATGTATATTGCTTTTCACAAACATATGCAATGAACTAAAAAACACCACTGAAAAAAAAAATCTAATTCAGCTGTTTAGCCTCTTCATGAACACAGGCGCCATGTTTAAAAATAATACTTCCTGGCCTAGGCCTTCAATTTTGTATGAAATTCCTTTACAGTTTTCTCGAGTTGTTTCGCCCGAAACGTGATACTACGAAGCCTGTTATAACGCACGTCATGACGACAGTTCATTGCATGTTTGAAAAAAAAAAACAATAACAGTATACCGAGTGATAAATCCAAATGGCTCAATAAGAAGAAGTCACAATTTTTTTTTATAAATCTCATACATTTCAGTGTAGTTATTTCGGATCACTTGAGGATCGTACTAAATTAATTGAATACTTTCAGTTTCGCCATCTTACCTTCCAGATAATGTTGGGAGGCGGGACCCCGACAGCCAGGCAGGGCAGCTTCACATCTTCCTTGTACGTGGCGGTGAACGATTCGTCGAATGAGGCGATCTTGGCGGGCACTAATATGGAAAATAAAAGTAAATAATGCGATCCCCTTCTTTTATCGACAAACAGTTCATCGAATGCTTGATTTCATAGAATAAAAAAATCGCCGGAAGTTACAGAAATCTTGAAAATGTCAACCTATAGATTAGGTTAGGTTTGTGTTAAAACATTCCTAATTATTTTACGGTTTCAGAAAAAAAAACTCGATGATATTATATTTCTATGAAATGAAAATTCGATGAAATGTTTGTCAGATTCTGTTTGTAGATTTTGTGTATAAATCCAGGTATCTGTTACCTTAATTTTTATATAAAAAAAATTAAGTACTTTATATATGGCGCGGTTAGTAGGATGGTGCTAAAATAATGTCGAGAACAGTAACCTTTATCGCTGGGGCTGCAAGAGGCGGTTCCTGAGGGTTGTCCCTCGCCGATGATGGTAGAAGCGGTCACCCAGAAGTCGTAGCGGCCTGCCTTCAGGTCCGTTGCCGAATAGCTGGTTTGGGATGCCGGTACCTGATACCAATTAATATTTAGAATTTTTACATTTATAAGATTTTAAACCATTGATACAAGGATCAAAACTCAAGGAAGAATTGAAATGCATAACCTGGTGAAAGAGACCGGGAATTGAACCCGGTACCTCTGGATTACCGGTCCAGCGTGTTAACCCTTCCACCACCCTAACGCCCAGATAACCTTTCGAATTTTTCCTTATGCTTTGTGTGTCGATCTTTGCATTGTTAATTTGTAAGGTTTCACACTTCTTAAATTTATTAAAAAAAATTACATTACGTCCATACTAATATTATAAATGCGAAACTGTGTCTGGCTGTCTGTTACCTCTTCACGCTTAATCCGGTGAATCGATTTTGATGAAATTTGGCATGGAGATAGTTTAAGATCCGAGGAAGGACATAGGATAGTTTTCATCCTGAAAATTATCCCTATAAAGATTGAAAAGTGAGTAAGTTATTCATGATCCTGTAGGAAATGTAATGATTAGACCGAAAGCACAATTGCTCTTACATTTGCTTAGGCGCTTTTAATAATGCCTTTTATTAATTAAGGTGATTAGGTGGATATCTATCGTGTTGTACGAGGTTGCTTCCATACTTCCAAGTTCCACGCGGACGTAGTCGCGGGCAAATGCTAGTGTTTCATAAATTTATAAGATTTTGGTTTCAAGAAACAACGAGTGTCTATGTACTAGAAAAAAAGGTTACAGTCTGAGAAAAAATTGTAAAAATTAAAAAGTGGCAATACTGTCGTGTCGTCCACGTTTTCTTAGATTGATTAGAAAGGGACGATTCTAAAATCTTCTTAAAGCTAGTGTCTATGAAGAGTGTTATAGTTATTTGTTACACAAGGGGGGAAAGTTGTATTTTACCCGCGAGTGTTTATTTGAATCACGAGCTAGCGAAAGGATCCTATGATTGACCACGAGCGAAGCGAGTGGTTCAAAATAGAATCCTGAGCGTAGCGAGTGTTTTAATGCACGAGACGTAAAATAACTTTCGCCCGTGTATAACACAAAACTTTTCACCTCACTACAGCGAGGTAAAAAGAATAAGGGTTTGTACTATATCTTTGAAAAATATCTGCAATAATCAACCAATTTGCCATTTATTAAAACTAAGGTCTAATTAGCTTTCATGTAGGTATTTTAAACGGGATTTTTCAGAAAATAAGCTCATTTCAAATTTTACTTTAGCTGCGTTGAAACGTCAAAACTCTTTCTCCACATGTGGATAAAAAGCGATTTTCTCAATAGATATCAAACAAAGAAACTGGGCTTTCCGAGCTAGTGAGGTGAAAAATACCTTGTTGGGGTGCGGCTCGGCGTTCTGCGCCTGCGTGTACACGTTGTAGTGCGTGACGACGCCGTTGGGCTGCGCGGGCGCGCGCCACGACACCAGGATGGAGTCCGCGCCCATCACCAGCGCCTTCACCGCGCGCGGGGCTTCCGGGACTGCACACACAGGGTACCGGTTTAGTATGGATAATAGTAGATTGTACGACAAGTGCATAAAACGCACCATTTTACACGAGACGTTTATCCATCCGAGCGAGCTTGCGAGCGAGGATGAATATAAAGTCGAGTGTAAAATGCGTTTTATGGACGAGTTGCACACTCTACTTTTCACTTCGATTGCGAGAAAATTAAAGTACATAATGTAAATATTATACTTAAAAACCAATTTAATTAAAATTTAAAAACATTTATATCTACGATAAATTATTATTGTACTTTAAATAAATAGTATATTGATTTACTACAATAAAAATAAATTAAAAAAGTAATAAATGATAGTAAATAAAAATTACAAGTTTATTTCAAGAAGTTTGCTGTGTACTTTGGCTGTTGGTATTTTTGCCTTGGTCTTAGAATACTGACGAAACGAAAAAAAATAAGGAGTTTATTCTATAAAGTTTTATTTTTTTCGTGTGGCTGATGGACCGTTCGCCTTGGTCTTCGACGACGATTTTACTTTATGCTCTAGAGCATAAAAGCGACTTTATGTCGCCTACGCACAGCATAAAGTCGAACTTTTAGAGCATGAGAAGTGAAAATAGTATCTATATATATAAAAGAAAGTCGTGTTAGTTACACTATTTATAACTCAAGAACGGCTGAACTGATTTAGCTGAAAATTTGTAGGGAGGTAGCTTAGAACCAGGAGAAGGACATAGGATACTTTTTATCACGTTCCCGTGGGACGTGACATAAAACGTGACAAAACGCAACAACTATGGAATAACAAAACGCAGCTGAAAGCAACTTATCAGTAAAAAAAACAGTCTACCCGTTCATTTGTTAAAAATGGTAGAGCAAAACAAAACGCAACTGACAGCTAAACGTAATGTGGTCTATGGTTAATTAAAGTTGACCGGTCGATGTGTTTATTTCGAGTTTCTATTAGCTGTGCCGATATCTATATTAATAAACGAAAGTTGAGTTAGTTCCGGCACTTTACTCGAGAACGGCTGAACGATTTTGAACGATTTCGGGTTTGTTGTGATCGTCTCGGCCAAAAGTTTAATAATATGCCAAAAAAAGGAATAGATTCACAAAAAAGACCCTGCAATTGCGATTTACAAATTACGAGTTAAATAGTCCGCCATGGTCCAATGCGGCCTACATTATGAAATTGAATTGACGCATTCGTAACATTGGCACGACGAGTCTGTTCAAGATCAATAAATAAACGCCGGTAACCGAGTTTGTAAGTTACCATTTTCAAATAAACCCAAACGTAGTCTGGACTTTTTTTATTTTGTGTTTGTTGTGATTGTGTCTATCATAATGGAACCCATTTCATATTTCTAACAGGTGGAAATTAATACAGAAATCTTAGAATTTATTCTGCTGTATTTAAAGAAATATAAGAAAATATGCCCTGCAAGGGGTTTTACAACCCACGCCATATTGCGGATTTTTAGTGGTAACAGGACTAAATATTCGGCGTATTTCAAGTATTTTTTGCATAATAAACCGAAAACAAAAGTGATGAAAGTCAAGTTTTTCAATAGGAATCAGTATTTATTTTGCAAGAAGAACGAATGATTGAGCAGCATTCCGGTAAACAATGTTTTGAAATTTGATAATGACAAATCCTTGATTGACGTTTAATAAATTTAAGCACTTGGTATTAGAGGTACCCAACTCAAATTACTAGCAAATTATCTAGATGAACGCACCCAATGCGTGAGGATAGACAATAATATCAGCTCCGACTTAAAAAACACCGCTTACGGAATTCCACAAGGAAGCGTGCTCGCTTCCACCCTATTCTTGATCTATATTAACGACCTTTGTGATCTAAAAATAGGAAATGGTAAAATAATCTCGTACGCTGATGACACTGTACTGCTTTTTTCCGCTAAATCAGCAGATGACGCACATGAATATGCACAGCGAGGCTTTAATAACGTCAGCACCTGGTTACGGCATCACCTACTAACACTTAACCCAGATAAAACTCAGTATGTAAGATTTTCCATGCGTAAACCTAGCGTAGACATAACCTACCGCAAGCTCTATGCCCACATATGTAATAACATTTCAACTGTCAAATGCAGCTGCCCGGACATAACGCGTACCGACAAAATTAAATATCTCGGAGTTTTAATCGACGAAACCCTCTCGTTTAAATTCCATGTGGAAGCGCTGTGTAATAGAATCCGTAAGTTAATATTTGTTTTCAAAAAACTGCGGTCAATTGCGGATGAGCAGCTCCTCAAGACGGTTTATTTTGCTCTTTGCCAATCAATAATAACGTATTGCATAACGTCATGGGGAGGTTTGGCTAAAACCACAATACTAAAATTAGAAAGAGCCCAAAGAGCAATCCTAAAGGTCCATACCTATCGTCCTTACCTCTACCCTACTAACCTTATATACAGTGAATGTAGAGTACTAACAGTTCGTCAGTTATTTATCCACGGCACAGTATTAAGGCAGCACTGCATAACTCCTTACAGCACCGAATATAAAAACAAGAGGCGTAAAGATATTGTTTGCTCCTATAACATGCAAGCAAAACATGCTTTTTCTACAAGATTTTTCATATTTCTGGGACCATTTCTTTACAATAGATTAAATGCGAAATTGGACCTATATCCACTAAGCTTCGCTCAATGTAAGAAAGCGCTTCGTGAGTCACTACAAACTATGACGTACGAAGATACAGAGAACTTACTGGCTGTCATGAAATAAATATTTGTTTAGTTGAATTAAGTTCTTTAGTGTAAATTTTAGTAGTTAAGCTACAATAAGATTACTGTAAGATAGATGAATATGTACTTAAATTAAATAATGTAAAGGCTTTCCCATTGCCTGAAACACAAGGGCAACCCTAGTTCAGGTTATGTAAATTGTGAATTTATTTGTTTTTTAAGTATACAATTTAACCGTCACCTCTGTACATTATGTTTTATCAATAAATTATTATTATTATATGTATTATTAATAACCCATTTCATATAATAATAATAATTTATTGATAAAACATAATGTACAGAGGTGACGGTTAAATTCTATACTTAAAAAACAAATAAATTCACAATTTACATAACCTGAACTAGGGTTGCCCTTGTGTTTCAGGCAATGGGAAAGCCTTTACATTATTTAATTTAAGTACATATTCATCTATCTTACAGTAATCTTATTGTAGCTTAACTACTAAAATTTACACTAAAGAACTTAATTCAACTAAACAAATATTTATTAATAAAAAAGTGTGAGTGTCAGCTCCGACGCACGACTGGAGTTTACTCTTCAGGCCAGGCGCGCACCACTTTTTTGTCGCAGAAATAAGCGTACTTATGGGTTTATGAAAATCGTGGTGCGCGCACTCTCATATAAACCCATATCTTGCATTTATGCGACAAAATTATCGTGCGACTAAAATCTTGGTGCGCGCCTGGCCTTAAGAACGTTTATAAAATATATACTCAATACTCAATACGTTTATTGCACATAATGATTATACAGGTGAAAGTAAATAGTTTAAGTATCACATTATGTACCCTGTTGGGCGCTGCAAACAAGAACGAAAAGGTAGGCACACTTTTTGTGCAACCTGAATTCGAGCGCTGCGAGGAATTCGTTTGACCACTGGAATTGAATGTTTAAGCTCACTGATTTTTTCAGAAAAAGGCCTGATCTGACTTGGTTGTGAATTGTTTGCCTGGTGGCGACGTAATTGCGCCAGCACGAATGCCATGGGTTCTACTGATGTGTATATTAAGTCCTTTCTGACCTTTAAAGAAACGAATCTGGGAGCAATGTGGGCACTGTACGGAATTCTCCAGCGACAGCGACACAGACCTGGAAGCGACATTCTGAGAGGAGCGCGTGCTATTAGGATTCATCAAGTAAACTATTAAAAAACGCAATAGATAAAAACTTACGGCTACGATAACAAATAAAGTATTTAAAAAAACCGCTCCAAGTTTCGGCATACAAATTGCCCCATAAAGTTCCTGGGGGAAGCGGTGGTTTATAATTGCACATATAACTAGATAGTACTCATGCACTGATAGCAATCACACTCGTAACATGATAGAGATTCACGCAAAATATTAGCAAAAACTTGAAAACAAAAAGACATTTCTCAGCTGTTGTAGATTGACAACTGTCAGTCAAGCTGCCCGATGCGCACTTGCGCAGCAACGCGCCGTGTAGGCCGCCGGCCGCCACCGCAGTCTCCGCGGAGAAATTATGAATATGTTTCTTGTCTATGTTATTTGTTAAGCCTCTTGTGGTAATTTAAAATAAATACATGGCAGAGAACAATTAATATTAATTTTCTCTAACGAGAGCCATGTTTTCCCGTTGCTAAGTACATTTAAAATACATTTCATGAAATAAACATCTCGGTGAAGGTCATTTTATATAGGGATCTTAGTCTATACCGCTTAACGTAACGCATAACCTGCTAAATTAAGAAGTCGTATTTTTACCCCGATCGTATACTGAGATACGACTTTTTAAATTAGCACGGCAGATACGTTCGATTTTATACCCCATAATTTTCATACCCCGGGCTTATATATGAAAATCGATTCTTAAGGAGTAAACTCCAATAATAATAATATGACGTATGCACATTATTGCCATAGGAAAGCTGTTTGTAGCGCCACTATCCCTGGGCCGGACCGACGCTTGCTAGGCTATAAAATTACCGCAATCTAAGACAATTTAGTGAAGAGAGATTTAAGGGTTGTCGTTTTAGACCAAACAGCGAAAAAAATTTTTTTTTTTTAATTTGACGTCTTTGAATTTGAATTTTATTAACGAGATTTCAAATGAAAATCTAACCGTGATTATTTAATTACTTACGTATTTGCTGGGATTAATTTACTAAAATGAATAGATTCCCACGTGTGTGGGTTGATGAGGTATATACTCCTCCAAAATACACCAAGTAGTTTTTGTGCCCGATTGGAAGAACGATTCGACGAAAACCCCCGATAAACATTTCTTTCATGTGCCACATAAGAATAAGGGAGATTGGTGTCTAGCAGTGAGGAAATTGGTTGTGCCAAAGAAACCATTATTTATCTGCGAAGACCATCTTGATGTAAGTTCAATAGTTACTGTTTCCAGAATCAGTAATGGATCGGAAATATGAATCAAACCAAACCGTCAATTTCGAATTTTGACAATGTCATGTGAACCTCAACAATATTCCGTCTATTTTATTACTAAATCGGACTAAAGTAACGGTTCCATTGAGTCATAGTTTTGGCGCAGGGCGGACACTGCCTACTAAAAACTGAACTTGAATGTCAGTGTCAATTTGTGCGTGTAAGACGCACAGGGCTGCCTCAGACGCATTGCAACAACCAGTTGGTACTTTAATTGCACATAAATATGACATAAGCTAGAAAATTATCACAACCACACGACAACGGTAGTGGTGTTAATGGTGATTGGTGATAGTGGTGGTGGTGATGGTGAATGTGGTGGTAGTGATGGTGAATGTGTTGGAAGTGATGATGCTGATGCTGGTGGGGATGGTGTCGGTGGTAATTAGTGGCGAGAATGATGATGTTGATGATGATTGTGGTGATGATGGTGATTTTGGGGTCATCTATATCATTAGCCATCACCATCGGCACCGTCATTACAATCATCATCGTCATCATCATCACCACCATGACCATCATCATCAGAATCAACACCGCCATCATCATACCTAATCATCATCATCACCGACATCACCATCATCATCATCATCATCACCAGTCACCACCATATTCATCATCATCATAATCATAATCATCATCGTCAACACAATCACTACCATCATCATCATCATCACCACCAGTCGCCACCTTCATCATCATCACCACCAGTCTCCACTATCATCATAATTACCATCACCAACACCATCACTATTTCACGAGTCAATGCCCACCTATTTATAACCCATATACACAGTAGATACACAACCCTTTCAAAATTTTCTACGCAGCCAACTCGATTCCTACTCGGTGCCCTTACGAGAAGAGGTAACTCGAATCGGGGCGGGGGTGTGCGGGTAGATTCTGTATGTAGTACTATAAAGTATACTGTGGTTTTGGTGTTGCCACATTTTAAAATGAGTAATTTTTTATAAATTTATAATAAAATAATATAGTTATCTCAGAAAAAAATATAAAAACAGAGATTTTACATCTTTCGATGCAGAATTCAGAAAAGTAATAAAATTTTTGTGATAAAAATATGAAACGTTGTACATTATCAGTGGTGGTATTCTGAATGTAGCTATCTCTACCTACATTTATCGACTTTCAGGCGGTACAAAGTCCGTCGGGTCAGCTAGTTTTATATATAGTATAGTGTATAGGAGGAGTCAAAAAAAGCGAGTGGTTACCGTAAGATTATCGTAAGAGAAGATGCCTCGAGCATTTTTTGACCTACTTATTGCATACAAAATTTTATCTACGACAGTACAGTCAGTAAAGTAGAAGGTATGAGGTAAAAAATATAGATTAAAAAAGTACAATGTAAAACTTAAAAAGTGAAAGGTAAAGGGTAAAAAGTAAAAAATAGAAAGTAAAAGTGAAAAATAAACGATAACATGTGACACGCACCAGTTAGCTGTGCTAACGATGTCGCCAAAAAAGCATTCAGCGCTTTTTTGGGCGGCAGAATATAGACTTTTACAAGGCTCATGAAATGTATGTCTTTATATAAGAGTTACCAGTTAACAGTGCTAACGATGTCGCCAAAAAGACATTCAGTGCTATTTTGGGCCGCAGACTATAGACTTTTACAAGGCTCATGAAATGTATGTCTTTATATAAGAGTTAATAACTGTATAACTCATAGAAAACAAACTGGAGTAGATACAATAACATAGGTAAATAATGTCATGTTAATGACACCTGATCTGAACTAACTGGCTATACGGTACCGCTTTAAAACTTATATTCCGCATTCTTACCATCTTGCTCAGTCTGGCAATGAATGGGCACGGATCGCACGCCGTCTCCGCCGTTGGTGGTCGCGAGCACTTCCATCGAGTAGTTGGTGAACTTCTTCAAGCCGTGGAGGATGGTTTCGCTGCTGGCCGTTATCTTTGTGTCCTTAGTCTTTTCGTCTACAAAGAATGAAACAAAGATATTATCATAGAGATTCTTAATGGAGTAGATAATAAAAAATTGGGCAAGTGCGAGTCGGACTCGCGCACCGAGGGTTCCGTACAAACACTTTCCATCCTTAAGTGGTTAAGTTAAGTTTGCACCTGGTATGTATAGCGCTCCATACAAATGAGGTGCAAAGTTAACGCAACCAATCCCGTTTGTTGTATGGGAGCCCCCCTTAAATATTTATTTTATTTTATTTTTAGTACCTATTTGTTGTTATAGCGGCAATAGAAATAGATCATCTGTCAAAATTTCAACTGTCTAGCTATCACCGTTCTTGAGATACAGCCTGGTGACAGACGGACGGACCGACGGACGGACAGCGAAGTCTCAGTAATAGGGTACCGTTTTTACCCTTTGGGTACGGAACCCTAAAACACGATCAATATTTTACTATACGATACGTTGATTTGATTGATATTTGGGTGCAGATGTGTTGAATTGACAACATTAGATTTTTTTAAATAGCGTTATTTTAAACTGATTTTAATTCTTTATTATCATGGAACCCAAAACTGTTATAGATATTTGACTATAGACTAGTTTTGAAAATAATTAAAAAAGGTAAAAAGCAGCGTCGTCTAAAAATCAGCACTCAAATGACGTCACCTTGTAGTAAAATGGACATTCGTGACCTACAAAAAGAAGAGAGGTACAATTTCCATACTAAATCCGTTTTAGTAATGGTCCGACTGTATAATTTACTGCTCTGTGACCAATTACTTAGCGCATTTGCTCCTTTAGAATAAGGATTTTTTTAAGTGGATTTTTAATATTATATAATAATAATAATAGCCTTTATTTCAGATATAACTACAGTACATTTATAATTCCACTATCTCCCATCTTTTAAATGTTGTTCTATCTGTTTGCCCTTCGGCATAGGCCTCCTCCAGCCTCCTCCACTCATTGCGATCTTGTGCAACTCTGTTCCATGTGTGCCCGGCGACTTGTCGAATGTCATCGTCCCATCTTTTTTGTGGCCTGCCCCCCTGCTTCTTTTGCCGTCTCTGGGGTACCACTGTGTGCCCCTTTTGCTCCACTTATCCTTGCCTCTGATGATATGGCCTGCCCATTTCCATTTGAGCCTTTTTATTTTTGTTGTAATATCCTGGGCTTTCGCCTTGAGCCTAATTGATGCACTGGTCATCCTGTCAGCTTTCCTCACACCTAACATGCTCCTTTCCATGGCTCGTTGGACGCATGCTAGTTGGGACTCGGTTATCTTTGTCAGGGACCAGGTTTGGCTTCCGTACATTAGAACAGGCAAGATACTTGTATTGAATAGTTTTCCTTTCGTCCTTGGATGCAGATTGTTATCTTTTTTTAATATTAGATTGGTTATATTTAATTTATCCTTTATTTGGTTATATCGGTTATATAGGGCTGGTTAAAAAAAACAGTATTGTCGGTTCAAGAGTCAAACAAAACTAAAATAATTTGCATCTCATTGAATCCCTCACTATGCTGGTTGTCCAAATATAGAATGAATCTTCTAACGCGCGTGTGATGCTCTGGCATCGCAAGCGTCCATAGGCGGAGGGAACAGCTTAATACCAGGCGGGCCGCATGCTTGTTTGCCACGATCGTAGTTTTTTTTTTTAAGAATCAAGAGAGCTTGATTTCGGTCCCGTGATAGTGATCTGTTCGAGTTTTGTATCAGCAATAACTCACCATACCAAGTGTCGCTGGGCCCGTAGACCACCTTGTACGCCTTGATGAGCCCGTTGGCGGCGGCGAGCGGCGGCGACACCCACGACACGCGGATGGTCTGCGCCGTGAGCGTGGTGCACAGCACGTCCTGCGGCGGGGCGGACGGCGCGCCCTCGGCCGTGTACGTGTCTACTCACCATACCAAGTGTCGCTGGGCCCGTAGACCACCTTGTACGCCTTGATGAGCCCGTTGGCGGCGGCGAGCGGCGGCGACACCCACGACACGCGGATGGTCTGCGCCGTGAGCGTGGTGCACAGCACGTCCTGCGGCGGGGCGGACGGCGCGCCCTCGGCCGTGTACGCGCGCACCTCCGTCGACACCGGCCCCGACCCCATCTTGTTGAACGCCTGCGCCACCACGGCGTACTGGTGGAACGTTCTGGAGGCCGAATTACTTCGATTAGTTTCTGACCTCTTGTGAAATAGCTTTTTAGGATGGACAGAGAACACAATAGGATATAATGACCCTGTTTTGATAGTAACTAATAACTATACTGTACTAAGTAATTAGTAACTCACTTCAGATTCATGATATCGAGGTGGTGTTCCTTTCCAGATTCCTTAGAGATGTCGACGGTTTCGAAAACGAATGACTTGTTGCTTGAGGCCAGTTTGTATCCAACGTAGTATCTGAAAGAAAATATATACATTCAATGAGTGATATAGAAAATGCTACTAAAACTGAACATAAGTACAAAGTTTGGAATTCTTATCTTCAATATTGGCTGAGATCTCGGTATTTCCACCAAACATGCTAAGAACCACTTCGACGGACAAGTCTTTCGATAATAAAAACACACTCGTATTGGTTCATTAATTTGAGTGCTACGATGCCACAGACAGACACACAGATACACGTGTTAAACTTATAACACCCCTATTTTTTCATCAGCGGTTAAAAACAGGAACCACGGCAGACCGTACGTCGATTGCCAATTGAATAAGGTCATAAATGATGTTCCACTTACCCCTGCAGTTCGCCGTTCCAGTCCTGAGGTGGGGGAGGCTTCCAGGTGACTCGGAGCGTGTGCTTGTCGTGCGCTTCAACCTTGACATCCTGAGGCGGGCCGGTCGGCGCTTCCTCGGCGGTGATGATGGTGACGGTCTCTGAGGGTTCGGAGGTGCCGAGCTCGTTTTCTGCGACGATGCGGATGTGGTAGGCGGTGGCGGGGCGCAGGCTGAACACGCCGGCTTCTGTCGCGTCTCCGGGGACTAGTACCCTGTGGAAAGAGGGGCACTACTGTCAGATATGTCATAGCGGTTGAGTACTAAGGAAATTCTTTACAACTTCTCCACAAAATACAGTCTTAGTACTACTAATAATACTAACGGTCATCATAGTACAAGCATATTTATTTATTTTATTTATATAGAAATGCATTTCACTTTTGTGAAATACAAAATTTCAGAAAACGTCTAAAATAAATCTTCACTACACGAATGCATGAGGAAGGCGGATATCAGGGAAGAATGGCGGCGTATTGTGAAGCTTGTCAAATGATGAACACGAGTCGACGACCACTGCCAAGAGTGAACCCGAAGAAAAAGAAAATGACTAGTCTAAAAAGATTCTTTAAGAATGACAGTCTCTTGGAATAAAAAACGGAATAGCACGATTTTCAGTTAAACGGAATAGCAAGAAATCAGGATAAAAGCTGTTGTATGCAGGTAACGCCAGACCAGCAGCCCTACCGAGAGGAGGCGTCTGACTAGCAGTCGACGTTTGTCGGCTGAGATGATAATAATGTCTTTATAAAAAAATATTCGCACCTGTCAATATCCTTCTCCCAGTTTCCCTTGGCGCGCTTGTACTCGATAAGGAACTTCTTGATAGGCGAGTTGCCGTCGTACGGGGCGGCCCAGGACAGCTGCACGGTGCGCCCGGACTTGTCCAGGACCTTCAGGCCGTAGGGCGCTTCGGGTACCTCTGTTGGACAGGATAGTTGAGATAAATATCACATAAAAGATCTAGCAATCATAGCGACACGAAATTGTAGGCACCAATTAAGCTTGTTTTAACCCCCAACAAAAAAAAAACAGGGGTGTTATAAGTTTAACATCCGCGTGTCTGCCTGTGGCATCATTGCTCCTAAAGGAATGAACCAAATTGAGTGAAGTTTTTTTTATCTAGACGTCTCCGTCGAGATGGTACTTAGCTATGTTTGGTGGAAATAGGGCCAGTAGTTTCTTAGCTTTAATTGGAACGAGTGACAAGATCTCAGCCAATATTGAAGCAAGAATTCAAAACTTTGTAGTTTTGTTCAGTTTTAGTAGTTCAGTCTAATTTATTTAGGTTAGTTATCATAGTAACAAAGATCAAATCGCTCCGTCCTTGTAATACTAAGGTCAGAGAACACTCCTTCGGGCAAGATTTCTTCGCGGATGGTGTAGCGGGGGTCAGACTTGGACTCAAGTCACTTGTTGTTCATATAGAACAACTCGGGAGCTACTGTATAGTATCTATAGCAAGTATGTTGTCTCACCTTGGATGATCATGTTGATGCTAGTGTCGTCAGAGCCGAAGGCGTTGGTAGCCACGCAAGTGAACAGCGCGCTGTCAGATCGCTCGGTCCTCCTGATGCTAAGGTCGGAGACCACTCCTCCGGGCAAGATCTCTTCGCGGATGGTGTAGCGGGGGTCAGACTTGGACTCGAGTCACTTGTTGTTCATATAGAACAACTCGGGAGCTACTGTATAGTATCTATAGCAAGTATGTTGTCTCACCTTGGATGATCATGTTGATGCTAGTGTCGTCAGAGCCGAATGCGTTGGTAGCCACGCAAGTGAACAGCGCGCTGTCAGATCGCTCGGTCCTCCTGATGCTAAGGTCGGAGACCACTCCTCCGGGCAAGATCTCTTCGCGGATGGTGTAGCGGGGGTCAGACTTGGACTCGAGTCACTTGTTGTTCATATAGAACAACTCGGGAGCTACTGTATAGTATCTATAGCAAGTATGTTGTCTCACCTTGGATGATCATGTTGATGCTAGTGTCGTCAGAGCCGAAGGCGTTGGTAGCCACGCAAGTGAACAGCGCGCTGTCAGATCGCTCGGTCCTCCTAATGCTAAGGTCGGAGACCACTCCTCCGGGCAAGATCTCTTCGCGGATGGTGTAGCGGGGGTCAGACTTGGACTCGAGTCACTTGTTGTTCATATAGAACAACTCGGGAGCTACTGTATAGTATCTATAGCAAGTATGTTGTCTCACCTTGGATGATCATGTTGATGCTAGTGTCGTCAGAGCCGAAGGCGTTGGTAGCCACGCAAGTGAACAGCGCGCTGTCAGATCGCTCGGCCCTCCTAATGCTAAGGTCGGAGACCACTCCTCCGGGCAAGATCTCTTCGCGGATGGTGTAGCGGGGGTCAGACTTGGACTCGAGTCACTTGTTGTTCATATAGAACAACTCGGGAGCTACTGTATAGTATCTATAGCAAGTATGTTGTCTCACCTTGGATGATCATGTTGATGCTAGTGTCGTCAGAGCCGAAGGCGTTGGTAGCCACGCAAGTGAACAGCGCGCTGTCAGATCGCTCGGTCCTCCTGATGCTAAGGTCGGAGACCACTCCTCCGGGCAAGATCTCCTCGCGGATGGTGTAGCGGGGGTCAGACTTGGGCTCAAGACGCTTGTTGTTCATGTTCCAGATGATACCAATAGGCTGTGAAGATAGTTTGGCGTTAAAATAAAGCGTATCTGGGTCTGTACCCTTACCATGAGTTTACAGTGACCGTATTCGCTAGCGACAGCGTAAACGATTTGTATGGAGAATTGTAGTTCTACAAAGTAACCGCTATTCTCCATTAACTCATGGTAAGGGTACTGAGTCAAAAAGGCATGGTATATTTGATCCTAAATCAACATACGTTCATTCAATTTGAAGTGAGAAGTAGTTAAGACCAGACTAAAAGTAATTATTAAAACTGGGTCACAATTCTTAGAGGTCTTATTAAGTCCCATAGATCGCACGTTACGGCATTAAAACATGTATCTTTTATTCTGCGCAACAGTATTCATGATAAGTAACATAAGCTTCATAAATTCGATGTTTTCCCTTATAATTTGACTACCATTACTTTCGTGTCAGACTTGCCTTCTCTCCCTTGGCTTGGCACTGCAGAACAGCTGGCTCGCTTCGGCGGGCGGTCTGGTTCCTCATCTTAATTTCGAATTGGGGTGGTGCTACAAAAATAAACATCGGCGAATTACAATAATCCGTGTCGAGGTTTTATTAAATAATAATAAAGCGTGACTGACACTATTTACACAAATAAACACTTAAAAAGAAAAGCGCTTAAAGGAAAACTGCCACCCGTAATTTAGGCACATCTCTTCTTTTATCAAAACTACGCTGATAATGTCCAAGTTTTACTTCTTGTTTATCCTTGTTGCGGATTATTACTTGGACGAAGCTTGTTGCTGATAAATATTAATATGTGATTTTGACGGTGGTTGCTATAGATGCTGATATTTAAGACGAACCCTGCGCTGTGGAAATAATATTTGGAGGCATGCATGAAAGTTATTAAATAGATGAGATGGTGGTACAATAAAATAAGTTGGTTTATTCTTACCTTGTACGCTAATCAAAATGACAGCCGACAGTCCTGATCCGATCCCGTTCACGGCCTCGCACAAATAGTAACCCTCATTGGTCTTCTGGATATTGGCAATCGAGAGGGCTCCGTCCTCTACTTTCACGTTAGGATTGTTGGGCTTCAGGTCTTTGTAATCGCCTGGCGTATCCCCTGAAAAGTAATAAGGCGTGTAAAATAGGGTTCCGAAGGATTATATCACAACTAATATTATAAAGGCGAAAGTTTGTCAGTGTGTATGTTTGTTATTTATTCACGCCCAAACGGATAGACCAATATTGATGAATTTTGGTATGAAGTTAGCTGACACTTTGAAATAACACATAGGCTACTTCTTATCCTAAAAAATGTAGTGTTCCCGTGGGATGAGCGGGTAACATCGTGCGGCGGGATTTAATAATAATCTTGATACATTAATATAGACTAATAGAAACCCTCCTTGATTTTAAAGTCAATTGAAAATAATTACTGGTATTCTATTCAAAAGGGAAAGTGAAATGGTTATTTTTTAAATAAGGGGATTCAAGCTTTCACGCACCAACGACTTTGTCAACACTAGTGTTGACCATAGACACTAGGCCGTCGTTTTTAGGCATTTTTAGGCTTGTTTTATGGTCGTAGTAAGGAGTAAATTGTACGTACCTTCAGCCCTCTTCCACGTGACCTGGGGCTTGGGGAAGCCGTCGGCTTTGCATTCGACCTTGGCATCAGAGCCCTGGGCAAAAGCCTTGTCAGTGGGCTCGAGGATCCAGCGAGGGGGCACTGAAATCGCACCTACAGTTGTAGCTAACCGCTGTGTCGCTAGGTTATGTTAGGACGCATGCCAAGATTTAGAAGGTTTTCTTTTTAAGTTACTTTTAACAGATGACTAGACATTGAATATATGCTTGTAAATTTATTCTTTACATTAAATAAAAAAAAAAACTTTTTACTTTTCTTCTCAATTATTGTTGGGACAAATGTCGATATTTCTAAGACTCGTTGATACAAGTCCAGATAGTTAGAATATGTAATGTAATAGTGTGAGTGGTATTTTTAATAATAATAATAAATATCGGACAACCTCACACAAATCGATCGATTTAATAATAAACAGTTTGAATCAGCTCTTTGCTTCTATTAATGAATTTCCTAAAATAAATCAACGATTTGACGAGTTTCACTGGAATTGTACAAACGAAGTCGTAACATCAATTAGATTGCACTCCACTAGGATGTATTTGGCAAATTCTTGTGCATCTTTTTCATTTTCGCAGATAAAGAAGCAGACCCACAAGTATTTAACAAATACATTCAAATGAAATGCCAGAGTATAAGATTGAATCATTGAACTGGATTGAAATAGAAACGTGACTGCTGAATCTGAAATCATATAACTAATAAAAAAAGTACAGACAGGTTTTTGTTTTTTACTATTTTAATAATGTAATGAATTCATTTCTAAGTTAAATCAACAATTCAACCTTGGTACAGGAAAGCTTCCATTCCGATCCTATTATTTATAATCATAAATATCATAATAATAGACATATTTCTCGACATTACAATTACTTACGCAATGAAGCGTATAGCCAGCTTATTGCGATAAAATACTAACTACAAATTTATATATCAATGTAACATATTGAATAGATCGCTATAGAAGCTTCTCAATTTACATTATTCTAAGCACATGACGCAAACCAAAACGTTTAATGAAGCAGCTAGCTACAAACAAAATTATATAAATGGACAAAAATTAAAATAATAATAAACTCCATTATGAAAAGCGTAATGCAAACAATAAGCACCCTGATGAATTAAATCGCTTGACGTAGACTTAATACAGATTTCTGATAAATTATTCGAATGGAAACAAATATATTTGTATTGTTATTTACGTTTTAATTTAAACCACGCACGTCAAAGCAATTAATGTTTCAACAGAGTAAGAAAGCCAAGCATGTTAGCGCGAACCCAACATGAATAATGCAATAAAATGAACAAACAGAAAATACAGAAGGAGCCCAAGGAGAAGGAGGGAAATAATAAGAGATGCGAGGAGAGGAAGAGAGGGTCGTCGATGATAGCCGCAGCCGGTTCCTACTGACATCCAATCTGTCCTAGATGATCCACGACATCGCAGCCTGTGATCGGATATCTACTAGTGCATCTTAGCCACATTCAGAACTTACGAATAAATAGGTGAAAAACAACCTTTCACATCAAGATCGTATTGTGTATACCGCTCTATATTTTGGACTATAAGCGAACGATATTGGGACTATAAGGTAGGCAAAGCTTCGTGCTAAGAATGCATATTATACCGTGTACTTCGAGCGAGGCGGTATAGTTGGAGAAGCCAGCGGCATTCCGCGCGAGACAAGTGTACGATCCACTGTTAGACCACCCCGCCGGGTCGATCAGAAGCAACGAGCCTCTCTGGCCTATCTTAGTGGACGTTACGGTAGCTTTCTCTTTCAAGGATTGGCCTTCGAAGTACCACTGAATATCGAGGGGTTGGTCCCCCTCCGACACTAAACAAGTGACTTGAGTCGCCTGCCCCGCGAATAGCGGCGTCTCGAACGAGAATGGAACTATGCGGGGCAGTACTGCAAACAACCATAGAAATTTAGGGTTAGATCGATCAGTGGCAGGCGTGTTAGCGACGGTGAGAATGACGGAAAGATAGGTGCCGGTGTGAAGGCATTCGAAGGCACTGTTCCGTGATGTTAGTCCCTTTTTACCATTTCCGATATTGAATGTTATAGCACGTGCCGTTTACGACGAGTGTCGCCACGTGCTCGGCTCGCCCGGCCGCGTTCTGAACGATGCACGTATAGTTGCCCTGGTGGTTCGCGCTCACGGACGTGATGGTTAGCACGGACACGCGCGGACTGAGCTGCGTCGTCGTGATGTCTCGGTGTAGACTAGATTCTATAGTTTCACTGCTAAACGTCCACGAGATCTCTAGAGGCAGGTCACCCTTCGAAGCCAGGCAGTGCACGAGCACCGCGTCACCCGGGTTGATAGGCACCTCACCGAAACTGAACGGCACTATCAATGGTGGAACTAGGACAATACAAAACTTTTAGTGAAGCGGAATCTTAGAACCAAGGTGCAATGAGCTGAAACTTATAATTTATAATTCGGACCCTTGACTACGAGTTCGGTGGTGTGTGAGGCGACGCCCGCGGCGTTGGTCGCGGTGCAGTTATAGAGACCCGCGTGTCGGGCGTCCACCGACTCTATCGTGAGCACGCTGCTCCGGCGGTCCACGGTAGTGACGCGCAAGCCGGGTACGTTGTGCGCAGACCCGTTATTCACCGTCCACTCGATACGGACGGGCTGGTCGCCGTGCGTTATTATACATTGGAGCGCAAAGTAATCACCGAGAAAGGCCGGTTCGTCACCGGCGGCAAAAGGTGCGATCTTGGGAGGAACTGAAATGCAAACGTCATCTAATAACTAAATGGTACTCTACCGGAAATTGACTAACCGTAAACTACCAGGTCTGTGGAATGAGATGAGCGTCCCGCGCGATTTTCTCCTGTACAGACATAGGTACCAGCATGCTTTGCGTCCACCGATTCTATTATGAGTAAGCTACTGCGCTTGGAGTTAGTGAGAACGTAATCGTTGTTCCTCAGCGATATGGGGTGGCCGTTGAACGTCCAAGAAATAGTGAGCGGCAGGTCGCCCAGGTTGACGGTGCACGCCGCCTGCAAGTACTCCCCGACGTTCGCAGGCTTTTCTCCGAACGTAAACGGCAGAATGTTTGGGGGGACTGGAATGCATCACTAATTAATCGTACTGCTCGAATCAAGTAGATTAGACAGAAAAGAACGGAAAGGAATGATAAATTAACACTAATTAATTTAATAAAACTAAATCTAATTTCTCAACGTGAAGAAAAATTATGCACCGTTTATGATTAAAGTAGAGGAGTGAGAACTAGTCCCGGCTTCGTTTTCCGCGGTACAAGAGTAGTTGCCGGCGTGTGTGTGCGAGACGGAACCGATACTAAGGATCGCGCTTCGCTCTCCGATGTGGAACACGGTCGCGCCCGACCTCGGCTTGATCGGTTCTCCATCGAAGAGCCAGCGCAGCCGCAGCGGGTGGTCGCCCTCAATAACCGAGCAAGCGGCGGTCACTACTTGGCCGGAATTCATGGCGACTTCCCCGAATGTGAAGGGTTGGACCACGGGAGGAACTGAACAGAAAGCAAGCGTCACTCGAGCGTGCGGCGGTACCAATGACGTTGAGGATTGCCGTGTGGCTGGCGCTGCCGGCGCGGTTGGTCGCGGTGCACGTGTAGTTGCCACTGTTGGCGCCCATCGCGGTCGGGATATCGAGGACGGAGACGCGAGCGCTCGGGGATGTCGTCACCACGCCCATCCTACGCGTCACTAGCTGCCCTTGGAAACTCCATGTTATGTTCAGAGGCGTGTCCCCTTTCGACACGTAGCAATCGAGGTGTACCGACTCCCCCGCGAATACGGCTTCGTCCAGTTCGAAAGGTTTGATGTGGGGGACGACTGGCAAAAAAACGGTACGGTTAGTGGCGCAACTTATAAAGTGCATGCTGCAACAAATAACTAGAAATACCCTTGACGTGGAGGGACGTGGAGTATCTGTGCTCTCCGGCTCTGTTTTTGGCTATGCACGTGTAATTCCCGCTGTGTTCTCCCGTCACAGCGGCTATAGAGAGGAAGGACGTCTGTTCTGCCATTTTCATCGTCTTGATACCCATGTCATTGGTCAGATCTCGTCCTTCGAACGTCCACGATATCGTCATTGGTCGGTCACCCTTGCTCGCATGACAGGTCATTTGCACGGATTCTCCATAGTACACGGATTCTTCGATCTCGAACGGCATTATGTGAGGAGGAACTAATAAAAATAAAAACAAAAATATCTATTTTTATGTCTAATCTAGTCTAGTTGTTTGTAGGTGTTGAGGGTCACTGGCGTGGTACCATGGATATTGACGAGGGCAGAGTGGTGGGCACGACCAGCGCGGTTGCTGGCAGTACAAGTGTAGTTCCCGCTGTGGTGGCCCATGGCCGTCGGAATGCTGAGCACTGACGCCTTCTCTCCTAACTTTGTGGTCGTCACGCCCATGTTATTGTGATACGGGATCTCGTGGTCGTTAAAGCTCCAAGTTATTTGAAGAGGTCGGTCTCCTTTCGATACGTGACAGGTGAGATGTACCGATTCACCCGCGAATATTTGCTCCTCGACTTCGAACGGGATTATGTGTGGGACCACTTGAATATGAAATAGTAGTATCTATAACATTTGGTGGAAGGTTGCATAGACATGGAAGATAAAACGAACAGATATACTACCTAATGGTCTAATACAAAGTAAAGAATACTGATAAATTGGATATCATCGAATAGGAAGTGATTCCAGGGCTATTTTAGCAAGGCACGATCGCGTTAATTCCACATCTGTACGGATGGCTACTTTAGAGAAAGTTCCTAACTTTCGCGGAAGTGGTTCCTCGTCAAGCCTTTAGTAGATATTCAGAGGAGTATCTCCATTTAATACGTGGCACAGAATCTTAACGGACTACAGAACAATGGTAAGTCGATTTCGAATGGCTACATGTTCGGTGTGACTGTATGAGAGTAATAAAACGGTACAAGAGATATAAACAAAACTGATGACAAAATAAACAGATGGAAGAAAATAAGCGTACGCTGCGGCTGCGTGAATAGAATTCATGCTGATTCTACCGACACAGTGGGCATCGATGCGCTGTTGCTGCTGATGAAAACCCAAAATGATGATGAATAAATGAAACTGACCATGAACATTAAGGACAGTGGTATGATTAGTAGAGCCGGCGTTGTTGGCAGCTACGCAGGTATAATTGCCACTATGGCTGGCGGTAGCAGCGGCGATTGATAGAAATGAGGTTCGTGAAGTCATTTTAGTCGTCATGATGCCGAGTTCTGAAGTAGCATTCTCGTAACCATGGAAATGCCACTTGATGTTGAGAGGTAAGTCGCCCTTTGAAACGTGGCAGTTGAGTTGAACCGATTCGCCGGCGAACACAGACTCATCCGCCTCGAAGGGTACGATGTATGGCAGTACTGTTAATCCAGAAGGCCGAGATTATTATTGAGGCAAGCGTGCAGCGTGCGTTTAGAGGGCAGTGGGCGGAATAGGGATACCATGGACATTGACTGAGGCGGCGTGGACGGCCAGCCCCGCGTGGTTAGCGGCGTGGCACGAGTATTCGCCGCTGTTGCCCGCCATCGCGCTGGATATACTCAGCAGCGACGTTCGGTCGCCGATCTTCATCGTGGATATTCCTTGGTGGGAGGACAGCTCTTCCCCATGAAAACTCCACGTGATGGTCAGGGGCGTATCACCCTTAGACACGTGACATGCCAATTGTACGGATTCTCCGGCATAGACTGGCTCTTCGGCCTCAAACGGAACAATGTGCGGAGGAACTGGTGAGGGAAAGAACAAAAAATAAACCAAAAGTCAACAATGAGTCTACTAAAGAGTGTGTACCCTGAACGTTTAATGTGGCGGTGTGGTTCGTGCTCGCTACGGTATTGGAAGCTGCGCAAGTGTAATTTCCAGAATGTTTTTCAGTTGCTGCCGGAATAGATAATACGGAGCTCCTATCGCCAAGTTTGGTTATGATGACTGCGTCCTGTTTTTGCAGTGGGTTATCGCGAAAATACCAGGTCAGAATTAAAGGCATATCTCCTTTGGGGACGTGGCACATGACTTGAATGCTTTCTCCATAAAAGACTGCCTCATCCAATTCGAATGGTGATATGATCGGCGCCACTGTAACAAATTACTATACTATTTAGAGCGCATCGTTTTTCAGTGGACTTGTAACTTGCCCCATTTGGTTACAAGGAATCTGGAGTTAGGACATAACATAACATGACACAAAACTATCACAAGGAATGCGGTGATACCCTTGACATTGAGCGTGGCGTGATGGCTAGCGTTGGCGACAATGTTGGAGGCGGTGCACGTGAAAATGCCGGTATGCTGGGCCGTCACGGTGGGTATTATAAGAACCGAGCCCCGGTCCCCGACATTCATGATGTTTACCCCGCTTAAGGAACTCACGTCTCCGCCACTAAACGTCCACTTGAAATCAAGTGGTTTATCTCCTTTGGTAACGTGGCACATGACTTGGACGCCCTCTCCGAAAAATACCGATTCGTCGAATTCGAATGGAGCTATAATCGGCGCCACTGAAATGATGCAATATTTAATGTGAACGTGTTATAATTTCATTTATCAAGTAAACTCCTTTTCTTGTTAATGATGAAGATTCTTTTTAATGTCTATTATGACCCGCCAAAGTTACAAGAGGTAAGGGTTAGTGGAGGGGGTGGGTATAACGGGAGTCACTAATGCTACCAGAATCGACAAAGCTACGGTGAGGTTAAAGGTGTAGTGTACCGTTTACTAATAGCTGTGCAGTGTGGTTTACGGAGCCGGCATCGTTTCGCACGACGCACGAGTAGAATCCTTGATTCTGGTGAGTCACAGATTCGATGCTCAACTGACTCGTACGCCTTGAATTCATAAGAGTCACCCCATTGTCGCCCGAATTTACTTGGGTATCATTAAAGTACCATTCTATCTTCAAGGGAATGTCTCCTTTAGTGACTGTGCAAGTAACGACGACCATTTCTTGAGCGTTAACCGGTTCCTCGCCGAACTCAAAGGGCATGATCTGTGGTGGGACTGACAAAGGAGAGGAATGAATAGAAAGCATGTATAAACCTGGGGCTAATAATCTACTCAACGTATCAATTAGTACCGTTTACAAATAGCTCAGCGGAATGGTTGGTCGTGCCGGCTTGGTTGCTGACGACACAAGTATAGTTTCCTTGGTTCACGTGAGTGACCGCCTCTATGGTGAGTTGGCTGGTGCGCTTAGTGTTCGTAAGCACCACACCGCTGCTTCCCGACTTAACGGCTTTCCCGTTGAAATACCAATTTATCGAAAGAGGCATATCGCCCTTGGTCACGGTGCACATAGCTACGACGAGTTCCTGATCGTTGGCGGGTTCGGTGCCGAAATCAAATGGCATAATTTGTGGAGCAACTGAACGAAAGTAACGCAATAAATGAATTAGGATTCTATTATACAAAGAAAATCTAATATTTGGATAATTGTACGATTAACATGAAGGAGAGCGGAATGCGCTGCGGAGCCCGCATCTTTTTTTGCCACACACGTGTAGTTTCCCCTGTGAGTGCCCTGAATCGAGTCGATGCTTAAAATCGATATTTTCCGTCCACTACGGGCAATGACGATACCGTCGCCGTTGGGCACTGGGTTATCGTTGAACAACCACGACATCTCAATGGGCATATCCCCTTTAGTGATCGTGCACGTCAGAGACACGGTGTCCCCCGCGTTGTACGAGTCTTCTCCGAAGTCGAACGGCGCTACTTGAGGGACCACTGCCGAGGATGGGTAATCGTACGTGACATAAAGGTTAAAACAAAGACACGAAGGTGTAAAGTAAAAAAAATAGTGCGAACAAAAGCTAGGCTGTTTACATTAGTTGTATACCATTTACGTTGAGGATGGCGCTGTGGCTACTCTGGCCGGCCTCGTTCTCCGCGATGCAGGTGTAATTGCCGATGTGTTCGTGTTGAACGTTTTCAATGCTCAGAACAGATATTCTTTTTCCATTTCTATTAATGAGCACTCCGTTGCCGGAATTCAGAGCTTGATTGTTGAGTTGCCAGTGAATAGTAAGAGGTAAATCTCCCTTCCCAACCGTACAAATCAAAGAAGCTGTTTCGCCTGCGTTCAAGATGTCTTCGCCGAAATCGAATGGGGTCACTTGAGGTGCAACTAAAGGAAATATTCAGAACTATATTGGAAAGAGTTTGGGTAAATGTGTGGAGGACTAGGGATCAAAGTTTATATTTTGTATTTCTGACATGGAGGCGTCAAGACTAATCAATATTTAATCAATATTTTTTTCAGGATTTGATGCCGATGCTACTTTAGTCATCACCCATTCATTTTCCCATTACTATATACCTAATCCGAGCAGCCTACAAATATTATGCAATTATAGAGTCCAACTGTTTTACTCGCATCGTTCAAATGGGAAAAGGTTAATTAGGAAACGGGGACTAAAACGGTTTGAAAGCAAAATACAAAAATATACAAAACGGATACTGCGACACAATACCTATGTTAATTCAGTTTAGAAGTTTTTCTCATAAATTACCGTTCACAGCAAGTTCACTAGAGTAATTAGCGTGCCCAGCCTGGTTGGCGGCAAGACATGTATAAACGCCTCTATGTATGGCAGCTACCGAGTCAATAGAGAGACTACTCGATTTATGCCCAATCTTGGTGACAGTTATTCCTTTTATTCCGTTCAAAGACTTCCCATCGAGCAGCCAAGTGATGTTGATGGGGGCGTCGCCTTTAGACACCATACATTGGACGCCCACCGTGTCTCCCGCGTTGGCGGGCTCATCCCCGAACGTGAAAGGATGGATTTGGGGTAAAACTGTTTCAGGAAATATAATGACCTAGATAATATTATCATGATCAAAGTTTGTAAGTTTTGTCATCGATATATCGATAAAAATGTTCGGTCCGACAAAGGATTCCGTGTTATTGTTGGCTATTCACGTATGGTTCGTTACAGGCATCGGCACCAGTGCTCTGGTGATCAGCTACCCGCTTTAGAGAGTACATCATGAAACATCGAGCGAACCAATGGAGCCTCTCTTGTTGACATAAGACATATCATCTCGACGCATTTTCAAAAGGATCAAGAATGGTTCACGTCGAAAGACAAGATGTTCGGTGTGAATGTGTGAATCAAACGAATAGGTAGATGAGGTTAAAAATAAAAATGATGGCAAATAAACAGCGGGAGAAAACAAGCGATCGCTGCAACTGCGTGGATAGGACTCATGCTTATTCTATCGACACAGCCGGCATCGATGCGCTGATGAGATGAACATGAAAACACATAATGATGATGAACAAACGAAACTGACCCTGAACATTAATGACAGTGGTATGATTAGTAGAGCCAGCGCTGTTGGCAGCTACGCAGGTATAATTGCCACTATGGCTGGCGGTAGCAGCGGCGATTGAGAGAAATGAGGTACGCGAAGTCATTTTAGTCGTCATGATGCCGAGTTCTGAAGTAGCGTTCTCGTAACCATGGAAATGCCACTTGATGTTGAGCGGTAAGTCACCCTTTGAAACGTGACAGGTGAGTTGGACCGTTTCGCCGGCGAACACAGACTCATCCGCCTCGAAAGGTACGATGTGAGGTAGTACTGTTAATCCAGAAGGCCAAGATTATTATTGAGGCAAGCGTGCAGCGTGCGTTTAGGCTAGGGCAGTGGGTGGAATGGGGATACCATGGACATTGACTGAGGCGGCGTGGACGGCCAGCCCCGCGTGGTTAGCGGCGTGGCACGAGTATTCGCCGCTGTTGCCCGCCATCGCGCTAGAAATACTCAGCAGCGATGTTCGATCGCCGATCTTCATCGTGGATATTCCTTGGTGGGAGGACAGCTCTTCCCCATGAAAACTCCACGTGATGGTCAGGGGCGTATCGCCCTTAGACACGTGGCATGTCAATTGTACGGATTCTCCGGCATAGACTGGCTCTTCAGCCTCAAACGGAACAATGTGCGGAGGAACTGGTGAGGGAAAGAACAAAAAATAAACCAAAAGTTAACAATGAGTCTACTAAAGAGTGTGTACCCTGAACGTTTAATGTGGCGGTGTGGTTAGTGCTCGCTACGGTATTGGAAGCTGCGCAAGTGTAATTTCCGGAGTGCTTCTCTGTCACTGCTGGAATCGATAGCAAGGTGCTTCTGTCCCCTAATTTGGTAATGATCACTGCGTCCTGCCTTTGCAAGGGTAGATCGCGGAAATACCAAGTAAGAATCAACGGCATGTCTCCTTTTGGGACATGGCACGACTTGGATGCTTTCACCATAAAAAACTGCCGCGTCGAATTCGAATGGTGATATGATGGGCGCCACTGTAAACAAAGTCACTGACTACACTAGGAGCATATTGTTTTAGCGGATTTGATACTGTTGCTAGTAGCAACTTGCTACCGCGTGACTATGAGGAGTTTGGAATGGATATAACATAACATGATACAACGACTAACACGATAAGTGCGATGATACCCTTGACATTGAGCGTGGCGTGATGGCTAGCGTTGGCGACAATGTTGGAGGCGGTGCACGTGAACATGCCGGAATGCTGGGCCGTCACGGTGGGTATTATCAGAGCAGAGCCCCGGTCCCCCACATTCATGATGTTTACCCCGTTTAAGGAACTCACGTCTCCGCCACTAAACGTCCACTTGAAATCAAGTGGTCTGTCCCCTTTAGTGACGTGGCACATCACTTGAACGCCCTCTCCGAAAAATACTGATTCGTCGAATTCGAATGGAGCTATGATCGGCGCCACTGAAATTATTCATTTTATAATATTCAAATTAACACATGTCTGGTGTCCATGTCAACGTTGACGATTTTCGTGATGTCTATTATGACCCGCCAAAGTTACAAGTGGAAAGAGGAGGGGAGAAAAGTACATTGACTAATGCTACAGGCTTCAAGGCTCAGGATAGTTTTAAACATATACCGTTCACGAATAACTGCGCAGTGTGGTTTACGGAGCCGGCGTCATTCCGCACGACGCACGAATAGGACCCTTGGTTCTGGTGACTAACAGACTCGATGCTCAATTGACTCGTACGCCTGGTGTTCGACAGACTTATCCCCTTATCGCCCGATTTTACGAGAGTGTTATTGAAGTACCATTCTATCTTCAAAGGTTGGTCTCCCTTAAGAGCCGTGCAAGTGACTAACACCATGTCTTGAGCATTAACCGGTTCTTCGCCGAACTCAAAGGGCATGATCTGTGGAGGGACTAATAAAGGAAAAGGAATCAGCATAAAGCAAGTACAAGAGAGGAACAAAATCTACTAGACGTATTACTAAGTACCGTTGACATAGAGCTGAGCGGAATGGTTGGCCGTTCCCGCTTGGTTGCTGACAACACAAGTATAGTTTCCTTGGTTTACGTGAGTGACCGCCTCTATGGTGAGTTGGCTGGTGCGCTTCGTGTTCGTCAGCACCACACCGTTATTTCCCGACTTGACAGTGTTCCCATTGAAGTACCAATTTATCGTGAGGGGCATATCGCCCTTGGCTACAGTGCATATGACTACGACGAGTTCCTGATCGTTGACGGGGTCGGTGCCGAAATCAAATGGCATAATTTGTGGTGCAACTAAAGAGAAGTAACGCAACGAATAAGGACTAACATTCGATCATATATGTTTGGATAAATATACCATTAACGTGAAGGAGCGCGGAGTGCGCGGCAGAGCCCGCATCGTTGTTTGCCACACACGTGTAGTTCCCCCTGTGGGTGCCCTGGATCGAGTCGATGCTGAGCATGGATATCTTGCGTCCGCTGCGAGCGATGACGACGCCATCACCGCTCCGCATCGGAATGTCGTTGAACAACCACGATATCTCAATGGGCATATCGCCCTTAGTGACCGTGCACGTCAGCGACACGGTGTCGCCCGCGTTGTACGTGTCTTCTCCGAAATCGAACGGCGCTACTTGAGGGACCACTGCCGAGGATGGATGATCGTACGTAACATAAAGGTTAAAACAATACATATGCGGGTATAAAATAAGACGTGCGAACAAAAGAAGCTGTTTGCCTAAATTGTGTACCATTTACGTTGAGGATGGCGCTGTGGCTACTCTGGCCGGCCTCGTTCTCCGCAATGCAGGTGTAATTGCCGATGTGTTCGTGTTGAACGGTTTCTATACTCAGCATAGATATTCTTTTGCCGCCTCTCATTATGAGTACGCCGTTGCCGGAATCCAGAATTTTATTGTTGAGCTGCCAATGTATCTTTAGAGGCAAATCTCCCTTCCCCACGGTACAGGTTAAAGAGACTGTTTCGCCCGCGTTCAGGATATCTTCGCCGAAATCGAACGGAGTCACTTGCGGTGCAACTACGTAAAATTGAAGTTAAATAGACTGGGCTAAGTTGGATAGGTGTGGAGGGCATGAAACGGAACTGTCGCATACAAAATACAAAGCGCAAGAAATCTACAGAAACATTTTGCGTGTACCGTTGACAGCGAGTTCAGCAGAATGATTGGTGTGTCCGGCTGCATTTTGGGCGAAACACGTGTATGTTCCCCTATGGATGGCTAACACAGATTCGATAGTGAGGCCACTCGCCTTCGCGCTCATTTTCATGATCGAAATACCGGGCGTCTCTGATATGGGCCTATCGTTTAAGCGCCAGGTGATGTTGACGGGGACGTCCCCTTTAACCACCATGCATTGCAGGCCCACTGTGTCCCCCGCGTTGGCCGGCTCGTCTCCGAACGTGAAAGGGTTGATTTGGGGGAGTACTATAAGTTTGAATTGAAAAAAAAACATTAGGAATAAAATCTACTGTAGAAGCAAAGGAGAGCAGATAAATTGCGTTAGTTTTACTTGTATAAGTTTTCTACAAAATTACCATTTACAGCCAGCTCGGTAGAGTAATTAGCGTGGCCCGCTAGGTTCGAGGCGAAACATGTGTAAACGCCTCTATGTACGGAATTTACGGAGTCAATAGACAAACTGCTAGCCTTGTGTCCGATCTTGGTCACTGTAATTCCTTGAATTCCTTTCAAAGGCTGCCCATTTAAGTGCCAAGTTATATTGATAGGAGCGTCGCCTTTGGGAACCATGCACTGAACACCGACCATGTCTCCCGCGTTGGCCGGCTGGTCACCGAACGTGAAAGGATGGATTTGGGGCAAAACTGTACAGGATCAATAATAGTCTACATTTACTATCCGCATACAAAAATATCTCAACTACGAAACTACTTTTATAGAGAAACGAGGAAAAAGAACCATTGACTTCCAACGTAGCGCTATGGTTGGCCGATCCGGCGGCGTTTTCGACGCGACAGACGTAAGTGCCCCTGTGAGTTCCATTCACGGAATCGATATTGAGAATCGACATCTTGCGGCTCATGCTTCCTATAGCGATGCCGAGGTTTTTGCCATGAAAAATCTGCTTTCCGTTGAGACTCCACGAGAAATTGGCCGGCAAGTCGCCTTTGTTCATGACGCATTGGACCGACGCGGTATCGCCGGCGTTGGCGGGCTCCTCCCCGAACTCGAAGGGTAAGATTTGAGGGGGGACTGTGATAAGAAGCGAACGTTAAATGAAATCTACTAAAGGAAAAGCGAACCGTTGACGCTCAGGAGGGTAGTGTGGTTGGTTTCGCCCGCCTGGTTTTTGATCTCGCAAGTGTAAGAGCCTCGGTGGACAGAGCCGACGGGCTCGATGTTTAGAATGGAGGTTTTCTTGCTGATGGTGGTAAGGACGATGCCGAGATTATTGCGGGGTTTGATCTCCTCTCCGTTGAAGCGCCACGTGAACACGACCGGCAGGTCGCCCTTGCTCATGACGCACGACACGGACGCCGTCTCTCCCTCGTTCAGAATCTCCTCGCCAAATTCGAAGGGCGTGATCTGCGGCGGGACTGGGAATAGTAAAAGTGGATTTCTAAGGGGACACTACTTCTCAACAGGAAGGAAAAGCGAAGCTATACCGTTGACGTTCAGCACGGCGCTGTGGTTGGTGGAGCCGGCCCAGTTCGCCGCCACACAGTCGTATGTGCCTCTGTGGACGCCGCTAACCGAGTCTATGTTTAGGATCGACGTTTTCTTGTTTATGTTTACAATGACGATCCCGAGGTCGTTTCCCCTTACGACCTGTTGGCCGTTGAAGTACCAGGATACGTTTAGCGGTTGGTCCCCTTTGCTGACGGCGCAGGATATGGAGGCCATGTCCCCGGCGTTAGCGGGTTCGTCGCCGAACTCGAAGGGCGATATTTGCGGAGGCACTGCAACGACTCGAGCTACAGGGGAGCTACAACCGGTCGACCGACAAGTCGCCGAGGGACGGGCCGTGTGTGGCTAACGATGTAGCTTTGGCGGGCATAAACATCTCCGATTATTATATTGACCTTTTTATGGAACACTTTTGTTCAACCTTTGATGTAAAACCTGCAAGGAAATTCATTAGTACAACGGTGCTGAAGTAAGGCCGACGTAATGTGTTGGGTTATGTTTCTAATTTCTCAATTTACTTTTGGCTGACATTTTCACTTCCCCGAAAGATCCATAAAAATACTATTCTGATACTACATTACTTCGGCCTCACTTTGCATTTAGAAGAGACACTGAGTTGCACGAGGAAGAATAAATGTATAATAAGGTTCTTAAAAAATAGCCATTTGAACACTTTTGAATAAGCAACTCGGTGATATTCTTCCACTCATTATAGATATCTTTACTCAACAAGTTACAAGTTCCGTTCAGGTACTTTTATGAAAAAAAAACACAGATAAATTAACTTCGCTCCATATTTTATCGAATTTCTTTTCCAGCTGAGACTGCATTGAATCGCAATAATAAAATTATTTCTACCTATTTTTTATAATATTATTCTCGTCGCAATGTTTACTTTTCTCAATAATTCAGTTATATATTTTTTTCACTTTAATCTTCAGTTCTGCTTTAACAAAATAATGAGTGGTCGACTCTTCCTTATAATTACTTCACAATGATTTAACGTGAATATGCATTAACGAATAGGGCATCCGTATAAATGCATTTTCTCTTATTTTTATTGTGTTGAGTGAACTAATATAACAAGGTCCTAACTAATTAATTACATTGTTATCCTTTATACAACGCTTAATATCGGTGTTTTTTTTGCCCTAACAGCAAAATTATGATCCAAATCATATCAGCACACTCAAAATTTGGCAACTAAACGTTGACCCATGTCAGTCAAGACCAGTGTCGGTCAAATATATCCATTAAGGGTGAACCCAGACGAGCGTAACATAATTCGCGTAATTTCGGTCGCGCCATACTTAGTGTGACGTGATGTATGGCACGACCGAAATTACGACTCAAATTACTTTCGTCTGGCTCCACATTAAACCTACACAATTTGAAATCGTTCTGCTACGTTTACACGCTTGCCAAGCCTCGGCAAGCGTGCAGGACGCAGTCATATGTTAAAGTGAGACAGAACTACATCGTGCTCGCTCTAACATATAACTGCGTTCTGTGAGCTTGCCGAGGCTTGGCAAGCGTGTAAACGTAGCATTCAATTTCTTTAAGCCCGCACGATGCGGCCTTATTTTTCTCCCAAGCGGGCTTCTATTAGAAGTTTTCATGGTCAACGTTCAGTCACCAAACTTGTTCCAGCTTGTTCCAACTTGTTGCAGGTGTGACTCACCCATGACCTGCAGCTCGAGCGCGCCGCGCGCGCTGTAGCCCTGCGAGTTCTTGGCGACGCAGGTGTAGGTGGCCTGGTCGCTGGTGCGCTCCACGTTCTCGATCACCAGCGTGCCGTTCGGGAACACCTTCTGCTTGCGGTTGATCGGCAGCACGCTGGGGAATTATAGTACATTGTACAACAAGTGCATAAAACGCACCATTTTATACGAGACGTTTATCCATCCGAGCGAGCTTGCGAGCGAGGATGAATATAAAGTCGAGTGTAAAATGCGTTTTATGGACGAGTTGCACACTCTACTTTTCACTTCGATTGCGAGAAAATTAAACTTCATTGTGTAAATTTTATACTTAAAAACAAATTAAATTAAAATTTAAAAACATTTAGTTTTTTATATCTACGATAAATTATTGTTGTAGTTTCAATATATAGTATATTGATTTACTAAAATAGAAATAAATTTAAGAAGTAATAAATGATGATGAAAAAATTACAAATTTATTTCAAGAAGTTTTATTGTGTACTTTGGCTGTTGGTATTTTGCCTTGGTCTTAGAATACTAACGAAACGAAAAAAAATAAAGAGTTTATTCTATAAAGTTTTATGTTGTTCGTGTGGCTGTTGGACCGATCGCCTTGGTCTTCGACGACGATTTTACTTTATGCTCTAGAGCATAAAAAGCGACTTTATGTCGCCTACGCACAGCATAAAGTCGAACTTTTAGAGCATGAGAAGTGAAAAAGTACATTGATGATCACCCCATTTCGCGCTTTACGATACCTGAACGAGCTCCTCGCATCAGCACCTGACTGTGATGTTTTTGCATGTAGCTGGATGATAATATGCGTTGAATGTATGAGGTTCTGCGAGGTGATGGATGACCGCCCTTCTTTAGTTAATTATTTGTAATGTTAATGTTTTATCTGTTGTACTA
The DNA here is from genome assembly GCA_947623375.1 of Apotomis capreana. Lineage (NCBI taxonomy): Eukaryota > Metazoa > Arthropoda > Insecta > Lepidoptera > Tortricidae > Apotomis > Apotomis capreana. The sequence goes on from OX392499.1 coordinate 5,012,418, forward strand.
TACTAGTGTCTTGTTTTGTTTGTTATATATTATGAATTTCACAGTGCCTTAGTGTCAAACTGTAATACTGTGTGATTATTTTAATAATAAATAAATAAATGACGCCATAGTAGTTACCGTATATTGTACTTTTAATACAAAGATCGAAGTACAAAGAAAAATTGAAATGCGTAACTTGGGGGAATAGACCGGGAATCGAACCATAACAGAAAGGTCGGTAAGGTGTAAAGCCTTTTAAGTAAACAATGCAAACGTCGACACACAAAGCATCAGGAAAAATTCGAAAGGTCTTTTGGCGTTAGGGTGGTGAAAAGATTGATACGTTGGACCGGTAATCCAGAGGTATCGGATTCGATTCCCGGTTTCTTCCACCAGGTTACGCATTTAAATTTTTCTTTGCGTTTTGATCTTTTTCAATATAAAACTTGTGATGTACACTAGTTTACATTAAAAAAAAATTACATTGTTTCATGAATTCTCAAATATTTTTTTAGGGTGTATACGACGCATGGCTTTCTCGATCTCTATATTAATTTCCACCTATTAGAAATATGAAATATTGTCAATTGTAACGCTGGTTGTACACACTCGCCGAGACAGAGCGAGACAAGCATGCAGTCTTTCATTTACTCATAGAGTGCCAAAGTGACGGCATGCTGGTCTCGCCCTGTCTCGGCGAGTGTGTACAACCGGCATAAGAATGTTTAGTTACCGTCCATCTCGCTCCCACACGATAGAGTCGATGGGGTACCCGGCGACGGGGCAGTGCGCCACGAGCGTGTCGCTGGCGACCACGGGCCGCTTCTTCATGGGCCGCACGTACGGGAGATAAGAATGTTTAGTTACCGTCCATCTCGCTCCCACACGATAGAGTCGATGGGGTACCCGGCGACGGGGCAGTGCGCCACGAGCGTGTCGCTGGCGACCACGGGCCGCTTCTTCATGGGCCGCACGTACGGGAGATAAGAATGTTTAGTTACCGTCCATCTCGCTCCCACACGATAGAGTCGATGGGGTACCCGGCGACGGGGCAGTGCGCCACGAGCGTGTCGCTGGCGACCACGGGCCGCTTCTTCATGGGCCGCACGTACGGGAGATAAGAATGTTTAGTTACCGTCCATCTCGCTCCCACACGATAGAGTCGATGGGGTACCCGGCGACGGGGCAGTGCGCCACGAGCGTGTCGCTGGCGACCACGGGCCGCTTCTTCATGGGCCGCACGTACGGGAGATAAGAATGTTTAGTTACCGTCCATCTCGCTCCCACACGATAGAGTCGATGGGGTACCCGGCGACGGGGCAGTGCGCCACGAGCGTGTCGCTGGCGACCACGGGCCGCTTCTTCATGGGCCGCACGTACGGGAGATAAGAATGTTTAGTTACCGTCCATCTCGCTCCCACACGATAGAGTCGATGGGGTACCCGGCGACGGGGCAGTGCGCCACGAGCGTGTCGCTGGCGACCACGGGCCGCTTCTTCATGGGCCGCACGTACGGGAGATAAGAATGTTTAGTTACCGTCCATCTCGCTCCCACACGATAGAGTCGATGGGGTACCCGGCGACGGGGCAGTGCGCCACGAGCGTGTCGCTGGCGACCACGGGCCGCTTCTTCATGGGCCGCACGTACGGGAGATAAGAATGTTTAGTTACCGTCCATCTCGCTCCCACACGATAGAGTCGATGGGGTACCCGGCGACGGGGCAGTGCGCCACGAGCGTGTCGCTGGCGACCACGGGCCGCTTCTTCATGGGCCGCACGTACGGGAGATAAGAATGTTTAGTTACCGTCCATCTCGCTCCCACACGATAGAGTCGATGGGGTACCCGGCGACGGGGCAGTGCGCCACGAGCGTGTCGCTGGCGACCACGGGCCGCTTCTTCATGGGCCGCACGTACGGGAGATAAGAATGTTTAGTTACCGTCCATCTCGCTCCCACACGATAGAGTCGATGGGGTACCCGGCGACGGGGCAGTGCGCCACGAGCGTGTCGCTGGCGACCACGGGCCGCTTCTTCATGGGCCGCACGTACGGGAGATAAGAATGTTTAGTTACCGTCCATCTCGCTCCCACACGATAGAGTCGATGGGGTACCCGGCGACGGGGCAGTGCGCCACGAGCGTGTCGCTGGCGACCACGGGCCGCTTCTTCATGGGCCGCACGTACGGGAGATAAGAATGTTTAGTTACCGTCCATCTCGCTCCCACACGATAGAGTCGATGGGGTACCCGGCGACGGGGCAGTGCGCCACGAGCGTGTCGCTGGCGACCACGGGCCGCTTCTTCATGGGCCGCACGTACGGGAGACCGTACACGTTGACACGAGCCGAGTGGGATGCGCTGCCGACCTGGAATCAGTTACGATTTTTTTTAACACTACGATGGTGAGGAACTTGTATAAATAAAATATATAAAAAATATCGGACAACCTCGCACAAATCGATCTAGTCCCAAATTAAGCTCAAGAAGGCTTGTGTTATGGCTACTAGATGACGATATACGTACTTATATAGATAAATATGTACTTAAATACATAGAACAACTATGACCCAACCACAAATATTCGAGTTCAACACTCAAAAATTTGCCCTGGCCGAGATTCGAACCCGGGACCGCCGGCTCAGTAGGCAGGTGTCTACAAACCGAGCCAACCGCGTCGTCAAATTGTCGTTATATGGCGTGGTATTTGCGGATGGTAGACATACGTAGCTAGCTTGTAGCTCCCCACTCACACTTGTACGGACAGCATCAAAACTAGCTGTCAATTTTACTACTGGCCACTGGATTATCTGAAATTGCACGCTAGAATAAGCCTCCTTTTATGTCAGTGGAGTCTTAGTAATAGGATCCCGTTTTTTACCCCTTGGGTAAGGAAGCCTAAAAATTTTCTACTTGCTGACTGCTGACTGTTCATTTTATTCGCTATGGACTTACATATATACTTATATAGGTATAGATAACCCAATGCTGACTTTTTAATTTGGTCGATGGAGCTTTTGATCATAAGTCGAATATGTTTTTGTTTTTCTAATATTCGTTCAAGGAACTTAAGTTTTACGATAAAATTTTGAATGGCTAAACCCTAAACAAAGGAAAGGACGTGCTTGAATATGAATTGGTTTTTTGTATCAGATAAATTGGCTCCGAGTTGGCTTATTTCCAATAATTGGCAGTTTAAATGCAAAACTGTTGCACTTGCGTGCCAACTACCAATGTTATGGTTCCCATAACTGGACAGACTTTTTCGTCATTGATCAGTTAGTCCATTATCAGTTAGTCTCTTCTCTAGTCAAAAAAACAAGCAACAAATAAGAATAGATAAAGGATAGATAGTGTTACATAAATAAGTGCTTACCTATGCGTACGACAAGAGTGTCGACCATGAACGTAACATCACGTTCGAAACGTCGAGGTAATTAAATAAACACTTTATTGAACGCAATTAAGTCCCGTTTTGTTATAAAGTGTAAGTTTAAATCTATAGTGTCGTATCCGAAAGCAACAAGTTGAAACATGATAAAAAGTGGGAATCTTATCTGTTGATAGTTACCTTGCTTGAAGCAATGCAAGAGTACAATCCTCCATCGTTAGTGTGTACAGAAGAGATGTTCAGATGCGATTCCACGTTTCCATCAGCCGTGACGAATTGTCCGATCTGCAGGCGCTCGCCACTCGACAGTTTCTCTCCGTCAAGAAGCCAGGCGATGTCGGGGGTAGGGTTGCCAGAAGCGACGCACTGCAGACGCAGGGAGGGGCCGGAGCGGAGGGTCTGTTCCTGGAAGTTCTTGCGGATTTGGGGGGGTTCGACTGAAATCAGAATATGGTAATAGTTAGGAGAAGATTTTAAATTGGCCCAGGGTTACTAGGTTGTCAGTAATATACAGTTTGGTCAATTCAAATGTGTCAGTAGGATACAGTCAGAAACTATGAGATAGGGAAATCTCTCTCGTTGTGAAACATGGCGCCGATTTTAGATTTAATAAAATCTGTAGTATTTTCTTTTAATCTCATACATAACAGGGTGCCAAACACGGTCAAAATTTCTGTAGATACGACATGCGATTACTTACTGAATTTTGACCAGGTTCGATTCCCGGTTATATATGATAAAAAATAAAATTGAATGTAACTTTTATTACTACATTTTAAATCGACGCCATGGTGGTTCCTAAGAATAGGTTTCGCTCCATTTGGATTGATCACACTGTAGACTGTGTAATATCCCAGTGACCACACTGTCCAAATACTTGTATGTCTTCCGACAAAAATGTGTTGCGATATTATATTTGTCACTTTGGATGTTACCTACCGATTAATTTGATGCTGATTGTACAACACACTGATACAACGGAATCATAAAATAGTAAAATACGACAAAATTCTAGGACTAATTATCGAAGATTAATATATAAACTTACATCGTCCTCCAAGTTTCAGTTCAGCGCTGGCTCCCGCACTTTCCTGGTCGTTCCTGATGAAGCATTGGTACATTCCCTTGTCTTCCTTCTTCACCGATTCAATCCTGTAATTGATAATAACAGAATGTTAAACACTTCCAGATAGCGGTTTCACACAGCCTTTTAAAGGCGACATGTATATGAAATCAAGATAAAAAACTTGACCTGCATTTAACCGGTCTTTTATTAGACGTATATAAGTGGCGGTAAACAGTGGCCGTAAATGTAGAAGCCTTCGAGAAAAAAAGAAGAAGCACGAAGAGCTAAAGACCCGACCATCCGTCATTAATTATATTAATTATGATTATTAAATTCTAGATTTCTATTGAAAATTGCATCGCGCGGCGCCATGCCATCTGTTAGGCATAATCACGCCGAAACGGCTGGACAAATTTTAACCAATTTCGGTACATGGATAGCTGAACATCCAAAGATGGCCATATGACATTTTTTACCCGACTATACGGTATAAAAAGAAACGCGTACGAAGTTGCGGGCACCCTCTAGTTAATTATAATTTTGTCGGTGGAGTGACTTGTAGCGAGTGTGGTTGCACCTTTCTTGCGAAAATGGCTATGTCAGCCACCTGAGAGGTCATGAGCGGCGGCGTTAGTTAGTGTCCAGTCCCCGTGTCCGAAATCGGTCAGGATAGGATGACGAAAATTACAGTGCTCAATGTAGGTGGCAGAAAAGATGACAATTATTTATTGAATTAAGATCTCAAACATTAAGACGCTGAAAAGTAAATTAAGAAGTGAAGGAGAGCTTTATCATTTCTAAGACAAACGGCCCAGCCACGACTTCGGTCGTAGCGGCGAGTGGAAGCGGTGCGCGGTACGTGTGTCACGCTGACTCGTATTGCCACTGCGTTTGGATCTCTCGTCCAACCCCTGGCCGCGCCGCTTGACGGCGAAAGTCGTGGCATGTCCTTAAAGCTGAAGTTCAATCAACTATTTTAAGGCTTCTTCTTCTTCTTTAAACCTTAAAACTTTATCGCGTATATTCACCTGAGCAGAGGGTCGTGGTGCTTCATGTCCTTGCCATCCTTAAGCCAGGTGATGGTCTTGACGGGGTTGCCTTCGTACTTGCAGGTGAACACGGCGGGTCTGCCGAAGTCGACGGTTTGGGTAGCTGGTTCCACAGTGGTCTTGAGGGGGGCGGTTACTGTCAGGACCGTTTCCACTGATTCGCCTGGAAATTTCATTCATATAACTGTAGAGCATGTAGAGATCTTCTCTTGATAATCACTTTCCTCCAATAAGTTCGGAAGAGCATTCAAATAATAGACACGAGATTAATATGAACTTACCTCCAACAGAGTTGTTGACCACGCAAAGGTACTTTCCAGAGTCCTCAACTTTAGCTTCCTTGATAATAAGTGTTCCAGAGACTTGTTTAACTCGGTCGTTCAGAGTAACTGGCTGCTTCCTGGTCGTGCCATCGATAAACTTGTACCATCTGTAACAAAACAGAAAACGTTCAGACGGAGAATCGGGAAGCCAATTTGGATTGGACATTCAAAGATAAAAATTGCTACAAATTATGTTAAAGACCAAAAATACAGGCTATTCCGCCGACACCCACCTGAAAACAGGAACCGGAAACCCTTGACTCAAACAAAGAATCGTTCCCTTTTGTCCGACACCCAACTCAGACTCTTGTTTTCGACCACTAGACAGCTTGGGAGGGAGACTATTCGTGGGTTCTTAAAGAAAAATAGATTTAAGTTGATTTGAGAAGCTTGGAACTTGGGACCCTACCACCGAGACGGACTTTGCTACTAAATTAAAATACAATAACCAAAGCGCGTGAACAAAGCACATCGAGGTCATGTGCTGCGCGAAGCACAAAGTAAAGATCGAAGCGTTTATAAAAGCAAGAACACCCTGACACTTACCGGCAGGTGTCTACGCTGGTCTATACTTTGGCTGGGGACCGTAAGGTCGCGGCCGGCCGCGTTCGTCACGCCTTCATGTACCGCGGGCGGGGCGGCCGCCGCAACAGACTGCAATAACAACGCACATCAGTACATTGGAATGGGATGGTGAGCTACGTGATTGATGAATGCGTGAGATGTCGGCGGCCGGCCGAGACTGGAAAGATCTCATAATGGACGTACGTACTACATTGATTTAACTCTTACAAGGGGAATATTGCCTTGAGACCCAAGAGCCGACTCTTATTCTTTATTGATACCTTAAACTCACCTAAACATGGGTACGGGGTACGCTGCGACTTGACACTTTAAGTATGCAGTGTTCCCCTGGGATACGATGAATACCTCCCAACCCTCGAAGTGTATGCTCGAATCTTTTCTAGGTGCAATCTTATTAGTTGGCTCTGCAATGACGGATATTTTGAAAACCTATAAACCTCATCATTAACCCTATGGTAAACGTATCTTACGGACATTTAAGGGATATATTGTAGAGACCATATTAATATTAAAGAACAGAGGTCAGGGTCAAGATCGTACTTACCTAAACGCGGGTGCAGGATACCCGGATACTTCGCAGGTGAGGTACACCGATTCTGACTCAGAGACTAAAAATATTTGACCACCTTCGAATTTGCGACTCTTTTCACTCCGCGGCGCGATTTTGTTCGTTGGTTCTGCAAGAGAGTAAGTAGATAAATTCAACGCACCTTGACAACGGCACGGGGAACGCTTGCGCTGGGCACAAGAGAGCGATCGAGGACTTTTGTGGAAAGTGAACCGCAGCTTTCGGCGTCGCAGTGATACTCGGCGCAACACTCCCGATGGGTTCTAAGAAATATTATTAGTAAAGAATTCCGACTTGCCTGTATAAGGGAGTAGGGAACGCTTGAGCCTGACATAGCAGAGCAAAATTTTGGTTTATCTCTTTGATGAACGTAAAGCTTTTAGAGTCTCCGGAAAAAGTTGGTGCCTTAGCGCCCACTGGCTCTGAGGAACGGAATGAACGTCGATTAACTCGCTAGGTCCTATCAAAAAACCTATAGTTTGGAGTATAATAAAACACTTGCCTGAACAGTGGTACGGGGAAAGCTTGGGCTTGACATAATAGAGCGAAGCCTTGTCCATGAGTTCTTAATAACGTGGTACTAAGCGCGTCCGTTGAGAAGGTAGGGGCTTTGGATCCCACCGGTTCTGTTATTCAAAAGAGGTATGCGGTTGATAACTTTTAGAGTCTGCCGATAAAGATGGTGTTTTCGCCCCCCCTGGTTCTGAGGAACTAAATTATACTATGTCCTAGCACGAGAACTAATGGTTTGGTGTAGAATAGAAACACTTGCCTGAATAGTGGTACAGGGAAAGCTTGAGCTTGACATAATAATCCGAAGCTTTGTCCAATGGTCCTTACAAATGAGGTACTACGAGCATCCGTCGAGAAGGTCGGGGCTTTGGATCCAACCGGCTCTGTTATTCGAAAGAGGCATACGGTTGAGAACAGAATTAAACACTAAAATACTTGCCTAAAAATGGGAGCGGGGTAACTTTGAGCCTGACAGAGAAGAGCGAAGCTTTGTCCGATCCGTTTTCTAAATATACTTCCCATAGATTCCGTTGAAAACGTCGGCGATTTAGCTCCCACTGGTTCTACAGAAGTAAGTTAAATAAAGACGTATAAGCCAAGGTAGGGTTATTTAGAACTTGCCTGAAGATGGGTACAGGAAATGCTTGCGCTTGACAGAGAAGAGCGAAACTTTCACCTCCATGTCTCTTAAGAGACGAGATATCAGATTCAGTAGAAAATGAGGGGGCCTTGGACCCGACGGGCTCTGCATAACAATAACATCGGACGTTTAATACCAATAAGAAGTCAAAATAAGCCCAAAACCAAACCTTCGAGGTCTGTAATAAAATTTCAGGATATGTATTGCGAGACAAAATTGTAATCGACACTTGCCTGAAGATCGGAATGGGAAAAGCCTGGGCTTGACACATCATTGCGAAAGCTTGACCTTTATTCCGTATAACCGCCGACAAAGTGGAATCACTGGAGAAGCTTGGAGGCTTGGACCCCACCGGTTCTGTGTAAGGAAATAATACTAACGTTAGCTTACCTAAACACCGGGGTAGGAAATGCCTGCGCTTGACAGAGCAACGCGAAACTATTTCCAATTTCTCTTACAAATATACTGCCTTTCGAGTCAGTTGAAAATGAGGGGGCTTTTGCTCCAACGGGCTCTAGAAAAAAATTAGGCAATGTTAATGTTAGGACCTACCTGAATGTGGGTTTAGGGTACCCTTGCGCCTGACAAAGCATGGAGCCTACAGACCCGGCTTCTGTTTCATAGTTGAAAGATGCCGCAGTAGTATGAAATCCTGGAGCTCTCGCGGTGATTGGCTCTGGATATCAAAGAATCGGTTGAAAATCGAGATACTAACCTGAAGAGGGGTGTGGGGTAAGCCTGAGCCTGACATAAAAGTACAATAGCTTGTTCTGCCGCTTTTGTGAGTGTAGTGCTTTTATATTCCGATGAAAATGTTGGCGCCTTTGACCCGACAGGTTCTGCCAATTTAAACCGGGTGTTAACTAGTTTGCTTGTGGATCTTACCTGAATATTGGGACAGGAAACGCTTGCGCTTGGCACAACAGAGCGAAATCTTGACCGGTTCTACGAGTAATCCCAGAGAACTGTACGTCGTTCGAGAAGGTAGGGGACTTTGAGCCAACGGGTTCTATAAAGTGAAACGTTAAACATTTATTCACCTGTAAACTGGAACTGGAAATGCTTGAGCCGGGCAGAGAAGATTTAGATTCTCGCCTATTTTCCTCACATACCATGAGAATTTGTTATCAGTGGAAAAAGCGGGTGACTTCGATCCCACAGGCTCTAAAATAAGATTATTGATTGAATAGAGAACTCAAACTTTGAATAATGAAGTCTGTATTTTTTTGTCTGTTTTTCTCACCTAAAAACTGGGACAGGGAACCCTTGCGCCGGGCATGTTAGTGCAAAATCTTGACCGGAATTCATCTCAAACCACGCTAATTTGGATCCACTTGAGAAAGAAGGACTTTTGGAGCCGATAGGTTCTAAAACAAGAAAGAGGTTTAAATACCTGAATAAAGGAGCGGGGTATCCCTGCGCCGGGCATAGCAACGCGAAGCCCTGCTCTACGTCCTTAACATACCATGCCATTTTAAATTCCATAGAAAAAGTAGGGGCTTTGAGGCCGACCGGTTCTAAAACAAATGGGAAATTGTAAGAAAACTTACCTAAATACTGGCACCGGGTACGCCTGAGCCAGGCATAACAGAGTTATGCTGGAATCCATTTTGAATTCCACAAACTCTATAGTTTTAGTAGGCACCTTGGGCGGGGCGCTATTTATCGGTTCTACAAAAAATAGACATGCCAATATTTTACCATTTACCTTGACAGAGGAACTGGGAAAGCTTGTGCGGGACACAGCAATGTCACGCTCGCATTTATAGAAGTGCTAAAACCTCTAACACTGTCCAGGGTGGGGAACTTCGGTGGAACTCGCCCTACAGGCTCTAAACATGGACATTTATCTATTGGATTTTGTACGACACCAACACATGACAATGAATTACCTGAATATTGGGACAGGGAAAGATTGTGCCGGGCATAGTAATGTGACTGTGTTATTTGACTGTGCTTCTGTGATGTCGATCATTTTCATAGCCACTTTAGGAGCAGCACTGCCCAACGGTTCTACGAAAAAGTCCACGTAAAAATATATTTACCTGGATAGAGGAACAGGGAAAGCTTGAGCAGGACACAGTAATGTCACACTTGCATTGACAGATGTCTTAAAACCTCTACTATCGTCCAAAGTAGGAAACTTCGGAGGAACTCTCCCCACGGGTTCTAAACATGGATAGTAATTTTTCTAGAATTAGACAGCACGAAGTTAACAAATTACCTGAATAATGGGACTGGGAAAGCCTGCGCCGGACAAAGTAAAGTGACGGTATTATTCGATAACTCTTCCGTGAGATCAATCACTTTCGTGGCCACTTTTGGTGCAACACTCCCCACCGGTTCTACGAAATGTCAGTTTGTTTAGAAAATGAGTTATCTACCTGAACATTGGGGCTGGGAATGCCTGTGCAGGGCATAGGAGAGTGATGCTCTCGCCACCATTAGCGTCGAAGGCGCGAAGTTTGTCACCAGTTGTGAATTTAGGTTGAACGCGACCGACGGGCTCTAAGAATACATATATACTCGATTTGATTTCATATTATGTGTTATCTAATGTTTACCTGAACATTGGGGCGGGAAATGCTTGAGCCGGGCACAAAAGTGTGATGCTATCACCTCCATTGGCGTCGAAGGCGCGACTTTTGTCACCAGTCGTAAACTTAGGCTGAACGCGACCAACAGGCTCTAAGAATATATAAACGAAATGGGTCTAATTCATGCTCTATCTAATAATTACCTGAATAATGGGACGGGAAAGGCCTGCGCTGGGCATTGAATGGTCAAACTTGAGTTAAGAATAGCGCTGAAGCTTCTCGAGCTATCCATCGAAGGGAATTTTGGCGAGACTCGTCCCACGGGCTCTATAGACAAACATACATCTAAGTACCTGAACAGTGGAGTGGGGAACGCTTGCGCCGGACAGAGCAATGTCACGCATGTATTCGAAGAAAAGGTAAAGCTGCGCCCTGTTTCCATGGACGGGAACTTCGGCGATACCTTGCCCATCGGTTCTGTCCAAGAGAAAACGTTAGAGACAGTTTTGAATTACCTAAATGCCGGCGGAGGGAACCCTTGTGCAGGACAAAGCAATGGGAGATCGCTGCCCATATTTTCTCTAATCGAACGGCTAAGATCCGCAGTTGCAAATTTTGGAGATACTTTTCCCATGGGCTCTACGAATTGGAAATTAAAACGTTTGTAATTTCGTTACTTTACTTGACTTACCTAAACATTGGGGCGGGGAACGCTTGAGCGGGGCATAGGACTGATATAGTCTGATTGCTTTCAAAATTGAACAGCCGACTTTTTTCTAGACTCGGAAACTTCGGCGAAACTTTTCCCATAGGCTCTGGAGCAAAATATAAATATATTTTACCTATAAAGTGGGATCGGGAACGCTTGGGCGGGGCACAACAGCGTGACGTTACTGCTCTTCTGATAGTCCACAAGACGACCCTTATCGAGATTGGGGAATCTCGGTGACACTTTTCCCAGGGGTTCTAGGCACAAAATACGTTCAATTCAGTAATCATGAGATTGATAACTACCTGAAGAGTGGAACCGGGAACGCTTGAGCAGGGCATTGTAACGCGAGCGAATCATTTTCCTTGGCTCCGATCATCGTGCCCATCACTAAAGTGGCAAATTTAGGTGGCACGCGCCCGACCGGTTCTACGGAATTGCGAAATAATTGTTAGGATTGAGTACCTGAATAGTGGAGTAGGGAACGCCTGGGCAGGGCACTGCAATGCGTACGATTCGTTTTTCTTAACCTCGAACATGGTGCCGGTCAGTACAGTCGCAAACTTGGGAGGAACGCGGCCAACCGGTTCTAGAAATATTTATAGATAATAGATAGTCTTGTTATGCTAATTATTACCTGAATAGGGGAACTGGGAATGCTTGAGCGGGACATTGCAACGTAAACGACGCGGCCAGAGTGGTAACGAACATGGCGCCGACCTGACTGTTGGACAGCTTAGGAGGCACGCGACCTACCGGCTCTGGGGACGTAAAGGGTTAGATTTGAAGAGTTCTTACCGGTACATGGGTGCGGGGAAGGCCTGGGCGGCACACAGAACTGCCAGGTTGGAGCCCTCGGTAAACTGGAAGCCGCTGGTCGTCTGTGCGCTAGGGAACTTGGGGGGCACCCGGCCCACAGGCTCTGCGCATGTTGGGAGAAGGCGGGTTCACAAGGGTCGGACCAGAATCTATTACCCAGAGTGGACTTTGATCGGCTAAGTTACCCCTACTGTTCTCTATACGCCTAATTTGGAAAACACGAGTCAAGGCTCTGCAGGGTACCCTATCCCAACATTCAGGCAAGTCGTTTACACAATAAAGTTTTCAGACACAAGTGTTTGTGTGTGCAAACTTCGCTATTCAATTGTAAAATTAATAATCTCTGATTGTATGTATACAAAATGCGTTACATTAAAAGTTGTTTATGTATATTTAATTCTGATCGAATGTTGACTGGACTGGACAGAGATTAAAAATTTCGCGTAAATCTATAAAGAAAATTATTTACAGCAGAATATTTCCAACAGTAGTTTGATATTAATGCATATACATAATTACTGAAATCGTATATTAACGAAGCTAGAGTTTTCTACGAATTAAATATAAATAACATGTTGGAAATAATCCGCACTGAAATCTATGGACTGTAAAAACAAGTAATTGAAGTAAAATGAGTTAATATCAACAATGTATATTAATTTCCTGTTGGATATACATGTAACATTATCACAAAACCTTTTGTATTGGTTTAAATTGAAATGACATTGTTGTTATTAACGTGGCGCTCTGAATCCATTTTTTAATGCGTTAATGTACTGTAAATAACTTGACGATAACATTAACTTTGACATAGATTTTAGTATAATATAAAATGTAGAATGAATTTATAGCGCCACTGGAAATGCAAAAAAATAACTCACCAGTAATGACGAGACGTCCTTTGGTGGCAGAAAGCCGGGTTTCTCCAGTAAGTCGGTGCTTTGTGCGGCATTGGTACGATTTGTATCCGTCCTCCGGTCCAACATCTCTAATATGCAACTCCCCAGATGGCAGAACTAAGTATTTCCCCTCTGAAAATTTACAAAACATTGTAGAAATCCACTTCGTCGCCGAATTATGTAAAATAATTCCATTGTAAGTTTTCAACGTCAACGCAGCATAAGGCTGATTTACTTATAAATTTCATAGCATGCAGGAAGGAGGATCGGAGGAAAAGGTAGGCCGTGAGGCCCATGGAACCACGAGAACCCAATAGGAACATTCCTATCCTCAAACGGACAAAACGTGATCTTTGGAGACGGAATGGCCAAGGACGGCAAGAATTCGTACCTAAGTCGTGATCGGAGTCGAGATTTATCTCAACCTCTTCTGCGTCCTCGCTGATAATCCACGAGACTACAGTAACGTACTCCGACACAAAGCTCGGGATGTGACACTTTAGAATGGCAGCGTTGCCCCTCAGAACGTACTCCTCCATTAGATTTACAGCGTACGCTTGCGAGACCACTGGAACAATACGCGTCTCGTCAAAGAATGTATTCATATAACTGTTCAAATATCTTAGAACCTGTCAAGTGAACCTATAGCAGGACCTTACCTACGTCAAAGTCACTTCGCATTGTGAAGCTGAGAAAACTATTAATATCGAAGAAACGAGGAGATATGCGATACAAAAGGACGAAAGGACGAAGGGTAGGGTCGATGGATAAATCGGGAACGCACAGGAATTCCACCAATCAAATACCTAAATCCGACGAATTGTCGATATTGATTTCGTTCTCGTGTTCGTCCTCAGAGACAATCCAAGACGCGACTGATACATATTCAGAAACGAAACTTGGAATCTGGCATTTGAGAATGGCAGCATTTCCGCGCAAAACGTACTCTTCCCAAAATTTCACGTCGTAGGCTTGGGAGACGACTGTAAAGGAAAGGACTATCGATAAAAATCATCCTTTACTTTGGTAAATTTCTGCCTACGCATTCAATTGTACGCGGCAATATAACTGTATGATGAATCACTGCTCATGAGACATAGATTTTGCGTGATTCATCCTTTTTTTTCATCTCCTTAAACAATAAAATTATTTTGTTTATACCTATCGTTAACGAGAGGAGGGAACGTTCAACCTATCTTATCCTAATTTTTGTCTTCATCTGTCAGAGATAAAATACCTACGCCTAAATTATGCAATATACAGACGGAATGGAGAAAGGATCATGGAAGGTGACGTAGATACGATGCTATTCTTATTTACCCAAATTAACCTCAGATTCTAAATTTATCTCCAATTCATCTTTATCCCCTTCGGAAATAATCCAGGAAGTGATCGTGACATATTCGGAGACAAAACTCGGAATGTGGCACTTCAGTATAGCGGCATTTCCGCGCAGGACGTTCTCCTCCCAAAGATTTACGGTGTACGACTGAGAAACCACTGGAATTAATAAACAACTTATTAAGGAAGAAATAAAAAAATGTCCCAGCCTAAACCTCCTTGATGTTTGTTTGTTTATTCTAGTAGGACCTGGACGGGAATATGGGATGGTTACTGTGGATTTAAAGTACCCAAGCTAGCTGAATCCTCTACACTAATTTCTTTCTCATCGGTTTCTCCTTCAGATATTATCCAAGATGACACAGTCACGTATTCTGTGACGAAGCTCGGCAAATGACATTTGAGGATCGCTGCGTTACCACGCAGAACGTTTTCGTCCATCAAATTAATCGTGTACGCTTGAGACACAACTGAAACAAAGTTATTCGTCTTGTCTTGTTACATTAATAAACAATGGACCGTCAACCTAATTGCCCGAACAAACGACGATTAAGGGAAATGGGAAGAAGGCACGCGACTAGATCTTTGATAAAAATACCCAAGTTATTGTCTTCGGCGTCGGCTTTTATCTCCAATTTGTCAGTTTCGCCTTCGGATATAATCCAAGATGAGACGCTTACGTATTCGGTGACAAAAGTGGAAATGTGGCATTTGAGGATAACGGCGTTCCCTCGCAACACGCTCTCTTCCATTATATTGACCGTATAAGCTTGGCTCACGACTGCAAATAACATCCAAAACATCTGGTTGACATTATCTCTCCGATACAGGAAAGGATATTAGGATCTAAGCAGACATGTTATTTTAAAATACCCTCTTTGTTGGTTATTATATCTTCTAATTTAATTTCAGACTCTTGGTCGCCTTCCGAAATTATCCACGAAGCAACTGCGACATATTCGGTCACAAAACTAGGGATGAGACACTTCATAACTACAGAGTTTCCGCGTAAAACGTTTTCATCGACCAGTTGGACCGTGTAGGCTTGACTCACGACAGTAAAGAACATCCAAGAACAATTATCAATAAATTTTCAGAACGGGTAAGGAACTTAGGAGCTAACCTGATTAATTAATTACAAAATACCCTCGTTATTAGCAACGTCTTCTAATTTAATTTCAGTTTCTTGTTCGCCTTCCGAAATTATCCAAGAAGACACCGAGACATACTCTGTTACGAAACTAGGGATGAGGCATTTCACGATTACAGCGTTTCCACGTAAAACATTTTCTTCAACCAAATGGACAGAATACGCTTGCGATACCACTGTAATATTAAAACGACAACGTTAATCCTGGCGTAACTACAAATGGTTGAAAGGAGAGGATGTGACGGATATTTCACTTCGTATCTAAACAAATAGTACCGTAAGTGCCATTCTGAGTATATTCGCCGCCGTCGGTATCGTGCCAAGAAACTATTTGCACATGATCCGATACAAACGAGGGGATGTGGCATTTGAATACCGCGGCGTTCCCCCGAATCACGTACATATCGTACACCTGCGACTCGTAGAACTGGTTGACGGCTGGAATGTGACGTAAGCATTTACAGCTGGTGCGTAGCCATGGCTACGCTCGAGGATTTAGTGGAGAGCGGATAGGGACAATTGGGGTCGGGCGGGCGCTCTCGATTACCGTAATTGCCGTCGGAGCCATTTAACGAAAACGCAGAGAGGGACTTCTCGTCTGTTATCCATTCCACGACATTGACGTAATCCGCCACGAACGACGGGATTGAACACTTTACGATAGCGGAGTTCCCTCGCAGGACATCCTCGTCGATGACGCGAGGTTCGTAAGACTGATGTACCACTGTGGAATATCAGAATTATAGTCATCCCTACAGAAAACATGATTTTATGGGAGGGATTGGGGACTAAATTAACATCTATTCGTAAATTTTAACTACCCGACTTTACGTTCGCGTGATCCTCGGCAGTGACAGTTTCATTGTCCATACTCCATGACACGACGTGAACAAAGTCAGCGACAAACGAAGGCACGATACATTTGAGAATGGCCGTGTTGCCTCGTAAGACGAACTCGTCGTTGACTCTAGCCTCGTACACTTGGAGAACAGCTGCGTATATAAAGAGATCGGATTCAGGATAGGAAATTCTATGGGTTTGAGGAGTTACCCTCGCTATGTCCGGGGTAGTAAGATCCTCCCTCGCTGTCCGTCCACATCTCAACAGATACGAAATCGGATACGAAACTGGGGACCTCGCATTTCATAATAGCAGTATTTCCACGGATAACGTATTCGTTGTCCGCCTCGGGCTCGTACGGTTGCGATATCACTGACAATCATTTCATATTATTTTTGCTTATGCTTTACAAATACTAAAGGAATTTGGGATAGGATCGTGAGAAATGACAAAAGCAAGACGTGAATGGGTACCCTCGGAGTTTGTATTGTTAATGGTGAGCGTTTGTCCGTCATCCATTATCCATGATTCCACATAGACGAAGTCGCTCACGAAGGAGGGTATCTTGCACTTGACTATTGCGGCGTTGCCTCTAATCACGTACTCGTTTTCGGCTTCGGTCACGTAATACTGTGACACGACTGAAGAATAACAATAAGTCAACTAGATGGAAATGAGCGGGTAAAGGTGTGGGACAGGCGTTTAGTGCGCCGGGAAGTGGTTACTTCATTGTTTAGCGAGGTATTGTTACCGAGGTCGTCGGAATGCGTAATCTGTGTTCCTTCTTCGTCGATCCACGCTTCTACCTTCACGAAATCAGCGACGAAGGAGGGAATGGAACATTTTAAGACAGCAGCGTTGCCTCGGATAACGTACTCTGTGAGGATCTCGGCTTCGTAGAATTGGTTAACAACTGAAATAAGACGCATTTGGTCCTAGAAACGACACTACACACACGTAATTACGGACATACTTATAACTATCGTGTGAGTTAAAAATTAAGACTCTTAGAATCGAGAGAAACACTCTTGAAAAGTTATATGTATTTGACAACAGGAAGGCCATAAAAGGCATCATTGCGGTTACTGACATTCAATTGACTGATTTGGTTAGGAACGGAGAGCTGGCAACAGGTTACGGAGGCATATAACGCTATGTATATTTATAGCGGTACCATTGTTGTCTTTATCCGCATAAGAACTCCCTTCTTCATCATGCCAAGAGACAACGGTCACGAAATCTGCCACGAACGAAGGTATAGAGCACTTCAGGATAGCCGAGTTTCCGCGGATGACATATTCGTTGTTCACTTCGGACTCATACTGCTGTTGGACCACTGTGGATGTATAAATCCTTGAGGATTAGGAAGAAGGGGAGAGTTAAGTCAAAAGAGTAACCGTAGTTGTCGCCAGGGAAGAAGTCTTCGTTATCGTCGGTGTGCCAAGAGAGAACCTCTACGAAGTCGGAGACGAAGGATGGGACCTGACACTTCAAGACGATGCTATTGCCCAATATGACGTATTCCTTGTTGACGTCGGTATCATAACGTTGGGCGACCACTAACATAACATATTACATTTCACATGAGATCGTAACCTGTATAACAGTAGACCTAGGAAAAATTGAATTAAGTATACCTAAATAGTACAATGAGAACCAAAGCGTCACTATACAAAATTTAAACTTTCGTCAAACCGCAAAAGTCACTATATTTCAATAAATCTTGATTTTTCTATAGTGTCACTTTGTTCCTTTAATAGAAATAAACATTTCAATGACGTACTCCTGTAAGAAATTACTGTTATGAAACGACCACTTGCTCCGTCGAAAGTGCCTTTTACAATTCGAAATCATGACTTCTTTAAAGCTCAATTTCTCCATTCTCTGTTAGTTATTTAACGCTTGATTACGAGCATCAATGTCAACATTTGGAAAAGCGTTTACGTCAAACCGAGTATGGGGAACCTCTAATGTAGCAAAAAATATATGAAAATCTCATTTGTCTTTTGTTACATTACCTTAAAGCTTAGACTGTAAAAAACAGTGCACCTGTTAGTTCCATATCCTTATCAGTAGCCTTGAGCTTCACTGCATTTGCAATACAACAGGTGGCTGTGCGGTTACATCAGCATTAGCATTGTTTACAACGTTACTCAATCAGCGTGGAAGCGTATTTGCATTTATTTACATGTCTGTCAAAATTTACAGTAGAAAACGAGATAATGTTCCGTTAGTGAAGTGTCTGTCTATTTACAATGTAGTTTAGGAATTTATTGTAATCGAAACCGAAATCTTTACTATTGCGTTAAGTTGCCAAACGTATTTTGACTGAGCCTAATACACAATGCAACTCAAAAGTAACACTACTACAGCTCTATTTACGTTTCGTGTTACCACACACGACGCAATTTGATTTTATAGCGTCGTCTATTTCAAACGTCGGCTTAATGCCCTTAAGGGCCTTATCACACATGCGATTTGCGCGTGAATTTAGTATGAGGGCGATCGCGCAGTGAGTTCGTCGCGACGCTTATTTGTATAGAAAACGCTCGCAAATCGCAAGTTTGATAAGGCCCTAACAAAAGTCGAGTTCGTTCGTAAATCGTTAACTCCTGAATGTAATGGAGTACGTTACTTACAAATAGAAGCCAGAATATGTATGCTCAGCCTTTATAACGCTTGTGTCGATCTTTCACTGCGGGCTGATTATTAAATTAACCTTATTGCCCCCCGAAAGGGCAGCGGCCTTTGTGACTTATTGCCGTGACAACCTAATAAAGACCATCGGCAATTGTTATTTATTACGCTACTCAAGGGCCGTGCAAAGGGTACATTAGAGCACATCAATGTTGTTATGTTTAACATGATGAATTGATGATGTATTGAATCGTAGCGAACGATAATAATAAATGATAATAGAATAATATGTTGTAGGTGTGTTCACACTATTTATTTGGGTTTTGAATATAGTTGCATTTAATTGGTAAATTGGGGAATGGATGCAATTTTATAAGAGCTTGATTTAAATGTTTTATGTTGGAAAAATCTACCTTGATCCAAAAAAATATTACAGATTTTACTATGGCTTAAAAATAAATTAATGATAATGTTTTTTCTGCCTTGTACGGGTCATACGGATACCTTACAGTGTTAGCAAGGAGTCGTGATATAAATTGCGATTACAAAGCTACTTTACTGTTCATAAAATTGTCCAATAAGTATTACGCGGCCTATGTAAAATAAAAACTCTAAAGTACAGTCGCCATCAGATATATCGCAGCATACAAGACGTTCATAAATATCTGAACACGACTCGTATTGACTGGGCGTTACAGTACATGTTCAGATATTTATGAACGCCTTATATGCTGCGATATATCTGATGGCGATTGTACAATAGGCGTTACGCATATTGTTTAGCTTTCTTTTATATATACCTGTACCAAAGACAGTAGTTTCAGTTTGGAAACATAATACGCCATAAAAGTTGTCAAGTGTGGTCGCATCATAAGTTCCCAACTTTCTACCGGGCATATCTCAGCGTATGAAATCTAATTCTTTTATCATGTCACAGCAGCCGTATTAGGTTACAAACGAGCGCGGGTCATAAGTCAACAGTTCAAGCACGTTTGAAGTGAGATATCTTTTGATAAGTCGGTTCCGAGTAGAGCTTAGACGTATTCGGTTACTATATCCCTGGTAAAGTCATTGTGAGACCTTATGTAAGTAATGTTAAGAGCAATTTTCATGAGACTATACGTTATTGCTACGGCTATGTTTAGTAGGAACTGTTACAAACTGGTTGTCTAAACAGTTACAGGAACGATGATGTTACAGTGTTACGCTAGATGTGAATGGCTTGTTTTATAGTAATGTTTCGTAATAATTTTGAGTACGAGACAGACACTTCACTAAAGGATTTTTAACAACTTTTACACTAATACAAATGTTTGAATTACTGATTTTTGGCTTTTTTTTTCTTTTCCGACGAAGCGATCTGTGTTCTAAATAGCTTTTTTTTACGTCAGAGGACGCATCATGTTCTAATACAAGAACCCTGGGCTCTCATTTATGCATTTAACACGACAAAGCTTCGTGATGGTTTTACCATAGCGAACAAACGACATGTATATGTTAAAGCGATTTTAGTGCCATCGACGATGATGAGGGCCCAGCACGTCTAGCATAACTGTGACACGCGACTCTTTGTCGCGTGACAAATACTATCTGTCACTTTCTTGTCAAAACTGTGCGAGCAAGACAGGAGATGCTAAGTCGCGCGACAAGTGAAGTCGCATCAAGATTTGCTAGCCTCGCAGGGATCTAAATCCGCAATTCAGCGATGCTCTTGGTATACACGTTTACGCATGTGAATTATGTTGGTGCTCTCTATTTGTTCGGTAATTTTGTCAAACTTTAATTCACCTTACGAAGTGTTGTTACTCGTCTGAATTGTATCACTCGTCGCTGAATTGCAGAATCGTATCTATAGATGGCATTCGGCTCTTGGCGACCGCGACCCACTGCTTACTAGACTACAATGAAAAGCTGACGTACACAAGCGACCTACTCATAGAGACCTACCGTCTCCTGTTAGTTGTGGCAATAAATAAATTTCTGATTCTCATTCTGATCTGTGGGCATTTCATAGTAATCTATTGATTTGATAGCAATGGGTTACGGTCGCCGGTCGCCGCTCGCCGCTCGCGGTTCCCAAGAACTGAATGTCATTTTCAGGCATTTCTATCTTAACTGCTGTAGCCAGAGACGTGCCGTTTTCGAAAATAACCGGGAACTTTCCTCATTTCCTATAAAAAATGTGGCACATCTCTAGCTGTAGCTCATATCAAACAGTAATATATGTATTACCGGCGCGCACGTTGACGTCTCGGGAGTGGATGGAGCCGACGGGGTTGCGCGCGAGACAGGCGTACACCTGCGCGTGCACCTCTTGCCGGTAGTCTTCGGCGCGGAAGGGCGGGAACACCAAGTTGCCGTTCGGGAGGACCTAGAAAAATAAACCGTAAGTAAGACAATCCCTTCCAGCAGGTCTATGATGGTTGCTTTTATCATGCGATAAATAAGTGAAAAAGCATCCGTCACGCTTTGACAAATTGAGAGTGTGAGTGACCTAAATGCAGTGAGTGATATATACTTAAATAGCACGTGATAAACGTAACCATCATAGGCTCCCAGGTATTTCCATGTAAAATCCATTCCAGGTTTGTAAAGAAAAATTAATTACTAACTATTGCAGTTTAAATAAATATACGTGATATAATCCTTAAATGACTATAACAACTACAGGGGGTCTGTGACGGTTGCGTTTATCACGTGATGAATAAGTGACAAAGCATCTGTCACTGACATTTTGTCAAAACGTGGCGGAATAGGCCCGCAGATCATGGTAATTTAAACTAATTGCATATTTTCGTGTGAAATCCATACGATTTTATTACGAGTGAAACTGGGCTTTAAGTAAATTAAATAGGTATATTATGAATTCATAGAAAATAAAATATGAATAGTACTTCGCCAATACTTTTAAATGCTTAATATTGCTGATTGCCTTGAGCGCAGTTCTCTTTTTGATGGCAATATAGTTATTGCGCAATATAGCGCAATATAGCGGAGAACAAACTAGAGTAGTCTCAAATGACCAATAACAAACTTAAAGCCGCTAGTCAAGTCTGTTGTGGGTGGCTATGATTTATCACTCGTAGTTACAGACTTAGCGACCGACAAAAATAGCAGGTAGCTCTCTTATTTGAGACTGCACCCAGTAATACATTAAAGCTAAGAAAAGCAACAAAAATGTCGGGAAATACTAGTCCAAATGGAGTTCTCACGTTCTCGACTTATTGGGTCAACTATTATTAGCGAACGGTTTTGCTAGGGTTTCGCTTCCTCGTAACATTTAATGATCTTTGTATCAATGGTAAAACATTTAATTTGCTTTTATTGACGGAACATGTGTGCAGACATCTAGGGATTGGTTCTTTAGAATATAAATTAACAATGAATGTTTGGTATGGTTTAGCAATATTGTCATTATTATTTTGCTTTTTTTAATCCACTAATTGGCCGGCGATTGACTTTAGTATCACCTAATGCTAAGTGACTACGGGGCGAGGATGTAGCCAGCTGGTTCAGTAATAGCCTATAATAATGTGATTAAACGTGCCATTGTGTTTATAGGAAACAAGAATTCAAGGCACTCTATATTGTTTTGGTAAGACTGATGACTACTTTTCGGACTATTATTCAAATGGCTATGTACTGGTAAGCTGTTACACCATCATCAATGTCACACTCTGCGCCTGCCATGGTAACCCAGACGTCAGTATGGTGATTTGACTTAGAAGATTTCAACAGCGCACCCTATTGATATCGCCAATCAATGGCTTGAACCACGCCAGCAAAGTGGTAACTTAGCTAGACTTCAGACCTAATCATCTTCTCTGTCGTAAGCCTGGGACATTACAGCACTTCCACCTGAGCTGACCCACATGACGCGGGTCGAGCTAGGAGAAACAGCTTGCGCGGGCTCTTAGTGTTTATCTAGACTAGGATTAGGGCTAAAGTGGTCTCACCTGTCGTAAGCCGGGTACGTCGCCAACAGCGGTGCCATCAGATCGGACCCAGATGACGTCGGGCGCGGGCGACCCGCGGGCCGCGCACTCAACCACTGCGCCAGTCGTGTTGCTGAAATCCACTCGGTTTGGGGGTTCCTTCATGAAGATCGGGCCTATCGTTTCGTCCTCGCATAGCACTGATCCTGTGGAAAGAAATATCTTATTCGTAATTTATTTATTACACACAGTAGGTACAAGAGGGTAGTTAATAGTCTTAAAGGGTTAAGTTGGTAGCCCTTTAAGAATCGTATGATGCTTCTAGCATTGTAAGCGTCCAAAGGTCTGCGGTAGAATGCTACCTGGCCGACCGTAAGCTTGATCATACCTCCGCCTGTATTGGTAGATTGGTACAAAGACGTTCCACGCAAACGCGTCTAAAGTTGTAGTTATGAAAATGTTTCATTTGTTTGTGGGCGATACTCGTGTATAACGCTCTAGATATAGTACGTAGAACGCACTCATTCATAACTTTTGTCCATTGGAACAGTGCTAGTAGTGCTAAGTTCATACACGCTCTACAAGCGCTCATCCTTTCATTCTAAACTAAAGCAAGAGGACCAACTAGCTAATCATAATAAATGCCAGGAGCGCACAAAGCTTATTCCTGCGCATAGTCAAACGACCCGGTGAGTGGGACAAGAGTTTTTAGCCCAGATCCCGTCAGGAGAGAAACGGGGCGTCTGTGAAGTTGATACATTGTTGGAGCGTTCCCTGTGGACTGAGAGCGCCACCCAACACCCTTTGCACTAGTTACAGCATCTCGACTCGACCTACTTTGTAACGAAGCGGGGAAAAATTTACAACGGAGTTGGATCCCGGTTAGTAAAAACAGGCTTTCGTATATAATAACTCTACAGATATCTGCTCAATTGGATACTTATATTGTCCGAGCAGTATGTTATGAGTCATAAGATTACGAAGAGGTTACTAGTACAAGACCAGGGCCATCACTATTATGGTCAACTTACAAAAGCTATTAGAAAACTAGGTCTCGCAATACCACCATAATTTACTATTCAAAAGTATATCTTACCACTTTGAAACAAACCCGATTTTAGAACAATAAAATGGTAATAACCAAGTCCAATAAGAGGAGCTTGCGCGATGACGTGTGGCTAGAACAATTACTCTTAGTAATTAAGTCGTCGCGTCCATTGTTTTATTCATGTTTCCGGATCTAATTAGTCGTGTAGAGATGCGTTATGAAATCGGAGCAAGACCGCTGTCAAGTGATATAGGTAGTTATAGTCCCATGAAAACGATGAGACGGCTGGGAAAGGAAGCTTAATTTGATGTGTCAACGAGGTTAGGTTTAAATTTAAATTTGATTAGCTAGTAGGTATCAACGTTGGTTAATTATGGGGAAATTTTTGAATCTGAAACCTAAGCTAGTAGCAGAATTTAGAGCCTTCAGTTCAGACACGAAGCTATCTCGAGTCAAGGTTTTAAATACACTAGAAAACGGTACTAGTTCTTTCTTGCTTATGTAATTCGACTGAAATGTTATTTACAAAATCTATATCCCCATAAACACCCCTCTTGACTTAGTGTTTCTAAATGTATCATTTCTATCTCCACATAGTCAATGAAGCATCATAAGGATTTCAAATTACTTCAAACATAAAAGCTCCTAATTTGACTAACAGGGATTTTGATGTCTTCAGCTTCACTATTTTTAAGCACATTTTAATGATGATACGAGCTACCTCGAGATAGGTCTCTATTGTTGAAAGCAAGTTATAGTTATTTTAATCAATTAGCAAGTCGTTATTTCTAACATATGTTGGCTTCACGCTTAATTTCATTAGTCAGGGCGTGAACTTAAATAAAATAACATTTGGTACAGCCGTTACAACAATGTAACGGCTTCTGGGCTTATTTTAGATTCGACCAATTGACTCGCTCAGCTAATCCCGTAAACCAATTAGGGAACAGTTTTACTGGTGTGTTTATTTCTTTCCACTCGGAATCGACACGTCCGAACTATAATGTTATTAGGAGGGAAATCAAATTGATCTGCCTGTCTCATTAACTTAGTTTGGATATACATAAATATCTCATATATCTGAGTCCGAATAAAGCGTGTTACATAATGTTATTTTTAACCTGCGACAAAAAAGAGGGGTGCTATAAGTTTAACACTTGTATCTGTGTATTTGTGTGTGTCTGTCTGTGGCCTCGTAGCTCCCAAACGGATGGGCCAATTTGAATGCGATTTTTCTAATCGAAAGAGATGGTTTTAGCTATGTTTGGTGGAAATACGACCAGTAGTTTCCAAGATGTTCAGCTTAATTGGAACAAGTGACAAGATCTCAGCCAATATTGAAGCTATGAATTCCAAATGTTGTAGTTATGGTCCGTTTTAGTAGCATTTTCTATACCTATAACTAATTGAATGAGGGTGGCCAGCAACTTCTATCGGGGGTGTTTTATTTTATTTTTTCTATAAAAAAACTTAAAACTCAAAGACCAGCCCAAAAATCCGCAATTTTAGAAAGCTGTTTTTTTGCATGTATAAGTTCATCATAAATAATTTCTAAATAAGTCCGAGGGCCCGTTAGTTACTACTAACTTTTCTACTAATTCTTACGTTCTTAGTAAGAATCCTCTACCAATACAAAAAAACGAAAGTCCTACGAACTATCCATCATCAAAAGCTTTAAATGAATTTGTATTGTCATTAACATAACTAATTTCTTTTGAATATCCCTCCTCCACTTGAGGACAAAAAATAGCAACAAAGGGAACAAAACACGAGGAGTGCGCCTGGGCAGCCCATCTCGACAGATGCGCGCGCCGCACGCTCCTGATTGGTCGGAGCGGCGACAGATGTTCGGCGAGGATGTAGGACCGATCAGATATGATTTACACACTTGCTTGATGCTAGTTTAAATCAAGTTTTGGTTGGATTTTGTGGGATGTGATGGCTTTATTTTTGTTGATCTGTGTCGATGCGCGCGTTGCTAAAGATTGGATTAGGTTACCACATCGATATGAATGCAAGTAGGAGCCATCGATCAAACCCTGAGTTTGGGAGATGTGAATGCAGTACAACCGTGATTTGTTGCTGCTCTGTATAAATGGTTATATCATTGCCTTTGACATTAAAAGAAATGTTTAAAACGAACGTTCTGAATTAATAATACCTACATGCAAATAAATAATACAAACAGCTTCTGCTGAGTTCTATTACAGATCAGTATTACTCTAAATCAATTGACACTTGTAACTTATAAATAACGATGGCAAATACACATAAGAAAAGGGTGCTTACCAATATAACAAAAAAAAGACCGCGAATATCGGAGTCAATAACAAATGGAATGAAGCATGATAATTGATAAGTACTTAATCAAACGCTTATTTCGGACAGTTGTCTTTATGAAGTGTTTGAATACCTTATCAATCGCTCTGAAATCTGTACTAAGTATATCAGTTTAATATTCCATTTGTGATAGCGGGTGTAGCGAGGTGTTATCAATAATGCTGACTGCTTTACGATAGCCTATTGATTGACCTAGGTCATTCACGTAGTGCATATTTCGACTATAATCCTCCTTCAACCCTTATTGGGAGATACTAGATTCATTTATTTATATTTTATTTACCTGTTGACTTCCTCTTTTATTTTAAACTTATTTTGACATTGTAAACATTTTCTCTTATTATTAATCTTTCCTTATTTTTGACGATCATGATATTAATTCGTATAATTTTGACATTCAGCAAATTTGTAATGTAATTTTTATCGTGAAATAAATAATCTAATCTAATCTAATTTTAGGAATCCTGTACAATAAT
This sequence comes from Apotomis capreana, assembly GCA_947623375.1. Taxonomy (NCBI): domain Eukaryota; kingdom Metazoa; phylum Arthropoda; class Insecta; order Lepidoptera; family Tortricidae; genus Apotomis; species Apotomis capreana. Next base: position 5,039,259 of record OX392499.1, read on the forward strand.
TTTGATCATACCTAATCATCATCACGTTCACTGCTGGCTGAAAGCTGGATGAAAAGGATGAACAAAGGATAGTAATTTATGTCTAGTCCTTTTTAGGGTTCCGTAGCCAAATGGCAAAAAACGGAACCCTTATAGATTCGTCATGTCTGTCTGTCTGTCCGTCTGTCCGTCCGTATGTCACAGCCATTTTTTTCCGAAACTATACGAGCTATACTGTTGAAACTTGGTAGGTAGATGTATTCTGTGAACCGCATTAAGATTTTGATGCAAAAATAAAAAAATAATAATAAATATTGGGGGCTCCCCATACTTAGAACTGAAACTCAAAATTTTTTTTTTCATCAAACACATACGTGTGGGGTATCTATGGATAGGTCTTCAAAAATGATATCGAGGTTTCTAAAACATTTTTTTTCTAAACCGAATAGTTTGCGTGACAGACGCTTCCAAAGTGGAAAAAAGTTGGTCCCCCCCCTCTAACTTCTAAAATAAGAAAATGAAAAATCTAAAAAAAACATATGATGTACATTACTATAAAAACTACCAACGAAAATTGTTTTGAACGAGATCTAGTAAGTAGTTTTTTTTTAATACCTAACTTTGCAAGTTTGCACCTAATTTATATGGGGCGCTATACATACCAGGTGCAAACTTAACTTAAACACTTAGGAATGGAAAGTGTTTGTACGGAACCCTCGGTGCGCGAGTCCGACTTGCACTTGGCCGGTTTTTATTATTATTTTAAATTAAATTGTATTTTTTTTTCTTTTTATGTAACTGAGAATCAGACATGTAAAAGAGCTCCTGCAGCCTACTTGCAGAATAAACTTTCGATTTTTTAATGTGAATTATATTCTGATATACTCGTTTGTAGTACAAAGGAGCACTAAGGAGATATATGTAGGTATACACGCGTCCCAGCCTATATTTTTTTCTCGTACAACCTATACTTAGTCATAAAAATATAACTAAAGTATTATACGTCGTTAAGGCAAATTTTTCATTACCAAACGTAGCTCTTACAAAACCCAGCCTTTTGGTTGGGTCTAAGGTAGGGGAGTGTTTGAATGCGATGTGCAGGTAGACAGATATAGATACGCAAGAACCATTGTTTTGTTCGATATCAACCGCATCACCGCTTTCAATCATGTAAGGTAAGCCTGTTGAATAGATATGAATGAATGGCTATTGCAAACATTGTTGACATTGGAATTAAATTACAAATAAAATTGAATTATAATCTTATTAAAACTTTCCTGAGACATATTCGATGAGTGACGGCGGTGCCGCGCCGCTGGACTGGTAGCAGTCCCTGACGAAGAGATGTACGAGTTCGAAACATGTCGGGCCGTCTGACATTTTCACGTGTGTAAACCGCTTAATACAATAATTAAATTGCATTATGATCATGGTATTTTTGAATACAAGCATCCCAACACAAATGTGCTAACTTCATTAAATCATTGTACCCAAAATAACACATCAGTTCATCTTTATACTGTATAATTTAAAGACTTGTAAAATGAATTGGGAACTTCACATTCATAATTCAGGAATGAAGGAATGTTGTTATCTAAAACTTCTGTTATTAAATCGGATAAAAAATGTAGGTCAAAACAAATCGTAAAACTACTGAAATTAAGTACACACTCGATAAGATCTTTATCATCACCGCTATTTCTTGCAAGTCAGAAGTAATAAATAGGTTTGTAAATGGCTAACGCCACATTTAGCTCGACAGGCTGATTATTGTGATTAGCATTAACAAACAATGGATAATCAGGATGCACAAAAACAATGGCAAGTAGGTGTGAGGATTGGCAAGACTTTTTATGACATGAATAATATCTGGCTACTAGATTGGGTTTTACACTTTATGCAAAATAACTCAATTAAGAGCCCCTGGCTCTAAAAAGCCTCCCAAAATAAAGGCAACTTATTGGGAATTTAAGTTTATGATAACTATGATAAGCTATATGCTTTATACTTACGATTTAGGGCCTTATCACATCGTCGCGGCAAACTCGATGCGTGATCACCTTCATATAAAATTCGCTCGAAAATCGCAGGTGGGATAAGGCCCTTAAAGTGTACGGGCACAGATTAATATAATAGTTCTTCGAACAGATACCCATGTCTGAATAAAAAGGCAAATACCTACTGCTTTTCATGCCTACTCAATTTAACAATGGAGCGACCTTGAAAGCGCGGGTCGTTGGCCGCACGTACCGGCAAAACGAGGCTAGGGTTGATGCCGCTTAGAAACGATTTTATAAAAAGTCAAGATAAATGAAAATACGATCGATTTATTTAAATTTATTATTCAAATTTAATTATCATTAGGTACCTACTAGAAATAGGTATTCACATGCGCTGCGGCACACCATCAAAATCGTTTTAATTTCCGAGTAGGTATATCGGAATCTTACCTACCTATTCTATCTGAACATACCAGAAACCTGAAACAAAAACAACTCTCTGTGTAGGTACCTAAGTAACCTAAATATATCCCGATGACAGTAGGTACTTACTAAATAAAGTTTGGTAGGTGCCTATATATAATGTGTTACATATTGTATAATACTAGCATTACAAGCTTCGAAACAGTCACTAGGTACAAGTTGTTTTATAATAATCTGATCACGCGTTTCATCTTTGCGAATGCATTCCTTGCAAAAGGTCTTAAGTGTCAAGAACAACGCCGACGTTTACGCCCTTTTTAGCCCGTGCAATGCACTCTCCCGCCACACGCACTAAACTGATTTGGTAAATCTTAGTGAGTAAATTATTGTCACTTGTTGATATAGGTAGTGGATGTTTTCTATGAATTTAAGTATATTAAGTAGGTAGGTTTATTTATTCAACATTACATGTATTATCTATTATAACAGTGTATGCAATGCGTTTCTAGGTAGGTGCTTATTAAGTTCTAAGAATTTTTAGTAACATTTCATCGTCTGTCGGCAAAGAAAAAAAGGATAAATGTCTGTTGCTTTTATGTTTTTACACCCCGCAACACTGCAGCGCGTTGGTCTCATTCGCGACGAAGCCATTTTTTTTGGTGATTTTATAGTGAGACCGGCGGCGTCCGGCCGTGAGCGCGTGTGGCAACCGACTGGCTAAGCGTGTCGGCCACGACAGGCGACGTGTAGGTATCGTTCTGGGTTCCCACGGTACAGATGGGGGGCACTGGTACGGGTATCTATTGTCAGTTTATTAACTCTCAAAACACTTATTAGTAGGATTATAAGGGCCTTATTACACTTGCGATTTGCGAGCGTGTAATAAGGGTCTAAGAGATGCAAAATCTTCAGTGGCGTAGGCACCCGCAGAAGTACACCGACTTGTCTATTGGGTATAACAGCAGAGCACCTCATTCCATAGCTTTATAGAAAACAAAAGGATGCCATATCAATTTGTCTATGTTTGCCGCCCAGACTTACTAAACGTACACGTACCCTTTACAGTATAATGAATGCAACAATCTTACGTCGTTCGAATTTAACGCCACTCAGACGTCTAAGTTATCCAACTAAGTTCGCATACTAAGTGCACGTTCAACTTTGCCATTGAAGCGAGTACGCCCTGCTCAGCCGCACCGTATATGCATACTGTCTTCCTGTACTAGAATTCACTCTTGCATTATTCATTACTTGTATAGAATTTACACGGCTTTGTTTAAAATTTGGTCGTTAAGTAACTGTTAAGTTGCGTTATTAATCATTTAGTATGAGTACGATTCTGTAGCGTCGGATCGTAGTCTGTCTTCTGGACAGGAGTAAATGATGAAATGGCTTTGTGTGTAATTTCATTAACTAGAGCAAACTGCTTACTTTTCCCCGAAGTGCATTTAAGTAGGTATGCTTTGTTGGTTATAATTGCCACAGTTTCCTAAATTGTTGTCCGAGAATACCCGATTCTCACTAGTCTCACTCTCTCCTATTTGTGACATTCTAGACTCGCTATAGTTATTTCTTTTCAAGGAAAGTTTAGGTCTGTTTACTCCGTCTTATGGTCTTATGTAAATGTCTGAGGAAAGTTTCACGTCACATTGTGGTTTTTCGAATACGATCACTTATAGTGTAAAAAGTATCGATTATTTTGCGAGCGAGTTTTCGATACAAATAAGCGTCGCGGCGAACTCGCTGCGTGATAGCCTTCATACAAAATTCGCTCGCAAATCACAAGTGTAATAAGGCCCTGTCAAATAATATTTGTAGTAAAGTAACGTTTGAAACAGGAACAGTAACTGATATGTTTGGATTCCGTTGAACAAAGCACGCGGGTCGTCTGTGCGCGTGCGCGGGATTCCAAGCACACCTGCTTAATGAAGGAAGCGTTATGGGCATTTGGATAGTTATTACTTTGACATTGTAGATAAATATTTTTAGGTTTTTTTTTGTTCGTTTTGCCAGTGTGACTACATTCACGGGTTAAGAATATTTTACTGCTAATTTATCAAAATTTGCCTAAACTTTTTTTTGGTACGTTTTTTTTATATCTGTTGCAACGCTGTAAGTTTATTCCGAGCATATAGTTAATTTCATCTATAGAAAAAAATATATAATCTTACGATGATTTGAAAAAAAAAAAAAAAAACATTTTATTTCACATATTTAAGATAATATTATCTAAATAGCATTTTTTTCTCCTATTATTTGAAATTATATCAAAGTTCGACATTACAACACATTACTAACCAAAGTTCTAATAACAATCCTCTTTAGTAAACTCATAATTCATGCATAGATCAACGATAACAACAGTAAGTCATTAACACGCTAACACGATATCGATCCTCGTTGTAATTAAACCTTAAAAAGCTAATAAACAGCAATGAGATGTGACCGTTAATAGATTTATTCGTAATTAGAACCATTACTGGCACGTGATGCGTACGCGCACGTTGCGTACCGTCGGCCGTTGACCTGCTACCGAATGTTATCTGAGATACCTTGCATCTGTTGCATCACTGAGCTTTGATAACAGAATATTGTAGCTTACGTCTGAATATACGATAAATAATAGTCGTTTAGTAACGCACACAAGTGATTTACCCTAAATTCTGTTCATCGTCAGAAGATCCTTTCATCTGTTTCGGACTTTGTTGGGAGCACTAAGAGCTCGACGAAGAAACATCAATAGGCATGATGCAAAAAAAAAAATGAGGATGTCAATCGATTTTGTTTTTTATTGGGATCAACTTAGACTGCTCTGAAAGTCAGAAATGACCGTCAAAATTCAACATTCCTACGGAGTGTTCAATACGCTCTATACAAATGGCCACCTAGTCGTGACGTAATTCTATGTTAAGGGTAGGTACCAATATTTGTGTCGAGACAATAAGTAATTTGCCATTTTCACCGTGAAAAAGTGCGTTTAAGTTCATTGTTGTCATACAATTATTGTTTTGTTAAAGTCTGCGGATTATAAAAAAAAAACTAAATTTCTTAGGGCGTATAAAAAAAACATAAAATGTAACGTATTGAGCTAATTTAACCTAACCATAAATAAAATCATGTGCCCACGCAAGGCTTGAAGAATAGTTGGTTGCTAACAAAAAACCAGATTACGAGTGTAGCATTTTATGTACAGTCTCTTCTAAACATTTCTAGGAATACTTACTACTGAAATTATTTTCCATTAGCGTAAGTCAATGACTCTTTATCGATTGAAAGTTCAAACTTAAATAAAAGAAGCATAAAATGAAACCGAATCTTTATTAAATGTATTTCTGTTTACTAACCAGAATTAAAAAAAGACTGGAGCCTAAGCAGCTATAAGTGTAGCTCAAAAACGCTTGAATTTTCTATTCGTTCGTGTAACTGGCAATGACACGTAAAGTTTTTCTAATAAAGTTTATACTCGTAGTACGGCGGGCGACTGGCCATGTTAATTTATTATTTTACCTTGTAGTATTAATCTGTCGCCCACATCTACCGTATCGTAGCGCTCTGCTCTCCATGTTGTCACGGCAACGTATGCATAGTTGCATAACATTGTGGACAATGTGGGTGTGCGTACCTGATCCTACTTTAATCCGAAATGACGTATAACACACTAGCGTCAACCGCACATAGGATTTTATAGCTATGCAGTTTATCAGAGCCTGGCGTCCATTGGAAAATTGCTGCTAAATTAGTTTATTTGTCGCTTATTGGATGCAGTGACTGTGATTTAGCTTGATATGATACATGCCTAGTGACTCGCTCACAATGAGCAAGGCTACGTATACATACCTACTTATGTATATTACCTATGTGCATAATCCTCACAATTTAACAATTATCAGAGCGGAGTATCAATGACACAGATTAAAATACTATCTGTACGAAATTTTTATCATATTATCGGATTGCCGCAGCTGCTGCAAACTAGTCGGGAAAGCCAATATGGCAAATATTTTACTTGCCTCTGTGAGCACCATGTAAAGTAAATAACTGATATTTATGCGTCTGTTTCAGCTTTGCCAAAATGTATCTCATAGGTATGCCCGGATGTTTGAATTTCCGGCTGTTCTCAGCCACATTTGTCAACAGATTCACATGAAAATTCGTGAGTAGGTTCGATAAGTATGTAGAACTTGGCTTATTTGAGGTATCTTCTGTTATCGGCATAAGTTCTGGGGGCCTATGATGGTTGCGTTTATCACGTGATAAATAAGTGACAGAGCATCTGTCACTCACTGAGTGACGAATGCTATGTCACTTATTTATCGCGTGATAAAAGCAACCATCTTAGGCCCCAAAGAACATATAATCACTACGTTAGGCCCCTAGGCTTGAATTCAACCATATCGCGTGTCTGTTGTTTGGCTAGTCTAGTATGCCCGGACTAAAGCTTAATCTTCCCGGTAATAAGCGAGATAGTGCATTGCTTCACTTCCAAGCACGTGCAAAGGACAATGCTCTTGATGTGTCGGCGTGAGATTTAGCCGTGAAACTTTTCTTTATTTTGCTTTTCACAGTCGAGACACAAAACGTAGGTCACGATGCAATAAAAACTGAACGAGAGCCTCACTGCTTACTTAAAAGGCTCTTATTTCAATCCATTTTGCTCGTATTTTACGATGCCTGCTGATGACGAATAGTTGATATGAAGCTAGGAGTACGAATACAGCCTGTGGCGAAGTCCGCAACCGTTGCCTCGGTGGTAGTAATCGATCATCTGCATCAAATCAATAGTATCCACTTATGGCATGTTTTATATACACATACGACATCAGTTAGGTGCAAAATAGAAAATATACTAGAATCTGGATTGTAATTGTACTCGTTAAATAGACACATAATGCGTTGTTCGTTTAGCCGGCGTCGGCAGTGAAGTCCGACCATTCATAATCACTAACTAGTTCTTGGCCTTGCATTATAATCGAGCAAATTAAACAGTAGTTAATTTAATCCAGTCTTATGACACTGAACTGAATACAAAGAGGCAGTAAGTACCTACCTACTTAATTCACGAGTTTATCAAGTTGTCCCAGGGGCGTCCCTAGGGTTGAACAAGGACCGATCGTTCTAGGCGCCAGGTACAGATCACTCCTATGGGGATTGCGGCGCTAGGTAGCAACAGGGCTGCCAAAACACGAAATGCGATTTTTTAAAGGGATAGTTTATAAAATTTCTGATCTCTTCCGTCTCCCCTTAGTTATGTGCCCCTTTTGTATGTCGGTTTACCATTATGTTTTAATTTCCGTGTTTTGTATACTGAAGTGCTGTATGAGAAGTGCAATAAATAGGGGGTATGTGTATGTGTAAAATAGGCGCATACGTGAAACGTTATCAATGCCACAGTACGATTTACCGTGTTTTCCGTTAGCTTTATCACGGTTTTCAATTTCATTATTACTGTTGATAGCAACGATAACGAAACTATCATATATCTAACATTGGCAATGGCGGTCAGTTTTCACATATTTCCTTGCCGTTACTCTCCTTTAAGTGACTAATATTTATTTATATTATAATATTTCTTGCACAAAATGCTAGCAAAAGTACCTACGATTGGCGGATGATGATGGTCTTAAGGCATTGTCTTCCATTGTCAACCATTGGACTAAACAGACACATCTGACTAATTGTCTGGTGTTTTGGGTTTTCCATTTTCATCAAATTTTCTACGGTCATATTTTTTACTGACGGATGCTTTGTCACTTATTTATCGCGTGATAAAAGTAACCATCAAAGGCCCACTGGAGTGTTGAGATTTGATCTTAACCCCTTTACTTGGGGCTTGGAATAGATGAAACATGTAGGTACTGTTTTTTTTATTTATAAAAAAATAGGTATGATATTAAATCATTACGCTTATTAATATTTTGATTTAATTTAAAACTGAAATAAACTGCATTTCGGATTCATTTCTATGAAACTACCAACCAACCTGGGAGGTTTGGTGATTATAATTTACAGCACCTACTACGGAACATTAGTTAAAAGCTGCTAAGAAAAACAAACGGTCAGCTTCCAATAACAATAAACACGGACTTTATTTTCGTTTCTACGCTCTGGTTTGCCTCTGACGCAATGTAAACAATCAAATGAAAACTACTGAGGTTTCCCGTCCGGTTCTCCAAAAATTGATAGAGGAATCTCTATTTAAGGCTGACTGACACAAGAGGAGCGGAGTTTTTTTTTTGTAAAGCTTATAAGAATTACATTTAAATCTAAGTAATGTGAGGGGTTCATTTTACGGCACTCCGTTTCACTTCTGTGGATTGGCAGCCTAAAATAGTCCTTTGTTATCGAAAAATATATGTACCTAGTATTTACATTAGATAATGTTCCTGTTTTATTTGTAATGTCCAATTAAAATAGCCTGTCCTTATCTACGACTTCAGCGGGTTACAATAAAAACAAATGCACACTTACGCAGCGATAAGTTACATAAGGTTTATGTTTTATTTTGGTACTTAACAATAATAAACTTCCTATAAAACTATTGCAAAACATAAAAGAATAACTCCTTAAAAAACCATTTGTTGTTGGAAATGTCTAGTTACAATTATGGAATTGTATTTCTTGGTTTCTTGGCTCAATTAACTTGGGAAGTTTCCTCCAAATAGTGACTCTTGATTGAGGCTTATAAAGACGTTATATAAATTTCTCAGTTTCATGACTAAACTCTCGCTATTGAAGACCTATTACCTTTTTCGGGGTCAGCCATCGTAGTTCGCCGACGTCTAAATGCCACGAGGTAATAGTATCGTAATGGCTCTCCTGATTAAGTCGTTATGGTAATCTATATATATATTACGCGAGGCCGATTTTTGTACATCCCATCAGATCTACAGTTATGGTCCGATTTTGATAAATGATATGTCATTAGATTCGTCTCATGCTGGAGAGGTGCATAAAACTCTTGGAATTTTAATTTTTTCCTGAAAAGGTACTGAAAAATGGATTTGAAAAAACTACTGTGCGCTAACCACGTGACTTTGACCACGTGACCTGTGATCCCTATTTTGACATAAGATGACCAAATAATAATAAGCATGATTTGCTCACAAACCTGTAGTAAGTTGTTCAGCATGATGAAATATTATTTTTGAGTCGGCAACATAATATCCGCAACACTTAAAACATGTACAAATATGCAAAAATAATTTTACAGTTTGTTGACAATGAATGACAGTAGCCATATTCTGACAACTTTTAATGTCTTTTTTATTGGGGGCTATTATGTCAATGCTCTAAATTGCCAGGTTGTTTTTTTTTTTAAAATGTTGATATGGAAACTTATTTCGCATACCTGTTAAAAATGTGGAGAAAAAAGCCGGTCAAGTGTGAGTTGGACTGGTGCTCGAATACTAGAAAAACTGACCGTCATTCAAGAATAGATTATTTCTATAGGCGAGTTTTACTAAATCTAAATCAAAGCAGAAAAAAAATAGTAAAACTAATTTAAACGTCATTCAAATATGTAAATTTATGGTAGATTATTATAAATATGAATATATAAGTCCATCAAAAAAATAATTCCAAGGAAAATGGCATGAGTTATGGTAAATTAAATGGTATTTTACAAGAAGAAACTTAGTCCTTCCGCTTGCATGTCGACGGGATGGGAAATGTGGCCGAGTTGAGAATATGGACGACTTGACAATGTAGATAAGTTGGGAATGTATCTTCATTGGTAATATGGATGAGTTGGTAAAATGGACGAGTTGGAAATGTGGACGAGTTGGGAATATGGACGAGTTGGGAATATGGACGAGTTGGGAATGTGGATGAGTGGGCAAAGTAAACAAGTTGGGAATACGGACGAGTGGGCAATGTGGACGAGTTGGAAATGTGGATGAGTTGGCAAAATAAACAAGTTGGGAACACGGACGAGTGGGCAATGTGGACGAGTTGAGAATATGGACGAGTTGGCAATGAAGACGACTTGGTAATACGGACGAGTTGTAGATATGGAAGATTTCGCAATAAAGACGAGCTGATAAAAAGGACAAGTTGGTATTGTAGACGAGTTGGGTGTATCGTCGAGTTGGGAATATGGACGAGTTGGAAATGGGGATGAATTGGCAATGTGGATGAGTTGGTAAAATTGACAAGTTGGGAAAATGGACAAGTGGGCACTATGGACGAGTTCGCATTATGGACGAGTTGGCAGTGAAGACGAGTTGGTAATACGGATAAGTTGGCAATGAAGACGACTTGGTAATACGGACGAGTTGGTGATATGGAAGATTTGGCAATAAAGACGAGCTGATAATAAGGACAAGTTGGTATTGTAGACAAGTTGGGTGTATCGTCGAGTTGGGAATATGGACGAGTTGGAAATGTGGATGAGTTGGCAATATGAATGAGTTGGTAAAATTGACAAGTTGAGAACATGGACAAGGGGGCAATGTGGACGAGTTCGTATTATGGACGAGTTGGCAATGAAGACGAGTTGGTAATACGGTCAAGTTGGTATTATGGACGAGTTGTGAATATGGACGAGTTGGGAATGTGGATGAGTTGGCATGAACAAGTTGGGAACACGGACGAGTGGGCAATGAAGACGACTTGGTAATACGGACGAGTTGTCAACGTGGACAAGTTAAGAATATGGACGAGTTGGAAATGTGGATGAGTTGGCAAAATGAACAAGTTGGGAATATGGACGAGTTGGCAATAAAGACGAGCTGATAATAAGGACGAGTTTGTATTGTAGACGAGTTGGGTGTATCATCGAGTTGGGAATATGGACGAGTTAGAAATGTGGATGAGTTGGCAATGTGGACGACTTGGAATTGTGGACGAGGTGGGAATATGGACGAGTTGGAAATGTGGACGAGTTGTATTTGTGGACGAGTTGGCATTGTGGACGAGCAAGTAATATGGACGCGTTGGCATTGTGGATGAGTTGGGAATATAAACGAGTTGGCAATGAAGACGAGTTGCTAATACGGACGAGTTAATAATATGGACGAGATTGGCAATAAAGATGAGTTAATAATAAGGACGAGTTGGTATTGTAGACGAGTTGGGTGTATGGACGAGTTGGAAATGTGGACGAGTTAGCAATATGGATGAGTTGGCATTGTGGACGAGTTGGGAATATAGATGAGTTGGCAATAAAGACGAGTTGGTAATATGAACGAGTTGGCAATGTAGATGAGTTGGGTGTATGGGCGAGTGGGCAATATGAACGATTTGGCATTGTGTACGAGTTGAGAATGTGGACGAGTTGTATTTGTGGACGAGTTGGCATTGTGGACGAGTAAGCAATATGGACGCGTTGGAATTGTGGACGAGTTGGTAATATGGACGAGGTGGCATTATGGACGAATTGGGAATATGGACGAGTTGCCAATGGAGACGAATTGGTAATATAGACGAGTTTGCAATGCAGATGAGTTGGGTGTATGAACGAGTTGGCAATGTAGACGTGTTGGGTGTATGGACAAGTTGGCATTGTGACCCAGATGGGAATATAGACGAGCTGACATTGTGGACGAGTTGGCAATGTGGAATAATTAACATGTTACGCTAACATGCGAAACTTGATGGAGAAATAACCTACATATGATGCAAATTTCAAAAAATCGACGCGCTCAAGAATAAATCATATTTGAATTAATGACGTCTGGCTGATCATTCTTATTCTCATTCAAAATAAAAATTGACAAATTCTGCGGTCAACAAAACAAATTGATTTTATAAGGTTTCCGTTTTTACCGAATATGGTAAGGAACCCTAAAATTAGGTTTATATTATAGGCTTGAGAGTCTTTAGCATCTCCCTCACTCTTCTGTCAGACACAATTTCAATGAGAGGAAAGACACGAAAGTTTGAATTATTCTTTTTTCAAACATGTTTAGCTGTTTTATATATTGTTTTTTCTTATTACACATATTTGACACATTCTTTTTTTTATGGTGGAGTATTGTTGGTCAGTAATTTATTTAGATTAGTAAGTAGGGTTTGATTAAGTATAACTAGCGTAAGAATTTCAAACACAATGTGTAATTGTTATTGAATAAATGATTGATGATGATGACATGGCAGCACCCATATTAAGAAAACTTGCACGATCTAATGAATTTCATAAAAAAAAACAAGCATTGATAATAGTGGTTTTTCGTGTATCTATAAACGTTTTTTACTCTCTATTTCATACAATTGAGTTTTTGTAACATTTTTTATTATTAATATTGTGAAATATTTACGATTATAAATGAATACATAAACAGTTACGCACTCCATGATTTCCTGTTTCCTCAAATCTGTCGTTTCGATTCATGTGCTATTTCTGGAAATTGATAGAAATCGATCAAATCGATAAATTTATGTCCTGAAGAAAGAACAACAAATTAAAATTCTACCAATCTTATGTTCGGTCCTATGAAAATATGTCAATTATATTTTTAAGATATGGGACTATTGTCATGAATATATTTTTCCATAAATCGAATAATATGCATTTTATTTGTGAAACAGATCAGCAGATCACATGTCATGCACAAGTTATTTTTACAAAAGAGTTGAATAAATTGTCACGATGAAGCTGGCAGTTGGCTATCAGGCCTGCCTCTAGCCTGGCATGTTTTAACGTTTTTAAAACATAATTTTAATGTGTTTTTTTACAGTATTAATTTATTCTTCATTCCCCAAAAACTTCTTATCGATAAAGTAGTTATTTTCTGTAACACTACCGGATTTCCATATTCTAGCGGCGGTTCGACGCCGCAACGGGTCTCTAGTGACAACTTATTATCCGAGTAAATCTAGCTACGTACAATTACGGTTCGACATCTTTACTCAGTCAGGCCCATGGATCCATGGAGTCAGATAATGGATTTACGGGCCAAATGACAATTAACTACTTAATCACGAGTGAAGTAGAACCAATTTGTTGTTTATTTAACAAGATTTAAAATGAAACGCATGTTTTGTCCTAGAAACCATCTTAATCATATTTCATGTTGGGATCTCTTTCCTTCTTATATCAATACCACTAAACTCAGACTAGACAGGACATCACACTAATATTACAAAGACGAAAGGTTGTGAGTTTATGTGTATGTTTGTTACTTCTTCACGCTCAAACGGCTGGACCAATTTTGAAGGTAGCTGACACCCTGGATTAACACAGGCTAGTTTTTATCCCGAAAAATGTAGTGTTCCCGTGGGGTGAGCAGGTAACGCCGCGCGGTGCAGCTAATAACATAATATACGCTTGACGAATTGTACCTAAAATAAGTATTACTACACTCCACACGAGTTACTATCAATAGTTTTAGGTGTTGTCTGGTCCAGTGGTCTGGTCGATGCTCTATCTGCAGGCCTCTTCTATCTGCGAGCCAGTCCATGACCTTAGTTGAGAGGCCAAAACGTTCCGAGTGTGTACCTGTTCGTTACGACCTACTCGAACCCGACTGCCTACGCACAGCATCGCAAATAAACTGCAGAAGCGAGGTACCATGAACTTCTAACGTTCATTTATGCAATATGTGTTGTCTGGTTCAGTAGTCTGTTATGGGATACTCTATCCGCAGGCCTCTTCTATCTGCGAGCCAGTCCATGAGCTTAGCTGAGAGGCCAACGTTCCGAGTGTGTACGTTACGAACTAGCATTTCGAACCTGACTGCCTACGCACAGCATCGCAAATAAACTGCAGAAGCGAGGTACCATGAACTTCTAACGTTCATTTATGCAATAGGTGTTGTCTGTATTCTGATATGCGATACTCTTTTCGCAGGCCTCTTCTATCTGCGAGCCAGTCCATGACCTTAGCTGAGAGGCCAACGTTCCGAGTGTGTACGTTACGAGCTAGCACTTCAAACCCGACTGCCTACGCACAGCATCGCAAATAAACTGCAAGCGAGGCATTCGTGAACTTCTAACGTTCATTTATTTACATTCTACATTAACATAGTCGGCAGTCGAAAGTGAAATCATTGTCTTATATCTTGACGAATTATTCTCATGCGCATAATGACTAAGTAGTTGTTTTAAAGAAGCTTAAATGGACTCAAATGCACGAAACTAGTGCATCTTTGGAATAACGAAATGCGAGTGGAATGTAGGCGCATTTTCAGGAACTAGTTTGCTAGCTTTTTAATTACAGTAACTATTGGCTTACACTGTTAAAAATTATGTGATTTTACACACAAAAAAATTACAGAAACCTGTATAATTCCCTCAAAACCTGGGAAAAGTACCAAAATTTTGGTTTTTTTCCATAATTTTTGGTAATTTTAAATATCTTCGTTAAATTCAACGATTTTGATGTCTTTTTACAAAAAAAATATGTAATAATTAATAATATGTGTACGTTTACATAAAATCTGTAAAATTCCATAGAGCGTCTGGGACAAATACATTTCAATATGTATTTATAACGCTTAAAACTGTAATTTTACATACATAAGTCGTCATTCTACACATCTTCAGAAAAAACCCATTTTTATGTGAAATTACATAAGTTTTTTGTAATGATCATAATAATTTCAGTAGGATTACGTAGAATATTAAGTAAATTTTCAGTTTTTTCTTTATTTTTCAATATATCGTGTAATTTTCAATTTAATTCTGTGTTTTTACATAAACAATATGTAATAATCATAAAAAAATTGTATATGTACATAAACTCTGTATAATTACATGGAATGTTTGGGAAAAATACATTTCAATATGTATTTATAACGCTTTTATTACATACGGAACTCGTCATTTTACATAGTTTTGTAATTTTCCCAAATGTATCAGTAAGATTTCATAAATATTCTGTAATTATACAGGTTTTTCTTTATTTCACAAAATATCGTGTAATTTTCAATTATTGTGTGTGTTTTTACATAAAAGTCATGTAAAAAATCACTAAAAACTTGGACGTTTACATAAAATCTGTATAATTACATTAAATGTGTAGGCAAAGTACATTTAGACATGTATTTACAACGATTGAAACGGCTATCTTACATACGAAACTTGTTATTTTACATATCTTTCTGAAAAACACATTTTTTTGCAAATTTCCTGTACCTTTTGGAATTTTCCCAAAAGCATCTGTAAGTTCTCATAAATATTCCGTAATTATACAGGTTTTTCTTTATTTCACAAAATATCGTGGAATTTTCAATTATAGTGTGTGTTTTTACATAAAAGGCATGTCAGAATCACTAAAAACTTGGACATTTACATAAAATCTGTATAATTACATTGAATATATGGGAAAAGTACATTTAGATATGTATTTACAACGATTGAAACGGCTATTATTACATACAATACTTGTTATTTTACATTTCTTTCTGAAAAACACAGTTTTTTGTATATTTCCTGAACCTTTTTGGAATATTCACAAAAGTGTGTGTAAGATTACAAAAGATACTATGTCATTGTACAGTTTGTACTTTATTTTTCAAAGTATCGTGTAATTTTCAATTTTAGTGTGTGTTTTTGCCAAAAAAAATATGTAATAATCACCTAAACATGGACGTTTACATAAAACCTGCATAATTACATAAAATGTCTGGAACATTTAAATAAATAAATAAATAGATTAATATCTTGTGACTATTTACACCAATTGGCCTATAAAGTCCCAACCTAAGTAAATCTTGTACTATGAATACAATCGCCGTCAATAATTTTACAAGAGAGATTGAATGGCATTTATATACAGTTCAACAAGGTGTTCACAAATATCTGAACGATATAGTCGTATATAGCCTGGTGACAACCAAAACTCACTAAAATTTCTGTCACTACTCTTCAAAACCTCGTATCTAGTAAGTAGATTGACACTTAGATACGAGCTTTATATAAGTAGGTATTTGTTACTTATAGTGTTTTGGTTGTCAACAGACGGTATATCCATGAAATAGGTATAGGTAGCTACCGTTCCTAAATTACTATTCTTATTTTTATTACATTATGGCTCATTTTGGAAAAAATCTACGTGCGCGTAAAATTAAGAAAAAATATTTTTAGGTTTCCGTACCTCAAAAGTAAAAAAAACCGGTCAAGTGCGAGTCGGACTCGCGCACCGAGGGTTCCGTACAAACACTTTCCATCCTTAAGTGGTTAAGTTAAGTTTGCACCTGGTATGTATAGCGCTCCATACAAATGAGGTGCAAAGTTAACGCAACCAATCCCTTTGTTGTATGTGAGCCCCCCTTTAATATTTATTTTATTTTATTTTTAGTATTTGTTGTTATAGCGGCAACAGAAATACATCATCTGTGAAAATTTCAACTGTCTAGCTAGCACCGTTCTTGAGATACAGCCTGGTGACAGACGGACGGACGGACGGACGGACGGATAGCGAAGTCTCAGTAATAGGGTCCCGTTTTTACCCTTTGGGTACGGAACCCTAACAACGGAAAATGTAAAATGTAAAATGTGCTCGTGGCCTCCTAACAAAATAAAGTTCATTATTTCATTTAGTTATTCAATTAAACTCGATTGTATATTATATGATTTCATTTGCTAAAAAAATAGAAGTGTTTCGAGACGGTGGAGGGGGCCCCAAATGCCAAGTGCCTAGGGGCCCTGGCCCTCTAAGTCCATGCCTGAATACTGCATTTGATGACAAAACAAACCACTTTTGAGTCAAAAAAACCAAGCAACAGTCTGTATCTCCTATATAAAATAATAAACCACAGGTAACGCGACATTAATATTGCTTTAAAACTGTGTGCGTCAGAATGATTGGTTGACTGTTGAATTCCGCATTGATTGCTTACGTAAAAATTGCTACCTATTTGCTAGTATTTGCTACCATTTACCAAATAATTGCTACCTCAGTATAATAAAAGATATCACATATTTTTTTTGACCAGTCATTCTGACGTCAGGATGTTTGGACAAAGTTCATATTTTGCGAAGGACGCACAATTTTCATGTTCTTTACTAACCAAAATTTGCTACCTAATTGCTACCTACATTTACCTTAAAATCAACTCTGCAGCGTTACAGATCAAAAAGTTTCGCGTATAATTATTTTTTGGACTACTTACAACATGAACGCCTGTGCGTATCAGCAGAGCAATCCAAATCTGTGGTGTATTTATGTTTGTGTCAGGCGCTAAGTAGTCAAAAAATAATTATACACGAAACTTTTATTATACGTGAAATGTTTTTGGAAGGATCTCATTTATAAAACACGAGGGCATACGTTCACTACGAGAGATAAAAACCGATTAAAACAGTGGCTTGTAGCTATTCGCAGAGATAAATTTACTCCAACGAAAAATAGCCTCGTTTGTAAAAGCCGGATTCAGTACTGGAAAAACGTAAGAATATTTTCAATATTTATGATAATTTTACTTAATCACTGATTATCTCAGTTCTCGACCAAACTTCAATGATGAATTGCAAACATTTTTAGTTTGTGCCTTATCAAAAAATACTAAACTATAACAGTTATATATTTATCTAATTATTATTTCAGCCAGACCAGTGTTAAAAAAAAATGCAGTGCCAAGTCAATTCCCATGGAATGTACAAAGTTCTAGTAGGGATAGGAATGTACAAAGCCAATAACACCTCCAAATACACTAGAATTTCAGTAAACAATACGTTCAGTTCCTACGAGTTTATCCTATTTGACAGCTGTTTGGACCGCCAGGTAGCGCCGCCTGGTGGCAGAAAAAGTATCGAAAACCCTCATTGTCAGCTATTTTTAACCGACTTCATTGTGTATAACAAACAATAGGGAAGATGCAGATATAGTATATATCAATATTTTGTGGCTACAATGTAAAAATAACGCGAAAGAAAGGCCATTGCTACATTTTTATTTTAGTTAGTATCGATTTTTAACAATAATTATGAATTAAAGTAACGTGAAACGGAACGTTTTTTTCATACACCAATCAACGTGTTTATCTCTGCATGTCAACCTGACGTTGACGTCTACTTATTTAATTCACGGCATAGTTGAGATTATAAATATTTTATTTTATTGTGAAAATGTATTGCACATTTCGAATAAAAATGGAACTTGGGTTCATAAAAGCAGACTCCAGGAATCTGCCGGAAGTTAGTGTTGACATGGTCATACATTTTCTTGATGAAAGTGCAGTTTTCAAGTGTTGAAATGAAAGGGACTAAGTTATTGCGGTGGAAAACGCAATCGATTACGTACAAATAAAAAGAAATGGAGAACTGTGTATTATAAAAAGTCGAGTTACTCCGGAGCACAAAATAAAAAAAAGTTATCGCGTGACAGCCATTGTAAACGAAATGCAAGGTTTGGTTCAGTCCTGCCAGTGTGAAGATTGTGCAAAAGTGCAGGTTCTGAAGGTAACAGATTATTACAACTAAAAACTATTTCCAATGTGCAATGTGCTTCCGGAAAATCATTCATAAAAGCCAAAGAAACGGGTCACATTCCGGTCACTGATAGTTTCTCTCAAGTAATCAGTTCTATATACTTATAGACTTACTTTTACTGTTTTTATTTAGTGAAATAATGCAATCTATATTATATACCTACTACATACTTACTAATGTAATACATTTTATAAAAATTTTAGGTGGATATTTTAAATGAATTTCTGAATGCTGTAAAGGAAAAAGATTGTGAAGCAAGTATTGTACTCTACTTTCAAGAAAAACAAAGCAATATAAGCATTCATAATCTGTGTTCAAGCTTGGTTGGAAAGTTGGACTCACCACAACAATTTCTTGAAATATTGTCAAAGGAAAATGACGGCTGACAAAATGCATATGATTTTTTCCACCATCAAAATAATGTCAGTGATTCCCCATTGTGGTTCGAGTTAAGTTATGATGTATGGCTTAGAACTTAGTTTTATTCATATTATTTTATTTTATTTTATTTTATTAAAAACACGTTTACATGACATTACTTTTATTCATATTCATATTATTTTATTTTATTTTATTTTATTAAAAACACGTTTACATGACATTATGCCATATTAAGTACATAACAGAGTTTATTAGGTATAATTTTATTTTAAATATGTGATTTTTTTTTTCTATATTTGCAGGTATATTTGGAATGATCACTGGCTCAACTCTTTATGAAGCTGCTCACTATAAAACTAAAAATGGTTCTCTTCTGAAGAAAATTATGGGGCAAGAATCAAAATTTACTTCTGTTGCGATGGAGAGGAAAAAACTAGAGGGAAAAACTACAGAAAGAAGTTCTTAATGTTCTGGGCAAAAAAGAAAAGGTAAGATCATGTGATGTTTCACAGTTCTGTTGGGAGAAACAAACTGACCAAACTGTAGAAACCAGATAACTATGAGTATTGTTTTCGTGTTCCACAGACAAAACCTGGTGATGGGCGCGGTGGTGCTGCCCAATGAGCGCCCGCTGCGTCTCGGACGCTACATTCACCACCATCTCCTCTTGCGGGCCCGTCGAAGGGTCAGTATCCTTGCTTTGTCGGCATACACACCAGTGTTGGCAGCATCGCTAGAAGTACTCATTATATGAGTAAAATTGAGACAATAAACAAATGTTTCTTTTTACAGCATTTTGGATGAAGGCGTTTACAAGTTCTACAGCATTCCAGCCACCACCACCTACCACCTCGCACTCGGGTCACTCGGATCTGCTGCGGAAGAAGCACTTCAACTGGACGGCCGAGCTCATCGAGGGTTACGCCAACGACAGCGTGCTCGGCGACAAGAAGATGACCGCCGCCGTGTTCCAAAAACTTCAACAAGACGTACTCGGGCCTGGTGGCTCGGGCTCGGGGCTGGCCGCCGTGGGCTCCGACGTGGAGGCCATCCTCGGCACGTTCGACTCGGAGGTGGTGGACAGCAGCTGTTCTACTACTACGTGTGGCAGGGGTACCTGCCGGGGCCCGAGACCGGGCTGATCGCCGTCGGCCAGGACATCGTGCCGCGGTACGCTCACGTGGACTAATTGGACGACGTTTGTTGCGTCACGTACGGTTTGGCCGGTGAGACGTCTTCGCCGCTTCTGATACTCGATTATTTTCTTATTGTTTTTATTGCACGCATGAACATGTGCACGTATTTAGGTATAGACTTGTAAAAATGTTGATTTGTTTTCTTTTACTTTTCGTGAGGAACTATATTATCCATAGTACTGATAGATACCGGATTCAAATCAGATTTACCATTAGATAGCAGCATAGATATACCATTTGATAGATGTACCATTTGATAGCAGCATTGTGTCTGTGCTGTATTAAAAGATATTTATAATATTTAACCATGCTTTTAATTTTTCCAAGATATTTTTATAAACATTCATACTATACATCTGAAAGTAACTTTGTCCGTCGGTCGCCTATTCACCCTTAAAATAATGAACCGATTCAGATGCTGACGACATGGTACTGTTGAGCCCATCGGTCGGTGGTATAAGAATACTTCTCGAGAAGTGTGAGTCATATGCCCGTAAGCACAATTTGCAATACAATGTAAAGAAAAGCCAGTATATGATTTTCAAGGCGGGTACCAAGTGTCCATCTCATGTCCCACCCATTCGATTGAATGGCGAACAGCTCAAGAGGGTAAAT
The DNA here is from genome assembly GCA_947623375.1 of Apotomis capreana. Lineage (NCBI taxonomy): Eukaryota > Metazoa > Arthropoda > Insecta > Lepidoptera > Tortricidae > Apotomis > Apotomis capreana. Next base: position 5,060,224 of record OX392499.1, read on the forward strand.
TCATTTAAATATCTGGGTCACTTGGTCACCGATGACTTGAGAGACGATTCTGACATTGAGCAGGAACGCAGGGCGTTGGCCATTATGGCCAATATGATTGCTCGCAGGTTCAGCAGGTGTACAGCGCAGGTTAAAATAACATTATTTCGTGCGTATTGTACTTCTCTGTACACCTGTAGCCTATGGACGAGGTACACGCAGCGTGCCATGAACACTATGCGTGTACAGTACAACGACGCGTTCCGGGTGCTGTTGCGGCTGCCGAGGTACTGCAGTGCGTCGGGCATGTTCGCAGACGCGCATGTGGACGGTTTCCACGCGACGCTGCGCAAGCGCTGCGCCGCGACGCTCCGCAGAGTGCGCGACAGCCGCCACAGACTGTCGTGGCGGAGAGATGGGACAGTGCCCTAATCAGGCACTGGACCTCTCAACACATTAGTTTAGGCACTAACATAGTTATTTAAGTTATTTTTGTAATACTAACAATATATGGATTAATTTGTCTGAAATAAATGCTTTTTATTTTTATTTTATTTTTTTTATTTTTTTTAGAGCCACCTGTACACACTTGTCATACACACAGCATACATTTATATTCTGAGGGTGAAGAGTGTCTTGGATTTCTGAATCTTCAGAGTTGGATCTGAAATGTAAGAAAAGAACATTTCTTAATTAGAGAGCATGATATCCATACTATAATAAAAGGGAAGATTATAAGTAGGTACACAGACTAAAGGTATCTTTAGTCTGTGTGTCTGTACCCACAAGATGCAGCAGCTTTTGTTACATTAATAAGTAACATCATTATTACATATACCCCAACAGAATATGAAAAATCTAGTATCAGTCATTATACAAAAAGGCTGAAAATGCAAACCCAGCATATATCACTATTATCTCAATGGAAAAGTATTTATTTATTGCACAAAATACAAAAGTAAAAGTACAAATTTTAGACTTTAATACCAAAAGGCATTCTCTATCAGTAACCATACGACTAACTAAACAGACACATTTGTATTGTGCCTTAATTCTATAATCTGTTACCTACATAAAACCAATTATTATTATGCATATTAATTAATACTTTATATACCTACATAAACCTATTCATGAATACTTATACACAATTTTGGTATCATTGTAGACACTTGGCGAGTGTTATTGTAGACACTTATAATGTCGCCTGATTCATAGTCATTAATAGACAAATAAGTACTTAGGTATTCCTGAAAATAAATACTTACTGTCCAGTTAAACAAGATGACTGTGTTAATTACTACCCAAAGAATTGTGAAATAATAGATCGAAACAAAGGCATACCTGATGCATTTTCAATACTTACAAGAATTTCACGTCTGTTCCTTTTGAGTAAATATTGCTGATGTAGGCTTTATTGGCATAATTCTATTTTGGCACTCAAAAATGTGTGGTACCACATTTTTAGGGTTTTTTAGATAAAGATTTTCAACATCTTTCTCCAGCTGTAAAATATAAAGAAATATTGTATGTGTCACAAAGAAGATTCATTAGTAAATTAGGTACTTAGCTAAATTAATTTTAATCAGAGCGTACTACCACAAGCAAAACATGTACTTAAGCAATAATATTTGCACTTACATCGGTGATCTTCACAGCATCGACTGACAGTCTTTGGAGAATAAGTGTCTGTCCTCTTCGCAGCTTGGAACTACTTTTTTCTCCATTTCGATAAGATAAGAATATTTTATTTGGAAACCGCTGAAGTTGAACTGAACACACAACACGGCTCTTTATATCCGAACATTGGAGCCATCGTTGTGATTTCCTGATGTTGACGGATAGTCCATTTTTTATAGTTCGTTTGACCCTAACCTATTTATTCAAGAAAGCCGGAATTTATTAATTTTAGCAACTACGATAAAATTTTTCATTGTTCATTGACAAACAAAGATGACGTGACGTCGTCGCAAGTTTAGGTGCGTTTTGGCGCGAAGCTGTCAACTGTCAGTTTGAAACCCCCAGTATTTCATTAATCATTATAAATGATAGTAATTTAATTGTATAATAAATATACTCGAGGTCTATTCTAGATGATATTCTTTCAAATAATATCAAAAAAAAAATGGCGGCAAACTTGACTGCGCACAGGGAGCTTGTATGTAAGATTGTGCAATGGTCCCATGATAACGGTATTATGTTAAACGCGGAGAAAACCAACCTACTTGTAATACACTCGCCATATCTGAAAAGGGAACAATTTAAACGCTCACCAAAATGGCTTTTATACCCCAAAACTAAATTCCAAATAAAATGAATTGCCTCCATTTAATATAAATTCACTCTATACAGTGGTCCCCAAATTAAATCATTTTGTATTCCAAAATCGATATACATTACACCAGAATAATTTTATGTTGAGTCAGAATATCTTTTTGCTTCCCAAAATGGATTTTTTGCTCACCAAATATTGTTTTCATAAAACATCAAAATGATTACCAAAAAATATCTTTTTGCTTCCCAAAATGGATTTTTTGCTTCCCAAAATGGATGTTTTGCTCACCAAAATGGATCTTTTGCTCACCAAATATTGTTTTCATAAATCTGGGGGCACGGTAGTGCCCCCGCCAAGACGAAAAAAAAAGAGGCGGGGCACTACCTACCTTTTCTCGAACCGTTTCGTCTCATTTTCAAACCCTCATAGTTTCGTCCCAGTCCCGTCCAGAGCGGCCAAATTCACAGGTTAAGATGCAGTTAGGGAACATATGAAATGTACTAAATTTCATTGATCTAGCTTTTATACTTTAGGTTTTATTGGTACCTAAAATACGCCGATTTTGCCACTCACTCACTGATGTATCAAAACCTCTGGGGTACTTCCCGATGACCTAGAAAGCTGAAATTTGGTATGTAAGCTAGGTTTAGTACACAAACAATAGAATAATTCTGAAACTTGGAACTTTTACCCCCCAACCCCTTAAACTAGGGGATGGAAGTTAGTATGAGACTTCTGCAAATTTTGATACTAGAGGTCTGAAAATTGATATAGGGACTCCTTTATTATTTATAAATAATAAAATACATATTCTAGGATTTTAAAAAAATCACCCCCCACCCTTTAAATAGGGGATGAAAGTTTGTATGGGTTTTCCATAATGGGCGATAAAAGTAGTATATATCGGGCTAAACGTAAGTATTTCTTATACACAATTATTACTACTTCCATATCTACACTTCTACTTCGTATTTTAAATATCTGGGGGCACGGTAGTGCCCCCGCCAAGACGAACAAAAAAGAAGGGGGCACTACCTACCTTTTCTCGAACCGTTTCGTCTCATATTCAAACCCTCATAGTTTCGTCCCAGTTAACACTAGAGCGCCCAAATTCTCAGGTTAAGATGCAGTTAGCAAACGTATAAAATGTACTAAATTTAATTGATCTAGCTTGTATACTTTAGGTTTTATAGGTACCTAAAATACGCCGATTTTGCCACTCACTCACTGACGTATCAAAACCTCTGGGGTACTTCCCGATGACCTAGAAAGCTGAAATTTGGTATGTAAGCTAGTATTAGTACACAAACAACAAAATAATTCTAAAACTTGAAACTTTTACCCCCCAACCCCTTAAACTAGGGGATGGAAGTTTGTATGAAACTTCCGCAAATTTTGATACTAGAGGTCTGAAAATTGAAACCTATAGGGACTCCTTGTTATAAATCTAATACATATTGTAGGACTTTTAAAAAATCACCCCCCACCCTTTAAATAAGGGGATGGAAGTTTGTATGGGTTTCCCATAATAGGGGATAAAAGTGTATATATATATGGGGCTAAACTTAAGTATTTCTTAAATACACAATTGTCTACTTCAGTTGACGCTCAAGAAACCCTACAGCCCAAAAAAATTAAAAAAACTAAAGCACCTTACAAAAAGAAATGAGATCCCACCAAAAACATTTCATGTAAAATTGACGGCCAAGACTCACATTCTCATAACGCTTTCGCTGTAAAAAGTTATCAGATCCTAGGAAAAGCCAAGCCCCTAAGCCCCGACTTTACTAACCCCACCACCTTGGTTTAAAAAGTATGGCATCAACTGGCTTCAAGCCCCTAAACCCGGAGTTTACTAACCCTACACCTTTGTTTCAAAAGTATGGCTTGGCCGTTTCATAGACTACCGTAAATAAGTCTAGCGGACTGTCCGGCCCATATCGTAAGGAATTAAGTTTATAAGTATATATTATCAAAGACATAAACTTAGTTTCTTGATACCATATGGGCCAGACGGTACGTTACGTTACGGGTCTGGCGTTTCGCTCGCTCGTTAGGGTCACAGTTCTTCCTAACACTCCTCCTCGCTTTGCTCGTCGCCGTACCTAAACTAACCAAAAGCTGACCTGCCTGAAGGTAGAATAAAGACTGTATCGTTAAGTATAAAGACAACTTGACAGTGGTTTCATTCGATTAAAACATAGGTTTTTTTTATTCAAACTGATGTCAATCTAAAAATTAAATGTTGGATTTGACTAGGATTGTTTCGTTTCCTCGTTAGTTATTGTAAACTAAAACTGTATGGACTTTCACCAGAAAAACGGAAATGGATTCTGGACAAATGGTGTAGTATAAAAGGAATCACTCTCAGGAAGCTAGCTAAACTTGAAAATGTTAAGTGTTGGTGGAGTCCAAAATGCGATTAAACAGTACGGCCAAGAGTATACTTTCGCTGACAAACCGAAATCCGGCCGAAAATCAGGTCCTTCAAACCCCAATTTGGATAAAAAGATAGTAAAGGCATACACAACCAACAAGGAGGTGTCTGTTCGGGATTTGGCTAAAAAGTTAGGTACATCTATTGGTATGGTCCGACGTCCAAAGCAGAGATACAATTTAAAGACTTACAAGAAGCAAAGGCAGCCTAAACAAAGCGAAAAACAGCAAATCTCAGTAAAATAAAGAGTTTTAAAAATTGTATGACTCTATTCTTTCAAGGAAAACCTGTGTCTTATAATGGACGATGAGACATGTGAAATTCGATTATGAATCTCTGCCGGGACCGCAGTATTACACAGTTCAAGATCGATCTGTCATTAGTGAATCTGAAAAGTCAATTTTTACAGAAAAAATTGGCAAAAAAATTATGGTATGGCAGGCGATCTGCGAGTGTGGCCTCAAATCGACTCCATTTATCACTACGTCTACAATGAGAGCATATTTATATAAAGGAATGTCTTAATAAACGACTTTTGCCTATGTCGGAATCTCTTGCCAACCCTTCGGATATATTTTACTGTTAGTTCGCAGACAGGAATTAGGATCACAAACATCAGGCTTTTTCGTGAGGATTCTGACGACTCATTCGGCTGGTGGAAGCTTTTTTTAACATATACTGCAAGAGTAGCTGCAGTGTGACACCAGACTCAGGTTCGCCGGCTAAAGGTGCCTGAAAGGGTCCGTGACCCTTGGGCCGGGGAACAGGAGCCTATATATATAACACTATTACAGCCAAACCCCCTCGCATTCTATTAAATTTTGTTATGAATTTGTGCGATAAATTTCTGTATGAAACCCTTAGTTCGTGACTATCGGCATAGAGCAATTCTCCCTTAATGGTTACAATTACCCATTTATCTAGTTTTAAAATTGTTGTGGCAAGAGAATTAAGTTAGTCGCTCCGCGTTAGACAGCTTAATTTTCGACCCATGATTTCACACGTCTCCCCCTAAGCAGGCGGAGACGTTTTGATCTTAGCTCAGGTTCACCGGCTAAAGGTGCCTGAAAGGGTCCGTGACTCTTTAGCCGGGGAACAGGAGCCTATCAATATATATACCACTATTACAGCCAAACCCCCTCGCATTCTACATAGTTTTTTATGATCTTAGCTCAGGTTCACCGGCTTAAGGTGCCTGAAAGGGTCCGTGACGTGGGGAATTTGTTAAATAAAAAAAAAAACCGCTAACGTGGCAGATTTTTGGATAATAAATGTTTGTAAGTGCTCACTCAGTCCACACATTATTCGTAAATTAAAAATGTAAATATCTTAATATTTGTAGTAGGTATCTAGGAAACTATAAAGTAGTTCAACTTTTAGTAATTTTTTTTACTAAATATCCACCATCTTAAATGTCATATTCGTTGTCTGCTTTTAAAATATATTCAAATTTAATTTTAAAATACAATCTAAGATACAGTCCACATTTTAGATTGTATTTTAAGAAGTGGACTGTGTGATCTTAAATGTGGACTATATCTTAGACTAGTTTTTAGCTGTAGTGGGAAGGAAATTAAGTTAGCCGTTTTACGTTAGGACGCTTAATCTCCAACCCATGATTTCACACGTCTCCCCCTAAGCAGGCGGAGACGTTATGTACTTAGCTCAGGTTCACCGGCTAAAGGTGCCTGAAAGGGTCCGTGACCCTTGAGCCGGGGAACAGGAGCCTATCAATATATATAACACTATTACAGCCAAACCCCCTCGCATTCTACATAGTTTTTTTATGATCTTAGCTCAGGTTCACCGGCTAAAGGTGCCTGAAAGGGTCCGTGACCCTTGAGCCGGGGAACAGGAGCCTATATATATATATATACCACTATTACAGCCAAACCAAAAAAATACTTGTAGCGGTTAGAATTACAAAGTTTTTGATGATTGAAATTTGGACGGCTGTGGCCGACGTGGCGTCAGGGGCACGATTTTTTGTTGACGGCCACAGCCGACTGTGGCGGTCAAAAGGTTAAACATTATAATTCAAAATATTTCTTAAAGTTGAAGAGATGGATTACTTTGATTTTCTTTTGCCCGAAAATTACGTCACTTTACCAACATGAATAAGTTGGAAAATAAACACAATAGCTACCTGTTGTAGTATATTCCGAGGTTTCTAATGATAAGTTCTAACCAATTCTGTATCAGGTTAATTAATTAAATCAAGGAATGGCAGCTCGAGGCTTTTGCCAATGTCAGTTTATAATAATATTCACTTTATAAAGAATAAAACCATGAGAAAAACAAAAATTAAATTATTAAAACATGAGATGAAATGAACATGAACAAAGATGGCCGATGAAAAAACCTGTATCAGGTTGTCCGTGGCGAAAAATGTAGCATTATTTGGCACTGTGCTCAGCAAAAATGACTAAAATGGAAGTAATAATATAAAATATTGGTGACATCCATTTGACAGTAATATAGATTATTTGGTCTGAAATTAACTTTTTAGGTGTTCATATATTTTTATAGGATGTAAGAAAAATAATTATTTGCTTTATTTATAGAATAGTTTGGGATACACTATTTGGTGAGCATTCATCCGTTTTGGTGAGCATTAAGAATTTTTTGGTAGTAATTTATCAATATATTTGGTAGGCGTTTAATCATATTTGGTAGACGTTTAAACACAAGCCACCTGAAAATACCAGATCTGACTTTCCACCTCGAGTTTTAGCCGCCTAGCACCAATTTGAAATTTTGGTGAAAAAAGCCATTTTGGTGAGCATTTAGTTTTTTGCCCTACAAAATAACCACTTTTTTTTATATCCTCATAAATGTGTTCATGTCCACGTACATCAGAATATGTTTTTTGGTTTGTTTTGTTTTTAAGTATGACTTAAGTAACGAAGTTTGTCATTTATCAAATCAAATTAACAATTACAGGATTGCTGCGTTCTGTTAAAATAACGGGAGCCAAAAGTGTGCTATTGCTGGCATAGTAGCTAACATTCACTATATTTATTTATGAGTTTCATTAGGTATCATCACTACATAGTATAAAACAAAGTCGCTTTCTCTGTCCCTATGTCCCTTTGTATGCTTAAATCTTTAAAACTACGCAACGGATTTTGATGCGGTTTTTTTTAATAGATAGAGTGATTCAAGAGGAAGGTTTATATGTATAATACATGCATAATTTATCAGCATTGCACCCGTGCGAAGCCGGGGCGGGTCGCTAGTATAAAATAAATCGAACGAAGCAATGAGCACTCCAGGTGTACTATAAGTACATACTATGTCCATATGACTGCGCAATAGCCGATTTATGAAGAAACGTGCCAGGACATGCGCAGATGTTTGTTATGTCAGCGTGGAATATTCTAGAAGGAAGTGGTGCCAAAGAGTAAAAATAAGAGATGTCAAGTCAAGTCAATGCTCTTGCTACCTACCTAGTAGTAAAAAACCGGCCAAGTGCGAGTCGGACTCGCGCACCGAGGGTTCCGTACAAATACTTTCCATCCCTAAGTGGTTAAGTTAAGTTTGCACCTGGTATGTATAGCGCCCCATATAAATTAGGTGCAAAGTTAGGTATTAAAAAAACTACTTACTAGATCTCGTTCAAAACAATTTTCGTTGGTAGTTTTTATAGTAATGTACATCATATGTTTTTTTTAGATTTTTCATTTTCTTATTTTAGAAGTTAGAGGGGGGGGACCAACTTTTTTCCACTTTGGCAGCGTCTGTCACGCAAACTATACGGTTTAGAAAAAAAATATTTTAGAAACCTCGATATCATTTTTGAAGACCTATCCATAGATACCCCACACGTATGTGTTAGATGAAAAAAAAATTTTTGAGTTTCAGTTCTAAGTATGGGGAGCCCCCAATATTTATTATTATTTTTCTATTTTTGCATCAAAATCTTAATGCGGTTCACAGAATACATCTACTTACCAAGTTTCAACAGTATAGCTCTTATAGTTTCGGAAAAAAATGGCTGTGACATACGGACGGACAGACAGACGGACAGACGGACAGACGGACAGACAGACATGACGAATCTATAAGGGTTCCGTTTTTTGCCATTTGGCTACGGAACCCTAAAAACGGCAAAAAATCACGTTTGTTGTATGGGAGCCCCACTCAAATATTTATTTTATTCTGTTTTTAGTATTTGTAGTTATAGCGGCAGTAAATAGGTAAATAGGGTCCCGTTCTTACTCTTTGGGTACGGAATCCTAAAAAAGGAGGTTCGGCGCTTGACCCGTATGTTTGCTGGACCAATTTTAATGCGGTTTTCAGTAATGTATTCGTTACATTCTGGAAATAAGAAGGTTTTGGTATACAACAAATGTATATTAACCGACTTTAAAAAAAAACAGTTGCTCTCGAAAAGTATAATTTAATCCGAGGTTAGGTACATAGTTTAATTAAGGTGATTACGTGGATATCTAGCGTGTTGTACGAGGTTGCGGTTGCGTAGTCGCGGGCAAAAGCTTGTATTCATATAACACATCATTAAAAAACCGGTCAAGTGCGAGTCGGACTCGCGCACCGAGGGTTCCGTACAAACACTTTCCATCCTTAAGTGGTTAAGTTAAGTTTGCACCTGGTATGTATAGCGCTCCATACAAATGAGGTGCAAAGTTAACGCAACCAATCCCTTTGTTGTATGGGAGCCCCCCTTAAATATTTATTTTATTTTAATAACGTATAAACTATTGACATAATAGGTCTGTAATTTTGCACAATAATCTAATGATAGCTAAGCTAACAAATATATAAACAATAAAGTGAGATTGTTGTGGAATGGAAGAAGGATATTGATATTTACACAACGCGAGATCGATAAATTTAAAACTTAAATAAAAACTAAACTATATACATGTGTGGGTTGGAAACAGCCCAGAACCCATTTATTTGATGAGACAGAGCAAATTATGAAAGAAAAAATTGCAAAAGTTTGAAGGGAAAAAAGTCAAAAAATGAATTAAAATTACGTAAATATTGTGCTCTGAACGGCTGGTTTTGCGAGAAAATTCGTTACTAAAAAACTACAGCTAGGAAAAATCTGAAATTTTGCACAGAACTATATTGATACTTAAGCTAATTAACAGTACACTAAAAATGGGGGTAAAAGATCTAGGTTCTGAGAAATGGGGGGAGAATAGTCACTCACTGTCAAAGTTCAATAAAAACCTGTTTTTCTCTGGTGTTTCTGGACCGATTTTCTTTCTGTTTTCTTGGTTGAACGCAGAAAGGTGTCAGGCAGGCTGATACGTCCTCAAAATCAGCCGGACGATCCCAGGTCGCAAGTTACGGGAACAAAGAAAAAGTGTTTTTCGGCGTTTACTCGGCTGTTTTCCGCCGGAAAATTCTGAGAAAATTCAGGGAGTTGAAGGCTTAACAAGCACTTTGGATGGTAGCAAAAAACTCGGGGCTCGTCGATGATCTGGAGGCGTCGCACGCACTTAAAGTGAAATTACGAAAGTTAACTTTGTTTCACTATTTTCACTTTAGGAAAACACGTCCGGCTATTTTGAAAACTGTCACTTAATAGAATTTAAAGAGAAGAAAAGAATGTCACATGAATCATCAAAATTGGTCAGCGGAGCGAAGCACAAATGACAAAGTACCAACATACGTTTGAGTGACCTCTACGCTAGCAGTTGTGAATTCTTAGGTTATCTGATTAGTATGTTTCATCTGTATTTATTTATATGTGTATATATTATATGATATATGTATTTATCTAAATATTATTTATTAAAACTTGTTTAAGTTAGTTGCACCGCCCACAATTTATCTGCTTTGCCCGAAGGGGAGGCCTATGTTCAGCAGTGGACGTCCTATGGCTGAGATGATGATACTAATCTACTTAATTCAATGTATACTCTATACTATACGATTGTAGGCCTACTAGGCAGGCAAAAAACTAAATGCTCTTTATACCCTAAAACTAAATTCCAAGTAAAATGAATTACTTCCATATAAATTAAACCCACTCTATACAGAGCTCCCTAAACTAAATCATTTTGTATTCCAAAATCAATATACATACACCAAAATAATTTTACGTTGAGTCCGTATATCTTTTTGCTTCCCAAAATGGATTTTTTGCTAACCAAATATTGTTTTCATAAAACATCAACATTAATACCAAAAACTGCAGTCTAATTTGCTTTAGTGTAATCAAATTATCTAACCTTTGGTCAAAATATATTATTGTCAATCTAAAATTGCAATAGCTTCCCTTTATTTCTTTACAACTAATGTGTTACACTGGCAATGATTTTATGATGGTTTGTCAACAATATCAATATCATTCGTGGTGATTTCTTTAAGACAAGTAGTCGTCATTCGATTATCGACATTAGTATACTACTAATTTCAAATTTGAATTATGATATTAGTAATCGATAATCTTTCCAATCAGCAAATTAGTCGAAGCCAGCCAAAGGGCTTCTTGTCAGCGATCCCCTCTGGCAAACGCGCGTGCAGGCTCAGCCGAGAGCTGGTCAAAACGTCGTAAGTGCCGTGGAATTCACAGCGCTTACAACGTTTTGACCCGCTCTCGGCTGAGCCTGCACGCGAGTTTGCCTCAATGCCCCGCTTTCGTAACGTCCTAAGCGCCATGATTTACACGGCGCTTACGACGTTTTGTGGTCGCGATGATGATCTCTGTATAGATTAAATGCCGTTAGAATTTATAGAAGTGTCATCGTCTTTTTCTTTGAGTATTGTCGTAATAATTGATTTAGAACACTCAGGATTTTATGAGGTTAATGTAGGTAAGTACTTAAATAGTGAACCGGAGAGAACGATATACGTACTTAAATACATAGAACAACCATGACCCAAGCGCAAATATTCGAGTTCATCACACAAATATTTGCACTGGCCGGGATTCGAACCACTTTTTGAAGTCGGTGCCAAACCACTCAACTTTTACTATGAAAAATTATAAAATATAAATAAGGCATAAAGCCTTTAATTATTACCATTTGGTATTACGAGTATTTTTGTTCAAATGTAATCTGTACATGAACGGGTTATTTTTGGCTTTTCAGTTATTTTAAAGTCTAACAGTCTTAACATACCTATATCGAAAAGTATAATTTAGTGACGTTGAGCTACTACAACTACTCAATAATAATAATTCAATTTCAATCACTAAAAAGCAAAAAAAAAAGAACCACCACAAAGTCATTTTTGCGGCGTCGCGTCTGTAGCTCCATACTCTATGCGCGTCCATAAGCTAAGCGTCACCCAACGCAAAATGGCGCGATGGCGCGAAAATCATTTTGTGTTCTACAGCCACAATGAAGAGTCACTTCAGTAATGCGTTGCGTCCTAGGTTGTGTTGTGAATCATGTGATTGTGACAAATACTAAGTATTGTACTTGTGTGTAAAGAAACCGAAGTAATTGTGTATAAAGGTAAGTAAAGTCCTTCTTCTTCTCTCGACTAGACTCTCGCTAGATGGCTGGATCAAGGGTCAGATACAGAAGGCGGTACTCCTGGACACGGCGCGCATTGTCAGGAGGTTCCTCTCTCTGCAGCCCTAACCACCGGTAGCCTGGGCCCTGCCCCGCTGCCGGTGGCACCCTAGGTTAGGTTTTTTTATAATGTGTTTATATATTTTGTAATTTCTGTATTGTATTTTACTTTTGATATAACTTTATTGAAAAAACCTAACTTAAGACTTTAAATTAATAAAGGAGATAATAATTGGTTAATTAATAGGTAAGGTTTGCCTATCCATATTTTATGGGCCTTACAGCTCGGCCATCCGACACGTAAAAATAATAAAATGCATATTCTTCACATCCTAGTTACATTAATAACTAAAACTAAGTTTCGTTACTTATTGCCCAATATGTTCATATTTTCCATGTCATTTACGTACATTGATACTATTTTCATTTATTAATTTAACAAATTGACATAATTTCATATTGTGCAATAAAGTTTAAAAAACGGCAAGTCAAAACTCGTCGCGATAGCACGCGCTGCGCGAAGGTCCCGGTCGTGAAGTCGAAACCAGCGAGCGCAGCGACATATACGTATATGCAGCGGGACCCCATGTAATTATGGTTTAAGTCCTATATAATCGAGTTTGTTATATATTTCTAATATCTATCGTCGGGGTTGTAGAACGGCGCAGGTTGATGTTCGGCGACTTGCCGTCGGCCGCCTCGGCGTCGCGCGGCAGCGTCTGGCCGTTGAGCTCGGCGCCCGCCTTGTACACGGCGCTGTTGGCGTTGGACGCGGGGCGCGCGGCACGAGCGGCGGCGCAGCGCGCACGGCAGCAGCGCCCACTGCGCGCGCACGTCGCTGCCCGCGATGCCGTAGAAGAACAGCACGAAGGTGCCGAGCACGGTGATGTTATCCGGTAATTAGATGATGCCCAATTCATTACCTGTGCCAGTTTTTTAGGGTCCCGTAGCAAAATATGACGCAATCCTTAAAATAATAAACTTTCAGTACTAACAAAATGTAAACAAACCCTTATATTTTCATATTTTTTGTATTTAAGTTAAGTTTGCACCTGGTACCTATGGCCCCGCATACAAATGAGGTGTAAACTTAATCCAAACGGGTAGTCCTTATATAACTTTTGAAAGCAAATTTTTTAGGGTTCCGTAGCCAAAAAACGGAACCCTTATAGATTCGTCATGTCTGTCTGTCCGTCTATCCGTCTGTCTGTCCGTCTGTCCGTCCGTATGTCACAGCCATTTATTTCCGAAACTTTGCACCTAATTTATATGGGGCGCTATACATATCAGGTGCAAACTTAACTTAACCACTTAAGGATGGAAAGTGTTTGTACGGAACCCTCGGTGCGCGAGTCCGACTCGCACTTGGCCGGTTTTTTTTAAGATTAAGTTACGACATAAGTTGCTAAATTTCATAGTTCTAGGTCAACGGAAAGTACCCTATATACTTTGATTCTCTTGAGAGTAAATATAAATATACGGTCGTATCCTTTGTTTTTATTAATTCAGAAAATTGGTTTTTTCACGACTTCAAGGGATTGTAGACTTGAGTATATGGTTTAAATTTTAACTTGATATCTCCACGCGTTCCCGAGATAAGGGTTTTGACACACATACGGAGCGAAGATCAGAGTGCATCATTTTCGAATTTCCCAAACCCACTTCAGTTGAATTTTTCAAAAATGTCATGTCCGCCATCTTGGATTTCAAAATTGACATCATTTTCTAATTTCTAACCCCCGATTTATTCGAAATCCATACCCCACATGATATAATGTTTAAAAAGTCATTACTTTTTTCAAAAATGTCATCCGCCATCTTGGATTTCAAAATTGACATCATTTTCGAATTTCTAACCCCCGATTTATTCGAAATCCATACCCCACATGATATAATGTTTAAAAAGTCATTATTTTTTTCAAAAATGTCATATCCGCCATCTTGGATTTCAAAATTGACATCATTTTCGAATTTCTAACCCCCGATTTATTCGAAAACCATACCCCACATGATATAATGTTTAAAAAGTCATTACTTTTTTCAAAAATGTCATATCCGCCATCTTGGATTTCAAAATTGACATCATTTTCGAATTTCCAACCCCCGAATTAGTCGAAATCCATACCCCACATGATAATTTTGGCATCCCCACCCCCACTTTAGATCAAAATAACACTATCTATATAATTTTTGGAACTTCAATACTGAGAAGATGCCTTTTCGACAAAGTAAATTTGGTCAAGCGCGAGTTGGATTTTGGACTTTCCATACTAATTCCGCACCAGCGCCTGATTTCCATGTTATAGCAAAGTTTACGTGTTTTCGCTGTATTTTGGTATCCAAAATCCGACTCGCGCTTGACCAAATTTAATTTGGCGAAAAGGCATCTTCTCAGTATTGAAGTTCCAAAAATTATATAGATAGTGTTATTTTGATCTAAAGTGGGGGTGGGGATGCCAAAATTATCATGTGGGGTATGGATTTCGACTAATTCGGGGGTTGGAAATTCGAAAATGATGTCAATTTTGAAATCCAAGATGGCGGATATGACATTTTTGAAAAAAGTAATGACTTTTTAAACATTATATCATGTGGGGTATGGATTTCGAATAAATCGGGGGTTAGAAATTCGAAAATGATGTCAATTTTGAAATCCAAGATGGCGGATATGACATTTTTGAAAAAAGTAATGACTTTTTAAACATTATATCATGTGGGGTATGGTTTTCGACTAAATCGGGGGTTGGAAATTCGAAAATGATGTCAATTTTGAAATCCAAGATGGCGGATATGACATTTTTGAAAAAAGTAATGACTTTTTAAACATTATATCATGTGGGGTATGGTTTTCGACTAAATCGGGGGTTGGAAATTCGAAAATGATGTCAATTTTGAAATCCAAGATGGCGGATATCACATTTTTGAAAAAAATAATGACTTTTTAAACATTATATCATGTGGGGTATGGATTTCGAATAAATCGGGGGTTAGAAATTCGAAAATGATGTCAATTTTGAAATCCAAGATGGCGGATATGACATTTTTGAAAAAAGTAATGACTTTTTAAACATTATATCATGTGGGGTATGGATTTCGAATAAATCGGGGGTTAGAAATTCGAAAATGATGTCAATTTTGAAATCCAAGATGGCGGACATGACATTTTTGAAAAATTCAACTGAAGTGGGTTTGGGATATTTAAGGGCTAAACATTACCGCGTATACCGCGAACCCGATCGTTTCCACGAAAACGGCAAGTCAAAACTCGTCGCGATAGCACGCGCTGCGCGAAGGTATCGGTCGTGAAGTCGAAACCAGCGAGCGCAGCGACATATACGTATATGCAGCGGGACCCCATGTAATTATGGTTTAAGTCCTATATAATCGAGTTTGTTATATATTTCTAATATCTATCGTCGGGGTTGTAGAACGGCGCAGGTTGATGTTCGGCGACTTGCCGTCGGCCGCCTCGGCGTCGCGCAGCAGCGTCTGGCCGTTGAGCTCGGCGCCCGCCTTGTACACGGCGCTGTTGGCGTTGGACGCGGGGCGCGCGGCACGAGCGGCGGCGCAGCGCGCACGGCAGCAGCGCCCACTGCGCGCGCACGTCGCTGCCCGCGATGCCGTAGAAGAACAGCACGAAGGTGCCGAGCACGGTGATGTTATCCGGTAATTAGATGATGCCCAATTCACTACCTGTGCCAGTTTTTTAGGGTCCCGTAGCAAAATATGACGCAATCCTTAAAATAATAAACTTTCAGTACTAACAAAATGTAAACAAACCCTCATATTTTCATATTTTTTGTATTAAACTTGGTATATAAAAAATACTATCCAAAAGCCAATTTAATGGTTCACTAATGTTTGACCAAAAAACGTTTGACAAATGATCATTTGACCAAACAACGTTTCAACAAAGATTCATTAGGCAAACGAGACATATGACTAAAAGTATCATATTACAAAAAGTCACTTAGCAAATTATAATTTTACAAACACTACACTTGACAAAATATCATTTAACAATATGTTATTTCATATAAAGTACTTCTTTTTAACAAAATAAATTTATCTTTATCTTTATCGTATCTTTATTTTATCTTATCTTTATCTTTATCTTGTCTTCTTTCTTATATTTATCTTATCTTTATCTTATCTTGATCCTATCTTTATTTTATCTTTATCTTATCTTCTTTCTTATATTTATCTTATCTTTATCTTATCCTATCTTTATCTTATCTTCTCTAAAATCTCCTATAAAATGTAAAAGACTTACTATGGCTGTATATTTTTCTTTTTTAACAGTTTAAAAAAAGAGGATATCAATTATATACTGTAAAATTGTAAAAATAACATTATCTTCTTGATTGCAGCCAATGAAAAGAATGAAAGAAGAACCTATTCACAGCAGAGCAAATTTCTGAACTCGACACCTGCGATACCAAGTATTGTTGAAGTGGCCGGTGTGTCTCGAAGAAAGCCCGCGAACAGAGCGCTCCCAACGGCAATGATTTCATAGATAATATACGGCTGATTGCTGTATATTTTAAAGAAGATATATCACACATGTACCAAAGTGATGAGGTATATCTATTATATTGATTACATTATTTCCTTCCGAATTTCGTTCCTTGCTTAATTTTATTAGTAGTTTCATCTATACTGATCTATTTTTTTTTTCAGAAACCATTGACGGGCAGAAGTTGCTGACCTCCCCAAAGTTGCTGCACCTAATATTGTATTTTCAGGTGAGATGTAACTTTACTACAATTATAAATGGGGAAGGCCGCTGAGCGTTTCAACTATCGCTTGCAATTACATTTAAAGACGAACGAACGAAGCGACGGTTTAAACGCTCAACGGCCTTACCGAAATACCAACCAGGGGAAATAATTAATGCCCAAGTTGAAATTGAACGTTTTTTATGTAACTAGGTAGCTATTAACATAAGCAGCATTTAGTGCCTGTTTTAACCTTTTTTTTTTTCGCACAGATATTGAAAATATATATTACTTGCTGGTAGAAAAAAACATCGTCAGCGAAACTGCGTCGTTACAATTATTGATGGCAGCTTACTTCAACTTTAATTTGGAATATCCAGTGGAATGTCAAAACACGTTAGAGTTTATGCAAAGGTATGTTTTCAAAATAAATCCCAAAGAAGGTTGTAAAATCCGTAAAGGTGTCACGCTGAAAAAAGTATTGTCGTTAATGGGTAAACTTAAGTTTGAATAACATGTCATTTAAATGCGAAAATTGTGACTAGAATTTCTCAACTGTGATCTCGTACGATAACCACCAAAAATGTCATAGATTCTGTAAAAATGTAAAATTTATGTGTATTGATCCTTTGTGTAAAAGTATGTTCAATAATTATGTCTTCTAGGAATCACAATTTTAGATTACACCAGTCCGAAACTAGTAGTGCTGATGTTGACATTAATTCATCCTATAATAAATGTACAGTGTGTAATAAGAGAATTTTATCAAAAAATGTTGAATACCATTCTAGAATTCACGATATTCAGTCTGGAAAAACGGTTTAATTATATCCATGTTTATTATTACTCTTAACTTTATGTTGTTATTATTACTCTTAACTCATTATTATTAGTACTTAAGGTTTACATAACTCATTATTATATATATACCACTATTACAGCCAAACCCCCTCGCATTCTACATAGTTTTTTATGATCTTAGCTCAGATTCACCGGCTTAAGGTGCCTGAAAGGGTCCGTGACCCTTGAGCCGGGGAACAGGAGCCTATATATATATATATATATATATATATATATATATATATATATATATGTATATATATATAAACCACTATTACAGCCAAAACGCCTCGCATTCTACATAGTTTCTTATGATATTAGCTCAGGTTCACCGGCTAAAGGTGCCTGAAAGAGTCCGTGACCCTTGAGCCGGGAAACAGGAGCCTATATATATATAAATTATGCAAGGAACGAAATTCGGAAGGAAATAATGTAATCAATATAGTAGATATACCTTATCACTTTGGTACGTGTGATATATCTTCTTATAATATACAGCAATCAGCCGTATATTATCTATGAAATCATTGCCGTTGTGAGCGCTCTGTTCGCGGGCTTTCTTCGAGACTAAAGCTTAATATAAATATATATACCACTATTACAGCCAAACCCCCTCGCATTCTACTTAGGTTTTTATGTATTTGTGCGATAATTTCTGTTTTAAAGCCTTATTTCGTGACTATAGGCATAGAGCAATTCTCCCTTAATGGTTACAATTACCCATTTATCTAGTTTTAAAGTGGTGGTGGCAAGAGAATTTAGTTAGTCGCTCCACGTTAGACGGCTTAATTTTCGACTCATGATTTAACACTTCTGATGATTTAATGTAACAGTTTCTAAACTGAAATGTAATATTTAACATTATCTACATCAAAATAATTTATAACATTACCTTGTAAAAAGTTATAGTATATAACTTCAATTATTTGTATTGTTCATTTTTGTTATTGTTATTATTGTAAGACAATAAATTGATCGTTTTACTTTGTTTTGTATTTCAGTTTGTATGTTTAAGGTGGCTGCAAGGAAATACTAAAGAATCTGTTCAAATAGTGATTTCACTCTCTAGAAGGTTCAAATTGTATTACCTTACCAGTTTATTAATTCTAGTCAGCCACCTCAGATACCTAATTAATTTTAACTATAAATTACTTGTTTCGGTGTGCATTATTATAACGATAAATTAGTTAATGTTACATGTTAAAAGAATCAACGTGTCGTTATGTGAAGACGAAATAAAAAAATAGTCGAAAATTCTTACTAACACGATAACAATAAGGCTGATTCTTTTATATGTTGCAATACACTCGCAATATGTAATACCAGGTGTTTCCTGTAAAAGGAGCAATAAATTAAAATATAGATTCTACTCTTCAAATTGAACAACATTTGTTCAGCAACTTTAAAAAAAAGTCAGTTCTCAGAATTTTATTATTTCAAACAAACTAGATAGTGTTTTCAATGTACGTCGTCCAACATTGACATTCCCTGAGCATTGACATAGCTGTCACTCTACTAATATCGGACATTTCGCAATACATTGCTTCTTTGTCTAAACATTATTCTACAAAATATCCTTTTTTACACGTTGTTTTCAGAAGTTGCTTAACAAATGTTATCCAGTTTCAAGCGAAGAATCTATGTTTTAATTTATCGCTCCTATTACAGGAAACACCCGGTATATTTGATATGATATAACGTTACTGCGCATTCGCTACCGCTAGAAAGACGTTGACCTTATTAACTGAAACTAGATTTAAGTAAAGGGGATTCAGATACAAATACAGATAATTTATTAATAAAAGCAAATGCATTTTACAAGTCACATATCAATATTTCAAATATAATCGAAAATCGCTTAATTAATTACAATTTCAATCACTGTATTTCATTGTAAAAAAGGTGTTATAATATATAACTTCAGTTATGTGTATTGTTTATATTAATCATTGTATGACAATAAATTGATTTACTACTTTTTAATTTGTTTTTTTTTTCAGGTTACTTGTTTTGGTGTGCATTATTATAACTATAAATTAGTTAATGTGACATGTAACTGTAAAATATTTTCTGTAAAATTTAATAATAATTCGGTAGATTTATATAATGTCTGTAATTATCGGGATTTAGGTTTTTTAACGGACGTTCTTCTTTATGTATTTTAATAGTGCAATAGTATTAATCGAAATATATATGTAACAAAAACACTGGGAAATAATTAACTATGAAGATTACTGATCTGGATATAATCGTATCTTCTGTATAGAAACTGTCCACCTATAACAAAATTACAGGGGATATATGTAATATTTGTAAAATGTGTATCCTCAAAGCAAGTAAGTTAATCATAAAGCAGTATTTTTATTTGACTGCTGTGTGACTACGCATTTTATAAAGAGTACATATCACCCCTGTAATTATGTTATATAGGTGGATAGTTCTTATATACAGAAGCTACGATTATACCAAGATCAGTAATCTTTCCAGTTTATTGTTTCCCAGTGTTTTCTTTTTCATATATATTTTGATTAATACAACTGCACTAATTTAAATACGTAGAAAAAGAAATCTGGCAAAAAAAACTAAATCCCGAGAATTACAGATATTATGTTAATGTACCGAATTATTATTAAATTTTACAGAAAATATTTTACAGTTACATGTAAAACTAACTAATTTTATTGTTAATAATGCATAATAAACATGTAATTTTACCTTACCCTTACCTAAAAATACATTTTCTTTAGGTAAAAATACATAAATGGATTCAGTAATATTACTGAATGTTTGTGAAATTACATAATAAAATCATTAATAAAACACAAACTACGTGTCGTTTTACATACAATATCTGTAAAAAAACCACATAGTATTTCAGTAATATTACAGAATAAATGTAAAAATCCACAAATAAACAGTATTTACACAGAAACTACATGTAGTTTTACAGAAAATATATGTACAAAAAACACATAATATTTCTGTAACATTACAGAATAAATGTAAAAATCCACAAAAAAACATTAAAAATACAGAAACTACATGTAGTTTTACAGAAAATATATGTACAAAAAACACATAAGATTTCTGTAACATTACAGAATAAATGTAAAAATCCACAAATAAACAGTATTTACACAGAAACTACATGTAGTTTTACAGAAAATATATGTACAAAAAACACATAATATTTCTGTAACATTACAGAATAAATGTAAGAATCCACAAAAAACATTAATAATACAGAAACTACATGTAGTTTTACAGAAAATATATGTACAAAAAACACATAAGATTTCTGTAACATTACAGAATAAATGTAAAAATCCACAAAAAAAACATTAATAACACAGAAACTACATGTAGTTTTACAGAAAATATATGTACAAAAAACACATAAGATTTCTGTAACAATACAGAATAAATGTAAAAATCCATAAAATATCATTAATATCACAGAAACTACATGTAGTTTTACAGAAAACATATGTACTAAAAACACATAATATTTCAGTAATAGTACCGGAAAAATGTAAAAATAATTACCGTCTATGTAAAATTACATAAATAAAAATTTTACATATCCTAGAATTTACATGAAGAGGTATGTAAAATTACATAAAATAATTTTTTACATATCTGACAGTTTCAGTTATGTGAAATTACATTTTATGTAATTTTACATATCTGACAGATATGTAAAATTACATTTATGTAATATTACATAACTGACAAATATGTAAAATTTTCTTTATGTAATTTTACATATATGTAAAATCGTTAATTATGTAAAATTACATAGCCCTGTAAAATTACATAATTATGTAAAAACACACAAAAGTGAGGGCAACGAAAGTTGCCCTCACTTTTGTGTAAAATTCCCCGAAAATTTTTAACAGTGTATGATCTTCAAATCGAACACACCTAAGAACCATAAGAAATCGGCGCTGTAATTAAGAAACCACGGACCACGTGTTTAAACTACCACGCCGTAGAGACCTCACAGGTAGACACAACTGCTTATTTATTGTTATAAACACATCTCTGCGATAGAGGTCTGAACGAATCTGACATTATCACCCTAGGCTACGTAAGTTTAGGTAGTGACGTAATGATTACGAGTCAATGATATATTTGAATTATTAACATGAACATTTAACATAGCTTGATATTAAATATCTTACATAGGTATCTGTTTTATTTCCTTTGTTTAATTATTTATTTATAACACAACACAACATATTAACAATGACTCATTTTAAATACGTCTATCTAAATATATATGAGTCAATGAGTTCAAAATATCTCGTCGCTATCTCACTGCACATCCGACATTTCTCGTGTATATTTAAATATATATCGTATTATATTATATGCTCCCCAACGAATTATAATATTCAGCCTGATCTAATCTTATTAAAATTGCTCGAATTCTTGGCTTCGCATTTTTAACGGGACTGAATCCGTGACGTGCGGAATATCAGTTCAGTGCCCGGGCGCTGTATCGACCGGTGACGTCACAGGGTGGCCGGCCCGCGTCACTCGCCCCATGCCGCAAGCTAGGCTCATATGTACGGTTTATGGTAATTAATGTTTCTAAGATTTTGACTCATCGTTTGGGTTAGTACTTAACACAACTGTGACACGCGACGTTTCAACAAATCTGGCTTGTTCCTTTACAAAATGATACTGATGAAGATGCAAGCAACCAGTTACGTCTAAGCCTGCCTGGCTTAACTGTGTTCTATTCTCATGTTTTTCTTTGGCATCCTGTAACGTAGTATTTACAACTCTGTAGTATAGCGATCTGACCGCCCCGGACATGGCTACCTTTCACCGGTCAAAAGCATTTTGATTTCTTTGAAGCGTAAGCAACACACCTGATGAAATAACATCTTCTTTTTACCGAGTCTTTATTATAGGTTTAGGTAAATCGAGCCTTTATTACGTATTCAAGTTCAATTCAAACATACCTCTAGGCTAGGTACGGAGGATACACGTTTAAAAAAATACCAACAGTTGTGCATCATATGTAAACTGCAAGTAATGAGTATTTTATCTAGTCACTCATTATCTTTTCAAAGCAAAGTGATAACTTAACATAAGCTACCTTGTCAACATCAACGTAATTTTTTTACAATTTTGGTATGTAAAGCTGCCGGTCGCCGAGTATAACTGGCTTATTTTTCTTTAAAACAATATTACGAATTCACGATTACCAGCTAATTAAGTTCTATGAACTTAGTGTAACAATAATAACTCCACTTCTAGAAGTATTTTCGCTGCAGACGTCAACTAAAATGATAACATGGCATTGATTGATAACAATTCCCCGATACGTTATGCTTACAATAAAGGACTCACTTTGAACGATAGTTCCGGTGTCACGGATAAACAACATACATTGAACTAATCGCGCGACCATCCTGGGTCTAATGGGCGTTTATTCAACCATAGCCATCAACGTTTACAGGCCATCTGTTGGGGACATCAACGTCTACTGATCAAAACAAAGCTATGATACCATACATAGCTACACCATGACACATACAAGCATTGATGCTTGCCTATTCGGTAATCGCTTTCCATCCGGCGACCCGTTTGCTCGTATGAAACTTAAAGCATTAAAAAAATTACCTCTGACGATTTAATAAGTTAAATTTTCCTAATCGATTTATAAATGACGTTACCACATAAATCTGTGGTAACACACATTAAAAAAGAACCTCTTCCTTTTGGAAGTCGGTTGAAAAGATAGGCATCTCATCATCATTATTGTAATGTTGAATCTGTGTACGCCTGTGGTATCGAGCTCCGAGACGAATGATCTTTTTTTTTCTAAATTTTTTTTTGTTTTTATTCGGCTGGCTAAGTTAAGTTCATTTCTTATTCGAGGAAATTAGTCCAGCCGTTTGAAATCTATCATGTTTTTTCTGCCTGTGTCGGGTTTTTTTATTGTTTCTGTCATTACTTGTTCTTGTTTCTGGTTTTCTTTTCTACTTGAAATTAGTCTCAGAAACGATATACCTTAAAAGGAGAAACTAGCACATAACCTTGTATTAGTTAATAAAGAAAAATATTCCCAATGTTTTAGGGTTTGAAATTCATTCGGAAGGTTCAAATGCATGGTTTATATTTTTTTCGGAAAGATCGTTAGGGTTTGAAATTCATTTTTTGGAAAGATCCAGGGGAAGAGGCCTCGGGGCCCGATGCGTTGGTCCGACCAAATCCGCACTGCACTTGACTCCAACTTCCACGACGCGCTCAAGGTGGCCGAGGACCGTGGAAGGTGGCGCAATATCACCTGGAAGAAGCTAATCCATGGTGGATGTGACGATCACGACCCTCAGCAATGAGGATAACGATGCATGGAGGATATGTTTTTGAACTTGGACTTACCGAAACAGACCAGCGCCACGAGGGCCGCGAATCCAGTAATGATCGCCATAGCACAGTCACTTGGACACTTCACAACACTGCACTGAACTCAACGGAAAATGTCGGTAACAAACTAAAACAAAACTGGAGAAGCCGCGATGCGGCCGGGCGCAGCCCGAATCTGAAACAAACAACGTTTTCATCATTTACATGAATGCAAAAAAAGGTTTTATGTATATGTATCTACATACACGTACACGTAAGTATATTCTAAAGGGCTGACGGAGTATGATGGTCGCGCTCATCCCATCATAAAGCATCACTCACTCTCGCACTAACATACTTGTGGAAAAATGATGGTTGCTTTAAACATAGGTTTATAACATAAGTTTGTCCCCAATACCGTGGCTTGGCCGTTTCGTAACTACAAGAACTATTGTATAACAGAAGTAATGAACAGTGAATTCAATTTTTACCTTACGCCCATGTAAATGTAGCGAAAGGCCAAGCTCCATATTTTGACTAAGGTGTAGAGTTTGTGAAGTTAAGCCTTGTAGAGTTAGGGCGTGTAGACTTGTAGAGTCAGAAGCTTGGCTCTATATGAGATCAGTGTCGTCTTGGCATCCACCATAGATAACTCGAAACATATCTATTATATTCTGAATTTAGAACTAGAAATTCAATTTAAAAATAACGGTGTTGTTTATCTAAAAGGAGAGATCTAAAACATCTGAATCAGAATGTATAGTGAATAGTTGCATATGAACTCACTAAACTTTCATAACTCACCGTTCCGTACGAGTAGATAAGCCCATAATTAATAGAAATTGTACTACGAGTGTAAACTACGAATTTTAACAGTGTTGGCAGACTTAATTCCATGGTCGTATAAGCCAAGACGGGAGCCGTGTTCCGCAGATTTGGCAAAAATTCCACAAATTATCTTGCCTACATTTTTGAGAATATTTTGGTATATGAACCCGGATTTTAATGTCTTTGTTCGTATTGCGATAAATAGAAGGGGATCTAAATATTTTACCTGAACAATTGAACATGGTTTTCGGAATTGTGAAAATTCGGAAATGATGCATTCCGGCAAATGAAACTTCGAAGTATTTTAGTGTACCCAAATAGAAGCTCGTTTTTTCGACTAATTTCAAGAACACGACACGTGTCCGCTTGTTTGTTTGTATTGACGAAAATATAGGGGTGTTGTAAGACTTGTAAATGTATCTCAACCGTGTTTGTCTGGTCTGTGTATTCTTCAACGAATTAACTAATATTGTTTTTTAAATATATATATATATATATATATAATCTGTGCCAGTGCTGCGTCACATCCCAAAAGGAGCCCGAAACCTGGCGGCCGGCAAAATGAGCGAACTCATCGATATATGCATTGAGTCCAACGGGACAGCCGAGTGGTTTGCTCTTCTTTCTTTTGCATATTCCGCTTTCAGGGCGCCTGAAAAATCAGGCTCAGGTAACCTTACCACGAAGGTAAAAAGGAATATCGTATCATCCGGTTTTGAAGACTATTTAAGTAGCCTTCAGCTAGAGCCGGGTCCCCCGAGACAACCCTCAGTTCTTAGGACTATACAATCCAAAGTTTTTGAAGGCGATCTTAGAGGTGCCGTCCGAATCCTTATGTCAGATGACGGTGTCGCACCGTCAAACCCTGAAACTCTCGCAACTTTACAATCAAAGCACCCGCCTCCTTCTCGACCTTTAGCGCTCCCGCCCGAGCCTGACAGATCCGTTTCTGCACTAGAAGTAAAGGCAGAAGATGTTGCGCAAGCACTTAGTACATTTTACAACGGGTCCGCAGCTGGCTTAGATGGTTTACGCCCAGCCCATTTGAAAGAGCTTACATCCGCATCGGCTGGTGACAACGGTTTCCGGTTGCTCGAGTGCTTGTCAAAGCTATGCAACTTCCTACTTAGCGGTCAATTAAATATTGCAATTTGCCACTATATTTACGGAGCGTCTCTGTGCGCGTTATCGAAGAAGGACGGAGGGATTAGACCCATTGCGGTAGGTAGTACGCTCCGTCGCTTAACCGCCAAACTCGGGTGTTATGCTGTGAGAGAGGAAATGGCCGCTTACCTCGGGCCTCACCAACTAGGGTTCGGTACAAAATTAGGTTGTGAGGCTGCTATCCACGCAACAAGAGCATTCTCGATGGATCAAAGGAACGCTGACTGTGTTATCGTTAAGCTCGATATTAAAAATGCTTTTAATTCAATCGAACGCGACGTTCTGTTGAGTGAGGTCAGAGAGAAGGTGCCGTCCCTATATCCTTTTCTATTTCAAGTCTACTCGTCTCCCTCCAATCTCTTTTATAACAATTCCCTTATCCTTTCCCAGGTCGGCGCACAACAGGGGGATCCGCTTGGTCCCCTGACTTTCAGCTTAGCAATCCAAAAAGTTATATTAGGACTTCAGTCCCCCCTGAATGTCTGGTATTTGGATGACGGCACCCTCGGTGGAAAACCGGAGACGGTGGAGCAAGATCTGATTACTCTCCTTCCGCGTTTTAGAGAGCTAGGTCTTGAGGTTAATTTTAAAAAATGTGAATATTTCTCCTGCAGCGCCAATTCCAGACCTTCATTTCCCACATTCAGTGCCTTACTTCCTGGGCTCAAAGAGCTATCAATTCAAACTTTCAATCTCTTGGGGTCTCCTATATTTCCAGATGCTATTCCTGAAGCCTTTGAAGTAAGAAGGCAACTTCTCCTCAATACTAAAGACAGGCTCAAAAATCTTTCAGCACACATTGCCTTAACTTTGCTTCGGTTTTGTTTTGCAGTTCCGAAAGTTACATATTTTTTGCGCACTGTACCTGTGTGGCTGCACCCTGTTCATCTTGATTCGTTTGACAGCGTGTTGAAGGAGACGGTTGAGTGTTTGCTTAATGTGTCGCTCAACGCAAATCAATGGGACCTGGCGGCTCTTCCTATCCGCAATGGTGGTCTGGGTTTACGACGTGCACGCGATGTGATTTATCCCGCCTTCTTGGCATCGACACACGGGGTTGTTGACCTTGTCACTGATATTTGCTCATTAGATGGTGGCAGAGTAAATATACCCTACGCTTCTGATGCGGTCTTGGCATGGTCGGCCCTCAACCCAAGCGCGGATGTGCCCGAGAACCCGGTTCGTCAACGCTCATGGGACGACGTAGGGGTAAAGCGGGTGTTTGACGCTCTCAGAGAAGAAGCCGTGGGTGTAGATAGAGCGAGACTCAACGCCGTGTCGAGGCCTGAATCTGGAGCATGGCTTCATGCACTTCCTTCACCTCATCTGGGTACCTTGCTCGATAACGACTCGTTGCGGGTGGCCGTGGCTTTCCGCTTGGGCTGCGATGTTTGTCAACCTCATGTATGCATCTGCGGCACCATGGTGGAGAGCAACGGTCACCACGCCTTGAGTTGTTGTCGGTGTGCTGGGAGATTCTCTCGCCACTACGCCCTAAATGACATTGTCCGGAGAGCCCTAATTTCGGCTAATGTTCCATGCGTGCTGGAGCCCTCAGGCCTTAGCCGGACGGATGGGAAAAGGCCGGATGGTATGACCTTGGTGCCTTGGCAGAAAGGTAAGTGCCTACTGTGGGACGCCACATGCGTCAGCACTTTTGCAGCTTCACACCTTGGTCATACCACCAGGTCAGCTGGCGCAGCAGCGGAAGTGGCGGCAAATAGGAAGCGTGAGAAATACTCCGCTCTCACCAATTACCTGTTTGTCCCACTCGCGGTGGAAACTACCGGTGTTTGGAGCTCCGACGCACTAAAGTTCCTGAGGGAAGTGGGGCGTCGGTTACGAGAGAGAGGCCATGACACCCGTTCCGAGTCGTTCTTGGTGCAGAGGCTGTCCATCGCGGTCCAGCGCGGTAACGCGGCGAGCGTGTTGGGCACTTTTGCACCGGGAACGATTCGGGGCGGGCTTTTTGATTAGATAATATTTAGGTTTAGTTATTAGTTTTATTGTTTAATTTAATGTATTGTTATATTTTTAAAAGTTGTAGTTTAATAAATTTTTCTATTTTATGACAATAAACAATAACATATTGTTATACAGTTCAATATAATCTACTAGGCCGTTTAAAGACCATCAACTGGTTATAACATAAAATCGTTTTTGCTCCCAACATAAAAATCTCGCTCTCTGGCAGATTTTTGCAAAATCGTTTCAAACAAACGTCGTATTGAATTTAGAGCTAACTGCCAGATAGGAAAAGGCAAGCAATTCGTGTTTCCGCAGACAAACGAGGTCTACCGTCGCATAATTTATTTAGCCTAGCTAAGTTAGGCAATCAACTGAGCTAGGCTGGCTAATCATTTATTTATAGTTTAATCAGCGGTTATTGCGGCTGGAGCTCGGAAGGATGAATAGGACATGTCGGGATAAAGTGGAAGGAGCCCACAAACAGAAGCAGGCAACAATGCGTTGTTATTCAAATGCTAGTCGATTCAATTCAACCCCCTTAAAGGTACTCGTTTTGAGACTTCGAGTGTTATTATATCATTGAAAAAATATTGTATAATTTTTGGCTACGGACTTGGTACGTGGTAAAGCACCGGTGCCAATTTTACGTATAAATTAGGTTTTTTTTGTTAAGAAAATGTTCTTTCCTTGATTATTTTCTTTATATTGCTTGTAGTTCAGGTTTAGGGCGGACGTAACGTAGTTTGGGGAAATCAAATATTAACTTAGACAGCAATGAGATTAGGCTCTACATAGGTATTTATTTTATCCATATAACACAAGTTATACCAACTTGCCTACCACAAATCCTACGGGTATCTGACACTATTTTAAAACAGTAAATCATATGTGCCTCAGCTCCACGATTCAGTATAAGCAGCATTAAAATTGTTCATACATCCGCGCCTATACTCAAAACATCACTCCACGTCTGGATTAATTAAAAACTAGGTCGCCGTTCGTATGAACATTTCACCACAGGTCCGTACAATTCCATTTCATTATGATTTGCCCAAACATTAACCCCGAGTAGGTAAGTACGCGTTCGGTCACGCTACGCAGTTTATTTTGAGTACACGCGTCTCCCCCTTATTTTTGTGATACGTTAATTGACTTCTATAGTTGTGTTTTTTTTATGGCAGGATATTGCTTTTGAAAGTGTATTGCGTACTTCCTTTCAACATCCACTGTTTAGGTACTGTGGTAAGTAAATTTCAAAGAGAATCCAGCTTTCGTTCGTGAACTAACTTTGTATACTATAATTATAGTATTAAATGGTTTACAACTTTACACTCAAGTGAAATTGTCAGGAACAGCCCGACATTTTGATCAAAGAATAAGTGACAAAGTTGCCGCGCCGGTGTACGGGTAGCAGTCCCTGATGAAGGGCCGTTCCTGACAATTTCACGCTTAATACCTGCTTAATACAATAATAATATGACTCATGAAAGTTTGAATAAGAATAACTTTGTATGCTGTATAGTAAGTAAGTACAAGATATCTTTTAAAACGTTTGGTGAATTATGTTTTGCTACTGTCTGCTCGCTAAATCAAAATGCGGTTAATATCAAGTTATTGTTTCATTAATGGATTAGTGAATATTGCTTTGTACGAAGTGCTAAACATAACACAAACTTGCAATTTATGTCAGACATATAAACGATTCGTCATGACATCACCACGGTAATTTGTCAGCATCTAGCTAGGGTACAGAAGTGTAGCCAGTGGAGTCGTACGTTTTAATTTTCGAGTCTATTTTTGTATCGTAAGTAGTAGGATGAAGGAAGTTGTAATGACAAATAACTAACCCCGGTATTTAGGATAGGATATTCGTTAAGGCACGAGCTGCATACTAATTAATTAACCCAAAACAGTTTGGCGTCAAGTACCTATTGATGGGGGAACTGTCGAAAAAAATACTTCAAGGAGACACGCACATGCTCGCAAATAAGGAAGTTTGCCTTTCTAGATTTATTTATCATTAATTTGCTTCTTAGGTATTCCTTTCATATCTGTCTTGCTTGCCTACGCTTGTGTTAATGACACAAAAGTGAAACAGTAGTGGGCAAAATAAGGAAAGGATTTCAGCCCTGGAAAAAAACAGAAACTTCAAATTAGCTAACCAACATCTCCAATCCGATTCGAAAAAACAAGAATATGAATATAAACTAGGTTTTCTCGCGGTTTCACCTGTGTGAGAATGATAAATGAATTCTGCTTATCCGTAGGGCATGTTTTCTGGATAAGAAGTAGCCTATGGCTAATATTAGATTTGGTGACAAAAGACAAATCAATTCATTATGGGTTGGGTTATGCTACTTATGGGTTTTATATATGAATTGTGAGATCTGTGAGCAGAAGTCTGGGAGTTGATGGTAAACATCGCTGCAGATGTTAACCGTCTATTTGTACCGAGCCGGTATAAAACCGCGGTTAACTAATAAAACCCGGCTGCGCACGAGTGCCGCGCGGAGTGACGGAAGGTTATTTTTGGCCCTCCATTATCCAGGAATGGAGACGCGTTCCTGTTTATATTTCACAAGGCGGTATAAATTGTAGCGGAAATATTGTCTTCAATTCAATATTTCTAATCAATTTATTACACTAATATCATAAAGGCGAAATTTTGTGAGTGTGTTTATGTGTATGTTTCTTCTTCACGCTCAAACGGCTGGACCAATTTTGTTAAATTTTGGTATGAAGGTTGCTGATACCCTGGATTAACATATAGGTTACTTTTTATCCCGAAAAATTTAGCGTTCCCGTGGGATGAGCTGGTAACACCGCGCGGCGCTGCTAGTACGTTATAACAGCAACGTGGTACTAAATCTAATAGGTAGGTACATAAATTCTGTGCTCTTACCATGCATACTGAAATGGAAGTGCTGAAAGCTGAAGGCAATGCTGATTGTTCTATTTTAAGTATAATGATATTATATTATCTGACGCCACCAGTGGGTTACTTTTCCAACCAAGAGGCCAAAATGTTTGAATTAGGATCATACACTAAACGATATTCAATTATTATATTTAAAAGTATTTATGATACAAGAAGAACTAGACGGCTTGAACGGGAACGTATTCAAAGTATTGAAGTAAATATAAACCTGGGCATGTAACCCAGCTTGTTCCGAAAAATATCAGATGGGTACGAGATATAGATTTGTAGAGGTAATGGTACCTAGTGAGGTGTAAAGAAACGACCAAGCGCTCTTGTCATTCGTGTCAAGATAATGAAGAAAATATTTAAGAATCTAGTCTGCGGTCCTGGCGACTGCCACTTAGCCACATTCCTTGCGATTCGCATGCAACGACATCCAAGACATGCGCTTCCTCATTTTCTCTGTACGCTCGCTAATCATTTTAAACTGTGCTAACAATGTTACAAATATACATGGAATGATCGTCTTCTCATCGCAAATTCGCTCTTGGATTTTATCCTTGGGTGATTCTACAGCCTCTACACGCGTGTCAACTGCCGTCAGTTCGCTGTTATAAATATCAAAGCAATAGGCCATAATATGCTTTAAACTAGATCAACTATGGTAAGAAGTACGGTTACAGTATATCATTGTATTCATACATTCAATATTTTCGACAGCGGACTGACGATGGTCGAAACGCCTGTACAACCACCCATGTGGCAAACGAAAAGACCGTGCAAACTTTCTGTACAAATATTTTGTTTAAATTCCTAATGCGTGTTTTACTATGTTTTTTATGACTTTTAAACTTATACCTAGTTGCTCTCTACGCTCAGAGATGCAGTGTGATTATAAGGTGTGGTTTACTTGTACAAAAATCGTAAAATATGATGAGAGGAGAGATATTAGAAGACTTATTATATTTTTTTCTAAACAGATATGACAATTATCTCGCCGCTCTTTAATAAACCGCCCCCAACGTTTATAAAAACTAGCTAATACATGTACTACCTGTACCTACATGCGCGAAGTAGGATCGGCACCTTATCCAACACGCCCCGAGCTACAAAATTCGCTCGAGTCTCGCTGCATTTTTGTCCAATTTTCAACCAATTGCACCTGTAAGGACCCCACTAAAATTTTTAACAAAAAAAAGAACCGACTTCAGTAAAACTAAAAAACCAAAAATAACCCGTTCAAGTACAGATTACATTTGACTCACCCTTCGAAGTCGATCCCAAACCACTCAGTTCTTATATTTATATTATAGTTTATGCGAGGTTTGGCACCGACTTCGAAGGGTGAGTCAAATGTAATCTGTACTTGAACGGGTTATTTTTGGTTTTTTAGTTTTACTGAAGTCGGTTCTTTTTTTTGTTAAAAATTTTTTTTTTTTTTGCTTTTTAGTGATTCATATAAAAGTTCTAGTGGCCAAATCCTATTTACTGAATGTAAATTCTTGACTTTATCAATAAATTACCGAAAGCGCCGTACATGTCCCTATAACATTTGAAGAGTTCCCTCGATTTCTCCAAGATTCCATCATCAGATCCCGACTTAGTGCCAACGGGACCAACTCGGAGTTATACCCTTTCGATTAAAAAAAAAAAATTGAAAATCGGTTCACGATTCTCGGAGATATCGAGTAACATACATAGAAAAAAAAAAAAAAAAAAAAAAAAAAATTAGTTCGAATTGAGAACCTCCTCCTTTTTTGAAGTCGGTTAAAAAGTAATTTCCTGCATCCGTTCGCTGCCTAAAACGCGGAGCGCTGTCACAACCCTATACATTGTAAGGATGTTAGATAGGAACTGAACTGAAGGGAGGCCAGCCTGATATCGACTCGACGACGGGCTGTCTGGAAGAGGAAGCGGAGACAAATACCGTTCAACCCCCACCCCCCTCCACCCAGTCTACGGCGTAGACTCTACGCAGAAAGATGCCGTGAATCGAGTGGTAGACTTATCTATATATTTTACAGACATTTCGTAGAGATGTAGTGAACACGCTCGATCGTAAACCGCTCAGCGTGCTTGCACACAGACCCATTCCACTTCTCAGCGCCTGCCGATGGAAGAAGTGTGTAAAGTACCTACAAATAAATTACATGGATACGTTTCAGTCGAAGGTTTTGTTTAACATTCGGTACATTTCAATAATCGTTATCAATCAATACTCCTTGTATTGAATAATTTGATATATCTCCGCATAAACTATCTATCTTGGAAACGGTTACAGGTATTTTTACCAAACATAGCTAACAACCATCTCGACAGAAAGCTTTCCATAAAAAGACCGCATTCGAATCGGTCCATCCGTTTGGGAGCTACGATGCCACAGACAGACGCACAGATATTATATTTTCGTCGGGGCTAAAACATACATTGATCGTTTCAATCAATCCGAAATCCGAATCAAAATCTATCAGTTGACCTTTGTTACAAAACTGCTGAGTCAATTGTGGATCTAGCTTTTCTATTGAGGCTATTCTTATTCTTTCTAAAATAGAATAGTACTTATAGGTATTTATTTACGTCTGAACGTAAGGAAAACCTAGAAAAGGTCAAATTTTCATAGGAATCTCTCGAGTTCATATTCTCGACATATAGAACAAAGTGTTTATTTATCCTAATTTGAAAACAACTGGACTGATTTTGATAGGGTTTTACTTGGGAATGTTCTATTTCTCCAGAACGTTTCCTAATTTCTATGGGGAGAGAACGTTCTAAAGATCATTTCCCATAAAAAAAAAGTTTCCGGAAATCGCACATAGCATTGTTTTAATATCATGTTGCTTGATTGTCATGGATGTTATCTATATATATGTATTATGTATATCGTCGTCTAGTACTACCCATAGTACATGTTTTGCTTATACATAGTTTAGGTCGATTTGTGTAAGATTGACCCTTGATATTGATTTATTGTTGATAGGAATCTGTGGGTATAACACCTAATCTATATGTAAAAGCGCAATACTGTTCTCTACTTAGTAAGTACCATGTAGGTATGTAATTTTATATAGGAGGTATATACGAGCACGCCACAGCCATAAGTCTCAGCAAAGTAAACAGCGGATTCGAATCAATGTTTAGCGGAGCGGGTCGTCTACCTGCCAGCCACACAAAAACCGCTTCTGAGACATTTTGCACCTGCTCTGTAAGTACTTAAAAAAAAGGCACCATGTGTTCGGGATTGCACGCACCATGATGAATAAAGAGAATTATGAGGTTGGAATTTTTGAAGTTGTGAAATATGTTCAAGTTGCTATTATTTATCGATTCTATTGTAGTATTCACGTAAGTAGTACTTATAAAGTAGTAGTAAACGTATTCGCGTAATTTTGTTGTATGCATCGTGGGCGTAGGATTTGCTCGACTGAAAAGAGCAGTCTTATAATTTTAATTTAGAACGAGATTTATCCAAAATCTCGGTTTGCTAGTGTCAACATAATTGTTAATTACTTTAACAATTTTCGTGCAAGTTTTTAGAGACCCAAAGGGTAAAAACGGGCCCTATTACTGAGACTTCGCTGTCCGTCCGTCTGTCACCAGGCTGTATGCCAAGAACGGTGATAGCTAGACAGTTGAAATTTTCACAGATGATGTATTTCTATTGCCGCTATATATATAACAACAAATACTAAAAATAAAATAAAATAAATATTTAAGGGGGGCTCCCATACAACAAACTTACAGATAATGGTACGGAACCCTTCGTGCGCGAGTCCCATTCGCACTTGGTGTATTTTTCAAACTAGGGGACAAATTCGTATATGAGATGTTTATATTAAACCAATTAGGTACGTAACTATGGTGTATCAGGTGTATGGTTTATACGATAACGCTACATGGGATAATACCTAGTTTATGCAAATATATAAGTGCCGTACTTATCATACATATCCCAAGGTAAGCCAGAGCAGCTTTGGATAAACATTTCTGCTGGGGGATCTCATAATCAAAGAGGACGGATAGAACCATGTTCCGCAATTTTGCTAAGAGTGACATTGCTAAACGTGACTATGTACAATTCCGAAGAATCGTGTGAAATTGCGGGGTAGATCGGGTTGATAACATGTGAACATAGGGGCAGCTTGTCAAATAGCCATTCTGGGAGCGATGAGTGTACAAGATGAAATTCTGATGCCGGCTTTACATTTTTATATGTAACTAGCTTTTGCCCGCGACTACGTACGCGTGGAACTTGATAAAAGGGATTAAAAGCGCCTAAGCAAATGTAAGAGCAATTGTGCTTTTGGTCTAATAATTAATCCCACAGTAAGCTCTAGTAGGTTTGTGTTATGGACACTAGACTAGTACTTATATAGATAAATACATATAACATCCACGACCCAGGCACAAATATTCGAGTCCCTCGCAGAAATATTTGCCCTTGCCGAGATTCGAACCCAGGACCTTGCCGAGATTCGAACCCAGCGTCGTCATTTATGTCTCCTAACAGAAAAGTTGAACCCCAGTATTTGTGGCGTCAGAATTTCTAGAAATCAATATTGTATTAGCGATGGAAGATGGTGACACTTGTTGTCAAAAATACCTCACAAAAGTATTTTTATACTTATTATAGTCCTGATTATCAGATTATATTGACTACCATTTGATCCTTTAAAATAATATCCCCTGATTAAAATAAAGGCTACAAGAAAAGAACATGCCTAATCCTTTTTTTTTCGGAAAACGCGATTTTATGAAAATGTAGAGCTCGCGATGATCTCAATAAAACTGTTCGCTTTAAGCAAACGTTCTTTTCATGACACCCTTAAAAAGGCATGTGTAAACTAGACAGATTTCTATGCTATAGAAATAGGTAGGTAGGTAGGTGCTAGGTTGTATGTAGAGTCCGTTCCAAATGAACGATTTTTTGCCCCCGCGTCTTACGTTTGGGCTCAGTCGGTAAATGGGGGAAGGTCGGTGTACCAGGAGGGCGAGGGTGTACACCCTACCGAATTTAACGACCTTCGGCATTTCCGAACACCTACGTGTATTAATGAAAAAATTGAGCCGCGGGCCAAACAAAGATTGACGGTTATAGGTAGCTAGCGTGCGCTTAACTAGACGTAAACAAAATTTGAATATGGAACAGACGTTCCAGTACAAAAATAAGGGAATCCGTAAGAAGCCGGCACCTATATTTTTGTACAGGCTTTTGACCACCTAGTCTCATATCGATACTAATAGTTCACACTCGAAGACACTAATTACAATTTTTTGTGTATGAAATTTCAACTCTATAGAGTTGTGCAAGTGTGTTCTAAGGTATCGTCTTCATAGTATTGTCATAAGGTAAGCTTCCATTGAGTTGATTCACAATCATAATGTTAGAATCAAGGTTCAGAGAACCAACCTGTACCCTTACAGGTTTGCTAAAGTTAGTTGTAGACTTGAATATCACTATGTTGTAGACAGAAAGTTATCCAACCGTATAAAGTAGGAACACAGGACATGCAAAGTATACTTAACGAAAACCAGAGATTTCCAGTTCCCCGAGGAATCATTTCCAAGCTCGTATATGTCTACTAAACTTGGCATCTTATTAACCCGTATATGTAAAAAGATGGAAGGTACCTACTTATAGGTAAGTACTTAAGTCGGTTCTTAAATAAATCAAAGCGAAAGTTCAGCGAGCGTGCCGGCCGGTTGGATTGTTTATTTATATAGGTACGTGTACTCAGGGCATGATAGTCCAGTATCTAAACTAAATTACCTACGTAGGTATCAAGGCGTGGCGGAGTAAATTGAATGAAACCATTTTATTTTGTTTAGGGGCGTATTTTTTTTTCAATTCCTTAGTTATCTTTTGTTATTTCTTAGCTTTCTCTGGATTCGAAGTTTGAACATTAAGTAAGTATTGCCTTGTGTGTGTGTGTTATTAAAAGCATTAAAAATATTGAAAGATTGTAAGTGAAGTGAACTCGTAACGCAACATGTGCCGTCAAGGATTTCTTGAATGCATGATTCACCTTGATACAGTCATCGCAGCAGCTTATAAAAAACGATTTTTAATAACATCACAAGCCTTTTAGATTTCTAAAACAGTTAACTTTAGGTGCTAAACGATTTAGGAATCGATTAATTGCGAAATTTCGGCTGTCTGTCGACATGTCCCAATGTTCCACCCACTGTGACTTGATTACGACTGTGTTGTGTCCATTCTGATAAGTTGATTACTTATTTGGTATTCGATCTAGATATCAACTAGTAATCGAATCGAGTGTCTTAATCTACATCATTTCGCGAAGACTGCAGTAAATTCATCAAATATTATCAAATCAACAACAAAGTATTAAATGTCATGTATGAATGAACCATCTTACAGTATGCAAATCAGGCTATTTGAGATTCAGTAAACGAATTAAAATCTAGAGAAATTGATACGGCAATTCCGCTCCGCACGGACAAGACAACATCGTTATCGATCGTGTCCGCGCATTCGCCCGGCCGGCTTTATTTGCGAACACAATTTTATCACACAAAAGCACTGTAAAATGTCCTTGAGGATGCTTCCCTATTCGTACCTGTACGATAGAAGCGGTGTAATACCGGAGCGCACACAACACTTGAAAGCACAACACTCGCGAAAGGACGGCGGCGAGAACCGACCCGCCCAAACGATAGACGCGGAGTGAGTAAAGTAGGTATTCAAGCAACATTCAACGGCCAATGACACGAGTAGAAGGAGATGGATGAGCGTGCTTCTCGCTCGCACAATACAGATACGAAGGGGTGATCCTTGCCGAAATGCACCGAATAATCACGATTTTCGCCGACGAAAGGACCCTAGTTTGCGCGCGCAGGATTCAAGCAGAAAAGTCGTTCGACCTTGCGTACTGGTACTACCATTGAGCGGAGATGAATAAAATGTTACGCACATCCTTGCTGAGTAGATTCAAGTTATGTTTTGTTGCTGCCGGTAGATGTCGTTATGTAGATGTGTGGCTGTGGTGTGCGGTTTTAGATGTGGTCGAACTTAGAATAGCCAGTAGTTATAATGCATTCATAATAAAACTAAAATAACTTCATACTATCATATCCCCGAGTAGAGGCATAGTGGCGATGGCGATAAATGTGCCTTCAAGGAATAAAAGAGTGAGCTAAACTGCCGTGTTACGGTAATAGGTCGTATCTATAAACGGATGTCATAGTAAGATACGTCCTTTTACCGTAGCGTGGCGTGGTAGTAAGTGAAGTGCGAAGAGCTAAAGACCTGACAACCGGCGGTCATTAATTATAATTTTGATGACACTGTTGGCGCAGTTTGTAGTGCACCTGCCTACCGGGTTCGAATCCCGGCCAGGGCAAATATTTATGTGATGAACTCGAATATGAAATATTAGTGCTTGGGTCCTGGTTATTCTATGTATTAAAGTATAATATTATTCTAAAAATATGTATGTCGTCGTCTAGTACTTCCCATAAAATACAAGCCTTCTTGAGCTTAATTTCGGATTAGATCGATTTGTGTGAGGTTGTTTGAAATGTATTTAGTGTCTGATATTTAATGTTGTCGGTGGGGTACTGACTTGCGAGTGTAGTCGCACATTTGTTGCAAAAATTTCAGCCACCTGAGACATCATGAGCGGCGCTCTCATTAAGCCAAATGACGTCAGCTAGTGTCCAGACTCCAGTCGCGTGGCCGAAATCGGTCAGAATACCATGATGATGATGATGATGATGATGATGATGATCTTGTACAGTCGCCATCAGATATATCGCAGCATATAAGGCGTTCATAAATATGTAAACACAACTCTTATTGACTGGCGTTACAGTGCATGTTCATATATTTATGAACGCCTTATATGCTGCGATATGTCTGATAGCGACTGTACTCGACAGCCGAGTGGCCGACAAACCCACTGTTGGACAAAGACCTCCGCAATGATGAGACCGTGCAGTACCTTTATGCGACGGTTTCCTGTGATCTTGCTCAGATCATCGACCCGCGTCTAGAATATCTGGTACATGGTGGAATCTTTATGCTCCAACTAAAGTGAAGTCGTAATTTTAATATATATTTTAAGGGTGAGAGGCAATAAATTAAAACAATAAAATAATGTTAATAGTTTATTCAATATAAAATTGCAGAGAGTAACATAACAGCAAGTAACAATACATATTATGGCAGTATCTTTTTATAACTGTTTAATACAAAACTATATAAACCGATAAATATTATTAATAAATAACCTTATTATCTTTCTAATAATTGATTTGACACTGGTAATTGAAAAATTGATCAAAAAGTTTTAGATATTTTGGAAGATTTTGCTTTGATTATAGTTCATAAAATATATTTTGATTTGAATGTTAGATTTTCAACTATTTAATAAGTAAATAAAAACCATTGCAAATATTATGCAGTTATAAATATCGTTACAATTTTTATTTATGGCACAAAAATATCGCAAATACATATATTTACGTTTACATATCAATATAAAAATAACATTCACGCATAAAATCAACGAAGATAAATATTCACCTAACTATTATGCAATTTGCTTACTCTAAAAAGGTGTTTATTAAATGTTGTCTACATACTATGCGTTTTCAACGTTTCATACTAAAATCTCAATAGGTTTCCTTATAATAAAGTCTTATGGCAACGACTTCGCGCGACCAGCGGTGGCGATAGGCGTGAGCGAGACAGTGTACTCGGATCTTCCGCTCCCACCCATGGTATAAGAAAATAAGGTGTGGCACCCATTTTTGCAGCTGGTCACGCGAATTGGTGGCCGTTACATCTCCCAATTAGTACATAAATATCAATCAAAGCTACCAAGAATCGCAAACTGATCGAATGCAAGCATAAATCACTGGGTTTTTGTTCTCCATTTTTAATAAAATCATCCACCCAATTATAATAAAACAATTAAACTACATATCGGAATAATAAATGGGTGGATCAATTTTTTCGTTATTCTGTCCCGTTCCCGTCACCTAGGAGAAAATGGTGATTAAACTTCTTAGAAAAGTGTTGATAATTTATAATATTGGTATTTTCAAGAGATTATTCGAAATAAGAATGGGCTTATGACTGCTGCAATTACAACACTTTTGTTGAATATTGCCGCCGAAAATCGTAGTTTTAAAGAGTAACCCAGGGGACATCACCATGGCAACAAGCAACAGAAAAAAGTTGATTGACCCAAATATCGGAGGTTTTTTTTTAATATTATTCAGTGAATGACCTTACCAAAAATAGCTTACAACCCGCCAACACCTAGTTAGACACCGATACAGTTAGGACTAGAAAGATATAATTATGTCAATTTATAAACAGGGTAAACCAACCACATGGTAGTCGCACTTTACATTGGTATGTGGAAGGCAATCAAGTGCTTATAGTCGTAAAATAAATATTTACAACTAGTATCTGACGTATTAATATATCAAGTCCGAAGTTTAATTTCAATGTATGTTATAAAAAACTGCGCAAGATCGGGACAAGTGGGTCATTGAGCCAAAATAGTTAGTTATAAAAAAACAAGTCTTTGTGAAACTTGTAAATACCCGGCAGTCACAAAACGAAGACACAATTGACAACATTTTATATTTCTAACAGGTGAAAATTACTATGGAAATTAAGAGAGCTTTGCGTCGAGTACACCCTTAACAAATATTAGAATTTTGTTTTTTTGTATGTAAATACGAATATAACGAAATATAAGAAAATACATAAAATAA
The DNA here is from genome assembly GCA_947623375.1 of Apotomis capreana. Classification (NCBI taxonomy): domain Eukaryota; kingdom Metazoa; phylum Arthropoda; class Insecta; order Lepidoptera; family Tortricidae; genus Apotomis; species Apotomis capreana. The sequence continues at coordinate 5,100,965 of OX392499.1, forward strand.
GCGAAAACTACGACAACTATGCCTGCATAGAGTCTTTGACCTATCCGCGAAAAAAATAAGCTGTCAATAATGTATTTTATTACTAGACACAAGACTAAGTAACCTTTCCATTGAGTCATAGTTTTGGAGTTACAACATTTTAGAATGAAATTAATAAAATAATGAATTAACTCGGGAAAAATATAAAAACAGTGATTACGTCCTCTTTATAAGCGGAACACAGGAAAGTAATAAAATTGTAGGCTTACAAATATGAAATGTTGTCAATTCGTCATAAAAACTGGACTAATGCTAATGAACTGATACTTAGATGGTTTACCCTAAAAATTTAGAAACGTCAAACGTGCTCTCCATCCACACATATCTATAATGTTACATGTTCTCTAGTATTAGACCCTCTCCAGAATTACAATAAGGTCTCAAAACATCTAAATAAGCCTTTCTCAGCGTTTCTTTAAAAATACAAGTCCATGTCGATTTTTCTGAACCTCTAGCACAACTGTGATACGCGACTCTCGCGCGAGAAATATTACCTTTCTTTTTCTTTGCTGTACTATGAGATAGTGACGGGCGATGCCACGTCCTTTGAGTATTTATAGACAATGGAGGTGTCATAACGTAAACTCTTCGAACAAATTTTTTCGCCAATTTTAGCGGGGGGCGAGGTAAACACGTACAGCACACCACCAAAAGACGAATAACTCAACAGACACAAATTTTGCTGTTGCGATAAACGCACACTACAGCAAAATTCAACACATCAAAAATGACATGCACACAAATACAGTTTTCACGTAACTGTGCAGCATACATACGAACAACATAGTGATGGGACACATTTGAAGAATGAGTCAAATCATTTGAATGAATGAACTGGTTTGTCTTATAGGTACTATTTATTATGAAATTTGAAAAGTGTAAATTGTGTAAGTATATTGAAGATGTTATCCAATAAATATATTTGTTTCTATGTATATCTGTCTATATTTATTGTGTCCTTAACACTCTCGCATAACTGAACTGTGAAATAAAACTGTCGCCCGCGGTTGTTTCGGGCTTAAACAATCACTGACTTCTAAAAGAAGTACACTCGACTTCATATTGTCGTTGCTAAAATGAAACCACTTCATTTTCGCCATTTTGGCGCTGATAGCTATGTGCAAGTTGTGTGAGCGTCCATGGATCTAATATTAGAGATTCACAGATCAAAGAACCGTTTGCATGAATTGGCAATTTTAGTAGACGTTCACGCAGGATGCTTTGAATGGGCACTGAAAACAACTGTCATTCCCTATGGAATATTTAGTCCAACGTGCTTGTAGTTTAGATGTCAGTGAATATAACCTTCAAGAAAAGAACGTACGCCCATCTAAAACCCAGCAACTTACTAGTAACTCTTCTGGCAGTTGCTTAAATAATTTCTTATGCCTTATTTGATTTTATCTGACTTTGTTTTTTTTAACTAATTTATTTTATAAAGGTGATTATATGAAACCACATATAAAGTGATTTAAAGGTACGAGTAAAGAATGAGTAAAAAGAAAACAATAAAACAAATTGTTACTAATTAATTAGAATTACCACATATAAAAATAAAATAAAAAAGATATAATTAAGTAAAATATATTCATCTATCTATCAGCCACAGACGTCAACTGCTGAACATAGGCCTCCCCAAGAATCGTCACAACGCTCGCTACGCTGCGCTTTCTTATACGTGGTCGCCACTCTAGCACTTTGCTGACCTAACGGCCATCGATTCTCCGGGCTACATGGCTTGCTCATAGCCACTTCAATCGTGCAGTCCTGTGAGCTATGCCGGTTACCTTGGTTCTTCTGTGGCATATCCTCATTTCTCATTCTATAAAAGAAAAGAAGAATAAGGAAATAAGGAGGAAGCAGTGAAGATGGAAAGAATATGAAATAAAGTCTATAAATAATAGTATATGTATAACGCATTTACTCATAGCCCAGCACTAAATGTTCCTTTTACGTAGATGTACTTTTAGCCAACAATTATTTTCATTTTCATATTAAATTTCAACATCGTATGTCTAGAGAAAGGTAATATTTCTAATTCATCTTACAAGATTTAAAAATAACATACATCTATAGGTACCTATTATTAAATTCAATCACTACATAGTATAGAACAAAGTCGCTTCTTGCTGTCTGCCTGTTTGTCTGTCTGTCCCTATGTATGCTTAGATCTTTAGAACTACGCAACGGATTTTGATGCAGTTTTTTTTTATAGATAGAGTTGTTTCAAGTGGAAGGTTTATAATATGTATAATACATGCATTATATATTAGCTTTGCACCCAAGCCGGGAGGGCCGCAAGTATATAATAAAACACTAACTATTAAACGAACTGCAGTGATCGAATGAATGAATGATTCATTCAAATGTTGAGTCACTGTTTTCATTTTGCCACATCCCTCGCCCCCGTACCACTGTTTTGACGTACACATTTTTCTGTCGTTTACGTATCGCAACGGTTTTTTCTTTCAATGGAGATTTTACTTCAATACACATTTAATAGTTAATAAAAACACTTACCTGTGATAGGAAACGCGATCTTGTGGCGAATTTGAGGTGTTGGATCGTCTTTTACACGAAAATACTGCACAATTCACCATTTTTGAAGAGAAATGTCACGCGACACGGAATGATGCAAAATGACAGTGAAGTGACTTTAAGTAGTTTTATATAACGTGCTTGACCATTTGACCAATTATTTTGCCGGAGGGGGTCGCCCATGCATGGCATCTCCTGTCTAAATAAATACTCAAAGGCCACGTCGTACGACAAGAGTCGTGAACCGTAGTTGTGCTACACGGGCTGGGAAGTGTTGTAAGGAGACCGTATGTTGACTGCCTTGATTTGGCTCATAATTGACCTCGCCGAAAAAGTATGCACTGAGAACGGCTTATTTAAGATATCAATTTTCTTCCATTTTCCCTATATCAACTTCAGAATTAGGCCACTTCAATGCCACAAGTATCACTCCCCGTTCCACTACCACATATATAATTCACAGCACGATGGTATTTTTTCTATGATCTTTTTAACGGCATGCTGTGAAATACTTTGTTATCAACGAAAACTCCGCACATATCAATTTAGAACAAACCATGATATATGCCATCATCGATTCAGCAGCAGACACTAAATGGGCTAGCATATATTTCCGCCACTTCGCTTGTCACGCGACTCAGTATCATCTGTCTTGCTCGCGCGGTATTGAAAGGAGAGTGACAGTATTTGTCGCGAGTCATAGAGTCTTGTGTCACAGTATGCCAGAGGTGCTGGTTTCGAAAATAGAGTATAGTACGGCTCTTCCCAGGTGAATTTTTCGCTTCGAGCCCTAATCTTTCAAACAAAGGCCATTGTCTCTATTACCGCAAAGCCGCTAGCTAATGCGTTAGCACGAGCCACTACAACATTCATATGAAAAACAAACGGTATCGTTATAGTATTAAGGTTCAAATTTAATGTCACTGATATTCTATATATTGCGTTTTGGTAGTGTAGGACAATAGACCACCCCGACGAAATACAGCATTCATATTATTTTGATTTGAACCTTAATACTATGACGATAACGTTTGTTTTTAATATGAATGTTATAGTGGCGCGTGGCAAACTCGAGCTAGCGGCTTTGCGATAGTAGATACAATGGCCATTGTTTGAAAGATTAGGGCTCGAAGCGAAAAATTCACCTGGGAAGAGCCGTACTATATTAGGTTTTGGTTGTGAACAGATGTTCTGATAGCGGCCTAATCAGGGAGCCACGGCTGTAAGGTAAGGGCGTGTCTAGACTTGCGGGATCTCGTGCGGCGCCGGCAGTTTCTCCCACGAAGGTTCCACGCCCCATATCTCGCGCGCGTACTCCGCGATGGTGCGGTCCGACGAGAACTTGCCGGACGACGCGATGTTCTCGATCACCATCTCCGCCCACTTGGCCTGGTCCTGTCGACGAATACATAAGCATATAGGTGACATTGGAAGGCCTCCAACAAGGTGGACCGACGACCTGGTTAAGATCGCGGGTAGAAATTGGATGAGGGCGGCGCAAGATCGATCGTTGTGGAGAACTTTGGGGGAGGCCTTTGTCCAGCAGTGGACGTCTATAGGCTGATATGATGATGATGATGATAGGTGACATGTGGATATATATACGTTGAAACTACTTCTAGGTGGACTTGGCGACAAAAAAGGCACACAGGCACCTAGGAGGCGGTGGATGGACTGTGTAGAAAAGGAATTACGAGACAAAAGCGACTTGGAGAAAAGAGCCAGGGGATTAAGCAAAATGGAGGAGGATTCATTGGATTTAGATACGTTTCTAAATAAACTGTGCCATACAATTAAAATAGATATTTTGATGTTATATATCTAACGTTTGTTATACACCTTGAACGGTATACAAAACGAGCTTATACAATATGAGCGTATATAATATGAATATTATAGTATAAGTTTTTATGTCTTATATTACTTACCCATTCTAAACAGGGGGCTATGCGGCTCTTCAAGAGTGGAGTAAATAGGTTCTTAAAGGGTCGTAAACGTCCAGTAACGGCGGTAACTGCTTAACATGAGGCGACCCGCATGCTCTTTTGCCACCGTCGTGGCACAATTGAGACAAGGTCAGGAGAGGACAAGGCTTGTTGCCGCAGTGATGTTTTGTGGAAGTGCAGGAATAGGAAGTAGCTCAATACGTCGACTACGCACCTGGTACGCGTCGGACACGCGCTGCTGCGCCTCCATGTACGCGTCGTAGTCGGCGAGGTGCAGGAAGCGGTCGTGGTGCAGCAGCACGTCAGCGATGTGAGCGAAGCGGCCCGGCTCGCCGGCGAGAAGACACACGCACCTGGTACGCGTCGGACACGCGCTGCTGCGCCTCCATGTACGCGTCGTAGTCGGCGAGGTGCAGGAAGCGGTCGTGGTGCAGCAGCACGTCAGCGATGTGAGCGAAGCGGCCCGGCTCGCCGGCGAGAAGACACACGCACCTGGTACGCGTCGGACACGCGCTGCTGCGCCTCCATGTACGCGTCGTAGTCGGCGAGGTGCAGGAAGCGGTCGTGGTGCAGCAGCACGTCAGCGATGTGAGCGAAGCGGCCCGGCTCGCCCGGCGAGAAGACACACGCACCTGGTACGCGTCGGACACGCGCTGCTGCGCCTCCATGTACGCGTCGTAGTCGGCGAGGTGCAGGAAGCGGTCGTGGTGCAGCAGCACGTCAGCGATGTGAGCGAAGCGGCCCGGCTCGCCGGCGAGAAGACACACGCACCTGGTACGCGTCGGACACGCGCTGCTGCGCCTCCATGTACGCGTCGTAGTCGGCGAGGTGCAGGAAGCGGTCGTGGTGCAGCAGCACGTCAGCGATGTGAGCGAAGCGGCCCGGCTCGCCGGCGAGAAGACACACGCACCTGGTACGCGTCGGACACGCGCTGCTGCGCCTCCATGTACGCGTCGTAGTCGGCGAGGTGCAGGAAGCGGTCGTGGTGCAGCAGCACGTCAGCGATGTGAGCGAAGCGGCCCGGCTCGCCGGCGAGAAGACACACGCACCTGGTACGCGTCGGACACGCGCTGCTGCGCCTCCATGTACGCGTCGTAGTCGGCGAGGTGCAGGAAGCGGTCGTGGTGCAGCAGCACGTCAGCGATGTGAGCGAAGCGGCCCGGCTCGCCGGCGAGAAGACACACGCACCTGGTACGCGTCGGACACGCGCTGCTGCGCCTCCATGTACGCGTCGTAGTCGGCGAGGTGCAGGAAGCGGTCGTGGTGCAGCAGCACGTCAGCGATGTGAGCGAAGCGGCCCGGCTCGCCGGCGAGAAGACACACGCACCTGGTACGCGTCGGACACGCGCTGCTGCGCCTCCATGTACGCGTCGTAGTCGGCGAGGTGCAGGAAGCGGTCGTGGTGCAGCAGCACGTCAGCGATGTGAGCGAAGCGGCCCGGCTCGCCGGCGAGAAGACACACGCACCTGGTACGCGTCGGACACGCGCTGCTGCGCCTCCATGTACGCGTCGTAGTCGGCGAGGTGCAGGAAGCGGTCGTGGTGCAGCAGCACGTCAGCGATGTGAGCGAAGCGGCCCGGCTCGCCCGGCGAGAAGACACACGCACCTGGTACGCGTCGGACACGCGCTGCTGCGCCTCCATGTACGCGTCGTAGTCGGCGAGGTGCAGGAAGCGGTCGTGGTGCAGCAGCACGTCAGCGATGTGAGCGAAGCGGCCCGGCTCGCCGGCGAGAAGACACACGCACCTGGTACGCGTCGGACACGCGCTGCTGCGCCTCCATGTACGCGTCGTAGTCGGCGAGGTGCAGGAAGCGGTCGTGGTGCAGCAGCACGTCAGCGATGTGAGCGAAGCGGCCCGGCTCGCCCGGCGAGAAGACACACGCACCTGGTACGCGTCGGACACGCGCTGCTGCGCCTCCATGTACGCGTCGTAGTCGGCGAGGTGCAGGAAGCGGTCGTGGTGCAGCAGCACGTCAGCGATGTGAGCGAAGCGGCCCGGCTCGCCCGGCGAGAAGAAGCCGCTGCGGATCTGCTCCACGCATTGTCGGAGCTCGGGGTTGCGCTCGTAGTAATCGTACGCGTTGTATCTGTAAGAAATGCGGGATGGGTTTAGCCGTGTTCATGTAAAATTAAACTATCGCAAAAGTAAAGCTAAATTACACTTTCGACGGACAAGAAAAAAAAAAGTGGAACTCTTTGCCGGCACATGTTTCCCCCTTCTTACAACATGGGACCTTTCAAACGATGCGTGAAGAAGCATCTCCCGGGCCAGTTTCTTGCCAGCTGCCACTGCCACTTGGGCTCCCCTTTTTGTTCACCATCAGACGAAAAGAAGCCACTATGTTGACCCAGATAAAAAAAGAATAGTAGTCATTCGCTAGTCTTTGTCACGCGATATTTTTTTCTATTTTCTATGCACTGCGAGAAAGACTGCATCGGTAAAGGTTCCGTTGAGGATGAACAGCAAGAAACTGGTTCTTGGCCCCAATTTATTTTTTAGACCTAATCTATACTATTATAAATTTCAAAAATTGCATTGAAAATTAGTTTTCTATGGAGACAAATCGTTATTTCAGGAAAAATCTTAATACCGCAATGCAGGATTTGTACGGGCCCGCGGCGGTTGGTAAACAATTGACAACATTTCATATTTATAACAGGTGGAAATTAATATAGAGATCGACAGGGCTTTATGTCGTGTACCTTAAAAAAAAATCTTGGAATTTATTCTTCTGTATTTAAAGAAATATAAGAAAATACATCAAATAACTGCAATCTAAGACAATACGGGCTGAATAGGGTTGTTGTCTAAACCAAAGAGCGAAAACATAGATTTTTTTTTATTTGACGTTGACAGATGACAGATGCATACCGAGTTTTATAAGGTTTTTTTTTAATAAGAAAACCGACTAAAGTAACCGTTCCATTAAGTTCTGGTTTTGGTGTTGCCACATTTTAAAATGAGCATGTTTTTATAAATTAATAATAAAATAAATAATCATCTCAGAAAATAAATAAAAACATAGATTACTTCATCTTTTTAAGCAGAATTCAGAAAAGTAATAAAATGATAGTCTTAAAAATATGAAATGTTGTCAATTATTTCCTTCCTCTCATGACGCCGCTACGGCATAGGATGTCTAGCCAAAGATTAAAGTCATATTGCGTCATTCACGCAAACTATTCGGTTTAGAAAAAAAATATTTTAGAAACCTCGATATCATTTTTGAAGTCCTATCCATAGATACCCCACACGTATGTGTTTGATGAAAAAAAATTCTTTTAGTTTCAGTTCTAAGTATGGGGAGCCCCCAATATTTATTATTATTTTTTTATTTTTGCATCAAAATCTTAATGCGGTTTACAGAATACATCTACCTACCAAGTTTCAACAGTATAGCTCTTATAGTTTCGGAAAAAAATGGCTGTGACATACGGACGGACAGACGGACAGACAGACAGACATGACGAATCTATAAGGGTTCCGTTTTTTGCCATTTGGCTACGGAACCCTAAAAAAGACAAGGTAGAACACCTCATCTCCTATCTTCCCGGCAACCACACATGATATCAACAGCGAAATCGACTCACCCTTTCTTCTGCAGCGCGTCCACCTCATCGACCCTCATGCCGAAGATGAACAGATTGTGTTCCCCGGCCTCCTCGGCCATCTCGACATTGGCGCCGTCCATGGTGCCGATGGTGAGCGCGCCGTTCAGCATGAACTTCATGTTGCCGGTGCCGGAGGCCTATTATTTTCATTTATTTATTTCATAAGTAAGTACAAACAACATTACATTTTATTACAACGGCATCGTTAAACCAATTTGGTTTGTCTCGATGCTACATTCCGCAATCCGCAATAAATAATAATAACATTATAAACTAAAAAAGTAAACAGAATTGCACTGAGCGTTATCAGCCAGCGCGCTGCAATAACCGGTCCGCGCGCCCACTGTACAGGTTGCTCCATAAGCGATGCAATAATATTATAAAGATCGACTAACAAATTGTTCTAACATCTGTTTTTTAAGAACGTTGGGAGTTTGTTTATTAAATCTGGTATTATGTACTCTGATGTTCTACGTCCGTAATAGTTATGTAGGTTTGTGTACCTCGGTGCCCGCCGTCGATATTTGCTCGCTGAGGTCCGCCGCCGGCATGATGCTCTCGGCCAGCGTCACGCGGTAGTTCTCCAGGTAGATCAGCTTTAGCTTATCGCCGACGTCCGGGTCGTTGTTCACCTGATGGTAACAGTAGATTGTTTGACAAGGAACTATATACAATCTACAGATCTCACACGCAACTACCAAGGTGTAATTCAGAAACATTACAGATAACATTTTTGTCCGCCCGCCTCTTAAGATGGCTTTAACTGTAGCTTAATTCAATCCCAAGATCCAATTTTTTCCGTGTCTTGAATAGCGAACTCAAAAAAAAGTTGTTCTCGATCCAAGTCAGCGAAATTTTTGTTGAAATTTTGACTAATTTTAGAAAATCTCAAAAAGTTACCGCAAAGGTGTAAAAAAATCTGGTTGAATAATTCGATGATTTTGCTAGAGGCTTTGAGAGCATAATTGGTGGGGACGTAGGTTAAAACCCTATTTTTCTTTTTTCGCTTCCATATAGACATTCTAAAAAAAATCTCACCGTGTTGCCGACAGCGCAGGCCAGCGCAATAATCTGCTTGGCGATGTAGTACCCCGGCGCGGCCTTGCCTCCGAACATCACGGTGCGCGGCGTCACCGCCGCCGCCGGGTCGCGCTTGATCCTGTTGTACATCGTGATCACGTGCAGGATGTTCAGCAGCTGTCTCTTGTACTCGTGAATACGCTTCACTTGAACATCGAACACGGAAGCCGGGTTGATCTTCACTCCGGTATCGCGCTCGATCAAGGAAGCCAAACGGAGCTTGTTCTCTTGCTTAACTTTCATGACCGCACGCTGGAAGCCGGGGTCCTTCGCCCAACGCTTCAAGCCCTGCAGCTGCTCCAAGTGCACCGTCCATTCCTCACCGATCTTATCACAGATCAGATCGGATAAGCCAGGGTTGCAGAGCAGCAGCCAGCGGCGGGGGGTGATGCCGTTGGTCTTGTTCTGGAACCTCTCCGGCCACATCTCGTAGAAGTCACGGAAGATGGTCGCTTTGAGGATTTCGGAGTGGATCGCGGCTACTCCGTTGACGGCGTGCGAGCCGACCACGCAGAGATTCGCCATGTTCACTCGTTTCTCGCCTTCTTCCTCGATCAGGGACATGCGGCGCATGCGGTCTCCGTCGCCAGGCCACTTCTTCTCGACCTCCTGGAGATGGAGGAAGTTGATTTGGTAGATCAGCTGCATGTGCCTGGGGAGGCAGTTCTCCAACATGGACACCGGCCATCTTTCCAGCGCTTCGGGCAGAACTGTGTGGTTGGTGTACGCGCAGCACTTAGTGACGAGTTTCCAAGCTTCCTCGTAGGGGAGATTCTCCTGGTCGATAAGGATTCTCAGCAGCTCAGGAATAGCAAGAGCAGGATGGGTGTCGTTAAGTTGGATAGCGACTTTGTCCGGGAGGCTATCGAATGTGGTCCTGACGGCTTCCCGAGATCCGAACTTGGAGGACTTGTAGCGGCGGATGATGTCCTGGAGGGTGGCGGCGCACATGAAGTATTCCTGGCGCAGACGCAGCTCCTTGCCCTCGAAGAAGTTGTCGTTGGGGTAGAGCACGCGGGTGATGTTCTCGGCGACGTTGCGGTCGAGCACCGCCTGAATGTAGTCGCCGGAGTTAACTGGGAACGGAAAATAATTATTGATATACGTATATTATCCATGATGTTAGGCTTAAAAGCCAAAACCACTGTCGTTTTCTATCCACATTTACTACCGTACCGCATGTGTAAACGAGTAGTTAGTAAGAAGAAGAAGCTATTTAGGCTACTTTAATCGTAATCCATAAAGACGAGCATAGAAAACCAAAAACGAAGATGTCGGGTAGATCTGAACATGTTCCCATATGTTCAAATCTACTATATATGTGTATTCTATGGGAACATACCGATACTTATGTGTTTTTAAGAGAAATGCAAAAACAAATCGAGAAATTTATTAACATTGTTATTATCGTATTTGTTTACACGCGATGTTTTCGTCTTTGTGCTATTAATATTGTAGCTATAAATAAATACTCGGGCATTTTTCATCGTGACGCAATTGTTATTGTTTATGTTATTGGGAACAAGTCAGTCGCAAATTAAAACGGCGCAGATATCGTTCTATTACTTTGTCAATCTTGTATCCAATCGGATAGCTGGATACGAAAAGTACTCGTACATTAACTAGGTAATAGTACATTACTGCAGAAGCCAGGAAATAAAGGCTTGCCAGCTGAGTAGGTATAGACAGCCTACCGTAGGGAGGTCGGATAGTGATACGAAGCCGGCAAGCCATTTTCACGGCTAAGGTATGTATAGTGTTTTTCTCAAACATATGCAAAGAAATAAATAAATACACCATTCATAAAAACATAATTCAGCTGTTTAGCCCGTTCATGAACACAGACGCCATGTTTAAAAAAAATACTTCCCGGCCTAGGCCTTCAATTTTGTATGAAATTCCTTTGCAGTTCTCTCGAATTGTTCCGCCCGAAACTTGACACTTCGAAGCCTGTTTTAACGCACGTTATGACGATATTTCATTGCAAGTGAAAAAAGAATGTTACAATACGACATGCGATTACTTACAGAATTTTAAACCAGGTTCAACACCCGGTATGAGATTTAAAAAACAAAACATGCAGTTTCTATTCAATCTAAAATCGAAGCCATTGTTTCTAAAAACAGATTTTCTTATCTCTAATAGTTTTCGTTTTCTCCCTCCCGACTCATTTGGATTGATCACCCTGTATATCGATACCTTAGTGCACAATCGTACTAACTTGTCGGCAAAAGTCGTTGCAATTAGGACGTTAGTGCACAACTCTGTGTGGTTTAAACTTCACTGGCAAAAACAAATGTAATTAGTACGAGTGTGAACTAAGGTATCGATATTATACTATTAGTTTTGTACTTACAGAACTTGAGGTTAAAATCGATGGGGCTCTTAGCGGACCAGAGGCGAAGAGTGTTGACGACATTGTTGTTGTAGCCGGGGATGGGGTTGTCGTACGGCATCGCGAACACCACCTGCATAAGACAATTATAAATAAACATTCATTGAATACTATATTTACTGACGCATTTATATGTATTATATGTAGATATATATAGTATAAATATATGTGTATTATTACTTAGTTTATGTACTCATAGTTTTATTAAGTATAATATAGATATCTCGTTTGTACGCAGTGTAGTTTGCCTATTTTCTTCAAATACCCATTCCTTCAATTGCTCAAAAGTTAACTGGAAGAGATCCCTAATAGGGATAAGTTCGCCTTTGTACATGTTTCATTTGTTATCAATGTATTTATAACCAGTTGTTGTGTACAATAAAGTATTTACATAGAATAGAATAGAATACTCTTTATTGCACATCTCAGGAAGAAAGAAATACAAATACAGATAATACTTATCATTACAATACATACACACATACATAAACTAAATAAACTAGGAGGTGCCCGCAACTTTGTCCGCGTATTTATTCCTTAACCGTATATAGACGGATAAAAAGTATCCTATAATCATCTTTGGATGTCCAGCTCTCCCTGTACCGAAATTGGTAAACATTGATCCAGCCGTTTCGGCGTGATGCGAGGACAAAAAATATATATCGGACAACCTCACACAAATCAATCTAGTCCCACAGTAAGCTATATTAGGCTTGTGTTATGGACACTAGACGACGATAAACATACTTATACAGGGTGGAGCATTTGTAAAGAAAGACTGAGCTGACAGGATAGTATCATCTGAGTGATCTACAAGCGACCTATTATAATGGTAAAGCTGGATTTAAAAGTAAAAGTCATCAAAAAAAAATATTTTAATATCAGTGTCAACCCCACTAATTCAAAGCTTTGATTTACATTTTAAATTGATACATGTCTTTAACTCAAGCGATGTTCAAAAGATGCAAGGGTTGATATGTGCAGTTTTTTACACTTATGTTTAACAAACAGTATCTCAAAAATGGATAGAAATATTTACATAGTTCATTGGTGAAACATTAAGTAAAACTCTGAACAATTCTCTGTTTGCTTAAAAGTCCTTCGATCTGTTCCACCTTGTATAGATAAATACATACTTAAATACAAATAACATCCATGACCCAGGCACAAATATTCGAGTTTATCACACAAATATTTGCCCTTGCTGAGATTCGAACCCAGGACCGTCGGCTCAGTAGACAGTTGTTACAAAGAAAATTATGAAAACAGATGGCGCCAGGTTGGCACGGCGCCGCGCGCCCTTACAAAACAAATGACGATCCTGCATCACGCTATTAAGATTTTTCCTGAAATCTAGACCCCTCTCCAGAGAAACATGATTTTCAATGCAAACCTAGAATTTTATAATACTTAGTATTGATATCGGACAACTTCACACAAATCGATCTAGTCCCGCAGTAAGCTATATTAGGCTTATGTTATAGACACTAGACGACGATAAACATAGTTAAATAAATACATATAGTTAAAGCCCTCGTCAAAAAACACTATTTGTCTCTCCCTTAGTACACTGCAATAATAATCGCTCCTCTAACTTTGTGGCTCATACTGTTGTTTTATTTATTACTTTACAATATATTTATTTATTATGTCTAAGTATTTATGAAAGTATATCTGTATATTTTTATTAATGTATGTTTATCACTTTTGTTTTTTTACTTAGTCCTATTATTATTATGCACCACCTACTAATTTCAAACATTCATTTTTCAACTACTCCGCTACCTAAAGGTTGTCAGGAAGAGATCGCTATTTAGCGATAAGACCGCCTATTGTTTACCTCTGCCTGTTATTTTAATGTATCTCATGTTGTGTTGTATATTCCTTGATGTGCAATAAAGAGTATTTGTATTTGTATAAACTTAAATACAGACAGCATCCATGGCCCAGGCACAAATATTCGAGTTTATCACACAAATATTTGCCCTTGCCGGGATTCGAACCCAGGACCGTCGGCTCAGTATACAGTTGTTACAAAGGAAATTATGAAAACAGATGGCGCCAGGTTAGCACAGCGCCGCGCGCCCATACAAAACAAATGACGATCCTGCATCACGCTATTAAGATTTTTCCTGATATCTAGACCCCTCTCCAGAGAAACATGATTTTCAATGCAAACCTAGAATTTTATAATACTTAGTATTGATATCGGACAACTTCACACAAATCGATCTAGTCCCGCAGTAAGCTATATTAGGCTTATGTTATAGACACTAGACGACGATAAACATAGTTAAATAAATACATATAGTTAAAGCCCTCGTCAAAAAACACTATTTGTCTCTCCCTTAGTACACTGCAATAATAATCGCTCCTCTAACTTTGTGGCTCATACTGTTGTTTTATTTATTACTTTACAATATATTTATTTATTATGTCTAAGTATTTATGAAAGTATATCTGTATATTTTTATTAATGTATGTTTATCACTTTTGTTTTTTTACTTAGTCCTATTATTATTATGCACCACCTACTAATTTCAAACATTCATTTTTCAACTACTCCGCTACCTAAAGGTTGTCAGGAAGAGATCGCTATTTAGCGATAAGACCGCCTATTGTTTACCTCTGCCTGTTATTTTAATGTATCTCATGTTGTGTTGTATATTCCTTGATGTGCAATAAAGAGTATTTGTATTTGTATAAACTTAAATACAGACAGCATCCATGGCCCAGGCACAAATATTCGAGTTTATCACACAAATATTTGCCCTTGCCGGGATTCGAACCCAGGACCGTCGGCTCAGTATACAGTTGTTACAAAGGAAATTATGAAAACAGATGGCGCCAGGTTAGCACAGCGCCGCGCGCCCATACAAAACAAATGACGATCCTGCATCACGCTATTAAGATTTTTCCTGATATCTAGACCCCTCTCCAGAGAAACATGATTTTCAATGCAAACCTAGAATTTTATAATACTTAGTATTGATATCGGACAACTTCACACAAATCGATCTAGTCCCGCAGTAAGCTATATTAGGCTTATGTTATAGACACTAGACGACGATAAACATAGTTAAATAAATACATATAGTTAAAGCCCTCGTCAAAAAACACTATTTGTCTCTCCCTTAGTACACTGCAATAATAATCGCTCCTCTAACTTTGTGGCTCATACTGTTGTTTTATTTATTACTTTACAATATATTTATTTATTATGTCTAAGTATTTATGAAAGTATATCTGTATATTTTTATTAATGTATGTTTATCACTTTTGTTTTTTTACTTAGTCCTATTATTATTATGCACCACCTACTAATTTCAAACATTCATTTTTCAACTACTCCGCTACCTAAAGGTTGTCAGGAAGAGATCGCTATTTAGCGATAAGACCGCCTATTGTTTACCTCTGCCTGTTATTTTAATGTATCTCATGTTGTGTTGTATATTCCTTGATGTGCAATAAAGAGTATTTGTATTTGTATAAACTTAAATACAGATAGCATCCATGGCCCAGGCACAAATATTTGAGGTCACACAAATATTTACCACTGCGCCAACCACGTCGTCGACAATAACACATTAAAGTTCACAACAGCCAGTTACCGATTGGCCCAAATGTGCCGTACTGTAAAAATAAGATTGCGACTGTGTCCTGATTCACTAATGGAAAAATACGGGCCTATTTTCGTTTTGTTGTCGATTTCTTATTAGGGTCCCGTATCCAAAGGGTAAAAAACGGGACCCTATTACTAAGACTCTGCTGTCCGTCCGTCTGTCTGTCATTCTGTCCGTCTGTCACCAGGCTGTATCTCATGAATCGTGATAGCAAGTAGACATTTGATATTTACACAGATGATGTATTTTTGTTGCCGCTATAACAAATACTAAAAACAGAATCCATCCTCATCCTCCCAGCCTTTGTCCCATATCTTTGTAGAGAATGAATTCTCAATCGGGGTCGGCTACCTAAATCCCAAAATGTGGCGTAGGCACTAGTTACTCGTATTACACAAGCGACTGCCATCTGACCTTCCAACCCAGATGGGAAACTGGGCCTTATTGGGCTTAGGTGGTTTCCTCGCGATGTTTTCCTTCACTCAAAAGCGAGTGGTAAATATCAAATGACATTCCGTACATAAGTTCCGAAAAACTCATTGGCACGGGCCGGGTTCGAACCACTAAAAACAAAAATACTAAAAACAGAATAAAATAAATAATAACTGTACGGTCCACATACCGCACATTGCCATCTCAGCGAAATAACCAACAATCGCGAAAAGCATTGACTTAGCGTCAGTACACGTTCACATTAGACAACAACCACACGTGTCCTCATTAGCATTATCATTCATAATATCGCGCTTTTATAGTTTACTTTGACTTTATAATTAAAGAGTGTATTTTCGACTATATTAGTGAGTTATTATTACATCCAGCAAATAACATTTCATAATTGGTGTATGTGACACTAGCAGCCCGTACATCAATTTGGTCCTTCGAGCAGAAAAGTAGTGTTCTTGAGTGTCCAAAGTGCAGTATCGCATCGGTTTGACTGGCCTCCCACAAGCGGGTCTCACCAGTTAGATTGAGAAGGCGTCTACACTGTACATAGGAAACAGGAACATTGCTTTACCAGCATCGCAGCACTAGCAGCTGCATCACAGAGCATAACAGCAACTATACAGCAGATCAACAGCAACTTGTGCAGTTAAGTATATTTTTACTATCAAAATGGGATCTATTCAGGAGATATTGGATACCCAATCTCAGCTTATGGAAGCTATGAGAAAGTTTCTTGAAAACTTTAAAAACGACGGAGCAGACCGCAAGACGCCCGAAAGGATCCCAAGAAGGTTACAAATTCTTGACCAGTATTGGGCCGAATTTCAAGCAAACCACGAGAAGCTTTGTGAGGGGGAACACTTTGATCATCCTTACTTCTCCGAAAATCAATACGGCGTCACGGAGCAATTTTACCTGGCCACAAGGCAGCATGTTAGCGCCTTTATGAAGGCGGAACGTAAGCCAGTAGTTACACTAGCAGACCCAGCAACATCAAAAATAGGACTATCGCCCCAGCCAAGTCCTCGCGACCGTGCGGATCCACCCCGCCAAGATCAACCCCCGGTACAACCAACAGAAACGCTTTTGTCGGGAACTACAAGCAATGATGATGTTGCCCCTACCAACACAGGAGCAATAGCAACAGCAACCCGCGGATCGCTCAGCAAAACTGACGAGATGTTACGTAAGCAAGCCAGCAACTTTAGAGCATTTGTCAGAACTGTATCTAACATAACCTTGGAACATATCAACGAAAAGTGGGAGTTTGAGGATGCCATCAAGGCTCTACAAGCACGATGGACTGCCATAGATGCCCTTCACTGGGAAATCGACAGCATTCTAGAAACAAAAAACGTAACGTACGAGATGAACTACAACACATACG
Organism: Apotomis capreana; assembly: GCA_947623375.1. NCBI lineage: Eukaryota > Metazoa > Arthropoda > Insecta > Lepidoptera > Tortricidae > Apotomis > Apotomis capreana. Next base: position 5,118,032 of record OX392499.1, read on the forward strand.
AAATGCAGTTTAACAAAATCAAAAAAGAAATCAATACCAAGATGTGGTCGGTCACCCACAGAGAAAAATCAACCCCTAAAATGGATATTCCCATTTTTAGCGGCAGTTATCAGCATTGGACGTCCTTCAAGGACTTATTTACAGAAGCAATCCACGCTAACCCATCTCTCCCAAACGCTCAGAAAATGCAATTTCTCAAGAGCAAACTAAAAGGAGAAGCAGAAAAACTGATCCAGCATTTACTTATCAGTTCAGAAAACTATCAGACATGTTGGGATATTTTAAATCATAGATACAACAACAAAAAGATGATTTTTTCATCTCATATCAACACTTTACTAAGCCTTCCCAACACACAGCAACATTCAGCAGCATCTATCAAAAAAATTCACGACACAACCAATGAATGTCTACACGCCATCAAAAATCTTGGAGTAGACACAGCGACGTGGGATCCAATCATAGTGCATCTGCTCACTCAAAAACTGGACCCGGAAACGCACAACGATTACGTGGAGTCCTTGAAAACACCACGTGAATTACCAACTCTTGAAGACTTTTTAGAGTTCTTAGAAAACAAATTTACATCATTGGAATCATCCCGTCGCAGACCAGATTTATCAAAATCATATCAGAATCATCAGCATCAAAATGAACCTTCAACAAGCAACAAGAAGTTTCATTCTTACAAAGCATATAGCACTAATCAGAACATGAATGCCAAATCATATTCATTTACAAAAACATCAAACAATTATAATGAACATTATAAATGTCCACATTGTCAGAATGACCATAAGTTATTTGCCTGTAAGGCATTTCTCGGATTACAAACTGGCAACAAGCGGGAAGTAATTGCGAAATACAATTTATGTAGAAATTGCTTATACGATCATAAAGGCAAAGAGTGTCATTCGCTCAAACGATGCCGCGTTTGTAGCGGAAATCACAACACGTTACTTCACGATGCCTACGGTTACCCGAGCCCGAGCACATCAAATCACAAAGCAATTGCCGTCGAAAACAAGAAACCTAACAATAGCAATAGCAACCACGTGTCTCAAGAAGAATTACCAGAAATACTTCTAGCAACAACATTAATCAAGGTCAAAGCAATGGACCAATCAATGGTGACTTTGAGAGCTCTAATTGATCAAGGTTCTCAAACAAGTTTGATTTCTGAAAAAGCAGCACAAATTTTGAGATTACCACGTGAACAATGCAAAGGTGTAATTTTCGGCATCGGCTCAAAAGAAAACAATTCCAAAGGCATCATTAACATAACTTGTACATCACTACACAATGAGTATACCTTTAACACAGATGTATGTATTATGCGAAACCTCATCAATAATTTGCCCAACAAATCATTCAAGAAACCGTCATGGGATTTCTTAGAAAACATTAATCTAGCGGACCCAGAGTTTTACACAAGCCGCCCGGTAGACATCTTATTTGGAGCCGACATTTATTCTGATATTATACAAGAAGGTATCATCAGACACGGAAAAAGCCATCCTCTGATACAAAAAACACGCCTAGGTTGGATTTTGACTGGAAATGTGCAGACGCTGCAATGTAACGTTGTTCTCAACAACGTAGAAGATATTCATAAATTTTGGTCGGTGGAAGATATATCAGAAACATCAAACATGTCACAAGAAGACCTCGACTGTTTACATCATTATCAGAAAACAACAACTCGCAACGAAGAAGGCCGTAATATCGTGAGCATGCCTTTTAAAACAGATTTTGAGGAAAAACTAGGAGCTACGAAACCTATGGCCGTGGCACAATTTCGTCAACTCGAAAACAAATTTATCAGACAGCCGAAATTAGCAGAAGCATACAAAGAATTTATCACTGAATATCAATCACTAAATCATATGGTTGAGTGTACTAGCAACGAGACACCCAGTTGCTACTTACCTCACTATAGCGTCGAGCGCGCGGAATCAACGACGTCGGCATTACGCGTTGTTTTCAACGCATCGGCAAAAATGACAACTGGCTACACTTTGAACGATTTAATGCACCGAGGCCCGAATTTACAACAGGACCTCATGAGCCTCATCCTGCGATGGCGACAATATCAATACGCATATACCGCCGACATAGCAAAAATGTTCAGACAAATATTGATGACCCCTGAACATCAGCAATTTCAAAAAATAGTATGGAGATTATCATCAAATGAGCCGTTGCAGGAATTCAAATTAGCAACTATCACGTATGGGACCAAGGCAGCTCCCTTCCTCGCCATGATGACCTTGAGGCAGCTAGCCATAGACGAAGGTCATAAGTACCCAAATAGCAGAGCAGCACAAGCATTACAAGAAGAATTTTATATGGACGACCTTGTTAGTGGAAGTTTCACTTTAGAATCAGCAAAACAGCTACAGTCAGATTTAATACAGCTTCTTAAATCAGGAGGCTTTAATCTACGAAAATGGTCATCGAATAAGGCCGAACTCCTACAAGATGTCAGCATAACACAAAACAAAGAAGAAGAATTCAACTTCAAGCATTTAGAATCAACAACAAAAACACTTGGTATCAAGTGGAACCCAATCGAAGATCAGTTTACATTTCAGTTGAAAAGCAACTTTACAGGGACACCGAAGACATTGACCAAAAGGTCACTATTATCAGAAATTTCAAAAATATTTGACCCCGTTGGCTGGTATACGCCCTTAACCACCAAATGCAAACTCCTGTTTAAGCAAGTCTGGCTATCTAACATACAATGGGATGATGAACTTCCCGGAAGCATCAGAGCAGAATGGGAGAAAATTCGATGTGACCTTCAGTACATCAACGACTTCAAAATTCCAAGATGGTACCAGACCGGCGAGTCCAACAGCATTGAATTGCATGGATTTTGCGATTCGTCAATGAAAGCATTTGCCTGTGTTGTATACTGTAAGGTTAAAAACAAGATAACACTGGTAGCAGGAAAATCAAGATTAATTCCCGAAAACAAAAATCTAAGCCTGCCGAAATTAGAATTATCAGGGGGCCTATTATTGGCCAAACTAATGAACAAAATACAGCAAGCATTGACTGGTCATCATATCAAGGTCTTTGGGTGGACCGACTCGACCGCTGTCCTTGGATGGCTTCAAGGAGATAGCGGAAGATGGAAACCATTTGTAGCCAATCGAGTTGAGCAGATAAAGCAAGTTATCCCGTCGAGCAACTGGCGATATATCAAATCAGGTGATAACCCAGCCGACAGCGCCAGCCGTGGCATGTCCGGAGCGCAGTTAAAGCAGCATTTGTTATGGTGGAATGGACCCGCTTTCCTACCATCATTCAACGAAAAACATGAAATAGATCACCCGGCCTACGTCACAGAACAGGAAGTACGCAAAACAAAGCTTACTAACGTCACGACGGCACGTCACAGCGATGACGACATAATACAATACATATTAAACAAATTCAGCACAATGACGCGAGCAGTACGCGTACTCGCTTGGATACTACGAGCGATAACACCGAACACAGAGCAAAACGCTTACTTGACTGTAACAGAGCTAAATCGAGCCAGAATAAAAATCATTAAATATGTGCAGGAACGTGACTATCAAGACGAAATCAGTAAACTTAAATCACATAAACAAATACACAAAAGCAGCAAGATTTTGGAACTCAACCCATTTCTCGACGATCAAGGACTACTACGAGTTGGAGGCAGACTTAAGCATGCAAATTTAAGCAAAAATAAAAAACATCCGTACATCATTCCGCATCAAGGCCGTCTGACCGAGCTTATCATAGATCACGCGCACCGCACTATGTTGCACGGGGGCGCACGCCTAACATTATCAGAAATCCGTAACACTTTCTGGATAATAGGCGGAAACAGAGCAGTAAAAAAAAGGTTACAGCCTTGCGTGAAATGCAAGAAGATCAAAGCAAAACGCCTGCACCAACTTATGGGTGATCTACCCGAGGCCAGAATCAACCCCTCGCGACCCTTTGAGCATACAGGCCTTATCAAACGCCCCATAGTTAAATTGTCGCTACTCTCAACCGACACGTCATTAAACTCAGCATACAAATCATTGAAGATATCACAATCAGAAGCAAGCACTGACAACGTAGCCGGCGAACAGAAAACACAGCAATCAAATGTCGGAACTACGGGACAGAATAAATTTTCGAAAAAAGGCTCAAGGACATCAATTTTCACATCAATGGCCTTACTCGTATCATTATTTTTATTCATGGTCGTCTCAACCGGGAACTGCTACTACAACATCACTAAACTGAGCAAATCACTTTATTTGGACCGAGTATCAAGCATGCAAGTCATACATGATGAATGGAAGCTGGTCGTATATTACGACATGGACCCATATTGGGACGGCTCAGCAACATTTGAAAAATACCTGAAGCAAATCGAAAATGTTTGTTCTAAAACAAATACAAACATCTTTGTGACATAATAATGTTACAATTACATCACAGCGATAGCGAGCTACGATACTATAATAGCATGCTACTGGGTCAGCATTTTGAGTCACACATACGAGAACGCCGCGGCCTTGTGGATGGCGTAGGCTACATCGCTAATAGCCTCTTCGGGGTCCTAGACCAACGATTTGCTGACCAGTACGAAAAAGACATCACTATTATCAACAACAACCAGAAACACCTGGCTCTGCTATGGAAAAATCAAACATCGGTAGTTGAAACAGAGTACAATTTACTCAAACGAACAGAAGCGGCAATCGATAAACAACACAAAGTCATCAACCAACATTTGAACAATTTAATAAACGCCACCAATACGCTGAACACAGAAGTTCAAAAATACAGAAATAATGAATGAATTAGCACTGTCAACAATCATCGCCAACAATATGCTTATCAAACTAAAATCAATTCAAGACACATTACGAGTATTAGATACAATAACGGATATTCACCACGGCATGTTTAACATTCACCTACTATCACCCGAGCAACTACGCAGCGAACTAAGCATCATCTCAGGACAGTTATCTCAAGACTTATCTTTGCCCATCAACAACATACAAACAGGGATGGCGAACATTTATCATTTACTGAAAGTTAAAGCAAGAGTTACGCAGCGATACGTAATTTTCGAAATCAAAATCCCACTGGTCAATAGAGAGAGCTTTGACTTATACAAAATTATATTGATCCCGCAACAATACAAGAATAAATCAATCAGCGTGGTACCAGTGTCCAGCCACGTAGCTATCAATTTACGCAAGGATACCTATCTCATTATTTCAGAAAAAGACATACAACAGTGTCTCCGATATGAAGAATCTATTCGACTTTGCCGCACAAAAAAGCCAGTCTTTCATTTCAAGTCAGATGAAAGTCTTTGCATCAAGGATCAGATGACAAACCAATGTCTTACTACTATCGCAACATGCCGAAATAGTTGGACGGAATTAAACAATATAAACACGTACCTATACTACTGTTGTGATAAATGCACACTACGAATCATATGCGAGGATCGAGTTACGGCAACGCAGACAGAGAGTGCCGGGGTTATCGTACTCGGTCAGAGCTGTGTCATCAAGGGCGAAGACTTCACGGTATTCTCCCATAAGGATCACTGGAGTGAAATTAAAACTACATCGGACATTTACACACCAGAAATCGCGCAGATAAATCACATAATAAATATTTCACTCCCACTATCAGAAATCAATATCACTGATAACAGAGTTGAACTCGAACAAATTAAAAATCAAATTCAACAAATGAAGACTGAGACACCTTTAAAAGAAAACATTTCATATCACGACGTACACCAGTACTCCATCATTTACATCTTACTTGTTGGTGCGCTCATATCAATTGGAGCAGCCATCCTTCGCCGCTTGCGCAGTCGCCGCAGCGGGAGCGCCGACATTCGTTCGGAACTACAGGAACAGCAGCTATCATCTGTCGCAACCCACGCTCCACCAATTCAACCTAGAATCCTGGGGCATTCGTCAAGACAAACTTCGATCGTTCAATTGGAATTAGAAACATTACCCAGCAATCCTAGCATTCGCAAGACGACGAAGCAAAACAAAGCTACCTCACCTATTTTGCACTAAGACTAGTTTCCAGGACAGCGGCAGTTTATAATTTAGAAATTTATAAGTTTTAATGTTTTATTTTGTATCAATTGCTTTTATCATAAAACTTGTATCATTTTTCATCTCACGCTTCTCTCGCGGGGCAGCATGTACGGTCCACATACCGCACATTGCCATCTCAGCGAAATAACCAACAATCGCGAAAAGCATTGACTTAGCGTCAGTACACGTTCACATTAGACAACAACCACACGTGTCCTCATTAGCATTATCATTCATAATATCGCGCTTTTATAGTTTACTTTGACTTTATAATTAAAGAGTGTATTTTCGACTATATTAGTGAGTTATTATTACATCCAGCAAATAACATTTCATAATTGGTGTATGTGACACTAGCAGCCCGTACAATAACCATTATGGGATTTTAACATTACTATCACTAATAATTATAAAATCTGTTTAAACTCGCGTAAAAATTGTTAAGAACGGCCCGACATTTTTACGTTGAGTTTAAACTGTTTTTATAATTATCAAAGATGTTTCACGATAGTGTTAGTAATATCTAGACACGCGGCAGCGTGTCCAGCCAAGTTCACCGCAGGAACTGGCGAGCAGCAGCCGTGTGTTATATTACACGAACCGTTTGGAGCCACTTTTGACCCCTCAATAACTCCAAATCTATTCAACAGAAAAAAATGAAATTTGGCTTATGTATTTAGGTCCCTGAGAACAACTAGAACCACAAATTTCATAAATGTAGATGAAATAGTTATTGAGATATTGACGTCCAAAAAACGGCATTTTTATCACTGACTGACTGACTCACTAGTAATCAAAAACCTAACCCACTTCCAGGTGACCTAGAAAGATGAAATTTGGCATTCAGCTTGGTAATTGTGTGTGTACACATATAAAAATCAAAAACAGTGATATTTTTTAGTTTTATTATTATTATTATTTATGCTTGTTGCCTCAGAACTCCGTCATTTATTAACCGATTTGGAAAGTTCTTTCTTTGTTTGTAAGATGGCACTCTCTCTCTCACACACACACCACACACACACACACACACACACACACACACACACACACACAGAGAAGGTTAATAAATTGCCGTGGCGCGGGGACGGATAGCGAAGCGCGGGAGCGCGGCGTGGCGAGGAGCGGTCCGGCCCCTCCCTCTACCCCGCGTCACTCTAGTCAAGACAGGTGGGGCGTCAATTCAAATTTCTGTACAAAAAGTAATGATATCCCATCAAAAACATAAATGTTAAATTAGAGCCAAGTTCTCGCATGCAACGTTGTCGACTTCGCCGACAAAAGAATTGAGATCTATATGGGCGCCAAGTTCTTTGCCCTAAATTTTTTAGATACAAGGACATGCGACATACTCAATGCATTTATTTTACTTGGGGTGTAATTCAATATCAAGATTTGACTTGGCTAGTTTTCACAAACTGACTTAATTTTATCAAAGTAACATAGTATTATTATCAAGCTAACAGTATAAGTAACAGGACGTACACTAACTTGCGTACATACCTTTACGAAAATAGGTTAATGATTAGACAAATGTAATATACATTTATATGTAAAAACTAGCCAAGTCCAGTCTTGATATTGAATTACACCCCAAGTAAAATAAATGCATTGAGTATGTCGCATGTCCTTGTATCTAAAAAATTTAGGGCAAAGAACTTGGCGCCCATATAGATCTCAATTCTTTTGTCGGCGAAGTCGACAACGTTGCATGCGAGAACTTGGCTCTAATTTAACATTTATGTTTTTGATGGGATTCATATTACTATCACTGTCCAAGAGTATAAGTGTTATTCCTGGAATAAAAGGTTGGTCAAAACCAGCCATAGTAAACTAAAAAAATACTTACTTTTTGTTAATGCACTAAAATTACTAAGTACGAAAAGTTAAGTGAACTAACTATCGTCCGTCTCGTTCTGAATGTCATTTTCATACAAATACTCCACTTAAAAGCCGCTAATACCAAAAGGGCAGAAACAAAAGATCAAATGACATTCTAACCCTCCCGCTGCCCACTCTGCGGCTCAGGGCAGTCCATTTGGCAAGCAATGGGCGGCTTATTGGACGACGTGTCGCTGTCTTGACATTGTAGTGCTGCGTAAAAAATCCATCGAGCTGTCTAGACACTATAGACGAGGATTTACCATTTGGCACGACCTGTCGTAGTGTCTTACATTTATTGGATGCACTGAGAACGAAAAATATGATAACAGAATTAACAATATTTCATGTTTTTAAGACTACAATTTTATTACTTTTCTGTATACCGCTTAGAAAGATGATCCGCGTGGTTTGTGGATTTTGACGCCTAGTTTCAAAAAGAAGATCGCCTCTTGTATGTGCGTTTATTGTTAAAACTGATAATTTCCAAAAAACCCTCACTGTCTACTGCTGGCACATTGCCGGGCGTATATTAGACAATAACACCCCGCTACCGTGAATTAGTGTCCAATTAAATCAAGTATAATGTTAGAAACTAAACTGAAAGTGAGCATAACACATGCCTAATATGTTTATGACGCTTAAAATAGAATGTGCATTTGCATGACTAGAGATAAATATCTGGATAACCTAGGCAGTCGTGGCCTTGTGAAGCCAATAGATATAACACGTGTATGTGTGTATGTATCTATGAATGTCCAACCAAGTAATGTACATTTTGTATTTGTGCCTATTTCATATAACTTCGTGCGTGCGACATCTGTCTTCTCAATACATTTTATAACATAATTCGATTGAAATTTACTGAGACGAGGGTTGCGACACGCACAAAGCTATGTGAAATAGACTATAACTATAGGAATAGATATGAAATGCAGATTTATTGGCTTTCTTGACGTTGCGTACTCTATTTGATGTAGACTATATAGTCAACTGCCACTGATTTGTCTGGATAATGTAAAGTTGAAATTCCACTTGGGCACTTAAGCGCACTGATGTTGTTACGTTTTTGGTCTCGAAGGGACTCAATGGGGAATAGTCACGATTAAGTCCCGTTTTTTTTTACAATAATGTATAAAAATCGTGTAATTTTAAATCAATATACGATAAATGTGTTCCTATGTGGATGGATCAACTTTTTCTTGTTGTTATTCTGTCCCGTCACCCAGGGGACAATGGTGATTATTTGATTAAACTTCTTAGAAAAGTGTTAATTATTTATAATATGTCTATTTTCAAGAGCTAGTCTACATAAGAAAGGACTTATAACTGCAGCAATTATAAAATTTTTGTTCAATATTGCCGCCGAAAATCGTGGTTTTACAGAATCACCCAGGGGACATCACCATGGCAACAAACAACAGAGAAAAATTGATTACGAGCTCTTGTGTGCAGCATGCACTTTAGTAAAGCAAACCTTTTCCTCTCCGATAGTTATTTCAACCTTGCACCAACCTTATTAGCGGGCATCGTAACGTGTTTCTATACAAATAAATATCTCATTAGAGGAGAATTATAGCGTTATATAAGTAGAAGCCGCTTTTATAAGCAACTTCATCGAAGGAAAAATTGAGGAGAGAGAGGCAGGGGAAGACTAAGAATCAGCGACATAAAACAAATAAAAGAGAAGGTAAACGTCATGTCGTACTATAGGGAAATCAGGGATGGATGGCGGTATCTACATACCACATTAGCTACAGCGAGTTTGACTCTTAAATTTATGATGATAAATAGCTTATATGTATCATCAAACAATTGTTCGTACTTGAAGAATTTCTAATCGCAAATGTGTGCGATTAATTACATTTGCCGGCGGAATTCTGACCCATATTCAATATCGGTTGCAATCTTATATAACGCTGAAATATAATACCTACCTAATGTTGTGTTTTATTGATAACTAATATTATAAATGCGAAAGTGTGTCTGTCTGTCTGTTACCTCTTCACGCTTAAACCGCTGAACCGACTTACATGAAATATGGTATGGAGATAGTTTGCGACCCGGGAAAGGACATAGGATACTTTTCATCCCGAATACATTTAGTGTTCCCTTGGGATGAGCGGGTAACACCGCGGGGCACAGCTAGTTGTTAATATGAAAAAGTTGAATAGCACTAATGTGACTCAAAACCGTATTTGAAGACACAAATTAGCTACTTAATCTTTATGAAATGTCAAAAACGATCTGTTTGTATGAAGTTTCTATGAATACTGGCTTGTGACGTCATTAAAATCAGTAGCCAAAACACGTTTTCTTTCTAGTTTTTGTGTAATTAAAAGTGATAAGGTGAGTCGGGGCTATTGTAGCTATGGGGTTATTGTATCTTCTTACCATTATAATGGTCTGTGACCCTTAAAATGGTCTGTGTATATATAGGATTGTGTATATATACCATTGGTCTGTGTATCCTATATATACACAGACCATTATAATGGTCACAGACCATTATAATGGTAATAAGATACAATAACCCCATAGCTACAATAGCCCCGACTCACCTTATAAATATTTACCTACCAAAAGTGTGTGGTAGTTTATTGGCTTCAATCATAAAAAATATTTTCACTATTAAACTATTGCACAAAGATATCAAAGCTCAAAGAAAAATGAGAAAAAAATTAAATGGACCTGGGGGACGAGACCGGGGGTCGTCCCCCAGGTATTTCATTACCATTTTTTTTGAGCTTTGATAAATTTCGTATCAATAGTTTAATGTAAAAATTGTGGTGTGTACCCACATTAAAAAAATTAGACATTACATGTTTAATAAATTTATTTTCACTGTCAAATACCGTATTCTGATGTTATTTATTTTAATATATATTTTTATTTAAAAAAGTCTATAAATGCCCTTTCGCTTGGATTTAACTACTAAGTGGCCTAATACGATTTCCAATAAAAAAAACACATGATTATGTCTCAAAGCAACAAGAAGCAGAAAGTTCAAGCTGTAAACTAAACCTAACCCCGGAAGATATTAACTGCATATAATGACATATTTACTCAATAACAATTCATTCATTTCCCATTAAAGATCAATACAATTCCGAACAAACAACCGATAAGACGATTTCCACTATTACTAACGTAATAAAGCATAATAACTGATAAGTTATCTCAGTTCAAGGCATCATCCTCACTTCACGACAGTAGCATGGTATCATAATATTGTAACCACGCCGACTGAGGTCGTTGGCTTACAGTAAAAATAGCCGAACGCAGTGTTTTGAAAGAGAAATGCGAATTTCTTTTAATATCTGAAGGTCGGGGCGTCCTTTAGAGAATGCGAATCGGGAGTCTGTCGTGAGAACGTTCAATATAGTATAGAGTCGAAGTAAAAATAACGAATCACTTGAAAGCCGTGTACGAAATTAATTGAAAATTATGTCGGCTTGATTTTTAATGAGAAAGTCTTAGTAGCGTTCTTTTATTGTTTATTTGCTAATTCCTCTACCCAAAGGTTGTCTGGAAGAGATCACTGTTTAGCTATAAGTAACATTTTTCTTGTTGTCAATAAAGAATTGTTGTATTGTATATTGTAACGTTAAGTCGTAGCTGACCCATCGTTATTGTGGTTAAGGCAAAGGTATCTCACTTCTATCATCAACATTGTTAATAATAACATGTCTCCTTCCCTAAACAAAATCCTTGATAACTGTTAACCGTCAAGAATGTAGAATAAAATTGGATTTCTTAAATTTGTAAGTCAATTGAAAAGATAAAAATAAGTTTATTGTTTTCTTCATGCCAGGGCGGGCGATATTGTGCTGATAAGATTGTTTCAGTGCTTAATTAATAATTTGTACAATAACAGTGTTTAGTAGGTCATAAATAGGCCCCATTGTGCGGCTTACCTAGGACGAAATTTGTTAAAATTCAAAACTTTATTCTGCAAGTAGACTACAATAGCTCTATCATTTACATTTCAGATTCTAAATTACATAATAATAATAAAAAAACATTCATCATCATAGTAGTAATGCAACAGACAAATTACTGGGGATATTTTATAGGGAGATATATATTGTGTTAGCATCTTTATACCAATAACCTCCTTATGGTAATCCGCAAAACGGCACATTTTCCTGTTCATTGTCACATTTAACGACTAACATTGCAAAGTTATATTTTTTAATTTAAAAGTACCTACTGTATAAAACTCGAAAGAGAGAAACCTAATGTTAAATCGTGTTCAGCCTAATTCATGTAAAGTTCAAGGCTTAATTTATCAGTATACTTTGTACAGCCTACCAAGTCACGGTCCGGTCCTGCAGGGATAGTGGCGCTGCAAACAGCTCTCATATGGCAATAATGAGCATATTCATTGCACCTCTCATTCTCATTAACCATATTCAAAACATTGTTTTACCGGAATGCTGTTCAATCCTTCGTTCTTCTTGCGAAATAAATACCGAACCCTATTGAAAAAACTTGACTTCCATCACTGTGGATAGTTTTGGCTTGATTATGCAAAAATTACTTGAAATTTGCGGAATATTTCCTCTTTGTTGGAGCGGAGCGAGCGAAGCGAGCGAAGCTCCCATGGATCGACTCGAATGGACTTTGTAACAATGCGCAGATCTCAGCGAGTTCTCAACCGATTTTAGAAATTTTTGTTTTAAAATGCACAAATTAAATTTCGCTAGGTCGTGACGAAGAGAAAATTTCGAAAAAAAAAAAAAAAAAAATACGCTCCAATCTATGGTGCAAGCTTAGCCGGTAGCTGACTCTGCATCGACCTAGATTACATCAGTGACATTCACCGACGTTCAACGTCAGTTACCAAAAAATTGTCGTCTCGTTACCAGTAAAATAAATGAGTACCACTAAAAAGTGGAAGTTGACCGGCAGCATGAACTCGGGGCGCGCCTTCTCCCACGGGTTGCCGTAGCGCAGCCAGTCGGCGGGCTCCCCCTGCCGTTCTCCGTTCTCAATCTCCTGTGCTAAGATGCCGTACTAACGCTGCACCCCTCTGAGTGTCGACCCACTTCTTGCCCTGAGGAGTGTCGACCACGCGCCCGTAGAAGTTGACGGGCAGCATGAGTCGTTGGGCCCGTCCAGCTGCTCGCCGTTCACCTGCGCGGAGATGCCGTAGTAACGCTGCACCCACCTGAGTGTCGACCCACTTCTTGCCCTGCGGGGTGTCGACCACGCGCCCGTAGAAGTTGACCGGCAGCATGAACTCGGGGCGCGCCTTCTCCCACGGGTTGCCGTAGCGCAGCCAGTCATCAGGCTCCTCCTACTGTTCGCCGTTCTCAATCTCCTGTGCTAAGATGCCGTACTAACGCTGCACCCACCTGAGTGTCGACCCACTTCTTGCCCTGAGGAGTGTCGACCACGCGCCCGTAGAAGTTGACCGGCAGCATGAGTCGTTGGGCCCGTCCAGCTGCTCGCCGGTCACTATCACCTGCGCGAAGATAGATGCCGTACTAACACTGCACCCACCTGAGTGTCGACCCACTTCTTGCCCTGAGGAGTGTCGACCACGCGCCCGTAGAAGTTGACCGGCAGCATGAGTCGTTGGGCCCGTCCAGCTGCTCGCCGGTCACTATCACCTGCGCGAAGATAGATGCCGTACTAACACTGCACCCACCTGAGTGTCGACCCACTTCTTGCCCTGCGGAGTGTCGACTACGCGCCCGTAGAAGTTGACCGGCAGCATGAACTCGGGGCGCGCCTTCTCCCACGGGTTGCCGTAGCGCAGCCAGTCGGCGGGCTCCCCCTGCCGTTCTCCGTTCTCAATCTCCTGTGCTAAGATGCCGTACTAACGCTGCACCCCTCTGAGTGTCGACCCACTTCTTGCCCTGAGGAGTGTCGACCACGCGCCCGTAGAAGTTGACGGGCAGCATGAGTCGTTGGGCCCGTCCAGCTGCTCGCCGTTCACCTGCGCGGAGATGCCGTAGTAACGCTGCACCCACCTGAGTGTCGACCCACTTCTTGCCCTGCGGGGTGTCGACCACGCGCCCGTAGAAGTTGACCGGCAGCATGAACTCGGGGCGCGCCTTCTCCCACGGGTTGCCGTAGCGCAGCCAGTCATCAGGCTCCTCCTACTGTTCGCCGTTCTCAATCTCCTGTGCTAAGATGCCGTACTAACGCTGCACCCACCTGAGTGTCGACCCACTTCTTGCCCTGAGGAGTGTCGACCACGCGCCCGTAGAAGTTGACCGGCAGCATGAGTCGTTGGGCCCGTCCAGCTGCTCGCCGGTCACTATCACCTGCGCGAAGATAGATGCCGTACTAACACTGCACCCACCTGAGTGTCGACCCACTTCTTGCCCTGAGGAGTGTCGACCACGCGCCCGTAGAAGTTGACCGGCAGCATGAGTCGTTGGGCCCGTCCAGCTGCTCGCCGGTCACTATCACCTGCGCGAAGATAGATGCCGTACTAACACTGCACCCACCTGAGTGTCGACCCACTTCTTGCCCTGCGGAGTGTCGACTACGCGCCCGTAGAAGTTGACCGGCAGCATGAACTCGGGGCGCGCCTTCTCCCACGGGTTGCCGTAGCGCAGCCAGTCATCAGGCTCCTCCTACTGTTCGCCGTTCTCAATCTCCTGTGCTAAGATGCCGTACTAACGCTGCACCCACCTGAGTGTCGACCCACTTCTTGCCCTGAGGAGTGTCGACCACGCGCCCGTAGAAGTTGACCGGCAGCATGAGTCGTTGGGCCCGTCCAGCTGCTCGCCGGTCACTATCACCTGCGCGAAGATAGATGCCGTACTAACACTGCACCCACCTGAGTGTCGACCCACTTCTTGCCCTGCGGGGTGTCGACCACGCGCCCGTAGAAGTTGACCGGCAGCATGAGTCGTTGGGCCCGTCCAGCTGCTCGCCGGTCACTATCACCTGCGCGAAGATAGATGCCGTACTAACACTGCACCCACCTGAGTGTCGACCCACTTCTTGCCCTGTGGGGTGTCGACCACGCGCCCGTAGAAGTTGACCGGCAGCATGAGTCGTTGGGCCCGTCCAGCTGCTCGCCGGTCACTATCACCTGCGCGAAGATAGATGCCGTACTAACACTGCACCCACCTGAGTGTCGACCCACTTCTTGCCCTGCGGAGTGTCGACTACGCGCCCGTAGAAGTTGACGGGCAGCATGAACTCGGGGCGCGCCTTCTCCCACGGGTTGCCGTAGCGCAGCCAGTCGTCGGGCTCCTCCTGCTGTTCGCCGTTCTCGATCTTCTGCGCGAAAATGCCGTACTCGTACCTTAAACCTGTGGAGGAGTTACACGGTCAGTGACAACATAAATACCTCCAAAGCTAGTTGGTTAAACTGAGAGTATCTCACTTAAGGGTCATGCATTGTGCTGGTTTCGTGTTTACTGGTATAGCTTGTTTTAATCGCCATCTAGCTACTCACGAGAGCATTGGCGCCCTTCGGATACATGGTAACGCGGTAGCATCCAATGTGATATGATTAAAGCAGTGAACACGCACCCTCTCTTCTTCTTCTTCTTTATTAGGCATAAAATTATTCCATCTTTTATGTATATGCTTTCCTAAAAAATCATAACTAATACTAGGTGCGCTGTAGACCTCGCAAAGATTGTTTGAAATGGCAGAAATATGTATTGTTTACGTTTCCAAACCCTTATATCCGCCATTTTGAAAAACTTAATGTGATTTATTTACTTTAATTACCGAACCTGCTCACACAATTTCAAGTTGAGAGATACGATCATAGGCGACAACATCCAGCCATCCTAACATCCGAAATTCGGAATTGAATAATGCTTGGCCAAACTGAAACAGATGCTTCGGTCACCGGGTCAACAAGAAAGCAAAAGGATAGGTAAGCCGAAAGCGAAAAGACGACACGTTCGTAAATTTGGAAGCATAACTACAATCTGGGAAATAGTAACGAAACAATTTTATTTCACCTGATTAACCGTTATCTAATTCTTACATCGCCGTAGCACGCAGGTGCGTCGGCAGAGGTCAAGGGTTCGTACTGTTCGTAGTAACACGATTGTGTCATGTATGAGTATGACTCAGAAAACCCGCACAACAAGAGATAAAGTAATCACGTGCGCGATACTAAATAAAGGAATAAGAAAATATGCCAAAACAATAATTAAAATATAATGTTTTTAAACAAATTAACACATGTGCTATGGCTCGAGCACTGCTCCGGTAAACCAGAGGTAGTAGGTTCGATTCCCATTTGTACTTCAGTGGATTGCGTAAAATTTTGGCTTCTTATTTGTCCTTTGTTGTATATACCTAATAAACCAGAGCGATAAAAGTGCTGAAAAATAACATTTCTTCGATATTCTGAAAAACATTTAATCAATAACATTTGAACTAATAACTCCAATATGTTGACTTCACGTTTCATATCTGCAAGCTCATAACTCATAACATAACATCATGCATGATATACATATTTACATGTGATTTAGCTTGCCTTTGCTCAAAGTCAAAATACTAACAAGATTTCAATACCAATTCAGTTAAACGACGAATAGCATTTGTCAGTATATACGTAAATGTGCCGAGAGTGAATACTCTGTTGCTGAACAAGCGAATAGCTGCATCCTCGACCCCGTAGTAACTTACCCTCAGTTGATAGGTACTGAGGTCAATCGCCATTCGCCGGTCAATTTGTGAATAAGAAACCTACATTCATTTTTTTCGTCAGGGCTCAGACATACAAACGCAAAAGCCAGCTTCAAAGTTGTGGCTGGAATTTTGCCACAACAGCCGGAGATGCCGTTTTTGTCGCCAAACATACATTTTTAACGCTATGTTATGCTACGAGTCCGCAGTAAAGAATCCTTAATTTGGTAATGTACCTATGCAAGGATCAACATATTCTTTGATTGATTCTCTATTCAACCTTAGCGAGCCTGGAGGGAAATCGGAAATCGAAATTCAAAGTTTGCACGCCATCCCTCTCGATCTAGTATCAAACAATATTTGAATGAGCGGGACTGAACGATACGAAGTTCGAATATTGAACACCGGAGTAACCATCCTGAACTTTCGACCTCCGTTTGTGTAAAAGCCGGTTACGTAAATAAGTTTAGGTTCAGCTGTAAACGGCTAAACATGTGAGCCAGGCACCAGGCCAACCTAGCTATTATAATAGTAGTAGGTAAAACTACCCCAGTTGTGTTAAAACTAAGAGCACTTAAGTGGAAATGGGCAGGCCATGCTTAACTAAAGAAGATAAATGGAACAAACTAGTAACACTATGGTACCCAAGAGAAGGCAAGAGTAAGAAAGGAAAACCGTTCAGGAGATGGGAGGATGATATCATTAAGAGAGCCGGCATAACCTGGACTAGACTTGCAAGGAAAAGAGAAGTTTGGAAACGGAGGCCTCTGCTAAAGGGCACACAGATTAAAAGAAATCAAAATATATATTTATATAGCTTTTGCCCGCGACTACGTCCGCGTGGAACTTGGAAGCATGGAAGCAACCTCGTACAACACGATAGATATCCACCTAATCACCTTAATTAATAAAAGGGATTATTATAAGCGCCTAAGCAAATGTAAGAGCAATTGTGCTTTTGGTCTAATAATGACTTTTCCTACAGGGTCACCGCACCCCAACAGAAATGTTCACTCACTTTTCAATCTTTTTAGGTATAATTTCCAGGATGAAAACTATCCTATGTCCTTCCTCGGATCTTAAACTATATCTATGCCAAATTTCATCAAAATCGATTCAGGGATTTAAGCGTGAAGAGGTAACAGACAGACAGACAGACAGACAGACACACTTTCGCATTTATAATATTACTAGCTGTGCCCCGCGGTGTTACCCGCTCATCCCACGGGAACACTACATTTATTCGGGATGAAAAGTATCCTATGTCCTTCCCCGGGACTGAAACTATCTATATACCAAATTTCATCTAAATCGGTTCAGCGGTTTAAGCGTGAAGAGGTAACAGACAGACAGACAGACAGACAGACAGACAGACAGACAGACAGACTTTCGCATTTATAATATTACTAGCTGTGCCCCGCGGTGTTACCCGCTCATCCCACGGGAACACTACATTTATTCGGGATGAAAAGTATCCTATGTCCTTCCCCGGGACTGAAACTATCTATATACCAAATTTCATCTAAATCGGTTCAGCGGTTTAAGCGTGAAGAGGTAACAGACAGACAGACAGACAGACAGACAGACATACAGACAGACGGACAGACAGACACACTTTCGCATTTATAATATTAGTATGGATAGTAAGTATGGATAATTTAACTATAATATGATGTATCTGAGGAAATGCTGTAAATAAATAAATAAGGTAACGTTAGCAAATGCCTACAGTTGTTCAGTCTTCATTTGGTGAATTATGATAAATTGGAGCGCCGCCAGCGGCGCGTTGTCAACCGGCTGAATTAGTTTATTCCCGTGAATGTCGACTGTTTGTGCGGTTATTGTTCACTAGTTTACGACTTTGACGACGCGTTTAGCCTAGTTGGTAGCAAAACTATTCACCTAGTTGGTTGTACAAATATTCCTTAAGTCTTGAAAAAAATCTAAGTATCATACGCATTTGAAAGAAAGAAAGAAAGAAAGAAAGAAAGAAAGAAAATAAGTACATGGAATAAGAAAGAACAGCATTGTCAGAACATTTTACGAATAGGCCGGTTTGTGTAGAACAAAATATTTATTTGCCTGAATGTATATTACATATTATATCTGCTCTGCAACAATTCTAGTATCTCTGTTTAGCTCTATGGTTGACTGGTAAAGTATGCCATTAGGTTTTAGTCCGCTATTTGTTTTGTGCAATAAAGTTTCAGTAAATAAATTTGTTTAACTAAATTGGCAAAATGAAAATACTTTACACAGTGAATCATTTACTACCTGTGTCTGTTTGACGGAATTTACACTTAGTTTTGCAAATTATGTCAAAGTTCGTAAGGTTCGTAGATGTGATAGATGTGGTCTTGTTTCGGTCTGCATGAGGACAGCAGCAAAGCAATATGTTTGTTCATTAGTGAGTTCATGGAACTCATGGAAGTTCATGCGTTCATTAAGTGCCGTGAATTTTAATTGGAATTGCTTATGGCAGATTTGATTTATAGGTAGTCTGTTACCAATTTAGTAAGTTACAAACAGATTAAGTTATGTAGAAGAAGATGTCATACATCTCTATATACATATATAAATAAATAACAAGCTGAAAATACAAGCTAAAAATTAGAGCTAGACAAATAAACTTAACATGATTGAAAAAAAAAAAACTCTGTTTCAGGTACCAATATGCTGCAACATTATTTTACCAATAACATGACAGCTCTCTTTAAAACCCTGATAGCAAACAGGGTGTATATAAGACCTTATGCAGCCTGTGCGCTACTTGGGAAATGACTAACTCTATTTTATGTAAAACTGCAAATTTCAAGCGTATAGGTCAACTACGCAGTTATAATATATATTAAATCATTTATAGACATAAATACTCACCATAACCATATGCAGCCAAACCAAGTGTGGCCATAGAATCCAAGAAGCACGCAGCCAGCCTTCCCAAGCCTCCGTTACCAAGACCAGCATCTTCCTCGAGCTCCTCCAACTCCTCGATGTCCAGACCGAGCTGGTACAGGGCCTCGTCCACCGTGCCCTGGATGCCCAGGTTGATCATGGTGTTTTGGAGCGAGCGGCCCATGTAGTACTCCAGCGAGAGGTAATAGACGCGCTGTTGGTGAAAAATTATTTTAAATTGATGGGAAAATGCATACAAATATAATTTAATGTTGAGCTTGAATATGTACGTTCGCATTGCCAAATTGGGCGGTTTAGTTTAAAATAAATATAAGTGTGGTTCAGAAGGATTAAATATAAAATGATTAAGCAAAACAAAACACTTGTTGTCTTTGTATTCATAGTTTAAATAAAATACTTGTTCTTTGCTTAGTACCAAAATAAAGGGATTAAAATTCAAATTCATAAGTTTAGTTATCTCTAATCATGGAAGGATGGAATGAAACTTATAGAATGTTCATAATCACTACTATTCATATAAAGAATAAATATAAATATTTTAATTATAAATGTGCACTAATTTTCAAACTTTCATTTATGCAACTATTCAGACTAAATCTTACTACAAATTAAATGTCAAAAAGGCACGGTCCCACCTATTAGAAATTATCTTTATTCTGATTTCTACCCTCTTTGTAGGTTTTGTAGCTAATGTTGATAGTTTGAAGTATTTGGAGTCTAAATAAATAAATCAATCAATGGTCACTTAGTGAAGATGTTGAGTAAGTATAAAAAATAACAACATAATTTGGTAATAAAATATAATTATGCTACTCAGTTAATAACAAGCAAAATTCAAAAAGTGTGTTCATGGGTTTTAGACACAAGTTATTTTGTATCCACTGCATGATGATTGGCAGTAATTTAATCTGGTGATATTTTTTGTGAGTTCACAAGAGTCAATTTTATGATGAAAAAGGAGGGTAGGGTACCAATGGCATCATTAATGTATGGTAGCATAATGGGTAGTAAACATAACACCATGACTTAACAAATATATATTACCTTGGGGTCCTTCTCATAGTAATACTGTTGCGTACGAATCCAGCGGGAGACGAGGTGGTCGCGGACAGTGTGCGCCAGGGCGAAATAGTAGTCCCTCGGTGTCGCGACATTGCGGTCCTTCACCAGCGTGTAGTGAACGTGACGGTTGAAGGCTTTCTTCACCTCCGTCACATTCTCTACGGCTACGATCCCCCGCACGGAGATCTGCTTACGCTTGTCCTGATCAGATTGCACGCTCATTTTGACTAGCTTTCAATTAAAAATCGCGCGCCCGAGACGATCCTCTGACTGAACGCGACTGACTGGCCCTCGCTTAGGGCCCACGGTATCGGTCACCTTGAGAAGGTCAAACTGAACCAGCGATGTTATGTATCGGCTACCCGGCTATTGACGTCGCTGGCGACACTGTCGATGACAATTTTGTGTATTCATGAATGACAACTGGGACCAGTTTTAATTAGATCCAGTTATCGGTTGAAAAAGTCGGTAATAATAAATGTATTCGCTTTTTTGTTCATTTAAATTCGTAAATACAAGAAAATTAAGAAGTAGATTGAAGATAGACTTTCAACTTCAACATTTGAGTTAGTTTCATTTGACGCAGATATTTCTGAGCATATTTATTTACGAGTATGAGGTGTTGAACGATAAACTTGGACTATTAACATTACGAAAATAAACCAAATTATCTTCATAAATTGGTGACACAAATATATAAATCAACATATTTTTAACTAATTAATTTTAAAGAATAGCGTTACAGTTTTATATTAAAACAAACTGCTGCCTGTGAATATTGAAACGCAACGTGAAAATAACTATTGATATCGGAAACGTCAACTTATTTTGACATTTTATACGTCAATAATGACAATCAGCTGGCTGTCAATGTCAGTTCTAACTTACGTAGGTTAAAGGTAAGTAAAAAAACGTCGCATAAACAAAATAAAAAAGATGCGTGAGCTGTCTGAATGCGATTCACGTTTTATACCCTGTCACGCTCGCTCTAACGCGATCCAGATTTATACGCGGTACGTGTCTCGCTCACTCGTATGGCCGCCGTGCTTGGAGCTCTCGCTTAACCGCTCGCCGCGCCGCTTGCCGCGGAAAGTCATGGCATGTCCGTAAGAGCTCACGGCCTGTGCAGATGTAGTGAATAATGATTTGCCATCGTTTTTTGTCGGAAAAGTACTGTACAGCATAATTTCTCTATTGATTTCGGTGAAAAAGTTAAATGACAACTTTCTGTTCTAGATAGGTAACTGAAAAGATTGCCGATTTCATGTGTTCTTGTACTGACTCGCATAAATAAAAAATTGCATTCCAATCATCTAGCGGCTTCCCGTGATCCTCACAAGATCGCAGGTCCAACCTGTAGCAAGCTTTGAAGCTTCCTAAGCTGCATTTTCCGGTTTATGATCGCTACTTCAGAATCTGTGTGGGCATTCTATGCCCCATCCGATTCTAAGTACCTAATTCACTTTAAAATTTCTTTGAGCTATTTTAACTTAGCTCCCCTGCTTACCTCAATATTTTTGCTTACACAAAGAAACTTCGATCATAACCCTCTCCATTACCAACTATGGTAGAGTAACTTTCGATAAATAAATTCGCCCAAGATAATTGGTAATAACCAAGTAATAACTAACTGGGACATTGTAAAACATTATTCATAGTGAAATTATGATAAATGAAAGTCGTTTATATATAATTGATAATTTTATTATAATTCACTGTTTTAAATCAATGAGTGCAAAAGATTCAAATTTCCAAAGGGTCGCTTCACGAAAATTGGCTATTGTTTACACTAACGTGTTTCCATTTTCATCTTTCCTTCGTCTAAAGCTATCTCGCTCGTTCTTGTAAAATGTAAACGATATGGTAATATAAAGTGCAAGACGACTGTTAGGAGCGCGTCAGTGTAGACCATATAGCTAAGGTTTTTAATAACCATAACAATAATGATTTACAATTTAGCAAGAAATTTCAAGTCCGTTGGACGGATTTTATAAAACGTCATTAAATAGGTTGGTACTGATGTGATCTATGTAAATAAAAATATTCAAAATTATACGCAAAAAAAAAACACCAACAACTCATTAATAACATCGAAATGCATACCTAATTATGCTTAAAAAATATTATATAGATACAGACATCGCTTATCAGTCCTCAGTCCCAAATTACCTCAGGTGTAAGAGGTAAGGTACTTATAAATAAAATAAAATAAAACTTTGTATACCTACATGATCACTGCTTTAACGACTGTCAGTAATTATGCAAGTACAATTGATGATTAAACGAACTTACCTGTAAGTGAAGTTCTATCACAATTATACGAAGTGTTTCATCCGAAGAGATTAGTAACTTATATTTTTATTTAACACATGTAGTAACGCATAGTGTTACCACTTCGAACACGTAGTTGAGGAAATTTGTGTGCTTGCGCTGGCAACACAAACATTTTTTTTTTTTTTTTTTTCAACTACCCTTCTTGAATTCCACTCGGGCGCCATTGTTCATTAAGTTTAAAGCATTATGGTATTTCCACGGTAATATTAGGGATGATAATGATGGGTGGGTGGGATTGCGTTACTAATCTCTTCGGATGAAACACTTCGTATAATTGTGATAGAACTTCACTTACAGGTAAGTTCGTTTAATCATCAATTATACTCGTGTTTCATCCTCTAGATTAGTAACTTATATTTTTATTTAACACATGTAGATGTTGAGAGCAAACAGTGGAAATATCATACCAACAAATAATAGGTTTTGTTTAGTATTTCAAAACTATTTATTCCTTGCCATAGAATAGAAATAGAAATTTACAGAATGACATCCTGTATATAACATTTCCAGTTTAATTAATTACATAGTAATAAAACAAGAATTTAATACCTTGATGCTTAATTAAAGAAATCAATCCTTAGAGCATATTGATTTAGCAAGTTCTAGATTATCATTGGTTATAATGTTTCTATTGTAGAATTTAGCGAAGACAGTGGAATCTCCGCTCCATCCCGCAGTCTTCCGTATGGTATCAAGGTTGACGCCTAACTTGTATGCCATGGATGTAGAAGCATGACGCGTACTGTGCGAGGAGAAGATGGAGATGTCGATTCCACTGTCTTTCAGTACACATTTGATCCAACGACTAAGTGTTTGTGATGTAACACACTGATGTGGTTTTTTAATACCTATAAATAAATCATTTGAATTACGCAATTCTTTTGTTTTATCGATGTACGACAGTAACGTTTTTGCAGGGCATATTTCAGGACGTTCTGTGAAGAACGGTAAGTATAGAGTTGGTTGTAAGGTACCAATTCGTGAAGTTTTAATCAATTTACTGATTTTGATTATAATTTGATCGCTCAAAATCGAAATATTATCTATATTAACTTTGGACAGAGTCTGTATTCTATGTGCTGTCACTAAAGCGAGCAAAGTAACGCACTTTTTCGATAATTGTTCTAACGTTAGGCTTTCGTTTGGAAATAATGAAGACATATGATTTAAGACTTTTGTTACGTCCCATGTTATATTATATCGTGGGGCTGGAGGTCTTAACCTGTAGACTCCTTTACAGAATCGACTTATACGAGGGTCATCTGATATAGATCCTAATATACACGCTAGAGCAGATCTATAGCTATTTATGGTGCCGTACTGGCCACCAGAGTTAAATGTTTGAGTCAGAAACTCTATTATAATAGGAATCGATGGCTCATACATGTCTACTTTATTTTGTATACAAAACCGATACCATCGTTTGAAACAAACATCGTACTGTTTCATTGTGTTCTCCGCCAACGAGCCTAACATAATGTCTATGGCGGCTGACGGGACGTGTTGCCGCAATAGTGCCGTCCGGACAACACTCCGGCAACCAGGATACTCGCTTGAATGTTCCGGTTGCTGTAATTAGATATAATAAAATCGTTACTATGGAGTTGTATTATATCAGACACCAGGAGGCGCATAAATAATGGGTACCATGGCTGCGCGGGCCATTTTGGTACTACCATAATTCCTTCTGCGTTGTCTGACATTATTTTTCTTAGAGCTTTAAGTATCATGGACACAGGTGGGAATGCGTAAAAGAAAAAACTTGTCCATGTAATGGTAAACGCATCAAATGCAAAAGCGTCAGGATCTCTATGCCACGATACGTAAATATCACATTTATTGTTAATTCTGGTAGCGAAAAGATCTATTTGTGGTACTCCATATTTGTTTGTCAATTTTTGGTACCCTGGCATAGAGAGCTCCCATTCGGCGTCGGGATGTGAGCGTCTGGATTCCCTATCGGCAAGTATGTTGTCCGATGATTTTATGTAGGATGCGACGACAAAGATTTTTCGATCTATACACCATTGCCATAAGTCTCTAGTAACCTGTGTGAGGTGTGGGTATTGAATACCTCCCATACGGTTAATATATGCAACTGCAGTCGTGTTGTCAACACGCATGAGTATTTGGCAATTATAATATTGTTTAGCAAAAATCTTAAGCGCGAAAAAAGCCGCTAGCAGTTCTAAATGATTTATATGGAGAGTGGTCTCTGATTGAGACCACCGCCCACTAGCGGTTTGACCCTCACATGCCGCGCCCCACCCAGTTGTTGAGGCGTCAGAAAATATTTCGGTCACAAAATGATCATCCTTAATTTTTTGCACGGAATCTACGATAGCATTTGTCCACCAATCTAGATCAGGTATGAGGGAATCAGGTATGTCCATATAATGATCATAATTATTATGACCTTGTAAGCTAAGGAATTTGGCACGTTCCAAGTTTTTTGTAAACAGCCACCCATACTCGATTGCGGGGCAAGCGGATATTAAGAGACCTAGCAATTGAGCAAATCTTCTTATCTTACAGGTATTCAATAGTTTAATTTTTTCCAATTCTTTTTTGATTCTCATTCTCTTTTCTACCGGTAAACTCACTTGCCATTTACGTGAATCTAATATGTATCCTAAATATTTACAGGTTGTTTTCGGAATATAGCTACTTTTTTCTTTGTTAATAATAAAGCCAAGAGCTGTTAACAGCTTCTCGGAGGTTTTTAAGTTGGTCAAACATTCTGTGTACGTGTCACCGATTAAAAACAAATCATCTAAATATATCGATGACAGGAAACCACACGATCGTAATAACTTTAGTACAGGTTTCATTAGCTTGGTGAAAATATATGGTGCGGTGCAAATCCCAAATGGAAGTACATTAAATTGATATAATTTGTCGTCTAAAATGAATCTTAAGTATTTTCGTGATTCTGGGTGGATGCTTATTAAAAAATAAGCGTCTTTTAAATCTAAGCTAGCCATGAAACAGTCCTTAGACATAAGTTTTAATGCAGTGCGCAAATCTTCTAATTTGAAATGCTGGGTTGTCATAAATTTGTTTAATTCTTTTAAGTTTAAAATAAATCTCATCTTTCCATTTGGTTTTGGTATTAAAAAGACGCTTGAGATAAATTCACCTATGCATGACTGACATTCGGAAATGGCTCCGATTGATAAAAGGTTTTCGATGGCCTCTTTAAAGTGTCTACTTTCGACGCTGGAGTGACTTGATGTCGATGGTATATGAGTTTGGATTACGGGCTTATCAAATTTGACTTTATAACCTTCCACCCATGAATTTACTGCATGGTCGTTAGTAATAAGTGACCATTGTTTGGTAAAATACGTAAGTCGACCAGCGTAACGTACCGAAGAGGTTAGCGGCGGCGCGTCTGCTTGTGCCGATGCGACGACTTGTGCGAGGAGTTCACGCGATGATGACGACTCGGAGCTGCAGCCGGCTGCTTGGGTGGCGGACCCGTCGGCTGTCGGCGAGCTGCGGGTCCCGCCCGCCAGTTTAAATTCTTCGACGTATTGGTAGGAGCTGCTGGTTTAGTTTTCTTTGGTGGCTCAATTTTTAAGTCAATGACAGACTTAGACACTGCTTTCGCAGTCTTCAGAGTTTCGGGTAAATCGGTTCCGAATAGGTATTTATCTATTTTTGTGGTCAGTAGTTGTTCCTTAATTTCCTTCTTAATAGAATAAAGAGCAAAGTTTCTTCGTGCTACTGACTCATTATGCTGCAAATCACATAAGATGCGACCAGTATCCATGAGCTGTTTTAAGAGTTGGTTATCTCTCTGTTTTTTACCAAGTTGAGACGTCAAAATTTGACCTATATTAGTAATGGCAGTTGCCATTTGTTTTTGGCGTGACTCGATAGCTTTGTCTCGTTTCACAACTAATTCCGTCAAAGCGGCTTTAATTTCAGTATTTAAATGTGGAGCGGCTATAAGCTTACAGTTTGACGGGACTAAATATTTTTGAAGAAGATCATTTTTTCCTTCTTTATCCAGTCCTGAGGTTGCGATATATTCAAATCTGTGCGCGACGTCTTTGTTTATCTCATCGCCAAATTCAACAGACAACGACGGATCCGTACCCAGGATTTCGGTCAAGTCTTCTATGCCGATTTGTTCTGCATCTTGTACCTGTGGCGTGATTTCTGTGTGTTGTACGCTCGTGCCCGGGACGGCAGGCGCGGGCAGCTGCACCACGGGCACCGGGGGTGACGACGCTGCCGTGGCGGCGCCGCGATGCGCGTCGACTACCGGTGGCTGCTGTGAGGGTGCATCACGGGGCGCAGGCACGTCGTTTGTCGGTGGCTCGGCGGCTTCTGTCTCACGCAAAGGTGAATCTCGGTCTGCAAAGTAACAATATGGTTACGTTTTACGTAACGTACTTGACGACATCAGTCGAAACAGTCCCACAGACGGATCTGGTTAAATGTTCGTGTAGGGTGCTCTGACTTGCATACATATACGTGGCGAAACAGTCCCACAGACAGTTCTGAGTACGTAATGTATTTAGTCACATGGGGCGAAACAGTCCCGCAGACTGATCTGGTCCATGTTCGTATAAATGTAATGCAGCGAAATAGTCCCGCAGACTAATCTGATTGCATTATTTATACGTCAGAGTTTAGTTGAGCATCGACTGACCATTTGGGTATTCCGGTACTGGCACAGCGTTTTCTGAAGCTGACGAGCACGATGAACAGGACGATGACGACGACGAAGATGATTCACTGGAATTCCTACGGCGCGAACCCGACCGCTTCAATTGTTTTTCCAGCTTTTTTAAGCGTTTCGCTAAAAAGGCAATTTCGTCCTCGCTTTTTCGCTTCGGCATATTGTAGGTGCAATCACTCGCGAGCTGATTAATCCAAGAAGGTCCGAAGTGGTTGGCACGAAAAATGCGAATGAACAATGGCGCCCGAGTGGAATTCAAGAAGGGTAGTTGAAAAAAAAAAAAAAAAAATGTTTGTGTTGCCAGCGCAAGCACACAAATTTCCTCAACTACGTGTTCGAAGTGGTAACACTATGCGTTACTACATGTGTTAAATAAAAATATAAGTTACTAATCTAGAGGATGAAACACGAGTATAATTTAAGTTAGACAGCATTCGAGTTTAACATTCCTTTTTTCTATATAGATAAGTACTTAGTATAAAATTTCATTTTGAGATAAATAAGAGATAAAATTTCAACGCGCTATTTTTGAGCATTCAATTCAAATATAAATTATTTAAACACAAAACGAGCACGTATATTACACATTTTTTGTTTTAATAAAAATATCAGATGGCTATCATACAACAACGTTTCCAACTAATTAATTATACTATGTATGAGTATTAGACCTTAGACACTCGTTTTGAGTAAAAAATGATTATATTTCCTTCTAAAATATCCTATCTTCCTTCTGTGCATTCAGCGAAAAAGGGCATCAATAGACGATCGAATGAAAGGAGCGAAGTCCTGTGGCTCGGAGACATTCCCGTTAATGGGTATGTATTCCCACACAAAGTCCGACTTACTGATAGTGAGGGCCAAACAGCCCCGACACAGTTCGAGTCAAGCTTAAAAAAAGCAACGAGCGAACGTTAAAACATTATTTGTGAAGTTTTCAACAAAAAGGGCCCACTTTGTCGCTTAACATAAGGATGATATTTACGCGTCCTTATGGTAAGCGACAAAATGGTACCTTTTGTTCAAAAACTGTAATCTCTCTCTTTCTCAAAACGTCACATTAAGGCCATAGGTAAGGTTGAATTTCTGTCATTCTATCGCCTATTACAGCCTAGAAGCATAGAGGCACACGTGCTTAAATATTAATTATCGCTTATAATAAAGTTAAATGCATTAGAATCTAATAATACATATGGCGTAAATCTAACTTTAAAAGTTTACAACAGTCATAAGTTTCTATATAACATATACAATTCATAAGCACAAAATCTAAGTATAACAAAGTTAATACTATCTGGAGAATATTTAACTGATTGCATTCTAACCACCTTATGTTGCCCATAAAACTATTTTTCTACTCCAGTACTTTTTTCT
This sequence comes from Apotomis capreana, assembly GCA_947623375.1. NCBI lineage: Eukaryota > Metazoa > Arthropoda > Insecta > Lepidoptera > Tortricidae > Apotomis > Apotomis capreana. The sequence continues at coordinate 5,147,036 of OX392499.1, forward strand.
GTCATTTATATAGTTACTAAGTCTAATGTAAAGACATAAATTATGAAAGTCTGTAAAAGTCTATACTCTACTGCCCAAAAACACACTGCTAACCGATGGTATAATGTCGCCAAAAAAGCATCACTTAGTACCACAGATTACAAGATGAACAGCTGCATTCACACAATTTGCAAATAAAAAAAAAACTTATTGTACTAAGGCATTGCTGCCAACTTAAAAAAAAAGTTTTATCTTCAGTGCATGGATGTTTAGTATAGTGAACGTAACCTTTATGTATAAGTTCAATTTTTTTGACAGATGTTTAGTATGATGATCGTATACCTTTATGTATAAGTTAATATTTTTTTGACAGATGGATGTCAATAAAAAAAAGTTTATCAGAGACAATTTTTCTTTTTAATTTTGTTGATTCCGAGCGGGAACATGTAATTATTTTCTTTGTTGTTTATTTGCATTTTATTTATGAAATGTCGAGTCGTAGAAAAAGTATTGTATGCAACGTTGTATAAGTAGGTCAAAAAACGCTCGTGGCATCTTTCTTACGATGTTCGCTACGCTCACATCGTAACCCATGCCACTCGCGTTTTTTGGCCCCTCTTATACAACGGTTGCATAAAATACTATTATGCTTTCAGTCAGGGCATAAAAGCGTTTACAACATCATTATTATCATCACATATTGCAATCTACACTTCGGCGGTATTCAGAGACGTGCGCGTAATTTTAATTTCTCCATCGGCTATTAACACATACTGAAAGCAATAACCTCGTCCGCGTGGCTAAATCTTTCCTCTACAACAATTACAGCCATTTACTCGTATATCCGCTTTCTTGTTCCGTCAACAGGAGGGAGATGACATCTGGAAGGATCTCATCATCAGCTCTATCAACATCCTTCAAGTGTCCGGCGTCCGTCTCATTGAGAGACGAGTGCGGGGATGGTACAGGAAGAAATCTTTTACACTTCTTCCTCTTCTACGTCATTCATCTACAGTTAGAGACATCGTTCATGGTACTCGGGAAAGGAATATGGATTAACCATGTCCAAGAAAGGTCCTCTACTTCTTTCTGTATTATTTAGATACATAATTACAATCCTCAGCCCTTTTCTTTACAAACAGTTGGAGACGTCTTGCCAGTCGCCCGTTATAGGTGAGCGTGTGAAGCTCCTGATGCACCATGTCCAAGAGCCTTCTACCCCTTGTATTCTATATATAAGTCAGAAATATCCTTTCTACCCTCATTCCTCGTGCTTTTCAACAGTTGTAAACATCATTTCAGTCCTTCGTCGGGGGTGGATGTGATGACGGACACCTGTACACGGGAATAAATCCCCATGGATGCAGACAGCGCGAACCAGCACGGGTGGTTCTCATCTCTACCTATACACCTCTTCGAGACAGTTGGAGACATCCTTCAACAGTTGAAGAAATCTTTGCAGTCGTCAGCTGTAAACCGTTAATTACAAGTTACACCTCGCGTTTTATTGCAGTTGGGGACATCCTTCCAGTCCTAATCTCCCACCAATCCATCTCATCTATCAACAGTCGAAGAAATCCTTCCAGTCGTCAGTTGTAAACAGGCTCGGAGTTAGAGGGCCAGGGCCCCTAAGCACTTGGAGCCCCCTCCCCTCAGAGAACACAATCATGGTGCAAGTCCCTGTAACTTACTGTAAATACGGCACTGGTTGTAAAGTGTTAGTTACAAGTTACACCTCTGGTTCAATCAACAGTTGGGAACATCCTTCTACTCCTAATCTCTATCAACAGTTGAAGACTTGCCCTCAGTTGTCAAGCGTTCCGCGGTGCACCTCTGGTTCGATCAACAGTCGGAGACGTGCTTGAAGTCGTCGGTGGCGGGCGAGTGCGAGGAGGGGCAGGTATACAGGGTGTGCGGGAGCAGGTCGCCGCGCAGGCGCAGCGCGCGCAGCAGCGCGGGCGCGGCGCGGTGCTCCAGCTCGCCCACCAGCACGTCGTTCGCGAACACCGCCCACTCCGCCGGCCCGTGCAGGATGCGGAACGTGTTCTGGTGACAATTTACTTATATGTATATACAGGGTGACCAATCGAAATGGGTGAGAAGGGAGAACTCACAAATTATAAGAGATAGGGAAATCTGTTCTTAGGAACCATGGCGTAGATTTTAGATTTAATAGAAACTAAAAATATATATATATATTCTCATACACAACCGGGAGATGAACGTGGTTTAAATTCTATAAGTAGGTAATCTCATGTATTTTAACATTCTTTACAACGATTTTGAGCGGGTTATGTATGAGATTTATAAAAAAATAATAAAGTAGCTTTCATTAAATCTGAAATCGACGCCATGGTTCTTAAGAACAGATTTCCCTGTCTGTCTCTAATAGTTTGTGACTTGTCCCTACTAGTAGAGACAAATGGGTCACAAACACTAACCCATTTGGATTGATCATCCTGTATACCTAGAGTAGAGAGAGTAAGAGCGCTGTTAATTTCAAGTGTCCTCTCGGGAGCTGATAGTAACAACTTGGGCTGCCATGGCTAAATTCGCCGGACCCGGACTAAAACTTAAAAACCCTGGACATTTGGCGTAAATCGCATTTTATCCCCGGACGTATCCGAAAATAATATTATTTAAAAAACAATCGCTTTATTTTTCATTCACATATAAAGTGTCCGGGTCTTCATCGGATACTTTTTGAAAATCCCCATGGACAACTCCCGGATAAATCCGACTAGGATAAATCCGAGCCCTATATGAACTCACCTGAGTGCCGGGTATTAGTGTCGCAGTCCGCTGCCTCCGCTCGTCGCCCCAGGCCCCGAGCCGCGAGTTGAGCACGACGAGCTGCCGCGAGCGGTGCGACTCGTCGTACGAACTTATATGAACTCACCTGAGTGCCGGGTATTAGTGTCGCAGTCCGCTGCCTCCGCTCGTCGCCCCAGGCCCCGAGCCGCGAGTTGAGCACGACGAGCTGCCGCGAGCGGTGCGACTCGTCGTACGAACTTATATGAACTCACCTGAGTGCCGGGTATTAGTGTCGCAGTCCGCTGCCTCCGCTCGTCGCCCCAGGCCCCGAGCCGCGAGTTGAGCACGACGAGCTGCCGCGAGCGGTGCGACTCGTCGTACGAACTTATATGAACTCACCTGAGTGCCGGGTATTAGTGTCGCAGTCCGCTGCCTCCGCTCGTCGCCCCAGGCCCCGAGCCGCGAGTTGAGCACGACGAGCTGCCGCGAGCGGTGCGACTCGTCGTAAGAACTTATATGAACTCACCTGAGTGCCGGGTATTAGTGTCGCAGTCCGCTGCCTCCGCTCGTCGCCCCAGGCCCCGAGCCGCGAGTTGAGCACGACGAGCTGCCGCGAGCGGTGCGACTCGTCGTACGAACTTATATGAACTCACCTGAGTGCCGGGTATTAGTGTCGCAGTCCGCTGCCTCCGCTCGTCGCCCCAGGCCCCGAGCCGCGAGTTGAGCACGACGAGCTGCCGCGAGCGGTGCGACTCGTCGTACGAACTTATATGAACTCACCTGAGTGCCGGGTATTAGTGTCGCAGTCCGCTGCCTCCGCTCGTCGCCCCAGGCCCCGAGCCGCGAGTTGAGCACGACGAGCTGCCGCGAGCGGTGCGACTCGTCGTACGAACTTATATGAACTCACCTGAGTGCCGGGTATTAGTGTCGCAGTCCGCTGCCTCCGCTCGTCGCCCCAGGCCCCGAGCCGCGAGTTGAGCACGACGAGCTGCCGCGAGCGGTGCGACTCGTCGTACGAACTTATATGAACTCACCTGAGTGCCGGGTATTAGTGTCGCAGTCCGCTGCCTCCGCTCGTCGCCCCAGGTCCCGAGCCGCGAGTTGAGCACGACGAGCTGCCGCGAGCGGTGCGACTCGTCGTACGAACTTATATGAACTCACCTGAGTGCCGGGTATTAGTGTCGCAGTCCGCTGCCTCCGCTCGTCGCCCCAGGCCCCGAGCCGCGAGTTGAGCACGACGAGCTGCCGCGAGCGGTGCGACTCGTCGTACGAACTTATATGAACTCACCTGAGTGCCGGGTATTAGTGTCGCAGTCCGCTGCCTCCGCTCGTCGCCCCAGGCCCCGAGCCGCGAGTTGAGCACGACGAGCTGCCGCGAGCGGTGCGACTCGTCGTACGAACTTATATGAACTCACCTGAGTGCCGGGTATTAGTGTCGCAGTCCGCTGCCTCCGCTCGTCGCCCCAGGCCCCGAGCCGCGAGTTGAGCACGACGAGCTGCCGCGAGCGGTGCGACTCGTCGTACGAACTTATATGAACTCACCTGAGTGCCGGGTATTAGTGTCGCAGTCCGCTGCCTCCGCTCGTCGCCCCAGGCCCCGAGCCGCGAGTTGAGCACGACGAGCTGCCGCGAGCGGTGCGACTCGTCGTACGAACTTATATGAACTCACCTGAGTGCCGGGTATTAGTGTCGCAGTCCGCTGCCTCCGCTCGTCGCCCCAGGCCCCGAGCCGCGAGTTGAGCACGACGAGCTGCCGCGAGCGGTGCGACTCGTCGTACGAACTTATATGAACTCACCTGAGTGCCGGGTAATAGTGTCGCAGTCCGCTGCCTCCGCTCGTCGCCCCAGGCCCCGAGCCGCGAGTTGAGCACGACGAGCTGCCGCGAGCGGTGCGACTCGTCGTACGAACTTATATGAACTCACCTGAGTGCCGGGTATTAGTGTCGCAGTCCGCTGCCTCCGCTCGTCGCCCCAGGCCCCGAGCCGCGAGTTGAGCACGACGAGCTGCCGCGAGCGGTGCGACTCGTCGTACGAACTTATATGAACTCACCTGAGTGCCGGGTATTAGTGTCGCAGTCCGCTGCCTCCGCTCGTCGCCCCAGGCCCCGAGCCGCGAGTTGAGCACGACGAGCTGCCGCGAGCGGTGCGACTCGTCGTAAGAACTTATATGAACTCACCTGAGTGCCGGGTATTAGTGTCGCAGTCCGCTGCCTCCGCTCGTCGCCCCAGGCCCCGAGCCGCGAGTTGAGCACGACGAGCTGCCGCGAGCGGTGCGACTCGTCGTACGAACTTATATGAACTCACCTGAGTGCCGGGTAATAGTGTCGCAGTCCGCTGCCTCCGCTCGTCGCCCCAGGCCCCGAGCCGCGAGTTGAGCACGACGAGCTGCCGCGAGCGGTGCGACTCGTCGTAAGAACTTATATGAACTCACCTGAGTGCCGGGTATTAGTGTCGCAGTCCGCTGCCTCCGCTCGTCGCCCCAGGCCCCGAGCCGCGAGTTGAGCACGACGAGCTGCCGCGAGCGGTGCGACTCGTCGTACGAACTTATATGAACTCACCTGAGTGCCGGGTATTAGTGTCGCAGTCCGCTGCCTCCGCTCGTCGCCCCAGGCCCCGAGCCGCGAGTTGAGCACGACGAGCTGCCGCGAGCGGTGCGACTCGTCGTAAGAACTTATATGAACTCACCTGAGTGCCGGGTATTAGTGTCGCAGTCCGCTGCCTCCGCTCGTCGCCCCAGGCCCCGAGCCGCGAGTTGAGCACGACGAGCTGCCGCGAGCGGTGCGACTCGTCGTAAGAACTTATATGAACTCACCTGAGTGCCGGGTATTAGTGTCGCAGTCCGCTGCCTCCGCTCGTCGCCCCAGGCCCCGAGCCGCGAGTTGAGCACGACGAGCTGCCGCGAGCGGTGCGACTCGTCGTACGCGCGCACGTTGACGTGCACGACCACGTTGGGCGCGGGCCACTCGCGCGCCGCGTCCATCAGGTTGATTGTGAATGAGTGCAGGAGGGGGCGGAGTCTGGAAACGTAAAATCTAATAGGCATGAAGAAAATAATTGTGTTTTTGACGTGATAACGTCTTATAAATCGATGAACGCCAGCTAGCTGTACCAACGCACGAAAAAGCATGACTCATTGTCGCGCTGCGCCTGGCTCTCGCTTGCTACTACCGAGCGAACAAAAGTTGGGCACTAGGCAATATTAATCAAGTATGATTAATATGTACATTCTACGAATCGAAGGAAGGAAGTAGGTATCCTTCGTTATTCAGCAAGCTGAACACCATCCCCGTCTAGCACAACTATACTTCGCGACTCTTATCACGCCGCATACCTAGAATCACCCGTCACTATCACACAGTACAGAAAGAAACAGGTAGTAATCTCGCGCAAGAAAGAGTTCTGTGTCACAGTTGTGCTAAAGGTGCTGCCACATCTTTGTCACTCACTCGTACCTTCCATGTATGACTAGTTGATGTCCCGGCGGGATTCCGTTGGGCAGTAAAGCTGTGACGTTGGGCCGCCAACTAGGTTCATCTCCCGAAGGTGGCGCATCTAGGCTATCCCTATATGGCACCTGTAATGTAAATAAAAAAAAACAGTTTTCAAATATGATACTGTTATTACTGTCATTACAGCACGAAGAGGCGTCTTAGAGAGCTTGCAACTCTAATTTTTTATATGCGAATATTACAAAATATGAAGATAGAAACAGTGAAGAACCAGACCAGATTTGAACTGGTATCTTATCTCATGCCGGGGCGATTCGCTCTGACCAAGCTCAGTCAGGCTCAAGTCAGGTAAGGGTATCTTCGAATTTTGTCACTGCTTGATGTTGTTTTTAGGTCTTCGTACTTTTTGCTTTTAACCGGCTTACAGCGGAGCTCCATCACGTCAACGGGTAGCATCCCTGATGAAGAGCAGTACAAGTTCGAAACATATCGGGCCGTTCCTGATAATTTCACGTGTGGCAACCGCTTAACAATAATTAAATGTCTCACGAAAGTTTTAATAAGGTTATAGATCCGTATACTTAGTCATGAAATCTTAGTTACATTTCAATCGGTCAAATTGATGAATAATTTGTGTTTAGTATACCGTTGGCCCTGGCACTTCAAGCCCTCCGTTCGCTAATAGAATTCAAAAGTCGCCGGTATACCTATAGAGTGTCGCCACAGACAACCCCCACTAGACGGAGCATGTAAGGCACATGTAAGGCGACCCGCGCGCACCAACGATATTGTACGGCAGAACATTAAAGTATCAACACGGCGTCAACCGTTTAGTTGCGTCCATGTTTATGAGGTCTCTCTACACCACTTAACACTACAATTTACCACGTTATTTATTTAATTTCTTTTTTCGTTTACTTACGCATGGATCATAACTAAACGGTGGCCGCCGTGTTGATACATTAATGTTCTGCCGTACCATATCGTTGGTGCGCGCGGGTCGCCTTACCTGCTCCGTCTAGTGGGGGTGGTCTGTGAGTGTCGCATACCTCCTCCGCGGGCGGGGCCAGCATCGGGTACAAGTCCGCCCGCTGCACGTTGAGCGTGGCGTCGCGCACGCCGGCCACCTGCACCCAGGCGGCGCCCAGCGGCGAGGGGGTGCGGTGCGAGAAGCTGCAGTAGTGCTCGCCGTCCACCGCCCACAGCGTCTCCGACTCGTCCACCATCACCTCTATCGTGAACGGCCGGCCCATTTTGAAAGGGAAAGATCTGGAACGTATTGGGAGCTCAAAGAATCGGTAAGTAGTATGGGGTGCTTATTTAAATGCGATTTTTAGAGAAACAAGGTTTTAGATATAGGTCAGACAGTCGGCAAACTTTTTTTTTTTATAAATATCACACGACCTCACACAAATCTAGTCCCAAATTAAGCTCAAGAAGGCTTGTGTTATGGGTACCAGACGACGATATACATACTTATATCGATAAATATATACTTAAATACATAGAACAACCATGACCCAAGCACAAATATTTGAGTTCATCACACAAATATTTGCCCTGGCCGGGATTTGAACCCGGGACCGCCGGCTCCGTAGGAAAGCGCTTACAAATTGAGCCAACCGCGTCTTCAAAACTTAAATAGTAAGTTACTTGTAGAACCGGCCGTTGGAACCGAAAGGTTCTTCAGTGGCGACCGCGGACCGGAAGACGCAGCGGCGAAAGGCCCCAATAAGATGGACCGACGACCTGGTTAGGATCGCGGGCAGAAATTGGATGAGGGCGGCGAAAAGCCGATCATTGTGGAGGACTTTGGGGGAGGCCTTTGTGCAACAGTCGACGTCGACGTCGGCTGATATGATTCATCATATCAAGTGAAACAAAAACCAGCATGTAGAAAAAGCGGAAAATTACTCCACAGACAAAGAGCTCTTAAATATGATGTTAATCAGCAGTGACTCTACATTGTAATGTAAATAATTATTATTGCCAAATTTCAGCATAATCAGATTTAATAAATAAAGGCTCATTATAAAAAATGTAACTTGCAGGGTATAGTGAAATTCGGCATTAAAATCTCACATAGGAAGGTCAAAGGAAATATAGGAATTCTGTATCAATTTATCAACTAATATGCTGGAAAAGGGATTAGGGCAACCCGTATCTCGGATTAACATGGCTCTACCTTATCGTTAAAATGACGGTACCGTTCGTCGTTCACAAACCTTTTGTTTGGTCAGGCAAACGTTCCAGTTCAAGCTGTATGCATGCATATCAACATAATGCTACGCTTATCTTCCTTTTAGGGTTCCGTACCCAAAGGGTAAAAAACGGGACCCTATTACTAAGACTCCTCTCTACCTATTACTAGATTCGCACGTCGGTTTTTGTTTTCGATTTTACAAGCGCACGTATAAACTTGCCAAAACCGTTAGATCTATAAATGAAGAAACCGTGACCGCAATTCCGGGGTAGTTAAGTGTTAATTAACCGTAACTATCCTAATTGGGGGCGTATAGTTAGTGTTAGATGTTTATCGGCCGCTTTAGTACTAGCATAATAGTGATAATTTGCGCTGGCCATCGTCGTAAAATCTAAACGTGTCGAAGCGGTGGCATGCATAGTGAGGACGAATTTAGACGTATATGTATCAATAAGGCCCTGTCCTGTCAGCAATGCCTATTACCTATACCGTCGCACGCGCAAGGGGTTCCACGGGAGCTTCCAATCACTCCTGTGGCGCGGAGATAATCCCATTAGCGGATTATACTCCCACACAAAGTCCGACTCACTGGTGGTGAGGAGTGAGTACATTTTACTTTTTTTACTGAGTACTGATACAGTTTAAGTCACGTTAAAAACAAAGGGAGCTTCCTTTAAGAGGAAATACAATTGCTCATTTTTCCATACAAATCGAGGTTTCGTTCTCGTCTGTTTCCTCCTCCAGAACTTAAGCTATCTTTACGAAATTTTTGGAACTGAATGGAAAGGAATTGTTCTGTGTCGGACCGTTGCGCGAATGGTTTCAGAATTTGTGTACTAGACAAGACTAAATATATATATATTTTTTATAGAATCTTTTTTTATCGATCCTATTTTTTATGTGGAAATACCACATTTTTTTTTATAAATAATGACACAAAGGTAAATTAATAAAGAAAAATGTATTGCGATCCACTACAATCTAAACAGGGCTTGAACCTGCGACCTCTGCGTTACCGGCGCATTGCTCTCCCAACTGAGATTAGATCGCTACGTCAATCACACCAAATCTTTCATTCCATAATGGGGAATGGATGAAAATTTCAGAAGTGCTTTAAAAGTGGTTGAAATTTTTACTGGTGGTGGGAATAAGCTTTCTTAGCACAAAAAAAAAAGTTTCAGATTTTTTGGCTGCACCGGTGATTTAAAAAAAATCAAAGAGGTTTTAGTTCAGTGCCTCTGAGCCGATTTCGGCTGTTTAGAAGTTCGCCCAAAGCTATACAAAAGTCAAATGACGCTGTCAACTTCTTTGATGCTTTTGACAGATCTCTTCAAAACACAACGTCTTTTACTTTCGCTGTGTTCGCTGTATTTCGACTGCTTTCGACGACTTATAGTACTATTTACGAATTGTTTCTGCCCCTGGACCTTGATCATTGCCTGCCTGAACGACGACTTACGCTTTTTGACCCTGGATTTGATATTACAAGCTTATACGACGACCATTGCAACTCACCCTGGAATTGGAAATTCGCCGAGATGGATGCTGCCGCTTTTGTGAAAGCAGATTCGACAAATTTGCCCAAAGTAGATACTTACATGCTCATGGAATTCATGAAAAACAGTGACAAACACAATGCCGCTGAAATACGAGGCGCCAAAGCGTTATCGTAAGTATCACCTTAACATTTATCTAGTGCCTTGCCTATCCTCAGCAGTCAGCATGTTATTTTGTTTGACGTAAACAAACACTCGTCAAATACAGTAAATTAATCATGATTTAGTTTTAATGAATAAAGTTAAATTCTTGAAGAGAATTTCGTATGTTTGATTATGATTACGTACTCATTGATATGAAGTTTATAGTAACACTTACAAACGGCTCAAACTCAACGTAATAATTGTCAAGATGATCTGACATGGCTTGAACTCCTATAGAGCTCTTCACACAACTGTGTATGTCCATTAACTTACTTTTTAGGGTTCCATACCCCAAAAGCAAACAAAAACAAGAACCATATATTCTAACCATAAGTCTATAGGCCTATAAAGCTGAAAAATACTCAAACTTCTGCCGTTTATGCCGCACAATCTGATATTTCGGCACTCTCAAGGGCCTCAAGGCTGTTGACCTAGAACCATGAAATTTGGCAAGTTATACCACCTTATACCACAATATTGGGACCAATCTGCAAAATATAAATTTGTGACTAAATTATAAAAGATATAGCCTCTATTAAAAGTACGTAAATCAGTTTTCAAACGGTAAAGTTAAGTTTGACGCTTAGTACCTACTGTTTATCTTTTCGCTAGAGAGTAATAAGTATACAGTGTTTTTTTAGTTCGTACGGAACCCTCGGTGCGCGAGTCTGACTTATACTTGACTGATATTTTTTATTTATTTTTAGGTCTTCGAGGGATTCTTATGTAGAAAACGCTATTGGATATGTGGAAGTAAATAGAGATGGAAGCATATGCACTGTGCGTGCTAAAGTGGTACAAGAACTAATAAAATTAAAACTAAAGTAATAATAAAATTATATAAATAATAATAATGATTTAATTTGTGAAAAAATAAAACAAATATCCTTCGGCTTCATGTGGGCTTTACCCAAGAGTAAGCTAGATGCCATGCCACTGCAATACATAGTACTTACAACCACTATTTATATAATGGACAATAAAGCCAATAAATTAAAACTTTGAGAATGTGTAAAACTGTGAGAATTAATTGATATTTCCTTGAACTGGCGAGTGAGTATGGGATCGAAGATATACCTACCTTGCTGGTTCAGCAACGGTAATATTTTTCACAATGGGAGCGACTTCCGAGCGAGGAGAAATAATACAGCAAATAGTTTCGTGTGAGGGCGTGCTAAACTGACAACATAAGGATAAAATCGCTCCCCTTGTCTGGATGTGGATCATAATTTTATGTTAAATAAACTTACGTTTAAATGGTCTTCACAGCAAAGAATTGGGCGCTTTGGACAGTTCCTGCCAGCCAATTGACACCAATTTTCTTTAAGCTCTGCTCTTACATAAAAAAATCTTAGACCAGGGTTTTTTTTATCACTTTTTGAGCACGTTGGTATAAAACATGTCTTTGGATCTCTATATTTCTCATATTTGTGATCGGCCATAGCAAAGTACACGTAAAAATATCCGTTCGCCGACAAAACAAGTCAATTGTCCAATGAGTTGCAATGGTCGTCGTTTAAGCTTGCAATATCAAATCCAGGGTCAAAAAGCGTAAGTCGTCGTTCAGGCAGGCAATGATCAAGGTCCAGGGGCAGAAACAATTCGTAAAAAGTGCTATAAGTCGTCGAAAGCAGTCGAAATACAGCGAACACAGCGAAAGTAAAAGACGTTGTGATTTTGAAGAGATCTGTCAAAAGTATCAAAGATGTTGACAGCGTCATTTGACTTTTGTATAGCTTTGGGCGAACTTCTAAACAGCCGAAATCGGCTCAGAGGCACTGAACTAAAACCTCTTTGATTTTTTTAAAATCACCGGTGCAGCCAAAAAATCTGTAACTTTTTTTTTGTGCTAAGAAAGCTTATTCCTACCACCAGTAAAAATTTCAAGCAATTCTGATATTTTCATCCATTCCCCATTCTTACGCTACTCGAGCGCCCTCTGCGTCATGTGTGTTTGAAATGCTTATGCGCATTAGCCATACCCTAGGATGTGCGCTTTACAAGACTACATTAAGGTTTGGAGGAGGGAACAGACGAGAACGAAATCTCGATTTCTATAACCCGCTTACGTTTGGACCTCATTTGTATGCGACGCCATAGTTACCAGGTGCAAACTTAACACAAACTGATAGAATGGGAAAGGAAGCAGTGTTACTTCTATAATTATAGGGATAAAAGGAGCAAAGTGAGACGGGGGGCGAGGCGTTGCTTCATTCACGCCTACGCGCGCCGATTGTTTACAACTTCATCTGTTTCTGACCAGTTTATATGACGCTCGTTCAAGACCGTGCACGAGGAAAAATTATAATGTACGTGTGACCCCGCTGGCGGTATACAACGTGTCAGTTGCCACTGTATACAGTATAGTGCAACATTTTTCCATATTCTCAGTGTAGTAGGTAACTCGAGTGTTATCACCTGATCGAGGCTCATCGAGAACACTGAACAATACTACAGACATTTGTGTCATATTTTATGTCTCGATGTATTCGGGACTTAGGCCCCTTATCCGTTCAAAAACGCTGACTGTTTTAGACATTATTATATATGATCAAACATGTTTCTTAACATAAACTCAATGTTATTACTTAGAACAGTGACATTGCGATTTATTGGTTTATATTTAAAACCTAGGTATAGTTTGAATATTTCATTTATAATTTTTATTTCAAAAACTACTTGAAAAATACAAAATTTGCGCAGAATGCTGGTTTTTGCAACATATTTTCGACTGCACGCAACTACTATCTAGAACTTAGGTAAAAGTATTATTCACTTCAAAAAGTTATCAGTAGGTATACGTATAATCATAATATGAAAAGAAATATTTTTAAAGGAATAAGGCCTCTTAAAAATACTGTATTGTTACCTAAACGATGTGGTCTCTTCCGGCCCCCACTTTCCATGTCTTCTCGTGTTCCGGACCACGTAACATTGTGGCACGCGCACGTTGAAGTGAACTGCGATGTCGCATTTGCCGGATTCGGGGTCTCCGTAGCCTATGTTCAATGCGAACCTGGAACGACATACGTATAATGTATTTTTTTTTTATCTAGCCTGTTTGTGTGTGTCCCACTGCTGGGCAAAGGCCTCCCCTCTTTCTCTCCAGTCGTCTCGCTGAAGAGCAAGTTGCTCCCAAACGTTCTCAAATGCGTACAGGTCATCCCGCCATCTTCGTTCCATAATGTATTATATGAACCTATTTCAATCGACCGCCGAACATTAAGCTAATTCTCAGCTGGCTCGTTTTCGTAAATTTCTTAAGATACATATTCGTATGGCTACAAGGGACAGATACAGAAATAATATACATTTTACATTCAATAATTAATCCATTTAGTCGCTTCGTCGTTCAATGTGATTCTGGTCTTCCGGGGGGCCTCCAATGGTTTTGTCCATGCACTACTCTAACTCAAGGGCCCTCTATCGGTTTGCCTTCACTTTAGCTTGGATTCCTTTATAGGTTGAACATGCTTATAATTGTGCCTACAGCAATATGTATAGTTAAATTCTTCTCAGCGAATACCTGAGCCTTTATTGTAATCTTATGCTAGTTTAAATTTGTTCTATTAAATATTTAATCGTGATCATTTTATCCCGTACACGTCCACTGCAGAATTTGGGCCCTCAATAAGTTACACAACGAATTTATTTATTTACTAGCTTTTGCCCGCGACTACGTCCGCGTGGAGCTTGGAAGTATGGAAGCAACCTCGTACAACACGATAGATATCCACCTAATCACCTTAATTAATAAAAGGGGGCGCCTAAGCAAATGTAAGAGCAATTGTGCTTTTGGTCTAATCATTATATTTTCTACAGGGTCATCAATGTCATCATGAATTACTTACTCACTTTTCAATCTTTTTAGGGATAATTTCCAGGATGAAAACTATCCTATGTCCTTCCTCGGATCTTAAACTATCTCCATGCCAAATTTCATCAAAATCGATTCAGCGGTTTAAGCGTGAAGAGGTAACAGACAGACAGACAGACATACACACTTTCGCATTTATAATATTAGTATGGAAGTATGGATTTATTCAAATTAGTTACACATCATTACAGTAATTAAACTAAGGCACTGTGAACTACAAAATCAAATCATAAAGGAAACTTAAATATAGTTTGATTTAGGCGACGTAACAGCGTACACGCACGCGTTCTGCTTCCAATAAATAAATAAATAAATAAATATTAAGGGACAATCATACACAAATCGACCTAGTCCCAAACTAAGCAAAGCTTGTACTATGGGTACTAGACGACGATATACATAATATATAAATACATATATAGATAACATCCATGACCCAAGAACAAATATTTTGCACAAATATTTGCCCCGGCCGGGATTCGAACCCGGGACCGCCGACTCAGTAGGCAGGTGTCTACCAACTACCAACCGAGCCAAACGCGTCGTCTATGGATTCCGGGAACCTTAATATACAGGGCCTGCCTTAACCATATTAGAGGCGCCCTCCTGGGCGAGTTAATTAACAAAGCCAAACAGTGTTATGGGAGACCTCCCCACTCTACGTTTTTCGAGCACCTTTTATGCCCCAAGTCATCGGATCTTCAAGTTGTAGATATCTACAAGAGAAATGACGGTAAAATTGTTTTTATAAATAATGACACAAAGAAATATAATGAAAATTGTTTTTTATGCATACATTTTTACGGAGCACGTACAAGAACTCTATGTATTATCCAGTATTTTGTAAAGCAGACTGGCTCCGAGAAAAAGGTGTCTCATAATCTCAGAATCAGGCGGATACTGATGATATTACTGTGACAATCGTGTCGCTAATCAGATAACACAAACACAATAGACGTGGATCCATTTATACGTACAGATTCTTATATATTTCCAACCGGTTTGACATAGCCATCTTTTAAGATATATGTTTGTCATTACCATGGATCGGAAATTCGGGTACATATTTACCTAAAGTTGACAGTATCCTATTGCTATCTCACTCATACGTCAAACAAAGCCGCCTATACCTACAACTGAACAACAAAGACGCCGTCAAAGTTTAGGTAAATATCTATCCGAATTTCCGTACCCTGTCATTGCCATTATCTGATAAATCTGATTACACGCTTCGTATAAGAATTCCTTGAATATTATCGCATAATTATGGATACATTAGCTAGGGTTTACCGCAACCTTGAGTAATTTTTCAAATGCCAAAACAACAATCGATCAAATATCGTTTTGTTAAAAATTTGATCCGACATTTCAGTGTAGTTACGAAACGGGGCCAAATTAAGTGTAAATATGCTAGAGTGGATTATCCCCAATGTATAAACAATCATATCCGTTTGATCTGATATCAAAGCAAGTTAACTAAGGTTGCACAAGGCAATATTCAAACGGCGCGAAGGTGTTTGAATTGAAAAAAAAAAAAACCGAATTGTGTATATGTAGTAGGTAACTAGCTGTGCCGCGCGGTGTTACCCGCACATCCTATGGGAACACTACATCCTTCAGGATAAAAAGTAGCCTATGTGATAATCCAGGGTGTTAGCTACCTTCATACTAAAATTTATCAAAATTGGTCCACCCGTTTGAGCGTGAAGAAGTAACAAACAAACACATAAACCCACTTACAAACTTTCGCCTTTATAATATTAGTGTGATTACCTAATGATTAAGGTAGCACGAAGCCAAAATTTTAAATACAACTTAGATTTTGACAAGATCAGCCCGTTCCGTATGTTAGGTACTGACACTCTGCACGTCAATGAGAAATTATTGTAAATCCTTTGTGCGGGTCACTGATTGAACCTGACACGTCTTAACTCAGCCGGCCATATTGGATAATTTCCATGCTAACTACTCTCTCTTTCTGGATGAGATGTGGGTTCCGATTGCCAGCGGCTCCATGGGGATCTGCTTGAACATGACATGACATCTAACGCCTTAGCCGCTGACACTAGGAGAATTACCTCGAGAATTCGTATGTGGGAGTCCCGATACGTAGGATCAGAGTTCCAATCGCTAGGAGCTAAATAAGGGTCAGATTTAACTTGATATCTCATACACCAGGGTTTTCTGATTTGACACTAGGCCGACAGTCTAGGCATCAAATTATTCGTGCACCGAAAACACCGGGGCATGTGCATAAGTCAGTTGATACTGGCATAATTACCATGGCGAGTCCTCTGTAGGCTTAGAATAATAACGCCTAGAAACCCAGTTCACGCGCAACGTTGAGGCCACTAAAAGTAAGCCAGAAATGGCTTAAAGCGCCGATCGGCTTCTCAGTTGCAAGGACGGAGGAAGGAGGAGGTGTAAAGAGCTCCCACATTTTCAATTATTATGACGATTTGTGCAAGGATAGGGTGTCACAATGCATCGGAAAAAAATGATAAACATTCTAAGATAACATTTCACTCGTAAATATTATTCTTTAACTCGTATTTTTACGTAAAACAGTAATCAAAAATTCGTATCTTTTATAAGCGGCATGACCACGTAGTGTTAGCCGTGTAACGGAATTATTTGCCCATAATTCTGTCCTGATAATATACTGATTACTTACAAATGTTTTGATGATGAGTTGACGACTGTGCAAATAAAAGTAAAGTCAGTTGTAAAATCATGTCTAATTTTATTTGACACTGTAGTTTTTTGTGTCAGAGTAGTTGTGTGGATTTTGGATCAACATCATATTGTTACGCCGGTGGATTAACTTCAAACGTCAATTTCGGTGATTTAGAATCGTTTTCAGCTAGCTGTAAAGTAATTTTTGGCCGTTTCAGGATTTGCTCTATTGCATATTCAGATTTGACTATACCTACATCATAAATGAAATTTTAAATTAAAATAATAAATAAAAACCTTTTGGTTAATGCATTTAATGATGTTTGAACTCAGCAACAGGTCTAAGATTCAATTAAAATTTTGAAAGTAACCAAACACCACTGGCAAGAGTATTCCGCCAATTTCTGGAGAATTTGATTGCGCTAGCAACATTATTGGTGTGTTTGTGTGCGTATCGGCGCGTGTAAATACGAGTTGTTCACAACTACATGAATCCATTTTATGCCTCACGTGTGACGCTTCGGCCGTTTGAAACTATCATTCTAGGCGTTATTGTTCTAAGTCTGTAGGAGTGCCGATGAACAGGATACGTGTTTCAATCGCCAACGACTTCGTAAATGTCTGGTAAGAACTTAGGTTGTTAACATTATAAATTACCATGGTAAGTCCTTTGTAGGAGCGCTGGGTGCCAGGAACTGGGTCCTGATCACCGCTATATTGTTTGGTTCAAATTGACCGTCGTTCTAGCCGTTGACGTGAATAATTACCATGGTAAGTCCTCTGTGGCAATGCTGTCAGTACATAGGATATAGCTTCCGATCCTGTTAGTGTCTGGTTGAACTTAACATCTCGCCCCTCAGGTGGTTGACATTTTAAATTACCATTGTAAGTCCTTTATGGAAGCGCTGGTCCAGGAGGTTCATCCCGATCACCGCTAGAGCGTTGACTGTCTCTGCCGCTGATAAGTAGATATTACAATAATTACCATGGTAAGTCACCTGTCGGAGTCCCGATGCACAGAATATGAGACCCAATCGCCAGTGGTTCCGTAAGTGTATGGTTGAACTTGACATCTCGCGCTTCGGCCAATTCACACTGAAACAAGATAATTGACTCGTATAAGTAGATAACACTTATCGTACATCATTTCCGCAGACATGCTGCGTGTTTAACGTTCGACGTTCACTTGAAGTGTAATATTTACTTATATGTCATACACGTACATGAAATGCTCTTATAAATAATGATTGTAGGCCATTATTTTCAGTATTTTACGTCACAACAAGATGGTAATATCTAATATAGCAGTCTGGCGAGCAGAAAATTGCAATATTCTAGTCAGATAGGTATATTTTGGTTATTTAATGACTGCAAACAAAAACCGACTGCTACAGCTGAATGCGACTTAACCGAACGAATACCTACGTGTCGTTAAAAATATAGAGGTTGTCGAACTATCACGAACTGAACTTGTAAATTTTCATTTATTTGTTTAGTTCATAAACACTATGTGAAATAGTGAATGACCGTTAGGTGTGGTTTACTGTTTGTTTACCTAGCGTAAACTGCGTGGCGATAACTCCTTCATGATCATGACGCATGCTTATAGTTTAAACAGCATTATTGTATATTGAACACTGTATTTTACTAGCACACGGAACGGTAAGCGTATCTATCTATATAGTATTTTCATCTGTATCTGCCGATATTGATGAAGTCGTTACCTATCAGGTTTATGGTGTTATAATCATACCTACTTATAATATCAATACAGACATTAATATATTCTATTCTATTCAATAATCTGTTAAGTTACGACTGGACGTTAACTGAAGGAATCTAAAATCCCTGCTTTCCCTAGTATCTGGAATAACTCTTTCGGATAAGATTGGACTGTCTGATGATTGCCTCTGTAAATCACACACAGACACGGGCGATAAAGTGAATTGGTAAGAACTGAACTAATAGAACAGACTAAAGCAAAATCGGAAAATTGTTTACATCGTGTACGAACGAATACCTACTTAATTTTGACCGCAAATTAAAAATAAAATAGTCCAAGGTACCCTAGGCGTTTTATTTCTCCGCCGAAATAACCTAGACGCAGTAAAATGTCTCATAAAAACACCTCCGACAGCGCCCAAGTCGTTTAGCTCAAAGTCATGACGACAACGTCCAGACAAATACTTAGACAATATCAAGGTGCGATCATACTGCTGCCCAAAAAACGGTGACAGTGCGTACTCAGTCGTATCCGTACTGTTTTTGCCGCAAGCTCTCCACACCGCTGCTCAAAATACGCTGACGCACGTCAAATGTGGGAAAAAGACGTGACGCGAACGGCACACTTCTATAGGTATACGCCGTTTTCGGCGGGCCTATGATGGTTACTTTTTAGTTCAATAAAATTAGCTGAAAATTTGGCAAAATTAAAGTACAACTTTTATCTATCAGGATATGTACGTTATAGAGCCAACTTTAATTTTATCTACTCTCCCCCCTCTCAGGGGTGGGCGTGAAATGTGGATGCTTTATTTATTTAATCGTATGGCATTTTTGACCAAGTCGCGCATCAAAAGCTTTATTACTTATTTATCACGTGATAATGGCAACCATCATAGACTCCCTGACCAGCGGTGGAGAGCTTGCGGTAATAACAATACGGATACGACACGTCACTGCGTAAAGGGTACGTATTACAATCCCGAAAGTTCATAATACCTACAGTTGAAATACCGATGGTCAAAATACCGAAAATCAAAATACCGAAAGTACGAAAAGCCGATATTGGATATACCGATGCTCAAAAGACCTATTTTGAAAAGATCGAAAGTTCAAAATCTCGAATTTTATAATACCGAAAGTTTAACCCTTAAATGCATGGTGTAAGATGCAGCTTACATAAACAAAAATGAATTACTGGTTGAAAACAGGAAACATTTATTTGAAATAAAATAATATTTTATAATATTGTATTTTTTTAATTCATGCATTTAAGGGTTAAAATCTCGAAATTTTATAATCCCGAAAGTTTTGAATCTCGAAATTTTATAATCCCGAAAGTCAAACATTGTCAGTAAAATGCCAATGAAAAAATATTTTCTTTTTTAGGGTTCCGTAGCCAAATGGCAAAAAACGGAACCCTTATAGATTCGTCATGTCTGTCTGTCCGTCTGTCCGTCTGTCTGTCCGTCCGTATGTCACAGCCATTTTTTTCCGAAACTATAAGAGCTATACTGTTGAAACTTGGTAGGTAGATGTATTCTGTGAACCGCATTAAGATTTTGATGCAAAAATAAAATATAAATAATAAATATTGGGGGCTCCCCATACTTAGAACAGACACTCAAAAAATTTTTTTTCATCAAACACATACGTGTGGGGTATCTATGGATAGGTCTTCAAAAATGATATCGAGGTTTCTAAAACATTTTTTTTCTAAACCGAATAGTTTGCGTGACAGACGCCTCCAAAGTGGAAAAAAGTTGGTCCCCCCCCCTCTAACTTCTAAAATAAGAAAATTAAAAATCTAAAAAAAACATATGATGTACATTACTATAAAAACTACCAACGAAAATTGTTTTGAACGAGATCTAGTAAGTAGTTTTTTTAATACCTAACTTTGCACCTAATTTATATGGGGCGCTATACATACCAGGTGCAAACTTAACTTAACCACTTAGGGATGGAAAGTGTTTGTACGGAACCCTCGGTGCGCGAGTCCGACTCGCACTTGGCCGGTTTTTTAAGAATATGATCATAACTACAACAAAAGGAGCGTAACCTAAGCTAACCCGGCCGAGTCGGATCTGCTCTGAAAGGTGAATCATTTAAAGCTTGAGAATAGGTTGAGGTGAATCAATCACCTTTCAGAGCAGATCCGACTCGGCCGGGTTAGGTTAGGTTAGTTTTTTTTTTATATCCCTAAAAAACGCTCCTTTTGTTGTACTATTTTAATCGTTCGGCATTTGAACTTTAGGAATTCTAGCCGTCGGGATTACAGTCTTCGGGATTACAATCTTCGGGATTATAGTCTTCGGGATTACAGTCTTCGGGATTACAGTCTTCGGGATTTCATCCTTTCGGTCAAACGTTCTTTCGGGATTTTAAACTTTCGGTCAAATAAACATTCGACATTTTAATTTTCGGCCTTCCATCCATAGGTCTTATGAAATTCGGTATTTTGAACTTCGGCATTGTAATACGTACCCCTGCGTAAACCATCAACGTTTTTTGACCGGCGGTATGGTCGCACCTTGTAGCAACATTCAATAAAGCATGCATTCAACCAATTACGAATGAACTTGAGATGCTTGTGAATCAATCAATGAGTTCTGTTGATTATGTTGAAGGTAGTCTGACGTTGTCAGTGGGTTGTATGTTGACCTCAAGTGAGATCATCGGCCACAGTAGGGTACCTGTTAAGGAACAATAAGCCTGCGACGAATATGGGCGCTAATGCGGGTAGAATCTTTAATTCGGCATTTAAATATATGGAGGAAATGGTGCTGTCATATTACTCGTAGCTTACATTTCCTTAAGCATTAAACTTGGCTATAAACAAAGTACATGTACAGACGGGCTCTCGGAAAAACGCGCAAAGAATAATTTGGTTAATTATAATTTGACATCGTATAGATACTTATATCTATATACTAAGATCAACACGCAAAGAAAAATCAAATTGCGTTTCACGCGTGGTCCACACCAGGAATCGAACCAGCACTATTCTACTATCGCGACTATTGTTGTGCGACATAGCATCGCCCGTCACTCTCTCACAGTACAGCGAAGAAAGAGATAGGTAAGTCATATTTCCCGTGCGAAAAAGTCGCGTGTCACAGTTGTGCTAAAGATGCTAAGTAGTAGATGCTTTGGATTACCGGTCCAACGTCTTCAAAAAATACTTCGAAACATAATGTGTTTTAAAATTATTATTAAGTTAGGTAGTTTTAGTATTTATGGAATTCTTGTATCTACAAAAGGCATTTAACTGTGCTTTTTTTTTGCTTCACCAACAATTGTTTATACTAAATACATCCTTTAAATAAAACAATTTAAACGGATTATATCGCGTATATTAATTATTTGAGCCTCCCTGACGTTTCAGTACCTTTACAGATACCGTTATAATCCGTTTAAATTGTTTTATTTAAATGTGTGACAGTCGCGGAAACCGAAGAAAATATTAAATACATCCTTTTATAAAATAATTTCTGCCATTATCTAAGTGTAACAATCACATAGGGAAACACCGCATGCATGATTTTGATGTAGGTTGTGGCGTGAGAGGCCAGTATATTTTGACCTGTGATCTAAAATAAAACAGGGATAACATTACTTTACTTAACTCAAAGTGTCTAATTTATTACTTTAGTACCCGCGGTGTTACCCGCTCAACCCACGGGAACGCATTTTTCGGGATAAAAAGTAGCCTATGTGTTAATCCAGGGTGTCAGCTACCTCCATACTAAATTTTATCAGAATTGGTCCACCTATTTGTGCGTGAAAAAGTAACAAACACAATCACAATAAGTAACACACTCACAAACTTGCGCAGTATAATATTCGTTTGATATATCAGGGACGAACTATTTAAGCGAGGCGAACTATGTGAAGTTACGAAGTTACTCGTATTAGTTCCACTCCCCGCTAGCACAACTGTGACACACGACTCTTTCTCGCTCGAGAAATATTACGTATCTCTTTTTCACTGTACTGTGTGAGAGTGACGGGCGAAGCTGTCGTGCGACAGAAGTCGCGAAGTGTGCTAGACGGGTAGGTTATGAGGACGTGACGCCATACGAGAAAAACTTAGTGCAAAAGTAAAAGCTGTAACTAACAATCTTCAGTTGTTTTGATGTAACTCAATCTCTAATAGCACTCAACGCCGTCAACACCATTAGCGAAAAGGTTAGCGTGTTACAGGGGATAATCAATGAAACGGTGTAGGTACATCTATAAATATTGTTCAATGTCGCCTTTGTATGAAAAACAGCCAACTAGGTCATGCTTAATAGTCCCGTCAAAGTAATGTCAGAAGCCAACCTTTAAATCGTTATAGTCTTTGGCGTGTAGTTTGTGCGTTAGAAAATGTATGATATTTTTACGAATACTTACTAAATAGTAAACTTATATACATATTATCTTATCACTTTTTTACTAAGAGAGACCATTAAAAACACTTAGCTACATAATTTAGAGCTATCTACAGATAAAAATGTACATAGATGGATTTATACTGAAAAACTGAGAGCTATATATCGCACCAAGCAATAAGGAAGGAAAGTAAAAACTTGTCGCTATCTTCTTTACTTTTTAACATACCTCTCAAATAAGGTACCTACATTATGAAACAAAATTAGTAAAAATTAAAGCCCCAACTATAAAAAGATAAAACTTAATTTCGACTGGACTAGTTATCTGGGACAACGCAGGTCACAGGTCGTCCCTTGAAGTGTTTGTTTGTTGTGTTTGTGTTGAGGTGACCCTCACTATTGTAGTTCGTTGCAAAGTAATTGATATCAGCAAAGCAAGAAAATATTTTGTGAAGTTTGGGACTTATTAGCTTAAGCTACGTGATTTATTACTTGATTTAATCATCGAAACTACTAATACTAGCCACATCCTCTCGACAAAACTTTACGGAGACCGCCTAAGATGTCATAATTATGACGTCGACAGTGTTAGAAGTAAGTACGTTAAAGGTAGGGTGACCAGATGTCAGGAATTTTCCTGATATGTCAGGAATTTTAGACATATGTCAGGAATGCGGCCGGAAAAGAGAAATGTCAGGAATTTTCGGCAAATAAATGAAACCACAAGATTGTATACACTGTAAACTTTTATTCTTAATCACAATAACAAAAAAAGGTAAAGCCTCACAAGTACTTTTGGAGTTTCATAAATTGTAACTTCTAAAAGAATCGTAATTATCTTTTTACTAAATCAATCAACATTGACAAATTAAAAAAAATCAGGACTCGTGTCAGGAATTTTTTCCGATAGTCAGGAATTTTGTCAGGACTTAAAATTTGTATCTGGTAACCCTAGTTAAAGGTGTCTCATTGTCCATTGAGGTACCTTTGACGTGTGATTGTGTGAGACGGTCTCACACGCTATCGTTAACGACAAGAAATGACGAACAAAAATAATACTGTGTCTTCGGTGTCAGAAACTCCTTAGCGGCTTGGACACAACTGATTATGGTCATAGGTCAACAGTGTTCGTGGCACTGAGGGCACGACGCGCTATAAAACACTTGACGGGAATGATAAATAGATGTAGGTACAAGAGTGGCGGATGAACTATTACTTATCTATCGCGTGATAAAGCGGCTCTAATAGTTAAGTAATGTAACCATTTTGCAACGACTGCTGATGTTGCTGTTTCTGGCGGTTATAAACCGTATATTACCTTACCTGCTGTCTACTGCCTGACCCAGTTTTTTTTACACTCGTCATAAGGGTACTTCGTTCTCTTTTTTAATAACCATTTGGTTTTCCGTCAAGAGAAAACAAACACAGATATATGTAGGAAAACATAAGACCCTTCCAACGTACGGTATATAGAAAATACGAGTATTTATAAGTAGCTACCATTTTCACCCGATTCAACAGACCATCTGTTGTACCTAACCACTAATGCGTTTCACAACAAACGCTATCGGAAATAAACTCCAATATTAGCTCCACAGACGAGAAAATGAATGCGATGACATCATATTCTTTCAACTTCGGGTCGTGAAAACAGAAGTCAGAAATAAATATTCAGTAAGCATAGCTACTTAGTTGCTGTGAAGATGTATCTATTTTTGCAGTCTCGTTTCCCGCGTTCTTAAGATTTACGATTCACTTTCCTGTGATTGCGAAGTTAATATTAATACATATTATTCAGCGTAATGTATTGTAAGTAGTTTGCGTTGCAAGAGTTCTCGCGCCTCCAGTTGTGTTTAAGTACTTTAGTTTGGGGAATATATAGTTGGTGACGATGTTGGTGTCTGTCGATGGCATATTCGCACCACAGATGACCTCCTT
Organism: Apotomis capreana; assembly: GCA_947623375.1. Classification (NCBI taxonomy): domain Eukaryota; kingdom Metazoa; phylum Arthropoda; class Insecta; order Lepidoptera; family Tortricidae; genus Apotomis; species Apotomis capreana. The sequence goes on from OX392499.1 coordinate 5,171,710, forward strand.
CGTCAAACACTTAGGCGAAGCCCTCTCGGACCGTTGGAACAAATCGCTGAGTCTGAGATATGCACTGCTATATTTGAGCCACCAGTATGTGCAATGTGCATACGAGGCACACGTCACAAATTCAAACCTGCAGCGAAACTGTTGGGGTTTGACGACGGGGCAGCCATTCCCAGTTCCCAGCACTAACTAAACTGCAACTGCATTGCAGAGATGTGTTTTATTACTTTTTGCTACACATTATTATTTTCATTACTATTTCTTTGTTATAAGTTAAGTTTTTCTTGCAATAAATTATTTAATATATAGTTGGTAACTACTTACCCTTAAACATTTTCAAGGGTTTCAATATTGCTAAAATGAGCGGACCATTTTGATTTCTATTTATTTTCATTCCATTCGCCAACTTAAGAAAATGAATGCCTCGACTTTAAGTACGACCTTGGCCTTTCTATTAACGTAATGGGCCTCGTGAGACGTTTACACAGGTAAAGTATTAAGTCAGATTTCCTCATTTTCTGTTTAATACCCCGGCGAAAAGAGGGTGTGAAATTAATGATTAAACGAACTTACCTGGTGAAGTTCTATCATAATTATACGAAGGGTTTCGTCCGAAGATATTAGTAACTTAAAATTATAATACACAATGTAGTAACGCATAAGTGTTACCACTTCGTCACTTGTTTGGGGAAAAAAGGTAGCCGCTATTGGCAACACTTTTTTTTTTTTTGCATAATTTTCCCGAGCCCATCCCCATCTGCTCCTCTCCATTTAGTTTAGAGCTTAATAAGAGTTATGATATTTCCGATTGGGTCTGGGCGGGCGGGAGTACGTTACTAATATCTTCGGACGAAACCCTTCGTATAATTATGATAGAACTTCACTTACAGGTAAGTTCGTTTAATCATTAATTATACTCGTGTTTCGTCCTCGATATTAGTAACTTAAAATTATAATACACAATGTAGATGTTGAGAGTATAATAGGAAATATCAGAATTAGTAAACTGTTAGTTATTTAATCGTATTATTATATTAATAGTAACAACAGCACATTTAAGATTTCTTTCAAATCTCATTGATAGGCATAGATAACCATAAATCATGATTATTTTAATTACTGTAGACATATAGCTCTAGCAAGAGCTGTGTTATCCTTATTGAATTCAGCAATAGTTCTGTTCTAGAATCTGTCAAAGGTAGCGGAATTGCCACTCCATTCCGAGGCGTCAATGCCTACACCTAATAATTTAATAATAATTTGTAAGCTAGGGATGTTGAAGCAAGTCTTGTGATATGTGAGGAAAAGATAGATATGTCAATTCCGCTATTTTTTAAAGTTGATTTTATCCACCGACCAAGTGTTGTGGCTTTAATACTATTATTATGGGGTTTTTTAAGCCCTATGCAAAGCGAGTTGGATTTTCGTAAGTATTTTGTCCTTACTATGATATGCTTCTAATGGCAGGGCATATTTGAGGACGTTCTTCAAAATACGGTAAAAACAAGCTTGGTTAATTCGCACCTGCTTTGGAAGTTTAAGTCAATTCAGATATTTTAATTATAATTCGATCTGATCTATGTTTCAAATGGATCTTAATTTTTGGTAGTGTTTGCGCTCTGTGCGCCGTTACAAGAGCTAGTAATGTTAAACATTTAATTGAAAATTGGTCCAGTTGTAAACTTTCGTTCGGAAAGTATGATTCCAAATGATTGAGAACCTTAGTCACATCCCTATTGATATTATAATGTGGTAATGGCGGTCTAAGCCTGTAAACACCTTTACAATTTTTTTTTTTTTTTTTTTATACGATCATCATCTGATATTGGCCCCAATATAAGTGAGAGAGTGGATCTATTAACTGTTGATAGTGCTGTATTGGGCGCCTGAATTAAATCATTCTGTAAGAAACTCTATGATAATTGGAATTGATGGTAAGTACATAAAAAATATTGTTTTTTTTTTTTTTTTACATAATATGTACCAACGCTTTAAACAAATATCATAATGCTTAATCGAGTTGTCTGATAACGACGCTTCAAGCATGAAATTCACGGCGGAAGGCGGGATACGGCGTTGCAATAGCGCCGTCTTGACAACATCCCGGCAACCAGGGTAATGCTGGCCTGGATGTCCTGGGTTGCTGGAATTAAATACCATAACGTGATTACCCTAATCACCTATTTCATGCACATCGGATATCAAGAGCCGATAAAATAAAGGGTACCAGGGTTGTGTTGGCCAGTTTGGAGCAACCATGAAACGGTACCCTATGCTTTTCCCGAAATGATTTTACTCAGGGCCTTTCTTGAGAATAACGGACACTGGTGGAAAAGCATAGAAGAAAAACCTTGACCATTCGATGGTAAATGCGTCATACGCGTATCCATCTGGATCCCTACTTCAGGACACCTATTTTTCACATTTTTTATTGATTTGGTTGGCAAATAGACCGATAGTGGGATTACCAAATTGCAGTTTTCGGTAGCCTGAGACGGAAAGTTCCCATTCTGTATAATATGGGAACGTCTAGATTCTCTATCTGCGGTGATATTATCTGAGGATTTTATATATGATGCTACTACAAATATTTTTCAAGTTTCACACCACTGCTACAAATCTTTTGTTACTTTTGTAGGATGGGGGTACTGAATGCCTCCCATTTGGTTAATGTTAGATACTGCCGTGGTGTTATCAACTCGTAAAATTACTTGGCAACGGTAGTAATTTTTGGCAAATATTTTGAGGGCAAAAAAGGCCGCAAGGAGTTCCAATTGGTTGATATGTAAATTACTCTCTGTGCTAGACTACCTGCCGCTACCCGTATGATCACCACACCCCGCAGTTGAGGCGTCAGAAAAGATTTCAATTGCGAAATTTTCGTCCTTAATACGGTGGTCTGAGTTGCGTATCGCTTGAATCCACCAATTGAAAATATTGAAATCGGGCAGAAGAGAATGAAATGTTCATATATTGTTCGTAATCATTATGGTTGAGTAGAATTTAAATACTTGATACGTTTCGCCTGTTTCGTATACAGCCAGCCATATTCCACAGCTGGACATGCACATGCAGAGATTAGAAGACCCATTAATTATTTAATCGATTAATTTCTGAAACTGTTCTAGTTCACCTATGATTCGATTTCTGTTAATTTATAATGAAACCCAAATTTTTACAGTTTTTCGATTATGAGAATGTCGTCTTTAAAATCTAACGTTGACTTTAACGCAGTCTTTAGAATTTAATTTCAAATCAATTCTTAAGTCTTCCAATTTAAAGTGCTGTGTGGGAATACATTTATTCAAATATTTTAAATTAAGGATAAGTCTCATGCATGCTCCCGTTAGGCTTAGGCACTAACAAAACCTTTGACAAAAATTGGTCCGAGCAAGGCTCGCATTCTGATATGGCACCTATACGAGTATATCAAGTAGATTATTAAGAGTTTCAGTAAAATGACTTTGTTCTAACTCAGAGTTACTTGAGACAGTAGGAGAATTAGACCGATTTACTGGCTTATTAAAAGTTAACTGGTATCCGTTTATCCAGAATAAAACGGATTAGTCACGAGTGATAACTGACCACTGTTCATAAGAATCAGCGAGTCGACCGGCGCAGCGTACCGAGTCTAGCGTCGGCGAGTGTTTGGTCCCATGCGACGATCTGTGTAACGAGGTTCCTTGACGCCGACTGGTCGTTGTGGCAGGCTACTGTTTTTTGCGTCGGAGCTCTCTGCTGACTGCGAACTGAAGCTCCCGCCTTCCAGTTTAAATTCTTTGGTAATTTAGACGGTAGCTTCTGTTTTTGCACGCTTATCTTGATAACCGATATATCAAGATAAGTGTTAACCAGATTTCGACACAGCTTTTTAGAGTTTCTGGTAGGTCTACGCCAAAAACGTACTTCTCGATTTTTGTGACAGCTAGTTGTTCTCAAAACTCCTTTTTTAGAGAATATAGGATGAAATTTCTGCGACTCCATGAATCGTTATGTGTGTTTGTGTATATCGCACAGAATACGCCCCAGGTCTAAAAATTGTTTGTAGAATTGTTGTTAACTTTGTCTTTAGATCTTAATTGCGACGTCAACATACGTCCTACTATACTGTAATGGCCGTGGCCAACTATTTTTGTCTGAACTCGATGTATTCGTTTCTTTTTACAACAGTTCATTTGATGCCGCCTGTTATTTCAGCATTTAGTCGTGGAACGGCAATTTTCTTGCAATGTGAAGGCACTAAATACTTGTCTAACAAGTCCTGTGCGAGACAGCTCGCTTGTTATTCTAAACCTGATGTAGGTATATACTCAAATCTGCTGGCCACATGTTTGAGAAGGGTCGGATCCCAAGATCCTATTAGCTCCTACGGGAAAATGAGTTACTGTTTTCCGCGACCGAAAGTGCCTCTGGCAGTGGATCGGCAATTTGCGGAGCATTGGACGGACCAGGCTCAGGCTCGATGTTTCTGGGATTGGCGGCTGTAGTGCAGGCTCCTCGATGATGGCTGGTGTTGGTACAGCTTCATTCCGGGCCGGAATCATGCAAGATGCGCCCATGAGTATACAAGCATCATAAATATGTTATTCTCGTTATTTGTACAAGAAATAAAGCGAGACAAAAATTTCGTTTTGTTGTAATGCGGCAGCTTCATTTCAGGCTGGAATCATGAAAGATGCGCCCCTGAGTATGCAAGCATCATTAATATGTTATTCTCGGTATTTGTGCAAGAAACAAAGCGAGACAATAATTTTGTTTCGTTGTATGTAATGCGGCGGAATGATCCTATAGACCACCCTGAATGCATTACATTACTTGTGACAAAGAAAAGTGGTTATAAACCCTGTGGCGAAACAGTCCCGCAGACTGATCTGAGTACATGGGTTTTGTTATAATGCGGCGGAATGATCCTATAGACCACCCTGAATGCATTACATTTCTTGTGACAAAGAAAAGTGGTTATAAACCCTGTGGCGAAACAGTCCCGCAGACTGATCTGAGTACATGGGTTTTGTTATAATGCGGCGGAATGATCCTATAGACCACCCTGAATGCATTACATTTCTTGAGTGCATCACCATTCGAGAAAACATGTTATAATAATGCGGCGAAATAACCCTATAGGCTATTCTGAATGCATTATTGTCGAAAGTGGGTAGGTTTAAATATTAACCGTTTGAATCTTCCCGATCTTGCGACGGACCGCGACGACGATTAACTCAGGGAACTCGATGAATTCTGAGAACATGTCGAGGACGACGAAACACACCGGCGACGGCGTGTCTCCCCAATGTAATTTTCTAACTGCTTCAAACGTCGTAGATGCGAAAACCACGTAGGCACGAAGGACACGAACTTTAACAAGTGGAGTGGTTGAGCACTAAAACGCGAATGGAGAGGAGCAGATGGGGATGGGCTCGGGAAAATTATGCAAAAAAAAAAAAAAAAGTGTTGCCAATAGCGGCTACCTTTTTTCCCCAAACAAGTGACGAAGTGGTAACACTTATGCGTTACTACATTGTGTATTATAATTTTAAGTTACTAATATCGAGGACGAAACACGAGTATAATTGAAATGAAGTTAAAGCATAACAGTTGCACCTATAAGTCTATCTGTCTGTGGCATCGTTCCTTTTCGTACGGATTCGATTTTTCTTTTATTAGGTATGTTTTTTTTTAATTATTTCATGAATTAATGAAATTCGGTTCAGCTGTGAGTCATGAGCTTTTACCTATTATTAATTGTGTTTAAGGTTTTTATAGTTTTCATGATTACTTGTGTAAAAGCGACCAGAAAAGGCCTTCAAATTTAGAAACCATTTTGTTATTTTTAATATATAGATCTAGGTATGTATAAGGAAAGGTGGGTATCGGTCAGACTTTTATCTAAATATAGTATGTCTGATAACAATCAAAATATTATACGAATGATCAATATTTAAAATTCCATTTTACTTACAACACATGTCGATCTTAAAAGTAAGCACACCATATTTTTAAAAATAAAAATAAAATAAAATATAATGGTAGAATTCATAGACGTCGCGGTATATATCCAATATTAATTAAAAACGAAGTTGATTAAACCAATTCGATATATTTATTGGAGTATGTACGTTAGTATTTATTTTATTACATTTTTTAACAATCATCTGCGCTGAAACAAATTCTTCGAAAGGGGACAACATAGAAAGCCGATACCTAACAAGTCAAAAATATATGAATTTGTACAGTTGATAAGGCACTAACCTTTAGGATTTGTTCCACCATGAGGGCTCCGGTAATCTCTGTTTACACGAGGATTACAGTACGCGAACGGTATTAGTACGCCCGTATGGTGGGAACTCCAATTAAGTGGTTTTCCTCATTTTTTGTTCGATAAAACGAGGACATTCCGCATTATAATGAGAGCAAGGCGAGTAAGTTGTTACTTAAAGTATTTTTATTTATCAACAAACATTGATTGATTTGATATGAAGGTCGAGGGCATTTAATTTAAACCTTGTCATACCATCTTAGTTAAAAAAGAAAAAAGTAGTTACCTCAGCAATTTTTATTTAGAGGTATACTTTTTTTTGTTTTCCAAGGATTTCGTAGCGCTACGCGTGTAGCCGATAACTTGGGGAAATGCGTATGTAACGAAAACTCGCTACGAGCACAGTGCCCACGGAGCGGTTTCCTGGTGTTCAAAGTGTTAATTGTAGATTTTTTGACACATATTCATTATTCAACTGTTTACATCATTACTAACAAAGAGAATATAACACTACGTTAATTACTAAAAATAAAGAGAGCGGAATGGAATATATTGCTTTAAAGATAATATTTTAAACCTTTACGTTTTTCATTCATAACAGCTATTTACCAAAGTAACCGGCACGTCCTCCTCGACACTTTCATCATTTTCCGGCGGCCGCGCGCGGCAAAACAATCGCCGGCAAAACGCACCGCAACCGCACCGGTCCCCGCACACCATCACTATCACCTTTAATCAACTCTAATAAAATTATTCGTTCGTTGTCGACGCGGTCTGGATCAGGACAGCCGCTCGCACACTAAAATACCCGCAACTGCCAGACAGCTGACCGCCAACCGTGAAAACGCGGTGACTAAACTAACCATACCTGGGCGCGGACAAGTTTGTTGTGATGTGATGATTACGCACAATAATGATTACAGTGTACTTACTCATTAAAATTACACGCCGGTTTTTAAGAATTGTTTGGATTTAATTCGTGAATAGTCGCGCCATCTATTAGTGTATGTGACAAGTAAAATGTTCGGCATGAAACTATAGGTTGACAGCGCCATCTATGTAATATCAAGGACATCAATTTTAACAATGTTTTGATTGTTGTTTTTATTAACGATGAGTTAATAACTGATGATAAGGAACAATAAGCGGTTATCTACTTAACAATAAGTACTTTAATTATAATGAACATTTTTTATTACCTTGAAACATTTCCAAAAGATAACAGCTTTGTTTTTCTGTACCTTTCTTTGTTTACGTTTTTTGCGTCTCTAGATAAGTATAATTGAACGGTTCAAAATGTTAGACAATAGTCTCAAGTATTCAATAGGTAATTTTGAATTAAAATGTTCACTAATATATTAAAAGTTCACAAAACTGCATATTTAAAATTAAATTACAAAACTAAAACTAACCTCAAAATCGTAAGCATCCTCCGCGAAGTCGTATTCCGCATATTCACTAGGAAGGTATCCTTCCTGTACATAAGTTTCCATGTCGAGGCAATTCGAACATTTCAATTTGTTCATAGATACTCGTGGGCTCTCGCCAATCCACTTTTTACACTGTTGTTTTCATTATACACGCACAATTTTATACATCACTTGAGCGCAATGCAGCTATCGGCCGACGAATTCTCACGAGCTGTCACATCTTTTGTCTCTTTTTATAATTGGTTGATAACAAGGACAGACGACTATCGATTAGATAATCCTATTGATACGAACAGGGAATCGGCACGACTCGCATCTCAAGTTGATATGGGGGCGTAACAAATGCGACTTTTAATATTTTATTCACTCAAGTTTAAAGATCGTCATGGTTATTCGTTTTGTTATGGTGTATTCGATTTCGCTGTAACGTTGTCATGTGTGTGTAAGTTGTTATAATAGTGTGAACCGGAATTATAGTCTAATTACGGGTTACGACTTGCGGTATAAATCGCAAAATCATTTGGAACTACATATACTTATCATGACTTTAAAATAATACGAATGAAATGCCTTTGCCTCAAAAATAATTCTTTGCATACACCCAACTTAAAGATTTTAAAGTACCTACCTACATTATATATAGTACACATACCAAGGGCGGTGAATAGCGAATGACCTAGATTGCAGTTGTTTGTGGCCATCAATATGCGATCTGGAGCTTTACTAATAATTACCGCCCGTGGTTTGTCTAAAGTTTTTTAGGTGTCCCACTGCTGGGCAAAGGCGTTTTCTCCACTCGACCCTAATGCCAGTGCGGCCTGCCATTACCTGCAGAACGCGTCCAAATCGTCCCGCCATCTCTTTCGGTCCGGTATCCATCTAGTGGGATTCATTGGGTTGCTATTGCGGCCCACCTTTCCGGATGCATGCGACAGACATGTCCAGCCCAGTCCCATCTCAGTTTTGCGGTGTTGACACCCACATCCACTATACCGGTTTTGGAGCGTAGTTCCGTTTTTGATTCGATGAGTCCTCCAAACAGCTAGGTAGTGATAATAATTTATAATATAATATTTGGCATTTGATGGTGCGTCACGTACTGGTCGAAATAATGTGACCATCTCAATGGCATTGGCATTAGCTATCACAGTTAATAGGTAGTTCGTGGCAAGATCTGATGGGGCCTTTCTTAATTCAGAATTTCAGATTACTCCAGTTTAAACCGGTCACACACAGTCTGAATTCCGGTCCGGTTTCCGAACGGAATGACGTCTGTCTGTCATATGCCGAAGTCTCGCTTGCTGACGTCATGGTAGAAAGCGCTTAAAAGTTTTTTTCACTTCTCCTGCTCAAAAAGTACGTCGTTTTAAGTTCGCAAAGCGGGGCTAAAATAGTACATTTAGCCCCTAGGGTTTAAAAGGAAACCATATAATCCCATACCAATTTCTATGACACTGAAAAAAAATCTTGTTACCGGCCAGCTACATACCATTTACAAATAAAATAAACCAACCAGCAACTTGATCAGATCGACCCAATTAAAAAATAAACCAAAAAGTTTTTATTTACAATGTACTGGAATATTAACTGAAATTTTATTTTTGCACGTTTTATAATCAAAATTTAATCTTAAATATTTTATCTTGGCTAAGAATATTAAATGATAAAATAAATTAAATGTTATTCCATTCTTATATTTTTCTGATCACAACGCGACTAAACCTGCTACCACTTAAAAAAAAAATACGCGCGATCTTCAATAAAAATAACACCAATGCCAACATAAATTTACCAGGAAAGGCTGTAACATTAAATATAAAAAATTGCTCAAATTGTACTTTTAATTTTTCTTAAAATAAATTATTTTAATTTTTAAGTTCTTTATTTTTTTCAGTCGACGTGAAAAGCAGAGTGTTTAACACGGGGCTACAAGCCATTATGACACTCAGATATATTTGGCCTCGCTCACTTCGTTCGCTCGTCCAAATAATTACCTCGTGTCACAATGGCTTGTTTTAGCCCCTTGTCAAACAATCTACTATTGTTTAGTACCAAATACTCCCTTTGGTTCCGAATAGCCTCACCTTAGAGTACCCAAAAATAGAACTTGCTAAGGTATTGCCGTCATACATTCCTATAAATGTAAGGTACCGTAGGACATAGAACTTTAACCTCGTTCCATTACCGTTTAGATAACGCATATGTAAGTGCTTATTAATGTCATTCATAATGATTACAAGTTATGTTATGACAAACGTTACGTTAAATAAAGTTACTAACGTAATGTATTAAGCACCAAGATGATTTTAAGTATCCGTTCAAAAATGCTGATTGTCATTTTTCTCTATGACCATTGTTAGAACTGAGCTATGTCGATTTGTTGGTATATATTTAAAACCAACAGTTTGCATTTTTCATTTTCGTTTCAAAACTTCTCGATATTGACAAAATTCACGCAAAAAACTGATTTTCGACAGCACGCAATGAATACATGAAATAGTTATGATTACTAAAAAGTATTACATATTCACTTTTAAAAGTTGGTTGAAATTATCAATATAATATTTGTCAGCATCATCATCATCATCAGCCCGGAGTCATCCACTGCTGGACATAGGTAATATAATAATAATATTTGTCATAAAATGAAAAAAAAAAAAAAAGATTTAGAATTTCTTACAAGCTGGCGTCCAAGAGTTGGTTTTCATTCTTGGGGAAGCTCGAGGAAATCTGGACATTTATGTATTGCACTGGCTAGACCTTGGGGCACTTTGGACAGCATAATGAGAACTGGGAAATTTCAGGGGAGGCATTTGCTCAATATCAGTAGAGCGAGTAGTGAAACGTAAAAATAGGCTGCTAAAAACCAGCCAAGCGCAAGTTCGAGTCGCACACCAAGGGTGCCATACCATTGCACGTGCATTGCACTCAAATACACACCGATAAAACACAGTCTCTTGTAGGTCCCCGTACATTTTACAAGTTAATTTTATTTTTTGTTTGTATGTAGGTACGGGTACGCTTTTCTTGTTTATGAGTGTAAGAATGGAACTTGATGAAACGGACGGTTATCAAATACTGACGGTTATGAAAGAGAAGAGTCGTGTCAGAAACGGGAACTAACATTATGAAGTTTACATGGCAATCGAAACTTAGACTAAAAAAACCGGCCAAGAGCATGTCGGGCCACGCTCAGTGTAGGGTTCCGTAGTTGCTCGTCCTTCACAATAAACTGCTGTTTTAAGCCCGAGGTTTATTTATTTATTTATTTATTTATTTAAACTTTATTGCACAAAATACATAAGTAAAAGTACAAATGGCGGACTTAATGCCTTTAGGCATTCTCTACCAGTCAACCACGTTTACGGTTTACGTTAAGAAAGATTTTAAGCTCTATAAAAAGGTCGTAAACGCCCTAGAAACTGTAATCACTTATTACCTTCTGGAAGTCAACTTACGACCTTTTAAAGAAAAAATATGAAATTTGGCGATAACTCAAAAACGGCTCGACCGATTTTGTTCAATATAGTTTTCATTGAAAGTACTTATAAGGCCTCATTAACATGAATTTTTCCGATTTTTTTTTGACCCGTGGTTGAAAAGTTAGAGGGGGGGACACTATTTTTTTGTTTTTGGAGCGAATATTTACAAAACTGCTGACTTTATCAAAAAATAATGTTAGAAGACCCCTATTATTTTTACAAGACCTATTCAACGACAGCCCACACACCAGTGTTGAAAAGAAAAAAAAAATTCACCCCCACTGAGGAACCCGAAAAAAAATTTTTTTTTTTTAAATTTTATTTTACCGTTCTGTCGGCGTTACACATACACATACTCATACCAAATTTCAGCTTTCTAGTACTAATGATCACGGAGCTAAGCCGCGGACGGACGGACGGACAGACGGACATGGCGAAACCATAAGGGACAAGTTGACTACGGAACCCTAAAAATGAACAAACTTATGTAGTTTATGTCATGTCGTTGCATTATATACAAAAACCGCATGGTTTATGTAGAAAATAATTTCGAAACGGGATAAAACCGCACATCCAAGGGAAATGATATTTAATTTTATTCGATTTTGTCAGCCTAAAAAAACGGCTAAAGGTTCTGCTATCGACATACAAAAAGTCACAGATTCCGCTATGACGGGTATTTATGTTGTATTTAATACTAAATTATTACGTATTAAAAAATCCCCCTAAGTAATTAGTCGCCGACAAAAAATCGGTAAATATGTTCATTAAAAATACAGGGCGTCCCAAGACTATGGGACATCAAGGGAAAGTACCTTAAATATCGTAGATAGGATATTTTGCTGAAAGAAGGCTTTATGTTATTTTTAAAAGTTAGTAATTCTGCATTTAAATATTTTCTAAGAATTACTTGCTTCGTCTGGGAATCGAACCTACTTAAATGTGAAAAAAAAAATCATCCCTATTTTTATGCTGCCAATCGAAAGAATGGACAAAAAATAATAATTCTTTCTAAGTAACATAGTATCTTAAAAGAAAGGAACAACGTAAAATGTTTGAGTCAAATTTCAAGAAAACTATTTATTGTCGACGACGAATAATTTTAAGCAAGTAATTCTTAGAAAATCTTTAAATGCAGAAATACTAACTTTAAAAAAAAAACAAAGTCTTCTTTCAGCAAGATATCCTATCTACGATATTTAAGGTATATACTTTCCCTTGATGTCCCATGGTCTTGGGACACCCGGTATATACTTATGCAGGTCATTAATCATTTTAAAATAACTGACAAAGTGTGATAGTGTAGTCAACTTGTCAGCATAGCAAAATCCATAAAATACGAGTAGCACTGGCACGCCCTCTAATCCTACGACTCTTCTCTTTCCGCACAGACTCTATTCATAGGCTTTCTATAGAAAGAGGTCATTATTTCAGGGGAAATTTTAACAACGCGATGCAGGGTTTGTATGGGGGCGCCGCACCTGCTGTACAGCGCTATCTGTTGGTATACATTTATTTTAATTGTCCTCTCATCACGCCGAAACCGCTGCACTAATTTTAGTAAAGGGATAGCTGGACGTCCAAACATGCTTATAGGCATACCTGTGCTAACTCGGGGCACCGATACTAAACTCTCATTTATGTTGATTAACATCTAAATGTTAGAGGCCTTATTCCTTTTAAAATGCTGATTGTTTTAGACATTTTCTATGATCAAACATATTATTGATGTTACCACCTAAAACAGGGCTATTGGGATTTACAGTTTAAATTTTTCATTGATAATTTTTGTTTCAAAAACTACTCGAAATTTACAAAATTCACGCGGAAAATTAGTTTTTTCAACTTATTTTCGACTGCACGCAATGAAAGCATGAAATAGCTATGTTACTACCTACAACTCGGGGGAAAGTATTACTCACTTCAAAAAGTTGGTTGAAATTATCAATATATTCGTCGTAATATGATTTTTTTTTTTAAAAGAATAAGGCCTCTTAATCAACATAAATATATATTTTTCTCTTCATTTCAGAATGAAAACAATAAACAAATTAAAGCATGTATTCATTTGTTTATTTTAAATAACTTTCATAGTAAGTATACAATCAATATTATTTCCATATTCGTCGGTATTAAAGATTGCCGTCTAGATGAAAATATCCACTTCATTATACATGATATCGCACAGTTTTATAGTAATCGAGAACTTTCAATGAGAAATGTATTAATATATATCGACATCTTTTTTAGTATGCTTATAAGATACTTCTCATCCGACTACGGTAAATTGCGGACACCAGTCATAAATAAAATGCATTGTAAGTTTCCTTGCTTTATTTCCTTTTGTAAAGGGAACTATATTTTCAGACAGCTTTGTTACCATTACTATCATCACACAATGTCATTATTTTCTTGATTGAGCATATAATTTGTTCGCTTACGCTAGCATGCACTCATATTGTCGTATACAACTGTTACGCCTTTTATTGTTCATCACTTTTAGTCCGGAGACATATCACTTACATGTCGATATTCTGTTGTTTCACGTTAAACCGTTCCTTTTCTTTACTGGAGGAGCCTGAAACAATTAAATTGAATTAGTTTAAAAAATACATTATGTTAAAGGGTTAAAAGGTGTCGGATATTTGAAAATAAAGCGTGGATATTGAGACAAAACTGTGGGTCCGCGATGTTTTTTGGAAAAACTGACATCCGGACATCCGAAAGAAATGACCAAGCTGAATCGGAGTCACTCGCTTGCTCGGTCAATTATTAGAGAAAGAAATTGTAGAAATACAGCTGATTAACGCACAAACTTTGTCATAACTATGCACAGATAACGCCACATAAAAAAGGCGCTGACGATTTTCCTGCGCAGTACAAACGACTGCTGTGAAATAAGTTTGACGGCATTCTTTTTACGTGACGTGATTTCTATAATGACAGCATAATGGTAGAATTTAATACCATTGATACGGCGCCAAATGATTCCTTACTACTGACATTGGCATGGCTGATTGGCAGGCGAGTATACATCTGCATATCATCGGGGATAGTGCAATACCGCGTAAGTAACAAGTGTAGATACGAATCAATATTCAAACAAATGCTAAGTATTTTATTGAAATTAGATCTTTATCGACAGCTGTTATTTACGCGGTATTGCACTATCCCGACGATATAAATAAAGATAAAAGTGATGAAACAATATAGAAGGAGAGCTCTTATCAAAGAGTGTTTCTGCGACTGGTTCTGGCGTTTATCACTAGGGTAAGGACATTTGGTAGCATACCGTGGTTCTACTACCCATGGAGTCGCTAATTGTACTTTTTTTATAAGTTACAGTAAAGTCGAGGTCTAAAATATATGACGATATATTAGATATCATGATTTATGCTATTACATCATTACTAAACTTCATTTAAATACTAAACAAATATATTTTTAAGTCACCGTAGAGGAAGTTTTTTTTATTTTCTCCATCTGGATATTACGGGTACTCACAGGCGGCGTTTTAGACGACGACGATAGTCACTGAATCTAAAAAAGTGGCTTGTGTTTGGAACCGCTGGTCTGCCGTGTTCCGGTAAAAGGTAGTATCTTTATACGGATGTCATAGTAAGATACGTCCTTTTACGGTAGCGTGGCGGTAGTTACCAGGTCGGGGTGGTCCTTCCTCACGTGCTGCAGCAGCTTGGCGCGCGTGGCGTACTGGCGCGGGCACGCGGCGCACGCGGCCGGCGCGCACGCCTGCCGCCCGCCCTCGATCGCTCCCATGCGGGCCAACTCCGAACCTGAAGACGAAAATATTGTATATATGCTGTCACGGGGGACATGACAGACTGCCAACGTACATACGGTGCGTTACCTGACCGAATGATATTCGAGTTTAAACCTGCTCACTCTAAATGCGCTCACGGAATAAACATGCGCAGTTTCACCGAAGCGCCAAAGGCGGCAAATCACAACGTCATTTGCAGCAATACATACTATCTGCTGTCAGCTTGGCGTCAGGGACACAGTTTTTCGTCGACGGGCCGAGCGGTCTAAAGGTTCAAAAGCTTGTTGTAAATATTGACAAAGGTAAATTATGAAATAAAGATTTAATGTGATCCACTGTAATGTAAGCAGGACTCGAACCTGTGACCCTACGTTTCCGGCGTTCGGCCTGATTTAGCTATCACATCGTTACGATACAATCACACCAAATTTTTGATTCCATAAATCTCTACGCTACTGGAGCGCCCTCTGCGTCAAATGTGTTTAATGCTTATGCGCATTAGCCATACCCTACGATGTGCGTTTACACGCACGATTCCCAGTCCCCATTGCTTTACAGCAAGTGCAAGGACCGCGAGAGAGATGGCGCTTTTCTCAACGTTTTTTAATAGAACATTTTTATCGATTCTGTTTTTAACTCTTTGTTAGGTATCATCATCATTTCAGCCATAAGACGTCCACTGCAGGACACAGCGTCCTCAATAGACTTCCACATGGGCCAGATAGCGGCGACCCGCATCCAGCGAGTCCCCACAACTCTAACCAGGTCGTCCGACAGATGGTTCACTGTAGGTAGCGGAGGTGTACTCACCGGGGTGATGCGTCTTCACGTGCCGGTCCCGCTTGGCGGCGGTGCGGTACAGCTTGGGGCACGCGACGCACGGGTAGTGCCGCACTCGCTTCACTGTAGGTAGCGGAGGTGTACTCACCGGGGTGATGCGTCTTCACGTGCCGCTCCCGCTTGGCGGCGGTGCGGTACAGCTTGGGGCACGCGACGCACGGGTAGTGCCGCACTCGTTTCACTGTAGGTAGCGGAGGTGTACTCACCGGGGTGATGCGTCTTCACGTGCCGGTCCCGCTTGGCGGCGGTGCGGTACAGCTTGGGGCACGCGACGCACGGGTAGTGCCGCACTCGCTTCACTGTAGGTAGCGGAGGTGTACTCACCGGGATGATGCGTCTTCACGTGCCGGTCCCGCTTGGCGGCGGTGCGGTACAGCTTGGGGCACGCGACGCACGGGTAGTGCCGCACTCGCTTCACTGTAGGTAGCGGAGGTGTACTCACCGGGGTGATGCGTCTTCACGTGCCGGTCCCGCTTGGCGGCGGTGCGGTACAGCTTGGGGCACGCGACGCACGGGTAGTGCCGCACTCGCTTCACTGTAGGTAGCGGAGGTGTACTCACCGGGATGATGCGTCTTCACGTGCCGGTCCCGCTTGGCGGCGGTGCGGTACAGCTTGGGGCACGCGACGCACGGGTAGTGCCGCACTCGCTTCACTGTAGGTAGCGGAGGTGTACTCACCGGGATGATGCGTCTTCACGTGCCGGTCCCGCTTGGCGGCGGTGCGGTACAGCTTGGGGCACGCGACGCACGGGTAGTGCCGCACTCGCTTCACTGTAGGTAGCGGAGGTGTACTCACCGGGGTGATGCGTCTTCACGTGCCGGTCCCGCTTGGCGGCGGTGCGGTACAGCTTGGGGCACGCGACGCACGTGTAGTGCCGCACTCGCTTCACTGTAGGTAGCGGAGGTGTACTCACCGGGATGATGCGTCTTCACGTGCCGGTCCCGCTTGGCGGCGGTGCGGTACAGCTTGGGGCACGCGACGCACGGGTAGTGCCGCACTCGCTTCACTGTAGGTAGCGGAGGTGTACTCACCGGGGTGATGCGTCTTCACGTGCCGGTCCCGCTTGGCGGCGGTGCGGTACAGCTTGGGGCACGCGACGCACGGGTAGTGCCGCACTCGCTTCACTGTAGGTAGCGGAGGTGTACTCACCGGGGTGATGCGTCTTCACGTGCCGGTCCCGCTTGGCGGCGGTGCGGTACAGCTTGGGGCACGCGACGCACGGGTAGTGCCGCACTCGCTTCACTGTAGGTAGCGGAGGTGTACTCACCGGGGTGATGCGTCTTCACGTGCCGGTCCCGCTTGGCGGCGGTGCGGTACAGCTTGGGGCACGCGACGCACGGGTAGTGCCGCACTCGCTTCACTGTAGGTAGCGGAGGTGTACTCACCGGGGTGATGCGTCTTCACGTGCCGGTCCCGCTTGGCGGCGGTGCGGTACAGCTTGGGGCACGCGACGCACGGGTAGTGCCGCACTCGCTTCACTGTAGGTAGCGGAGGTGTACTCACCGGGGTGATGCGTCTTCACGTGCCGGTCCCGCTTGGCGGCGGTGCGGTACAGCTTGGGGCACGCGACGCACGGGTAGTGCCGCACTCGCTTCACTGTAGGTAGCGGAGGTGTACTCACCGGGGTGATGCGTCTTCACGTGCCGGTCCCGCTTGGCGGCGGTGCGGTACAGCTTGGGGCACGCGACGCACGGGTAGTGCCGCACTCGCTTCACTGTAGGTAGCGGAGGTGTACTCACCGGGGTGATGCGTCTTCACGTGCCGGTCCCGCTTGGCGGCGGTGCGGTACAGCTTGGGGCACGCGACGCACGGGTAGTGCCGCACTCGCTTCACTGTAGGTAGCGGAGGTGTACTCACCGGGATGATGCGTCTTCACGTGCCGGTCCCGCTTGGCGGCGGTGCGGTACAGCTTGGGGCACGCGACGCACGGGTAGTGCCGCACTCGCTTCACTGTAGGTAGCGGAGGTGTACTCACCGGGGTGATGCGTCTTCACGTGCCGGTCCCGCTTGGCGGCGGTGCGGTACAGCTTGGGGCACGCGACGCACGGGTAGTGCCGCACTCGCTTCACTGTAGGTAGCGGAGGTGTACTCACCGGGATGATGCGTCTTCACGTGCCGGTCCCGCTTGGCGGCGGTGCGGTACAGCTTGGGGCACGCGACGCACGGGTAGTGCCGCACTCGCTTCACTGTAGGTAGCGGAGGTGTACTCACCGGGGTGATGCGTCTTCACGTGCCGGTCCCGCTTGGCGGCGGTGCGGTACAGCTTGGGGCACGCGACGCACGGGTAGTGCCGCACTCGCTTCACTGTAGGTAGCGGAGGTGTACTCACCGGGGTGATGCGTCTTCACGTGCCGGTCCCGCTTGGCGGCGGTGCGGTACAGCTTGGGGCACGCGACGCACGGGTAGTGCCGCACTCGCTTCACTGTAGGTAGCGGAGGTGTACTCACCGGGATGATGCGTCTTCACGTGCCGGTCCCGCTTGGCGGCGGTGCGGTACAGCTTGGGGCACGCGACGCACGGGTAGTGCCGCACTCGCTTCACTGTAGGTAGCGGAGGTGTACTCACCGGGGTGATGCGTCTTCACGTGCCGGTCCCGCTTGGCGGCGGTGCGGTACAGCTTGGGGCACGCGACGCACGGGTAGTGCCGCACTCGCTTCACTGTAGGTAGCGGAGGTGTACTCACCGGGGTGATGCGTCTTCACGTGCCGGTCCCGCTTGGCGGCGGTGCGGTACAGCTTGGGGCACGCGACGCACGGGTAGTGCCGCACTCGCTTCACTGTAGGTAGCGGAGGTGTACTCACCGGGGTGATGCGTCTTCACGTGCCGGTCCCGCTTGGCGGCGGTGCGGTACAGCTTGGGGCACGCGACGCACGGGTAGTGCCGCACTCGCTTCACTGTAGGTAGCGGAGGTGTACTCACCGGGGTGATGCGTCTTCACGTGCCGGTCCCGCTTGGCGGCGGTGCGGTACAGCTTGGGGCACGCGACGCACGGGTAGTGCCGCACTCGCTTCTCCAGCGGCACCGCGGCGCTGACGGTCTTGTGCACCCGCCACAGATGGTTCACTAACATCCCTCGCCGCTGTTGACGAGACATTTTTTTTTATAGTAGTACATTACTGCAGACGCCGAGAAAGAAGGGTTAGCCGGGTGAGTAGGTATAGACGGACAGTGATACGAAGCCGGCAAGCCCTGTTCATGGCTAAGGCATGTATATTGCTTTTCTCAAACATATGCAATGAAATAAAAAGATAAACCACTCAAAAAAAAACTAAGTTTTGTTTAGCCTTTTCATATACAGACGCCATTTAAAAAAAAAAATACTTCCCAGCTTCAATTTTGAATCAAATTTTACAGTTTTCTCGAGTTGTTCCGCCCGAAACGTGATACTTCAAAGCCTGTTATAACGCACGTTATGACGACATTTCATTGCATGCTTGAGAAAATAAATAAATAATAAGGGACAATCTTATACAAATCGACCTAGTCCCAAACTAAGCAAAGCTTATACAATACAACAATACTTTATTGCACACCAAAAAAGTTTACAAAAGGAAACAAGATAAATACAATTTATAAATAACGGTAGACAACAGGCGGTCTTATACTATGGGTACTAGACTAATATATATACAGATAACATCTATGACCCAGGAAAGGAACAAATATTCGAGTTCATCACACAAATATTTGCCCCTGCTGGGATTCGAACCCAGGACCGCAGCTGCACTACAAACTGCGCCAATCGTGTCGTCGTCGCCAATCGTGTTGACGAGTCATGAGGGCATTAATACGAGTATATGTACCTTGTCTATACAATACTATTACCAGAAAGTTGACGTCACCTGACCGGTACCACGTGCTGGGTGGCCTGACGTTGGCCGAGAGTGGGGGTGGAGGGGACCCCCTCTTTCTTCGTGATCTGCGAGCCATTCTCGACGCCACTCTTGCAACGACTCTCGGATGAGATAGACGTTTAAGCCATCGTTACCAATATAGCTTTCTTTTTATATTTGAATTGATCTTATTTCTTTGTAAAATAACTGTATTTTTGGTTTAATTAAATCGTTTAAGTGAACGTGAATCTTTTTTTAAACAACTAACGCCTCAATTAGTTAAAATCAGATAGTGGGATCACCATTCCCTAATCCATTCATCTCTCTTGTAAATAAAAAGTAGTACTTTTCGTGATCTGTTTCTGATTTCGGAAATAAGCAACTGTGGAACTTGTGACGACACATTTATTCCTGGCATTGAACAAACGCTTCCAGCAATACTTTCTAGTTTAATTCGAGTGATAATATAGTGCCACGGAATATATTGCTCGAAATACCACCACGCTCGGATACGCCTACCTCTGCTGCCGCCGCTCCCTAAGCGGGCTGGGTCTGTCGGCTGGATCTCCACTGAGCAAATTGGAGGTTGAGCTGTCCTGCCGACCGTATCTGTATGGCCTAGTGCAGGGTCTTTGAGCGCCGATGAGGTTGTTATAAGTGAGGTAACGGACACGATGGTGTCTGCTATTACTGCCACGAATCCGGTAAGATCAAACCATTTTTACATTTATTATTTTGATCCAGCTTTGAGGTGACTCATGTTCACAATATCAACTAATGGGATGATGATGCTCGTGAGTGTTTAGCACGAATAGGAAATTGTTTAGAAGGTGACGCACGCGTCCAAATGACCAAACCTGGTCAAATTTTAAGCGCCATGCGCCAGTTTGAGTATCTGTGTCCTTGGAGGATTGATATTGCGACCATTTTCTTAGATGTTATGAAAATCGATTTTGACAACTACCCTACACTTGCAAAATATGCTTGATGTTCGTTGTTGCCGGTGCCCGTTGGTAGTGGATTGTTATTGTTAGTAGTCTAAATACTCGCAAATACGTGCAGCAGCAACGATCGCCAAACTCCTCCCAAACAATTTAGTAAGCATTTTTCACATGAATCGCAAATAAAACCTGTTCACAATAATAATCGATTGTCAACAAACCGTCGCGAAGTTCCGTAAACGACAACATGGTTATACCAGAACGAAGTGTTCATTGTGAGGATTTTGGACGTAAACAACAGCATTTTCCTAATTCCTAAGCGTCCGTAATCTAATGCTTTTAATCTTAAAAAAAAAAGGATCAATGTTTTGTTGCAAACAAAGATGGGTCACACGGTTAATAAAATGACAATTTTTGCCGTGAAATTGTTGACAAATACAGGCGAGGCGCGGCGATATTGTAATTTCAGTGACTCGGGGAGTACCTACCTGTGAAATCTTTCACGGATAGACACCTTGCGTCTTTTTATCAAATCTGGTACGGTACTTGTCTTTGCTATATTTACAACGTGCTAATTTCAAGTCAGACTGTTGCTGAGGATCAACAGATGTTGGGTGAATTGCTGCGGACATTGACCACAGCAGGTTTTATGGTAAATCTAAAAGTGTATTCTCCTGTCCCGTGAAGTTGAATATTTGGGACACACAATCAGTTATGGTCAGGTATAGCCGAGCACACACATTTTGAAAGCATTGGTCAAAGCCTCCACACCTAGCAACGCCAGAAGTAAGGTAATTCTTAGATCTAGCTGGATATTTCCGACGATATATCCGAGGCGGCTGATGAATTTACACTATGTCACGGAGAAGGAACCCCAAATGGTTGTAAGACATTTTTCAAGTGAGTGAGTCTTCGTTTGTCACACCCTGAGGGCTCTGTGAGTATTAGCTTGTCACACCCTGAGGGCTCTGTGAGTATTTGCTTGTCACACTCTGAGGGCTCTGTGAGTATTAGCTTGTCACACCCTGAGGGCTCTGTGAGTATTTGCTTGTCACACTCTGAGGGCTCTGTGAGTATTAGCTTGTCACACCCTGAGGGCTCTGTGAGTATTTGCTTGTCACACTCTGAGGGCTCTGTGAGTATTAGCTTGTCACACCCTGAGGGCTCTGTGAGTATTAGCTTGTCACACTCTGAGGGCTCTGTGAGTATTAGCTTGTTACACCCTGAGGGCTCTGTAAGTATTATCTGTGCACATCCTGAGGGCTCTGTGGCCGCACAACCGAAGTTTAGCCAGAGGGCCAGCTGCGGATTGGTGATGAGCAGCCTGAGGGCTCTGCTTTATCACTTGAACATCCTGAGGGCTCTGTATTCTGTACCTACTTCATTTTAGCTATCTATGTAGGAGTTATTGTTTATCCTGTGGGCTCTAAACGATTAACACAACTTGAATGATTTCTATTGGTGAAGATGACTGTGTGACTAATGCAAACTAATGGTGTTTTAGATTCATTTGATGTTGAGGACGATGATCATCAACAGTGTGAAGACGGCTCCATCGACCAACCAAAGGGACCCCAGATTGTATCCACCCGGTGATGCTGATTCTGCCGATGTCGTGGACGCGGACGTCCAGCTGTCAGGAGAGGCCGTATTACCAGAAAGTTGACGTCACCTGACCGGTACCACGTGCTGGGTGGCCTGACGTTGGCCGAGAGTGGGGGTGGAGGGGACCCCCTCTTTCTTCGTGATCTGCGAGCCATTCTCGACGCCACTCTTGCAACGACTCTCGGATGAGATAGACGTTTAAGCCATCGTTACCAATATAGCTTTCTTTTTATATTTGAATTGATCTTATTTCTTTGTAAAATAACTGTATTTTTGGTTTAATTAAATCGTTTAAGTGAACGTGAATCTTTTTTTAAACAACTAACGCCTCAATTAGTTAAAAATACAGTATTTGATGTTGATGACTGGTTAAATCAGCTACTATTTTAAAATGTAAAAAAGGATGCGGTTAGTATTAAGTTACTAGGAAAATACTAACCAATGTTTCATTAATGTATCTCCTTCGCCTTGTAGTTGACTGGTAGAGGATACCTCATGGCATTAGGTCCACGATTTGTACTTATTTGTAATGTGCAATAAAGTTAAATTAGTATTTTATTCAATCGTTGCACAATGAAGGTTCTTAAAGTCGAGTACCGCGCTTAGGTCACGAGGCTTGCCGAGTGGCCCAAGTAAGGTACGAGATTTTAAGACCTAATTGTGTAACTATTGCATACAATACTTTTTATAGGAGCAAAACACAGAAAACATTTTTTTACTTTAACCGTCATTCCCCACTATGATTTTTTTATTTTTGATGTAACCTTTTTCGTTCAACTAAAACCGACCTATTAAAAAAAATTATCACGATGGTCATGGCGGGTGCCTCGTGATTGGTAAAATTTTTGGACAAGTATTTTCAAACAATTAGTGAACAGTAGCGTGCTTTTTTTTTTAATTATATATGCTGATGTTCTCTTTTTGAGATTATTAGTTGCCGTATGAATATTAAAGTTCTGTAGCGGGTACCATAGAGATTCTTTACTCTATGGTACCCGCTACAGAACTTTTGGTACAGGGTTAAAAAGTGCGTTATTGTGATTTTGTCTGTGAAATTATAATTGACAGATTAAAGTACGCGAGTAAAACAAATTTAATTAAGTAATAGCATGATATGCAACATTTGGCAGCAGTGTTCTTTATTTCCTTGTATTGTTAAACATTGGGGTCTAATATTAAAAATGTTTCTTGATCTCACCTTAAAGTTGTGATTACAGGTTTCGCATCTGTATTGCAATTCATCAGTTTCCTTCGTGCCCTGCAAAACAATACATAAATTATTCCTCGAATTACGCTTAAACCCCACTAGGTGTCCGTCTGCGGCGGAAATTTGGCAAAAACAGACGCCTACTACACAAATTGTATAATAATAAGCGCAAAAATCGGAAGGGTCTGACACAGGACATTGTTTTCCCATTCAGTTCCTAAAATCTCCTAAAGATTAGTTAAGTTTTGGACCAAAACTTAACAAACCTCGATTCGTACGGATAAATAAGTACAGGAATTTCCCCTCAACTTCGGAGGCAGTGGGTCGCGAGATCCAAAAGAGACACGATCGCTTGCCTTGGTCGTTTTGGTCTGTTTAGTATTGATCGCTTGGCGATATGCGACCAGGATTCCTTGGTCGCTGGGTCAAGGTCATTTATTTATTTATTACTAGCTTTTGTTCGCGACTACGTACGCGTGGAACTTGGTAAAAGGGATTATTAAAAGCGCCTAAGCAAATGTAAGAGCAATTGTGCTTTTGGTCTAATAATTACATTTCCTACAGGGTCACCGCACCCCAACAGAAATGTTTACTCACTTTTCAATCTAGGTATAATTTCCAGGATGAAAACTATCCTATGTCCTTCCTCGTATCTTAAACTATCTCTATGCCAAATTTCATCAAAATCGATTCAGCGGTTTAAGCGTGAAGAGGTAACAGACAGACAGACACACTTTCGCATTTATAATATTAGTATTCACAGCATTTCAGTAAAAACCAACGCACTGTGAACTATAAAAATACAAATAAACAAAGACTTAAAACTAGTTAGATTTAGGCGACACAACGGCATGGCTCCGTTGCGTCATCTGATCTGGTGTAGAATACGGCAGATTGTCCCGGAACTGCCGAAACTCGACACCCTTCGGCCAGAAGTCTGCACTTGCGATGGTGTCCTGTAACGCGCTTCGAGTCTGAATGCCATCTTTAGGGTGCAAACTCTTCAAAGCTCACCATGTAGCTAAGGAGAAGATTCTTCCTACCGTTTGTTTGCGGCCATCGGTTCCTGAACTAGCGTGGTCCATGTGTAGGTGCAGGGCCAGTTTGTCTTTGTATTGAAAAGCTCGCCCGCACTCGCAATGAAATTTTCTTCCAGTGCACGCCCTGATGAAAAACAACGATATTTGTATAATAACGATTTAGAAGTTTCTAATCCGTTTTTTGTAGAGGTAGACTCTCACCGTCATCGCAACAGTTGTTGCAAACATGTAAACTACAATTTATCAAATCTGCAATGATGCAATAAAAGAACAAATGACCTGAGAAGGAACTATGAAAAAAACACCTTGGCTTATGGAGTGTAGAAGGGAAGGAGTAGCATCTTTCATAGGAGAATATTTGAAAAACTGTCTAGTAGCGGTAAGCAATAAATAATATTCCCAAAAAGCTCCACAAGCGGCGCTCCAGCTACTAAGTGAAACTGTCTTAAGCTGCAGGATATTAAACCAATTAGTATTTCAACTCTTTGCTTTGCGTTGTCAAAACAATGGAGATTCGATCGATTATTATGTACATATTTTTTAATTGGAAAATGTTTAAAATAGAACAAAAGTTGGGAAAATCGTGGTGACTATTCCAGCGTTTTGACTTTTATAAAGAGTAGCGGATCTAATCTGTGAGGAACAGGAAACTAGTCTAGCTCTCTTGCAACGCCACCAATTTAACACATTTCAGTGGACACTTCTGGATATATGAAGATGCCCGCGTAGCACACATGCTGAATAAGAGCTTATACAGCCCTTATTCAGCTTATTTAGCGCTTATACAAACTGTGTGCTAGTTGGGTGATGCTCCTCCCCTTATACACTCCATACCTTGGCTCATAAAGTACTCACCTGACGTGCTGCCGCTGTCGCCCGCGAACAACGGCTTGGCTGCAATATCGGCAAGCAACGAACACCGTCTCAGTGCTTTCTGCTTTCACCTGTGGATTGAGTTAAGTTTGTGAAGCTATATACAATCACCTATCTACCTAAAATAAATCTGAACAACAATATTTATATTGACTACAAGACTGCGCACAAAGTTATCATAGTGGGTTTATATTAGATCCGCTTCCCGCGGTCTGCGTCAAGTCTCGATTTTGAAAAACGACTCATCTGACAGAAGCCGGCTGTCTTCCGACTATACACAACTAAGCAATAATTCACTCACCTCTTTTTTACTGCAAGGATTAAGGGGACATGTCGAGGCTGGGCATTTTGTCCGTGTCGAGCAGATTGGTGGAGAAGTAAAAAGAGTCCAGAATATTGGCAAGGGTCCGGAGGCTCTATTCTGAGGGCAGACGGCTGTCTTTCAACTACAGTGCACAGTTAAGAAATAATTCACTCACCTCCTTACTGCAGGGCTCTTCAATCCCAAAATCGATGCTGCCCGCCAAGCCTATATAATCTTATTGAGCCCCAGCGAGTACTAGAAGGGAACTGTCCGAGATGTTTAGGCTGGGCCCGTGTTGAAGAGAATCGTGGAGACGTCTAACAGAGATGCCACGACTTTGCGGTACGTGTGTGTCGCTCACTGGTATGGCCGCCGCGCCAACTACGATGCACAATTACGCACGCAGAGATGCCACGACTTTACGCGACAGCGGCAGCGGTGCGCGGTACGTGGTCTCGCTCACTCGTATGGCCACCGCGCTCAGATCTCTCGCTCAACCACTCGCCGCGCCGCTGGTCGCGCAAAGTCTTGGCATCTCCGTAAGTTGTAGGTGAGTGTTTGGAGACTCTCGTTCGATGGTAGCTAGCTGTTTTTCGACAGCAACGCACAATTAAGCAATAATTCACTCACCTCCTTCTTACTGCAGGGCTCATCAATCCCAAAATCGATGCTGCCCGCCAGGCCCATATCATCTTTCAGCCCCAGCGAGTAGTTGAAGTCTTCCGACCGGGAACTGCCAGACATGTCGAGGCTGGGCATTCTGTCTGTGTCGAACAGATTGGTTGAGAAGTCCAAGTTGTTGGTGAGGGTTTGGAGACTCTCATCTGAAGGGAGACGGCTGTCTTCCGCGGTTGCGGTGTTCATGGACAGGTCTGGCAACTCATCGTTCTTGGTGTCTCTGGGAATTTTAATGTTGTACGTTAAATGAATTACCCACGGATAAAAACTAAGTCATACGTATGTTTTGTCTAATTGCCTATACCTAGGCTAGACAAGGCCTAGGCCTAGCCAGATTTATCAGAGCTCATAGTGGATAGAGTTCGTAATGTTTCGTGAGTCGTCATCAACTCATCAACAAAACCGAGCAGAAATATTTGTGTAGGAATATTAGGATTTAGTATTCACCTTCCAACGTCTGTCTCAGTGTTCTTCCTAAAACATGTCTATATGAGAGGCCCGGGCCTCGTGGGCCTAATCTCGCACTCACATACGGGGAAATGGCGGCTGCTTTATCATTTATCAATTATGTGATAAACTTGACCACCAGACCTGCAGGCTGCAGGTCAGTAAAAAAAGGTCCTGAAACCGACATCGCCTTAACTCGGAAGTCGGTCAGAATCGGGGTTCGGGTTCCGTAAATGTCATGCCATTGTTTGTTACACAGTAATTCCTGTGAAATGTGTGAGTGTCAAACAACAACTCGCCTGGTGGGCGCCCGTAACTTCTACTCAGCTGCCGGCGATTTGTACAATAAAATCGCCCATTTGGCGGGCTCCGTCGACGTCTGAGGAGGGTTGCGCCCATCTAGCGGGCCCTGTCGGATTCTGGGGTAGTTTTAAGGGTTCCGTACCCAAAGGGTAAAAACGGGACCCTATTACTGAGACTTCGCTGTCCGTCCGTCCGTCCGTCTGTCACCAGGCTGTATCTCAAGAACGGTGATAGCTAGACAGTTGAAATTTTCACAGATGATGTATTTCTATTGCCGCTATAACAACAAATACTAAAAATAAAATAAAATAAATATTTATGGGGGGCTCCCATACAACAAACTTGTTTTATGGTACGCAACCCTTCATGCGCGAGTCGGACTCGCACTTGCCCAATTTTTTTTTCCTGCTCGTGAATGTTAACATAGGAAACAATATCTTTCAAGTTACACTTACAGTATTCCGTTCGCAGGTTGTGTAGTGTTGTTTTTTTCTTCTTTTAATTTCTTAGTGCAGTGCCGCGCGGTGTGACGTCTCAGGCTGTAAAAAATATAACTATTAAATACGTCCTTTGACAACAGTCACAGACAGTTTAAAATAAAGTCATTAATTTATCACAGAACCCAATACTATTATATATTAAAAAACATTATTTTTAATTAATTATTCCGACTAGTTTTGAAAATATTAATAAATGTGAAACCAGCGCCATCTAAGAATCGGCCCTCTACATGACGTCTCTTTGTGAAAAATGTGACATTCACAACACACAATAAAATCAGTGGTCCAATTTCCATACTAAATCCGCCATAGTAAATAATCCGACTGTATGATTTTCTGCGCTGACCAGTTACTGGTCGCCTACGCTCTTTTAGATATAATGGTTTTTTTTACAAATGAATTTTTCAATCACAAATTGGGATATTTTAGAAAATGTTAAAATGTGGTTATTTTTTCCCCCTTTATACGGCGAAACCGAAGCGCGACCCACCTCGGCTTCGTACGGGTGCAATGCTGGTAAATTATGCATGTGTTATACATATAAACCTTCCTCTTGAATCACTCTCTCTATTAAAAAAACCGCATCAAAATCCGTTGCGTAGTTTTAAAGATCTAAGCATACATAGGGACAGACAGACAGACAGACAGACAGCAGGAAGCTACTTTGTTTTATATTATGTAGAGATATCGGAAATAAGCCTGATTAAAAATATGAAATCTTGTCAATTAGAAATTTAATTGAATCAATCATTTCATCTCGTCATACAATACTCACGTGAATAGCCTGCAAAACGTTCTAGTGCAGTGCAGGCATCGGTACCGACGTGGCCTCGTCTTCTCTTCCTGAACAAATAAATTGCGGGAATGGGCGTGGAGACAATGCGGCAGTGTATAGACATCTTTATATAATAATAAAGTGTCCCCGCCACCTGCCCGCTGCCGCCATTACTGTGACAGACGTCAACGGGAGTGGGCAGGGACAGTAAACCCGGCTACGTTGTTTTATTGAATCTATTCCCGCCCTGAAACCGTGGACGTCACAACTATGAAACGAAATCAATATTTAATTAATTCATTACCATGCCTCGCAATTCATTTATTATATTGTGTCAATGATGTCTAGCTCCACCGGGCTAGCACAACTGGACGGCGACGAAAACAATTCAATATGTTTTTAAGCAATATGGTTATGAAGCGGTACTCTTAGTTTTAAAATTTAAATTTGGGCTGTTTATTTCAGTATATATGTATATAAGTGCACAAATGAATAGTACATTACGGCAGAGACCAGTAAGTAAGCCATACTGGCCGAGTAGGAATTAGACGAACCGAGCCGTAGGCGAGGTCCGGATATAATACGAGGCCAGGATGGCTCTTACGGTCGAAGCAAGTATAGTGCTTTTCTCAAAAATTAAACAAGAAAATTAGATTAAAATTATATTTTATACGTGACATTCATATTCGGCCATTTTCCAATGATTATTTTTGTTATATCCCATTTTTATTATTACACATTGTGATATTCGTCGTCGCAGGCATCATTAACTCCCATGATAACAACCTATAACAAAAATAATTATGAGTTTATACTTGGATAAAAGATATAGTTATATCGTTATCAAATAGTGGCAGCATTTATTTACCTTCATCGCCAAACTGTTTATCATCTAGAGCTTGATTTAAGAACTTTTCTATATTTTGCTGCTGAATATTTGTGATTTCTTTCCTTTGTAGCCATCCGATTGTCTCAGAAAGATTGTTGAAATATTCAGACCTTATCACACATTATCTGACCAACTATTAACTTGATTTTCTTCCTTCCATTTAATGAATCTCTTGTATTTTTTTATATCTCCTTGGATTTAGTCGGAAGTAAATTATTTTAGCTTACTCTGCCTCCGCTTTTAAGTATGGAGGAGTGCCGTCTATTCTGAATGAGACTCGTCTGAACTCATTTTTGCTGAATTATTGTAATAGATCACACAAACAAATTTGAAATTTTTGTCTTTTAATTTAAATCCCGTCTTAATTTCTTTTTTTATAAATACTGCGTTTAATTATTTGCACTGTCTTACAAATCTAAGTCTTAAAGATAAAATTTAATTATTGTTATACATTGTTGTATTTTCTAACTAATTTTAATATCATAAAGCTTACCTTCAATTTTAACTCCGAGGTTTTTTTCTAAACGACACAAAAAAGGAAGGAATTCCGAAATATCATCGTCATTTTACACAGCACAATTATGAACTAAACGCTGCATACAAACTTCCGCACTAAACCTTGTCGCTACTTTTTTTTTTTTTTTTATATGCATCTTGAGTTACGTTTATACTGCCAATAGTACTAACCTCTTTTTATTTTACATTTGTTCTTAGTGTAAATTGCAAGTGTATACTGCAATGTCGTCTGTTTCTATTTAATCTATGAAAAAGGGACGCCACTTTTTAATTTCTACTATTTGCTCTCGCACTGTACTTATAATTAAAACAATTTGTGGAATGCATCCTTTTTACATTTATATACGACCTCATCGCCTTCACATCCTTAGTTTTTTTATAGGTCGGTGACGATGTAAATCGTGTTTCGATATTCAAATATCTTGATACGTAATAGGAATTACATACTTACTTACTGGACAAATATTGATTCCAAATTTAAAATCTCGCTGTTTACTGGACACTTCTAAAAAGTCTTCGGTATGTTCCACTTACTGTAGTCTATCTAGCGATGGTAAGGCAACATTACATGCAATTTTTGAGAAAATTACTTTACTTATCATGTGTTTATTTTACCCATAAGGGTTTTCTTAATGGTGTTTCTTGTCTCAAGTGGTTTATCCGCTATTAAATGTATTATATGTCTAGGAAAACTATGAATGTAGGGCAGATAACTTGACTTAACCATTCGGCCATAGAAGTGAGTACTGTTTGGTAAAAATAAAATGTAGAACTATAGACATATATAAATTGGCTACCGGAACGGATGGACACGACACAAACTTTGAAGTAGTTCCTATAGTCCCACGAGATCTAATAGTATCTCGTTACCACAGACAACCTCCACTAGACGGAGCATGTAAGGCGACCCGCGCGCACCGACGATATGGTACGGCAGAACATTAAAGTATCAACACGGCGGCCACCGTTTAGTTGCGTCCTTGTTTATGATCCATGCGTACGTCAACGAAAAAATAAATTAAATAAATAACATGGTAAATTGTAGTGTTAAGTGGTGTAGAGAGACCTCATAAACATGGACGCAACTAAACGGTGGCCGCCGTGTTGATACTTTAACGTTCTGCCGTACCATATCGTTGGTGCGCGCGGGTCGCCTTACATGCTCCGTCTAGTGGGGGTGGTCTGTGCATGTGCTTGTTACTCACGGAATGGTAGTCATCCATGTGCCGCTGGAGCAGAGCGGCCGTGGACACGGAGCGCTCGCACTCGTAGCACCACCACTGCCGGTGCTTCGACGTTAGTTCTGCGCAACACACTTCAGTTACACTCACTAACTAGTTGGTATATTCTTTCGGTTGGCGTTGGGTACGATCCACTTAATTTAATTAAATTTCTTTATTTTAGATTTAAAATCCATATTACATAAGCAAAACAATACTATTTTGTGGTTTTGTACCTCATTATCGTCCGTCATAAAAGAGAATCGTGCTAAGTAGATAACGCCTTCTTGAATTGTCAAATGTTCTGCACCTTTGACATTTACCTGAGTACCTGAGTCAGTGAACGTCGTTTCTATTAAAGCAATTTTAACGCTTCGCAATGGCCTTAGAGTTGATAATCCACCAAAATGACAATCACGCTTCTCCTTTATGATAGACGATAATGAGGTACAAAACCACAAAATAGTATTGTTTTGCTATATCCCAGCGCCAGAGCGACCCGCGCAGCTATGGGCCGAGTGGTAACGGTGTATTTCTTATGCTCCTATTGGTACAGCACATATAACCAGTGTACTAACCTGCATCGAGGTCCAGCACCGGCTGGTCCGCAGGCAGCTTGTGAGTCCGTACATACTCCTTGCTGTAGCCCAGCGCCAGGGGAGCTCGAGCCGGTATGGGCCGCGTGGTGACGGCGAACAGCTCGAGCCCCTCCTGGTGGAGCCACACGTTGGCTGTGCCCTGGTCCCCGAGTGGCAATAAGCTTAGCCAATTTGACTTATCTGTTGAATAAAATTCGCAGTTTGAAAATTTTGCATTTTTAAATTTGTTCAGGGATTTTTACCAATTTTTTTTTCTCCAACTTGCTTGGAAATGTTCCCATTAATGTAGTAAAACTGGACCGCGAAATCGTTCGTTATATTTAGAAGGCGTTAATGAAAATTAAAAAAAATATATATTATTGGCCTTAGCCAGGAAATCAATATTATTTAAATAAGACGATGAAGTAAAAAACACACCTTCCGTTTATAACGTCTCATACAAATGAGAGTAATCTTAATTTGGCCGGTTACTGCATTTTTACTTTTAACTTTTTCAAAGTCTTTGATAATTCACCATACAGCCAATTGTCCACTAAATTTAAAAAATAAAAACTATCATAAACTTTTTAATTGTTCTCTGCGTTTAGTTCTTGCACTGAACAATTTTTTTGCTCTGCTACTGTCAATGTATTTGAAATGTCGACAAATTTTGAATAACGGACAAACAATATTAAATAATAATCTTATATGCGGTTAATTTATTTTCATGATTCTTAGTTATTTATTAGAGATTTCTCACGAAAGTTTTAATTTTAATAATATGATGATATTTAATGAGTGAGTTGAAAATGAATAAGTGTACCAAACGTAAACAAATAAAAAATAAAACAGAAATGATTGTGTCCAAATCAATATAAAAGTTATTTTGAACTTATGATCTTCTCCGAATGATAAATATGGTATGGTTTCTAAAAATAACAGTGTGTTTAGAAGTTGTTAATTTAACTAAAATTTATAATTACCTATGCGCATATTTTTTGTTATTGTGTTTTCATATATATTTAATTCTTATTCATATATTTTGTTTTAAATCAAACCAAATCAAACATATGATTCGGACCCGAAATTTTATTCCTATTCCTAAAAAAAAAAAACCGGCCAAGTGCGAGTCGGACTCGCGCACCGAGGGTTCCGTACAAACACTTTCCATCCCTAAGTGGTTAAGTTAAGTTTGCACCTGGTATGTATAGCGCCCCATATAAATTAGGTGCAAAGTTAGGTATTAAAAAAATTTTTTATGGTTTTCGTAATTATTCCTTTATCTATGCTATAAGACGTTGCTTCGTACCAAATTTCAAGATTCTGAGTTCACGGGAAGCACCCTGTAGGTTTTGATTCCCTTGCAAGTGTCGAAAATTTGCAAATTAGGTGCAAAGTTAGGTATTAAAAAAAAAATTTATGGTTTTCGTAATTATTCCTTTATCTATGCTATAAGACGTTGCTTCGTACCAAATTTCAAGATTCTGAGTTCACGGGAAGCACCCTGTAGGTTTTGATTCCCTTGCAAGTGTCGAAAATTTGCGGCATAAACGGCTGTATCTTTTGATTGCGTTGGCTTAGAAGTTTGATTTTTTCACAGCTTCAAGGGACAGTAGACCTGAGTAATTGATATAAATTTCAGCTTCATACGTCCACGCGTTCCTGAGAAAAAGGGTCTTGACAGACGGACAGACGGACAACAAAGTGATCCTATAAGGGTTCCGTTTTTTCCTTTTGAGGTACGGAACCCTAAAAATAAGTACCAAATGAACTTCATGGTACTGATATATTAAATTAAAATGTAGATTGGTGATTATTTCCAAGCATATTTGGAGAAAAGCACTATAAAAAAATCATACTCGTCCACGAACTGACTTTTCCCGGCCTCGGCAGTAATATACTATTATCGCACTAATATTTTAAAGGGGAAACTTTGTGAGTGTGTTATGTGTATGTTTGTTAATTCTTCACGCTCAAATGGCTGGACCAATTTTGATAAATTTTGATATGAAAATAGCTGACACCTGCTGGTTGCAACCGGATTAACACATAAGCTACGTTTTATTCCGAAAAAATTTAGTGTCCCCGTGGAATGCGCGTTGCGCGTATTACGCCGGGCGGCGCAGTGATTATAAAATAACTGTCATCCAATTTTAGTATTGACTTGAAGTTATGTACATAACTTGTTATATAAAACATTATTTGCAAAGACATAATTTCGTATAAAATATTTGTTATGTACCCTTATCAGAAACATCTATGTGCGTGTCATTGCCATCTTCAGTTTTCAGCAAAAATACTGGCAATGTGGAGCTAACGCATTCCAATTTTAAGCTCTCTGCTTGGTCAGGTGACAGGGCGCATCTAATTCCTGTAAGCAATACAAATCATAGTAAAACACTAGATAAACATAATCTGTAATAAATGGATCATAATAATTTAACGCAGGACTGGACAGTCGTTGGTAGCATAATTTTAAAACCATAGGAATTATGACTATCTCTATTTCCCTACGTCGAGCAGGCATCACTGTCACAAATACATCAGGAGGCGCGGCACATTCAACAATAAATACTTAACTCAGGACCTATACTATATTTGACGACGCGGTTGGCGCAGTGGTTAAGCAACTGCCTACTGAGCCGACGGTCCCGGGTTCGAATCTCGGCAAGTGCAAATATTTGTGTGATGAACACGAATATTTGTGCCTGGGTCATGGATGTTCTATGTATTTAAGTATTTATTTATCTATATAAGTATGTATGTATATCGTCGCCTAGTACCCATAACACAAGCCTTCTTGAGCTTAATTTGGGACTAGGTTGATTTGTGTGAGGTTGTCTAATATTTATTTATTTATTTATAGCTATAGAGCTGCTACAATGACGCGTACTTTCATTTTGCAAGCATTGTAAGCAAACAGCTTTCTCGCTAGCATGCAGTTCGTTCTCTCGTTCGCACGTGGTTACGCGTGCTTTTCACCTTGTGTAGTTTTATAAATTTTATCATTATCTATTGTACGATTAGTAAAGTACCTTGCACGGGGCCGAAGCGCGCCCGGCAGCACGGCTACAGCACGCGGCGGCACTATGCGGTCTGCGCTGTGCACTGTAACATACAGTACCTTGCACGGGGCCGAAGCGCGCCCGGCAGCACGGCTACAGCACGCGGCGGCACTGTGCGGTCTGCGCTGTGCACTGTAACATACAGTACCTTGCACGGGGCCGAAGCGTGCCCGGCAGCACGGCCACAGCACGCGGCGGCACTGTGCGGTCTGCGCTGTGCACTGTAACATACAGTACCTTGCACGGGGCCGAAGCGTGCCCGGCAGCACGGCCACAGCACGCGGCGGCACTGTGCGGACTGCGCTGTGCACTGTAACATACAGTACCTTGCACGGGGCCGAAGCGCGCCCGGCAGCACGGCTACAGCACGCGGCGGCACTGTGCGGTCTGCGCTGTGCACTGTAACATACAGTACCTTGCACGGGGCCGAAGCGTGCCCGGCAGCACGGCCACAGCACGCGGCGGCACTGTGCGGTCTGCGCTGTGCACTGTAACATACAGTACCTTGCACGGGGCCGAAGCGTGCCCGGCAGCACGGCCACAGCACGCGGCGGCACTGTGCGGACTGCGCTGTGCACTGTAACATACAGTACCTTGCACGGGGCCGAAGCGTGCGCGCCCGGCAGCACGGCTACAGCACGCGGCGGCACTATGCGGTCTGCGCTGTGCACTGTAACATACAGTACCTTGCACGGGGCCGAAGCGCGCCCGGCAGCACGGCTACAGCACGCGGCGGCACTATGCGGTCTGCGCTGTGCACTGTAACATACAGTACCTTGCACGGGGCCGAAGCGCGCCCGGCTGCACGGGGCCGAAGCGCGCCCGGCAGCACGGCTACAGCACGCGGCGGCACTATGCGGTCTGCGCTGTGCACTGTAACATACAGTACCTTGCACGGGGCCGAAGCGCGCCCGGCAGCACGGCTACAGCACGCGGCGGCACTATGCGGTCTGCGCTGTGCACTGTAACATACAGTACCTTGCACGGGGCCGAAGCGTGCGCGCCCGGCAGCACGGCTACAGCACGCGGCGGCACTATGCGGTCTGCGCTGTGCACTGTAACACACAGTACCTTGCACGGGGCCGAAGCGCGCCCGGCTGCACGGGGCCGAAGCGCGCCCGGCAGCACGGCTACAGCACGCGGCGGCACTATGCGGTCTGCGCTGTGCACTGTAACATACAGTACCTTGCACGGGGCCGAAGCGCGCCCGGCTGCACGGGGCCGAAGCGCGCCCGGCAGCACGGCTACAGCACGCGGCGGCACTATGCGGTCTGCGCTGTGCACTGTAACATACAGTACCTTGCACGGGGCCGAAGCGTGCGCGCGCGGGCAGTGGCCGCCGCGGCGACACGACGCCGCGCCGGAGCTGCAGCGCGCCCGGCAGCACGGCCACAGCACGCGGCGGCACTATGCGGTCTGCGATGTGTACTATTACACACATTCCTTTATTTTATTTTTCATTCATTTATTTAAGAGAACCAGCAGCTAATACACTTAATATAGAAACTTAAATAGAATACCAGCAGGTGTGCCATGGTTTGTGGTGGTGAGTCAGTCTCGTTGAGATGCTTGACAGCAATAATATAGTTAATTGTATTTACATATCTGTATGCATAGAGCTTAATTCACGTTGAGAGCGCAGTCAATCATATTGCACAGTAGTTATTTATATTGCGCTGGAAAAATCACCAACACAATTTTTACGTGAATTGGGTTTACTGATGTGCCAGAAAGTTTCCAAAAATGCGAAACTGTCCACATAACACGTCGATTTCTCAATAATTCCCAACAGCATTTCCACATTGAAATATTCTCTTAAATTCATGTAAAAATTTCCACAAAATTCTTAGATTTTGGAAAGCATCATGCCCGTCGGTAATTGAGCTGGCTGTACACTTACCAAATCTTTGCATTGGTTTCTTTCTCTCTTCCGTACTTTGTGAGCTCTTAACCTCACTATTAGTTTGATCGCAAGACGGTAATAAAATTACAGGTTTAGTTTCTACCACATTATTGTGTTCCCCTTCCACTAGGCTTCCTTGGCTTGTGACACTATTCACTTTATTATGTACATGGAATTCTGTACTCAGCTCAATGGGTAAGTCATAGTACTGGCTGTTTCCTGGATCCGTACAGGGTTGGCTGCGAGGATCTGAAGTTACAATATAATACATACCCTCTTTATTACACAAGTCAAATACATGAGAGATACAATAAATAATAAGCAGAGGTAAATAATTAATCAAAGGCTTTTCAGTCTCTTACGAGCATTTCTCAAAAAGTTTGTACACAATTAAGACAGAAAATTAAAGTCCAATATAATTTTCCTATTTTGTTACCAATTATTTTATTAATTTTATATCAATGTTATGGTTATGTTCGGTAATTAAGGTTCTGTTATGTTTATACTTTTTTAATTATACATAATCTGATATTAATGTATTGGAAATCACAATAAAAAATGGTAACAAAATAGGAAAATCATATATGACTTTAATTTTCTGTCTTAATTGTGTACAAACTTTTTGAGAAATGCTCAAACAGACTATACAAAACAGTGTCATGTAGGAAAGCTACGCTTTTCATGGTTATGCAAGCCAATACGAGAACACATGTAGTCATATCACTAAATAGTGATCACTTCCAGACAAACATTTTTCATTATTGATTAATAGAACCTTTATACATTAGTACATACCAGTTCTATAAGAACAGGGTCTTAAGTACATTGTCATCAAAAATAAATTGACTAATCAGACTTAATTAGAAACTAACTATCTACTACTTCATAATCTACTTAAATTACAAACTACACAATGTTAGCCAGCATCCATGTTAAAGAATTTCATTAGTTTAGTTTTATTTTTACTAAAACTTATTTTTAATGCATAGGACATAATCAACTAGCGACTTGCCCCAGTTTTGCATGGGTGCAATGCTGATAAATTACATGTATTATACAATATAAACTTTCCTCTTGAATCACTCTATCTAGTAAAAAAAACCGCATCAAAAACCATTTCGTACTTCTAAAAATCTAAGCATACATAGGGACAGACATACAGGAAGTGACTTTGTTTTATATTATGTAGTGACATAACATTTTATAAAAATGTAGTACTAAAACTTACCTATAAACAATTGCAATTGTTTGCCCTGAAGAACCGAAATAAGATATTGTTCATTTTGAAGATCTTGCTCCTGAAAAATATACGACTCCAATTAAAATCAACTATATCTCATATACATACCCCGAGTTTTTGATGCACAAATGGTTTGATCCCTACTCTCAGCCTAGTGATAAATCATTCATGCACTAAATACCCCGGGTAAGCTCATATATTGTAGACTACCGCAACATGTGGCTATTTAGAGCACAATGGGATATTTGGTACAAAGATAAATATGCTTCTAAGCCCGCTTCTTTAACATTGGGATAGTAGAAGCATACCTGTTTTCAGGTAGGTACTTGTTCTATATATATTTGTGCTTTAAACCTTTAATTTGCAAATTAACAAATAGCGAACCAATTCGAAACATGTCAAGTGATATTCGAGTTCTATGACGTGAGTAAACCTGTTTTGTAGGTATTCTAACAAATAGTTAGTCCCTTGGATTCCAAATAACCTCACCTTACGGTATTAAATTTCTAAATACCCCATGCTATATTTTTACTTCAATGGAGACATTTATGTATATGTGAAAATTATAATAATTCTACGTAGCATTTTCACTGATATTGTTTTCAAATATTCTTACGTTTATAAGCATTTGGAGTGGGACAGCTTCAGCCTCGAGTGATCCTTCTCCATTGTTTGGTTTCACTTGCAAGAAATACATGTTACTGGCACGGGCTTCTGCAGGATTTGATACGGGAGTGCTGTAAAGACCTATGACCCAGAAAATATAATAAAATTATACAAAAGAACAATAAAAAACAAACACTTGTTTGGAAATATCCATTAAAAACATTCGTGCGTAAAATCTATTTGGCCCAATATACCTTGAGCTCTTTCATTCATTATAACGGAGTAATTGCATTAATTATAATAAACAAAATAATACAATAACTGCTGAATAAGCTATTAACGGTGCAATTTACAAAATAAATTTCAATTTAAAATAACAATCAACATGAAACATGACAATATTGACATTGACAATGACAAGTTGACCATTCCTGTCAAAATTGCTTCAATGAAGCTATTCGGGGCATAATTTTTGTAGTAGTTTTTTTAGGGTTCCGTAGTCAACTTATAGTTTCGCCATGTCCGTCTGTCCGTCTGTCCGTCCGCGGCTTAGCTCCGTGATCATTAGTACTAGAAAGCTGAAATTTGGTATGAGTATGGGTATGTATCATGCCGACAAAACGGTAAAATAAAAACTACAAAAAAACTTTTTTTCGGGTACCTCTTGTACATTGTACATCTAAAGTGGGGGTGACTTTTTTTTCATTTCAACACTAGTGTGTGGGGTGTCATTGAATTGGTCTTTTGAAAATAATAGGGGTCTCCAATCATTATTTTTTGATAAAGTAAGAAGTTTTATAATATTCGCTCCGAAAATAAAAAAAATAGCGTCCCCCCCCCCCTCTAAATTTTCAACCACGAGTCAAAAAATTATGGAAAAATTCAAGAACCTGAGGCCTTATAAGTACTTTCAATGAAAACTATATTGAACAAAGTCGGTCGAGCTGTTTTTGAGTTTGAGTTATCGCAAAATTTCATAATTTTCTTAAAAGAACGTCAGTTGACTTGCAGAAGGTAATAAGTAATTACAGTTACCTACTGAAAATAATGAACTGTTAGACATTAAAAACAATCCGCTTGATTCCGTCAATGATATTAATAACTATTTTGCAAGTGTTGGGAAATCATTAGCTGAAAATATTATAAAGAACAATACACACCGAACGTATAATCCCAATGACCCGTCAAATGCCACAGAACCTCCCTTAACTTCATTTGTGCTGTTGGAAACAGATCCTAACGAAGTACTTACAGTTTTAATGAACTTAAAATCGGACAGTGCCCCTGGTTGGGACAATCTATCAGCAAAATTTAAAAAAATGGCTAGTAGTCTAATTGTACCCATACTCGTCCATCTTGTCAACATCTGTTTTAAAGAGGGAACTTTTCCTGATGCTCTTAAAGAAGCCCTAATAACACCAGTGTATAAAAGTGGAAATAGAGATGATGCATCTAACTATAGGCCAATTTCTGTGTTACCTGCCTTCTCAAAAGTGATAGAAAAATTAATTAATAACCGAATACTAAATTACCTAACTAAATTTAAACTATTATCAAAATCTCAATACGGGTTCAGACCAGGATTATCAACTGAAGACGCCGTAACGGCACTCTCCTCTCTAATAGTTGATAAAGTAGACAAAAACAAGAAATGCCTAGCAATATTTTTAGATCTCAAGAAAGCCTTTGACACCGTCTCTATATCTACTCTAATTGACACGTTACAGAACATAGGAATAAGAGACACTCCTCTAAAGTTACTACAAAGTTACCTCCAAAAACGCAAGCAAAAAGTAAAGATAGGAAACTTCATTAGCAATAATACTGATGTAACATTTGGCGTCCCTCAAGGGAGTGTCCTTGGACCGACTTTATTCTTAATTTATATAAATAAACTCTGCGCCATGGAAATTAATGAAGGTAATTAATGAAGAAATTAATTTTCATACGCAGATGACACAGCAGTAGTTTTCTCGGGCAATTCATGGGATGAATTAAAGGACTATGCAGAAGAGGGCCTTTCTAAGATTGCAACCTGGTTAAACTTAAATCTACTCACGTTAAATACAGCCAAAACCAACTTTATATGTTTTACAAATTATAATCGCACACAACCAGAAAATAACTTTACAATCCGTATCCATACCTGCAATTACCTAACTAATTCAAATTGCTCATGCTCAACAATAACTAAAGTAGAGAGCACCAAGTACTTGGGTATCATAGTAGATCAGCGCCTTACTTGGCACTTACATATTGAACTGATCATGACCCGAACTAGAGAACTAATGTGGTTGTTTAAGAATCTTAGGCACATCGCAAATAAAGAACTTCTCCGACGATTGTATGTATATAGCCTTGGCTCAATCGATTATTATATATTGTATACCTGTTTGGGGAGGCACAACTAATGCGGTGTAGCCCTCAGCTGATATGAATCATAATTAATAAACACGTGTCGGTTCAAGGGAACAAATAGAACCTTGACCAGCAAGGCTATTTGCTGCTACAACACGTGCAGACAAAGGAAATTATCATATGTTGATTAGTATATAAGAACCTGATTTTCCTAATAAAATATTCATTCTAACACCGAGCTTGGTCGTATTATTATCTCCGTACGTTACCACACTTCACTAAAACCAAATTGTTAGAATTAGAGAGAGCACAGAGATCTTTATTGAAAGTAATGCATTTTAAGCCTTTCAGATATCCCACTATAGAGCTATTAGACTAAGAGCTAGCGACCAAATCGGTCATGTGGCTTCAGCTGTATTGAAACTCCGTTAGCTACTTCCCTGAACAACCTTTTCCTATAATCTTCGTGCTGGCAGGCCGCGGTCGGTGGGTGCGGGTGTAGTGGGGTGGGGAAAAAAAATGTGGGCTCAGCGACTATAATTTTTTTTTCAAACAGTTGCTCTGTACTCACTGTACACCCAAAAAAAAATTTAAATCGATCGGGTGGTGGGAAGGGGTTGCCAGCGTTAATTAAAAGTACCAAAATAATAATAATTTTCGTGTGGGCTCAGGCTGTAATTAACGCTGGCAACCCCTTCCCACCACCCGATCGATTTAAATTTTTTTTTGGGTGTACAGTGAGTACAGAGCAACTGTTTGAAAAAAAAATTATAGTCGCTGAGCCCACATTTTTTTTCCCCACCCCACTACACCCGCACCCACCGACCGCGGCCTGCCAGCACGAAGATTATAGGAAAAGGTTGTTCAGGGAAGTAGCTAACGGAGTTTCAATACAGCTGAAGCCACATGACCGATTTGGTCGCTAGCTCTCCGTCTATATATAATCTATCCGATCTATTAACTGTAAGGCAACTGTATATCTTGTGTGTGGTTTTAAGACTACATAAATATTTTCCGTATTTTCCAGACACGCAAAATCGAAGGCGAAAAGACCTTATAGTCCCTACCACCTTCACAAATACAGCATTTGCAAGTAGACAATACACTATACAATCAAGAAAACTGTATAATATTATCAACAAAGAACTAAATATTTACCCTCTACCGTACTATGAATGCAAAGACTTAATAAATAAATGGCTAAAATCTCTTAACTATAATGATACAGAAAACTTGTTACAAAACTAGGTACTTATTTGCTTTTAATAACAAATAACAACTAGACATTGTATAACACACATATTCAGTTACGAAATGGTAATTAATTTTTAATTATTCATTTAATTTTTAATTTTTAGTTATAACTTGTTAGAAGATTTTTTTAAGTTAATTTATGTTTGTTGAATCTTATTTCACTGCTAATATTCAATTTAAATTGTATTTATTTGAATATTATTTTTAAGGTGTAACTGTAACGCGATACTTATAATATAATTTACCACCTAAGGAAGAGCGGTGCCCCTTAGCACATCAAACACTGTTATGTCGATGTAATCGTGTTAATGAATAAATA
Organism: Apotomis capreana; assembly: GCA_947623375.1. Taxonomy (NCBI): domain Eukaryota; kingdom Metazoa; phylum Arthropoda; class Insecta; order Lepidoptera; family Tortricidae; genus Apotomis; species Apotomis capreana. The sequence goes on from OX392499.1 coordinate 5,213,951, forward strand.
CATTTTTATTTTATTATTTATTATGTCGATGTAATCGTGTTAATGAATAAATACATTTTTTTTTTATTTTTTTCTTTTTTTTTTAGTTACTTTGGCGTTTACGACCTTTTTATAGAGCTTGAAATCTTTCTCGTAACTTAAGTCTATTGTGAAGGATGAGCAACTACGGAACCCTACACTGAGCGTGGCCCGACATGCTCTTAGCTGGTTTTTTAGCGTGTTCTATGACTCATGTCTCTTTTCAAACTTGGAATATGGCACGAATGGAGCAGATTTTAAAATTTTTACATAGGTACCTACTAAAAATATTTTCATTATTATTTTATTTAGGTACAAGGTTAATTAAGTTACGTTTATATTTAACAACTGCATAATAGGGTGCTGCAGACACGAATCATCAGTAATAATGAATTTCTCAACTTATCTTGTTCCAGTATATGAAATGAGGGCAAGACAGGTGCAAAATATTGACATTATTAACCCTTGAAAGTTTGATTTTATTTGTCGGTGGCGATGGCGTGGTAATATGCACGCACGGCAGCACACGACGCCTTTAGGCGTTCTTGGCGTTCAAAGGTTTAAACTGACAGTGTCTAGACTCTGTGATAAAATAAAACAATACCTAACAATAGAGCGATTTTTTATTAATTTCTGAATGTCACCATTTTACGCTTCTTTTGATTAACATAAAAATAACATTTTTCCGTACAAACTATCACTTATCCCATCTTAATTGGCCTGGTTAAGTTTGCCCCTGAAATGTATTGCGCCGCATACAAACAAGGTACAAACTTAACGCAACCGAGTTCTCCAATTATTTTTTGTCCTTTGAATATTTATTTATTAGTATCTACATACTTATTTTATCTTCTCTACAAATGAGACTGTCAGCTGCAGAGGAAAGTAGCCCGTGTACCACACACATTTGCATAGCAGGCTGCATATCATTCTCCCTAGCTGACTGTACTGTACTGTACCTAAACCACCTTTAAGTAGTTTTATAATTGAGAATATTCGGTCGGTACTGTGAACAAAATCAAGGGGAAAAAACTTAAAACCTAATGATTATGTCTGAATTACAGCGGTACCGAATGACTTTTCAGTCTGCTGAAAACGCTTCTAATCATCTAATGCACCTAAATTGACTTTTGAAGTTTTGACCCAATTTACCGGCGTAACACTACTCTTACGGTATCGGTATCAGAGGTAGGTAGGTAGGTATTTATACGGGATCGAAATGCAAAAGGTTATGGTAAAAAGGTAATAATAATTTTATTTTAATCATAGTTCCACAATGTTACGTGGGTACTTCATAAATTTCATAGTCAGCATCATAATTTTAGTTTGTTTTAGTAACTTAAGCGTTGCTGACGATCCAGTCGGTGTAGCGGCTGACGCGCGCGTTGACACCGGGGTATTGGGGGTGCGCGCAGCCGTAGCCCCAGGACACGATGCCCACGAGCACGTTGTTGTGCACGAGGGGGCCGCCGGAGTCTCCCTGGCAGGCGTCCTTGCCGCCGACGTCCAGGATGCCGGCGCACAGCATGTTGTCGGTGATGTCGGGCCAGCCTTGGAAGCCGGGCTGGGTCTTCAGGTAGGCGTAACGGTCAGCGCAGAGTTGCTGGTTGATCAAGTCGAGATCGACGTGCTGCAGCTGCTCGGGGCTGGAACCGCCAGACTGAAAGGAAAACAATTTAATCCAGTGGTGAGAACGTTTTAGAGATATCAATTCGATAAGATCAAGTTGCAGCGTCATCATGAGACTTTATTACCAATCATTTGCGAATGTTCACACTACATTAGTTTGGTACGTCGGTTGTTATTGCAAAAAAGCCAGACGGGTACTTTCACGAGTCTCAATCCACCAGCGCTTCGGAAAATATGGCAGCTGGAGATAAGAAACGCTATAAAGTCCTCAGATACGCAAGGTAATATTGTTGAAGTTTAATGGACGAAAATTTTGCTGATAACTTACAGAGAGGGTACCCCATCCAATGACAGTGAGGCTAGTGCCATCGGGGATGTTGTAGTTGGCTCCAGCGATGCTGGCGGATGCCACGCTGGTACCGAAGACGGCCGGGGTGGCCAGGCGGACGATGGCGATATCGTTGTCGAGGGTCTGGTTGCTGTAGGCGGCGTGCAGGACCAGCTGGGAGACGGCGTGCTCGGTGCCGCCGCTGGAGGCCTGGGAGGTGCCGAGGCGGACGCGCCAGTCTGAGGGACGATCACCTCTGTAAATAGATTAGTATTAGTATCACTCTTCTCTATATAATGCCATCATAAATATAGAGCAAGGAATCGCCGTCGGTAGAACTAGAGACTGCCTGCTCAAAGAAGCGACGTAGCTCAGATGTTTTGTAGCCGTAAATTTAATGTTTGGTTACTGGCTAATAGATTAGTCTATGAACGGTTAGCAAAATCTATCTTCTTATTTTTAACCTAATTTAATTCCTATCAATAAATGTTTATAAAATAAAACTTGACTTAGTATAGGTACTTACTCGTAACAGTGAGCAGCCGAGAGTACAGTTTGGGCGGTGATGAGGGTACCACCGCAGGCCTGGAACCATATGATGCCGAACCAGCCGTACTGCATGTTGCTCATGTAGGGGTAGTTCTCCACGGTGGTGGGAGAACCGCCCACAATACGCTGGCCGTTCTTCGGTACCGCTGTAATTCAGACATAATCATTAGGTTTTAGTTTTTGCCCCTTGAGTTTGTTCACAGTACAGGCCGAATATTCTCAATCATAAAACTTCTTAAAGGTGGTTTAGGTAGTACAGTACAGGTACAGTCAGCTAGGGAGAAAGATGTGCAACCTGCTATGCAAATGTGTGTGGTACATGGGCCACTTTCCTACGCAGCTGACAGTCTCATTTATATAGAAGCATAGAGTAGATAGAAGGTAAAATAAAGTAGGTATGTAGGTAGATACTAATAAATATTCAAAGGACAAAAATTCACAACAACTTACCGACAGCGGCGCCCAAGAGGGTGAGGAGGATCAGTACACGCATGTTTGAGGCCGTTTACTTGCAATAATACAACTGTTGTGGATTGTTCAACATATTTATACGTTTTCATATCTACAAATCTGCATCAATCATTAGCGTAATCCAAGAAGGATAATAGAAAACTGATAGATAAGTTGAATTATACTCGTGTTTCATCCTCTAGATTAGTAACTTATATTTTTATTTAACACATGTAGTAACGCATAGTGTTACCACTTCGAACACGTAGTTGAGGAAATTTGTGTGCTTGCGCTGGCAACACAAACATTTTTTTTTTTTTTTTTTTCAACTACCCTTCTTGAATTCCACTCGGGCGCCATTGTTCATTCGCATTTTTCGTGCCAACCACTTCGGACCTTCTTGGATTAATCAGCTCGCGAGTGATTGCACCTACAATATGCCGAAGCGAAAAAGCGAGGACGAAATTGCCTTTTTAGCGAAACGCTTAAAAAAGCTGGAAAAACAATTGAAGCGGTCGGGTTCGCGCCGTAGGAATTCCAGTGAATCATCTTCGTCGTCGTCATCGTCCTGTTCATCGTGCTCGTCAGCTTCAGAAAACGCTGTGCCAGTACCGGAATACCCAAATGGTCAGTCGATGCTCAACTAAACTCTGACGTATAAATAATGCAATCAGATTAGTCTGCGGGACTATTTCGCTGCATTACATTTATACGAACATGGACCAGATCAGTCTGCGGGACTGTTTCGCCCCATGTGACTAAATACATTACGTACTCAGAACTGTCTGTGGGACTGTTTCGCCACGTATATGTATGCAAGTCAGAGCACCCTACACGAACATTTAACCAGATCCGTCTGTGGGACTGTTTCGACTGATGTCGTCAAGTACGTTACGTAAAACGTAACCATATTGTTACTTTGCAGACCGAGATTCACCTTTGCGTGAGACAGAAGCCGCCGAGCCACCGACAAACGGTGCCCGTGGTGCAGCTGCCCGCGCCTGCCGTCCCGGGCACGAGCGTACAACACACAGAAATCACGCCACAGGTACAAGATGCAGAACAAATCGGCATAGAAGACTTGACCGAAATCCTGGGTACGGATCCGTCGTTGTCTGTTGAATTTGGCGATGAGATAAACAAAGACGTCGCGCACAGATTTGAATATATCGCAACCTCAGGACTGGATAAAGAAGGAAAAAATGATCTTCTTCAAAAATATTTAGTCCCGTCAAACTGTAAGCTTATAGCCGCTCCACATTTAAATACTGAAATTAAAGCCGCTTTGACGGAATTAGTTGTGAAACGAGACAAAGCTATCGAGTCACGCCAAAAACAAATGGCAACTGCCATTACTAATATAGGTCAAATTTTGACGTCTCAACTTGGTAAAAAACAGAGAGATAACCAACTCTTAAAACAGCTCATGGATACTGGTCGCATCTTATGTGATTTGCAGCATAATGAGTCAGTAGCACGAAGAAACTTTGCTCTTTATTCTATTAAGAAGGAAATTAAGGAACAACTACTGACCACAAAAATAGATAAATACCTATTCGGAACCGATTTACCCGAAACTCTGAAGACTGCGAAAGCAGTGTCTAAGTCTGTCATTGACTTAAAAATTGAGCCACCAAAGAAAACTAAACCAGCAGCTCCTACCAATACGTCGAAGAATTTAAACTGGCGGGCGGGACCCGCAGCTCGCCGACAGCCGACGGGTCCGCCACCCAAGCAGCCGGCTGCAGCTCCGAGTCGTCATCATCGCGTGAACTCCTCGCACAAGTCGTCGCATCGGCACAAGCAGACGCGCCGCCGCTAACCTCTTCGGTACGTTACGCTGGTCGACTTACGTATTTTACCAAACAATGGTCACTTATTACTAACGACCATGCAGTAAATTCATGGGTGGAAGGTTATAAAGTCAAATTTGATAAGCCCGTAATCCAAACTCATATACCATCGACATCAAGTCACTCCAGCGTCGAAAGTAGACACTTTAAAGAGGCCATCGAAAACCTTTTATCAATCGGAGCCATTTCCGAATGTCAGTCATGCATAGGTGAATTTATCTCAAGCGTCTTTTTAATACCAAAACCAAATGGAAAGATGAGATTTATTTTAAACTTAAAAGAATTAAACAAATTTATGACAACCCAGCATTTCAAATTAGAAGATTTGCGCACTGCATTAAAACTTATGTCTAAGGACTGTTTCATGGCTAGCTTAGATTTAAAAGACGCTTATTTTTTAATAAGCATCCACCCAGAATCACGAAAATACTTAAGATTCATTTTAGACGACAAATTATATCAATTTAATGTACTTCCATTTGGGATTTGCACCGCACCATATATTTTCACCAAGCTAATGAAACCTGTACTAAAGTTATTACGATCGTGTGGTTTCCTGTCATCGATATATTTAGATGATTTGTTTTTAATCGGTGACACGTACACAGAATGTTTGACCAACTTAAAAACCTCCGAGAAGCTGTTAACAGCTCTTGGCTTTATTATTAACAAAGAAAAAAGTAGCTATATTCCGAAAACAACCTGTAAATATTTAGGATACATATTAGATTCACGTAAATGGCAAGTGAGTTTACCGGTAGAAAAGAGAATGAGAATCAAAAAAGAATTGGAAAAAATTAAACTATTGAATACCTGTAAGATAAGAAGATTTGCTCAATTGCTAGGTCTCTTAATATCCGCTTGCCCCGCAATCGAGTATGGGTGGCTGTTTACAAAAAACTTGGAACGTGCCAAATTCCTTAGCTTACAAGGTCATAATAATTATGATCATTATATGGACATACCTGATTCCCTCATACCTGATCTAGATTGGTGGACAAATGCTATCGTAGATTCCGTGCAAAAAATTAAGGATGATCATTTTGTGACCGAAATATTTTCTGACGCCTCAACAACTGGGTGGGGCGCGGCATGTGAGGGTCAAACCGCTAGTGGGCGGTGGTCTCAATCAGAAACCACTCTCCATATAAATCATTTAGAACTGCTAGCGGCTTTTTTCGCGCTTAAGATTTTTGCTAAACAATATTATAATTGCCAAATACTCATGCGTGTTGACAACACGACTGCAGTTGCATATATTAACCGTATGGGAGGTATTCAATACCCACACCTCACACAGGTTACTAGAGACTTATGGCAATGGTGTATAGATCGAAAAATCTTTGTCGTCGCATCCTACATAAAATCATCGGACAACATACTTGCCGATAGGGAATCCAGACGCTCACATCCCGACGCCGAATGGGAGCTCTCTATGCCAGGGTACCAAAAATTGACAAACAAATATGGAGTACCACAAATAGATCTTTTCGCTACCAGAATTAACAATAAATGTGATATTTACGTATCGTGGCATAGAGATCCTGACGCTTTTGCATTTGATGCGTTTACCATTACATGGACAAGTTTTTTCTTTTACGCATTCCCACCTGTGTCCATGATACTTAAAGCTCTAAGAAAAATAATGTCAGACAACGCAGAAGGAATTATGGTAGTACCAAAATGGCCCGCGCAGCCATGGTACCCATTATTTATGCGCCTCCTGGTGTCTGATATAATACAACTCCATAGTAACGATTTTATTATATCTAATTACAGCAACCGGAACATTCAAGCGAGTATCCTGGTTGCCGGAGTGTTGTCCGGACGGCACTATTGCGGCAACACGTCCCGTCAGCCGCCATAGACATTATGTTAGGCTCGTTGGCGGAGAACACAATGAAACAGTACGATGTTTGTTTCAAACGATGGTATCGGTTTTGTATACAAAATAAAGTAGACATGTATGAGCCATCGATTCCTATTATAATAGAGTTTCTGACTCAAACATTTAACTCTGGTGGCCAGTACGGCACCATAAATAGCTATAGATCTGCTCTAGCGTGTATATTAGGATCTATATCAGATGACCCTCGTATAAGTCGATTCTGTAAAGGAGTCTACAGGTTAAGACCTCCAGCCCCACGATATAATATAACATGGGACGTAACAAAAGTCTTAAATCATATGTCTTCATTATTTCCAAACGAAAGCCTAACGTTAGAACAATTATCGAAAAAGTGCGTTACTTTGCTCGCTTTAGTGACAGCACATAGAATACAGACTCTGTCCAAAGTTAATATAGATAATATTTCGATTTTGAGCGATCAAATTATAATCAAAATCAGTAAATTGATTAAAACTTCACGAATTGGTACCTTACAACCAACTCTATACTTACCGTTCTTCACAGAACGTCCTGAAATATGCCCTGCAAAAACGTTACTGTCGTACATCGATAAAACAAAAGAATTGCGTAATTCAAATGATTTATTTATAGGTATTAAAAAACCACATCAGTGTGTTACATCACAAACACTTAGTCGTTGGATCAAATGTGTACTGAAAGACAGTGGAATCGACATCTCCATCTTCTCCTCGCACAGTACGCGTCATGCTTCTACATCCATGGCATACAAGTTAGGCGTCAACCTTGATACCATACGGAAGACTGCGGGATGGAGCGGAGATTCCACTGTCTTCGCTAAATTCTACAATAGAAACATTATAACCAATGATAATCTAGAACTTGCTAAATCAATATGCTCTAAGGATTGATTTCTTTAATTAAGCATCAAGGTATTAAATTCTTGTTTTATTACTATGTAATTAATTAAACTGGAAATGTTATATACAGGATGTCATTCTGTAAATTTCTATTTCTATTCTATGGCAAGGAATAAATAGTTTTGAAATACTAAACAAAACCTATTATTTGTTGGTATGATATTTCCACTGTTTGCTCTCAACATCTACATGTGTTAAATAAAAATATAAGTTACTAATCTAGAGGATGAAACACGAGTATAATTGATGATTAAACGAACTTACCTGTAAGTGAAGTTCTATCACAATTATACGAAGTGTTTCATCCGAAGAGATTAGTAACGCAATCCCACCCACCCATCATTATCATCCCTAATATTACCGTGGAAATACCATAATGCTTTAAACTTAATGAACAATGGCGCCCGAGTGGAATTCAAGAAGGGTAGTTGAAAAAAAAAAAAAAAAATGTTTGTGTTGCCAGCGCAAGCACACAAATTTCCTCAACTACGTGTTCGAAGTGGTAACACTATGCGTTACTACATGTGTTAAATAAAAATATAAGTTACTAATCTCTTCGGATGAAACACTTCGTATAATTGTGATAGAACTTCACTTACAGGTAAGTTCGTTTAATCATCAATAATAGGTAAACTTCCTAATTAGACAAGGTAGACTGGTATTTTATTTCGACTTTTCTCGTCTATTACCTATCGGCTAAATCCGGAGACGAAAATGACAAAAAATACATTGCTGCGATTTCTTTTGAGTGTTCCTCCCTGGCCGGATCCCGGAGCCTGATTAGAATCAGAATCAGAATATTATTTATTGCCTTAAAAAACTTATCCTAAGAATTACATTGCTAGTAACTAAAAAAAAAAATACAAAACAGAATAAAGTGAGGCAATGGGTCTCAGTCTCAGCATGTGCTAGGTCAGTAAAGCCCAGCGCTGGTTTTCAGACTAAGCCCGGAGATTAGGTCGGTTGCTGACATGTTGACAGTTCAAAAAAAAAAAAATTTATAATATGACAAAAAAACAATAATAATAACAACGTGATGCAAACAACTATAATAATAAAAATATAAAAAAACTACTAAAATATTGTAAATTAAAATACAATAACACCAGCGTGTGTGTGAATGTATGTATTAGTGGATGTGTTTGAGTTGTATATGTGTAAAATAGTTAGTGCACAGTCACTTGTGCACTAACTTTTTGTACTTATACAACGACGTGGGTTCTCGTAGGGGTGGTGGCAGATCATTCCAGATTTTCGATGATGATGAATGCGAATTTAAATTAAGCTATAATTGCAGTAATAATATGTACCTTATGTAGCTACCAGGTCGGAAATCGTATGTACCTACCTCCGTAGTTTTAAAGATATTGGTCAGTAAAGGTGGCCCGGCTGCAGATTGCACTCCGCAGCCGGACCCCGGATATAGCCCGGATCATGTACATGTACCAAATTACCACATCTGTACATGATCTATATTTAATGACCAATATCTTCAAAACTACGGAGGTAGGTACCATCATAGGCCCGATGGACATGCATTATTTATTGATGCATAAGAATGTACCTGTAATATAATAAAAAACAATCATGATTCTTTATTAATCAATAGTTACTGACCTACTGTTAAAAGATTGGGTGAGGTAACAGTATGATAATACATAGGGATAGAAGGATAGTTTGATTTCGAGAATTAATAAAAAATAAGTACCTAACACCTAACACAATTTTCCTGCCCACATTGGTTTTATAAGATAATAACGTAATATTTTTTATCACGCAAATACTGAAATTCTTTCCACGATCGACGAAGCACGCTGTTTTTTTTAAGAGGTCCTTTTTTCCCCAACACTAATATAAGCCGAGTTGCTGGATTCCTCACTATCTGAATCATTTATAGTATTTTATGCAATCGTTGCACAATGAAGGTTCTTAAAGTCGAGTACCGCGTTTAGGTCACGAGGCTTGCCGAGTTAAAAACACTGTTTTATCTATGATAAATTATTGTTATACCTAAGTAGTTTAAATATATAGTATATAGATTTACTAAAATAAAAATTAATTTAAAAAGTAATAAATGATAGTAAATAAAGATTACAAGTTTATTTCAAGAAATTTTATTGTGTATTATGGCTGTTCGTATTTTTGCCTTGGTCTTAGAATACTAACGAAACGAAATAAAATGAAGACTTCTATGAAGTTTTAAGTTGTTCGTGTGGCTGTTGGACCGATCGCCTTGGTCTTCGACGACGATTTTACTTTATGCTCTAGAGCATAAAAAGCGACTTTATGTCGCCTACGCACAGCATAAAGTCGAGCTTTTAGAGCATGAGAAGTGAAAAACATTTTTTACTTTAACCGTCATTCACCAAGTTATGAATTTTTATTTTTGATGTAACCTTTTTCGTTCAACTAAAACTAACCTATTAAAAAAAAACATGATGGCGATGAATCGATGATCATGACGGGTGCCTCGTGATTGGTTAAACTTTTTGACAAGTAATTTCAACCAATCAGTGAACAGTAGCGTGCTTTTTAAAATGAAATATACTGATAATATTCTCTTCGGTTTCCACGACTGTCACACATTTAAATAATACAATTTAAACGGATTATATCGCGTACCTATATTAATTATTTGAGACTCCTGACGTTTCGGTACCTTTACAGATACCGTTGTCACAGGTTGACTGAGAAAACTAAAATTTTTCTCTGTCAATGTTACATTTGTGCAAACTACCCATTTTATAAATATTAATCCATACTAATATTATAAATGCGAAAGTGTGTCTGTCTGTCTGTTACCTCTTCACACTTAACCCGCTGAATCGATTTTGATGAAATTTGGCATGGAGATAGTTTAAGATCCAAGGAAGGACATACGAGGGCTGATTGATAAGTATCCGGAATGAAGAGGAAAAAAATTAGGCATTCGACTAATAGTACATTACTGCAGACGCCGGGAAATAAGGGCTTGTCGGCTGAGTAGGTATAGACGGCCGACCGTAAGGGAGGCCGTCTAGTGATACGAAGCCGGCAAGCCCTTTTCACGGCTAAGGCATGCATAGTGCTTTTCTCAAAGATATGCAATCAAATAAAAAAATACACCACTCAAAAAACATAATTCAGCTGTTCAGCCAGTTCATGAACACAGACGCCATGTTTAAAAAAAGTATTTTTAATTTTCCCTCCAATCCCTCTATATTTTTTTTCTTTAATAAGTCCACGTGTGTAGTGTGCGAATATTAGGGCCATTATACACAACCTGATAATAAGAATCTTAGTTTCTATAATAAGTAAAATAAAGGCAGAGGATGTTTAATATTGTCTATGGTCTCTGGTGACTTACGTATAGACTGTATTTTCAGTTCGTGTGTACTAGGCATTAACACGGATATTGTTGGCCCGATGGCTGAATGGGTAGCTACTAGAAAAAAAATATATATCAGCTGTTCATACACACAGACGCCATGTTTACATTAAAATTAAAAACAAATTACTTCCCGGCTTAGGCCTTCAATTTTGTATGAAATTCCTTTACAGTTCTCTCGAATTGTTCCGCCCGAAACTTGACACTTCGAAGCCTGTTCTAACGCACGTTACGACGATATTTCATTGCATGTTTGAGAAAATGTAATTTATTTATCTACATATTATGTTCCTCCTAGCTCAACTCACTTAGACTAACGTTTCTCTAGAGCCATTATTCCATTTTTTTGTGAAGGCCTTCAATATAGCCATTAACGGCGTCAACCACTTTAGTGTTGGACGAAAACTTCTGCCCTCCTAGCCATTTTTTAGGGTTCCGTACCCAAAGGGTAAAAACGGGACCCTATTACTGAGACTTCGCTGTCCGTCCGTCCGTCCGTCCGTCCGTCCGTCCGTCCGTCCGTCTGTCACCAGGCTGTATCTCAACAACGGTGATAGCTAGACAGTTGAAATTTTCACAGATGATGTATTTCTATTGCCGCTATAACAACAAATACTAAAAATAAAATAAAATAAATATTTAAGGGGGGCTCCCATACAACAAACTTGTTATAGATTAAGTATATATATGTATAGGTACGGAACCCTTCATGCGCGAGTCGGGCTCGCACTTGCCCAATTTTTTTTCAAATTTGGGAACAGATAGAAGTCGCATCAGGGGGCCAAATCTAGCGAATATGGTGGGTGAGGCAGTAATTCGAGGCGTAACTCTTTATCGTGGTGGAACAATATTTTTTCCTATTCAAATGGGGTCTTTCTTGTTTAACTACGCTACGTCACTCAATTTTTGGCAACAGGTTTGCATTTGGCCATTTATTGTTTTCTCCTTTTCGAGGTATCCCACATAGATGACACCTCTAGCATCTCAAAACACGGTTGCCATAGCCTTGCCTGCCGATAATGTAGACTTCGCCTTCTTTGGTGCGGGTTCACCGCTTTTAGTCCACTGTTTAGACTGGTCTTTAGTCTCCGGTGTGTAGTAGTGGATCCAGGTCTCATCAACTGTTATAAATCGACCAAGAAATCCATTGGGATTCCATCTAAAAAACTCCAAGTCCCTTTCAAAGGAGTATCCTTTGAAACATTCACTCTTTGTTTATTTTGCTCGTCGTTCAAATGCTGCGGCACCCATCTGGCACAAGGCTTTTTCATAGATAAATACTCATGTATTAAGTCGAAAACTCGTTCAGATAAGATGTTCACAATATGGGCTATCTCCCTAAGTTTTAATCGAAGGTCTTCTAATACGATGTTTTTATTTGTGACTATTTCCAAGGTAGTTACCTCATTTGGTCTTCCGCTACGGGGAGCGTCATTGCAGCTAATTCGTCCTCGATTGAATTCTGTGACCCAAGAGTAGGTAGATAATAGTGCTAAACGAACCCCTACCACACTATTCAACTTAGTTTGAATCTGGGTTGCCGATTTCCCTTTTAAAACATGGAACTTTATGACGGCACGAACCTCCCCGTTTTCTCCATTTTCATGAAAATGAAAACTGTCTCACTATAAAGCTGAATCTATTTAATAATAAACTATTATTATTTGCTAAAAATTACATGTATTGAGATCGTAAAAGTTTAATTTTTATTTTTTTCCTCTTCATTCCGGATACTTATCAATCGGCCCTCGTAGAATAGTTTTCATCCTGGAAATTATCCCTAAAAATATTGAAAAGTGAGTAAGTAATTCATGATGACATTGATGACCCTGTAGGAAATGTAATTATTAGACCAAAAGCACAATTGCTCTTACATTTGCTTAGGCGCTTTTAATAATCCCTTTTATTAATTAAGGTGATTAGGTGGATATCTATCGTGTTGTACGAGGTTGCTTCCATACTTTCAAGTTCCACGCGGACGTAGTCGCGGGCAAAAGCTGGTTTAAAATAAAGGTGTTCATACATGCCAGATGGGCCTAATGTGTAAAGACAGTTACACATGTGCCAGAAGGGCCACAACACAAGACACAAGCCTTGGGCACCGAACGGTGTAAAACAGATTATGTAGTGTTAAAAGTAGTATATGTAGAGTTTTTGTTTAAAAGTATATCATAGTAATAAATAAGGCAATCTGGGACTTTTCTTTCGGCGGTTCTTTCTCCTCAGTAAGCCTTATAGTGAACCGTTAGTAGATATCTATCTATATCACTACATAGTATAAAACAAAGTCGCTTTCTCTGTCCCTTTGTATGTCTTTGTAATCTTTAAAACTACGCAACGGATTTTGATGCGGGTTTTTTTAATAGATAGTGTGATTCAAGAGGAAGGTTTATATGTATAATACATGCATAATTTATCAGCATTGCACCCGTGCGAAGCCGGGGCCGGTCGCTAGTATTATATAAATGCAAGTGTCCTGACTGACTGACTCATCAACGCAGAGCCGAAACTACAAATGCTAGAGAGTTGAAATTTGCACAGTAGTTTGGATTTATAAAGTGTAAAAAAGATAAGAAGCGATTTTGAAAAATTCATCCTCTAAGGGGGTTAAAAAGGGGATGAAAAGTTGTATGGGGTAGAAGTTTCTTTTTATGTTAGGAACTATAAACTTCGTTAAAATGTATTAAAATAAAATAAAAGAAAACCGATTTCAGCGTTTTTGAAAATTCATCCCCTAAGGTGGTAAAATAGGGGTTGGAAGTTTGTATGGAGATCAAATATTTTTTTGAGTGCGGGACTTGAATCCCTGTATAAAGGCATACTATTAGAATACGAGAAAAGTGATTTCAGCGTTTTCAAAAATTCATCCCCTAAGAGGGTTACAAAGGGGTAGAAAGTTTAAATCCATTACAAGTTCTTTGAAACTTCTTATAGAGGCATATTTATGAATAAAAAAATAACATTGATTGATCGTTATTAAAAATTCAACCTCTAAGGGGGTTAAAAGGGGGATAAATAGTGAGATGAGTAGTAATAATAAGTGTTTTTATAGCATCAATGATTATTTGACATAGGATATATTTAGTTTTTTTTATTTGATATTGGGCCAAATAAAGGACTTGTAATATACATAGATAATTAAGAATGAATTGTAATTAATTATAATAATATTAAATTTGTAATATAATTGGAAAATTTTGCACACCTGCATGCAGGTCGAATATTCACGTACAGAATTATACTTTGTGAGAAATTGTGTTTTTATCATATTCTGGCAAATAAAGACATTTTGATTTTTTGATTTTTGATTTGATTTTTTGGAAGTTTGTCTTGGGTTTCAAATTTAATTTTAAGCTAGGAACTTGAAACTTCGTAAAAAGGTATTAAAATAAAATAAAACTGATTTCAGCGTTTTTGAAAATTCATCCCCTAAAAGGGTTAAAAAGGGGTTGAAAGTATGTATGACGATCAAAATTTTTTGGAGTACGGGACTTGAAACTTTATATAAAAGCATATTATAAAAATATAAGAAAAATGATTTCAGCGTTTTTGAAAATTCAGCCCCAAAGGTGGTGAAAAAGGGGTTGAAAATTCGTATGAGGAACAACAATTTTTTTGATTGCGGGATTTTAAACTTTGTATAAAGGCATTTAATTAGAATACAAGAATAGTATTTTCAGCATTTTTGAAAATACTACCCCTAAGGGGGTTAAAAGTTTGTATGAAGATCAAAATTTTTTTTGAGTGCGGTACTTGAAACTTTATATAAAAGCATATATATTATTAAAATAAAAGAAAAGTCATTTCAGCGTTCTTGAAAATTCAGCCCGATGATGGTGAAAAAGAGGTTGAAAATTTGTATAAAGATCAAAAAAAAATTTGATTGCGGGATTTTAATTAAACTTTGTATAAAGGCATATAATTAGAATACAAGGAAAGTAATTTCAGCATTTTTGAAAATTCTACCTCTAAGGGGGTTAAAAAGAGGATGAAAGGTTGTATCGGGTATAAGTTGTATTTTAAGTTAGGAATTAGAAACTTTGTAAAAAGGCATATATTTTATTTAAAGACAAGAAAACTCATTTCAGCGTTTTTGAAAATTCAGCCCCGATGGTGATGAAAAAGGGGTTGAAAATTTGTATGTACCTACCTAGATCAAACATTTTTTTGAGTGCGGTACTTGAAACTTTGTGGAAAGGCATTATTTTTCGAATCAAAGAAATTATAAACGTCGTTCTGAAACTCATCGAATTTAGCTATTCGTTCGTAGATGTACCTGATTTTATAATGATACCGCGTAATTAGAGCAAATTAGCCGAAAAAAAAGTAAAAAAAGGCCAAGAATGAGTCGTACCTACTCGCGTACGTTCGTTCGTTACTATTTCGTAAACAATTGCAAAAAAAAACCATATCTATATAGATCTGAAAATAATAAAGATGTAACATTTTGAAGATAAAGGTTCCACGCGGACGAAGTCGCGGGCAACAGCTAGTTTTAAATGAAAATAATAAATGCCCTTCTGGCACATGTGTAACTGTCTTTACACATTTGGCCCATGTATGAACTGGCATGTATGAACACTTTTATTTTAAATTAATATTTATAAAATGGGTAGTTTGCACAATTGTAACTTTGACAGAAAAATTGTGGTTTTCTCAGTCAACCTTTGACAGCAGTATCTGTAAAGGTACCGAAACGTCAGGGGGGCTCAAATCCATACTAATATTATAAATGCGAAAGTGTGTCTGTCTGTCTGTCTGTTACCTCTTCACGCTTAAACCGCTGAACCGATTTAGATGAAATTTGGTATATACATAGTTTCAGTCCCGGGGAAGGACATAGGATACTTTTCATCCCGAATAAATGTAGTGTTCCCGTGGGATGAGCGGGTAACACCGCGGGGCGCAGCTAGTAATTAATATACGCGATATAATCAGTTTAAATTGTTTTATTTAAATATGCTGATGTTTTCTTTTTGAAATTATTAGAGTTGAGTAGAGAGATGTCTTATGAATATTAAAATTCTGTAGCGGGTAGTTGGTACCATAGACTATAGAATTTTGGTTCGGAAAAAGGATTAAAAAGTGCGTTATTGTGATTTTGTCTGTGAAATCTGTCCCTCCCAAGTCGAGCAAACGCGCTTGCCGGCACGCCGTAACATCCTTTTCTCGAAGCCATTCAGACCATTTTCAAACTCCCAGTATTAAGCTAGAAGCCTGAATTTTTAATGACCAGGATTATAATTGACAGATTAATGTACGCGAGTATAAAAAATAATTAAGTATAAAACTATCGCTAAACTATTACGAAATCGCCTTTGTCCTCTATTATTTTTCTGTCAAGTGATAGCAGCGCAAATATCTTTAAATCTGATATGAAAAACTTTTCCCGACACATTCACTTGCCCTATGAGTTGTTACGTTTTTTGTTCGTTGCCCATTTTTCATTTACCCAATGATACTTTTGACACTGCTTACCTACATTTAGTTTGCCTTTTAACTTTTCCCGCCCCATTCACTTGCCCTTTGAATTGAGATGTCTTTTGTTTAATACCCATTCTTTTCATTTACGTCATATTTACGTGATATTTTTGGCATTAAATAAGAACGGCGACCACAATAGCGCGCCAGCCGAGCAAGTGACACTCACAAGTCGATAACTCGGTCAACATTATACGGCATGCGGGGACTCCCGCAGACGGTATAACGACCAGTGAAACTCATAATGGCATGCATTATGGAAATCTACCGCACCCCGCATGCGGACCCTATCGACCAATGAAAACAATTCCCCGCATGCGGGCTCTATGGCATGCGTTATGGAAATCTACCGCACCCCGCATTCGGGCCCTATCGACTCCCCGGATACGGTATAACGACCAGTGAAACTCATAATGACATACTCACTATGGCAATGTACCGTACCCCGCATGCAGGCCCTATCGACCAATAAAAACAATTCCCCGTATGCGGGCCCTATGGCATGCGTTCTGGAAGTCCCCCGCACCCCGCATGCGGGCCCTATCGACCAATGAAACTGAGCCATTAGTATGACATTGTAGAGCTGTATATATTATGACTTATGACGATTGGCTGTCTTAGGCACGGTTTCCCGACGTTGCATTGTCGTCAACATACAATTGTGCTGTGACGCCAGTATGGTGTCTCTCGTAATTATATCATTCTCAGTAGTTAGGTACCCCTAATTTGTTTGGCTCAGGTTCGCTCGGTCCGTTTCTTACGAGTAAACTGTCTGCTTTCAAACCGGTCTTCTTCCCACATAGTCGCTTTATATAATGTCTACTTCTTATACTGTCTGTTTTCTGAAATGGAAATTACATAATAGGAAACGATTATTCTAAGACAGTGGCATCATAGGAAACCATTTGCTGACATTACAGGAAAAAGTCATTTCTTGAAAGCAGACCAGTTTTAGAAGCAGACATTGTAGGGAACAGACCGAACGAGCCTGAGCCTTACTTTTCAGGCAATGTATCTACTCTTATTCGTTGGTGACTGGCGGGGTCGACTTAGTATAAATAGAAATAAAAGTCCAAAGTCACATGAAAATAATTATGTATTTGTTGAATTGATGCACAACAAGAAAGAAAGACACGACTGAGGTAAGAAAGATCTCATGATTATACAGTCCTTTGGTACTTAATTCAATTGGAATGTAACGGTTAGACAAAACTCCTTCGATTGGCATCTGCTAACTAAATATATCAGTTCTGATAATGAGACTTGTAACTAGTGTTAAATTAATGATTTGAAACGATTTGAAATATACAAGGAGCAGAGCATGTAAATCTGCGATCGACACATATCTACTAATTTATATCTGAAGAGCTGGCCGCCTATAAAATAGCCCTGGACACGTTTATACAAAGAGTAGTGGTATAATATCATATTAGTTATTTTACAGGTGATTCAGAAGTCATGAGCTGGGGTGATGGGACACTGAACAACTTTCACTATGGGGCCAAGCACAAAATTGAAAACAAAAGACAACCGTTCCATAAATTTCAGTTAGTTAGCGACCAATTAGCTAGCAATTACTATTAAAAAAAACACGATTCCGTGACTAATTCCATATTGAAAGTTGCTCAGTGTGGTCCCGATCACCCCTATAATTCCTGCTCATGACTCACTTAATCGTCCCGTTTATTATGTAACCTGTTTGAGCTAACCTCTGCTTGTATTACATTGTACAGTCAGGTTCAGAGAAGAATATCTTTCGCCCATGTTTATCGCGTTTATGTTTATGTCAAAGTGATCAATATAGTCTTTGGATATTTATTTAATGACGTAAGTACATAAGAACTGATCAATTTAATTAGCTTATACCCAGTCTGCAATACAGTAGATGTAACTATACGCGACACACGTTATCCAAAATTATGGCTGTAAGTTAACGCTTTGGTTATTAATACAAAGAATCTTAACGATACGTAAAGCAAGGATTGATTTAGAATAAATTACGCTTAAACGAGTGGTGGGAAGGATTCTCGTAATCCAAACATTGTACACGCGGAGCAAGTCAATATTTCAACCTTAACATTTACTTAACAGTTTTGTAAAATTACCTAACTAAAAAATAATGTATCAAAAACATCAAAAACTGGCTTATAAAAAACATTCACGGAAAACATTTGAATTATAATATAAAAGGGGGGCACATTTTTTTTTCTTTAAGACAATCCCGCTAAGAGCATTTACACACTGTCCGATTTCAACCAATCGCCACCACGTGCGCGTCATCCTTCTTCGCCACCAAAGAGAGGGCTTTCTTCAGTTAGGGGTAAGACTATCTAAATATCGGGGTCCTAGGCATTACTGTCACTCTCTTTAGTATCGAATCGTAAACGCTGCTACTGGCGTTTACATGTGTTTTAATGCATTTTCTTATATTTATTATATTAAACGATAAACAATCCCAATGCTCTTACATGTCGAACTATTATTTGGAATGTGATTCAATATTTTACCGAAACTAGCGGGTTGCCGGGATTGTAATTTTAGCAAGGCGGGGGTGGACATAAATATACATTTTGTAATGTACAACAAGCTTATTGACACACTAACATGTTCCAAGTTTAGTGGTTAAAATATACCATTCCGAAAACTCCATACGAGTCAATTTATACTTTTCTTACCACGCTACAGCTTTTAAAAGATGAACTTCTACGACGAATTATCTAAACGGGCCATGTTGCTGCAATTTATGGCCCAGACATTATTTGCATCTTGCTCTGGTGGCGTAGGGTTGGTGGCCACAAATTGCAGCAAAGCATGGTTTAAGCCCCTTAAAGTAAGGGTAGCACTTCATTAGGGAAATGTGACATGTTACCATGTTAGACCGGTTCCTCTATTTTTTTTCCACATCGTTCGTAACTTTACATAATGCCACAGAGATTGTCATTTTAAAGGCTGTTGGGTGGTGCCCAAACGTATACCACTAAATTAGGAATGTGTCAAACAAGTCAACTCAAACAATTTCTTATTCACAGTGTAATTGAATTATATGATTTAAAACACAGTACGTAATGAAAAAATACGCAACAAAACCAAAAATATAGTACAAAAATAAATATTAAAAAATACTAGTCAACTGAAAAAAACTACACTAGGCACTGATTTATATACTTATATCTTAATCTATAGAATATTATACCTGTTAACTTCATTAACAACCAATTAATGCGTCTACAAGGCCTACACTAATAAAGCTTTCATTTTATGATCATTACATCTAGTTCACATGAAAACATGTTTACAAAAATAACAAAGTGACAAGATTAGTTGACACCTAATACCAATAAATACGTGTCAGAATTTCTATTAGAATCAACCAATCGAGTATCTTGGTACTCAGCAACCGATGTTGTTTTAGTAAACACACCTTCATATCTATGTACATAATAATAAAGTAATATAAACAATTAAAAATTGAGATATACGCACGAAGTCATGATAATGGACACGTAAGAAATACAATAAAAATAAAATGGGTACATAGCTAACGGCAAATTACGAGTATAGGTACTTTTGACATTCCTTCCTACTTCCCTTATTTGGTAAAAAAACTATTTGCCACATAAAATATGTATAGGCTATTACTGAACCGGCGAGCTTCATCCTCGACTCGACCCCGTAGTCACTTAGGTACCATCGGGTGTACTGAGGGCAATCGCCGGTCAGTTTGTGAAAGTGTGCTTGAAAACAATATATAAATTTAAGTTTAGTTAGCACACTTGAAGTTTTGAAGTTGAATTACAAAATAAGACGAGTAATATAGATCTCTTGCTTTAAACCTGGTATAGTGGTATACTATTATTTGCCGTTACCTTTTGATGAAAAACCCATGGTCGCATACAGTGGAAAACACAACTAAGTTAAAATTAACAGAGTACTAAACTTTCTCCTAGTCACACGATTAACTGATTCCTGCCTAATGGGAGGCAAGGAATAAGCTAATATTTACTTAAGTATGTTTTTCACTGCACAGTAAGTGAACGTTGATTCTTAGACTGGTCTGTACCAAATTATCAACCAAGTTGTTTAACTTTACGTATTCTCTTGACTACAGAGGCATCGATGCGGAGAAATAAGAATATAAACTGTCTTATCGTGTTAACAGATCCTTAATTTCTCATAAACATAATATTGATTTCACTTTCATTTGAGATATAACATCGACAATATAAATCGCTTGAGGAAAACGCGACGTATTGAAATTAAATTATTTTGGTTTCCTTTAACTCGACCAATAATCAATTTAATTAAAATCCTTTTCGCATAATTACTTAATTATAAACATTATAATTGAATATGTAGTGCAATCTTTAGAATATAAAGTCGTGCTTATATGTAAACTATGCAAAATCTATGAAGGAACTGGCTCATTTTCATTCAAAGCAGCTGTAGTAATATATTAGGTAAAAACGGTTTAAACTCACCTAAAAATTGTCAGGCACGGCCCGACATGTTTCAAACTCGTATGGAGCTCTTCGTTCGGAACATGTCGGGCCATTCCTCACAAGTTTTACGTGGGTTTAAACCGTTTTTATAATTATTAAATATTTCAGAAAGTTCGGAGTGTATGTTTTAGTGCTTACAGTATATTTGGCAGGTTCAAACTCCATAACGATTAATATAACTTACCATTACTTAAGTCTAGTTTGGGCTGAGGCGTATTTTTATTAGGTATTAAATCAACATCATTGATTGACGTCTTTAAGGAAAATTTTAGGTTTTTAAAGTGATTACAATACATACATGTATTAGCTGCCCTGCCAGACAAATACGATTCTAATTCTAATATGTTTTTGGGCGTCAGGAGATAAAAGTTAAATACCAGAAATATATTTTGCTACAACTCAGCCCGTCGGCTATGGCGATGTGATGCGGCTTTAAAACAAATAATTACGATAAATAAATAATCTCAAAACAAGAGCAAACCGCACCACATTTAAGGGATAATTTTCGCAACTTTTCGCGACGTAACTATATGTAACGATAAAGAAAAAGAGGTATTCCAAAAGATAACCATAACCGTGAGTTACTGTCTGACTGTCTTGCTCGCACAGACAGACAGGTAGTATTTGTCGCGCGTCACAGTTATGCTAGACGTACTCGACATTTGACAGTAATGCGACGCGAGTTTACGAAAGTTACCCCTCTACTTTCGCCATGACCGGCTTGGAACCTTACGTTAATTGGTGTTCACCTTACAGTTTTGGATACCCTTATCATTATCACTAATCATATCAATATTATATTACGAATAATATGCCAATAATTCTGTTTGATTATTTCAATATATCATACAGATAGCGGTTACTTATGTATGTAACTATATACTCTGGCTTAGCCTTCTATACTTGGAAACAAAAATAATTCTGCTGAATTATTTTTAAATTAAAAAATACTTTGCAACTAAAGATTTTATTTTCTAAATGAAAAAATTAAACGCCTGTTGAATAGTCTTAGGCCAGTTATTTTTATTTTTTTAACGTACTATAAACGTAGTAGTAATGTAACAAAATATTTCTGAACAGCAACGGCCTATATACTTACTATCAATGTAAAATTTTAAATTAGCAATAACAAACATGTTATCACGCATACGCCATCACAACCGCGTCGATTGAACGACTAGCATCTATTTTATCAATTTATTTCAATTTCAATATATTAAACTATACAACGTGTCCCAAAATTCAACGATAAGCGGGCACCAGAGGATGGATCTGGTCATGATACCTCGAGAAAAAAAAAGAAAAAAAAATATATCTCAATCCCTTTAGAAATTATTAAAAAAAAATGAAATTCTTAAAATATCGACACCCCTAATGGTATTTTTAACGACCATGTCTAGAATTTTTGGAATATTTCAGATATTTTTTTTGTATCGGCAACTAAGTAGCACTGCTATCCACCACAGCCCTTAAAAATATCAGAATACATGTAGTTTTAACACAAAAAATAATCAAAATTATTTTTACCCCAAAAATTTTGAATGAATTTTTCTTTTAGTCCACTTTGACTCATCATGGTGCATAAAAAAAGTATTGACACTACTATGGCAAGTGTTTTAAAAAGTTGACGCAACTTACCAAGATTCCAAAATGGTAGGATACTCTTGGAAAACCAGCCCCGATAAAAAAACAGCTATTTTTAAACAAGAACCGACATTTTTTAATGTTGATAGTAATCACTTTTACGTGCTACCACTAACCCGTCCCGAACTCAGACTTGAACTATGCTGCTGCAGAGACACGCTGAGGCACCCTCTGGGTGGAAAGGCTAGCCTCCAGGAGCGGGTCACCGGCCCTCTGCTTATCCGCATCCCATAATCGGCCACAAAAGTGGACTAAAACAAAGACTAGCAAAGCAGGCTAACCTATGCCCACCCAAAGTGGTGTGGCAGCGGGTGCCTTGGCGGGCACCACGCCCTGGGAGTTGGATGCCCAGGGGCTCGCGGATGCGCACAGGGAGCGGGTGAGAGCAGACCCCTAAATGAGCTCCCCGCTTCCGAAGAGCTGCGTGAGCAGCGCCGACAGGCGCAGCGCCGGGTGAGGGACCGGTGGAGGAACGACCTGGAGGACTCCCCCTATGAAGCCCGCACCATAGGGGCACTCCTCCCATCGTTCGACCTCTGGTTGGAGAGGGTTCATGGGAGGAGGTAATGACCGGACACGGGTGTTTCGATCATTACCTGCATCGAATCGGCAGGGAAACCAGCCCGGTGTACCGCGAGCGGCGACCCGGATGACACCGCCCAGCACACCCTAAAGGAGTGCATTCACTGGGTTGGTGAACGCCGTACTATGGTGGGCGCCCTTGGAGTGGGGGATCTCTCGCTCGACAGCGTCGTAGTGGCCATACTGAGGAGCGAGAGATCGTGGCCTCCTTCTGTGAGTCTGTTGTCGCATAGAAGGAGGACTCGGTACGGGAGCGCGAAGACAGGGCTGATGCTGTCATTGTCTTGGTGTGCACTCTTCGGTACCCATCTCGCCTAGATCAGACTTTGCAAGTTATGGGAAGCACTTGGGGTGGGCATAGGTTAGATTGCTTTGCTAGTCTTTGTCTTAGTTCACTTCGGAAGTGGCCGATAATGGGATGCGGATAAGCAGAGGGCCGGTGACCCGCTCCTGGAGGCTAGCCTTTCCACCCAGAGGGTGCCTCAGCGTGTCTCTGCAGCAGCATAGTTCAAGTCTGAGTTCGGGACGGGTTAGTGGTAGCACGTAAAAGTGATTACTATCAACATTAAAAAATGTCGGTTCTTGTTTAAAAATAGCTGTTTTTTTATCGGGGCTAGTTTTCCAAGAGTATCCTACCATTTTGGAATCTTGGTTAGTTGCGTCAACTTTTTAAAACACTTGCCATAGTAGTGTCAATACTTTTTTTATGCACCATGATGAGTCAAAGTGGACTAAAAGAAAAATTCATTCAAAATTTTTGGGGTAAAATAATTTTGATTATTTTTTGTGTTAAAACTACATGTATTCTGATATTTTTAAGGGCTGTGGTGGATAGCAGTGCTACTTAGGTTGCCGATACAAAAAAAATATCTGAAATATTCAAAAAATTCTAGACATGGTCGTTAAAAATACCATTAGGGGTGTCGATATTTTAAGAATTTCATTTTTTTTTTAATAATTTCTAAAGGGATTGAGATATATTTTTTCTTTTTTTTTCTCGAGGTATCATGACCGGATCCATCCTCTGGTGCCCTATTATCGTTGAATTTTGGGACACGTTGTATATCGCGTACATAAAGTTTAAGTTCACTACGTTTCGGAAACTTCATTATTTATTTCACATGGCTGGTGGCATGGTGCATGTCTGTTATGTTGTATCATTTTATAAACTGAATTCGATTAAACGTACTGATATGATCATATGACAGATGTCACGCAAAATGCTATACGAAATAGACTATAGTTAGGTACATCTGACATGTATGTAAATTATCTATAAATCTATTAAGAGAAAGTCCGAGATAGATACAATGTTGCTAGTCGTTCGTGACGCTAAAAACAAACGCTTCCGCAGAAACGCAAAAAAGGCACATATTTTCATAAGATACCAACAGCGTTCTGTACCACGTACACAAGCTTAGAGTAAACAGTGGCCGACCTACAGTCCGTGTACTCATATAATAGATTTCTGGCTCAGGTGTAGTCAGAGGTTAATTTTAGTCGGGACAAGTGCATCTACAACACTTTACTTGCAACCACGCAACTATAGTTAGTTGGAATGAAATTGGGCAAGTGCGAGTCCGACTCGCGCATGAAGGGTTTCGTACCATAAAACAAGTTTGTTGTATGGGAGCCCCCCTTAAATATATAAATCCCCCATAATTCGTGTCATGAAAGCCCTCGCCTTCGGCTTCGGGCTTCTAATAGACACTCCTTTGTAATTCCTCGTTTACCACCCTTGTTACGTAATGTACTATTTCTCAAACATGCAATGAAATATTGTCTTTGCGTTCCTTATAATAGGCTCGGAAGTATCGGTTTTTGGGCGCAACAACTCGAGAGGACTGTAAAGGGATTTCATACTGCTTTTCAGGCCTAGGCCTGCAAAGTAACTTTTTTTTTGTTTCAACAACAAGGTCATTCACACAGCTGGCTGGTTTGACAAAAAGCAGGTTTTGTTTTTAAAGGTTGGTTGTTAGACACTTGTGGAAAAAAAAATTCAAGATGGCGACTTTTTTTTTTCAAAATTTCAAATTGGTGCTAGGCGTCTAAAACTCGGTATCGGGGGGCTCTTGGGGCTCAAAAATATGAATCTGAAATCTTGTCCGAAAATTCGGTCAAATTCGGAAAATATCGAAAAAAAAAAACGATTTGTATGGAGAAAATTTCAAATTGGTCCTAGGAGGCTGAAATTCGGTATCCGGGGGTTTTTGGGGCTCCTGAGTCAGAATCTGAAATCGGATTTTTAAAATTCGGTCAAATTCGGATTCGGGGGCTCTCGGGGCTCAAAAATATGAATCTGAAATCTTGTCCGAAAATTCGGTCAAATTCGGAAAATGTCGAAAAAATACGATTTGTATGGAGAACATTTCAAATTGGTCCTAGGAGGCTGAAATTCGGTATCCGGGGGTTTTTGGGGCTCCTGAGTCAGAATCTGAAATCGGATTTTTTAAATTCGGTCAAATTCGATATCGGGGGGCTCTCGGGGCTCAAAAATATGAATCTGAAATCTTGTCTGAAAATTCGGTCAAATTCGGAAAATTACGAAAAAAAAAACGATTTGTATGGAGAAAATTTCAAATTGGTCCTAGGAGGCTGAAATTCGGTATCCGGGGGTTTTTGGGGCTCCTGAGTCAGAATCTGAAATCGGATTTTTTAAATTCGGTCAAATTCGGTATCGGGGGGCTCTCGGGGCTCAAAAATATGAATCTGAAATCTTGTCCGAAAATTCGGTCAAATTCGGAAAATATCGAAAAAAAAAAACGATTTGTATGGAGAAAATTTCAAATTGGTCCTAGGAGGCTGAAATTCGGTATCCGGGGGTTTTTGGGGCTCCTGAGTCAGAATATGAAATCTGATTTTTAAAATTCGGTCAAATTCGGAAAATATCGGACAAACAATATTAAGTGTTATTCTTTGAAGTATATTTTTTTATTTCATTGTATGTTTGAGAAAAGCACTATACATGCCTCGTCGTGAAAACGGATTCCCGGCCTCTGATGTAATGTACTATTACGCACTGAAAAGAATTTCGGCCAAATAAGTAACAGGACATGCGACTCTACCACAAATGTGACACGCGACTCTCTCTTCATCATCATCATCATTTCAGCCATAGGACGTCCACTGCTGGACACAGGCCTCCTTAATAGATTTCCACATGGGCCGGATAGCAGCGATCCCCGCATCCAGCGAGTCCCCGCAACTCTAACCAGGTCGTCCGACCACCTTGCGGGTGGTCGTCCTACACTGCGCTTGACTCTCTCTTGCACGAGATATTTATCTATCTCTTTCTGTGCAGTACAGTGAGAGAGTGACAGGTGATGCTATGCCGCGCGACAAGTCGCGAAGCATAGTTGTACTAGAATGCTGGTGTAATTGGGCATTTATCTACTACATATCTTCTATGCGTCAGGTCAGTGTATTACATTCTAATTACTTTTATCTCATAGTACATTAGGTAAAACAGATAAGCATCAGACTTATTAGTACGATAACGATTAATTAAAAAACGGCTATAGATATACAAGACCTCGGTAGTATTTTAATGTCTAGCACTGGGGTTTTCTAAACAAAAGTGAGCATCCTATCGTTATTTTTCCACTGGCGCGGTGCTGGGTGGAACGGACCTCATTTTAACCATGCTATAAGAAAATAATAATAATAACCCGCTCCGGAATGACGGACGAGACTTTTGACGTCATCACACTATGATTAGTCGGTTGGTTGTATCAATCCGTTTCTGTGTTGCCAGTGGTGTATTATAATACTACCCGAATTTTATAAGATCGTGAGTGTTTTAGATCAATTATTACGACAAAATAAAACTTAGTCAAAGAAGATGACAATCGTAATGCATAATTATTCTTTTTTTGTACGACTGGCGGCAAACAATTTTCTCCTGACAATTATATTGTAACCATACAGCGGGAACTAATCAGTGACGTAAAAAGTCTCACTAGCCGGAGTGCCATACCTTATTTTCTTATACCATTATTTTAACAAAAGTTGTGCTCTCAACACCGCACGGCCAATTCCACGGAAATGTAAAATAAGTCACCATTTTATTGCAAATTCTTATATTTATGGTGCAAATTTAAGAGTAAGTACATAGGTGAGTGGTACTTTTTATCCCAGATTTGAATTTGCGCCATAAATAAAAAACACGCATTTAACCCTTAATATCACTATGTATAGCCAGATATAGACATTTTTACCATCTTTTGACTTTTTTTAATATTTTTAACGGCACCGAGGTTTGAACCTGGGTTTTTTTTTTATTTTGCGACTTTTAGGGTTTGTCCAGCTCGGCGCCAGTGGAATTCTTCCCTATCTTTGCATGGTAAGTTGTTTACTACACTCTGGCGGCCTTTACCTACTTATATATTTTTTTGGAACATTGGCCTTTCGAGGCCACGCTACTAAAGTATCGTTATCAACTATCAAGACGATCTGACCAGATTCGTCGTATCAGTGTCGGGTGACGTGAATCTATGTATTGGCGTTACGCGTAGACAACATTTGTTTACGCGTAACGTGATGAACGTGATGTCACTGGAACAGTTAAGCCTACTCCTTCCCATTGGCTACCAACACTATGCAACATGCAATGAGGAGAGAAACTGAGAAGATCAAATCCAAAACTGCACTACCACTCCACAATGAGTTCTTCTACCCACCGCCCCAACGCCTTAAGTCCCAAAATCCTGCGTATGCTCCTACTCAGAGCCTCACCAGTTTCAATGTGACCGAGTCCTGGAAAACAGAATGAAACGCTGCTACTGCTGGTTCTCACGTGGCAACCATAGAGCCGACTTGTAAGCGACTGGTTCGACCTTCCTCGGAAATTGTGGTGTCCCTTAAAAAGACTTAGAACGTGTCACGGCCGCTGCAATTACCTTTTACATAAATGGGGGTGGGAAGACTCTGCAATGTGTGAGTATTGTAAAGAAGCCCAGGCTATGGAGCATATAATTCATCGATGCCAGAGGGCATTCATACTCGGGGACCCCAGAAGACCTACTGCGCGTAACACCTGACGCAATTGCGTGGCTCAACACACTGAATATCTAATTTTAGTTCGGCTTTGTAATTTTTCTAATTGCCTATATTTATTTTAGTAAACGCCACACGATTAAAATAAAATATGTCACTTTACTTCACTATGACCACTTAAAAGTTATTTCCAACAAGACACATAATTTGTAATAACGCAATACCATTCAAAGGGACAAAAACAATTTAATCGCTAGGTAGGTGTTCATTTTTAGGGTTCCGTACCCAAAGGGTAAAAATGGGACCCTATTATTGAGACTTCGCTGTATTGATACTTCTGTCCGTCCGTCTGTCACCAGGCTGTATCTCAAGAACGGTGATAGCTAGACAGTTGAAATTTTCGCAGATGTATTTCTATTGTCGCTATAACAACAAATACTAAAAATAAAATAAATATTTAAGGGGGGCACCCATACAACAAACTTGTTATAGATTATGGTATAGTAAACATTATCTAAGCTAATCCACTTAAGAACTGAATACCATTGAACAAACCACAACTGGTAAACCACAAATTAAAATAACGAGCTCGTAGTAAAAGCAGAATGTAACTACCTTGGAAGGTTAATATAGATTATCGACTCTATTTCCTTGGACATTAGACTACAAAATGCACTAACAGAATAATGGTGATCATAACTTTTTTGGAATTTTACAACCGTCCGACCCTCCACAAGAACATATTCTCTTGAAAAAGGACTATGAACTCTCGTCAACAAACATTTTAAACCTATTCAACAAGGAATAAGGTTGAAAATTCAATATCCACGCAATGTAGTTCTAACCTTTTTTTGTAAGTAACTGGTTGGCGCTTACGAGAACAAAAGCAGATAGTATTATATTAGACACAATACCATTGTGAATGCAGGTAAGTGGATTAGCTTAGCTTAGATAATTTGTACTATACGGCACCCTTCATGCGCGAGTCGGACTCGCACTTGCCCAATCTTTGAAAATTATATGTACCTAAGTGACGTCATCGCGTGACACGCGGAGTTGATTCGTAACTTATCTACGAAACGGGAGGAGGTTTGTAATTTAATTGCACAAGCGTAATATTGTGACACGGGCAGGTTTTGCTCCAATGCCATTAGATCCTTTACAACAGGCTAGTTTCCCTACAGATCAAGTACACTACTTATTACGAAACGTCAACACACTGGATAACTGTGAAACTTACGAGAGAAACGCAAACCAAAAAAAAAAAAAAAATTATGGAACAATCATACACAAATCGACCTAGTCCCAAACTAAGCAAAGCTTGTACTATGGGTACTAGACGACGATATACATAATATATAAATACATATATAGATAACATCCATGACAAGGACAAATATTCGAGTTCATCACACAAACATTTGCCCCGGCCGGGATTCGAACCCGGGACCGCCGGCTCAGTACGCAGGTGTCTGCAAACTGCGCCAACCGCGTCGTCAAAACTATGACGTCACACGTCACTGTCCTGTACGGATAAAATATCTCATTTTGTTTGGCTTTTGATAATTTTAAAATATTAAAATTACATATTTTATGTAAACAGGCCAAAATCATTATAATACGATTGTACCGTGTATATTTTCGAAAATTATATCAAATGGTTAGTTTGCATTTCTCAAACAACTTGTACAAAATGAAGACGTCAACTACATTTTCCCATTTTGTTCCCAATTTTCTTTGTGATTTCCAATATTTTGATTATATATAATAAAAAAAAAAAAACATAAGAGTACCTTAAATAACAAACATAGCCTAAACATTGATATAAAATTACTAAAATAATTGGTAACAACAACAATATAGGATTATATTGAACTTTAATTGAAGTCTTAATTTTGCATAAACTTTTTGAGAAATGCTCTGGTGTCGATTAATTTGTATTGTCCTCGGGAAACTAACTATTAGAAAATTGTTAGATTTTAATTACACAATACGTTTGTACTTTTATCTATAAGTTAGATATTAAATACATTTTGTATTAGATAAGGTATTAATTGGAAATTAATCCGTCGTTAAAACTCGATTACACAGATAAAGAACGTAACGTAAATGACGCATATTTCTCGTAAAACTAATATTTTGAAGATAACACGAAATTAAATTAGGTCGTAGTGAATTGTTTTCAAATACAAATTGATAAAGCCACAATTTCCTAGAAAATTACTTTAATTTAGACAATCATTTTTGTACCAATCGTACGAAAATAATCATCGGAAAGTTCTGTCACACCGCAACAACGCATCATCGAATTAAATAATTGTAGACAAAAAAAAACGATACCTTCAAAAGGTATCTAGCACGACAGCACCCCTGCCATGATGAAAAAATTAGCACCCGGGTTAGGTTTTCTTGAATGCCGTTGCGATACGTGTACAAGGCGGAAAAATAAAATCACCTTTTTATTTATTTTTAAGCTACAGAGCAATCCGTAACTTTTTTCTAGGAATGTGGGTTATTCACACCTATGAACAAAAATTCCAAGATAAAAAAAAAGCATCGCGTCCTCATTGTGAAGTATTTCGATTGGTATTGTCGTGTAATGTAGTAAAATTTTACATCACAAAGAATTTACCGAATTTCCATAGCACCCTCGTATAATTTTATGTTTTCTTTTTTTTTTTTTTTTTTATAATATGCTACCACTTTCATGTGTGTGACAAAATCGTTATTCACAGTTGAATCTATATTTATACTTTCGTTTATTTGTTTTTAAATAGGCAAACTTTCCTCATAAACCTACGGCTTTAGGCCAAGGGCCTATTAAATAATTTTATGATTCCATAGACAAAAACCTGACTAAGGGCCAAAACACAATTACAAGAGACGACATCGCATCGTCGTACGACGCGACATCGTGCCACGATGCGACGTCGTGTCGTGGAAATGCATAAATCCAAAATGAACTTTATCTTCATGCATGTGACAAGATGCAAAATTAAAATTAATTTTACAATCTTACGACTACGCATCGTGGCACGATGTCGCGTCGTACGACGATGCGATGTAGTGTCTTGTAATTGTGTTTTGGCCCTAACGCTTTTATGTTTTTAATAAACAAGACACCTCTTAGGACGGATGCTAGCTTAAAAAGGCCATAGATTTTACAACAAAGATCTGTATACTTTCGCGAGGTCAGCACGAAGTCTTCGTCTGCTCTATTTGATGAGAACCGTAGAATACGCATTAGGTGTGTATCTTATGCCACTGTGCAGGTTGTTTAGCTCATTGGACTAACGTGTGCGTAGGGTTACCAAGTCGCCAAACCTAATAGCCGGACAAACCAGCAAGTTTTCCCGGACATACATTTGGTTAAAAAGGCGGGACACCCTACATTATTGAGGAATTTGTGTCGATTCGCTCGCGTTCGGCCACGCTCGCTTGCGAAATGTAAAAAGCTTAACAAAAGCCTGACAAGCCGGACACCGTTTATTTTGGCCGGACACGCAATCAAAAAGCCTAACTATGTCCGACTTTATCCGGACGCCTGGCAACGCTTCGTGTGCGTATTGTCTTTTAATGTGGAATATACATTTTATACACTTTAATGTGTAAAGCATTTCTGATTGTTTCACAGGTAACTAGATGGTTGATAAATAACATTCTAACGCTCGAGTTTTCGAGCTACTAGCT
Organism: Apotomis capreana; assembly: GCA_947623375.1. Taxonomy (NCBI): domain Eukaryota; kingdom Metazoa; phylum Arthropoda; class Insecta; order Lepidoptera; family Tortricidae; genus Apotomis; species Apotomis capreana. The sequence goes on from OX392499.1 coordinate 5,245,823, forward strand.
TAGGCGGATACGTAAAATTGAAACGCAAATCAAGAATATAAGATTTAGAAGCGCGTGGAACATACGTTTTGAATATGGACCAGAACAATCTCGATTTGAGTTTAAATGTCGTTAAAATGTGTTTTACTTAGGTTAGGTAACGTGCGATATTCGAATAATATTAGCGACGTTTCCAATTTAAGCACCACATTGTCGTACCAATTTAACTTAGTGTCTGGTATAGACCGATTAAATGTCCTTTTGCATCATGGAAGACTACAATGACACAATTTTCAAGAAATATTACATTATTTCTTTTTCAGAATTATAAACAACTCGTATTTGTTACGACATAGGCCATTTTTCACTAGGCACTAAAATTACTTAACGTTCCGTTTATGATAGAAGTACAGGCCCATTCTTGGTATCAATGAGATACATCTCATGGTAAATTAAAATGTCTCCATCCCTTATATTATGTAACCATGCATTTTTTTTAATAAATATGTTTATTTTAGTTTACTGCCCAAGAATTGACCTGCACTGTACCTTTCTGTACTTCGATGTCATTATTGGTCGGCAATAGTTATCATTATCAGGGTTATTGATAGATTGGATTGTTACAAGTGTATCTATCCGCCTTCAAAGAGTATATTAAATAAAACCGTGCATTTTTTGCAATACCACACCGTTTCTTCATGAGTCAGCAAGCAGCGGCCGATGGTACGCTCGAATCGGTCTTCAGGAGTTTGAAACACAAACCGATACAGTCATGTCAGTCCTGTACCGTTTGTTCCTGTACGAATTGCTGGTATTTATGTAGTTATTCACAACGCTAGGTTTAAAGTCAGCTAGTATTTGGTGGTTGACGGCACTTGAAGATTGAATACCGACCAACATCTCTAGCACGACTCTTTCTCGCGCGAGAAATATTACCTGTCTCTTTCTTCGCTGTACAGTGAGAGAGTGACGGACGATGCCATGTCGCGCGACAAGAGTCGCGAAGCGTAGTTGTGCTAGACGGGCAGGTCACGATGAACGCGTCTGAACGAACTGCCGGTATTCGGGATGGCTCGCCTCTCTCGCTGCCGAGTGTTTGTTCACTGGCGGTCGACGGTCCGCTTGAGCCACTGCGTGAAGTGCCGCAGCTGCCACACGGCGCGCGCGCTCTCCTCGCGCAGGCGCGCGTTGTGCCGGCGCAGGCGCCGCACCTGGAGTGTACACGTCTATATTACAATGGCGTAAGCGAAACTTTGGGTGGGTATTATTTTTAACTTTCTAAAGGACAACGCTAACCTACGGAGGACAAGTTTGGTCATTGCCTGAAGCTCAAAAGAACAGGCTCAAAGTTTGCCAGAGAGCGATGGACCGCAGCATATCAGGTGTTCGTAGACAAGACCGTATGGGAAACACCGAACTGAAATCCAAAACACGCGTTGTAGACGTAGGTGCCAAGACCGCAAAGCTGAAGTGGGAGTGGGCTGGACATGTCTGCCACATGAATCCGGAACGATGGGCCAGAATAATCACCAACTGGAGATGGCGGGATATCGACCTGGATGCATTTAGTAACGAGTGGAAGGAGCATGCAGCCAATAGAGGCGAGTGGCGCAAGAGAGGGCCTTTGCCCATCAGTGGGACACAATTATAGGCTAGTGAAAAAAAAAGGCCAACGCACTTAGAAGCCAAATTGAAAATGGAGGCTCTCTGGGTTTGAAAAGGTTTAGGTTAAAGCTTCTCTTGGTCCATTTTTGGCTCGGGTCAGCTAGCTGCCTCTGCTTGGTGTTGACTGATGCTGACAGTAGCAGCTACAATGTCACGCACCTCCTCCTCCAGTTGGTGTGTGTGGCGAGCGGCCTGCGCGCGCTCCGCCTCGAGCGCGGCGACGCGGGCAGACAGGCCGCACGCGCAGCTAGCTGCCGCTGGCGACGCACTGGATACAGGCGGCGGTGGTGTGACGTCGGAAGTCTGCGAGAACGTCGTATAATATTGTAACACTTTCTTGTAACATATTAAAATAGTACATTAAGGGGTGGTGGTAAGAAGAGGATTACTAACGAGGGTCTATAGGAAAGCCTTCGGCGTCGGGCTTTTAATGACTCGAGTTTATAATCCTTTTACTACCCGTGATACACACAATGTTTTTCATCGCATTTGCGAGGAAATAAGAAAAAAAAATGATATATTGATTTGGCTGGTTGCTGATCGTCGTTTAACTCCGGTGGTGTTGTTGTCAGTGCTGTTCTAACTCATATTTCGTTTTGTTTTTAACTGCCTGTAGAAACAAACAGCAAAAAGTTGCAGTATCGGTTCACGGTGCCCGCCAATAAACATTAAACGACTGTGAAGTGTCAAGCAACTATTTCAGTTTTTGTTTTTTCTTATTTAAACTAAGCAATGGCAACACGGATACCAGCTCAAAACAGAAAACAAATATATACAGAATCTTACAATCTATCATTAAACAAACACAAATTAACAAAAAATATTTTCAATAGGATTTTAGAATTCTATAATAGTATAGAAGTAAGTTCAAAAATGGACTTACCGGTACTTCGGACCAAGAGTCGTGAGTGGGCGGTTCACTTTGAAGCGCTTCTAACGTGGGGTCCGGGTTGTCTATGGACGGGTATTGGTGCTCCTCGCAGATCTGAAAAAAAAAACAGTTAATAACTTCAACAGTACGACTAGCATAACTATGACACGCGACTCTTTGTCGCGCGACAAATGCTATCTGTCACATTCATTTCAATACAGTGTGAGCATGACAGATGATGTTATGTCGCGCGACAAGCGAAGTCGCGGCAAGATATACTAGACCTGCAGTAAAGAGAGAACTATTGGGAATGTCGCGTTTAAATACGAGTCGCATGTACATAAGGCACGCATATGCACCTGCATGCGTCTACAAATACGAATTTGTAAGAGTACTCGCGCATAAAACACTGGTCCGAAATGTGAAATAGGGCTTCAAGTGAAGCAATACGACAATGCGACGACGCGGTTGGCTCAGTTCGCAAGTACCTGCCTACTGAGCGGCGGTCCCGGGTTCGAATCCCGGCCAGGGCAAATATTTGTGTGATGAACTCGAATATTTGTGCTCGGGTCACGGTCGTTCCTATGTATTTAAGTATATATTTATCTATATAAGTATGTATATCGTCCCCTAGTATCCATAACACTAGCCTTCTTTGTGTGAGGTGTCTGTAAGAGATGTGGGTAACTTGGAGCGTCTGATGGTCACCGGAAAAGTGGAAGGAAAGAGACCTAGAGGCCGGAGCCCAAAACGCTGGTCTGACCAGATATCCGAGCCGACCGACGGACCAGTTAGCGCCGCACTACACCAGGCAGCTGACCGCAACCGATGGAGACAGGCAGTTGACAAGCTGAAGCGGAGTCACGATCCTCAGTAATGAGGGAGCGATGGAGAAGAAGAAGTGTGAGGGGTCTGATATTTATTTTTTCTACTCCAGTACTATTTTCTGTCATTTATATAGCTACTAACTCTAATATAAAGACATAAATTATGAAAGTCTGTAAAAGTCTATACTCTATTTCCCAAAAAAACACTGCTATACGATGTTATAATGTCGCCAAAAAAGCATCACTTAGTACCACAGATTACAAGATAAACAGCTGCATTCACACAATAAGCAATTAAAAAAAAAACTTATTGTACTAAGGCATTGCTGCCAACTTGAAAAAAAAAAAATATCTTCAGTGCATGGATGTTTAGTAATAGTGAGCGTATACCTTTATGTATAAGATCATATTTTTTTACAGATGTTCAGTATATTGAACGTATACCTTTATGTATAAGTTTATATTTATTTGACAGATGGACGTCAATAAAAAAAAAGTTTATCACTGTACAATGCAAGCATTGCACATTTACGAGTCAGCATTAAATACATAATGAATAGGTAATAATTGTTGTATTTGCAATCGCGCTACTTATGAATTATAATTTTAGTCTACGTTTATACGTGCTCCTAGCTAGTACTCATATACCTTGGTTATCAATAAATTCATACACCGACATCAGTGTTTCTATCAAATCTACAATCAACCATCAACAATCAGATCAGTTCTGGTGTACGACTCGTACATCATATGGTCCTTCGAACCGGATCAGTGACTGTGACAGTGATTTTGTCGACTCAGCTTCTTACCACGGCCTCCCACAAGCGGGTCTCACCGTGCGGAAGAGAGTGAGCAGTAATACAGAACCTGAATATATTCATTGTCACAACGGAACGTCATCAGTTCATCATCGAAGATATCAACATCGTCTAGACTACTATCAAATCAAGTAAGAGGAAACTCGAACTTCAAGTATCATAATCATCAGCTGCAGCAATTATTATCATCAATTTAAAATCAGTGAACCAAGGAAAAATATCAACGTCAAGCATCAATATCAGTGGCCACACCGTTATCAATTAATTTCATCAATATTATCAGTTATTTTACGTACGTAAAGTTTCAAGTAAATCAAGATGAGTTCCGACAAGGAATTGGACACTATTCTTAATGAACAAAACCAGCTTATGGCTAATATGAATAGACTATACGAAAACTACAAAAAGGATGGACCAAGTCGTCGAACTGTGTCTAATATCAATAACAAATTGATTGGCCTCGATGGATTTTGGCAAGAATTTCAAAATAATCATAAAAAATTAGTGGAGTGCAAGGATGAAGAATACATTTTTTTTGCCAAAGAAAGTTATGCCAAAACAAAAGCCTTTTACGACTCAGCTCGATCAGTTTTGGAAGATCATCTGAACTATGCTAAGCAGGCGTCTTTATCACCTAGACCACGGCAGTTATCACCAAAGCCAACAGAACGTCTAAGCAACCCCTCGTCATCAACCATGCCTAGTTGGCACGAGACAAAAGAGGAAGAAGCTAAGAACGAGGAAGATCAAGCGCCATTAGATCGCGATGGAATACAGATCGGAGAGCCAAGCCGCACCCTCCATCAAGATAACGAGCGTGCGCCTAAGGCCGAGACTCTGAAGAATCAAGAGAAGACCAACCTTCGGGCTCCAATCAATCCAGGGTTCGCGATTCCACCGATTTTCAACAGCACCGATAGACCTAACGTGGATGCTGCGAAGTTGTCAGAAAAGATGAGAAAGCAACAAAGTAACTTCAAGGCCTTTGCACGCACTATATATTACATCGACCTCTCAGTCATCAATGAAAGATGGGAGTTAGACGATTTACTCAAATCAGTTCAGTCTCGTTGGGCAACTATTGACGCACTTCACTGGGATATCGACAGTGAACTTTTCGAAGACGACGAAACCTATAATCAAACGTTCTGCAAATATGAGAAAAAATTCCAAGACATCAAAAAAGCAATCAACACTAAAATTTGGTCAATGACTCATCGGGAAAAATCAACTCCAGTCATGGATATCCCGCCGTTTAGTGGAAATTACCAGCAGTGGGTCTCCTTCAAAGATTTATTTAATGAAGCCATACATCATAACTGCTCTATGTCAAACGCACAGAAGATGCAATTTTTGAAAAACAAGGTTCGTGGTGAAGCTGAAAAATTAATTCAACATCTCAACATTAGCTCCGAAAATTATGAAACATGTTGGGAAATCTTAAACCACAGGTACAATAATACAAAACTGATCTTCACTGCCCACCTAAATAACCTGTTGTCGTTACCATCAATGCAACAACAATCATACACACATATCAAGCGTCTACATGACACCACCAATGAGTGCCTAAATGCTATCAGAAACCTCGGCGTGGATATCAAGTCATGGGACCCGCTTATTGTCCATATTTTGTCACAAAAGTTGGACGCGGAAAGTCATACGGAGTATATTGAATCATTGAAGAACCCACGTGACTTGCCCATCTTAAAGGAATTTTTAAAATTTCTGGAGATGAAGTTTACATCATTTGAAGCTAGTCGCCGCAAGTTGGACACCCCAAAACACGTGCAACAACCTGAAGCATCAAGAAAGCCTTTCAACAAATCATTTGGAGGCATAAAAGAATCATCGTCGTTGCACTACAAATCAAATGATTTTAAATCAAGTTATTATCAAAGGAATCATTGTCCAGTATGTAACAAGAACCATGCAATATTTAATTGCGAAACATTTCAAAGTGCAAAACCCGAAAGCAAGCGAAGCATTATTGCGAAGTTTAATCTATGCAAGAATTGCCTTTACAATCATTACGATAAGGATTGTTTTTCGACGAGTCGATGCCGCACGTGCCATGAAAAACACAACACATTAGTGCACGATGCCTACGCTCAGAAACAAGAAACTTCCGACCCGTTTAATAAACGGAAAAATGTCGCAAATATTACGCAAGAGAGCAATAAAATTATGGATGTTTTATTAGCGACTGCCCTAATCAAAGTAAAAGCGGCAGATGGAAGTCATCATATCATGAGAGCCATTATAGATGTCGGATCACAAATGTCCTTGATCTCAGAAAACGCGGCCCAACTTCTACAACTGCCCCGACAAAGATGCAAGGACATTGTGTATGGCATTGGTGCCAAAGGAGTAACATGCAAGGGCATTATCAACATCACAGCTTCATCACTGAAATCTGACTTTCAATTTGGCGCCGACCTGTATATCATGAATACACTTATAAATTATCTACCAAACCAGACATTTGCCAAGCCCGATTGGTCTTACTTAAAGAGAATTCCACTGGCAGACCCCGAATTTCATGTCAGGCGTCCTATTGATCTATTGTTAGGAGCCGACGTTTACGCCAAAATCATTCAAGAAGGCATTATCAATGAAAGTGAAAACCTCCCTGTGGCACAGAAAACGAAACTCGGGTACATTCTTTGTGGAAACGTGCCATCACCATCACTGCCAGCCCAATCGCATCAATGCAATATTGCGGTCAACAACATGGAGGACATCACACGCTTCTGGGCCATAGAAGACATCAATGAACCTTCGAATTTATCATCAGAAGATCAGCACTGCATAAATTTTTACCGTGAAACTACATTTCGCCAAGAAGACGGCAGATATGTCGTTCGACTACCGTTAAAGCCGGATATGGAAAACGCTCTTGGATACTCCAGAAATATTGCTATAGCCCAATTCAGGCACCTCGAGAGCAGGTTTCGAAAATATCCAAATATGGAAGCAGAGTACAAAAAATTCATTCGGGAATACATCAATTTAGGCCACATGCGTGAATGTACAAACGAGAGCTACGGCAATCGAAATTCAACGCAAGATTGCTTTTTGCCACATCACTGTATTCAACGTGCCGATTCGACAACGTCTTCGTGCCGTGTCGTATTCAATGCATCTGCAAAAACATCAAATGGAATAAGTCTAAACGACATCATGTATGGTGGCCCTAATTTACAACACGATTTGCTATCCCTTATCATCAAGTGGAGACAATATAAGGTCGCCTACGTAGCAGACATAGAGAAAATGTTCAGAATGATCGGCGTAAACATACAAGACCAAAAATATCAAAAAATCATTTGGAGAGACGATGAATATCAACCGCTACGTGAATATGCATTATCAACCACAACATATGGCACAAAGGCCGCGCCCTGGTTGGCCATGATGACGCTAAGACAACTAGCCAAGGACGAACGCCACAACTACCCTGAAGCGGCTAGCGTAGTAGAAGAGAGTTTTTACATGGACGACCTTCTACACGGCTGCTATGATCTCGAATCAGCAAAGAAAATGCAAACCGATTTGATCAACCTTCTAAGAGCGGGAGGATTTAATCTTCGAAAATGGGCATCAAACACGCCAGAGCTGTTGCAAGAAGTCAGCGAGTCTAAACAGTCACAACAAACCTTCGAATTTAAGGATCAAGAAACGACTAAAACACTGGGTCTACGCTGGCACCCGCAAGAAGATCAATTTACATTTCAATTAAAGATTGAACCGCCATCAACGTCAACATTAGTCATGATGACTAAAAGAGAGCTATTGTCGAGTATAGCAAAGGTATTTGACCCCTTGGGGTGGCTTTTGCCGACCACGACAAAGCTAAAATTACTGTTTCAAAAGGTCGTATCAAATGATATCGGATGGAACGATCAAGTACCCGACAATATCAAAAAAGAGTGGTACACAATTTCACAAGACTTACAAATTATCAAAGACATCAAAATCCCACGATGGCTCAACAGTCACAAGAATCAGGAAATGGAACTTCATGGATTTTGTGACGCATCAACGAAAGCATATGCGTGCGCAATATACTGCCGTGTTATCTCTACCGATGACAAAATACCTACACCGCCGCCGGTACTAGTAGCAGCCAAATCAAGACTCGTGCCCAAGAAGAATGTTACACTACCAAGGCTGGAGCTGTGTGCGGCCCAACTTCTATCTACTCTGATGGACAAGGTCAAACAATCACTATCAGATAACAACATCAAACTTGTCTGCTGGTCAGACAGTACAGCCGTCTTAGGCTGGCTAAACGGCGAACCGAACAAGTGGAAACCTTTTATAGCCAACCGAGTTGCGAAAATAACTAAAATCATACCGCCGACCTGTTGGAATTACGTCAAGTCTGAAGAGAACGCAGCAGATTGCGCCAGTCGCGGGATCACCGCTCAGCAGTTATTAAAGCATCCAATTTGGTGGAATGGTCCAGCCTGGCTATCATCATATAGTCAGAATCATGAAACGCCAACATACACCACAGATCAAGAAATAAGAACATCAAAACAGTGTAACGCGTCAACTTGTAAACAAACCGATGATAGTATTATCAACGAATTAATTAATAAACATAGCAACATGACTCATTGCACTCGGGTTCTCGCATGGATATTACGAGCAACCCCGCGTCGTCAGCAAAGCTCAAGTTACTTAACAGCCGGCGAGCTAAATATAGCTAAAAATAAAATCATTAAGTTTGTTCAAGAAATGGAGTTTTCAAACGAAATTGACAGCTTAAAATCAAATCAACCATTTGAATCAAAAAGCAGTATTTTGAAACTAAGACCTTTTCTGGATCAAAATGGAATGTTGCGAGTTCGTGGAAGACTTCATAATGCGCACATCAGCTGGGAAATGAAACACCCTCTCATCATCCCCCACAGGGGTCGACTTACTGAGCTGCTTATCGATCAGGCACACGAAGCTGTTTTGCACGGAAGCGCCAAACTAACTCACTCAAGGCTGAGAAATTCATACTGGATTATCGGTGGTAACAGAGCTACAAAAAATCGACTACGCCGTTGTATAACGTGCCTAAAACAGAAACCGCCAAAGTTATCACAACTAATGGGTGACTTACCTGAATCAAGGTCAAACCCGTCAAGGCCGTTTTATAACACAGGCGTTGACTATACGGGATATGTCACAGTGAAGGCTAACAAAGGTCGTGGCATTAAAACGACAAAGGGATATATCGCCGTGTTTGTCTGCATGGCGACAAAGGCAGTTCACTTGGAGCTAGTTTCTGACCTAAGCTCGGAGTCATTTCTGGCTGCTCTGAGAAGAATGTCCGCCAGACGTGGAGCACCCCGTCACATTTACAGTGACAATGGAACGAACTTTACTAAATCCAGTAAAGCAATCAAAAGGGGGTACGAAGACATCAAGCAGACATTAGAGGAATCATTTTTCAAGGCCATCAGCGACATGAACATCAATTGGCACTTCAACGCACCCTCATGGCCCAGTGCCGGTGGATTGTGGGAAGCTGCAGTGAAAAGCCTAAAATATCATCTTCACCGAGTGCTGGGAGATCAACATCTCACATTCGAAGAATTTACAACGCTACTCGCACAGATCGAAGGCTGTTTGAATGCACGACCACTGTGTGCATTGACAGAAGATCCCGATGACCTGGATTACATAACGCCAGCACACTTTTTAGCAAGCGGTCCGACTCTTCACATTATTGAGACTGAAAGGGACGAGAGAACACGTTGGCGTCTAACTCAGAAAATATTCCAGGACATTTGGAAAAAATGGCAAGCTGAATACCTGTGTCAATTACAATCACGCTGTAAATGGACACAGCCGAAATCAAATATCAAGGTCGGTGACGTTGTAATTATTCACGACGAAAATTTACCCGCCGGCAAGTGGGCGTTGGGCAGAGTATCAGAAGTTCACCCGGGGAAGGACGGCTTCGTTCGTGTCGCATCAGTAAAGACAAAAAATGGGATCATGAAAAGGCCAATCATCAAGTTGTCAAAACTGCCAGTATCAGAAGATGAAATACCGTCCAGTGAAGGAGAGAAGAAAGATTCAGAGATAAACCCACCCAAACCACCCAGAACCACCCAGAGACCCACAAGACAAAAGAAAACGGCAAACAAAATCATTAATTTCATCACTATGGCATTCATGTTATTGATGCTATTTATATCGCCCGCAGAATGCACTTACGACGTATCATCTTTCAACGAAGGACAAGGCATTTACTTCGACAAAGTAACGAATTTGAAACTGGCTCGGGACGAGTGGAAGCTCGTAGTTTACTATGATATAAACCCATACTGGGAAGGATCAGAATTATTTTCCAAGTACATCAAACACTTAGAAAATATTTGTCACAATATCGAGAATCAGCGACATTGCACTATCATATTGACTCAATTACGTCACGCCATTTCGGAATTAAAATACTACGACGACATGTTACTCGGACACCGCCCCGAAGCGCGAAGAAAAAGGAGAGGCCTCATCAATGGCATCGGCAATATTGCTCACACTCTCTTCGGTGTGCTCGACGAACAGTTCGCCGAACAATATCAAAGAGACATCGACCTGACGAGAAACAATGAAAAACACTTGGCGCAATTATGGAAAAATCAAACTTCAGTTATAGAGGCGGAATATAACTTGCTAAAAAGAGTACAGAATTCAATGCAAAATCAACATAAAACTTTCAATCAACATATTAACAACATCGAGATCACTCTCAACAAACAAGGAAGTCAAATTCAAGAATCAACGATAATAAATGAATTCACTATGTCATCAATTATTGCAAACAGCATATTCGTCAATCTGAAAAGCATACAAGATACTTTATTGGACACCATTACAAACGTAATTTATGGAAAATTCAACATTCATCTCTTGACACCGCAACAGTTAAAGGATGAGCTAAATATCATTACTGGGCAAATGCCAAGGGACTTGACCCTTCCATGTGAAAATATCGACGCTGATCTACCAAAGTTTTATCAATTAATGAAGGTGCGAACCAGAATGACCCGTCAATATCTTATCTTCGAAATCAGAATACCATTAGTGTTCCGAGATGTCTATGAGCTATTCCGACTAATATCAATTCCACAGCAAGATGGAAAAAATATGATCAGAATACGGCCCATTGCCGATCAAGTGGCAATAAATATTCAAAAGGAATCGTATATACCCATGCTCGATGAAACCGTACATAAGTGCTCGCACTACGATTCTAATACACTTATTTGTACGCTACAAGGACCAATTTATCAATTAAAGACTGATTCACACCTGTGCATAGCAGATCAAGTTACAAATAAGTGCTCAGCCGACACTGACACTTGCCGGAACATATGGACGGAACTAAGTAATATGAATACATACCTTTTCTTTTGTTGTGACGTGTGTACTGCAAGAATCATATGCGGACAGCACGTCAAGGCCGAGCATTTAAGCAAAGCAGGAATCATCACCCTCCAAACCGACTGCGTATTAAATGGCGATTCTTTCAATATATTACCACAGAAGAGACTTTCTAATGAGATTAAAAATCAAGCCGACGTCGTTAAGTTTGACGTGCCATCTTTAAACAATGTCATCAATCTGACAGTTCCAGTGACACAAGGCGAATCGGGTGTTAATGAAAGTAATGGCAAATATCTCGAGGTTATCAGAGACCAAATTGATCACATGAAGAACGAGGGTGCCTTATCAGACGGAATCAATTACCACGACGTGCATCATTATACGGCGATCTACGTGGTCATGGGCGTCGTGGCCGTGTTAGCGGCGCTGAGTGTACGCCGCTACATTCGGCGCCGGCGACTAATAGCACGTCTCACCCCTCCGTTCGACGCCGCCCCTGGGGAGAGCGGTCGCAGTCGCAGACCCACTTCGATGTCATCGCACAGCTCCATTCCATCAGCGACCGAGCGCAACTACAGCGGACAACACGCAGAAAGACAAGATCATCGCGTCGCAGCAACTTCACTTAACAATACAAATACCTCATCTAGATTCAGGGAATTTACCTCAGTCAAATAATTTTATGAAATTTAATTCAATTTGTTTCTGTCGAATTTGTCCATCATAATCATTCTAGTATAACAATTTAGTTTGTATAAAAATAATATTAATCAGCATCTCTTATCAATCTTCATCTCCTGGCCGGGAATATGTACAATGCAAGCATTGCACATTTACGAGTCAGCATTAAATACATAATGAATAGGTAATAATTGTTGTATTTGCAATCGCGCTACTTATGAATTATAATTTTAGTCTACGTTTATACGTGCTCCTAGCTAGTACTCATATACCTTGGTTATCAATAAATTCATACACCGACATCAGTGTTTCTATCAAATCTACAATCAACCATCAACAATCAGATCAGTTCTGGTGTACGACTCGTACAATCACAGACTATTTTTTTTTTTAATTTTGTTGATTCCGAGCGGGAACATGTCATTATTTTCTTTGTTGTTTATTTGCATTTTATTTATGAAATGTCGAGTCGTAGAAAAACTATTGTATGCAACGTTGTATAAGTAGGTCAAAAAACGCTCGTGGCATCTTTCTTACGATGTTCGCTACGCTCACATCGTAACCCATGCCACTCGCGTTTTTTGTCCCCTCTTATACAACGGTTGCATAAAATACTATATTGAATACCTGCAACATAGCCCTGGTGGCGGTGTGCACCAGCGTGGCCCAGTCCAGGGCCGACGCGTCCGGCAGCGGCAGCGTGGCCGGCGCGGCCGGAGCCGGCGGGCCGGGCGGACCCGGCGGGCCGGCCGGACCCGGCGGGCCGGGCGTGTCCGACCCGGCGGGTACCGGCGACCCGGGCATCGTCGCCGGCGCGCTCTCGCCCAGCTCCGCGTCCATCAGCCGCATCAGCTCTTGCTGTTTACCATTACATTACTATTATCCCGAATTGTTACTAAACTATTTTATTTACAAACAATGGAACATTTTACAACAGACAATTTAAACGAAAGAAAACACAGTTAGAAAGGAAAAGAAGAAGACCGAGGTAGAGCAAATACATAAAAAAAAAAATGTTTCATCATATCAAGAAGTGACAAAAATTCGGAATGTAGAAAAAGCTGGAAATTACCACTGTAATGAGTTATATCATAAATGTAATTGATTGTTACAAAAAACTTACGTTTGAGTTTCTTTCGACTTCCTTCTCAACAGCGGTCTCCTCGTCTCCTTGATTCACAATCTGACTTATAAAAGTGCCCTTTTGGCCTACTTATAGGTCGATTCACTAAAGCTGGCGCGAATGGATTGAATGAAAGTTATGTCACTTGTCACTTCGAGTGTTAGTGTGAGTGCCGTTCTTATACAGGGGCCTCCTAATATTTTGTAAAAACAAAATGGGTTTTTGTTATTCAAGAAAAATAAAAATTATTAGGTATAATACTAGGTCGATGCAGAGTCAGCCACCGGCTAAGCTTGCACCATAGATTGGAGCGGTTTTTTTTTTTTTGAATTTTTTAATTAAGAACAATTTCGAAATTTTCTTCGTCACGACCTAGCGAAATTTATTTTTTGCATTTTAAAACAAAAATTTCTAAAATCGGTTGAGAACTCGCTGAGATCTGCGCATTGTTACAAAGTCCATTCGAGTCGATCCATGGGAGCTTTTTGTTTTTTTATCAGAACTTTTTAATTAAGAACAATTTCGAAATTTTCTCTTCGTCACGACCTAGCGAAATTTAATTTGTGCATTTTAAAACAAACATTTCCAAAATCGGTTGAGAAGTCGCTGAGATCTGCGCATTGTTACAAAGTCCATTCGAGTCGATCCATGGGAGCTTCGCTCGCTTCGCTCGCTCCGCTCCAATAAGCATAATCTGCACAATATTTAGACTAAACAAGTAATATATATGTCCGAAAGGTATATTTAACTGTTTGATACAAAAATATTTTACTATCATGGTGTTTTATGCAGACGCTAGTTTTTTGACATACTTAAGATTTTGACTGTTGTTAGGCAGTGTAATTGTACATATTGCTTGATATTCATGCAATCTGTGTATGACCATAATTAGGATGTGGGATGATACTATTCCATTGTCTCGTATGAGTTTGACCATGTGGGACTAACGTAACGTAACGCAATGGTATTAACGTAACCCACATTTTCTTCTTGTCTTCGCGGCCTGGTAAAGGGTTAATGTCAAGAATTAATAGGTGACGGACGACTAGTTCGAATTATAAAAAACCGGCCAAGAGCATGTCGGGCCACGCTCAGTGTAGGGTCCCGTAGTTGTCCGTCCGGACGGGACTGCATGGGACGGGGAAGGACGCGTCCTTCACCATAGACGAAAATTACGAGAAAGATTTCCAGCCCTATAAAAAGGTCGTACACGCTCAGAAACAGCAATTACTAATTATCTTTTGGAAGTTATCTATTATACGCGACAGATTGAGCGAAATGTTTTAATATAGTTTGGCACTTAACCAATATGTGTAACGTTCGAAGTGTAGGGAAACCGCGCGGCACATACGTCATTTTAAAGAAAATTATGAAATTTTGCAATAACTCAAAAACGGCTCGACCGATTTAATTCAATATAGTTTTCATTGAAAGTACTAGTATCCGAGGCTAAGACCCATTCGATTCAATAAGTTATGCTCAGAAATGGCCGGCCCTCCGCCGAGCTAAGATTACTAAATTTTGTTTGTCCGATATTATCCGAAGTTGACCGAAGATTCAAAATCCGATTTCATATTCTGAGTCGGAGGACCCAATAGCCCCCCAATACCGAGTTTCAGCCCCCTCGGACCATTTTGAAATTTTCGAAAAAAAAGTCGCCATTTTGAATTTTTTTTCCACGACTGTACTCGGGTCGGGGTCCCCTATGATATTTGTTTGAGCATCCCCCTACCCATCTCCAGCCGTTTACGAGATACGGGACTCTTAAAAAAAAATCTCCATACAAATCTTGGTTTTTTCGATATTTTCCGACTTTGACCGAATTTTCGGACACCGATTTCAGATTCATATTTGTGAGCCCCAACTGACCCCCGATACCGAGTTTCAGCTTCCTAGCACCAATTTGAAATTTTGGAAAAAAAGCTATTCGTCATTTTGAATTTAATTTGGTTCGATAATATTTTGTAGTATTCTTTATACTGCTGAATTTGGGCGGTTATGCGTCTAGTTTGTCTACAAATACGTTTTCAATAATCACTTATTGTATCAACCTGTATGTAATCATTTTGTGACGCACACATAAATATTATCATTCACTCATTCAATCCATTCGCGCCAGCTTTAGTGAATCGACCTATACTGATAAATAGGCTAGTTGATCCAGTTTTCAAATTTATTTGAAATAGTTAATAATAATCTTACTAGCTCTAAAAAAATGTCTTATATTTTTGTGAAAGCTAGAAAGCTAAATTTTATTGATTGAAAATTCGAAATTTCATGAACAGTCAAAAACGCCGTCCGCCATTTTTGCCTGTTGCTAATCTGTGGCGTGACGTAGAATTACCTGTAAATATTCGAAATTCGACCGTCGTATAGTGCCATTCCGCTCCCATATACTTTAAAAGGAAGATCGAGAGAGACGGCACTATTCGAAGTCGTCAAAGTAGACTTTCACCTTTCTTTACAGGACGGATGACGTCACTATCATAAGCGAAAATGGCGGACAGCGTTTTAAGCATTTTAAAATACAGATTAAAAACCATATTTTTCAGCCATCTTTCACTTTTATGAATTGAAGAATATATACTTAGGTTTCCTTTGCTAAATACTATACGGAATAAATATTATAGTTTATTACAATTTGACATGAGTCAACTAGCCTATTCATACTACGAGCTGCTTCGGTAGATTTGGATCGATTTATGTACGATTGTTCGCGTTATTTACGCACTGAGCCACTGACCGTGAGCGAGCTGGGCTGCGGCGAGTTGCGCTTGTGCCGGTGTCGCGGCGACGCGTCGTGCGAGCGCCGCCGCACGCTCTCCGCCACCGGGGACGACTGCGGCGAGCGACGCGCGCTGCGCCCTGACCCGCCTGTCCAGACAACGTCACATTGTCCTATACATTACCGCACTGACCGTGAGCGAGCTGGGCTGCGGCGAGTTGCGCTTGTGCCGGTGTCGCGGCGACGCGTCGTGCGAGCGCCGCCGCACGCTCTCCGCCACCGGGGACGACTGCGGCGAGCGACGCGCGCTGCGCCCTGACCCGCCTGTCCAGACAACGTCACATTGTCCTATACATTACCGCACTGACCGTGAGCGAGCTGGGCTGCGGCGAGTTGCGCTTGTGCCGGTGTCGCGGCGACGCGTCGTGCGAGCGCCGCCGCACGCTCTCCGCCACCGGGGACGACTGCGGCGAGCGACGCGCGCTGCGCCCTGACCCGCCTGTCCAGACAACGTCACATTGTCCTATACATTACCGCACTGACCGTGAGCGAGCTGGGCTGCGGCGAGTTGCGCTTGTGCCGGTGTCGCGGCGACGCGTCGTGCGAGCGCCGCCGCACGCTCTCCGCCACCGGGGACGACTGCGGCGAGCGACGCGCGCTGCGCCCTGGACCCGCCTGTCCAGACAACGTCACATTGTCCTATACATTACCGCACTGACCGTGAGCGAGCTGGGCTGCGGCGAGTTGCGCTTGTGCCGGTGTCGCGGCGACGCGTCGTGCGAGCGCCGCCGCACGCTCTCCGCCACCGGGGACGACTGCGGCGAGCGACGCGCGCTGCGCCCTGACCCGCCTGTCCAGACAACGTCACATTGTCCTATACATTACCGCACTGACCGTGAGCGAGCTGGGCTGCGGCGAGTTGCGCTTGTGCCGGTGTCGCGGCGACGCGTCGTGCGAGCGCCGCCGCACGCTCTCCGCCACCGGGGACGACTGCGGCGAGCGACGCGCGCTGCGCCCTGGACCCGCCTGTCCAGACAACGTCACATTGTCCTATACATTACCGCACTGACCGTGAGCGAGCTGGGCTGCGGCGAGTTGCGCTTGTGCCGGTGTCGCGGCGACGCGTCGTGCGAGCGCCGCCGCACGCTCTCCGCCACCGGGGACGACTGCGGCGAGCGACGCGCGCTGCGCCCTGACCCGCCTGTCCAGACAACGTCACATTGTCCTATACATTACCGCACTGACCGTGAGCGAGCTGGGCTGCGGCGAGTTGCGCTTGTGCCGGTGTCGCGGCGACGCGTCGTGCGAGCGCCGCCGCACGCTCTCCGCCACCGGGGACGACTGCGGCGAGCGACGCGCGCTGCGCCCTGACCCGCCTGTCCAGACAACGTCACATTGTCCTATACATTACCGCACTGACCGTGAGCGAGCTGGGCTGCGGCGAGTTGCGCTTGTGCCGGTGTCGCGGCGACGCGTCGTGCGAGCGCCGCCGCACGCTCTCCGCCACCGGGGACGACTGCGGCGAGCGACGCGCGCTGCGCCCTGACCCGCCTGTCCACACAACGTCACATTGTCCTATACATTACCGCACTGACCGTGAGCGAGCTGGGCTGCGGCGAGTTGCGCTTGTGCCGGTGTCGCGGCGACGCGTCGTGCGAGCGCCGCCGCACGCTCTCCGCCACCGGGGACGACTGCGGCGAGCGACGCGCGCTGCGCCCTGGACCCGCCTGTCCAGACAACGTCACATTGTCCTATACATTACCGCACTGACCGTGAGCGAGCTGGGCTGCGGCGAGTTGCGCTTGTGCCGGTGTCGCGGCGACGCGTCGTGCGAGCGCCGCCGCACGCTCTCCGCCACCGGGGACGACTGCGGCGAGCGACGCGCGCTGCGCCCTGACCCGCCTGTCCAGACAACGTCACATTGTCCTATACATTACCGCACTGACCGTGAGCGAGCTGGGCTGCGGCGAGTTGCGCTTGTGCCGGTGTCGCGGCGACGCGTCGTGCGAGCGCCGCCGCACGCTCTCCGCCACCGGGGACGACTGCGGCGAGCGACGCGCGCTGCGCCCTGACCCGCCTGTCCAGACAACGTCACATTGTCCTATACATTACCGCACTGACCGTGAGCGAGCTGGGCTGCGGCGAGTTGCGCTTGTGCCGGTGTCGCGGCGACGCGTCGTGCGAGCGCCGCCGCACGCTCTCCGCCACCGGGGACGACTGCGGCGAGCGACGCGCGCTGCGCCCTGACCCGCCTGTCCAGACAACGTCACATTGTCCTATACATTACCGCACTGACCGTGAGCGAGCTGGGCTGCGGCGAGTTGCGCTTGTGCCGGTGTCGCGGCGACGCGTCGTGCGAGCGCCGCCGCACGCTCTCCGCCACCGGGGACGACTGCGGCGAGCGACGCGCGCTGCGCCCTGACCCACCTGTCCAGACAACGAGACATTGTATTAAGTTATTTTTTATTGAAGCAGTAACGCCTGCTAGCGTAAAGAAAATGTTTAGTGACGCGAAAAATTTAAAAATTCAATGGTTCAGGCGGGGGCGTCCTACCTCCATCCATCTAGAGCCATTGCATTTTTCAACCAGGTTCTTCTTTCATCAGCATCAGATTCAGTGGTCCAATAGGTGAGACGCCCGTGTTGGCCCGAAAAGCAATTTGAGGCGCGGGTTTGAACCCCGTCTGTACCATTAAATTTTTCGCTTCATTTCAGTTACACCGTAAGTGGGATTTTTTGCTCGCTACGCGTAGTGTGATTACATAATTTACTGTTACACACCTAGAGAATATCACAGAGATAACAGGTGTTTGTGGTCACAACCGAAAGTGAGGACCGGAGGTGTCGAAAATTTTACGTCTTGTCTCGGTCAGGAAGTGATATTTACTCCCCACCTAGCGGGCAGAAAATCCCATTTGCGGTCTAAAGTGACGTAAGTATAACTGACCAGTGCCGTATCCGGAGCTGTCGGAGCGAGGCGGGGAGTGTCCGCGCTCGTAGGCGCGGCGGCCGCGGCCCGGGCGCTGCGCGTCGCCTCGCGCTGGCGCTAAGTATTCCTCGCTCGCTGTCTCGCAGTTGCACTAGTAGCTGACGTAATGTACTATTACTGACCAGTGCCGTATCCGGAGCTGTCGGAGCGAGGCGGGGAGTGTCCGCGCTCGTAGGCGCGGCGGCCGCGGCCCGGGCGCTGCGCGTCGCCTCGCGCTGGCGCTAAGTATTCCTCGCTAGCCGTTTCGCAGTTGCACTAGTAGCTGACGTAATGTACTATTACTGACCAGTGCCGTATCCGGAGCTGTCGGAGCGAGGCGGGGAGTGTCCGCGCTCGTAGGCGCGGCGGCCGCGGCCCGGGCGCTGCGCGTCGCCTCGCGCTGGCGCTAAGTATTCCTCGCTCGCTGTCTCGCAGTTGCACTAGTAGCTGACGTAATGTACTATTACTGACCAGTGCCGTATCCGGAGCTGTCGGAGCGAGGCGGGGAGTGTCCGCGCTCGTAGGCGCGGCGGCCGCGGCCCGGGCGCTGCGCGTCGCCTCGCGCTGGCGCTAAGTATTCCTCGCTCGCTGTCTCGCAGTTGCACTAGTAGCTGACGTAATGTACTATTACTGACCAGTGCCGTATCCGGAGCTGTCGGAGCGAGGCGGGGAGTGTCCGCGCTCGTAGGCGCGGCGGCCGCGGCCCGGGCGCTGCGCGTCGCCTCGCGCTGGCGCTAAGTATTCCTCGCTCGCTGTCTCGCAGTTGCACTAGTAGCTGACGTAATGTACTATTACTGACCAGTGCCGTATCCGGAGCTGTCGGAGCGAGGCGGGGAGTGTCCGCGCTCGTAGGCGCGGCGGCCGCGGCCCGGGCGCTGCGCGTCGCCTCGCGCTGGCGCTAAGTATTCCTCGCTAGCCGTTTCGCAGTTGCACTTGTAGCTGGACGCGTGCGTCACCCGAAGCTGTACAAAGAAGCACATTGTTTGTGCTAAAAATATAGCCTCCCATGGCGGACCTACTACAAACAGGCCTGCAAAATCGAAATGAAAAATGCGCTTAATCGAGGTGCTTAACATTAAGGTGTCGCTAGTCATTTCGACGTAGTACAAGCGAAACCGTTTAGGAGGATACTTGACAAATCGTAAAATTTTACGAGTGGGAGGGGAAAAATGCTCTTGAGCTGTGACGGGGTACGCCCTTATGTAATCTATTCAGTTGGCACACCAGTCTAGTAGAGTACTCACGGTGACAGGGTCGGAAGTCTTCAGCAAGTCCACGAGCTGGTCGTGGAGCAGGGCGACGACAGACGCGCGGCAGACCTCCAGCAGCCGCGCGCCGCGCTTGATGCCCGCGGCGGCCGCGGAACCGCCGCCTTCTACTGCGATCACCAACCCGTCCGGCTGTACATGGAACCCTGGGAACATAGGAGTACATTACTGCAGACGCCGGGAAATAAGGGCTTGCCGGGTGAGTAGGTATAGACGGTAGTGATACGAAGCCAGCAAGCCCTTTTCACGGCTAGGCATGTATAGTTCTTTTCTCAAACGTATGCAATGAAATAAAAAAAAATACACAGGTGCGCGGCGTGCGGCGGCGCCACGCCGTCCAGCCGCCGCAGTAACGCTGCGTGAGATACCTAGTGTGAGATACCTAGTTGCGAGGCGACGCCGCGCGACAGCGTGAGCTCGGGCAGGTGCGCGGCGTGCGGCGGCGCCACGCCGTCCAGCCGCCGCAGTAACGCTGCGTGAGATACCTAGTGTGAGATACCTAGTTGCGAGGCGACGCCGCGCGACAGCGTGAGCTCGGGCAGGTGCGCGGCGTGCGGCGGCGCCACGCCGTCCAGCCGCCGCAGTAACGCTGCGTGAGATACCTAGTGTGAGATACCTAGTTGCGAGGCGACGCCGCGCGACAGCGTGAGCTCGGGCAGGTGCGCGGCGTGCGGCGGCGCCACGCCGTCCAGCCGCCGCAGTAACGCTGCGTGAGATACCTAGTGTGAGATACCTAGTTGCGAGGCGACGCCGCGCGACAGCGTGAGCTCGGGCAGGTGCGCGGCGTGCGGCGGCGCCACGCCGTCCAGCCGCCGCAGTAACGCTGCGTGAGATACCTAGTGTGAGATACCTAGTTGCGAGGCGACGCCGCGCGACAGCGTGAGCTCGGGCAGGTGCGCGGCGTGCGGCGGCGCCACGCCGTCCAGCCGCCGCAGTAACGCTGCGTGAGATACCTAGTGTGAGATACCTAGTTGCGAGGCGACGCCGCGCGACAGCGTGAGCTCGGGCAGGTGCGCGGCGTGCGGCGGCGCCACGCCGTCCAGCCGCCGCAGTAACGCTGCGACGCCGCTGCGGCGGCCGCCCGGCGCCTGCACGCGCACCGACTCGCCGCGGTGGTAGAACACGCGCGTCCACGACCCGCCGTCCACCCAGCCTGCACGAACAAACGCACCGGTCACCTTCATTTGCCCTAATTTTATTTCATATAAAACGTATCACTCGCCATCAACTTTTTATGTCATAAACCGTAAAGTCTCGGTGACTCTTTAATACTATTCAAGTGGAATTTCTTAGGTTAGGTTTGCTTTATAACAATCTCGAAAAGTAACTGCTTACACCGAAAAATAGATTTGTGGGAAATTAACATTATCAAACAAACACGTATTAATGCTCATCCAGCTATGAGTCAAAAGATGTAGTCATTCGGTTGGCTAACGTTCTACACCCGTGTCGTTTACCAACTACTGAGCAATTTTAACTCCAAAATTACAATGCACAAAGGTGTTATCTACTTAGTACGCTTTTCTTTTATGTCGTATCAATAATGAGGTACAAAACCACAAAATGGTATTGTTTTGCTTAAGGGGATCGTACACAACGCTAACAGAAGGAATATAACTGAAGAATTCTGTGCGCCGCGCCGACCACTCTCGATTGCGATGATCATTGTCGCATCTAGCACACACGCCACGACTACCGGCGGGAAGCGACGCGGCGAGCGGTGAGCGAGACACCGCTGCTAATGCCTTGATCACACGTACCGAGCAAACGGCCGAGACAGTAATATGTTTCTCGGCCGAGACAGTGATGTAAGCGAGTAGCTGTTTACACATGTTTTGAAATTAGCACAGTCAGTTCAGTTCTTAAGACCGATAACGTGGCCGCGCCGTAACGCTGCCGGGTCCGCGTCAGTTGTCTCACAACAGGGTGAGAGTTGTGCTGTGCCCGCGGCACGTGAAGCGGACCAGCACTCTAGCACAACTGTGACTCGCGAATTTTTTTCAAACGAGATATATCTATCTCTCTCTGTACAGTAGTGCGAGAAAGTGACGGGTGACGCAGACTTGCCTTAACATCTATTTTCATAATACTGAAAGCGCTATCACGCCAAAATGATGATATTTGCTGTGGCTGGTATGTTATACAATTTAATTAGGTTAGGTTAGGGTTACATGATATCCCACAAAATATCAAAACATTTCATCAGAACATGGTTTTCGGAATTATGAAAATTCGGACAAATGAAATGTCGGAGTTTTGTAGTGTACCCTGTAATAATACTCGTAGTATGAATAGGTGGGTCATTGTCAGTTCAAAAAACAAAATTCGTCCCTTCGGTGGTCAAAAGAGCTTGTATGAATCTAGGTTATGTTGCTATTGCATCGGATTATAGAAGAGGGAACGTTCTCTATTCACATGGGCATTTAATCAGAAAATTAGGCCGTGGAATCCTTAATTTCGCAAATGTCCACCGGAAAGACGCGCACCTAAATCTGACAATGACCCAGGTATTATATGTATGTGGACTTACGAAAGACATCGTGACCTAGTTGTTTAGTATTTTAATATTTAATATGTATGTTAGATTGTAAGGTCTATGGGCCTTTGATGCCTGAAATAAACGAATTATTATTATTATATGTAGGAACATACCTAGTAGAGAGCTGGTAGGTATGACGAGAATGATCTGTCTCGTGCTGTCCTCTATGAACACGATGGTGTCGGGCGACACGCCCAGCATGCACTCTGTCAGCGTGCTCCCCGCTCCCTCGTCCAACACTTGCACCTGTCAATATAACCATATAATAATAATTGTAATTACTTTATTGTATTTTACTTTTTATATAAATTTATTGTAAAAACCCTAGCCTAAGATACAAGAGAAATAAAGGAATAATAATAATTTATTGATAAAACATAATGTACAGAGGTGACGGTTAAATTCTATACTAAAAAAAAAAAACAAATAAATTCACAATTTACATAACCTGAACTAGGGTTGCCCCTGTATATGCATGAGAAATGGTCACAGATTCCCATCTGAGGGATTATAAAGTATCATATTACTATATATAGCGGTAACGCTCAATACGGCAAGAAATATCGATCCGCAGTCTGGCATTAGAATCTTCAGACCGTTTCTGACCATGGGGAATGGACGAAATAATTAAAAAAACTTGAAATTTGTTTATATGCAGGTGTTTAGTAAAATACAGTTTATTTAATTGCATAATTAAAATATTAAAGAAACACGTTGTGTTTTGGGCTAGAAGAAAAGTACGGAACAGCAGGAATACAGATTATATAAACAAAAATTCTAGATTTTTTAAATTTGATCCATTCCCCAATCTTTACACAGGCCTCTTTCACAAGCTGCAACTATCAGCTCGCATGTCTCGATTAACTGACTAAACAGAATAGGAGGAGGCATGTGACTCACGTGGAAACACATGGCGCCCCCGACCAGCACGTCATTCGCGCAGTTGATGACGCGCGGCGCCACGTTGTTGTTCGAGTTGCTGCCGCTCTTCGAGAGCAGCGACGAGAAGATCGCTGGAAAGAAACAAATCAGGTTCATGAGAACTCTTTTCTTCTTCCTTCCTCATGGCTGATTGTTATAGTATAGTACATTACATTGCTAGGGCGGTGAATTTGTGAATGTCCCAAATCGCAGGTGCGCCGTCAGTCCGCTGTTAAAAATATTGAAAGTATGAGCCACTAAGCTGCAAACTTTCACACAATTATATACTGTAACCGTACTTCTTACCATAATTGATCTAATATAAAGTAGTATGGCCCATTGCTTTGATATTTATGAGAGCGCACTGATGGCGGTTGAAACGCCTGTAGAATCACCCTTATGCGATCTGGGATCGTGGTTTGTCTAAGTTTTTACGTGTTGCCACGGCCAGGAAGTGAGATTTTCTCTCCGCGTAGCCTACACTTACGATTTCGACACTATTTTTATTCGTCACATTGAAAATGCTATCGATTCTGAGTAGGATGAACCCAAAAAACATCAAGTTCTGGAAGAAACAGGGATACGGGATGTTTTATGGAAAACGCTCAAATACACGCTGGATACCGGAACATTTTTTTTTTATGTCAGGGGGCGAACGAGCAAACGAATCGCCTGATGGAAAGCGATTACCGTCGCCCATAGACACCTGCAACAACAGAGGAGTCACAAGTGCGTTGCCGGCCTTTCAGGTGGGAATACGCTCTTTTCTTGAAGGTTTGAAGGTCGTATCGGTCCGGAAATACCGCAAGCGACAATTCATTCCACAATGCAGTCGTGCGAGGCAGGAAATTTCTAGAAAAGCGCACAGTTGTGGACTGCCAACTATTTAAGTGGTGAGGATGAAAGGATTGTGGCGCAGAACGACGGCGGAAAGAAGCGGCAGGAATCAATCCGAACAACTCCTCGGAGCACTCACCGACCTCACCGTTATATAAGCGATAAAAGATGCAGAGAGAGGTTACATCTCTACGTAGCGCCAAGGAGTCAAGCCGATGACTAGGAGGATTCCCTCCTAGTCTGTTATTTAGCTCTGTACTTGAGATGCAACGGATAGTTGTTTGGCCGGATACCGGATATTCGGCCTGATCGCCGGCCGAATATCCGGTATCCGGCCGCCGAATATTCGGCCGGCCAAACGATACCTACATTTTAGTTTGGCGGCGGGCGCGTCGTGCAGGTTTCAACCTGTTACGTATTGTAGGTTCGCGCGGACCGTTTTCTAAGCAAGAAACGAGTTTTATTAGGTCAGTGTACGGAACTATTTCGTATGCAGTACACGTGCGCCCGCCTATTTAGCTGTGTATATTGTGTATACGTAATTGTGAACTCGTACTTCCTTCTGTGTTTATTTTATTTGTCTAAAATAATGGCAAATGCCAAACAGAATCACTATTCGGTATCCAGCCGGATAGTGCGCAACTATCCGGTATTCGGCCGGATGGTAAAATAATGGCCGGATACGCCGGATAGCAACCGGATATCCGTTGCATCTCTACTCTGTACTCACAGAACTTCTGCCCGGTCTCGAGGGTGGTGGCGGTGACGTAGTTGTTGGCGAGGTCCTTGAGGTACTCCTGGCGCGTGCGCGTCGCCATCGTGCTGAACTTCGGCGACTGGATCGCCGCGTTCTCGCCGTTGATTACCTGACAACAAATAACCACTTTTACTCAACAAATTACCGGTAGGTCGAGCGAATTGGGCCGAATATGGGCAATTATTATTATTATTATTTATAATGAGGCAGGCAGTTTAACAACTGATAGTGCCTATACCCAGCAATCTGTGTCTTGAGATCGTTGCTCAGTGGTATGCTTGTCTAATTTATTCTTGAAATTATTGACGTTAGTGCTGAAATTACATCCTCGGGGAGTTTGTTCCAAGCACTCACAACTCTATTGCCCAGAAAGTGTTTATGAGGGTTGTTGTGCGACCTGCAGGCAACTAGCTTTAGGAGAAATAACTCGTGTAGTTTTAAAAATTGGTACAGTTATACCTTCTGGTGTCGAGATGAACATACTAAAAGTCCTCGAGGGTGGGGGTTGTGCTGGTTTCCTTTTTTTACAGTTTCTAAATAAAATTTCGTACAAATTTACGATCAATACTTTGGGAGCTACAGGGTGATTAAGTTAACAAAAAAAAAACAGTATTTCAAGGAAACGTAGTTTTTTCGTAGTTGTTCATCATAACAC
The DNA here is from genome assembly GCA_947623375.1 of Apotomis capreana. Classification (NCBI taxonomy): domain Eukaryota; kingdom Metazoa; phylum Arthropoda; class Insecta; order Lepidoptera; family Tortricidae; genus Apotomis; species Apotomis capreana. The sequence goes on from OX392499.1 coordinate 5,271,852, forward strand.
AAGTGTTGTGCAGTTGAGAAATTCCCGCTACCGATATAGTATTTTATGCAACCGTTGTATAAGAGGGGACAAAAAACGCGAGTGGCATGGGTTACGATGTGAGCGTAGCGAACATCGTAAGAAAGATGCCACGAGCGTTTTTTGACCTACTTATACAACGTTGCATACAATACTTTTTCTACGACTCGACATTTCATAAATACAATGCAAATAAACAACAAAGAAAATAATTACATGTTCCCGCTCGGAATCAACAAAATTAAAAAGAAAATTGTCTCTGATAAACTTTTTTTTTATTGACGTTCATCTGTCAAAAAATATGAACTTATACATAAAGGTATACGTTCACTATACTGAAAATCTGTCAAAAAAATTAAACTTATACATAAAGGTATACGTTCACTATACTAAACATCCATGCACTGAAGATAAAACTATTTTTTTAAGTTGGCAGCAATGCCTTAGTACAATAAGTTTTATTTTAAATTGCAAATTGTGTGAATGCAGCTGTTTATCTTGTAATCTGTGGTACTAAGTGATGCTTTTTTGGCGACATTATAACATCGGTTAGCAGTGTGTTTTTGGGCAGTAGAGTATAGACTTTTACAGACTTTCATAATTTGTCTTTATATTAGAGTTAGTATAACTATATAAATGACAGAAAAAAGTACTGGAGTAGAAAAAATTCTTATTGATCTCGGGAATATTTAGGTTTTAGCTAATTGATTGAATACAAGCAAACCGTTTTCGTTTTTCAACTCATCCTGAATCACCACGTAGAGTCAGTATCATAAAATTCACCGGATGATGGACCCTGGAAGCCCGTAATGGATCGGATCTCAAGATGCGTTCAACGTAAACCTAGTACCTATGTAATGTAACTTACCTTGCTCAAAAGCAGATCCGTAAACGCCTCCCCCTTCGGATAAACAGCGCCGTCCTTGATCGGGGGTCCGAATAGAGGTACCTCCTTAGCCCGGCTCACAGCTATCCTATAATGCGTGTTCTCCGTACAAGGATCGATGGCGCGCACCACCACGAACACGTGCTGGAACTGAGATCGGATATTCCGAGGCGTGAACGGCGCGGCGCCCGGCTCTTGGAATACTATTGTCACTATATCATTCCCTATATGCCGCTTTCTTAGCAGCTGCTGTCTGTTGTTAGGCGTGTACGGGAGCATAGTTGACACGTGGAACATTAGCTCGCAGCCTTGATACGTCGTGTAAACGGAGTATAGTCCAGTAGAGTCTGTGCGATTGTCCAAGCCCGCTTTGTATTTGTCAAATTCTTTTAGGCGAACGGTGTGTCCCAGCGTTTGTAGGAACTCGACGAAGGCCGGGCCGGCTTCTTGGTTGTTGTACATCTCTTCTTCGGTAGCCTGACCGCTCTTGCAGTACATGACCCCTACTTTGTAGTGTCGCGTCACGCACTGCTCGTCGAGGCGAAGGAGCTGTTCTTCAGCGCCGCTGCCGGCGGTGCCGAGTCTGCAATTAAGACCAATTGCTAGTTTATTAGTAATTACGGAGATTGTTATCGGTTCCGAGATCTAGATATTCTTGGAATTTCTCGGTGAAGATATGAGTCTCAATATGAGCGAATCATTTGAATTGTGTTTGTGATAACGAACCGTGAAATTTTGCGTTCCAAAAACTTTAAAGAGTTTCATCTGGAATGCTAACTTTAGGATTTAATTTTCGAATAAAGTGTAGTATGGCGACTAGCCACTTTCAATAATCAGCAGTAACCTAATGATTTACTGCAACAAAAACATATTGCTGGTACAGCGATAACTTAATTAATTTAGTGAGATTACCTTTACTACCAACATCAACTATCACTAACCTCCACCATCCATCATTATAGAAGTAACACCACTTTGGACTTATTTATTTATATCCCGATAAATATGACCTTAAAACGCGTCCATTCCAAACTACCCCACCAAACCAAGCAAACCGAACATACCTAAGACAGCTAAGTTGTAGTTCGGGCGCGACGTACTCCAACACGTCCTTGGTGTTATACGTGGCCATATTATTGCTAGGCTTGGCGATCGGCAGCGCGTCCTCTAACAAGGACCCTCGCAGCGTCAGCAGCTCGGCCGTGCGCACCACGAGGCGGTACTGCCAGGCGAGCTGGGAGGCGGGCGCTGACACGTCGGCCCCGCCCCTGCGAAGCTCCACCCGCTCCTTCTTGATGGAGATAGCCACGGGGCCGAGCGTCTCGTCCATGCCGAACCAATTTTGATGAGCTGTCAAAGTAGGAGAATTTGTTTAAAGTAAAACTAGGTACAGTTGCCGAGAAACTTCTTGACCCAAAATGAAGGATCTGCGCATGCATATTTGTACGTAAATCGGCTACTGCGCAGTCAAGGTTAGGCTCAAGAATTTTCTCGGCAACTGTAGTACAGTCAAGTTCATACAATTTTATCAAAAATATGTGAGCTCTCTATTGTTAAAGGCATAGAGGAGTGTTGCCAAAACATTTAAGAACTCTATAGGACTTTACGGTTTTGTGTTTATCAATAAAAACTGTAAATAATAATGAACCACTGATACAAAGCACAAAGAAAAGGAAAAAAAAATGAATTGCGTAACCTGGCGGAAGAAGTTGGACCGTTAATCCAGAGGTTACGGGTTCGATTCCCGGTCTCTTCCGTCAGGTTCCGCATTACGATTTTTCTTTGTGCTTTGACCTTTGTATAAATGGTTTCATATAAAAAAATGTGGTATGTACCCACTACCCACATTAAAAATAATGAATGAGACATTACATGTTTCATGAATTTATAAAAAAAATTTAGAACGATTCTTGTATTGACATATTTAAGCACGTTTTTAAACGTTGGTATGATTATAATATATTATCAATCAATTACTTACATAACTTCCATCACCAAAAGATATACATTCTCGGTAATTATCATTGGTAAAGTGTATTTCTAAATCTTTTATAATTAACATTTTTATAACAAAGTATTAACAACATTGCATTTATGAAATTAAGCTGGATAAATGGTAATAACCGCAATGTGTACCCTTTTCCTGGATATACGTGTTTTACCAAGAACGTTTTGCGCTTCAAACAAGTTTTGAGGTGACAAGGTAAATGTTCGCTTTTCCTAATTTTAATTAGTCATTGTATTTTTTTGTAACCGAGAAAACCGTTAACAAATATGCTTATTTTATTGATTAATGATTACTATTGTGAACAATACACTGATGAAGTGGCAAGGTGGAAATACGACGGTTTTGTTTAGGTAGGTGGACCATTTTTTAGGGTTCCGTACCCAAAGGGTAAAAACGGGACCCTATTACTGAGACTTCGCTGTCCGTCCGTCCGTCTGTCACCAGGCTGTATCTCAACAACGGTGATAGCTAGACAGTTGAAATTTTCACAGATGATGTATTTCTATTACCGCTATAACAACAAATACTAAAAATAAAATAAAATAAATATTTAAGGGGGGCTCCCATACAACAAACTTGTTATAGATTATATATATGTATAGGTACGGAGCCCTTCATGCGCGAGTCGGGCTCGCACTTGCCCAATTTTTTATTTAGCCCTACTATTTTTTAGATTTTGGATATTTTAGGTACATATTTTCAACTCCGAATCACGAGCTCTTTCGATCTCATCTGCAGAAAAAAAGTGTCAAAAAACATTAATATATTTTTTGTTTATCCATTCCGTTACCGCTATATGGAAATGGTAACGGCAAGGAACAAAAAATATTGGGACACTTTTTTTCTCCAAATGAGATCGAAAGAGCTCGTGATTCTGAGCAGAAGATACCAAAATAAAATGGACCATGTATAACATGCTTATTGCTTACGCTGCGTGTAGTAATTCCTATATGATAACTTGATAAGTACAAAGCTCCCAGCCTCCCAGATTGGTTCTTGACCGACAGCGGTGGCAAAGTTTTCGCGAATCGACATATTTCATCTTTAAGTTGTGTAGAAGAAGTAGTTCCTATAGTACAGCGCTCCCAGATCCTGGTTTCCCATCGGCAGCAGCGTCATGGTCTTTGCCAAATGGCACCCATTACCCCTTAATACATGTGCCCTAGAATAAACTCCAGTACAGAGACGCCACGGCTTTTCTTAGGATACTTACGTTGGGTATAGAAGTAGTTCCTATAATACAACGCCCCCAGGTCTTGGCTCTCGACCGGCAGCGGTGTCAGGGTCTTCGCGAACGGGCACCCGCTCCTCCAATGCGTGTGTCCTGGAGGGAACTCCAGGACTGAGACGCCGTGGCATTTCTTATAGCATACTTACGTTGGGTATAGAAGTAGTTCCTATAATACAACGCCCCCAGGTCTTGGCTCTCGACCGGCAGCGGTGTCAGGGTCTTCGCGAACGGGCACCCGCTCCTCCAATGTGTGTGTCCTGGAGGGAACTCCAGGACTGAGACGCCGTGGCATTTCTTATAGCATACTTACGTTGGGTATAGAAGTAGTTCCTATAATACAACGCCCCCAGGTCTTGGCTCTCGACCGGCAGCGGTGTCAGGGTCTTCGCGAACGGGCACCCGCTCCTCCAATGTGTGTGTCCTGGAGGGAACTCCAGGACTGAGACGCCGTGGCATTTCTTATAGCATACTTACGTTGGGTATAGAAGTAGTTCCTATAATACAACGCCCCCAGGTCTTGGCTCTCGACCGGCAGCGGTGTCAGGGTCTTCGCGAACGGGCACCCGCTCCTCCAATGTGTGTGTCCTGGAGGGAACTCCAGGACTGAGACGCCGTGGCATTTCTTATAGCATACTTACGTTGGGTATAGAAGTAGTTCCTATAATACAACGCCCCCAGGTCTTGGCTCTCGACCGGCAGCGGTGTCAGGGTCTTCGCGAACGGGCACCCGCTCCTCCAATGTGTGTGTCCTGGAGGGAACTCCAGGACTGAGACGCCGTGGCATTTCTTATAGCATACTTACGTTGGGTATAGAAGTAGTTCCTATAATACAACGCCCCCAGGTCTTGGCTCTCGACCGGCAGCGGTGTCAGGGTCTTCGCGAACGGGCACCCGCTCCTCCAATGTGTGTGTCCTGGAGGGAACTCCAGGACTGAGACGCCGTGGCATTTCTTATAGCATACTTACGTTGGGTATAGAAGTAGTTCCTATAATACAACGCCCCCAGGTCTTGGCTCTCGACCGGCAGCGGTGTCAGGGTCTTCGCGAACGGGCACCCGCTCCTCCAATGTGTGTGTCCTGGAGGGAACTCCAGGACTGAGACGCCGTGGCATTTCTTATAGCATACTTACGTTGGGTATAGAAGTAGTTCCTATAATACAACGCCCCCAGGTCTTGGCTCTCGACCGGCAGCGGTGTCAGGGTCTTCGCGAACGGGCACCCGCTCCTCCAATGTGTGTGTCCTGGAGGGAACTCCAGGACTGAGACGCCGTGGCATTTCTTATAGCATACTTACGTTGGGTATAGAAGTAGTTCCTATAATACAACGCCCCCAGGTCTTGGCTCTCGACCGGCAGCGGTGTCAGGGTCTTCGCGAACGGGCACCCGCTCCTCCAATGTGTGTGTCCTGGAGGGAACTCCAGGACTGAGACGCCGTGGCATTTCTTATAGCATACTTACGTTGGGTATAGAAGTAGTTCCTATAATACAACGCCCCCAGGTCTTGGCTCTCGACCGGCAGCGGTGTCAGGGTCTTCGCGAACGGGCACCCGCTCCTCCAATGTGTGTGTCCTGGAGGGAACTCCAGGACTGAGACGCCGTGGCATTTCTTATAGCATACTTACGTTGGGTATAGAAGTAGTTCCTATAATACAACGCCCCCAGGTCTTGGCTCTCGACCGGCAGCGGTGTCAGGGTCTTCGCGAACGGGCACCCGCTCCTCCAATGTGTGTGTCCTGGAGGGAACTCCAGTACAGAGACGCCACGGCTTTTCTTAGGATACTTACGTTGGGTATAGAAGTAGTTCCTATAATACAACGCCCCCAGGTCTTGGCTCTCGACCGGCAGCGGTGTCAGGGTCTTCGCGAACGGGCACCCGCTCTTCCAATGTGTGTGTCCTGGACGGAACTCCAGTACAGAGACGCCACGGCTTTTCTTAGGATACTTACGTTGGGTATAGAAATAGTTCCTATAATACAACGCCCCCAGGTCTTGGCTCTCGACCGGCAGCGGTGTCAGGGTCTTCGCGAACGGGCACCCGCTCCTCCAATGCGTGTGTCCTGGAGGGAACTCCAGGACTGAGACGCCGTGGCATTTCTTATAGCATACTTACGTTGGGTATAGAAGTAGTTCCTATAATACAACGCCCCCAGGTCTTGGCTCTCGACCGGCAGCGGTGTCAGGGTCTTCGCGAACGGGCACCCACTCCTCCAATGCGTGTGTCCTGGAGGGAACTCCAGGACTGAGACGCCACGGCTTTTCTTAGGATACTTACGTTGGGTATAGAAGTAGTTCCTATAATACAACGCCCCCAGGTCTTGGCTCTCGACCGGCAGCGGTGTCAGGGTCTTCGCGAACGGGCACCCACTCCTCCAATGCGTGTGTCCTGGAGGGAACTCCAGCACGGAGATGCCGTAGGCGGCGCGAGGTCGGTGCCAGCTGCCGGCGGCGCCTGGGATTGCACCCCGGGCCGTTCGCCAGCATAGCGACACGCAACGCTCTTCTTCGCCTGAGGGTAATTTAAAATTCTTAATTTCAGGTATAAATATTAAGGGTCAGTATTACCTACACAAGTCGATCTAGTCACAAACTTGACTGACGACACGGTTAGCGCAGTTTGCAGACACCTGCCTACTGAGCCGGCGGTCCCGGGTTCGAATCCCGGCCGGGGCAAATATTTGTGTGATGAACTCGAATATTTGTTCTTGGGTCATGAATGTTATCTATATATGTTTTTTATATTATGTATATCGTTGTCTAGTACCTATCGTACAAGCTTTGCTTAGCATGGGACTAGGTCGATTTGTGTATGATTGTCCCATAATATGTATTTATTTACAGTATTTAAACTAAGCAAAACTTGTACTATTGGTACTAGACGACGATATATGTAATATACATATAAATTCATGTATAGATAACATCCATGACCCAGCAACAAATATTCCAGATCATCGCAACCGCGTCGTCGTATTTACATATAACAATACGAACAACTAAATTAGGTTACAATTTTAAACTGCGATGGCTTACGCAAATTGGAGGTGTCAGGTATCAGATTGCGGAAATGTTGTTTTGCGTTATAGAATGAGACAAAGCGTTCATGGACAAAGATTAGAGCTAGGTACAGTCTTGGGGTTCATGGGATTTGAAAATCGCGGTTTTAAAAAGTTATATATTTCAGGAAGATTTATTTTTTATTTATTTATTTAAACTTTATGGCACAAAATACAAAAGTAAGAGTACAAATGGCGGACTTAAAGCCATAAGGCATTCTCTACCAGTCAACCATAGGGCCAATTTTTGCAGCTATCTTAGGATAGTACGCGAGAGAGAAGGACTACCCAATGTAGTTTGCGCTCCTGGTAGCCACAGTCGTAGCTACAATCACAAGTTCAAATATAAAAACGCAATAGAGGGTGATAGAAAAAAAAATGCGTTATTAGTAAATCCCAGTTTTGTTCAAGAAACAGTAAGTATTTAGCAATCAAAAGAGAGGGTAAGAAAGTGAGAATACAACTCCATTCAATGCAAATATCGTTTTTCCCATCAATGATTGATAAGATAAAACTGAACTGTGTGTGTGAAGTGCATTACAATACAAAGCATGCTTTGTTTCTATAACTAAATTTGGTCCTCTTAGAAATTACTAGCGACCCGCCCCGGCTTCGCACGGGTACAATGCTGATAAATTATGCATGTATTATACATATAAATCTGCATCTTGAATCACTATCTATTTAAAAAAACGCATCTATGTATGCTTAGATCTTTAGAACTACGCAACGGATTTTGATGCATTTTTAATAGATGGAGTGATTCAAGAGGAAAGTTTATATACTACTTATTATAAACTTCTTGGTTTGTATGGAACATTATTTTCCTACGGAGAGGGGTTATGATTTCAGGAAAAATCTTGCAGGATCGTCATGTGTTTTGTATGGGCGCGCGGCGCCGTGCCAACCTGGCGCCATCTGTTTTCAAAATTTCCCTTGTCATCGCATCACGCCGAAACGACTGGACAAACTTTAACCGATTTTGGTACAGGGATAGCTGGACATCCAAAGATGGTTATAGGATACCTTTTATCCGTCTACAGTTAAGAAATAAATACGCGGACGAAGGCATCATTGCAGCCGTGCGAAGCCGGGGCGGGTCTCAAAGGTTATGATAAACTAGCTGCTTCGCGCGTTGATACCCGCTGATCCCACGGGAACACTACATTTTTTGGGATAAAAAGTAACCAATGTGTTTAAAATTTATCAAAATTGGTCCAGGCGTTAGCATGAAGTAGTAACAAACACACTCACAAATGTTCACCTATTAATATTAGTGTGAATTATACAAAATATATTCAAACCGTACAATCGTACATAATGATACATTTAAAGTAGTTAGGTCATCTCATCTGTGTAACATTAATGTTTCATTACAATACTTACATATTCAAGCACTTTTCCTCAGACTAATTAGCATTTTGAAAAACCCTACTTACATATCAGAAATGACTAAGTTGGGTTATGCAATACGCAAACATTTCTTTCACAGAAAACTATGAGTGATCATCATAAGGGGATTGCACTCAAGTGAACTACAAACCAGTTTGATGACTCATATGAAAAAATGTAGTTTAGGCGTAATTTAGAGGCCTATTTATGTATAAACACAAGGTGAAGGCCTTAGTAACTTTTTAACCGACTTCAAAAAAAGGAGGAGGTTCTCTATTCGAACAAATTTTTTTTTTTTTTTTTTTGTGTGTATGTTACTCGATATCTCCGAGAACCGTGAACCGATTTTCAATTATTTTTTTTTAATCGAAAGGGTATAACTCCGAGTTGGTCCCGTTGGCACTAAGTCGGGATCTGATGGTGGAATCTTGGAGAAATCGAGGGAACTCTTCAAATGTTATAGGGAAATGTACGGCGCTTTCGGTAATTTATTGATAAAGTCAAGAATTTACATTCAGTAAATAGGATTTGATGTAAGTAAACTGATGATGAACACCACAGATGGCCACTAGAACCACTAAAAAGCAAAAAAAAAAAAAAAATTTTTAACAAAAAAAAGAACCGACTTCAGTAAAACTAAAAAACACCAAAAATAACCCATTCAAGTACAGATTACATTTGACTCACCCTTCGAAGTCGGTGCCAAACCTCGCGTAAACTATAATATAACTATAAATATAAGAACTGAGTGGTTTGGGATCGACTTCGAAGGGTGAGTCAAATGTAATCTGTACTTGAATGGGTTATTTTTGGTGTTTTTTAGTTTTACTGAAGTCGGTTCTTTTTTTTGTTAAAATTTTTTTTCATTATTATTTTATTATAATAAGTACAATAGTGTGTAGTGAGAAATGGTACTTAATTTTATACTATAACTGTTAAAAAAGTTTTTTGGAAGATTTAATCATAATTTTGGGAGCAAGGCTTGTTTCCAAACACATAACAAACCGCGTGACCGAAGCGAATACCAAAGTCCAGACGATTTCCAGCTGTACTCGCTTAGAGGTCGCATTTCTCAACAGATTTATGAATGAGTGGTTCCGACAAGTTTTTTTTTATGCTTCAGTTTTGCGAAAATTTTCAAAATAGCTGATAATCTTGAAAGCAAGATTATCTCTTGAAGAAACACATTCAAATACTAGATCACTGTCTCTATGGTTGAGCAATAACAATGGGTCTGCTATGGATTAGGGCACTACCGTTTTCAATTAACATTCCTGGGGTTTTCGTATCTGTGTCATATTTGAGTATCTGTGTGTCTGTCTGTGGCATCGTAGCTCCCAAACGGATGGACAAATTTGAGTGCAGTTTTTTTTTATCGGAAGACTTGTCTGTCGAGATGGCTCTTAGGGCCTTATCACACTTGCGATTTGCGAGCGTATTTTCTATACAAATAAGCGACGCGGCGAAGACGCTGCGCGATCGCCTTCATACAAAATACGCTCGCAAATCGCAAGTGTGATAAGGCTCTTAGCTATGTTTGGTGGAAATAGGACCAGTACTTTCCCAGGTATTCAGCTTTAATTGAAGTAAGATCTCAGACAATATTGAAGGTAAGAATTCCAAATTTTGTAGTTATGTTCAGTTTTAGTAGCATTTTCTACATCACTCATTGAATGAGGGTCTCATGATGACCAGCTACTTGTTGTTACAGCTACAGCTTTTGTTGCTGAAAACATTTTGTTTAAAACAAATTTTTAATTTAGGTTTTGTTTAAAAATTACTAGTCAAGAAGAGCGGTTAGCTTTTTGCTAGTGTTGGGGGTATTTATTTTGTGACATTGATTATTATATTTAATATAGAGCTCTTTAATCTAAGACACTCACAGTGTTTGGGTTTATTATCTAATGAAGAACTTGAATTAATCAATTTTTCAGGCAGAAATTTGTTCAGGCAGGATGCCTTGTACCCTGCCTGAACCATAACATTTTTCATTTTAGCTTCATTGTAAACATCTGGTTTATGCTAGCAGCTGTTACTGCCTTAATAAAAATTGTATAAAGCAATTGATTAAAGCATGAATTGGCCTGTAGTATTTTCTATTACAGGTTGCATAATTATTCACTGATTATTAATTCAAATATGAAATAATGTTCCAAAAACTGGACATAAAACACTGATATGAATCAGATCTTTAATAAATCAATTGGTGAAGAAAGTGCTTTCGGCATTGTGGACAAGATATATCAGTAATTAATGCAATTAATTACTTAATCAATGAACCAATAATTGCAATGTCTTAATTCATTCATGCAAGTCTTCATTCTAAGAAAATTACAACTGATTATGAATGAAGTGATATGATCTAAAATTAAATTTAACTGGTATATTACTTTGCTTTCTAATAATAAAAATAAAGTGTACAATGACAAAGCATCACTTAAGTAATGTGTGCAACCAAGCATTTGCATTGAAGTGCATGAAAACATTTAGCAACAAAATAACCGACATGAAGAAATAAAGTTATAGAAAAAAAATGTACCCCAGTATGTTGCATCACAATTTTCAAGAAAGTCAGTGAATTATGTGCATAAATACAAGAATTCCATGTGTAATGGTATAGAATTATTGAAGCAGTGTACAGTGTGATGCTCCAATGGTTCTGTTGTAATTGTTGCTTTAATTGAGGAATTATTCAATGAAGGCATGTGTTTGCTCAATTGTTTATTGAGTTTTCATTGTATAATATTTAGGCATTAACAAATGATGCCTGCATGATATAATGATATCATGGCTTGTTTTTGCAGACTAGGATATGATAACAATTGGGTAATATCAGTTGTTTTCATAGTTTTTGATTACATGATATTTTCTGATTTCAAAAGGTAAAATATTAGTAGAATATAAACAAGATCAGTAAATCATTATGAGTGAAGTAATGGTGCTCAGGGGGAACAATGTCAGATGTGAGAGCAGAATTGGTGTCACCCAATTCTCAGCCCAGACAATGGTCATTCCGTAGTAAGTTGTAATGCTTGCCTCTGCAGAAATACCAGTAGTGCTATGTACCAGCATGCAATTATAGTGTGCTCTAGTAATACGTATTTATGCCCTTCAGGAGGTTGTTGGTGTCTATGTTGTATTTAGTAATTTTGATAACTCATGATATCTTTTATAACTGAATTTACTTCGCTATGGCAGTGCAAGATGTAAGATTCAGCATTCGACACAAGCATTATAATTGTATTGATTTAAAAATAAAACTGTAGCCACTTCTTATAGTTTCAAGGGTAATAATGATAAAAAAGCAATACGAACCTCCCAATTCATTCCTGAAGAATGGACAGCATTCTAATAACTCATTAGATCTTCCATCTCCTATGTCAGGTACAGTGTCTTCTCCTAAAGGAGGGCCCCGGGTGGACAGGGATGCAGCCGAGGCCCCCGTTGTGGTGTTGCGCCTACGGCTCAGTAGTGCTCCTCTAATCTCAGCCGCATAGCTCAGGTTGGCCATCAAAGATTGACAGTCATAATGAGCGAACTGTTGTTTCTTATCGCATTCTGGTATTGATGATAGAGGTCCATCGTCCAGCGGTTGTCGGTGTGTGGGAGCCGCACCACCCCAAAGCTTGTTGAGTTTGAGGCGAGGCTTCGGGCTGGCGCTAGCGCGGGGCGCGGGCCCGTCGGCCGCATCAGCCGCCAGCCCCTCGCGCCCCAGCGTCTTGCCCGACGTTACATTGTAGTTGTGCACCATGGCGGGCAGCCTGTCGCTCGCGCCTCCGATCACGTCGATCGAGCCGTGACTCCCATACTCGCGCCGCAACCCGTTTCCGGACGGATGTTCGCCGTATATCAAGTCGAGACTCGAATTACTGCGGTACATAACATCTCTGGCTTCCTTCCGTCTGAGATGGTCCGGAGCGAACATGGCATATTTCGACGAGTGCCAATTTCGTTCTCGAGTCTCGACAAGTAAATATTTGAACACTGCAGCGCTCAATGACCGCACGTTAATTGAAATACATTCTAAAATACCACGAATTACTAAGTTGTCGAGACGTACACAGTGCGTTACTTCACAACATGATGAATAGCCGAGAATCCAGTTATTGTCACATAATCACACACACACGGTGGGCTTAAACACTAATTAAATAAGTATTTTGCAATATTTCTATGCATATACAAAGTTAACACACGTCTTCACAACACAAAAACGAAAACGAATGAATGAAACGAAATTTATGAAAGAAAAAATATTATTCGCGAGTAAAACGTATAATGTTGCCAGCGTGGTCAACAATACACACGGAAACTGTATTTTGATTGCTAGCTACAATAATTAGTTGAGTAAGACCAAAATGAAATGAGAAATAATGCAGAATAATTTGAAATTATACTGTGAAATCCTTAGAGCATTATAAATACTCAAAGGTGAAATCAGTTAAATATTTGTAAATAAATAAAACAGTTGTCTACTTAACCCGTCAAGTGTCAGACCTCCCTAGAACAAAACACCCGGTAATGTCCCATACAAACAAGAAACGGCCGAATTTCCGCTAAAGATGGGAATTTTACCTACCCCGAGAATAATTATATGAGATGTGTTATATATCGTTAGAGAGCTAGATAAATTTGGAATTCGGCACAATATGTTATAATAGCCGCACTTACTTGTAATGAGATGTAGATTTATTTATATTCCAAGATGTTCGTTTTCCGTCACATCCGTCACTAATGATTCACAATTTGCACTCAATTTAAAACCACATATCACATTTTACATACACTAAAATGATACTGGCTAGTTTATGCGTCAATTTAACGTAAATTCACTACTCAACACCTAATAATTACTTCACAACAAATATTTCTTTACGAGAACGTGCGCGCACGGCACAATCTTGCGCTGCCGCTAATCGAAACTGTCATGGCGGATTTGCCGCGAAACTGAGCACTGTTTGAGCAAAATCATAAATCTATCAAAATTCCCAAGACCTTACACCAATCTAATATATGAAATGAAATCCTAAGAAAGTGTGTTATAAAACTATTATTTGTTCGTAAGGTTTTTAACAATTGAAAATTAGGATACAAATGAATTACGACGGCCATCATTGCAAAATTATTGCGTCATTCAAACTTGAGGACTTTTTTCATTAGGAAACAATGTCGTGCGGCTAAATTTAATATTAAAAACGAAAACCTTATTTAATTGCCAGTAATTTGATATATAATACATAATACAAACACTTTCCGTTTAAAAGATTTGGACATATTTATCACACGACACGACACCTCAAATGCAAGTGATTTTCGAAATGGCGGACGAATTCCGCCGATGTAGAGAAAAAAAAAAATTTACGCGTCACTACTGAGGATTCTGATTGGTTAAAAATCAAATTTGTGTGCTCTGATAGCTGTTGTTGGATAGTAAAATATCTATCAAGCTGCCACCATAACGAATCGATGCAGAGAAATTGATCCAATGAGCGGTTTGGGCTGTAGACTAGCGTGTGTCTACTGGACGCTACCGGCACAAAATTGCTGTAGACTAACGTTAGTCTACTGGACGCTTGACGGGTTAAGTTGCAATCTAAATATTTTGCACTTCTTAGTGCCCAAATCCCGACATAAACTACGGCGCCTTGAATAATTTAATAGCAACAAACTGTCAACTAGATAATAGAATAGAATTGAAACTTTATTGCTTTCATGAAGTCTTAGGGCGATTGTGCACTACAATGAATTTGTACTGTCCGGCAGTCCGAGTTTTCATGGTCTATACATGCATGAAAAAAAAAACGGTTTTAGCTTGTGCACTTGTCCGTCTTTTTACTCGCAGGTGCGGCACAGTTTTGAGTTTTTACCGGTATCGTTTGATATCGGTACCGAAATGCTACTTTATCGGTCGGGTACCTTTAAAAAGACCGGTCAAACCCGTTTCTCTCTGCGACCGCGACATAAAACACCGCATTGGAGTTTGCGTAATATAAAGTTCATGAATAGATTCTCTAGTTATTTGCGAGCTGTTTCCCTTTACGGGTTGACCACCCGTGTACCACAAACTTTAGCATAGCGGAACAATGAAATTAAGGCTGCTTTTCCACTAGAGTTAAGACAGCTGCTCATTCAGGGCGCTCAGCTGTCTCGTGTTTGAAGAAAACTGCGACAGATATAGGTATACTTACACTTTTACATTACGTATCAATATCAAATATAGTTAGTGTTAGTAGCGACCAAAGTAACCAAATATATTGAAACAGATATTTCATTTGCATATTAGCCGTAAGGATGTGTTACGTTTACGTCTTATTTGTCACTTTGACTGTGGAAAACCGGGAGATCTGACCAGGTAGGAGACTTGAACCATCTCAAATAATTCATTCAAATTTCGGCCCATCGGCGCCGTTGATAGCTCTAAAGACACTTGCATAAAGGCGGTGGCTGCGATTGAGCCATATTGGCCGCCATTAGAACGGTTCGGCTTTGAGCGAGAAAAACGTGTTCTTGCGTTTCAAAACTAAATAAAAATATTTTTTTGTTTTCTTATGCAATTTCAACAGTTTTAGAGGTAAGATCTGTTTTATTATCACATCGTTTTCTTTGTTTAATGTAGTATTTTTGAGTTAATGTGTGTGGAATCGTCCGTTGCAATTGTTTAGAGGAAACATCACTTTTGTAAGGCAAGGGCGTAGCGGGAGACTTGACCACTCTGTCGGTGGGAGACATGATCAGTGGTTCAAATGTCACGCTCTGCTCTTTAGTTGATTATTATTACTTATATTATTAAATGTTGATCATTTGTAAGAGAAACTCGTTTATATTTTCGGGTTTGTGATTCCTGATGACTATTGTTTAAAACTTGCATAGTATTTGGTTATACTTAAGTGATATTATAGTTCAGTTTTTGTAATATGTAGGAAAAAAATGTCTAAAATGTTGTTAAATATTATTTCTTCTAAGAAAAACTTGTAATAATAATTACGGTTTTATATGTTGTTAATTAATGTGTATAATCGTACGTGATTCCTGATGTTCCTGAGGTGCCTAGTTTCTGTTAGAATTGATATCATAATTTATTTTCTTTAAAATTTACCAAAAAACGGCCTCATGTCGTTAACTATTGATTATTAGTAAGAAAAACTCATGTATAATTTTGGATTTAAAGCTTATTTATAAATGTGCATAATCATATGTGATAATTGATGTGCCATTAGTGTTTATAATTGATCAGTTTTCTGTTAGGAAATGAAAATCTTGTTTGTATGATTTACAAGTCAAAAACTAGCTTAATAATGTTAAATGTTGATTGTTTCTGTAAGAAAGTCTCGTTTGTAATTATGGCAGTGTTTTTCGTGAAATATTAATAACAAAATAATAGTTTTTTTAATTGTTTTCCTTCTAGACAAATTTATGGTCAAGTCTCCCTCAAGCCCTGGTCAACTCACCCGTAGGGGTGGGAGATTTGATCCATTTTCCGTTTTCAAAAAACATGAAATAAAAAAATATATGTTGACTTTATCAACAATCTAATATTATCAAATTATACCTAACAAGATGAGACATACATGAGCCCAATTACAAGACGCTACGACTAATACATAAAATTTTAAGCAGCTTTAATGAAATTGGGGTTCACCTCTCCCGGACTTCCCTAACCAACTATGTACCTAAAGCTGACTGATGTACAAAAGGGGCGTGAGAGGGAGAAAGAGAAAGACGCACGCTTTAAATAATTTCTCCTCATAAGTACATAGGCACGGCAATAAGGAACAATTTATATTTTTACTTTGTTTATTAAAAGAAACACTACAACACAACTCATACCTAACACTTGCGGCCGCACTAATCAACTAACACATTTCTATTGTTACGTTAGGCACTATTGAAGGAATAACATAAAATACTAACTGTTTAGTTACTTCTTAAATTCATTGTCAATTATCATTTATAAGCCTGCAGGTCAAATAAAGTTTCATGTCACAATAAGAAAACTTTACTAGATTACTCAACGTATTCCAGTCATTCCTTAATTTCAGGAATGTCACTGCGTGTGATCTGGTTCAGGGTCTTTCTCGTCTCCGCTAGCCTTCGGATCTCGTTTGGACCGTCTGCTGGAGCCAGTCGTCTGACTGAGGCTGTGCATGCTGCCCGTGCGATGGCTGTGAGGAGAGAGAGAGTGGCTCCCTGTTGTGCGGGAGGTGGGAACGCGCGACGAACGACCCGTGCTCGGCGCCGAACTTGCAGATTTTTTCTGAGGATCAAAAAAATGCATCACTTATGGCTCGTAAAGGAGACAGCAGCGGTCAGTGAAGCAAGCCTCCTATATTATATAGTCAGAGTACATTGTATGTTGCCACTACTGTATTTTGTAAAGCGGCACAAATTTAATGGACGAGCATGGTTAGTTCTGCCACTTCTGCGTAGAATTATGTATGGGAATACTACTACGACGGGAAAACTATTAGGGTAGTCTGTAATAAATAGGTGAAACACATTTTTTTTGTTTTTCTCATCTCTATAGTTTCGCAAAATTTAAATTTGTCCGAAAGCCATTTTTTCCAAAACTGTTAATTTTTCAGAATAATTATAAAACAAACCTAACCTAATGGGTTCTTTAAAAACGATGTTTATAAAATTCTTAAAGTAGTACGGGTTTCAGGAAAAAAATATATACCCCAGTACCTACTTTCGGACGAATGAAAATTTGGTGAAACGTTACAAATGGGAAGCAAAGTTTCGGAGTTGAGATTTAAATATTAGAAATTGATCATCGACCAATACAAACATATTTTACGTACTTGTTCCTCAGTCATGGCCCGTTCAACTTCTTCTTCCATCTTCCTGGCTTCTTGATCAGACACCAGTTGTGCTTTCAAGCAATCTACAGCTATGGATACTATCCCTTCCAGATCGCTTTCAGGGGCGCGGACTCCGCAATCTGAACGGAAAGAGAGAGAATAAAAATAAAACCATTAAAATTAGTGGATAATCCCCAATGAATTAATTGGCTCTCTCTCCAAAAAATACAACAACCCTCCACCAATGGGCATAACCCTCAACGCGAGTCTCATACCTCTCTCTATCGGAGATGCCACGATTTTGCGCGACAGCAGCGCGAAGTGTGGGTGTCTCGCTCGGATCTCTCGCTGTACCGCTGCCGCTGTCACGCAAATTCGTGGCATATCCGTATGAGGCAAAGTGAGATTGATTGAAATTTAAAAAAATATACAATAGGTACAATACAAATTCATTTTATTGCACACCAAATACACAGGGATACAATACATTATATACAGTACAGAAATAAACAGAGAAAATTGTATTTATTTACCTTTGATATCTTCAACTATATCAAAGAGCTCAATCTTCTCTATGGATTCCGCAGTAAGCGGTTGTTTCTCGTTTATTAGAGCGTTCACGAGAGCCGTCATGGTTTCATTCGTTGCTGTAAAACAAACAAGATAAGTATTAAGATTAAGTAAGATTCCGAAAACTTTATTTGACAATTATTTTCGCTTCCGTGACGTCCTTCAGTGCAGCCTCTAGCTGCTCCACCACCGCGGGCGAGGCAGTTCTTTTCTAATGTCATACCTATATCAGCAATGTAGGTGGTGTGAAACAGCGAGGCCAGTGTCGAACCGAGGCGCTTCAGCCGCGACGCCCTTCAGTGTGGCTTCTATAGCTGCTCTACCACCGGGGGCGAGGCAGTTCTTTCTGATGTCATACCTATAGCAGCAATGTAGGTGATGTGAAACAGCGAGGCCAGTGCCGGACCGAGGCGCTGGTTCAAGAGTTTCGCTTCATCCGTGATACCCTTCAGTGCGGCTTCGAGCTGCCCCATAACTGAGGGCGAGGCAGTTCTTTCTAATGTCATACCTATATCAGCAATGTTGGTGAAGTGAAACAGCGAGGCCAGTGCCAGACCGAGGCGTTGGTTCAAGGGTTTCACTTCATCCACGATGCCCTTCAGTGCAGTCTCTAGCTGTTCCACCACCGCGGGCGAGGCAGTTCTTCCTAATGTCATACCTATATCAGCAATGTTGGTGGTGTGAAACAGCGAGGCCAGTGCCGGACCGAGGCGTTGGTTCAAGGGTTTCGCTTCATCCGCGATGCCCTTCAGTGCGGCTTCGAGCTGCCCCATAACTGAGGGCGAGGCAGTTCTTTCTAATGTCATACCTATATCAGCGATGTTGGTGGTGTGAAACAGCGAGGCCAGTACCGGACCGAGGCATTTCTTTCTAATGTCATACCTATATCAGCAATGTTGGTGATGTGAAACAGCGAGGCCAGTGTCGAACCGAGGCGCTGGTTCAAGGGTGTCACTTCAGCCGCGACCCCCTTCAGTGTGGCTTCTAGCTGTTCCACCACCGCGGGTGAGGCAGTTCTTTCTAATGTCATACCTATATCAGCAATGTTGGTGGTGTGAAACAGCGATGCCAGTGCCGGACCGAGGCGTTGGTTCAAAGGTTTCGCTTCATCCGCGATGCCCTTCAATGCGGCTTCGAGCTGCCCCATAACTGAGGGCGAGGCAGTTCCTTCTAATGCCTCCACCTATGGATTTAATCATAAATTCTACGCTTATACGAGGGGCGTCTGAAAAGTTCTAAGCCTAAGGTATTTCGAGGTTATATATGCGTTTATGATACTGGCCACTAGAAAGGCCATTTAAAAACAAATTATTAAAAAATAACATGTCACGTTTTTATTATTCTGTTTCGAGATATTCAACGGAAAAGTACATCATGTGTGAATTACCAACGAATATTACGAAAATTGAGCACCGTGCTGTAATTAAATTCCTTACAAAAAGTGACAAATCACCGCAGTGTATTTTTGAGGAAATGGCTATTATTTACGGTGATTCTGGGCCTTCTTATGCCACAGTCAAAAAGTGGAGTCGCTTATTTAAACTCGGACGGGAATCGATCGAAGACGACCCCCGCTCAGGGCGGCCAATATCGGTAGTGACCGAAGAAAACGTAGCAAAAGTCAAAAAGCTGGTATTAGAAGATAGAAGAATTAAGGTTTGGCAAATAGCTGAGGTCTTAGGTATTAGTAAAGAAAGAGTCGGAGAAATTTTACATGAACATTTGTACATGAGTAAAGTCAGTGCTCGTTGGGTACCGAAAATGCTAACGGCCTTCGATAAAGTACGTCGTGTGGAAACTTCTCGGGCGTTTTTAGAATTGTGCGAAGATGATTTAGATGAAGTTTGTTCCCGAATAGTAACTGTTGATGAAACATGGATCAGACAGTATGATCCGGAGTGTAAGTCTGAGTCGATGCAGTGGATTGAAAAGGGTGAAAGGCCGCCGAAGAAATTTAAAGTGCAAAAGTCGGCCTCTAAGTTAATGGCTACGGTATTTTGGGATTGTGATGGCATTCTTTTAATCGATTATTTAGAAAAAGGCTCTACGATAAACGGAACTTATTATGCAAATCTAATAAGACAGGTGCGACAAGCCATAGTTGAGAAAAGGCGGGGTAAACTAAGGAAAGGCATTTTGTTTTTGCAAGACAACGCACCCGTTCACACCGCTAATGTTGCGAGGCGTGCTCTGAAGGAAGTTGGTTTTGACGAAATTGACCACCCACCCTACAGCCCAGATCTAGCCCCAAGCGATTATTTTCTATTCAATAATTTGAAGAAAGATTTGAGGGGAAAGCGATTTAGAAGTGACGAAGAGATGAAGGCGGCTGTACAGGAGCATTTTGAAGGGCAAAATGAAGATTATTTTTTTAATGGCCTAAAAGCACTGTATAAAAAATGTAAAAAATGCATTGATTTAGGAGGAGACTATATTGAAAAATAAACACGAGTTCATTTGTGTAAATTGTTTTAATCTTAGGCTTAGAACTTTTCAGACGCCCCTCGTATATTTTACAAGCTTTTGCCTGCGACTACGTCCGCGAGGAACTTGGAAGTATGGAAGCAACCTCGTACAACACGATAGATGGCCACATCCACCTAATCACCTTAATTAATAAAAGGGATTATTGAAAGCGCCTAAGAAAATGTAAGAGCAATTATTGTGCTTTTGGTCTAATAATTACATTTCCTACAGGGTCATCAATGTCATCATTAA
Organism: Apotomis capreana; assembly: GCA_947623375.1. NCBI lineage: Eukaryota > Metazoa > Arthropoda > Insecta > Lepidoptera > Tortricidae > Apotomis > Apotomis capreana. Next base: position 5,292,529 of record OX392499.1, read on the forward strand.
TTACTTACTCACTTTTCAATCTTTTTAGGGATAATTTCCAGGATGAAAAGTATCCTATGTCCTTCCTCGGATCTTAAACTATCTCCATGCCAAATTTCATCAAAATCGATTCAGCGGTTTAACCGTGAAGAGGTAACAGACAGACAGACACACTTTCGCATTTATAATATTAGTATGGATGATGGCATTATAAATAACAAAGTAAGTATAAAGGTACACAGTCTTTCGTCTTGTGACTAATATCGTGATCAATCGAGTTAATTTCTGATGGCTTTTTAGTGTTATTGCACGGTATATTTGATGAAAACAAAACTTTGATGCCTTTGCGTAACGAAATTTACCTATATATTTTGAATGACTAACTTTTGTTATACAAAGGATGCCGTTGTGACTTTCTTTGCCATAAGCCTTTAGCTATGTTTTTTTTTAAACTGACCCAAATGAGAGTTTTTTAGGCCTGCTAGACGTATGGCTCCCTAGCGCCCTTACGTAAACGATGCCAGTGGAGGACAGCAACTCTAGCATAAAAGTGACACGCAAATCTTTAAACCCGTTCCAGACGTTCCGATCAGATCGAGGTGACGCTCAGTCAAGGTATGCTAGTCCCGATGGTCAGGGTTACTTACGTGTTGCCGCACGAGCTTGTCTGCCAAGGCAGCCAGGGTATCAAAGGCCCTGGTCTGCTTTTTATACATGCTGGGGTCGCCACCAGTTTTACCCAACCACCTTTTGACCATCGTGTCTACCACTTCATATCGGGATTTCGCTCTGACGATTGAAAAACAAATATTGCACATTTCACTTATGGTAAACCAAATATCTAATAGTATAAAGTGTAGGTACTTAATAAAAAAATTAGCAAAAAGTATTTAATAGTACATTTACAGCTCTCTACAAGTATATACTAGACTAAAAAAAAAATTCATGCATCTTCATGGCTAGGCGAAGGTCATGCTGGCGTGCTAAGGTAAAAGCCGACATTTTTGAATGGAGCTCCCTACAAAAAGTTGCCTTTAACCTTAGCTCGGCAGGATGGACAATAATATAATATGTGTGCATTTGCCAACGACATCACGCTTGTATAACGATGCCTCTTTATGTCTAAAAGTCCTTACATGCCCACCCACGCCTAGATCATCTTTGATCCTTGTGCTCGATCGAGATTTCTCTGAGAATTCAAACTGTTACTAAACGTACTTAAAACCTCTTTATATGTATAAAATGCATATTGAACTACGATCATCTTAATTAATCGCAAGGAAAATACTACGGCAGATCAAGGTGTCCTATCTGAACTCAGTAACATTGTATCCTATCTGTAAAGTTTCGCCAAATTTTCATTTGTCCGAAAGTATTTTTTCCTGAAACCCGTAATATTTTCAGGATTTTATAATAGTAGAAGATACGAAAATTATAGAATATGTTTCATTCTATTATCAGCTCGGTGAAGATCGATTTAGCTTCCAATCTTAGACTATAAACATCGTTTGAAGGACCCATTAGGTTAGTTAGTTTTGCTTTATAATTATTCTGAAGAATTAAGTGATTTGGAATAAAATGGCTTTAGAATAAATGAAAATTTGGCGAAACCTTAAAGATGTGAAACAAAAATTAGTGTTTCAGATAGGTAACCAAATTAATATGCCAATAAGCAAAAGCGATCGGGTGCTCACCCGGAGAGCACGTCAGGCAGAACCCCGGCGAGCTCCCGCATCAGCGTGTGTCCCTCGTCCCTCGACACGTGCAGCGCGTCCAGGCAGTCGTACAGCAGCTTCATGATGTTCACGTCGTATGTAGCCGCCGAGGATGCTGAATCACTGGAATATAAATCGTCAACATCATTACATTCAACCTGTTTGTTTTCGTTCTCCGTTAATTTATGAAACATGTAATGTCTCATTTTTTTAATGTGGGTATGTTCCACATTTTTTTATATTTAATCATTAAGGGCGCCGCGTTCGGTTTCCGTACGTCAAACAGAGATGACAAACCGAGATAGAGACATGTTCTGACTTCATTCCGTACGGAAACCGAACGAAAATTCCGAACGTCTGAGGCGGCCCTGATACAAATCAAAGCACAAAGAAAAATTTAAATAAGCTATGGTGTAAAGCCTTTCAAATAAACAATCCAAAGATCGACACACAAAGCATAAGCAATAATTTGAGAGGTTATCTGGCATTAGGGTGGTGGAGAGCTTAACACGCTGGACTGGTTTATCCGGAGGTACCGGGTTCGAAACCAGGTCTCTTCTGCCAGGTTAGGCACTACAATTTTTTGTGCTTTGATCTTTGTATCAATGGTTTAATATAAGTAACAAAATCACACAAAAAATATCACCACAAACGCATTCAGATTTTGTTAGACTTCCACCATGATCTCAGATTGCCTAAATGTGGAGATAATCCAAGCGTTTTTGGTTCATGATACGGAAGTTTGATTTTAGTATTTTACATAGGTAAATCGCATTCAATTCGAGATTCTATTGGACTCTGCATGAGAATGTTTATACCTAATCCGAAAAATTTAAAGTATAAGTCTTTTAGGAAAAGTTGTCCATGAGAAATACTGATCCTTGGCTTTTGTCACAAGTTATATGTGTTGCGATAAAACTACTAACTCACATGGGAAAGTATTTCTTCCTAGGCTTCCAAGTTGGTCGCGGCGCCATGAAGAGGTAGATCTGTTCGCGTCTCTGATACGGTGGCTCACTGGTTGGAAGCGGCGGACGAGGCGATAACGGCTTCAGGCGGAGGGCATGGATCTCGGCGCGTAGGGCCTATTCAAGAATAAGAAGTTTTCGTAAATAATATCCCGCTGTTGCTGCAAGTCTGCTTAATAGCATATAACATGGAGATGGTATTATTTATCAGAGATAGATGGGCTATGGTATTCTCCAGGGCTGTATTTTAGGTCCACTGCTCTTCAACCCGGCGTACGATGCAGCAGTGGACTTTCCTACTGCCAGTTTCACACGAGGGCAGAACAGTGAGACAGAACAGTGGGCAGCACAGTATTGCAACTGTTTGAACGCACACAACAGTAAAAACAGTACTGTTCAAGGCAGAACAGTTCATAGATCGCCGCCCGCCGGTCTATTTTTTCGGTGCAGTTTGCTCCCCCACCACCTTTCTCGCTCGTATGTCTTGTACCTGGACTCGTGCAGTGCAGTGGAAATAGCAGGCTGTGTTCAATGTTGCTGTTGTCGTCGTTCGCTCCATCGTTTCGCGGACTTGACTCTTCTATTTTAACACGCCGCTGTCTTTCCAAACTGTTCTACCCTCGTGTGAAATCAGCATGATTTTATCTATGTAGTCTATTATGGTTGATACGAACTCTATTAGGGTGGTGTTAAGTGTAGAGTTGAATTTTATATCACCTGGATCTGTTCGAGCTGTTGAGCGCGCACGATGCGCAGGCGAACACAGTCCCGTTGGTACGCCTCCGGCTCATAATCACCTGCCATTAGCCCCGCACTACGCATTGGCTGTGGAAACCACATAAAATTATTTAAATTATACGAAAAACAACTCCCCCTTGATGCAATTTAATCTCAGAAATGCGGTCAAAATCGCAGGCTTTTGATTGTATTTTTTACCTTATGTGGTATTACTTCGGCTTGCAAAGCTGCCGTTGTGCGGAGACGGTCGGAGTATTTGTTCAGCACGGCCAGATAATCCTTCTCCAAATTGCTGTGACGGTCCTATAAGACAACACCAATATCAAGACACGTGGTACCATCGCATATCTGACCCAGGGAAATGATATTTAGGTATCGACTGTGTGTAGGCAATGGTGGTTGTTGGAGGAAATTGATTTTTATGAACGAAAGGTGAGGGAAGTTCAAGTTATGACGATCAAAACAATCGTGGCAACAATGCAGCTTATAACTCTTTTGGTGAGGATACAGTATACATTTGGTATGCATATTGCATTGAACCACGATGTGAATCCGGAAATATACACGAAGGTTTTGCAAATACAGACACTCACCCTCCAATTCCGGACCTGCTGCAACACTTGAGGTATCACGCCCAAGGTTGCACTAAACTTGTGCCTTCTTGCCATTTGGCGCAGTAAGTCGTCCAGGGTCTTGTCGACCCGACGAGGCTTTCCCAATTTCTTGGTGAGCACCTCTCGCATATCAGCTCTCATCTCCTCGGCTTGCGCTTCCATTGCCTTCATATCGATGTTCATACGGAATAGATGGGTGCGGTTCACTCTGAAATGAGAATGACTAGCTAGTTGCGCTCGTTCTTACTGCTTCTGTCTGAGCGAGATGACGGGGTTTAGTGATTATTGTAATCATTCTATAGGCATGTTGATTTTAGCGCAGAGCTCCATATCTTCAACATTTTTGGGACCATCCAACCCATTCAAGTCGATTTTGTCCATAAGTCGCCATGTCATGTCTGGTGCGTATAAAAGTAGCATTGGCCTAATTCATGCACTTAGTCCCCTGTGACAGGAGATTCCTCACCAAAAACCGCTATATGTCGCTAATTTCTGTACGGGCATCTCTCGCCCCTCTTGTACCACGGATGACGACTCAGCGGAAACGGCTCACCTATCAAACTCATGCCTACTACTCACTTCTGCCTCTGCTTTTGCTGCTTGATCTCATCCTGGAGCTCAAGCACTCTGTTCCTCAGCCTCATGAGCATGGCTTCCGGGAACACAACGGTGTTGGACAGACCCTCAGGGGTAGTACAGCCACGGAGCGCTGCAGCTCTGATCTGGTCGTAGCGGAGAATTATCACTTGGTCCACTTCATTCATGCAACTTTGTTTTTCTAACTGGAAAATAGTTTATCATTTTGGTCTCTTCGAAGCAGTCACTGAACTGACGAGCTACATTGACCCTCAGTTAAGTTATAAATAATTATACATGGGTTATGCGACAGTTTTTGAATAATTTATATAATAATTTCGCTTACGTTCAGTCATTATTTTGACGTCTTTAACGCTCAGCTTCACCAGAAGTTGAGTTACTTACTGGTAGTAAAATTTAACATACTTACCAAAGTAGGTTAAAATTTTGCAACGTAGCTTCCCTATTTATGTATAGTAAATCTCTAGTTTTTAATAGTATTTTATGCAAACCTTGCACAATTATGGCTTTTTATACGAGCAAAACGCAGACAAACATTTTTTTCTTTAATCGTAACCTTTTTTATTAGTTAGGTAGTAACATAGGTATAGCTGAAAATTCAACAAAAAAATATATTTTTTAACATTGCACATCACTAAGGCAACCTCTAAATTCGCCGAACCCGGACAAAGACTTAAAAATCGCTTTATTTTTCATTCACATAAAATGAGACTTTCGAAAACCCCCCGGATTGCCCCGGATGACCTTCGAACTAGGACAAATCCGGGGAAACCCGGACGGATGGTAGCCCTAGGTTTGATGACGATAAAGAAGTAGGTACCATGAATTCTCTAAGTTCGTTCTTCCTCTTGTCGAGCTGCGCAGAGATCTTGCGCTTCACTTTATTGTGTGCATCGATGTCCTTTCTCAACAGCTCTACTAAGTGATCTTGCTCGATCATGTCTTGCTCGTGTCTATGTCTGCAAAAGCCGATAATGTTGCGTTATTTACCAACAATAATCTATCAGGAGTTCCTAAGGCCACCTTCGGTGTTCAATAAATAATTTGGTATCTTTCAGCTGATCTGATGATGAACACTGTTCATCATCAGATCAGCTGAAAGATACCAAATTACCTATTTATTATCAGTTTTGTCACGTGAATTACATGCACATACATACACATGCAAAGTATTGAAAGATTTGATTACATTGTTTGTTACAAAAAAATAATAATTTAATCGTATGGCAAAATTGAGTCCCTTTACATGTTGTGTTGATTACAAATTAATATCTAATAATACAAACAAATAATAGTAGCTTATGAAACTGCTACTCGCCTTCGGCTCGTTTCATAAAACGACACTCGTGTTTTAAGACTTACCTAATTATGTACAGTTGCATACACTACTTTACACACATATTCATCATCGTTATCATTTGTCTTTATGAAGATATGAAACACTCAGTCCTGCTCCTGCCAGTCAGTTCGCGGAGCAGAGGAATACATGAGGTGACCTCCTCGCGCTACGGGGGGCGTGCTCACCTTAACAGTTAAGATGAGCACGCGGGGGCAATAATGGTAATACTGATAATGAAATGAAACCTCTGATTTTGGTCGCTGCCAAGTAATGTAGATCCTTACCTACATTAGTATTTGAACTTGTTATAGTAATTTAACAAGATTAACTAACAAACGTTACAAGTGAAACTAATAAAAGCGTTGTTGATACCAAGAAAACCTGGCTGAAAAGACCGACAGGTTACCGCATAGTTCCGGCAGGCTGTGTTTGCATCCATGGTTCATGGGACCCTTCCCGTGCTCTCCATGGGACCCTTCCCGTGCTCTCCAAGGGACCCTTCGAGACCATGAACGTAACATCACGTTCGCAACGTCGAGGTAATTAAATAAACACTTTTTGAAAGCGTAAATTAAGTCCCGTTTCGTTATAATAATGTGTGAAAATCGTGTAAGTGAATATAAAAATAGTGATGCGATGGGCCGGACCAGAGGGCTGCTGGCTCATATCTAGTTATGCCAAAGAATAGCCCTTATTCAGCGTGGTAATGCGGCCAGCCTCTTGGGCACCCTCCCGCTCGGCACCAATCTGGAGCCCGTGTTTTATTTACATACTAGCTAACCCCCCGCCGCCCCGGCTTCGCACGGGTGCAATACAATATTATACCTGTACTATACATAATATAAACCTTTCTCTAGAATCACTCTTTATATTAAAAACACCGCATCAACATCATTTCGTAGTTTTTAAAGATCTAAGTATACATAGGGACAGACAGGAGGAAGTGAATTTGTTGTATACTATGTAGTGATGTTCTTAGTTTTGTTTACAAAGCCAACAGTAACATAAAAAGCGTGTTAAAAAAATTAATCTAAGTACTTGTATAAGTATTACCTCGTCGTCCTTAGTTCGTAGGTTTTGTCGTAGATCTCCTGGTCGCAGCCTTCGGGGCATATGTTCGGGTCCAGACGAATGGGCCCGATGTCCCGGCTGTCCATGCTGCCTTCGTCTTCCTCTTCGCTTGACGACGAAGATTCCGACTCTGATTCCGATTCTGCCAAAAAAGAGAGAATGAATTTATCCAAGTGACGTTAAATAACACTGGCTCTGCGGGCCTATGATGGTTGCTTTTATCGCGCGATAAATAAGTGACAAAGCATCTGTCACTCACACTCGCATCTTGTCAAAAAGTGACGGATGCTTTGTCACTTATTTATCGCGTGATAAACGCAACCATCATAGGCCTACTGCAAAGTGTCTCGGTAAACTACTTTTCAGTGAATCTGTATTGCATTGGTATCCGCTTTGCATACTCACGTAATAAATAGACGATGAACTCGGATATTTGTTATGCATGGATCATGGATGTTTTCAATGTAATTAAGTATTATTATCTATAAAAGATATCTATAGATATAGAGATATCTATAAAAGTATGTATGCATAACGTCGTTTTGTGCCCATAATTTATATGATCTGTGCCATAATTCAAGCCTACTACTACTAGAGCTTACTGTGGGACTAGATCGATTTGAGAGAGATTGTACGTTTTTAGGGTTCCGTACCCAAAGGGTAAAAACGGGACCCTATTACTGAGACTTCGCTGTCCGTCCGCCCGTCCGTCCATCCGTCCGTCCGTCTGTCACCAGGCTGTATCTCAACAACGGTGATAGCTAGACAGTTGAAATTTTCACAGATGATGTATTTCTATTGCCGCTATAACAACAAATACTAAAAATAAAATAAAATAAATATTTAAGTGGGGCTCCCATACAACAAACTCGTTATAGATTATGTATATATATATATAGGTACGGAACCCTTCATGCGCGAGTCAGACTCGCACTTGCCCAATTTTTTTTGTTTTATCTTTTATGTGTAAAAAACTTTCAAATTTCACCATCATCATCAGTTTTTTCCCTCGGCGGTCGGTATTTCTTTTTAAAGATTCTCCTCAGAAAGTCTGCAAACTTATTATCTTGAACCAATTTCTTGAAGTCTCTGTTTAAATCCTGACAGAGCACGTCTAAGTTCTCCTTCTCGGCGAAATGTTCCTCTATACGATGCTCACAGTCTTTTATTAGATCTTGGACGCCTCGGACCTTTAAAAAAAAGTACTTACTTCATTATATTTTATCATTGCTTTAATTTTAACCCAGTAATCGTAAAAAATGTATCTGGGAAGAGCCGCAAACACACGAATACCTACCCGCAAAGTTAAGGCAGTTTAGGTATCTACAAGTTTAAATGGTTTTAATACAATGCAACCACGGAGTTAACTAGTAGACGAGCTAACAGGTCGATAGCTATCAGCTATTATTTTGGAGATAACACTTAATTTAAGAGCTGGTTTCCGAGGATAGTGGGAGCGGAAGGCCCGAGCGCGGTATATCGCTTACTCCTATGGCCGCCACTCGCTGCTGCCGTCTATCTCCTCGGAAGAGCATTAGAATGCGTGTAGTGTGACACGGATCACGGCGAAGCTAACAGTTGACACGCACAAGCAATTTCGATCATGGTATATTTATATCACACACGTACAGCTCACAGACACATTATTGGAAAATCGCACAAGCAGCAATCGCACCCCGAAGCACGGCATCACTTCAGTGTAATTTATCAAAGTGAACTATAATTACCTGCATAAGCTTTACATAAACTCTTTCAGCCAGCCTGTCCTCATGCGCCTCGAATCGATTCAGCACGTTCATCTCTCTGTGGAGCTGGTACAGGGTCAGTTCCAGGAGTTGGTTCTTCTCCTGGACTCTGATGCGTTCGCGTTGCAGCTGCCTCAGCCTGGAGTCGTACTGCTGTACTGCTACCTCTGCGTCCGCTAGTAGCATGTCTTGCTCGTAAAGGTGCCTAAATTAAAGTAAATATTTACTCATTTTTTTTTTGTGAATTTCATTGGAACACAGGCCATGTAGACGATTTTAAGATCCTATCCGAAGAAGCAGTCGCGTACCTGGGCAGGGCAAAATTCTAACTGTAAGTTTTTCCTTTTATATGTAATCCAGTGAATATGCCATACGATAAATAAAATAATAATGTAAATGTCATGCAAATTGAATTGATTCTTTTACGAAAATCATTGGACCATGATATTCACAATTTTTGAAGTGAAATTAATCAACATTTCTTGTATATTAGGTACAAATGCAAAGACAGATACGGTGAATTTTTTTTAGACCCTGACAAGATTTGATCTGGTATCTCCGGGGCGATAAGCTCTGACCAATAAAGCTACAGAGTCTGGTAAAAGGGTGTCTTTGAATTTCGTCACTGCTCGTGTTTTTAGATCTTTGTACTTTATGAATTTAACCGGCTTATGCAGTTCAAGTCTGGTCTGTCAGGGTCCGTTTTTCACTGTTCCTATCTTTGTATTTGTAGTATACATCATTTACTGTCATTGTTTTTAAACACGACGCGGCAAAGAACTGTATGATACTCAAAATTTCAAAAAGGAACTGTATGATATTTGGGAGCAGGTATTTTAAACTCAGGTAACGTCGCTTTATTTTACACTAAATTCGATTCGATTTAGAATTCATTCCCTTGCTTTGCTTCTCTTTAGTTTCACACCGTTATTACTGCATCCATTTGCAACCGATTTACCCATGTGACCCATGTTTGGGATGTAAATCTCAGAAAAAGGAAAAACCCCTTACCTTTCGACACGCCTTTCTCGTAACTCTATTTCAATCGGAGTGGACTCTTGATCTTGTCTTTGCTTAAGCAGTTCCCATGAAGCCGCTAGAGGGCGCGATTCTAAAAATTTAAACCTACATCTTAGATATAGTTTAACGGTAACATTTAGCAGTTTTTTTTTCTGTTCTATAAATTTGGAATTTAAACACTGAGGAAGGAGTTAATTTTAGGAACCATTACTTTAATGGAAAGGTGTTTTGTGTTCGAAAAAAAGATTTTAGTAAGACTTCATAAGACGTGCACTTCTAGCCAAATGAGGCTGTTTGCCGTATGCAATGCAAAGCATTATAGTTATGTGGTATGAAATTTAAAACAATGACATAACATTTCAGCTATCCCAAAAAATGTTTGCGACGTCCACAGCTCACAGAACTACTACTTTAATCAGCTAATCAGCAGAAGAGATAAAAGAGGGCATAAATGATGTTGTAAATTCGCACGCAGGCATCCTAGATCTCGTCCTAACAAATATACGCGCGGAGGATACCGACGTGCACGTGCAGTGCTGTAATAACATGTTTGTTCCAGCTGGTGCCTTCCATCCGCCACTTGATGTAAGATTATTGTATAATTATGATAAGAATATTTTAAATATCGAGCCGGAGTCACAAAAACATTCATCTGTCGTAAATACTCGCAGTTGGAATTTCAAAAAAGCAGACCTGTCATTAGTATACTCTGAAGTGGCTAGCGTCGATTGGTCACTTTTATACGATCAACAAAATATTAACAATGCAGTGAATATCTTATATAATAATTTGTATGATGTATTTAACCGAAGTGTGCCATATCACAAATGCTCGGGTGATAATTCGCGTCGTCGCTATGACTACCCTGTGTGGTACACTGCCGACATTATAAAGTACATTAAGTTAAAGCACTTTAACTTGGTTAAGTTTAAAAGCAGAGGTCTACTTTATAATAAAGAAATGTTTAAATATTACCGAACTCTTGTTAAGGAATTAATAGCCTCGGCACACAGGGAATACTTACAAAAAGTGGAGCATTCAATAAGTCTTGACCCTACTCTCTTCTGGAAGCATATCAAAGACAGGCGTAGTAATAGGCGGCCAAATTCTTACTCAGCTGGTGGTTGCAGTTTGACAGAACAAGAAGCGGTGCAAGCATTTGCTACTCATTTTAGCTCGGTATTTCATCCTAACGCGCCCCAGCTGGATGTTGATGCGGCCGCTCGTAGCGCAGCCTCCGGTAACGACTCTACATGTATAAGCCTAAACAATGTGACTGCTACCGAGCTACGTCGCGTCGTTCGGAAAATGAAAGCTTCCTCTGCCTCTGGTCCTGACGGCATACCCCCGTTTCTAGTCAAGGATTGTATTTCAGTATTGGAGGGGCCTCTACTTTTCATTTTTAACCTCTCAATCAGTGAAGGAATTTACCCGACAAATTGGAAAATTTCAAGGGTTACACCCGTGCCTAAAGAAGCTTCTGCTTCTGACATAACCACCTTCCGACCTATAGCCGTCCTATCAATCTTTGGTAAATTTTTTGAAAGCATTATTAATATGTGTATTAAACCTTTTGTGTCGAATCGTTTGTCTGATGCCCAGCACGGTTTCCGTAGGGGCAGGTCCACCACTACAAACAATGCCAATTTTATTGACTACGCACTTCACCATATGGATGACTCTCGGCAGGTGGATGCTGCCTATTTCGATTTCCAGAAGGCATTTGACTTAGTTGATAACGACATACTTCTAAGTAAGCTGTCGGCGTTCGGTTTCTCTCCACATCTCCTGAAGCTATTCAGAAGCTACTTGAAGGATCGGAGGCAGTTTGTTCAGCTGTCGCAGTATCGTTCAGATGAGTTTTTCACCAGGTCTGGCGTGAGTCAGGGCGGCACGCTTGGACCAACGCTTTTTCTGGTGATGATCAACGATCTGCCTTCGGTGGTCAGTGGTGTCAAGTGCTTATTGTTTGCGGATGATTTAAAGTTATTTCATGCCATTAATTCACCATCTGACTGTAGTGTATTGCAGCGCGATATAGATGCTGTAATGAATTGGAGTCTAGACAATCGTTTGTTGTTTAATGAAAAGAAGTGCAAAATTATAACATTTAGTCGAAGCAAATCCCCACTAGACTGTGAGTATTTCCTGGGTGGCGAGGTTATTTTTCGCGTCCAGACTATTCGTGACCTAGGTCTAGAATTGGACACCAAATTAGATTTTCACAGCCATATTCGCTCTACAGTAAAAAGTGCTAATCAGACACTGGGTTTTGTAATGCGTATGTCACCACAATTCACTAGCACAACCGTATCAATTGTGTTGTATAATGCCTACGTGCGTAGCAAATTAGAGTACAATTATTTAATATGGGACCCTGTTGAGGAATCCTATAAACTTTTAATAGAAAGAGTTCAACGAAAATTTGCCCGTCACCTTTACAAAAAGCAATATGGATACTATCCTTTCCTGTATCCATCGCTTTTTGTCACCGGTATGGTTGGGCTTAATACTCTAGTTTGTAGGCGGAAACTGCATCTCGCCGTCCATTACTGTCTTCTGCTGAGGGGGAAAATCGATAATCCAGTGGCATTGGGAGGCATCAGACTGTTCGTCCCCGAGCAGTACGTGCGCGCGGGGCGCCGCCGTCGCCCGCTGTTCGCTGCGCCGGCGGCGGCAACGGCGACGCACACGCGGCGCGCCGGCAACGCGCCCGGCGCGCATGCGCCCGTGCTGCTCAACCAACTCGTCTTGGAACAAGACGCCGACGTGTTCGCCGAGAGCTGGCACACGTTATTTACTAAAATAAGTGCTTGGTGCTTTAAGTTGGATTAGAGTTGTATTTTAAGTATTCGTAGTTTTAAGTTTTGCATTGTAAACGCTTTGGTTATATACTGTTAGTTTACAATTGTAGTTTTATAAATAAATAAATAAATAAATACTAAATAAACTACTAAAACTAAAGGAACAATAAAAAGATTATAAATGATTATGAACACCCCCTCCAGTAATACATTTGTATTTTTTTTTTATACTATGCTCACCTGAAAGTGTAACGAAGCGAGTGACTCTCGGCTGCCGGATTCGAGCTTGAGGAAAGGTCGAGATTGATTTACCAATTTTAGACTTCCGACCCTCTCTGGTAGTAGGGTATCTCACTTCTGGTTTTATCTATACGAAACATGTCTATATCAGTAACATAGTGGACATAATATTAAATGTATAAACGGATATTAGTTTAACGGAAAAAAATAACAGCTCAGAAGGTCAGTCTCCCATGGGTGAAAAAGGTGTTTTTTTTGCATCTTTCCAAACCTCATAGGCGGAGAATTTTTAAATTTAAGAGGAGTTCCATAAAAAGCGTGCTTTTACGGTTGGGGGAACCGCTAGATTCTTCTCTGGGTACTCTAGTTGGTCGTTTATGTCAGGTATGAATGGATAGTGCCGCATTGTCTTGGTGGGCACCTCCAACCAAATCTCCATCAGACGCTCGCCAAGCTTCTTCATGACGTTCACCAGGTGCACCTTGTGGTCGCACAGCTCTAGAACCTTCTCGTCGAGCACGTGCTTTTAAGGAGCATAGATAAGTACCTCAAGATTCTTCTCTGGGAACTCGAGCTGTTCGTCTATTTCAGGTATGGGCGGAGGGTGCCGCACCATCTTGGCGGGCACCTCCAACCGAATCTCCATCAGCCGCTCGCCAATCTGCTTCATGACTTTCACCAGGTGCACCTTGTGGTCGCGTAGCTCTAGAACCTTCTCGTTAAACGCGTGCTTGGTGTCGTAAATCTGCGATTAAGTGGGATTAAAATAAATCCGCAACATTAAAAGAGGAACGAACCAATTTAGATTGCATCCAAGCGAAAAATTGATGTATTTTGAAAAAATTAAAATGTGTGTGTGTAAAATACCTCTTTCCTCAGCAGGCATACTCTTAATTGTGTATTATGGCCTGGTGGTGCCACATAATCGGGATGAGTCTTCAGTACGCGGTTTCCAATCGATGCCTCGGCCTCTTTTAAAGCATCTGCTGCCCCCGGAGGTAAAGCGTTTGGATCAGGCTTGCGATAAAGATGCATTTGCCACTAGAAAATAAGAAAGATTATCCAAAACTAATCAAGACTTTGAAAATCATCTCTCGTTAAAGCAAATGTTCCGCAAGAGCCGCCATTGTTTTTGATTTTGCGCGTATTTGATTTTTACAAAATGGTGCCGTGACCAGGATTATAGTTTCTATCATTGTTCGGGCAGTTGATCATTAAAGTTGATAAAACAAGCCATTTATAAGTAGAAGGATGCTCCTTACTTCTATGAACTGCATGTGGTGTCTGCGTAGTCGCTGGTGGTAGTTCCTCAGCGCCTTCTTAAGCGGGTGCGGGTAGTGGGGTGGCAGCCCGAGCAAGAATGACGCCACTTTCGGCTCACCGAATGACTGCTTGCGAGCGGTAGCACGTCGGGATACGAAATCTGCTTGTCTGGATTGAATTATCAGTATGAAGTTGATTAAATGAGGAATATAAAGACTGTACTTAAATTGATGCGATTTAAGCAGGCTTCAAATGTTTTAATTTAGTACAACAGCTTAGTGCAGCTGTTACAAGATACTTGGGATTCAAAAAATTATAAAAAATGTAGGTGTATGATAGGTATAGCCTAGCAAGCGTCAGTCCGGCCAAGGGATTGTAACTTTCATATGGCAATAATGTGCATACGTCTTATATGTGCATTTTGCATATTAAACGTCTGTCAAGGATTTATCATTAATCAAATTCAAAACATTGATTAACGGAATGCTGCTCAATCCTTCGTACTTCTTGCGAAATAGATACTGAATCCTATTGAAATAACTTTACTTTCATCACTTTGGATAATTTTGGCTTTATTATGCAAAAATTACTTGAAATTTGCGGAATATTTAGTTCTGTTTCCTGTTTGTTTACATCAGTGACATTCACCGACTTTCAATATCAGTTACCAAAAGTTTGTCGTTGCCAGTAATAGTACATTACATCAGAGGCCGGGAAAATGAGGATTTCCGGCCAAGTAGGTATATACGGCCGAGCGAGCGTGCGAGCGAGGCCGGATAGTGATACGAGGCCGGGAATCCGTTTTCACGACGAGGCATGTATAGTGCTTTTCTCAAACATACAATGAAATAAAAAAATATACTTCAAAGAATAACACTTAATATTGTTTGTCCGATATTTTCCGAATTTGACCGAATTTTAAAAATCCGATTTCAGATTCTGACTCAGGAGCCCCAAAAAACTCCGGATACCGAATTTCAGCCTCCTAGGACTAATTTGAAATTTTCTCCATAAAAATCGTTTTTTTTTCGATATTTTCCGAATTTGACCGAATTTTCGGACAAGATTTCAGATTCATATTTTTGAGCCCCAAGAGCCCCCCGATACCGAATTTGACAGAATTAAAAAAATCAGATTTCAGATTCTGTCTCAGGAGCCCCAAAAACCTCCGGATACCGAATTTCAGCCTCCTAGGACTAATTTGAAATTTTCTCCATAAAAATCGTTTTTTTTTTCGATATTTTCCGAATTTGACCGAATTTTCGGACAAGATTTCAGATTCATATTTTTGAGCCCTGAGAGCCCCCGAATCCGAATTTGACCGAATTTTAAAAACCTGATTTCAGATTCTGTCTCAGGAGCCCCAAAAACCCCCGGATACCGAATTTCAGCCTCCTAGGACTAATTTGAAATTTTCTCCATAAAAATCGTTTTTTTTTCGATATTTTCCGAATTTGACCGAATTTTCGGACAAGATTTCAGATTCATATTTTTGAGCCCCAAGAGCCCCCCGATACCGAATTTGACAGAATTAAAAAAAACAGATTTCAGATTCTGTCTCAGGAGCCCCAAAAACCTCCGGATACCGAATTTCAGCCTCCTAGGACTAATTTGAAATTTTCTCCATAAAAATCGTTTTTTTTTTCGAAATTTTCCGAATTTGACCGAATTTTCGGACAAGATTTCCGATTCATATTTTTGAGCCCCGAGAGCCCCCGAATCCGAATTTGACCGAATTTTAAAAATCCGATTTCAGATTCTGACTCAGGAGCCCCAAAAACCCCCGGATACTGAATTTCAGCCTCCTAGGACCAATTTGAAATTTTCTCCATAAAAATCGTTTTTTTTTTCGATATTTTCCGAATTTGACCGAATTTTCGGACAAGATTTCAGATTCATATTTTTGAGCCCTGAGAGCCCCCGAATCCGAATTTGACCGAATTTTAAAAACCTGATTTCAGATTCTGTCTCAGGAGCCCCAAAAACCCCCGGATACCGAATTTCAGCCTCCTAGGACCAATTTGAAATTTTCTCCATACAAATCGTTTTTTTTCGACATTTTCCGAATTAGACCGAATTTTCGGACAAGATTTCAGATTCATATTTTTGAGCCCCGAGAGCCCCCGAATCCGAATTTGACCGAATTTTAAAAATCCGATTTCAGATTCTGACTCAGGAGCCCCAAAAACCCCCGGATACCGAATTTCAGCCTCCTAGGACCAATTTGAAATTTTCTCCATACAAATCGTTTTTTTTCGACATTTTCCGAATTTGACCGAATTTTCGGACAAGATTTCAGATTCATATTTTTGAGCCCCGAGAGCCCCCGAATCCGAATTTAACCGAATTTTAAAAATCCGATTTCAGATTCTGACTCAGGAGCCCCAAAAACCCCCGGATACCGAATTTCAGCCTCCTAGGACCAATTTGAAATTTTCTTGATACAAATCGTTTTTTTTTTCGATATTTTCCGAATTTGACCGAATTTTCGGACAAGATTTCAGATTCATATTTTTGAGCCCCGAGAGCCCCCCGATACCGAGTTTTAGCCGCCTAGCACCAATCTGAAATTTTGAAAAAAAAAAGTCGCCATCTTGAATTTTTTTTCTAACAACCAACCTTTAAAAACAAAACCTGCTTTTTAGGGTTCCGTAGCCAAATGGCAAAAAACGGAACCCTTATAGATTCGTTATGTCTGTCTGTCTGTCTGTCTGTCTGTCCGTCTGTCCGTCTGTCCGTCCGTATGTCACAGCCATTTTTTTCCGAAACTATAAGAGCTATACTGTTGAAACTTGGTAGGTAGATGTATTCTGTGAACTGCATTAAGATTTTGATGCAAAAATAAAAAAATAATAATAAATATTGGGGGCTCCCCATACTTAGAACTGAAACTCAAAATTTTTTTTTTCATCAAAAACATGCGTGTGGGGTATCTATAGGTCTTCAAAAATGATATCGAGGTTTCTAAAATATTTTTTTTCTAAACCGAATAGTTTGCGTGACAGACGCTTCCAAAGTGGAAAAAAGTTGGTCCCCCCCCCTCTAACTTCTAAAATAAGAAAATGAAAAATCTAAAAAAAACATATGATGTACATTACTATAAAAACTACCAACGAAAATTGTTTTGAACGAGATCTAGTAAGTAGTTTTTTTTTAATACCTAACTTTGCAAGTTTGCACCTAATTTATATGGGGCGCTATACATACCAGGTGCAAACTTAACTTAAACACTTAGGGATGGAAAGTGTTTGTACGGAACCCTCGGTGCGCGAGTCCGACTCGCACTTGGCCGGTTTTTTTTGTCAAACCAGCCAGCTGTGTGAAAGACCTTGTTGTTGAAACCAAAAAAAAGTTACTTTGCAGGCCTAGGCCTGAAAAGCAGTATGAAATCCCTTTACAGTCCTCTCGAGTTGTTGCGCCCAAAAACCGATACTTCCGAGCCTATTATAAGGAACGCAAAGACAATATTTCATTGCATGTTTGAGAAAAATAAATTAGCACCACTAAACATCCGCAATACGGCGTGGGTTGTAGAACCCCCTGCAGGGCTATAAACACATTTAAAGCTAGAAACAACCATGCATGAAAAAATAGGCATCACTTACTTGGGTTGCGACTCAGCTAATTCCAAAAGATTTAGATTCCTTGTATCAGCGTGAAATTTAGAGAAATTATTGACAAAAAAGTTGGTTATAAGTTACATTATCGAGTACAAGATCAAGTGAATAAAATGCTAATAAACATGACAGTTTCAATCGTTCTCGTAGTTTCAAAGTATTTACAGTAGCTTCCTCACCTTCCTCTCAGAGCCGCTTCAGCCATGGCTTTATGGACTTCTTCAAGTTGAGCGTAAAAGTCTTTTGACAGATTCTTCTGCCGCATGGGTCGTATCATTACTTCGGGGTCTCTGTAATGATCATAAAAAGGAGATTGAATAATATTGTTTTCAAACGTGACACTTTAACATATTACCAAAACACTGATGTAGATATTCAATCAATAAAATGGAGGTACATTTAATGACTGGAGATTTTTCTCTTCAACTTAGTTTACAAACTCAATCAATATAATCTAATCACCAAAAAGACTATCTAGAGAAACTAGGTAGATTAGATTTCATCAGGAATCTTGCGTTGTACAAATCGAAATTAATAGAGGAATCTCAATCAGTACCTACAGGTATTAGGATAATTTAAATATGTTTTTTTTTTATAATACAGAGGTGGCAAACAAGCGTACGGACCTCTTAGAAATCTAACCTGATCGCCTTCAAGATGAAAGGAAACACATCCAGCTGTATAATGTTCCGCGAATGCATCTTCTTGTACGCCAGATCCGAAGCTTCCAGCTGGTGCGCCAGTTTCCTGATGGTCAGCGCCTTGGCTGCCTCCAGCTCCTTCTCCTGAACCACCAGGGGCCGCGGGTCCAAGGTCACGTCGATTTGCTGAGACACCGGCAAGAGCTTGTTACTGAAATGTAGGTTGAGTAATAATAGGTTGATACCTACCCATTGATATAGTTTTTTTTAGAAAAGACAAAGGTGGAAATGGGAGGGCGCTCCCATGAATGTCTCCATAGACAATAGTGACTGAGACGTCATGAAAATTTTTAGAAATGGCTGTTTAAAAAAAAAAAAATTTTTTTAACTTAATCGACAAAAAATCTATATTGTTGTTGAACCTGCTCACAAAGCTTGACAAAGATCGGTTGAGAAATGCGACCTGTAGGCGTGAACAGCCGGACATCCGAACATACAGATTCGGACATACAAAAGATTTTTTGACGGAGACGCTTCGCTAGCGCTAGGTCTATAAGCTGAAATAGTAATTACTTACTCCACCGAAAAGAGCTAACGCTGATGTATGGGGCCCATGAAGATGATGTTGATGATAATAGTATGTAGACCTTGTAAAATCATCATAAAATCATCACTTTTTAACAAATACCCACTCAAAACAAAGCTCGTATCTCAGTATCAATCTACAAACAAGATACGAGGTCTTGAAGAGTACTGACTGAAATTTTAGTGAGTTTCAGTTGTCACTAGGCGATATGATTATGGTGAGTCTTGTAAGATATCTCAGAGAAGCGTGTAAGATATCTCGTCATACGGAAGACCAGCGTTGCGACATCTCCCGGATGCCGTAGCATATGCTGAGTGTTGTCCTTTTGGGATCTGACATGACAGCACTATCTATTTTGTATTACGTTATTTCAAATTACTTTGTTTTACTTGTTCTGTCTACCCATTGTTTAGATTTAAGTTTGTATATGTTTTTTTAGATTAAGTATGTTTGAGCTGTGTGATGTAGATGTATCTTTAGTAATTACTATGATTTATGGTTCTGGTGCTGTTTAGTTTGTCTCAATAAATTTATTTTCTTTCTTTCTTTCATACATACGCCTTGATGATTTTGTTGTACTCGAAGCTGAGTTCGGCCAGCTGGTCGCGCACTCGCTTCTTATGCGCGTTGGCAATCGCCATCATCTTGTCGTATTCCTCCTTTTGTTTCAGCTGTTCGTGAGACATCATTTCCCCGTCGACGGTGCTTGGCTCTTTTGCTTTTGCAATTTTCTGGATAGGGACGATTTTTAGTCAGTGTACTAAATAGTTTGAAAAGCTAGTTTTAATGCTGTTCCTAAATCTGTCAGTAACGAGGGATGCAGTAATATGTGGGACACGCATGGAGATAACTCCATGTCACTCCTTCGTATTGCTGCATCCCTCTCGTTAGTGACTAATTTAAGAAATAATAATAGCTGCATTATTATTTACGCTAATAAATAACATGACTATTGTACTTATACATACTTGCCTGAAATAAGATGTTGATGATAGTTATATCCAAAAAGCTACAGCTTAATAAGTTAACATATAATTTTCTTATTTTACAGACTTCAGTCTATAAAAATAACCTAAATTAAAAATTTAAAGCACCCCCGATACAAGAAGCTGGTCGTCATGAGACCATATTTTAATGAGTGATATAGCAAATGCTAACTAAAACTGACCATAAAAATAACATTGGGAATTCCTAGCTTCAACATTGGCTGAGATCCAGTCACTTGTTCTACTAAAAATATCTCGAAGACGAAAGCTCCGATTTTCATCAAACAAAGCATAAGAACAATTTCGACAATCGGTCCACCCGTATGGACGCTCCGAGGCCACAGACAGACACACTAATACACATGATAAACTTATAACACCCCTCTTTTTCGTCGGGGGACATAAGAACATTAGGTATATGTTTAGACAAAGTAGGGGCTGTAATTTTTTGTCTTATAATTTAGACTAATTTATAACAATTATGTACTTGTAGATTCAATCTGTGCCTATAAAAATAAAACGTACTGGTATTTCCGGAAGAAACGGCAGTTCCTCCGTCGGCATCAGTGGTTCCTCGAAGTTGATGAGATAGGAGAAAATATTGCCGTCGGCACCGCTGGTAAAAAATCGCCTGTAATAAGACAAGTAGTAATGAGTAAGCCTTGGACTTCTCATAGCACGGTAAGACGTTAGAAAGCCATTGAGCCGATATTAACGTTAAAATATTATTCATACTCATAAATTTGTTTTACTCTAAAGCGTCTTCATGGTTATTGTGGTTAAATTATAATATTCCTACAATATTATAAACTCGTGCACTAATTGAAGAACTAATAATATAATTTGTTGTGTAAGATACTTCTACAAACTTACAAAATGTATCCTCCTAAACAAAATCATTTATCTTATTTAAATTAGATACACACTACACAGCCTTACAGTAATCAAAGCAAGGCACTGTGAACTACAACTGTGGCTTCACGACCAACCCAGCCACCCCCCTAAATACGCCTATGAGCAGGATTCGGCAGATTGTCCCGGAACCGCCGAAATACAACACCCTTCGGCCATCATGTATTCGCGCCGACAATACAGTGTCAAAGAAATACTTACTTTCCATCAGAGCTAAAAGCCAGGCAATGTATGGCTCCAGTGTATCGGTCATGCATTGGCAGGTAATAGTTGTCCGTGAAGTCGATGCGCGGGGTGGGTTGTTTCTGGACAAGAAAAAGATTAAGGAGGGTTCAATGTTAAAAGTCCTCAGCAAAAACTGTAAGGGATATAATTAAAAATAACCAACACACAATTAGACGTTACGACGGTGGAAATCTACGTGCAACGTAAAATAAATCACGTCATGGCGTCGTGCCCTGGCACGTTGCCGCAACGTGCGACGTCACGTCGCCGTG
The DNA here is from genome assembly GCA_947623375.1 of Apotomis capreana. NCBI lineage: Eukaryota > Metazoa > Arthropoda > Insecta > Lepidoptera > Tortricidae > Apotomis > Apotomis capreana. The sequence goes on from OX392499.1 coordinate 5,313,861, forward strand.
ACGTGATATTTTTACGTTGACATTGATCTAAATTTAAATTTTTACACATTATTATCAAAAACCGGGACTTAATCGCGTTAAAAAACTGTTTATTTAATACCCCCCTTAACGCTAATGGTTTTGAGGGGACCAAAAAGGTAGTTACCTTTTTGGTCTAGGTACTGTTACAAGATAACTAACTCGAAGGGACTATGAGCGTAACATCACGTTCGGAACGTCGCTCGAGGTAATTAAATAAACACTTTTTGATAAGAATAATGTGTTAAAATCATGTAATTTTAAATACATATACATAACCATAATTTTTATTCAGCTAATAACTGTGTTTATTTAATCTTAATTGCATAAAAGAAAACTTATCGTACCAAAGATGGACTTAATGCCATGACGCATTCTCTCAACATTAGGGCAAAGCAAAAAAAGCGTGTTCTATAGTTACAACAATTTTCATATTTTTTCCTATAGATTGTTAAATTATTAGATCTAAAATGTTGGTACCTCTTCTTTAGCTAAGCGCCTGCCTTTCAGTTCCTTGAGCAGTTTCTGCATAGCGTTGAACCACGTTACGTAGTGATGATCGTCCGAATCTTCCTCCTCGGTGGGCATCCTCAACACTCGAATGTAGCCAGTGTTCGTCCCAATGATCAGGTAGCGGCCTTCGCAGCTAAAAAGAGCAAGAAATGCAGATTTTACCCTAGCCTAGCAGTTTACTCCACTGGCAACACAGGAACAGATTGACAGAACCAACCAACCAATCATAGCGTGATGACGTCAAAAGTCACGTCTGTCATTCTGAAGTGTACATACCCTAGCACTACATTACTCGCGAAGTTGGTCGGCGTTGGGCGAATATGATAGTGTGAAAGGGCACTACTTCGCTGCGGAAATCCATACTTCGGCCAACTTCGAGTAGTGTAATGGGGCTAGGGATAAAGTCTCACCAACAGGAATTTTAAAGGTTGCTTGGGCGTTAGTGTGACGGAAAGGTTAACGCGCTGGACGGGAACCCAGAGGTACCGGGTTCGATTCCCGATCTCTTCCACGAGGTTACAAATTTCAATTTATCTTTGAGCTTTGATCTTTCTATCAATGGTTTAATATAAAAATGGTGGCATATCATATCTTACACAAACTGCAGAGCCGTGATGTCGTCACACCAGGCGCCGGGTATAGGCCCGTACTTCAGTATCTTGGCCACGCCGGGCTTCACCAGCAGCAGGGCTCCGGTGTCCTTCTGGACCACCCAGATGCCCTCGTTGCAGTACTCCGCCCACGTGACCGTCGTCCCTAACATGCTCTCGCTCTCAACTGAAACATGTTAATTACACTTGTCTTTATATTATAAAGGCGAATGTTTGTGTTATTGTGTATATTTTAGTTACTTCTTCACGCTCAAACGGCTGGACCTTGATAATGGCCGTAGAAGGATAAGGGAAGAAAAAAATGCCCTTTTATGATTAAGAGCTGTTTTTTTTTCTATAGTTATGTCTAGTAGTACTATTGTGCCAAGTTTTGTTGCTTTATCATACTATCTTTTTTTCAGTTTGGTTACCTAAATAGCAGAGACGTATTTTGAAATTTGGCGCCCCGGGCTTATAAGTTTTGCCGCCCCAGAAGTCAAAGAAATATTTAACGTTTTTTTTTTTTATATAATGGTATTTGTGTCTATATAGAATAGACACTTAGATATAGCAAGTATAAGGGTTGGGTCATAGGAAAAAAAAACATATTGAGCATAACACAATGCGATGAAAGCGCGAGCGCAGCGAGCGCCAAATTTTTCGGCGATGGGGTGCGTACGTACGTAGTATAGTATACGTTGTAACAGAAATAGATAATAACGCGAGCGCAACGAGCCCGAAATTTTTCGGCGCGGGGGTGCGTAGTAATACGATCAGATGAAAACGCGAGCGCAGCGGGGGCGAAATTTTTCGGCGCGTGGGTGCGTAGTAATACGATCAGATGAAAACGCGAGCGCAGCGGGGGCGAAATGTTTCGGCGCGGGGGTGCGTAGTAATACGATCAGATGAAAACGCGAGCGCAGCGGGGGCGAAATTTTTCGGCGCGGGGGTGCGTAGTAATACGATCAGATGAAAACGCGAGCGTAGCGAGCGCCAAATTTTTCGGCGCGGGGGTACGTAGTAACACAATCAGAAAAAAACGTACGTAGACTACGTAGTATAGTTTATATTGTAACAGAAATAGATATTAACACGAGCGCAGCGAGACCGAAATTTTGCGGCGCGGGGGTACGTAAGTAACACAATCAGAAAAAAACGTACGTAGACTACGTAGCAAAGACTATATACCCCCTAGACATATGTTCTCATACAAAAAAACGTAACTCTGAAAAAGCTCAAAATTCGGTATAAAAACTAGATGGCGCTGCTTCGTAGCCTGGAAGTGACAAAAATGTTATTTTTCACCAACATTTTTAAGTGATTTTTGATTTTTGGAAATCAAACGCATTACTGCTTTATTTTAATACGATAATATAACTTAAATACACAATTTTTAAGGATTATATTTTTTACTCTTCAAAAACGTGGTTTGATCGTATTAAAATAGATGGCACTACCTCTGGATAGCTCAAGGTTGCTTGCGGGCTCGCCAATTTTTGCTACACAAAATAGCTAGATGGCGTTGGTGCACTGATGTAATGGACAAAATAAGTTACGCCCGAATTGTCATGCGACATTTCCCACTAACAAACAGTCATTAACGTAATATTTGTTAGATAAGTTTTGTACAGTCAAGGAATTTCATTTCCTACCCATTTCGTTACAATGTCGTTAGACATTCGCAATGCATTAAGGTCGAAAATTATATTTCAATAATAGTATTGAAATGTCAATATTATTATTTGTCACTTCATTTTACAAAAAACCTCCTCGCGAAAGGTTATCATTTGCTTTTAATTTCTAATTAGGAACATATGTCAGTGTCAATCGAGAAAATCGTAAAATAATTTTCAGCAACGTTATTAATATGAAAAATAAAATGCTTGCCGCTAACCGTGAACTATTAAAAGATAATGATAATGACTGAAAACAATGAAGAGCTCAAAGAGTGGAGTTACACCAGGAAGGAATACGGATTTATGAGATCACGCGTCGGCTCAATGCTAGCAGGGACACAGTTTGACGTTGGGTACGGCGATATAATGTTGAAGGAAACCTTATTGATCTAACTGCAAAGCAAAGTAACCATTGCATCGTCCGTTTGCCATGGCCCAAGACCAACGCCGACGACAAAACGGCTTTACGCCAAAGGGACGATTTGCGGAAATGTTTGACATTTACCCTAGAACAATTAGAAATTGCCTACATGCAGGCTGCCTGCGAAAATATATTCGTTCGTTTTGTTTTTGTTAAAAGTAATATAAAAAAAACGTTTATAAAATTGTGGTTTTATTGAATTATCACTGTCGTTAGTTCTGTTAGTTTTTGTATAGATAAATTTCGGGTGCCTGTCGTATCGCATAACGTTTTTTGTCCTAAAAATGTTTGGCCGAGAAAGTTTGGCATACTGTTGAATGGCATACTACTCGTTTGTCCTAATAATTTTTGCGCATACTCTCTTAAAGTCCTAAATCAAGTTTGTCCTAATATTGATAACTAAAATCTAATTACCTAAAGCATAATATTCCTAACATGAATTGCCCTAAGAATTATTTTGCCTATTATCAAATTGGCTAAAATTACAGCACCTAAACTAAACTATGGTAGGCGTGAAGTCAGAATCGTTACGTATTCTACCTTCAGGCAGGTAAGGTAAGGTACATAACTCGAAAGTTTCATCATAATACGTCCAGTAGTTTTTTGAGATTAAGTGAAACGTACATACATACATCCATCCAAACTTTCACGTTTATAATATTATTAGGATTAGGATGTAAGTAATTTTTATGTTTAAATAAAACATACACAAATAGTGAAATGAGACGAAAAGTGAAATGAGACGAAACGGAACGTAGTAAACAAACATCGCACCTAACGTCATCTATTCACTTTTTACTGTCACTTGGAAGTTGGAATGTCGTTGAACGCTTGACGACTGTGTTACTTCACGCTTGCGCGTACCGTACAGTAGAAAGAAATTGAAAAATGTCGACTTTTGAATGAATTGATACCCTTAGCGGCATCTAGCGATGTAGAACGATAGTAACAAACGGAGTACGGTGCGTAGTATGAAGAATATCGGTCTAGGGGGTATATAGTCTTTGCTACGTAGTATAGTATATGTATATTGTAACAGAAATAGATATTAACGCGAGCGCAGCGAGACCGAAATTTTGCGGCGCGGGGGTACGTAAGTAACACAATCAGAAAAAAACGTACGTAGACTACGTAGTATAGTCACACACGCTATATGTATATTGTAACAGAAATAGATATTAACCCGAGCGCAGCGAGCCCGAAATTTTTGGCCCGGGGGTGCGTAGTAACACGATCAGATGAAAACGCGAGCGCAGCGAGAGCGAAATTTTTCGGCGTACGTAGTAACAAAATTGATCGATATAGTGTAAAAAGATCCGATCTGGCAACGCTGATATATGTATGGCCTATTGCCCCCCGCCCCTCTTGCCGCCCCGCGATCTCGCTCGGCGCCCGCGCCCTATATTTTGAAGCATTATGTTCTTACTTACAGACGCGCCCCGAAGATATTGACAAACTTAAAAGCATGTTTTCGACCAAGACTAACTAGTTCTTGTTATTTTTCATGTTCATTTTAAATTGTGGATTGTCAAAAAAAGGTGAGAATTAATAGTTGGTTGAATGGCGCCAATACCAAAACAAAATGCAATCGGCCAGGGGCGCCTACGCCGCCCCTGTCGCCTTGGCGCCCCGGGCTATAGCCCGGATCGCCCTAGGGTAAATACGTCCCTGCTAAATAGTACATATTATATCTGTATGTGAGTCTGGAGACTCAATTTTCTTTCAGGAAATCTATAAGATTTCTGTAAAAAACACGTAAGATGGAGTGACCACTCTAAATGATATTTCTTAAGCCTTATTTAACGATCTGTCAGTCATGAATATTAGTTTGACGGATAAAATCGAATAGCAACAGTGTCAATATTAACTATGGTGGAACAAACTTATTATTAACTTACATATAAATATACATACATAGACTGCTAAACTTATAACCCTTTTGGCTTTGCCGTAGTCGGGTAAAAATATATGTTAAGTAAACAACCCTTTCATAACTCTATGTTCAAACGTGTCTTACTTAGCTGTATTTCCCCAAGCCACTCCTCTTCTTCGTCTCCTTTGGTGTCTCCTTCTTCTGCTTGTGCCTTTAGAGCTTCCTCATCAATACTTGCTAGTTCCTCCTCAGTGGGGAAGGGACGATACCGCATGCTGTAAAATTATCATTATTTAAAGGTTATAGGCGTCACGGACATGATACGACTCCGTTGGCAATCTGCAGCGGCCATATGAGTGAGCAAGACACCGAGCTCGGACCTTCCGCTTTCACCTATGGCCGCCGCTCAAAAGTTAGTGACGTGACCCGAAACGTAATCAATTCTTTTAAAAATAACCGACTTCCACAAGAAAAAAATGGATACCCAGAAAAACTGGCCGAGTTACTATAATTAACAAAAAACCGGCCAAGTGCGAGTCGGACTCGCGCACCGAGGGTTCCGTACAAACACTTTCCATCCCTAAGTGGTTAAGTTAAGTTTGCACCTGGTATGTACGAGTATAGCGCCCCATATAAATTAGGTGCAAAGTTAGGTATTAAAAAAAAACTACTTACTAGATCTCGTTCAAAACAATTTTCGTTGGTAGTTTTTATAGTAATGTACATCATATGTTTTTTTTAGATTTTTCATTTTCTTATTTTAGAAGTTAGAGGGGGGGGGACCAACTTTTTTTCCACTTTAGAAGCGTCTGTCACGCAAACTATTCGGTTTAGAAAAAAAATATATTGGAAACCTCGATATCATTTTTGAAGACCTATCCATAGATACTCCACACGTATGTGTTTGATGAAAAAGAAATTTCGAGTTTCAGTTCTTAGTATGAGGAGTTCCAATATTTATTATCATTTTTTTATTTTTGCATCAAAATCTTAATGCGGTTCACAGAATACATCTACCTACCAAGTTTCAACCGTATAGCTCTTATAGTTTCGGAAAAAAATGGCTGTGACATACGGACGGACAGACGGACAGACAGACAGACAGACAGACAGACATGACGAATCTATAAGGGTTCCGTTTTTTGCCATTTGGCGACGGAACCCTAAAAACCGGTCAAGTGCGAGTCGGAGTCGCGCACCGAGGGTTCCGTACAAACACTTTCCATCCTTAAGTGGTTAAGCTAAGTTTGCACCTGGTATGTATAGCGCTCCATACAAATGAGGTGCAAAGTTAACGCAACCAATCCCATTGTTGCATGGGAGCCCCCCTTAAATATTTATTTTATTTTATTTTTAGTATTTGGTGTTATAGCGGCAACAGAAATACATTGTCTGTGAAAATTTCAACTGTCTAGCTATCACCGTTCTTGAGATACAGCCTGGTCACAGACGGACGGACGGACGGACGGACGGACGGACGGACGGAGGGACGGATGGACAGCGAAGTCTCAGTAATACGGTCCCGTTTTCGCCCTTTGGGTACGGAACCCTAGAAAAGTATATCGAAATCGTCATAAATGTGCCTTATATTAGAGCAGTTCTCTCGATTCCTCATGGATCTCGTCCTCAGATCTTCATCAACAGTTTATGGGACCAATTCGGACATGCCTACTTTCAAATAAAATCGCTTCATAACTGACTTCAGTACCTCCTTTATTTGAAGTAGGCTGAAAATCCATAATCCAACGTTCCACGCGTTTATTTTGGACAGATAACATGTTATAGCTGCCGGCAAACTTTTTGAACAAAAATGGCGGATCTGCGTATGTACATTTGTACGTAAATCGGCTACTGCGCAGTCAAGGTTATGCTCAAGAAGTTTGCCGGCAACTGTATCTGTATTCCCAGGTAGCAAACAGGCTGCATACGAGCTTATACAGTCATTATGACTCTAATTTAAGCTGTATAAAGACTGTACAGGTTCTTATGCAGCCGGTTTGTTTCTTGGGCGTGGAACTTACTATTGCTTTTTGACGAGGACCTCTGTGTACGAGACGAAGTCGAGTTTAAACGTGGTAATCTCTGAGTATTTGCGAACTTGGATCTCCGGTAGTACAGCTTCCATGATGAATCCCACTTGCCCGCAAAGCAGCAACACATATTCCTAAAATGATTAGCGAAAACTTTATGATTCGTGAAACTTTATGAAACGTTCGATGAAAACGGGTTAACTCACATCGTTCAAGCTAAATATTGGCTGACATGTCGACTAGCGTTGACAACTTGGCTTGGCATGCAGTGTTCAATTGGCAGAGGTCCTGATGATCAATCGCGAACCGATTCCAAATATTTCGAGCAATATTCGACTTAAATGACCCCTTCAATTACGTAGGGACATAGGGTAGCTGAGCGTTTTCTATCGCCTATACCATGGTGAGTGCTCTGAAGAGCTATTTTCTCTTATCCCACTCTCCCCTTTCCGTCATAGAACCACCCAGTGCCGGTTTGCGATGTCACCGTGGAGAATATTCCCAAACGTACCAAGAAGTTTGGTAATTCCTTCATCTGCCGAACTATTCAAATATGGAACTCTTTGCCGGCTCCTTCTTGGCATCTTTCGGGCCAGCATGGCAGTGTAAACTGACATGGCACCGTTGTTGGTTTCTTGTCAGTTGCCATTGCGACTTGGGCTCCCCTTTTGGCTTACCATCAGGCAATGTGGAGCCACTATGTTGTACCGTTATACAAAAAAAGTGAGTTAACGATTTTCAGTATTTTACTATATCTGAGACTCACGGGAGCTGTCTACGTATGTAAAATAGCAAAACTCTTACTTCTCTCGGTTTCCACGTCATGTAGACGATATTATTCGGTGTCTGGATGAGACCCAGTCGCTCGAGAGTGAACGGTGCGCCCATGATCAGCTTGTAGATGAAGATGGTCTCGTCCCGGGAGCACGTCACCAGCAATGTCCGCTGGTTGTTGATGGATATTTGATTTATCGCGTTCGAGTGCGGTTTAAGCAGCTAAAACAAACGGAAATTACCGTAAGACGTAATCTGGCTCATAGCTTCGTCCCAGTTAACACCAGAGCGCCCAAATTTACAGGTTAAGATGCAGTTAGGAAACATATTAAATGTACTTAATTTAATTGATCTAGCTTTTATACTTTAGGGTTTATTAGGACCTAAAATACGCCTATTTTGCCACTCACTTATACACTGACGTATCAAAACCTCTGGGGTGGGGTACTAACCGATGACCTAGAAAGCTATAATTTGGTATGTAAGCTAGTATTAGTACACAAATAACAAAATAATTCTAAAACTTAGAACTTTTATCCCCCTACCCCTTAAACTAGGGGATGGAAGTTTGTATCAGACTTCTACAAATTTTGATACTAGAGGTCTGAAAATTTATAAAGGGACTCCTTTTGTTATAAATAAAACACATATTCTATGATTTTTAGAAAATATGGGCCAGAAAGTCCGTTGGACTTATTTATGGTACTCTATGAAACGGCCAAGCCATACTTTTGAAACCAAACTCAGAGCTTAGGGGCTTGGCTTTTCCTGGGATCTGATAACTTTTTTACAGCGAAAGCGTTATGTGCATGTGAGTCTTGGCCGCCAATTTTACATGAAATATTTTTGGTGGGATAGTATGGTCCTAGAAGTCATAGTCATGTATAAATAGTCGTCAGCATGTTAAGAAAGCATGCTCTTCTGTTTTTACTTGATTATATGTTATCTGATCAGAATATTACTAGACAAAGACACGATCATTTTTGATAATAGTATTTCTTAAGGATATATCCAGACTGATCAATACCAAAAAAAAGAGAGGGTATATAATATTTATCAATGATACGCCCTAGAATAAATACTCCTCTTAGAACGATAGTCTTCCGGATGAAGCTGGTTTAGGTTTTTTGTGGGCGTGTCTGCGAACCAATCATAAGAGACGTTTTTGCTTGTGATAATAATTTATAACCGACTCCCCGAAAACCTGAAAGTGCTCGAGGGAAACATTTTTAAACGTAGCCGTACAACCTGGCTTTTAGACCGGTGTTTATACAACGTAAAGGCATACCTCGAGCACAACTAGCTTTAAATTTATATTTCTTATTTTTTGATTATTAGTAATTTACACGCCTTGACATTTTGTTATTATTATTATTTTTCTTCTACTTTTTTTCTGTAATTAATTTTCTTTTGACATTATGTTGTTTATTTGTTTGTAATTATTATGTTAGATGTCAAGCATTATTGATGATTATTTTAGTTTTAAGTTAGCGCGCGCAAACATTTTGCACGCCTACATGCAGGCTGAGTACACAGAACTATAAACCTATATAATATATAAACACCTTTGTATACTGTACTGAAGCAATTAAAACATTCTGATTTTGATTTTGATTTTGATACTGACGTTGTGAGAGATTTGTACACGGACGAAACTGTACCCTTACCACGAGTTAACGTGACAGTACTCGCTCGCGACAGCGTAAACGATTTGTATGGAGAATAATACAGCGCCCCTCGATATTACTTTGTGGAACTGCAATTCTCCATATGTTATCGTTTACGCAGTCGCGTGTGATGTCACTGTAAACACATGGTAAGGGTGCTGAGCCCGTGACAGGCCGTGGCTCACTAAAACTGGCTTCACTTTCAAGCGCTGACTAGGTTTCTAGGTGTATTTATTCCAAGTGATACCTACGCCAACTTAGGCTGCGTTTCCACCAGTGCGAGGATGCGTAGCGAGAGCGATGGATGTGGGATGTTAACCAGTAGAATCAGTTGCGCTGAGCGAGGATAAGTAAATGAAGTTATTCCATTGGTTAACCATGGACATCTCCGGTGAAAACGCAGCCTTCGCCACGGCGTGTGTACACCTTACGGATATCACATCGATGACATCAGGGTGCTCCGAAGAATCGCTGTGAATGGTGAGCGCGGATGTGACGCTGATATTTATGAGGCTTGTGCGGTTCTTTAGGCGATCCGGGTGCAGCAGGAGGGTCCGCACGATGCCATCTTCGAATCCCATCATGATTATCCGAGATGTCGGGTCGACCTGAGTAATGAAGATGGTACTGATTGCTTGAAATTCCAATGAACGCAACATATTGTACGCTGTATCATGCATGTGATAGTTTATCAAATATAATAAGTAGCATTGTAGGTGATCAGTATGTTCACGTCGCCACAAAAACTTTATAATATCGGAAGGGAAAGTTTATTTGACAAGAGTCTTTGGTCTAGTCTAAAAGCGTTAGGTGTTATGTCAGACGCGGGGCACCTATACACAATTGAAAAACTGGTCATAAGCCTGTACTGTACCGGGATTATTAGACAAATCGAATATTTTCAAACTTACATCAATGGGAGGATAGAGCATACAGGTCACAGGCTTTTGAAACACGTATCTGGCGAGCAGTATATGGGTATCCGTGCTGTAAAATAGACGAATGTTAGTTAATCAGAATTACCATATTGTCTGAACTAGTCCAGCCTACGTCACATTTGTGTAATGTATCTGACAATGACCATTTTACGTTAATTATGACCACATACATATGTGGACTTGCCGTTGTGGTCTCACATTTATCGTTTTCCAGATTGTGAAATAAGGTTTAAGAAGCACAGAGAAATTATGAGGACCATGTAGAATTTGTGGCAGTTCAACCACCAAGGCATCTGGGCATAAAGTCTGGGAGTCTCGACTGGGTACTCTGTAGACATGCAGGGCGCCTTCCACGCCTGCGGTAAGCAGGATAGAATGGCCCCGCAGCGCCCCCATGGCCACGATACCCCACGTGGTAAATACCTCCAGCTTGTCGGTCTCAGTGCCTATGTGCTCTGTACCTGTAGACGTGCAGGGCGCCGTCCACACCGGCGGTGACCAGGATAGAATGTCCCCGCAGCGCCACCATGGCCACGATGCTCCGCGTGGTGGATACCTTCGGCTTGTCGATCTCAGTGTCTATGTGCAATTGTGCACTGTACCTGTAGACATGCAGGGCGCCGTCCACACCGGCGGTGACCAGAACAGAGTGTCCACGCAGCGCCGCCATGGCCACGATGGGCCCCGCGTGGCTGGTAAACACCTTGCGGTGAGCACATTCCAGCTTGTCTATCTCGGTGTCTACGCACCAGACTCCGCCGTTGCCGTCCTTTTACATACAACCATTATAATATCAGTGGAAATAGACTAAATTAAATCCCTAGCTATGGCGTCGTATCGTATCTAAGATATCCCAGGGCCAGCCAGGGTTAGCGGGATTGGCTTACTTCTCTCAGACCGGAGATGCTGATGTGGTAGAGAAGGATGTTCAAACACTCTTAAATAGTTAATCGGTGGGGATTTTATTCTATACGGGTATTTGATTACAGGTCTCTCTAGTATCTGAAATACTCAATTATTTCGGTATCACAAAGTATGTAAAAAATTGGGCAAGTGCGAGTCCGACTCGCATGGTTCCGTACCATAATCTATAACAAGTTTGTTGTATGGAAGTCCCCCTTAAATATTTATTTTATTTAATTTTTAGTATTTGTTGTTATAGCGGCAATAGAAAATACATCATCTGTGAAAATTTACACTGTCTAGCTAATATCACCGTTCTTGAGATACAGCCTGGTGACAGACGGACGGACGGGCGGACGGGCAGCGAAGTCTCAGTAATAGGGTCCCGTGCGCGTGCGCGTGTGCGTGCGTGTGTGTGTGTGTGTGTGTGTGTGTGTGTGTGTGTGTGTGTGTGTGTGTGTGTGTGTGTGTGTGTGTGTGTGTGTGTGTGTGTGTGTGTGTGTGTGTGTGTGTGTGTGTGTGCGTGCGTGCGTGCGTGCGTGCGTGCGTGCGTGCGTGCGTGCGTGTGTGTGTGTGTGTGTGTGTGTGTGTGTGTGTGTGTGTGTGTGTGTGTGTGTGTGTGTGTGTGTGTTCTTTGGGTACGGAACCCTAAAAAACTATGTGTTTTATTATTGAACGCAATATTATATTACAATTAAACTTACTTGTCCATACCAATACAAGTCTTTTTGTTTTTTCAAACACATTATTTGGCAGCCCGGCACCTAAAGCAGAAATGGCGATTAATAGAATGCACGTACACAGCTTTGCATGTAATAAATAATAAAAATAAGTAATCAAACCAGAAGATGATACACTTACTTTAGTACAAAAGAGTCAGTTTAAGTATACTCAAATATTGTGCGTAAAAATAAAAAAAATATAATCGCACTGTTCAAGTCTGTTTGAAGCAAATACAGCTCATACACATGTCTCGGCGACTGGGTTGAGTTCAACATAAGGGTCTTCTTCTGGCGGGTCGGCCTGCTCCACCGTGTCCCAATACCACGCTCGGATGCACCCATCCCGAGCGATGGTGGTCACTTCGCCGCCCGCGGGGCTCAGCATGAACTGGATCTGAAAGTACATACTTTATAAGTAACTTATTTTTATTTATTTAATCGTATGGCATAAACAGTGATAACAGACAACTCAAATACTTAATATTACAAATAAACATTAATATTTGTTAGCCACTCAATGACTTCGTCACTAAGGGAGAACAGTTCTTCAGGAGGGCCGACGGCATAGCGCGTTATGGGACAGTCATGGATGATGTGCTGGATGGTTTGTTTTTGTTCTTCGGCTCCACAGGCGCCAGGCGGTATTTATATTGAGCGCAGCGACCGTGACCAGTGCGAAGTCTGTTCAATAAATTGTACCAAACACGTCTAGGAAGATTTTATAGCTGTGATTTCTCCACAGACCACGTTTTTGGAATGGAAATCAACACTAATCCATACAAAACTGTGGGTCCCGGCTATCCGGCTGCCATAAGCAGTGCTAGTCTAATAAAATGTGTATCTATAAATGCTTTAGAGAAAATATTATGTTCGTTCATGATTCGTGCTACAGTCAGGAGTCACTAACTATGGGCGCCTTGTGACATGTCTTCCTGCCGCGTTGTGTCACTTCCACTTTGACGAGCCCTGCTTCCCACACCAGCACATTGCCCCACTCGCAACCGGAGAGCACCTGCAAACAGGTCCAGAAATTAATTAACTTATTTGATAGTTACACCTATTACACTCTTTGCGGGGAGCTATCGGACTGAGCTGGAATGTGGCGAAAGAAGTAGCTGAATATAGAAAAGCGTGGCGCGAGCTTATGAAGGCCCTCTGCACCTCCGGGGTGCCAGGACAACAACAACAACATTTGCAAGTTCAAGAAGCTTAGCCGGTGGTCGGGTTGGTGGATCGGATCAAATCCTGCAAAACAATACAAGGGAGATTTCCTAAGCTACTTACAGGCCAGAGCAATAAGGGTTTTACGAAACCATCACGGGTCATAAAAATCTTTATCATGTCTTGCATAGTAGGTAAACATTATTTATCTACGCACATATCATTAGTGCTCTAAAATGCGTTCATCAGAAACCGTAGGAAATGACCAGCATTACTACAACCAATTTTACTATGAGAACTTTCTTATCTGTGGCAGTAGGTAAAATCTGTACTGTAATGTTATAACAGTATCAATTTTTGTAAGGTTATGAGTTTAAATTTGGAACAGCTGTCAAAACTAAAGTAGGTCTCTATTCTAGTATCCATAGATATTAATATTGTTATCGATACGAAACGTCAATTCAGTATGTTTTTTTATAAAAACCGCACGACATTTTGATCTCGAGTGACATGAGAATATGGATACATTCGTTTGTATATGATTTAGAAAAAAAAACATTCGTATTGACGGAGTTTCGAATTGCCGCCATTATTGTTGTCATTTGTTTGTTGGTTCTTTGCTGTTACGAAAGTATAATTGTGATAAGTTTATTGTAATTCACATTTTAGTTGAAAATATTGTTTCAATGTAAATTTAAATTACAACTATTACAATAAATAATCTGTTTATGTATTTGTTCAGATTTATTTCTTACTGCATTAGTATATGTCGTTTTTAGATATTTTAGAGGTAGCACTAGTGGTGCCGGTCATTTCCTTATGGCTTCTGAACCCATCTTAGAGTACTTATGATATGTGTGTAGATAAAGTAGTGTATACAACTGAACATAATAAGGCCTTAAAACACTCGTGTGATCCTATTATGAAACTCGCTGACGCTCGTTTCATAAAACCACACTCGTGTTTTAAGGCCCCTCATTATGTATCAGTTGCATAAACTACTATTGATAAATGTCAACTGACCTTTTCATCAGGCATGGGATAAACTCCGAGCACGTCGCAGATCTCAGTCTTGCCGAACCTCCCAAGTTCTCCCTTCAACTTCAGTCCAGTAAACGTGTGGGCCATTTTCCAGAACTTTATATGGGCTGCACCTGTTATAACAATATAGTGTATTTTTACTACTTTTACAAGGGCCAGAACAAAGTGCAATAATTAAATGATAGAGCTGTCACATTTGAATTTGTATTCGTATCGAAAAATAACGAAAGTAATCGATCTTGATTTACGAGTAAGTACTATGATGACGCGCATCGTGTGTAATCGAAGAACGTTCTCTTTTGGTGTGCCGCAAATTATCACTGGTGTTAAATTTTTTTTTGGTAAAGCTGGGCCAGAATTTGAATGAGTGTTTCTATGCGGGCCGTATAGGATATATAGTCTTTGAATTATAATCTTTTACACCTGTGTTCTAAGGAATTGTTTGATATGATGCCCCCGTGGGCTAGTTAGGATAGTTTCTAACTTTCTACCATCGCACTGCTCGCCATCGGCAGGGTGTTCATCCTCACATGCTAGAGCCTAAATGGTCGAGAACTGTGCGGTTCCAGAGGAATTACCTACCACGAACGCTTCGCATGTGGAATGAGCTCCTGCCGACGTTTTCCTCGGGGGCTACAGCATGCGGTTCTTCAAGAGGCGAGTAAATCGGTTCTTAAAGGGTCGGCAATGCGCGTGTGTCGCTCCTGGTATCGCAAGCGTCCAGAGGCGGCAGTAACTATTTAACATCAGGCGGGCCGCATGCATGTTTGCCACCGTCGTAGTATAAATAAAAAACCTATACAACCCGATTCGCTTACCAGCCGTTGTCAGCTGCCCTGGACAATAAGGCGAAAACATGACAGTATTGACGTCGAAGGTGAACGCGCTCGTGCGCAGCATGATCTTGTGTCGCTTCCAGTTCCATATTGTGAGGTTGTAGTCCGGCTCCTTACCCACTGATGCTAGGAGCTCGCCGTCAGGACTGGAAAATTGCATTTTGATGTAGGGCCAGGGCCCCTAGGCACTTGGAATTTGGGGCCCCCTCCGCTATCTCGAAACAGTTTTCAGCAAATTAAATAGTAGGTAGTATTTTAAGTGAAAAATAAGAAGAACATAAGTAACAGTCCCAGAAACTGGACTTGAAGAAAGCTTCTTATACTGGGGCCCCTAAACTGGCTAAGCCCCTAGGCCCGGGCCTTGTGGGCCTAGGGGTTAATACGGCACTGATCGTCACAGGCAATACATACAGGAACTTTCTTTTAAAAAAGATATCGGAACGCCTGGTTGGAGCTTCGGGTGACCAGAAGGCTGGCAGCTACTTTGGACAGCGACTGAGCCTCGCCATCCAAAGAGGCAACGCTGCCAGCCTTCTGGGAACAATATCTAGTGAAGGCGACCTGGCGGGTACACCCCAGGCCAAAAGTATGGAAACAAAGTATTTCTTTTAATATTTAAAGTTTCCAATAATTTATTCGGTGTGTAAATGTTAGTAACCACTAGGCCACCCCTAAAAAATTTAACGTCCACTATTAAAACATCATAATATTGTAAAAATATATACTTTCCTAACTTCGGGAAAAAATCGCAAGTTGCCTTTTTTATTGTCTTTCTACGAAATTTTGAACTGGCGGTTTCTATAAGCAGAACTTGGGTAATAGCTTTTAAAATATTTATTGTAAGTTTTATTGTGTACCTAATTCTGTAATTTATCCCGTAAGGAAATCACAGCTTTGTATTGTAATATAAGATTGTTTCCATACTTTTGGCCTGGGTGTATACTCGTATAATGATTTTTAATCGGTGATCAGGAGTAGAAAAATATTACTATTTAGCTTAAATTCAACTTAATACGCGAGGTCCCGCGCAATTACCTCACTGTTAAATTAATTAAAAGTTAAAACTTAATAAAAACTAATAACCACTAGATACATGGTCATCCTACATAAATTATTGAAGTACGATACCTACGTCAAAGTGTCATCGCTTTGGCGGGAAATTTTACGAAATTTTCTACGACTTTGTTTATGTAATGACAATGACAATTACAAGTTATTTCTCATAAATTGTCATTCCCATTAAATTATTAAAGAGGTTGTAAGCACACCGATACAGATTACTTAGTTTAGTGACAAGGAATTTAAGACAAAATAGGTTTCAAAATAAAAATTATCATAGAAAAAATAAAAGTTTGTTTTCATGTAATTACGACTTCAACGTGACCGCCATCAATTACTGAGTTAGAAAAGTTGGTACCTGATCACCGATTAAAAATCATCGTGTATATAACCTTTAGGCTCTTTCTATTTTCCTGTGTTTTCACTTATACAACAGATACTTTGCTAAGGTCATTGCTAAAAGGTTAAAAGTTCGAGGAGTTACCTAAAATCAAGTACGGAGTAGGCATTGGTGGTTCCATCACGGAGGACTGCGTCGATCTCCATTTGTGGCCAGAAATACAGCAGTATCAGTGGATCTCTGTCGCCTTCCTTCCCTTCGGCGATAGCTATGCGGTAGTTTGGGTCCTGTCTGTAAGACTGAGGCAAAAGAACGTTCATTATACGAGTTGGATAATATATACGTATATACTTATGTAGGTAAATAAAGCCCTTTTCTTCCAGTGATCTCGGCTTAAGGCTATATTTCTGACCAATCCTTAAAGAAGAAATCCAAGTCGTCCCGCCACCGCCGGCGAGGTCTGCCACGTTTCCGTTTTGAGTTACTCAAATAAAGGATAAAAAATTAATATAACCAAAATATCCCAATTTATGATTAAAAAATCAATTTTAAAAGTTCCTTATTCTAAAAGAGCGTGAGAGACCTTTCAAATGAAATATTCATGTGGTACCTATAATATTTAATTTTTAGGGTTCTGTAACCGAAGGGTAAAAAACGGGACCCTTTTACTAAGACTTGCGAAGCTTGGACTCTGACCTTGAAGGAAGAAAGTAAGCTATTAGTGGCGGAAAGGAGGATCTTGCGGAAGATTTTGTGCCCGACTCGAAGAGAAGATGGAAGCTGGAGACTGAAGAATCGAAGATCTAGTGTGGGAGCCTAATATTATAGGAGAGACCAAGGCGTCCAAACTCCGCTGGCTCGGGCACGTTGAGAGAATGGGAGAGGATCGTGCCGCAAAAACCGCTTATCTGGGACGACCGAGTGGTCGCAGACCCGTAGGACGGCCTAGATATCGCTGGAGTGATGAAGTCCAAAAAGATCTCAGAGACCTAGATATCCTTAACTGGCGAGAGCTGGCTCAGGATCGTGGAGCGTGGCGTGATCGGGTGTCGGAGGCCAAGATCCACTTTGGGTCGTTGCGCTCACTTAGTTAGTTTTTAGTTAGTTATTACTAAGACCCCGCTGTCCGTCCGTCTGTCACCAGGCTGTATCTCAATAACCGTGATACAGTTGATATTTTCACAGATGAGGTATTTCTGTTGCCGCTATAACAACAAATACTGAAAACACAATCAAATAAGTAAATATTTAAGTGGGGCTCCCATACAACAAACGTGATCGGTTGCGTTAACTTGGCACTTCATTTGTATGCGGCGCCATACATACCAGGTGCAAACTTAACCCGGCCAGTTAAGATGGGAAGTGTTTTAATGGAACCATCGCCACCGCCGGTTTTTTATACTTTATTTGATAATATCGGAAAAGGCCTGGTAAAAAAATATGCAATTACGGCGATATGTCCTATAGAGCCGCCGGTAGTGCTCCGCCGGAACCAGGTCTGCTTGGTCTCCACGTCCAGGAAGGTCACGATGCTGCCCGCCGCCCAGCACACCACCGTGTCGTCGCAGGCGCACAAGTTGAAAAACTTGTGGCAGTTGTAGCCATACGAATGTCTGAGATGGAGTTAAGGTTTTACCCGTTTTTTTAGGGTTCCGTACCCAAAGGGTAAAAACGGGACCCTATTACTGAGACTTCGCTCTGCCCGTCCGTCCGTCCGTCCGTCTGTCACCAGGCTGTATCTCAAGAACGGTGATAGCTAGACAGTTGAAATTTTCACAGATGATGTATTTCTATTGCCGCTATAACAACAAATACTAAAAATAAAAGAAAATAAATATGTAAGGGAAAACGCCCATACAAGGCAACGACAAAATATGCCCCGCCAACTGCCACTACCTATTTTTTAATATTTTTTTACCAAGAGATGGCGCTGAATAGCTAGCGCCCTGCATCGTAAAGACTGAATTCGTTGTCAATAGAAAACTGATTTTCATAACAGTTTTTGAATTGTATAGCTGTGCCTTCAGAGTTATGGTACCTAATTGCTACCCACGGAACGGAACTGCATCAACACAGTAACCGTATCATTGAAGGTGCCACATCATAAGGTTAACAATATGTAAGGGGTTTTAAAACCCACTTCTAAAATAACCCCATCAAAAACCCTTGTTAGGGTAACCGGTTCCGGCCAGCCAGCTGTGCCAGGAAAGTTTCAACGGAACCCGCGAAGTTGACCGAGGTAGGGCGAATATGATAGTGTGGAGAGGCACCTTCGTGAAGGAAGTAATACTATGGCAACGGGACGGACTCGGTCATTTTCGAAAGTAGTGTTGAGCCAGGTTAATAACACTATATGAGGATGATATTTTAAATAAACTCTCATTTAAAGGATACTCGAACTCGAACAGATCAAGTGGTATAGTCGAGTCTAGGGTATTTACAGCCCCCGAGAAGAAGTCATCCTGGTCGTACTCTGTGAGTATAGACTCTTCTTCAACATGCTCGTCCTCTCCCTGTAGATATCCCTCCTCTTCTTCGTCATCTGTGATAAAACAATAATATTGATGTCTCTGGTCGTGTGGTCTTCATTAAAGCTAGAAATACACCGAAAGCGCACTTGTAATGTGGCTAGACCACTTTTATTTGACACCCCTGTAACTAGATATATCTGCTGAAAGAGATACTGGTGATTAAAAGAATCCTATATACTTATTTTGTCGATGGGAGCACGCGGCTAGCGCAGTTTGTAGTGCAGCTGCCTACTGAGCCGGAGGCCCTGGGTTCGAATCCCGGACGGGAGAAATATTTGGAATCTATATATGATGTTATATCGTCGTCTAGTACGTACCCACAGTACAAGCATTTGATTTGTTTGGGTTGGGAGCAGGTCAATCTGTGTAATAATTGTCCCATAATATTTATATATTTATTGTATTTATAACCTTGTATAACACCGTTCATTTCTATAGTAAAATAATAACTACTGGAATGGGGTGGTAGAAGTAATCTCTTATCTGGAATTCAGGAGACAGTGCACTTATGAAGTCAAGCCACAAAATTTCAATTTACTTACCATAGGCGGGGGGTTCCTCGTCATATTCCATAACCAAAGATTCGTATTTAACTTTAATTTAAATAATACGTAATCTATCCGTAAAATTAAAAGCGAAATCGCTAAATATTAAACACTCTTGTTGCTTAGTAACCAATGCACGGAAATGCCAATTTAATTTTAGCGCCTATCTTCCACCGTTTTGTTTGTAGTTGGTTGTTAATTTAAACATAAAGATCTTCAATAAATGGATGATAAATATTTACATTGAATGGGAAGCGAGAATAGTAAGTAGGTATACGACGTATAAAAATTATAAAATACCAAAATATTGTTTTACACAGGAAAATACAATTCCTTCTGTAATATTGGCGTCACTGTTTAACTGTCAGTCATAGCTGTCACTCATGTCACTGACAATTTGTCATTCTATTATTGTATACACTATACCATGTTGTTTGGACTCTGAACTCTTAGATTCCTTATTTTTTATTGATTTGTTATTGTTTCTATTCTGTTTTGGTTAATATCATCAGAAATGTCTCAACCGCAAAGAGCAGCAGTGATCAATCTATATAAAACGGTAATGTAATGATAGTTGCCAGATGTTTATTTGCGACGCAATTTACTTTCAGTGTTTTGGTGGTGTTTTGATTAGATAATGATGATTATTTGTATATGTGATTTGCGTTATCTTATTGCAGCTGTTATACCTAGGCCGGGACTGGCCTCAAGGGTACGACCTGTTTAGAAAACGGCTGCACAAAGTATTTACTAAAAACGGCAATGAAACGGACCCAGCGAAGATCGACAGGATGATTAAACATGGCCAATACGTTGTAAAGGAAATAGAAACATTATATATGCTAAAAAAATACCGCACAATGAAACGGAGATATTACAATGAGAAGTAAATACTGGTAAGATATGATTATGTACTTTCTGTTCCAAATCAACAATATTAACATCTAAGTCTGGAGACTACGTATTTATTCAGTACATGAAACATGTTTTGGAGGAATGCATTGTAAATACTGTTAGTATTTTGTCAGAGTAAAGTGATTTATCATACCTTTATACCATGTATCTAGTTTTTATTTCATTGTTGATATTGTATATTTTTTGTTTTTATCAGATTCATTATTAGTTTTGCTCTTATTGTGGTAGTATTAGTGGTATTAACACTTTGGTGTGAGCACACTGACATTGAGTGTCATAGGCCTAGGGAAACAAACTATACTATTTCGGGTGTCTATAGACATTGCTCACCCGAAAGTGTTAATTTGAATAGGTACTAACTTTAGGACCATTTTAGTCCTGGTTTTAATTAAACCAATTAGTTGTATAATCACTATAAATACAGATTAAAGGTACTTTAGCATCCTTTTTTTGTACTGTGAGTAATTTTGTTAAGTACAATAAAGCTCATATTATATTATTATTATTTTAAGTATCTGTTTAATTTCTATCAGATATAGACTCCAGATGCCACATACACAATGTCATAATATCTGCTGTCAGCTTGGTGTCTGGGTTCTGGGGTATTTCCATCAACAAGCCGGCAAAAAGTCATGTATCTCTTCCATAATAACTTTTTAAGCAGTAACGTCTGCCAGTGTGCCAAATGTTTATGCTCTCTGTTCTATTTGCCTCCATTTTCCACATCTTTGGGACCTTCCTTTTAAACAATCTTTTTATCTTCACACTGCTACTAGTTTTCCTTCTTCGTATTGTATATTTTGCTTGACTTGTCTACCCTTTACATTTGAATTTATCCATCATCAACATGTTATGCGGCAATGAAGGTAACAATGGGGTTCTACAGACCCTGTACCACAACCAACATGTTAATAAGATGGATCCCTTAAAATAATAAGTTTACCATTGTACATGCTTATTAAAGTGTTTACATACATACAATACTATTGTAATTCTGTGCATGGTTTGGACAAAGCTGATGTCCGAGCCATCCTTCTCTAGTACTAGTTAAGCAATAATATCTGAATGAGAGTAAAATAGAAATTAAATACCTGTGATTCACAGATAAACAAAGTTCAGTAGTATACCAAATTCAATGCTGTTTATATAAACCTTGTTTTAGGAATCTTAACAAAATAATAAAACAAGAGATCTATTTAATTATGTATTATAGACATTCTTTGTAGCTTACATAATTCATTACTAATATAAACTCTAGTTAAAATTATAATATGTTTATAACAAAATTCTATAATTTCTACAAAACCGTAAACAAATGCAACACAAATTGATAATGATTTTATTTAAGTGGCAAGTGATATGACAAGTTTATCAATTTCTATAATATATATACCTCTTTAGAGCTACGATAACAATACTGATGAGATGTAAACAGAATCAGCAAGTAGGTTATTATGTGCAGTGCAATGACTCGTTAATGAATATAAGGTAAACCCTGCATTAATTTGGATCCAACTAAATATTTACGGTAAATC
The DNA here is from genome assembly GCA_947623375.1 of Apotomis capreana. NCBI lineage: Eukaryota > Metazoa > Arthropoda > Insecta > Lepidoptera > Tortricidae > Apotomis > Apotomis capreana. The sequence goes on from OX392499.1 coordinate 5,335,949, forward strand.
ATATTTTTTCAAATTTATTGGTTACATTTATACAATCCTAGTTCAGCAAATTTTAATTTTAAATTTTGTAACAAACAGCAAGTAATATTACAACTGCTCAACACACCAATACCAACGTGTACAATATTTAATTTAAAGGTATTGAGAAGTACACCTACTCGAAATTATGTAGACAGATATAGTTGTCCCCATTTATATAAGAAGAGACCCCTGACATAAACAGCCTGGAAATACAGACTATACGTCTATCTTTTCAAAGTTGTTTTACATCTCTAGCGATTATATTCACATATTTTCAGCAATTTACTTTTATGATTACAAAATTTCATTATTAAATAGCGCTGAATGTCCATATTGTCATTACTACATGAGGTCAACCGCTGTACTGGCGTGCCTTGATAAATTTAATAGGAATAACACGAACAGATTCGCCATCGCCTCATCTTCCATTTAAAAAAAAGCTGAATACGTATGTGAAATTAAAAATATCTGACCGCAGACAGTGAATCCGTTCGGGCTGGCTGTACAATCTATATATTAACAATAGTTATACTTATTGTTCACTTTGAACTTCGTCTATACCTACTTGTTTCGTGTTGGTGCATCGCTAATGTAGTTGAAGCCCTCTCATTACACCTATACATAGATATAAAGTGATTGTGAAATTTAACATGTGATTACATTATATACACGATAACACATAGGTTTGAGATCAACAACAGTCAAGCTTTAGCTAGGTATAGTTATATTTTTGATTCACTTATCGGATATTACGATAACTTTCATTTTAATCCATGCCCTGACTATCCGTTGGAAAGAGAAAACTACATATTAGAGCAAGGTGGAAATAAAGACTTCTCCCTCTAATATATAGTTGCGTCGCGTTCGCTTGGCTCAACAGTCAGAGCATGTATAGTAGTCCAAAATGACCAAAACGCAAGATGAATGACGCATTAAAATAATATAAATAATTATGTATTAAGGAATAAACAAGTCCATCCGCTTGAATCATTATCGCAAGGAATCAATAATTATATTCTAACTATTTAACAATACATTATACGTTTATTATCGTGGTCTAATATATGTAAGTTTGACTAGTTTCGATGATCCACGGATTCGAATGTCCATTGCCATATTATACAAGATTTAATAAACTAAAGAATTATCTAGATTGGTATAATTAAAGTCTGAAATTCAACGTTATTTTTGATGCATATTTGATGAACACCTTACTCAAACTGTGGTGGAAATGTCATGACATGACTTAAAATTATAAGATAGGCCTAATTGTTCCTCGCAGAAAGAGAAAGACGAACGAAAACAACGTACGCAGTTAAAACATTACTTAGTTAACAGATTAAATTATAGTATAGGTACCTAATCTTATGTAAAAAGAGAGGTGTCAAACTCTTTGCGCAGTATATAGCTAGGTACTGTGCAATGAGTTTGACACTTACTCTTTTTACGTGAGATTACGCTTACTTATTTCACACACACACTTAGATATCTTCGACAGATTTGAGGTATTATTTAGTATAGTATTTTTTAGAGTTCCGACGTAACTCGTCAAGAAACGGTTCTCAGCTCGTGCCGTTCTCTTTACTTGTACATTTCATAAAAGGAGAGTGAAAGTGACGGCATGCGGGCACGAAACTCGCTAGAATTCGAATCCGAGTTTCTGAAAATTATTTTTATAAAAATACGTCGCATTTTCAAAGAAGTTTGACGATATCGTTTCTCAATATTTTTTTTCTCAAGAAATCTCAATGACAATATAAAAAACTATACCCTAAGTGGCTTTCTCGTTCTTAGAGGAACATTACCATAATAAAAGGGTATCAATACTATAACACTTACGATAGTAAAATAGAATGTTGTAAATTTAACACGATTAACTTATTTACATAGTACGTCATAAAGATTTACCGCCAGGCCGACGGGACAGACCAGTACGCTTACAATGAATTTACAGTGACCGCACTCGCTAGTGACTGAGTAAACGACTGCATGCGTATACGTAAACGATTTGTACCTATGGATTACGGAGAATTGACAACATTTCATATTTTTAAGACTATCATTTTATTACTTTTCTGAATTCTGCTTAAAAAGATGAAGTAATCTCTGTTTTTATTTATTTTCTGAGATGATTATTTATTTTATTATTCATTTATAAAAACATACTCATTTTAAAATGTGGCAACACCAAAACCAGAACTTAATGGAACGGTTACTTTAGTCGGTTTTCTTATTAAAAAAAAACTTAATAAATCTCGGTATGCATCTGTCATCTGTCAACGTCAAATAAAAAAAATCTATGTTTTCGCTCTTTGGTTTAGACAACAACCCTATTCAGCCCGTATTGTCTTAGATTGCAGTTATTTGATGTATTTTCTTATATTTCCTTAAATACAGAAGAATAAATTCCAATATTTTTTTTTAAGGTACACGACATAAAGCCCTGTCGATCTCTATATAAATTTCCACCTGTTATAAATATGAAATGTTGTCAATTGTAGTCAACAAAGCAATCGGGCGCTGTTCTATTCTCCATACAAATCATTTACGCAGTGGCTAGAAGGATCACGTTAACTCATGGTCAGGGCACTGCTACCATGAGTATAAAATGACTGCACTCGCTAGAGGCTGCGTAACCAATTCGTATGGAAATTCTATACGCATGGTAGTCGTACACCGCTAGAGTTTCTAGCGGGGCTAAGTAGGTATACCCATCTTTTGTATCTTAGATAGAATGAAAAGGGATTAATGTATAGTCCACGAAATTTGGACGCTATTATCTTATAGGTAAGCTAACGTTCATTGACAAAAACATCCTTCCTTTTTGTACTTACGCACATTATGTTTTACATTGAACGCTAGAATACTAGTTTAAAAATCTTTGTATACAATGTCCATTAAGTGCCTTTCGATTTATATATATTATTGTATATATAGGTAGGTACTTTATCTCGTCTTTTCTTGTAGGTATCTGAAACCTACATAACTGTCTATAATGCCGAATAAGATCAGTTACAAATCCAAAATATGTATTTTTTACGTATATTAACCGTAAGTATAATACTTATTAAAGGTTAATTTTAGTCCCGTAAATACACAGCAGTACAATTTAGGTCATTGACCCGTAACCCAGCGTTTACATGAAACAAATATACAAATAGGCAATTCAAGTGAATCGTTCCACTTAAAACTATGTCACACGAAAGCCCACACTTCCGTCAATCTCCCCTAGCGCTTGAGTTTGTTACATAAAACGTCCCTCTCTCACTCTTAGGAAAATCGTACATTTAAGCCCAATGAAAGCGATTAAACTTAACCCTTTCAAAACTTTGTGTTCACACCCTGCAACTGATAGTCGGTGTTCGGTGATTTTTACATAATGTGGCCTGAGGCAATTGCAACTATAATATCTTAACACTACTCGTCGCTTCGCTCGTCGTCGTACCTGTGACCCCGTGACAGTTTGTTTCCTTGACCCCTCCTCCTAACATGCCTAACACCACTCCGTAGAGGCAAATGAATCTTTTGAATCAACCACTACTATCTTTTAAAACATTAATAGTCCAAATGGGTGGCCTTAAAATCTTGCGCTTCTGTGATATCATCAAAAGTCGCATTTACCTTTATAGTTGCAATTTTCTCAGGCGATACTTATATTGTGGAATAGCTGGCATACTTGGCTAAATATTAATCATATTTAATCGCATCTCTTTTGTTTTTATGTAAAAAGGAAAAGATGGCAATATGAATCTTTCCATGCATGACCAAGTGAAGTGCCAGCGTAGAGGACAAGCGTTTTATGTTCTTTATAAACTTGGTAGTGACTTGAAATTAGACACATATTGTCATTGTGACAAGAGCGAAAAGGGTACGTGTTTACAGTCCAACCAAAAAGAGTAGAAATTAAAGTGGCAATACTGTATTGTCGTCCCCGTTTTTTTAGATTGATAAGAAAGCGACGGCGCTACAATATTGCCACTTTTTAATTTCTACTCTTTTTGGTCGAACTGTAAATTTCCTTGTCTGTACATATGGTGGGATCAAAGTAGGTCGCTGTCTCGAATAAGTTTAATGGCTTTCAGATTTTAGCAAACGGCGTTTATACCGATATAATATAAAGTATGGATCACTTTTGTATATAAGACGTTTTAAGGACGGATACTTTAGGTATATCGACAGATAAACGCAGTGCTAAAGGGCTTAACACACGAGCCTTGCGCTATATCGCCCGCACAGCTTTCTAAATCGGCAGTAGGGCTGTTAACAGCTTCGCTAACGCTCGTACGCTATTCGTGGAGGCAAGGGGTCTACCGGTCTAAGAACCCTACTCCGCACGCCTATCCCCGCCCGTTTCACAACAATTTACTTATACGAGTATTATTTAGTCGACAAGAAAGAACATTTATTTATCGATAGTCTTAGCGGCTTCACGTTTGGGATTTCGGGTACAATAAGCGAGATTACGCAAAAAAAGATTATCATTAATTACTTTTTGAGATACATATGCCGAGTTCCTAGTTTAAAGGTGCTCCCTCAATGCGCTTTCACATGTAATGTAACACAAATATAATATATGAAAATCTCATGCCTTTTTTGGTACATTATTGGCGAATGCTCGCGGTGAGACAACACCTTTACAAACTGATGGATATTTTCCATTGTGTCTCTAATTTTCATGCTGTATATTGATAATTTCTGTATTTACGTACCTACTTATTCAGCTGCCATATCATGAGTCTAGTACGTAAATACTTGTCCTTTGTCTAATGCAAATTACATTTACCTTTCAAGTAAATAATTATGTATTTTGGATTAATATTGCTAACAGTTTAATCCTTGAAAAGTTCTGTTGCGTTTAAGTTACTGGAAAGTACAATAAATAGTACCTAATTAAGCCATGTTTTTTTATAAACAAAGGAACGATGTTGTACAGCCAATCTAACCGCCGACGCAATAGCGAAGAATAGTAACGTATCTAATATAAATACTCCCTATTCAAATTATCCTGGATACTCATGTAACTAGCAAAATATTTAAAGGTATAATCCGAACTTAAAATATTCTTCGATCTTGTAAGATGGTGTCTTCTTTTGGAAGTCGCAGTAGTTCTTCATATCACCGTCACAGAAAACTCGACGAAAACCTGAAATTTAACGAGGATCTATATGGACCACTGAAAAATTCCATAACACCAAAGAGAAGAGAAGAAGTTAAATAGTTCTTTCGTTAATAATCGAAAAGACCCATCACCATAGGCTCGCTGAAAGCTCTCCAGCCACCTCACGATTAGCAGTTTGGCCGGCCTAGGCACCTGGTTATGTAGTAAGTACCATGCGCTTCTTTCTCAGCTCGTTATGCACGATTGCCCCTATTGTCTGCCCACTTTCGGCACGGGCCTACTGTGTCTTAATCGGCCACTGGGTACTGTGTATATATCTCCTAGCTGGTTCATTGAGAAGTAATATTTACGGGCGCGTTGGGTGTCGATCTCGAACCCCCTAGTAGTAAGCTAGAACATTGCAGTTGGGAGCTAAATGTCAATATTTCATAGCATATTAATGAGAAAAGGTTTTTGCGGTACATCTCCAAACGGCATTGGACTAACGTGGGGACTATAGAACGCCCTATCTTTTCCAAGAAGGGAGGCCTGAGCCCAGTGAGGTGAGGGCTTACTGGAAGGATAAAAAAGCGAAAATTGATCTTCAATGGACGTACCTGAGCCACCTTAGTCCTTCTTCTCTCCATCATCCGGGTCTTTCAGCGTGTGCCACTGCGCGATGGGGCGCCGCGGGCTAGCCAGCATGTCGGACCAGTGACGCAGCTCCGTTCCCTGGACGTTGTAACCCAGCACCACCTTGCCGATCGGCTCAGACGTCCCGATGCGATCGTAATCCACCACCGTTACCACTAGATTCACCTTCTGCAGTCCGAACAACACGTTAGGTAAGAGTGCTCGCGGATTGTGTAATCAGAAATTTGGTTGACCATCGGCTATGGTTAGGGGTGAGGATGTTGGTCGAACAACGTTTTAATTTAACATTGGTTGACCAACGTTTTGAATGAAAATGTTCGGTGAGCATCATTTTAAGTTAGAAATGAGCATTCTGCGGCCTGAAATTTTAGAAAGCGACTTTACTTTTAGGACCTTGCGAATCGCGAGCGAGTTTTCAATACAAATACGCCTTCATAAAACATTCGCTCGAAAATCGCAAGTATGATAAGGCCCTTAGATAAAACTTTCGTTTCTACCGCCGTTCCCTGTTACAAAATGTTGAAGAAGTCCTTGAAGTCCATCACAACTAATTAGCGAGGTCACAAATTATACACATCCCAGTTGAAAATAATGTTATACATTATCCATTCAAATTTGGCGGGTGGCAGAAACGCTCCAAGTTTTATGCACAGGGTTTTAAAAATAGATGAAACTACACCTCGTACGCCTCGATTTGGAGTGGAGTGAATTTCCATGTTGTGATTGTCAGTGATCGAGATTATGATACGTAACATGATACAGAAGCAAACATTAGGTAACAGTGCAATAGTGTGTACACAACAAAGTTATTGCATACGGAAGAGACGCGGAAAGTTATAATTAGCAACTTATGTAGTTTGTCTTTTGACTGTAGCATTACCGTACTGTTACCGGAGAGGCAGACTTTTAGCAAAAAAGTGCATGCAAAATATAATTATATAAATAATTAAGGTATGGTAAGAACCTATAACTGAAATGGTAATTTTTTTTAATGCATGTCCATTTGTCGTGTTGTTGAAGATAATAATATGGCTTGGTGATATGTATAATGCTTGCATTTCGTAATAAAATGAGACGTGTAGTACTATATTTTCTCTAAAATTATGAATGTATTTTTTAATATGATACGTGAAAAATGAAAGAATTGGAAGTTGTAACTAGTGATCATTATCGTGTAAATCGTTGACCAAAACATATCGATTACAAGTCCCGTGGTCACGCGATGCTGCGCAAAACTGAATGATTTATGTTCAAACCGCAAGTACGTTTATACTCGAATTCTATATAACCACTTCATTTAGAGGTAGTATTTTAAGTGGTCTACTTAAAATTTTGTAATCGATTAGTAAATGATGAATAGCTAAATGTAGAAATATTTAAGAAATGTTTTAATGCCAAATTCAAAGTTAAAATATTACGATTTTAATTAATGTTAATATATTAGGCAGATAAAGTGGCATTAAAGCTTTCCATGTCATGCCCAATAGGCACTATCTACTGGGTCTGTCAGAAAACTTACCTGGGTTGAATTATTTTGTAAAGTATAAAGAAGGGTAAAGTGAAAAGTTGTAAATAGATGCAGAAGAAGATCAAGGGACTGGATTCCTTAAACCATAAGTAATTACAATCTGAAGTCACCAAATTGTAATGCAGTTACGAGGGGAGATTATTTACACCACTTTGTAGGTATAGATATTCAAAGTCAATCTTATTAGGAATGTCATGTAAATGATACCTTTTTCTGAGACATGGTGTTACGGAAAAAGGTTGACATTTAACCAAAAACAGTCCTAACAAACTTGGCTTCAAACGAAGGATATAGGGTGTAGGAGAGTAGGGAGAGAGGACCAGAGACAATCATGAACGCATAACAGGATATAGACACAGAACATGTAGAGGTAACTACATCAAATACTAGCTAGCATCACAAACAACAGTAACATAAACGAAACAAAAAATGCAATTCTCTCCGCACCAATTTTTACCCGCTTGTGAAACAAAAGAGAAAATCAGATCTCCTATAAAGTGTTGCTAGACCATTGTTTTTTCAGGTTCCTTGTGAGACTATACATACATACTTATATATGTATCAACAAATGAAATTGTACACAAAATGAGTATGAGAGCACTTGCCTGCTGCTTTTTTGTGTTTTTGTTGATTTTCACTGTAAAGTATTTCGTCCCAAAAGTCTTTGTGAACCAAAATATGTTGTAATAATTTTGGCAACAGAAAAAACAAAACGTTCAAAGCAAATTTTGTTCAGTCCATGTTAGGAGTAGGATCGGCCTGGATGCAAGTGGTGTGTGTACCCATATTTCACAACAATGACACAACATCAAACTGCGCATTACTTAGGCAATTTTTCAATAAAGCAGTCTTAAAAAATCAGTCTTTAAGACTTCAATGTATCACTAGACCAACTGGCGTTGAAAATTTAGGCAATCTTATTTTTATTGATGATTAAGTTAATCTAGTAGAATACGTTGAAGTCATTTCTTATGCTAACGCGTTTATTAAAAATTGCCTAAGCGGAAGGCGCCACGACATCGATTTTGTACCAATCTCGGCTCGCACCTGTATTTGTTCGAATGGTACTTCAAAAGTAAATGACTCGTTGTAATAGGGATTCAGTGTGCATTTCTTGATGCTTGTCTTCTTCTTCTTGAGACGTTTGCCGTTTTGCATGAGTGCTATCTTTACGTACGGATCTGTTGTCATCCGGCGGGGCAGGATATGGAAAAGAGAAAACTATAATTACAACACTACACATCAGACTTATTATATATCGCACCTATAGGTCTAAAGAGCGTGTGTAGAAAAAAAATGTGTTTTAAAATCATTATTGGTGTCATAACAGCAGAGTATACGTGGAGATAAAAATGTTACATGATGTACGGTTAGCATCAATAGTAGCTGAAAATTTTACTACTTATGACAAAATGCGTATTAAAATTGTCAGTTACATTTGATACTGACTGTACCCAAAGCTTTTGTTCATAAAGTTTAATGCCCAATTGGGTTTCTCTAGACCACAAGTGCAAAGTATGGATTAATCCCTCGTATGCACACGGATCCGTGCGAAGCATTTCAATTTTACGTCAAAATATCAGGTTCAAGATGATTAGGATTTTTTTGACATCGCTTACGAGGAGTTAATGCAGTTAACGATTTGGCAAGTGATATGGTGTAGGCTACGTGTGTGTGTGTAGAATAATGAAACAATCAATGCTGATACTATTCGATAAGCGTTTAGTTGAGTTTGGATACGAATGTATGAAAAATTTTGACGACTCTACCAAGGATTATTAATATTATAAATGTAAGAGAAAAGTGAATTTGTAGAGCATGCTCAATGAAAACTATGTCGGATTCTATCTCCAAGGTAAAGCGATTATAAACACAAAAGGTAAATTGTTTACCCTAATCCAGTGGTCTCGGCGTGTTATTTGTTTTCGGCTATAAGAAAGTACACAGATATCACCGTTGAATAAAGCGAAGGTTACCTGATAGGCCTCCGACGTCCATTTTCTTGAGGTTCTTCGCTTCCAGAATAACGACAGTGAGCTTGCCGGCAGTCGGTACGTATCGCAGAGAGAAACATATGTCTCCCAACTTGTTGTCCTGCAAAACGTGTAATCGGTAATCTTCTGCTCCGGTATTGGATTAGTCAATAAATGTAATTCCATTAATATTCCATGAAAAATTATCTCACAAATGTATATAAAGCAGTTAATCCTTTATGTGAAATTTTATAAATGTTGTCATTGATAAATTATTTACTACCTATCCCGATTGTAAATTTGCAAACTTGAAGTCCAACGTATTTGAAGGTATTATTCATGTATTTCAATTTGTTACGATTAAAGGATAACTTTGGAACTTATTGTTAATACTATGAATGTTATCAAGTGAAGTAACAAATCCTTCTTCTTAGATGTAGAAACTGATACAGCTACTTCTAAGATTTGTGTAGTCGTATTGTACTTATGTGGTACAGTTCTCTAGATTGGAACTATTTGGTATTTGGATGTGATAGTATGGAAGATAGACCAAGGATAAGTTGTGTAAGGGATTAGCGTCCAGAGTTTGGGTTGAAAAGCTGTAGTAACAGAATTGGGCCATAACGCGGCTTAGGGGCTCATACCTTGACACTTAACCAAAAGAAAGGAACATAACAGTAGCTTCGTGTATACCTAGAAGCGTTTCATTATAACTTATTGGTTTATCAATACAGATTTTCAAATGTTTCCCAATGTTTTGCTTTAATTTGTACAGCAATGTGCTTGTTTGTGTTTTCGTCCACGTATACGGCACGTTCTATTCTGTATAATAGGTAATTTGTTTTGTTTTATTACGTACGTGAGATACGAATACGTGTTTCAATATGCTCTGTTGAATAAATAAAGGTTTCTGTTTCATCGTGGCAACGTACGTGTAAAATTCCGAGATGTAGCCATTGGAATGCATAAAAGTTTAACACTGTGATTCAGTAATGGACTAATGGAACGTTTTGTGAATGTAATCCGACTTGTTTTCACTGTCCGACGGGTATGAGGATTTTAGAGGTGGGTGATACGTAATAGTTACGGTGTCACGAAAAAGTTACAGTGATGGACAAAAAGTATCGCTGTAACAAAGGCAAAATGCTACACATTTTTTTCCCTGACGCGGCTCTGCAGTTCTATTAAGAGTAGTTTTAAAGCGTCAAATTACCCCGTCCCATAATATTTAATCATGTGAGCAACAATCCACAAATGGTGAAAATATTTAAGGGTGGAATGTAAAATCCAAACATGTTTCAGACGGTAACGTTAACTTGACTTGAGTAACAAGCGCGATAAGGTATAACAGTGACGTTTGATAGTTATTTTTAAAAATAGGAATTAGAATGTGTATTTTCCTCTCTAGTGGATTAAAGCAAAACATCGTATTTGTTTTTTGTGCACTGAAAGTCTGTATCGACGAGACGTGCCAGGACGCAGCCTATGGGCTTAAACCCCAGTCTTTGCAGCTATACGGACATACTTGACGACACTGTCATTGCGTTACATAATAACGTTTTGGCACATAGATTCCATCTAAGGTATAAAAATAAACATGATACATATATTATTGTAACATACTCGGTACACTATGAGACAAAACACAAAACACCAACGTTCGCATACATGAAGCAAATCCGCTGAAATAATAAATATAATATCTGTAACATTTAGTGAAGGATCTTATTACGATCTGTTACCGAAATGAAGCCAATTGTATTTTTTGACACCCAGTTCAGATCAAAATGGAACCTGACTCACCTCTTACATTTAAATGAAATAGGCTGCCAGCGTAGGCAATCATGGTTTAATACGGTCACCATTGCCGTTACATTAGTAACAGGCAGCCCAACCGTATTATGTTGTTACATAAACATAACCCTACCAAACTATCAAACCTTAAATCGAAGACGACTAATCTTTAATAAGACTAGTCATTTTAGAAACAGATCGCAATCATCTAAGACAAGTACAAGACATACATAAATACATAAAGTACCTACAACATATGTTTTGAAGAAAGTAACATTTTAACAATAATTCTGAACACTACGAACATTCTCATTTATCAATAGATAGCTATTGCTTTAATAACAGCAAAAAAGGCATGTTACTCTCTTTAACGAAAAGTAGGTTTCTAGGCACACATATTTGTATTTATTATGTATTGGCACATAGATAATGGGTAGGATAGTATATAACGCACATACGCCATTTAATAACAGCAGTGAGTGTAGATCTAAATTCGAAGCTTGTAAGAGTTACGCGCGTTTGCGGACGAAAGTAATTGTCAAATAGCATAACATTAGGAATTACTTTAAGATAGTATTGTTATGTTATAAAAGTGTTCCTAACTAAAATGGGAAAACGTTGTCCGTAACACGTGTAACTTCACTAAGGGTGGGCGTGAAGGGTCGTGTTCAGAAGATAAACCAGAGTTGAAGTAACAAAAACGCATATAAAATAATTCTCTACGGGAATATTGCAAGTTTTAACTATAGATAAGTAAATACAGCTATAAAGTTACATTTTCATTGAAAGGAGCCGTATAGTTTAAGGTCATTCACCTAGCGACTGAACTATTTGTTCAAAAGAAAAATTAAATGCAACTTGTTCAAATTAAATGCAACTTCATAAAATGTAAAAAAAACTAACTATGAAACAAATAGTTGACGTCAAAAATGTTTCTCATGTAAACACGCTCCTTCACAGTCATGCATAAGTACTTATATAGTTTGTTAGCTTTGTGTAAGGCATGATTCTTCTCCATCGGATAGAATGGACCTGTAACATATTTGCAGAATAGTTTAGGGTGGTTTACGCTTCCATAGAAGTAGGATTCATTTAATTAAACAAAGAAAATTACGTTTAGTATTGAATAGTGTCACCAGTAAGAAACGAAATAAGTAAGGCAAAGGGTTTTTGTGACACTATTATCAATGGATAACGGGGGAACTTTTCGAGGGTAACGGGCATATGGTGATGTGATAAAGCAATATAATACTCAACAATATAGCCAATACGTCGGTGCCCACTGTACAGCCAATTACACCATCTAATCCTGTTTGCCATTTCGCGTCAACTTGTTTTTCGAATAATTTTGAAGACAGTTTTTAGATTGCTTACTGAAATAAGCAATTATCACACGAAAAAAATAATATTTGTACGTGAAATTAAACACAAAGCAACATGTTGCTACGTGAATCGGCAAGACAGAGACACGAGCACAATCAGAGATGACGGACATGCACATTCCCCAGCCGCAATAGAAAACCAAATCAAAGTGTTGGATGGAACAAATGAAATCGAAATAATAAATGGTACGACAGGTGATATCGGGTATAAGGTGAATCTTACAGAATTAGGTGTGGATCGAATGTAGGTAATGCCCTACCGACCTGCGCCGACCCTACCGCCAGCGGCCGCTCTGGCGTAAAAACTCCAACCGAACATTTGTTCAACATAAAAATATACAAGTAGCTCTTTTGTGTATTTATATTGTCCGAGTAATAACGTGTTCAAAATACAATTCCAAATATCTTGATGTGTCTCAAAATAATACTTACGTGAATGATCATTTCGGTTTGAAGCGGCATGCAAGATTGTTCAGGACACAATCAAACACAGCCAAGCAGAGCAGAGAAAATATGGAGAAAAAGAGAAAAACCAAGTAAATACATTTCTGCTGTCGAAATTAATTTTATCAGAAAAATAAATGACGAATCAATCCACGTTGAGGTGCCTTGACTCTTCGGCAGTGACAATGATATTAAGCGGAAAGTATTTCTATGTATAACAAAGTCTGAGTTGCTCAATGAAGTAGGTTTGCTTTGTCAAGGTTCCTCTTATCAAAAAAGTGCAGTAAGATTTCAAAAAATGTAAATTCTCCTTTCGATGAGTATGTAATAATTTCAAATAATGATTTAAGGAAAGTACATACTTATATAATGTGTCTGATAATATGAACATGGCATACTCATTGAAAAGGTGTTATAATTAAAAATATTGCCGTTCTGCCAAAACGCAACTCTGAAGTGTGTTTTGGCAATCCAGCCTAAGCTAAGAAGAAAATTATAAAAGTCTCGGTAGCTCTCCGTATCTTATGTACCTTTGCAACAACCTTATACCTATTTATGTATCATGAAAACCTGGCAATGTGTGCTAAATGTTGATATAGTTTGTGTGTCCTATGTCAGTTGGCTGTTGATGTGACCTGGGTGTAGGAGTTAACGTTGTTAACTTTACCAATCTCGATTTTTTATTCACTATGTAGAATGTACCTATTTAAGACATTTGCTGAAAAGAAGGACGAAATACAGAGATATTCTTATGGCCCATCCTTTGAAATAAAATCAATAAGAAATAGGAAGCACACGTGTCCGCGTAACCGACCATCTAATAAGGTTCTAAAAGCCCAAATAAAAGAAGAATTTGAGTTTCCATGTAGTTCAGGTAAATGCTGAAATAATTCAAACAGGAAACTTAGTTTAAGAAATATAAATCTGTAAAAAGAGAAGAGCGAAAATTGTTTGTTAGATCAAGCAATGTTGATTTGAGTAATACATTCAGGTACAATTTGCGGTGCGTTTCACGCAATTGATTTGCTTTAGATCCATGATTGGTGACTATTTACACAAGTGTCACGGGGGATCGTGTGACGTATTTGACTGTGTGTTTGTGCGCACCTGGCCGCCTTCGCCTTCGACGCTCTGCAACTCGCGCCACTCCTCGATGGTCTGAGCCAAGTCCACCTGACACAGCGGTACCTTCACCTCGCCGATCTGGTCGTGTTTGGAGAACCGATCGAAGTCGAAGATCGCGAACACTAGCGTTTTGTTCATCGCATCGGCATAGGGCACGTTCTGGACAGAAATAGAAAGGTTAAAAGTCGCGGTGTGGTCTCGTTATTTGAAGCTTAAGGGCGTCGTCCTTAACCACCCACGCACGTGACTCGAATGTAATTAGGAACTCGTAGATTATTATATGAACGACCAAACAGCTAACCTAAAGATAGAATATCGTACCTTAAAAACGAACGTCTCTTGGAACACCGGGCTGAGTGTTTTCCGATGGACTTTAGTCTCGAACTTCTTCTTCTTGTCAGGGAGAAGGTACACCTTTACGTAGGGATCAGAAGTGCCTCCCATGTCCAGAGCTGGAAGATCTTCTGCCTTTATCACAGTCACGGAGAGACTGTTGCTGTTGAAATCGTATTCCAGCTGAAAACATTTTGCAACGGTTATCAAACGTCTAATGGCAGATTCAGATACTTCTAAAAGGTTACGCGATTGTTTCTCAATAATGAAAGTAGGTATCTAAAGGGATTGAATTGTTTCTACGATGGCACATAACATGACTCATACTTGATAATGGGCTGCGAATAAAGTCGTTAATGGCTTTACGATACGTGTTTACTAACAAAATGAGTTACGAGCTCGGTAAATGAGCCGGTGATGAAACGTAAAATGTATCCAAAGGACCGGGAAAACAATATTCTATCTAAATGGTTTATGAGGTTTACGCTCCAGGATTTCTTACCGATTTAAGTAAATGGTAATAGATTGTATTTAAATGAAGTCTGCACGTAAAAGTCTTTGTCAACACTGTTTTGTATTGTACCTTTTAATGGACCTTACCTATAGTCTGCCTAAGAGAAAATATGCATCGTCTCTTGCATGTATGTATGGCAGCTGCCACGTTTCTTTAAACTCGACTTCAACAAGAGCTATTAACGCCTTCCTTAAAAATCCACAAACATTCTACAGCCTGAAATTCTAAATGCCATGGTACCTATGCAGATAATATGAGCAACATACCACAGAGTTAGCAAACCTGGGCCCCTTCCCAGGGGTCTAATCACGCACCTTATATAGTAGTTTCCCTAGCTTCTGTTCTTCCTTCTTGGAGTCGCCGTCGTCAGGTTCCTCTGCGTTCTCGGTCAGCTCCTCCATATCCGGCTGAACCTACATGCACGTCCCGCGGCAAATTTCACATGAAAATCACATTTCTTATAAATAAAATGAACCCTGTCTTCCTGTGTCGATTAACTCCCGTAGTTGTGCAGATGATTCATCTGATATTATGGTAGAGATCGTGTTAGCTGAAATGACGCGCCCCACTACTAAATTAGTTGATTTAGATGTGTTTGCAAATATTAATAACGATACTTCATTTGTGTCAGAGCGGCCAAGGTATAAGAAAACAAGGTGTGGCACTCCAGCTAGTGAGACTTTCTACATCACTGCTTATGGTTACAAAATAATTGTAAGGAGAAAATTGTTTGCCGCCAGTCGTACAAAAAATAATCATTATTTTGTCTTATATATTTTGTCGTTATAATTGATTTAAAACACTCACCATTTTACGAGATTCATACTGGTAACGAGAGAATCGGGGTGTATTATGTTACACCATTAGCAACACAGAAACTGACTGACAGAACCAACCAACCGATAGCGTGATGACGTCAAAAGTCTCCGGAGTGCCTATTTTTTATAGAACCTTTTTTCTTATAGAGCGTCGAATGTTC
The DNA here is from genome assembly GCA_947623375.1 of Apotomis capreana. Taxonomy (NCBI): domain Eukaryota; kingdom Metazoa; phylum Arthropoda; class Insecta; order Lepidoptera; family Tortricidae; genus Apotomis; species Apotomis capreana. The sequence goes on from OX392499.1 coordinate 5,351,794, forward strand.
CGTGAACTATGATCTGTATGCGTACACAACCGGTCGACTAGTCGGGTGATAAATCCGACAACGCTCAGATGCAGAGGTGGGGCACATTATTTCAGCTTAGACGACCTCTATTTCTAAGTATTTTTCAGCAATTACACCATTTCATTTCAATATTTAATTCTAATTTGCCTTAGAATAATTCAGGACACATAAAATGTAGTTATGTTTTAAATAATTTGTACAAACAGCAAGAGTATAAAGTGTTATAGTTGTTATAAGTGCTGAAAATCAACAACAACTTAAATGAAGGGGATTTGGAACACTGATTTGGAAATTGAACATGATCGAGGGACCGCCTCACCGGGAGAGATCCTTTGAAATGTAACAAAAAAAAAATATGAAAATGCATGACATCACAGGCCAATGCTCACGGTGAGGAGGTTCCTAACACTAATTCTATTGATGTGCAAAATTGAACTAGGAATTTAACCCCTGACATTAAAATACATTGCATATGAGTCTCTCAGCAATCGGAAACTACGTGTAGGCGTAATTTTGTCCGCCCACAACAGCGCAGCTCCCATTCCTCATAAATTATTTAAAATGATTATTTATTATTATTATTTTTTTAATTAACATACCTCGGGGTTTTCGATACGCGAATGTTTTCTTTTCTTTATTTAAGGTCACCAACAGATATTACATCACAACATTCGATAATGACAATTTATAAGGAGATAAGTTTGATGCACAACCAATTATAGGCAAACACAGCATGCACTATAGTTATTAGTTCATGAGACTCATTTAACACTAGGCCAAAGTAGGCGTCAAATAATCCTTGCACCGAAAACTCCGAAGTATGCTCATATATATGATTAAATACTAGACCAATTCTCATCCGAACTGTGTTGATTAAATATTTAAATCTTAAAGGATGGACGTGATTCTGTCAGATCAAACTAGTAACGTTTGTGATTCTAGTGTAAAATTATTTTTAACGTTGAATATTGTGTCGAACGCGTTTGTGACAATTATAAGGTCACTCGGGACAGTTTACATTTACACACTACTTTTTTCAATTGTCAATAAAATTGATTGGAAATCAAAAATCAATCAGTCAATTGTTTCCTGCTACAACGCATAAATTGTAATAAAATGTGTCTGTTATTGAAATACATTATTATGCGTTGTAGCAGTAGAAAAATTGAAGGGGTGTTTACAAAAATAACATTACTGCCTAGACTGGTTGACACTTATAACGGAACATTTCTATTGACAGTAGGTGTCAACCAGTCTGGCGGTGTTCAAGTGTAGATACGGAAGGTTCAAAACCCCGATTGACTGTATTTTTGTATACTCGGTTGGAACAATTCGTCAGTGAGTGAGAGTAGTCAGAACAGATGGCATTTACCTTCTCCTTGTAAGCTGAGCCTAAGGACGGGATGGACGGGAGGTCGACGCCCCCCTTGCCCTTCCTGCCGTCTTTGGAGCGTCGTTTTCGGAAACATCGTCTGATGCAGCAGAAGCAGATGCCGAGGACAACGACAGCGACTCCTGTGTGGGAAATTTCTTGTTAAGTACAATATAACAGCACAACATTGTGGCTCTACTTCGCCTGATGGTAAGCAAAAAGGGGAGCCCAAGCCGCAATGGCAACTGACGAAACCAACGTTGCCTTGTCAGTTGACGCTGCCATGCTTGCCCGAGAGATGCTTCTTCACGCTTCGTTTGAAGCGTGTCTCATGTTATAAGAAGGAAGAAACACATGAGTCGGCAAAGGGTTCAATTTTTTTATAGTTCGGCAGAAGAAGGAATTGCCAAACTCCTTGATACGCGTGGGAATATTTTGTACGGTGAAGCGATGACATCACAAACTACTACTAACTATTACTACACAATATGAGAATAATACGTTTTAACCGACTTCAAAATTGGAGGTTCTCAATTCGGTTGTAATGTACTTGGTATTATTTAATTTCTTCATCTTCACAAGTATTATCTGACAAGAATGGGTGTTTCAGGCAGTCTTAGTGCTTTGAAATTAAAAAAAAATCAAAGGATTCGGTCTATAAGTCACACAGTAATGAGGTGAGGTGAAAAAAAAAACATAGAAACGACTTCTAACTTAGGTACTCCATTTTTAAAATACCTACAAAACGCTTAGCAGCTCAAAATAGTCAGAATCAATCTCAACCCAATACCAACTCCGTAGGCGTAAATTGCAGGATCTACCTACGCCCACGTCCCAATTCCCCAAGGTACTTAATAAATTGACTTGAAACCAATCCTGAATGTGACCTTGAAAAAGTGGCGTATCCGTAGCGGAGGTTGGCGGAGCCCAAGATTAATTTGGGTTGCTGCTGGGCCAAGAAACTAAGTAACTATTGCGCAAAAATGACGCTACGTGCGCTACGCCGTAGCCCGTAGCAGCGTTTTAGCTTGGTAGCGAAAATTTCACGTAGACCTACGCATACGTGTCGTCATGGGTTCGTGTCAAAGTTCTTATGATTTTTTAAATTTTATTTTCAGTTCTCGGTTAGCCGCCGCCGCGACTGTTCGGCTGTCTTGATGATGAATCGCGAACCGATTTTGAAACATGTCGAAATTCGACTTCGACGACGTGAGTAAACGTGTTTCGTATGTATTTTAATATTACTATGCGTCTTATATAACCGATTACGCCGTATAATAATCCTGTTTCTTGCCCGTAGTCGGATATAAAGTATCCCATGGCCCATTGACCATCTGTCAATGTCCTGCTATCACTGTACCAAAATTAGGTAGTCTAGGCGTTACGAGACTTCAAAGATATTCCATCCTATAGGTGGCATTGTAAACAATGCCCGTACAAATAAAAGAGAACGGGTATCGCACATTAAGATGACCCACGTACAAAGAGCGCTGTCAATCTCTTTGCACAGTAGTCATTTATACTGGACAGCGATTCTACTCTGATAGTGAAGGCATTTTAATGTCATTCATTATTATTTGCATATTTTGCATTCGAGTGCTGACCTTCCTGAGATTTTACATTAAGTATATCCCGCAATTATGCTATCTCCCTATAGAAAATCGGTTTACAATACAATTTAGAGTGTTATAATAGGATAGTTAGATAAAGGATGGATCTCGACGAACAGCCGGAGGGCACCGGAATTTCACCAAGAACAAAGGTTTTCGCATTTTGTATCGGAAACAAATCCAATTACGCGGGCGACGGGGCTATTATACAACTGAAAACGTTTGTAATATCAGCCTTGGCATTGAAAGGGTAGGTACACGCTTCTATGTAACCGGCTTCAAAGACAGAAGTCAACGGTATAAATACGGGGGTATTGTTGAGATTTTACATTAAGTATATCCCGCAATTATGCTATCTCCCTATAGAAAATCGGTTTACAATACAATTTAGAGTGTTATAATAGGATAGTTAGATAAAGGATGGATCTCGACGAACAGCCGGAGGGCACCGGAATTTCACCAAGAACAAAGGTTTTCGCATTTTGTATCGGAAACAAATCCAATTACGCGGGCGACGGGGCTATTATACAACTGAAAACGTTTGTAATATCAGCCTTGGCATTGAAAGGGTACACGCTTCTATGTAACCGGCTTCAAAGACAGAAGTCAACGGTATAAATACGGGGGTATTGTATGTATGTAGGTTTCTTAATAAACGGACCGAGTCTGAGCGCGATTAAGCGCATTTGACTAGTTGCCTAAGGAATTTAATTACATTGGCAATTCGTTATAACATAAATGTAATTGATTGTTTTAAGTAAGTATTATTTACGAAAGAATGACTTCCTGTTGAATTTCTTTCGGTTTTCTTCTCAACAGCGGTCTCCTCTTGGGAAATGCCGATAGTTTCCTAATCTGACTTGTAAAAGTGCCCTACTTACTGAATATAAATTATTTGATTTCATTTCGTTTCATTTCATTTCATAGAGTTAAGTTTTTTAAGTTTAAGTTTTAAGTAAAGTTAAGCTTGTCGCTCAGTTCAGTACAGTTTATATTTCGTTAGAGCAGTGAGCGCTTTCATACTTCGTACGGAACCCTGCCGGAAGCCAGTCCGATTCGCATTCAACCGGTTTTTTTTCTATTTGTTACCTCTGAACTCCATCGAAAAATTGGAACGGTCAACACGAAACATTTCCTTCATATTCAGTTTCGTAAAACTACCCAACTATAGTCCAATCATCCAACTATGGTCTAAATAAAACTCGTTTATTTTTTATTAAAATCCATATTATTTATGAAAACTAATAAAATATTACTCGAAGTTTTGGTGGGAAATTTAAAAAATCTGCGGCTGGTCACACTTTGTGTAGTAGGAATTATAGTTTTGATACTAGAACATATTTTTGATTTTCTACGCACTAATAAGGTACCTAAAGAAATAAGTTAAATATATGTTGACGTGCATTCATAGTCGGCACGAATAATTTCTACCACTATCTACATACAGTCAACGACAAACACATATGTTAACACTTTCTAACCATGTACAAGGCGAAAAATTAAATGAAGTGTAAATAAGACCTAGCCCGATAATACCATATTAATCCATCACCAAAAAAAATACACAAGTACTATGCCAAATTTCAACTTGATCGGAATGTTAGAACTAGTACATAAAGTAGCAAAATTATTTATAGAGGACCCACCTACTGAAAATTGAAATCATAGACAATTGGTCATACCACAAGGAAATATCTCTCAACATTATTTGGCTGGCCAGACTAATTTAGAAAATATTTTGGACCGAAATAAAATAATTAATCAGTAGAGGAATCATCTAATATTTTATTATGTCGTTTAGCTGCCAGTGACAATCTCTATTTAAACCAAATACTTGTTTATAATTGGCCTACATCCCTATAGTACTTACCGAGGAGGATGGCGACCAGCTGCCATGGCTCCATGTTTAACTTGTGCGCGATCTCGGCCGTTTTTTCGGAGATGGACTCTTGCGTCGAGGCGACCGTCGGCGCTTCGGTGCCGGGTGATGCTAAAACAAAAAAAAATACAGGTCGATGTCCAACACTCTGGCAACCGATGTATCTCTAGCACACTACACACCACACACTGTACTACACACTATTCGCAAGTTGACCGAAGTATGGGGTTTCCGAAGCAAAGTCCCTCGCTACACTACCATGTTCGCCCAACCTCGGCCAACTTCGCGAGTAGTGTAGGCTAGGGTATCGCTTCGCTGCCGCCGCCGAAAATAAATAAAATAAATTAATTATTACGGCTTTTATGCAACTTGCAACGCGCATAATGCCCAAAGAAGTTGGTTTTTAGCAAACGCCATATTGCGGAACTTTGCGGCACTAATTGTCACTGATTGTCACTAATGTAAACAAAGAGGAAACATGACTAAATATTCCGCAAATTTCAAGTAATTTCCGCATTCTAAAGCCAAAACTATCCACAGTGATGAAAGTCAGGATTGAGCAGCATTCAGGTAAACAATATTTTGAATTTGGTCGATGAAATATCGCTTATTGACATTTTATAATACATATATAAGACGTATACACAGTATAGCCGTATGAAAGCTGTTTTTAGCGCCACTATCCTAGGACAAAACCGTAGCTTGTTAGGCTATAAGTTATAACGCAGTGTATAACGCAGCTCGAGTTTAGGTGTCATAGTTACGTCATCAAATACGTCTGAAGAAGCGAACGGTCGGTAATGATCGAAAGTTGACGTAATCTCATGACATTTTTATTGGCAAGTGTATTGGATGAATTGTGCTCGGTTCACCACAACACGCTATCAAGGGCGAGGGCAAAGGGGAGCAAAGCCCGAAATGACTCTAGGCGTGAGCTGTGAGAAAACAATTCTCTTTTAATACCTGTCTCGTTCGCTCTTACGCGATCCATACCTCTCAGTTTTCACCTAAATCTGAATCACATCCTGACTATCCTGAGAGCTCACGGAGTGTACCTACTCTATTCATAAAAAGTAGGGTCACAAAACTGCGTGCCAATCGGAGACTTACTCAGTGTTACTGTTACAATTTATTGATTTAGTCTTTACTGCACAAAAGTCACAAAAGAAAAACCTAAGGTACAAAAGAGGGACAATGTGCACTATGGAACATACATTTTTGAAGGTACTTCCCCTTCCTCTTTATATTTCGTTTCGCTCAGTGCCCAATGCGCGTTTGCTGTAAAATTTCTAATAATATTTATCTATAGGCTCTACCTTAATACCTACTTACCATTTACTAATACTTAGTTTAAAAACTCACGACTCCTCTACGGACTCCGTGGCAAAAATGTCAAATTGATGTAATATAATCGGACTGTGGTGCGGTGCATTATTGTTTTTACTTAATAATTTAGACTATAGGCTTCCGGTTCGTGACTTAAGATGGCCGCATGCGTTTAAGTTTCGCTCTTCATTATTTATTCATTTTTGTTGTTCAATGTGTAGTATTGATAGCGTATTGTGCAGTGATCTAACGTATGAGTGAATAGCTAATGAAGAATTCAACTTGAAGCGTTCATAGCCCTTCCTGGGTCAAGGCCCGATAGTGCGTGTGGTTTTTTGTAAATCGCTATCACTTTACAAAAAGCTCAAGTCACCGTACAACGTTCTTACAACCTTGACATTGGCAAAATTGTTCCAATGGACAGACGCCATTTTTTTTAAATATAAAAATAGAATAGAATTAAACTATAGATGTATGTACACATTGTGTTTGTAATTGTGATCAGACATTTTTTTGTGAAGTTAAATTACGAGATTCAGGTTATGCAGTGGTGTAGCTAGAGATGTTTTGTTCACGAGAAGGTTTCCCGATTTGTTTGGGGGAAGAACGTTCGAGAACGGCACAACTATAGGGATGCGACTTCGCACCAGAAAAATTGATTATGAAATATTCGATATTTGTATGAAAAATAATCGATTTAGTCATTAATCGATTTTTTTCTTTTTTGCCATCTAGCGACAGATTTGATTACTTCAAGGAATCATTGACAGCTACTGTTTACTTGTTTAGTTAGCTTTTGGTAGTAATCCTTCTTAAGGACAGATGGCGCGTCTCATTAATTTCATTGTTGGTTTTAGGTAATTGTAGGAAGTTCCTACAATTACCTACTAGGAACTACAATTTTTTTTGGTAATATGGAAATCGATTAATAAAATCGATTTTTTTATCTTAAATTATCGATTTTTAATCGATTATTCCTATAATCGATTATTTTTTCACATTCCTAGGCACATCTCTAGCGTAGCTACCGTAGGGCTAGGGAAGTGTTCAGGGGTCCCCAAGCTCAGGGATTTATAGTGTTACGAGCGTGGGGTTCGTATTTGATAGAAAAGCACAAATTAATCCACTAAATAAAACACTCACTTTATTACCAAAATAACGCACTTACAATTCACACGAACTGTACTTAAAATCCACTAATTAACACAAACACACTATTACACAAATTACGCACTCACTATTCACACGAACTGTACTTAAAGCGCACTAATCACTTGAGTCTTTCACTCCGATTATCCTTTACTCGCACTGTATCGCAGTTAAAATGTAACTAACTCGCGCCGGCCGTCGGCGCCTTTTATACTCCGCAGAACCGCTCTAGACGCATTGTCCACACATATCGCGAATATTCTAGTAAGGTCCAGTGTGAGGGCCGAGAACATTCGAGGCCATATATGTCTCTCTCTAATGGTGCACTCTCTGTCACTCCCTTCTCGAATGTTCCGAGTATAGCTATCTCTTTCTAGTAGTCCCATCCTTGCTACACACTTCTCGAATGTTCCGAGTATAGCTATCTCTTTCTACTAGTGCTATCTCTGTCACTCCTACTGGAAATTTCGCCATATAATGATTTGTGCTTCAGAGGCCCATAAGGGGTCCTGAAAACGCCTGAAAACGGGTTTTCAGGTTATGGCGTCATCTGATAGAGGGTGCCCTGAAACGGACTGAAAACATGTTTCAGGCGCCTGAAAACGACGGCAACTTGGGTGAAATCTTGATCTTTAGATATGTGATAGAGCATCTTCTGAAACGGCCTGAAATGACTTTTCAGCCTGCTGAAAACGCCTCTAAAGCACTGAAATTGACGTGCAAAGTTTTTGACCTAACCTACCGGCGTAACACATGCTCCTAAGACATGCTCGTCCCGAGCATCATTATTTCCGTGGTATCTGGCCAGCCGGTCAACATGAACAATCTTGCTCGGACTACGAGGATTCCGCTGGATTCGATACGTGACGTCGTTTATTTTAGTGGCTACCTTGTAAGGCCACTCCCGATTCGGAGACAGTTTCCGCGACTTTCCTACTCGTCGCATAGGGTTATGTACCCTCACCAACGATGCTTCCTTAAAACCCTCTTGGAAAGGCTTCCATTCATGTCGAGTTTTGTGAACACGATCGCACTTGTTTTCAGAGTCAGATTTTGGAAACGATCCTGCGTCGCCTAATTTCCATGCCAATGCCGTCCCTTCCCATGGTGCTCCAACGTTGCGCAACTTGAGTGCTTCTCTGCTGCGACGGGTATGCGATCCCTTGTCTGATGCACACCTAGTGCAACTTCTGCACCAGTTTTCTACATCTTCTCGGTAGTTCATCCAATAGAAACGTTGTCGAATTATCATTAGGGTCCTCTTGACTCCAAGGTGTCCACCAGACGCTCCGTTGTGGAAGGATCTTAAAACATCTCTCACTCTTTTCCTTGGGACAACGATTTGCAAATGAACATCCTTCCCATTTGCTGATTCCCACAACCGGCACAGCACACCATTATGCATAACCAAGCTATCCCATTGTGCCCAGTAACTTTTTGTTACCGCACTCATCGGAGCTACGTCACACCATCTTGGCTTAGGCGCACCCGTACTAATCCAATTGAAAATGGGTCTCAAGTCGGGATCCTTTTGTTGCGCTTGCTGCATTATTTCATCACTCCACTCATCGCTGCCGGTAACAGTTCTTAACATTCGAATTCGAACACATTCCTTGTCATCTCGCCTTAAGCAATATTCATCGTTATCCACACAAGGTCTTCGTGCTACAGCGCCAGCGTTTACCCGTTGTGGCACTGACCCCAAGGGGCCCATTGCCTTTACTATTGAAGCTGGATCCCTGTCCCTCCTATTCCTATTCGGACAACTTGACTGCATGTGTCCACGTTCTCCACATTGGTAACAACGTGGTCCGGATTCGCCGCGAGGAGCTACCGGCTTCCTAGTCAACACGCCTCGTCTATTCCTTCTCGGACAGCTTAACTGTATATGTCCACGTTCTCCACATTGATAACAACGTGGTCCAAATTCGCGCTGGGGAGATACCGACTTCCCAATCGACATTCCTCGCCTATTCCTTTTCGGGCAGCCTGACTGTATGTGTCCACGTTCTCCACATTGGTAACAACGTGGTCCGAATTCACGGCGGGGATCTACTGGTTTCCCCGTCGACACCTCTCGCACCCTGTGAAGCCTAAATGAGTCGTGCCGTACCGCCTCTACTTCGAGAGCGTGGGCTACTGCATCTTTCAGGCTCCCATGATGACCCAATCTCACGGCTGCCCTCACTTCCAGATCCCGGATCCCATCGATAAAGGCCTGCACCAGCATGATGTCCACGAACGATGCTGACGTGCGTTGATACGCCTTTCTAACCAACTTCTCGATTTCCAAGGCCCACTGTTGTAAGGACTCGTTACGTCCTTGCGTCCTATCCTTTAACTGGGCTCGGTATACGTGCTCCAGGTGACTGTCGCCGTAACGTGCCTCCAAGGCTTCCAGAAGGCGGTCGTACGTCCGGTCGTTCCCCAGAGCTTCGAGTATGGTAAGGGCCTCGTCGCGCAGCGCCAACGTCAGTGCTGTCCTGGCTTGCTCCTTGCTCCAGCCATTAGCCTGGGAAACAGACTCGAACTGTAGCTTGTAGGCAGTCCATGATGAGCTACCATCAAAGGGGGGCACCTTAAATCTGCCGCCTCCGGACCCCGATGCGTCGGGTACATAGGTACTTGGACCATTAGCCACTTTAATCTCCAGTTTTTGGAGGCGGTTCTCACAAGTCTCAATTTTTTTATCGACGTCATGGACTCGACTCTCCAGTTTTTCATCCATATCGGCCAGTTTTTCTTGGACCTCGAACAACTCCTTCTTCCATTCAGTCGTGGACTCGTGTACCTCACGAAGCATTCGTGCCTGTACCTCCTGGTGTTCTTTTTGCTCCCGAAGGATTCGGGACTGTTCCTCCTGTTTTCTGGCCTGTTCGTCCTGTTTTCTCGACTGTTCCTTTAGGAGGACAAAGATGGCGTTAAGGTCCACTCCTTGTGCAGCTGGAGCAGTTGATTCCGACGTACCAGGCGTCGAGTCTCCCAATCCAGATGTTTGGCTTCGCGTCGTCACTCCCTTCGGCTCTGTTTCTCGTGGCATTAACGGCATTTTCTATCCCACTTCTGACACCAAATGTTACGAGCGTGGGGTTCGTATTTGATAGAAAAGCACAAATTAATCCACTAAATAAAACACTCACTTTATTACCAAAATAACGCACTTACAATTCACACGAACTGTACTTAAAATCCACTAATTAACACAAACACACTATTACACAAATTACGCACTCACTATTCACACGAACTGTACTTAAAGCGCACTAATCACTTGAGTCTTTCACTCCGATTATCCTTTACTCGCACTGTATCGCAGTTAAAATGTAACTAACTCGCGCCGGCCGTCGGCGCCTTTTATACTCCGCAGAACCGCTCTAGACGCATTGTCCACACATATCGCGAATATTCTAGTAAGGTCCAGTGTGAGGGCCGAGAACATTCGAGGCCATATATGTCTCTCTCTAATGGTGCACTCTCTGTCACTCCCTTCTCGAATGTTCCGAGTATAGCTATCTCTTTCTAGTAGTCCCATCCTTGTTACACACTTCTCGAATGTTCCGAGTATAGCTATCTCTTTCTACTAGTGCTATCTCTGTCACTCCTACTGGAAATTTCGCCATATAATGATTTGTGCTTCAGAGGCCCATAAGGGGTCCTGAAAACGCCTGAAAACGGGTTTTCAGGTTATGGCGTCATCTGATAGAGGGTGCCCTGAAACGGACTGAAAACATGTTTCAGGCGCCTGAAAACGACGGCAACTTGGGTGAAATCTTGATCTTTAGATATGTGATAGAGCATCTTCTGAAACGGCCTGAAATGACTTTTCAGCCTGCTGAAAACGCCTCTAAAGCACTGAAATTGACGTGCAAAGTTTTTGACCTAACCTACCGGCGTAACAATAGCTAAATCTTTAGGCCACCTAGCTACGCCACTGGTTATGGTGTATCTTTATGGAGGATCTTACATGTCCCATCCTCGCCTAAAGCCTCCTCCTCGGTGGTCGTCTCCGCGTCGGCCTCTCGGCGCCATCGTCGCAGCAGGTTCATCAGCGGCGACATCCTGCAACAAAACGGAGGTACGTCAATATAATCACTTTTTCCACAAGAAATAACCAACTCCAACGAGAAGTAATTGCATTTCCCAAGAGTTATTCCCTAACTCCTAGCCATTACGGAATTATATCGTCCATCATCAGCTCAGCATAATGAGGTGATTACTCTTACCTGAGTAACATTTTAAAATACATATAGAACATTGTTAGTGCTTATAATATTTGAGGGTTGCCCTCGATTTCCCTAGGATCCCATCATTAGATCCCGACATGGTGACAATGGGACTACCTCAGGAGTATACTATTTCAAATAAAAAGTAGAGTTAATAAAGTATGAGAATCGGTCAACAATTGGCGAAATGATCGCGTAACGTAAATAAAAAAAAACCGGCCAAGTGCGAGTCGGACTCGCGCACCGAGGGTTCCGTACAAACACTTTCCATCCCTAAGTGGTTAAGTTAAGTTTGCACCTGGTATGTATAGCGCCCCATATAAATTAGGTGCAAAGTTAGGTATTAAAAAAAAAATTTATGGTTTTCGTAATTATTCCTTTATCTATGCTATAAGACGTTGCTTCGTACCAAATTTCAAGATTCTGAGTTCACGGGAAGCACCCTGTAGGTTTTGATTCCCTTGCAAGTGTCGAAAATTTGCAAATTAGGTGCAAAGTTAGGTATTAAAAAAAAAATTTATGGTTTTCGTAATTATTCCTTTATCTATGCTATAAGACGTTGCTTCGTACCAAATTTCAAGATTCAGAGTTCACGGGAAGCACCCTGTAGGTTTTGATTCCCTTGCAAGTGTCGAAAATTTGCGGCATAAACGGCTGTATCTTTTGATTGCGTTGGCTTAGAAGTTTGATTTTTTCACAGCTTCAAGGGACAGTAGACCTGAGTAATTGATATAAATTTCAGCTTCATACGTCCACGCGTTCCTGAGAAAAAGGGTCTTGACAGACGGACAGACGGACAACAAAGTGATCCTATAAGGGTTCCGTTTTTTCCTTTTGAGGTACGGAACCCTAAAAAACAACAACATAGTCGCATTGAGGTTTCCTTTTTGAAGTCAGTTGAAAAAAATAATTGGGGGACGTGTTTCATAATGTTAACGCTAATCCATCTACTTTTTAACTAAACTATGCTTGGAAAATGGGCACTAGTTGACTAGGTTTAAACAGTGTCATGAAATAAGGCAATGCTTTTAGTGGCTATCCGCTCTTTAAATAAAATAATCTTATCTCACGGAAATACATAGCAGGTACATAGTATTGCAGCAATACTCTGTGTGAAATCCCGTTTGATTGTATTAAATAATAATATTATCTAATTCCTAGTTTTATATCCAGCTGTTAATAGATGACAGGAATTTGTGGTGCGTGACCTCAGTGCACAGTGCCTCAACTCTGGTGCATATATATGCTTATGCTATGTATGCTTATTATGGTATGGCTTGAACCATTTGACACTTTTTCAAACGCCCAATTAAAATTAGATCCAAACATGGCCGCGAAAGAATTTCGATAGCATTTCCCGGAGGGACGCCTCTGAGCGAGAATGGAACCCTTAAAAACGGGGTTCAGTTTTGGTTGTTGGGTATCTGTTTATTGACAAAATACTTCGTAAAGTTAAACTCAGGGGACTTCTGACATTTTAGATACTTTTGATCGTTATTTCGAAAATTCAATTAGAATTTTATACGTCGTTATTTTAGAGCGAAGTGGCAACAATAGAATTTTATACGTCGTTATTTTAGAGCGAAGTGGCAACAAAAACCGGCTAAGTGCAAGCCGTGCAAGTAAGTGTTCCACACAAAAATATGCACACGAAAATAAGTAGTTCACTGAATTGAAAAGTAGTCTTCGGAACCCCTTAGCGTTTTTTAAAACCTATCATTGTCGTCGGTTTACGTGTAGGGAAGGTACCTACCCTATTTTTTTCCAGATTCAGTGTTTCAACTAGAATAAACCTACATTTTTATCAAACGGCAAAATATTGAGGAAATATTTACTATTCGATATTCAGCCCATTTGCGCGTCGCATGCCAGCTCTTTCCAGCTGACGGGATTTCTGAATCAGTGCCAGATATATAAGTTCTATGCCGCTCTAATTGCGCTAGTCGAGAGAAACTTGTGTAAGTGCTGTGCGGCCTATTTGCGGGATATTAATATGACATTTGAGCAAAAAAATGACTCAAAAGGCCATTGAAAGACCTACGCTCGGAGTTTCTTAAGTGAACTTTAGTCCCTCCCACACGTAGATTTTCAATAAGTACTGTAGGGATGTAGGCCGGTAATAAAGAAGTATTAGGTTTAAATAAAGATTCCGTCACTGTCAAGTGAACGACATATTAAAATATTAGAGTATTCCTCTACGAGTCGCCACCAAACAACCATATAAATTATTGTATTTCGGTCCTAAATATATTCTAAATTAACAAGTAAAGTGTTTCCCTGAACCACCACCCCACATATGGTGGAGGTGCGGGGTCGTCTTAATTGCGCAAGTGGAGTGAAACTTGTGTCTTGCTGTGTGGCCTATTTGCGGGGTATTAATATGACATTTGATTAAAAAAATGGCTTAAAAAAAGCAATGGAAAGACCTATGCTCGGAGTTTCTTTACGCGATCGAATCAGTAATGAGGAGATCCGTCTTCATCTTTGAAGTTGCGTCCGCTCGTTAACTGAACGGATCGCTCTCATCTATTTTTAAACCAGACGTTTTTTATTTGTTTGTGTTGTGGTTTATGTTCCTTTACTAAGTGTGACAGACTTAAGTTGTGTAAGGTTTGTATGGCATTATCGTACATCATTAGAAAGAGGACAAACAAGAGATGTTTGTTAAACAATTTCAAGAGCATGGTTTTTTGTAGTTTTTTTTGAAATGGTAATCAAAATTTTAGTTTCATTGAATTTTCACATCTTGAAAAACGTTTCTGAGTCAATAAAAAAATTACTAGACCTGATTTGTTGGTAGGTATTTTTGATTTTGATAGAACCGCACAACATTATACATATACCTTGCAATAAAATAAAAATTTCAGGTCTGGCACTAAAACTTTTTTGTAATTTAAGTTTAAACCCCATTTCCCCAAAAATTAAAATAAATGCCATAAAACATCCGTGGGCCTTAATTTTTTTTAGGGGCCGTAGGAGGAGGCAAATGACCCCTTCTATCCCCCATTTTAATTTGGCAAACGATGTACCAAACACCCTGTATATTAATATCGCTCGGTGTGTGACGGGCTGTTTTGCATTTTTTTTTATCAAAACCGACTGCCTGTTGTTTACCTCTGTTACTTTGAGGCGTGCAATAAAGAGTATTTGTATTGTATTGTCGATGCTATTTGCCGTCTGAATAGAGGTAGTCGAGTGAAACTTGTAGAAGTATAACTGCCCGGTCGCCCTATTTGAGGAATAATATATAATTATCTGATTGTGGGACAAAACTTGGGCTGAAATGTGAATGGAGTGAGCTATGCTCTGAGTTTCCTTACGTGGTCGAATCAGAAATGAGGAGAGCCACAAAACTTCTTACTTAATTGCGCTAATAAAGTGAAACTTTGACTTTGTAAAACTTTTATACAGAAAAAGAGAGTTATGACGTTTCATTATCGGAACGAAGGCAGCTTCTCATAAATACCTAGAAAATATACCTACTTGAACACGCGGTTTGCACAGTTTTTAGTATACCTGCCTACTGAGCCGACGGTCCTGGATTCGAATCCCGGCTAGGACAAATACTTGTGTGACGAACTTAAATTAAACAAACTTTGCTTAACTTAAACAAACTTTGACAACGGTATCTGGTAAAGGTACCGAAATGTCAGGGAGGCTCAGATAATTAATATACGCGATATTAATTAACCCTTAAATGCATGAATTAAAAAAACACAATATTATAAAATATTATTTTATTTCAAATAAATGTTTCTTGTTTTCAACCAGTAATTCATTTTTGTTTATGTAAGCTGCATCTTACACCATGCATTTAAGGGTTAAATGTGTGACAGTCGCGGAAACCGAAGAAAATATTATGTTACTATGATATTCGCAATTTTGAAAGTAAAATTAATGAACATTTATTGTATATTACAAATACAAAGGTGAGGGTGATAATATAAAAAAACAACACAGCCAAGCAGTGACAGAATTCGAAGACAGGGTGTACCAAACTCTGTAGCTTAGGGTAACCTGGTCTATTTAGGAACACGCACTTAAGGTTCAAAATATTAAAAAAATAATAATAATGAGGGATATGAAATCAAGAAGTCATTTATTACGTCTACGATTTAATCATCTTCCATAAAGTAACACAAAAAATAACAAAATTATGTCATACCTCTCAAAAAAACAATAATAGTGAGAAATGGGAAATGCGTCCTCGTACAAGTCCTATTGAGTAAGAGTACGCGTCTACGTCGTTAAGAGTACGCGGGTCGGAAATTACAATTACATTAATGTGTACAAAAGGAATAGTTACTTCACACATTATATATTATATTTGTAGTTCATCATATGTATAAAATAAAAAATAAACGCAATAAAACCAACTTCAAAATAATTTCGTGTATGAGTACGCACGCGTCCTCTTACAAGGTACATGCTGCCACGTACTGCGTACTCGTGCACACACCAGCCAAATCGAAATATACGGAGAGCAACGCCATCTCTTAGCAATGACCGGAATTACGATCGCCGCGTGCGTTAGGTATAGTATTTGAAAACACAACACTTCACTTCGTTACTACAAAATAATTGCAGGTTCGTGTCAATGATACTTTGAAAATGATAAAGAAAATAAAAAAATTAAGTAAAAATCTTTAAAGTTACGTAATTTTTGCGTTTTCATCCGGTTTTGATTTTTTTTTCGCACAGCACTCCTTACCATAGTTGACATCGAAATGCGATTGAAGTTAGCCGAGTATCGTAAACGACGTCACGGTTTTTGACGTTGCGTACTCTTATCGCATGCGCGCTCTTAGACCAGGCTACCCTAATAGGTCATAGCGTACCGCCCCGGCATGGCATAAGATACCAATAAACAGTTCAAATCTGGTCTGGGTCTAAATAGAGTGAAAAATCTCTTTCTTCTTCTATCTTTGTATTTGTAAAACTATTTACTTTATCGGTATAGCCAATTTACTGATATCTCCCTTAAAATGTCAACGTATTCATCATCATTTGCTTGCCCTTATCCCATTTATTTGGGGTTGGCGCAGCATTTTTCTTCCTCCATTCTTCCCTATTAGTCGTCATCTCGTCGTTTACTTCCTTCTTAAAATGTCAACGTATTATCAAATCAATATGTCCGTGATAACTTGATAAGGTTAAATTGTTAAATTGGCGATATCACCAAGCCAAAGCCAATTCGGGCCAGGTGACTTGTGAATCGCAAAGCTCTGAGGTAAATGGCACCGATCTCCTTTCAATTGGATTATCTATCTGTGATCGGAGCTGAATATAGGCCATCGAATATAGGCCATCGAATAATATCGTAGACGGATCCGAGAGGATACCCGGCTCCGGAGTAGAAGTGATTGATATTTTACGGCTTAGAATACGCCTAGAACGAGTCTTTATTCAACAGATTTGCAAAGTTTGCTTTTGGTTATGGGTGTGCGTGTCTACGTACCAATCATAGAGACGTGTTGCTTGTGAGCTTGACGTTGTGACAGATGCGCACACGCACGAAACTTAACCAAAACTGGCTTCACTTTCAAGCGCTGATTAGGTTTCTAGGCGTATTTATTCAAAGTTTTACGGCCCGGGATTCCTCTGATTTGTTGTGAATTAGCCGAAAAAGTTAAGGACTTTGGAGGACTTGACAGTTCAAACATAACGCGGGTAATGTAGAGTACTGTAAATAACGTTACATTACAATACAATACAAAATGCTTTATTTCACACCAAAAAAGTTTACAAAATCAATACGGAACAATAATTATAGTAACGGTAGACAACAGTACATTATTACGGTAAAATGCAGTATTTGCACACAGAGGGTAAGAAAGTTATCTTGACATAAGATTAGTTTGTGAATGCATTTTACATAGAAAACTACCGTGAATCTCAGGCGGTATAATAAAATATCTACGAAACGGCGAGTAAACACTCACGTCGTTAAAGTCGAATATCGCTTGACATGTTTCGAATCGCAACCGAGTGCTCGCTTCGCCGCCGCCGTGAGCCCGTGACTGATCGGCTCTCCTGACGATGAATCGCGACGACGTTTTACGACGTGAGTAAACCTGTTTCGTAGAGTTGTTAAGGCGGTTCAAATAGTAAGAATTGATATCATAGTTGTTTTATTATTATGGGCTCATCGAGTTAGAACTCAGGTGACTTGTGAATTGCAAAATTCTAAGGCAAAGGGTGATCGCTTTCCAATTGAATGTCTACAGACAACAGAACGGTACTGAAGTAGGCCGTCCAAAAATATCGCAGACGGATCTGTACCTTTAGCACAAACTGTGACACGCGACTCTTTCTCACGCCAGATATGTTACCTGTTCCTTTCTTCACAGTACTGTGTGAGAGTGACGGGCGATGCTATGTCGCGCGACAAGATTCGCGAAGCCATATTGTGCTAGAAGGGCTGATCGGATACTCGGCTCCGCCCACTAGTGATTGATATTTCACGGCGTCCTATCTGTCGCGAACTAGCCGACGAAGTTGGGGAGTTTGAAAGACTTGGCGGTTCGAACATGGCGCGATTCTGTTAGCTCAGAGTATCATTATTATCGTGAATAAGTCTGTATTGCGAAGGGTTTCGATTAAATTATTATTTAATCGAAACCCTTGTATTTTGACAAATATAAGTGTCGTATCGGTGTTAGTAAACAAATGGGCGGTAGTTCGTTTTAAATGTGTTTACCAATTATTAAATTTAGCTGACATTTCCAGTAATAACTCACTGATTCGCAAGCCAAGAATAGTATTTTATGTAACATTTGTATAAGAAGGGGCAAAAAAACGCGAGTGGCATGGGTTACGATGTGAGCGTAGCGAACATCGTAAGAAAGATGCCACGAGCGTTTTTTGACCTACTTATACCACGTTGCATAGAATACTTTTTCTACGACTCGACATTTAATAAATAAAATGCAAATAAACAATAAAGAAAATAATTACATGTTCCCGCTCGGAACCAACAAAATTAAAAAAAAAATAGTCCGGTAAACTTTTATTTATTCACGTGCATCTGTCATAAAAATAATATTAACTTATACCTAAAGGTATACGTTCACTATACTTTACATCCATGCACAGAATAATAAACTTTTTTTTAAAGTTGACAGCAATGCCTTAGTACAACAAGGTTTTTTTTAAATTGCAAATTGTGTGAATGCAGTTACTTATTTTGTAATCTGTGGTACTAAGTAATGCTTTTTTGGCGACATTATAACATCGGTTAGCAGTGTTTTTTTGGGCAGTAGAGTATAGACTTTTACAGACTTTCATAATTTATGTCTTTATATTAGAGTTAGTAACTATATAAATGACAGAAAAAAGTGCTGTAGTCTAAAAAAAATTAAAATCAAATTACATATAGTATTTAATAATATGTATAACCTAACAGGCCGCGGTTTTGCCCTAAGATAGTGGCGCTACAAACCGTTTTCATATTGTTATGGCAATAATGTGCAAACTGCATGCATATATTCTCGACTAAAGGACAATGATTCCATGGTGTCGAAAAAAAGTCATGTAAGTATAATGCATTATAAGGGTGAATTTCAAGCGTTTTTACGGCGGTTTTTTTTTCATTAGTGTCACAGCAAATAGGGCTATTGACAAAATAAGGCGATATTGTCCGGCCCTACGGCCGAATTAAGGGGGTGAGGTGCGCGGCAAGACGCGGAGCGCCGCCCGCGCGCCCCGACCCCGCTCGCCGAGTTCGCTAACGCGAAATTGCGATGGCAATGTACACTGTAGAGGGGTGTCACAATACAGTGATATCAGTCGGCAGTTTTTTAAGTGGCCGGTGCAAAGCGGGTTATAATTATTTATGTTCAAAGTGAAATGCGAATTCTTGCTATAGAAGTACTAAATATTATTTTTCGTTTTAACTAAATGTTTGTTTTAACTTAATTTATTTTTTATAGTTTTTACTTGCAACTGTGTTCTGTGGAGGAATTACGGAATAAGTATCCCACCAAAAACATAACATGTGAAAAATTGCAAGTCTCGCATCGCAACCTTCTACCGCTTAAAGTTGTGAGATTACAATATAAAACCAAGTTGGTTAATTTATTCAGTCCCTATCAGAGTGACCCCCCGCCTATATAACAACTTTGACATACATTTTCACCGGGTTACATAACTAAAAACATATTACCATGACCGTTGTAGTGTTTGCATTAATATTACACATCTTTATCTTTATAATAAATGTTATGACTTGGCCATCGCACAGCAACATACAGTGCGACACAAAAGAGTAGAAAATAAATGAGGGCGCCACTTCCTTCGCAACTGTCACATTTTTGACGTAAAGTGCTTGAATATGGTAACAATTTTGTATGAAAAATTTTAGTTCCTTTATCATCCGTTTTCTACTCTTTTGTGTCACACTGTAAGTACATAGGAACACGAGTAAATCTCCTTTTAAAGTGATTATTATATTTTTAGCTTTATCTAATAGTTTACAATTTAGGTTTGGCCATTTCGTTCGGTGTTGAGCTCTGCTCCTCCCGTTTTTTTCAGCTGTTTTTACTATCTCATCTTCCTCTATTATCTTCTGTCGTCCACTTTTGCCCGTGTGGCCAGGTCCATCTTTTATCTTAGTAAGGACGGCCAAGATGAAACAATGAGTAGGAATTTACGCATATAAATTAAGCGTGACATTTAAAGCGTTAATGATATTTGGTAGATGTTTTCATTATATCTAGAGTATATTACCGTGTGCGATTGCCAAGTCCTTACATTTTATTTTAAAGATCTTCTTCCATTCTCTTAGCATCCATAATGATCTGTCTCTTGATTCCTCTCATGATCACTCTCATGATCCATAATGACCCATCATCACCACAAGGATTCTGATCACAATCATCGTCATTATTCATCATCAGTCATCACCATGACCATTACCATCTGAATCAACACCGCCATCATCATTCCTAATCACCATCATCGTCATGACCATCATTATCATCAGAATCATCAACAACAATACAATCATCAACAACACCACCACTATCATCATCATAAGCATGACCCACAACACCACCATCATCATTATCATCATTACTATCACCAACAGCATCATTATTTGACGAGTCATCATTATTGTTCTACCTATGCCTGTGCACACGACCATTTCAAAATTATCTACGCAGAAAAAACGATTCCAACTCACTGCCCCTGCGGGGTGAGGTAACTCAATTCGGCACGGGGGTGTGCGTGTCCATTCTGTATGTATAAATTGTGTGCCTGAGGTTTTAGTATCTAAACCGAAGGTTGTATGAACCGCAAAATCAACTTTGTAATCGAGTATTTTTTATAGGGTTCATAAGGAAATACAAATTTTCCTATGCAGGTCGCATAACTGTACACTAAACAGTAATAGAGTTCAAAATTTCAAGCTTGTGTGTCTGCTGGAAATAACTTAGAATTCGTATGATCGTGTGTAAATGAGTCAGTGAATTAGCGAGTGACAAAATTAAGGAACTTTGACTCGCAATAATTCTTAACTTACTAGTTCAAATTGAATGTAACTTGGAATATGCCTAGGCTATACTATGCCCACCTAGTTACTGAAAATTCAGGCTTCTAGCTTTGTTCACGACGAAATACAGGGGGTTTGAAAATGGTCTGAATGGCTTCGAAAAAAGGAAAAGGATGTTGCGGTGTGCCGGTAAGCGCGTTTTCTCGAGTTGGAGGGGGCAATGGCGTGCCTCTAGATACAATTAATAAAATTATTTGTTTTTTTAGATACTTTTAAATGTGAAATAATCTCAAAGGTGCTATCATACATAAACAGACTGCGCTAAACACATTACCCTCCTTTGCGTCGCGCTGTCGGGTAAAAATATACTACATACCTTACCTAGGAGTCGATTGTTGCTAAAGGCCTTAAGAAAGAACAAGTACTGAGGAGCATTTGTAAAGTACAGTTTTTTTTACTTACCTATATCTAGGTTACATAACATACATAATCATGCCTTTTCCCCAGGCAGGGACTTAAAGTACTGATATATGTTAACTGTGTACTAAATCCATGTTCCAAGTTTGACAAGAGACATAAGTCAGAATACGCAAAAAAACTTAATTCAGATGAAAAATATTTGTGGTAATAAGTTCGTAAGTCAATTTGACACTTAATGCTTTGAGCAATGAGTTCTTTTGTAGGAAGTAATTATGTTGTTTTAAATTATGAATAAAGCGTTATTAGCATATACTTGAACATGTCAACCGTGCCACTTTTTGACATTTATGTTCGGTTCTGTTAATTTATTATAAATAAAACATTAACTTACTTTTTGGCATTCCTTGCTCGAGCATTGTCTTTTTTTATTCGTTTTATAATATGAAAAGCTTTTTGTTTACGTTGTGCTGCTTTATTTCTCATTTTTTTGGAATAATAATTCGTAAATGCGATCACGTGGTCGCGCGGAACAAATTGACACAGGTCCATCCCCTTCAAGCGCCGAAGCGCGACTGAAATGGCACCGCGAGCTATCGCCCTCATAGTTTTAGTAGATATTTCGTTCTAGTGATTAAATAAATAATTGTATTCAGAAAATCCCATCCACTTCAACTAGATATTGTTAGTATCTATACATTTTCGCAAAAAACGGGTAAAAAAGGTTCGTATTTTAGCTATTCTATAGAAAAGATATTACGAATAGAGGTAACTTTGGGATCGTTTTCTATCGACCGAAATTTTTCCAATCATGTTGCTGAACACGATTTCATATTCAGAAGATCCTTAAATATGATATATATGTTTTTCATAATCTTCAAACACTGATTAAACGTCTACGACGAGTCTGAAAATGAGTGAGTTCGGCGTCTACTGGGAAAAGCCCGCCTTAAAGCTGAATTTGTATGAATCTGAAAAGGACTCCCGAGTCAGATCCCACTTTCACCACAGTTATTGCGACTTGCTCTTTCGTTTTGGTAAAAAGCATGTGACACTAATGAAACTAGAACCGCGCGGTTAAAACGCCCTGAAATTCACCCATAAAATGTCATTACAATCCTTCGTTCTTCTTCTGAAATAAATAAGAAATCCTATTGAAAGAACTTGACTTTCGTCACTGGATAGTTTTGGCTTTATTATGCGAAAATTACCTTGTAATTTGAGGAATATTTATTAATGTTTCCTCTTTGTTTACATCAGTGACATTGATTTTCAACGTCAGTTACCAAAAATGTATCGTTGCCAGTAAAATAAATTAGTACTCACTATCACTAAAAGACCGAAATATCGCGTAGTGGGGCTATACAAACAGACACATGGACGAATTAGCGGGAGCAATTGTGTTCGAAATCATCGTGATTTAAAATTGGATGTGTCTGTCTGAGCTAACGTAACCGCACCAAGTGGGTGCCTCAAGACCAAGAGGCGATACATGCGAGGGCCATTTGGGATGGCTCAGCAACTGGTTAGAAGAGGCATCTGGTCAAACAGGCCTTATGGAAGGGAGACATCTTAGATGCCCTGTGGGTTAAGCCTATTAAGTATGATATTCCTTTAGATATGAAAATACTGCAAAATTTTAGTGGGATTTGGCCGATGACGTTAGCCGTATTCATCTACAAACGTGAGCTTAATTAACTATGGAGTGGATGCCGTAAAACGGGTGGTAATGACGTGGCAGGTCACTGCGGGGATAGCGGGAAAACTTGAACGTATTGTTAACGGTTTACTGATGTTTCGCAGAAAATTGTTTAGCCGATCGGATTGTTTCGTTTAATAATTGTTATTCTACTGATACCATTGACTTTTATAAAACTACTAGACTAATCTAAAGCTACAAGGATACCGAAAAACAATAAGAATTATATTGCTCGTTTCAGCTGAAGAAAATTTCTGCGAAATGGCCATTATGCGAAACATTAAGGGGCTCCTAAACGGGCCATGTTTTGCTGCAATTTGTGGCCGGCCAATATTTGCATCTTGCTCTAGCGTAGGGTGTCAGAGAGGGACGGCCATAGTTGCCGGCCACAAATTGCAGTAAAATATGGCCCGTTTAGAAGCCCCATTACGTTCGGCAAAACAATTTTCTGCCAGATGAGGGTAACCCATTGGTAACCTTTTGGTAAGATTTGGCCAGAAATCAGTGTTTGTTATTCAAATAGAGACGCTGTTGCCCAAAAATAGGACTGCGTAGTGCCCTGATACAGTATAACAAGATTTCATTCATGCATGTTTTGTGGGTTATTACATTGTACCGTAGAATGTAATTAAATGACCGAATATTACATTCTTCCCTTTTTGAGTACGCAATATGTGAAGCAAAAATATATTGTGTGGGCGTAAAGGTTAAGTTACAAATACAAAGACTAATTGAAGCGGTGACCACAATTGGCTATTGTGGCCTTGAAGAAAACTTTACGAGTGCAACAAATTGTACGGGGAAAAATAAAAATCCTAGGTAAATAAGTCAAACACTTAACGTCTCGCTGTCGTCTCCTTGAGTCTTTCAGTCTCAAGCCTGTTCATTCATAGCAACACATCGCATAAAGGTAATGCGTACCAGTAGCTAGACGTCTGTTGAAACCGATTCCCACCAGTTTGCTTACTCCAGGACGATTGAGCACATTTCTATTTCTACTTAAGAGAGAAAGCGAAACCTACCCTGCCTTGCTCTGAATTCGTGTATGACGCCACGCCACGTAATACTCAAGTAGGTAATTAAGCGATAAGACCGTTTGATGTTTACCTCTGCGTTTATTTATTATTGTATCCCTTATGTGCTGTTGCGGGACAGGGGCGCGTGGAAGAATGAGAGGCCTTTGCCCAGCAGTGGCACAATATAGGCTCCTAAATAAATAAATAAGTATGTGCTGTTTCCCCGTGTATTTGAGTTGTACTATATTGTAATTTATAGAAACAATCTAGCTCCTCGCTTCTCGGGACCAGACAGCTAATCAGATTCTTACTTAGCAACGATGATATCGTCAGTTGACGACCAAAACTCAAGTATACACCGACCAAAAAGAGTAGAAATTAAAAAGTGGCAATACTGTAGTGTCGTTCCTTTCTAATCAATCTAAGAAAACGGGGACGACCGTATTGCCACTTTTTAATTTCCACTCTTTTTGGTCCGACTGTAACAAGTACCTATTTAAAACAAAGCTCGTATCTCAGTATCAATCTGCAAACTAGATACGAGGTTTTGAAGAGTAGTGACAGAGATTATGGTGAGTTTTTTTGTAACCAGGCGATATTAACTGGGAATTATAAGAGCACAATATGATCATGGTCTCAGTGATACGGGGGTTTCTTATAACCCAGAATAACCACTACCAATACGATAACAATAAGTAATTCGAAATAAGGACGCAGTCTATTTCAGGCCTTGGCCACCCCAACCCCAAATCGTTAATCAGACCCAACAACGAATACTCCATCTCGTAATGCGATCGGTGGCGACATGTAGCGACATGTGGCGACGTGTGGCGGATATTTTCGCAAACTCACGTTGTCATTGTATACCTAACCTTGCCCTCCGTATTTAAGGCTTTAAGGGGAAATAACACGCCTCGTTTTCCTGTACAAATCGAGCTTCCGTTCTCGTCAGTTTCCTCCGCCAAAACTTTATCAATCCTTACGAAATTTTAGGAACTGAATGTGGAGGATATTATTATTATGTTCTGTGTATTCGATGGACCGAACCAGATTTCCACCGACTTGCTCATTGTAGAAAATTTATAGCCTATTGTTTTTGGTAAAAAGTAACCTATATCGGTCTCAGTTTGCCTAGAGATTTAGCTTCACTCCACGCCAGTGTAAAATGCTACTTTATTTACACTAAATTATATAAAATAATTTAAAAATCGATGACATATTTACAGCGTCACAAACAGCCAGAATAAAAAAAGTAGATGAACTTCGCTTATAGTATAAATTCTTTTTCTTGAGCGAATCCACTTAGCTTTGTACCCGATGAACAATACTCATTATCTGTATTGTTAACTGTGGCCACAACTGCCACTTCGAAATGTAAGACGTTATAGGTGCAAATTACTTTTACACTAAATTAGTCTTTAAGTCAAACGAAATAAGGTTTACTCATAAACAAAGAGAACACAGATGTTGGTCACTTCGTAATCCATCCTAAGCATCGATACGAACTTCACTGCTCTTTCACTTACGAAGTGACCAACATCTGTGTTCTCTTTGTTTAAGAGTAAACCTTATTTAGTGGACCCTTTTACATATACAGCCTGTTACCGGCATGCAGGCATTTATTAAAACTGATAATAATATATGATCCATTAGTAATTGTTTGCATGTATTAGCTAATCATAATTATGTAAATAAACTGCACAATTAAATTTCTTAAACCCGCACATTCAATGTAGTGGGTGTACAGCGTAATTGTCGTTACTCATATCACGCTGTTATTTAACACTCACTTGTCAATTTACTTTACTGTACATTACTGGCAAATAAAATTTTGTTAGAAAGTTAATAAAGCCTGAATTTGAGTTTAATAAAAATTAAATTAAGGTCATGGATACGTTATAGATCTATGTTACTTTACTCTACTTTAAGAAAAGCCTACTTGGCGGTAACACACTGTATAGTAATTATTAACTCGCCAGCATAAGAGGCCGGGAAATGGTAAAGGTCGGTCCACGCGAGCCTTTTAAGATAAGCCGAGTCGTATCATCGTAGAGGAGTAATAAAAACCGGCCAAGTGCGAGTCGGACTCGCGCACCGAGGGTCCCGTGCAGTACAACTATATATTTTTTTCTTTTTTTTGTTTTCTGTATTTATTGTTAAAGCGGCAACGAAAACACAATCATCATCTGTGAATAATTCAACTGTCTACCTGTCACGGTTCATAAGATATAGCCTGGTGACAGTATAGAGCAAAAAACTGCAAAAAAAATCACGTTTGTTGTATGGGGGCCCCACTTAAATATTTATTTTATTCTGTTTTTAGTATTTATTGTTATAGTGGCAATAGAAACACAACATCTGTGAAAATTTCTACTGTCTAGCTGTCAGGGTTCATGAGATACAGCCTGGTGACGGACGGACAGCGGAGTCTTAATAATGCTGCCGTATTTTACCCTTTAGATACGGAACCCTAAAATTACCACTGTAATGGCTTTACGCGACATAAAACTATCATGAGCCGGGTTAATTTCTGCTTTTATGGTTATTGTGTTAAATAATTTACAATTTATGTCCGTTGCGTTAAATATGCATAACCAAATTTTTTATTGAGGATGTCAATTGATTCAATTTTTTATTGGGATCAGATGTCTATACGGGACTAACTATTTACACTTAGACTGTCCAAAAAGTAGCCGAAAAACTCGCGTGATTTGTGCACAATCCCTTTGCGGTTTTTCGGTTATATCTCGTAAAGGACTTACAATATCGAAAACTGGCCTTCATAAAAGTTGTTCTAGGAATTAAATCCGATTTCAATTCTTAGCCTACTTCTAACGCCGTCCTAGTAAAAATGTATGAATATTTCGGGCCATTTACATCACTTTGACCGATATATCTCTCAGATGGCTATAAGAATAGTCCGTTCATCATCCCATGTTGTAGACTTCCGTATATATTTGTAATCATTATTTATATATAAATATTTATAGTGTGTAAATGTATGTTTGTATACACAGTAATCATACTTAGTATTTACTATGTACCCTAGATGTTATCTGTGTACTGGTAGACAATGCCATTTGCCATTTAGTCCGTCATTTGTACTGACTTTTGTTTGTTGCAATAAAGTTTAAATAAATAATAATACGGACGGGGCATCAATATAAACGGTGAATATATTTCACACCTTCGATTCGCCGACGACATAGTCATTTTGGCTGAATCGCTGGAGGACTTGTCGGAGATGTTGCGGAGCCTAAATGTTTCTTCCAGACGGGTGGGTCTGGGAATGAATGTGGATAAAACTAAAGTTATGTTCAATTCATTCGTAGACCCAATACCGATCACCGTCGATAATGTTAGCATCGAAGTTGTTAAAGAGTACACGTACCTAGGCCAGATGGTCCAGCTAGGTAGAAACAACTTCGACAAGGAAGCTGACAGAAGAATCAGGTTGGGCTGGGCAGCATATGGGAAGTTGCGCCATATTTTTCAGTCATCATCACTGCCCCAGTGCCTTAAGTCCAAAGTCTTCGACCAGTGCGTCCTTCCGGTCCTTATTTATGGGGCCGAGACGTGGACACTAACAAAAGGCCTCGTCCACAAATTCCAAGTTGCTCAACGAGCTATGGAGAGGGCTATGCTCGGAGTTTCTCTGAAGGACAAAATCCGGAACCAGGAGATCCGACGGAGAACCAAAGTGACCGACATAGTCCTTAAGATATGCAAGTTGAAGTGGCAGTGGGCGGGGCATATTTGTCGTAGAGCCGATGGTCGATGGGGCAGACGAGTTCTAGAGTGGAGACCACGAACGACACGCCCTGTAGGACGGCCTCCCGCCAGGTGGACCGACGACCTAAAAAGAGTGGCGGGAAGCGGTTGGATGCGGAAAGCTGAGGACCGGGTATGGTGGCGCGAACTGGGGAAGGCCTATGTCCAGCAGTGGACGACTCCGGGCTGATGATGATGAAATAATAATAAAAATAAATAAGTCAATGTCACTAGAATTATGCCCCAGCTGTACCTTTACCTCGTTATTTCCGTCATATCAGATCACGGCTATATTTGAACTTTCCACTGATTTGGTGATATTGATAGTGATAACCATTATTGTTATATTCATATTCAATCAATATTTCGTTCAGTGGAGCGCCTTCATAACCACAGCGAGTAATTTAGCTTCTCTTCAAATTTGGATTCCATGTCAAGGGAGGAAAAGTAGTTTATACAGTATACAGTGTTGGATTAAAATTGGCGTTTTGAAAGCTTTGAGTCGAATACAGAAGTGGCACTCACATGGCAAACGCTATTTCATAAGCGAGTGAAATTAAACCTTATTTGAAAGGAAAGAGTTTGTTTTATAGTATACGGGTACTTGTATGTGACATGACATCACACGATACTTTTAGGTGTTCTTGGCGTTGAAAGGGTTAACCCTTAGTACGCCACTAGGATTTAAATAGTGGTTAGAGTTGACCGTTCAAGATTCAGACACTAGGCGAAGTTGCTTTGACGTTGTGACTGCACTAAACTATGCAGAATCATACTATATTATATTATTATATTTAATTTTGTGTATGTATTAATTTACTTTAACACTGAATATATTTATCAAATTCACTGTAACACTAAGGGTATGTCATAGAGTTGGACATGAGACGTTCACGTTCAGTTGCTATAAGTTTTCAATATTTTTCTTAAGTAGTAAAGTGACACTAATCTTATTTATTCGATGCGTAGTTAATAAACAGTATATCAATAAAAGTGAATACGAAATCTTATATATCGTATCATGTTATATTATGTATACTTATACGTTATGTATGTATACCTCCGCCTACTAAGAGCACTTCTCTCTATAACGCTATTGACGTACCTAAATGTTGCCAAAGTGACCACTTTTCTGCTGTTCAAATGTTTCAGCTTAACAGTGTTACTGGAATCATAATCCTTACAAATGATGGCCACTGAAGATTAGGACAGGAAACTACAAAACGTATCGCTGTCGTATCAAATGAAACTACTGACCTTTGTGTTGAGTCCTGCACCGCAACGTTGTTCTACTGATCAATTCCTATTAGAGCAGCCACTGTTAACACGGGTTAGGTACATTTCTGTCGGATTTAGTGTTCGACTGGAGGCTCCGGTCGGTACTGAAAGTAGAATGGCGGAGGTGCGCGCGCAAACGATCGATGTCGATGCGCGAGTCGGCGGGCCAGCGCTGGCTTACGGACCAAAAACGCTTTAAAACGCTACACGCTCCATACTGATTTACTCCCTTTCTGTTCTAGACGGTGAAACGGCTCCAAACCGGGCTCCTTTCGACTTTTACGTCACTCAATGCGTACATTGAAGAGTATGTTAGCCACTGAATGGCGCTGGCTGCTGAGTCAACGCAATCCAACCATAGTTCTATAAACAATCGCGATCGCGCCCTTGGTGGGGCCCTTGTAAATAAAAAGATGTACGACACAAGCGCATGCTAGGAAATTAGAACGGAATCGGATTCCGCTGGACGGGAAGTTCTTAACTTTGGCTAAGTCCTCGTCTTTGACGCGTAATAACTAGATACATAATAGCATTTTAACCGCCTCTATGTCCTTTTTATATGCGAGTTTTATAACATGACGAATCTCATAAAAATATTGCTATGCAAAATTTATCTATGAGAAATTTTCATTTAACCGCGGTTTCTCAATATTTATACGTGTATACATAGGTACAATCTTTGAAATGTACACTCGCATTACTACACAAGACCATAAGATAAACAAACTAGGATGACAAAAACCAAGATGCTACGAAAATACGTATTTTAAAGTCTCCCCTGCATTTTAAGGTCAAAGATTTACGGATCAGTTTACTTATTTTCTAAGTGTTTGTATAGGTGCGTTGTTTATTTGTTCGTGACGTCACACATCGTAACGGCTCGGCTGTAATCCAGGACAAATGCGGGATTTTCGCGCAACAAATAATTGAGTGGCTGTTGTCCTCTCTAATTAACGTCAAATGGGTATCAAGATGTTGTTCTTTTGCTGAATTGATGCTTATAACTGCAAACTTGAAATTTAGAGTCATCTTGACTTTTAGTTTAGGGAGGGTATCACGTCATCAAGCATCAAATAATGTCAAACTGGCACAAGCCAAAAACGACCTTATTTTCATGTATACGGTAGTTTGTACCTTCTGCCAAAGTGACTTCATTTGTTCTTAGAGACCGGATTAAGTAATAACCATTGACGTATTAATTACATGGACACACAATCTGACGGAAAAAATGGCCCCCTCCCAACTAATGCAAAATCACAAATCGCATTAGTTGGGCGATCAGTCTCGTTTAGACCATGACACGTGACGGGTCTCAAAAATGACTTAATTTTCAGTGAAAAATGGCAGAAATAACAGCTATAAAATAAAGAAAAAGGTCGGAATATTCTTTTTTACGCAGATTCTATTGATTAATTAACGAATCCTATGTAAAATCAGAGCATATTTTAGATTAGAATTATTAACTTTGTCCCTACAAAATGCACCTCATCACAGAACAAAAATCTAAGGAGTCGCTATAGTTATATATTTTATTAATTAATAATTAAATAAAATTAAAAAAATAGGATAATTATTTATTGCACTCCTTAGTGCAATAAATAATTATCCTATTTTTTTTATTAAAATTCCCACGCGATCTTAAACAACGTGAAAAATTGAGGTCACGTTTAGTAAGAGACAGACGTCAAGAATAATTTCAGCCAAATAATTCGTCTCTCGTGTGTTCGTTCGGCATAATCATATACATATTTTTTATGTTTAATCAAAAGAAGCGTAAAAGTCTTTCACTCAACACAGCTTTATTATCTCAATAAAAACGTAAAAAAATGTCAATGTATACAAAAGAAGCGTAAAATGGTTATGTAGTATTTATGGTAGTAGGTATCTATACATAAATAGATATACACTGTCTCAGGTGCACGTCACATAGGATGCTGCGTTTAGTTACACGCGAGTTTAGGGCGAGAGTGGACGCATGACATTGCTATATGTGCGGCGGCGAGTGAGCCAGTGTTATGAACATATGCCTTTTACAGGCAGATCCTACAGGTTACATTAATAAATTAATAAAAAAATTGCTCTGTTGTCATTGTTTTATTTTGTCTCAGAGTCTAGACACTGTCAGTTTAAACCTTTGAACGCCAAGAACACCTAAAGACAATGTGTGCTGCCGTGCATACTACGCCACCGACTTTCACGCCACGCCATCAAACTTTAAAGGGTTAAAAATGTTAATATTTTGCACTTGCCTTACTCTCATTTCACATACTAGAACAAGATGAGTTTAGAAATCATAATATCATTATTACTGATCCCTTCTATGCAGTGTCGGGACCCTTTTATGCAGTTGTTAAATAAAAACGTAACTTAATTTGTTATTAACAATTTACGAGATTATTTAGTTCAAACAACAAATATATTTTAATACCTAAATAAAATAATAATGAAAATATTTTTAGTATCTAAAACTATTAAAATCTGCTCCATTCGTGCCATGTTCCAAGTTTGACAAGAGACATGAGTCAGAATACGCTAAAAAAGTTAATTTACACGAAAAATATTTGTGGTAATAAGTACGTAAGCCAATTTGACACTTAAACGTTTGAGTAAAGAGTTATTTTGTACGAAGTAATTATGTCGTTGTAAATTATAAATAAGCGTTATTGGCATCTACTTGAACATGACAGCAGTGCCACTTTTTTCGACAAATTTGTTCGGGTCTGTAGCTCTATTATAAATAATACCTCAATGGTAATAACAGAAAAAAACCGGCCAAGTGCGAGTCGGACTCGCGCACCGAGGGTTCCGTACAAACACTTTCCATCCCTAGGTGGTTAAGTTAAGTTTGCACCTGGTATGTATAGCGCCCCATATAAATTAGGTGCAAAGTTAGGTATTAATAGGTATTAAAAAAAAACTACTTACTAGATCTCGTTCAAAACAATTTTCGTTGGTAGTTTTTATAGTAATGTACATCATATGTTTTTTTTAGATTTTTCATTTTCTTATTTTAGAAGTTAGAGGGGGGGGGACCAACTTTTTTCCACTTTGGAAGCGTCTGTCACGCAAACTATTCGGTTTAGAAAAAAAATATTTTAGAAACCTCGATATCATTTTTGAAGACCTATCCATAGATACCCCACACGTATGTGTTTGATGAAAAAAAAAATTTTGAGTTTCTGTTCTAAGTATGGGGAGCCCCCAATATTTATTATTATTTTTTTATTTTTGCATCAAAATATTAATGCGGTTCACAGAATACATCTACCTACCAAGTTTTAACAGTATAGCTCTTATAGTTTCGGAAAAAAATGGCTGTGACATACGGACGGACAGACAGACGGACAGACAGACAGACATGACGAATCTATAAGGGTTCCGTTTTTTGCCATTTGGCTACGGAACCCTAAAAAGGTAATGAATTAGAAATGAGTTTCTGTCAAAAAAATTGTGACAAGATTTAATAGCCAACTGTACTTTTCTTTAAACATCCGTCAAAGACCGACTTGGTAGGATTGCTTTAATCTATAACAGAGTTCCTAGGGCCACCTTCCGGCTCCATCATCAGACCAGCTCCATGGTACCAAATTGTTGTATTATCATCAAAGTTAAGAAGGTATTCAAAATTTCAGGTCAATTGTTTGAAGATCGCTGCTACAAATTGAGTTGTAAAATTCCACCCGAAAATATATAGTTACATACATGCGTTGCAATTAAAATAAAAGCTTGTAGAAAATATAATTCAAACCTACTAACGACGGTTTCTGGGAAAGCCCCGTTACCATAACTACAAAGTTTAGTAATTGGGTGCCTTCAGGGTAAAACAGTGTATGTCCAAAGTCAGTAACTCTATTGAGGTAATTAGTGTACTTACATGGAAATAGTGTAGGTACTCATGTGGTATAATATGTGTAATAGCTTTCCGCCCACGACACAGGAGTTAAATTACACTTGATGACTAGTGACGTTTGTCCGCGAGATCATCACCTGTATATGTTTACTTTAACTATGAGCTCTATCCGTAACCGCTAACTATTTGATAGACGTAAATAATCTCAAGTTTTCGGTGTTGGACCGTTCCAATTTTTACGATTATTAATATACAATTGGTGTAGTACGTGTCTGCTTCTGACCAAACCGCCACAAACGGACGCCTAGGACACAATACACAATAACATCAATTCTCTATAATTAGCGCAAAAATCAAAACAGTCCCACAAAGAACATTTCGTCCCTAATATTTCATAAAGGGGTTCATTTTTGGAGGAGGAAACAGACGAGAACGAGATCTCGATTTTTATAACCCGGTTTTGTTAATTTTGGACCTCATTTGTATGCGATGCTATATTTACCAGGTGCAAACTTAACGTATATTATATCTTAGTCTGAACCATTTGTAAGATGATTCAATCAGAGATGGTACAATCTTTATCCATTACGTCACGTTCTTAGAAGGAAAATAATCATTCATACAAAAATGTGACGATCTGGAATCGTACAATGATATTATAAAGACCTCATATTGTAGGCTGAAAGAAGCGAAAAAGTATATTCAAAGTGGCATAAACGGGCTTTGGCGAAATCCCGCTCTGTCCCAAGCCGACTAGTGTTGGACGCGGTTACGTGGGATTGCGGGATTTACGGCCGGCCGCGGGGCGAGTTGAGATACAGAGTAGATAGTACAAGTAGGTACAGAGTCTCTTTCAAGTGCTCTTTCATATACTTAAATAGTAGTCATGTATACTGACCAAACTAATAAAAATAAACTAAAAAAAATATATAGTGAAATATTTTTTCTTTGAGCTTTGGTCTTTGTATCAATGGTTTAGTATATAAAATAAAATATAAATAAATATCGGACAACCTCACACAAATCGATCTAGTCCCAAATTAAGCTCAAGAAGGCTTGTGTTATGGGTACTGGACGACGATATACGTACTTATATATACTTAAATACATATAGAACAACCATGACCCAAGCACAAATATTCGAGTTCATCACATTTGCCCTGGCCGGGATTCGAGCCCGGGACCGCCGGCTCAATATAGTGATAATTACTCGTTAGCAATTTAGGAGCAACATGCTTTCGTAGCCAGTCGTAGCGATGTACATAGAAGAGTTGTGCGGTTGCGTCGGGATCATATTAAGAAATGAAGTAACTGGTTCTAAAATTCGATGCTTTACCTAGTGGCTTCGATAGAATAATTGGCAATGCACCCGTCTGGCCCGGGAAGCCGAGCCGTGGAGAAGTGGGTTCTGATCCCGCTCAAAGCATAACATTTTTATGGTTTTAAATTGTTTCGCTTTAGTATAAACATTTGGGCTTGCCACATTTCAGACAACCTCACATAAATTGATCTAGTACCAAAGTAAGCACTAGAAGGCTTGTGATAATTATAATCTTTAATTGTTCATGTAAGTTTCGTGACGCATTGAATTTTACTATAATGTCACGTAATTGTTTTTTTCTCAAACATGCAATGAAATGTCATTATAACAGGCTTCGAAGTATTAAGTTTCGGGCGGAACAACTCGAGAGAACTGTAAAGGAATTTCATAGAAAATTGAAGTTTTTTTTTTTACATGGCGTCTGTGTTCATGAACAGGCTAAACAGCTGAAGTATATTTTTTTTGAGTAGTGTATTTTTTTAATTCATTGCATATGTTTGAGAAAAGCACTATACATTGCAGTGAAAAGGGCTTGCCGGCTTCGTATCACTATCCGTCTATACCTACTCAGCCGGCAAGCTCTTATTTCCCGGCGTCTGCAGTAATGTACTATTATTCGTTGCGCCACTTGTGCTCCCGTAGAGTTTCGACACAACAATAACAATTACTTAAATTGGCCCCGTGTTTTCATTTACCTTCTCTTACAAGTGGTTTCATGTTAGCATGGACGTGTCAGTCCCAGGAGTACACAAGATTAACGTGCAGTCACAGAATAGATAATACAGGTACAGAAGGCACACTTCTATATTAAATACTGGGTGAGATAAAATAAGAACAAGAAGAAAGTTGATCCACCCAAACTCATTTTACGTAATTCACTCGTAATTTTTCGTCATTAATTCACCTTCTCAATCAGTTGCGGTCGTTTGGTGCCAGCTAAGTAGCCAATACTAACCAATACTCGCTAAGACAATTACCGATAAATATTTTCTAGTGTATGCTTGGCAATGGGGCGTCAAAAGTGAGCAACCTTTATATCTTCGTCGACAGAATTAAACTCCACAGGAGGCTATTGTACAATTCATTTCCCATTTATTGTTTTATGAGAGATCAAACAGAGATAATTAAATTTTACTTGTTAATAATGGTCGTCAAAGAAAACATAAATGGAATCGCGACATGAGAAAATGTTTTTAAAAATGTTAAAATTAAACAACTCACGTAATTTGTTTGGTTCGCTGTGATGTCATTTTTGTAACGTTGTGATGTCATTTAAATATTATCTTGGCATACAATATAAAATGAATGTTAAATGAAAGCTTTGGTATTTGGCCAACGATCGAATCCAGCATCTATACAGTCCGACCAAAAAGAGGAGAAATTAAAAAGTGGCAATACTGTAGTGTCCTCTCTTTCTAATCAATATAAGAAAACGGGGACGACACTACAATATTTCCACTTTTAATTTCTACTCTTTTTGGTCAGACTGCACCTACATCCAAAACCCGGGGTTTTCGGTGCACAGATGATTTAACATTGGGTGGGTGACAGTAGGCGCCAAATCATTCCCGGGGTATATACATCATAGAGTAAGTGTTTAATCTATGCTACTAGCTAACTAAATGTGTAGAACGGGTGGAGTGCAAATATTTTCAAGCTCTTAAATCGTCTACACCAGCGAGATGGAGATGATGCTAGAAAAACCCTTGTGCAGATATTTATGCGCCACTGTCTGTTTAAATAAATAAATATTATGGGACCATCATACACAAATCGACCTAGTCTCAAACTAAGCAAAGCTTGTACTATGAGTACTAGAAGACGATATACATAATATATAGATAACATCCATGACCCAAGAACAAATATTCAAGTTCATCACACAAATATTTGCCCCGGCCGGGATTCAAACCCGGGAGCGTCGATTCTGTAGGCAGGTGTCTGCAAACTGCGCGAATCGCGTCGTCAAGAAAGAGCTAAACCTGGAAGTTGTAGAGGAGTTGTTCATATATCTGGGCTCCTACATAGCTACCAACGGATCCTGTGAGAACAATATTAGAAAGCGGATTGGTATGACTGAGAGTGCTATGCCACAAATGGCCCCGGTATGTTCTGACAGAAACATCGCGAGGAAGACCAAGAAGCAGCTCGTCACCTCTCTCGTCTTATCAATATTTTTTCAAGGTGCATGGACGCTCCAAAAAGCCGACCGCCAGCTCATCGACGCCATCGACGCGTTTGAGATGTGATGCTGGAAGAAATAGTTCAGGACTCTCTAGACGGAACAACGAACCAAGGAGTCCATTCTTACCGACCTCAGGATCCCGATGAGGCACCATATGTATGCGGAGGAGTATCGAGTTCCTTGGCCACATTGCCAAAAAATTTAGAAAGCTGCTGCGTGCACAAGCAAGTTGTGTGGAAGACAGCCCAGAGGGAAAAGTCCAACACGTTGGTCGGACCAGATACGCTCTACCCCCAAGCCCTCAATTTACGATGCCATCCACGCAGCCCAGGATAGAGTAAGCTGGCGCAAAATAGTCCACGAAAAAAATATTTAGAGAGGCCACAACCCTCAGCATTGAGGATATCGACTAAAGGAGGAGAAGGTCTGTTTAACAAGAATTAATAACCCCTTGTGCAGATATCACTCCCACTTGTTTAAATAGATTTGAAAAATCCTAGTATTGATTAACTTACAGTTCCTACATATTATTGAGAGGCGTAAGTGACACGTGTATATATTTATGATTGGTAGATCTGTTAGATGTCTAAATACCATTCCATGTACATTTATTTTGAAACCCTGTGAATTTCATATATTTAAGAACTCGACTGTATTATTTTAAATGCGGGTGCCTGAGATAAAAGCACTGTAAATGCACAAAGAGCGCGCCCGAGCAAAGGCCAAAGTGGCGATAAAGAGGGACTTATTCTTAAACCTACTTATCTCTATTTTAGTTAAAATCTACGAAACGGGTGCCTCAAGTCTGTGACTTGGAATACTAGTTTTTAGAAAATTACTGAAGACATGTCTGAAAGATAGAGAGAGATGATTTAAACTTACACGATTTTCCCACATTATTGTAACAAAACTCCAAGAGCCAAGCTTCTGACTCTACACGCCCTAACTCTACAAGGCTTAACTTAACAAACTCTACAACTTAGTCAAAATATGTGGCTTGGCCATTTCGCTACATTTTCTCATGGGCGTGAGGATAAAAATTTATTCACCGTTCTTTACTTTTCTGTTACAATAGTTACCGTAGTATTTAGTGCATTTTACTAGTGGATTTTTCAGGTAAACACTTTCACGGGCAGCACGTCGAGAGGCGTACATTAGGACCCACGTGATGCGACACCACGTCTGTGTACAGTATTTTTTTTTCCCAAAACAAACGTTTGTCTACGACGTTTGTAGACGGACATTTCTCAAACTATTTATATGGGCAAACACCAAGTGCCGTTTTAGGCTGGAAATGAGTTTAGTCTGTGCTCCAGAATACAATTTTCAAAATGGTGTCTGGGATAAAAACGTGTTAACTTTTTCGGTTTACTGTTTAATTTTGAAAGCACTTCAGCAACTGGAATGTCCAAATGTTGTACTACCGTGAAATCAAAGTGAGGTTTGAAAAGGACCACAAATCATTACAGATCAATACGAGTTGAGCTTCGAATGCTCGCCGAGTGCGTTTGATACTGCTGAGACTGTATACAGGGTGGGACGTATTACTTAATGGCCCAGAATGAGAAAAAGCGACTACCACAATTTTTACTAACAAGAAAACTTTCTCTGTTATGTGAAATCTCTACTTGCCCTTAATAAAATAATAAATTGAATCAAAAGTTTTCTTCAATTTCTAACTTAGTACCTATTACCCTGTTCGTGGTTGATCTGACAGACAATTTTGATAAATTTTAACAAAAGGGTTGATTAAGTATCAAATTGTAGTCGCGGTGACGAAGTAGCAAGACAATGACAACAATGGGGTGTCGTTGGAGAGTATTTAAAAATGTTATAAGTGTAACAAATTTAAAAATACTTAATTTAATGATTCAGCGATCCCCTTGCGTCGTATCAAACAATCAAGTGCCCTTTGCATATAGCTAAAAGTATAAATATAAAAACGTAAATACATACGTAATGTACTTACGTATGGTAAATTTCATCCATTTTGGTATGTTTTTTTACTGCCGGTATCGAAATAATTTGAAAAGTTAGTCCTCCGTGTCCTAAGATAATTTTCGCGTAGCGGCAATGGTTCGAGCTGCCTTTACAGACCCATATTAAGTTTCACCCTGTATTAGGTCGTAGGGTAGGTAGTGTAGGAACATGGTTATAGAGGTAGAAGCACACTTATTTTACACCCGAGTAACCGGTGAAGGACGCTCGATATTCCTTCGTATCCCGCCACCAGGAGTTCTGGGTATTGATTATTTTGTTTTGTTACTGTGTCACACCGTGGTTAAGTGTTCATAGAACCCACAAATCGAGCTGAAATAGTTTAGTGCTGAAATCAACATTTAATGTTTACTCAGAATTGTGTACTGTTGACGTAGTGTTACCCGGTCATCCCACGGGAACACTAATTTTTTTCTGAATAAAAAGTAGCCTATGTGTTAATACAGGGTGCAGGTGCACAGCTACCGGTCGAGCGTGAGAAAGTAACAAAGATAGAAACATACAAACACACTCACGAACTATCGCCTTTATAATATTAGTGTGAATACAGGGCGTTGGTAATACAATGTTACTTACATTCTATTAGGTTTTTAGTTTTTAAATGCGGTAGTTTTTAACTGTGGCAATCAGTTACAATTATATTGATGGTGTGCTCACGCGTTCATTGTGTGCGCGGACCTTTATTAACAAGATTGGGTATGTCAGTCACACAAGAGCACACAAGCGCCGCCAACAACGGAGTTGAAGCAGTCGCCGTGGTCGAAAACGGCCGAGGAGAGAATAATAATTATGTAACCGTGTTATTCTTTAAAATTTTATGTATATCATATTCTTGTGAATTTCCATTTCATTCTAAAATCCATATAAATAAAAAATCTTTGAGAGCATTGATACATCCACGTAAAAGCATAGCAAACAAGATTAGGTAAATTTCATGACTTTGTTTATTTTGCGCGTTTAATTTACAAATGCAAACACTCGTAAATTTTCATATAATTTGCAAACGTGTTGCCTCTGGATTAGCTATTTATATTTAGCAAAGCTTATGATTATCATTTATCAGACTCAATTTGTATTAATCTACGTACTGTCAGTGAGTTCTGAGCGAAGAGTGAAAACTTAGAGGACCTTATCACTCTTACGTGATCCAGCGTAAGAGCGAGCGAGACAGGTATAAAATGCGAATCGCATTCTGACAGCTCACTGTGCGTCGTTTTTAGAGTTCTGTCACCGAGTTAAACACTATTAAGGGTTCTTTATTTCGATTCAGGAGCGTGATTGTATTTGCGTACGTCTGCAGGGCTA
Organism: Apotomis capreana; assembly: GCA_947623375.1. Taxonomy (NCBI): domain Eukaryota; kingdom Metazoa; phylum Arthropoda; class Insecta; order Lepidoptera; family Tortricidae; genus Apotomis; species Apotomis capreana. The sequence goes on from OX392499.1 coordinate 5,391,707, forward strand.
GCATATTTATCTTGCTCTGTCTTTGTTTTTTTTCCTGCTTTCTTGTTTTTTTTTCCTGCTTTCGTTTCCAATCGCACACGGCGACAAGATTGAGGATTGATATCACGTTGTACGGTGAGGTGAGAAAATCGTCCTTTTTGTAGTGATAGCGATTTACAAAACACCACGGGGACTATCGGGCCTTGACCCAAAAGGGGCTATATACGCTTTAAATTGAATTCTTCATTAGCCATTCACTCACACGTTAGTTCTCTGCACAATACGCTATCAATACTACACATTGAACAACCAAAATGAATAAATAACGATCAACGAAACTTGAAGGCATGCGGCCATCTTGAGCCACGGATCGGAAGTCTTGCTCTGTCTTGCTCGCTCGGTATTGAAAGGAACGTGACAGGTAGTATTTGTCTTGCGATAAAGAGTCGCGTGTCAAACTTATGCTAGACGTACTGTTGTGGTACTAATCGGCATAGAGTGGTGAGCCATGCCGCCAGCCCGCCATATAAAAAATGACAAGCGCGAGCGATGTCCAATATTGTTACAGTTGCCGGCAAACTTTTTAAGCATAACCTTGACTGCGCAGTAGCCGATTTACGTACAAATATCCAGGCGCAGATCCACTATTTTTGTTCAAAAAGTTTCCCGGCAGCTAAACATTGAGCCATTTCTTCCAAATGAGTAATTTAAAAAAAAAAAAAATTACAAAGTTAAAGGATCAATAAAAACAAAATTACGATCGCGTCTTTTGTGTTACGAAAGTTACTCATACAAAAGATACGGGTAACTATCGTTACACAAAGGAATTAATTAAATTTTGTTTTAATTAAAGCCTTTAACTGTGTACATGTTTTTTTAGGGTTCCGTAGTCAACTAGGAACCCTTATAGTTTCGCCATGTCCGTCTGTCGGTCCGTGCGCGGCTTGGCTCCGTGATCATTAGTATATTAGAAGGCTGAAAATTGGTATGTTTATGTGTAGGTATTTATGACGCCAACACAGTAAAACAGTAAAATAAAAACTAAAAAAAAACTTTTTTTCGGGTACCTCTCGTACACCTAAAGTGGGTGAATTTTTTTTCGTTCCAACACTAGTGTGTGGGGTGTCGTTGAATAGGTCTTGTAAAAATAATAGGGGTCTTCAAACATTATTTTTTGATAGTCAGCAGTTTTGTAAATATTCGCTCCGGAAATCCAAAAAATAGCGTCCCTATCCGGGTCAAAAAATGATGGAAAAAATAATGAAAACGAGGCCTTATAAGTACTTCCAATGAAAACTATATTGAATGAAATCGGTCGAGCCGTTTTTGAGTTATCGCAGCATTTCATAATTTTCTTTAAAATGACGTAGGTGTCGCACGGTGTCCATATATTTCGAACGTCACCTGGCGCGTATAATCGATAACTTCCAGAAGGTAATAAGTAATTACAGTTACTTTGGCGTTTACGACCTTTTATAGAGCTTGAAATCTTTCTCGTAATTTAAACCTCGGGCTTAAAACCGCTGTTTTAATCCCATCTATTGTGAAGGATGGGCATCTACGGAACCCTACACTGAGCATGGCCCGACATGCTCTTGGCCGGTTTTAGGTTAATGTGCAAACTACAAAAAGAAAAGTGCGCTGTGCCCAATTGTTTGTCGCCTACGCTATTTTAGAATGAGAAACGTCCCAAAAGAATCATAGATTGAGAAATTTTTGAAAATGTAAAAATGTGGTAATATTTAATTTTTTGTCCTAAGTAACCATATTTTTTCGATATAATGGGGAAAAGGCCAGGTTAAAAAATGAAATGATGTCAATTGGAGGTACGAGTAGATCACAGCCTCAACGAATCAGAGCCTGTAGTTGATTTCCGATGGCACCAGAAACAGGACTCCAAGCGTAATAGCAACAAGTTCAGTCAGGCGTCATATTATAGTTTTAAGTGTTGTTTATGAGACTGCCCCCAGTTATTAGGCGTAGGTACGTCTGGCGCGTGGGCGGGCGACGACGCGGCGATGCCTCCTGAGACTGAAATATTCTATAAATAAATCTTATTTCACCATTGATAGGTACAAAGTTCTGAGCATAAAGAAAAATTTTAATGCGGTAACTTGGTGGAAGACACCGGGTATCGAACCCGGTACCTCTGGATTGCCGGTCCAGCGCGTTATCCTTTCCACCACCGTAACGCCCAAGCAACCTTCCAAATTTCTCCTTATGCTTTGTGTGGCATTGGAATATTTGACGACGCGGTGGCGCAGTGATTAAGCAGCTGCCTACTGAGCCGACGGTCCTGGGTTCGAATCGGGATCAAGCCCCCTACAACGGCAAATATTTATGTCATTGAACTCGAATATTTGTGTCTGGATCATGGATGCTATTTGTATTTATCTATATAAGTATGTTTATTGTTTATCGTCGTCTAGTGTTCATAACACAAGCCTACTAGAGCTTACTGTGGGGCTAGATTGATTTGTGTGAGGTTGTCTGATATTTATTATTATTATTAATATCGAGATGCGAGAGTCGTTAAATGTTTTACTCGGTCGCGGAAAAATGGGCGTAAACCTAACAAACCATGCTCAATTTCCACAAATATCAGTCAAGAATATAAATTAACTAGACATTGATTTGTAAATTTATACCTTTTTGATGTACGTACCTATGGAAAAGATCAGAATCGCCATAATCTATTTCTTGTTTTCATCTTACTTCTATTGATTTGTGTATTAGGTAACTAAGTAATAAATTGAGATGTCTGGAATGAATCCAAGAGTCTGGTGAGACGACATGTCCTTGACGGGGCGGGGCCGGCTTAAAGCCTACTCTGATAAGTGCTACAGAGGTGCTTCTATACGTCTAACTATATGACTAAGAGTAAATTTTAGGGTTCCGTACCCAAAGGGTAAAACCGGCCAAGAGCATGTCGGACCACGCTCAGTGTAGGGTTCTGTAGCTGCCCAATTTTCACAATAGTCGGGCTTAAAACGAGCCGAGGGTTAAATTACGAGAAAGATTTTAAGCTCTATGAAAACGTCGTAAACGCCAAAGTAACTCTAATTACTTATTACCTTCTGGAAGATATCAATTATACGCGCCAGGTTGAGCTAAATGTTTTTTTACAGTATGGCACTTAACTAATATGTGTAACGTTCGAAGTATAAGGACACCGCGCGGCACTTACGTCATTTTAAAGAAAATTATGATTTTTGCGATAACTCAAATACGGCTCGACCGATTTTATTAAATAATACTTTTCATTGAAAGTGCTCAGCTTAATTTTATGAATTTTTCCATAATTTTTTGACCCGTAGTTAAAAAGTTAGAGGGGGAACACTATTGTTTGGATTTCTGGAGCGAATATTTGGCGAATGGTTGACTGGTAGAGAATGCCTTATGGCATTAAGTCCGCCATTTGTACACTCTTTGTTTTGTGCAATAAAGTTTAAATAAATAAAATAAATAAATATTTACAAAACTGCTGACTATCAAAAAATTATGTTAGAAGACCCCTATTATTTTTAAAATACCTATTCAACGACACCCCACACACTAGTGTTGGAACGAAAAAAATAAACACCCCCTCTTTCGGTGTACCGGAGGATTTTTTTTTCAGTTTTTATTCTACCGTTTTGTCGGCGTGATACATACAAATATGCATACCAAATTTCAGCTTTCTAGTACTAATTATCATGGAGCTAAGCCGCGGACGGACAGACAGACAGACAGATAGACGGACATGGCGAAACTATAAGGGTTCCTAGTCGACTACGGAACCCTAAAAACGGGACCTTATAACTAAGACCTTAAACGGGACCCTATTGTAATGTAGTTTTATATAACTTATGGCACTCCCGGTCCTTTAGCATATCCCAACTAGCAAAACTGAAACAAATTTAGCTGTAAATCAGTGACAGACGCAGTTTTATATCCGTGATAGAAACATCTCTATCACTTGGAAGTGGCCCCAGTTTTACAGCTATTTGATGATATATCATGTCTATTTTGGCACCGCACGTCACTACTTTGATGTATATCCATGATACTACAATGTTTTATGAATCTCTTTAGCGTTACACCAATGGTGCCTGAATCACTATATCACTAAATTATGATAAGAAAGTAACAGCAATGCTGATATAGAGCTGTTTGTTGTTATATTGTTATTAGGGATTCTTTTATATCGCATATCGTTAGTGCTAAATACTGAGTGTTATGTGTAAATAAAGGTGTATGAAAAAAAATACCTTACAATTAACAGTTTTGTAAGTATAATAAAATAGCAAACTATTTTTGTGTTAGTAAGTAGTGTCAGGTTGCTGTTAGGTGCGTGCATAACGGGTAATTTATCATGCGCTCAAAATTTTATTGATGAAATAATAGCATAATTATTGCTATAAATGAGGTTACAACAGCTGATATACATCTATTTAGCGTTCTATTAGTAAGAATAATGTTTATATGTCACTGATGATATAAAAGGTCTTAAAAAGTGTATTTGCAACTGTTTAGTGTTAATGTAGATCTTTAAACAACTTTATGCTGCTGGTGTTAAGGAAACGCCATTATATGATACTTTAGACGCATATCAGCTGCGTTATGTTCTTATATATCTCAAGTTAGCTCCATTGTGCACTGATATATCACCAGCGATATTACAGCGCATTGAAAGCCACAATACAGTTACTTAGCTGTATACAGGCACTGTATATATCTGATATGCAACGAAATTGCTCTAAATCACAGTTAGGGATACTGTTGTGCAGCTGTGTTATATGAGCCGTATTAAGAAGTCCAGTAAACGTTTATGTCATCAATTCTTATCACGATATAGCTGTATAAGATTATGATGATACAAGTCGCCAATATACAACATAGCAGCTCCGAGTTGCTATTTTATGACTTTTATATCATTATTTAGTGTTAAAACATTTTATTTTATCACTACTTTGCTAGTACTAGTGTTAACCGTAAAAGTCATCTACAACCGACTGCTGAGTTTTTTCAATAGATATAACATACTGCACAATAATCAATACGGATTCCGAAAGCGGAGATCCACTATCTTAGCTATATGTGAGTTAATTAGCGATATTACAACATACAGAGACAAAACAACGCCAGTAACCACGATTTTCATGGACATGTCTAAAGCATTCGACTGTGTTTCGCATCAAATTCTTCTTAATAAACTACGTCACTACGGCAACGGCATACGAGGTAACTGCTTTAATTGGTTACAGACATACTTATCTGATAGAACACAAATTACTGAAGTGCGTTACTATTGTGAAAAAACAAGAACTTTAACTAAAGTTCTCTCAGATCGAGCCGATGTCACCATGGGAGTTCCTCAAGGCAGTATATTGGGACCTTTATTATTTTTAATCTATATTAACGACCTTCCCAACGCCACTAATAAAAAGGTCCTTATTTTCGCCGATGACTGTTCTGTGATTATTCCGTGCGAGGATCCCGCAATCTATCAGTCAGAAGCAAATCTAGTATTTAATGACATAAACGTGTGGCTGCTAAAAAATAAACTAAAAGTAAACATCGGCAAAACCAAATATATAGAATTCTATGCACCACAGGCTAAACCCAAAGACATTGTAATTGAATATAATCTGGAACCTATAGAGAGTGTGAAAACGATACGATTTCTTGGCGTCATGCTAGATTGCCATTGTAATTGGGAGTCACATATTGAAAGTGTAATCAATAAATTAAATAGATTTGTGTTTGCTCTGCGTAGGTTAACACAGGTGGTTTCACAAAAGTCAGCCCTACTTGCATTTCATGGACATGTAATGTCTCATCTTCATCTCCGATATGGTCTTATCCTATGGGGCAACTCCACCTATGCACATCGAGCATTTTTAATACAAAAAAAGTGTATTAGAGCAATTTGCAATGCTAATTATACTGATTCTTGTAAGCCATTATTTAAAAAACTAAGCATCCTTCCATTACCTTCAATGTACATATATGAGATGTGTCTTTTTGTGAAAATTAATATACACAAGTATAAAGTCATGGCATCCAACCCAAGGTCGACGTCCAAACACCATGGATTTAATCTTTGTTACCCTAGCCATAACTCTGCTCACTTCAAAAAGAGTATATCATATACGTATGTCAGTAAAAATTTTCAATCATTTGCCAGAGGATATAAAAGTACTCGATTTTCCAGAATTTAAAAATAAATTATATGATTGGTGTATAAATAAAATGTATTATAGTGTAAATGAACATTTCGAAATTCCCAATGCTCTTTATTAATTTTATTGAATATCTGGACATTTGTAATAATTTTTTAATCCTCTGACATATTAGTTTATTTTTTGTGTTTGTTTATTTTGTATAAGTAGGTGCTTAATTAATTGATAATCATTATATTCTGACATTTATTACCATTAGTTAGCATGAAACTGAAACTGATGTCATTCATTTATCGTAATTTATTATTGAGAGTAATTTTAGCAATTGTAGATGCATAGAAGCAAAAGTAAAATATTGTACGCCAACTCTGGCTGATTGTGACGGACATAGAATTTTGTAACACCTTATTGTAACCACTCACTTTCTGACAATAAATCATTCTATTCTATTCTATTCTAACCATAATATGCTTTGTGTTGTGACTGTTTATTGCCTCAATAAAAAAAAGACTCCGCTGTCCGTCCGTCTGTCTGTCTGTCTGTCTGTCCGTCTGTCACCAGGTTGTATATTATAAACCGTGATAGCTAGACATTTAATTTTTTCACAGATGATGTATGCTATAACAACAAATACTAATAACAAAAACCAAACATATTTAAGTGGGGCTCCCATACAACAAACGTGATCAGTTGCGTTAACTTTGCACCTCAATTGTATGCGGCGCCGTAAATACCAAGTGCAAACTTAACTTAACCCGGCCAGTTAAGATGGGAAGTGTTTGTACGGAACCCTCGGTGCGCGAGTCCGACTCGCACTTGGCCGGTTTTTTCAATCATGCAAGTAAATATTGTCGTTGTGTTCCTAATAAATAGGCTTCGGAAGTATCCCATGTCAATCTCATTCTATATCTATATTGCCGGAGTAGGCCAGCAAACCAACCTTCTTTTATTTCAATATCAATTTACGACATTATTTTTTTGCCGTTTTTCTTTAATATTTCATTGCATGTTTAAAAAAAACACTATACAAGCTTTGGCACGAACAGGAACTGCCGGTATCGTATGTCCCCAGACCTATATCTCGGCAACAGACAGCCGTCTATAACTACACGGCCGGCCCCAATTTCACGGCGTCTGCAGTGATGTACATACTATTTTCAAAATGAATTAATATAAAACCTTGTCTCACAAAATTAAAAATTAATAGATAATCAGTTTTATATTGATGCTTTATATCTCTCTTTTCCTGGCAATTTGTCCAACATGGTGGTAGGGTCACCTTGCCTATCTTCCTCCTTCACTTCGCCCTGTCACTGTCATCTTTGGGAACATTGCGTTCCTTCATGTCTGCCAGAAACACATTTATTCGGGTGCTCTTAGGTCTCCCTTTAGATCCTTTCCTGGCGACAGAGAAATCAGACTTGGGTTTCAACGAAATTTAGTGCTCTCCTCTTGACAAGTCCATACCACCTTTTTTTATACTACGACGGTGGCAAACAAGCATGCAGCCCGCCTGATTTTAAGCATTTACCGCCTCCTATGGACGCTTGCGATGCCAGGAGCATCACACGCGCTTTTCCGACCCTTTAAGAACCTATTTACTCCCCTCTTGAAGAACCGTACACTGTAGCCCCCGGGGAAAACCTCGGCAGGGAGCTCATTCCGCACATGCGGAGTGTTCACGGTAGGAAATTTCTCTGGAACCGCACAGTTCTCGACCATTTAGGCTTGCCGATGGCGAGCAGTGCGATGGGATGCTACCTCATCCTGCTTTCCTCCGGCTTTGCGATGTCGCGTACTCTCAGGCTTACTTTTTACCCAACCACTGAAAAGCTGAATATTCTATTGAGTACAGTTATGGCCTTGTATCTTCCCCACGGGAACGAAGTTACGCCTTCTAGTTAGTTATTAATGAGTTCCTTTAATCCCTACAGAGTTGACCCGAGCTTCAGGTATCCTGTGATACCGGGCCACCTGAGCACAAAGTGCGAGTTAGTCCTTGATTATACCACAAGTGTACCGTATTAAAATTTTGTGAGACATATTTTATTATTGTATTAACCAGTTTACACTCACGTGCAGTTGTCAGGAACGGCCCGACATGTTTCGAACTCGTACGGAGCTCTTCATCAGGGACTGCTATCCGTACACCGGCGCGGCAACTTTGTCTCTAAGTTTTAATCTTGTGTGACAAAGTTGCCGTTAAACAAGTATACTTGGTGTAATCGTTAAGTGTGACCAGTCGATTATTCTGGTTAGAATAAAGAAATATTAACGGAAAATCTTACTGAAGTCGACCAAGTCCCAAACTAAGCAAAGCTTGCCTTAAGAGGCCTAATTCCTTTTATTTTTTTTTTCATTTTGTGACAAATACCTATATTGATAATTTCAACCAACGTTTTGAAGTAATTAATACTTTTGCCCGAGTTCTAGGTGGTAACATAGCTATTTCATTCTTTCATTGCGTGCAGTCGGAAATAAGTTGAATAAACTAATTATTTTCCGCGTGAATTTCGTCAATTTAGAGGAGTTTTTGAAACAAAAAATATCAATGAAAATTCAAACTGTAGGTTTCAAATATATACCAATAAATTCCAATAGCCCTGTTCTAGGTAGTACCATCAATAATATGTTAAAACATTTTTGATCACAGAGAAAAATGTCTAAAACAATCAGCATTTTAAAAGGAATAGGGCCACATAATTTAATTGCCTTTTGTGTGGTTTTATATGTGTTATAATTACGGAGTTAGGAACGTTAAGTTTTTTTAAGACAATTAAGTATATGAGTTATTAATTTATTGTAGGTACATTATGTCAGTTTATATTTTCCTTATCTTAATAAAACTCGAATACAATTAAATCGCATTTTTTCCGATTCTCGAGGATCGGTAAACCGCATCTCTTTAATTTTTCCTTACCATGTTATATCCAAATATTTTTTTTTATGTTTTACGCCATGATATATTGCAATTTTATTGGCTGAACGGTATCTGCCTTTAAAACTCAGTTACAGCCAGACTTCCACGGATGGTTATAAGATACTCTTTACTCGACTACGGAGAATCGGATATGAGGGGTTGGGTATAACACTTTCCGTCACCCGGACAATTTTGCCACCTTTGTTATTAAAAAGATCCTCTAATTCCCTGCAGTGTCGACCGAGTATGACGATGAGTTTCACTTTTCCTGGGACACTATACCATACAATACAACAATTCTTTATTGCATCAACAAGTAAAATGTTACAATTGAAACCTTAATTTATAAATGGTAGACAATAGGCCCCTTATCGCTGAAGAGCTATTCATTAACATTGGCGTATCTAAGATAATTTTTCAGACGGGGCCTGGGTAGGCCTGGCCATCGCCTATGAGATGAAGTGGTGAATTTCTATCGGTAATCTAAAATCCTCAGGTGGGCGTCAGACCATATTTGGGTGGGCACTGCCCACCCGGCCAAATATTTATCGGCCCACCTAGTGCAGGTTAGTTTTATTATACAACTTTTTAATAACGACACAATACATTAATGTCTTCTGCGAGACAAATGACTGTTCTGTACCCTGTACTGAAAATAAACGTTTAATCTCCTGGACAGAGCGTGGATTCATTTGGGGATTCGGGCTGGAATATTTTTACGGCAAAATATACATTCTTGTTGATTTATCTAAGGGCTATTTAGAGATATTTACTAATTTATGACTGTATAATATTACGTATTAAGGGCGAATACGTAGTTTATTTGTTAATAAACATTGCTAATTCCTTTCCCGCATGTAGTGGTGTGCAAAATTGATGATAATATTTAAGGTGCTTCTTTTTCCTGATATAAGTAGAGGTAGAACGCCATATACGCCGACCTTACGCCATTTTCTGCCAGGCACAAGTTAAATAGGTAGTTTTTAAAAGCTTTTATTTAACTTGTTATGTATGTATGTATGTAAGTATGTTTGTTCGGGTGGAATCTTGCAACTCAATTTTGAAGCACATATCGTCAACCGATTGAGCTGAAATTTTACATACTTACTTAACATTGATGCACAGACCACCCCCACTAGACGGAGCATGTAAGGCACATGTAAGGAAACCCGCGCGCACCAACGATATGGTACGGCAGAACATTAAAGTATCAACATGGCGGCCACCGCCGTTTAGTTGCGTCCATGTTTATGAGGTCTCTCTACACCACTTAACACTACAATTTACCATGTTATTTATTTAATTTCTTTTTTCGTTTACGTACGGTACGCATGGATCATAAACATGGACGCAACTAAACGGTGGCCGCCGTGTTGATACTTTAATGTTCTGCCGTACCATATCGTTGGTGCGCGCGGGTCGCCTTACATGCTCCGTCTAGTGGGAGTTGTCTGTGCATTGATGACAATACAATAATATACCATAGGAACTCTTTAATAGAAAAAGCAATCCTACCGAGTTTGGGCTCTTTAGAATCGTCTCAGTGAGCAATTTGATGGATATCCAGAGAAAAGTACAGTCAGTTATAAAAGCTTGTCACTAAAATGATTTTTTTGACAGAAACTTATTTATAGAAAATGTCAGTCACTACAACTTTAGCCATAGTCAGGGGTGTACCTTTGCGCTTAACACTGACCATGTTCATACTCGTATTTTTTATCATATACCAATATACATATAATATGTGAGCAAAAATATGAAGATTATATCCTATGTATCAGCATCATGTGTCAATTGAGCATGGATTTCCACTTCTCAGATATTTTCCAGCAATCTTAATTAGCTTTTTAAACAAACTCAATTAACCATTAAATAGAATCTGCTTCCTTTCCTAACATCCCTCTAAACATGAACAAATAAACAATTTTAGGCTATATTTGGCGAAACCCTCCCACTATATTTATCCCAGCTGGGGGCCGCTGATCCGTGCCCTTGGAATCTATAATTCAGCGCGAGGGTAGGTGACGCTTGGCACGTTTAACAGGCAGTTATGATGCCGGTGGGCGAGATATGCAGGCCATCCTTGCTTTACTTGTAGGTAACGAAGGAGACAGCATGCTTGCCTAGTCTCGGCGAGATTGTACTTTGTACTGGTATTATTACATATCGTTCTAATTCTAATTTTAAAATATGGCTTCCATCAGAGTTAATGATGATTTCGCCAATTTCGAGTTTGCTCGTAGAGCATGCCGTTGTTCGGTGAGGTTTTGCTTTTTGTAAAGTGATAGCGATTTACAAAAAAACACGCGGACTATCGGGCCTTGACCCAGGAAGGGCTATGAACGCTTCAAGTTGAATTCTTCATTAGCTATTCACTCAACGTTAGATCACTGCACAATACGCTATCAATACTACACATTGAATAATAAAAATGAATAAATAACGAACAACAAAACTTAAACGCATGCGGCCATCTTGAGTCACGGACCGGAAGCTCTACATATCGTTCGATATCTTACTTACGTGCGAAATTTGTCAAATTTGATTGCAAATTTGACAATTCATTTCGAACTAAACGTTATCTCGACTGATATGAGAATACTTATTTTTTATTAAAGCAGTAACGTCTGCTAACGTAAACTAAATGTTTACAAATGAAGCGAAAATTGAAAAATTTTAATGATTCGGACAGGATTCGAACCTGCGTTTCCAACGGCTTTCCGGGCCAACACTGGCGTCCTCCCAATTGGACCACCGAATCAGATGTCAGAGTCATTGAATTTTTCAACCAGTTGCTTCGACATGCCTTAGGGTGGCATCGTAGCGCCATCTACCGTAAAGATTTAGACTTTATCGTCGGCACCATCGTCTCAAATTTGTTGAGAATCGATAGTAACGATGTGCTACACCCAAAATACTTATTTTTTATTAAAGCAGTAACGTCTGCTAACGTAAACTAAATGTTTACAAATGAAGCGAAAATTGAAAAATTTAATGATTCGGACAGGATTCGAACCTGCGTTTCCAACGGCTTTCCGGGCCAACACTGGCGTCCTCCCAATTGGACCACCGAATCAGATGTCAGAGTCATTGAATTTTTCAACCAGTTGCTTCGACATGCCTTAGGGTGGCATCGTAGCGCCATCTACCGTAAAGATTTAGACTTTATCGTCGGCACCATCGTCTCAAATTTGTTGAGAATCGATAGTAACGATGTGCTACACCCAAAATACTTATTTTTTATTAAAGCAGTAACGTCTGCTAACGTAAACTAAATGTTTACAAATGAAGCGAAAATTGAAAAATTTAATGATTCGGACAGGATTCGAACCTGCGTTTCCAACGGCTTTCCGGGCCAACACTGGCGTCCTCCCAATTGGACCACCGAATCAGATGTCAGAGTCATTGAATTTTTCAACCAGTTGCTTCGACATGCCTTAGGGTGGCATCGTAGCGCCATCTACCGTAAAGATTTAGACTTTATCGTATGAGAATAGAGTTCAAATAAAATTTCTTTGTTTTCAAGAGACATTCGTAATTTGAATAAATAATATTATCGAAATCGATGTTATTATTTCGATACCTCCTACGTATACTGATACAAGTGCAAAATCACGATTTTACAGGACGGCTGTTCAAAGGTATGAAGTGCCATAACTAACTCATACGTTGAAATAATGTAATGAAAGTTTCAAATACTTTTAATGAATATATTTTCCTTAAATCTACATATTTACTATTTCAAAATTAATTGTACTTTTAGTAAAACAGGTAGTTATACCAGTATACGTGAAATTTACTAGTTCTAAGTTTTTGGTATACTGATACAACTACCACTTGATCCAGTATATGTCGTAAACTATGATTAGATGAATATGGATAATTATATTATTATTATGCCTATTATGGACATGTATCATTTATTAGATATATAAACAAACTCATAGCTCGTGTTTGAATGGATCTGATCGGTTAGTTTCATCTGATTTGTGACTTGTACCAGTATACGCCTGAATCATTCCGTTATGTACCAGTATACTGTTAAGGTTATTTTGTATGTTATGTCCAATATAGTAAGTTCAGAGGTTGGTATTTAGGATATTTAAGCAAATTACGTTTGAAAGACAATAAATAAAGCAAATTTACACTAAAATTACGTTTATTTAAAAGGTAATTAAAATCACAGCCCGCATTTAGGGAATGGTGTTTTTGTCTTTGTTACAGCGGTATTATCAACATTATTACTGTTTTAATATTTATATAAAGTAGATTCCGGTTCCTATTTTGTCCATCAGAATTGTCAGACCAAAACCTGAATTCATCTACATCATCTTGAAGTATTAATTTAATTAAGTCAAATAATTTGTCATTTAGTCATGTCAACAGTACCTAACAAGTAGCATTCCCAAACCAAATGCTGTTAAGTTTTTATTGTAATAAAACATGCTTATATTACCGTGAGGAGATGACAAGGTTTTTGAAGGTCGAATACAGCAGTCGCATTTTTTTGTTAAGTTTGAGTTTTTTTTTCCTATTTATTTCAAATCTTTTTCCTCCATGTGCCAATGTGATTGGATGTTTGTTTTTCAGTAGGTGTTTTCAAATTCTCGTAAATGTGACAAGCGTCAACTTAATATTTTGACTGAAAATATCACGGTATTATCGAACAGACTAAGCTTGCGCTTCGTATTTGGTAGAATTAAACGACTCCTTGTACAAATTAGGTATACATTTCAATCAAATTCAAACAGCCGCCAGCAAAAATGTGTGTGATGAACTTGAATATTTATTCCTGGTCATGGATGTTATCTCTACATGTACTTTATAAAGTATGTATATATATTATCGTCATCTTCTACCCATAGTACAAGCTTTACTTTGCTTGGGACACTGGGTCGATTCGTGTAAGATGGTCCCTTAAAATTTATTTATTATTTAAAAAAAAACCGGTCAGACACTAAAATTTAATGTAATTTTTGTCTTATATGTTTATTATTTATTTTCTTGGCTTGTTTTTCCCGTATTTATTTTTTTATTTAAACTCATGATTAGATTTTTACTTTCTTTGTTCGTTGATCCAAATATTTTTTAAATTACCTACATGTAAGTTACCGACATCTTTTTTGCTATTTTACTTTACAATTGCCTGTCGTGCCAACTAAGCAGCTGCCATCTCTAAATTCGCCGAATACGGACAAAGACTTAAAAACCCGGACATTTGGCGTAACTTGGATTTCCCCCATTAATAAAAAAAAAAAAAAAATTGCTTTATTATTTATTGACATTAAGCCCCGGACAGCCCCCGGACGGCTTCAAACTAGGACAAATCCGGGGTAACCCGGTCGGATAGCAGCCCTAGTGGTGACTCTGGTTTACTGTAGGTAATGGCGACATATGGCTATGATTGTACTCCAAACAACCATCGGTACTGATTGGAGAAAACTGTATCATAACCAAAAGTAAGCCTAATTTGATACGTAGTAGGTAGAAAAGACGTAGGCCGCATCGACTGTCCGTCGCGCATAGTGGGACATCTTACGTCCGCAACGATGACGAGCAAGCATACTGAGATAACTGCCACTTGTACTTGATAGGTGTACTGCGTACAGTGGTACAAGTGACTTATCTCAGTATACGATGTTCTAAATTAAAAAACGGTGTTAGTTGTATCAGTATACGTCACTTTATTTCGAAAACTAGCAGTAATTTTGTCATGAAAATTTTATAGCATGTAGATATAAGTATTTTGATCTTAAATATGCAAAAAAACGAAAATCGTAGAAATGTCAGTTGCATCAGTATACGTAGGAGGTATCGATTTAGCAATAATAACATTTTTACAGATAAGAAATTTGTGCTAACAAAACAGTCTATTTTTATGGTGGTCATAATATTGTGCGGTTCTTGAACTCATCATAGAGGGTTTATGATATTTGGATAGATAAACGATTGTATGCCATGAAGTTTATTGAGATGACAATGACAGTTGTCAATATTGGCTTATTACTGGCGGGGCACTGAAACTACTTGTATTATTTTTATTTAATCTTCTCTCGTGCTGTATTATTATCACAGATAGTAAAATGCGAGCAAAATCGATTGAAATGACGTATAACAACCAGTATACTATATTTATGAGAGTATTATGTATCTTATTAAGAACATAGATTCATTTACAAATTCCGATGTCCACAATTTTAACACTAGAAATAAAAATAAAATTGCTATTAGAAAGTTTCGTGTTCGTAAAGTATATAAATAATTTTTAGGCCAATGTATTCATTTTTATAACAAGTTAACTAATCATATTTTAAAATTAGCCTTTCCATCTCTCAAAAATTATTTAAAAAAAATCTCTAATGTCAAAAGCATATTATACAGTAGAGGACTTATCTGACAGACAAAAATGCATGGCCTGAACCAGAAACCGAGTAACTGACTCCTTAGATTGTACCTGACTAGTTTAAAGGACACAGTTCTAATAAGAAAGCATATCAAACGTACATAAATTGTGTTAAACCGTCACACTTTCTTGTAGTTTCTATATTTTATTCTTACACTAGTCCTCATTTAAATCTTAGAATACACTTTTAATATGTTTTCTTCGAGAACTACGTATAGGTTAGTTCATATTACTGTAATAGTTAAGTACTTATCCTTTATGAAAAAATGACTGACTGTTGAGTTTCTTTCGGCGTTTCTTCTCAACAGTGGTCTCCTCTTGTGAAATGCCGGTGGACTCAGACATGTAAAAGTGCCCTTGTGGCTTACTTGCAGAATAAAGTTCATTATTTCATTATTATTATAGTGACGGCCATAGCAGTTCAATGAATTGTAATGT
Source organism: Apotomis capreana (assembly GCA_947623375.1). Taxonomy (NCBI): domain Eukaryota; kingdom Metazoa; phylum Arthropoda; class Insecta; order Lepidoptera; family Tortricidae; genus Apotomis; species Apotomis capreana. The sequence continues at coordinate 5,407,611 of OX392499.1, forward strand.
TTTGGTAGAAAGATAACCGTACAACTAGAGCTACAAATGAAGTATTTGCCAACTGATAGTATTATTTGATTTAGGTGATAGATAAGCAATGTCACGGCGAAAATTAAAACAGCTGGAGATAAATTGTAAAATACAAACAATAATTAAAACCATTCATAACCATTTATAAATAATAAGCCAAATTAAAAAGTTAAAACACTCGTATAGAAATAATTCTTTTGGTTGAGCGAATCCACTTAGCTTTGTACACGATGAACAATACACATTATCTCTATTGTTAGCTGTGGCCACAACTGCCACTTCAAAATGTAAGGCGTTATAAGTGCAAACTACTTTTACACTAAATTAGTCTTTAAGTCAAACGAAATAAGGTTTACTCTTAAACAAAGAGAACAGAGATGTCGGTCACTTCATTGTCTTTATCAGCATCGAAACGAGCTTCACTGCTCTTTCACTTACGAAGTGACCAACATCTGTGTTCTCTTTGTTTAAGAGTAAACCTTATTTTGTTTGATTTAAAGACTAATTTAGTGTAAAAGTAATTTGCACTTATAACGCCTTACATTTTGAAGTGGCAGTTGTGGCCACAGCTAACAATACAGATAATGTGTATTGTTTATTGGGTACAAACAGCGAACGAATAAAACATAGAAGCCTAACTAGCGTCGGAAAATGGCCCCACGGATTTTGTGTCAGTTAAGGCGGGGCGTAAATTTTGTGTCAAACGGCTGTTTAGTTTGCAAATGGCGACGCCGCCGAACAGTTGCATTACGTAACATATATGAAGTCTCAAAGTAACAAAATATGCCATAATGTTCAGTGAAATGGTGTATTAATCACTCAGAAAAACACAAAAAAAAAGATGGTATCAGTTTTCATACGTAAATACAGCCGTACACATATTAATTTAATTCTTTAGGTGTACAGATTTTGTATAGGGATGGTGTTATGCCATATGACTAATTTATATACGATGTTTGAAAAAAGTAATGCAATCAGTGGCGTGCCTAGGCTTATGGGTAAATCCATTTTATTGCCGCATTACTGTTCAAAGTACAATTTCAATAATACACAGGTCGGGCGTGGGTTTTGGGGAAAATATGAGCTGTTTTTTCTGTGCGAAAGTTAGAGTGCCTACCTTTCCTTCGCCTATTAAAATACCTGCACACTTTAACTCCTCACAATCGCACGGAACAACTCCTTCCATTGTTTAAAGCCACAGTAATCATAACAACAAACAAAATCAAAACACGATCACTATCTATAATATTAGCTACTTCTACTTATTACTACGCTCAAACAAACACTACACTAACTAAATATTTCTAAACAACGTGAAGTTAAATCACTCCTGTTTACGCGAAATTTGCAAGTGGCCGATCCGTACCGTATCTAACTTCACTTCACTTCACTTGAAGCCACGTATAGTTATGTTGCTACATAGGTTACTTCCATGTGTAAGAGTAGGCGGTATGAAGCCCGATTGCAAGCCAACGCGTGCGAGGGAGATGACTAGCGGTGACATAGAACGGCGACGAGCCATCAGCTAGCGCGGCGCGGTCTGAGCGCGGACAAATTTTGAACCACGCGGCGTCGACAAAATTTGAAATTATGAAACACGTCACTACGCGCAATTTTATATGTTTCAAGTAAATAATTTTTTATTGTTTTTTAATATTACTAGGTCAAGCCGGGCTTTTGTGCTTGTATAAGACCGTCCCTAAAAGGCTATACGTTTTCCGTCAGTCCGGTATGAAAACGTATAAGTTCCTAATTATGTTTGATATTTTTTCACTACAAAGATTGTATCGACTTTACATGTAAAATATTAGTTATTACAAAGAAGGAGAAATAATAATATATACAGCAGTTATAGCACGCATTAATAATAATCATTCAAAGTATTAGTAACAACAAGGAACAAACAAGGATTCCTTAAAAGGTGTATTTTTTTTTTTGAAATTCGTATGTAACCTTAACATTCAAGATTTATAATGAAGGAAACAAAAATGGCTCTTTACTGCATTAACGATTCACCAATTATGAGTTTTCACTGTCACCGCCATATTACCATAGACAAATGTCATGCGTTTTGTCGAATCACAGCTGGCCATTCGGAAATTGACGAATCACATTTATTTGTTATGCGTAATTGAAAACATTTGAGTGGCTGTGATTGGTACACCGGTGAGCATGCGCATTTCGACTGTTGGGCCGGTTTTTGATTGTAATTTTGTATGAAGCTCGTGTTCTATGTTTTATTCGTTCGCTGGGTACAAAGCTAATGGGATTCGCTTAAAAAATGGGAGTAGGACTATACAAGTAGCTAATCATATGAGATTCATGAGACTTTCATTCAATGAATGATATAGAAAATGCTACTAAAACTGAACATAACTAAAAAAATGGAATTCTTAGCTTCAATATGTGCGGAGATCTGGTCACTTGTTGCAATAATTAAAGCTGAATATCTTGAAAACTACTTATTTGATTTTCACCAAATATAGGTAAGACACATCTCGGAGGAAAAGTTTTTCGGTAAAAAAAAATGCACTCTAATGGGTCCACATGTTAAACTAACCACACGAAGGGTGCTAATAATAAGTATAGTTAACAATCATAAGAAATGGGTAAAGCTGTTCCTTTGGGAAATCAATTGCAATGCTTGACGATTTTCATATTATTTAACCTTATTTTGATCTTATTTATACATTTCTCTTATTTTTGACGATCACGCTATAAATTCTTATATGTTATAGAAATAATTCTTTTGGTTGAGCGAATCCACTTAGCTTTGTACCCGATGAACAATACACATTATCTCTATTGTTAGCTGTGGCCACAACTGCCACTTCAAAATGTAAGGCGTTATAAGTGCAAACTACTTTTACACTAAATTAGTCTTTAAGTCAAACGAAATAAGGTTTACTCTTAAACAAAGAGAACAGAGATGTCGGTCACTTCATTGTCTTTATCAGCATCGAAACGAGCTTCACTGCTCTTTCACTTACGAAGTGACCAACATCTGTGTTCTCTTTGTTTAAGAGTAAACCTTATTTTGTTTGATTTAAAGACTAATTTAGTGTAAAAGTAATTTGCACTTATAACGCCTTACATTTTGAAGTGGCAGTTGTGGCCACAGCTAACAATACAGATAATGTGTATTGTTTATCGGGTACAAAGCTAATGGGATTCGCTTAAAAAATGGGAGTAGGACTATATGCCTATTTGTAACAAATTTAGTCCATTTATTTCATGGGGTAAAAATATATAACTCTGTCAAAAAAATTGGGCAAGTGCGAGCCTGACTCGCGCATGAAGGGTTCCGTAACTATACATATATATAATCTATAACAAGTTTGTTGTATGGGAGCCCCCCTTAAATATTTATTTTATTTTATTTTTAGTATTTGTTGTTATAGCGGCAATAGAAATACATCATCTGTGAAAAATTCAACTGTCTAGCTATCACCGTTGTTGAGATACAGCCTGGTGACAGACGGACGGACGGACAGCGAAGTCTCAGTAATAGGGTCCCGTTTTTACCCTTTGGGTACGGAACCCTAAAAAAATAAATACGCATCTTTTTGACCTGGCGTGTTATAACATAAATGAATTTCTTGAAAGGAATCGTTAACCTGCGTAGAATAAATACATATTGAAAAAGTGGTACTTACCTTTTACTTTAAAGGATAACATGTTTTCATTGAAATGTTAACGTTATTAATAACTGAAAAAATTTGATATACTAATTAAGCTTATTTAAGACAATGACATGTAAAATATCGAGTTTTATAAATAAATATCTGTATCTGTAGCATCAAATCCCCTACATACAGCCTGTATATTTGATATAGCCGCAAATTCAAGCCAGACGGAGATTTTAGTGCTATAATTAGATATTTATAACAATTATTAATTTAGCGTTAACTGCTTTAACGTAATTAATTTTTGAAAATTTTCTGACCAGCAATGTATGGCGTAGTTATCACTTGTGACAGTTGTCATGTCACGATGTTAAGTGTCAACAAACAAATACATTGCGTGCTGAATTATTTTATATGGAAAAAAAAAGTTCGATTTTTTTTAATAATTTACGGTAGAATATATTAATAAATGCCTATACTAAGGCCCCGTAAAGTTTGCGGTAATATCAAATATACATGTATACATGTAAATATATTCCTCCTCGCCGTGTGTGGAAATTATTAATACAGTCAGCAGAAGAAGTAGCTGAGCATTTTAACACGCTCACAATGATCTGTACAACCTTGATTCCAATTCCATTCCAATTCTCTAGATAATAGAGTCCGCGTGTAGGTACCTATATCATTTTGAGAACTGGCGTGCGTAGCCACTTCTGCCGCTGACTCTACAGTAAATAAAATACAAACATATTACCTAAGACTACCACTGCTCATTTTATGTTTTACAGTCTATATTTATTAATACAAACTGCACAAAATACGATACATTGTTTGTTACTACTGTAAATAATGGAGAGTCAGCAGCCGCGTATTTCGAGCATACAAATTTTGTATTAAAATCTGTGGAAGCACGTTTTCGTGTTACGCTGTCCACTGAACCGCTAGCTCCCCGTGTGGGACCACCATTAGTGTACATACAATCGGGTTTGTTTGACGTAAGCAACCGCTGAAACGCTATATTTGACAAACGTGGGGTAAATACAACCACTCGAATGCAAAAGATCGTAACCGACCATAAATATGTACTGACTTATGCCCTTTAGTGTACGGCTGTATTGTAGGTACGAGTATAAGGAATTTGACGTTTTCAGTGAATAGATTGACGTCAGCCCTTATAAGAGACTCTGGAGGTGGAGGATCATGAACGAAATTCTAGAAATTTCCTGCCTCGAATGAATTGTCACTTGCGGTATTTCCGGACCGATACGACCTTCAAACCTTCAAAAGAACGTACTCCCTAACGCAAATGTGACTCCTCTGGTGTTGCAGGTGTCTATCGGCGAAGGTAATCGCTTTTCATCACTTTTCATCACGATCTGTCAAAATCGCGGGTAGTACCTTATGAACAAGAATTATAAAGCACTAGCTGTGCCCCGCGGTGTTACCCGCTTATCCCACGGGAACACTAAATTTATTCGGCGTGAAAAGTATCCTATGTCCTTCCCCGGGACTGAAACTATGTATATACCAAATTTCATCTAAATCGGTTCAGCGGTTTAAGCGTGAAGAGGTAACAGACAGACAGACAGACAGACAGACACACTTTCGCATTTATAATAATACTAGCTGTGCCCCGCGGTGTTACCCGCTCATCCCACGGGAACACTAAATTTATTCGGGATGAAAAGTATCCTATGTCCTTCCCCGGGATTGACACTATTTATATACCAAATTTCATCTAAATCGGTTCAGCGGTTTAAGCGTGAAGAGGTAACAGACAGACAGACAGACAGACACACTTTCGCATTTATAATATTATAGTATATAGTATATAGTATAGTATAGTATAGTATAGTATAGTATAGTATAGTATAGTATAGTATAGTATAGTATAGTATAGTATAGTATAGTATAGTATAGTATAGTATAGTATAGTATAGTATAGTATGGATTTGCGTCTATACGATTGCCTGGTGCGAACGCCAAAACCTCTAACCACCCGGTCATGACATCACGCTACCAGCGACAGTGGCGAGTGGCAGTCGTGGGAGTGAGCGAAACAGGGTGCTCCGATCTTCCGCTCCCACCTAGGACCGCCATTCGCTGCTCGCTGCCAAGTCAATTATGATGCTGTTTACGGTAAACTGTAATATAGATTTCCCTGGATGGTTTTAATGTATTATTTATGTACATCACGTACTATAGGCTGCACAAATGCATTCTCCATTCTGCAGCTCATTATATATATTGATATTTTTTTATTAAATCAGCATCGCCTGCTAGCGCAAATTAAATATAGAAGCGAACATAAAGACAAAATCTTTACGGTAGATGGCGCTACGACTCTGCCCTATGGCATGCAGAAATTAACCAACCGGTTGAAAAATTCGATGCTATGGTTAGTGCCTTTGAAAGCATAATTGGTAATGTACCCACCCGTCTGGCCCAGAAAGCCGTGGTCATCACGGCACGTCCGTTGGTTGAAATCACGCTCAAAGCATAATTAAAAGAAAAACTACATAGTACCTTATCTCTATATCTAATAGGTAATTCATGAAAAGCACGGTCTGGCTGAATATATAAGGAAGTACGTAAGGAAGAAGTGCTGATCCGACTACTTTGAGAGTCAATGGCAGCCTCTTGATTACAAATTCTACGTTAGGAGAGTGGAAATAAATATTTAATGAAGATGGAAACGAAGAGAATTTCTCAGGATTAATTTTTTAACAAGGTAAAATAACCATTCTTTGTCTTCTTTTAAATTGGATTATTCATAATTTAAATGAAAACAAGCCTAGGAAAATGTTTTAATTATGTTACGCGAATTATAAAACAAAAACAAATTATATTGACATTATTTATATTAAAGCCTGACCAGAAATATATGAGTATTGTCAAGAGTGCGTTATTTAAAGCATTTATATGGCAACAATTTTGCGACCAATCGCAACCCACTATGATGACATTAGTTTAAATACCTGTCAGTTCACTATTTTAACATCGTAAAATAATTTAATGGAATGCCCTCTTTTCCTGACTGTTTTTCGTGAAGTAAACACGTTTACACTTTATTTATAATGTTACGTTCACGACTATGAATGGTTTTCGGCATTTTGTATGGATAGTTTTAAATATTTGTCTTTTAAAGAAACCAACGCGAATGACATTGACAGTGTTGACAAACCATCATAAAATCATTGCCAGTGTAAGAAATTAGTTACAGTGAAATACCGCAATATGGCGCATCCTCATATATTTCTGGTCAGGCCTTACAAATATGTCAATATTACAAAGGTAAATTATGAAAGAAAAATTTAATGCGGAAACGTAGAGGTTGCAGGTTTGAGTCCTGCTTAGATTGTAGTAGATCGCAATAAATTTTTCTAAATGTATTGGCATGTAATTTGTGAGCACCCTATACCTAGACGGGCTGCAATTCAAGCACAACTTTCATACGACTTTTTCTCGTGCGAGATATTTATCTATCTCTTTCTGTGCAGTACTGTGAGAAAGTGACAGGTGACACTGTCCCGCGCGACCGCGCGACATGAGTAACGCAGATTAGTTTTGCTTGACGAGCTGGTGTGGTATATAAAGTTCTCTAACAATAACATCAGAAGTTCGTGGCTATTTTGAGAGTTGCGAAGCTGAAGCTATATACCTGTATATATGTATATGTATGTTTTCTCCCCGCCGCGGCTTGCTTATGACGTCACTAGTGGTCTCAAGAACGCCCGATATAACCGTATTATACTAAACGATACGGGCTGGAACTAATGGTATCGGATATTTAGGTACGTACTATGTATGCGCGTAAAGCATATACTAACAAAAAACCGATAGATTTGTCACTTAGAAGCTGAAATCTAGAATATTTTAATACGTCGATGTTGCTGGTGAATTGTTTACTTACTAAAGTTTATAAATATAACAATTTTCTATGCCATTTATAATGTACTTCGAATTTTAATCCGAAACTTAACCGTAACCGTCAACATTAATAATTTAAGCTTGCTGGTAATATTGCACGTCTATCATAACTGCTGTGGCGCACGTCAATGTAAGTTTTGTGACAATGTGTGTTCTCCTAACTCTACATCGCGCTATTAAGATAGGTACCTCATTTAACATTATTAAATATCCGCTACTTAGGTATATACATTTTGGGGTGTACCCTTGTTTTATAGACAAACATTTCATCGAGTTTTCATTTCATTGAAAGCATTTTATTCTGAAACCATAAAATATTTTGGAAAGTTATAACACAGACCTAACCTAACCCATAGGTTGTCATTATCAAGATTTCTGAAAAATGTATGACTACCGGGTTTTTCTTCTATGAAATGAAAATTCGATGAATTGAAGCATTCGGTGAAGTGCAAAGGTCTATAAAATAAGAGGATGGTCTTGGTCTATTCTACAGTCTGACCAAAAAGAGTAGAAGTTAAAAAGTGGCAATACTGTAGTGTCGTCCCTTTGTAATCAATCTAAGAAAAGGGGGACGACACTACAGTATTCCCATTTTTAATTTCCGCTCTTTTTGGTCAGACTGTAGATCGATTGGTCTATTTTATAACCTGTCGTCGGACCCCGTTGAGAATCTTCGTTTCGTTTGAGAATCTCTTTTGTATTCGGGATGAGGACTACAAAATCTATGCCAATAGCTTCGCAATCCTTACATACATTACTGCAAACGCCGGGAAAGAAGGGCTTGCCGGGTGCCAATTTTGTATGAAATTCCTTTACAGTTCTCTCGAGTGGTTCCGCCCGAAACGTGATACTTCGAAGCCTGTTACTTATAACGCACTTTATGACGACACTTCATTGCATGTTTGAGAAAATCCAATTTCAGTTCCACTCCCCCTAGTTTTAGGTCAGTGCGAATACCTTGTACCCGAAAGTTTTAGTTTGTTGCTTGGATTAGGTTTCGTCGAATTAAATGTATGTTTTAATGTTAATATCGGCTCCATAGCACTCTGACGTCCTACCGTGCTATAAGAATTCCGATGCTTAGTACCTAATTAATAATTATTGATACCAATTGCTTTTTTACAATTTAGGAATATTTAGTAATAAAATGTTGTTGTATATTATCTGGTTTATCTTTATTAAGTGGGAGGACAGAGATTCGAATATATTTTTAATCCTTTTATCTTCCAGCAGCATCCGGTTTTTATATACCTAATTTATTTGATAAACGATTTCCTTTACCAATTAAATAATTTTGAGATTAAGTGCCTACACTTATAAAATTACCTATCATTTCATTACATTATTCCTATTTAATGTACGAATCAGTGATAAAATATAAAAAAAAAAAACATTCATTAAAAAGAGAGCCAGTAGTGATCAAGTAAGTATCTAGGCGTTAGAATAAAAAAAAACTGATATTCTTGTGGTAGTAAAAATTATGACAAATCATCAAAATCTCGTAAATAATATAATATTTCGTCACTACTTTGAAAAAACTCGTATCTGAAAATCATCACGTTTCTATAATAATAATAAAAAAAAAATATCATTTATTTTCACCTCACAAAGGACATACAAAACAGTTTGACAACTAGTTTGGGACTGGAGTCTGAACTAGGTATTGAAAAACCTGTAATACAGATCTCCAGGCCCTCACCCTGGAAAGCGACACAATTTAGTAAATCTAGTAAATACCCGTTTTGCACGGGAACTTATGAGGTAGATAAATGAAGTACTATAAAAAGCTTTAGTAGAAAACTTACAATAAAAATTTGGAACAAAGCAATGAATAAGGCACGCGCAGTTGCGCTTTTGCATGCGTGTGTGTGTGTGTGTGTGTGTGTGTGTGTGTGTGTGTGTGTGTGTGTGTGTGTGTGTGTGTGTGTGCGTGCGTGCGTGCGTGCGTGCGTGCGTGCGTGCGTGCGTGCGTGCGTGCGTGCGTGCGTGCGTGCGTGCGTGCGTGCGTGCGTGCGTGCGTGCGTGCGTGCGTGCGTGCGTGCGTGCGTGCGTGCGTGCGTGCGTGCGTGCGTGCGTGCGTGCGTGCGTGCGTGCGTGCGTGCGTGCGTGCGTGCGTGCGTGCGTGCGTGCGTGCGTGCGTGCGTGCGTGTGTGTGTGTGTGTGTGTGTGCGTGTGTGTGTGCGTGTGTGTGTGTATGTGTGAGAGAGGGTGGCAGAAAGTGGGTTACCGAAACTCGAGGAGATCCTCGAGCTCATTATATGTTAATGTGACCAACCATTTTGTAATTTTTGACTTGCATTCTTTTAATGAGGCACTGTAGATAAAAATTATTTTATTGATACGGTTATATAGTTTTGGACTCAGATAGAAGAATTGCCGTCCAGACAAAGCCATACGGTGAGTGTGAATTGTACAGATGAAGTTAATACGACGTTTGTTTTTGACTAGATACTGATTGAAGGGTAACATTTTGTGTTTCCTTATAATAATCTGTCTAATGAATAGAGCTCGGACTGTAAGAACATTACAGTCACGATAAAGGTCTGTGGTGGGATATAAAAAGGGCTTACTTGTCATAACCTTCAGGACTGCTCGTTGTGCCCTTTCTAATCTTAGGAACAAAGTCTTGCAAGCCCCGCCCCAGGCACTAATACAGTATGTTAATAGTGACTGCGCAAGTGCAAAATACACTATCTTTAGCGAATGTATGTTTAACACTGCTCTCATATTTTTAAAGACATATATAAGTTTTCTCATTTTTAGGATTAGGTTTTCAATGTGTAGGTGCCATCGCAAATTGCAATCGAGAGTAACTCCTAAATATTTGATATTTTGAACGTGAGAAAGAGCAGGACATGTGCAGGGGTTGTCTATGTTTAAATTAGGATACTGATTAGGTCGAGGCTGGGCTTGAGGAGCAGGTGGGCAAGTATGCACATATATTTTGAATGACCCCAGGTCAGGCTGAAGTGCAGTTGTAGGAGAAAAGGTAAGAAAATTTGATTTATTTACGTTTAAGGTCAGTAAATTAGCTGTTAACCATTTAGCTATATGACGAAGCGCGTTTCCAGTTGCTTTGAGGGCAGCGTCCCAGCTTTCACCCTTAATTATAAGAGCTGTATCATCAGCGTAAGTCATAATTTGACAGTGGTCAAGCCGAAGTGTGCACAGATCATTTATATAGATTATTAAGAAAAGGGTAGGTCCTAGGCCACTACCCTGGGGGACCCCGTAATCAAGTTGTGTTTCAGTGCTTATTATTTGATCAATAACGACACATTGAGTCCGTCCTGTCAAGTAACTTTTAAAAATTTCCAAGGCTACACCTCTGATACCCATAGCAGACATCTTCGAAAGTAAGATAGGGACAGATACTGTGTCAAACGCTTTAGACAAGTCTAAGAAGACGCCAATAGTTTTCTGTTTGTCTTCTAAGTTTTTTACAATATTGTCTATCGCGTAACTACGGCGTCCTCTGTAGATTTACCACTTCTGAATCCAAATTGATTGGGGGCCAGGATGTTATTTTTATTTAGAAAGAAAATCAAGCGATTATTTAAAAGTTTTTCAAAAATTTTAGAAATGCTAGTGAGGACTGAAATCGGGCGAAAATTGCTAACATTGTTTTTACTGCCACTTTTGAAAATCGGGTGAACAAGAGCTTTTTTGAACACAGTAGGGAAGCTACCGGTAGAAATGCACAGATTAAAGATATATGTCAGGACAGGAACAAGTTTATTCCGAGAAGCCTTTAATACAGAGGTTGGTATACTATCGTGGCCAACCGAGCAATGATTTTTAAGGTCAAGAATAATTCGCTCAACTTCTGCGTCATCAACTGGAAGAATTACCATAGAGTCCCTCGCGTTATCGAGACCATAATTTACATAGGTTTTAGACATATTCTCGTAGTTACTAGCGCTGGTTATACTCTGAGCGAGCGAGTTGCCAATACCAGCAAAGAAAACATTTACGCGGTCAACCGACGACCGAGCATCTGCACAGAGAGACAGTAGTTCACGGGAAGATTTTTTATTATGTTGAATATTAGCAACTTTCTTAATGGCGTTCCAGGTGTCTTTTGGTTTACCTTTAGCATTCTCAATTAGTTGTTTATCATAAGCCAATTTAACTCTCTTTAAAAGGTTATTGCAATACTTTCTATAGCGCTGATAAGTTTTTTTTAGGATTAAATTATTAGTATCTTTATTAGATTTGGTGTGAAGTCTATCACGATTCCTAATGCAGCGTAAAAGACCGGGGGTAATCCATGGTTTCAGAATATGTGATCTTCTAGGAGTTTTTACGCGGCTTGTGTGGTCCAGAATTGTTGATGACAAAATATTCACTAGGTTCTCAGCCGCTTGATTAGGGTCCTTTAAGGATAGGACGGAAGAGAAATCTGTGTTGTACATCAATTACACTAGTTATATTGACCTTCCCTGGTGTCTGAGTGGGATACGATTCAGGTTTATATTTACAACAGAAGAGAACTGGGGCGTGGCGTGATCAGTAATAAAGCTGTTTAACACCAGGACAAGAGCTTTCAGGTTACTTCTGAACATGACATGATCCAAGCAATTTTCATTTCTGGTAGGTAAAACATGGGCTGGGAGGAGTCCAAGTGCAGCCGTATAGAGAAGATATTCATCAATGCGGGAGTCAGAAGAGTTTGGGGAGATATTGATGTTTATGTCTCCGATGACTGCAACCGAGCGAAAGGTAGAAAGAGGGGTGATAATTTGCCCTAGGCTGCTTACAAAGTTATTAATTGCATGAACTGAAGGCGAGCGATATATAGCTATTATAGCAATGTCATTGTTAATTTTTAATTTTTACGTTTACGTTTCTAGGAGGAACAATAAACAGCCTGTAAATTGTTGTGATGGATCAAATAAGTTCTTCTTAGTTTCATGAGAAACTTTGAAAGCCAGTAATTAATTTTACAAATATTCGAATAATTCACAACAACATGTTTTTATTAAATTTACAGTTATTCGTCGGAGACAAGTTTTTTGTTCTAGTATTGACTGAAAGTTGTTGGGTTACGATAATTTTGCTTTAAATTATTGGATACAAAATGAAACGAAATGTATGTTTTTATGTTTATTAAATTAACTAAGTAGACTCTCGTCGAGTAACAATAGACGAACTTAAATAACAACGTGTCTCCGTAAAAACAAGATCGGGTCGAATTATTTTTTCTCAAGAGAAGTCTTTTGGCAAAATCGGCTTTGGAACTGGCAAGAAATCTAATTTTAGTTTTTTAATAGGGACGGGTCCAGAATATAGCTGAGGAATCGCATGATGTTCTAAACTATCATTGAATCTTTGAGAAAGAATAGTCCAGATGTCATCAAAGCGAAGTTTAAACTTAATCGGACTGGGAGGTGTATATTGTAAAGCTCTCAAATCTACCACACATGGGTCACTTGCTCTCTTTCCAGGTCAAATAGATAGATAGTACTTAAAAGTCGCAAAAAAAATATTATAAAAAAAAATATAAAAATAGTGAATGTAAGTGCTATATTAATAAATAATAATATTTTTTAAAGAAAAATTATTAGATAATGTTTTGTATAAATATTGTAAATATAATTTATTTATTCTCCTAGCAGGGCAGGTAACCCAAGGAATTTTAATACCGTCCCTCCTTCTTCACTGAAGAAGAGGCTATTTCATTAAATTAATCTTACTTAATAAAATAATATGTTGTTTAAAAATCCAAGTCTTAAAATTTTACAGTTTAATATTTGTGTATAAATTGTAAATGTGGAATTAATTGTAATGTAATGTATAAACTATAAATAAATGGCTTTTCTATTCTATTCTACATATTCTATACTTAATAGTCGCATAGTTTTGAAAAAAAACCAGTTTACATATACATATACGCGAGTGCGCTGCGAGTGTAAAATTTGTTACCGATCTCAATCTCAATCTAAAAACACTGTTATCCTTTTTTATTATTAATACATGAAGTTATGTAAATACTTATAATATAAAATATATAAATATTGTTAGATATATTCATTGAGGTATTCAATGGATATATTACATAAATACTTATAATGAATATTGTTATATCGAAATATTGTTTGTTTCTCGCTTAAGTGATTTGTAATCTTAGAGAAATAAATATATTTGAACTGAACTTAACTGAACATATTTTACATTGTACTTTTTAGTCATAGATGCCTCTGTTATTACTTTTACAAAATCGGCAGGCACATGAAGATCTCTGTTTTTTTTCTCTATATGAGAGTGCACAGAGTCGCAATCCATCTGTGTGTTGCCCCTAATAAGATATTTTTAATATACAGTACAATTAATACAATTACAAAAGTTCTGTAACGTATTTGATAGAATGAAATTCCTATTTTGAGCTGTACAACTATCATGTATCTAGATAATAGATGGTATAGACTTATCTGGCACATGATTTACCAGATATACTTAATCAATAATGCAAGAAGAAAACATATTTGCATTCATTTCACTGTCGCCTTCAAAATAAATCAGATACGAGTTTTTTTTTCAAAGTAGCGACGATATTTTGTTTAGATACGATATTTTTAAACTAACGATTACTTACTATATTGTCGATTGAGCAGCATACGAGATGTATTTTTATAAGTTTAATGCGTAAATAAACGAAAAAATGGAAAAAATCAAGTACGAGATTTTTTCAAAGTAGCGACGATTTTTTATGCCTGTAGAGATAAGTAAGTGAAATGTACGGCTTATATTTAAAAACAGTATCATTGAATGAATTCCGGATAAACCCGACCACTTTAATCAATTCCAAACAGTCCGCAAAACAGCTCAATATCCCAAAGGTCACACAATATTATCAGCCAGCGATAAGGTCAAACATAAATCGATAAAAACTCAACTTACCTAATTTCACAGATTTCACAACTAAATATTTGAGTCACTGTTTTTGCATCACATCACTGGGTGTTGTTTTTTTTAATTTGGAGGTTGTGTGCGCGCGGCGTGGCTTGCGCGTCGGGGCAAACTGCCGCTGGGGCGCTGTCGTCGCAATATACGCCCTCCGTGCAAGGTTGCGGCACGAGGTAGAAGGCTGTAAGTCTGAAAATCTGTTTACATTACACCGGGTTCGTTTGTATGGGGTATAAATAACATTGTTTTTACCAGTTTGAGAAATGAGTTCCCAGTGACATTCAGAAACATGGCCGACCGGCCCCATTAACCGACCGAGCGAAGCGTCCCCATTTAAGCTTGACTCAAATTCTTTTAATAATCCAGCTGTTCTCACATTTCGATAAGTAGGTGGACAATTTTTTTACACAATATCACAATGGGGGAGATTATGAGGGTTGAAAATTAAAAACAACCCACGTAGCACACACTTAAGAGCTTATATAGAACTTATACGACTTCTTTCAGCTGTGTTAGGGCTGTATAAGCAGCTCTTATAAAGCATGTGTCAACGGTCCTCTGCACGAATGTACCAGGAGGGCAGCAGTTTGAGAAGAATGGCGTCGCATTGTAAAGTAATTATTTCATTTTCATTACTAACAAAAGTGATCCATGTTGGTCGAGAAATAAATGACTTTAATTTTTTTTAAAGCAGGCCAGTGAATCAACGACTTGACGGCCACGACCACTCTGGCAAGAGTGTACCGCCAAAGAAGAAGAAAGCATGTGTGCCACTTAAGAATACCTACTAATTTTGAAACAAACTCAAGGTCTACCTACATTTCACAGAACAACTATATTTTTTTGCTCAGGCTTAATCCTAGTTAAAATATAACACTTTATATTTGTACACAATTAAAATATATTATAACGAGTCACGCGATATTTACGTTTATATCCAGTTTTGCTGTCGTTATTATTGGTAGGTATAACTGTAGCGCTGTTATCATTGTTTGTTTAAATTAATCACTTGTTTGAAAGCGTTTGGTTTGTTTGTCCTTCAGTAATGCAGAAACATAATAAAGGAGTCACGTGATATTTTTCACTTCTCATGCTCGTTAAGCGAATTAATGAGTATGAATTACATTTACGTACACCATAATTATTTCAGATATACAAAAGTATATTGCAAAAAAAAAACGACATACAAATACTATGTTATTATAAGGGGTCCCCTAGACTATAACGATTAGTATGGGGAACGGAACAGCGCCCCCTAGCGGTTACATTGTAGAACTACAATTCTCCATTCAAATCGTTTACGCAGTCGCTACGACGCAGTCCATGCGCCCAGTGCGCCCGCGTCACCCCAACCTAAATTACCCCTGTGGCGCGGAGATAATCCCATTAGCGGGTTATACTCCCACACAAAGTCCGACTACTGGTAGTGAGGGCTAACCAGACCTGATACAGTTCAAGTCAAGTAAAAAAAAAAAGTCGCTAGCGAGTAGACTCAAACCACGCTAAGCGCCACGCGTTAGCGTGGTTTAAGTCTATGGTCACTGTAAGGTCATGGTAAGGGTACTGGTTTGTAAGTTATTAGCGTTATTCGCGGTGTAGTATCTAGCTTTATTCAAGGACAAATTGGAATAAGTCATATAGGTATTGTATAACATAAATGAGCTGATACAGTCACGCTGTATGGTAGAACACAAATTGTAATCCGAACTTGAAATGTATCCGTTTCTTTTTGATAATATCTTACTTACGACAATTCGCCATACGGACACTGAACATCTCAAGAGAGCTTTTGTTCTGAGCCTCGCTTCAAAAACCTGCAGCTTCTTTTAACTTAGAAGACAACGTGATAAGTGGAATGATGTGATCTGCTGAAGCTGAAATGGGATTTTAAAAGTTCATTATGATTTGCTATTTCATATAGCTATGCGTGTGTAGCATCCTGTCATCTCCGTACAGTTTATACCCTAAATTCGATTGAAAATATACTGAGATGACAGATGTCACACGCATTAAACTGTGAAATAGATTAGATTAGATTATTTTAAAGGAATAGTAAATTACTGCAAACGCCGGGAAATAACGGCAAGCCCTTTTCACGGCTAAGGCATGTATAGTGTTTTTCTCAAACATATGCAAAGAAATAAAAAATACACCACTCAAAAAAACATAATTCAGCTGTTTAGCACGTTCATGAACCCAGACGCCATGTTTAAAAAAAATTACTTCCCGGCCTAGGCATTCAAATTTGTATGAAATTCCTTTACAGTTCTCTCGAATTGTTCCGCCCGTATCGTGACACTTCGAATCCTGTTTTAACGCACGTTATGACGATATTTCATTGCATGTTTGAGAAAATATATAAAAACGAAACCCTAAACTGGGGCTTGGTTGCTGTATTCATACACTGCAAACATATTTCCGTAGCTAGCTTTTACCCCAGCTCCACACTATCCCGAAGTTGGCCGAGGCAAAGTTGGCCGAAGTATGAGTATCCACTGCGAAGTGCCTCTCCACGCTGACATATTCGCCCAACTTCGGTCAAAGCCGCGAGTAGTGTGGAGCCAGTTCGGTCAACTTTGCGTAGTGTGCAGCCGCAAGTAGACTATAATAAAAGCGAAATTAAAAACAAATAATCTGTTTAGGAGCTACGCTACAATTTCACATACAGACTGCAGACTAGCTACGCCAAACTGATAATGATAGGTAAGACCTGTCTTCTTTCGTCGGGGGTATATTTTATATGAATCAATGAATGATATTTATTCACCAGCATATATATACGGTACATATAAGGTCTTACAGTAGTAGCTTGGTTCCATAATATATTCTACCGTTAGGTATGTGAAACTTGATTACTTAGGTATATATGCCACATTTCTGTGCGTGGGTTAGGTTAGTCGTCATTATTTTGAGGTCACACAGAATAAATATTTCTGCGCACTGAAGATAACACAGAGAGATTACTTCGTTACGCGCTACGTTATTAAACTTAGGTATAATTTGTGGGGGCTGAGGCGACAGTCGATTGTTTATTCAGCTTTAAGTACTATCCAAAGTTTCGACGCATTTACGAGTAGGTATGCATCATAGTCGTGGATGAATAGTTGAATAGGTGAATCGGCGAGAGTTTAGGTACTGGAGATGTCTAATATATAATGGTTACCTCAATACGTAACTTACGACTCCGAACATTTGTTTCCAATCTGTAACATTACGCCAAATATTTATTTGACTGAAAGTCTTTTTTCCAAAACTGTTCATATAATCAGAATAATTATAAAACTAACCTAACCTAATCTAATGGGTTCTTTAAAACGATGTTTATAAAACCCCGAAAATATTATGGTTTTCAGGAAAAAATACTTTTGGACAAATGAAAATTTGGCGAAACGTTATAGATAGACAATATTTCGGATTTGTGATAGGATATCCTGTCAAATGCTATAAAACTCGAAAATATGAGTAATGCGCAAATCGTGTAAGGTTATCGGTTTTAGAATTCGGGAATCAATTATTTGTGCACTATTAAATTGTGACATTCAATAATTGAGCTCGCATAATACGAGTAAGTCCGCTAGCCAATATATGATCACTCGACGAATTAATTAGTAATTCATAGGAAACTCTTGCATACTTACCTATAATAGTGTTTTACCTACTATTTTTTTTTCATTCCTTCTTTGTTAACATTCGTAAATACATCTCATAGATATTAGACCCATTTAAATGAGTATATGCGCGGCATATTAAACAGAGCAGTAGGTAATACAGAGTGACCCACTAAACTTGACTCAGTCCCAGCGGTACCCTTAACCCATAAAACGGAGGTCGATTGCAATCATAGTTCTAATCATTTGTAGGTAAACAATACATCGGTATATGGGCAATACGGAATATGGGTACGGAAAACTTCAAGGATTTTTCTCTCACGTATTTGGGTGTTTTTCTTTTTCCGTATACACTTTAACCTGAGCAGAAGACTTTTAAAAGGTTTTGTTATTTAAATGTTTACTTGAATACTTTCCTACTTCTATATTATTAAGTTATAATAGGTACCCACTTATAAGATTCATTATTTGCTCGAAAATGTTTTGTACAGATTCTTTGAGTACCTAATAATTACTCATTTGATGAGTTATTTCCAGTACTCGATGAAATTACTACCGGGAAATGGTTAAAGTTAATTAAAAAATAGTTTCATTTTAATATGTAAGTATTATATTCTAATTCTTCCTGTCAACACCAACACTCTCCTTATTCAAAGCTCTACCCGTCGTTGATTATGCTGATGTGTGTTATTCAAATATCTCGCAAGCTTCATTGAACCGCTTGGATCGTCTTCTCAACAACTGCATCAGATTCATCTTTGGACTACGTAAATACGACCATATTTCCGATTTTCGCTGTCAACTTAATTGGCTCCCGATTCGAGAACGTAGGTCGGTACGAGTCTTATGCTCGCTTTACTCCATCTTATTCGATCCAGCTGCTCCTGATTATCTCAGAACCAGATTGATTTGTAATATAAGATAATTTGTGACTGCTCGACCAGGCTGAACCTACTCTCCGCACTTCTCGTACTCTCACGCTCATCGTTCCTCCCCATCGCACTGGGTTTTTGGTCAAATTCTTTTACCTACTATCCAGGCAATTTGACTCTGGAATGATCTTCCACTCCCCATCAGGCAAGCACAAAGCAAACCTATTTTCAAGCGCATGCTACGAAAGCAATTTCTAATCTGTCTGTCTGACGCTACTGTTTTAAGATGAATTATTGGTATAATGTTTTCACTGGGCACATGAATTTATATGTATGTAGTATATTGTAATTATTTATTTCTGTAAATTTAAGTATGTATATATTAGGTATTTATTTCTAAAGTTGTTTTTTTTTAATTGTCTCCGTACGTTGCCTGCACCAACAGCTCAATGTTTCTGTTTAACCTTATAGTTGACTGGTAGAGAATGCCTTGTGGTATAAATAAAAATAAATAAGTATTTAATTTTAACCGAGTATGCCCGACATTATTTTTTAATGTAATTTAAAGTATAAGATTACATCTGCTACCTTAAAATATACGTAGGCATGGCATGAGGTTTAGAAATGATTCAAAACTTAAACAATTCAGAACCGTACCTGTGACGAAATTGGATAATAAGATGATACCTAGTATTTCTACTGCTGGCGCACTCTGTCTAAGGTTTCATAACATTGACATTACCAATAGGCAGCCGCATCCTGAAATGCATTCAGTATTGGACTCAGCGTTTCGTTCATCCGTAGATAGATGGCGCGCGTTTTCATTTAACGACTCTAGGGTTGTGCAAAATTCACGCGATTCCTGAAAGATGGCGGTACGGGTTATCAACAACTTTTGGTTTATTTGTTTCTCAAGTTGTTTTACAATTATTTGTGTTAATCAATTTTCAAATTGCTTTTCCAGAAGGTTAATAGTTTATGTCATTTCTCTTTACAGTTAAATGGCGTGAAGAAAATAAATGCGAAATTGATTTGAGGCTTTGTGTTCGAGTTTGAAACTTTGAACGGGCACAAAATAAGAAAAACTTTGAAGAAAATGGACCCACATTAAGGCGCGCAGGTTAAATAACCTAAACAAAAACTATTTTGTTTGTCTCTATAGAACTTTGTACCATGAAGACGTAGGTGTATGTATAAATTGTGCCTGGTCTTCGTTAACGAAAATTATGAAGTATAAAAGAAAGAATAAGAAGTTACGTCGCACGTCGCCGAACGTGTTTGTTTATTAAGTATTCGTATTATTGTTTTATTTGATATCTATTTTAATTTTGATGTATCTATCTATAGATAATAGTTGCCTGAAAAAAACATATATTGAATGATAAAAAAGTTCAGTACTTACACAATATTTTTAAAATTCTGTAAACAACTAGAACGCATATTTTTATTAAATAGCTCAACGGCAATAGACAGCAGTAACTGTCCTTTTGAGTAATTAATAGTTTGTATCATCTGATTCGATTTTAGCATATACTCGTAGGTTGCGTGCACGCTAGTTTTGTGTCCTTACTGAGTTCTGATAATTGGCTATATGTAATAAATAAATAAAAATAAATAAATATTGACACAAGGGTTCATTATGACAGAAAAATATATAGATTCACTGCAATATAAGTAGGATTTCAATGGCGCCGCGACCCTACGTTTCCGACGTGGTTCTTTCCCATCAATCGTTACGTCAATCGCTATAAATCTTGATTTCATTATACTACTCTACAGCGCCCACTGCCCCATTGGTTTTTCAAACCATAGGTGGGTAAATGCTCTACGTGCACACCGTCGCCTCCGCCGGCGGGGACGACCACCGCGATAAATACATTGTCTACCACACGACCTAGAATCAAGTTACATGACCTATAGCAAACAGACTGATCTAAAAACGACGTTGTCAAGCTAGGTACACGTGCGCTGGTTCGAGTGCCCGTGCACGCCAGCACTGACACGCTAGGCGCTGGGGCAGTGCGCTGCCTACAGCCTAGCAGCTAGCAACACGATGTCGGTTACAGCCGTAAGGCTACCGAGCAAGCCATAAATTACGATTAAGATTTGCACGTTGCCATGTTCAAGAACATGGCTTGGGAAAATTTCTGCCAATTTAAGTGTTCTATGGGCGAAGCTAGGCGTTGACGAGTTAACCGGTTATTTCTGACTTACATTCATGATTATTATAGATTATATAATAGATTCATCGTGTGTCAATAAAATTAACTACCTATCTCTCCGAATCGCGAATCCCGAAAATCACAAGAAATCACTTTATAAAACCATGTTCAGATACTTTTGACGCGCGTACCCGCAACCTAATCTACCCTAAAGTTTGCGCGGTACAGTGTCCTTCTTTAATGAATAGCTACCCTTGTACCGTCACTCAAACGAAAAAGGTAACAAGATGGTGAGGCATTGGTGCACTGTTAATGCTTTTTTTCGTTCAGAGGTTAGTGTGCGTCACTCAATTGGAGAAGGGAGTAAGATCATAAGATACTGATACACTGTTAATACCTTTATGGGTTTACAGGCTGGTGTAGAGGAAAGTTCGGTCTGATTTAGGGCATGATCCTTCCGAACCATTAATCAGACAAAATGAGGAAAAGGGTTAAAAATATTTATCAATAAAGTCAGCGCCGTGACGGCGGTTCCGTTCCTTTGTCGTCGATTTACGTCTGACCTACTTAGTGTAGAAAACGTTGTAATTTTTACACAAAGTTAAAAATATTATCCCGTTTTAAAAGTGTATCAAACTGGAGGTTTTGCCTCAATTGTGTTTACGAAATTTGAAACACGGGCCGCATGCTTACCTAGTATATAGGTATAATTATATGTATGTGTTAAACTAATAAATAATAATATTATTAATTAACACATATATGTCCTTAATTTATCTGTGCAGTACCTACGCACTAACTTCTAATTTGCTCAAAGGTTAACTGGAAGAAATCCCTTATAGGGATAAGTCTGCCCTTGTACATGCCTATTGTTTTGAAGTTTTGTGTATTGACTACGACGGTGACTTAATAAGCATGCGGCCAATACACATAATATAAGTCTTTTTTTTATTCCACATAGGAGGCTCCTACATTATACATTGGATTTTATAGACATAAATTCCTTTGAAAAAAGCGAGCAAAGTATAATTTTCTCGTTGAACAGGCGCAACGCCACTATTCAAAAAAATCCTTTAAGTCCGTCACAGACTTCGAAAACGGTGCCATACATTAACATATACTGACTATTATCGTATTAGCCGCGCGTCAGTCGCAAGCAATCGATCGTGCGCGGCTGCGATCGGCCGCGATGTCTTTTTTTTTTAATTTTTTTATGTCATACGGGGGCAAACGAGCAAACGGATCGCCAGATGGAAAGCGATTACCTTCGCCCACCAACACCTGCAACACCAGAGGAGTCCCAAGCGCGTTGCCGGTCTTTCAGGTTTGAAGGTTTAAAGGTCGTATCGGTCCGCGAAATACGTACCGCAAGCGGCAATTCATTTCACAATGCAGTGTACGGAATTGCAGCTTTAGATAGGTACTTAACTCCCAAATTATACTATTATACAGGATGGCCCATTTAGATTGGTCTGTATGGGAAAGTCTTAAGCTATAAGACATACGAAGATCTGTTCTTAGGAACCATGTCATCGATTTTAATAAAAAGAAAAACTGCATTCATACACTACAGAGGTATACAAGTATCTTTTGCAATCCATGAACTGTTAGTTTTTAAGCGCCGCAAAGCTTGCAAGAATTCTTTGCGATCTCGGTCGTGCAAGTAACATTCTCTCCCTCACACGCGGCTACGTGTATTATTTAAATAAGAACAAATGAAAAAGCCTAATATTGACGGACTTCACTTGTATTATTTTCTGTTCAAGGTTTCAGTCGAAGTCTCTTCCTTTTAACTGCATTTACACCATCTTTCTATAAGGTTTTATATATAAAATATATAATAGTAATAATGAACAAACATAATAGTAATAATGGAATATTGATTCGACGATCATTGTCCCGCTAGTCGTTTCGGCGAAAGGCCATAACCTCCTGACGACCAGGGGGGGTATTCGACCAATTTTAGAGATATAATGGAGATCTTTCCTTTTCATCGCCATCCGTCACTTTTGACGTGTGCCTACTTGACAAGTGGCGATATCCCTAGAACATCGCAACTTCGTCAATTCGGACGCGCAAAATTTTCGTTTCCTTTGTATGTGACGGCATAAATAACAGGCGCATACTTTAAATTGACCGCGTAGTACGTGAAATTAGTCCGTTACGTTTCGTTCAAAACAGAAATTTATATACATGAATAACATTTTTGACAATCATCATTCCAAAATTGAGATGAGATATGTCAATTTTAAGCTCATCGCATTTAAATGACAGTTCAATGGCGATATAACTGTTATCTAATAAAGATTTGACATTTGGCGATCACTCAAATGTCAATCTCGAATTGGGCCCCAGCATTCATTCATAATTTGTCAATTTAATTTTAGCCTTATGACACATAGTTGACAGTAGTTAACTATTCATTGTAGTTTATGTACTATGTGTAGGACGCGGGAAGTCAGGAGGAGCGAAGAGTCTCGACAAACATTTTTTTTTTTTTTTTTTTATGTCATAGGGGGCAAACGAGCAAACGAATCGCCTGATGGAAAGCGATTACCGTCGCCCATAGACACCTGCAACACCAGAGGAGTCACAAGTGCGTTGCCGGCCTTTCAGGTGGGAATACGCTCTTTTCTTGAAGGTTTGAAGGTCGTATCGGTCCGGAAATACCGCAAGCGACAATTCATTCCACAATGCAGTCGTGCGAGGCAGGAAATTTCTAGAAAAGCGCACAGTTGTGGACTGCCAACTATCTAAGTGGTGAGGATGAAAGGATTGTCGCGTAGAACGATGGCGGAAAGAAGCGGCAGGAATCAATCCGAACAACTCCTCGGAGCACTCCCCGTTATACAAGCGATAAAAGATGCAGAGAGAGGCTACATCTCTACGTAGCGCCAAGGAGTCAAGCCGATCTGAAGTTCGCTGGCAGTCGACGATACGAGTCGCTCTCCTTAAGAGACTCTCGCTTGATGGCTGGATCAAGGGTCAGATTTAGATGGCGGTACTCCTGGGAACGCATCGTCAGGAGGTTCCCCTCTGCAGCCCTAACCACCGGTAGCCTAGGCCCTGCCCCGCTGCCGGCGGCACCCTAGGTTAGGTTTTTTATAATGTGCTTATATATTTTGTAATTTCTTTATTGTATTTTATAGATATAGGTAAGTGTATTATAAAAAACCTAACCTAAGGTTGAAAATAAATAAAGGTGATAAATAATAATAATCTTTATTTATTAAATCATAATAAGTAATAACAATTTGCATAAAAGTCTTACATCTATACAGACCATTCATAATACTGGTGCCTGAACTTAGAGAATCCTGAATCTCAGGATTTGAGAGTTCACATTATAGAAAGTGTATAAGTGTTACCTTGTCATTGACGTTGATAGTCATTCCTTGAAGATTCCCAAGCTTCTTAAGTGCCGGTTAAAAAATCCTAAACAAATCGTTTCCAATGTAAAACTAGAATAATTAAATAATTTTAAATTGATTTATGAGAATACTGGTAACTGTCTCCAGAGAAATTCAAAATGAAGATAAAAACGCTGTTTTGATTTTAATTTTCTTCCGCTATGCTAATTGAAATAAAACTACATACGGGCATAAAGAATAAGTAAAACAAAGGCTTACAATTAGAATACAGTTAATAATGTAGGTACATTTGTTTTAATTAATACGCATTTCGCATTAATAGTAATTTGTTGAATGTATATGCAAATATTGCAAATGTTATAATTAGCTTATTTTATTGTACTCGAGGGAAAAGTCTAACTTAGGTAAGCTCTAAATCTCCTGTATCAAAATCCATCTGTCACTTTTGGACCCACTAGTGTACACTGGTTGGGTTCGGTTCGGACGACATCGGCGGGTGTTCGTTGCCAAGATTAAAAGATTCTCTATCTTTAATACCGTATCCTGTGGTAGGAGCTATCGTAAAGAAAATCTTACTTGCTAATAAATGTCATGCAGTGCCATATCCCGGCGTGGAGGTGGTAACAGTAGGTACTAGTAGAGATTTTCATTTTATCGCTATATGGCGATAATATTTTCCGACGTCTATCGTTTTTGAATTATTTCGGCGTGCAACAAAACATATTTGTATTGTATTACACATGCAGAACAAGAAATATAATAGCTGTGTAACCAGACTTTGGACTCATCGGATAACAATACTTCATAATCAAAATCACATTTACATGTCTGAATCTGAATTTACCGGCATTTCACAAGAGGAGACTGTGGAAAAGAAAACCGAAAGGAACTCAACAGTAAGTTATTTTTATTAAATTATACTTGAAACTATTACAATTAATATTATAACTAAGTAATTGATACACAAACAGTCATGATGTACAAGATTCTCCAAATCAACGTTTAGAGTAATTAACACACTAATATTATTTAAAGGCGAAAGTTTGTGAGTGTTTATTATTTCTTCACGCTCGAACGGCTGGATAGGCAGGCTACTTTTTATCCCGATAAATGTTTGTTGTCCCGTGGATTGAGCGGGTAACACCGCGCAGCTAGTATAGAACCAAAAAAATGCGGCTATCTCACGTCCCAACGTGCGAAAAGTCAGGTAACAAAGTGGCTAAAGCAGTATTTGTTTGAATTTCCAGAGAAATACTGCTTTAGCCTAACGCTTCGAGACGCCATCTGCGCGCAGCCGCCATCCATACGATGTGCCCTGAAACCAGTGTTGCCAGATGATATTTATGAAAATCTGTAGAATTCCGTAGATCGTCGGTTGAAAAATCCGTAGTTCTAGAGACTTTTTCCAATGCATTAATTGATTTGACTATACTGAAGCTTAAAAATCTTATTAAAAGTTAGTAACCTCTTCTGCAAAACCGTAAGAGGAAAAATAATAAAAATCGGATATTTTTGCACGCTTATGTCCGTAGTCTATTCATCGTTTTGAGCTAGTAAGAAGATGAAATTGATTACAATTTATTATTCGCAGAAACAGTACATTATATTTCGTTTACGTCATATTTTGGTGATAAATAAAAATTTACTGAAGTTCCGTATGTTCACCAATAGGTAATTTCCGTAGGTCTGGGCACAAGGCTACGTAGATCTACGGATTTTTCCGTAGCTCTGGCAACGCTGCCTGAAACGGACAAATTGCCCGCCAAGCTAACGCAATACCCCCACTTTCGTGCAGCGTTGTACGAAGTTTTCATTACGTTTCCTCTTAACGTAATAATATATTGCTGCTGAGAATGCTTTATGTATGTAAATTCTTCATTGCACGTAAAATATGTAGAGTGCACTTATTTTATATCATCGATAGCTTACGTAGTTACGGTCTTTTGTAGGCACTTGTAGCTGTTTTAACTTTTTTTAAAGATTGTACCCCGACAAATAAAGAAATTTCTTACAACATTATTGTCGAGCAAACAGCCTTCAAACAATTTTTTATCAACTAAGTCAGCATTCCCGATCATTTTTGAGAAAAATAAAGTTAATTCTTAAGTCGCGGCGTAAAACCCAAAAGGAAATATTGTTAACAAACGAGAAAATGCGGTGTAATAACTAATAATGAAATATGATTGGCGTTATACTGACCTTTCTCACTAATTGGCATTTGGCAGTGACGTGCCAGTGCTGTGTTTCAATAATGTTCGCATAACATTGTATTATGGTTAATGCCAAGATGGAAATATTAGAGAAAAGTGTGTACACGTACTAAGAGGCCGGCCGTTTACAAAGAAATAAATTATGTTTTGGGTTAAATTCGATCTAAGTACTGTCGTAGTCAGTTTATTATTGGATATTAGTGTAATTATGTTATCAGCTATCAAGCTGCGTGGGGAGAAAATATCTCTTCCTGGCCAGAGCAAGACATAAAAGTTTAGACAAACTACGGGCGGTAATTCGTAAAGCCCCAGATCGCATATTTATACAAACACCTGTGATCTAGGATATTCACGAATTCACCGCCCTAGGTATGTAATGTACTATGCGAGCATTAATTCTAAATTACCAAGTATTCGTTTTATCGCCATCCAGCTACATTTCCTTAAAATACCTAAAAAGTCCAGGTTTTTATGCAGCGTTGAGGTAGTTTGATACATTACTAAAGCTGTCTAGACACAGAAAGTGTCAGGCTCGTAGTTATTCAAATTCAACACTAAAATAATGCGAAAACTTTACTTAAAACTGTTGTCAGGCGTAGTTTAAAAGTTAATGTTTACTTGCATACCGGTTTATTCCAGACGATGCTGCGAAACTTCGCAGCTTTCTTATGATGTACTGTGACTGCACTCGAAACACCGAATTGCTATCCTACTTTATATACTTTAGTACCTACTAAGTAGTTTGCTGTTCTGTTGATGGTTATTTCTTATCCATACAAAAGAGCATTAGCAGAGCATAGTATTTTTTATTCATGCAAAATAGTACTAGTAACTTCACTGATATAATATGTCACTCATCTCCAATTGTTCATAATTATAACGATAACGGGATGCTACACACACAATGATTTTAAATGAAGGATTTATACGAAAAGCTTGAATACGACGAGACGATTTGCCTACTATGGCCTGTCTACTTTAATTAATTACTTACTAATTCAAGTACGTATCGCAATTCTGGCGCCCAACGAGGGGCCTTGGATGCTCTACAAAGCTAGGGAGCTAGTTTTTAAGCAAAAGGTCGTACTAATATAAAACTAACGTCTAATTTTAAATTTAATATTTATTGTATTATTTTTTGTGTACTTAATATGTATATGTAGGCTGTGTGCTGTAAATATCTGACTGACGCCCAACGTGGGTCCTGAACGTATAATCTCATTCTCTATCGAGCTAGCTAGCTAGAGCGTATGAGCAAAACACTAAGATCAATTTTTAAGTGGATGGAATTTTTAAACCATTTTAAAATTAATACAAAATTAACACTAACAGTCTGCAGGTTTTAAATAGCATACGATGCACATGTATAAAACCATACTTCTTCCTTTTCTTCTTCATTCTTATTCGTATACGCAGTAGTATATTAGTTTTTTTTTAAGTTTTCATCTGTCTAAAATCCATCACATTTAAAAATATGTGTAGAAGTCGCATTTCATTAATGGTTGTTAATGTTCTCTTTAGAAAAGCGTTCAACACAAACAATTTAATTTCGCCTGCAATACTTTACATAGCTAAAGGGCGGTGACAGTAATGGGCCGTACTTGGTCACTTCCTAATGAGCCGTGAGGAGGGTCTTCGTCTGCACGCACCGCGCTTTGCAGCCAGTGTGATTTTCTTGATTTTACTTTTTTTTTATGGGTTTTTCACTTCTAGCTGCTTTAGGCAGAGGTATTTCGCCAGTGTCAACGTTAAGACATATCCCACATGAGGAGAACGGTCGGTGAAACCAGTTTTGGTTAGCCACGGGATAGTTTCGTCCGTTGGCGCATCTGTCACAACGTCAATGTCGCAAGCGACACGTTTCTGTAGACATGCACACGTACATTCTGCCAAAAAAACAGTAGAAAAAAAAATACTGTAGTCAATCTAATCTCATCAATCTAAGACGGTGACACTACAGTATTGTCACTTTTTAGTTTCTTCTTTTTTTATCAGGCTGTAAACCCTTTTGGGTTCCATCTGTCACAAATCTGTTGTACTCCTTTAAGACGTAATTTATTCTACGGCTTTGACCTCTTTTTATCTCATTTTGGACGATACAATAATGCTCAGCATTAACTTTTTATTCTTTATCATGGCTTTGAAATTATTTTAATCAGTGTCGTTTAACGTATTTATATATTTTTTTTCCAGAGCTTGTAAAATGAAATACATAATGCAAATGCAATTACAATATGCACTCTTTTGTCAAATTAGAAAGACAAACTAAAATATCAACTGGAAAAGAAACTCTAAGTACGTCCACTTTTTTTAGCTAGCTTAACCTCCATTTTAAGCCAGTTAAACTCGCTAGCTAGCACACTTTGAAATAAACATGTGAAGTGAATCTTCTCTATTTTCAGTAAGTGTTGTGCGCGTTTTTCTCCATTTCGAGTAACGAGGCTCAAGACGACCTCCGCGATAAATTACATACTACATATTTTATTATACATAACACATATTTTATTGGATATGAAGGGCTAAGGGAAGAACTGGCTAGGTCATATTTGCAAAATTGTAAACACCTAAGATTGAAGTACCTAGTCAGGTCCTTGTATGGCTGTATCAGGTATATTATTATATAAAAATATAGTCAATATACATCCCTATGTAGCCCAATCCAGCGAGTTATACCTAATTGAGACATTTTGTGGCCATAGACTAAAAAAACATAATTTTGTAAACACACATGTGATGCAAATTATATAATTTATTGTACTCTGTGTAGTTCTAGAAGTAGAGCAAGCAAAAGTGGCGGCTAATTGATAAAAAATATTATACCTTTTACCTACATAAAGATATTATACTTTTTTTAAATCTACATTTTCACTCCTATTTCCAAATACAAATTACTCATCAACAGCCGCAGTGGAACGCCAAAATTAACACGAAATTAAATTCCAAGACTCACGGCATTTTATCATAATACAACACGTCATAATAATCACGTATTAATTGCTATTGTGTGTAAACCTGCATCGCAGTGCGGTCCGAAGGCCGGGCGGCGGAAACATGTCAACCCGCGTCAACCTAACTTCCCAACTTGGAAATGTCAATTTAAATGTTGCTAACAGGCGAATTTAGGAGCCGCTATGATGAAGTTACATAAACTGAGAGTAGTTAACATGCATGTATTTTTGTATTAATAGGGCTAGATGAAATGGCCACCATATGCGACATGATGCTTTTATAAATAACATCATAGAAGGAAAGGTTGAAGAGAAACGAGAAAGAGAGGCCAAGAATAAGTTACATTAAAAAATAAAAGAGATGGTTGACGTCATATCGTATAGGGAAGTCATAGAAGAAGTCGTAGAGTTAGATGGAAGGAACTACATAGGTACTTTATCAGCTCCACCGACAAGAGTATGACTCTTAAATTTCTGATGAGGGTTACATTCGTAATTTGGTTTTGGCAAATTCATACTTAAAATACAATTTTAGAATTGGTTTCATTTTAAAAACTATTCATATGAATCACTTACACTTAGTTTACAACGTTCACACGTTTTAGTTATAAATCCTGATCCACGGCAAAGTTTACATGCAAAGTAATTTAGACTCAGAATTTCTCCTTTTTAAAGTCGGTTGCGAAAATACGAAGAATTCTGTCACATCTGGAAAAGAGGGCGAACAAAAACTGCCTCCCTAACGAGCAAGCCTGATCCATAACAGTGTAAGCCAAAATTTACACAAAGCTGTTGGTACAGTCAAATAAAATATTTACGTTTGTAATACTTCTATATTTTTAGCAGCGTAGTTATTAGGGCATACCCGGCCACGAGGAAGATCGCCTATGAGTTGGACAAATCAAATAAAAGCTGCAATAAATGGCTCATCGTCACTACACGAATATTATGGGACAATCATACACAAATCGACCTAGTCCCAAACTAAGCAAAGCTTGTACTATGGCTACTAGACGACGATATACATAATATATAAATACATATATAGATAACATCCAAGACCCAAGAACAAATATTCGAGCTCATCACACGAATATTTGCCCCGGCCGGGATTCAGACCCGGGACCGTCGGTTCAGCAGGCAGGTGTCTGCAAACTGCGCCAACCGCGTCGTCAAAATCACGAGTGCATTCGTCAAAGTCGAATGCACGAGGAAGGCGGCTATCAGGTAAGAATGGTGACGTGTTGTGAAGCTTGTCACTAACATCCCAAATGATGACCACGACCACTCAGCCAAGATTGAAACCATTATTTTAGAGCAGTCAAAGTGTAGTTAGTCCTATATAGATATTTGATTCCAATAAAAAAAAAATTGATTGACATTCTCAAAATAAATGTCTAATTGACTATTTCACGTGACTACATATTAAAATAAAAATACGGAACCCCTAAGTGTGCACACAATTTCTCTCTACATATTAAAATAAAAATACGGAACCCCTAAGTTTGCACACAATTTCTCTCTACATATTAGAATAAAAATAAGGAACCCCTAAGTTTGCACACAATTTCTCAATGTGGAGGAGCAACTAATCTTTTAATACGCTTATGCATTCGTAACATGTAAATTTAGTGCTGTATTATCCTTGTTTTCAAATGAGGCTTAACATTGGGTCATTTCCATAAAATCGTAAATCAATTCAGGAACTTTTCCATGAGTTCGATTGTTTTGATCGCACCGGGGAGGTTTTTTCTGGGAAATCTCGTGATACATTTATTCACAGTCTCTAGACCGTGACGTAATAACAAAAAAGCATCTCACTATTTTGTTTTTAATAGCGCTGAAAACTACTACAGACCAACTACAATATGAAATTCGTCAAAAAGGAAGGGTTCAGATTTTTAAAGGGTTTGCCACACGGGTCCGGAGTCACGGAGGCGGTCCAAAGGTTGTGGTAGCCGCTTCCCATCAGGCGGGCCGGACGCTTATTTGCCACCTCCGTGGTAACAAAAATACTGGAACTATTTAAGTCTTTATAAATCTTGCGTATAAAGAAAGTACCACGTGCACCGATGGTTTAACATCGCAGTGTTAATGTCCAATGGGCGCCCTGGCGGTGTGCCAGTGTGGGTGCCAACTCCTGTGCAATGCTGAAGCGCTTATCCCATTTAAACGGAGTTTATTATTGCTTGGTAGTCTGCGGAGATAGTTGGGTAGGCTTACTGGTGATCATTGTGGAGTTGTATTTGCATAACCTCTATATCTATATCCGTCATTTATATGTCTCTGCTTAATTAAGTGAAGGAGAGTAAGATAAGGCCGTGGATTAGTTGTTTGGACCAGATAATGAAAAAGGTAGACGTCGCGTGGTATCGAGAAGTGAAAGAACTGGCGTTAAGTAGAACGGACTGGAGAGAACTGCACCGACAAAATTAGTACTCTTAATTCTTAAATGGGCGAATATACAAAAGTTGGGTAACTTTTCGGGATATTTTGTTTATGATAGTTTTTTAATCAAAATGCTACAAATTCGGGTATATAAGATAGGTAATGTAATGAATATATTGCTCGAGATTGGGCCAGTCACTTTTTCAAGTGGAACCGGAGAAATTTCGGTTTTTCTGAATTTGACTGCCAGGGGACTGACGAGGCTGACAAAGTACTGACAAAATACACAACTTCATAACATATGCTTGATATTTATTAAAATTTAGAAATAAATCTCTTAGGAATTAATCTATCTATTAGCCACAGACGTCCACTGCTGAACATAGGCCTCCCTCATGACTCGCCACAAAGTGCGATCCCGTGCAGACCGCATCCATTGATTCCCCGCTACCCTCAGGAGGTCATCCGTCCATCTAGTCGGGGGCCTTCCCACGCTGCGTTTTCCTATACGTGGTCGCCACTCTACGACTTTGCTGCTCCAACTGCCGTTCATTTACCGGGCTACATGGCCTGAGCATTGCCATTTCAACCGTGCAATCCTGTGAGCTGTGTCGGTTACCCTGGTTCTACTGCGGATATCCTCATTTCTGATTCATTCGCGCACAGAAACTTCGAGCATAGCCTTTATTGAAGAACTACAGGCCCATCTCACTGCTGAGCCATGTTTATCAGCTGTTCTCCAGAGTCATTACCAATCGTCTCGCGCACAGACGATTTCCAACCTTCCGAACAATCCGGATTCTGAAAAGCTTTAGCACCATAGACCAAATTCATACGCTGCGGCAGGTTGTACAGAAGAGAAAGGAGTACGTATAACCGGCCACTATGTTTAGCGTTTGAGAACTATGAAAAAGCCTTTGATTCGATCGAGACATGGGCTGTGCTTCAATCTCTCCAGCGGTGCCGTATTGACTATCGATACATCGAAGTGCTGAAGTGTTTGTACAGAAACACCACCGTGTCAGTCCGAATCCAAGACCAGAGTCTATCCAACTGCAGTGAGGAGTAAGACAGGGAGACGTAATTTCTCCAAAACTGTTTACTGCTACACTGGAATATGTCTTCAAGCTACTGGATTGGAACGGACTTGGCATTTATAAGTCACGGCTATTTTTGGCATTCTCTATAATTTGTATTTGTTGTAGCTCGTTCGAACTTTTTGTATCTCTTTATGTAGTTTCTTTTAATTTAATTTAAATAATACTTCCGAAAAGGCCCTTCTTCACTGTTTCCTTCCTTTTTTTTTGTAATATCTTCACTCATTTCTCCAATTCTGGTTTATGGAGTTTCTTCCACAGATTTTTCCACTTACTTAGACTGCTTTTTGACTCTCCTATATTTTGGTCGATGATTTTTCAGTCTAGTTCTCAGTTTTGAAACCATTGCTTGGTTCAATATTTTTTAATTGCCTATTTCCGGACTTTTTCTGTCT
Organism: Apotomis capreana; assembly: GCA_947623375.1. Classification (NCBI taxonomy): domain Eukaryota; kingdom Metazoa; phylum Arthropoda; class Insecta; order Lepidoptera; family Tortricidae; genus Apotomis; species Apotomis capreana. The sequence continues at coordinate 5,441,145 of OX392499.1, forward strand.
TTCGCTTCATTTGCTCTTTGGTCGTCGTTTATAATAGGTCATTTGTTCACCATCTATTGATTATGCTTCGTGGTCAGTAGTTCTGGCGAACAAAGATATAAGTAGTATGATTCAGAAGTTGTTTTTTTTGCGTGTACTCAGATGATTTTTTTCTTTTTTTTTGTAGCTAATCGTTGCTCCCAAGGTGTTATTTCCTTAACAAATGTCTTTAACCCTGTTCCTTCTTTTTTTAAGAGGCGGCACGATGGTTTAAACTGAAATAAGTAAAAACATACAGCTTCAACACGCTACAAATGTCAGTACCCTGGAAACCCGTCAGTCCTTTGGCGCAATATCACACAAAGGACTGACGCCAACGGACTGATGAAAAAGACATGAATTTGGGGTTATCTTTAGAATCAACATATAATTTGATATTTTCGAACATCAACTAGCTACATTTTAACAAAACAAAGTTGACTGTGTATAAATTCAAGTATAACACAGATTTACAAGGAAATAACGATTTACCATAGGACTGACTTTTTGAGTGGATCGGCACGTGTTCACATGACAACCACAACTCTGGTACTGGCTCAGTAATAGTGGCCGTAAAATGGCTCGACCTGCAGCTAACTTTACTATCAACCTTGCAATTTAACGCGGATTTGGATTTGAGTCGCCGATATTTAGCGCGAAATTCCAATTCGAACAACAGACAGCGGACTGACGAATAAAACTGAACACAAAGTTTCTTATATTTTTTACAACAACAGCGAGAATATTATATTATGAAAGTAGTGATATACATTATTAAATACATCATAGAGTGTATTGAAACAGTAAGTGTTCTTACATTAGAGGTAATATTTAATACACAGCCATTTGATTGCCCACTTTTGAGGTTGTGACATGCCAAAGTACTGACGTTTTAAGGATAAATTGTGGAGTTTCACAAATTTGTATTTAAAATGAATAGCTGAAATTGGGTGACCAAATAAAAGGCTTTTAGTAGTATTGAAATAAAATTAAAAATATAAACAAAATATAACAATTCATTATTTTATTGCCCTATGACATCGAGTTACCCATTTTTTGTAGAATCACCCAAATGCATGATGATGTATTTTTTATACGTTACTGAAATGACATAAGTCAAAATCTGAATATTGTTTTAGGGGAGTGAGTGGTCAATGGGTTATCGAGCAGGGTTTCTCCCATTTATGTCAAGATTGAGCCGAAATCTCAAACTGACGTGGATTTCGGTGTACTTCCTTTTCGCCGAATTATGTTTCGCAAAAGTTTCAATTCGCCAAAAGCATTTTTCACTGAAACTGTAAACTATTTCAGATTATTGTAAATATCATCCTTTAGATTAGGTTAGGTTAGGTTAGGTTTGTTTTATAACAATTCAAAATAGTTTACAGTTTCAGTGAAAAATGCTTTTGGCGAAATTAAACTTTTGCGAAATGAAACGTTTGACGAAACGTTATTCGGCGAAAAGGCAGAGAACCGTGGATTTCATCTTCAAAATTTCAAAATTAGTGGCATTTTTAAGTGTCCGGCCTTGAAAATGGTTAAATTTACCATCGAATATTTCTGAATAAAATCAAGCTAGTACCTATTACCTAACGGTTTGTTTCGTCTGGCGAGCTATGTAAACATTTCATGATAATTCATTAACATGACAATATAAAAAAGTTATTACAAAAATTGACGTTCACTGGGAGCGTCTGCTTGCCAGATTTGTTGAAATAAAAAATCATAACTGGATATTGGGTCTGGATACTATGATTTCAAATGTGTTCCCGTATTCAGCATTAGTTTATTAATCATTTTGTTCCTATAGATATAATTTATCTGCTAAACATTTTAAATAAAAACTATTTTTCGGAGCGTCCGAGGGTAACTAGTGATTTCAGTGTAAACTTTAAAACACGTCAGCACTGCGTTAAAGAAGTATACTAGAAACCCGCAGCTCGCAAGAAACTAGCTTCAGTTGTGTTCTCACCGCCGCCGAGAGTAGACGTCGGCTCAATGGCTTGTAGGTAGAGTTCGTGTGGGTTCGTTCGTCATTCGGTGGATTTGGTTACGTGTTTTGTTGAATTCGGTGGAACAATTTGTGTTGTTCAGTGATTATGTGTCTGCAATTTTATAAGTGAATAAACTATCTCCGGGAGAATGTAAGTCCATAATAATTTGTTCGTGTCTATATTACTTTTAGTATTCCTTAAATCGATAAAAAACATTAAATTTTGAAATCAGTGGAATTGATTTCCATTGATTCGGTGTCATTTTTGACCACTGAAGTCAATAAAAATTGCCACCGCTATCAATTTTTACGATAAAACCAACTGGTTTTACATTATTTCTATATTGCCATGCCCCTCAATCGGTTCCTCAATGCTTATAATCGTGATTTTGTTAATGCAGCATAGTTCTGACTGTGCTTCTCTTGTTTACTAATTTCGGTGGGTTGCTGTTCGTTAGGCTGCTTTCACCGGCATCTCATTGGCATTTTAGCACATGGTTTACCCATCTCATGGTCTACGATCGATAATAGGATTTCATAAGCGTCAATATTTATTAATAAAACTAAAATCTGGTCATATTTTATTCAATTGATTAAAACGCCATCTATCGGCGAATAGCTGAACGACTTGCACTGCCCTGGGAACGAATTCATTAGTCCATCGGCTGTTTGCTAATTTATCGCACTACTCATTAATAGAGGGCGCAAAAATGAAGCCATCGTGTGCGGGATATCATCAGCCAATTAAAATAAAAGAGTTTTTAACCTGCTCATCATGTACCCTAGTTTACGACTTGGAATGCTCCAACACGAAAAAAACTTACAACACAATGACATCTACTCAAAAAGGCGCTTGGAAATGTCCTTCCTGCAAATGTAATACCCCCAAGCAAGACAATACAAACACACCTATACGTATGATGCCCGACCATACCACGATAGATTTTACCCCCGAACTAAAACAATTGGACGATAAGAGCACGGAAAGAGTCACAATGCGTAAGAACTTGCCCAAGTCACTCCCCGGTAATGTCTGCGATTCGCGACCTCCGCATCAAACAACAGCAACTTCAATATCAAATGAAGCTATTTTTACAGAACTCAGAACTCTGCGTAGTGATATATATCTACAATTTAAAAAACAGGATGCACGTCTCGATAAGTTCACCCAAGTAATTGAAAATCTCAAAGCTACTTTCCTAGATTTAAGCAACAAATATACTACGATGCGAGAAGATATTGAGAGGCTTGCATCAACCGTAAAAACAGTCTGTGAAGAACGGGACCTTCTACGGACGGAGGCTGAAGTTAACAAAATCCGGCTCGACGATCTACAAACACAAAATGTGCAGATGAAGCTGAATATTGATGCGACAGCTGAGCAGGTTCGGGCTCTCGAGTCTAGTCTCTACAGACAAAAAACAACAATCAATAAGGATGGGATTAAATCCCCTAAAACCCAGCTCCAGCAACGAATAATAAATGATCCGAGAAAATCAGAGCCGGTACTCACGTCAGCTGCGCAAACTGCACCTCCTGCGCATACTGGTACTGCTGCTGCTGCTGTTGCTATGACGACCACAAGCCCGCTGTTACAGTCCTAGAGACAACAACCGATTGTACCAGCCACTGATTCTACTGTGATCATACCAGGACCAACCGATACACAGCGTGAGGCATCGCAACCTGAGGTGCGAAATTACAGGACTAAACAAAACACTAAGGCTGCGGCTGGGCATTTTTCATCGGTCAACGTATCCCGCGGGAATGCAGAGCCAGGAACAACATGCTCGCTTGAAGCGGCAGAACGCTGGACATACCTACATCTGTACTACGTAAAACAGGGTACATCCAGGGATCAGGTACAACAACACATAAACAGAATCTGCAATATCAACGACTGTACTGTGGAGGAACTGAAGGCCCGAGGCAAGTATGCCTCTTTCAAGCTAGGCGTTCCATCTGCTCTAACTGAACGAGTCTTAGCGCCAGAAAACTGGGCCAGAGATATTTGTATAAAGCCGTGGCGGCAGCCCTTTCGTGCCTTCAATCGGTCTACAGCCACATGAAAAATCGAAAGATATGTCTGCCTTTTATCAAAATGTCCGAGGCTTGCGAACAAAAACTAGCACTTTTCACAATAACGTCCTAAATTGTGAAACGGATATCATCGCCTTAACTGAGACATTTTTGACTAGTTCTATTTGTGACGCGGAAATCTTCCCTTCGGGATACACAGTGCTGCGGCGCGACCGTGCCGGCGACGCAGGCTGGGGCGGTGTTCTGTTGGCTGTGAGAGACACTTACACGGTCCGACAGATTACGGATGTAGATGGTTATACGGACGATATGGAATTGCTGATATCTGTAATTAGTTGGAAAAATGTTAAAATCGTGTGTTGTGTAGTATATTTGCCTCCGAATTACAAAGATGCTCAATATTTAAATGTTTTAGATTGCCTTGAGAATGTTATATGCAAATATTCGGATTTAGATGTTTTTATTATTGGAGATTTTAATCTAAACTCGTGTAGTGCAGTTGTTGAAACACAATTCCAAACCTTTCTCAAATTTTGTAAAATATACCAACACAATAAAGTGTGTAATGACTATGGTGGTATCCTAGACTTTGTATTGTGTACGCTTGGGCCGGAAAGGGTGTGTATATCCGATGAAGTGGAACCGCTGGTAGCTGTGGACCGTTACCATCCGCCACTGGTGATTACACTGACGCTGCCGCGGGCCGGGCCTGAGCCGGCACCACGACCGTCGCCGACGCCACGCGATCCTGACACAGCTCCTGCATGGAATTTTCGTAAGGCTGATTTTAGCGCACTGTATTCTTCCATAGCCAATGTGGACTGGGGGGATGTACTGAATAAGCGGTGTGTTGAGGAGGCCACAGAATCTTTCTACACAATGTTAAATACCTGCATCACAAATCATGTACCCCTCAAAAAACAGGCTGGTGTTACTAGTGAGCGGTTTGTTTATTCATCATGGTTTACTGCTGAGATAATATCAAACATCAAATTAAAATATTACCATTTGAAAAAATACAAAACTTTGGGACTAGATTATAATCGTGAATTGTATAGGTATTATAGAGGACACGTAAAATTTTTGATAGACGATGCTTACCGACAACATATTACAAAAATGGAACTGGACATTACTGACGACCCGACAACATTTTGGAAATACGTTAAAAGTAAGCGAAAGGACCGAAAACAGACTAAGGACTTTACCTACGGTGACCAAATAGTGTCAGGGCAAGCTGCTGCGGATGCATTCGCGGAATATTTCAGCTCTGTCTTCCACAGTACAGAACCGCGGCTCGACGCGGCAGAGGCGGCACGAGCAGTACAGGGAACGGCTGCGAACGCACCACTCATCGCTTTAGACAGCGTTGATGCCACGGATCTTCGTAGAGCGGCCAAAAAGCTTAAATCGCGTTCTGCAGCCGGCCTTGATGCTGTACCGCCCTACCTGGTAAAGGACTGTATTTCTGCTCTAGAGGACCCTCTTCTGCACATATTTAACCTCGCCTTACAAACTTGCGTCTACCCCTCGTGTTGGAAGAAGTCTAGGGTGTCACCCGTACCCAAGGGCGGACCAGGGTCAGATGTGAGCACCTTTAGGCCTATCGCTGTGCTTTCAGTTTTCGGTAAGTTGTTTGAATCAGTTATAGACTATCAAATTAGTTATCAGGTTGTTCCCCAGCTCAGTGACGAACAACATGGTTTTCGCCGTGGCCGCTCGACTACCACTAACCACATAGTCTTCGCGGATTACATTACGGCAGAGATGGATGCTCGCCGGCAAGTTGACGCCGCATACTTCGATTTCAGGAAGGCGTTCGATCTCGTCGAGAATGACATCCTGCTGGAGAAATTTGCTGCTGTGGGTTTTGCGCCAAAATTACTAAGATTTTTCGCAAACTATTTAAAAAATCGTAGTCAGGTAGTTAGGATGGCGGGATACGAGTCCAAACCATACTACACTCGCTCCGGCGTGAGCCAAGGGAGTAATCTTGGACCTACGCAATTTATTATAATGATAAACGACTTGCCGAGGTCTGTTAGGGCTGCCAGGTGCCTATTGTTTGCTGACGACCTAAAACTGTTCTTGGGAGTGGGGGATAGAGTGGACTGCGAGTCACTTCAGCAAGATATAAATGCTGTAATGAAGTGGAGCAACCGAAACAAGCTGAATTTCAACACCTCCAAGTGTAAAGTTATTACATTTGCGAGAGTTCGAACACCGATAACGGCCAACTACTATGTAGGAGAGGTTCTGCTAGAGCGTGTTACGGACATCCGCGACCTTGGCCTGACACTTGACAGACAACTGGACTTCAGACAGCACGTGACGATCACCTGTGAAAATGCATGCAAAATGCTAGGTTTCATTTTCAGGGTAGTATACCAATTCACAGGTGTCAAAGTTGCGGTTCTACTTTATAATGCTTTTGTCCGAAGTAGATTAGAATTTGGCGCTATAGTTTGGGATCCACATGAATCAAAATATGTAACAATGGCGGAAAAAATCCAGCGTAAATTCGCAAGATTCGTGTATAGGCGGCAGTATGGATACTATCCGCATCTTTATCCGTCATTATTCGTGTCTGGCATGGTAGGACTAGATACACTAGAGCTCAGGAGGAAAATGTTAACTTTAGTGCATTACTACCAGCTACTCAACAACAGAGTGAGCAATCCGTCGGTATTGGAGGTAATAGGACTGGCCGTGCCGGCGGTGGGCGGCGAAGGACGCTCGGTGAGCGTGGTGCCGCGGCGCCGCCCGCCGCTGTTCGCGAGGTGTGCGGCGCGCACTCGCCGCGGCGACAACGCGCCAACACGCCGAGCATGCGCTCTACTTAATGACATGCTAGCGCGCTTACCCGATGCCGACGTGTTCGCTGATGGGGTGGGAATGTTTGTCAGATTGGTCGCATTGTATCTCAACATCTGCACAAAGTAACCGACTCGACAATAATTTCACAATTTATGATTTTATTTTAATTTACCCATTATTATGTACCTGTTTCTGTTTTATTTTGCAATAATGTATCATTACTATTCTTTTGTCTTATTATTTTAAATGTTCTGTAATTTTGTAATTTTAACGATCTTGACTAGTATTATTATTGTTTTTTTGATCCTATGACATTGTACTAATTTCTTTTTTATTTTTTTATTTTCAATTTTTATTCTGGTTTTATTGTTAGTAATCTTATTTTATAATGACGAATTAATTAATGTAATGATTTTGTGTATATTCTAATGTGTAAGTGTTTTGGTTTTGCACTGTAAACTTGCGCATTGTTTTGATTAAATAAATAATAATAATAATCTCGTTGAACTGGTGCATCAGGGTATTATGCCTCAACAGCCTGACACTACAAATATTCCTAAGGGTCGTCATTTCAGCGAGCTACACATCGAAAACTCTGAAGTATCGAGCCTTAGATTTCGGTGATTGTAAAATCTTAAATATCTTATGAACCACTAAGTTCAGAAGAGGGCCTTTGCTACCAATATTTTTTTTTAAATTAGGCCGTTTTTAGGGTTCCGTAGCCAAATGGCAAAAAACGGAACCCTTATAGATTCGTCATGTCTGTCTGTCTGTCTGTCTGTCCGTCTGTCCGTCTGTCCGTCTGTCCGTCCGTATGTCACAGCCATTTTTTTCCGAAACTATAAGAGCTATACTGTTGAAACTTGGTAGGTAGATGTATTCTGTGAACCGCATTAAGATTTTGATGCAAAAATAAAAAAATAATAATAAATATTGGGGGCTCCCCATACTTAGACCTGAAACTCAAAAATTTTTTTTTCATCAAACACATACGTGTGGGGTATCTATGGATAGGTCTTCAAAAATGATATCGAGGTTTCTAAAATATTTTTTTTCTAAACCGAATAGTTTGCGTGACAGACGCTTCCAAAGTGGAAAAAAGTTGGTCCCCCCCCCTCTAACTTCTAAAATAAGAAAATGAAAAATCTAAAAAAAACATATGATGTACATTACTATAAAAACTACCAACGAAAATTGTTTTGAACGAGATCTAGTAAGTAGTTTTTTTTTAATACCTAACTTTGCAAGTTTGCACCTAATTTATATGGGGCGCTATACATACCAGGTGCAAACTTAACTTAAACACTTAGGGATGGAAAGTGTTTGTACGGAACCCTCGGTGCGCGAGTCCGACTCGCACTTGGCCGGTTTTTATATATTAAAGTCACGAATCAAAAATATGAAAAATAAAATTGACCACCGAAGTCAAGCAAAATAGCTTGGCCCGGAGAATCGTCCATTTAAGGGTTTAATAATGATAGGATAGCGTAGGATATTCTGTGATGCAATCTAGCAAACCCGCAAAGCTTCAAGAAAAGTGCGTACTTTCATGTGAAAGACCGGCAACGCACATGGAACTCCTCTTGTGTTACAACACAACGTACACGACACAGAGTAGTGCCAAAGTTGTGGCACCTATAGATGCAGTGTTATGTCCATGGGCGACGGTAATCTCTTAACATCAGGCGATCCATGTGCTCGCTTGCCTCTTGGAATCTAGGACCTATCCTAGACTAGATCATAACAAAAAATGTAACAATTGCCGTGGTGGATATCATGGAGGAGTGTAGGAGCAGGAATTCATAATTTAAGATGACTATCAATAGAATTATAAATAAATATGTAATAAAATAAAAACCTATTCAGTTCTTACATTGTGCATTTTGGTAGATACAATAAAATACACACTTTGAATTTACGATTAATAAAAATATAGTCGATTTCAATAATAAAGTTAATAAAGTTATTAATAAAGTGATGGGTATAGATCTCTTATTATTCATGTATATGGGTTAAAAGCTTATTTATAGCTGAATTACTTATGATTTAATTTAACGTAATTTTCTGTCTCAGTTTTGCATAACTTTATGTAATATTCAGAAAAAAGTTATAAAAAAACATGCGAAAAAATACGCGGCCTGTTCAAGGTGATTTTGATTCCTATTAATTTCTTTTACTTTTTTACATGGTTGTATCCTACATAAAACAAAAGCTGGGTGTTTTATCTTTCTTTACATATATAATTCATGTGTATTAGACAGCCAAAATTGCAACTGTTCATGATTTACCAAACCTACTCGTTACATGGTAGTTGGAAGCGGTGGTAGCCTAGTGGTTAGGGCATGCGACTTTCAATCCGGAGGTCGCGGGTTCGAACCCGGCCCGTACCAATGAGTTTTTCGGAACTTATGTACGGAATGTCATTTGATATTTACCACTCGCTTTTCGGTGAAGGAAAACATCGTGAGGAAACCACCTAAGCCCAATAAGGCCTAGTTTTCCCTCTGGGTTGCAAGGTCAGATGGCAGTCGCTTGCGTAAAAACTAGTGCCTACGCCACATCTTGGGATTTAGGTAGCCGACCCCGATTGAGAATTCATTCTCACAAAAATGGGACAAAGGCTAGGAGGATGATGAGTCGATTTCAATGACAAATTAGTTCATATCATTGCAATCATACCATACCTACCTAATTCTAATCATACCTTTATTGTAAGGCTATTGTATCCCACTGCTAGGCAAAAGCATCCTCCATAGATCTCTATTGATATCTAAATCTACCCAGTCTTTAGGGAAGAGTCCACTTTGTGGTCTGCTTGCCCATTGCACCAAATTGATTTAAAATATTAAAATAAGACTGTAAATGCATGTAATTATTCAGTTTAAAGGTTTCTTAGTAGTCTCCAATCCATATCAGAAGATCAAGCTTGAGTGCAACTTAAGTAAGAGAAGAAAATTTTTGCCTTACATGGAAAATAAAACATCGATATTCCATTCTACGTTTTTATTACACAATAAAATTGACAATAAAAGGTTCTTTAATTAAATAGTGTTGTAAGAACACTTTACAAACAGCATTTGTATGGTATTTGAAGGTGTCATACAGAATTTTATCTAAGGTAAGGAGTGTTTTTTTTATAATCTCTTCGCTCAGGCGCTGTTTTATTCGAAATCATCATATCTCACCAAGTAGGTTGCCTATTGTCTATTTTTGTGTTTTTATTTTTATTATATCTGATAACATGCATTGACCATTTCAGTGCATTTCCAACTAATTTTGTTTTTTACCTTTCGGTTGCATTTATGCGTCGTACACTTTAGTGATGAGAGATAAAAACGACCAGGTTAAATTCAAAATCTAGAAAAAAAAGAAAAGTATGTTAATGCTATTGTTTTAAGTAAACACTAATATTATATATTTTTTATTTATTTATTTCACAATAAGTACAAACAAAATTACATTTTATTATAATGGCATTGTTAAGCCAGTTTCGTTTGTCTAGATGCTACATTCTGCAATAATATACAGGGTGGAAGATTTGTAAAGACTGAGCTGAAAGGATAGTGTCATGTGAGTGATCTACAATCGACCTATTATAATTGTAAAGCTGGATTTAAAAGTAAAAAAAAAACATCAAAATAAAATATTTTAATAGACAGCCCTACTAATTCAAAGGTTTTATTTACATTTTAAATTGACAGCTGTCTTTAACTTAAATGTTCAAGAGATGGGGTCATAGGGTTGATATGTGCAGATTTTAACACTAATGTTTAACAAACTGTATCTCAAAAATGGATAGAAATATTTACATAGTTCATTGGTGAAAAATGAAGTAAAAGCTGTTTGCTTAAAAGTCCTTCGATCTGTTCCACCCTGTATATAAACTAATTTCTTAAACAAATTTTAGGCACGACTAAGTAAACATAATTGCACGGAGCATTATCGGCCGGCACGCTGCAATAACAAATTATAAAATTCTTCATTTGTATTGAAAATCAGTTTTCTATGGAGAGGGGTCAAATTTATTTCAGGAAAAATCTTAATAGCATGATGCAGGATCGTCTTTTATTCTGTATGGGCGCGCGGCACCATGCCAACCTGGCGCCATCTGTTGGGCACAATTTACTTTGTCCTCGCATCAAGTGGAAACGGCTGGACAGATGTTAACTAATTCCGGTACAGGGATAGCTGGACATCGACAGATGGTTATAGGATACTTTTTACCCGGCTGCTGCTGATTTAAGTCACATGCATTATGCTATCCCGCGAACCGTCTCTCTGGCTTCGCAGAAAACCGCAAAGAAGCACAGTTGGCACATTACTACTCGTATACCTAGCAACGCGCCTAACTAACCTTGAACCTTGTTATAATACCATTGTGAATATTAGTGACAAAGCTACCGCGCCGGTGTACGGGTAGCAGTCCCTGATGAACAGCTCCGTACGAGTTCGAAACATGTCGGGCCGTTCGGCCTAATAATTACATTTCCTACAGGGTCATCAATGTCATCATGAATTACTTACTCACTTTTCAATCTTTTTAGGGATAATTTCCAGGATGAAAACTATCCTATGTCCTTTCTCGGATCTTAAACTATCTCCATGCCAAATTTCATCAAAATCGATTCCGCGGTTTAAGCGTGAATGTCAATTTCACGTGAGTGTGTCAACCGCTTAATACAACAATGCTGGTTCTCACGCGGCAACCATAGACCCGACATGTAAGCCGTTGGGGTCGAACCTTCGGCGGAGACTGTTGTGTCACTTAAATAGACTTGGGTCACGGCCGCTGCAATTACTTTTTACATAAATGGGGATGGAAATACTATGCCATGTGCGATTGTGGCGAAGAATCCCAGACTATGAAGCAGAATAATTAAGCGATGGCCTTTGAATTTGCGCATTCATACTCGGGACCCCCAAAGAACTACTGCGCGTAACACCCGACGCAATTGTGTGGCTCAACACACTGAATGTTGACATCTAATTTTAGTTTTTTTAATTTAATTTTGTTACATTCTAATTTTAAAAATATTACACTGGTTGACTAGTGGAGAATGCCTCATAGCATCGAGTCCGCCTGTTGTACGATTCATTTTTGTGCAATAAAGATTAAATAGATAAATTTATTTTAGTTTAGTAAACGCCATACGATTAAATAAATAATAAGTACAACAATTGGGAAAATTGTATAATATTTTGTATAAATAATTAACTACATTAAATTTCCTACCAGAATATACCTAAGAAGCTTTAAAAAAATATTCATAATACTTAAGCTAAAATTATAAATTATTAAAAGCGATATTGAATGTGACTGATAAGCTAAAGTTTGCTTATCGATTTCGAATACCGAACTTGAAGCCGTTTTGTCGCGGCGGCAACTCCGAGTTCTTAGAAGTTTCCCTTTGACGCGAGAGAACTTAGTTTTTAATAAGGGATAACTTCGGGAATATACAATTTCATCTGGTTATTAAACGTAACCCGTTTTCTTTTGTTAGCTTTGAATAACATACATCTATATTATTAAAAAAAAAACTAGATTTGTATGCAAATTCACTTTTCAATGGAGAGGGGTCATGATTTCAGGAAAAATCTTAATAGCGTTATGCAGGATCGTCTTTGTTTTGTATGGGCGCGCGGCGCCGTGCCGACCTGGCGCCACCTGTTTTCATAATTTCCTTTGTCCTCTCATCACGCCGAAACGGCTGGACAAATTTTAACCAATTTCGGTACAGGGCTAGCTGGAAATCCAAAGATGGTTATAGGATACTTTTCATCCGACTGTGGTATTAACAAAAATACGCGTACGAAGTTGCGAGCACCTTCCAGTAAAATAATATCGAAGTGGACTTTAACCGTTTTTAATGCCTGATATTTAAACCATTTTCTGCAATCACACATTGTTTCTACATTAGCGGTGTGTTCTATTTGAAATAACCATTAAACATATAACATTTTTTATGCAACAAAAAAAAAAAAAAATTTAAGAAATGCGTATGGGTTTTGAGCGTAGCCACAGGCGTAGGGAACATCGATTAGACCGAGTAATACAACTTTTCATCGATCTAAAATTTTGTAATCTTTGGCACCAAGGAAAAGTTTTTTGTCAACATTATTATCATTGTTTAGCAGTGTTTTTGGGGCCTTAGACTAATAGACTTTTACAAGGCTTATAAAGGCATTTTATATGTATTTATCTTGGGATTTTGACAAAGGTTTCATTTAATGTTTGATTTCATCAAATTTTCATTTAATAGTAAACTTTTCCCCTGAAGTCATAATTTTTTCATAAAACTTGAAAATGTCATCCTATAGATTAGGTCAGGTTTGTTTAATAACAAACCAAAATATTATATGATTTCAGAGATAAAAGGTTTCGATTATGTCGAAACCTTTTATCTCTGAAATCAAAAAAATAAAATTATCGTTTATTTATAGTCGTTCGATATAATATAGCCTGTGAAAAGACACGTTTGATAAAAGAAGGGTAAACCGCTAATAGTTAGCAGCAATATAAATATAAACAATGTTTTGTTACAAATAATATTATACTCGTTTAGTCTGTGGCTCAGGAAACAAAAGCGCTTTGCGTCAGATAGCAAAAACGCAGGCAAATACTAACAGAGAGAATGAAAAGACCTAATTTAATTCTCATTCACAGAGATCTTGCAAAAACTTTACTCATATTACTCAAGCCTTAAATATTGTTTGCTCATAACTCGACTCGCATACCATGAAATATATAGAAATCTGCATTAAAGGATTGGCTCAAACTAACTAATATCGGCGAAGGAAAATAGCCGCGGGCGTAGATATCCCGATCTTTACTAGCCAGTATTAAAGGCCAGTGATTGTGATAGCTAGTGATGGCGAGGTGATCCGATCCCGCGAGCTACTTTTTGCTCTATAGTTGGATGAACATCCAAGGCCGTTTTTAAGCATGGCATGACACTCCCATAAGTAGGGGCCTCAAAAAACGTCATCTAGGTATGTTTTTTCGGGAGTTGTTGAGACTGGGGACCCTGGGCATGTGCCCAGTGGCAAAGAGGGGCCTGTAAAACATCAACTATGTATATCCCTTTACAATGTCGTGATAAAGTCGAAATATTAGTTAAATGCCCTGATTGAAGTAGGGTCGTGAAAACAATTGTCAGGAACGGCCTGACATGTTTTGAACTCGTATGGAGCTTCATCAAGGACTGCTACCCGTACAGCGGTGCGGTAACTGCAATTCCTATTTCACGTGAGTGTAAACCGCTTAATACAATAATTAAATATGTCTCACCGTGAGACTCTCACGAAAGTCTTAATAAGACTAACTTATCTTATTTAATTAAGCAGAGGATACTGCTTTAATAAAAATAATTAATTTGGGTAAAGCACAGCGTTACTATCAATTCTCGACATATTTCAAGACTATGATGCCTTCCTAAGGCATGTAGAAGCAATTGGTTGAAAAATTCAACGGCTCTGGCATCAGGTTCGGTGGTCCAGTTGGTAGGACGCCCGTGTTGGCCCAGAAAGCCATTGGAGACGCAGGTTCAAATCCTGCCTGAACCGTTGAATTTTTCAATTTTTCACTTCATCGTAAACATTTAACAAAGAACAAGTTTGTTTAAAAACATTGCACATAAAATATGTACCTATGCTTTCCACGATTTTAAATCTTTTTTATTTCGCATATCCATAGCCAGTGCTTACGGGATTCAAGCTGTCAAATAATACGCGATCCCGCGGGATTACGGAGTCCCACTATCCGGGATTGCAAACCCTAGTCACAGCATTTTCATTTATGTAACTCTATAGAAATTGCTTCTAGGAAAAATGGTGTGAATAGTGATATTGAAGCGATGAAATGAAATTGATATTTCTTCATTATACGCTGTATTTTGCAGAATATTACGGGCTTTAATTATGCTTTTATCAGTTCATCTTTTGAAATTATACTTTATCAATGGAAAATATTAATGTTGCGAATTTTCACAGAAATACCGAATTAAAAATGAAACGATTCGACTTTATTAATCTGTGTTCAATTTATAAGTATTTTAACTTCACAGTAACCGAAAATTTCTATTGTGAAATTTGAATTTGTGTAGTTGTAAAAGATGAATTACATAGATCCCTGATAGAGTAAATTCGCCGTTGTATATGTTTTATTTGTTATGAAAGTATTTATAACCAGTTGTCGTGTCAATAAAGTGTTTACATAATACATACATACATTAGATATAATAAAGAAATAAATTTTATTACATTATCAATGAAACTTGTAAATGTGGATGGATATTTGTATTATATACAAATATTTTATATTTCGCATTATTACACGAGTATACAAAACAAGTATATTTTAATGCAAATAGGCAAGAATTTTACCTCGATGTTATCTGATGTTATGTGGCGATGTAGGTAGTAAAAAATCAAGTATGCTTGCCTAGATCATGCCCTCTCGTCAAGCACTCTTCATCTAAGACCCTAGTTAAATTATTGGAAGGTATCGCTTACCTACTTGCTACTTACCATAATAAATAGAAGAATAGTACCTACATTACTGCAGACGCCGAGATATAAGGGCTTGCCGGCTGAGTAGGTATAGATAGTGGTTCGAAGCCGGCAAGCCAATTTCACGGCTAAGGCATGGTTTTCTCAAACATATGCAATGAAATAAAAAAATACACTACTCAAAAAAACATAATTCAGTTGTTCTGCCAGTTCATGAACACAGACGCCTTGTTTTCGCTACGCTCACATCGTAACCCATGCCACTCGCGTTTTTTACTCCCTCTTATACAACTGTTGCATAAAATACTATTAAACAATATAGCAAGACATCCAAACATGGTTATAGTATACTTTTTATGGTTATAGTATAGTCGGGTACTATGGTATAGGAAAAAAGTATGAGGATGAGGTCGAACAACACACATAATATATCATAAACTATCGTGAGACAAATTTAATAATTATAATAACGGTTTAAATTCACGTAGAAATTGTCAGGAACGGCCCGACAGTAGCACGTATCGACCCTGATGAAGAGCTTCTTGAGTTCGAAACATGTCGGGCCGTTCCTGACAATCTTTACGTGAGTTTAAACCGTTTTTATAATTATTAAACAACAAACGGTTAAACTCGCAGCTTGTGTGTCACAACGACAACAGCTGACTTGCTTTACGTACCTTTGTGAAAGTTGTCAAAGATACATCTGTGAAACTCGTGGATTTGATGTACTGAGCCTTCTGCGACCTGGAAAGTGTAAACTTTGAGTTTATGGAATAAGTTCTCTCGTCAGTTCGCGATAGCTGCTAAGGGAGGGTTGAACAAGCGGCGTTGAAACTTATCACATTTACCAGTTACACATTACACATTAGCTACTTAAAGTAGCGACCCGACGACACGACGTCTAAATGGATTTTAAAATCTAATATACTTCATTAATGCTTTGTAAGTTTTCGGAGCGGACCTAATAGAATAGGGGATGCGACTGATGTTGAATTATGCAACATAGTGTAGTTATATGAATAAAATTATCTCAATATGTCATGATATAAAGAAAAAAAAAAGGAAAAAATATTTATCGAAATATGTGACTTCAAATTTTATGATTTCTTTTTATAACCCAAAATAAATTTTGAAATTGTTCTTAGAATCCTCATAATTTAACAAAACAATAATTGTATGACAACCATGAATTTAAACGCACATTTTCACGGTGAAAATGGCAAATTACTTAATTTTCTCCATACAAATACCTACTGGTACGCAATCCACAGTCACGTCATATGTAGGTAGGTCATCTGTATGGAGCGTTTTTAATGCTCTGTAGGAATGTTGAACTTTGACTGTCATTTCTGACTTTTAGAGCATCCTAAAGTGTAAGGTAGTCCCATATAGAATTTGATCCAAATAAAAAATAAAATCGATTGTCATCCTCAAAAAAAAATTGTCCGCACGCCTATTTGACCCTAGTCTATTTTATAATTCTAATTTGTATTAAAATCTTTTTTATGGACAGGGGTTTTTATCAATAGCGCGATGCAGGGTCGTCTTTTGTTTTGACTGGGGGCGCCGTGCCATGCTCGTCTGGCGCCATTTGCTGCATGACGTCTTTATCCTCTAATCACGCCGAAACGGCTGGACAAATTTTTACCACTTTGTTACAGGGATGTCTGGATATCCAAATATGGTTATAGTATACTTTTTACCTTACTACGGTAAAATAAATACATTAGCAATATCTCTGCTTTTTTCCGTTTCGTCAAATACCTATTGCATTCTATATCTCGCGTATAATATTTACAACTGTATTTGGAGGGGCATGCGAAGTGGCATGTGGTTCGTACGCTCAACGTACGAAAGGTCACAAGCGTCGCATCATGCTTGTAACATACGTCGTTTCGCTGGGCGCGGAATGAGAAGTGGTCTGACAGTCGATTACACTCTTTGTCGTGGTTTCCGTGCAACCGCTCGACTGGCACGAGTTCACGTCAGCAGGCTTTTGTTTTGTGGTAAACGCTAAACACCGGCCATGCCATCTGGATTAGCAATTTTATATATATAGAACTCCGGTGAGTCTCAGACATATTAAAATACATACAAAACATGTTTCGAAACGGTACGCGATTCATCTTCAGGAGCTACGATTACTTAGTCGAGCCGGCCGCCAATCGCATACTGCTCGCTGACGCTCTCTCCGCGCGGCTAGATGCGAGCGTCACCAGCGGGGGCAAAAATCTACCCTCATCATCATCATCATCATCATCAGCCCGGAGTCGTCCACTGCTGGACATAGGCCTTCCCCAGTTCGCGCCACCATACCCGGTCCTCAGCTTTCCGCATCCAACCGCTTCCCGCCACTCTTTTTAGGTCGTCGGTCCACCTGGCGGGAGGCCGTCCTACAGGGCGTGTCGTTCGTGGTCTCCACTCTAGAACTCGTCTGCCCCATCGACCATCGGCTCTACGACAAATATGCCCCGCCCACTGCCACTTCAACTTGCATATCTTAAGGACTATGTCGGTCACTTTGGTTCTCCGTCGGATCTCCTGGTTCCGGATTTTGTCCTTCAGAGAAACTCCGAGCATAGCCCTCTCCATAGCTCGTTGAGCAACTTGGAATTTGTGGACGAGGCCTTTTGTTAGTGTCCACGTCTCGGCCCCATAAATAAGGACCGGAAGGACGCACTGGTCGTACACTCATCATCATACACAATGTCAATTGCCGGGTTGCACAACACATTCACTACTCACTTCACAACACAGTCACGCTAAGGTCTCCTCCGCACTAACGACCGACGTAGTATTCAAAACCGTTCTCCAGCTTGGGGGCATTGACCATCCATAATCTCCATGCAAATTTTGGATCATATGCTCCTCTAATAGTAGTTCTTCAGGTAAAAAATAAGTCTCTGTCAAAAATTTGACAAGTTTTTATAGCCGACTGCACTTTTCTTTCAAAATTCGTCAATTGCTCACTGAGACGATTCTAAAGACCCCAAACTTGGTAGGATTGCTTATCTATTACAGAGTTTCTAGGGCCACCTTTCGGTTCCATCATCAGACCAGCCCCATTGTGCCATATTATTGTATTACGTTACGTATCATCAAAGTTGAGTAGGTATGCAAAATTTCAGCCCAATCTGTTGAAGATATCTGCTGTAAAATTAAGTTAAAAGATTCCACCCGAACAAACATAGTTACATACATACATTGTAAGTTAAATAAAAGCATTATGCATATGTTAGAAGCATCCTTGAATACGCAAGCTGTGTCTGGTCACCTCAGTACAGTATACGATTTACAAGGAGAAAGTTGAGAAAATTCAGTATCGCTTTCTGCGTCACCTTAATTTTCGATCCAAGAAATGGGATACCAGCTTTTTTCTATGTGTTGTCGCCACCACCTCCTGAGCCTTGAGAATCGGCGTCTCATGCTTGACACGTGTGTTTTATACGACATTCTCTCTGGCCGCATCGATAGCTCCGCGCTGCTTGCAGAGATTAATTTCTCTGTGCCAAAAATAAGAACCCGTCACGCCAATCGTGCCCTGTTTAGCCTTCCAACAGTCAATTATGCACAGAATTCCCCATTAATTCGGTTCCTTAGACAATATAATAAACTGTTTAGCAGTATTGACTTATTTGACTGTACCAAATCGACATTGAAGAAGCGTATTCATTCTTTAATGTTAAGCTCAGATAATAGTTAATTCAATATCCCTTTCCATTTCCACACACACACTCACACACACACGCACACACACACACTCATGCACACCCACATGTGCACTAACCTGATCGAGCATACCATGTTTGTTTAATTTTTCTTGTAACTAGTTCTGCTTACTGTATTTTTGTGGACATCTTTTATTGGCTTTTGTTGTTGTACTATATTGTTAATTATTACAAATTGTATTGCTGTTGATGCCCCAAATAAATTGAAATTGAAATTGAAAAATTTATTTCAGGTATAAACCCATATATGGTTAGTTACAATCAACTTAAAAATCTATATTAGTAAAAACAATTCACAATAATTATAACATTAAATTCAAATCTAGAAATTAAATTAAATCAATATCAAAATGTCAATAGTCAATAAAAATAATTAATCAAATAAATAAATCAAATTAAATTATAGTTAGTCTGCCATAATAACATGAATGCTATTCCATTTTTTCATAAAAGGACAGTCAAATTTGGAGGATAGTGCATTCAGGATCGTGCCGGGGCCGCCCGACAGCCTGCGCATTATAGACGCCACCCTCTTACGGATGATGGCGTGGAACCCGTCGGTCTGTGCTTCCGCGAACATGCCCGAGGCGCTGCAGTGCCGCGGCAGCCTCAGCAGGGTCCTGAACGCATTATTATATTGTACGCGTAGGGCATTGTAGGACCGCTGTGTATAATTTGTCCATAGGCTACAGGTGTAAAATGACTGGCAGAATGCTTTAAAACGGGTTATTTTAACCTCCCTAGTGCATTTGGCAAATCGGCGAGCCAGCATGTTACACCTGACAGCTAATGCCCTACGCTCTCTCTCCATGTCCACATCGTCAGTAAGGTCCTCCGTCACCCAGTGTCCAAGATATTTAAAGGACTTCACATGGTTCAAAACAACACCAGAAAGTTGGAACTGCGGTATCGGATATGTTTTATTACCCGCTTTAAAGAGTAATATTTCACTTTTTCTGGCGTTATATTTTAAACCATGTGACTCAGCATAGTTCTCACAAATATGTAGGAGCTTCCTTAACGCGCTAATCGATGGATATAAATAAAATAAAAAATAAAATAAAAAATAAAAAGCTTGCAAAAATAATCGAAAGTATTGAATTGTTCCATAAACAGGGAGTACAACTTTTAATTTAGGTACGTCATATATTATTGGATTCATTCTTTAAAAAAATAGTTAGCATATTTTTTTGTTATTGTGTTAATCAAGTTGCAATATTTGTTTAGGATAATAAATGTCACATTCAGTATTTAATTATCCACAACGCTAATGAGCCCAATCACCGCAAGGCTCAACTCCAGTTGGGAGATACAACATGCATTACACTAATGTTATTTGACGCCAACAACACTCGATAATTTTATATTTTGATTTTAGAACGCGTATATATGAGCCATACGGATTGGCCGAATTCAATCCAATATATGAGCTTGAATTTAAATCGTACGTTTTAGAGTCGTAAAAAAATTGGATCATTATCATGATATAGTACGGCCACTCTGAAATGGAGTTAACTTTTAACATTCTTACATAACCAAATATATCGTCACCTGTAATATGAATTAATGTAACCGCCAAAATGACGAAATTGAGTTAAGTATACAGTTCGTCTGTAAATTTGACGATCTATCCATTGCTGTTATTAAAATTACGATATCTTGAAAAAAATGTTGATTACATTAAACAAAAATTGACCGTTTTTTTTAGTTTTCTGTATTTATTTTGGTGTATGGCACATTTTTTGTAAATTACTTAATATCAGATTAACGTAACCACAAGTATTGGCCAAAGTTGAACAAAAGTCATTAATGTAAGACTCATCGGCAAATAAATGACTCTTACATTACTCAATTTATAGCACTTTATTACCGATTGACTGTTACGTTAGCTTCAAAGCTAGATAAAAAATATAAAATGGTTCTTACATTAAATGGGTTATACTTTTAGTTTTTGAATCAAATCATGTAAATAATAAGGTACATAAATGATTTATATGCTCAGATTAGATAGGTAAAAAAAAATGAAACGAGATTATAAGACAGCAACCATTTAAAGTCAATTATAGTCTAATCTTGTCACAAATTGTGCTTACTGCAAGCTGGGTGAATATATAAATTTAGTCAGTAACATTAAAGTTTTCGTAGTTTTTAAAGCAATTTGTGCCTTTTACATTATTATTTGTCTTCCCAAGGCTCGAGTGATGACGGTTACATTAAAATTATGTACTTAATTTAGACGGACCTGGTGCTTACGTTATTTTGGTTACCAGGAACTTTGCGACCATCTCTTTCCTTTGCAGTGTTAATGAGTAGATACCGGTGAGACGACCATACATTTGCCTGTAGGAAGCAATTACAAACACTACCGCGTGCGTCTTTTTACGATTTGGTGTTGTGATGGATATGATAGCCACTTTAGTTTGTACCGACCAGCGATCGGATGCCGGTTTTCGACTCCATACAAATACTGGTATTGAATTTCGGTATTTCGCTTATTATTACACATTTCTTAATTTTACTGAGCTAATTTCAAAGTTGTATACCAATACTTTAATTATATGTTATGGCATTTCAAATAAAATCTGTAATATTTTTTTTGTAATTTTTATGAATACCGGTAACGGTTGGTTCCAACAATTCGTGATAAGGACAGTATTGTGCGGTTGCGTTGTTATATATCAATAAGTACAGTTAAAAATTACGAGTTAAGTACATACATCGCTTTACGTCAGGCGATCCGTTTGCTCGTTTGCCCTCAACGGCATAAAAAAATAATAAATAATAATATTATACAAAAAAAACTTTAAAAAATTAAGGGAAATTTGATAAGGATAAGTACTAAGTAAGTATTATAGAACTTGTTATCACCTCAAAAGGGAGTTCTAAGGCGGAATGATGTTTGTGGGGATTTCCAGTATCAAATAGAAATTGATGTTTTAAACTTTTTAAAGTTAAGTTATTTATCAATTAGCTATTATGCCTATTTATATCATGTCTTATTCTTGAATTAGGGACTTTTAATTGAAACAATCTAGCTTAATGCATTTCGTTTTTAGGGAATCTCTTAAATGTCTGGTTAAATGGACTGTGAAAACTTTTTCTGTGAAAATCAGTCACTGCCACTACCATGTAGCAACATGTAGGCATAATAAAATGTATATACTTGTATATTATTTTTAGAAAACAAGAGACAGGAATGAATGATGGTAGTAATAGTGATATGGTGGAGGTTAGTGACATTGAGATACTCCCTATCATTTTTTTCAGTAGCCTACGTATCCAACGTAATGTCATTGTATTGATGCGATGATTCAATAAAATACGTTAACTATTTGCTTGCCCCTTGACCATTATTTTTTTCAGCCCGAGAAAGGCGTTGAGCTGGGCCATACTTTCTACTAATAACGGGACATCAATGATGCTTCAAATAAGTAGTTCGCGAGAAAACAACAGCTTACAAGATATAAGAAAATCTGTAAATCCGTTTCAGGTCTATAAAAAAGCCGTCAAAGCCCAATAGCGAAGGTATTCGAAGCATTTCAGTCGTAAATTTACCCCTTGACGTTCAAGTTCATAATAGTGATGTGAGAGTGAGTTACTAATTATGTGACGAAACATTTAGTCACCAGTTTGCCAGGAAATGATCAAATTACTAATGAAGAATCAAATAAAGATCATTCGGCTAGTTTCAGACAGGGACAAGCCTTACACTGAAAATAGGACTGAGGGTTTGTACAGACAAAATTGATTATTTAAACGAAATTATACAACGTTAAGCTGAAGTTTAAACTTAAGTGACTAAAACCAAAAGGAGGGAGTTGATGAATGGAACAGAAAGAAGGTAATAAATACGAAGAAAACTATACATATAGAAAGAAATAAAAAAGAAAGAGAAAAAGGGAAAGCAGAATGTGCAGTAAAAGTCGTAGGTAAAAAAGGTACATAAATATTGTAGGAAAGGGAGAAAAAGACAAAGTGAGGAAAAACAGTAAGGAAAAGTATCAGATTGGAAAGAATATGAAGTGTTTTTTTAATACTCTTTAAATCTAAAGGTGCCTTTACCAATTTTGGTTTTTATAAACAAAAAAGAAACTGTTTCCCGCTTATAAACCGGTTTTTATCACGACTTACTATCCTGCCACTAATTAACTGAAAAACAAGAAACAACTCTATGTTAAACCTTATTACAATTGGATAAGTTTCAAAATTCCTTAACTGAATTCCGCTAATGTAAGTCCACGTTTTGAAAATGTGTGTCCTTTACGTTAGATTTTTTTACGTTTTTGTGACTTACTTTAGATTAGGGATAATTTTTTGAAATCAATGTTGTGTTGTGTTAACGTAACTCCTCATTTTTGGAAAAAAATTAACGTAAGCGCCACGCTATTTTCTAAACTATAATAGCAGCCTTTTTGAGACCATTATCAACTGAAAGATCTTACAAAATTAATCTATAACTACTTTACATCATTTTAATCGGATTAGGAAATAAAATGTTACTGCACTTTTTTTAATTTACAATTTCGTTTTTGGCCTCTCCTGAAAAATCGTCATTTGGCGGTTACCTTAATTCATATTACAAGTGACGATATAAAACTGCATTCTTACATTCTAGAATCCGCGGTTGTTAATGCGCTGTGTGCAAAAATACTGGTTTTGGGTGCATATAAGCACTTATTTGTATTAATTATCCTTTTGATGTTATGTTGTTAGTGTAGTATAAATTGTAATGTAGTTAGTTACATTTTATGTTATTTTAGTTCACAGTGAATTAGTTTAAAGACAGTAATGCTGTGTAACCTAATAAACCAATAAACACATAATATAATTAATTGAAAGGTTTTGAGAACTTAGAGTAACACACTCAGAAAAACATATAATCAAAATAAACCACTGTGCCAAGGGTTGAAAGTTCGCACAATTCGTTTTACAAATGTTATAACTATTGGAGATTGGCAGAGAATGAAAAAGTGTGTTGATTACCTACTGCAAAATGTACCTTCCCCAGCGATTTTCTCGTATTTCTCTCGGGGTGCGCTTTTAATCATGACGATCTTAATACTAGCAACCGTGACACGCTACTCTTGACACGCGATCAATGGTGTTTGTTCCTTTCCTTTCAGTAATTTGTGTAAATGGGTGGTGTAAACTTTTCTTATTGTAATTCTGTCCCGTGACCCAGAGGACAATAGTGATAAAACTTCTTAAAAAAGTGTTGATAATTTATTTTACTGGTATTGTCAGGAGATAGTCTACATAAGAATGGGCTTATAACTGCTTAAATTACAAATCTTTTGCTACATATAACCACGGAAAATCGTAGTTTTAAAAAGTGACCCAGAGGACATCACCATGACAATTAGTGACAATTAGTGGCAGAAAATTGTTGATTGACCCAAATGTATGGGGTAAAGACGAAAAACACTGTGTTGGGTGATAAGCGCATGGAATGTGATCTGATCTGATGGCGCGTCTTCACTGAAGGCGCATTATAAAGGCGAAATTTTGTGAGTGTGTTTGTGTAATATGTTTGTTACTTCTTCACGCTCAAACGGCTAGACCAATTTTGATAAATTTTGGTGAGAAGGTAGTTGACATACTGGATTAACACATAGGCTACATTTTATACCGAAAATGTAGTGATCCCGTGGGATGAGCGGGTAACACCGCGCGGTACAGCCAGTTGTAAATATTATACAAAATAAGGTGCTCATAAATAGAGCTGTTAACGTCACTGATTGTAATCAAACTGTACAGACAGACAGTCATTGTGCCTCGACAAAATACGAGTAAACCTAAAATAGCTTAATTGGCTGTCAGACCGCGCTCCTGCTTATTTGGATCGGATCTGTTGGTGACACCAATTGGATTCCTCCTAAAAATAGGAAAATCTTGAAAGAAAGATTTCACGAACATGAGTAAGTACTTATAAACCTTCTTACTTTTTATATTTTATCTATACTATTATAAATTTCTAAAAAAGACAGTTTTCTATGACAGGGTTTTTTTTAATATCAGCTCCATAGCTCTCTAAAGTCCTAATCTCTAAAATAACATTATTATTAGACATCGGACTTTTGCTAGCACGGTAGGATTATCGATAGCTATGGAGCCGATATAAAAAAAAGGTTTATTGCCACTAAAACGAGATTAGAACAGCAGTTTATGTACCTACCTATAGGTATAACAGATAAATAAATAAATGAATATCGGACAACCTTACAAAAATCAATCTAGTGCCACCACAGACCACCCCCACTAGACGGAGCATGTAAGGCACATGTAAGGCGACCCGCGCGCACCAACAATATGGTACGGCAAAACATTAAAGTACCAACACGACGGCCACCGTTTAGTTGCGTCCATGTTTATGAGGTCTCTCTACACCACTTAACACTACAATTTACCATGTTATTTATTTAATTTCTTTTTTCGTTGACGTACGCATGGATCATAAACAAGGACGCAACTAAACGGTGGCCGCCGTGTTGGTACTTTAATGTTCTGCCGTACCATATCGTTGGTGCGCGCGGGTCGCCTTACATGCTCCGTCTAGTGGGGGTTGTCTATGAGTGCCACAGTAAGTAGGCTTGGGTTATGGACACTAGACGACGACAAACATACTTATATAGATAAATACTTACTTAAATAAAAAAAAAAAACATCCATGAGGCACAAATATTCGAGTTCATCGCACAAATATTTGCCCTTGCCGGGATTCGAACCCAGGACCGTCGGCTCCGTAGGCAGTTGCTTAACCACTGGGCTAACCGCGTGGTCAGATTATGCTATAATTATACATCACAGTAAGTGGTGACAGCGTATTTTGTGAGCTGGGTCAGCTGCACAGCGCTATTTTTCAGCGTGCACCTCATGCATAGCTATAGCTACAGAAACGAAAAAAAAATCTATCATATTGGTGTATGTTGTACGAAAGTTGCCCAACTTTAAACTGCCTGTTACAGAGTAATCCTACACTGAACTAGTTTTGAGACTCGAGCGCCATCTATTGGCGACATGTATACACTTGCAAGGGCTTCATCGAGCGAGCGACAACACTCGATAATATTGCATCTTATCTTCCTAATCATTTAAGCATATAACGAGGGAATAAGAATATTTATATCGATTTAAAATACTTCTTTGTCCGTTCATCACGCCGAAACGGCCGGATGGATTCTAACCAGTTATGGTACAAAGATAGCTTGAAATCCCAAAATGGCTAAAGAATAATTTTGACCCGACCCAAATTTGAAGGGGAATCGAGGTGATATTTTCGAATTTTGCTCCAGATGAGCTCCAAAAGAGATTTCATTTCATATTTGTACATTAAAATACGAAGTATTAATTTACCAAGTGTTTTCTCCTACCTTAGCATAATAAACAAGATGCATTTCCTGTATTCGTGTGACATAAGTTGCCATTGCGCATGGTAGGCCGCCTCCGCCACGTCCATACTCTGAAATAGAGGAACTTCTAAATTAAACTATTGATAGAAAAATCATAGCTTAAAGAAAAAATTAAATGAGTAACCTGATGGAGGAGACCGGGAATTCAACCCGATATCTCTGGATTAACGGTCCAGCGCGATAATCTTTCCGCCACTCTAATTCCCAAGCAACCTATCGAATTCTTCCTAATGCTTTGTGTGTCGATCTTTGCTTTGTTTATTTGAAAGGTTTATTACCTCTATGTGAATATGTTAATATTCACATCTTACCGCACAACTTTACAGCGAGAGACGGCGCTGCTATTTCATAAAATTATAACCTCACACTTACCGCATCGGAGAGATCTTGACCACTAGAGCAACATGTATAAATGCTGATCAAAATGAAACCAACCGCCGGCAATTCTCGCATACTTTTGGCATTCCAATGAATCTGAAAAAATACCATTAAATTTGTTACTTACATAAAGGAAATAATCAATGAGAAAACGAATAGTTGAAAAAAATATTGAGAAAAGCGCCATCTCTTTCGCGGTACTTGCACTTGCTGTAAAACAATGGGGACTGGGGATCGTATGTGTAAACGCACATCTTAGGGTCCGGCTAATGCGCATAAGCATTCTAAACACATAAGACGCAGAGGGCGATCCAGTAGCATAGAATTATGAAATAAAAGGTTTGGTGTGATTGACGTAACGATGTGATAGATCAGTTGGGAGAGCACTACACCGGAAACGTATGGTCGCAGGTTCGAGTCCTGCTTGTAATTTTTTTATTCTTCTTTAATAATTTAGATTACATGCTTCATTGTAGACGACTGAATCAAGTACTTGCCCGAGCAGCAAAACCAAAAAAGCACATGGTGCCAGAAAAAAAGGCCAAGTGGATGAAAAAGACAGCCCCAAATGCTTCGCTTAAATCCACCATTAGTCTGCAAGAAAAATAACAATATTAAAAGTATAATTATGTATGATGATGATGAAATAAATAAATAAATATCTGACCATGCACCGTGTCGAGGCCAGCATCTGAAGCCATGCTCCAGATGCTGGCCTCGACACGGAGTTGAGTCCCGCTCTTCTACACACACGGCGTCTTCTATGAGAGCGTCAAACACCCGCTTCTCCCCATGTCGTCCGTTGTCCGTGTCGAGCGTTAACGATTGCAGGCTAACCATGCCTAAACCGCATCAGAAGCGTAGGGTATATTAACTCTGTCATCATCAAGAAGGCCGGGTGACTCTTATCGTGCGCACGTCGTAAACCCAGTCCAACATTTCGAATGGGAACTTTTGGTACTGCAAAACAAAACCGAAGCAAAGACAAAGGTAATGTTTGCGGAGAGATGCCTGCCCTCAGTCATCAGGAGAAGTTGCCTTCTTACTACAAAGGCTTCTGAGATAGCATCTGGAAAAATAGGAGAACCCAAGAGATGGAAAGTTTGAACAGATTCACTATTTGAGCCTAGGAAGTAAGGTAAATGAAGTATGGGAATCGGCACTGCAGGAGAAAATAAATATTCTCTAAAACTCGGAAAGAATAAAAGGGTAAGCAAATCTTGCTCCACCGTCTCCGGTTTTCTCTCGAGGGTGCCGTCATCCAAATACCAGACATTCAGAGGGAATGAAGCCCTAATATTTTTGTGAATTGCGAGGCTGAAAATCAGAGGACCAAACCCCTGCTGTACGCCGACTAATTGATATAAACTGCTTTGATCGCCGATTCTTACTTTAATAAGTCCGCATGTTTTGTAATAATGGCTTTCAGTTTCATCTCAGCAGTTAACCAGTCTACGTCCTCGCCAGGTGGCGCCATGTGTCTCAAGTCATCCTGCAGCATGATGAACAGCAGTCGGAGATCTCTCATTGCTGCATTCATCAGGAAAAGGTCTGCAGTTACTATATAGGCAACTTGCATTACTGTAACACACAAAAAATACTTGTAGATGTTTCTTCGCACGTGTTTTGGGCAACGGGCATAATACGTTGAGGCGACGTGTAATATTGCATCATCGAAGTGATAAAATGTTTTAGACTGACGTAAAAAGAATATGGGACGGAAAACGACATTGGATTTCCATTTCGGAAAATATACCGTTTTCTAAAGGAAAACAATATTGCCACGCAAAGGAAAACGCGGCGCAACTAAGTTTCATTATAATACAAGATAATCAATCCAAATATTGGGTCAGTAGGAAGAAAACGAAAACTATAAGAGATAGGGAAATCTGTTCTTAGGAACCATGGCGTCGATTTTAGATTTAATAGAAACTGCATTCAATTATTTTTTTATAAATCTTGTACATCACCGGGAATTAAACCCGGTTTTCATTCTGTAAGTGATCGCATGTCATATTGTAACATTCTTTACAGCGGTTTTGATCGGGTCATGTTGTATAAGACTTATATTGCAGAAATTATTAATTCTAAAATCGACACCATGCATGGTTCACTAAGAACAAATTTCTCTATCTCTTATATGTATTTTGTGACTTCTCCCTACTGACCCATTTGGATTGATCACCCCGTATAACAAGTAAATAGCCAGAGATGGTACGTTAAATACTATGAGTTATGTTTTAAACAAGCATAACAAGGTAGGTAGCTGTCACAGTCAGGGCGTCACAAACACGTGTGTACCCTGTTAGATCCCCTTAGTACGCTCCGAATAACTAGAGAAGCCTACCGTGTATAACGGGATACACATTTATAAACACCAGTAATCCTTGTTTAATTACATAAATAACTTACACTAATATTGTATGTCGGTCGTACCCATTGATAACCACCATACTTTTATTTATTTAAATTATGAAGACTAACATTTTGACAAAAAACTATGGGGCTTATTTCTACGTTTCTAATGACTGGGCTTCGAGATCTCAACACTTTATATATGTCTACTTTAGCAACGCGTTCTATTTTCATTTAAATGAGAATCTATGTCAGTTAATGCAGGTCGAAAAGGAAAAATCTAACCTATATTGGCTATATCACGGATTCATTTATCAAATTAATATATGTTAATGTCATTATAATATAATAACATAGGCACTTTTTCACAAAAAAATTACCAACTTCAATGAGCGAAATGGAACATACATTAACACTTATATGATTTTCTCATGGATGTAGGTATGTCAGAACTAGAAACACATTTAAATGGGACCACACGGGAAGCACCATCTTTCAAATAAAAAAAAAACTGGCCAAGAGCATGTCAGGCCACGCTCAGTGTAGGGTTCCGTAAATAAATAATAAATAAATAAATATCGGACAACCTCACACAAATCGATCTAGTCCCAAATAAAGCTCAAGAAAGCTTGTGTTACGGGTACTAGACGACGATATACGTACTTATATAGATAAATATATACTTAAATACCTAGAACAACCATGAGACCCAAGCAAAACTATTCAAGTTCATCACACAAATATTTGCCCTGGCCGGGATTCGAACCCGGAACCCGGGACCGCCGGCTCAGTAGGCAGGTGTCTACGAGTACAAACCGAGCCAAACGCGTCGTCAGTTGCCGGCCTTCACAATATTATAGACGGGCTTAAAACAGCAAAAAATCATAATGTTCTTTAAAATGACGTACCTAAGTGCCGCGTGGTGTCCTTATACTTCGAACCTTACACATATTAGTTAAGTGCCATACTGTATAAAAATATTTCACTCAATCTGGCGTGTATATAATCGATAACTTCGAGAAGGTAATAAGTAATTACAGTTACTTTGGCGTTTACGAACTTTTTATAGAGCTTGAAATCTTTCTCGTAATTTAAACCTCGGGCTTAAAACCGCTGTTTTAAGCCCGTCTATTGTGAAGGATGGGCAACTACGGAACTCTACACTGAGCGTGGCCCGACATGCTCTTGGCTGGTTTTTTTTTAAGATTGGCGGCAAACATTTTTTTCCTTATACTTATTTTGTTACCATAAAGTGGCAATTAATTAGTGACGTAAAAGGCTCACTAGCTGAAGTGCTTGGATCAAGTAGGTAACTAGTGGATTCGGCATACGCGTATGCCCGAAAGGGACAGGAGCACTTAACACTGGGTTACCAGGTTCCAAATAATTCTCCCGTTTTTTCAGTGCTAGTTGTTGACGGTGTGGCATTCGTTTTGACAAATAATAAAATAACTAGAATAAAGCTTTAATGGGACAAATAGGTAATAAATTAACTACAATAAAACTTTACGAAAATAAAACTGACAAAATGTAATGAAGAAGTATATTTACTTACTTATGGTAACATATCTGTTGGGAACGTGGACTGTATGATTAATTGAAATAATAACTCATTTGAAGATATAATATCCCGCCAGGCAAGCGGGAGACCGTGAGATGTGGTCGCTTCGGAGTGTGAGTGGTAAGTGAGCTGTAGCTGGGGGCGCGGGGGTATTTGTGCCCGCGCCACTAGCGCTCGGCGTGAGTACGCATCAACGCGTTTAAAATTAGGCCACGCCTCCGAATTGCCTCTTGGGTTTGTTTATTAAATTAAGAAAACATTACACATTTTATTCATAGGTACAACATACAGTAGAAATAGGTAAGTAAAAACAAGAGGAATAAAATATTTATCTTAAAACTAACACAAACGACATAAATCAGGCAATAAGGAATAATTGTAAATAACATGAAATCAGATAATAGCAATTAGCAAATAAAAACACTTACGTACTAAATTATGTAACTAAGAGATCGATATACTTGAATTTATACATAATATAGGGTTATTTCCCACAGTCTTCCCCCCGTGTGCGAACACCGTCTCCGAGTTTTTCTAGGAAATAACGATAAGTCTGGAGGCTGGGCGACGTATGGGTCCTGCGGCTGTGCGAACTTCCGTTACTCTCACATTGCCGTCGGGTCCTGGATAAGTCTTTATCACCTCGCCTCTAGGCCAAGTTCCGCGTGGCATTGTGCTATCGACTATGAGCACGATATCGCCTTCTTTTACGTTTGCGTGTGCGGATTGGCTCGGTCTAGCTCTCAGAGTAGGGCGGTATTCTTTGATCCAACGCTGCCAAAAATGGTCGGCTAAGCGCTGCGCTGTCTTCCAGGAGTTCGAGGTCAATACGACGTCCGAGAAAGCGCCAAAGGGTGACATAGCGTTGGAGCGACCCAGGAGAAAATGGTTGGGGGTAAGTGCTTCTTCGTTGTTCAGCACGACAGGCGTAAGTGGTCGAGAATTGACGATGTGCTCGGCTTCCAGCAGTAGCGTGTGCAGCACCTCGTCATGAGGGTGCTTTTCTTTAAGGGTTACTCGTAGCGCAGTTTTGATGGAGCCTACGAGTCGTTCCCAAGCCCCGCCGGCGGAGGGGTTGCCAGGCGGGATTTTCTTCCACACGATCTGCTTATGCTCGGCGAACTGCTGCATGTCCGTCTCTATGTTGCGGAGAGCGTCTGCTATTTCTCGTTCGGAGCCCACAAAATTGGTAGCGTTGTCCGAGTATATTACGGTCGGAGTTCCGCGCCGAGCCATCATTCTTCTTAGTGACATGATCATGGACGAGGAGGAGAGGGAGCTCACGAGTTCGAGGTGTACGGCCCGGGTAGTTAGGCATGTGTACAAAGCTCCCCATCTCTTTTCGTGTCGTCGTCCGACCGTGACGGTCATTGGCCCGAAGAGGTCGCATGCAGTGGCTGTAAATGCGGGTTGATTAGCCATGAGCCTTTCTTTAGGTAAGTCGCCTAAGGGGGCCTTTGAGGGTGACCCCCTACGGGTACGACACCATTGGCATCGGTTGCATATAAATCTTAGCGCGCCTCTTAGCCCTATCACGTGATATTTTTGAGTGATTTCATTCATCACGGTGAAGTGGTTACCGTGGTTGAAGGTCACGTGATAGTGTTGTATCAGCAATCGGGTGAAGTCTTCTTTCGCGTGGAGAATCGGCGTGGCAGTATCTCGATCAATTCGCCCATCTAGCAGCAGGGTTCCGTGGCTGTCCATCTTCACGGCTAACTTGCTGAGCGCCGACTTCTTCGGTAAATTTCGCCCAGCCTCCAAGTGCTTTATCTCCTCGCTGAATGACGCCCGTTGACTTCGTTGAATGTTCAATAATTCAGCGATTTTCAAGTGATCATTTTTTATATCCGTTTCTGTATTCAATTTGAGCAATTTGGCTTTGAATACCTCGGCGGCTAGCAGTACGGTAGCAGTGGCCCTAATCAATCGCGAGTATCGCGAAAAACGCTCTACTAGCGGTAAGGACGGAAACGACGTAAGTGACCTATCGCTAATGGCGGTTACGACCTTTTTAATGGGACGCTCTTCCCCGGTCGCGGGCAACGTGCTACGTTCTGATTTGTCTATCGGCCAATCTGATTCGCTCTTTAGGATAAATTCGGGGCCGCTGAACCATCTATGGTCCTTGTTAAACTGTAAGGGGACGCCTTTAGTAGCGTCGTCCGCAACGTTCTCCGAGCTCGGGACCCACCTCCATTCCGTAGGCTTAGTACTGTCCTCGATTTCGGCTAAACGAAACGCTACGAAGCTTTTATACGATCGCGGGTCCGATTTTATCCATGACAGAACGGTGCGTGAGTCTGACCAGTAGTGGCAGCTCTTTATATCGTAACTAGTTTGCTCCTTAATGGATTTAGCTAACCTGCATCCTAATACGCAGCTCTGTAGCTCTAGTCGGGGTATAGATATAATCTTTAACGGACTCGCACGCGCTTTGGCTGCTACTAGCCGTGATGTCCTACCTACTGGGCTGTCGCTCACAAAATATACCGCGGTTGCGTATATTTTTTCGCTAGCGTCGCAAAAAACATGTAAGGAGCCTTGCCTATTGCTGGCCGGGACATAACGTTCTAGTTCTAGCCCTTTAAGCTGCTGTATGTTTTGTATATAGCTATTCCATGCGGGAACCGATTCGGGCAATATCGTGTCGTCCCATCCTATTCCTGTTCTCCAGGTGTCCTGGATGAGGACCTTGCCTAGGGCTGACACGGGAGAGGTGAATCCGTGAGGGTCAAAAAGAGCCATTACGCTACTAGTCACCTGTCTTTTGGTGGGCAGTTTTTTGCCCTCTAGGACCTCCTGCGGCGTGTTACGTAGATTTATGTTAAAACCTAGGGTATCGCGTTCGTGATTCCATATAAGACCTAGCGTTTTTTCTGCGTTACTACCGCCTATCACCGTTTCCGACTTAGAGCTTTTATCTGTGATATCTGACAGCACATAAGGATGACTCGAAGCGAAGCCTTTCAATTCGAATGAGGCTTTGGCGTTTAAATTTATTACGTCATTAACTATTTGTTTTGCCTCGACTTCGTTTTCGTCCATTGCTATCAGAAAATCGTCCATATATGCATTATTTATTGTATATTCGGCGGCTTTAGGGTACGTGTCCTTGTGATAGTCTGCATTCCTATTCTTAACGTATAGGGCGGTTGCTGGACTAGAGTTTGCGCCGAAAACTAATCGTTTCATTCTAAATTCTGAAGGCTCACTCTGTCCGTCTCCCTCCCTCCATAGGAAACGTAGACTATCCCTGTCTCGCTCTAACACTTCGATCTGAAGGAACATTTCCCTAATATCCGCAATAACTGCGATTTTTCCTTCGCGGAAACGCAGCAGTACGCCGAATAACGATTGCAACAGGTCCGGACCTGGGAGGAGCGCGTCATTTAAACATTTTCCGAATGACCTACTAGCTGCATCGAAAACCATTCGCATGGAGCCTTTTTGAGCATGATACACCGGAAAATGAGGCAGGTACCAGGACCTCCTGGCGTCCTCGGGCGGTGGCGATTCCATTCTCTCTGCGTAGCCTTTAATAAGCAATTTATTTACTTGCTTTTCGTACTCAGACTTTAAATTCGCGTCTTTACTCAATTTATTTTCGAGAGAGTGTAATCGCTTCAACGCCTGTGATTTGTTACTAGGTAAGGACTCGTCATCGCACTTCCATAATAGGCCGGCCTGATACCTACTTTCGTTCAACAACGGTTTGCAAGTCGCATCTAATAACTCTAACGCGCGTTGCTCAGGGTCGGACTTGGGCGGACGGTTTTCTACACCTAGTGACTCGATACTGAAATGTTCTTTTATCATGTCAGCTATCTCATTTTCGCTCACTTTCGCGGGACGCAAGTGGTTTACGACGAATGCGCGGTTACGGGGGACGTCATGGCTACCATGGAGTACCCATCCAATTTGGGTTAGGGAAGCCACTGGGAGGCCTATGTCTCCGCTTAAAATGCGACGAGAGACCAGTAAATGCCAGTGATCTTGCCCTATAATCATGGTAGGAGCCGCCTTGTCGTAACATAACTCGTCTTCAATTTCGCGTAAATGTTCGCACTTGTTCACTATATCACGTGATACCTCTTGCGTCGCGAGATTGAGCCTATTAATTGTGTATGCGGACATTTTCTCTAGATGCCTACTACATGCGCCACGGATGGAAAAACTTATTTTGCAGGACTCCTTATCCGATATCGAATTTCCGCCTATGCTTTCAATCGCGAGGATTTCCGTTTTCTCTCGCGGTGCTATGGCGTCAGCGACATGTCTTTCGATTAGGGATATGGAACTACCGTCATCTAGGAGTGCGGTCGTGTGGATGGTGCCCAAGGGGCCCGACAGCTCTACTGGGATGATTTTCAGGTAGGTATTCGCGCTACGCAAATGGTTAACTATTCCGTTAGTACTGCGCGAAGGAGTCGATTTAAGCATCAATCCGTGTAGCATTCTATGATGCCCTGATTCGCATTGATTAAAGCCGCAAGGTGTGTACTTGCATTTTACGGGGCGCTTATGATTGGAATCCAAGCAACGAAAACACAGCTTATGTGTTTTGATGGCTTCCCATCTTTTTTCTACTGACATTTTCACAAAATCTGCACATTTAATTATTGAGTGCTCACCGTTGCACAATATGCATTTAATGCCATTCGTAGGCGGGGAATTCGTCTGAGTATTGCGCTGGGATTCCATCACACGCGGCCGTTGGGCTTTTTTTTTATTATTAGAGAAGTTATTTTTATTATTATTCGGCCTAGTGTTAACCTGCGCCACAGTATGTGGGAGATAATCATCGCAATCTGAATCTGATGAGTCGTAATTGAAGCTTGATACGTGCGAGTGGGACGGGCGGCGCTCTCTCGCTCCCTCACCGCGCATGCGCGGGGCGGGGCCGTGAGAGATCTCGTTCACGAGATTTACCGGCTGTCTAGCTCGCTGCCTACTGTGCGTTTTTCTTGTTGCTACACTAATGTCGTTTAGAAATTGCGACATGGCTACAAGACCTGGTACAGACTTATTATTGATTCTATATTTATTCCATTCATAACGCACTATCAGATTCATTTTGTCGATAATTTTATTTACTAATTCCGGCGCGTAAAGGAACTCGTTTTGGCGGAGAGCTTTAATAGTGGACACTACGTTAGCGACAGTTCCCGCGAATGCGGTAATGTTGCTATTATCCTCAGCTAAACGCGGCATGCGTTTTACGTTATGCATTTCCGCCAATACGATCTCCTCGGGATCGCCAAAATGCCGTTCTAATGCCTCTATTATTTCGTACGGATTCGACACGGTGTACATAATGGATTTTACAGCCAGCCGGGCTTCTCCGCGCAATGCCCTACGTAGCCTGCCTATGTTGCTTACGTCTGAGAATAGAGGCGAACTATCGTCGAATTCTGACCGAAATGCTATCCACTCGGCTATATTGCCGTCGAACGGCGTCAACTCAGGCACGTGTCGTTGAATGACCGGCGTGCTTTTACTACGATTGACGGCGTCGACTACCTTGTTAGATAACAATTCGAAGTCCCTATTCGCGAAAGCACTACGTTCGCGCTCTACTGGGGCTTCGCGCGGCGCGAAACTGGGCCCTATTGCCTGCATCGGACAGTCTATACGCTGTTGTTGCTGTACCCAACCTAACACACGCGTGTCCCTAGCAGTCGGCTCGATTGTCAATGGCACATTTGAATTGTTGGATGCCTCAATACGTGCAATTTCCAAGCGATTCTTCGCCGCCATTGACGCCCGTTTCGCTTGCTCTAATTCCGCGTTATGTAATTCTAATTCGGCCATTAAAACGGATAACTGCGGATTAACACTGCCTAAGGGCGCGCCTACCACAGTGCCCGATGCACTCCTACTATGTCTAGGTATATCGTGCTGAGGGGGACGTTCATGTAACGGAACGTCTAGATTCTGATCGGAATCGTAATTCACTGGGGGGCCTGCTGGCGGCGGCGCGGCGCCTTCTAACTGAATAACGTTCGCGGGATGTGCCGGTTCGTTCACTTTGCCACTGCTACCTAAACCACCACCGCTGGTGCCTTTGCTCCACGTATTTGTACTATCACTTGTTGTCAACCCGGGAGACGGTGTCGCTTCGTCCGTACGGACGCTTCGCGAGCGTAAATGGCGCACATATTCTTCGTCTGCTGACATGGTGATGCGCGGAACACACGGGGGGGGGGGGAACACTGAACCTAACACCTACGCGAGCGTTACGGGAGATTGACGTCACTGTAACGCTCGAGAACCTAAGTCCCTACGTTTTCTTCTTTATTCTTTCTTCTTTTCTTCTTTCTTCACGTGATTACCTCCACGCAAAGGACGCAAAACAAGTCTGCGTTTGGCACCGTTAGGTGCAGAAATGTATGCCCCAGCTAAAGCTGGCGGAACTGGACCAAGCCAGACCAAGCGACTAAAGTCGCCGAATTAAGGAACCGAAGCCGAAGCCTCTCAAAATTCCCGGGGTCGAGCAAGCTCTTCCCCTAGTGAGACAGTTGCCCTAAGGCCACAAGAGACAGTATGATGCACGCCGCACGACGCGCAGGCTCTTGAGGTGATCTTCTAAATGGGCAGGAGCTCTTCGTAAACAGGAATCTTGAGGCTTCGTTTTTCACAGGTATCTCTTCATAATAGACAGGAATCTCTTCAATATTGGACCGCAATCTTGAAATTTCTTTCTTGACAGGAATTTCTTCAATATTAGACGGCGACCTTGAGATTTCTTTCTTGAGACTTCTTTATTGTGGCTTCTGGCTTCTTTAGACGCTTGGTGCTGCTTCTTCTTTATTGATCCGGATCTCGAAGTACCATTGTTGGGAACGTGGACTGTATGATTAATTGAAATAATAACTCATTTGAAGATATAATATCCCGCCAGGCAAGCGGGAGACCGTGAGATGTGGTCGCTTCGGAGTGTGAGTGGTAAGTGAGCTGTAGCTGGGGGCGCGGGGGTATTTGTGCCCGCGCCACTAGCGCTCGGCGTGAGTACGCATCAACGCGTTTAAAATTAGGCCACGCCTCCGAATTGCCTCTTGGGTTTGTTTATTAAATTAAGAAAACATTACACATTTTATTCATAGGTACAACATACAGTAGAAATAGGTAAGTAAAAACAAGAGGAATAAAATATTTATCTTAAAACTAACACAAACGACATAAATCAGGCAATAAGGAATAATTGTAAATAACATGAAATCAGATAATAGCAATTAGCAAATAAAAACACTTACGTACTAAATTATGTAACTAAGAGATCGATATACTTGAATTTATACATAATATAGGGTTATTTCCCACAATATCATTACTTTACATAATTACGATTCAGCTCTTTTGATATGAAAAATACTAAATTGCAATATTACCAATATTAATAAAATAAAACAAAATCGCTAAGCAATAATGCAAATAAAAAAATTTAATATTCATATTTTACTTTATTATTGGCCCGCAAGTGTTTCTGCCCACCCCGTTGCACGTATGCATAATTGGCGTACTACAGAATCTTGTTTTTAACGCTAAAACAAAAAAAAATATATTATTGCCAAAACTCCCTGAGTTAAGGGTAATTTACCATTTTTTGTACTGGTATCCCTTACAATCGTATAAAGCAGCCAAATTAAAAAGCAGTAGAAAAGTAGTAAAGACTACTGACACTGACAAGAAGTGAAGACTACTGAATTTGGAGGGGTCAGCGGCGAGCGGAGGTCTGTCAAGTTGACATTCATTCGCCCATCGAAAAAAAGTGAAACTCTGACAAGGACAAAACACCTTGTCTATGTCTCTGTCACTCTTAATGGTTTTTGTAAATAGCTGTCCCGTTCCCTCCTGGTATTATTATTCGCTTGTCATGTCCAGAGGTTACTTGGTCCATGCTGGAGTGCCATAGGTACCTTCCCTCTTGAACTTCCCTACCAGAGATCCCACAGTCAAACCAGCCACTGGTTTTGTGGGACAATGTATTTAGATTAAGGAAATTGTAAAGTTCATAATAATTAAATAAATAAATATCTGTAAATCACTTACGAATAACGCTGTCAGCCAGATACACGAGGCAGTAAAGTGCGAAGTTGTCATCATACCGGAATGGCATCTTGATGTGGTAGACCGTAATGAAGTCCACCTCTCTTCTCAGAATTAAATGGCAAACGGTGATGTAGATCAAAGGCGGGAATAAGTAGAAACAGCAGAAATAATGTAAGGCTTTGTTGAATACTGTAAAAAATGTGTTTATAGTTAGGTATATTATAACGTATAGTTATTAGCACACAACTATACTAGTGGCTGTGAGAGCTGTAGACCTCGCGAGTTCGTATCGAAATTATCTCCGCCATTTTGAAAAATTTCGAGAAGCTGAATCCACAATACAATTCTATAATACATAATTATTGAAATTACTCACAAAGTTTCATGAGAATCGCAGCATGAGAAGAGCAGAAACAGAGTCGTTTGCTCGGTCAATAAGAGCCAGTAATACATAGGACAAAGTCGCATTCCACCGACCCATTATATAATAGGTAACATAAATTAATAAATTAAAACATTAATTCCATTCGGCCCTAGGTATGCAAATATCTCAGATACATAAAGATACTTGTACTGTGAATAACATAACCTTCCTTGACTACCGTCGGATAAAAAGCGCATAAAAACATCGACATTCCCGAACTCGTATACAAAAAATCACCATATCTCGTTCGACTTTCGCACTGCTAACACCCAAAAACAAAAATCAAAAACCTCAAAAAAAAAAATCATTCATTCATTCGAGTTTCGCCTCAGCAGTTGCAGAGTAAACGGGCGATTCTCCGGGCCGAGCTATTTTGCTTGACTTCGGTGGTCAATTTTATTTTTCATATTTTTGATTCGTGACTTTAATATATGAAAACGGCCTAATTTAAAAAAAAATATTGGTAGCAAAGGCCCTCTTCTGAATTTAGTGGTTCATAAGATATTTAAGATTTTACAATCACCGAAATCAAAGGCTCAATACTTGATAGTTTTCGATGTGTAGCTCGCTGAAATGACGACCCTTAGGAATATTTGTAGTGTCAGGCTGTTGAGGCATAATACCCTGATGCACCAGTTCAACGAGATGGGTAAACCATGAGCTAAAATGCCAATGAGATGCCGGTGAAAGCAGCCTAACGAACAGCAACCCACCGAAATTAGTAAACAAGAGAATCACAGTCAGAACTATGCTGCATTAACATAATCACGGTTATAAGCATTGAGGAACCGATTGAGGGGCATGGCAATATAGAAATAATGTAAAACCAGTTGGTTTTATCGTAAAAATTGATAGCGGTGGCAATTTATATTGACTTCAGTGGTCAAAAATTACACCGAATCCATGGAAATCAATTCCACCGATTTCAAATTTTATGTTTTTTAACGATTTAAGGAATACTAAAAGTAATATAGACACGAACAAATTATTATGGACTTACATTCTCCCGGAGATAGTTTATTCACTTATAAAATTGCAGACACACAATCACTGAACAACACAAATTGTTCCACCGAATTCAACAAAACACGTAACCAAATCCACCGAATGACGAACGAACCCACACGAACTCTACCTACAAGCCATTGAGCCGACGTCTACTCTCAGCGGCGATGAGAACACAACTGAAGCTAGTTGCTTGCGAGCTGCGGGTTTCCTAGTATACTTCTTTAAGGCAGTGCTGACGTGTTTGAAAGTTTCCACCGAAATCACTAGTTACCCTCGGACGCTCCGAAAAATTGTTTTTATTTAAAATGTTTAGCAGATAAATTATATCTATAGGAACAAAATGATTAATAAACTAATGCTGAATACGGGAACACATTTGAAATCATAGTATCCAGACCCAATATCCAGTTATGATTTTTTGTTTCAACAAATCTGGTAAGCGGACGCTCCCAGTGAACGTCAATTTTTGTAATAACTTTTTTTTATTGTCATGTTAATGAATTATCATGAAATGTTTACATAGCTCGCCAGACGAAACAAACCGTTAGGTACTAGCTTGATTTTATTCAGAAATATTCGATGGTAAATTTAACCATTTTCAAGCCCGGACACTTAAAAATGCCACTCCTGAGAAATGCCCAAACACGTCTCGGTGCGCCCGTTCAGTGCTACGTCAAGGTCAAGGCCAAGTGCTACGAACTTATGTGCCGTCCGCTTGTGAGTGCTACGCTGCCCGCTACGCCGTCTCGCTACACCGCTACGTAGTCCGCTACGTCATCAACAACTTCAAGACTAAGCCACGCCCACAACTGATTGAGCTGCACGGTGACCGCGGGAAGAGTTCGCCGCTGCCCGGCGCCGATCTGCCTTGCCTCGTCAGACGTGTGTGTGTGTTAATGGTGTAATGTGTTCGATTTGTGAATTTGGTTTACACAACCCCCCCCCCGGTAGGCGGCCCTTCTGGCCTTTCACCCACCCTTCCCACTTCGCAGGAAGCCCGCCATGCCCCACAGGGGTAAGCCCTTCAGGCCCAGGGCTCCAATCTGGATGGCCAACCTCGGGCTCCTGCCAGGCGGGAGGAAGCTCATAATTTAATATCATTATCACCTGTCCCTCCAACCCAATACGAGGGCCCAGATGCCCAGCCCCACTTGTTCAAAATGCCACCCCAATACGGGGTTAAAGGGCCACAGTCCGGCCAAGCGGAAATTTCCGCTCCCGCCCGCGCGGTCAAACCGCGCCACTCAAACTAACGTTCGTCGTCGTCGTCGTCGTCCGCAGGCCGGCGGCACTCGCGCTCAATTAATAGACACCCGTATCAGGGCGACAGAATTAAAAATAGATCGCGCTCCCCGAGGAGCCCCTCACCCCAACGCTCCCTGCTATCCCCAGCAAAGCTCCCAATTATTATCCCGCTAGATAGCGGCCGTATCATAGACCAAACACGGGCGGTTGTGTCTCCACAGCCCGACCCAAATGAGTACCAATTCCATGACTCTGAGGAGGCCCCCTGGACCGAGGTGTCCAGGCACAAGCGCCCCCGCAAGCCCGATACCCCCCCCCTCCCCCGGGGTGACCGCGCCCCCCCGCTCCAGAGGCTCCTCGGCCTCCCCGGTGGCGAAAACCGTAAAAACACCACAAAATGTGGTCCTAGAGCAGGCACAGCACCACCACCACCATGTCGGTGCCGCCCAAAACATTTCCCAATCGCCACCATTTTCTCAGGATGGGATGGATATCGTCCCCGGTGATTCTCAGGATACATATCTTTCACTTTCGGGAAGGCCTATGCCCTCCCCCCAGATCACCCAAACCCAAACTCCATCTCAGACTCAATTTCCCCCGGTCGCCCCTATGGGTAGTCCCACTAGCCCTATTACCCCCAACGAAAACGACACTACCGACACGACAAACAACACTGGATTAGACCCAAAATACGTCCTCTACAAGGACCCCAATTCTAAAATCAAACCGATCGGGTTCATAACGGCCCTAGATAAAACTCGTTGGCAGACGGCCAAAAAGTTGATCCTACAGCGGGGAATAAAGATCATTGAAGCCAATCAACATGGTTGAGGGAAACGAGGGCTACATAGAGGACGGCATCAAGATCTCTTTTGGCACAACAGACGATTTCAGAGCCCTAGCCCGTCTCCTGACCGAACTCGCGCTCCCCTACCACCGATCCCTTTTCGATGAGGAAAAGGGATTCACGGTGGTGATAAAGGGGGTCCCGCGCGAGTTCGACCAGGAAGAGATTAAAGAGGATCTCATCGAAAAAGGGATCAAGGTGTGGGAGGTCCACCGTTTTTGGAACTCCCACCACGGTAAACTCAACACTATAATGGTCAGAATAGACCCCAATCCGGCCACAAAGGGCGATATCTTTAAAATTAGAGATATTTGCCTAATCTCAGGACTCAGAATTGAGAAGCCGCGCCCCTCTCAATTTATTGGCCAATGCCACAATTGCCAACGTTACGGGCACAGCGCAAAAGGCTGCTGTGCCCCATCCAGATGCGTCAAATGTGGTGGGGACCACCACACTAACGATTGCAAAAGGCGGAAGAAGGGCGACCCCGAGCGGGACGAGGAGCCTCCCTTCTGCTGCCTATGCAAGAAGTTTGGGCACACCGCCAATTTCAAGGGCTGCCCCTGCGCCCCAAAAAGGCGTAGATTGCCGCCCACACGTCAGAGTTCCGGCCCTGGCCGCCGCGGCCCTTCTGGCCCACCGCGGGGCCCCCCGCCCCCCAATTATTACTACAACCCGGCTGCCTTTCCGGCCCCGGCCCCCCCCCGCCCAAACAACAGCTCCAGACCCGTTATGGGCAAATACCTATCAGATTCCCAGTCCACCTCTTCGCCATCTCCAAATCAACCCCAATCTGTTACTGTCAATACCCAGAGCCAGCAGTCCCAGGCTCCCCCACGCCGTCCCGCCCAAGAATACACCAACCAAAACTACAACCGTGCCCCTCAGGCACCTACCAACCACTCATATGCGGAAAAAACAAGGGCCCCCTCCCGCCCTCAGCGGAACGGGGCCGCCCGTCAAAATCCGGCCCCACCCGCCCCCCCCCCAACCACCCCCAAATGCAGCCTCACCAGCAGCATTCGTCCCACCCCCC
Source organism: Apotomis capreana (assembly GCA_947623375.1). NCBI lineage: Eukaryota > Metazoa > Arthropoda > Insecta > Lepidoptera > Tortricidae > Apotomis > Apotomis capreana. The sequence goes on from OX392499.1 coordinate 5,484,564, forward strand.
TCATCATCACCACCAGCGGCCTCCAGGCCCCCTACTAACCGTGAGCCCCGAGGAGTTTCCTCTCCTGTACGAGGCGCTTGTTTTACGTGAGCGCCTTGAGGCAGTAGAGGCCCAACTCCGAGAGGCGGACGGCCGTCAAAAGATAAGCATCCTTCGGGAAAACAACTCAACCCTCGCAGGGGTACAGTTTACGCAGCCCTTATGGACCCAGGGTTAAAACATAGACCGGCAGCTATCAAGATTGCGTCGTATAACGCCAACGGACTGGCTGGACAAAAAGACCAGCTTGTCCTGTTCCTTAAAAAGTACGAAATAGACATACTCTTAGTCCAAGAGACTTTTTATAAAGCCAGTAGTAAGACCTTTAGGATACCGGGCTATGTTTCAACCCGAAACGATCGACCAAATAGAATGGGCGGAGGCACCATCATATTCTACCGGCGTAATCTCCACTGTATCAGCCTTATCCCGCCCACTCTCACTAATTTCGAAACCTCAGTCTGCAGATTCACGCCATCTAACCATCCTGCAATCACACTAGTCTCAGCCTACCTTCCCCCTTCATCCGAAGTTCTCAACTCAGACCTGGACATCCTTGCTAGGTTAGGGCCCTCTGTCATAGTCATGGGGGACCTAAACTGCAAGCATGTCTCATGGAACTGCAGGACTAACAATCCAAACGGAGTCAAGCTTATGTCTTATCTGACAGCCGAAAACTCTCCGTTTGACCTGATCTCCCCGCTGGAGCCAACATATTACCCTCACCAGAACACCTACCTTCCTGACATCTTGGACGTAACCCTTTTCAAAAATACTGCATTGAGAATGAGCTCCATCGTAGTGATTCAGGACCTGAACTCTGACCACCGCCCCCTGATCTTAAGCCTGGGCCCCCCTTCGACTGAGGGACCTGTCAAGACAAAGACAATTATTGACTGGGACAGAGTGGAGAAAAACCTCCATGATATCCCGCCCCACCTGGCCGAAATCGCATCCACCACCGCTCCCCCACTGGACTCAACCAGTAAAATCGATCACGCACTCAACCTATTCACTGGCTTCATCAGCTCCTCCCAGAAATCGGCCTCCAGGGAAGTACCCGACGACGAGGCTATCCGGAGGCCCCTCTCGGATGAGCTGCGGGAGCTAATAAGCAGGAAAAACGTCGCCCTCCGCCAATCAGCAATCTTTCCGTCCCCCGAAAACAGGATAGCCCTCCGCGCCCTCCAAAGGGAAGTCAAGACGAAAATCGCAGAATTCCGAGCAAGGGAGTTCGAAGAACTCATGGGGGAAATATCTCCAAGCCACTTAGCCTATTGGAAGATTGCTCGTGCGCTAAAATCCGATGCCTCCTCCACAATTCCCCCTCTTGACCGTCCTAACCACCCGACGCCGGCCCTCGAAGACGAGGAAAAAGCAGAATGCCTGGCGGACAGTATAGAAAGTCAATGCTCCCCAAATATCAATTTAGTCGATCCAACCCACTCGGCCTATATAGAAGCGGTCATCAATTCCAGGTTACCGTCGGCCAACCAGGCCCATCCTCCTGATCCAACCTCTGTTGATGAGTTAAAAACTCTAATCAAAAAACTCAGACCCAGGAAGGCGCCAGGAGCCGACGGCATTTCAAACAAAATTCTGAAAATGCTCCCAGATGATGCACTTGCCCTGCTGTCCTCAATACTTAACCATGCCCTCTCAAACAGCTATTTCCCAGCGGCTTGGAAGGAAGCGACCGTAATAGGGATACATAAGCCTGGGAAGCCCCGCACCTCGCCATCAAGTTACCGCCCCATCTCTTTACTTAGCTCCCTGGGAAAAATTTATGAAAAAGTCCTTTTAATCAGAATCCGCTCCTTCACCACTAACAACCAAATTCTAATTAATCAGCAATTCGGGTTCAGAGAAAAACATTCATGCACCCACCAAGTCCATCGAATAATAGAACCTATCCTAGAGGGGTTCAACAAGCTCGGAAATGTACACACCGGGGCGATATTCCTGGACGTGGCCAAGGCCTTCGACCGGGTCTGGCATGCCGGTCTGGTATTTAAACTATTCCAGATGGGCATGCCAGCCAGTCTGGTCCTAATAATACGGGATTTCCTAACAGACCGTTCTTTCAGATTCCGCCACGAAGGCGTGCTCTCAGCCCCCCACCCCATCAGGGCGGGGGTCCCCCAGGGCTCCGCCCTATCCCCAACCCTCTACTCGTTGTATACTAACGATATCCCTGTCCACCCCAGAGTAAACCTAGCCCTTTTCGCTGACGACACAGCCCTGTACACCTCCAGTAACCGCCCCGCTTCAATTAAAAAAGACCTCCAATCTGCCCTAGACGAACTCGCTAGGTGGTTTAGTCTATGGCAGATCGAGGTAAATCCAGATAAAAGTGCCGCAATAATTTTCACCATGAGCGGCAAAACCCCTAATAACATCTGCGAACCAATCAAACTCCATAACCAGCCCATCCCATGGTCCAACAAAGTTAAGTACCTGGGAGTCCATCTAGACCGCGCCCTGTCCTTCAGACACCATGTTAAAACAGTTAGAGATAGAGCAGCATTCATACTAGGTAGGCTCAGCCCAATGTTAAACAAACACAGCAAAATGTCAATTAAAAATAAATTAACTCTATATAAACTATGTGTCAGACCCATACTATCTTACGCCTGCCCCGTGTTTGCCCACACAGGGGAAGTCAGACTAAAGCCACTTCAGACTATTCAAAACCGTGCACTTCGCCGTATCTCAAACTCCCCTTGGTATGTCACCAACGTCTCTATCCATTTCGATTTAAAAATGCCAACATTATACCAATTTGTTAAAAATTCGACCCGCCACTTCCTAGTGGATAACGCCCCTTACCACCCAAACCCTTTAATCCGCAAAGCGGTCGATTACACCGGAACCCCGCCGCCCCCGACCCCTCCCGCCGCAGTAGCGCCGCCACTGCCTCCGCCCCCGCCGCAGGTGTCCACATCCCAAGATCCACACTCCGACATAGGCCTCCCACCTATCGACGACGCCGACGACGCTGACACGCAGTCAATGTCTGCCATTACTACCGCCCAGACGGCCCCCCCTCCCCCCTTAGGGTCAGGGAGGCCTCCAAATTTTAGACCGGCTCTAGCCCGGATTAAACGCAAAGCCTATAGGCACCGCCGCCGACCTAAAGATGGCCTTCTCGACCCGGTTGATGCCATCACGAAAGTCACCAACGAGTGGAACCTCGTGCTGGCATCAATCAAGGCCGAGAAGGCAAAAAAGCGCTCCCGACGACGAGGGCGCCCCCCTGAAAATACTGTAGTACAAAGACCGATCTATGAAAACCGGTACCAAGACCGAGACGCCCTCGCCGAACGGGACCGCCGCCTGGCCGGACTGTCCCAGTCACTTAAAAATTACATGGGTTAACAAACCACCCAATCATATTTATATATAATCACCAGTCATTCATCAACCCATAAACACATAAAACACAATCAATACCACACACTATTACTATTTCATTATTTTTATTAATATTTATCTATTATATTAATCAGCTGGTCATTGTCACACAGCTTAACATTACTCACTACGCTGCGGGTCCGGAGGTCCCATTCTGTGACCCCACCCGCACAGTCAAGTTCGCCCCAGTACAGCCGAAAGGCTCGGGCCAATCATTATTCAAAAAAAAAAAAAAAGAACTCGTATAAAATTTAGAACGACATGACGACCATTCAGCCATTTTTAAGTAAATGTATTTTGTCACACACCTAAATATCCGATAGCATAACTCTTCTTCACGATAAACATCGCATGCAAACATCGACTCCCGAACTCGTATAATTAGGAACGACACGACGAAGGCGTGTCCTCAAGAACCGGGGGCCAAGTCCCCCGCCCCCTCTGTCATCGGGATATCTTCATATAAATGGGATACGTAATGTCGCCGAATCACAGAGTCAATCAATCATACGTCGATTGTCATGAGTAGTAGTCATTATCATTCCTTAGCATTGCAGTTGCAAATTAGTTGTAGCCAATAAAATCCATCCAACCATTGAGATCTATTAAATATCTCACACACCTCCATGTCCATATAACCTACCTCTTCTTCACTACCGGCGGATAAAATCACATGCATACATCGACTGTCCCGAACTCGTATAGGTAATTAGGAACGACACGACGAAGGCGTGTCCTCAAGAACCGGGGACCAAGTCCCCTGCTCCTCCAGGAGGGAGATCGTCATATAAATGGGATATGTAACGTCGCCGAATCACGGAGTCAATCAATCGTATGTCAGATGTAAGTAGTAGTAGTTATTATCATTCCGTGGCATTGCAATCGCAAGTCAGTAGTAGCCCAAAAAATACATTCAGCCATTTTTAAGTAAATGTATTTTGTCACACACCTAAATATCCGATAGCATAACTCTTCTTCACGATAAATATCGCATGCAAACATCGACTTTCCCGAACTCGTATAATTAGGAACGACACGACGAAGGCGTGTCCTCAAGAACCGGGGGCCAAGTCCCCTGCTCCTCCAGGAGGGAGATCGTCATATAAATGGGATATGCAACGTCGCCGAATCACGGAGTCAATCAATCGTACGTCAGAAGTAAGTAGTAGTAGTTATTATCATTCCGTGGCATTGCAATCGCAAGTCAGTAGTAGCCCAAAAAATCCATTCAGCCATTTTTAAGTAAATGTATTTTGTCACACACCTAAATATCCGATAGCATAACTCTTCTTCACGATAAACATCGCATGCAAACATCGACTTTCCCGAACTCGTATAATTAGGAACGACACGAGGAAGGCGTGTCCTCAAGAACCGGGGGCCAAGTCCCCCGCTCCTCCGTCGTCGGGAGATCTTCATATAAATGGGATACGTAACGTCGCCGAATCACGGAGTCAATCAATCGCGGCGCCCGCGTGTGAAGCGGCAAATCGAGAAATCTCAAAATGTCTCCGATTCATTCAATGTGCGCCGTATTGGGGAAATAACGAAATAATCTTGGAGCTAGCAAACATTAACGCGTATGGATAGATGTTATTTGTATGTAGTATAGATAGATTAATTAAAAAATGCACCAGCATACACTTAGGATAACGCAACAATATAGGTATTAAGTGCCGTAGAAGTATTAGGTACATAAATTACTATTTATACTCGCGTACTTTTACATAATAAAATAATCTGTCAATTTTAGTTTCACAGACAAAATCACAATAACGCACTTTTTAATTCTGTAACAATTTTACGTACTATGGTACCACTTTAATATTCATAAGAATCTACTCAGCTTAAATAATTTCAAAAAGAGGACATCAGCATATTTGATTTAAAAAAAAAGAACGCTACTGCTCACTGATTGGTTGAAATTACTTGTCAAAATATTTAACCAATCACGAGGCACCCGCCATGACCACCGCGATCATTTTTTTTTAAGATGTCAGTTTTAGTTGTTTTCGTCGAAATATGATAGGCGAAAAATAGATGCACAGGCGAAGTTACTTAAGTTTAACACTAAACTACATTAATTTAGTCAAATGTCAGTTAGTTTGGTGTTATGCACTGGCTTTCGTTGAAATTTACAAATAATAAATAAATATCGGACAGACTCACACAAATTAAGAAGGCTTGTGTTATGGGTACAAGACAACGATATAAATACTTATACAAATACGTAGAACAACCATGACCTAAGCACAAATATTATATTCGAGTTCACCACACAATTGTTTTCTCTGTCAACCGGCATAATCAAATTATTTGGAAATAACACTTGCTGATTTCTCGCGATACAGATGCGGGGGTCAAAAGTAATGCAATGCTGGTACTAACCTGCATTATGTTAACTGCATGCTAGAGATAAGCAATTTATTAAACTAGAATAGTTAAGTTAGGTTAAGTACATATTTGTTAGTCATTGTAATTGCTTATCGTTTAAAAAAAAATAAAAAAATATATATTTTCAATTATTTCCCCTGGCCGGGATTCGAACCCGGGAGTAGGTAGGTGCTCTGCAAACTGCACCAAATGCGTCGTCATTGTCAATAATGATATGTGATAACTATGTACTTACTTGAGACCCATTTGTAAAATGACTGTATAGACTCATGTTTGAGTGCAATCAGCTCCGGCCGCAACTGATCATCGGTACGCCATTTTGAATCCAGATTCTTAATAAATTTTTTAATTAACTTTTTGTTTGTACACACTTGAATGAACAAAAAGCTCGCTAAAATGAAATAATTATTATTTAACAGTGGAACTGACATGATGTAATTTAATAGTACCTACTCTGAAAGAAAATGTACAAAATTAATTACGCTACAATATTTATTTACGTAGTTTTTTATGGAGAATCTTCCAAAAAGGTGGCCTTAAAGTTTTCCAACGTATTACACATACCGCAAATTTATAATTTACTATTTTACTCTCGCGAGCCGAGGCGTACGTCCTGCGGGAACCTAACCTAGGCGTACGTTTTCCCATCTTTGCTGTTGCAGCGGCGGTTGCATCGATTAATTAATTTAATAGAAGAATATAAAAAGATCTGTGATTTCCTTTAATATGAAACACTGGATGCGTCGCTAGATTATCGTGTTCTTTATGCCCATTTTATGCTAACTAGACGACAGACTTGCATTTCTACGTTACCACTATTCTCGAATATTTTCTCACCTTGCCAAAGAATAAGTGTCGCTGATAAGTCACTGGACAACTGGACTAAATCAGCCCCATGGGACATTCTTTCGATCACACCAGCCGTGTGACTGGCCGCAGCTAAGATGTTCACGACCGACTTCAACCAACACACTTGTCCCAACAGCGCGTCCTCATCCCAAATATAAATCTGGTTTTTCGCAATACTGTCCACAATCAACGTGTACGTTTTTCGAGAGATCGGTTCGAAATTCGTAAATTCAGCCATGTTGGCGACTGAATGGGGGTTAAGCTTGCAAAGTAGAGTTTATATACCCATCGCTGTTTATGCCGATCGTCAATAAAAGCTTTGTTGAAGGAGGGTTCAGTGGCTTAAATATATTGCTTTATTTTCCACTGTTCGTCGTTTTACAATGGTTGTGTTTAGAGAACAGACGATTTTGGGTATTGGAACGTTTGTAGAGAAGATGTGATAAAATTTGTGAGAGGTTTTGTCTTATATGTTCAATGTCTCCCTATTTAAAATAGCGATATACCTATTATAATAATTATAACACAAGTCAAACAGAGTTTCGGAGTGACCAAGCTCATGAGCACTCAGCTTAAACTACTATTAGATGACAGTCCTCCCAAATTTGAATAAAAACACTTAACTCCAATTACTACTGAATTCTGTTAAGAAATAACTAAATACGAGTATAAATAGCATTATCTCCCACGATTCCATCAGGTCGTGTGTAATACGGCAGAGGAAAAAGTTTCCTTAAAATCCCAAGTATTTCAAACATGTGAGAAGTTATGTCCGGGTTCATAAAGGATTTCTGAATAGTCCCATTTCATCAGTTGTAGTAAGAAACTCTTACAAAAGGATTTTTTCATAATTTATTTAATAGGCTTTTGGTTATTAGTTTACTTGTTGACAAACTTAAAAAGGTTTACAGGTTTTCTGAAATATATATAATTATAAAGGTGAAAGTTTGTGAGTGTGTTAATATGTATGTTTGTTACTTCTTCACGCTCAAATGGCTGGATCAGCTTTGATAGAATTTGGTATAGTGGTAGTTGAGACCTTGGATTAACACAGAGGCTACTTTATATATCAGTTTCGTGAACGGTTAATTCCTTTCTATTACTAATGTCACTATTTTATTTATATTAATACTTTTTTCGATATAGAGAGTGTTACATAGAGAAGAGGTATGAATTCAGTAAGGAATTAAAGAAAATTATTATCTTTGCACACTTTTAAAATACTTATTTAATTTCGTATTACTTAATAACGAGTATTTAATATTAAAGGGGATCTATATAATTGCACATCTATATAATTTTTCAGTACACTAGGTAACTCCACTAATTAACTGAATGCATACCAGAAAAACTTATGCTGTGCAAAAAAAACAATTGATTAACTGAACATGTCCTACAAAAAAAAACTTAAACATCATACCTACAAAACGAGATGACCTTTTTAACCGAATTCACACCAAAAATATGGTTTGTACATCAGATATATTTGAAAGTTTCACCAAAAATACTGACTTGCGCACTAATTATCTTCGCACTGCACACTAAGATCCGACTCGGCCGGGTTAGGTTAGGTTAGTTTTATTTTTTTTTTATCCAGTAAAACAGTTTTGCAAATACCTTGAAATAGTATATTGAATTCGCATTATTTAGTGTGCAAGTCAGTATTTTTGGTGAAACTTTCAAATATTTTGATCGAAAAAAGGGAATATACAGATATCGATTTAAATACATGCCATATTAAAGCCACGACGTTAATCAAGGGTTTCGCAGAAATTATTTCGTAAAGGTTAACCTTTAATCGTTTCTTTAAAACACACTTAATGATCTAAAGAATATGAATTAAGCACATTCTGAAATAAATTGTTTTCTACACGTAAAATATCTCTTACCCATTAAAAATAATCACCCAGTCCGACAAACTATCAGATATCAGGTAACCGGGGAGTAAAGCCGACTTTTTAATGACATCTATTCTCATTATCATAGGCCGTTACAATGATTTTTTATACAGCCTTGTGGCAATGTTTAAAATTGCTATAAAACTAAAAGTCCTTACTTACTTACTTGCTTATATATTAGGTAGTTGGAAATACTCTAAAAGTAATAATACCTATAATTAACTAAATATGTTCTCCACACTATGTATAGTAATGCGGCACCGTGGGATGCCCCATGCATGTACGAGATCGTACGTCACTGAGTGATGATAGACATATATGGCGTATGAGATTTGTACTGTAAACTTGCATAAGGTTAACGATAAAAACCGATTGATGGGACCTACAGTAAAGCAATAGGGCTGAAGACTGATGTTAATTTTTACAGCATACTGTATATAAATAAAATTAGCTTAAAGAAAAAAGCTTTTCTTTTTAATATGTGACTTCAAAGGTACGCAATTTTTGTATATAGATATATTTTTTAATCCAATAGAATAAATAAACCAGAAGACGTTGATATTGTCGCCATGAAACGGCAAGACTGACTGATCCAAGCTGGTGGCGCGAGTGGGGGCCCTGCAGCGAAGGCATGGAGGGAGGAACGGTCCGGCAGCCTTTACTTTTGTACTGGACTTCGAGCGAGGGTGTAGATTAATAGATTAACTTCTTGTGCAATATAATGTGAGTTGATTAATACTGTTGTTTATCCATATCGGCCTTTCATTTACTAAAATTGATGCCCACCTCTTCAGCGTCTTCGAAACCATGAACGTACCAGCGCGTTCGAAACGTGGAGGTAATTAAATAAAAAAAAAATTGTACGCGATTAAGGCCCGTTTTGTTATAATAATGTGTGTAAATCGTGGAAGTACACATCAATATACTTGTTAACTTACTTATACCCTATATGAACCTTTCACCATTACGGAGTCCAAAGCTAAGAGTGTAGCATCTCGTAACCTAGAAAAAAATTGGGCAAGTGCGAGTCCGACTCGCGCATGAAGGGTTCCGTACCTATATATATATATATATGTACATAATCTATAACAAGTTTGTTGTATGGGAGCCCCCCTTAAATATTTATTTTATTTTATTTTTAGTATTTGTTGTTATAGCGGCAATAGAAATACATCATCTGTGAAAATTTCAACTGTCTAGCTATCACCGTTCTTGAGATACAGCCTGGTGACAGACGGACGGACGGACGGACGGACGGACGGACGGATGGACGGACGGACGGACGGACAGCGAAGTCTCAGTAATAGGGTCCCGTTTTTACCCTTTGGGTACGGAACCCTAAAAACCGACTGTACTATTGCGGGCAAAAATACATTTCTTTTCAGCAGCACTGAATTAACACTACACCCGTGCCCTAAATCAGTAGTGCCTTTGCGGCCAAATTAGTTTAATTTGCGTCCCAGACTCGCTTGTTATTATGTCGTCGCAACGGATGGAGAAAGATGTATGTATACACACACAGTGGATATTTCGGGGTATTTATGTCGTTTTTAACGAAGTTTGGTTGTTAGGTTGCGGTATGATTTTTATTTTGTGTCGAGATTCGAAAGTTGAGATTTCTCAGTACCATGTAGTGTATTTTATTACGAGTATATCATCCTTTGCAAGTGCGGCTGCGTGTTTCGGCCTGTAACTGCACATCCGAGGAGTGCCCCTACTTCTGAGAAACAGGGGTAGTTTTGAGAGATTTGCCGGCCACCTGAAGGATGAAGCTGGTCTTTAAATATCTGTCAGGAATTAACTAACTCGACTTAAAGTGGGACATAAAAGCAGCCCTCTGAGAGGCTGATAGTCTGAGGATATCATGTAGTGTAGTGATCGCTCTTTGGCAATAAAACTGACTGTTCTCTGGCGATATTAATTTTTTTTGTACATGTTTGTGTTCCTTCTCATTTATTTTAGTGTGTCAATTTTCATGGAAAATGAATTTTGTAAGTATGTTAATGTGGCGCCAAATTATTACATTATTTTTATCATGATTGTCATGAACATTATGCAACGATCGAATTCAATATATGCGCTCAAAAATAACGTGCTTATATTTGATTTTCATGTGTTATGAACAAGAAAGTGGTTGCACATATACTCTTGCATAACATTATGGATGTTTGAAATGATTTTTCACATGCTTACGGATTCCCAATAGCGGTCGGAGCAGGTGTCGAACGTAATAATATAGTGGCGTTATTGAACATTTCTAAATTCTTTAAAATCCATGAAAACATAGGCTATTTGCATTCAAATCTGTATTTACCCAATTACGTTGTACACAATAATTTTGTGGCTATGGCTCCAGGAGTTATTATTTATGTAGAGTATTTTCTTATTAAATTAGTAACGTCTGCTAGCGCAAACCAAATGTACATATATTGAAGCAAAAAAAAAAAATAACTTTGAGAGAGATTTGAACTTTCGTTCTTCGGGAGAGACGGGCGAACGAACAAATCGTTCTGTTTATCAGTTTCAAGCTCAATTTTTGAGGGCAAGATTTAGGTAATCATTAGGTATTCCCTGAACTTTTGATATATTTTTTTTTGTGCATGATGACGCGGTTGGCGCAATTTGTAGTGAACCTGCCTGCTGAGCCGGCGGTCCTGTGTTCGAATCTCGGCCTCGGCAAATTTGTGTGATGAACTCGAATATTTGTTCCAGGGTCATGGATGTTATCTGTATATGTATTTATATAGTATGTATATCGTTGTCTAGTACCCATAGTGTAAGATAGCTGTAACATGTCAAGACAAGAAGACTCCTTAAAAAGTCTTTGGACCTTTGCTGCTTATGAAATGTGCTGTGATAGAATGCTGTCTGCATACGTTGCTGACTCTAATAATAGGGTCAACACCCTCGTTTTCTCGAAGAGCCCCATGAATAAAAGTGTTTTGAATAAAGATCAGACTATTAATAGCAAAATTGAGCGTGATGTTCGTTTGTTTTTAAGATTTTTAAGGGTCGGCAACGCGTGTGTGATGCTCGTGACGTCACAAGTGTCCATAGGCGGCGGTAACTGCTTAACACCAGCACGTCTCGCGTCTAGCATAACTTTGACATGCGACTCTTTGTCACGCGACAAACACTTCTTGTCACTTTCCTTTTAATATCGTGCGAGCAAGACAGGCGATGCTGAGTAGCGCGACAAGCGAATATGCTAGCCCTACTGGAGGACCCCGAGTTTGTGTGCGATTCGTCGTAGTATAAAATAAAAAGTGAAATATCAGAAATTTTCTGAATAAACAGTAGGAAGTACTTACTATTGTTGTTCCTAAAATTGAGATAGAACGTAATCGTGGCTAGCTCGAAAAGATTTTCATAGCATTCCCTATTGTATATTCGGGAGAGCGAACACAGTGGCTAAGTGGTTTCACATCGTTTGCTAACATCACGAGTTCAACAATATGAACTACCATGTTTTAACATTGAAAATGTTTGTTTTTCTGATCGAGTATAGTGCTCCAATTTATGAAATTGTGACATTTTCCAGTAGTTTCGTAGATATAGATATATATATGTCAAAATGTGCGATTGTGCGTCTGCTAGCGGACTTCAAAGTGCAATTTGCAGTATTAAAATCGGCCGGTAAATTTTTGATTTGTCTAAAGTAAAATAAATTCGCTGACTCGCATTAAGAATTTCCCAATAACTATTTTTTTAGCTCGCTATACGAAAAACGGAAAAACAAATCTCGGGATTAAATTAACCTGCAGTTTTAGCCATCTTAGGAGGCGGACGCCAAATTTCCTGATACTTTCCACAAGGAAACAATTCTCATACAAAATGAGGAAAGTTTCAGGAAATTTTCGGAATCGACACATCTTTTGTCAAGAGGTCGTGGGATTTACTTAATATTTTACTTAAATAATTTTAGAATTAAACTGAATATTCATTTGAATAGTGTTATGACTTGTGATTCATCATCATTAAACATTAGGTTATCCAATGTTAAGCATTTACTTCTACAAAAGTGCAACGAGGCTGTGAATTTAATTCATTACTAAAAACATAAAACTTAAAAAAAAACAATATGCATAGTAAAATTACACCTGAAAACAATGAAATTATTATTTCGATTCTTTCCACCGTGGCATTAGTACGACCTGTAATTCTAGTGCAAGCTTAATGTAACACTAATTTGTTGAATAAACTATGTGTTCCTTTTATAATACAACACTGGCAGAACATAGAGGTACTACCTTGAACAAATTATGCTAGAAAAACAACGCGACACAAAGAATTTGAAGGTCTAATGGGGAAAACTGGCTAAGTCCATTTCTATTAATCGTTTTTTTTATTCTAGGGCTCCAAAATTACTTAAACAGCTGTCATAAAGTTTGTATAAAATTAAGACGTTAATGTATTTTCCCTAGTTTGTTACTAATTATTTTAGTACTTTTATATTTTAGCAATGTTATGGCTGTGTTTGATAATTAAGGTTCTGTTATGCTTATACTTTTACAATGCATGTGCTTGAAAATAGCGTTTTCTAGGCATTCAAACTATGCGTAAAGTACTACTTTTCCACATTAATGCTTTTTACTTTTCAACTTTTCTATTTTCTCGTAAATACATAGTAAAATTTTGTATGAAACTCTCGTGTATGATGATTTCCGACTCGTGTTTATTTAATCACTCGCTCGTACCTCGCTCGTGAATAAAAATTACACTCGTTTGAAATCATCTACCTTGCACACTTGTATCATAAATAACTATTTTAATTATAATATATCATCTCAAATCGATGTATTGCAAATCACAAAGACAATTGGAATTTAATTGACGTCTTAATCTTGTACAAAGTTTTTGAGAAATGCTCGCCTAGTTCATCATACCTATGCCTATCTAAAACAGGAATAAAACTCGCTTGGTCCCGATTTTTTTACATACTTTTACGTACGCCATAACAGCCATAAGGTGGTTTCACAACTCAATTGTTTGTACTGTAGAATTTTGCAAATGTGACTTAGCTAGTTTTTCCCCTTCGTCCTGCTTTTGATTGCAGTAAAAAATAGGCTAGTTGCTTGGTAAGAAACGTTCAGTAATTGCGTGTAGCCACGGCAGGTCGTTACAACATAATGGGCAATGAAGTAAGTATTGTTTTAGTGTTAGGTACCTACAAGTTTCAAGAAGTGTTATTAAAATGTTAGTATAAAATAGGTTTTTTTACAATTTAAGACATTGCTCATTATTTGTGCTTACTTTTGTGACACGCCTTTCAAAGCACCGTAGATTTTTGTGACATTTTTGTACTTGGTGATTAATAAATATTATTAAAGCTGTCGTGAGACATCTATAATAATTATAAAAACGGTTTGAACTCATGGAAAAATTGTCAGGAATGATCCTAAATATTTCGAACTCATATGGAGTTCTTCATCAGGGACAGCTATCCATCCTGCGCGGTGGGAGAAGGGAAGGGAAATATATCGGGCCGCTCCTGACAATTTTTACGTGAGTTTTTACCGTTTTTACAATTATGTGGTGAATGCTGGTTTTTAAGTTAAAAGTGGTTAAGTTATTTCTGCCTTTCCTAAAAAAGGTCTTTAAAAAAATTACTTATTGCGGAATAAGCGCTCGAACAATGATTGAAATAGGTATGTAAAATAAATCTTGTCTTCTAATTTTATTATTCTCTTATGTTTTATGTCATCTAGTTTTCTGAAGTAATTACTCAAAATATTTATACTTATTACTTGAGTAGTGTTTGTATAACTACCATGCTCCTCTTGCAAATATCAATATATATGTCAAACCAGCACAATATATTGTATTAGACCTGCTGAGCTGACATGTTCATAACAATGATCATCACATCCTTAATTAAAAGAAATAAAACATATATACCCAATCACTGGTTTTATGGGACATTGTTTTAGCAGTAAGAAATGTAAAGTTCTTAATAAATAAATAATAATGTACTTAAATATCATTAAAACATGCATTTTAAACTTCATCAATTCGGAAAAATTCTGCAGCAGTCTCCGTCCAATCAAACCACTCAAACCACGCTCCGGCCCAAACGGACATCTACCTAAAATGCAGAAAGGGGTGAAAGGAAATTGAAAATGGCGGCGCGGAGTATAACACCATTACTGAGGAAATGAGCTACGTGTACGGCCTGCTACCGTTTCGGCTGTTTTTACCTTTTACAACCTTTATTTAGCTGTAAACGGTCATTAGTGAGGTGTTTAAAGCGGCTCAATGGAAGACGGGCGTATAGGGTTTTGTTTTGAGATTTCCAACCAGTTTTTCTAATTGCGGAAGTACTTTTGGAAATGCGCCCATGTGATTCCTCTCCCCAAAACCCCTAACCCGTCGTCGTTTTCACAGTATCGTCCTATATCCATTCTTCCTGTCTTATCCAAAATTATTGAATCCTTTGTAAATCGACGTCTCTCATCACATCTAAATAGACATAACTCGTTCAATCCTTTTCAATCCGGTTTCCGTCCTGGGCATAGCACAGCCACAGCGTTGGTTAAGATCACCGACGACATTCGTCTTAATATAGAAAATAGAAAAGTGACTATATTGGTGCTCCTTGATTTCAGTAGTGCTTTTAACACTGTTGATTTTGATATCCTTCTCAGTTTACTTAGTACTTTAAATATATCTCCAACTTCACTGTCCTGGTTTCGTGAGTTGAGGACCGATTTTCTAGCTGGTGTGAACTGTCTGCTGGTGTCCCTCAAGGGGGCATACTCTCTCCATTACTCTTTTCTATCTTTATTAACGGAATCACCAAGACACTTTCCTCCTCGTTCCATCTCTATGCAGACGATTTGCAGCTTTACGCGGCGGCCAGCATTGATGATTTTGGCTCCTTGGTTTCTCAAATCAACTCCGACCTGGAATCAATCCGTGCTTGGGCTTCATCCTTTGGTTTGATGGTGAATGCCAGGAAGTCGCAGACTATTGTTGTTGGAAGCCCCCATTTTATTTCCAAGCTCTCAGATCAAACTAAGCCAGTTATTTTCTTTGATGGTACTCCTATACCTTTCTCTTCTACTGTAAAAAATTTAGGCATTACCATGGATCAAACTTTGTCACGGGCACCTCATATTTCTGAGATCAGCGAGAAACTCTTTGCGTCCCTTCATTCATTGAGGCGTCTGCAGAATTTCCTTCCTCTTCATACGAAGATCATGCTTGCCCGCTCTATTTTGCTCCCACTACTCGACTACGGTGACGTTGCCTTCCTGGATCTCCGGGGGGAGCTGCTTGACAAGCTGGAGCGCCTACAAAATGTCTGTATCAGGTACATATTTGGTCTCCGCAAGTTTGATCATGTGTCTCAATACCGCGCCCAACTTAAATGGCTTCCGATCCGTCAGCGCAGAGACTTACATGTTCTTTGTCTTCTGTATAATGTCCTTTTTATTCCTTCTTCTCCTCCTTACCTTGCAGAGAAGTTCTCTTACATGGCGGATGGTAGTGGCCATCGCCTGCGGTCTAGTGCGAATCTAGCTCTATCGATCCCACCGCATAGATCGCATGTCTACGATATGTCTTTTGCTGTGCGCGCCGTGAAATTATGGAACAAGTTGTCTCCCGCCCTAAGGCAGACGCAGTCCGTTGTATCGCTCAAGGGGAAGTTGAAGGGATTGTGGCTGTCAAACGAATAATAGGTTGCTGTTTTTGTTGTAATTATGACTATTTCTGTTGAATTTATATTTATATATATACATATATATTTATTACGTATTGCGTATTGTAATTATGACTATTTCTGTTGAATTTATATATATATATACATAAATATTACGTATTATGTATTATATTGACTGTTTGCCTATCTCTCTCTATTTTGGTTTTTTGCATTTTCATGTGTAAGTATTATTGTTAAATTATCCTCCTTCGTATTGTACATGTTGCCTTGGTTGTCTACCGTTTACATTTGTCTTTAGCACTCATTTACTCAAAGATTAACTGGAAGAGATCCCTTAAAGGGATAAGTTCGCCTTTGTACATGTATTTCCTTTGTTTTAATGTATTTCTGTTTTTGTGTACAATAAAGTGTTTACATACATTCATTGAGGCGTCATAGACATACTTTTGAAAATGGAACTTATCCATAAATTGATCAGCATATTTTGTCATGTAAAGGGGCTTCTGTTGGGCCATGTTTTGCTGCAATTATAGCCGTCCTTCTCTGACACTTTACGCTAGAGCAAGATGCAAATAATAGCTGGGCCACAAATTGCAACAAATCATGGCCCGTTTAGAAGCCCCTTAAACCTTCACCCATAATTTGGCAATGTACACGAGGAATGAGGAATGAGATTTTTTTTTCGAACGAGTATTGATTGCTCTATGCAAGCTTAAGGAGACTTGAACTGTCATCTATCAACCTTCGTTTTTTATGTCAAATTAAGGGTTAAACTTGAAGATACCCGCGACTTCGTTCCCGTAAACTTCGTTTGTTACCGTAGTCTAGAAAAAAAGGTTTATTTTTAGATAATTATATATCTACTACTATCCCAAAATAAGTGATTTTTTCAAAATAAGTGATTATAAATCCACCCTGCCGTTTCAGTGTGACGAGCGCAGAAAGATATTTCGACCCGCTGGCGCTGTGAACAATTCCATACACCCTGTGCATCGCGCTATTAAGATTTTTCCCGATATCTTGACTACTATCGATAGAGAATTGGTTCTCAATACAATAAAGAGTGAAGAAATTATCATTTTCTTCCTCTTCCCCGCCTGTTACGCGAGGTTGGCTTTCATAATCTTGGTGCCATTTGATTCAATGATCGGTGTCTACAGCTAGGCCTAAATTCTTCAGGTCGCTCTGGCTGAGGAGATTTGAAGTAGCTTTTTTGGGCATCTATCCATCTCTTTTTACACCAGGGCTACAAAAATGCGTGCCCCGATTATTGCCGGCCAGCGTCGGCACTTGGCATTGTTTCACGAGGGCATCAAAGTTTTCTCATTTGGGCCGAATGGGCCCGAGCCTCACCGCCACGCGCCGATTACGGTAGATTAATATTGCCAACATCAATATGGACAATTGTGGTAGCTACCTTTGTTAATGAGAGATACGCGTGTTTTAAACTGTTGTCTATGTTGGCTATTATTTAACTCGTGTACATTTAAGAATGGCTATTTTTTTTAAACTGTTTCCATCCCTGGCCCCAAGTTAATGTTTTTCTCCGAAGGCTCATATTTTCCATTTTTTTGTTGATGTTGTAGGTTCTAAAGAAGTTCTACTTCAGAGAAACCCTTAGTAGGCGAAATTGTCTTTCAGATCAACTAAAATTAGGTTCCGAGGAAGCTTAGAAGTTATATTTTTTTACATCCATTAAAAGGCTCCCCTACCGTTTGTTGTTGACATTCCACCGACTCGTATGAAGCAATTTGCCTCCTTATTCTTATATGTAAATATAACTTTTATTGACAAACTGACCGGTGATTGACCTCAGTATCCCCTGATGGTAAGTAACTACGGGGTCGAGAATGTAGCTCGCTTTCCATTTGGGTGGCTAAAGAGTCTCTTCCAGCAAACCTTTTCCTCCAAATATTTGAATTTCTTCAGTAAGAAAGTTATAACTGTTATGACCATTGTCATCTTTTATAATGAGATGAGATTGAAGCCAAATTCTCATAAAATTGAGGAGCATTTGCGAAGTCAGTGAAGTCTCCTACGGCATTTTTGTTGGCAGCAGCGTGGGTTCCACAATCTACACTTACGGTTACTTATTTTATACTACGGTAGTAAGGTGTTTAAGACGATTTTTGGAATACCAAAAGGCTCAAAAGTTGCGGAATTTATGTCTTGTGTATATGTTTTTCCTTCCAAGACATCACTGGTCCCCACCAGAGAGAAAAGAAAACACTAGTATATTGCTAGATCTTTTTCCCCCCCTCTAATCTTCAAAACAATTAACAACTTTGGCGGTAGTCGCCCACCCGAATGTGTACGTGTGATTTATTTTATTTATTTATTTATTTATTTAAACTTTATTGCACAAAACAAAAGTCAGTACAAATGGCGAACTTAATGCCTAATGGCATTCTCTACCAGTCAACCATAGGGCCAAACAGAGATGCTTCAAGTGGGTGCAGAGTTGAAAATTAATCGTTCGGAAAGCATCTAAGTACAAGTGAATAAATGTATATTATATAATAACTTTACCATAAATACAATGATACATATATTTACATACTATAAGATATATACTATATATAATATTATAATAATAAATACGATGAAATGTCTACTGCATAGGATGATTCCGTATTTATTATTGCAAGCATGTTAGCAACTGTGTATATTATTCCCGAAGTGGCAGCCCTCACAGTGGCCACTGCGGTCCGCCGCAAAGTGATTCCGGCTCAGTATCCCGCAGTATTGACTTAACTAAATCTAACTCCCCAATCGAATCGAATGCTCCTTGAGCTGGATTCAGGCAATTCACTGCCGATGTAAAGTTTTATCGCAGTTTTTAAAGACACTATTTTTTTATTATCTTTCTTTTTTCATTTAGAAAACAACTTTTAGGGTCGTTCTCAAAAAATCTGCACCGCTGCGTTAATTTTACATTTTTTTTTAAAGTTGCGATTTCTTCTTTTATTTTTCATAGGATCGCTAGAAATATATTCAGACAATTGATATCACGTCGAGGGAAGTAGTTAAATTGAATATCTTAGAAGATATAGGTGTTTGAAATTTTAGGTCGACAGGTGAAAGACATCGATGTCAGGTAAACGACATTTGTTACCAAGTTATCGACAATTGGGTGCAGGTTTGCGACAAATATTTTCCAACTTCACTGAATTTGTTAGCAGGTTAACGACGACGGTTGCAGGTAAGTGACATTTTAAATAAAATCTACGTTGAACTGTCAAATAGTGCTTATTTGATTGTTTTTGTTTTTCTTTTTTCCTTATGTTAGTAATTTGCATAAAAAAACAATCATGTAATTCTCATATCATAGGACATTTCTCAAGAGGTTTTTTGAAGCCTGTACTATCCAGAAAGGTCATAACCGACAAAATGATGCAAAACTCAAGCATACCCACGTAATTTTATAAATGTGTTATGAAGGTTCAACAGCGAATCATTTAAATAACGTTTCTGCATCCTGATGCTGCTTCTTTTGACATATTCTTTCCTACCCGCTGAGTAACTTATTGCTGTTTTCGTCATCTTCGAGGAATTCCTTCACATCTGATAACCAGAAAGCCTTCGGCTGCGTTAGGTGGGATAAGTTATGGGAGGTATTGTCTGAAGCTGCCAGCACATCTGGTAACACTTTATAAAGCCTTTACGAGTCTGAATACAGAATGGTGTCAGTAGGAGATGTCACATACAAGAACTTTAAGTTCCGGACAGGGATGCATATGCATATCATGCATAATATCCCCAATACTATTTAACAGATATGGAGCCCTTGAAGGTACGTGGTAGACATCGCCTATTTTGCATCACCCGAAGCAGAAGTGGCCCAACTTTTGGAATGACTCAAAACAACCAGCCTCAAAATGGGTCTCGATATTAATAAATATAAGACCGAGCTGATGATAGTCGACCATTACTAGTCGACAAAGTACTAACCTGCTTCAAGAGTTTGAAACTGTTGATCAGTTCCAGTACCTTGGCTCCATTGTCACAAATAGAGGCACATGAAAATCAGAGATTCGCAGGCGAATCGGAATGGCCAAAACAGCGATGACCCAACGCGGCAAAATATGGAAAGATAGACACATCCCCAACCGAACTAAGTCTGTGCCCTTGTCTTGTCCATATCTCTTTATGGGGCAGAGACCTGGACGCTTAAAGCCGCTGACAGGCAGAGGATTCATGCTTCAAAATCTGGTGCGGGCGCCGCCTGCTAAGGATTCCTAAGACAGCTTGAAAGTGAAATGGAATACTCAAACTAAGCTACTTCGGAAATTTATATGTTTTTATAACAACGAAACATGAGTTGAGACACGGCGAGTGACCGATAAAACCTGGTTTTTAAATAATTTTGTATAAGTGTTTAAATAATTGTCGTTCACCTGCCGTATGTGTCGTTCACCTGTTTTTATATAGACAAGTGAACGACATACAGGTGATGGACAAAATGACAGTTATGTCATCAAAACAAATAAAGTATTTCGTTGATGAACTGCATATTTATACACATAAAAGTAGATCATACTTTACGCGTTATAAATTAAAATGAATGCAATAGTACACACGTCAACCAAAATATGGAAGGCAGAATATAGACTACATACCCATTACAAACTCCCGCTCGCGTAAGAGTATGTATCATATTTTTTTAGTGCAGCACACTGACGACGTGTCACTCGGAACAGTGTTAGGTGGCAACTGAAGGTCTCGATTTATGCGGGGTTAGGCAGGGAAAACGAAATAGTAGTCACACAATTGTAATGTTTGTCTCATGACAAGTGAACGACAAAAAATGGCGTGGACAAACTTAAATTGCAAATAATTCGCAAAATAAGCATAGTATTATTATTCGATATGGTAGTATTCAATCTTCATCATATATGAAAATAAAATGGAGTACTGAACTTAAGCTAAGTCGGTAATGTATATGTTTTTATTACAACGAAACATGAGTACCTCGCGTTGGGACACGGCAAGTGACCGACAAAACCTAGTTTTAAATCGTTTTTTTGTCTATTAATATACTTTACTTTTAATTGAAAGCATTTGGCCTCTATGTAAAAAGTGTCTTTAGATATGTGATGATAATTGAATATTTAAAATAATGCGGTGTAAAAAACTTCTTCTAAGACAGACCTGTTGACAGGTGGCGGTGCAAATATTTTGAGAACGACCCTTTAAGACGTTTTTTTAATAGAAACGAATTTTATCGATTATGTTTCAATGCGGAAATACCTCATTTTTATTTGTATAAATATGAATGAATGGAAAAAAGTGATCCACCAGTGTCCTGCTTACATTGTGGGTTTTATTTTTTCATAGTTTACCTTTGTGTCAATATTTATACAGCGACATACAGTAAACGGCGATAAAGTTTGCACATCGATCTTTAGAAAAACGGCTAATTTCGACTTCGTATAGCGATATATCTGTGTCGCACACACCATGACGTTTGTTTTGTCAGTCGTGGTTCAAATGCGAGAGAGTGCAGTCGCATATCCAAGTCAATATATATATATAGAGTTGCTAAAACTTACACAAAATTAAATTTGTACTATGGCATCTATAGGGAAAAAAGGTAAGCCGTTACTTTGCCAGTCACGAGAAATTATCTAAAATGTTTATAAATATTTTGTAACTGAAGCCGACCAATTTAAAAAACATGAGAATGTTAATGTAAGTAATTACACTTTTTGTCGATCTTTAACCCACATCTAAGTATCCTAGTAGTATAACATCAGTTGCTAATGCTCAGTCAACCCCTTTTAGGAATGTGGGCCTGAATATATATATATATATATGTATATTATTTTTCCCTAACAAGAACACTATATCAATAACTATATATAATTACATCGAGTTTTACAGCTCTATCTATTCCACGTGAAATCAAAACAAAACAACAATAAAATACGTAGTTCTAAATTCAAATTCTGATGAACGATTAATCTAATAATTGATGTACATGGAAATTAGCATTCGTTTGTATTCGGAAATGCGATGATTGCCGATGTGCATTCTCTATCGCCGTTTACTGTAGGCTTGAACATAAAAACCTTCATGTTTACTTTTACTACATTAACTCGAATCTGATATAAATACATTGACACTACTCCATTGAAAACTATGTTATTAAATAACGAATGCGAATGCCGTCGCCGTACATCGGGGTGATTAATACGAATGTTGTGCCGAGTCACAGAACTGTAATACATTGCGGTAACATACGGATTACATTTAATGGTCCGTGTGGTGCTTACTCATTTAGCTGGCGTGCCAGCGCACCACCTGTCGGAGCCATGAACCTGGATTGAGATAAATAGATAAAGTTCGGTAGGATTTGCAAGAGGAAGGATCTCACAGGAGGAGTATGATTTTCTGAGAGCAGAGACGATGGAATCCATAGGAGAACTGAAGGTGAGACGAGGGGTGGGAACTGGGAATGCGCCTCAGAGTCCTCCATCTCATAGGGACTATGACAAAGTTCATATAGGCCTGGGGTAAGCCTCGAATGAACCCTCGACCGTCACTGGTCATTTCGCGATCAATAGACTTCATAGGACTGTCAAACATTGCGGTAATGGATTACATTTAATGGTCCATATTGTGCTTACTAGAAGAAGTAGGAGTGGAAAACGGTGAAATCACAGAACATAAGTAAGACAAAGCCCTATAAATGAAAATAACGGCGGGGGCACCGTATTTCTTGTAAAACTAACAGCCACTAAGGCCGAAAGGTTTTTGAGTCGAGTTGCGACGACGAACTAGAAGACAAAGTACGGGCACGGCTGCGACGTACGGAACGACAATCTGGTGAAAGTTGGGGTGAGTTGTTGGGTGTGGGTACCGCAGGACCGTTCAATTTGGTGAATCTTGGCTTTAGCCCTACAACGAACGTACGTTTCATTTCGCTGAGATAATGATGATCAGGATATCCAACTTTTAACTTATACTTATCCCAAGTGTTGGATAGCCTTTAGAGCTAGAAGCTCTTCAAGGAAAAGTAAAATAAGATGAATCAGGAGACTATACTAATAACGTACTCTAGATCATAACTAAGGAGTTCACAGGTCATTTTAGGATCAACATAGGTACTGTTGATCGGGCTCCCTATTCTATTCAGTCTATTTTATAACTTCCGAGATCTTAAAATTTCGTGGCAAAATTTGTTTAAAATCTACCGAACCCTTTTGGCTTGACGAAGCCGCAAAAATAAACTAATTGATAGATTTTGCCATCCATTCATCCATTGCCATCAGTATGTCAGTCGGCTAACAACCCCCTTGATCCCTGAGCCATTACTCAAGGGCACATTTTTCGGTAGAACTTTAAAGCTTTATCGAATCGATAGTATACTCAATTGTAATCAAGCAAACGCGGTTCTCACATCTGTTAATCTGGAATTGGGTTTTTATTCCACTGGTCAAACGACACGAAAATAATAATTCGATCTGTCAGTTTCTCCCGCAGCGGTCGGCCCTCGTCACGAGCGCTCGAGGCCACGTGAACTGAACGAATTTTCTGAACCACTAGATTGTACATATTACCTGGATATGTGATGAAGTTTATCGAAATAATTACATTGTTTATATCGAAATATCCTTTCTCACTCTGTATCGTTGTGCTCTGTATGAATATCTACGCTGCTGCAGCGTAGATATTGAAACAGCATTACAATCTCGTATAAGGTAAACGCAGGTATTACCGACCCCCTTAAGGCAATTTCAAAATGAACCATCATTTTTAAGGATGCTGATTGCTCTCAGATTCACGTTTTTATTTTTTTACGTTTGTATTATGTGTAAATTCTATATTTTCTATGTTAAAGGCTACTGAATAAAGGTCTATACTGTATAAAATAATTTATATAACGACGAAGTCGATTGTTGCTAATACCGACTCACAAAAATGCCTGTGAAGCTATTAACGATTTTTATGCAGCTATCACCGATCGTAAAAATCTATATACGATCGGTAATAGCTTCTTACTGTTGCTACTACCGACCCCTATGGATCGCTAATACAATTTGTTAGTGCAAACATATAATTTATCAGCGACTCATAAAAAGTAGGTATTTTTTATTAAGTTACACCTTCTGACTTTAAAACAGATTGTAATTAATTAATATAACATGAAATATGAACCCATGCACACAGTTTTAAACAAAAGACAATAATTTTTAATGTAACAATTCAAGAATCGACCTTCCAAAAATATGTCATTATTAGTTCAATTAACAACGTGATAAAAAAGAAAGTAGAGAACAATACGTATGTCGCTAATATATTTTTACAAAGACCCGATGTTTTTATTTAAATTGGGCTATTAAAGTACCTGTGCTATTGTCATATAATGACATAATAGAGAAAAAAACAAAACTCTATTCTGAGGCCATTAACGACATATGGGTCGGTAATAAAATTAGTAAGTGCAAACATATGATGTATTAGCGACTCATAAAAAGTAGGTATTTATTATTAAGTTACACTTTCTGACTACAAATCAGATCGCAATGAATAAATATAACAAGAAATATGTACCCATGCATACAGTTTTAAACAAAAAACAAAGAAAGTATCCGGTCACAAAGTAGGTGAGATATACAATAATCTATATACGATCGGTAATAGCTAACTTACTGTTGCTACTACCGACCCCTATGGATCGCTAATACAATTTGTTAGTGCAAACATATAATTTATCAGCGACTCATAAAAAGTAGGTATTTTTTATTAAGTTACACCTCCTGACTTTAAAACAGATTGTAATTAATTAATATAACATGAAATATGAACCCATGCACACAGTTTTAAACAAAAAACAATATTTTTAATGTAACAATTCAAAAATCGACCTTCCAAAAATATGTCATTATTAGTTCAATTAACAACGTGATAATAAAGAAAGTAGAGAACAATACGTATGTCGCTAATATATTTTTACAAAGAACCGATGTTTTTATTTAAATTGGGCTATTAAAGTACCTGTGTTATTGTCATATAATGACATAATAGAGAAAAAAACAAAACTCTATTCTGAGGCCATTAACGACTTATGGGTCAGTAATAAAATTTGTAAGTGCAAACATATGATGTATTAGCGACTCATAAAAAGTAGGTATTTATTATTAAGTTACACTTTCTGACTACAAATCAGATCGCAATGAATAAATATAACAAGAAATATGTACCCATGCATACAGTTTTAAACAAAAAACAAATATTTATAAATGTTACGATGCATGAGTTGACCTTCCCAAAATATGTCAATATTGGTTAAAAAAAAAGCGTAATAAAAAAGAAAGTAGACAACAATACGTAGGTCGCTAATACATTTTGACAAAGAACAGAGGTTTGAATTTCAATTGGTCTATTGAACTACCTGTGTTATTGTCATATAATAACACAATATAGAAGAAACCGAAACACTATGCTGAGGCCATTAACGACTTATGACTCGGCGATAGCTGCCACAACTAAAACTGATGAAGCTAAGACCGTCCTATTTTATTTTAAGGTTTTATCGTTTCAAATAGCTTTTTTTTTCAATAAAATCTGGTATGAAATCCAGAACTGACACTCAACGGAACATATTTAATAACACAACAAAAAGTATAGCACTCACTTATTCGAATAAATCGCTTAAGTAGAAAAGTCACGTGCTTACCTGATGGATTAAGGCCTAGTACGACGTGAACTGCGCCCACGCTGTCTCCGCACAAACTGGGTTATTTTGTCTCTTTTTTGCACTTTCAAACACACTAACGCAAAAGTAAATGATGGTCTAGGAACCAACGTGTGCGTAGCTTCAGCTATCTATAGCTAGAATAGTACAGGAAGCGTAAGAATTGACTTTCAATTTATAGGTCGGTATTACCTGCAGATTTTCGATGGGTCGTTGATACCTGCGTTTACCTTACTTAAATTTCCGTCACGTCTCAAGGCGGAGCAAGATGTTTTAGAATATCTTTTCATTTAGGGATTAAAATTTTTTTATTTACGTATGTTTATCACTTTTGTTTTTATGATTCTGCACCACCTACTAATTTCAAACATTAATTTTCAACTACTGCGCTACCTAAAGGTTGTCTGGAAGAGATCGTTATTTAGCGATAAGACCCCCTGTTGTTTAACCTCTGCCTGTTATTTTAATGTATCTCATCTCTTGTGTTGTATGTTCCTTGACGTTTGAGGTGTGCAATAGAGTATTTGTATACACACATAACCATTTTTTTTCGCTTACACAGTAGGTCATATATGGTGTCTCCTATGATTAATGTAAAATACACGTAGCAAAACTGTAAGTGGTAAATAAATGCCGCACCGCACCAAATTTCCGAAGTACACTCGTAGCTGTAGCTCCCGCTCCTCGAGCAGAGGAGCGCCTAAATGGAGGATTACTTTAATATGAACTAAACCGGGCAGACAGATAGTAACATTGGTTGCGTGACGCAATGCCATTAATCTTGTCAAAGGAGAATGAAGTGGTCAGACGCAGGCCCCATTTCTCAGTGGAACGACTGCTAATTAATCACAAAGTTTCCTATCTATGCAAATAGTGGACAAAAATGCGCCCTTGGAAACCTGCTTGTCACTTTAGATACTTTGTCATAGAGTTGTTAAGTTCCGTTGAACGGATTGGTGCCGTCACCAAGATAAGTTAATTCAAAGAGTAGTTTTTGTCGAGTGACTGTCCTATATAATTGGGTCTGCTGCTGGTGCCTGAAATAAATGTTAAATTTGTTCATTAATTCATTGTGAGAATTAAGTAAATCGATCAACAGCTGAAAGGACGACTACTTGTTATGGATCGTCGGGTAAATACTTTGTCCAGCCGTGTACTGCTATCGGCTGATGTATTTACATAATTATTCAATGCACCTTGAACAACATCTTATAGCAGTTACTTATAACAATTGTGGAAGAACTGTATATGAAGACGCGCTTATCTTAAGTAACATTATTCCACAATTTTTATTCATAACGTGTATACGTGTATGTATTGTATAAAGTTATAAATTGTGCTATCTTGGCGGGGTATCTTTTAATTTGTACACAGGAAATTTGCTCGCGCAGTGTATACTGGCGGTGAAAGCAGGTGCGACCAGCTCTCATTACCGAAACAAAGGAACCACTAGTGTAATTGATGTTATTGTCTCTATAATTTTGAAGACAGTATGGTTGCTCGGTAAGATAATCTGGAGTTTCAAATAATTTCATGAATACAAAATTTGAATATAGTACTAAGAAACGTAGTGTAATCCGCTTTTTAATCACTCTAATATTATAAAGGCGAAAGTTTGTGAGTGTATAATTTGTGTGTTAGTATGTTGTTACTTCGTCACGCTCAAACGGCTGGACCAATTTTGATAAATTTTGGTATGAAGATAGCTGACACTCTGGATAGGCTACTTTTTATCCCGAAAAGTATTCTTCCCGAGGGATTAGCGAGTAACGTCGCGCGGCGCAGCTAGTCAAATACTAGTGAATGCTTTTTTAACATATTTTCTTTCTTAATCCAGTTTTCATTTGAAGACAAATTAATCAATGATGAATGAATAATTAAAAAAGACATGAGCAAGAGTTAGTTAGTTAGTTAGTTTGTTTTAAATTATAGGTCGGAATTAATTGGATGATTCTTTAGGAAACGAAACCCTTTCAATAAAGATAAAGTGTGATATCTACATGCCTATATGTTAAGTTGATATTTATTTACCTTTGTATGTTACCGTAAAACTAGAAATACCTAATATTATGTGTTTTATATTATTGTTTATGCATAGCTGTAGCTGCGCAAAATGTTTCATAATGTTTAACAAACGTTCACCGTATTTTCTCTTGTTGTTACCATCAGTATAAGTTAAAAAGTTTAAGTTGCTCCCTACATGATTTTTATAAGAATAGGAAATTAACTAAACAACAATTTCATTAATTTACACCAATTAATAATTGCATTTTTAATAGATATGGGGGCATAATATTCAAGAATTCTGGCCATAAATTCCATTTTGTTGTTTTAAACTAAACACCACAATTAGGTAACAAGTTAGGACCTTTTAAGGACATCCGTCCAAAATATCACAGCTATGTATTTAGTTTAGCGACATGCTCCCTAAATAAACTATTAGTCAACTCACTTATGCAGTAACTGATATATAACAACATACACCAGCGGGAAGAAAACTATAATATCTGTGTATTTTGAAATAAAAGGTCTAACCTTTCTGTCTAAATATATGTTAAATTATCGAAATTGTGCGTCTTTAGAAAAAAAAAATTGGAATTAATCTAAAAAATCCACATATATGTTATATAGTCGCTATCTATTACACTATAGGCAATTTTCATTTGAATTCCTTCCTTTGACAGATAGATTTCTTGTCGCTACTGTAGCTATTTGAGCACGCATTGTTTGGCATGAAATCTTTGGCCTTAATTATGAAATTATTACCTAACATTTAAAAATTACAAGATTACAAATTTTGAGTTTTGAGAGTTTTGAGAGTAAAATCAATTAGGTTAGGTTAGGTTTGTATTGTAAGAATCCTGAAAAGTTATGTGTATCAGAGAAAATAATAATTATGGCTTACTGAAATTATGGCTGACGAAAATTATGCCAAACGACAACTATGACTATACATTTTTTGCAACCCAATACGGAACCCATTTGAGCTATTGAGAGATGTACACGATCAACATAACAGTGACATAGATCGTCCGTATGATAATATATATATATATAAACACAAATCATATATATAAATGATTTATACCTACACGAAACTTTCATATTATTTTATATTATCAATCACATAATAAGCGAGTACTTGTAGGTAAGTAAAAACAAAGTAACAAAAGCTTGTGTTTCAGTTCTTAAATACGTTCTCGGAATAAAAATGGAAATATTTTCACGAACGGGAATTGTCACAAAGCATAAAATAAATCCGGTTGACATGAAAAATGAAGTTGTGACATCCGATCCCGTTGCATCAACGGTGATAGGGAAATATCCAGCCCGGACATTTTAGAAAAATAATACATTTTCATAAACAATACGAACAGAGATAAATGTATTGCTATTTGTATTGTGGTGTTTTTATAAATTGTAGATTGTATCAGAGTAAGGTATATTCATATTATGAAGGAATATATCGATTTCTTTCTTCGAGTTCATGATTATATATAAATTTTGCAATTAGGCGGCTTTTGAGAAAAATTTAATATAATAGTATTTTATGCTGTGAAGTTAGAGAAAACAGCATAATCTATACTATAATATAGTAACTATGATGTAGCTATATAATAATTATATATTCTAAAAAAGAAATCTGCGCTATAGGTGTAGATAACATTTTCAGCTTTTCAATAACAAGGTAGTTGTATGACTTCAATGTTTTCGTACCTTCTATCTAGCTATTAAAAGTTTTAAAAATTTGTCGTTAGCACACCTTCATTACTTTATCCCACTTTGTTATAATGTTATATTCTAGACTTCGCAGTATTACTGTATTTTCTGTGATTAATGGATGACTGTTATTGGCCTTCTATTATGTAAACCATTCAATGTAAATATAATAATTACGGCTGTTGTTATCCTGAATACCAATAAATAAAAATAAAATAATAAAGATCAAAAATTGTATTGGAAATAGGCTTTCTATGGAGAGGGGTCTTTGTTTCAAGAAAAATCTTGACAGCGAGATGCAGGATTTATATGTGCGCGTAGTGCTAGCCGAATAAACAGAATCTTCGATAAATCTACATTGTTTGACCTGAGAAATGTTCCCTTTAAGTTACCATACATCGAATCTTATTATTAACATAAAACAATCTGCCAATATGACATTAACTATAGAGATGACGAATGATGTTAAATTCTACAGCATACTAGCTATATAGTTAAATTAATAAAATTAGCTCAAATATGTCATGAAACAAAAAAAACTAATTTTTTTTTTAAATATGTGACATCAAAGGTACGCAAATTTAATGTTTTTTTTATCCTATGGAAATTTTGAAATTGTGTTCAGAATCTTCATAGTTTAATAAAACAATAACTGTACAACAATCACGAACTTAAACGCACTTTTTCACGGTAACAATGGAAAATTACTTATTGTCTCCATACAAATATTTGTCCCCATAACCCATAACACACGAGTATAATATAGGGTGTAACCGACAGCGTACCGAAAACGAAAACTGTAGTTTTAGACCATAATCACGAACTGAAAACGAGTGTTCATTTTCTCGGAAAACTCAAGGATAAGATTTTCTAAATTAAATTATAAAACTCGACGCGCAATGTATTGCGTCCAATTCTCTCGGGTGCAGACGCGCGGGGAGGGGGAACGCGGCAAGCATAGACCGGTCCGGGCGCTCCCCATTCCACTCACGCGTCAGCGCAAAACATACCGTTACGCCAATGCGCATCGAATGACATGAATGAATGCAACCACAAAAACAACGCAACCACAGATCACAACTAGTATGTAGTACCTAACACCAATAACAACTGACCGATAAATTAAAACAGTCTAACAAGATAATTTTCATTCAAGCAAGTAAAGCAAATAAAATGTGCGGGTAGGTAAACATTTAACATGCGTCCGACCGTAACGGCCGACGGGCGCGCACTGGCGGATCAATGACCGGCCAGTACCGTTATCTGACCCACTCCACACGCTTACATAATACTGTTTGTGATAAGTTGCGTGTTTTGCGGAAAATGCTATTTTCATGCGATTTTTCATGAAAAATTGTTACCGGTAGAGTTCGATTAACGGAAAAATAAAGAAAAAATGAAAACGCGCGAGGAAAATTTGTGAATTTTCTCAAAGAAATTTCCACGATTTTCCAGCCCAGAATAATGGTCTGAAGCCATGGTTTCAGTTTTCGGTACACCGTCGGTTACACCCTGTATATTTAGTTTGTATGGAGCGTGTTTAGCGCTCCATAAGAATGTTGAACTTTGTAGTTAAGTAGTCCCATATATATATTTGATCCTAATATGAAATAGAATCGATAGACATCCTCAAAAAAAAATCGTCATGCCAATTATAATTATAAACATAACGGAGCGCGCTTGCCAGCTCATATTACCGGAGTGATTTTCAATTCAACGATCACTTGTACAACAATGCAGTTGCGAAAACTCTCATTTTTTTAATGCGTAGATAACGTAGAATACTCATAGAGACACGTGCTGAGGGCATGGGGGCTGGAGGGCGCTCGGCACTCCTCAACGTGCGGTGATAGAACACGCCGAGCCTTTCTTATTCGTTTTTAGGGTTCAATCACTTGGAATAGGAATAGGAAACCACGAGTTTTTAAAATTACTATTCCACTAGCTGCGCTGCGTGGTGTTACCCGCTCATCCCAGGGGAACACTACATTTTATGAGATAAAAAGTAGCCTGTGTGAATCCAGGGTGTCAGCTACCTTCATACCAAAATTTATTAAAATTGGTCCAGCCGTTTGAGCGTTAAGAAGTAACAAACATACACATAAACACACTCACAAACTTTCGCTTTTATAATATTAGTATGATTATTCCAGAAATAGCTTTGTATTTGTAAACACGTCGAGTCCTAATTTTGGCTAATATTTCGTGCGTGGTGGTCTTCATGCCTCAGGAAACGTCATAACTCTATTGCAAGACTTAATCTCCTTTTTTACGGATTTTAATAAATTGCTTGAAATTGGCCTTCAAATGCGCCAGTAGGAAGAAGTCACAAACTATAAGAGATAGGGAAATATAAAAGGTAAAAGATATAAAAAAAATATAATGCAGTTTCTATTAAACCTAAAATCGACGCCATGGTTCCTAAGAACAGATTTCCCTTTCTCTTATAGTTTTCGTTTTCTCCCTACTGACCCATTTGTATTGATCACCCTGTATAGGTACATTTTGTTCCATACGCTTAGCAAAAGCATACGCATAGTGATCCTTATTCCGCATTCGTTTTTAAGGTTCAATGACCTGGCATGGGAAAAGAAAACGTTCCATTATGCAGCGTTATAACGCACGGGAACAGCGAATGCTCTGAACACCCGCTTTTATAACATATTCAATTGAGTGGGCCCCAAAATAAAATTTAGTCGGTTTGTTGGAGGAGTTAATATTTTCGGCATTTTCTTGGGCCAAAAAAATAGTAAAACACTGAAACTCTTCACCAATTAAAACTAAATCCATACTAATATTATAAATGCGAAAGTGTGTCTGTCTGTCTGTCTGTCTGTTACCTCTTCACGCTTAAACCGCTGAACCGATTTAGATGAAATTTGGTATACCTATAGATAGTTTCAGTCCCGGGGAAGGACATAAGATACTTTTCATCCCGAATAAATTTAGTGTTCCCGTGGGATGAGCGGGTAACACCGCGGGGCACAGCTAGTCACAGAATAAAGCAGTCAGAAGGTTTCCCCCTTTTGATCGTAAGCCAAAGTCGCGTGAGAAATTTAGTGTATGGCTTGTGACTGTCTTTTGAGTAGGTATAAAATTGTCATTGATTTATAAGTATGTTTATCGATCTTTGCATTGTTTATTTGAAAGGTTTGACACTACCTTAGCGACCTCTATGTGAATACGTTAATATCTAGATCTTACCGCACCACTTTACAGCAGTGAACGAGCAAGCGAGAGAGGGCGCTGTTATTTTATAAATTTATGAACCATGTAACGTCTCTTTTTTATGTGGGTACACACTACAATTTTTATTTAAACCATTGATACAAAGATCAAAGTTTAAAGAAAAATTTAATAATGAGTTACCATAGAAATCGACCACAAAATAAAAATTGGCTCTAATATGAGTTGGATAGCGCGCGAAGTTAAGTTTTGATTCCTTGGCTTGTCAAGATTAGAGGCATTAGAGTAATAAAAAAGTGTTTACCATTAAGGGGGCTTCTCCCAAACGAGGCGGGATCTATTGGCAATCTGAATTTGTAGCTAAACCATACAAACAAACCAATTGATGAATAAGATAATAGTTTGATCACTGAGACTAAACATGAGTGTTTGTGTTTACACATCGATCTATTTTAGGCCCCAGATATATACTGACATAATGTTTCTTGCAGATATATATACCGGGTGTGGCCTGTAACTGAAGCAATAAATTAAAACATAGATTCTACTCTTTAAACTGTATTATTTAAGAATTTGTAAAATATTGTTTATTACAAGAAGCAATAAATAACGAAATATTTGATAATTAAAAGCTGCCAGCCAGTGTCATTCAGCGTGAATTTCAATGTTGGATGGCGTACTTAGAAATACTATTTAATTTGTTAGACAAAAAACCAAGTTTCCGAAAAATCTAAATAAATACTATGAGATAATCATACACTAATCGACCTAGTCCCAAAGCTTGTACTATGGATACTAGACACGTATATTTGCCCCGTTTATTTATTTTATTGGTTTCTTAATCAATATCAAAAATGTATGTTAGCGCGATGTCATACTCCATAATGCAGAGCCACAATGATTCTTTTAGAATACTATTTAAAGCCACATAATATGAACTGGTGACGGCAGTGAGGTGGTGATGAGGAGTGTGAATGAATAAACGTTTATGATAACTACTTGGTGTTGTATTTCTCGTAAAAGTTCACAAAGGAATGAGCAGAAACGTCACTGCACCTGGTATTTAAAGACTATCAAAGTACCATTAAATGGAGGGGAGAAACAAGTAAGTGGTAGTCGTCAAGTAACCAGGTGTTAGTAACATTTTTAGTCTATTGACACACTGTGTAAATAATTTAACAATACTAATGTTGAATCTACTATTTCTTAAATTGCTATTATTCATTACAATATAACGCATGCACTTCACATGGACTAATAACTTATAACTAAATTATCAAGATACTCAATGATCTATTCAAATGTGCTTCTGAGGTAAAGATAATCCAATTAATATCATTATTTGTTTTCTAAGATACATTTAAATGCGAAATAATCACAAAGGCGCTATCACGGCCATACTGACCCGAAGCTCGTGCTCAGAGCGAACGGTTTGAAAAAGAAAACTCAAGTTGGTTAAACAATTCAGTAAGTGGCACTTAATGATCGGCTTGTCAGCCCAGTTACGGGACTAAATCCTTCTGATCCATCCACGCAAGTGACTGACAAAACTATACTCTTTATCATATTGCCCAGTTGTTGGACTAAACCCTTCTGATCCATCACAACAAGTGGCATGTTAGTAATGCTTTGGTTGACGGTCCAGTTGCGGGACTAAATCTTTCTGATCCATCCACGCAAGTGACTGACAAAACTATACTCTTTATCATATTGCCCAGTTGTTGGACTAAACCTTTCTGATCCATCACAACAAGTGGCATGTTAGCAATGCTTTGATTGACGGTCCAGTTGCGGGACTAAATCTTTCTGATCCATCCACGCAAGTGACCAAAAACTATTCTTCTGTTTATCTTATTTTAATATTGCCCAGTTGCTCGACTAAATCTGTCTGAAAACTAAAACTCATCATATTCGCTATCACGGTCATCCGAGGGTTGGGACAGACACACTAACAACATTTTACACAGATTTTACTGTCTATAATCAATTATAGTTTGGATATTATTTAAACAAACATTTGTCACATCACAGAACCCATATAACGTAAATCTGCGCAACCTATTGAATTTCATAAAAAAAAAAAAAAATACAAGCAATCCCATAGTGGTTTTTCAAGTATCTATAAACGTTTTTCACTTTCTATTTGATACAATTGAGATCATGTTATATTTTTTCTTATCATGGTGTTGAAGTATTTAACGATAATAAATCATTACCTACTCGAACAGTTACGTACTACGTCTTGTTTTTTTTTTTTTTTTTTAAAGCTGTGTTGTGGCTAAATCTTGCTTTTCGATTCATGTACTATTTCTGTAAATTGGTAGAAATCGATTAAATTGATAAATTTATAACCTTAAGAAAGAACAATAAAATAAACTATTATTTTCCATAGAAATCTCCAGTGAGTCCGACGGCTCGTAGCTCAAAAAAGAAAATTGATTTACACATTTTGGAAAAAAAATCGTTAGATTTGGCAAACAATATGTCTTTGCTACATCGCTACAAACATCAACAGAGAACTGTCAAATGTGTGTTTAAAAATCATACACACTGTAGGTATTGCAAAAAAAAATGCACTCGATGGTGATCGTCAGTGAAGAGAGTGGTCGTTTTCCCTGAGTGACCGCCAAGACTGTCAAGTTAGCGCGCTTGACACTTGGCACACTGGTTCAAGGAGGCGCTCCTGTAGTCTTCCGATGGAGCACTTGTCCCGATGATCAACTGAAACAAAAACTCCAAGCACAGTATCACAAAGCTCGGTCACTCCTGACCTAGATCATAATGGGTAGTTACTTTGTAGTACAAATAAAACTAACAAAAGCATGCCTTTATTATGAATAATCCTCAAAAATTTAATAAGGTGAAAATGAAGGTACACTTAAATTATTCTGATTGTAATTTAGTTAGTTTATGCACGAAACGATTCTCGAAATTGAACCTTCGTGTATCGCATTACATAAATACGAAATAATCAAAATGTTTGATAAAAGAATATTCTAGACAGAAAGAATGAAAAAAATACAGTAAGTTTCGAAGGAATCTTTTTGTGACAAACGTAGGCACGTACTGTACATTTATTTGTGCTACTCACTGAGATGATTATAAAGAATCCCAATTATTAATATTATGACTGTAGTATATTGACTTCGATTTCTATACGAAAGTTGAAAATTAAATAAAGAAAAAATAAAGAAATATGGTCAAAAAGAAGTATGGTTCCTAATTTCCTTAAAGATCAAGTCTCAAATTGAACACAGACTGATAATTTAATTTAAACTATAATAAGATTAAGCAAATTTAAAACAAAACAACAATAGAGTTGATTACTGTAGTTATATGAAGAAGTTTAAAATTTTATGAAATAAAGAAAAGAATAGTTAAGAACCGATAAATTAAGGGAATTATGAAATATGATATTTCGAATGCAGGTAGTACGTAAACAAATTTGAAGCATTTTTTTTTAACTCAATTTCAAATTTGACTTTATATTCAAAATCCTCATAATTGAACAAAACAAGAATTATGAAACAACCATGTACTTATAAACGCACTTTTTCAGTGTTTCACTTTAAATGACACGCCTCGAGTTATCAGGTCAAATTCCTGTTTAACAAACTGCCAATGGAGTACAAATCAAATCCATGACTAATAATAGCAAAATGCAAACAGTATTTCTTTTGACAAAATCCTTATTACTCTGTAGCCGATTTTATAGCAAATACCTAATGTTTTATTAAGTATTAAATTTATATCTTGTCTTTTAAACATGGCTGACATTTGTTATAACTATATCCATTATTTAGATTTCATTGTATTTTTTTTTTTTAGGATATTTTAAGGCTCCTTATCCGTCCAAAAATGATGATGGTTTTAGACATTTTTCTCTATGATCAAACATGTTAACATATCAATGTCGCACTACTCCAAATTGATTTTAACATATTTTCGGCTGCACGAAATAAAGGAATGAAATAACTATGTTACTATCAAGAACTCAGGGAAAAGTTTATTCACTTTAAACATTTGGTTGAAATTATCAATGTAATTGTCATAATTATGTAAAAAAAATTTTTTTTAATGTATACGGCTACTTAATGACGTTTAAATGGAATTTTAAATATATTTTATATCTTAATTATTACTTAAAAACATGGGTTATAATTATAAGTATTATAGGAATAATAAGAATTATTTATTATGCGGTTTTTTTTTATTATTTGGAATTTTGCGTTTTAAGTTATGTTTTTTTTTTGTAGTGTTGTATTAAACTTGGATGGTAATGCATTGATTATAATTATACTAGTAATTTATATTATTGTAATCAATAATGTATTTGATTTAATATTCAACACCATAATTATTGCTTCGAATGAATAAATGAAATGAAACGAAATCAATCAAGCTCTAATCCTCTGACATCTTCCTAATAATATAGATTCTAGTTTACATTTTTTTTTAACTATAGCGGTCATAATTATCGAATCTCAAACTTATGAATTCTTAAGCGAGTCTTTGGTGTATAATGTATGAATTACTTTGGTGTATAAAGTAGGTAACTATCGAAAACATCAACAAATATAAATTTTCGTTCCTGAGGAATGCCAGTACCATCGATTGCAAAATCATAAATGGAGGGTAGATTATTACCGCTGCCGTTACTACTTGATTCTAACAAGGCTACATTAAAACAGCAATGTTTACATTATAGACTAAGAATAGTAAACTACGTAACGGTTATAGTAATTCGGAATCTTTGTTGTAAAATTTCGTTGTAATCGAAATATTTTCTCATCGCGGAAACAAACGTCCTATACACTAAAATTTCGACCATATTATTAATTTCTACGACGCATTAGTAAATTATTTTAACTAGTAACATTTTATTGACGCATACCCTCTAAACTGAATAGGTTTTTTATCGCATCTACCCCAGAATCTAACTACAGTTTCATTTATTATTAAACACTGTACTAAAATCGTAGTGAAAAGTGAACGACTGACCTTTGTGTTTTGAAATCTCTGTCGATGGGGTCACGGCGCATACGCATCGTTCCTTGCTGATCGCCGATCTTGCGTTGCCTTTACTGGTGCAATTGCTGACGATGTGTCCCACTGTTCCTTACTTGAAGCAAACAATGGACTTCGGTATATTCCATTCTTTCCAATAATTGAATTGGTCGACGTGGAAGGGTTAATTTATTTTCTTCACTCATTATTTCGGTGGCTGCCGAGAACAGAAGAATATGAGGGTGCAGGATAGGGTGGTTCACAGATGTATGGAGAAAAAAAAAGTTTCATATTTTAAGCGTGGCACCCCCCAATTTTTTTACACTCAGGATAAGGAATATTATAGCAAAGTTTCATTTATATATTCTCATTGGAAGGCGGTGCTCATCGAACCTAAAGTTTCTAAATATGTGTAATTATATACCCATACTACGTTTATGGGTAACTCGCAAAATAAAACTCTGACTGGCATAAAACATACAAATATATCTTTTTTAAGGCACTTAAATACCAATAATTAAATATCACACAATTTAACATAAAATATATGACCTTATTTTATTATAAAAAACAGGACCAAATGGTACATTTAACTTGACACAACTTCTACAATGGGCTTTTTTGTGGTGTCTATAGATATGGCTTTCCTGTTTACCTCTGCGACCTGCGATAGGTACCTACTGTTTTTCTTCCTCTTTAAAAAAATATTTTTCTATTCTAGCACAAAAATAACGAATTTTGTGCTAGAATTCTCAAATATTTTCACTCCTCGTTCAGCCGTATCATTGACGACTCTCAGCTGCATCACACGCTCTTTCCTTTTGATGTAATTTTATCCTTCGTTTAATTTTTATGGTGATAGTGTTAAAATTAATGACTGATAATAGTTGAAGAAGTTTTCCAGTTTGGGCTGCAGCAAAGTCTCAACACTCAAGTGTTACACCAGCCCTAAGTAAAGACTGAGACGCAATACCCCTGACTGATCGGGTAGTTGGCTCTATTTTTTTTTTTTTAATTTATTTATTTCAAAAAAGCATGGTACACATTTTATAACAAATTGCTATACCTACTCTCTACTGGCTCTGTCTACTCATCATGTGTCACTTTATCAGAGATGAGAGCAAGCCCAACCGTCTCATCTGACAAGTGCCATAAAAGACGTTCCAAGATCTGTTTAGCCAACTTAGAAATTTCAGAATCAAAGAAACCATATTTCTTAAGATTTAACTACATATTGAGATCCTGTTGCAAGGACAGATAGATTCTGTCCAAGGTTTAGTGTAAAATAGAACAGCGAACGTTATGAAGTTTTCAATATGGTTCTTTTCTCGCTTTGTTATCTTAAATGCGTCACCTTGATGACGAAAAGGGTAAATTTTCATCGTGTAGAGTAGTTTTGCCATCCAGCGTGCACATATGGCCTGCCCTGGTGCCCCAACGAATTTTACTTGCAGCTACTCCGAAAAGAACCATGGTTAACTCAATTAAATCGAAGCAATCACCTTTTACCGTCAAATGAGTGTTCGGTTCAAGTGTAGGTACATAACTTTAACCAAGTCATCGGTCTATGAAAGTCGGTTCTATGAATAGTTCAAGTTTGCAAGCACATCAATGTGGAGTGCTTTTACTTCATGGACGTAATGCTGATTTCTTATTAAATTTAGTAGCACTTGTCTAGGGTTCGGAAGTAGAAGTAAAGCAGGAAGAGGAATTGAGTCTCTAACTCCGATTAAAAAGATAGTATACATAGTTCGACGAGTTAACTTCATTTTTAGAAAACCTTTGGTATAACCAAATTTGAAACTACCCACTAATTTACGATGCATTGTTATTTATTAGTTTATACCGTATAAACGTAGAAAAAGTATTATTATTTACGTTGCCCAGTACTGCAGTGACACACTGCTAAAACCGCTATACTAAAAACTTTGACGTCGATGAGCACCGGGTTCTGTTTGAGCTAGGATGCTGATATTTTTCATACACTATCTAATAAGCAAATGGAAAAAATTTAGCGGGTGCCACGGTGGAAAATAAAAAAAAAATTTTTTTGGACCACCCTAGTGCAGGATCAACGTCGTTGTCCTCGTTGTCCTGATATTGTGGGGCGTATGGTTTTGCTCCGGCTTCTGATGTTAGCGCGATGTCATACTCCATAATGCAGAGCCACAATGATTCTTTTAGAATACTATTTAAAGCCACATAATATGAACTGGTGACGGCAGTGAGGTGGTGATGAGGAGTGTGAATGAATAAACGTTTATGATAACTACTTGGTGTTGTATTTCTCGTAAAAGTTCACAAAGGAATGAGCAGAAACGTCACTGCACCTGGTATTTAAAGACTATCAAAGTACCATTAAATGGAGGGGAGAAACAAGTAAGTGGTAGTCGTCAAGTAACCAGGTGTTAGTAACATTTTTAGTCTATTGACACACTGTGTAAATAATTTAACAATACTAATGTTGAATCTACTATTTCTTAAATTGCTATTATTCATTACAATATAACGCATGCACTTCACATGGACTAATAACTTATAACTAAATTATCAAGATACTCAATGATCTATTCAAATGTGCTTCTGAGGTAAAGATAATCCAATTAATATCATTATTTGTTTTCTAAGATACATTTAAATGCGAAATAATCACAAAGGCGCTATCATGTATATATTCAGGCCATTTGATTATCCTTTCGGGACGATCATTTAAGATAAAAATTTACATAGGTAGGTAAACCCAGGTACTTCACACGGTATTCCATTCGTTGGTACATATTCTTATTCTGACTTACTTTACTAAATAAATTATTTCATTTAATTAAATTTCAGTCCCTGGAGAGCCTCCATAGCGCCAAGGCTCTGCGGAACACATTTTGAGAATGGCTAGTTTAAAGTTGAATGCAAGAGTTGTGAAGTTTTCTGACATGGGTACATGAGAGCAGTCGTCGCCGAATGTTGCAGACAATTTAGTAACTTGACACTTACAACTTGTGCTCATTCATTTAATTGAAAGCGGTATTGTAATATTACAGTGTTTATGGCTTTCATTACTAACACGTTTTTATTACTTGTAATTTAGTTTGTTTGTTCGTTAATAACAATGTAACCAAATCTTGGAAGTCAGTTTGAAATAAAGAATTCTGCGAATTCAAATTCGGGTATGTAATGTTTTCCATAATTTTAGAAAAACTTACATTCACTTGATATACAATAAATTGATAAAAAAATTATAACGTTTCATAACGTTACATGATTAACGTAACGTTTATAATGTTAAATAACGGGAGCAAGTCTATTTCCGTTCTGGAGGACGCGAGATACCTAACTCACCTAATCTGGCAATCAAATCAAGTAGTTATTTGAAGGGTTTATTGATACGTAACACCTAACTCATTATATTTCTGGTTACATTATATCATTTGGAAATCATCTAAAACGACATTATATCATTCGTTACATTATACAAAGCAATGGTATATCAAACGAAAGGGAAATTATTAAACCTTTCGTGAGACAATTGAATTATTGTATTAAGCGGTTGACAAAGTTGCCGCGCTGATGTACGGGTAGCAGTCCCTGATGCAGAGCTCCATACGAGTTCGAAACAAGTTTCTGACAATTTCACGTGACTGTGAACCGCTTTATACATACCCGGCAAATTCATGACATTTTGGCCAAAATCGTTGCTTACAGATTCTGATTTTATTCAGCCACTTAACCCCTCAAGCTAGCAAATATCCAGTTCATTACACTCACGAGGTGCGCACACAACCGTTTTAATGAAACCGAACAATATAGGTATAAAATGTAGATCTGATTGTGATTTATTTCGGAACCGTTTTCTCTGGTGTGGAAATTGAATTATCATTAAAGCTCTCTCGAACTCCGAGGCAGATTCCATTATCAAATAAAATATTTATGAATATTTTTACAATTTACTGTTAAATGAATTCCTTTCGAGAGAGATATCTCGCGAGGTTTGGCTGGAAAGCGGGTTTCAGCTCTTTTTCATAATGGAATTTGAGAGTTCTTGATTCCTTGGTTTTTCAAATGTTGAATGGTTTTCCGATGCAAATGGGTGGTTTTGTATAAAGTTAACTGTTTAGTAAGACTTTATTATTAACGCCCGGGTAGTATTATTGAGGAAAATAATCGAGCTGTGAACTAGAGCGGGAAATGTTAATTTTCTGCGCTAAGTGTTAATTTACTTTTTAAATGTGTTCGCGGAATAAACAGAATAGAAAAAATTTAAACGCTTACGCAATTTATTTTTTACTAGCTGTGCCGCGCGGTGCTACCTGTTCACCCAGCGGGAATACTTATTTTTTTCGGGATAAAAAGTAGCCTATGTGTTAATCCAGGGTGTCAGCTTCCTTTATACCAAAATTTATCAAAATTGGTCCAACCGTTTGAGCGTGCAGAAGTAACAAACATTTACATAAACGTACTCACAAACTTTCACCTTTATAATATTTGAGTGATTATAGAAAAAATATTTTTTTACCTACTTTTTTGAATGATTAACGAAAATTGAAAAATATTTCATAGTGATTTATTAAGTCTAAAACGTCACTTACTTTTAACATAATCAGTGTTGGTTTCAGACAATACAATTTCGGTAATTTTCATGAAATGTATTTTGGTTTCGTATTACTTTATTTGTTGATATAAGTAGGTAGTAAGAATATACACCGTAGTACCAGTAGTGCCGTTTGCAATTAACGAAACTACCAAGCCTACTTTCGATGTAATTGTACAATCAACACAGCAAAGTTGAGAAATATAATTCCTCAATATATTACTATGTCAAACATGACATAACCCTAAAGCCACGTAGTCCAATCGGCTTGATACACATACCTATTACATTGAATGTTAACAATGTCTTTATAAGAAATCCTTTATCAAACCGAAATACTTTATTAAATAAAGATTTCACAAAATGCTTTAGTGCAGAAATCCAAGGCAGAATTATTTACTTTCCCGCTTCGGATGTTTTTAAATGTTCACCCACAAAGCTAGATCTGCTGTTATAGCGAATTTTATTCCACCTGCCGAGAAAGCATAATTTTGTCTTCGCCACTTCCATCTCCACTTCGAATTAATATTTATATGGCTCTTTCAAAGAACAGAAAATATCAATTCAATTAAGTCGAGTTTGACTCGGTTTTGGAACTTGATTTAATTCCCCTATTTAATTACTAAAGGCACATTTTTGTGAGGTCCGTTCAAAACTATTTTTGGTGCCTAACTTTTTATCCTACTTGTGTATTAATTTATTAGGGTATTTTGATCCTAATAAAAATAGGATCGATTGACATATTGATTGAACTTGCCCAAACCGAAAGGTGAGGGCCATAAATATACAATCTGGGACGAATTACTGCTGTTGCAGTTTGCCTAATGTTTTACGTCTTGCTTTGGGCACGGACAGAAAGTGAAATTTTCTCCCCGCGTGCAGGGATATTAATATTTCATGAAATACTGAGGTGTGAGCTATTCCCGGTGGATCACAAAACCTCGCCAACCTTACTCATCAAAGCAAAAAGGGTTTTCCTGCAATTACCCCATAGAAAATTGGTTTTCGATAAAATTTTAAATACCTACTACAAACGAGAACGTATTTTGGAATATTTAAAGATTTCAAGAAAAAAATACATGTAGTAAAAATACTCGTAACATAATAGTCGGGCTAGCTTAGCTTGTCACAAGTTAAAATTAGTTGGGATGATTCTATACTAGTATAAAATTCTACAAT
Source organism: Apotomis capreana (assembly GCA_947623375.1). Classification (NCBI taxonomy): domain Eukaryota; kingdom Metazoa; phylum Arthropoda; class Insecta; order Lepidoptera; family Tortricidae; genus Apotomis; species Apotomis capreana. The sequence goes on from OX392499.1 coordinate 5,528,195, forward strand.
TTAATTGACACAGAACATTTCCTTCCTACTCGGTTCCTAAAATTTCGTAAGAATCGGTTAAGGTTTGGAGGAGGATTTGTATGGAAAAAAGAGCAATATTTCCGCAAAAAAAACGAATGACATACGTATTTAATGCCAGTCATATGTTGTCTATTTCAGCGATGTGCTCTGTTCACACTTTAAAATGAGAACTTGTCGATGGCACATACTCGTAATGCAACTCAATTAAAAGAATGAGTGGAATTCAAAATGTATGACCCAGTTTAATTTAGTTCCCAAAGAGCAATGTACTTAATTCAGAAAAGCTCGGCTTTTTGCCTGGCGAGTCAGAAAAAGGCTAGTTTATTAACCTGACCTCTTCCGTAAAACTAAAGAACAGTTTAAATAACGCTCTAATTACATTCCTAATTACGTTTCCATTCTAAAATCTTTGGACTTCCTTGTTTTCTGGACGGTAATACTCGTATATTTTCCTTTTCCTTCAAAGAACTTGTGTGATCAAAGGATTAATATAGGTAGCTTAATATTGTTCTTATTATTATAAACTTAAACTTCAAAATGCAAATTAATTCAGTAACGCAGTAATTATACTTGTATAATAAACCAAAAGTATCTACACATAAAACTAAAACTAATTATAAAACTAATAAGGTTCTATGAACCGCTCCGGAAGGTACCTGGCTCAAAGGTCCCTAGAATACTAGCGGAGTTGACGCACTGTATTGCACACATCGCCAGGGAGATCCTTTGAGCCAAGTACTCGCCGGAACGGGGGTCAACGCCTCGGTCTCTCAGCCTTCACGGCAAAGCCGCGACATACTCCTTAGCCTCGGCGCACCATGGCCCACCGGTCTCTACGGCAATCGGGAGGAACTTATACACTAGTTTAGCGGCTGTTTCGGTAGCCCCACTGGTGTGTTGTATCAGTGAGGTGAGAGGGAGCAAAGGTGCTGACGCAGGTCGCGTCCCATATAAGGCTCATATACCTCTCATTCATGGAACCATTGTGAGCCCGCCCGGTCTTTTGCCGTCGGTACGGCTTAAGCCCTGGGGTTCTGGGGAGAAAGGGATGTTTGCCGCGACCATATCGCGACGGATAATATCATATAATACCAACTTAAACCATATTTTGTTCTAATAAATACGACGGTGTTAACATCCTCAAAGCTACGATGGATTAACGGTTTGGTTTCCAGATATCCGAACAGCTTGATTTAACTGTCAGCGCCGCACTTCATCAAGCGACTGAACATAGGCGATGGCAACAACTGGTTGATACGAAGAGTCACGACCCTCAACAGTGAAGGGAGCTATTGAGAAGAATATCCTCTTACTAATTTTTACCCCTAACAAAAAATAGGGAAAAAGTTTAACATGTGTATCTGTGTGTCTGTTTGTGGCATCGTAGCTCACAAATGGATGGTCCGATTTGAATGCGTTTTTTATTGAAAGACTCGTATGTCGAGATGGTTCTTAGATAATTATGTTTGATTGGGTCGGGGGTTTTCTTTATTTTGAATTTAGGTTAGTTTGATAAGTTACAATAAAATTTGCAATAGCATTGCAGTCTACCCACTACTATCGTCTATAATACTATATTTTACAAACAAAAATAAATAATAATTATAGTCAAACATACAGGCGAATTGAGAACCTCCTCTTTTTTGCAGTCATTTGAAAAGTAGGTACATGGCCACTCATTTTATTGTGCAATTAATATCATCTACAGCAAAAAAACTCACTGAGCAAAAAATCACAAATTTGAAAACATGCTTTCGGACAAATAGACGAAACTATACTCGCACTGTCAAAAAGTTATCAGATCTCATGTAGAGCTAAGTTTCTGGACTCTACATGCCCTAACTTCACTACACCGCTTGGCCAAGGTTACTTGGTTGATACCGGATTCTTTATTTATTTATTATTCAAATAAGTTACACAGCATTACAGTAAAAACCAAGGCGCTGTGAATTACAAAAATACATATAAAATGAAACTTAAAACTAGTTAGATTTAGGCGACACAACCGCGTGGCCGTTGCGTCGTTTGATCTGGTGTAGAATACAATATACAAAGGGCGCTCCAGAAGTAAATCTAGCAAAATGCTCAGGATTAGAGGTCAATAATCGCGTGTAGTTACGGCAACAGCAGTAACCTCGTTAATTCACTCCGTATAATGGCGTCCACTGTCCGTGGCTTTATTCCGCTTAGGTGCCGTAACTACAAAAGGGTGGTTTCTACCCAATGCGCTTTAAAACTTAGTCTATTTCAGCGTCGGCCATTCGTTACTTGCGGAGCTTTTTGACAAGCTTTTGTTTAAGTAGCTTTGTTTATGTGGCTAAGTACTGAGTTTATGTTGGACGGTTTTGCACAGGACTCTGCTTAGATAATACCTCTAGCATCTAGAGATATATGGAACATAGTTAACCTACTAAGCCTTATCTGTTAAGCCAAGTAGTAACGGTTTATGAATCCCAAAAAATTCAAACGAATAATTTGAACTTGTTTTTCGGAATTAGGATATGATGGCGTTTTCGGACAAATATTATTCCAGATATAAGAAAGTAATAATCGTATAAGTTAGTGAGACATCTCTTATAATCATTATAAACGGTTTAAAGCTCACATGATAATGTCAGGAACGGCTCATGTTAGAAACTTGTATGGAGCTCTTCATCAAGGACAGCTAAAGGTACAGCCCCGTGGTCAGCAAATCGATAGTCTCGAACGACGCGCGGCTCTTACAGTGCGCGCTGAAAGCACTGGGGTAGTGGGTTTGTACACTACTGTCTGTCACTTCATCATCACTTTTAGTGTCTACCGACATTGAGCACTCATACATACGCCTTCGCTGCACTAATGATTTGACACTAGGCTGACAGTAGGTCAAATTATTCGTGCACCGAAAACCCCGGGTATGCACACAACTGATGGTGTTTACGCCAACGTCCGAAAGCACTACATCTTAATCTTGCGGATATACAGGTTTCCATGCTGAACGTGGAGCCCCACCGGCGTCGCGGTTAAAATTAGGACGGTACCTATCCAATTTCGATATTAGGACGGTACCTATCCAATTTCGATGGATTCACTTTGCCTTGTTAAAAACGTTTCTTGTGTAACAACAGTATCAATCAGCCACAGACGTCTACTGCTAAACATAAGCCTGCCCTATAGCTCGCCATAAAGTGCGATCCTGTGCAGACCGCATTCATCGACTCGCCGCGACCCTCACGAGATCATCCGTTTACCTAGAAGGATGCCGTCTCAAGATGCGCTTCTATATACGTAGCCAAATTAATGTAGCTGCCCAAGTAACATTTTGTACCTATAATTTAAGTTTACATCACAAAAAGGTTAATAAACGTAGCCAAATTAATGTTGCTTGAATCGCGCTCGCGCCCCAGCTGTTCTGAATCCACCTCCTTAAAAACGGATAAAAAAGCGTCGAAGTAATTTTTCATCAATAAAAATTACTTTGTCATTTTTCTGATTTCTGCCGGTGTTTGTAACTTGTAACAAAGTTCGAGCACAAATACAATTGAAAAGTTTGTAAAGAGTACTTCCCCGGAGTTTCTGCTCACAACGCTGGGCCGTAAGTACTCAACCAATCGAGCGCGAATTTGTGAAATAACTTTCCTGGTATTGGAGCTGAAATTGCATTCGAAGCGAACAATTTTCTATTATGAATGCGATCTACGCACTTATTACACAGTCATTTTGTATAATCATGCCCATCGCAGTGAGCGTGAACGGGGAAAAGAGATTTTTAATTTTGCAGTGCGTTATTTTTTGTCAGTATTTTTCAAATATGGGGTGAGTGTTTCAAAAGGCGAGGTAATAATGCTACGCCAATGCACACTGGTACTTATCTAAGTTAACTTTAGCTTTACTAGAAGGTATAGGGAGGAACTTCATTCACGTAACCCTTTTTTCCTACAAAGTATTGTCATATCTTCAAATTTAATGTGCAACTATCCACCGTACTAAAATTAGTTACTTTCATGGTGGCGGTTTCGGGGTGGTGTCGCTGCCAAGATTTTTCCTCTCCATAGAAAACTCCAAAAAAGACTTTCAATACAATCCAGACACAGTTAGCGCGGTTTCTTGTGCACCTGTGCTACTGAGCCAACGGTCCCAGGTTCGGATCCTGGCAAGGACAAATATTTGTGTGATGAACTCGAATATCTGTTCCTGGGTCATGGATGTTATCTATCCATACTAATATTATAAATGCGAAAGTGTGTCTGTCTGTCTGTCTGTCTGTTACCTCTTCACGCTTAAACCGCTGAACCGATTTAGATGAAATTTGGTATATAGATAGTTTCAGTCCCGGGGAAGGACATAGGATAGTTTTCATCCCGAATAAATTTAGTGTTCCCGTGGGATGAGCGGGTAACACCGCGGGGCATAGCTAGTATAATATATGTATTTGTATATTATGTATAGGTATCGTTGTCTCAGTACCCATTGTACAAGCATTCTTTAATGATATAGTGAACTTTAACTGCAAGTATGCCACAAGCGCACGCATTTCACAATAGACCACTGTTGCGGAGAAACTCCGAAAGAAACTCAACAGTCGGTTTGGCAACTTAGTGTGGGACTAGGTCGATTTGTGTAAGACTGTTCCTTAATATTTATTTATTTAAGAATTTTATAATATGATAACTATGTAGGTACGTGACATAGATGTTCTCATCTAATATCACATGTTTCGACCTGTCCAAACCAGTTCAGTCAGTATATACGGCCATAAGCCAGTTTACCGACGGACAATCAAACCGAAACCGGTACCAACTTCACCAGCCCAGAACTTTCGGGGGACAGATTAGAGGGAACTTTGTTAAGGACCAGTGTTGCCAACTCAGATTTTGACAAGTAACTAAATCAAGTGTAAAATATCAGCAGATGTCTAAAAATTCCTATAAGAAAAATCCACTAGATTTCGCTTATATATAAATACTCAAAATAGGATCCAAGCCCGTTTTTGCAGTCATTTGACAATAATAAAAATAAGAAACAATGGTCCTTTTTCACTCATACTAACATAAGTAGGTACCTACGGAAAAGTACAACGCGTCACAATAGTGAAGTGGTGTAAGTCAATAAGGCCAGGTTTACACACACACACACACATAAGCAGAATTCCTATACATTTTGGGAATTCCCCACGCATAAACATGATGCGTGTCTAAAAATATTGCTTATAGATACTTTGTTTTAAGAAGTCACTATAGATCACCAAATATTTTAAATAGCTAGACATTAAAAATATATCGCTGTAAGTACAGAAAAATAACTAGATCTAGTGACAAACTCATCAAGTTGGCAACACTGTTAAGGACGTTTAAATCCACGTGCAGCCCATATTAAAATGGGTGTAGCCCAATAGTTCAGGTTGGGAATAGTTTAAATCAACAGTTCGCATAGTTTTGTGGCACCAACTTTGATAATTCCCTCACTTTCGTGGTTGTCATGAAAATCAATTTAGGTACTCGTATATGTTTCGCTTAATCGTTGCTCATCATTATTGAAATAGTTCGAAATAATGATTAGAATAGGGAAACTTTCTTTACATATCAAAAACGTGTTAATAGTAGTTTATGCAACTGATACATAATGAGAGGCATTAAAACACGAGTGTGGTTTTATGAAACGAGCGTCAGCGAGTTTCATAATAGGATCACACGAGTGTTTTAAGGCCTAATTATGTACAGTTGTATACACTACTTTATCTACACACATATCATAAGTACTCTAAGATGGGTTCAGAAGCCATAAGGAAATGACCGGCACCACTAGTGCTACCTGTAAAATATCTTAAAACGACATATACTAATGCAGTAAGAAATAAATCTGAACAAATACATAAACAGATTATTTATTGTAATAGTTGTAATTTACATTTACATTGAAACAATATTTTCAACTAAAATGTGAATTACAATAAACTTATCACAATTATACTTTCGTAACAGCAAAGAACCAACAAACAAATGACAACAATAATGGCGGCAATTCGAACCTCCGTCAAGACGAATGTTTTTTTTTCTAAATCATATACAAACGAATGAATCCATATTCTCATGTCACTCGAGATCAAATGTCGTGCGGTTTTTATTAAAAAATCATACTGAATTGACGTTTCGTATCGATAACTAGTTATGACAGCTGTTCCAAATTTAGTTTTGACAGCTGTTCCAAATTTAAACTCATAACCTTACAAAAATTGATACGTTATAACATTACAGTACAGATTTTACCTACTGCCACAGATAAGAAAGTTCTCATAGTAAAATTGGTTGTAGTAATGCTGGTCATTTCCTACGGTTTCTGAACGCATTTTAGAGCTCTAATGATATGTGCGTAGATAAAAGAATTTTAATCTTCTCTCCGAGTCGTTTCTGGTACAAAGGCTGTCCATTGCGATCGAGCGTGGAAATTCTGCGAGCGTTGTGGCCACCTTTGAACCAGAAACGGCAGGGAGCGTAGCAGCAGGTGGTGCGTTTAAGTAAGTATTAGGTATTCGTTCAAGATTCTTTATCTCGCAAACGCGTGGAGGTATCGAGTTGATACCATAATATTCAAGTCTACCGTCCATTAAAGCTGTGAAAAAAATCAAACTTCTAAGTTAGCGTAAAATAAAGACACCGTCGTTTATGTCGCGAAAATAGTATATTTCATCAAAATTTATAGAGTATTTTTCGTTGACCTAGAACCATGAAATGAATAGTGAAAAATCTGAAAACCATATATTTGTAACAATTAAAATATAGTATTTATTTAAAGTACGTAAAACAGTTTTCCAGCGGTAAAGTTAAGTTCGTTGTTCAGTACAGGTTATCTATACGTTAGAGCAATATGCAGTACTTTCATCCCTCAGTGCGCGAGTCCGATTCGCACTTGACCGTATATTTTCATTAAATAACTACAAACCGTCTTAGTCCTAACAACAACTGATCCATAATTATTCATAGAAGCCATATTTCACCATTTACGTGTATTATCCTGAATAGTCTCAATCAGTGTTACTGTAATCACTCTCGCGTTATAGGATTTGTCTCATCCTACCTATTTATATTAATATTGACATTCAATTACGCCCAACGGATTTGTCATATGAAGCTCCTCGTATATAATAATCTCAGCTCAAAGCGCGCTTTAGAAACAAGAGTATGATTGGAACGTGCGTAATGGAACATCGGCATAGCTGATAAATAAGACGTATCAGGTTGAAATTGCTCTCAAAGCCTGCCTTTATCGTGGAGAGGGAAATTGATATTAGCAGATATCAGATCTGATAATGTTGATGGAGAAATTGTAGACTTGTTCTGGGAATGTGTTGATCCACCCTTTGTAATGACAATAACGGTCAACGGCGATAAAAGAGGGGTGTTATGAGTTAACATGTGTATCTGTGTATCTATGTGCCTGTCTGTGACATGATTGCTCCTAAAGGATGGACTATGATAGCAGTTTTAAATGGGTATAAAATGCAATTTATTCGCTTCGCTGACGATATCGCAGCATTGGCTAGCACATATGAGGAATTGCAACAACTAATAATAGATATGAATACAATTTTTCAAAAACTTTGGGCTAACAATTAACTTGAATAAAACCAAAACACTCGTAACCTCAAAATTCGCCACATATAGCAGACCAATTTCGATTAATAATGTAACAATAGAACAAGTCTCAAAATTCAAAAACCTTGGTAGTATTATAACAGATGACTCCAGATGCACACCAGGCATAATCACCAGAATAGCAATGGCAAAAAAAAGCTTTCAATGCAAAGAAATGTCTATTTAAATCCAGAATAGCCCGTCATATACGGAAAAAAGTCATAAAAGTGTACATCTGGAGCATAGCATTGTACGGAAGCGAAACGTGGACAATGACACAAAGAGATAGAGAAAGACTGGAAATGTGGTGCTGGCGACGAATGGAGAAGGTTAGCTGGACTAAGAAGAGGTCAAACGAGGAGGTGCTCAACATGGTGAATGAGGACAGGTGTCTTTTAAAAACTATCGAAAATCGCAGAGGGAAAATGATTGGACACCTGTTACGGCACGACGAATATCTAAAAACTATTATAGAAGGAAAAGTTAAAGGAAGAAGGAAAAGAGGAAGACCAAATAAAGGAAAAGGTGAACGTCGCGTCGTACCAGGCCGTCAAGAAGAGAGCTCGAGATAGAGAAAATTGGAAATTGCTCCACCGACAAGAGCTCTTAAGTTAAGTTAAGTTTATGATGATGAATTGGAACAAGTGACAAGATCAAAGCCAAAATTGAAGCTAAAAATTTTTTTTTTTTCAGTTCTGTTTAGTTTTAGTAGCATTTTTTTTATATCACTCATTGAATGAGGGTCTCATGATGACCAGCTAATTGTGTGTGTGTGTTTATAATTTTAATTTAGGTTATTATACCTAAGTGTTTTTAAATAGGTAAATTTATTGATGCTAGGCAGCTACACCTCATGCCTGCAACTTTACGCCAATGTAGCACACAGGGCTGTAATAAGCTGAATAAGTGTTGTATAAGCTCTTAAGCAGCATAGTGTGCTAAGTGGGCGGATCTGGTACGTTCATGATCTGGTTGATGGGTAGCGGCGATAACATGTACTCCAGCTGTTCAGATAACTAGTCCAACCCTCTCACGCTTCTATCTCCGGATTTTTATTCGAAGTTAATTAATACTGTGTCATTATCATTACTTATATAAATACGACACTTAACTTGCCTTAATTAACTTAGCTATGCTTAGCATATATTTCGATGAAAAACTTCCAACATTAATTTAAGCGATAACGAAATCATCATCAACCTCTCCCGATTTCAATAAAAAATGAGCGTGATACCGACTACATTTAAATACTGGCTGAATACAAACCGGGTCACATTTATTTCAGTGAAAAAGAAATCATCGTCTCCCCTTGCCGATGTCAATAAAAAAAATATAGAGGAGTACTCGAGCGGGCCGCAGTAGGCGTTAAATTGAACGGCGCTGCGGCAATAAAACCTAATTGAGTGTATGTCCATTAGGGGCCGAATCATCACGGCCCCTTTCTATACTACTTGTATGTAAGTTTGCAACCTATTTCGTGTTTAGTAACCCTCTGAGGTTAGGTTTTAGAACGGTTGTTAATGCGTTGGGTGAGTAATTACAGGAAATGCGAATTTTGTTCAGTTTTATCAAAACGCGTAGGACTAAACAAGTAGCATACAGGCTTAATAAGCACTTATACTACTGTAGTCACCTCTGGGCAGGAGCCCCCTCATACCAGCTTAGCCCTTTTGATTCGGTACAAAGACATGCTGTGCGCATTGTTGACAATCCTAAACTCACAGACGGAATCGAGCCTTTAAGTCTGAGGAGAGACTGCCTCCTTGTGTGTGTTCTACCGTCTGTATAATGGAATGTGTTTTGAGGAATTGTTTGACATGATGCCCACAGCTACCTTCTACCATCGCACTGCTCACCATCGGCAGGGTGTTCATCCACATGCTAGAGCCTAAATGGTCGAGAACTGTCCGGTTCCAGAGGAATTTCCTACCGCGAACGCTCCGCATGTGGAATGAGCTCCCTGCCGAGGTTTTCTCCGGGGACTGTAGTATGCGGTTCTTCAAGGGAGGAGTAAATAGGTTCTTAAAGGGTCGGCAGCGCGCGTGTGATGCTCCTGGCGTTGCAAGGTGGCGGTGACTGCTTAACATCAGGCGGGCCGCATGCTTGTTTGCCACCGTCGTAGTTTAAAAAAAAACATATGCAGCTCTTGTATAGCTAATTTAAGTTATATAAGGACTATACGAGCTTATGAAGCCTGGGAAGGTATGTGCGTAGTTCTTACGAGTGTACGTGTCTGAGTGATACCCCGCACCGGATCTTATTTCGACCTATTTGATCAGCATTGATGTCTGGTACTAGGTAAATCTCTCACTTCACATAAAAGCAAAAGATATGTAGTTTGAGGTTGGGCAAGTATTCAGCTCGTAACTATTTTTTTTTTACTGACGCAAAGGGATAGAGAGACTGGTGGTGCTGGCGACGAATGTGTCGACCAAATGCCACCCCAAGGCATTTGAGAAATCAAGCAACTGGTTGAAAACTTCGATACTTAAGCTGGTGGCTTTGATGTAACAATTGGCAGGTCACCCGTCTGCCACGGAGAGCTGTGGAAACGTGGGTTTAAATTCCGCTCAAAGCACGAAATTTTAAGAATATCTCTGCGATATAATATTATGCTCGTGTGTGCAAATAAAAGGGGGTCTCCAAACACAATTCATTTCGATAACATCAGCAGTTTTGTAGATTTTCGCTTCGGAAATCCAAAAAGTAGCGTCCACCGGCTCTAACTTTTCAAACATGCGTCAGAAAATTATAGAAAAATTCATGAAAATGAGGCTTTATATGTACTTTCAATGTAAACTATACTGAATAAAATCGTTCGATCCGCTTTTGAGTTATCGCAGAATTTGATAATTTTCTTTAAAATTACGTAAGTGCCGCGCGGTGTCCTTATACTTCGAACGTTACACATATTAGTTAAGTGCCATACTGCATTAAAACATTCCGCTCAATCTGGCGCGCATAATCGATAACTTCCAGAAGGTAATAATAAGTAATTACAGTTACTTTGGCGTTTACGACTTTTTAGGGTTCATAATTAACACAAATTATAACGGGTCTAACGCGATATTTCTTATTTACCTTCATAATCTAACGTTTCGCCGGGGTTGCACACGCCGTGGTCTCAGATGTACTGGTGAAACAGCGAGTTATTACTGGAGCTGTCGGCCAAATGTAGTACAACCCGACGAAAATGTCTAATAAAATGGATGGGTAGGAAAATAAATGTTCGACTACCACCCATTTATTTAGGTACTAATTATTGTCACCGGTCCGACACACAACACTCACAACATCCGCGCACAGATTCGAAGATATATCCCGCGGTTTAAACTTTTTAATCACTGGTCCCCAAGTTTTCGATAAATTAAAACCATCTTCCCGGTTGAAATTCTTTGGGTGTTTCTTGATTTCAATTGCTTCCCTTATAGTTTCGCCATGTCCGCCTGTCCGTCCGTCCGCGGCTTAGCTACGTGATCATTAGTACTAGAAAGCTGAAATTTGGTATGAGTATGTGTGTGTGTCACGTCAACAAAACGGTAAAATAAAAACTAAAAAAAAAAAATTCTTTCGGGTACCTCTGGAGCACCTAAAGTGGGGGTGTTTTTTTTTTCTCGTTTCAACCCTAGTGCGTGGGGTGTCGTTGAATAGGTCTGTTAAAAATAATAGGGGTCTCTAAGCATTACTTTTTGATAAAGTCAGTAGTTTTGTAAATATTCGCTCCGAAAATAAAAAAATAGTGTCCCCCCCTCTAACTTTTCAACCACAGGTCAAAATAATACGGAAAAATTCATGAAAATGAGGCCTTATAAGTACTTTCAATGAAAACTATATTGATCAAAATCGCTCCACCCATTTTTGAGTTATCGCAAAATTTCATAATTTTCTTTAAAAGGACGTAAGTTGACTTCCAGAAGGTAATAAGTAATTACAGTTACTTTGGCGCTTACGACCTTTTTATAGAACGAAATTTTTCTCGTAACTTAAATCTCTGGCTTAAAACCGCTGTTTTAAGCCCGACTCTTGTGAAGGATGAGCAACTACGGAACCCTACACTGAGCGTGGCCCGACATGCTCTTGGCCGGTTTTTTAATTTCAACCTCGGGCTTAAAACCGCTGTTTTAAGCCCGTCTATTGTGAAGCATCGGCAACTACGGAACCTTACACTGAGCGTGGCCCGACATGCTCTTAACCGGTTTTTTTTTTAATTAGACACCAGACTAAAGTAACCTTTCCATTGTGTAATAGTTTTGGAGTTATCACATTGTAGAATGAACATATTTTAATGAATAAATAATATAATTAGTAACCTCAGGAAATATATACAAAACAGTGATTAGGTACGTCCTCTTATAAGCTAAATACAGATAAGTAATAAAATTGTAATATTAAAAATATTAAATGTGGTCAATTACATTTTCAGAGTTAATATCGCCTGTTGTCTACCGTTATTTATAAAATATATTTGTTTTGTTTCCTAGTGTAAACTTTTATTGGTGTGCAATTAAATATTGTTGTTGTATTGTATTGTACTCGTATTGTATTACCTACACGTGTGTTCTAAATACTAATCTTACTAATCTATACTCGTACATATAAACGGACAAGTCCTGACTGACTGACTGACTGACTCACTCATCAACGTAGAGCCGAAACTACTGAACCTAGGAACTTCAAATTTCTAGAATAGATCAAGTATACGATGCAAGCAAGCACTAAGAAGGGATTTTTCGAAACTCATCCCTTAGGGGTGGCAAATTGGGGTTGAAAGTTTGTATGAAACTTACGTAATTTTTGAGTTAAGAGTAATAAAACTTTGTGTCTAGATTTTAGATCTAAAAACAAGAAAACTAATTTCAGGATTTTTGAAAACTCATTCTTTAAAGGGGTTAAATAGGGGGTGAAAGTTTGTATGAGGAACTTGGATGTATTTGAGTAAGAGTGGTAATATTTCGTATACAGCTGTTTCTATAAAAAGTAAGAAAACAAGTTTCAGCATTTTTGGAAATTCATCCCCGAAAGGGGTTAAATGCACAGTGAAACTTTGTAAGAAAAACGTGGTCTATTTAAGTAAGGGGTGCATTCTTTTACGTGTAGACTGATCATCAAAAACTGAAAACATGTATTTCAGCGTTTTTGAAAATTCAACCCCTAATGGGGTAAAGATCCCTCTTTACCGGTGAAAGTTTCTATGAAGAGCTTGGGATTCTTTGAGTAGGAGTGGTAATATTTCGTGGACAGGTTCTTATTTGCAAAGTATGAAAACAAGTTCAGCATTTTTGGAAATTCATCTCCGAAATAGGTTAAATGGACAGTGGAACTTTCTTGGCAAACGGGACTTTTTGAGTAAGGGGTGCATTCTTTTGCGTATAGACCCTTCATTAAAAACTGTGAATATTGATTTCAGCGTTTTCGAAAGTTCAACCCCTTATGGGGTAAAGTGGGAGGTGAAAATTTGTATGAAGAGCTTGGGGGTAATATTTCGTGTATAGGTTCTTCTATTCAAAGTAAGAATACGAGTTTCAGCATTTTTGGAAATTTATCCCCGAAAGGGGTGAAATGGACAGTGAGCTTTTATTTGAAAATCGAGCCTTTTTGAGGGAGAGGTGCATTATCTTGTGTGTAACACTGATCATCAAAAACTAAGAACATGTATTACAGCGTTTTTGAAAATTCAACCCCTCATGGGGCAAAGAGGGAGGTTAGTTTCAATGAAGACCTTGAGGTTCTTTGAGTAACATTGCGTGTATAGATTCTTCTATACAAAGTAAGAAAACAAGTTTCAGCATATTTGGAAATTCATCCCCGAAAGGGATTAAATGGAAATAGAACTTTGTATGAGAATCGGGTCTTTTTGAGTAAGAGGTGCACTATTTTGCGGGTAGACTCTTCATCAAAAACTGTAAAATATTGATTTCAGCGTTTTTATAAATTCAACCCCTAATGGGATACGCTGAGAGGTGACAGTTTGTATAAAAAGCTTGGAATTTTTTGAGTAAGTGTAATGATATTTCGGGCATAGGTTAATCATTACAAACTACTTTTCACAATAAATGAAGTTAAAAAGTAAGAGATGCATTTTTTTATATTCATCCCCTAAGCATGTGAAATTGAAGGTGACAACATTTTCATGTTATGAATAGGAGGTATGCGGGTTTTTTTGTAGAATAATCACTAAAAATTTAGAAAATAGTACGAGTATTGTCTGAGTAAAGGGGGAAGATGAAAGTTCTTGTGAGGAATATTTTCGTGTATAAACTCTGCATTCATTTTTGGAAAGTTATCTCCTGAAGAGGTTTAAAACTTTATAAGCAAAACGTAGGATTGAGTGACAAAACTTCGTGTAAAAAAATGCATTGTTAGGGTTCCGTACCTCAAAAGGAAAACGCAACCCTTAAAGGAACACTTAGTTGTCTGTCCGTCTTTCGAATAAAATGGAAATTAAAACCATATAAGTACTCAGGGCTGTAATCCTTTGAAGTCGTTAAAAAACCAAACTAAGTTATATGGAACGTAAAAAAAGATCCGGCTGTTTACCTATGCCACAACAAACGTCGATACTCTCAATGGAATCAAATTTTATAAGGTACTTAGGTATTTTCAGTTGAACTAAAACTATGAATTTGGCAAGTAATAACGTGTCTAACTCTTTTACTACAAGTACTTATAGGGTGTAATCTGAAACTATACATTACTAATTAAATAAAAAAGTAGTCTGTCTTTAAAGTACGTAAAACAGTTTTCCAACGGTGATGTTAAATTTGCCACTTAGTATATTTTATCTTTTCCTTAGTAATGTCGTAATGTGAAGTGATTTCATAGTTCGTAAGGAACCCTCTGTGCGCGAGTCCGACTCGCACTTGACCGGCTATTTGTATTAACTGAGAATACTGAATTAAACGTTAGAGGGAATCCCTATCCTTAAGAGGCCTTATTCCTTTTAAAATTTATTTTTTTCATATTATGACAAATATATTGATAATTTCAACCAACTTTTTGAAGTAAATAATACTTTTCCCCAAGTTCTACCTAGACATAGTTGTTTCATTCTTTCATAAGGTGATTAAACTTTTGACTATGATTTTGTTCGGTTCATCGGAAAATGAATTGCCCCATGTGTGCCCCACGACGTGATCTAGAAATATATAAATCTACTACCCAAAAATTTATGTATACGCGCAGATTTCTATTAGTTGTATTATTTTAAGAAACAATAAAGCGGGTAGAAAGTTACACAGATAACGTTTCCAGACCCTGTGCGAGCGAAGCCGCGGGCAAAAGGTAGTATCTGATATACTTATTGCAATTGCATAGCCGGGACACTGATTATTAGTAACATTAACATAATATACTATTTGAGTAATAAAAAACTAAAAAGGTGATTTCAATGTAGGTCTAGATCTATTGAATGTTATTTAATTTACGCACGTAAATCTCTCATTTTTCTGTAATGAATTACTAGATTTGTATTGAAAATCAGTTTTTATGGGGAGGGTCATGATTTCAGAAAACAATTAGCATGATGCAGGATCGTCATTTGTTTTATATGGGCGCGCGGCGCCATGCCAGTCTGGCGCCAGCTGTCGGTCATAATTTCCTTTGTCCTCTCATCACGCCGAAACGGCTGAACAGATTTTAACCAATTTTGGTACATCCAAAGATGGTTATAGTTTACTTTTTACCCGTCTACGGTGCAGACAAAAATACACGGACGAAGTCGCGGGCGCCCCCTACTTACAAAATAAAATAATAGTTAATTAGGTAACTGGTCTAGAGATCCGTAATAGGGATAAGTTCGCCTTAATACATGTTTTGTTTGTTATGCATGTATTTATTTATAACCAGTAGTTTTGTACAATAAAGTGTTTACATACTCGTACATACAATACATACTAGTAGTTCTGTTTAATCGGGTGCTTAAAAATAAGATATTTATAATAAAGGAATAGGTATATGGTTATGGTTATGGGATCCGCTTTCCGCGCTTAGCCCGTGTATGTTCAGGCCATTGTGCGTACAGATTTGCCAGCTAATAGTCTAGCCAGCCTAACTCCATCCAGAAGCGCAGGATTCTCCTGGCGTCTCCGCAGGCTTCACGAAGTGACCTCGGTGCTTTGAGGATTTCATACCGTTGCTTAGCTACGGCAGCGCATTCCAGGATCACGTGGGTAGCTGTTTCTTCGGCCGACAGGCATCCCCTACACAGGGGGCTATCGGTCATTCCTAGAACATTTAAGTGCTTGTTAAGTGTGCAGTGTCCAGTGATAGTGCCTACTACTACTCGCAGGGCGGGCCTGCTTAGCGATAACAGGCGCTTTGTCAGGCGTGTGTCTGGGTATGGGACTGTTTCCCGGGACTGCCTGCATGTACTTTCTGCCCATTGATCGGCGTGTTGTGATCGTGTTCTGTGACGAAGCCATGTACGCAGCTGATTAAACGCCAAGGGGAGCATAGGATCTGGGCCAATTGCCAAGTCATCGGATCCTCTCCTTGCCAGCTGGTCGGCTGCATCGTTACCTAGAGAGCCACTGTGCCCTTTAATCCATTGCAACGTGATCCGATTATTCATGCCGATCGTTTGCAATGCTGAGTGACACTCTAGTATGAGCCCGGATTTGATTGTTTTATTCTCCAGAGCTCGTAAAACTGCAGCGCTGTCGGAAGGAATAGGTAATTATAAAACTTATACGAAATCGAGTCCGGTTCCATCAATGCCAAAGTGTAGGTATTAAAGAATCCGATTATCTGATCCCTTTTAATGATAGGCGTCAGTCAATTCTGAATCTTCAATTCTTTAATTAGCTAAGTTCGTCATCTGATAACCTAATTTACGTGCACATGTCACGTCAGAGTGTTTAAAATTGACGGTACAATCTGATCAGATAAGATTTCGATAACGCTAACGCTACATTGCAATTCCGTGACATTAATTAATTCCTATGTGAAAGCTTGCATTTCCAATGAGAGATATCCTATTAAGGCGACTCCGTACGTGGAATGGTGATTTTTAAAGTCCTAAGGCTCGTAATCTAGCCAACGGAAAAATCTGAAAAAAATATATGTTATTTTTGACTATTTCCTCTAAAAAATTATAGTTGGATTTTTTTTTAAAGCAATAATTAGTATGGAAAAAATAATGTTGAAATAGGGTCGTTTTCAATTTTCAATCCCCTAAGGCTTCTAAACTACAAGTGATATTTACACGGCTCTTTCGCAAAAACATTGACAATTCATTGATCTTTAATCGTATTGTTTAAAAGTTAGTAAAATGGAAATTCGGTCTAATAAAGCATCAAAAAAACTGAATTTCCGCGAGCGCGGCCGTGCCCGGCCTGCGAGCTCAGTGTAAATCTAACCGTCGAAGGGGAAGGCTGTGTCACTTGCTCTCGCGATCCATCTAGTTACGGAAAATTGTTATAGTACCGGATCCCGCGGAGGTTCGATCTGTTTTCGTGCGTTTGAAGTGTATTTTAAGAGAGTGTAGTTCGTTTTTTCACACGACTACGCTATGCGACATAACAAAAAGCACTCATTTTCATATAGAATTAAATTCAACTGTTTTTTTTCGTATTTAGGTATCTTAATTTTAAGTACTTATAAAAAAAATTGTCATTGCTTAGCATTCCCGGACGCATTTGGATACTTAGATATTCTCAGTCATGAGCCCACACCAGACAGGATTCCCAGAAAATAACACTTTTGGTGTGGGTTTTAGGGTCCTTCTCTGTGTAATATTAGAGTACCTTAGGTATTTCGGTTAGTAAAAAAAATCTGATAATACAGATATTTAAGTATGATAACGTCTAATGATCTTTATTAATTCAACCCTAAGAGATATGAATATCGTAATGCAGAACAAGTATTGTTCGTTTGAATACCATTGTAATATTCGGTAAAACGCTAATTTACGAATACGAATATTTATTGTAAGTATTCACATTCGTTGCGTCACTAGTACAGTACATGACATATGATATAAAAATACATTATCAAAAATTACAATAATTTTCTAGTCCAAGAAGGCAAGTGACAATTTTGGCATGAGGGCTTATTTATGTGAATATAGTCAGAATACATATTTGCATCAATAAATTTCCCACTTCATATTTAAATCTAAATGAGCGTTAGTAATTATTGACATATCCGCCGGGCCTAGCTAGACATAGCTAGCCTGGCCATAAGTTCTGTTCCAATTGTTTACCGTTTATAAAATAAAAACGTCTGATTTTTATTACATATCGTTTAAAAGCCATATATTAATGATCGGATTACAGTTGAATTAATGAAAAAATATATAACTTTATTTAGACTCATCGTAATGCCCGGACTTGATTTTTGACTAATGCTCAGAATTTTTCTCTCTAAGTTTGCCAGAGGGCAATGAAACGATCTTGGATCAAATTAATCGATCGCGGAAGGAACGCCAAAACCCAAATAGCTTACGTAACTCAGACAACCGCTAAACTAAAGTAGGGCTGACACGTTTGCCGCATGTCAACCGATCTGCAGATCAAGAAATCTACACCCACGCAATAAAATTCGGAACTTCTAAGTTAACGTAAAAAAAAGATACGGCTCTTTATGCCGGAAAAAAACGTACCTATCTACGCTGGAAAGGAAAATTATCCAAGAGACACGGAACTAACTTTACAGGAGATCTAAAAAACTACGAACTTTTTCAAAAAAATAAAAAGTTATTAAATATTCTGTGGACCTACTTTTTAAATGAAGCATTTTATAATTATAAACAATATCATGTTCTCTACATGTCGCTTTTGTTATTTTGTCTATTAATGTAATAATTTAAAATTTAGCATCGCTTACGCAAAATGGCTGTCAAAATAGAATTAGGTAAAATTATCTAAACGACACGTTTCCCGAGATATTAGTCAGGTAAAATAGTATAATCTACATTTTACACAACAATCAACACAGTAAACAATATCTATGTGCATACGATGCTCATTTTATATAAACAATATCATGTTTTTACATGTTGCTTTTGTTATTTTGTCTATTAATGGAATATTTTAGGATTTAGCGTCGCTTACGCAAAATGGCCGTCAAAATAGAATTAGGTAAAATTACCTAAACGACACGTTTCCCGAGAAATTAGTCAGGTAAAATAGTATAATCTATTACACAACAATCAACACAGTTAACAATATATATGTGCATGCTCATTTTATAGTCAGGTAAATATATAAATGTGCATAAATCAGCATGAAATAAATCAAGAAAAATTATCTAATCGCCTTTGTAGGAAATATTTCAGACATGAAAAGCTATTTATCGTACAATAAAACCTCACGATTAATGTTTTAATTAGAGGAAAATATTTATTTTCAAACATTAAAATTAATGAAGTGACATTTAAAGTTCTCTAAAACAAAAACGTATGGTCCAACTACGCAAATACAAAAAAACTGCTTTAGAAATTTTAAAGATTTATTCATCAGATATCACGTGAAATTTCAATTTTATCAATTTTTATGTGTGATCTGCTGAAAGATTTCCAGTAGTTCTAGACCAATGTATGGTAGCAAACGATAGCTATGACTAATGAGAACAGCACAAGAGTTCTCAAGACTGCAGTCACTCGGTACTCATTAAGGAATTTTAAATCACGAACTACGTGAAATTTCAAGTTTTACAATTGCAATGAGATAATATATCCTATCCTAACAAGAATAACAAAACTACCTACAACTCTGTGTGGTATAAGTGACGTCTCGTAAGACACTGTTTGAGTGAGATGGCGTTTGGGTCCATAAAGCGAGTCCAAAGTAATCCATTTTGCTAAAAAAACCTCAAAAATCAAGTCGTTTAGTAGAAAAAAAAGTAGAGATTCTCTAAATCACCGACGGGATAAGCGACACAAAAGTCGTCAGACAGATGTATACGAGACCCAACCCATTCGTTGCAGAAAAATCTGCCGATCCCAACAGTGTGTATAACTCAATATCCCCAAAAATGTCGCTTAGATAAGTTCTCCTTTCCAGCATCGGCATATTTTGACACTCAAGTAAATTAAAATTTATAGGGTATCCATTGACCTTGAACATTGAAATTAGCCAAAAAATTCGTCTAGTAAAATATCGTCAATATCAACAAGTATAGGGGAAAATCTGAGAACCTTACTAATGTAGTCATAAAAAACTATCACTGTTTATAAGTAGGTAAAGGACGTAAATCCGTTTTCCAACGGTAAAGTTGAGTTTGTCGCTCTATTATTTATAGTTTATCTTTTCATTAGAGCAGCATGACCCGGGGGATAAAGCTGTGCCTCCACTACTATGTTAAAAATCGGTTCATCCGCTGGGTCACGATATGATTTATTTATTAAAAAACGATATTTTTTATTTCTGCATGATTTTACACGTATAATCAAGAATCTTGTCGGCATTTTAACTATTTTTGGTAGGTACCTACACATACAAAAGAAACTAAAAAGTATTTTTCGATGCGAGACTTCCAAATGGCCAATTTCACTTATTTTTTTGGAAAATAGCTTTAACGCATTTTATTTTTAATATTCTACTGTAGTGGGTAAATAGATATTTAGTAATCCGCAATAATTATATCATTGTTTAAATGATTTATTTTACTTCGAGATTTTTCAATGCCTTTAAATATTATAAGGTTTGTTGATCTTCAACTCTCGCTCGGACTATGCGAGTGTATGAAGCTGCTTGGACGCCACTCAACGAGATTATGAACGAAGTAATGTTCCGGGGGCGCACGGTCGGCGGGGGGAATAACGTTAGGCTCCGCCCAGATCCTCAAGGACGTTGGGATTAGGAGTCGCCTTAATATTGTTTAACGATCTCTCCCCTACAAAAATACATCGCGTATCGTGGATTGGTTTCCAATTTGACTAATTACCCAGACGAATATAAGCGAGTATTCCACCACGTCGGTTTCGATTGTCATCAATGAAAATACAGTCATAATTACTGATACAATTAACCTGATGTAACCTAAAAATTGTTGAACAATACGAGGGTTGAACGAGCCACATTTTTGTAGTATTTTTCTTTGTCTATTTATTATTTTGTGGTTTTTTTATTAACAGCTGCGCCGCGCGGTGTTTTCCGCTCATCCTATGGGAACACTACATTTTTCGGGATAAAAAGAAGCCTAGGTATGTGTTAATCCAAGGTATCAGCTACCTACATGCCAAAATTTATCATAATTGGTTCAGCCGTTTGAGCGTGAAGAAGTAACAAACGTATACAAAACACACTTTCAAACTTTCATCTTTATAATATTAGTGTGACTTAATTTTTAATCGCAAGATACAACTGGATACATAAGTAATATGCAGTAATTGCACTTATCGACGTAGCGTGCTTTTCTTCCATTCCTTCCGTTTATTCGAAACCTTGTTATTTAATTCCTTCTTCTCCATGATCATCTTGACGACGCGTTTGGCTCGGTTTGTAGACACCTGCCTACTGAGCCGGCGGTCCCGGGTTCGAATCCCAGCCGGGGCAAATATTTGTGTGATGAACTCGAATATTTGTGCTTGGGTCATGGTTGTTTTATGTATTTAAGTATATATTTATCTATATAAGTACGTATGTCGTATATCGTCGTCTAGTACCACATAACACAAGCCTTCTTGAGCTTAAGTTGGTACTAGATCGATTTGTGCGAGGTTGTCCGATATTTATTATTTATTTATCTTTCACACAATCCATTCATCGTTTCGTTGGCCGTCCCTTTTTATGTCGCTCCATATTCATCATCTACAACGCTTTTTCATCACGTGGCTATTGTCTCTAGGCATAACTTCGGTCTGAGCTGTGAGTGGCGCGGCGCGCGGGGCGGCAAACATGCCACGTACACCGCGCGAACCGCCGCCCGCTCCGCTCTTAAGTCGTGGCTTTCTTTCCTAGTCGCCGATACATTTGTTCCCGCAGCGCCCCGCGCCGCTCGCTGCGCCGCAATAGACTAGTAGACAAGTTTTTAAATATATTTGAAACGGTTAGTAATGATCTTACTAGCTCTAAAAAAAAATCTTGCATTTTTGTGAAAGCTAGAAAGTTAAATTTTATCAATTGAAAATTAGAAATTTCATGAACAGTCAAAAACGCCGTCCGCCATTTTTGTCTTTTGCTAATCTGTGGAGTGACGTAGAATTACCTGTAAATATTCGAAATTCGACCGTCGTATAGTGCCATACTGCTCACTCCAATATATTTTGACAGGAGATCGAGAGGGACGGCACTATTCGAAGTCACCAAAGTAGACTTTCAGTTTTCTTTACAGGACCGATGACGTCATTGTCATAAGCGAAAATGGAACGGACAGCGTTTTAAGCATTTCAAAATACAGATTAAAAACCATATTTTCGAATTCAATTTTTTCAGCCATATTTCACTTTTATGAATTAAAAAATATATATTTAGGTTTCCTTTGCTAACTATACGGAATAAACATTAGTTTATTACAATTTGACATGAGTCAACTAGCCTATTTACTCGGTAAAAACCGCTAGAGCGACACCGCGCGCGGCTGTTCGTGGCTTCAAACATCAGTATGATTTTGTTTTTGCCGCTCGACGCTCACCGCTGCCGCTTGTAGCGGCAAGCGGTTGAGCGAGAGATCCCAGCGCGGCGGCATAAGAGTGAGCGAGACACACCTACTGTCGCGCAAAGGCGCGGCGTCTCGGTTAGGCGGTTAGCTCGAAACTTACCTGAGATTATTTCTACTTTCAGACTTTTTATTTTGCTCAATTCACGTCACCTCACACATCTATGTAACCTAATATCCTCTTTTCTTCCGTCCATTTTACGACTCAACACTTTTATCCATGCAAGACGACGCCTCATAACGTTTTTATATATTAATTAATTAAATTACAGCTGGTCTCTATTTTATTCTGGAATTCAGAATTATCATTGTGGTAGTTGATGTGATGTCGCTCAACTCGCTCACCGTATTATGTTATTTGAATTTGCTTCATATCTGTCAGCTTGAATCGGAGGTTAATTAACATTAATTCCACACTAAGAGATTTAATTACAAACCAATATTGACCGCCGTTCCTCATTAATTACCTAAATATCTAACTGTCGCAGGTAATTAGGACAACTGCTGACGAGAACGGCAAATCGAATGGCTGTAATTAAGGTATTTGATGAGAAATCTGGACAGGTATTTCGAATTAGGTTATTTGTATCAATGCCCATGGTAAGTGCCGACCTAAGTCTTATAGCAACAAAGTTTTATTACGACCTGACTTGATCTAGGCTGACCATTGAGAATACAATAAAATCAACCATTTATTGAAAACACCATAGTTACATGTCAATCATACTTGCCTACTATAGTACCTAGTTTATGCAACTGCTATATAATAAAAGGTCTTTAAATACGAGTGTGGTTTTATCGAACGAGCCGTAGGCAAGTTTCATAATAAGATCACACACAGACCTAATTATGTACAGTTGCATACACTACTTTATCTACACACATACTCATAATCGTTATCATGGATTTTCCTTTATGAAAATATGAAACAGTCCTGCCAGTCAGTCCGCGGAGCGGAGGAACACATGAGGTGACTCGAGCGGCGGTGGAGGGCTCATCATTTACCTCGCTGTGGCTGCGGTGGTCGCTGCCAAGTTATAACTCCATTTGCCCAAAAATGGCTCGTTAGTCAATTAGTCGTTCGAGCGTCGCGCGTCGATATACTATAACATTCATAATATTTTCGTATATCTACAAATATATTGAAAATATAATTATATAATATATATAAGGCGCCCTCTGCGTCATACGTATTTTTTAAAATGCTTATGCGCATTAGCTATACCCAGGGATATCCGTTTACTTACACGCATGCACGATCCGTTACATTGCAGTGGATCACATTATATTTTTCTTTAATTATTTTACCTTTGTGTCAACATTTATAACTATAATTAATTAATTAATTATATTAAGTATCATATCTAAGTCACAAACTCATCATCAAAATCATATTCCGTTCTTTTGAAACCTAGCGAAACAGGATATCCTACGCTAGATGACACTGGCTTACACCTCCAATATCCGTTTTTTGATTGGCTAATAGACCCGCCATTTATTTTAATTTCTTTCTAATAGGTTTGGGACGCCGCGCCGTCGAACTTTCCTTAATTTCTTTTCTCATTAGAATGGCTATTAAATTCTTTTCCCGTTCGTATCACTATCCGGATCTTTACTCCTAAACATGTAATATTGAAATTTGATAGCAAGTTTGGAATCTATAAAACAAAATTTCAAATCATTTGCGATTGTTTTTGACTAAATTATACTGAATTTATGACACATGTAATGTTTCATTATTTTTAATGTGGGTACTGTGGTATAGTGCGTTTTGGACAATACCCTTCCAGCGCCCTCTACAACACACCCCAGTAACAAATGACAGTGTGCTAAAAACATGGCGTCTTATACTAAAATACTGCACTAGTAATTACCAATGTGTCATAAATAAATAACTATTTACGAGTCAAATTGGTGTTAATACACTAAAGGTTCACATTTCTATATTAAAACATTGATACAAAGATTAAAGTAAATTTATAAAACATGTACATACTCGTAATGTCTCATTTTTACTAGTAATACAAGTAACTAGTGATACAAAGATCAAAGCTTAAATTAAACCACCACCACCACTAGGTAACTTCCACCAGGTAACTAACTTTTAAATTTTTCTTTAAGGTTTGATCTTTGTATCACTAGTTTAAGATCAAAGTACAAAGCAAAATTTAAATGCTTATAGGTTAAAGCCTTTCACATAAACAATGCAAAGATCGACACAAAAAGCATAAGGAAAACATCGAAAGGTTATCTAGTGTTAGGGTGGTGGAGAGGTTAATATGCTGGACCGGTAATCCAGAGGTGCCGAGTTCGATTCCCTGTCTCTTTCGCCAGGTTAGACATTTCAATTTTACTTTGTGTTTTTATCTTTGTATTAATGGTTTAATATACTAAACTATACTTTTCTATTTAACAAATCTACAGTTAGATTGTGCATAGGCTTGCCACAGGTCGAGAAACGTTTAACATTATATTTTCATTCATTTCTAAATATATTTTAAGGATGTTTACAATTTTTTTTGTTGTAAATTAATAACTTTAATTGATTTTTAACGCGTGTCATCGTTGTAAATGCACCTACCTTTACAGTAGCCTTGCCGAATCAGTTTTAATCATTGCTTCGATTGATAGCTTTTGAGAGAAGTACAAAAGTTGCAGTGAACACTTTCTCAATATTTATGCCCATAGATAGTGAATCCGAATAAATAATATATCAATGGAAGCACTTATATGCTAAAACTTTCATCTTTCCAATACGACCGTACACAGCCATGAAGTTATTTTGAGAACCCCTACCTACTTTGTTTGTATGAAAACTAGCCATAATTTCTCCTCCACGTATAAAGTCAGCTTTCGAAGAAACCTCATGAATGTGAAGATATTATTAGTTCGAGTTTGCACTTTATCCTGGCCGCTTTTCAAGAAAATGTTACTCAGAAGTTGGGACTGCCTGGTATTTGAAGCAGCGACCTTTTTGCAGTTTTTCGAGTGTGAACTTTAGTTAAACATGGCTATTTTCAGCACTCTTATTTTGCCGTTGGCGGGCGCATAGTGTAGCAAGAGAAAGGGGTCACATTTTAAAAAAAACAGCGCCCTCTCTCGCCTGCGCGTTCACTGCTGTAAAGTAGTGCATTAAAATGTGAATATTAACCCTTACATGCATACAATTCCACTAATTTTATTTATAAAATTACGTAATTAGCAATGAAATTCACGTCAGTTTGAGACTTCGGGACAATCTTGACAAAGTCTTTATTGACAAAATTCAGATTTTTACTTGTGTCATATCAGTAACGTGTAGATATATGTACATCATCATGCATTTAAGGGTTAACGTATTCACATAAAGGGCGCTAAGGTGTAAAGCTTTTCAAATAAACAATGCAAAGATCGACACACAAAGCATAAGGAAAAATTCTAAAGGTTTCTGGGCGTTACGGTGGTGGAAAGGTTAATACGCTGGACCGGTAATCCAGAAGTACCGGTTTCAATTCCCGGTCACTTCCACCAGGTTACGTTTGTTTTTTTATCTTTGTATCAATGGTTTTGTATCAAGGGTCACATTTTTCTGAAATAGTGCTGATGACTCTGTCAGCTGAGATCTTGCGAGTCTGTTCGGAAATGGCTGATATATGTTTTTTTTACACTTTCAACCATCATATCCTCGTTATTTTAACGAAACTTAACGAAACGAAACTTTTCCAAAAACTGACTCGACAGAATAAGTGTTTAGAGAAACAGTTGAGAGATGCGATCTGTAGGCGAGAACAGCCAATTCAACCATACGAAAGAATTTCTAGCCAAGCCAAAATGGAGATACTTCGCTCTACTTTATGCTTAGAGTAATAGCATAAAGTCAGCAACGCGTGTGTGATGCTCCAGGCGTAGCATGCGTCCATATGCGTCGGTAACTGCTTAACATAAGACGAGCCGCATGCTGGTTTATCACCGTCATAGTATAAAAATAACCTAGTTTAAATACTTCTCTTTTTTAACTCTGACACGAGTTTTAAGTGAGCAAAGTTGTAACAACGCCCGTACATATTAGAACAGGTGTTCATTATTTGGAGCATACAAAGTTTAGGCTTTTTAAAAAGTGCTGCGGTCTTGCCGCAGGCAAAGTAAATAAACTATCAAACATTTAGGTTCGTGTAAATATTTAAGACGATGTAGTGGGGCCGTAAAGTAATTTAAAAGGATTACTTTACTTTTTACTACCTATTTAAACATTAGCTATTTATTTAGGCTGTTTTCCTGATTGCTGGAAAGTGGCTACTGTCTCACCTATAGGTACATAAAAACGGCCCCAAAAACACTGCAACGAACTTTAGACCAATATCTCTTCTATCTGTATTTGCGAAAATTCTTGAAAGAATCGTAAAGGTCAGACTGGCTAGTTTCATTGAGAGTAACAAACTTATCTCGGACCACCAGTTCGGCTTCAGGGCGGGTAGGTCAACGGAAGATGCAGCTATCCTTCTTACCGATCTCGTCTCTGGTCACCTGGACGGTGGCAATAGGTGCATTGGTATTTTTCTTGATCTTGCCAAGGCATTTGACACCGTCTCGGTTCCCATACTGCTGAGAAAACTAGAGCATATGGGGGTTAGAGGGGTAACTCTTGACTGGTTTGCGAGCTACCTGACTGATCGTACCCAAACAGTCAAAATAGGTGATCTGGTTAGCGATCAGCTTCCGGTCAGTTTTGGTGTTCCTCAGGGGAGTGTGCTGTAGGTAGTATGCATGAATATGAAATGTGGGTAAGCAAATAAATGACGGTCAGTCTTAACCCATCCAGTTGTTTTATTAACACACTCGACATGGCGCAGCCCTTCGCCCCTTTGGCCCTTCGCTGTTCACTCTGTATATAAATGATATTTTTGACATTACCATACCGAATGCAAGTCTCATCTGCTATGCAGACGATACCGTGATACTTGTGAATGGCAAGACGTGGGATGACACCTTTTCTGGAGCTGAGGATGCGCTGGCAAGGGTGGGCTCTTGGCTAAATAATAATCTGCTTACACTTAACGTTGACAAAACCAGCTTTGTAGCCTTTTCCAAAACGTCAGCAACATAACCTTTAGTAGAAAAAAACATCAAATTTCACACCTGCGCATATAGGGGTCGTTTGGAGCAGACTGGCTCAGTCTCTGCTTGCTCTTGTCAGGTAATTCGGAGGCAAAACTTTGTTAAGTACCTGGGAATATTATTCGACCAGCATCTCTCCTTTGCACAGCATATCACGACTCTTGCCTCAAGAGTAAGGAAGCTTATATTTGTGATGAAGAGACTTCGGAACTGTGCCGATCTTAATACACTGCGCCTGGTCTATCAGGCACTAGCTCAGTCTATCCTAGACTACGGGGCGGCTGTCTGGGGATGCGCGGCAAAGACCCACCTGCTGCCTCTTGAACGTGCTCAGAGAGCAGTATTAAAGGTGATGCTAAAAAAGCCGTTTCGGTAACCTACTGACCTGCTGTACAGCGAGACAAATCTACTGAGTGTGAGGCAGCTTTTCGTCATTAAGGCAGTGATTCGAACTCATGACACCGTACTCAATTCCGATGGGCACAAGGAAATGTTGCGAAAGCGCACCTACAAGGTTCCGCTCCCTCCATGCAGGTCCGCTCTCGCTAGGCGGTCACCAGCCTACGCGCATCGCTGCAAATATAACTATATTTGCAACTACTGCGATATTAAACTTCTTTCAGTCCCAAGAGCCAAAAATATGATAGTAAAACATTGGTTATTCACGTTGACTTACAGTGTTACCGAAGAGATCTTGAATTGCACAAGAATTAAGTAATAGTACATTTTACAACTAGTGTGAAAAGAATGTCTTTTTACCACTAGTACCGAGGTATCTTGCCACGAGCTGAAAGCGAGTGGCAAGACTCGGTACGAGTAGTAAAAAGACATTTCACACGTGTTGTAAACGACGTTTTTTAATGCAATTGCGAAAAAATAATAAATTAATATATCATTGCGATAAAATATGCTTGCTTCGAAGGTATTTTTGAACGAACCCATACTTTACAAATGACATTGACAGTGACAACATACTATTGGAATCAGCGCCATCGGCCTCGAGTTGAGAAACTAAATTGACACTTGGCAGTTGACACTGACAGTATTTATAAGGATAATATTTAGGGACTTCCGGTTCGTGTCCCAAGATGGCCGCATGCGTTTAAGTTTAGTTGTTCATTATTTATTCATTTTAGTTGTTCAATGTGTAGTATTGATAGCGTATTGTGCAGTGATCTAACGTATGAGTGAATAGCTAATGAAGAATTCAACTTGAAGCGTTCATAGCCCTTCCTGGGTCAAGGCCCGATAGTCCGCGTGGTTTTTTGTAAATCGCTATCACTTTACAAAAAGCACGATTTTTTCAACTCACCGTACAACGTGGTATCAATCCTCTATCTAGTCGCCTAGTGCGATTGGCAACGAGACATTGGCAGTAATGGTCGCTTAACTGTGACCGGTTGCCATTTTTAAAAAAATAGAATAGAATAGATAATATTTAGCTTGCCACAGCCCAATGCAGATAATTATAATACTGAAACGACATTAATTAGAACCTTTAACATTATCAAAACAGAAGTACAAGACATTACAGTATCAACAAACAGAAACAGATCATGCAACAAGAGTTTTAGTGCCAAATTTGTGATCTGCGACATGTGACCAAGGACACTTTTACAACTAAAATATCATGAATTGTTTGAATATTTGAAGACTATCAAGGATAATTAGAGGTAAAAGAAACATTAAATCACATTATTAGTTATGTTTAAGGTTATTTTTTTGAACAAGAAGCTGGTGAAATCTATAAATGTTACTAAATTATTAACATTTTGCAGGTCCCTAACAAATTGGCGGAAGGATAATATTCACTCAAAGCGGCTCCTAGGAAGTCAACCAGTCAATTACTATGTACCTACAACTGCTGCTCAAGTGCCACGTTGATGACCATGTTTAGAAGAAATGATGATTATGTTTAACATTACGAAAAGACAACTATATCAAATGAGGTCTAAGAAGAATGACTTGCTTTTGTGATTAAATGAGAATAAAAAATATATATATTTGTATTAAAACAAGGTTGATATCAGAAATATTTTATTTTCAGTAATAATTATAGTTAATGGTACAATTAGTGCAGTTCATAGTTATGTTGTGAGTTCTTCCATGTAAATTAAGTGTCTGACTAGTCAGGCATGGTGTATTTTCAGGTTCCTGCTGTTGTGATAATTCCTGTGGGTCAAAGTTAGAGGGGCTATGTGTAATCCAAGTGTTGTTGGCACGTGACGGTCCTGGTTGGTTAACAGGGCTGGGTGTAACCAAAGTGTTGTTAGCATGTGACGGTCCTGGTTGAGGTTCAGTATTAACAGGTACATTAAGACCAGATTGGAATGTGGATGACGAAAATTCTGTGGACTCTTGCGACTTTACATTAATTGATTTTGCAATTTGTTTTCCAATTTTTAATTTGTTATCAATGGAGTTTTCTATGTATCCTTCTGCTACATTACTTGACCGCCAACCTCCATGCCTCTTCAAAGTTGTTATGTCAGCTCCTGAGTCGGCAAGTAATGTAGCAGAGGTTCTCCTAAATGCATGTCCGGTGTAAAGATTTGCATCAGGCAAATTTAAGTACTGAGCGATATCTCTCGGCATATTCCCAAACTTGTTTAAGCCTATTACCTGGGCAGTGCACCTTCCTCTTTGAAAATTCTGAAAGAATCGGTCACTTTTGCCCTTAGAAGACCGCAGACTCTGATATTTCTTGACTATTTCTGCAAATGGGCCGTCAATAGTGAAGGACCTGGGAATTTTATTTTTTGTATTTGGTATTTTGACAAGAAGTATGTCCCCATGTGTTTCTATATCTTTTACTAATACATTTGTGAGCTCTTCGCGTCTGCGCCACAGACTCCAAATATAAGAGCAACCTATGAACAAAGTTACATATTTATTATATATTGTAAGACAATTGTTTATTTCATTCTATTTTTTTTAACTTCCTACTTTATTTTTAGAGTTAATTTACTTAAATTGTGTACATATTTTATTAGATTTATATTTAAGTTTATACCTTTGTAGCTAGATGTTGCTGATCTGGAGCTTCATTAATAAACGTCTCAATTTGTTCAGCTGTTAGTACCTTCGATTTTTTTTACTCTGAAATCCTGCACTTTGCCTTTTTAAGAAAGCAGTCAATCTGGTGTAAGTTTTTATATCTATGTCATGTTTTAACTTTATAACAGCTTTCAACATAGAATATTTTGACCATAATGTTGATCGCCGATAGGTTTCAGACAGCTCTTGAAAATAGGCCATCAAAACAGTCTCTAAAAAAGACTTTGCGTTATGTAAGGTTTTCCACTCGATAAATTTTACATAGACGGCATTATATTGGTTTTTAGATTTTTCTGGAATAACACAGTCATTGGCAATTGCTGCTCCAGCACGAATGTCTGGTGGTGTCATATCAATGTTTGAATCACTCATTTTCAATATTTTTTTATAACTTCTCGTACCAAATTATATATTTATATGCGTTAATGTGTTTAAATAATGTTAGAAGTTATTTCAAAAGGGCGGGCTGATTTGCTTTTAAACTTTTTTTTTCTAGGCATATGCTTGTATCATTCAGCCAAATCAAAGAACGATTTTTAGGAAAGTAAATATTTCATACCTAAGACAGAGTAGGCTATAAAATGCAAATTCTTAATATTTTTTCGTCATTTATATATTAATGAATACTTTAAATAAATACTCCTAGTATTCGTAAGCGTTTTTAATTTCATAATTTCCAAGTAAAAAATCTAATATAAAATTACTGCGTTTCGAAAGTATAGTTTGGAACTAAAAAGTAAAAAACACTAGTTCGAGAAATTGAGCTTCTCGCACGCTACGCAGCCACAAAAAGTACCACTTTTTGAGCAACTGTATTAAAAACCATGTTACGTCCACCAGGGTTTTATTATAACCAGTGGTATCATATACACACATATCCACATATTACTCACATTTACACACACACACACACACACACACACACACACGCACACACACACACACACACACACACACACACACACACACACACACACACACACACACACACACACACACACACACACACACACACACACACACAAACACATTCGTTTGTTTCCGTGCATTGTATTGTACTTTTTAATATAATAATATTTTAGAATTAGTAAAAGCCGTGAATTTTAAACTTTTATTCAATATCGAACGTCCTATGTCAAACTTTTGTAATTTATAATTTCTTTGTTTTATAATTCTCTCTTGTTAACCGCACTCGCAGATGGCCAAGATACAGGGTCAGCCTAGTTTGGTCCCTGATGGATACTCTTAAAATGTATAAAGCTGTTTTATGTTAATAAATGATTTTGTATTTGTATTTGTATATTTAGAGTTGTGTATGTACATATATAGGGTGAAAACGATTTGTTCCATAAAACAAACCAATTTTTCATATGCGTAATTATTCTAGTAGTAAGGAATCGGCCTATCAGTTTGCTTCCAACAATTTATAAACTATTTACGACAACTCTACTAAACCGTATAACAAAAGATATAGACGAAAACCAAACAAGAGATCAAGCAGGTTTCAGGAAAAATTACTCAACAATCGACCACCTGTTCACTGTCACCCAAGTTATGGAGAAATTCTCGGAATACAAAAAAACATTATACTTAGTCTTTATTGACTACAGTAAAGCATTTGATACAATCAAACACAGCACACTTTGGGAAGCTCTAGAAGAACAAGGGATACACCAGAAATATATATCGCTCCTGAGAAACATATACTCAGAATGTAATGCAAGAGTGAAACTGGAAAAACCAGGTAACATATTCAATATAGAGAAAGGTGTCCGTCAGGGAGATACTATATCGCCGAAATTATTTATTGCATTACTAGAATTCATATTTAGAAACCTCAACTGGAATAAAAAGGCATAAATATAAATGGCGAATACCTTTGTAACTTACGCTTCGCTGCCGACATAATCCTTCTATCAGAAAACCATGAAGAGCTCCAAGAAATGATCCACAACCTTAATACAGAAAGCACAAAATGCGGATTAATTATGAACTCAGCGAAGACAAAGGCAATGACGAATGACATAAAGAAACCACTATGTGTCAATAATCACAACATAGAATATGTGGATGACTACATATACCTAGGTCAAAACATATGCTTCAAGGACAGAACAGCAAAAGAAGTAGCAAGACGAATAACCCTCAGTTGGAAAAAATACTGGTCATTGAAAGAAATTTTTAAGGGTAAATTTCCAATACACATAAAAAAGAAGATTATGGACTCAAACGTGTTACCCACTCTTACATATGGTTGCCAGACATGGGCACCCACGTCGGATGTCAGAACAAAGATCAGGTCATTCCAGAGAGCAGCTGAGCGGAGTATGCTAGGAATTAAACTGAAAGATCGCGTCAAGAGTAGTGATATCAGAGGTAAAACAAAGATCATCGACGCGCTGGAAATGATTCCTAAACTAAAATGGAAATGGGCCGGACACCTTGCTAGACTAAAGGATAACCGATGGAGCCAGCGCATGCTACACTGGTTCTTGGCAGATGGCAAACGCAAACGCGGACGCCCCTTTCGCCGATGGCGAGACGATGTTGTGTCAGTGGCCGGGAATCACTGGGTCCGACGTGCACAACATCGAGACGATTGGCGTGAGATGGAGGAGGCCTTCATCCAGAAATGGAAGGTCCTCACGTAATTTATTATTATTATTTTTTTTTTACTAAATCATAAATTATTAATATTGTCTTTTTTCAAGGGTTTTATGTTATAAGTATAATTACTGTTAGTGAGGAATAAAGGCTATTTTTATTTTTATTTTTTTATTTTATTTAAGGAACCCTCGGTACAAGAGATTCACTCATACTGAGCCTATTTTGTTACTTGTATGTGTGATACTTACTTCTCATGGCTCTACAAACCTTTGAGGAATTCGACATAATACCTTCATCAGCGTCAAGGTGCCTTACAACCTTCTTCCAGCTGAAAAATTTCCCTATCTTCCTGGTATTTGTATGTATGTAGGTTATATAGATCGAACTACCTAAACCCTTCACTGATCAGTTCATAAAATCGGAATTGAATCAAAAAATATATGCAAAAATGTTAATTGAATCATGTAGGTATTGTTTACGGTTTGAAAGTTTAATAAAAAAAAAAAAAAACGTTTTTCGGGAAACTAAGCAATATAGATATTTTTGATACAGTTCGACATGGTTTTACGATGCAGAAATAAATTCCCCGTATTCTAATAACGGTTAATCTAGTAATGACTTAAAAACAGCGATTAACGAAAATAAACCACAATTTGAGAGCATGTATATATATAATACAAAATCTACAGTACAAATTACAGAATATTTTGAAACAGATACAGTATATGTGTTTAACATTGGCCAATTCCTGATTTACATTTTATCTTATCACTAGGAAATAAATATTAACATTGCGGTAAGAGACGCATTCAGACAGAGTGCTTAACTAAGTAAATGAATTATTAAAGACGGTAAATTATAATAAAAAGAAAAAAAAATAACAATATACATAACAGTTTACAAAACCGTTCCGTTGATTATTCAGGAATGACATTTAAATTCGGACAATATGTTCCATTCTAGGATTAAATAAATAAATAAATATCGGACAACCTCACACAAATCGATCTAGTCCCATATTAAGCTCAAGAAGGCTTGTGTTATGGTACTAGACGACGATATACGTACTTATAATATAGATAAATATATACTTAAATACATAGAACAACCATGACCAAAGTACGGGTGCGTCCCATATTATATACAAACTTTTGGTATAATTTCAATTTATAAACATACAAAAGATATAATGCACGATATATATAATAAGAAATACCATATTTTCATGAAATATAAGGCTTGATTGGAATAACATTCAATTCATATAATATCATAATGTTATAATGGTTATTTTGTCTAATAATTTTAGATATAATATTTATTTTCTATAACAATTATGACATATAATATAATATCATTTGAAATATCTATCATATAAAATAATATTATATGACATACCTAGTACCATTTTATAGGCATTTTATAAAAAAAATCGCAGTACTTACCTATATCTGTAAGAGCGAAACGAGCGCAGGCAAGGCAGGTAAAGTAGGTCTGACTCGGCTTAAGTTAGGTACGACGACGAGCGAAGCGAGGAGGAGTGTTAGGTTGAACTGCGACCCTAACGAGCGAGCCGCGCCAGGTCTCACTTGGCTTACGATTCCTAATATTACCCTTATCACCTTAAGGCAGATCCGACTTGGCTTAGGTTAGGTACGACGACGAGCGAAGCGAGGAGGAGTGTTAGGTTGAACTATGACCCTAACGAGCGAGCGAAGCGAGCGAGCCGCGCAGGTCCGACTTGGCTTACGATTCCTAACATTACTTATTTTACCTTAAGGCAGATCTGACTTTGCTTAGGTTAGGTACGACGACGAGCGAAGCGAGGAGGAGTGTTAGGTTGAACTATGACCCTAACGAGAGAGCGAAGCGAGCGAGCCGCGCAGTTCCAACTTGGCTTACGATTTCTAACATTACTTCAATGCTTCGATTGCTTCGATGTTTCGAGTAAATGTATATTATATGTAATAATAATTAAGTGTTTTAAATGTTATACCACTAGATGATTATACACAATGTCATTATACCTACAGTTCAGTATATACTATGAAAATATGCATTTTATTGTTATAAATAAAAAAAAAAAATATCTTTATTTCCAGACAACATAGGTCCATAGTTTGTTAGTACACATGATAAAAATTAAGAACTATGTTAGTAGGTATATAAGTAGCACTATTAATGTAACTGTTGCGCACAGCACCGGCTGTCCAGGTCAATGCAGCGCACTCGAAGCGTGCAGCTCATTGAACCGGCCGAGCACGGCGCTGTCCTGCCTCCCCGCCACAACCTGTAGGAGACTGTTGGGGCCTCCCCTCACTCTGCGTATTAAAGAAGCGACTTTTTTACGCATAAGCGCAAAAAAGTCGTCTGTGTGAGCATCGGCAAACATGCCTGAGGCGCTACAAAAACGAGGAAGCCCCGCCAGTACCCGGAACAGATTATTATATACTACACGTAGGGCGTTGTATGCTTTTTGGGTAAAACTGGTCCATAAACTGCCGGTGTAAAAAGTTTGGCAGTAGGCCTTAAAAAGTGTCACTTTGACCTCGAAAGTGCACCCAGCAAATCTACGAGCCAGCATGTTCCCCCTAACAGACAGCGCCCTACGCTCTCGTTCTATGTCACAGTCATCTTTCAACTGCTCATTCACAATGTGCCCTAGGTATTTAAATTGTGTTACTCTCTGTAACGGCGACCCGCTTAAATACAATGGCGGTACCGAAGCTGGAGGCTTATTTTTGCCAAGAAATACCAGAACCTCGCTCTTTTTCGAATTATATTTTAATCCGTGCGCTTCTGCATATGCCTCACAGATAGCCAACAGTTTACGCAGACCACCAATCGTGGGCCCCAGCAGCACCATGTCGTCTGCATAACTTATGTTATTAAAACATACGCCGTCTACGTGGCATCCGACATAGGTGCTGCTAAGCTCCACGATCAGGTGGTTTACATAAATATTGAACAATCTGGGAGAGGTTAAGCCCCCCTGCCTCACCCCGCACTCAAGTCTATACTGGTCTGATAGTGCATTGCCCCATTTTACGGTATTTGTTTGATTTTGGTACCAGTATGACAGGATGCTAAGCAGTTCGGCAGGGACGCCTTCCCTCTCGAGCTTTTCAAATAATACGTTATATGTTTCGTTCAGTATACAAATTGAATATTATACCAATTAAATTTATTCCAATTGAGCCTATGTCTAATGAGTGTTATATCTATTGTTTATATATGTTCTATTACTTACCCCCAAAGTACAAATATTCGAGTTCATCACACAAATATTTGCCCTGGCCGGGATTCAAACCTGGGACCGCCGGCTCAGTAGGCAAGGCAGGTGTCTACAAACCGAGCCAAACGCGTCGTTAAAAAGGATTAAAGCTTGTTAATTTAAAAAATTCTGCCACAAACTACGTAACAACAAAACCACACGCGACGACTTGAGAACTTTGATTTTTTAAAGTTGTTTGAAAACTTGTTTTCTTAAATGCTATACCTAATACGCCACTGTGATAATGCAACCAATTTGTACGGTGCTGAGTTCATGACAGCGTCCATTCGTTTGTCTGGAACTCTATTGTGCATTGCTCTTGTAGTATCAATTACGTTCATAGTGACTCTTATTCATTGAAGCCTACTTTCGAGAGAGTATTTTAGATGGCACATCTTATGTTCGACAGCGCTCGGTCTATAATGGACTCGCCCGAGTTGGTAGCAGAACATGCATTCAATTTACATTGATAGGCTTGGTAGTGATAGCTGAGTATACTATAACTACGCTTCATTCTGCACAGTACATATAATGCGAAATTAAATTAGTGCACGGTTTTTACGACATTAAAGTCCAAGTTGATAAAAATCTAGATGGCTTTCGTTTTTTACATACCTTTAAAACTCCCGTGTCTCAGACATAAAATTCAATATGAAACAGGTTTACTCAAGTCGTAAAATATCGCTTGATATGTTTCAACACGGTTCGCAATTCATTATTAGGAGCATCGATCTGTCGCAGCGGCTTGGTGGCTGCCCGCTTGGCTGCTAGATGCAGGCGTCATCGGCGGAAGCAAGAATCTACCCTCATCATCACACATAATGTGAATTGTCGGGTTGCACACTAACTACGTCACTTTTTTTTTTAATACTACGTCGGTGGCAAACAAGGATGCGGCCCGCCTGATGTTAAGCAGTTACCGCCGCCTATGAACGCTTACAACGCCAGGAGCATCACACGCGCGTTGCCAACCCTTTAATAACCTATTTACTCCCCTCTTGAAGAACCGCATACTGTAGTCCCCGGAGAAAACCTTGGCAGGGAGCTCATTCCACATGCGAAGCGTTCGCGGTAGGAAGTTCCTCTGGAACCGGACAGTTCTCGACCATTTAGGCTCTAGCATGTGAGGATGAACACCCTGCCGATGGCGAGCAGTGCGGTGTAGAAGGTAGCCGTGGGCATCATGTCAAACAATTCCTCAGAACACATCCCATTATAAAGACGGCCACTTGCTAAGATCTCGTCCACACTAACCACCGACGTAGTATCCAATACCTTTCTCCAGCACTGAACAATCTCGATTCAAATGGTTCTCCTGGGTTCTTGTTCTTAAAATGTTTTTAGGTCTCTTGGTGATCCGACGCTATATAAGATTAAAGCAAAGACTGGCAATTATTATGTAAGTAAATATAAAATTATAGTTGACCGAGCATCAGCTGAAGACGATCACCGTAAGACAAAGGCCTTCTCCCAGTTCACTTTTAAGACCCAACGAATTACTTGTACCTAGGTCAGTTCGTAAATTTGTGTGAGGCCTGCTCCATCATATCCCCAATCTTATCAGTACAATACCAAAACATTACCAAAAACTAGTAATTACGATTAGCTACTGGGCGAAGCATTATTCCCTTTGTCCCTCCATTTCTATTTAGCTGTATCCTGCTCAAACAAAATGGCTTATAATGTAAAGAAAATCGTGTCACTTAGGCTCTTTTGTGCAAGGAGGTTTGCGTACCGCGTTCCTGGCAAATTAATCCTACGAATCCTCCCGCCGGCCAGCGATTACCGTGAGGCAGTCGACAGAAAGTTAAGCAATTAAAAACTTAAGCCAATTTGTCATTAGTGACATTTTTCTGTCAGTTGCGCGTGTAAAGTTGCTCAGTGAAACGTTTGTTACTTTATTAATAATTGGTCATTTTTAGGGTTCCGTAGTCAACTAGGAACCCTTATAGTTTCGCCATGTCCGTCTGTCCGTCTGTCCGTCTGACCATCTGTCCGTCCGCCGTCTGTCCGTCTACATGTCCGTCTGTCCGTCCGCGGCTTAGCTCCATGATCATTAGTACTAGAAAGCTGAAATTTTATATGAGTAGGTATGTGTATGTATTACGCCGACAAAACGGTAAAATAACATCAAAAAAAAAATGTTTTTTTCGGGTAAGTACCTCTCGAACACCTAAAGTGGGGGTTAATTTTGTTTTCCGTTCCAACACTAGTGTGTGGGGTGTCGTTGAATAGGTCTTTTAAAAATAATAGGGGTCTTCAAACATTTTTTTTTTATACAGTCAGCAGTTTTGTGAATATTCGCTCCGAAAATAAAAAAAATAGTGTCCCCCCAGCCCTCTTACTTTTCAACAACGGGTCAAAAAATTATGGGAAAATTCATGAATATGAGGCTTTATAAGTACTTTCAATGAAAACTATATTGAACAAAATCGGTTGAGCCGTTTTTGAGTTATCGCAAAATTTCATAATTTTCTTTAAAAGGACGTAAGTTGACTTCCAGAAGGTAATAAGTAATAACAGTTACATCGGCGTTTACGACCTTTTTATAGAGCTTGAAATCTTAGTCGTAACTTAAACCTCGGGCTTAAAACCGCTGTGTTAAGCCCGTCTATTGTAAAGGATGAGCAACTACGGAACCTCACACTGAGCGTGGCCCAACATGCTCTTGGCCGGTTTTTCGAACTCGTATGGTGCTCGTCATCAGGGATAGCTATCCGTGCTGTTCCGCGACTAACGGTCCACTAGTTTGGATCGCGTTCTTATTGTTGTGTTTTATAGTTTGTCACCGTTAATCGTGTAATGTAATATAATGAACGCAGTCATCTTTGTATTTACTTTAATGTAAAAATTGCAAGACGTTCTCTCTGCACGTCACAAGTCACATCTCCGACGCTCCGACTGCTCACACCAATGCACAAACTCTGCCTTTCACTTTTTTCAGCCAAAATCAACCAATAGGGTTGTAATACTCAACGACCAGTTGCGCCTTATCACTACATAGTATAAAACAAGGTCACTTTCTGCTGTCTGTCTATCCCTATGTATGCTTAGATCTTTAAAACTACGCAACGGATTTGAAATGCGTTTGATTCAAGAGGAAGGTTTTATGTATAATACATGCATTATATAGCATTGCACCCATGCGAAGCCGGGGCGGATCGCTAGTTTTACATAAATAACTAACAAATAGAGTTCTCTAGGCGACTTTTTCAAAAATCAAAAGAGAAAACCTTGTGTAGTGTTTATTTTCGTGAACATATGCAACCATTCGAAAACGATGTCATCGCTGACGTCTCAGAATCATGCAGGAAGGCCTAAAAGATCCCTATTTACTCTATAGAGGTCCAAGACGAATGTACAGTATCAGTAAGTGGTATATTATACAGATACCTAACATAGGGCGAAAGTAGAACATCTATAAACTGGCACCACTCCAAAATTGGATTGCTCTTGACTACAATTATGCTTGCTTACCATCAGCATTAATATTGCTGCGATTAAAAACACACTCAAAAAGAAAATGTTATTGCACCCTAGTCTGGACAATAAGGATTAAAAGAGGTACGCTTTTAAGTTCCCTTTAATGCTCTTGACTACAATTATGCCTGCTTACCATCAGCATTAATGTTGCTGCGATTAAAAACACACTCAAAAAGAAAATGTTATTTCACCCTAGTCTGGACAATAAGGATTAAAAGAGGTACGCTTTTAAGTTCCCTTTAACGCACGTACAAATTTAAATAAGTTTTTTCAGTGACTTTTATTAAGATATTGGTATCAAACTCTACCATACTTACATACGTCTGCCTATACACCTAACCTAACCTAACCTACCTTTGAGCTGTCAAGTAAAAAATAAATATCGTCGGTCAAAAAGTTTTTTATTGTTATAAAACCTAAACTTATATACAGGGTGATAAATCCAAATGGGTCACTAGGCAGAAAACGAAAACTATAACAGATAGGGAAATCTGTTCTTTGGACCCATGGCGTCGATTTTAGATTTAATAGAAACGACATTCAACTTTTAGATAAAAGAGGTGTTTAAAAATTAAACGTTATATTTTAGACCAAAATGATTATAAAGGAACTCGATACGAAAGTTGACCGTTACGTTCCCATTATTCAGCAGCCAATCAAAATGGAAATAAAACCTAAGTTTTTTATCATACCTTTAGAAAGTTGAGCGGTATACGTAGTTGGACGGTTTAATTAACTTTGTCACTTCGTGCGATGGAATTATTAGCATTTCATATCGTAGTTAAAAACGAATCGAGCTGAAATTTACTTGCACTGCATTTGACGGGATTCTATGAAGCTTCATTCATCAGTCAAATACGCTAAATTTAAAGCAGTATAATTCAAGCAAAGTTAATTATTAATTAAATTTAAATATTAAATAAAAAAATCAAGGGAAAATCTTACACAAATCGACCTAGTCCTAAACTAAGCAATGCTTGTACCTACTATACGCACTAGACGACGAGGGTATACATAATATTGTATAAATACAAATACAGATAACAGCCACGACCCAGGAACAAATAGGTATTCGCGTTCATCACTAATATTTGTTCTTGCCGGGATTCGAACCCAGGACCGTTGGCACAGTAGGCAGTTGCACTACAAATTACGCCAACTGCGTCGACAATAAATTCCTTTAAACCTGAGAATATGGTCAACATCGAAAAGTATTCAATACCTTACTAAAAGGAGAGTGGAATTTTAGATTGTGCCACTTAAAGTCAAAGGTTTGCGTAAAATGCAAACCATATTTTGCAGCTATTTTGAGCTTTTGAAGACTCCGACGATATAGCGATATTGCGGCACTATCGTAAAATATATTTACTCGTATCCGTTATAGTCCAGTAAAATTAGAGCGAAATAGAAAGTCAACCTTTGTCAATTCTAAAATCTTTGAATTTCGGCATGTGGATAAATGATGACAATTGAAATAGTATAATTAAAAAAAAAAATTAAATCTATCTGCCGTGCTAAGGAAAAAGGCGACCTTTTTGTATGGAGCTCCATAATAAAAGGTGCACAGCAGCTATGCTTATTCATCCGGTAAGATTGAAATTTCCCCAATAGTTATGCGTTTTTTTAATAATTCTGTACATAAAACTATGTAAGCATTTTTTAAATTTTCAGGTATGTGAAAATAAGGGAAAGCTAAAAAAAAATAACCCCGCTGTAATGAAATAATAAATGTTCCTCATATAAATAAAATAAAACAAAATTCATTTATTTCGAGCAACACAGACTCATACGATACAAAAATAGAAAATAAAACATTAAATTACTTTCAAAATACATTACAAATTACAGCTGAAGAAAAAAGAACACAATTATTATTAATTATAGGTCAATATGTCAACAAAAAATTGCTGTAAATATATCTTCTAAATTGTTAAATTTTGCTCTCAATTAAGAATAATAATACACTCGAACAAAAGTAAAAGACTTTAAAATGATCATAGGTTAAAAACGATATTTTTACTGGACTATTAGAAGGTTACGGACATGCCGCACAATAGGGTTACAGGCGAATGAATAGGGGTTCCTGTAAACTCTACAGAGTACAAATTACAGGAGAATGTACACTATTGTTGTCCCGCGAGTATATACCTTTTTTCAATTGCAGGGTGACAGACTTCCTTAGTAACTGTTTTCTCCTAAAGGCCTTATTCCTTTTATTTTATTGTCCATATTACGTATGACAAATATATTGATTACTTATTTCAACCAACTTTTTAAACTGAATAATATTTTTCCCTGAGTTCTAGATACTAATATAGCTATCTCATGCTTTCATCGCGTGCAGTCGAAAATAAGTCTAAAAAAAAACAGTTTTCTGCGAGCATTTTGTTAATTTCGAGTAGTTTTTGAAACAAAAATTATCAATGAAAAATTCAAATTGACGGTTTCAAATATATACCAATAAATCTCCCCCCTGCACCTCCCCTCCCTGTTCTAAGTAATAACATTGATAATTATGTTAAGAAGCATCATAGAGAAAAATGTCTAAAGCAATCAGCATTTTTGAACGATAAGGAGCCTTAAGACCTAATGAATTCTCGGAAAGGGGACAAAACCGCTAGTAAATAAGCTAGTTACATTCATTATTTATTTAAACTTTATCGCACAAAACAGAAGTCAGTACAAATGGCGAACTGAATGCCAAATGGCATTCTCTACCAGCCAAACATAAGGCCAAACAAACATGGATGCTTCAAGTGGGTGCAGAGTAGGGCTCGCGCTCGTGTCCGTGTTTCGTGTACCCGTAGCCGGATCTCCGTTGCCGGATAACACGACGACGGAGATCCAGACCGTTCGGCACGTCTCCGTGTAATTGAGATACGTAGCGCCGTGTTACACGGAGATGACGGAGATGCGTTTCTTAAGTTTCTTACGGCTACGTATCTTTGACGTGTCCGTGTAGTACCGCCGGTGCTAAGAACACGGAGCTACGGTTTCGCGTGTCACACGTATATCAGAAGCCCTAGTGCAGAGTAGAAAATCAATCGTTCGGAGAGCATCTAAGATACAAGTGCATACTCGTACCTACATGTATTATTGATGATTTTTATTTTACTTATACACCAGCTGCGCCGCGCGGTGTTGCCCGCTCGTACCACGGGAACACTGAATTTTGACGGGATAAAAAATAGCCTAGTGTTAATCCAGGGTGTCATTTACCTTCATACCAAAATTAGTCAAAATTAGTCCAGCCGTTTGAGTGTGAATAGCGATGTGTGAACAAAACATCTCTAAGTGTGGAAAATTAAGAAACGTAAAAACACCTAAACACACACAAAATTCCGCCTTTATAATATTAGCAATCATTGCCACTCATCGTCATCGTCCTCACATCAGCCGATAAACGTCGAAAGCTGGACAAAGGCCTCCCGCAAAGTTTTCCACAACGATCGGTCTTGCCGCGTCTTCATCCAATTTCTGCCCATTGGAAAGGCCGTTTCCGATTAAGGGAAGCAAAAATGCCCTTTAATATTATGACTTGGTTTTTTTTTCTACAGTCAGTTACGTCTAGTAGAGTAACTGTGTCAAATTTGGTTGCAAAATTCTTTGCGGTTCCGCAGAAAAAAAATAAAAACGGAAATAATGAAATATGGTTTTTCTCCAAAACTATTTAACTTTAATGTACTATTATTTTTTTATTCTGTAAAGCTTAGTCAAGTTCATGTTTTAAGTGAAAATGGTATCTCTATATCTAACGATTATGTAAAAAATAGGTAAGTCAAAATTTTAATATATATATTTTTTTACTTTTGTGAGAGATACCACTCTAATTGACATTTCTAAATAAGCCTTGGTTAACGTCCTGTAACACATATTAATTTGATGGATAAAATCGGAAAGCAACTGTGTCAAAATGAAATAAATAACTGGGTTGGATTTTATGACATTTTATTAGTAAGCTATTCTAACACTTCCAAATAACCAAGTATTATATTCCTTGAACCAAAGCATACCTACATCCTCTTTACAAATGAACAAGATTTGACAGTTAGTGACATTTGCCTTTTATTGCTATTGAAAATGTCATTATTTTTCTAATAACATAAAAACTATGCATATATTAATAATTTTTGCTATTTGGTATATAAGCTTTACTTAACATTATACCAGATTATCAATTTAAAGGTTCCGACACTAACTGTAAAATGGAAATTAAAAGACTTTTCGGGTATGACTTCATTATCTTGAAATTGTAATTACAAACTATTCTTTTTTCGCCACGCAATAATCCTCTTTCTACCGAAATTAAAATAAATACATATTATGACAGTAATAGAGATGAATTGTTTTTTAAATGTAACATGACATTTCAGGGACATTAGAAAGATAACTCGTCTTTACAAAATGAATTCTAAAGCGAATGCAATCAAAAAAATATTAAGAAAGAAACCTACATCATTATATCACCTCGCAATGATATAAGTAGCGATTTTGTATCTATCAGAAATACTTAATGAAGATGGTTCGTTGAATTTGGAATATGTGAAGGAAAATTCTAATATACTGAAACTGAAAGTCCAATCTCGCCATATTTCAAAAAATATTTACAGATGCTTTATCGAATATGTCCCAAACAGCATTGGTGTTGGATCCATAAGGCGGCATTATTGTGGATGTGCCAACGGAATGCGAACAGTAGGGTGTTGTTCACACACTGTTGCTATTGTTTATTATTTATCGTACGCAAGATATTAATATATAGATATTAATATTTGTCCAAAATCGTTCGGCCTGCTGAAACTTTAAGTGGACTTTTTTTGAATCACGGAATTCACGTTACTGTCAATGAAGATAGCGATGAGGATTAGAATAAGTGCATTTTTTTTCATTACGTAACTAAAAAGGTGACATTTTCTAGCAAATGTCACTGTAACTGTCAAATGTTGTTTATTTGTAAAGAGGATATTATGTTTTGGTTATTTAGCAGTGTTAGATTAGTTTACTAATTAAATAGTAATGAATTCCAGCCCAGTTATTTATATCATTTTGACACAGTTGCTTTCCGATTTTATCCATCAAATTAATATGTGTTACAGGACGTTAACTAAGGCTTATTTAGAAATGTCAATTAGAGTGGTATCTCTCACAAAAGTAAAAATATATATATATTAAAATTTTGACTTACCTATTTTTTTACATAATCGTTAGATATAGAGATACC
This sequence comes from Apotomis capreana, assembly GCA_947623375.1. NCBI lineage: Eukaryota > Metazoa > Arthropoda > Insecta > Lepidoptera > Tortricidae > Apotomis > Apotomis capreana. Next base: position 5,573,160 of record OX392499.1, read on the forward strand.
ATTTTCACTTAAAACATGAACTTGACTAAGCTTTACAGAATGAAAAAATAATAGTACATTAAAGTTAAATAGTTTTGGAGAAAAACCATATTTCATTATTTCCGTTTTTATTTTTTTTCTGCGGAACCACAAAGAATTTTTCAACCAAACTTGACACAGTTACTCTACTAGACGTAACTGACTGTAGAAAAAAAAATCTGTCCATTATCACGAAAGGGCATATTTTCTTCCCTTAATCGGAAACGGCCTTTGAAAATAGCTTTCAATTGCCATCATTTATCCATACACCGAAATTCAAAGATCTTAGAATTGTCAAAGGATGAGTTTCTAATTCACTAATTTTACTGGACTGCGTGGTATCATGCCGGCACACGCGCGGAAACCTCATTAAGTCGAGTGATTTCAAAGACTGCAAGTCGCTACTGTTATTGAGAAAACGTAGTTTAATTAGTGTAGTTGCGACTGTAAACATAATTTCAATATTTGCTTGCCCCGATTGCACTGTATCCATGCCGGCACACGCGGATACCTCATTAATATGAGTAATTATTACGTTTTTATCAAAGACTGCTTGCAGTGCTACTGTTGTTGCAAAAGGCGTGTAGTTTATTTTTGAGGATGTCCATCGATTTTTTTTGGGATCAAATAGAGACATATAATTATGGGACTAACAACACTTAGACTGGTTTAAAAGTCAGAAATGACCGTAAAAAATCAACATTCCTACAGAGCGCTAAAAACGCTCCATACAAATGGCCACCTACATTGTGGCGTGATTTTGTGGGTTGGGTACCAATATTCGTATGGAGACAATAAGTAATTTTTCATTTTCACCGTACCGTGAAAGAGTGCGTTTAAGTTCATGGTTATCATACAATTATTGTTTCGTTAAATTATGAGGATTCTGAAAACAAGTTCAGAATTTCTTTTAAATTGAAAAAAAAAAATGAGTACCCTTAAAGCCACATATTTAATAAAAACAAATTTTTTGTTGCATGACATATGGAGCAAATCAAATTTATAAATAGCTACAGTGTGTTGTATAATTCAACACCAGTCAACACCCCTATAAGTGTAGTTCCGATTGTAAACATAATTTCAATATTTGCCGTTTCCCCGACTGCACGGTATCGGGGTATCCTGCCGGCACACGCGGAGCACTCATTAAGACGAGGGATTACGATTCTATCAAAGACTGCAAGTTGCTTCTGTTGTTGCTAATATCGTGGACTTTATAAATATATTTTTCGAGTTTTGAGAAAAAAGTTATGATAGTAATATTATCATAACTTTTTTCTCATATTATGTTAGTATGCTTAGATTAGTAAAATTCTGAGTTTTAAGACTTATCAGGCTTATTTCGCAACGTGGATTTTGTGACTCCTAATACTAACTGACTGTGACTAATAAATAAATGAATTTCTGAAAATTATTTGCGTCTAAATTCGAAAGGACCATGAGCATGCACTATAATTCTGGCGCCACTATCTACGCATTGGTCACCGTCCAGGGGGTCTATGATGGTTACGTGTATCACGTGATAAATAAGTGACAAAGCATCCGTCACTCACAATTATTTATAGCGTGATAAAAGCAACCATCACAGGCCCGCCAGCATGTGTTAGTTAGTTACATTTTCCGAAATACAATTTCCGGTGACGAACTGTCAGCATAATGATTCACACAAGGTACATTTATTATATAAGTTAAGTAAGTATATTGTATGTCATATTTATGTACGTTTATGTTATACTAGCGACCCGCCCCGGCTTCGCACGGGTGCAATGCTGATAAATTATGCATCTATTATACATATAAACCTTCCTCATGAATCACTCTATCTATTAAAAAAGCCGCATCAAAATCCGTTGCGTAGTTTTAAGATTTAAGCATACAAAGGGACATAGGGACAGAGAAAGCGACTTTGTTTTATACTATGTAGTGATATATATAAATATTTGTATATGAGGTACATTTCTTATGTGTTATTTAATTGCTCCATGTAATGGATTACATAAAAGACCCTGCACCATACAAATGTTTCTGTTTAGTCCTATGGTTGACTAGTAGAGAATTCCTTGCGGCATTAAGTCCGCCTTTGTACTTTTGCTTGTGTATTTTGTGCAATAAAGTTTAAATAAAGAAAATAAAAATATATAAATAATGAATACAAATATATACTTACGGAAGTCTACAATATATGGAAGCAATCGTGAATATATGGATGTCTTGTACAGGGCGTGCTTTTATACAAACTGGTATAATAGCTATTAATATTAGCTAGTAATATTAAATTTACCGCCCGTGTCGCGTGGTCAGTGTGCAGATAGCCTTACATCGATTACATCAATATTTGCAATATTTGCTTCGTGCACCCGATTGCACGCTGCAATGAATGCCACACACGGAGCCCTCATTAAACCTCGAGTGATTACTATATCAAAGACCCGCTATCTTCTGTTATTGGAAAATCGTTGTACACGTATATTAATAACATACAGAATAGGTATCAACGAATAGAACAGTGTAGAAGGCTATTTATTATAACAAGAGTCTGTGTGGAAAGAGAAGAGTCGTGGCAGAAACGGGAAGTTACATTATGAATATTACATGGCAATCGAACCATAGACACCAGTCTTATAAAAAATAAACGACTTCTGTCGTTTATATGTCATTTCATAGCGTTATATACAAAAACCGCAAGGTTTATGTATAAAATAATGTCCAAGCGCCAAACGGTGTAAATTACACATCCACGAGGGAAATTATATTTAATATTATTCGAATTTATCAGCGGGAAAAAGCGGTTAAAATCCCTATGACGGTTTAAAAGGTTGTCTTTTCATATTCAGATATTACGCATTCAAATAGTTCCCCTAACTTATCAGTCTCCTACACAAAAAATATATAAATGTACATTTATTATCTATACATATAAACGGACAAGTCCTGACTGACTGACTGACTCACTCATCAACGTAGAGCCGAAACTACTGAACCTAGGAACTTCAAATTTCTAGAATAGATCAAGTATACGATGCAAGCAAGCACTAAGAAGGGATTTTTCGAAACTCATCCCTTAGGGGTAGCAAATTGGGGTTGAAAGTTTGTATGAAACTTACGTAATTTTTGAGTTAAGAGTAATAAAACTTTGTGTCTAGATTTTAGATCTAAAAACAAGAAAACTAATTTCAGGATTTTTGAAAACTCATTCTTTAAAGGGGTTAAATAGGGGGTGAAAGTTTGTATGAGGAACTTGGATGTATTTGAGTAAGAGTGGTAATATTTCGTATACAGCTCTTTCTATACAAAGTAAGAAAACAAGTTTCAGCATTTTTGGAAATTCATCCCCGAAAGGGGTTAAATGCACAGTGAAACTTTGTAAGAAAAACGTGGTCTATTTAAGTAAGGGGTGCATTCTTTTACGTGTAGACTGATCATCAAAAACTGAAAACATGTATTTCAGCGTTTTTGAAAATTCAACCCCTAATGGGGTAAAGATCCCTCTTTACCGGTGAAAGTTTCTATGAAGAGCTTGGGATTCTTTGAGTAGGAGTGGTAATATTTCGTGGACAGGTTCTTATTTGCAAAGTATGAAAACAAGTTCAGCATTTTTGGAAATTCATCTCCGAAATAGGTTAAATGGACAGTGGAACTTTCTTGGCAAACGGGACTTTTTGAGTAAGGGGTGCATTCTTTTGCGTATAGACCCTTCATTAAAAACTGTGAATATTGATTTCAGCGTTTTCGAAAGTTCAACCCCTTATGGGGTAAAGTGGGAGGTGAAAATTTGTATGAAGAGCTTGGGGGTAATATTTCGTGTATAGGTTCTTCTATTCAAAGTAAGAATACGAGTTTCAGCATTTTTGGAAATTTATCCCCGAAAGGGGTGAAATGGACAGTGAGCTTTTATTTGAAAATCGAGCCTTTTTGAGGGAGAGGTGCATTTATCTTGTGTGTAACACTGATCATCAAAAACTAAGAACATGTATTACAGCGTTTTTGAAAATTCAACCCCTCATGGGGCAAAGAGGGAGGTTAGTTTCAATGAAGACCTTGAGGTTCTTTGAGTAACATTGCGTGTATAGATTCTTCTATACAAAGTAAGAAAACAAGTTTCAGCATATTTGGAAATTCATCCCCGAAAGGGATTAAATGGAAATAGAACTTTGTATGAGAATCGGGTCTTTTTGAGTAAGAGGTGCACTATTTTGCGGGTAGACTCTTCATCAAAAACTGTAAAATATTGATTTCAGCGTTTTTATAAATTCAACCCCTAATGGGATACGCTGAGAGGTGACAGTTTGTATAAAAAGCTTGGAATTTTTTGAGTAAGTGTAATGATATTTCGGGCATAGGTTAATCATTACAAACTACTTTTCACAATAAATGAAGTTAAAAAGTAAGAGATGCATTTTTTTATATTCATCCCCTAAGCATGTGAAATTGAAGGTGACAACATTTTCATGTTATGAATAGGAGGTATGCGGGTTTTTTTGTAGAATAATCACTAAAAATTTAGAAAATAGTACGAGTATTGTCTGAGTAAAGGGGGAAGATGAAAGTTCTTGTGAGGAATATTTTCGTGTATAAACTCTGCATTCATTTTTGGAAAGTTATCTCCTGAAGAGGTTTAAAACTTTATAAGCAAAACGTAGGATTGAGTGACAAAACTTCGTGTAAAAAAATGCATTGTTAGGGTTCCGTACCTCAAAAGGAAAAACGCAACCCTTAAAGGAACACTTAGTTGTCTGTCCGTCTTTCGAATAAAATGGAAATTAAAACCATATAAGTACTCAGGGCTGTAATCCTTTGAAGTCGTTAAAAAACCAAACTAAGTTATATGTAACGTAAAAAAAGATCCGGCTGTTTACCTATGCCACAACAAACGTCGATACTCTCAATGGAATCAAATTTTATAAGGTACTTAGGTATTTTCAGTTGAACTAAAACTATGAATTTGGCAAGTAATAACGTGTCTAACTCTCTTACTACAAGTACTTATAGGGAGTAATCTGAAACTATACATTACTAATTAAATAAAAAAGTAGTCTGTCTTTAAAGTACGTAAAACAGTTTTCCAACGGTGATGTTAAATTTGCCACTTAGTATATTTTATCTTTTCCTTAGTAATGTCGTAATGTGCAGTGATTTCATAGTTCGTAAGGAACCCTCTGTGCGCGAGTCCGACTCGCACTTGACCGGCTATTTGTATTAACTGAGAATACTGAATTAAACGTTAGAGGGAATCCCTATCCTTAAGAGGCCTTATTCCTTTTAAAATTTATTTTTTTCATATTATGACAAATATATTGATAATTTCAACCAACTTTTTGAAGTAAATAATACTTTTCCCCGAGTTCTACCTAGACATAGTTGTTTCATTCTTTCATAAGGTGATTAAACTTTTGACTATGATTTTGTTCGGTTCATCGGAAAATGAATTGCCCCATGTGTGCCCCACGACGTGATCTAGAAATATATAAATCTACTACCCAAAAATTTATGTATACGCGCAGATTTCTATTAGTTGTATTATTTTAAGAAACAACAAAGCGGGTAGAAAGTTACACAGATAACGTTTCCAGACCCTGTGCGAGCGAAGCCGCGGGCAAAAGCTAGTCTTAAAATAACTGACAAAGAGTGACAGTGTTGTCAGCATAGCAAAATCCATAAACTAGCACTGGCACCTCAAATCCTACGACTCTTCCTTTTCCGCACAAACTCTTCATGATAATTGTATATTATTGGTTGTGTGGGCAGGGCGACGCGACCAACCGATGTGTTGGCCACTTCGCATGGCTAAATCAAAAGTGGAAAACGGAGACAAGTATTATGAAGGGCTGGTATGTAGGTTATTCGCTTGGTAATCATAGGATGAATGTCACGAGCGATTGCCACACCTACGCAGATGCCACGACTTTCTGCGACAGCGGCAGCGGTGTAGGTACGCGTCCTCTCGGGACCCGCGTCTAAGTTCGACCGCGGTAAGTCTCACGCGTGGACCCCGAGGTCTTGTTGTAGCGCAGCGACAGCTATGCCCACTGGGCTCATTCCTATTTGTCGGTAGCGTTAACTTGTAATATTTGTCCATTTATTGAGCGTGTTTACAATCAGTCTCTGGGTGTAGAGTTTGATAACAGTGTACAAAAGGTTAACTGGAAGAGATCCCTTAAAGGGATAAGTTCGCCTTTGTACATGCTTATTCCTGAGCGTGTTTACAATCAGTCTCTGGGTGTAGAGTTTGATCAGTGTACAAAAGGTTAACTGGAAGAGATCCCTTAAAGGGATAAGTTCGCCTTTGTACATGCTTATTCCTTTGTAATGTGTTTTTCTTGTTTTAATGTACAATAAAGTGTTTACATACATACATACATACAAATTCTATACATAACGACAATACAGAACATAAGACGAAGACAACCCGCTATAAACAATACAAATGATACGTAATATTAACATCCAATTAAATGAAAGTTATTCGTAGCACCATAATTAAAAACCTGTTTTGTTGCTCATCGGAGGTTGATCATTTAGTATTTAGATCATGTTATATCACCTTGTATAGTTTTTTTTAGTATTTACGCCGTGTTTGCTCACAGGAGTTTTATTCAAAACCATGATCACAACCAGATTTACGGTATACAAAATATATACACAGCACACTATAGACAATACAAAACCTACCTAATTTAACCATCTAATTAAAGGCTATTCGCAACACCTTATCAATTTTTTTTTTCGATGGTTTATCATAGTATTTGGATCATTTTATATCAATATCATCTTGTTTTGATTTTTTTGTACTACGCCATTTTTGCGCACGGGGATTTTATTCAAAACCTCAACTATTCTATTTAACTAATTCGATTTTTTATTATTCGAGTGGTTGGCAATGCCATATGATAAACCAATAAATCAGAGTCACGGTATGATCAACGCCGCGAGCAATTGACACAGTATAAAGTTGGGCGTCCCCCGGGAGGGTCTAAGTTCGACCGCGGTAAATCTCGCGCGTGGACCCCGAAGTCTTGTTGTAACGCAGCGACAGCTATGCCCACAGGACTCATCCCTATTTGTTGGTGTAATATTTGTCCCTTGTATTTTATTGAGCGGGTTTATTAGGTCCGCAATCAGTCCCCGTGGTATTGCGCTATAGCAGTGGGCAAATTCATTTTTATGGTTCATTTGAAAAGTATAAGAATAAAATATGCAACTGATAAATATTCTTGGTTAATATTTTTTTAGTGCAGCGTGCGATCGGGTACAAGAAACAAATATAGAAAATATATATGCAATCAAGGTAAGGCAGTCTACACACTATGACCTTACCTAATTAAACTTTATCAACGAACCAAACTCGAGATTAGGAAATTTCACTTATCAAAGATAATTTTTCTATCAATAATTTATTTCGCAAATAAAATTTTAGTGCACGCTGTAATTTCTACACAGCCTTCACATATTGCTTGTTGAGACGAATAAAATGAAATCTATTACGACGGAAATCTATTTTGTTTAGTCAAAATAGTTTATCTCAACCATCTTTTTACTCCAATATTATTAAATTGCCAACGAAAATACGCAAGTAGGTACGAGTATATGAGGCTAATGAACGTCAAATCAAAATAGTTTTAATGTCCTTTCAAGATTTCATCCACACATAGATAGGCACTGACACGACAAGTTATATAAAGGCTTATAAATAGAATCTTAACATTATCCCACGATTCACAGTCGCACCAAAACTTTAATTACTGAAATTACTCTTCCTTAAATCCGGCCACGGCAAGACGCACCCGACGATGCGCGCCGATGCGCCTAACGAAGGATACGTCGCGACAGTACCAAAATGGCGGTGGCCGTCATTAAGCCGAGTGCCCTTACATTTAGCTCCGCGGCGCGTTAACAGCTACGGAAGGAAGCTAAAAGCCTGGTGCAACTTGCAAATTAGCCACGCTTGCTGCATGAAACACGTGAGCTAAGAGATTACTGGAGATAGTTCGTTTTTTGGGTTCCGTAGGCATATGAGGAGCACTTAATCTTCGTCCAGTGACATAACAACCCGAGGGCTAGCCGCAAGCCACCACACTCATCCCACAAACTATGAATATTGCAAAACTGAAATTATGTTTGAAATCTCCTAATAATTTCTCGCCAAGGTCATTTGGTTAATAATAAAAGTCCGTATGCAGTTATAATCCCTTTAAGTTAATTGTATACTGTTGTTAGTACCTTAAAATGTCTCCACTGTTTTATTTTTTTATGATACAAGAGGCAACCGAGCACGCAGTTCGCTTGATGGTGTAAGCGATTGCCGTTGTCCATGGACACCTGTAATACCAGAGGACTGAGAGGAGTAAAGGTGGATACCCATTATACCGTATCATGCTATGACCGTAATATGAACGTATCAGGCACGGAATGTAACGCGACACGGACCGCTATGCCCACTACAACGTGCCCACATCATTTCATATCCGTGCATAACGAGTTTAGTGACCGTAGTGTCCGCGTATCATCCCCGTAGCATAAGCGAGTTTAGTGACCGTAGTGTCCGCGTATCATCCCCGTAGCATAAGCGTTCATACCCGGCGTTACAGTTCTATGTAGTTTCATCTGTGTTTTCGTGTGAGCCAGACTATCTGGAAGAGCAATTGAATACTTTTGACAAGAAAATTATTCCTATACTTACCTATACTTTTACAATGCCTATTAGAAAATTTACCATGAGGGAATTAGTAATGATAGCCCTTATCTTAGACTTGGAAGATCAAGAAAACAACAAAGGACCACGACGATACTGGGTTCACGCCTCTTTGAAAAAAAGAAAAGTCAAAGGAGAATATTGGACATTATTTAAACACCTAGTCCACTAGGATGACGAAGAAAAATTTTATATCTACTTTCGTATGACGCAATTTCAATTTAATGAATTATTTTAAAAAATTGAACATATTATCACAAGAAGAAACACCACATTTAGAGAAAGTCTTACATCAACAGAAAAGCTAGCAGTGTGTTTGCTTTGCGGTAAGTAAAATACTAATTAATAATAATGGTGTTACTAAAGGTTGTACTGGTTGTTATTAAAGGTTCTACTACATAGGATGAAACAGTGAAATGATGAAAAATAATCAACTTCTTTTATTTTTGTACTTACTGGTTTTAACAAATTTACAGCTTATTAGCCGAAAATAATCTATCATATTTTACTACACAAACACTAGTAATCTTGAGTATCATCATTCCAGACAGAATATTTCGACAGGCTAGTCGGCTCATTCCAGTACGGACTTGTTGGCATTGGCGTATCAGTACTTGTCGGTAGTGTCGTACCCGAACTTGGGGACGGATTGGAGGAGTATGGAGATGAGCTAGGTGGGGCAAGGTGTTGCAGTTCCATTTCAGAAACTAACGAAAATATTTTATTTTTCGCTAGTGCTTGGCGGGTAGAAATATGACAACGCGTTTGGCCGCCTGCACGCACCGTTCTAGCACCGTAGCGTGCCATTCACGGAGCGTTTCGACACCGGCAAAATATCCTCGCCGACAATATTTGACGGTCCGTGCATGGCACGCGACGGGTATGATTGGTGACGGAACGGGCTAGTATGCATAGCCTCATACTTTGTAATACAAAGAATATTTTTTTGCCTGACACGTTCATAGCACGGTCATAGCATGATACGGTATAATGGGTATCCACCTTAACAAGTGCGTTACCGGCCTGTTCAATTAAAACGCGTTAAAGATTGACATGTTCAGCTAAATACAAAATAATAGTACATTACTGCAGACGCCGGGAAATAAGGGCTTGCCGGCTGAGTAGGTATAGACGGCCGACCGTAAGGGAGGCCGTCTAGTGATACGAAGCCGGCAAGCCCTTTTCACGGCTAAGGCATGTATAGTGCTTTTCTCAAACATATGCAATGAAATAAAAAAATACATCACTCAAAAAACAAATTTTATATCGCGGTAACCGAAGACAATAAATCCGTGATTTTTCAAAATTGCCGCCGTTTTTTACTAACAATTTAGGCTTGCTAAACTATATACATATTTATTATATACTACTTTTTCGTTACATTTATAACTTGGGTTGAAATTAAAATAAGATTCATTCCAATTGAAGTTAGTACAGCGGATCGCTTATAAGATAAAACACGTTTTCGAACGAAACTTTAGGACAGACATTTTGTCAATCAATTGTCTGTGACATCTGACTCACATTATAACCTTTCTTTCATTTATGATGTGTAAAGTTACAACAATTTGAAAAAAATATCACAATATCACATAGATCCGCCGATCTAACCTATATATTGCATATTACGTTCTACAAGGAAACAAGAGAACAACCTAGCATTACCTATAGATATAGATAGGCAGCTGTATTCTACATATACATACTATTAATATCACCATGGATTTGTACATGCTTAGTGCACAGAACTTTTTAAAGGTAGGTAACTATTATTTAAAACAGATTATTAACAAAGTTTTAGACAAATTTAACTGATATTAAATGACGCATTCGACATATTACAATTGCTTATTGAAATTTTTATTGTTTTTCCAGGTACACTGATATTAGTTAGCTGTACTTTCGAAACTGGTCTTGGCTGTGATAATGTAGCTGACTGTTGATTCTGCTGAGATGGCAAAGGAGGCTGAGGATCTGATCTACCGCGTTGTGACTGTGGATCATGAATTTGGCTGTGAAAATGAAAATGAAAAATGAAAATTATCAGCTGGCAATATATGTGCTAGGAGATTTTGGCGGTGGACTATGATGCTTAATGTAAACAGGAGGGTCACGGGAACCGGGAACAGCCTGGCCGTGGATTTATGTAAATTGATGATGGTTGGGGTACATCATTTTGAGAGTTGGCTGCGTGAGGATTTGTCGCCTTCTGCAACTTTTATCAGCTTTCCATTTCCCCCATGCCTTTTGACCATCAGAAGATTGGCAAGGAGTGTAGCTGAAATACAGCAGAAACAATATCCAGTATAGAGGTCGGGACAATCTAGTTCTTAAAATGTTGCTATTTGCTTAGGCATAAATAGAATTGTGTGGCGTCCAATTACTTGTCTTGTACATTTTCTTTTCTTGTAGTTTAGAAAGATTAAGTCTGCCATTTGTACTTTTACTTTGCAATAAAGTTTAAATAAATAAATGTTATAAGACTGAGCATATTTTTTTTTCATTCATGTATGTCTTGTTCGACTTTGGTGGCAACAGGTTATTAATTGTTAATCCTGCCTCCGCCCTCAATTCTGGTGGAGTACAATTAATTTCTTTGTCGCTGTTATCATCAGAACTCATTATGAAATTATATTTATAAATATCAACAACAAATATAAAAATATGACAAAAGTTTTTTTTTTATTTTCCCTCCAATCCCCCATAATGTTTTTTTTTATGGAAGTTGTCCGTATTTCGCGTGTGTAGTGTTCCAATAGACCCTATAAGCGCCGTTATACACAACCTGATACTAAAAATTAAATTTCTATAATAAATAAAATAAATGCAGAGGATTTTAAATATTGTCTATGGGCTCTGGTGACTTACGTATAGACAGTATTTAAAATTTATTCATCAACACATTGAATTATACAGATTTGAATTCATAATATCAGTTCGTGTGTACTAGGCATTAACGCGGATATTGTTGGTCCGGTGGCTGAATGGGTAGCCACTAGAAAAAAAAATTATATCAGCTGTTCATAAACACAGACGCCATGTTTACATAAAAATTAAAAACAAATTACTTCCCGGCCTAGGCCTTCAATTTTGTATGAAATTCCTTTACAGTTCCTTCGAATTGTTCCGCCCGAAACTTGACACTTCGAAGCCTGTTTTGACGCACGTTACGACAATATTTCATTGCATGTTTGAGAAAATACCTTAGGTAATCGTTATTCATCAGAATGAAAGGATAGCTGAACAGAAATAGTCACCAATGAGAAAGTATTGGAAAGAGTAGAGGAGAAGAGACATATATACTACATAACACAGAAACTCGGAGAGGGAAAATGATAGAACTTTTAATACTGCACGACGATATAATACAAAAGATAATAGAGGAAAAGATTGAGGGAAGGAGACGAAGAGGAAGGCCGAGGATTGGTTATTTATGGACCAGATAAAGAAAAAAGTAGACGTCGAATCGTATCGAGAAGTGAAAGAATTGACGTAAGTAGAACGAACTGGAGAGAACTGCACTGACAAGAGCAAAACTCTTAAATAATAATTAATGAATCGTATTCGACTGACAAAATTAAAAGAAAACCAGCAAAATTAGGTAGAATTACTGCGTTGTCGAGTTTAAGACGACTACGTAAAGTGCCGAAATCTACAGATAAAATATTTTTAGTTTCGGCAACGGAACCCTAAAATGAGCATGTCCCAATATGCTCTTCGCAGTTTTTTATTTCCCCGTATCCTCGCAACTCTCTAACGAAGACTTTCAAATGTACACCATATTTTATGCACCTCAAAATTTGCTTTGCAATTACGCCTTTGGTGTACATGCGAGATTGTGGAAGGCGGTTGGATTTGACATTTTCGCAAGGGTTCAGTCAGGCGTACCGGCCTAGTTACCTACATGGCGTCAGTAGGTTTTCAATTGTGTTCATGTTATTCGCTGACCCGCGACGCGAACAGGTATGAATAGTTTTTTTTGGGTACAGGAGTGAGGTGAAGTGTATGTTCATAAAAATCCCGTGTCATTTGTTGTAGATGAGAAATGAACTGAATATAGGTTTAATAGTGCAACGTGGATATTTATCTAGACCTAAATTCCATATAACTGAAAATAAATGAGAGAGAAAAAATAGTGAGTCATTTTGAATTTATGAGAAAAAGAAAGAAATAAAGTACATGTTAATTTCTTAATTGAAGACTAGAACAAAGAAGACCAAAATCTAGAAGTCACAAACCTTAGTGCATCTACTAAAGATACTTACGATGAAATTATGGTGAATTTAATCTAAACATTTTAGCCAGTTTAAATTACTATCAGAAATGAGCTCTAATACAGAAAACAGTCGCCAAGTGGGATCCCAAGTCTACTCTTATTAAGAGTATCTTTAGACTTAGGTATTATAAATGCAAAGGCGTGTATTCTTATTAACGGTTTTGAATGTTTATTTTTCTTTAAAGTATCTGCAATGAAAAAACAAATTGAGTTGAAAGAGCACATAGATACGAGTATTCAATATGTCCAATCTTGTAAGAATGATACAAACAACATGATCGAATCATTCATTCTAGCATTACGTTCTAAAGCATTAAGAAAAAATACCACACAACATGTAGGAACCTTAACAATAATTCGGTGAATAGAGACTAAAGTACTATAGGTGACCTTACAAACGGTCCGGTAGTTTTGAATTTTTGATATGTTGTCTAGGATGGTTAGTCAGTGTTTAAAATGCAAAATGCACAATTCCCCCCCAACGCGCCCGCGGCCATATTGAAAAAACCGGCACTTTCTTCATATTTTTGCTCATATCTTCCTTTAGGAGCATTTTAGCTAGAAGAAAGCTTCGACAATGTTATAGAGAGTTAAATTTACTACATTTTTCATTTTATATTTTGTTTCTAGGACAGATAGTTACGGAGATATCCACATTTAAAAAAACGTAAAAAATCGCAATTTCCTACTGAAAAACAAACTTCTGGATTATACCTTCGTTTAGGAGCATTTTAGCTAGAACAAAGCTTGGGTAATGTTGTAGAGAATTAAATTTACTATAATTTACACTTCAAATTTTGTTTCAAGGACGGTTAGTTACGGAGATATGCACATTTAAAAAACTGGAAAAGTCGAATTTTCTAGAAATTTCTCAAAATTCTTGGTTTAGAACGCTGTCATTCAGTTACGGACTAGTCTAGGACAAATTAAAACATGTAGGACATATAATTGCTTATAAAACTCATGTCCATTTTTACATACATTTTCGGAAAATGTGACTATTTTTTACATATCTCCGTAATTATCTGTCCTAGAAACAAAGTTTGAAATGTAAATTATAGTAAATTTAATTCTCTACAACATTGCCCAAGCACTGTTCTAGCTAAAATGCTCCTAAACGAATATAATTCAGAAGTTTGTTTTTGAGTTGGAAATTGCAATTTCTTAAGTTTTTTTAAACGTGCATATCTCCGTAGCTATCTGTCCTAGAAACAAAATATAAAATGGAGAATGTAGTAAATTTAACTCTCTATAACATTGTCGAAGCTTTCTTCTAGCTAAAATGCTCCTAAAGGAAGATATTTTTTTTTTATTTATTTATTTTTATTTTATTTATTCCAATATATGTAAGTATAACAGTATAGAACACCAAAGCACTTACATACTAATTCAGTAACTAAATAATTTCAATGCAGATTTTTACATAATTTCGTCATACTTAATTTCTAACTTTAAATTCATAATTAAATCGAAACAGTGGGTATTATACATTATATTACACAATAAATGAAGACATTAACATACATTAAATTAAATAATTAATAAACTGTCATAAATAAAACTGATTATGTCATTACTAAGATTACTTCAGGACATGAAATTTAGGTAACATAGCAACTTCTTATAAAAAACGCCAACACTGTCCGCGAACACGTCTACCTGGGGGGCGTCCAAGGACATGGCATTGAGAAGACAGAGTGCCCTAGCGGTGGGAGCGTTCCCGGCGTGGCGCGTGCGGGGCGCGTCCACCGCGAACAGACCGCGGGGCCGCCGCGGCGGCAGCGCGCTCAGCCCCGCGGGGCACGGCCGCGGCGGCGGCACTCGCAGGCCCAGCCTCTCTAACACCGTCGGATTGCTAACTGTGTTATTGATGACCCCATAATAATGCATCAGCAACAACAGTTTCCGCCTTAGCTGTAGCGTCTCGAGGCCGACCATACCGCACACGAATAGTGAAGGGTACAGAAAAGGATAGTATCCGTATTCCCTCTTATATGCAAATTTCTTCTGCACCCTCTCCACCATATCTTTATATTTATCTTCGCTCGGGTCCCGAGCAAAAATATGAAGAAAGTGCCGGTTTTTTCAATATGGTGGCGGGCGCGGAGGGGGGGGGGGGGGGGGAATTGTGCATTTTACATTTTAAACACTGACTAACCATCCTAGACAACATATCAAAAATTCAAAACTACCGGACCGTTTGTAAGGTCAAAATCCTTTATTCACTGAATTACAACGAGTTAGTAGTTTTTGAAGCTAACATTAGGGAAAGTTTCGACTTTTGAAACTAGAATGCCGGCTTACTTTCAATTCTGGAGGCTATCACATCGGTTGTATTAAAAATGCAACTAATGATATTTTATAAGAATGCAACACAATCAAATATTAAAGGTTTTCCAAGCAAGCACCTAAGCTACAAATCCCTACTTTGTGTAAGTCGCGCATTCTGAGCTTCCACTGTTTACGTCCTAGGTAAAAGCTTTCATACATATCAAAACTGAAGACGCAGTTTACCTTTTTGATCCTGGCTTTGCTAAGGGAAATTGAGTTGTTATCCGCAAAAACCGACCTGTACAGTTAACAACGTATGTCACACAGTGTACACCTATTCCTCAAACATGTAAGACCGTATATTGTACAGTGTAAGACTGTGTTTTGATATAGTGACTGCGTCGTCTAAGGAATATGTAAGGTTGCTCTGGAACGGAAACCTACGGGAGGCTATGCACATATGATCAACTAAATAGTAGCTTATGATTGTGTCTCAAATAAAGGTATAGCTGGGTTAATTGAGACATACCCGTGGTGTATTAGATTTGGGACTTAAATTTACTTGAGAAGTAACTTGATGCGTTTCTTTGGAAGGTTTGTTGTTCTAAGACCTTTGAAGGGGCTTTGCATCTTTCTCATCAATATCAAACCATAAATATAAGGGGCACGAGTACCTTTTTTATATTCGAGCATTGATTAGTTCAACCTAATATGAAATAGCGGTGGCAAAATTTTCAAAAGTACTAATTATATTTCTCGTACGTGTAATTTGCATTAACAGTGATATGACTCATCGTCTATTCTTGAATTTGGTGACCATTTATCAAGATCTAAACGAAAAAAAAATGGCTTCTTCGGATAGACAGTAGTTACACGCAGCAGCAATCATTAAGTCTTCTCAACGAAATAATATCCTTGTAATCCTCTTTGACTGACGGACTGACGATTCGGACTGGTGAAAATAAATGAATGACAGTAAATTGACGGTCCAGAATGATGGACTGAACTGACACCGGACTGAGCAAACCGATGTCACAATGTTTTTTTTTGGTACCTATCTAAAACACTAATCTTTGTTTCCCATCCGTAACGTTTCGCCAATTTTTTTTATATAATGGCTTTCACTTTTTGCTGTTTTTGCCAGTCACAACATTCAAGTAGACATTTATAGCGGTAAGTCTGACAGATACTTTATATTTTTTTTTATTATTATAAAAGATATTTACTTTATAATATTTTATAATGTTTTGTTTAATTACTATTAAGTCGTAGTATCGATAATCGGGCGTACTACTCAATCCATTGTCTAACTGTGTAATCGAAACGCGTTACAGGAAAAATAAAATCGAAGTAGATAATCATATAATCTAATTCTGAATCACGCCGGAGAATTTATTGAATACTTATTGAATATTACCGGCCCATTTGCAATGTAAAGGATTTGTAAAAGATAAAAATAGGCACGGCATATATCGACGGGTAAACTGTTTGTGGTAAAATAAGAAGTAATCCCTTACACAAATTGAATACATGATTTTGTTGGCTTACCAGGGTTGTTTGCCTTTGCGTCCCCCACGTTTCTTCCTAACCATTTCGATTTCATTGAAATTGTGTTCCATGATTCGAATAAAATTCAAATTCGCCAAGTGAGTCGGTCGAAGCGGGCTTGTAGAGCAGATTCAATCAACAGAGGCTTCCAATGCTCGCTGTTGTCTCATTTAAATGAATAAATGGTCCGTTACCCTCCCACATAATTATATTACACTGTGTACGAGACAATAGGGATCCTAGCAAATTGTCCTCATTCTATTTACCTTTATTTAAATGGATCTGCCGATATTTAAGCTGAAATGTTTGCTGTTGAGTGTACGCTTTATTCAAAGCACATTCAAAGGTTTACTTGGGTTTCGTAATTGCCGATTTTTTCGATGATTTATCACAAATTGTTTTTGAAGTTATTTTTGTCTTACTCAGATACAAAGTATGTTAACAAATAAAGATCATTAAATTATAAAGACTCATTACTCGTCTTTTCCTACATTATGTCAAATTCATGTGCCAAAGTCGCGGATGGATATCGCGTCGTACATACCCTGTATTTTTATATTTTATCCAATGAGCTGCAGAATTCATTCATAAATGGGCCATGCATTTGTGCAGCCCATAGTACATGTACATAGTATAACATGAATATTACATAAGACGTGTATGTCAAATAAAATAAAGACGTTAATAAAACAATAAAATGTTCCCGTAAATAAAATAAATAATCTCCTTACACAAGTAACCAATTCACATTTCATTGGCTGTTCATTTTCTTTTGTAAACGAATTCGTTCAAAAGAAATTATTCCGATTGAATACATTCAGTCATCGAGTTGAAGACAAAGTGCTTTTGTGTTAGTAACAAGAAACAATGGTGGTTCCACCAAGTCCCTAGTTTCCTTTAACAAGCCGTTGGATGACAGCCAAAACAAAGAACGTTTTTTAAGCTGAGCGCATAACTACCGTCACATCGGAGACGCTTTTGTCAGACGATTTATTTCGTCTAAGTAGGTGTACGATTGCGAATTTGCTCCGCTTAAGGGTTAATTTATGATAAGGGAATAAAGAGCTAAGCTAAGATCTTTAGATTTGCAGTAATATTGGTAGGTTTTGAGTTTTAGTCAAAGAATAAAATACTCTTTATAATGGAAAAGTACGCCAATTTGCTAGCAATCTAAATTAAATTCCTTGTCACTATTTTTTAAGCTAAGCGCATAACTACCGTCATATCGGAGACGCTTTTGGCCTGTTATTCAGACGATTTATTTCGTTTAAGTAGGTGTACAATTGCAAATTGTACGTTCCCATAAGAGTTTATTTATGATGAGGGTTTATAAAGAGCTAAGATCTCTAGATTTGTAGTAATATTGGTAGGTTATTGTGTTTTTAGTTAACGAATAAAATACTCTTAGTAAGGGAAAAGTATGCCATTTTGCTAGCAATCTAAATTGAACTTCTTGTCACTATATTATAATATCCTTTCAACTCTTAATTCGGTTTATGTATTACCAGCTGCACTCAGGGACCGGAACCGGTTACCTTAACATGGGTTTTTGATGAGGTTATTTTAGAAGTTGTTTTTAAAAACCCTTACATATTGTTAACCCTATGATGTGGTTGTTTCAATGATACGGTTACTGTTTTGTTGCAGTTAACGCGGTTAATAACTACCTTAACTAACCTACCCCGTCCCACTAACAGAGTCTTTAGGGTATTGAACCGAGTTCAAACGAATGTGATCCTTAAGTAATGTGTTATTAGTTCAGTTTTTGAATAGCAGTTATAATAACTACTAACCCTAACTTAATAACCTTAACGTAAGGGTTTTTGAACGAGTTCGAACGAATATGATCCCTAAATTATGTCTTATTAGGTCAGTTTTTGAATAACAGTAACTCAGTAAATTTCTTATCTCTTGCAAGTCATAAACATGTTTGGCTTGCGAGGTTTGTAACAATATGCTATAAAGCGTCAAATCAGTCAATATTCAACTTTAAGTCTTTGGTGTAGAAACTTCTTATGTTACCATGGTAGCGTTGCTTAACTCGAGCGGCGAAAACAGTGTGTTGTTTGTTTTTTTTTTCATATTTCATCTTTGCCTTTGGGCCTTGACAAATAACTCTAAGACGGAAAAAATAAAAGTCATTCATTTATTTTTGCCGTCACCATTGATATCACATATTGGTTTATCCCAAACGCAATTAACTATCATTTCCTTCATTCCCCGTAATACAGATAAGTATTGTTTCGATAAAAAAATATAACAATTAATGCGGCATTCAGTTAAGGCACTACTGCATTTTGATTATTCTTAAAACAATAATAAATACCGCGTCTCTTTACGGTTTGCGTCTTAGTGTGCAGTAAATGCCATTACCCCGATAACAATAAAATAAAAATAATCCTTAGCATTTCACTCATCCCTTTTCATCTAAGTATATATTTATTTAGGTTGATGTACCTATGCGTCAATAACGAATTTCAAATTATTTTATTAAAATTACACCCTTAAATTGTAAAGATTAGCAATATTAATGATGGTTCTGTGGATATTCTTATTATTATTCAAATTGATTTGAATAAGAATATTTCTTGTACTCTGTGTCTTGATTAAATCATGATGCTTTTTTTTATTAATAGTTAAAAATGTAATAATTATAACAACATTAAAAAAAATGTTTTAAGTAATTAATTAAAATGTTATTTGAAACAAAGTAAATTTTGTTATATTATGTATTCTATAATTATTATTTTTTTACTATAAAAAGAAAATTATTTACACAGACAGATGTCATTTTGTCCGGATTTCCGGCTGGTCTCGCTTAGGGGTCACATTTCTCAACCGATTTATGAAGTCTAGATTAATAAATTATATTAAATATTTGTGTCGATAAAATTATTTGAAACTTTTGAAATGGCAGAGGTTTGAAAACTAAAAAAAAAACAATTTTCATCCATTTGGAAGAAAAATAAAACAATTTAAATTAATAATCAATTAAATTAGTTAATTGTTATGTTAATTAGTTTAGGTATGAAACTATATTTGATAAGTTGACTAACCTAGTATCATGGACCATCTGTTTATTTAATATATTTTAAATTTGAATTTGAATTAAGTAACAAAGGTTCTTTGTTACCTGCCATAACTTACTATCTCTTTCGCTTTCCGCTGATATTAAAGGGATAGCATACGTTGTTAGGAATAGTAAAAAAAGATCTAAAATTCAGTTGCCTACTGTTAATACTCTTACTAGTATCTTGTCGGTACTTATAATGTATGTACGCGGTAAATCTGTTTTTTCAGTAGACAGTTAGTTATAATGAAGTTGTGATGTGACACGAGATATTGCAGTTTCAATTGTACACTTAAAAACAAACCATCAGACCCTACACTCGAAAAGTATACAAGCAACCGTTAAGGAATTCCACTATCCAACTCCTGACTACACCATACGACATTAGTCTCCATATTACCAATTCATTAAAACAACTAAACAAGTGGCTATGTAAGCGGTAAACCTCGCGACTTTACTTCAAAATGGTTGTTATTTGTTATTATTAGCAAACCCCATATCTTCGCCATATTGAAAAATTACGAATAACTGAATCAACAATTCATATGAATCGGACCTCTAGTCGACAACAGCCGGAAATCCGAACATCTGGACATATGAAAGCATTTTAGGACAAGCTGATACGGAAATGCGTTGCTTGTTTAAAAAAATACTCATCACAATACCTACTTAGGTAACAAAATCTAACCGACTGTACAATAAAATTAATCCAAGTAACATTATAATTGAACGTTATTTGAAATGTATTAGTATAATAATTATTTTGTCTTTTTTTTCTTTAATTAATAAAATAAGAATTCAATTTTTGTGTTTATCCTAATCTGAGCTAATAGCGTCTTGCCAGCATCAACGCGATTTCTATAATGATACCTTTAAAAGTATTTAGGTACCATATTAAAATCATGCTATGTTCATAAAATAAAAATACATTTTAGGTGTGTAAATAATTTACTAGGATATACATTTTTTAATCAGATAACAAAAATAGTAAGTTTAATTATACTAACTAAAACCATAAAAATATCATCATCACAGTTTAACATGCATAATCAGTTTTAATAACTACCTATTCTTAACAATTAATACTTATAACACCTATACATTAAAAACACCATAATAAAAAAAACAATGACATAAATCACAGCAATTAAAAAATCAAATCAGTTTAAAATTAGACCATATCAAATATAATACTAAATTATGGATTAATTATTATTTACGTAATTTTAGAACAGCCGTATGATACAATTCTGTCATAAATTTTACACGTGCCCACATGTCCTTCAATTTATCGTCCGGTACGTTTTCTTACAATTCCTTGAATTCAGCCAAAATTTCTTTACGTTTTTCATAACCTTCCTTCCTCTCTTGATTTCACTTTGAGTCTGAAATAAAAAAAATATATACTTAATTTGGTGTTTCATTTTAAGTTTAGTAAGAAATACGTCACTAATATTAGAAATGTAAGCGTCGTCCAATAAAGTACAACGTTCATGCATGGCCTATTTTTTGTTAGGAATGCTAAACTGGCAGCTCTAAGGATACCCGAACATTATAAGTAAATTGGAATAATTCAAGATATACTACTGAGATTTTTAGCTAAATGTGCCAACATATTCTGAATAAAATGTATAATAAATGAAAATGCACAAACACACATTTACGAAATGTCATTGTAGTAGGTATTCCGAATTTGTATGGTAATTAAATATTATATATTTACATATACATTCATTTAAACAAGTTGTCTGGCAGAGAACGCCTCATTTCATGGCAAAAAGCCGCCATTATTATCTACGTTTTTGTGGAATGCAATGTGCAATCAAGTTGAAATAAATAAATATAGGTACGTATAGGTATATATATATATATATAATTAGAATATGGTTGAAAAAAAAAAAAAACATATTGCAGATACTATTAAGGAAAAAATATCAAATCGAGTACCTTTAAGGTCGATAGTATTTACAACGATTTAATGGTAAACAAAATTGAAATATAATCATAATAAGAATGCATAACTTACCAGTTTCTTCTGTCTTTCAAGTTTATTTACAAAGTCACTATATTCCTCGGGAAAATTGCATGGCAGTGGCAGCAAGCGCTTTTTGTAGTACCTTTTAAATTTTTTTTTTAATATTTGTTATTTTATGGCACCCGTTTGTAACTGACCAGTTGGACGATTTGGAGGATACTGAGTAACTAACGCTTAGCATCCATGATGCTTCAAAACAATACTAATCCCATCTCTTTCTTAAATTTTTTATCTAATCTGTCATTTTAAAACAGCACGTTGCACACTTAAAAATACCATGCTGCAAGTCGAACTCTCTTTTGTTCTTAAACGATGGTTTTTATTGTTATTAAGTATAACGTTACCAGCAAAGCTGCCGATCGTTCCTCGATAAGAAAAAAAAACCGGCCAAGAGCATGTCGGGCCACGCTCAGTGTAGGGTTCCGTAGTTGCTCATCCTTCACAATAAACTGCTGTTTTAAGCCCGAGTTTTAAGTTAAGAAAGATTTCAAGCTCTATAAAAAGGTCGTAAACGCCCTAGAAACTGATATAGTTTTCATTGAAAGTAATTATAAAGCCTCATTTACAAGAATTTTTCCGAATTTTTTTGACCCGTGGTTGAAAAGTTAAGGGGGGGGGGACACACTATTTTTTTGTTTTTGGAGCGAATATTACAATACTGCTGACTTTATCAAAAATAATGTTAGGAGACCCCAATTATTTTTACAAGACCTATTAAACGACACCCCACACACTAGTGTTGAAAAGAAAAAAAAATCACCCCCACTTTAGGTGTTCGAGAGGTACCCGAAATTTTTTTTTTTTAATTTATATTTTACCGTTCTGTCGGCGTTATACATACACATACTCATACCAAATTTCAGCTTTCTAGTACTAATGATCACGGAGCTAAGCCGCGGACGGACGGACGGACGGACGGACGGACAGACGGCCATGGCGAAACTATAAGGGTTCCTAGTTGACTACGGAACCCTAAAAACAGTATGAAAATTATAGTTATTTATTATTATTATTATTATATTAGATATTATTACTTTTTTATAAGCAGAACAATCACATCAAATTATCAACTAATTAACAACATCAGTGTAGGAGAAACATATAAAAAGCAAAGATAAAGTACTTATTATCTAATAACAACAACAAAAAACAAAAAGTCAAAACAAAACTAGTCTAAAAAAACACGGCAATACGTAAACATTCTGCCAACTCCGGTCATCTATAACGATCCTTCAACGTTCAGTTCCAAACCCTAACGCGATAGGGTTTAGAGTTAACTGCTATAAATAACCCTTACGCGTTAGGGTTTTAACCGTAACTGTGTAACTGTGTTGAGGTTGTAGTTAACTGTTATGATAGGGTAACCTTAACATAGGGTTACCAAATGAAAAGGTTACCTTATGTTATGGTTACCAAATTGTTAGGGTTACCTTATATTAGGCTTAACTTTAAAGAGGGGTTTTCCGGTCCCTGGCTGCACTCCGCGGTGTACCCGGCATTCCACGCAATTTTTTCGGGACTTTTTATCCCGAGGGTAAAAACGGGACCCTATTACCTACTGAGACTTCGCTGTCCGTCCGTCCGTCCGTCCGTCTGTCACCAGGCTGTATCTCAAGAATGGTGATAGCTAGACAGTTGAAATTTTCACAGATGATGTATTTCTATTGCCGCTATAACAAAAAATACTAAAAATAAAATAAAAGAAATATTTAAGGGAGGCTCCCATACAACAAACGGGTTGGTTGCGTTAACTTTGCACCTCATTTGTATGGGGCGCTATACATATCAGGTGCAAACTTAACTTAACCACTTAAGGATGAAAAGTGTTCGTACGGAACCCTCGGTGCGCGAGTCCGACTCGCACTTGACCGGTTTTTTTATTGACGTATGCATTGGCATATCAGTTTACATATTTGTTCCGAAATAGCCGCTGAAAATGATCGGGTATAAAGATATATACTGATTTAAATAAAAAATCGTTTTTGTACCATTCTGCCCCACCTGTGGGGTACTTTGATACATAGGGTGGGGCAGTTTGATGCTTGTTTAAAATTCACGAAGACTGATATACGGCAGTATAAGTGTAAGTCGGTAATCACGACCTTCTTTCCTTGTAGGTAGGATATGGAAATAAGTACGGCTGTTGATGCGAGTAATAACTGAAAGTTTAATCACAAAACACATTAGAACTTATGAATACCTCGATACATGTTTACAACGACGATGTAATGCCAAATACCTGAATCAACAACAAGTACAATCACTATTTGGTTTTACAGTGTCAATGGCGCGAGCCATTTCTATTTTTTTATATATAAAAAAAATGGCTACTGCCCATTGGGTCAATTTTGCCAGTGTCAAAGTTGACGAACGTTGTACGGTGAGTTGAGCTTTTTGTAAAGTGATAGCGATTTACAAAGAACCACGCGGGGTTACTAATGTGTTGCACAAAATTTATTGGCATATTTTCGTTTCGCATAGCAACCATTGGCACAATCATCATTTCGCACAATTGCTTTTTGCCTAAATTTCTTGGCATACTATCACTTCGCACATGTTTCTTTGGCAGAATAGTACATTGGCATAATGTCGATTAGAACAATACTCCTATGGTCCAATCATTGTGTCGCCGAAATTTATATGGCATAATATTCCGTTTGCATCCTTGAGTGTAATTATGTTATAGTAATGATGTAGAAAGCATTGATGTCATCCTAAATAATCAAGCTGATTATAGATACAATGGATTTTTTAAATGGTGCTAATTTAAGATTAGAATAGTTATTTAAGGAATAATCCTTTTTCTTTACTATTTTGCATGTCTTATACTTATATAAAATAAAAATGACAAGTTCTGTGTTTTTTAACCGTCCTACTCCTACTTTCCTCCTACGTCCTACTTTCGGTTTTGTGGGGGACGCAGTTTCAACCTAACCTAACCTAGTTTTCTGGCAGCGATTCGTTTCTGTGAGGCACGCAGTCAAGTTCGTAAGCCAAGTCGGACATGCGCGGCTCGCTCGCTTCGCTCGCTCCTTAGGGTCGCAGTTCAACCTAACACTCCTCCTCGCTTTGCTGGTCGTCGTACCTAACCTAAGCCAAGTCGGATCTGCCTTAAGGTGAAATTGGTAATGTTAGGAATTGTAAGCCAAGTCAGACATGCGCGGCTCGCTCGCTTCGCTCGCTCGTTAGGGTCGCAGTTCAACCTAACACTCTTCCTCGCTTTGCTGGTCGTCGTACCTAACCTAAGCCAAGTCGGATCTGCCTTAAGGTGAAATTGGTAATGTTAGGAATCGTAAGCCAAGTCGGACCTGCGTGGCTCGCTCGCTTCGCTCGCTCGTTAGGGTCGCAGTTCAACCTAACATTCCTCCTCGCTTCGCTCGTCGTCGTACCTAACCTAAGCCAAGTCGGATCTGCCTTAAGGTGAAATTGGTAATGTTAGGAATCGTAAGCCAAGTCGGAACTGCGCGGCTCGCTCGCTTCGCTCGCTCGTTAGGGTCGCAGTTCAACCTAACACTCCTCCTCGCTTCGCTCGTCGTCGTACCTAACCTAAGCCAAGTCGGACCTGCCTTACTTACCTGCCTTGCCTTCGTTTCTGTGAGGGACGCAGTTTCAACCTAACCTAACCTAATTTTCTGGCAGCGATTCGGTTCTGTGGGTATGCTATGGTACAATTATGCCGAAATAAATTCAGCGGAACTTATATTGTGCTACATAAAATTCTGCGAAATAAAAGTTGGCGATATTAGTATTCTGCTATTCAAAATTGTGCCAAATGAATACTATGCGACATAACAATTGTGGTAAGATATAATTATGCGATAGTATCATTCGGCTAAAAATTATTGTGCGAAAACGGTTATGCGAAATGTATTTTGGACAATAGAGATTGTGCAAGATAAGGGGTACCCAACCACGCGGTCTACCGGGCCTTGACCCAAGAAGGGCTATGTACGCTTTAAGTTGAATTCTTCATTAACTATTCACTCATACGGTAGTTCACTGCACAATAGACTATCAATACTACACATTGAACAACCAAAATGAATAAATAACGAATAACTAAACTTAAAGGCATGCGGCCATCTTAAGTCACAAACCGGAACCCCGGCGCGAGCCATGAGATTAAATAACATATCGTGCGACCTGTCGGCTCGGCAACGCCGCTGTCACTGTCCGCCTGCTCCCCTCCAATATCACGAAGCCGGCGCGCGCGCTGCGTTGGTTTGACCAAGGTCAAACCTACATCCCTCCTCTCCCGCCCCGCCTTAGGGAAGATAGTCTTCAGGAGTAGGACAGTACGGGATCATTTTTACTTGCGTGGAAAATATTTGATTCCTTCTTTTTGAAACCTGAATCTATGATATACAATAGATTTGAAATTTTCTTTTTTATTTTAAAAGGGCCCACTCTAATTGGATCCAGCTTGTTTAGGTTTAAGCGACTTGTGTTTTGAATGTATACCAAGTCTCCTTCTTGATATATTAAAGGCCTTTTATTCTGGTCATACAAAATTTTGTTCTGGTCATGAATTTTTTTAGAATTTAAAAATGCTATTTCTCTGTTTTCTCTCAAGTTTTCTAAGTTGTTTTTGTTCAATTCAAGAGGTACAAAAGATTTATCGATACCGTTTAAAAGATAACTAGGTGTAAATTTTGTTGTGCTATGTAAAGTGTTATTATAATTTTCAATGCATTGCTCGGTTATAGTGCTCCACGGTCGGTTTCTATTTTCTGAAATTTTACACCTTATTGAGTTTACTAAAGTTTGATTTGTACGTTCGTTTTGCCCGTTTGAGAAAGGGCAATCCACAGCTGTAAATATGTATTTTATGTTTTCTGATTTCAAAAAATTCTTGAATTGATTGGAATTTATACCGGAATATTGGTCTGTTAAAAGTAATTTTATTTTGTTTTGCTTATTTTTTTGTATTTTTTTAACTAGATTAATAAAATCTTTTGCCGTTTGAGTTTTTGATGTTAACGCGAAAGCATACTTAGTGAAATGATCTATTACTAAATGTAAGTATCTCTTTGGTGATCTATTACCTCCGAATCCTCCTATTGTATCCAGAGATACTATCTGAAACGGTTCCGTAGCTGGACCTAGTTGAGATAGGGGTTGAATAAAATTTCCGAATCGTGACTTATTTTTTATGCATGTGTCGCATGTTCGACATATGAGTTTTATATGTTTGTGCATGTTTTTAAAATAATATGTCAGTGTCAAAGTTAGGGTTAATTGTTTCACCCCTATGTGACTGTTACTGTGAATTGTTTTTATTAGGTTAATACCGAAATCCTCTGTAATCCAGATTTTCTTTATATTATTCATAGTTTTATAATAAATGTTATTTTCAGTTTCAAACGATTCATTTTCTGTGTATTCGTTTTTGGTTGTTCATTATTTCATCTAGCGATACAAAGTTTACTATTTTAATAGTAGATTCATTATTATTGTTATTTTCCAAAACTGGGTTCCGTGAAAGGCTATCTGCTTCTGTATTTTTTTTTCCGGGGTTGTATTTTATGGTAAAAGTGAAGTTTGATATAAAGTTTAGTATTGGTAAAAAATCTGGGTCCTAGCTTTTTTTTAATATTGAAATTTTCAAGGGGTTTATGGTCAGAGAAAATTGTGAATTTATGACCCATCAAGTAGTATTGCCAATATAATATTGACTCTTTTATAGCCAGACATTCTAGAAAAATGGCACGTTTATTTTTTTGTGACTGAGTAAATTTTTTTGAAAAGTAGAATACAGGCAGGAATCATCTTTTTGCGGTTGTTTTAAGATTGCTCCGACTCCTTCTTTAGACGCGTCTGTAAAAATATATATTGGGAGTGTCGGGTCGAAGATTGCTAGTATGGGATCTGAACTTAGATATTTTTTTATTTTAATGAAGCTTTCTTCGCACTTCTGAGACCACTCGAACTGTACATTTTTCCTAAGTAGGTTATGAAAGGGTTCTAAAAGTAATGATGCGTTCGGAATGTATTTTAAATAAAAGTTTATCTTGCCTAGAAGCTGTCTAATATTTTTTTGATTCTGTGGTATCGGAATTTTTTTTATTGCAACTAAATTGTCGTTTAAGGGTCGTATTAAATTTTCTCCTATTTCAGCTGCTCCTGGCACTACATGCGCCCTGGAAGCATCAGAGAGGCAGCGACTTATTCACCTGTACTATGTTAAGTCGGGTACCACGGATGAACAGGTGCGCACTCATCTAACTTCTATATGCAAGAGGGACGTTTGCACTGTGGAGACGCTAAGAGCGAAAGGGAATTATGCGTCATTTAAGTTGAGTGTCCCAGTAAAGTTTGCAGATAATGTGTTGGACCCCGCAAACTGGGCCGAAGATATTTGCATAAAGCCCTGGAAGCAAAACTTTCGAAGCTTTCACAACAAAAGTAACAACAAAAGTAGCAACAAAGAGTAAATCGAACTATACATTAAGTGCGTACTACCAGAACGTTAGACTTGCGTAGCAAGTTACTGGAATGGAGGACTAACTCAACCCTGGCATCGGACGATTTGCACTTAATAGCGGCAACGGAAACTTATCTTAACGAATCAGTGGAGGACGCGGAGTTGTGCGTCGGAGAGTGGAAGGTGTTGCGGCGCGACCGCGCGGACGGGCGGGACGGCGGCGGCGTGCTGCTGGCGGCACGCCCGCCAGTTCTCCTGGAGCGTATGACCCAATATGAAACACCATATGGAGAGGATCTATGGGCACGATTCCAAGTTGATGGCCAGTATATTTATGTGTGCGTTGTCTATATACCGCCGAATGTTGATGACATTGTTTATTCGAATTGGTTTGATAGTGTTGAAATTGTCAGTGAAAAATTGTGTAGCATGAAAATGTTAATTTTAGGCGATTTAAACTATCATAGTGCTAGTAGTAATACACTTGTACTTTATGATTATTTTTTATGTAAATGCGATTTGAGCCAATATAATAAGGTAGTAAACAAAAATGAGAGAATCCTAGATGCGGTACTTACGAGTCCAGAGTTGATCGATGGAGTGTGGGTTCGTGGAGCGGAACCAGGAGACGAACTGTCAGTTATCGATGGGCATCACCCGCCTTTATTTATCGATGTTGAGTACAAACTACATAAAACAGCTACCGTTGTGGCACCATCAAATGCCCAGTCGGATCGAGACTGGGATTTCAAAAAAGGGGACTACGAGATGTTGTATAACAGAGTACAAAATATGGATTGGGATGAATTAAAAAACGTGTTGGAACCAAATAAAGCCGTAGAAATATTTTATACAAGTATGTACAATGTTTTTAACACCTGCATTCCAAAAAAACCCGAAGAAAGAACCCAGTTAGAGTATATCCAGTTTATTATACTAAGCAAATAATTTCAGATCTAAAGCATAAATCAGAACTACATCGTTTATGGAAAAAAAGTAGGGACAGTAAATTAGGGGACGAATTTAAACATATGCGGGCAAAATTAAAAAAAGATATAAAAAATGCCTTTGATGACTACGTAAAAGACGTGTCCAATCGTTTATGTTGTCATCCGGCTAAATTTTGGGAGTACGTCAACAGCCTAAGATGCCGGGGAGGGATAGAGACTAAGATGAATTACGGCGATAAAGAATGCCATGGAGTGGATATGGCGGCTGCTTTTGCGGAGCATTTTCAGTCGGTGTTTCTGTCCGATGTCCCGCAACTGGACCCAGCCGTTGCAGACGCGACTAGCGGAGTCGA
Source organism: Apotomis capreana (assembly GCA_947623375.1). Taxonomy (NCBI): domain Eukaryota; kingdom Metazoa; phylum Arthropoda; class Insecta; order Lepidoptera; family Tortricidae; genus Apotomis; species Apotomis capreana. The sequence continues at coordinate 5,602,794 of OX392499.1, forward strand.
TTCGCGGCGCGTTGAGGTGCAAAGTTTTAGTTTAGCCGAGATACGACGAGCTATAAAAAAACTAAGAGCAAACACAGCTGCGGGTCCAGACGCTATTTCGCCATACGTCATTAAAGGATGTATAGAGTATTTACTAGAACCTATAGCGTACATATTTAATTTAATATTATCAGCAGGTGTATATCCAACGATTTGGAAACTGTCTAGAGTGACTCCAATTCCAAAAACAGGGTCAAAACTTCAAGCAGAAAATTATCGTCCAGTAGCGATTCTGTGCTCATTGGCTAAGGTCTTTGAAATGTCACTGCATGATCGCATTTTGCCTCAATGCTTGCCATACATCACCCCCGCACAACACGCTTTCCTGCCGAAACGATCAGTGACCACTAATCTCGTGGAACTTGTTACCTTAATAACAAAAGAATTGGACAATAAGAAACAGGTCGACGTAGTCTACTTGGATTTCCAAAAAGCGTTTGACAGAGTGGACAATGATATCCTTCTAAGAAAGCTGAGCGGTATGGGTTTTGTACCAGGGTTGCTCACTGTATTCTCGAGCTACTTAGCTGAGAGAAAACAATTTGTAAAATATGGTCCATATTATTCGGAACCATATTGCACTCTCTCGGGAATAAGTCAGGGATCAAATTTAGGGCCTCTACTTTTTAATATTTTAATAAATGACCTGCCGGAGCTAGTTCAACATTCAAAAGTATTGATGTTTGCTGATGACGTAAAACTAGTCAAAGTAATTAATAATATTGACGATTGCATGGCTTTACAGGCCGACATCAACACACTTTATGATTGGAGTATGCTGAATAGGCTATATTTTAATATTAAAAAGTGTGAAACGATGAGCTTCACCCGATCGAGGCATCCGTACAATCACCAATATAGTCTGGACAGTACGGCAATAGATAAAGTGACACAAGTTCGTGACCTTGGCGTGTACTTCGACCCCCAACTCACCTTCAGAGACCATATTATTAAAATGGCCAAGAAATCAGCGCAAAAGTTAGGGTTCGTGATAAGGAATTCGCAAAACCTCACGACGAATGCTTTTCGAATTCTCTACGCGGCCTTAGTGAGGAGCGTGCTCGAAGCAAATGCATCGGTCTGGAATCCCCACGAAGCTAAATACACCTTAATGCTCGAAAAGGTCCAAAAGAAGTTCTTAAGGTGTCTATATAAAAAGGAATATACCTATTACCCATATCTCTATCCAACATTGTTTCTTTTAGGGGTACTAGGATATGAATCTTTGGAAGTGAGGCGATACCTGGCAGTGGCCAAATTTGCGTTGGGCATCATTAATGGTAAGGTTGATTGCACGGGGTTGGTTGAGAAAGTAGTTCGGCTATATGCGCCCAGCGCGCGATCACGATTGCGGCGCACTCCCCTGCTGGCGGTGCCGAGAGCACGCACTGCGCTACTGAAGCATGCGCCGATCTCGAGCGCGCTCTCCATCATCAACTCGGTACTCGACGTGGCCCCGCACTGCGATATATTTTCTACTAGCTTTGCGAATCTACTAGTGGAGTGCAGAAAATATCTCGAACGGCGGTAAACTCAATGTTTGTATTTGTATTCAGTATTTTTCTTTTATAAATTGTTTTACTGTGCACTAAAGTTTAGTTACTATTTTCTTTCTTTTTTTTTTTTTTTTTGTTTCTAATTTTTTACTAATAACTTTTAAGGATATATATAATGCTTGTTGTTTAATTTTAAGTTAAGATCTGTAACGCCTTGGCAATTAGCTGTAAGTTGCAGATATGTAATTATTATAAAAAAAAAAAAAAAAAAAAAATGAATGAATGAATGAATGATTTATTGCGTGTATGGTAATTCAGGTTTACAATAAGCAGATGTTATTACATAAAACAGTTTCACCGAACCCTACCTTTGCAGGTGTGCACGCTTAAAATTATACAGTATAAAACCATAATAATATTAATAAGATTACAAAATGATTAGTTAACTATTACAAAATGACCTTCATATATTGGAATAACATGTCAAATATAAATAAAATACAATATCAATGTCAATATATTCATACAAATTATAAGTTATAATGTAAGCTCCATATATTCTTTTAAGTTATAAAAGCATTTGTCCGCGATCCAGCACTTAACTACTTGCTTAAATCTATTGCCATTAATTTGTTTGAAGCTGTCTGGTAATTTATTATAAATGTCGATACACATTACGTAACAGTTTTTCGAGGTAAGTTTTAGTCTGGTACGAGGCTTGTAAAGTTTATGTGCATATTGTTGCCGTACTGTTCTGGAGGACATAGCCTGAACATCTTCAAACAAATGTTTGTGTTTATGTACAAATAAACAAACCTCCAGAATGTATATACTGTATATACTCGTAGTTAGAATGCGATGTTTAAGAAAGTATGGTCGGCACGATTCATCTCTTTTAAGTCCAAATATTGCTCTTATGCATCGCTTCTGAATTAAAAACAAATCTGTGATATCTGTTGAATTTCCCCATATCACAACACCATATCGCAATGCCGAATCAATGTATCCGTTATAAGCTGTAATAGCGGCTTGCAAGGACACGACCTGCCGGACCTTTCTTAGAGCATACACAAACTTGTTTATTTTGGAGCACAAGTCATTAATATGTGTCTTCCAATTACAATGACAATCTATTGTTATACCTAAAAATGTTGTGTGTGACACTTCTTCGATGGTATCATCACCATATTTAACAATTAATGACTGCGTTTTGCTTTGAGAGGAACATAACTGCATAAATTTAGTTTTAGTTATATTTACTTTTAGATTATTTGATGTCAGCCATTTTATGGTTTGAGCTAATGTCGTGTTTATGTTATCATTATAAGTAGACAAGTCTTGCCCTCCTACGATAATGGTAGTATCGTCTGCAAACAAAACACAATCATCAGAAAGCACACTTGGGAGGTCATTTATGTAAACTAAAAACAGCAGAGATACACAACTGATTCCTTTGCAAAAGAACATTTCTTTAGGTTTTATTTGAAACCCGCATTTTTGAGAGCTGTAAGGGTTTTATCAATATGACTTAAGTGGTCTGTAATGTTCTTCGAAAAAATCAGGATGTCATCTATATAATTTATGGCAAATGCATTCAGATCATTTTTAGAGATTACGTCACTCAGTATTCTCTGGAATATTGCCGGGGCTGATTTAAGACCGAAAGGTAAACATGACCATTGCCAGTGGCCATTATGTGTAATAAATGCCGTCTTTTGTTTATCCTTGTCTCTAATTGGGATCGACCAAAACGCCGAATTTATGTCGAGTTTCGTGAAAACCGAGCAATCTCGTGCTAAGAGTACTAAGTCATCGATTATAGGAAATGGATAGCATTCGGGAACAACTATTTTGTTGAGTTCACTGTGGTCAATACACAACCGTGATTTTTTCCCTTCTTCCTTCTTAAAAACAAGAGTTACTGGAGAAGCGTATGGACTGGTGGAATGTTCGATTAGACCAGCTTTTAGTAAAGATTTTATTTGTGTATCGATTTCCTCTTTATCTTGCAACGAGCACTTGTAGGGTTTCCTAGCGATGTATTTATTTTTGGTAAGTTTCACCGTTACTTCGTAGTTTTTTAACGTGCCGATATCGTACTTATGTTCAGCAAAAGCTGTTTTATGGTTATCTAATAGGCGATCCAAAGAAGTTTTGCTATTAGTTTTTACATTTATAGTTGTAGTATTTATTTTATTTTGCTCGTGTAATTTAAAATTTTCGTCATGTTTTTGAGAAATTTTCAGGTTTTCATCCTGACATAGCTTAAATTTTTTAATGGCATCTAACCCTAAAAGGATATCATCCTGAAATGATTCGCTTTTTATTACAAAAAAAGGCCAATTTTTAGAAATATCAAAAATTTTTAGGGGTATTATAATTAAACCCAACGTTTCTGTGACACCTGAAACAGTATTTATTTTTTTAGCCCCACTTATATTTTTATTTAATTTTAATCTTTTAACAGTGGTATAATTAATTACTGAGATATTGGCTCCAGAATCATAAAGCGCAATAACGGGGTTATTGTTTACTAGGACTTTTAATTTAATAAGTGGGGTAGTTATTCGTTTTTTGATTCATTACTTGATGAAATACTATCTTGAACTTCTAAGTTATTTACCATTTTAATTTTGTCATTTTTGAAATTTTCTTTATGGCTTGGTTGTTTATTGCGACAAAGGTTTTCAGGATGGAATCTGTTTGGGAAACCTCTATCTTTGCAGTACGAGCAAGGTTTGTACTCTGATTTATTTGGTAATTTATTTTGAGATTTATTTTCAATTACGTATGAATTTTTGTTTTTGTTATTATTGCTCGTAGATGAATTTTCTAATTGTCGAATACATGACATCAATTGATCAATTGAGTTTATATCCCTTTTATTGATTCGTGTCCTTATTTGCGATGGTAAACCCAATACAATAAAGTTTATTTGGCTATTTTGGGTTAATTCAGGATCCGCGTCCAAGAGTAAGTTTACCTTTTTGAGCGCATAATCTAACAGTGGCCCACTAATATAGCGAAAAGTGTAGGCATAATTTATTTCGGCCCAACTCATCTCTGCAAATGTATCAAGAAAAGAGTTTTGCCAAAATTCCCACGGACGTGAGATTGTATGTGTCTTTAGAAAAGCAAGAAACCAATCAAGGGCCGGTCCTTCTAAAAAAAGTCTTAACATTTCTGGAAAACGTGTGTTTTTTATTTTTAAACGGTTGCATTCTTGTACAAAAAGGTTTAGAAATACCTTCGCGTTTTGATTTTTTCCCGAGAATTTATCTAGAATCATATCTTTTACCACTGAATGTATGGATTTGTTTTCAACCGGTTCTGAATGGGAAATTTTAGGTAAGGCGGGGTTAGGATTGTCAGAGGTCGGTGCCTCGTCCAGATATGTACCTCCGAAACATACGTTACCCTCCTCGTCTAGGTACTGATTTTTCAACTCGTTCGTCAGCGATACCCATATATTACGGAATTTTCCTCGGGTCTTCATGCTCTTGACTACATTTTTTACAACACTCGTGTCGAATAGTTTCGGGTGATCCTCCTTACGTTGATACTCCTTAGGAAATAGAAATATAGTGTCCTCGCCTTCTAATTGTATGGTGAGCACCTTCACGATCGTAGTTTTTGCGTCCAGGGAATCCGACACAAAGTGAAATTTCGCCCGTGGTGACGTCATGATTTGTTGTTGATTTGTAAGTCGGTAATCACGACCTTCTTTCCTTGTAGGTAGGATATGGAAATAAGTACGGCTGTTGATGCGAGTAATAACTGAAAGTTTAATCACAAAACACATTAGAACTTATGAATACCTCGATACATGTTTACGAGTACAACGACGATGTAATGCCAAATACCTGAATCAACAACAAGTACAATCACTATTTGGTTTCACTGTGTCAATGGCGCGAGCCATGAGATTAAATAACATATCGTGCGACCTGTCGGCTCGGCAACGCCGCTGTCACTGTCCGCCTGCTCCCCTCCAATATCACGAAGCCGGCGCGCGCGCTGCGTTGGTTTGACCAAGGTCAAACCTACATAAGTAATTTTTTTACTTAAAGTTATCAAATAAAAACCATCTTATTAATTGAGATATCAAATACACTGTGTACATAAGGTGTAAACATTATTTATAATCAGTCTCTCCAGTTCCTTAAAGAAAGCATGTGGCGATGACGATCCTGAATGTGATGATCACAATGGTCCTGCACGTGTGGATGATGTTCCAGTGGCCTCGATTTTTATCCTGAAATTTTCTATGCGATGGTTGTAAGATTGAAGCTATAATTTCATATTTGTCGGCCGCTTTGCGAATTGACAAAGTCTTCGACAGTACTTCTCGTATAGCATCTTGAATGTTTTCTTCACTGATATTTTTTTTACGTCTTAGTTTTGTAGGTACAGACCATTTTCTAAAAACTGTACTATTTTCCATATAAATCGTTTAAGCTGTCCGTATCAGCTTGGCCTATGATTCGTAAAGTATTTTGTATGTACAGGCGATTTCGGGATTCTCGTTGTAGAGGTCGCATTTCTCAACGAATTCTCATGAAATTTTGTGAGAAATTACAGAATTTAGTTTCCCGATTTTTTTTTAATGGCGAAGATATAGGGATAGAAAATCTAAAAAATTACAAATGTCGAACATTCCGCAAACTGTCGAGGTTTACAGCTCGCTTAGCTATAAGTGCTGTTACTTGTTATTACGTAGCATTTGACCATATATCAGCCTCATCATCTTCAAGGCACGAGCAATCTACGAAGCTTTATAGACCTTTTTTATTATTTCCCTAAAATTATTTCATCTTTAAAAACCCGTTAAATACGCCCCTAATGGCGCCGCCTGAATTCGCGATGGTTTAACGACAATATGATAATGACTACACATCTAGAAGGCCGGGGCTAAATTCGACGTAACTAACGACATCATTTATATTTGTGATATCGCCACAATAAGTCTATGCGATGTTATATTTTATTCACACTGTTCACAGTGACAGTCATGAGATATACTTTCTCATTGAGATATTCAATTGTGTTAGGTGTACCATTATTGAGTTATGACACAGGGGATGCATGCTCTGGAAAAAATATTTTCGTTATTATTTACCATATGGTTAATAATAACTATTATTAACAAATCTGTTTTAAATCAGCTTTGTTTCAAAACCACTTGGTCTCCTCTTTAATTAAATTACTTACTATAAATTCCAACTTCAGGCATGTTCCCTATTGGTGCGCCTTCTAGGCGTTGCCTCGCCTAGAAGGCTGCACTGACCTGCCTTTGTCTTGTCATTATGGTGGACTAAAAAGGCCTAGAAATTGCTAAACTCGCAATGTGAAGTCGAATCCGGGCTCTCGAAGGCTGCACTGGCCGCCCGCGCCTGCCTTTGTCATTATGGGGCTCTAAATCTTCCCGCTCCTCTTTCCTTCTATAAGCTATTTAAATTAAATAGTAAGCTAAAAAAGGAGTTCCAATGAGACGTGAAAATTATGTGTTACTTTGCAGACGGGAAAGGTTAAAGAACTAGGATATCGAGTAATTTCTTGATTTCGACATATTTAATATCACAATTTTTCAAGTAACTTTTTTGGTATTTTGCATCTTATAATTTTTGCTCGTATACCTACGCAATAAGGAAACATAAAATAAACTGGTTATTTCTGATAAAAATTATACATAGTATTGGATTTCAACAGAAAATTTAACGTACTTATATACACAGAAAAAAAAAGCATCTACAATCCGTTCAAAGCTTGTAAGTTCACGTGTGTCTCGAGTTATCGCCTAATTACTGTCATTCACGAATATTACGTTATAATGGAAGAAACGAAACTAACGATTAAGTTTCTACTCTGGGTGCAGAGTAAAAACTTAATTCTTGAAGTTTTCTTTTTGGCCCTTTGGTTGACTGGTATAGAATGCCATTTGGCATTAAGTTCACTTTACTGACTTTTGTTTTGTGCAATAAAGTTAAAATAAATAAATAAGATTGAAATAGATGCTTTGGTAGCATAAATTACTCCGTTACCATAATATTACATTACCCCAACCTTAATCAACCAAAACAAAAAACACTCCTTAAAGGGATGCATAAAGTACTCGTATTGACATCATTTAAACGAATCATTCTCTGTAAGCGGAAATACGCTATTATCTTCAAATCATCAAAGGCAAGTGGTAAACAATGCATCGTTTATCGCTTTCTCGGATAGGTTTCCAGTAACGCGGTAGTTTAGTGACCCAATTAGCACCCAGGGTTACCCTATAGCAGTAGGTATAGAAACAAACACTCCATTATTTAAGTAAGAAATTACCTATCCTTGAATTGCGTATTTGCCGCTTACATTATAATACTCTTATCAATAAGGATGTAATTATCTTCAAAGCATTGTCAAAGGCAAGTGGGTAAACAATGCATCGTTCATCGCTTTCTCGGCTAGATTTTCGGTAATGCGGTAAATTAGTGACACAATTAGCGCCCTGGTAGCTATAGCAGTATAGCAACAAACACTACATTATTTAAATCAGGCTAATTTATGATAGTATTTAAATGATGGCAAACACGCAATTATCTTCAAAGCATTGTCAAAGGCCAGCAAACAATGCATCAAAGGTAAACAATGCATCGTTCAGCGCTTTTTTGGATAGGTTTTCGGTAATGCGGTAGTTTAGTGACCCAATCAGCGCCCTGGTCATCCTATAGCAGTATACCAACAAACAAATATTTATGAAAGGATTTGAGCATTAAAATGATTCATACGCTTTAAGCCACAAACAGGCAATTATCTTCAAAGCGTTGTCAAAGGCAAACGGGTAAACAGTGCACCGTAAAGAGATGTCTTGGATAGGTTTCCGGTAATGCTGTGTTCGGTGACGAGGGCAAAACACAAGTGACTTGAAACTAGTTGAAACGGTACGATGCGATTCCGTCGACGTGAATTTTATAGTACATTACTAGAGGCCGGGAAAATGGGGATTGCCTGCCGTATAAGTATAGCCTCGCAATGCTCAGCCTGCTAGGGATCGAGGCTGGTAATCCTTTTTCATACCGATGTATGCAAAATAATTTTCTCAAATATACAGTGATATAAAGACAAAAAATAAAATAGGATAATGACAACAAACAACAAATTTCAAAAATCTCTTATTGTTAACTGTGTAATAATAGTAACAATGTGTAATTGAAATAAATAAATGTTCACAATATTTCATAGAAAGAGTAAAACAGCTATAAAAAAAATATCATAAAAAATATATCAGACAACCTCACACAAATCGATCTAGTTCCAAATTATGCTCAAGAAGGTTTGTGTAATGGGTACTAGGCGACCATATACATACTTGTATACAGATAAATGTATACTTAAATACATAGAACAACCATGACCCAAGCACAAATATTCGAGTTCATCACACAAATATTTGCCCTAGCCGGGATTCGAACCCTAGCTATAAAACAACACAAAAGCGTTTCTCGAGAATTAAATATGAACAGGTACCTAAATTTATTTTATAGCCGTAAATATCTAATGCGATTGTATAGACAGAGTCTCTACAAATATTTCTAATTACTTTTTTCAATTAAAGCGATGCAAATTCAAGCAATGACACAAAAAAAAACAATTAACAAGCTAGCACAAACAGCCATTAAATCTAGTAAGTAGCTGTTAGAATCAGAGATGGGCGCTCATGGGTAAATACCCGGTAAATACTGGGTATTTACCCAATCTACCGGGTATTTACCCATTTATACCCAAATTAGTGGGTATAAACTATCTATCATCAAATCTTTGGAAATAAGTAAATAGTTTAATGTGATATTCAACTAAAAGGTCGTTTCTTATAAATGTATGTTTATTAAGTGTAAAATTTATGAGTAAAAAGGTAATTAAGTTAAGCTAATGAAGCGTCTTACATTATTTCACGTATAAAACTTATGTTGTATTCGTTTTTAATGGAATTTAGTAAATAGTATTACCTACATATTATAAGGTTGTATAAATTTAGAAACGTATTAACATACAATCGATTTACCATCACCAATATATATTTTTTAAATACTCAAGATTTACTTAAAATTATATCGTAGATTTCAATAATTAAGCGAAATATTATTAAGGTTACTTCAGATTCAGACTTTCAGATTCTTCAGTATTTTCTAATAACCAATCAGAGTGCGGTTACAGGTACCGTCACTAGATAACGGGGCAACCCTACAGACGCGGTCAGTTATTGTTTATCAACCACAAGGTTACGACTCCTGTACCTTCCTCCATCCACCGACTATGTAGACAGCTAGTGACAACATCAGAAGCTAGTCCACACTCCACACTGCGATCCAAGTACCAAGCCGAAGATCGGGCGGAGATCTTTGCAGCGTAACTGTAGCGCCAGTTTATTGCGAACCCGACAACGAACGATGACCTCCGATGGCGTGAAGCCTACGGCACTTTGCGGAGCCATTACGAGCGGCGGAAGACCCGGTCTTTTTCTCGGTCAGTCAGGTGCAGAAAGCCCTCCAACGATGCGACCCAAAGAAAGCCCCGGGCGCCGATGCGATCCCTAACTCAGCACTCCGTCACTTGTCACAGTACACCATCGTGGCAGTGACGCACCTCTACAATGGGATCCTGCGCTCGGGCCACTTTCCTCAGACATGGAAGCTTGGACGGGTAGTCACGCTTCCCAAACCTGGCAAAGACCGAAAAAGACCGAAGAGTTATAGGACGATAACTCTGCTTAGCACCCTCTTCAAGGCCCCACATGGGGAAACTCCTTCCACACATAGAGCCCGAGCCAGAACAGTTCGGGTTCGAACGACGCTTCAGCTCACGCGCGTGCTGCACTTCATGGCCGAGTCAATAAACAGAAAGGAGCGCAGTGGCCGTCATACTGGACATGGAGGAGGCGTTTGACAGAGTATGGCACAAGGGGCTGCTGTACAAACTGTCAAACGCCACCGCCCCCCGCCACATAATAGAAGCCGTCCGGTCGTTCCTGCTAGAGCCCCGATTCCAGGTTGCAGTGGAACAAGCTGTCTCCGCTAAACGCCCAATCCGCGTGGGAGTTCCCCAAGGTTGCTGCCTCTCACCTGCCTGCTAAATAAAAGGGCTGCCAGTAGAATATTTTCCATTATTCAGCCACAAGTCTGAAATTATACAAAAATGATTGCCAGGATACAAAAAGTGTGTAGACGGCTAAGAGTTTTCTAGCTTGAAATAATTGATGTATCCAATTATACAAGACGGTCCTTCTAGCTTGAAATAATTGATGTATCCAATTATACAAGACGGTCCAGGATACAAAGAGGATACAATCAGCGGTCCAATTATACAGTTTTTGTATCCAATTATACGATCTGGCAGCCCTCTATGCAGTCTACACCGACGACATCCCAGTCGTCGGAGACGTCAAGTTGGGTCTGTTCGCAAACGACGCTTACTACACCTCATCCATCAGCCCGGCCCATGCTGTGTGGAAAATGCAGGCCCAACTTGACGCCTTCCCAAAAGGGCTGAATAACTGGAGACTGTCGGTGAATATCGCCAGAACCCAGGCGATAATCACCGGGAAGAAGAAGACGCCGCAGCCACTACGCATGTCCGGCCAGGAGGTGCAGTGGCAACACACAGTGAGGTACCTGGGCGTCACCATCGACAGGAACCTCACTATGAAACAACACGTGGTGGAAGTGGTCACCAAAGCCAAGACCGCCCGAACACTCCTGAGGCCAGTACTCACAAGCAGCCTGCCAATCCGCATCCGCACAAAGCTGGGGATTTACAACGGGGAGGTCCAGACTCACGTACGCAGCTCTGGCGTGGTACGCCATACGTGGCTGCCACCAACAGGGACAAAATCCGAGCGCAAAAAAACCTGGCACTTAGAATAACTAAATTCCCACAGTGCGGAACGACCATCTCCGTAAGGCACTGGGATGGGAAAACATAGATAAATTCATCAGACGACTGGCAATCAGGATGTTCTGCCAGGCCGATGAATCCCGCCACGTGCTGCTCCGAGGTATAGCGCCACTGCACGGACACACGCCCGCGGCCACTCCCAAGAGAATTGCTGCCACAGACTTAACAAGACGTCTCAAGACAAGCTGCGAAGAGACCAGCTGCAAGATGCAATGCAGACAAGAAAAACATAAAAAAACAGACAAGGCCTTCGAGCAGTCAACTGACGCCACAAATCGACTACCAAAGCCCAGCCCGTCATTACGGGCTGCGATAAATGTAATCTCATTGCGTGACACACAGAAAAGGCACCCCTACACTCCAGAATGGAGAGTGTGTGATGAAATGTAGTATCGAACGGCTGATGATAACTCGTTCATATTCTCACATATTTTTTATTAAACTACCGTATCCTCGTTTTCCTATTAAATTATATCCACAGATATAAACAGGTAAGTACACGGTAGATTGAGTAAATACTGTAAATTTAGGTATGTATGGTACTTACCTACCGGCCATTTCTAGACCCTGGAGGCCATTCTAGACCAGAGGTACATGGCAAGACATTCAAAGAACCCGAACACGATGGGATTCTGTTAAATAATTGAGATTTTTTCTCAATCAAGTACCGGGAAGAGAGTGAAATTGAACTTACAAGATTTGATACTAGGCATACTGACAAGCATACAGCCTAATACCTCATAAAAACATGATGTTAGTGGTGATAATAGCTATTTTGTAACATTTCTACACACCCCTAATTTAATATTTTCAATAAATAGAGTACAAATAGTTTATACCCACCAAATCGGGTAGAAACGGGTAAATACCCGGTAGATTGGGTAAATACCGGGTAAATACCCGATAAATACCTTGGGTATTTTTTACCCACCGCCCATCTCTGGTTAGAATGTCTACAAGTCTTATTTCTTGGAAAATGCATTCAATCATTCCTTCTAGAAATACATTAAGGCTTGGGTTTAAACGCCTACCAAATATGATTAAACGCCTACCAAATATATTGATAAATTACTACCAATAAATTCTTAATGCTCACCAAAACGGATGAATGCTCACCAAATAGTGTACCCCAAACTATTCTATAAATAAAGCAAATAATTCTTTTTCTTACATCCTATAAAAATATATGCACACCTAAAAAGTTAATTTCAGACCAAATAATCTAGATTACTGTTAAATGGATGTCACCAATATTTTATATTATTACTTCCATTTTAGTCATTTTGCTGAGGCAAAAAACTAAATGCTCACCAAAATGGCTTTTTTCATCAAAATTTCAAATTGGTGCTAGGCGGCTAAAACTCGGTATCGGGGGGCTCTCGGGGCTCAAAAATATGAATCTGAAATCTTGTCCGAAAATTCGGTCAAATTCGGAAAATATCGAAAAAAAACGATTCGAAAGTTCAAATTGGTGCTAGGCGGCTAAAACTCGGTATCAAGGGGCTCTCGGGGCTCAAAAATATGAATCTGAAATCTTGTCCGAAAATTCGGTCAAACTCGGAAAATATCGAAAAAAAAGCGATTCAAAATTTCAAATTGGTGCTAGGCGGCTAAAACTCGGTATCAGGGGGCTCTCGGGGCTCAAAAATACGAATCTGAAATCTTGTCCGAAAATTCGGTCAAATTCGGAAAATATCGAAAAAAAAAGATTCAAAATTTCAAATTGGTGCTAGGCGGCTAAAACTCGGTATCGGGGGGCTCTCGGGGCTCATAAATATGAATCTGAAATCTTGTCCGAAAATTCGGTCAAATTCGGAAAATATCGAAAAAAAAAACGATTTGTATGGAGAAAATTTCAAATTGATATAGCATAGCTAATAATGACTACCGCACATTATGGAGCGTTTTTTAGGGATATAAAAAAAAAACTAACCTAACCTAACCCGGCCGAGTCGGATCTGCTCTGAAAGGTGATCAGGATTAGATGGTTACCTAGCTGAAACACTAATTTATGAAAACAATATTTGGTGAGCAAAACATCCATTTTGGTGAGCAAAACATCCATTTTGGGAAGCAAAAAGATATTTTTGTTAATCATTTTGATGTTTTATGAAAACAATATTTGGTGAGCAAAATAGTAGTTTTTGATGCAAGTGTGGAAAGTATGTCATTTTGAACGAGTCCCGAGGAGTCTTGGCCTGAGCCGGAAGGCGAGGGTCAAGACTCAGGACGAGTTAAAATGACACTTCCACATGTGTACCAAACAACGTTTTTTAATACATTTGCGAACAATTGCAATAATACAAATTAAAACAGTAATTGAAAGGGGCAATTATATTTATTTCTGTCTGATAAAAATTAAGAGTACCTACAATTTTAGAGCAATTGTGAAGGGTCGCATTTAAGGCCTTTGCTGGTAAGTTTAAAGTTTTATTCAAATTGTTAATAATTCTCTTTTTCTCGTTTCCAGCCAATAAAATGTTCATAGACGGCAATGTAATTTTTCTTTCGATTTTGCGGGTAAGATACTCTCATTTGCAATTTTTGCCTTGGCTCGTATATAGGGCGGTGTTAAATCTATCCCATCAAAAACATAAATGTAAAATGAGAGCCAAGTTCAATATCGCGTGCACTTCGCCGACAAAAGAATTGAGATCTGCAAGGGCGCCAAGTTCTTTGCCCTAAAATTTTTAGATACAAGGACATGCGACATACTCAATGCATTTATTTTACTTGGGGAGTAATTCAATATCAAGATTTGACTTGGCTAGTTTTCACAAACTAACTAAATTTTATAAAAGTAACATAGTCATAGTCATAGTTCATTATCAAGCTAACAGTATAAGTAACAAGACGAACACTAACTTGCGTACTTACCTTTACGAAAATAGGTTAATGATTTGATTGATTTTGATTTATAATATAAATTTATATTTTAAAACTAGCCAAGTCACGTCTTGATATTGAATTACACCCCAAGTAAAATAAATGCATTGAGTATGTCGCATGTCCTTGTATCTAAAAATTTTAGGGCAAAGAACTTGGCGCCCTTGCAGATCTCAATTCTTTTGTCGGCGAAGTGCACGCGATATTGAACTTGGCTCTCATTTTACATTTATGTTTTTGATGGGATATCATTACTTTTTGTACAGAAATTATTATGATGTGTAAATTACTTAATTATTATTTGTTAATTAGTTCTGTGTGCTATTCTAGTACATCTTTTGAAAGTTTTGAACAAACAAAGAATTTTCCAAAACGGTTAGTACGTATTGGATTTTTATGTGCATGTATGTGTAAGTGTGTGCGTGTGAGTGTATATGCTATTCTAGTATATCTTTCAAACAAAAAAAGAATTTTCCAAATCGGTTTATAAATGACAGAGTTCTGAGGCAACAACCATCAATAATAATAATAATAAAAAAACATAAAAAAATCACTGTTTTAGATTTTTATATGTATACACACACAATTACTAAGCTGGATGCCAAATTTCACCTTTCTAGGTCACCTGGAAGTGGGTTAGGTTTTTGATTACTAGTCAGTCAGTCAGTCAGTCAGTCAGTCAGTCAGTCAGTGACAAAAATACCGTTTTTTGGACTTTAATATCTCAATAACTATTTAACCTATATTAATGAAATTTGGGGTTCTACTTGTTCTAAGGGATCTTAATACATAAGCCAAATTTCAATTTTTTATGTTAAATAGATTTGGAGTTATTGGGGGGTCAAAAGTGGCTCCAAACGGTTCGTGTAATATAACACACGGCTGCTGCTCGCCAGTTCCTGCGGTGAACTTGGCTGGACACGCTGCCGCGTGTCTCGATTCTGATAACATCAGAATCCATCATTTTCTATCAAAAACTCTTATTTTATAAATCTTACGTGTCAATCACACATAATTAAAACAATCTTGAATGAAAAAGAAAGTTTTACTTTTAATTGTAATATTTTTTTTCAAGATGGCGTCGGCTGTCATCATTCAGCCAAATCAAAAGAAATAGTTTTAATATTTCAGAAGAGATATGATAATGTTACACAGTAATTTAATATGTGTATGTGCCTATGTTATGTATGAATATTATATGATATATTTATGTGATTAATTGATTTTAATTAATTCCAAACAATAAACATCGTGAATCTGTTTTTAGTTCTTTACATTTCATATAATTGTAAATAAATATATTATTTAATAAGTACACAAAAATAGCGATTATTCATAATTACTTATTATGAATTTCTAAAGCAGCGCGTGGGTCACGCTTAATACTGTATTTTCTAATCTGTGACAATAGTTTTCTTTTTATTTTTTTTAGGTCACGCATAATACTCATTTGCTTATTGAATAATAGTCACTCAGACAACTTATTAAAACCGTGTTTGAACATTTTTAATAACCCATTGATAGATCCAATATGCAATTTAAATATTTTAAGCATAATTATAAGATATACACTTGCAGTGCTGTATGACGTAATAAATAAAGTCGGAAAGTAATTGACCTTTGTTTGGATGTATGAGACATGACGTGTTAGTACAACAGAAAATTAATTAAAAAAATTTGAAAAGTAAAAAGCACTAGTTCGAAATATCCAACATTTCGCACGATTTGCAGCTACGAAAAGTACCACTTTTTGAGCAACTGTATTAAAAAATCCATTTTAGGAAGCAAAAAGATATTCTGACTCAACATAAAATTATTCTGGTGTAATGTATATCGATTTTGGTATACAAAATGATTTAATTTGAGGAGCACTGTATAGAGTGAATTTATATTAAATGGAGGCAATTCAATTTATTTGGTATTTAGTTTTGGGGGTATAAAAGCCATTTTGGTGAGCATTTAAATTGTACCCATACATTAATTCATTCATATTTTCGATAAAGCAGTAGTAAGTACCTACAAGTCTTTTAATTAAGTATAACATAACCTGAAAATTAAAACACTTTAGTGTTTATTTATTTATTAGCCTTGCCAACAAGTATTTTGTCTATGGTAAACAGGTACCGTAAAACTAATCAATTATAGTACATATGGTCCTAATTTCGGTAGTCATCAAAGCCTGCACCAGAAACGAAGAGTCTAAAAAGAAAAGTACTAAGTTAACCAAAGAAGTCGTAAATGTTTGTAAGCTCGATCATTAAAAACAAAGGTACAAAGTTAGCACAAGAATTTAGTGTTCTTAAAACAGCACCAGCATGCGAAAAATGAATCTACGAGAATGTTGTCGAAAAAAATTCAGGTTTATTAGTAATATAAGTCAAAATATAAAATTAGCCCAAATTCATATTAATGTTAATGAAGATTGTGTAAATAGCAGGTCTACAAGTATTTGTATACTTAATATCTTTTCCGGTAAAGCGGTGGCATTCACATTATAAGTCGAAAAAGTAACTATGATCACATCAAAACGAAATATAAATAAGTATCACAAGAACTAATAAATGTGTTTAAAGCATGTTCGTGTAAATAGTGGGTGTACGAGTATTTCTTGGGCCATTTTTCCGTTAATGCGGTGCAAGTTTAGGGGCGATCGTGTCGTGGTGCGGCCGAGTAGCTATAATTTTGCTAAAATGGCTTCCACGTCGGTGGCAGCACCTCTGCGCCGACCGCGTTGAAATAATAACCACATTATGACTCCAGGCAGCCCACCGCTTAAAGTGGTTTAAGGTGACACTAAGTAGAACTGCTTTGTGACTCGTTGAAAAATGTACTCGTCAGACGAAGGGCTTTTATGTAAATCAGAATTATACAGATCGTATTCCAGCAAGCTGGTCGCCGGATGATATTTTATTTTCGTCGCAAGAATAGCGATGACTTGTCTTTAAAAAAAGCTTTTAAACAGGCCCTCTGTAGGGTTGCATAAAATATTCATGTACCCTTTCACGGCCTATAATTATTTCATTGTTTTGGGATGTCACGGAATGCTAGAGAAAAAAGTCCTTTTATTTATCCGTAAACGAAATTAAAAGGCGTTACATTAGGTTTTAAGTGGAATACTGTACTTCTAGGTCAGCTCATGATTTTTAATGAGTTCCGTTGTTTACTAATGAAATTCTCATGGCTCATGTTTTTAATTAGAACTTAAACTGTTAGTAGAATACGTCAGTTGGGATAGACGGCACACAATGTTCTAATCGTCATTAAATAGATAAATAAATATTGAAGAACAATCTTACACAAACCGACCTAGTCTTAAACTAAGGAATGCTTGTACTATGGGTACTAGACGAAGATATACATAATAAATACATGTATAGATAACATCCATGACCGAGGAACAAATATTCGAGTTCATCGCACAAATATATTTGTCCGTGCCGTTGTCGCCTCAGTAGGCAGGTGCACTGTGCACTGCAGATTGCGCCAACTGCGTCGTCGAAGTAGAGTTTGTAAGTTCGTGAAAACAAATCATAATTTCCCTTTACACTTTGGTATTCATGAAATTATAATTAGTTTATATCATACTTTAACAATAAATAAGGGCAAACATACTCGAAGTAGCACATCCTCCCACATCATTTATTATCAATAAACTTGCGACATAAGTTCCCGTGCTTTGCGCGACAAAGGGAGCCAAGTATCCTTTATTACCTAATTAATTTTGTTTTAATAAAGACGGCGAAGTTTATTCGTCTGTGTACTCTCGAGTGAAAGAAGTTTCCAACTTTCCTAAGATTTTGTAACGCGAGGCGGTGAGAGTTCAGACTAGGCGATCGAACTAATACGATATTGATAACACAATTTAAAACATTAGGGAAAATTCAAGAGGTTTCCTGGCGTTGGGGTGGTGGAGTGGTTGTCAATTTGGACCGGTGAGCCAGAGGTACCGAGTTCAATCCCCGGTCTCTTCCACCAGATTACTTATTTCAATTTGCCTTTTTGTTTAATACACTTACTAAATCCTACACAGTGTATTTCTTCCATCGTCCAATGACGTATTCTCACTTTCTTCGGACATATCACACGTCGAGAAGACACTTTTGCGGAACGACTTGTGGTGCAGGGGAAAGTCGAAGGCACTAGAGCGCGCGGTAGGTTACCGATGCGATGGACCGACCAAGTCAAGAATACACTCAATGGTCCACTCCACGAATGCACAAGAAGAGCTACAGTACGGGAGGAATGGCGACGGATTGTAAAGTTTGCTACCAACCCTGATGTGACGACCACGACCACTCTGCCAAGAGTGTGACGACAAAGAAGAAGAAGAAATCCTACACAAGTAACAGGTAGACAAGTTACAAACTTACGACTTATCAAAATAAATGGGACTTAATTGGCTATTTAGTTTGCTTAATTAGGTAGCACAATCAAACTATGCAGTGGAAACACATTCAAATACGAATACTGTCCCCAAATTGTAATAATGATAACCAGGGTTCGGAAATTCGGGTGCATATTTACCTAAACCTTGGCGGCGCCTTTGTTGTTCAGTTGTAGGTATAGGCGGCTTTGTTTGAGGTATGAATGAGATAGCAATAGAATTTTGTCAACTTGAGGTAAATATCTACCCGAATTTCCGATCCCTGATGATAACACTGATGTGGGATGTTGATTCGACGACCATAGTCCCTATAGTCGTTTCAGTAAAAGATTATAGCGAAGTATCTCGACAAACAGCTTAAGACACTATTTTATATAGAAAACTCTCGTGAGTCTCAAATACATAGAAAACGGGATTACTCAAGTCGTTGAAGTCAGATATAGGTTCGCGATTCATGATCAGGAGAGCCGATCAGTCGCGGCAGCAGCCAATCAAACATCGCCATTACACGTATAGGTCAATATACTCGTGATTTAAGAGACTTGCTAGATAGCTGAATCAAAGGTCAGACACAGAAGGCCGGACACGGCGCATATCGTTTGGAGATTCATCTCTACCTTTTATATTATTTATATTGTAGAATAACTAGCTTCACTACATAATATAAAACAAAGTCGCTTCCTGCTGTCTGTCCGTCTGTCCCTATTTATGCTTAGATCTTTAAAACTACGCAACGGGTTTTGATACCTACGTTTTTTTTAATGAGTAGGTAGAGTGATTCAAGACGAAGGTTTATGTTGTGTATACATGCAAAAATAATTTATCAGCATTGCACCCGTGCGAAGCCGGGGCGGGTTGCTAGTAAGGTATTAATTAATTAACAAATAACACTGATGAAATTCGTGATAATTTCCTTACAAATCAATAAAATATGTATGCTCGTTTATGCTTGCAAATTAAAACCGAAATGAAATTACTTAATAATCACAAACGATGCATTTATGGTGTTCAGTCACGTAGCGGCACGCTCCGTTTTTACACTAAAATTGGTAAAATAAGCATTAAAATGAATGTGGGACAATAAAATGTAAATTGAACATTAAATTTATTGGAAAATTTGTCACTGGAAATCAGTTATTTAAATTTCGAGTAATAATTGCCTTTTGTTGCGCATTTGTGCATTTTAGGCTTTCAAAATTGAAGCTGTGAAATCGGTAATTGTTGATTGCATTATTATAAATAAATAATAAATAAAATAAAATATGTTTATTTCAGACCTAGATCCATATTGTGTTAGTTACAAAGAACTTAATTACCTATGTTAGTATATACAAAACAAAAACAACTACACTATTTAGCCCTGCCTGATGTCACCTCAATCCAGTATTTAGTGAGATGACAATCAAGACGTTCAGATAATGTCCTTAGGAGGCCGTTGCTGCTGCCTCGCACGCGGGCAAGCAAAGACGCAGTTCTTTTACGTCTAATGGCGTAAAAGTCGTCTGTTCTCGCTTCCGCGAACATGCCCGATGCACTACAGTGCTTCGGCAACCTCAACAGCATCCTCAGGACACTATTGTACTAGACTCTTAGAGAGTTATAGGCCCTCTGGGTGAACTTCGCCCACAGACTGCACGTGTAGAAATTTTGACAATATGCTTTAAAAAGCGTCAGTTTTACTTGGGTGTTACAACGTGTATATAGCACAAGGGCCTTAATTTAATATGTGTATAGGTACATATTATTATGTTGAATGATAAAAATAATAAACTGTTTTTAAGTTAACTATATGTGACTCGTGTGACGTAATGCGAGGTGGAATTGCGCACAAAGGGTTCCATACTATATTTTTTTCATCTTTAAAAAATGTATGTATATATTATGTATGTATGTAAACACTTTATTGTACATGAAAACAAGAAAACACATTATACAGGAATAAGCATGTACAAAGGCGAACTTATCCGCGAAAATATAGTCGCGACTTGTAGGTACTTACTCGTCGATGCATTGATTTTATTTCCAGTTTGGCGATCTTAGATCTATCAGCCACGAACGTCCACTGCTGAACATAGACCTTCCCCATGACTCGCCACAAAGTGCGATTTCGTGCAGACCGTATCCATTGATTCCCCGCTAGGTTCACGAGGTCCGCAAGTTTGGCAATATGTCACCTTTGTCACGACCGTACATCAGACAAAGTATACCGGATCTAAAAGTCAAAGTATCTTTTTTTTATATCCTAAGTGTTTCCATGAAAAACCTCGCTGTGGGGTCAAAATCAGCTTTCATCATCAGCCCATATCAGTCCACTGCACATAGGACATAGGCTTCTCTCATGGCACGCCACTGAGCTCAATTTTCAGCTTTCCAGTTACCACCCGCTGTCCTACTAATCGTCGCTCCACCTTGTTACAGGGCGTTCTCCACTACGTTTACCAATTCGTGGCCTCCACTCTAGAACTCTCGTTTGCCCCATTGGTCATCGGCTTTACGACAGATATGATCAGCCCAACTGCCTAACTAACGGATACGATTTAGAAAAGTTGAATTTAATTCTTCGTATAAATGAAACCAAACACAGAGATCAGAGAGAGAACCCAAATAATCGACATCGCTAGGAAAGCCGCTACTCTAAAATGGAGATGGGTGGGGCATGTATGTAGGCGAAAAGAACGACGCTGGTCTCCAAAGCTACTGGAGCAACACGAATGGGAAAAAAAAGCGTGGGCAGGCCCCCGCTAGATGGAGAGACGATATAGTTAAGGTCGCGGGAAGGAAGTAGATGCACTTGGTCCGGAGTCGTAGCGAATGAAAAATGCACGAAGAGACCCTGAATCAGCAGTGGATAGATACGGGCTTATGATGAAGAAAAATGAAAAACTGGAACCTCCACAAAGTTACCCAACTGTGTACGCACCACCAAGTGACAGGCGCAATCTGTTTTCAAATAATTACTTGTGAGAGCCGAGACGGGCAGAATTAATTTGTTTGTAGGCATCACGACACGCTGCAGCGCGAACCTACTCGTACATCGGCCACGCTGCTTTAACTTTTGAAGGGTTACTCCGATGTTCGAAATTCGACTGTCGTACAGTCTCCCTCTCGATCTCCTGTCAAAGTATATTAGGGTGAGCGGGACGGCACTATATGACCGAAAAAAAAAATAGATTTGGGTTAAAATAATAAAACAAGTTCTGATGCAAATAAAATTTTTGGAATCACCAAAACCTGAAGCGCTGTGAGCGTAATAGCGTAGTGATTTACGAATTGAATTAAAAACTCATCAAGATATATCTACGTCTTAACATTTTTGTGCATGATTCTTACAAAATAAAAAATCACCTTATACGATACTCCCTAAAAGTGCAAACAACGAATCCCGAAAAAATGACACAGCAATTTTATGAGCTCCAAACTTACGTATATACAGAGAATGCATTATACAGACAGCACTCCGCTGTAAGTACTTAATCCAATAATGCAGCTCTACTTTGTAGGCGAGCCTGTGATGTACATTTTGATACCTTATTTTCATTGCAATCGACACAGAATAGGGTATGTCTTTTTTGACCTTTCTGTCAAAGCTAGGCTTTAGAAGCTTTTATTTAAACTTGCCCTGTCGGCATATACCTAAGTTATCTTAATAAGTAATTCAGAGACGGTTTTTCTTTCATTTGCATACTATACGAATAAGGCAGGAAAGCATTTCTAAGTGCTCAGTGGGAAAATTGGCTTAAGCATAATTTTTGATATTATATTTTTTATAGACCACAGTCATGACGTACTATGGGCTCTACGGATGCCAATCGAGTATTTATCATACAGAAGCGAGCATTACGTACTCTTGCCGGTGTGCAACCACGACATCCATGCAGGGACCTTTTCGTAACGCATCGAATTATGACGCACTACTCAGTATACATGTTTGAGGTGTTGCTGTTCGTAAGAAACAATCTGCCAATGTTTAAGCGTGTAGAGGTTTGTGGTAAGCAGATTCGATCGACGGGGAGACTTCGAACCGTCCCGCGACGAATGGCACTTGCAGGTAAGTACCCGCGAGTCATCGGTCCGACCTACTATGAACGCTTACCCGCCGATCTTCGGAATGAACCATCTGACATGGTATTCAAGTGTAAATTGAGAAACCTTTTATTGGAAAATCCTTTGTACTCAGTTAAAGATTATCTTGACATATTTAGATAAAATGTTTTGTATTTTAGTGTAGGCGACGATCCTTTGTGGTGACTGTTGACATTTAATTTGTATATTAAGTGAATTTATTGACATATTTATTCGACATTATTTAAATTGTTATATTGTTTGAAATTTGTGACATTGCTTTTTCTTAATTATCTAATGAATTATGACTTGCTGAATTTCTTTATTATGTTGACGATCACCGTGTAGATTCGTGTAAATTGACTATATGTAATTTATAATGTATGCCTATATGTGTGAAATAAATATAATCTAATATAATCTAATCAAATGCATGGCCTATTCATGAATGAACTCATTCATAAATAGGCCATGCAATTCTGCAGCTCATTGTACAGCAACTGCTATTGGCCCCACGTTGGGCGCCAAAATAAGGGAGTTGTATAGTTATCATAATCACGTCGAAAATTGTATCCAACTCATCATTTTATTTAAGTTTGCACAATTATTATTATTATTGAATTAATTGGTTGCTAGTAGTTCAAGATCCTAGCTTCGCTAGCATACGTTGTAAAAAAACGCTCAATCCCAATTGGCAATGTTTTTCACCACAACATGCCGTTAAGACTCTATCTAGGCAAGTGGGGGCTGTTATCATTTGGCAGTTCGCCAGCTCCGCTGCAGTTAGGTATCTCTTATCTTTTTATTTTCTTAATTAGAGGCGATGGGACTGTCATGACCTTGGCAAGGCACCAACGGCACTTATTATCGCCTTAGCCTGAGTTTCGTTAATTTGGTTGTGTCAGTAATTATAAATATTTTTTCACTGGAAAGGACTATGCGTCAATTTTGACCAAGACCCATATAAAATTAGGATATGTATCTAATTGTTAGGAAAAACGATTATTAGTTCATTAAATATTAGGACATTGAAAATTAGGACGAAAAGTATTAGGACACATATAATTAGGATAGGTTAGGGTTATATGTCGTCCCAAAAAAAGGGTCAGCTAGTTAATATAAAATCAATGAAATATTCTTATCAATATTCTGTTTGTCACAAATCCGGTAGCCAGCATTTATAAATTCATTAATTTTTGCCGAACGTAAACGTAACTTAGTAAGCCCAAGCTGTGGTTTTGTCCGCCAATCACAATCAGGTTTTAATACCGATGTGTCAGGGCTTTTCATCGAATATTGTGATCACATTGCGGACATCCGCAATATTGCCGAGCTGTTATAAAAGGTCGTATCTTTATACACATTTCATAGTAAGATACGACTTTTTATGGTAACACGGCAGAATAATGGATTCGCAAAAATTGTGAAGAATGGCCTACAATTGTATTATGGAATGTATGGGAGTCGGCGAGCACGTGACACAATTTATTTGCACAAACATTATTTTTTAATTTCGATGGACGAATGTGGGCGCTATTCGGTCAGCGGGTGAACCGATTGTAATTTTTAGGGATCCTTATTCAATTAATGGCAATGGACGCCTAAATGCTCCTATTGACAACATCTCAAATTTTCAAATATTAGTGTTCAGTACTAATTTCATAATTTTATTATTTATCACAGAAGCCAAAACTATTATTTTTATTTGATAATACCGACTAGTTTTTAAAAAACTTAGTAAATGTGAAAGCAGCGTCATTTAAGAATCGGCCTACTTAATGACGTCACATGGAAAATTTGAAATGAAATGGAAATGAAATAAAATGAAATGAAATGAAATGAATTGAAATGAAATTAAATGAAATATATGTATAACTTTTCAAATGAAATTTTCAATCACAAATTGGGATTATTTTGATAATGTATGTTGCCAATTGTCCGTTTCTCAAGTCTGTATCTTTCGAACCTTAATGCTCGGATAAAAAACTTTTTAGTGTTTTCATATAATGTTGTATGACTAACTTTCGTTACACAAAGGAAACGATTCAAAATTTCTTTCGAAACCCTTACGGAGATTCAACGACTTTGCAGACTATAGACCTATGAATGATACATTTTACGTTGCCAAACCCCATAACTCCAACATTTTGAAACATTCCAATAAACTAAATCGAAAAAAAAAACACGAAAATTGGTTGAGAAACGCGACCTATAGGCAAGAACAAGAACAGCTAGAAGTCTCCATGACTGGTCATCCGAACATCCAGAATTCAGACAAAAGAAAGCAATTCGGCCAAACGGAGACTCAATGCTCAAGGGTAATAACGGAAAATGAACAATAAATAAATAATTAAGGCACAATCTTACACAAATCGACCTAGTCCGAAACTAAGCAAACCTTGTACTACGGGTTCTAGACGATATACATAACGTATAAATACATTATATAGGTAACATCCATGACCCAGGTGCAAATTCAAATACATCACACAAATATTCGCCCCGGCCGGGATTCGAACCCAGGACCGTAGGCAGCTGCACTGTCAATGTCTCTATTACATAACTCATCAGTTACCAAACTCATTACACGTTTTAGTTACTAATCAGTGGCAACCAGCCGCATAGCGACACCGCTCCACGCGCTCGTTTCAATGCGGTCTATTGAATATCAGTAATTGGACATTCATTAACATTCTGTACTGCCCGGCTTGTTTTTATTGATATGATTTTATAATAAAAATCGTAATTGGGCGATGTCCAAAAAAAAAACTCGAACCTCTGTGTCGTTCAGAACATGACGTTTTTGGGTTCATCTTACTCATAATCGATAGCATTTTATTTATTTATTTAATCTTTAATGCACGAAAGAAAATTTATCGTACAAAAGGCGGACCATTCTCTAGGCATTTTCAATGAAAGAATAAAAAAGTGTCCCAAATTTACCCATTCCATTACGTTTCTTTTGAATAATATGAACTTTATTTTATTTGCACGAGCGTAACGCAGTGGAAACTAAAATTCCCATTAAAATTTTGGGACACTTTTTTTATTATTCTTCACTTTGAAAATGCTATTCAGTGGAATAAACCTAAAAACGTCAAGTTCTGGAAGAAACAGGGATTCGAGATTTTTATTGAAAAAAAAAAACTCAACTGTAAAAACGGTTTGAACTCACATAAAAACTGTCAGGAATGGCCCGACGTGTTTCGAACTCATATAGAGCTCTTCATCAGGGACAGTTATCTGTGCTGCTACGCGACTCACGGCCCAATAATCGTTTTAAGGATGTCTCAGGATAGTATTAATAATATTCATAAAAATCGTATTCGAATCACTTTACAGCTTATAGCTGATGACGCAATTGACAATAAACCGACATAATAGTTAATAGTAACTTCACACTAAGCAATCGCAATTTTACACAAATTTTTATTTTTTCAGTGCCTTGAAATTCAACTAGTTAAAAATAACTTCTCCTTGGCCTCGTTGCATTATAATAGAGTTGCTAAGCCGCGAAATTGTGCGCATCGGGTTACAAGCATGAAATTTTTACCACACATAGAGCGTTCCACGGTGATTATTTTCAGATGTGGAGGGAAGTCAGATTCGGCTCCTGCGTGGCGGGAGAGCGGGGTGAAGAGGACCAAGTACTGCTCCTTTTCTTTTTGGAGTTTACTCCTTAAGAATCGATTTTCATATATAAGCCCGGGGTATGAAAAATATGGGGTATAAAATCGAACGTATCTGCCGTGCTAATTTAAAAAGTCGTATCTCAGTATACGATCGGAGTAAAAATACGACTTCTTAATTTAGCAGGTTATGCGTTACGCGTTATAGGCTAAGATCCCGATATAAAATGACCTTCACCGAGATGTTTATTTTATGAAATGTATTTTATAATCAATTTAATATGTCAATAAATATATTGCATATGGGTTGCCTAACAAATTTTAGTCCAGGGTATGTTTAATTAATAATAAAAAAAAATGTTTTAAACATTTCACCGGTTTGATTAATATTAGATAAATTCTATACCAATCGAAAGTATGAAGCCCATAGAATATGCAAACGTTAGGTTTCCTATTCTTTTCCCGTCACAACTATCGGGTAGCCAGGTATAAACAGGTAAATCTATACCTACTAGCATTTTGCAACGGTCTGATTATTGAATTGAAACTGAATAAAATTAAAGATTATTTAATTATGAATTTATCTAATAATCAAATCGGTGAAATGTTAAAAAAATATATATTTTTATTTTTTACTAAACATACCCTGGACTAAAAATTGTTAGGCAACCCATATGCAATATATTTATTGACATATTAAACTAAATATAAAATACATTCATCAAATAAACATCTCGGTGAAGGTCGTTTTATATCGGGATCTTAGTCTATAACGCTTAACGCATAACCTGCTAAATTAAGAAGTCGTATTTTTACCCCGATCGTATACTGAGATACGACTTTTTAAACTACCATTATGTTCACATAAACAAACTATAAAATTGTCAATGTCAACTTCATGTCGAGTGTCAACAAAATTTTATAAATAAAATAAAATTTAATCAAATCTACGCTTAACGGGTAAAATGTGCTGCTTTTGAAACAATAGCGCCCGTCACACAATCGGCTAAAAGATACGTGTTCGTTTCAGCTCCCAAACAAACCTAACGAATTTTTGTGATATCCAAGATAACAACTTTTATAACGTGCAATGCAAAGACCGTGTTTTCTTGGTGTTTAAGCCGTGCTTGTATGGTGCTAAGATCGAAGAAGACGTCTTGCTGTAGAGAGAGAGACCGCTTTAATTGTGACTCAGCTTTAAGCTTAGAAATAGAGAAGGCGTGAATACTTTTCCATCACCACTGCTCTCATTTTCCTGCATTCAGCCGCAGAATGGTTTTGATTTCGTGAAACTTTCCAGGATAAATACATACATAAATCAAGGATCCAACACAACCGAGCCATTCATTTTCTAGACGGGAGTCTTGCCGACCGACAAGAAGCTATGAAGTTTAAATCGAAATTGTTATGTTTTTGATGTTGGCTTTTAAATTGTATCTTTTTTTATTATAATTGCTTGTATTTTTACTTTTATTTGTAAGTGTTAGTTATAAATATGAGTGATCCTTCTTCATCCTTGCGCTGTCCCCATTGTCCCAACTCAACTCGAACTTTTACCCCTCATGGACTTAAAGTGCATATAGGGCACATGCATAAACATTTTCCCCAAGTCATCCCCTCCAACCCTAGACTGTCGGTTTCACAGCAAGCTCATGGTAACAACCCCATTCATCTAGATTTTGGTGATCTAGCTACGTTAAAGCAGTCAGTACGTGTGTTACGGCATATCCCCAAAGGGGCGCGAAACTTGGCAGCGGCCAAATTGAGCGACCTCATTGATAAGCGTATCGACTCCAATGGCACTCTTGAATGGTTTAGTTTACTGTCTTTTGCCTATTCCGCACTCAAATCGCCTGAAGCGTCGGCCACGGGCAATTTAACCACGAAAGTTAAGAGAAATATTAACTCTGCTTCTTTTGATATCAGTGGGAACATCGGTGCAGAGACCACGCCTTTGAGATCACACTCCATACTGAAGACAATTGAGCGTAAAGTACATGAAGGGGATCTCAGGTGCAGTGCGAGTGCTTATGTCGGATGAGGGCGTGGCGCCGTCGAGCCCTGAGACTTTAGCTACGCTGCAGTCGAAGCATCCAGCCCCGTCCCGGCCGCTGGTACTTCCACCGGAACCTGACATATCTATTTCTGCCTTAACTGTTAAGCCGGAGGAAATGGTGCAGGCACTCAGCTCTTTCAACAATAGTTCGGCCGCCGGTTTGGATGGTATCCGCCCTGTTCATCTTAAGGAGCTTACGTCTGCATCTGCGGGAGACGCCGATTTTCGGCTCCTGGAACATCTGGCCAAGCTTTGTAATTTTTTGCTCAGTGGTCAATTAAACCCTGAAGTTTGCTCCTATATTTATGGTGCTTCCTTATGTGCGCTGTCAAAAAAAGACGGTGGTATAAGACCCATTGCCATAGGCAGCGCTTTCCGCCGCTTAACGGCAAAGCTAGGATGCCATGCAGTGAGAGAAGAAATGGCAGCTTATCTGCAACCTTGCCAATTAGGGTTTGGCACAAGATTGGGCTGCGAGGCTGCAATTCACGCTACGCGGGCTTTTTCGGTAGATAGCAAAAACTTAGAATCCGTTTTAATACGTATAGTTAAGTTCATATCATTGTAATAGTTAAGTACTTATGCTTTCTGAAAAAATGACTGACTGTTGAGTTTCTTTCGGCGTTTCTTCTCAACAGTGGTCTCCTCTTGTGAAATGCCGGTAGACTCAGACATGTAAAAGTGCCCTTGTGGCCTACTTGCAGAATAAAGTTCATTATTTCATTATTATTATTATTAATTAAAATTGATTTAAAAAACGCGACAACTCAGTGGAGCGTGATGTTTTACTGTCCGAAGTGAAGGATAAAGTGCCATCACTCTACCCCTTCATTTTCCAAGTATATTCTTCCGCTTCTAATCTTTTCTACAATGGTCCTCTTGTTCTTTCCCAAGTTGGTGCACAGCAGGGGGATCCGCTAGGCCCTTTAGTTTTCTGTCTGGCCATACAAAAGGTAATTTCAGAGGTTAAATCCCCATTGAATATCTGGTACCTAGATGACGGTACCCTAGGTGGTAAACCTGAAGAAGTGGAACAAGACTTGCTCATGCTCCTGCCTCGTTTAAAAGCTCTGGGTTTAGATATTAATTTCAGCAAATGCGAATTTTTCCCCTGCAGTACCAACTCACACGATTCTTTCCCCTTATTCAGTGCTCTGCTCCCCGGACTGAAAGTGTTGTCGGCGAGATCTTTCAACCTCTTGGGGTCCCCAATATTCCCAGAAGCCATTCCTGAAGCCTTCGAGGAGAGAAAGCTAATTCTGCTGATGGCTGCGCAGAGGTTGAATGAACTTTCGGCTCACGTAGCCCTCGTTATGTTGCGAGTTTGCTTTGCCGTGCCTAAGCTGACATATTTCTTGTGCACCGTGCCAGCCTGGCTGCACCCTGTCCAGACAGACTCCTTTGACTTCGTGTTGAAGGAGAGTTTGGAAAAGGTGCTGAACGTCTCCCTTAACCAAGGTCAATGGGACCAGGTTTCTCTGCCGATTCGAACTGGTGGTTTGGGCGTGCGTCGCGCGCGAGATGTGAGCCTCCCGGCCTTCCTGGCTTCGGCGTGTGGGGTGGTGGACCTTGTCACTCAAATTTTATCTTTTGATGGTGACAAGGCTATCATTCCTTACGCCTCCGATGCTTTGACGGCCTGGACGGCTCTTAATCCCGGCGTAGCCATACCCGTAGAATTGTTCCGTCAGCGTCTATGGGTTTATTTATATGAGAGTGCGCGCACCACGATTTTCATAAACCCATAAGTAAGCTTATTTCAGCGACAAAATTATCGCGCGACTAAAAAAAATCGTGGTGCGCGCCTGGCCTGAAGAGTAAACTCCAGTCGTGCGTCGGAGCTGACACACACACTTTTTTTTTGATTACTGATCAGTTAAGACCATCAGGGCTTGTGTGGCATCATTTTCGTGTAAAACAGATATCAGCTAAGCTAAGCTAAGCATTCATTTTTTAAAGTTATTTAAGAATAGTTTTGTATTAAAATTTGGGTTTATTACCGAAAAGTTAAAAATCACCACAAGTTTTTTTTATTCAGAACGATAAATTAGTTATACCGGGTGTAACCGACGGTGTACCGAAAACTGAAACCATGGCTTCAGACCATTATTCTGGGCTGGAAAATCATGGAAATTTCTTTGAGAAAATTCACAAATTTTCCTCGCGAGTTTTCATTTTTTCTTTATTTTTCCGTTAATCGAATTCTACCGGTAACAATTTTTCATGAAAAATCGCATGAAAATAGCATTTTCCGCAAAACACGCAACGTATCACAAACAGTATTATGTAAGCGTGTGGAGTGGGTCAGATAACGGTACTGGCCGGTCATTGATCCGCCAGTGCGCGCCCGTTGGCCGTTACGGTCGGACGCATGTTTAATGTTTACCTACCCGCACATTTTATTTGCTTTACTTGCTTGAATGAAAATAATCTTGTTAGACTGTTTTAATTTATCGGTCAGTTGTTATTGGTGTTAGGTACTACATACTAGTTGTGATCTGTGGTTGCGTTGTTTTTGTGGTTGCATTCATTCATGTCATTCGATGCGCATTGGCGTAACGGTATGTTTTGCGCCGACGCGTGAGTGGAGTGGGGAGTGCCTTGAACGGTCGATGCTTGCCGCGTGCCCCCTCCCCGCGCGTCTGCACCCGAGAGAATTGGACGCAATACATTGCGCGTCGAGTTTTATATTTTTTTTTAGAAAATCTTATCCTTGAGTTTTCCGGGAAAATGAACACTCGTTTTCAGTTCGTGATTATGGTCTAAAACTACAGTTTTCGTTTTCGGTACGCTGTCGGTTACACCCTGTATATCCTGAATATTTACAATTTAAAAAAATATCACTAAATAGAAAATTTAATCTTGTTTTTAAAAATGTATACATATTGGTCACATCTAATACAAAAAGTACCTTGAAAAAAATGTTGATGTTAAGCTTAGCCTACGTACTCTAGTACATTTTGCTAAGTCGCGAAATTGTGTGCATCAGGATACAATCACGAAATTTATACCACAGATAGAGTATTCTGCGGTGATTACCTTAAGATGTGGAGGGAAGTCAGATTCGTCTCCTGTGCGGCGAGAAAGCGGGGTGAATAGGACAAAGGAGTCCACTTTTTCTTTTTTTAATACTGATCAGTTAACGCTACTAGGGCTTGTGTGGTATCGTTTTCGTGTAAAACAGATATCAAAAATTATTTTTTTATATTATTTATTCATAGTACCATATAAAAATATGGGTGTATTTCCGAAATGGTAAAAATCACAACAACGTTTTTTTCATTCAGGGAGATAAATTAGTTATATTTACAACTAACAATATTGCAGAACAGCAAATTTAATCTAGTTTCTAAAACTATATACATGTTGGGCACTCTTCATACAATCAGTAACTTAAATAAATTGTTGATGTTGAGATTAGCCCGTGTACTCGTGATACATTAGCAAAAAAATTTTTTTTAATTACATCAATTTGTTTTTCTAGGACGTATATGGTAAATATTATATGTAAAAGCATGTTAATTGTTAGGGTCCTACGGGACGTAAATGATAGCGGACTGTACAATATAAGGCTGGTTTATTAGCCGTCTTAATACATTAATAGGTTCCCGGGCAAACACTGAATAAATTAATATCGGTAATCGTCCGTTCGGTGTGGAGTAGGTGAAGCCGAGTGTCGCCGCCGGGTCGCCCCGCCGCGCTCGCCGTGTTGATGACGTCGCGTTGTAGCCGCCCCCGCACCGCTCCTCCCGTGCGTATCTGAGCTGGTGCTTAACATGATCCGGTTCGAAGGACCAATGTTAGGGTCCTACGGGACGTAAATGATAGCGGACTGTACAATATAAGGCTGGTTTATTAGCCGTCTTAATACATTAATAGGTTCCCGGGCAAACACTGAATAAATTAATATCGGTAATCGTCCGTTCGGTGTGGAGTAGGTGAAGCCGAGTGTCGCCGCCGGGTCGCCCCGCCGCGCTCGCCGTGTTGATGACGTCGCGTTGTAGCCGCCCCCGCACCGCTCCTCCCGTGCGTATCTGAGCTGGTGCTTAACATTAATAATCATTATTTAATGTATTTAATGAAGCGAAATAGGATGCGTTCGGAGATTTGCGTTGGTAACACCGACTTAAACATATATTTTAAACTACTGTTTGTATAAGAAGTTCCCAACATGCATATATTTTTAGAAAGTAGATTAAATAAGCTTTTTAAAATAATAATAATAATTTGAAAATGTTAACGAAATTTAAATCATTTAACTCAATGATTAAAAAAACTTGTTGTGATTTTTACCTTTTCGGCCATACACCCATATTTTTATATAGAACTATACAAAAATAACATAAAAAATAATTTTCTGATATCCGTTTTACATGGAAACGACACCAGACAAGTCCTAGTAGACTAAGCTGACCAGCAATAAAGAAAGAAAAGAGATATACTTCGTCCTATTCACTCCGCTCTCCCGCCTCACAGGGGACGAATCTGACTTCCCTCCACATCTGAAAATAATCAGCAAGCGGGCGCATCGGGTTACAAACATGAAATTTCTACCACAGATAGAGTGTTTCATGCTTGTAACCCGATGCGCACAATTATGTTAGAAAACAGCGGACTAACAACTCTACTAATTATGGTAAAACGTATACAAAATATGCATACTTCATTTACGTCCATATTTGATATCCATCAAACTTTACTCAATACAAACCGGCTAATGAATACATCCTCCTTTTAAAAGCTCACCTTTGATATCAATATAAAACTCTGTTAAGTACTTAATAGGCGGATATTTTACAAAAATACGTCCCAGCCGCTCGCTAACGAGCCATAAATATTCGTGCATCTTCAACGGCACTGAATAACAATACTTTTATATTTTAACCCCGCTTTGTTTCGGGACCGGTAGAAAGCATCGGATTATCTGACCCTAGAGCGCTGCTTAATTATTGCGGTAGAAACACCTTACACTTTATACTTGTATGATAATTTTAAATAACCTTAAGATTTAATGGAAACCTAATCAGCGCGCACCAGTGTTGAAACTCCGCTTTCTACTAGTACTCAGTGCGCTTTCATAGCCGGTCGTAGCAGTGCGCACGCGTAGTTCGGTCAAAACGCCACGCCCTATAACAAATTGAGTCGCTAATAATACAAACAACCAATAAAGAATAAAATAACCATTTTGGGGGCCTTCTACAGTATCAATATAAAAACCAGCTAATTTATGCATCACCCTCGTAAAAGCTCCGGCTTTGATTTCAATATAAAACTCTGTTAAGTATTTAATAAGCGGATATTTTACATAAATACGTCCCAGCCGCTCGCTAACGAGCCATGAATATTCGTGCATATTCAACGGCACTGAATAACAATACTTTTATATTTTAACCCCGCTTTGTTTCGGGACCGGTAGAATAGCACTGGATTATCTGACCCTACAGCGCTGCTTAATTATTGCGGTAGAAACACCTTACACTTTACACTTGCATGATATTTTTAAAGAACCTTAAGATTGAATAATAGAGAGATTGTTTTTCCATACAGGAATTGGTGCCTTTACAGGTCGATGACGTCACGGTTTGGAAGCCATTTGTATGGAGCGTTTTCAGCGCTCCGTAGAAGCAGTCTAATTGGAGTAAGCCCGATATCCTAAAAACAATTGCCATCTTGCCTATCGGCCCAACTGAATTTACTTAACAAAATCATTATCACGATGAAAATCCCAAGCGATAACCACACTGGCATCGACCTGTCACTCACTCATTTACAACTCGCGCAAAGAGCCCAAGTTTAGATTAGAGCCGTCAAAAAGACCCACTTTCCGCACCGTAGCAGCACTTTGCTCTGATTTGTGAGACAGCACAAAGCACCAGCGATATTTCCTCATCAACGTTATTTATACCCAAGTTACTTTTACATTCTTAGACGGAAATGTGGAAATCTTACATGCCTTTGAAAAAACACTTCCATATGTTAGACTCATTTCTGGGAATCTCGCCACGTATACGTCGCATTTCAGTTACAAATGACCGACTTAGGATGACATGGGGTCCTTACTAATAATACGTCGCGCTCGCCGGGAGGCCGGGTACGCTTTCAATCGCTGAGTTTTGATTGGTGGGGAGAGATTCACTTGTTACTAACCGTTAGGTATAGAGAAAATATTGCACAAGATATTGATTTGTACTCTTACTGAATGTGGGTGTAATTATCGGTGGGCCATATTGCTCGTATTACTTACGATATAACCGATGACTTAATTGTTAATTGCAACCATGTCCCGTTAATGTTGATCTATGACGTATTAACAATGACTTCGTGATAAATGACAATTAATCTCTGATCTCATGTCAAAGAGTTACTATAAGTAGCTACTTACTTATGTTATTAATCTTCTTTAGAATAGAATAGAATAGAAAAAGCTTTATTTAAGAAAACACATCATTACAATTTACATTATTAGATAACTATTAAAGACAGTGTACATAAGAGATGTGCATCCGAAATGGTCTCCACTCAGTAATGCTCTTTCTCCCTTTCTCCCTTGGATTTACACAGGGGCCTGTTTGATTCTTCTTCCGAACAGTTGCTGAAAAATGCGCCCATGTCATCCCGGCATCTCCGTCTGGGCCTGCCTCATGTGCGTCGTTCATCTTGGGGCACCCACTAAGTGGCCATCCACAAGAATGCCATGACCCATCTTTATTTATTTACTTTATTTTATTCTTATAAAATTATTAGGCTTTGTTTAATTATGATTTCAGCAAGGAATAAATGTGTGCAAAACTCTTTTTATTGTCGCTATCGAGGTATTTAACCGCGAGTGAAGGTGTTAAGTGGAACTCATTTTAATTAAAACAATGGATGCTCAACCGAATAGGTGTTATACGATTTAAATATAATACAGAACGTGCAATTTTGCGTCCTCGAATTAAGTTCGTATTGTGACAACGGTAGTATTTTTGTAGTACCTTTATGGGATTACCTATCAATTTACATACTTTACAAATTAGACTCAATCGGACTATTTTTGGAAGACGCGCGAACATAATATATAATGTCTTATTACGTAGGTGCCCATTTAGATAATCCCCAAAGTATCGAAAATATTCCAATTTTAAACAAAATCGCCAAAAGAGGTAGAAAAACTGCTTATATGCATTTAACACTGATTGGCTTCATCATACAGCGAGCGGCCGTCGACCGGTTCTTATAATCCTTTGCGAGAAACGAGAGGCAGAAATATTTTGTCGTCCCTCACAAAAATCTCTCCTTTGCGCGCTTTGTAGGCAGAATCGGGGGATTCGATGGACTCAATATACAGCTTAAATTGGATTTAGTTAGAATTTCTTAGAACGTTAAGTGAAGTCCGTGGAATTATACAAAAAATACTTTTTGACCGTTTCTTGTGGCTGATTCGTGATTTTTCAGACGCCTTTTTGGAACTGGTAATAGCATTACGTAGGTGTATATATAAATATGAAATTTATATTGTTTTCTCTGAAGCCCATGTGAAGACGTAACTAATTCAATGAATAGCCCAAAAAGTTTGTTTTAGCCCACGCTATATTGCGGATTTTTCTGGTTATGGCTTATTTATTTTACTGGCAACGTCAAATTTTGGTAACTGACATAAAATCAGTGAACACCGAAACAAAAAGGAGAGAGGACTTAATATTCCGCATCCCGTTTTGAATTTGGTTGATGACATATCGCTACTGATATTTTATAAAGCAAATATATGACGTAGGCACATAATTATTGCCATATGAAAGCTGTCTGTAGTGCCACTATACCAGGGCAAACCCAACTTGAAAGGCTACAATTTTAACTTAGTGTTGTTAAAACGGAAACCAAATTCGTCACTTACCTAAATAGCCATCTTTCCTAGGAACAATAGGGATATAGACATTTGAACCCACTTAAAAATAGAATCGATTGACATCCTCAAAAAAAATTGTCCACACGCTTATTAAAATGTTAAGAGTTTGTAACTTATATACGAGTATATTTATCGTGCATATACATGTGTATTTAGCTGGAAAATTTTCGTTTTAAAATCCCTTATTTTTTAAGTATCACAGGAAAGAAACGTAGAATAAAGTCTGCATGTCTCAAATTATATAAACAGACAGAAATAGTTGACTACGGACCCTTTACCAATCCAAGGTTTTCTGAATTCGCTGCTATTTCCCCCTGCTACGGTCCCCTGCTTAGACAATAGCAGCTGAATTCGCAATACACCTGTTAAACAAGTATTCTTCCTTGTGTACCGTCTAACAAGACCACTACGACACCCTCCAGCTCGTCACGAAGCATTAAGAGTTTAGGTACATTCTCGTCACGTATTCAATTGTTTTATTAAAAAAAGAAACGACTTTTATTCGGCGATTACGATAGCTTAAAGTGATTCAGTGCCCATAAAATGGAAATAGATTCCGTTGCGATGTTCTTTTTTATGAATAAATAATAACTTTTTGAATTATTAAAATGTGGCAAACCCAACTTGAAAGGCTACAATTTTAACTTAGTGTTGTTAAAACGGAAACCAAATTCGTCACTTACCTAAATAGCCATCTTTCCTAGGAACAATAGGGATATAGACATTTGAACCCACTTAAAAATAGAATCGATTGACATCCTCAAAAAAAATTGTCCACACGCTTATTAAAATGTTAAGAGTTTGTAACTTATATACGAGTATATTTATCGTGCATATACATGTGTATTTAGCTGGAAAATTTTCGTTTTAAAATCCCTTATTTTTTAAGTATCACAGGAAAGAAACGTAGAATAAAGTCTGCATGTCTCAAATTATATAAACAGACAGAAATAGTTGACTACGGACCCTTTACCAATCCAAGGTTTTCTGAATTCGCTGCTATTTCCCCCTGCTACGGTCCCCTGCTTAGACAAT
The DNA here is from genome assembly GCA_947623375.1 of Apotomis capreana. Lineage (NCBI taxonomy): Eukaryota > Metazoa > Arthropoda > Insecta > Lepidoptera > Tortricidae > Apotomis > Apotomis capreana. The sequence continues at coordinate 5,640,202 of OX392499.1, forward strand.
AGCAGCTGAATTCGCAATACACCTGTTAAACAAGTATTCTTCCTTGTGTACCGTCTAACAAGACCACTACGACACCCTCCAGCTCGTCACGAAGCATTAAGAGTTTAGGTACATTCTCGTCACGTATTCAATTGTTTTATTAAAAAAAGAAACGACTTTTATTCGGCGATTACGATAGCTTAAAGTGATTCAGTGCCCATAAAATGGAAATAGATTCCGTTGCGATGTTCTTTTTTATGAATAAATAATAACTTTTTGAATTATTAAAATGTACCGAACTTATTTTAACAATGAAAATAAATGGAGTTTAACTTTTTTATTTTTCTATTAATGATATTAGAGTCGGTTTAAAAAACATGTCCTTAGTTAAGTTAGGGGCTATAATTAAAACCAAACTTAATTGATTGCATTGTGTAACGAAAGTTATCCATATCTTTTGTATGACTAACTTTCCTTACACAAAGGACGCGATTGTAGAGGTAGTTTAGTTTTTATTAACTACGTAAAATTTTATTGAAAACGACTCTTTTTTTTCGAAGTATCCATGCAGCAGATCCAGGTAAGTATGTGTTCAGTCTCAATTCTGAAAGAAAATGTAAACAGCGCCGGTAAAATGTAAGGACTAAAAAGACCAAACGGTCCAAAAATCGTAACACACGCGCGCCTACGAAACCAGCCGTTACAGAGCCGTGCACGTAAATATACGCAAAAGTAGCATAAAGCACGTTTTCAAAATTTCACCTGCCATTTCCCTTCATACAGGAAGCATAGGCCGGGATTGAAGCTGGTTAATTCTCGCAGCATGGCAAAATAGGAAAAAGAAATACAAAAGTATGAGCCTGCTGCTTAAACCATTCAGCAAAGTTCAGGCGAAATGAGGCTCATAGCTTCGCAATAAGGCGTATGTGGAAGGTAGATAGTATGTTGGTAGTTGAGCTCGTGAGATTCATTTGGGCAAAGGGAGGTCAAACACTTAAACTCCGGAGATACAAGATTGCAAGCAAGTAGCAAACGAAGCAAGCCTTCTGAATCGCTCGCTCGCGTGCATGGAGACTTTTGAGGGTGGCCTAGGGGATTTTCATTAATAAATCTGGCGGTTTTTGCGTCTAATATACTCAAACAAAGATGCCTTTTTGTTGCTATAATTGAATAGAGTCCTCAGTTTTGTTATGTAACATTGCATGGATGTTTTTGATCATTGATTAAATACATTTATTTACTTTTTTATGTTTATAATCACTCGAGGTAAAATCAATTCACTGGAAAAAATCAGGAATTTGATTATAAGGTTCCAAAAATAAAATTCAGAAATAATGTGGGCGATTATTGACTAAGTGAGCGAAGCATCTCTGCTTCTGCCTGGCCCAAATTTCTTTCGGGTGTCCAAATACCGGATTTCCTCTCTTCTCGCCTACTGGCCCCATGTTTCAACCGATTCCCGTGAAAATTTGTGAGACATTATGACAATTCTACAGATTCTTTTACGATTTAGTTTATCCAGAAGTTTTTTAAAATGGCAGAGACATGGGAATTCAAATCGAGAAAAGCAACAGATTTCAGCCATCTGGAAACAGACTCACTAAGATTGCAGCTTACAGAACCACTAGCTTTCTTATTGATAACTAAATAATGTCACATACCTATTGGCAACCTTCAATATTTTTCCAACATAAATAGACTAAGACTGACACAATGCACGTCATTAACGAGTAGTCGTTTGCTATTGACCTATGCCCACACAAACGTCAAGCGCGCCATCATTGAAAGGAAAGAAAATGGTGTGAAAGTCGTGTGAGGCATCTGTCTCCAGGAAAACGCACTAAGCCTGTATGACGCTTACAGATAGTTACTACCTTTCGCCCTAAGGCGGAAAAGCAGCGTGAACCAACGCATCAGCTATTTCTAAAGACGCGTGAATACTCGCAAATACACGCACCTCAGTGCGTTGAATCGACTGCGTTCGCCCCCTCCCCGACAAACAAGGAATAGTGTGGAATACTGCCACTATTGCCAAGTAAAGTAGCTTGTATGAAAGCGTATTCCGAGTGGGGTGGATTCCGTTGACACATGTGTAATGTTAGAGATTTCGCAGACATTCGAGTGAATGTTGAATCGTGCCGTGTTTTTTAGCCTTAGAATATGAATGTTATGATGAAAGTAAATATATTAAGTACTTTTATGTATAAAACATATTTTGGCTGAAGTATTATGGATTTGGATCACAGCAGAATAAATAATAAAATGAATATGAAGGACTTATAGAGATTTTTTGCCTTAGTTTATCGAATTCAATAGGAATTTACCTGAGTAACCCTGAATCTCTAGCTGAGACCGACGAAGTTGCAGGTCATATTTTATTAAACACAAATAAAAATGGGAACTATATACATTCACCCATCATCATTGTCATTAGTTTTATCGTATAATTTTGTATAAAAACGTAATGTTGATAAGATTGAGAATGATACAAGTAGACAAAATATGACTGGCAGTAAATTGATCTAGGTGACGTAAACCTCTTAGTGTTCCTATAGGTATTTCTATTAATTGAATAAAATAGCCATAAATATCACAGTCATGCAATATGAGGCGAATTAACCTTCCTTGAATCTGTTTCGCAACATTGTCTTTAACGTGTGTGATTTGATACATCCCTTGTGCACAAAGCGGACTTTGTAGCACTCCGTCGAAAAGTGGAGAGCCCGGAATATTCCCGTTTATCGCTCAACGTCTTCACAAACCCTCCCAATTACAGCGTCGTCTCCGCATACACCATCAAAGATAGTTGACATTGCGACTCCTCAAATGGAAGCTCTTCCTGGCACAACACGACAAGCATATTATTTACGTAGGTAGATTATATGTGTACGTAGATACCTTCGACATTTTGAATTGTGTACTTTAACGGTTGGTACACTATTTTCTTCTTACAAATGACCCTTTACCACTTAAGTACTTACAGTAGGAGTAATAGGACAGGAAAGGTCGGTCGGGTGGAAGGGGGGTCCATAGCACTGGGTACCACACCAGAGTATGAAAAAAAATACCGGCCAAGTGAGAGTCGGACTTTTCTTAGATCATTTCCGATTTGAAAGCAATAATTTTTTGTTGCCAGCTTGTCATTTTCTATTTTAATATAAGTATTCGGATCATAATTCACGCTGTAAAACTGTTCCAAAATGGCTGTGGAGCTAAAAGACGCAAAAAACAATGCATTCAACTATTTTACAGCTCGGGTGCTGCCGTGGTTTTAATGAAGAGCTTGTAGAAATTTGACAGCCTTTTCATTCTTATTTCGCGTTTCGCTCCACGGTTGGCTTATTGTCCAAAAAAGGTTATAATTTTTTAATTGTAAACGGTTTCTTTTCTGGCTTCCTGTTACCTTTTTTGGAGGATGTTATAATTTCTCTATATGACCGTTAGGTAGGTAGATTGTCCTATTAATATCATAAATGAATGTGTAAAAATTAGGATGTTTTTTACTGACTAACAATACGCATATACCGCCAAACGGATGGCACATAGACAAAAAAGCTATATAATTAGTAAGGTGCTTCTTATTTTGATGATTTTTTTTCCGGTCACCCCCTGATTTTGTCCCAGAATACGTAATAATGTCGGTGATTTATTAAAAAAAAAAACACGTAGTTTTAGGGGTCGCTACCGCCCATTAAAAATCCGAGATTATGTTAATAAAACACGGTTAACTAGTTCTCTTTTTAAATTATATATATCAACTGAATTATTCTGTGTATTATAAAAAAATCTTAGGTACCTAGTTCATATTGAAGTAGATATTTCTTTTCAATATATTTTAATAATACAATATTTCTTTTAAAGAAAAAAAAAACAGTTTTCATTTCTTTTTCAGATTTTTTTATTTGCGTCCCCTAAACCTTAATAAAAAAAAAAACAGTGACGTTTCTTCGTGTCCTAGAACAGAATGAGGGGATGAAAGTATGGGTTTAGAAAATAAGAAGCACCCTAATAGTTAGATTCGATTATTTGCACACTTTTTAATCGACTTCAAAATAAGGAGAAAGGTTCACAGTTCGACTGTATTTTTTTATTTTATTTATGATTTTTTATGTTTGTTACCTCAGAACTTTCAACTGGGTTAACCGATTTTGATGATTCTTTTTTATTTGAAAGCTGGTGCTTCCCGTGTGGTTCCATTTAAATTGGTCCAGTTCTGATAAAGACATCCATGAGAAAATCATATAAGTGTAATTGTATGTTCCATTTCGCTCATTGAAGTCGGTTATTTTTTAGTGAAAAAGTGATTATAGCTTTCAAAATCCACCAAGTTTTCACGACCAGTTGCAAACTCTTTTAGTACGTAGTTTTTTTGACCATTGTTCTTGGGAAGATCAAGTTTTACGAATAAATCATTGCGCACAGCGCGGCAAGTTGGGAGTTGGTAGCAAATTTAGCTTTAGAACTAAAATTAATCGTCCGTAGAACAAACTAGTTTCTCTAATTGTTTCCTCGTCTGTGACCCTTGAGTTTTGTCTCGGCTATTATATTATTCAGATAATGACAACTGTTGTGAATGTTTGATTATAAATAATTACTTTTGATTGCTGCGCCGTCTTATGAATCTATTTACTCGAGTTGGGTCTATATAGACTGCCAAGTAGTGCTTGAATTGATAATTTGGCGTCGTGTTTATTGTTGTAGTTTATTGTTGTAGTTTATTGTTGTAGTTTATTGTTGTAGTTTGAATATTTTCAGAGGTGTGAAGACAAGTTGGAGCTTTTATCTGAAGAAAAATGTAGATAATTTTGTTCAAATCTTTGTCTAATTTTGAAGTAGTTCAGGAGTATGTTCATCATCCTCCTAGCGTTTGTCCCGTCCGGAGACGGGGTCCGCTTTCCTGCAATTTTGCTTCCACTTCGCTCTATCCAGGAAATAGTCTTCGTCTAACCCTCAGCAGTTCAGGTCCTTCTTTATAATATTGAGCCATCCAGCCTAGGCCTTCCCCTCAGCCTACTACCTGGCAAGGTCAGGTCAAGTGCCCTATTACCGACGTATTCAGAGGTCCTTCTCTTGACATGCCTAAACCATCGTAGTCGACTTCCTCGGAGCTTATCGGCGATATCCCTAAATCCAAGGCTGCCACGGATGTACTCATTTTTGTCAACCCTGTCAACCCTGGAGACACCCAGATATCCACTTCAGCATCTTCATTTCTGCAACTTGGATGGCATGGACATGTCGTTAGTTCAAGAGCATGTCAAGAATTGTAAAGGTACCAATAGCGTGACGTCAAACAAAATCTCATGGCAATCCAGCAGGGCTAGCGTATTTTCCCGCGACTTCACTTGTCGTGCGACTCAGCATCTCCTGTCTTGCTCGCACAGCACTGAAACGAAAGTGACTGATAGTATTTGTCGCGCCACAAAAAGTCGCGTGTCACAGTTATGCTAGACGTACAGGGTAGATTTCGCTTACTTTTTCTTTAGCAAAAGTGATGGCGCTCAATTGTTTGAAGTGGGTTAGCCAGTGGAAATCGAGTTCCATGGACACCACGCCACTGATAGGTACTCACCGATACTACTAATGTACCCTTCTTCATTGCTTTAAAAGGCCTTATTAAAATTTATTCTTATCATATTATGACAAATATATTAAAATATTAAAATACTTAAACGGGTTTACTCACGTCGTAGAAGTCGAATAACGCTCGACATGTTTCGAATCGGTACGCGATTCATCATCAGGGGAGACGACCAGTCGCGGCGGCGGCCAATCGAACACTGCGGAAATATATTGATAATTCCAACCAATTTTTTTAAGTATTTAATACATTTCCCTGAGTTCTAGAATGTAATATAACTATTTCATGCGTGCAGTAAAAAAAAAAGTTAAAAAAACAAGGTTAGAGTAGTTAAAATAATATATATCAATAAAAATTCAAACTGTAGTTTTCAAATATTTACCAATAAATTGCAGTGACCCTGTTCTAAATAGTAACATATAGGTAGATAATTAAAATTTTGTTAAGAAGCATGTTGAAATAAAATAAAAAAATAAAAATGTATTTATTCATTAACACGATTACATCGACATAACAGTGTTTGATGCCCCTTTTTAAGTATTGACTACCTGTGCTAAGGGGCACCGCTCTTCCTTAGGTGGTAAATTATAGGTATCGCGTTACAGTTTCACCTTAAAAATAATATTCAAATAAATACAATTTAAATTGAATATTAGCAGTAAAATAAGATTCAACAAACATAAATTAACTTAAAAAATCTTCTAACACGTTATATCTAAAAATTAAAAATTAAATGAATAATTAATTAATTAAAAATTAATTACTATTTCGTAACTGAATATGTGTACAATGCTTAGTTGTTATTTGTTATTAAATGCACATAAGTACCTAATTTTGTAGCAAGTTTTCTGTATCATTATAGTTAAGAGATTTAGCCATTTATTTATTAAGTCTTTGCATTCATAGTACGGTAGAGGGTAAATATTTAGTTCTTTGTTGATAATATTATACAGTTATCTTGATTGTATAGCGTATTGTCTACTTGCAAATGCTGTATTTGTGAAAGTGGTAGGGACTATAAGATCTTTTCGCCTTCGATTTTGCGTGTCTGGAAAATACGGTAAATATTTATGTAGTCTTAAAACCACACACAAGATATATAGTTGCCTTACAGTTAATAGATCGGATAGATTAAATAGCTCTATAGTGGGATATCTGAACGGCTTAAAATGCATTACTTTCAATAAAGATCTCTGGGCTCTCTAATTCTAACAATTTGGTTTTAGTTGTGCCTCCCCAAACAAAGTATACAATATATAATAATCGATTGAGCCAATGCTATATACAATCGTCGAAGAAGTTCTTTATTTGCGATGTGCCTAAGATCCTTAAACAACCACATTAGTTTTCTAGTTCGGGTCATGATCAGTTCAATATGTAAGTGCCAAGTAAGGCGCTCTCTACTTTAGTTATTGTTGAGTATGAGCAATTTGAATTAGGTAATTGCAGGTATGGATTCGGATTCTAATGTTATTTTCTGGTTTTGTGCGATTATAATTTGTAAAACATATAAAGTTGGTTTTGGCTGTATTTATCGTGAGTAGATTTAAGTTTAACCAGGTTGCAATCTTAGAAAGGCCCTCTTCTGCATAGTTCTTTAATTCATCCCATGAATTGCCCGAGAAAACTACTGCTGTGTCATCTGCGTATGAAAATATATGACCTTCATTAATTTCCATGGCGCAGAGTTCATTTATATAAATTAAGAATGAAGTCGGTCCAAGGACCCCTTGAGGGACGCCAAATGTTACATCAGTATTATTGCTAATGAAGTTTCCTATCTTTACTTTTTGCTTACGTTTTTGGAGGTAACTTTGTAATAACTTTAGGGGAGTGTCTCTTATTCCTATGTTCTGTAACGTGTCAAATAGAGTAGATATAGAGACGGTGTCAAAGGCTTTCTTGAGATCTAAAAATACTGCTAGGCATTTCTTGTTTTTGTCTACTTTATCAACTATTAGAGAGGAGAGTGCCATTACGGCGTCTTCAGTTGATAATCCTGGTCTGAATCCGTATTGAGATTTTGATAATAGTTTAAATTTAGTTAGGTAATTTAGTAGTCGGTTATTAATTAATTTTTCTATCACTTTTGAGAAGGCAGGTAACACAGAAATTGGCCTATAGTTAGATGCATCATCTCTATTTCCACTTTTATACACTGGTGTTATTAGGGCTTCTTTAAGAGCATCAGGAAAAATCCCCTCTTTAAAACAGATGTAGACAAGATGGACGAGTATGGGCACAATTAGACTACTAGCCATTTTTAAAAATTTTGCTGATATATTGTCCCAACCAGGGGCACTGTCCGATTTTAAGTTCATTAAAACTGTAAGTACTTCGTTAGGATCTGTTTCCAACATCACAAATGAAGTTAAGGGAGGTTCTGTGGCATTTGATGTTTGGTCATAGAGAAAACTGTCTGAAACAATCAGCATTTTTGAACGCATAAGTAGCCTTACATATTTAACTAGGAGTTTTTACATAAAAATTATGAATGAGTAAGTTTAGTTTTATGTCAATAAAACAATACTGACATGACTTCACGATTTTTTCCGTCCCGTATACACTGTAGGGTAAACTCAAAGTAAATTAAAATTGTATACAGTTCCTTGGTAGCTAAATAAAAGACTTGCCTTAGGAGGTAAATGAAAGATCCTGAATGTACTCTAGTTAGTCTGCGGGTCCCTATTGACGACGGAACCTTTGCTTTGCCCAATTAGGCGACAGCCGGGATGAGTACAAATTAAATTGTCGATTCCGTAAAACCGCCTTTGGGGTTTTGACCCTTTCTGCTGATTGCGGAATAGTTCTGCACTACGTCCGTTTTATAATTAACCATCTATTTGTTGAAATGATGTTTACTACAGCTACAATTTGTTCTTGTTTGCCAACATTATCGTCATAATTATCAATCACATCACCATCATAGTCCGTTTCGTTTGTTATGCAGTGTTATGGAGACACCTTACCAGCACAATTTTGTATCCGAAACAATGATTTATTGCCATCATGAAAGTCGTAAAATTACTATTTAGCCATAATTATGAAATTAATTACTTGACATTACGTAAAGTTACGTTAGGTTTGTTAATTCTCTTACAATCCTAAAAAATATTTTGTTTTAGAAAAAAATATTATAATTATGCTAAATTACAAAATAAGTTTCTGTCAAAAATGACATTTTAGTGGCAAGCTTTTATAGCCGACTGTACTTTTCTTTGGATATTCATCAAATGCTCACTGAGACGATTCTAAAGAGCCCAAGCTCAGTAGGATTGATTTTTCTATTATAGAGTTCCTATGGCCACCTTCCGGCTCCATCATCAGATCAGCCCCATGGTACCATATTATTGTATTGTCATCAAAGTTAAGTAAGTATGCAAAATTTCAGCTCAATCGGTTGAAGATATCTGCTTCAAAATTGAGTTGCAAGATTTCACCCGAACATACATACTTTAAACATACCATGCAAGCTAAATAAAAAAAACTTGTAATAATATATGAATGATTAAAATTGTAAAATTTAGCGGTACCTACTATTTATTGCCACTTCTGTATGCATTTTTTGACTTATGTCAGTTACTCTGGTTCTACGATAGATTCGATATTTTAGAGAAACTTCGAGTATAGCCCACTTCTGTATGACTTTAAATTTTCTAATGAATGAGAATCACGAGCGATCGTTTCGGTTCAAAACTCATATTTTATAGAGGTAATTGTGGAAGAGTGTCGGCACTGTGTTAGCATCATATACAACTTTTATCAATATGAGTGAAATCCATTTACTGCGTGGCGAAACCGAAAACTTCGAAGCTGCCAAGAATCAAAGGTAAAGTAATTAATACTGATGGAAAATGTTACGTTTTTAACATCATTTTTTGTTTTAAAAGCTTAAAAGCTTTTTGTTTGCACTGAAAAATTAATATAAGACGTAATTATTTATTTCCATAAATCTTTTAGAGTAAATAATTGTTTGTTAAACTATTTTGTTATAGTGTTTTTAAAATGTTTTGTTATTGTGTGATTGTGCAGGAATAAATGATTTATTACGGTAAAGGTTTACTAGCTAGAAGACTATAGGTTGTGAGGGTGGATGAGGTTCAATCTTCACTTAGACTGCAGCGGCTTCTATGGCCCTAGTGAAAAGGGACTGTGATATGTTGAATATTAACCAGGTACAACTTCATTGTGTATAGTCATAAATGTATTGTGAAACAAAAGCTCCTTTGCTCCTAGGTTGAATCTGACTTCCACCCTTTTTATTAAGGCCACAGAATGTATAACTAGGTATCTCAATAACTAGGTATATATGTAGAAACATGTAGAACCACAATACGATTTACGGTTTAGCCAGTTATGTTGGTAAAAATCCATTCACAGGTAAATGCGACGCTTTGGGATCAATTAATAGAGTTAGGTAAGTACCAAACATTTTTAATGAAAATACTTATACCAAATGTAATTATTTACGTATTGAAATACAATTATTTACGACTTATGTTAATTATTTTATTTTTTATTTATTTTTATTTATTTATTTACACACACAACTGTCCTTACAGGCTGACCTAATTCGACAGCATGGAATATTTACAAAATAGACACAAATACAGGCATAGTACACAAATACAACACTACACGTCAACTATTTATACTATTTACTATACGGCATAACATAAAACATAGAGTGTGGCCCTTGTGAATTCGCTCAAAGAAGAAAAGAAAATATCAGATACGTTTGCTACTCGATTGAGAGTGTGAAGCGCTCTGGTAAAGGGTGCTTGGCGCAGCAATTGCGTTCTGGCTTGAGGCTCCGCGAGCAGGCTGGGTCGCCGCCGTCGCCACACGTATTGCTGCGGCACGTACAAACCGACCTCCGCTAGGACTCCTCGGTTGAATACCTTGCCCCGCAATAACTTAAAAATATATATTGCTAACCCTAATTCCCTTCGGACTTCTAGTCGATTGTATCCAACCATGCCTAGTAAAAATAACGTAGGATACATTAGCGGGTAAAAAGGATACACCCCGTACATCTTTAAATATAAAAATCTAATAAATTTGTTCTGTATGCGCTCCAACATAAGCCTATATTTAGACTCATGCGGGCTCCAGATGACTGCATTACATTCTAGGTGACTCCTAACTATCGCCTCGTATAATGCTCGTGTCGCATTCATATTATTAAAATCCTGCGATTGGCGCATTATAAAGCCCAGGTTTCTGAAAGCTTTTTTGCATACCTGAGTAATGTGATCTCGATATGTAAGATCAGCTTTCAGAAGCACTCCCAGATATTTTACCTGATCGACTCGCTGCATCACTGTTCCCTCCAGCATGTATTGATAGTGATGCGGATTTTTAGCTCTACTAACTAAAAGAAATTACGGAACATTTTGACGCATTAAATGATAGCTTGTTCGCTAAGCTCCAGTTAACTACTATACATATGTCTTCCTGTAATTTAAGACAGTCCGAGCTATCAACAATTTTTCGAACAAGCTTTAAATTGTCCGCAAAAAGCAAACAAACGGAATCCTTGGCTACTTCAGGAAGGTCGTTTACCATTAAGTTAAATTGCAAGGGTCCCAAATTGCTGCCCTGACTCACTCCAGACCTTGTGAAATATGGCTCCGACCGAATCAGACACCATTAATATTAAACAAATAAAAATCAGACAAATATCAGACAACCTCACACAAATCGATCTAATCCCACATTAAGCTCAAGAAGGCTTGTGTACTATGGGTACTATACGACGAAATACATACATAAATAATAGATAAATATATACTTAATCCTTAACTACCTACCTGCTTCTTTAGTCACACAAACACCAACCTCCCGTCCTCAGGACGGATACAAAATGTCGGCCCATATATTAAATTTTATCAATCGGATGGGAAATTCAAAATAATAATGGCAATAAAGACATATTAAAATATTTTTAAACCAATAATCATTCTTAAATCATTAACAAAACAAATTTTTACTGTAAACATATGGCAACAGTCCTTATTTCTACTTTAGGAACTATATATCCTTTGGAAGGTTAGATTAACAAAAATTTTGACTTTATATAAAGATCTAGGTAATTATTTCTAATTATTCAATAATAAACAATGCTAAAAACATAAATTTCGTTAAAATGAAGGTAATATTTTTATAAAACTGCAGACCACTAATTTATTCAATTTGTTTGCGGCAGTGAATGTATGTTTGTTTGCACATTCTAGACAAACAGATTTTTTGCATTAGAAACATACGTATTGGGTCCCGTTTTATCCTCGGGTCACAATTAGAACAGGTTTTCCGTACTTCCAATCACTACCAACCTGAGTAAGCGGTCGGCTAAGTAAAGAAAAAAAGTATCCATAGTCACGTAACCACCTACCACCCGTCTCCGAGACCCTTAAGAAAAAATACGTATCCGCCTACCTCCCGTCTCAAAGACGGTCGGAGACAGTAATATGCTCACCAAAATTAAATGCGTCCACGACCGACCTTGTCGAGTTACGACGCGGCACTGAGGCAGGAGGGGTGAAGGTACAAGGACACAGACGTTTGTAGGATGCTCGCACATAGGCATGTTAACAATTTTAAGTTTGAATGAGTCTGTGAGAATGGAGGTAGGTGGTTAAGTGTTAAATACATAAACCATGCATGACCCAGGCAAAAATATTTGAGTAAGTATATCACACAAATATTTGCTGCATTGATGTATAAAATAAACAATTACATTGTGACAATATCTTAAAAATTTTCGACTTTCACTTGTCCTTACGGTCTTGCAGTACAAGCGTACAATTTAATAGTGATGACAGAACAAAATACTTATTAAGGAGACAAACAATTGAACATGTCTAATTGGCAATCTTAATGAATTGGACAGCTGGTTAAATGATTGGACAGCTGGTTAAATGATCACTCCCTCGAACTAAATGTAAAAAGTTTTTTGTCAAAAATGTCATTTTAGTGGCAAGCTTTTATAGCCGACTGTATTTTTCTTTGGATATCCATCAAATGCTCACTGAGACGATTCTAAAGAGCCCAAGCTCGGTAGGATTGCTTTTTCTATTATAGAGTTCCTATGGCCACCTTCCGGCTCCATCATCAGATCAGCCCCATGGTACCATATTATTGTATTGTCATCAAAGTTAAGTAAGTATGCAAAATTTCAGCTCAATCGGTTGACGAAATCTGCTTCAAAATTGAGTTGCAAGATTTCACCCGAACAAACATACATTAAACATACAATGCAAGTTAATAAAAAGCTTGCAAAAAAGACAAAGCTCATACAATTTTGACCATATCAAAAAATTCAAATAGATTTAACTTCATTGTCAAATTCAATTGGTATAGAAGAAGTAAACCATTTTAATTTGCTAGGTTTACAAATCGACACTCACCTACGTAAACTGGAAAAAGTATAAATTATCGAGGAAACTAAAAATAAACTTTCTCGGTTCGTGTATGCTTTAGCGGTGTTAAAACGGAACACAAACAGCTCATGTGCACTTACTGCATAATGCGCCTACGCTTATGCCTGGCTGCGGTATGGAATCATTTTGTGGGTTGATAGCACTGAAGTCCACGATCTTTTTGTTTTGCAAAGAAAATGCATACGTATCATATTTAAGATTCCCCAACAAGAGAGTTGCAAATCACATTTTACTGAAAAAGGTTAATTGCCACTGCCGTGCATATATTATATTAGAAATAGCATTATTTGTCAAAAAGCATCTAGATTATTTTGAATTTGTCAACAGCACGCGCCGAAATAATACATTAGTGCTCCCAGCACCTAAGTTAGACATTTCCAAACGCGGACCATATTATAGGTGTATAAAAATATACAATAAATTACCAATGGATATTAAAAAAGAGGATAAATACCTCAATAGCATTATTTGTCAAAAAGCATCTAGATTATTTTGAATTTGTCAAAAGCACGCGCCGAAATAATGCATTAGTGCTCCCATCACCTAAATAGTATTATATAATCTGTGACCTAAGTTAGACATTTCCAAACGCGGACCATATTATAGGTGTATAAAAATATACAATAAATTACCAATGGATATTAAAAAAGAGGATAAAATACCTCATATTCCGCAACAAATTAAAAAATGGTTGCCTGTAAAGTCGGTTTTACGGGCGAAGGAAGATTTTACGTGACAACGTCTTATTCTCGGTAGAATATTTATTGATATGAATATTATTAAATTACACAATAGGAACAATGAATGAAAATAAGAATTGCACAAATTTTAACTATAGAAATATATTTTGTTCCTCTTCCCTCTTCCCTCTTCCCTCTTTCCTCTTCCCTCTTCCCTCTTCCCTCTTCCCTCTTCCTCCCTCTTCCCTCTTGTTACAGTAATGCTCGATGAATGAAAATAAGAATTGCACAAATTTTAACTATAGAAATATATTTTGTCTCTCTCTCTCATCAGACGTGAGCGGGCGTTACATTTTTTCATGAGTGACTCCGAGCCGCAACCTAATTTAAGACGTTATCACGTCAAAATTTAAGTCCGCCATCTTGGATCTCAAAATCACAAAATGGACGTCATTTTCGTATCCGGAACCCCGAGGAACCTCTGAGATGACACCCATATCGATTTATAAGAAAAAATTATGTCCGCCATCTTGGATTTCAAAATCGAAGTCATTTTCGTAATCGGAACCCCGAGGAAACTTGGAGATGACACCCATATCGATTTTTAAGAAAAAATAATGTCCGCCATCTTGGATTTCAAAATGGATGCCATTTTCGTAATCGGAACCCCGAGGAACCTTGGAGATGACACCCATATCGATTTTTAAGAAAAAATAATGTCCGCCATCTTGGATTTCAAAATGGATGTCATTTTCGTAATCGGAACCCCGAGGAAACTTGGAGATGACACCCATATCGATTTTTAAGAAAAAATAATGTCCACCAGCTTGGATTTCAAAATGGATGTCATTTTCGTAATCGGAACCCCGAGGAACCTCGGAGATGACACCCATATCGATTTTTAAGAAAAAATAATGTCCGCCATCTTGGATTTCAAAATGGATGTCATTTTCGTAATCGGAACCCCAAGGAACCTTGGAGATGACACCCATATCGATTTTTAAGAAAAAATAATGTCCGCCATCTTGGATTTCAAAATGGATGTCATTTTCGTAATCGGAACCCCGAGGAACCTCGGAGATGACACCCATATCGATTTTTAAGAAAAAATAATGTCCGCCATCTTGGATTTCAAAATGGATGTCATTTTCGTAATCGGAACCCCGAGGAACCTTGGAGATGACACCCATATCGATTTTTAAGAAAAAATAATGACCGCCATCTTGGATTTAAAAATGGATGTCATTTTCGTAATCGGAACCCCGAGGAACCTTGGAGATGACACCCATATCGATTTTTAAGAAAAAATAATGTCCGCCATCTTGGATTTCAAAATGGATGTCATTTTCGTAATCGGAACCCCGAGGAACCTCGGAGATGACACCCATATCGATTTTTAAGAAAAATTATGTCCGCCATCTTCCCTCTTCCCTCTTCCCTCTTCCCTCTTCCCTCTTCCCTCTTCCCTCTTCCCTCTTCCCTCTTCCCTCTTCCCTCTTCCCTCTTCCCTCTTCCCTCTTCCCTCTTCCCTCTTCCCTCTTCCCTCTTCCCTCTTCCCTCTTCCCTCTTCCCTCTTCCCTCTTCCCTCTTCCCTCTTCCCTCTTCCCTCTTCCCTCTTCCCTCTTCCCTCTTCCCTCTTCCCTCTTCCCTCTTCCCTCTTCCCTCTTCCCTCTTCCCTCTTCCCTCTTCCCTCTTCCCTCTTCCCTCTTCCCTCTTCCCTCTTCCCTCTTCCCTCTTCCCTCTTCCCTCTTCCCTCTTCCCTCTTCCCTCTTCCCTCTTCCCTCTTCCCTCTTCCCTCTTCCCTCTTCCCTCTTCCCTCTTCCCTCTTCCCTCTTCCCTCTTCCGCCCTCTTCCCTCTTGTTACAGTAATGCTCGATGAATGAAAATAAGAATTGCACAAAACTATAGAAATATATTTTGTCTCTCTCACTCATCAGACGTGAGCGGGCGTTACATTTTTTCATGAGTGACTCCGAGCGCAACCTAAATTAAGACGTTGTCACGTCAAAAAAACTACTTATTAATAATTAATATTACTCGGTGCAACAATTTATGTCAGACGATTCGATTCACATCTAGTGCATTTAACTCACAGACACAACACACACACACACACTACTCTGAACACCAATACACACAATTCGGTTTATTATTATTATTTCACATTGTGTAAGGGTAGAGATGACTTGTCTAAATAATTTTATAGTTCTTTGTTTGTATAAGTATTTACTTTAACAAATATAATTTAGTTTCGTAAGCACATAGTTAATTTTCTTTATAATGTTGATAATGTTATCCGACGACGCAATGATTATTTTAAAATAAATGTATATTTAAGAAATTGCAGGCTACACCCTATCAGGGTAACCATGTACACAAATATCTTTTAACATCTTGTAATTATAACCCTGGTATTGCAATAAATGATAAAAATTGAAATTATTTTATTTAAATCGCCTACATTTTCGAATTTTGAAAAAAAATAGGCTGTGTATTTTGTTAGGTACATCTCCATAAAAGATGGCAAGCGGAATTGGAGACAAATATCACAAATCATCAACATTATTCTATTTATAAGCTGTACAGCTCTATTCACCCTTAAGCAACTATATAACCTCTATACGACTGTATCGCTGCAATCACGGATCTTGTTTACCCAAGGACCGTAGTATTTATTTGCAAAACTCTCGAGGGACCGTGGAACGGCGGCCTAATTTTCGAATGAAAGCTGAATAAGCGCTGAATTAGAGATATACAAGTTTAATTTAATTATTTCAAGGCAACTCTGAATTCGGTTAAAATCGCATTTGGGATTTTTATTTCTCTATTTACGAGTCGTCCCGCTTTGTACATTTACATTTCGCTGTACGGCGATACAATACAATGGCAGAGGCGCTTGCTATTTAAAAACTTACAATGCTGATTGCTTAAAGAATAAAATCCCTTAATTAGATAGAGCTACGTTTGAAAAACTATAACAAGATTTTGCGCACGGCTTCGCTTGCGTTAAAATGACCACCCTCTCAACTCAATACAAGAACCCTGAGTTAGGGTATAAATTGCCTCTGTCCAGCCGTTTCGACGTGAAGAAGACATACATACACAGACACACACGCAAGCATGCACTAACGCAGGCACGTAAGTACGCACGCACACGCACACAAACTTTGCATTTATAATATATTATAGTGGGATCAAAAAGTACCTAACTTCGTACACAACGGAGAAAACAATATATACTTAGTTTTATTTTATTTTTTCTCCTTTGTTGAGTAAGAAGTGTGTGTGCGTGTTTTATACTCGGATAATTTAATAGGATTGGTATTCATCTTTCCTTGTACCTACCAAATAGTCGTCTTTCCACATGCGTTTTAAAAGTGTTTTGTCGTGGCAATAAACACGCAAGTTCAGAATATCCAAAAAATCGAAGAAAATTATTTCCGTTCAGCGACCTTAAAGTGTAGCCTTTGACTACTAGTACATAGGTTAGATATAATTTTATGTTGATTCTAAATAAATTAATTTGATAACCCGGCATATCTCTTGAAATTAAGCTAGAAGCTCCGACGCATGGCAATGAGCTCATAAGAAATGATAATTAAAATCAGCAGCAACGTTCACTCATTTCATATGCATTAAAATTTAGGAGACCCCTTCTTAGTGGGAGCGTAGGGTTTGTGATAAAACTTGGGCCACATTGCCTTTGCAAACGCAACATGTGTTTGCACAATGGCAATTTGATATGTTTGCGTTATGTAACTTCTATAAAAATGTAGTGACTAGATACGTGATTACTTTTTAGCCTATAATTCTGAGTTTTCGAACGCCGGCGATTTGCTTTATTAAAATTGCGTGGGCTCTATGCCACAGTACTTAAAATAAAATTAGAATATTTGGACAAATAATGATCGTTTTAAAAATATTGTAGACACAATAAAGGTTGGTTTAAAGTTAACAGGTATTATAACACCAAACGAAAAAGAAAATAAATAGTTAATGATCGATGATAAGCACGATTGGAACTTATAAGACGCGATTAGTGCCGCCTGTGTGTCCCTAGCGTTACTCCCAGTTGTAGCGCTCAACGAAAACCGAACACAACACAACGGAACAGGGTGTAATAATGGAATTGGATCTTTGATCCAATGACAAAAGTATTTGTAAGAAAACTTCTTTTAAATATTAAACTGGAAACTCCGCTAATTAAAATTGACGCGTTTGCTGACACGCTATTTTAAATTGATATATTATGGGTAATATAGATATAATTTGTAAAAATTAAAATACTCCACAGAAAAGAAAGTCAATCATCACGTCTACTAAGTATCCGTAACCTCAGTTATGGGTCACAACAAGACTTTATTACAAAGCCAAAATGTTTTCGATTCGGCTTCTGACGATTAAAGTGTTAAAAGTGGTCGCAATCAAGTGAGTGCACAAAATTGGACGCAGCATTTACTGGCGCCAGTGTGTCTTTAGCGTTACACCCAGTCAACGGAAACCGAACACAGCGGAACCGTGTTTAATGGGCCCGGATCCTAGAACCAATGACAAAAGGATTCGGAAGATTCCCCTCTAATTAAAATTGACGCGATCCGACCGATGTAAAGCCAGCGAAATCTCGCATTACCATTTTTAAACACTTCTTACAATCACGTTTTATGGGTTCTTTGCCTTGCAGCAAACTGAAGCGTTTGGAGTCTTGTTTGCATTTTCTTTTCCTTTTTAAAGGCTGCATTGTTAAATCTCGTTTAGAGTAGGAAAATGCGACTTTACTTTCTGTGTATGTGTAATGCAATATTATCGGCCATGATTGTGTTTTTAATTAAATTGATTGCTTTCTTCTTTGGCGATATGTTTCTATTAATGTGGATTTGTTACTTACTAAGCTTTCTTTCACACGATGATGTAATGAAATATAGAGAGATTTCCATATATGCTCGAGTGCAAAATGATACATTGTAAACATGAGACAGCGTAAAATCAAAAGCATAAATGGGTCGTTCTCAAAATATTTGCACCGCTGCGTTAATTTTGCATTTTTTTTTAAAGTTGCGATTTCTTCTTTTATTTTTCATAGGATCGCTAGAAATATATTCAGACAATTGATATCACGTCGAGGGAAGTAGTTAAATTGAATATCTTAGAAGATATAGGTGTTTAAAATTTTAGGTCGACAGGTGGAAGACATCGATGTCAGGTAAACGACATTTGTTACCAGGTTATCGACAATGGGTGCAGGTTTGCGACAAATATGTTCCAACTTAACTGAATTTGTTAGCAGGTTAACGACGACGATTGCAGGTAAATGACATTTTAAATAAAACCTACGTTGAACTGTCAACTAGTGCTTTTTTGATTGTTTTTTATTTATATTTTTTGCCTTATGTTAGTAATTTGCATAAAGAAAACAAGCATTTAATTCTCATCTCATAGGACATTTCTCAGGTGGTTTTTTGAAGCCTGTACAATCCAGAAAGGTCATAACCGGCAAATGATGCAAAACTCAAGCATACCCACGTGATTTTTTAAATTTCTTATGAAGGTTCAACAGCGAATCATTTAAATAACATTTCTGCATCCTAATACTGCCTCTTTTGAGATATTGTTTCTTGCCCCCTGAGTTACCTACTGCTGTTTTCGTCATCTTCGAGGAATTCCTTCACATCTGATTACCAGAAAGCCTCCGGCTGCTTTAGGTGGGGTAAGCTATGGGAGGTATTGTCTGAAGCTGCCAGCACATCTGGTAACACTTTATAAAGCCTTTACGAGTCTGGATACGGAATGGTGACGGTAGGAGATGTCACATACAAGAACTTTAAGTTCCGGAAAGGCGTACGACAGGGATGCATCATATCCCCAATAGTATTTAACAGATATGGAGCCCTTGAAGGTACGTGGTAGACATCGCCTATTTTGCATCACCCGAAGCAGAAGTGGCCCAACTTTTGGAATGAGTCAAAACAACCAGCCTCAGAATGGGTCTCGATATTAATAAAAAAAAGACCAAGCTGATGATAGTCGACCATTTACTAGTCGACACAGACTAACCTGCTTCAAGAGTTCGAAACTGTTGATCACTTCCAGTACCTTGGCTCCATTATCCCAAGTAGGGGCACATGTAAACCAGAGATTCGGCCAAAACAGCGATGAACCAACTCGGCCAAAATATAGAAAAGTAGAAATCCCCAACCGGAACCATCCCTAACTGGACTAACATGCACCTCGTCTGTGCACTTGCCTTCTCCATATTTCTTTATGGGGCTGAGACCTGGACGCTCAAAGCCGCTGACAGGCAGAGGATATGCTTTCGAAATCTGGAGCGAGCGTCGCCTGCTAACGATTCCTAAGACAGCTTGAAAGTAAAATGGAATACTCAAACTAAGCTATTTCGGTAATATATATGTTTTTATAACAACGAAACATGAGTTGAGACACGGCGAGTGACCGATAAAACCTGGTTTTTAAATAATTTTGTATAAGTGTTTAAATAATTGTCGTTCGCCTGCCGTATGTGTCGTTCACCTGTTTTTTTATAGACAAGTGAACGACATACAGGAGATGGACAAAATGACAGTTAAGTCATCAAAACAAATAAAGTATTTCGTTGATGAACTGCATATTTATACACATAAAAGTAGACCATACTTTACGCGTTATAAGTTAAAATAAATGCAATAGTACACACGTCAACCAAAATATGGAAGGCAGAATATAGACTACATACCCATTACAAACTCCCGCTCGCGTAAGTGTATGTATCATATTTTTTTAGTGGAGCACACTGACGACGTGTCACTCGGGACAGTGTTAGGTGGCAACTGAAGGTCTCGATTTATGCGGGGTGAGGCAGGGGAAACGAAATAGTAGTCGCATAATTGTAATGTTTGTCTCATGACAAGTGAACGACAAAAAGTAGCGTGGACAAACTTAAATTGCAAATAATTCACAACATAAGCATAGTATTATTATTCGATATGGTAGTATTCAATCCTCATCATATATGAAAATAAAATGGAGTACTGAACTTAAGCTAAGTCGGTAATGTATATGTTTTTATTACAACGAAACATTAGTACCTCGCGTTGGGACACGGCAAGTGACCGACAAAACCTAGTTTTAAATCGTTTTTTTGTCTACTATTATACTTTAGTTTTAATTAAAAGCATTTGGCCTCTAAGTAAAAAGTGTCTATCGATATGTGTTGATAATTGGATAATTAAAATAATGCGGTGTAAAAAACTTCTTCTAAGACAAACCTGTTGACAGGTGGCGGTGCAAATATTTTGAGAACGACCCAAATACTCGTGACCAAAACAAAAATTGTAGTCTCGAACGATATGGCACATTTTAGTATAGCAATTATTATATAGAAAAAGTGTAGTATACACCACCTACAGACCTACTCGTAACATAAGTCATTCAATCGCCTAATCAACACCTAAGTAAAAGCCATCGAAGTATTTATTTTATTAATTATCCTCTAAGTAATTCATGCGTACAACGCAATCAACGTGAAGCATCTATTTACTGGAGTGGAATCCACGATACTGCCGCTATAATCACGCCAGTACCACAACGACATAACTACTGCAGTACCCTTAGTTACATGTGACAGTTTTCTTCTAAAGCACAGTATAGTTCAATGGATAAAACGTCGTATTTACAACATGATTCTTCGCCGCATATGACTTTACTTTATAGAAACGCGTTATAGTTGAAGCAGTGATATAATGTCACAATAACTATAGCTGTAGTAATGACATGAGACGTTCTACTAGTACATCGCTCAGACTGGTGGAGATGCTGGGATTTAGTATACAGATAACTTAGCAGTATATCCTCAAGTTTGCCCGAAAACGTTTTGTATTATTAATGTTATGTACGTGGAAGTCATTCTAATGACTCTGTTTGAACAACGGGAATTACAGTAACCGCTTTACGTGGCCTGCCTTTATTGCCTTTCTGAATAAAAGAAACTCCATATTATTTATTATGTTTACTCAGTTTGCAAGAACATTGGGGTAGGTAGTGACGTCATCATTATTCATAAACTTTCAACAAGTTAAATTTTATTATTTGAAAATAGAAATTTCATAAACAGACAAAAACGACGTCCGCCATTTTTTCCTTTAGCTTATCTGTGCCGTGACATAGGTGATCCCGTAAATAAAGACCAGAAAATACACTTATCTATGATACGAATGGAGTTTTAGTTTTTTTTACTGGATTGGTGACGTCACTATCAAGAGTGAAAGCGGCAGGCAGCGTTTTAAGCATTACAAACTACAGAATGAAAATCATATTCTCAATTTCAATTTGTTTAGCCATCTACTTTTTCATAATATGTCGAATACTATACGAAATAGACATTAGTTTAATACAATTTAACATGAGTCAAATTGCCTAGGTATTAACATATTTTAGACTGTTCAGAACAGTACCTATAATTTTTTGTATTCTGCAAACGAGACAAATGTAGGTATTTAGTTATTATGTTTAAAAATACAATGATGTTTATTCTGTATACTTATTTATGTTTAATCTATCCGATATCTAAGACAAAATAAAATGATATTGGCTCGCGTTACAATCGGCCGTATAATTTGACATTCAACAATGAAATATGAATTTAAGATAAATTAAATAAATTAATTTGACCCTATAAGTCTGACCTCATAAGGGCACTTTTAGAAGTATGAGTATTGATTAATGCTGTCATTTAACTCAAGGCAACCGCTTACCGTTGAGAAGAAAACTGAAAGAGGCCCAATTTACGATACAGAATGGCTAAGCTCCTACATGGTGACCTGAAGACCTGGTAAAGGTCGCTGGATCCCGCTGCATAAAGGCAGTACAAGACCAGCATGGATGCGTTTTTTAACTGATGATAATATTAATAGGTATATAAAATTTCGTTTAAAAGCCAGATCAACACGTGAGAGTATTATTCAATATTAGATAATACGTCACCCTAGGCCGTAAGTCGGATTTACTGCCCGCTACGTAAAACTTTAGACAAAGCAAGGGCGGTAATCAGTTAAGCCCCAGATCACATATTTATGGCCTCTCCTTAGGTTCGGGCCACAAACGCCTGTAATTTGGCACTGGGATGTTTACAAATTCACTGCCCTACATAAATACGTATACATTGATGCAAAAAAAAATAAAAAAAAACTATGTGTACCTAAGCCCCATGGTACCCCATAGACCTCCTAGATATCTCCATGGAAAACCGAAATTAATACAATGTAATGTACTATTAAGTACCTGCCTTTTAATAATGAGTCTATGTTTATTTGTCATCGACATATAATAAGGTTAGGTTAATGTTTTAAACCTCTTACAACGTACGATATTAAACATTATATATAGGTAACCATTGATATCATGTACGGGCAATTACTTAGGAATTGAAACTTATTTTAAATAGTTTTGAAATGTAGTTGCATTTTCAGTTTCAAAGGAAATATAGGTCGAAACCTGCACGGAACGTTTCGCGAGTGAACTAAAATGGTGTCAAATTCGTAACTAGGTGAGCGTTCCCTCCATGATGAAACATGATTGTCATGATATTTTTTATTGAGTCAATTTATCGAAATTGCGAAGATATGGGTAAAAATGACAATTTTAACATTGAAAATGTATGTTTTCCTGATCGAGTGTAGTGCCCCGATTTATGACATTGTTACATTTTTGCCTGTATATCACAGATACGAGAGTTACGCGGATGGGCCATTATGTCAAAATGTGCGTCTGCTGGAGGGCTTCAAAGTACAATAAGAATTCCCAAAATCGATCGGCGACTTTTTGAAAGTTTCTAGAATTTGTAAAAATTTCAGAATTGTTTCGCTAGCTTGGATCAATAATTTATCAATAACTTTTTTTGTGCTCGTTATCCAAGAAACGAAAAATAATTTCTCGGGATTGAAATTAGCTACGGTTTGAGACTTCTTAGGAAGCGGGCGGACAAAATAAATGTATCATGTGCTTTATTTCTAAATTATTTCAGTGCCTTTGATAGTTTCGCGTAGTGTGAGATATATTATTTGTCATTTAAAAACAATATGGGCGATGTCTACAGCTCACACAGCCACTAGTTAACTTATTTAAATATGACCACAGCACTCTGACGAGACGACCAGCCATTTTGATACTCAAAACATTGCGTGCAAAAAACATTTTAAAGGCAAAAGTGGGCCTAGAGTCTGACCAGCGAGTCGCTGCACAAATAAAGCCCGGCTAATTCAAAAAATCTTTAGCTGGTAACACGAAGCATAGTACGAAAAAAGAAAGTTGATAATTGATGTCAATATATTTTAAATCATATTTTGTATTTAATGTTTAGTACCTAGACTAAATTAGAGGGGTTATTAGAACAATCGTCGGTCAATAAATAATGTAGGTAATTAAATTTACAGAGTACATGAACGATATATGTCACTTTTAATCATAATAGATTAATTCGCGAGAGCTTAGAATTGCATTTGTAGTGGTTTACGGTTCGCAAGAAAAGGAGAGTAACTTAAGTATTTCTCTTAATTTAATGAAATTATATACCCTTCTCTTAATAAGTAAAATAATACCTACTCAGTCCTTTTTTACTTTCATTCGCTATTATTTAATTCTTCATCTGGGATATCACAAGTATTGATAATAATATTATAATCTGTTGTTCGATCCATTTCCCGTTCTTGACATGTTCTTGACACCTATATTTATTTCCTTCACTTTCGACAAAAACTGGGTAACTCACAACTCACAATCGTACGGGCCTAGAGAAAATTATTTCGAAAATTGTGAGAATATAATAAAATCAGCAGTTAAAATATACGCACAACGTAAATAATATTTAGAATTTGTCACTGCCGTTATTTTGGAATTTTCTTCTTCAATATATTACAAACAGAGGTTTATGCTGACAATACGGGCAAAGGGAAATTTCAAATTCAAATTCAAATTCAATTCGTTTATTGCGTTTCATGTTGTACAATAAGGTCTTATATTATTGATAGGTCCAGGAACATGAACCCTGCAAGGGCACAGCAATCTTATAAATATGGTTTACAATTCAGTCATTAAATATTAGAATTAGAATACTAAATTTAAGTTTAACATTAAAATTACAGCAAAAAATATAGAAGATACGAGGTGTGATAATAATTTCTAATGATACAGAATTTTACATAGCCTAGACTTGACTTAAAAATTGTTGTTGTAACAATTCAAATATAGAATTCCTAAATACAGAATACCACTTATGCAATTCCACGCTCTCGGTAATTTATCTATACTTAATTAATAGTTTAGTTTATTTATTTCAACTATATAATGTTTTTGCAAATATAAAATTATGTCAGTTGACATTAATTATCATAGTGATCGTCAATTTACAAATACAAAAATTCAATAGACTCATGCTAAAAAAATTACATACGATTTTATTTTCGGCATATGGTTTCCCTTTGTCCTAATAAGGGTTAACTAGTAATCATAATAAAGTGACATATTTCCAAGTCATCTTAAGGGCAAGGTGCCACACATGGATAGATTAACTGGAGCTTAAGGTATTACGGTGAAAGAAAACAGAGTTTCAATAACGTTTTATCCAATTTTAATCTGTTATTATTTCAGGAGTCATAATCAAAATCAGATTCGAGAAATTCAATGCCTGATAGAGAATAATCACTTTCATTATCACTTTCACGAACTTGTATGATGAATGGCGCCAATT
This sequence comes from Apotomis capreana, assembly GCA_947623375.1. NCBI lineage: Eukaryota > Metazoa > Arthropoda > Insecta > Lepidoptera > Tortricidae > Apotomis > Apotomis capreana. The sequence goes on from OX392499.1 coordinate 5,665,618, forward strand.
CTGTGTCAAGAATGTTGTCTTTGGACTTGTATTTTTCTTCAACACTTATTACATGGTCTGTACATTTTTTCCAATCTTCTGCTGTAATCATTGAAAAACATTCCCTGATCAGGTTTTCAGTTTCTGATCCATGTAGCCCCAAATTTCTACTCGCTACTTTTCGCTTTGCCAGGCTCCATATGAGCTCAATAGCATTTAAGTCACAATGGTATGGAGGCAATTTAAGGACCTCATGCCCATGCTGCTTCAATATTTCCTCTGCTGCATATACAGGACCAACTCTGTTTTCTTCAACAAGGCACATCAATTCCTCTTTTTTAAAACAGTCTTCATATGGGATTTTATTTTCTCTTAGCCATTTTTGAATATCAGCCTTCAAGCTGTGAATGGTTGGAGGCTTATTTATTTGTGTGACATGGTAACTTGCATTGTCCATTACAATCACACTAGGCTCGGTCAAATTTGGGATTAACATTTCACGTAACCACTTTAAAAAATTTGTACTATTCATGTCATCATGATAATCAGCTGCTTTGGATTTTGTGCTAAATACAAGTAAAGCATTTGGAACAAATCCCTGCTCCGATCCAGCATGTACTATAATATGCCTTTTACCGGAGGAAATTTTTTCAACTACACCGGAAGTAGAAGGCCCTTGCCATGACTTCTTTGGCCTATAATTTTGGTGGACATATGTCTCATCAAGATACACAATCAATTTTCCTTCTTGTCGTTTTTTATGTATAGTTCTTAGAAATCTTTGTCTCCATCCAGATATTTCAAAATTTTCCATGAGAATGGAGCGTTCTTCTTTATTTCTTTTAAACTGAAATCCATTCTGGTGTAGTATTTTCCTCAGTGTTTCACAACATCCTGAGAATCCTATAGATTCTTTCAATTCCGCATGTAATGTTCTTAGAGTAGGAACTTGCTTTTTGACACAATAAAATTCGTTTATTTTGTTACGGATGGCTGTCACATCAAAATTGTCTAAATTTGACACAGTTGGTGGGCGGGGACGTTTTTTCCCTGGCGTATTCCATTCGCCTTGGTTAATAGAACCTTCTTTTTTAATTGAGCGTAACGTTCTAATGCTAACACCTGAAAAAGGAGACATCTTAAGTAAAGGAAATAAACACATTCAAATATTAAGAAATCTACATGTGCAAATATAAATCATTATTACCTGTCATAGAGGATATTTTCGCCAAATACCCTGACTCTGATTCGTTATTATCAATAACCATCTTCAGTTCTTCGGCTAGCTTTTCAATAGATTGTTTGATATTTTCATCATCCACGCCAGCTAGAATCAAAATAAAGAATTAAGTTAAAGTATTATAATACAATCGCCAACAATATTTTGTAAATAAAAGAGTGCCAAGAGAAGCATCAAAATTGTTTGACAATAACTTACCGGTCGCCTGAATGATTTCATCCAACATTCGTTTCTTTTTCAGAAATCTCTCATTTTCATCACGTCTAACCTGATTGTAGTTAGAGATTATCGTAAATAACATGCTTCTAACACTGCTTCTGATCGGTTTAGCCATTATAACACGATATAAACTTCCGTAACAAATGCACTCAGATTATATTTAGGTTATGTACGAACAGAGGTTGACAATTAGTTTGACAGGTAAAATTGTTGCCATAAATAGAATTCTGTAAAAATGCTTGTGCAGCGACTCGCTGGTCAGACTCTAATGACTTTGCATTTTCTATCGCGATTGCGCCTGAAATATTTAAATACTGAATCGCAGAGGAACCCACCGTTCCGTAGTATAAAGATAAACAGAGCTCAGCCCCGAAAGCGAACCGATGTCTCTTTCGCCGGTGGAGCGTAGTGTTTGTTTTGGACGTTTTAAACTCTTACGAGTATGTCGCCTTTGTTTTTAGGGTTCCGTAGTCAACTAGGAACCCTTATAGTTTCGCCATGTCCATCTGTCCGTCTGTCCGTCCGTCCGCGGCTTAGCTCCGTGATCATTAGTACTAGAAAGCTGAAATTTGGTTATAAGTATGCGTATGAATCACGCCAACAAAACGGTAAAATAAAACCTAAAAAAAAATTTTTTTTTCGTGTACCTCTAGTACACTTAAAGTGGGGGTGATTTTTTTTTTCAACCCTAGTGTGTGGGGTGTCGTTAAATAGGTCTGTTGAAAATAATAGGGTATCTAAACATTACTTTTTGATAAAGTCAGTACTTTTGTAAATATTTGCTCCGAAAATAAAAAAAATAGTGTCCCCCCCCCCCCCCTTTAACTTTTCAACCACGGGTCAAAAATATATGGAAAAATTCATGAAAATGAGGCCTATTTTCAACAAAATCGGTTCATCCGTTTTTGAGTAATCACAAAATTTCATGATTTTCTTTAAAAGGACGTAAGTTGACTTTCAGATGGTAATAAATAACTACAGTTTCTTTGGCGTTTACGACCTTTTTACTGAACTTGAAATCTTTCTCGTATATTGTTTTAAGCCCGTCTCTTGTCAAGGATGTGCAACTACGGAACCCTACACAGAGCGTGGCCCGACAATGCTCTTGGCCGGTTTTTTAGAGCTAGGCATACAGACGTGTGTGACGACAATTTAGGTTATTTTAATGCTGAAGTCGCAGTTGGGTATGCGAGCCCAGGAGCGTTTCAACTGCTCGTTCCCTTGTATTACGAAATTTAGACGAATATAATCTTATTTTTGGATTCCATCACGATTTTCAACAAGCGCTCTGTTATGAGCTCACCAATTAACGCTTCTTTTTTGCAAAAATATTGTTATTGATTCGTGAAAACATGAGTCGAGGAGCATTTAAAACGTTCCTGAGCCTATTACAGTTGGTTTTATAGTGGGGGCCCCTAATAAATTAGAACCATTGGGTCACAGCAGTAAAGATGTTGAATGGCAGCAGCATGGCAAAGGCCGGTTGTTGTGGGAAGACTATGTTTGCGTAAAATAAAACTTTTTTTCTACCGCAGTCGGGTAAAAAGTATTCTATTATCTTTAGATTCTTTATTTAACTATTGATTTATTTATTGATACAAAATCCACAGCACAAATTACAATATTTTTTGAACAGATACATATGTGTTTTACATTGGCCAATTACGGATTTACATTATACAGACTTATCACTAGCAAATAAAAACTAACGTTGTGGTAGGAGACGCATTCAGATAGTGCTCAACTGAGTTAAGTATTTCCAAAGTGGAAAAAATATTATAGAAAACTGAAAAATAAAAGCGTGCGTGCGTGCGTGCGTGCGTGCGTGTGTGTGTGTGTGTTTGTGAATGATTTCCAACTTTTCTTTAATGGTGATTCCTTAATTGGAACATGTGAAAAGATCTCGGCCAATATTGAAGATAAGAATTGAAAGTTTTGTAGCTGTCTTCAGTTTAAGTAGCATTTTTATATCACCCATATTGAATAGGGGATCTCATGATGATCAGCTACTTGTGTCGGTAGTGATTAAAATTTTCAAGTTAGGTCATTTGGCAACTTTTTGGTAAGAGTAGGTAAGCGAGGAACCCTGGGCCCACAAAATATTTCTATACGTATAAATAAAAATCAAGCTGTTCGTTTGTCTCGCTAAAACTCGAGAACGGCAGGGGAGTTTTAGCTGATTTTGGTTTTGAAATGTTTGCCGTAGTCCATGGTAGGTTTTAACGGTGATGTAATAGCAGCTTACTGACACAGACCGAATTCTACGCGGGTGGAGCCGCGCGCGCAGCTAATATTATTTATTTTTACTCGCAATTTAGCTGGAATACTCGTAGTTCGGTTACGGCTGGGCTCTTCTCGTCGCAATCGTTACCCTCAAATTGCTACACTAATATGATTACTCTTTCGTACTGGTGATGTTAGTTAAAAAACGTTAAAGCTGAGTGCACATTGCGAGGTTATCATAATAGACAAATTTCAGTGAATGTCACTGATGTTTATAAAGAGGAAACAGGACAAGACATTCCGCAAACTTCAAATAATTTTTGCACTATAAAACCGAAACTATCCACACTGATGAAAGTATTTTTTTTTTCAATAGGATTCAGTATTTATTGTGCAAAAATAACAAGGGTTCGAGCAACGTAAACAATGTTTTGACTGACGTGAGAGCGCCGCTCCAACTGGCTACTACCGCGTGCCGCTTTTCCCGAACAGAAGCTGCTCATTTGCGATTTGGAACTTTTAAATAGTACTAAATGTAAAATAAATAAATATACAACCTCACACAAATCGATCTAGTCCCAAATTAAGCTCAAGAAGGCTTGTGTTATGGGCACTAGACGACGATATACATACTTATATAGATAAATATATACTTAAATACATAGAACAACCATGACCCAAGCACAAATATTCCAAAATGATAATAAAACACGCATTTTTTTTAAATGCACTAAATCTCGACTTCATTAATTTCACATTAATTTCGATAATCTTATTAAAACTTTCGTGAGACATATTTAGTTATTATATTAAGCGGACAAGTCAGGTACTAGTTTCTTCATCAGGGACTGCTATTGTGATGAAGAGCTCCGTACGAGTTCGAAACACGTGATACTTTCACGTGAGTGTAAGCCGCTTAATACAGTAAGTATACATTGATTTCGATAACTATTTGGATAGAAATATAAACGTTTTATTTGTGAAAAGTGTAAAGTCAGGTTAATATTTTCCCAAGTAGCAATTATAAGGGTTTTATAAGAGCTTATGCAGTTTGTTTGCTACTAGGATTGTTTTAAACATTTTATGATAGTAAAAGTGTGCATCTTTCATACCAAATACACAGATTGGATAGATTTCGTTGCCGTTACTATGGGTATTACTGAACAAGGCCGTTCGCTCGTGTACAACCGTCCCTACAGTCTAGTCGAGGAAAGTAAAACGAGCACTTTTATTACGATACACAAATATAAACCGTAAACATTTTTACGTCCTCAGTCTAAGTAATTTTTTATGGCAATTTACTATTCAGAACAGTAAATTGACATAAATGTTTACCAATATACGAACAGTAAGTATATACGCTTCAGGAGGTTCTACCATAACTAGAAATTTATTTTAAATAATTTATAAGTATGTTGAATTCGAATAAGTTCTCAATATGTATTGTAAAAATTAAACGTGTGTGTATTGAAAATATTTTACTAAACACAATCATGAAATTTGGCGATCGCTGAAAGGAAAATAGGTATTTTATATATATTTGTTTGTATGTTTGTATCTTATCAGCGTCACGACGTCAAAACAGCAGGACAGAGTTCAACTATGTATGTAATATATAATATACACTGGTAACTAGACACACAAAAGAAGTTATGCCACCTGCCAGAAGAAGGTGCCACCAAAACGCAATTTCTGCTGGTAGAGAGAGGGCAAAGATGCCTTCTCAAAGTAATGTATAAACTATCTCTCAGGCACCCAACATATGAACTATATACACTTAATAATTTATTAACCATGAGAAAATTGTACATCTTACTAACAATCCTAAAAATACATAAAACTCTAAATTTCAATCCTTCCTTGCTAACCCGTAGGTTAAATCATATTGTAGCTCCTAGATGTTATACTAAGTCATTGTTTGCAAAAAGACAATATTCTGCAATGTCATCGTCAATGTACAATAAAATAAACAAAGTGTTAAATATTTATCCAATGAATACATTGAACTGTAACAAGAAAGTAACAGAATGGCTAATCACACTTACTTTTATGAAGAAACTGAACTGCTTCTTAATTGACAAACATTATTTGTAACCCTATTAAAACAAATGTAAAGGGATTAACACATACCGATATGCACACACACACGCACACACACACACACACTTATTTCCTTGTCTAGATCTAGATATAAGCTAGTTAATATGTAAATAAAACGAATAGTTTTTAGTATCGGCTTAGGAACAATTAATGTTCCTTTTATGTTATAGTTCCATACCTATAACTACCTACTCATTAACATTTTTTATACTTGTGGTTGTAACTTTTTATATAACAACTCCGGGGAGGAGCGGAACCTCCTAACACAAGTATTTTCATACTTACCAGGAGGGACCGGTCACTATTGTATGTACCAATTAAGTATAGTTTACCAAATAAACATTTTTGATTTTGATTTGATTTGATTTGAGTTATAAGTATAACATACTTTTTATCCAAGTACAAAGTTGTAACAATATAATTTAATTTACATTGCTAAAACTATTACAAATACTAAGCTTCTAATTTCAGGTACCTACCTCATTACGCCCACTAATTACAAACCTATAACGCAGTACAGGATTATTTGCTCGTTCAATAATTGGCTGTAACTGTATTTATTTACAAAAGCACCAATATTCAATTTATATGTAACTAATTTCGGGGCTTAAAATAGCGCGTATTTGAATGGATGTAACGAAGTATTGAACCAAACCAATGCCGCGGTCATTTCCTGTATTCGGATGGTCATTATTAGTTTTATTATGCTGAGGTAGGAATAATAATGTGGTGTATAGACACCTTTATGATAATAAAGTGTCTCTGGACCTGCCCGGGCCGCCATTGCGATGACAGACGTCAACGGGGGCGGGCAGGTGATGGCCGACAGAAAACCCATTAAAGTGTTTTATTGAATCTACTCCTGCACAGAAACCCTGGACATCACACTGGCGACGAGGATTAAAAAACGCAACAAGGAAGTGTACAAGTAACCGATAATAATAATCAGTGGAATCCTTTTAATTAATTTCTGTAAAAGGAAAAGAAAAGGAAAAAGTGGGTATAGTGGTTTCGAATATTGAAGTACCTACAACAAAAGTCGCATAACATTCTGACTAGTACTTTGTGCACTTATGTCAAAAGAAAAATAAGCAGAGGAATTGAAAAAAAAACTGATAACGGTCGGCGTAATTAGTCGTAAACAGAATGTGTCCGCTAATACTTACCTAAATGCATTCCCGTTGTTGTGTTATGGTAACAAATTGTTAAATTCGACATAGATATACGTACAATTAAAATATTTGGTTAAGTATTAAATAAAATGCTTGATGGTTGTTAGACAGCCAGTTACAAATTGGTTATCTTCCTACAAATGTTTCGTTACATAATTAATATTTCTAAATAAAGTACACACCAAAAGTGAATATCTAAGTGCCTTGAGAATAAGTATGTTCAAATAAAGACTACCATGAAACTAACAAAAGGAAAGCAGTACGGTTGTGTAACGAAAATATTCAACATTCTTGCACATATCTAGCTGTCGCGCAATAAGTTGTTATGAAACACCATCAGAATTATTATTTCGCAGTTTTCTGTACTTTTTAGGATACTTAATTACCTATTCCAACAATAAATTAAGTACTACTTAAATGTAGATTAATACTACATATTGGGTACGGACACGTTGGTAATTTTCATAATAACTAAAGGTACTTATAAACAACATAAGTAATAGTAACTACAATGAACGTTAAAACTACATACAGTCATGATAGATTACCGGCTACCAACCGTGATTTTGTTGCATTAATAACGCGGGTATAGCTAACTTTATATTTAGCATACGAGTATTCACTGTGCGTTACGAATTACGATCGACTACGGAGTTCATAGACGAATTCCACGACATGGTAAATTCGTAGCTGACATAATTAATTGTAATACAATAAAGTCCGTATATAATTGTAAGCTGTTATTTAATACTCACTGTCGTAAGTGATAAGATAAGATAACCGTGTCATATCATGGTTCATTTTTCAAGTGAATACACCCGTCAATCTTGTCACATAAGTATTGCATGAATATCAATACTAAATGTGTTCTTTCTTCCTTGTCAGCGTACTACTATATAAGTACCCCAAAGGGGGAACATATACAAATGTATATGCATAATATATTTGTTTAGATATACGTAAATGTGCGTATTACTATCCCGAAGGTGGATAAAAGATAACAATAATAATAATAATAAAGGTACATTTTAGCATCCCGAAGGTGGATAATATTATATGTTGTACCTAAATAAAATGTAATAATAACCGAAGGTCGTTACTTACGAAACAGGTATTGGACTGGCGTAGACAAATTAAAATTAACATCTCCGCATATAAAACATATCAGTTAATATGTACGCATACAGGTACGCCGAACCTTTTAACTCAGCGGAATGATTCAATTGAAATTAAGCTACATAATATTAAGTATAAGGTTATCTGCATTGTATGAAATAAGATCATGATGTGGGTAACAAACCAAATCAAAGCGAACCTAGCCAAATCGATTCAAATATAGTCAAATCTATTCAGATCTAGCGAAATCTAATCTAATCGAGTCAAATCTAATCTAATCAAATCTAATCTAATGTAATCTAATCTAATTCCGTAAACTCGTTCGTAGTATAATTAGTTTCCGTGTGCTAAATTAAATATTACTTTTAAATATAAATCTGTTTGAATATAAAGTCATGATGTGTTGTAACAAACCAAATCAAATCAAACCTAGCCAAATCGATTCAAATAGAGTCGAATATAGTCAAATCTATTCAGATCCAGCCAAATCTAATCTAATCTAATCTAATCTAATCCAATCTAATCTAATCTAATCTAATCTAATCTAATCTAATCTAATCAAATCTAATCTAATCTAATGTAACCTAATCTAATCTAATTCCGTAAACTCGTTCGTAGTATTATTAGTTTGTTTCAGGTTGCCCCAAAATGTCAGTCCAATTACCTCCAATTGAAATATTGAATTGTGATTGGACATCGGAAATGCAAATATTCGTAATACAATTTGCTTAAATAAACTACCTAGATATTTGGGTATCTCTTTGCCTAGTAGCCAATAAATAGAGGAACTAGAAACACTTTTAAATAAAATTATAGGATTGGACCATAGTTAAAACAAGACTATGAGATTAAAACAAAGCCAACAGGATTGGCGGAAAACAACCCTATTTAGGGTATCAAAATAAAATCAGTTGAGCTGTTTCAGCACGAAACAACTACAACACAAGCTGTCATTGATTGGAAATGACAGGCGGGAAAATAAAATGATCTACGGATCAGCCCTAAAAGGATATATTATATATTAATACAGGAATGGCAGCTCGTGGCTTTGGCCAATGTCAGTTAGTAATATTAACTTTATAAAGAATAATAAACCATGCCTATATATATATATATGTTCGGAAAAATACATTTACATCATACACCGTAGCAAAAATACCATTTCTCATGTTCACTTGAAATGTCCCTTAAAAAGTAGATGAACTACAAAAGAAGCTGTCACGCGCTCACGCGTTGGCAAAGAAAGAAAAAGAAAAGTAGTCTTCTAAAATTTAAGTCGTATAGATGGCCGTAATAGGGATAAAAATGTTACAGTAATTCCGTCGTAGAGGGTTAATCGCGAAATTGATTGAATATATAATAAACGCGGTATTTATTTAACAACACTTAAACTCGACAACGAGTATTATACTCTATTACTTAAATAAACCGTGTTCTAGAAGTTGAAACGATTTGACTTGAATTTGAGTTCACTATAGAATAAGGTATATAACAAAAGAATATATACTAGTAGTAACGACATTTAAAGTATCCGTGCATTATAAATAAACGATAATGAGTACAAGCAAATCCTATAACACAGGTATTATGGTAAAGACATCTTAAAGTAAATTGTCGTTTGTGGCGTTTAAAGTACATCTTCAGTTAGAAATTATCAATCACTAGAACAGCGCAGTTACTTACCTACGTATTTATTTATTTCTTGGGGTACGTATGTACATAAAAATCGTAATCAATTAATCATATTGTAGTATTCTTGCAATAAACAAATGAAAACTTCCTCTCAATATTATGTAATTTGATTGGGTATAATTAAAAGGTATTTTGATTGAGGAATTTATGTTATTCCGTTATATCCTTTCTAGCAGTGTACTCGGTTGTTCGCGCTACGACTAGGTAGACTGAATAATCATTACATCGGGTTTTTTAGAATAATAAAGGTACAATTGTGTATAAAAAGTGCCGAAGGAGCACAAAGCCCAAACAAAAAAATGCCGAAGGGGCACAAAGTACAAAATGCCGAAGGGGCACAAAGAACAAAAAATAATAATAGTAATAAATAATAATGCAAACTGCTAATTTGGAAACAAAAAATTGCCGAAGGGGAAAAAATGTACCATAGTTTACAAAATGTACCATAGTGTACAAAATGTACTATGGTGTACAAATGTACCATGGTGTACAAAATGTACTATAGTCTACAAAATGTACCATGGTGTACAAAATGTACTATGGTGTACAAAATGTACCTTGGTGTACAAAATGTACCATGGTGTACAAAATGTACCATGGTGTACAAAATTTACCATAGTGTACAAAATGTACTTACCACGGTATACATAATATACAAAATGCTAACGTGCATACAAAAAATGCCAATGGGCACAAAATAACAAGGTGCCGGAGGGACCACAAAGGTGAAAAACTTGCCAAGGGACATATAAATAATAAAATGTATAATTAATAAATAATAAATAAATATTAAGGGACAATCATACACAAATCGACCTAGTCCCAAACCCCAAACTAAGCAAAGCTTGTACTATGGGTACTAGACGATGATATTAATAATTATATATATAAATATATATATATATTAAGGCTGTGAAACCTGCGACCTGCTTTAGAATGAAGTGTAAACGATTGTGGTTCCTATTTTCAAAAAACTAATTTTAGACTTTCAGTACTTATGATAAATGAGTCTTCGTGATTATACATGCATTAAAACAGTGCTGTCCCTGAATTAAATGGTAAAATGAATAAAATTTGGGTTGGACGAGGGTTTTACAAATTGAAGACTGTTTTAATTGAGAGACGCAGCATTTATAATATTTTGCATCTAGTCTAGTTAATAATGATCCACGAGCCCTCATAAGAGACGTGGGTGGTGTGTTTAGTTTACCTATCTTTTTTCCTTGAGTTATACTCACCTGTAACTTTAAATATAAATTTCAATAATGCAGTAATAATTTGTGATTCCTTATGAAGTTACTACGGTATTTGAGATTATGGTCGGTGTACCAATCAGTTGTGTAAATTTCACTATATAGAAATTCTAAAGTAAACAGATTTTCTTTTCAAGTGATGACTAGTCAACGCCGGTTTAGTATTCTGAAATACTTACATTTCGTGAGAAGATTTTTAACTTCATACAAAAAATTGGAAAATGTATATTTCATTGAAAAAGGCAAACTGTGAGTTTTCTTGCGGCGCTTCTTTCTCACAAAGGCCTTAGTTGGAAGCGCTGGTAGATTCCTAAATTTTCGAAAATAATAGCTTCATAGTACATTAATTCACGGGTAAATGAATATATATATGTAATCCAATGTTATGATTGGCGAAAAAAAAAAAAAAAACTGTTACAATACCAAATACAAAATATTCCATTACTTAATTCATTCCATTTACCAATAAAGAACAAGTAATAAAGACAAAATTATTAAACTTGAAACTACTAAATAATAAGTATACTCACTAAATTAACTTCATGTACCTATGCATAAACTTATGGTTAAAAGCCTTGTCTCAAAAGGAGAATAAATACCGAATACGCGAATAGTAACAAAGCAAAAACATTTCTTTATGAGTATGACACATTTATTACAAATTTACAATACAGTTGTTGATAAGATTAAACTCGTGTTACATCTCAGTGTACATTCAAATTCATGATTAAGGATTGAATTAGAAATATTACATTTCCAACTACAGTCACAGAATAAAGACACTACTACAGTCTAGTGACCGAGATACTACTAATAGGTATGTTGTGCATACCGGTTACTTTGAACTATGTTTTCTGTTTTGCTCACTGCGCTGACGCACAAGCAACCCATATTAATGGCGAAACTCTCATCCTCGCTGTCACAGCGAACGGCTGGATGCACTACACCGCCACGATAACCGTGCTCAGCCGAATCCTGAGTCTGAGCAAATGCGCCGCACCTTGGTGTCTGGCGTAGCTGTCTGGTGTGGGGCATCTAGAGTAAGCCTCGAATTTAGTTCAATTCACTCAGACGGAGCAGTGAGCGAATCTGCAGGATATTTGTAATTATTAATAATATGAATCAATCTAGATTCCATAAATATATTAAATGTACATAATGCAATGGCGATATGAAATGTTAATATCTAGTAATAATTAAATAAATAAGGTGTCAATAAATAACTATTTCGAATTTATGAAAAGAGGATGGTGTGGTGTATAGACACCTTTATGATAATAAAGTGTCTCTGGACCTGCCCGGGCCGCCATTGCGATGACAGACGTCAACGGGGGCGGGCAGGTGATGGCCGACAGAAAACCCATTAAAGTGTTTTATTGAATCTACTCCTGCACAGAAACCCTGGACATCACAAATAACAATATTATTGTTACATCTAACAAGTTTTTTTTTTCATATGAAGGGCGACTGAGGATGTCAAAACAAGCAAAAAAATGGTACCAAGTGAGTTTTACCCCTGAAACATTCGCAGAATGATTCAGCGAAAGGGAACACAACCCTTCACGTTAAAAAAATTGCTTATACAAACAAGTCACTCAAACCTAGCTACTATAATATTATTTAAGCATTGCATGCTAGAAAAACATGAAATCAATAACATTTAATAATTCTCAGAAGTCGTTTGTACTTTGCCTGTATTGTAATAAAAATTCTTTGAACATTTAATTTGTTTTTTTGTTATATTGCAGGCGAATGCTTACGTTAGACCTAAAAAAAACGGACGGGTTAACTCACGATTTTAAATTACGTGACACCGTACCTAATACGAGTAGGTACATAACCTAAAGTAAAACTATAATTTTAAAATTTACTCTATATTTTATTTCAAGCAATCGTTGCATCTATCCTATCTTTAAACTGCAGTCTACCAGATATTAATCATTCTGCCAATCGCTTTCCCATAAGCCGACAATAAATCTTTATTTCTAAACTTCTGACACGGTATCAGATGAAACATGTACTTGGCGAGTTTATTTTCCGCGCGCAATAAATAACCGAACTCCATCTAACTTCGTTTAGTGGAGATCAGAACACCTAACGCCACTAACTAAGATTCTGTAACTACGTTTGGGTTAGCTGTAAACAAATACTGGCTTGGAAGTTTTGATGAGGCTATTTCGTGGGGTTTAACTCGCTAATGGTATGCTGTCTTGTTTGAACTGGATTTGCATCCAGTGTGGGCGATCTATGTATCCATATGAAACTAATATTGCCATTCGTGAATGTTCGCATGTTATTGAATATTTGCAAGAATATCTCCTCTTTTTCATAAAATTAATAAACTAAAAATATAACCTAAATCAAAAAAAATCTAAACCCCCGGCAGTAGCTGGTCATCATGACACCCTCATTCAATGAGTGATATAAAAATGCTACTGAAATTGAAAATAACTACAAAATTTGGGATTCTGAGCTTCAAAATTGGCTGAGATCTCGTCACTTGTTCCAATTAAAGTTTTCTTGGAAACCTGGTCATATTTACACCAAACATAGCAAAGAACAATCTCGACGTTTGGGAGTTAGGATGACACAGACGGACACACAGATACACAAATTCACAGATACACATGTTAAACTTATAAACATCCCTCTTTTTTCATCGGGGTCATCATCATATCCGCCTAAAAACGTCCGCTAGTGAACAAATACCTCCCCCAAAAATGTCCATGTCAATCGATCGTGCAATGTCCTTACTTGACGCCGTCCCGTGACCCTGACTAAGTCAGTCCTTCTGTAAGGACCTCACCACGCTGCGCCTTCCGGTAATCGGTCGCCACTCAATAACCTTTCTGTAGCATATTCTATAAACGCACCTATCAAAACAATGTCTGTAAACGCAAGTGTCACTATGACAGCTCTCTTGAGATTTACCTCTGACACGGTACACTTCGAGCTCCAATATCTTAATATTAATTTTGTAATATTTCTAAGAAGAATCTTAAAATATAAACCCGAAGACTTTACAACATCGTTTTATTTGAAGTTCTTACATGGCGCAGCCGAAAAGGAGTCAAATTCAGGAAGATTATACTGGATTGGACAAGGTAACCTACAAATCGCTACTGAGTGCACATGTTCGTTAACAGTAAAATGGCTGTAGATTACTAATATTAATTATGAATTTAGAAGAAACAAGTGGAAATTTTACCAAAATGTCTGCCGTCGAATATAAAATGCCCGTGGGCCTCAATTTAGAAGACATTGAAAACTGCTGGCCGCAGTGGCAACGTTTCAAGCTATCTTTTCGCAACTTCGTGCTGGCGGCGGGGTTAGAAAGAATTTCAGAAACCAGAAAAGCAGCAATACTTATTAACTGCGTTGGCCACGGAGCGCAAGAATTATATTTTAATGTCCTTAAAGAGGAAGGCAAGGACAAGTTGGAGGAGGTGATCGAAGTTTTCGACAACTATTTCAAGCCGAAACAAAATGAAATTATTAACAGATACCAATTTAACAAGCGGAACCAAGAAGAGGGAGAAACGTTTGATACCTTTTACACAGCAATAAGAAAAGTAGCGGAGAACTGCAACTTCGGGGACCAGAAAGAGAAGATGCTTCGGGACAAGATTGTTATTGGTGTTCGGGAGCAACGCATCCAACAGAAGCTACTCGAAATCAAGGATCTTACTATGGAGAAGGCCATCGACATCTGTAGGTCTGCGGAGCTGTCCAGAGAATTTGTGAAGACGCTCAACAACCCGGAGGTGCATGCAGTTCAGACGGGCTGGGCAAAGCAGCAGCAGCAGCAGTCGAACAAAGCTAAGTATTTCAGTAATCATAAAAAGTCTCAAAATGTTAATATGGAGGGCCGCTATAATAGATGGTTTTATAACTGCAAAAAGTGTAATACCGAGCATGGTCCTAAACAGTGTCCTGCGTATGGTAAGGCTTGCTCGAGCTGTAACAGGCTGAACCATTTTAGTGTGGGTTGCAATTTCAATAAGAAACGGGTTGATAATATCAATGACAATGACAACGAAGAGGCCTGCAACAATGTTCATGACTTATGACTGTCAAATAAAAGTACTTATGAGGTTTACTCCATAGATTTAGTTAAAAATGATTGGACCGAGACGCTTAGAGTGGAAAATAAAAAAGTTGAATTTAAATGTGACACTGGAGCCCAGATTAATGTTCTTAGTATTGGGGATTTTAAGAAAATTGTCAATTATGATAACAATATTAAAATATCTGAGACAACAGTAATAAGATAAGACAATAGTAATAAGACAACAGTAATAATTAAACTGCATTTGGGGACATCCCGGGAGTTATTGTTTATTGTGATGACCTCTTAATTTGTGCTGACACTGAACAGGAACATGACGCAATACTAAACAAGGTGTTTAATAGAGCCAGAGAACACAATGTTCGCTTCAATAAAGAGAAATTTCAATATAAATTAAAACAAGTAAAGTATTTTGGCCATATTTTTTCTGAACAAGGCATGCAAATTGATCCTGATAGAGTCAGTGCAATAGTTAATATGAAAAGCCCTAACAACAAAAAAGAACTTAAAATTTTTCTGGGAATGGTCAATTATTTACGAAAATTTATCCCACACTTAGCTAATATTGCAGCACCATTACAACTGTTATTGAAGAAAGATGTTGATTGGCTTTGGACGGAAATTCATGAAGATGTATACACTAATATTAAAAATAAAATCTGTACAGCTCCGGTTCTTCAAAATTTTAATGATAATTTGCCCATTACTATACAATGCGATGCATCTAAAGATGGTCTAGGATGTTGTATACTTCAAAACGGTAAACCAGTTTGTTTCGCTTCACGAAGTTTAACATCGGCAGAACGTAACTTTTCACAGATCGAAAAAGAACTCTTAAGTGTAACATGGTCTACACGTAAGTTTCATTACTACATATATGGACGCAAAGTGACAATACTTAATGATCACAAACCCCTTGAAAGTTTACTTAAGAAACATCTTCATGAAGTACCGTCGCCTAGGTTACAAAGATTGAAACTAAAACTATTAAGGTATGACATAGAATTCAAATATTTACAAGGTAAATTTATGCACATTGCGGATTTGCTATCACGCTCTTATCAACTGTCACAGGACACCGATGAGTCTTACATGTATGAGGTGATACATTGCATGGGCTTAGCAAGCAATTTAGAATGCTCGGAGGAACAAAAAACAGTATTAATAAATGAAAGTTCCAACGATAACGAATTACAGATATTAAGAAATTTCATAATGAATGGCTGGCCCACTAATAATAAGGATATTCCTGATGGTCTACATAGTTACCATAAATTAAGAGGTGAACTGACTATAGATAACTGTTTAATATTTTTTAATAATCGATTAATTGTTCCTAAAAGTTTAAGACAGTCATTCATTAAAACCTTACATGAAGGACACATCGGTGTGACAAAAATGAAACAACTGGCGAGAAATCTGTATTATTGGCCACATATAGACTCTCATATTGAAGAATATGTTAAGCGTTGCTTTCCCTGTCAAACTTTTCAAAATAATAATGTTAAAGAGCCACTACTGTCGCACAACATACCTAGCTTACCGTTTTATAAAATAGCTATTGACATTATGGAGTTTAAAACAAAGAGTTACTTAATAATTTACGATTATTATTCTAAATGGTTGGACATCAAAAAGATAACAAATAAAAGCTCAAAGTCCATAATTTATGAGTTGATAGAGATTTTTTCTAATTTTGGAATTCCAGCTGAAATAGTATCAGACCATGTTCCATTTGACTCGAAGGAGTGTAGGGACTTTGCACAGGAGTGGGGATTTAAGTTCACATACACAAGTCCCAGGTATCCTCAATCAAATGGCATGGCTGAAAGAGGTGTTCAGATTGCTAAAAAAATGTTATACAAATGCTTAGAAGATAAAAGTGATTACAGATTAGCGTTACTGAATTATAGGGCTTCACCCACATCTGGCACCAATGTCACACCTAGCGAACTGTTAATGAATAGAAATTTAAAAACGAAATTAATAGTTACCTCACAGTATTTGCAACCAAAGACTATCATAAATGTAGAAAATATATTTAATAAAACTAGAAATAGTAATGTCATAAGTTATAATAAGAGATCTATAAATAAGCAACCATTTGTTGTGGGTCAAGATGTGTGGTGGAAGAAAGATATTAATAAAAATGTATGGTTACAGGGTAACATAACTAAATGTAATGGCATGAGGTCGTATGATCTCGTAGATAAAAATAATGTTAAATATACGAGGACTTCGTATCACATAAGGCCGGCATGATTACTTGATGTTTCACCAGACCAGCCAAGCAGTCACAGGGTCGGTCGAATGCGCAGCTCTATGTTGCATATATGTAGTATAGTTTTTAAGGATATTATCTTAAGTCTCTTTAGCTTAATAGATAGCGAAAGTCTTTGTTTGAGGGAAGGAAGAAAAACAATGTATAATAGTAAACAATTTGTATTGCTAATGGTTTAATGTCACAGAATATTAAAATTCAAAATTGTAAACTTGTTTTCGTTGAAAAGGGAAAGATGTAGCATATTCTATAAACGCACCTATCAAAACAATGTCTGTAAACGCAAGTGTCACTATGACAGCTCTCTTGAGATTTACCTCTGACACGGTACACTTCGAGCTCCAATATCTTAATATTAATTTTGTAATATTTCTAAGAAGAATCTTAAAATATAAACCCGAAGACTTTACAACATCGTTTTATTTGAAGTTCTTACACTTTCTGTATCACCGGCCATCGATTCCGAGAGCAATTTTACGCCCCGCCCATTGCCGCTATAGTCTGGCAGCTCTCCACGCTATGTCAACGAATTTCATTTCACCTCGTAATATTATATTTCAGTCTAGGATTTAGACTACCTTCCGTTGTACATAGCGAAACCGTGAAACAGAAAGTGCGAGTTTCGTGGAACTGCCGGCATCACGTGCCGTATACACAGTTTTGGGAGCCATTATTGATGATTGAACAGTCGATCAATCAGGGTTTCCGAAGAGACTCATACATTTTCATATTAAAGATGTCTCTTAACCTTTTATGACATTAAAATAAGTCCAATGGTAAATTTCGTACTTAATTTAAAAATAGCTTTGGTAAGCAAAATATTTTTCCGATGCGAATCGCTAAGAGTGGCTACAAATTCGTGCTAAGCGGAAGGCGGGGCCGAGCACTTTAGTGCGGACTGGCGTAACGGCTATAAACGTTGGGGTTGGGGCCATCTAACCCATTCTTTCAAAATTATGATTCACTATAAATATTGAAGTAGACAATGCCCGTAACTTTGTTAGTGCGAAGATGAAAAATAAAAGCAAGAAAAAAATTGTTTTACTCTTACCTTACATTTCTGGAATTATAAACCTCGATGGCAAAATTAATGTTGTCCATTTCAACTGGTTTAATGCAATACAAAATAATGCCCCAATTGAGCAATAAAATTTTGGCGGCATTTAAATATAGGTTTAGATTCGAATTTTTACTTTCACGGACGGATTAAGCGCTTGAATGTTCGCATTTTGAGCGAAAATGGAAAACTTGGAGTGGCATTAAAGTTCTTTTACTTATATTTTTCTATTTATGGCTCTATTTCCTATTCTACTTCGCTGGCATTCTCGCAATATTAGCATTTTAGAATTTCTAGTCACTTTAAACGAATTGCTCCGTTTGAAAGTACATAGTATACGGGATATACACTAAGCTTTAGATACCTAACTTGTTTACACATAGCATAATGTTCGAGGAGAGAAGGTAGAGTCAGACCACGGTAACTCTTCCAAGCAAATGAGCTGTCTAATCATACAAAGTGAGTCAGTTTAGTATGGTTTGACAGTTTATTTGCTTAGAATAGTTAGTTTGGCTACCTATATTTTCCCTGCCAAATCAAAGGAAGGACAAATATAACTGTCTAAAGAATTAAGAGTAACAGTGATCAGACATGATTCGCAGAACCTATCGTAGCTTCTTCCGTAGGGACGCAAAAGTTCTAAAGTGATAACCGCGAGCTAGTAGATGGAGCGTGAGAAGGCCCTTGTAAAATGATTTGATAGTACATAGAAATTATTTGATTAGCGGTGCCATTTGGCTGTGATACCACAAAGAGTGTGCTTTAGAACTTTTCACCACCAGACTTATAGACGTACTTTACATCTTTTGGTAAGATATCTTTTTGTTGCACAAAGTATTTTGCTTTCATTTTATGAACGACCAAAATGTGAAATTTCCTGTCTGCGTCAGTACTTCCGACCACTTATAGCCCGGATTTTTTAGGACCATAGTGCATTAAGCATCATCTGTGGGCGCTTGCATCACCGTAAGCTGCATCAACTTTTCATACCATTAAACATGATTGTACTCAAGAGCAAGCTAGAAAAAAATACTCCCGAGCCAAGTAGCTGGTCATTATGACCCTCCTTTCACTAAATCCTGAACAACCACAAATTTAGGAATTCTTGCCTGAAATTCTGTCACATATTTCAATCAAAGCTGAATATTTTGGAAACTGTTTCCGGTTATTTTCAACAAACAAGCTACGAACCATCTCAAGCGAAAAAACTTAAAAAAACCTGCACATGAAAATGAAAAATGAATGCACAAGATAAACTTTAAATACCCCTCTTTTTGCTGTCGGGGGTTAAAAAGACAACGATTATGTGCAATCACGTATCACGTGACCTATCATGAAATAATATTGTTTTATTGTGCCGCGTACAAAATGTGCGATCGCATACAATGTCTCGTGTGTTAAGGCCCTTACTATTTTAGCTTCTACAGTTGACGCGTCGATTTCATAAAAATACGTGCACGTGCTCGTTTCGCCAACATGATACTGACACTTTCTTATAAGAAAACGTCGTCAGTTAATAGGAAAAATACAGCTGATACGTGTTTTTAGTTGTGAGAAGCAGCAGCCACGAACAAACTTATCTTCGAAACCGGCAAGCGATAATAGACTTTTCACCAATCGTATTGGGAACTGGAAACGTTTGCAGTGAAGTTGTTTGGAGCAATGGAAATGTGTCACCGATGCGATGCCGGAGAAACGTGCTCACAAAAATAATGTAAGCCTACGTATTCTTATTGACGAAACGGTGGCAGCTTGCTTGCTGAAACCTGATAATAAGTGTTGACGTTGAGGCCGCTACGAGCGTGAAACAATGACAGATAATATGTTCGCAGTCTATCAACGAGTGTTGTATTTATGTACTAGAATGTGCCTGCGAACTTCGTCCGCGAGGAATAAAAGTCATAGCCGTCTTTTTAGGGTTCCGTACCCAAAGGGTAAAAACGGGACCCTATTACTGAGACTTCGCTTTCCGTCCGTCCGTCCGTCTATCACCAGGCTGTATCTCAAGAACGGTGATAGCTAGACAGTTGAAATTTTCACAGATGATGTATTTCTATTGCCGCTATAACAACAAATACTAAAAATAAAATAAAATAAATATTTACGGGGGGCTCCCATACAGCAAACGGGATTGGTTCCGTCAACTTTGCACCTCATTTGTATGGAGCGCTATACATACCAGGTGCAAACTTAACTTAACCACTTAAGGATGGAAAGTGTTTGTACGGAACCCTCGGTGCGCGAGTCCGACTCGCACTTGACCGTTTTTTTTTTTTTTTTGCTTCTCCGCAGTGGGATAAAAAGTATCCTTTAACCATCTGAGGATGCGCAGCTACCGTTTAGGTTTAGGTGTGATGAAAGGACAAAGTTTTTTTTGATAACTTTAGAAGCTGTCCGCGAACTTCTTCCCTTCCGCGCATAATACACTTATTTATTATCATTTTTAGGGTTCCGTAGTCAACTAGTTTGCTACTGAGGATGCCCAACTAAATACTCGTGACTCGTTTAGGCGTGATGAGAGGACAAAGATTTCATTTTTACAATTATAATACATAACCAACAGATGGCGCCAGACTGACATGGCTCCGCGCGCCCATACAAAACAAATGACGATCCTGCATCACGCTATTAAGATTTTTCCTGAAATCATGACCCCTCCATAGAAAACTGATTTTCAAAACAAATCTAGAATTTTATAATAGTACAGATAAGTACACTACAGGCGTTTAATACTTTCGCTGGCGAAAAACTACAGCATTCGAATTTTAGGCTTTAATGTGACGCGTAATTGTAGCAATTCATAGTTGCGCGTAGCCTGAGAACTGTATTTTTTTTATTTATTTATTATCAGTAAAATTTATTAAATATTTTGTCCAGTTTAGCCTGTCCGCTGTCTGGCAATCATTATACCAGTAAAGAAACTCATGTGTAAGCGACCCATACACGCGTAAGCATTTTGTTTTTATACACCAACCTCTTACGTAAGCTATATATTATTCATCTAACCCCTCCACTGTTCAATGTAAGCCATTCCTCCATTAAGCCGAAGCACTTCGCTGCCATTACCCTTCAATCCATCAAACCAAGTAATCGCATGTTTAACGTACAGTCGCACTATACCCCGGTTAACTTAAGTTTGCCCCTGGTTTGTATAGAACGTCGTAGAAACTAGGTGCAAAACTTGTTCAACAGGGGTGCCTCGAGCGGTAGCGATCTGTCATAAATATGAAAAGAGTATATGTGCTGTTAGGGCGAAGAAAATGTAGGGAGCAAGGTAGAATAAATATGTATTTATTTAATCGTATGACAGCGTGACACGTCGAGCACGGGTTTATATAAATTAACACGTTCACGGACGTTACGTCGAAGGACATAAACGGCAGTGGCTGATGATTTAAACTCAACAATAACGGCACCCATCAGCCGGTTATTTTTAATAGCATCTACAGGAAGCTTTAGTGACCATGTGCCGTTTTTCGATTAGACACAAATCGCTACTGCCATATAGTAAACACTACTGTTATAACACACAAGTTACCTTTTTCACTCACACATCACACACACAAAAACCTCGTGTTGTGACACTATGTCTATGGACGGATCATTTGCATACACAGTTTCGTTTGCGGCCGTTAGTCTGTAACACGATATTTTGTAAATTGCAAGATATTTTGTATCTAAGTAGGTGGTACATCTACGGCCGGAAAATATATCTGTCGTATGACGCAGTTCTCAAAATGGTCTTGTGTTCGAGAAATTGTTAAGTCTGAGACTCATTAATCTCATTATCCATGTGACATCGTACGTTGATGTTGATGAGGTCTTCGGCAGGTAGCGAGTTGAGGACAATCAAATGTTTACAATAAAGCGAAAAGTTGCAAAAGCGGATAAGGACGCGGGTTTGAACCCCACCTAAACCATTTTTTTTTTCAATTTTTCGCTTAATTTTAAACATTTGGTTTACGCTAGCAGTTGGTACAAATAATTAGAAGATAATCTTTGATAATATGCTGTATACATTGCACTTCGGCACCGCAGTTGCAAGCGGAACTTTTGTAGACTAGAAGAAAATATTTATTAATAAGTACATGATTTTTGCATCGACGGAATAACCAAGTAATGATTTCCGACGGAAAATTTCCAAAATTGCGAAACTTTCGATATGGGAAGTTCTTAATATTTCCCCTTCTTCTTCTTCTTCCTGGACCTTGTCCCATTTACTTGGGGTCGGCCTTCCCTGTCCTTATCTTTGGGTCTAAATTCATAGATTTTAGGTCTCTTTGGACCGTCGTCTACCAGATGGTGGGGGGTCTTCCGTGTCTACGCGTCGTCGAGGGCAAATCCAGAGCTACTTTGACTACGTGGTCGTCTGGGCGTCGTTGGATATGTCCGAACCATCTCAAGCGTCGTTCCACTAGTTTGTCCGCAATGGGTGCTATTTTACAACTGCCTCTGATATTCCCCCTATAATATTTAATTCAATTATTCTTGTGATAGTTTCCAGAATTTTTTAAGAAAAATATAGACTTTCCGCAACTTTCCCGTCCGTATGACTAAATCATCAAACCTCTCGAAACATTCAAGACACAACCAAATGAAATCGCATAATTATTTTCTTCGGTTTCCGCAATTGTCGCTCATTTACATAAAACAGACGGATTATATCACGTTTCACGTATAATAAGTTAACTGAGTGCCAAGATTTCAGAAGCTTTACATCTTCCTTATTTACGCGGTCAACTGAAAAATAAAATGTTTTTCACCTCACTCGCTCGGGAAACCTCCGTTTATAGGGCGAAATCTGCGTGCAAAAGCCTATTTTATCCGCTAGCGTGCAAAAGTCATTTGAATTTCGAACACGACGATTTTGATTCTCTGTGGTGCATGTAACTTTTTTATATTTAAGACTCCTTCAACGCGTGACTGATTTCATCCGTCGATAAATCATCGAATAACTATTCAACGCACGCTAATAAAGGGCGATTTGGCAAAGAATATATTATATACTAACGGATCTGGTCTGGCCGGCTAAAATCATATGTACGTTTGAATACTTACTTCTTTTTTAAAAAAAAAAACACCTACAATATCACGTCCAGAAACCTGGTTTGTGGTTACAGATTTTTAAGTTTTAATTTTTTCTACACTTTATTTTTTGTTGAATATGTTTATATATATTAATAGTAAGTATTTCAGTTTCATTTACATATTTTGACTAGTAAATATATTAAATACATCACAAATTTTAATATTTATTTGTTATAAAAGTTGGAACATAAGAGTGTAATTTCTGAACGCACCCGAGAAAAAAATAAATAATTAAAAAGTTGGAAGTTTCACGTAAACAACAAATAACGTAAATTGGTTCTGTGGAGAATACATACTGTTGTCTTACTTTATAGAAATATGGAAAACAAGAAAGTTAAGCCCAATTTGGAGTATCAATGCTAAAAACCTGCATTAAAACGAAAAAGGATTTGTTATAAATATTTGGAGACGATAAGTAATTTACCGAAACTATTGGCGTTTTTAAAAAAGATAAAGCCGAAATAATCTTGTGCGGATCCCATCGTCCAATAACTTCCAAAGCAAGTGTTATGGAAAATACTTCCGAGTGGCCAACTAATCCTTCCCAGAATGCCATATTCTCCCACATTCACAACGAATATGTCAAGTAGTTTCAAATACAAATATAATATAACAGTGCTTAAGAAAAACTCAATGATAAAATATACACGACGATGATACAAATTACGGCCAATGGCCAAATTTTTAATATGTGTGCTTCTCTCGTATTTATTTGGTTTGGATTTGAGTGTTAATGTTTTAAATTTGATGTGTTAAATAGAAGGCAAAATTAAATATGATTATTTTTATATTTTAATTGTTTTTCTTGAACTTCCTTTTTCCTCGCTGTAGTGAGGTGAAAAGTTGTGTTTGTGTGTTCCGCATGGCTGCAAAATTATTTAGCTTCTCGTGTCTTGAAAGCTTCGCTACGCTCAGCTTTCAATTTCAACACTCGCGCCAAATAACAACTTTGCAGCCTTGCATAACAAATAACTATTTCACTGTTATTTTTGTACCTACTAGAATGATTAGTAGGTATAAATACTAAATAGTATACTGTATTGGTATACCAGCTGCCAGATTGACTTTTATAAAAACAGTTACAACCCTGTCCAAAATAAAACTCAAGATTACCTTACTATTTAAATAATATAATATATTAAAATCGATGATTTTTAATCGGTGATCAGGAGTAGAAAAATATTAATATCCAGCTAAAATTAAACCTAATAGGCGAGGTCTCATGCAATTACCTCACTGTTTATTTAATTAAAAGTTGAAACATAATTAAACCTAACAACCACTAGATACACGGTCATCCTACATAAATTTATTAAAAGTAAGATACCTACGTCAAGTGTCATCGCTTTGGTGGGAAATTTTACGAAATTTCCTACGACTTTGTATAGGTAATGACAATGACAATGACAAGTATTACTCATAAATTGTCATTGCCATTAAATTATTAAAAAGGTTGTAAGCTTACAGATACAGTTTAGTAGGGTGACAAGGAATTTAAGACAAAATTGATATTTTAAATAAAAATTATCAAAGAAAAATAAAAGTTTGTGTTCATGTAATTTCGACTTCAACGTGACCGCTATCATTTACTGAGTTAGAAAAGTTGGAACCTGATCACCGATT
The DNA here is from genome assembly GCA_947623375.1 of Apotomis capreana. Taxonomy (NCBI): domain Eukaryota; kingdom Metazoa; phylum Arthropoda; class Insecta; order Lepidoptera; family Tortricidae; genus Apotomis; species Apotomis capreana. The sequence goes on from OX392499.1 coordinate 5,690,730, forward strand.
AAAAATCATCGTGTATATAGTTTAATGGTATCTGTTAAGTATAAGTTAGTTGAGGTAAATTTTTAAATTGTTGTAAATAATAGGTACTTATTAATCCTAATAATTAATATTTTCCCAAACATGTCAAAATATTAAAAAAAACTGCAAAAAACTAGGTAAACTTACTTTTATAAAAAAAAGGCGTTTTTTCACCATTAAAAGTCTGGGGTTTCCAGTCTCTCAGTTACTATACTACTTAGAACACGGCTATTGAGATTTACTGGTATACAGGGTGGAACGGATTAAGGGACTTTTAAGCAAACAGCGAATTGTTCAGACTGTACTTCATTTCTCACCAATGAACTATGTAAATATTTCTATCCATTTTTGAGATACAGTTTGTTAAACATGAGTGTAAAAATCTACACATATCAACCCAAGCATCTTTTGAACATTGCTTAAGTTAAAGACTGGTGTCATTTAAAACGTAAATAAAACCTTTTAATCAGTAGGGTTGTCACTGATATTAACATATTTTATTTTGATGACTTTTTTTACTTTTAAATCCAGCTTTACAATTATAATAGGTTGATTGTAGATCACTCAAATGACACTATCCTGTCAGCCCAGTCTTTAGAAATGTTCCATCACGTATATTTGAAACTTACAGTTTGAATTTTTCATTGATAATTTTAGTTTCAAAATCTACTCGAAATTGAAAAATAAAATCACTCAGAACACTGTATTTTTTAACTTATCTTCAACTGCACGCAATAAAAGCATGAAATAGCTGTTACTTTCTAGAACTCAGTCAGAAAAAAGTATTCATTTTAAAAAGTTGGTTGAAATTATCAATACATTTGTCAGAATAAGAAAAATAAAATTAAAAGGAAGTTTCTGATTTATCTGGAAGTCAAATAACAAACGTGTTGTAATCCGTTAAAACAGTTTTATTAAAACTAACCGTAAAAAACCGAAACCGTAGTAAAAACGGAACTGTTAGAAATCTACTTGGCACTTCATATCTGAAAGATCATTGTTCAGTGGACCGTCGCCCGGGTCGGGTATCACTCCACATTTAGGCAATAAAGACGCTGCCACCGTCCTTATCTCCGCCGAACACCCGCAAATATAAATCTAAAAAAATTGATAGCAATTTATATGTTAAACATCGGGCTGAGTGAGATATTCGTGGCTGTGTGCTCTCTGTGTATTATTTATAGACTCGGGTATGCTTAAAGCTGGGGCAAATTCGACGTTACTAATGACATGAAACTGAAATTTCCTTCACTATTATGTAGACGGGCTTACCAGAGTAGGTACTACCAGAGGCGTAGCTACCCAACAGCCGACCCAAGATGCTAGGGTGCCTGTTCAAGTTCATTGCCCTGGGGCAAACCTCGAACTCACGTTACTGGGCACTGTTTTGATTTGAACTTACACCATTTCCAAACATCATAACAAGAACGGGACTTAATCGCGTTCAGAAATTGTTTAATTCATTACCTCGACGTTTCAGATCTGATGTTACCTTTATGGCCGTTTTTGTTATAATGACTGGACACTGGACTTGCATTGGGGCCGCAATTTTTTTTTAATTCCAGAGCCCGTAAGGTAAGTAGGTAATTACCAAGCTTCGCCATTGAGTACTACAAGATGCGCCGCACTAAGTAGTGCCAAAGCACACGCATACACCTGGCTTAGCTTCGCCTTCCACCTTTATTCGGGCAAACGCGCGTTCGTAACCAGTCGTAGCGGCATACACGTCGCCACGCCCACGTCGAGTTTTAGCAAACAACTATCGAAATATAGTTCTCAGGCGAGTTTTGCGAAGATCATAAACCACAGGCGCGACAGCGGCCTATCGGTGTAACTCGGGCGTCGGTGACCTTATTGTAATGCCGAATCCTTCGACGAGGCATTCACGTGAATGCCCTTCACCAGCGCGCGCGTCCCGCACTCGCGAGTTTTGTTACTGCACACAAGTGTCGCTGGCGTTTCTTTTTACGATAGTATATATATTGTTTGTCATAACGGAGATGTCACGGCTTTGCGTGTCAGCGGCAGCGGTGCGCGATACGTGTGTCTTGCTCACGCGTATGGCCACCGCGCTCGGATTTCTCGCTCAACCGCTCGGCGCGCCGCTCTGGTCGCGCAAGCTCGTACGTAAGTGTTAAATCTTTGTGTATTATTTTATACTCTACTTTTAATGTTAACTCTTTATTGCTAACTTGTCAATGTCAATGCAGGTAAAACCGCACAACTCGGCATACGTATTTGATATCGCTATAACACAGAGATACTGCTAGATTGTGAATGTCACAATGCCGCATCGAATTAAGGCTCCGCCTCCCCGAGTCGTGATAACTCCCCCCCCAATATTAACTCCGCGGTTACCCCACATTGCAAGCATAGGAGATGAAGACAATACCCCGGTGGAGTCTTCGCCGATTTAAAGGCACAATCGCCGCGATGAGTGACTTTTGTGTTACTCGGTGTTTCACATTGTTGAAATTTATATGGTTTTAGCGAAGAATTTACGAGGGTAAGCAAGTTCAAATTTGTATATTATGATCAAGGATTAGGACGAATTTGATTTAGCTCCAATAACATTATGCGACATTAGAAGCGTTCAGTTATTATTGCGAAGCATTTTTTATAATATGGAATATTTTACCTACTTTATTTTTTTACTAGCACTCATGCTGTGTCCCAGTGTTGGGCAAGGGCCTTCCCCCTTTTTTGCCAGTTGTCTCGGTAAAGTGCATGCTCTTGCCATGTGTCCTGGAATGCGTCTAGCTCATCCCGCCATCTCCTTGGTCTGCCTCTGCCTCGGTGGTCATCTAGCGGTATCCATTCTGAGGATAATTTGGCCATTATGGTGCAGACAGTCAATTATTTGTATCTACTACAACTATACCTATTGCTTAGCAGAGGTAGATGTTTGATATGAATATGCACCAGTTCCATGGTACTTTTGGGACATTTCCTTCAAAATAAATATCCCAGTTGATTCATATGGAACTAGAAATATGGAACATCTGGGATAGCCCCATATTTCGTAACCAAATTGCGTCAATACTTTTTCGTTGCATATATTATTTTGAGGTTTAGCCACCTATTACCAGCATTTTTTAGTTTCACCTATCAAAATATCTGTCTGTCTGTGTATAATGTATAACCAAAGAAAGCGACGTTATACAAACGTGTTCATACTCGGATAGTTTATAACTACTCTTATGCAGTTAAAATATGCTCTTCAAATGAAAATTATATTTATTTGTATGATGCTCTATCAAGAGATGGAGTTGAAAGCCCCCATTACCTTACAAAATAGGCACTCATGCAAAACGAGGCATTCAGTTAAACGAATGACCTAATCCGACGCGCGGCGTGTGTCGCTCCTAATGCTCTCTATAAGTTAGTGGTGCACTTCCTACTTCCAACTCGAGAGTAATTTACTTCACTAGGTATGAAATATGCCCTTAATGTACACACAACCGTTCAGTAATTTATTTACAGCCCTAAAATTACTATATTGTAAAAATGTATAAGCAAATCAAAAGCACGTGTGTTTAAAATGGCATATTTAGCTAAATAAAAAAGGGTTGCCATTCCTGCGCAGCAACAGACTTAATTTAATTTCCTCCCTAACAGACAATTTTAAATTGCACTTATGCCGATGGTTTTCATATACACAGTAAAATATGTATAGCTATCTTGTATAACATTCTATTACAAATTACGACATGGAGCTGACAGCTGAAAGCCCCCATTACCCCACAAAATAGGCACTCATGCAAAACGAGGCATTCTGTTAAACGAATGACCTAATCCGACGCGCGGCGTGTGTCGCTCCTAATGCTCTCTATAAGTTCGTGATGCACTTCCTACTTCAAACGCGAGCTGTAATTTACTTCACTTGATATGAAATATGCCCTTGTACACACAACCGCTTAGTAATTTATTTACAGGCTTAAAATTACTATATTGCAGGAATAGCAAACTTATTGCACGTGTGTCTAAAATGGCACGTATTTAGGTAAATAAATAAAACTCCATGCAGCATGCCCTAAAATAATTGTATGTGCAAGAAATCAGACATACGAGTAGTATACAAAGGTTCTCCGGCCCTGCGATATTTCATTACTCTTATTTAATTTAAATCCATTTGGAGAGAGGCAAAATTAATAATAATAATCTAATCACCCCTTCCACGGCAAAATTAAGCTTATTAATTTATTTTTAATATTTGACGTTTTTTCTATGGAATGACAGCTGTCAGTACTGCTTTAACACTTACATTGACTAAAAAATAATCCAAGGATACACTAAGCGACAAATGCTCCGCGACACGTGTCGCCAGCGACGTCGAGCGACAGATATGGCAACATTTCAATGTAATTCAATGTAATTCAATTCAATTCAATTCAATTCAATTCATTTTATTGCCAATTAGGAAAACCATGCAATACATTTTAAAGTAAAAACATACACAATCGAAAATTAAATTAAAATAGCACAATCAGAAATACAATACTAAATAAACATCCAAAATCTTAATGAAATAAAATTACATAGGTAGTCAAATAACAAGTATACAACCATAAAGTCAGAAAAAAATACTACAACTATATTATTATTTTCACTTGGGCCTTTTGTGTGCCGCATCGACCATAGTTGATATATTGTGGCTGCCCTGTCTTAAAGCTCACTGCTAAGGCCCGTTGAGTCCAGGAATTCCCAGATTCTTTGGGCAGTGAGTTGTTGTATCTCCTCTGGGGGCATAAAGTGTTGCCCTAAGTGGATACTTCTTTTATGCATAAGTGGTCCACAGGAGCAGAGGATATGCATAGCTGTCTCCTCTGACTCTTGGCAGAACCTGCACGTTGCGTCCTGTTCCATACCCATTAGGGACAGGTGTTTTTTCAGCTTGCAGTGACCGGTCAGAGTTCTAGTCAACGCACAGACTTTTGACCTTTTGAGCTGTAGTAACTCTTTAGATAACTTTTGAACAAAGCCTTTTATAAGGGGTTTCGAGTGATTTTGTCCTTTCACAGCCACCCACATCTCGATCGCCTTAGATTTGTGTAAATCGTTGAGCAGAGAATAAGCCTGGCGTTTTGTGATTCCACAGAACGGTTCTGGACCGACAAGGGGCATGTCCGCGCCATCTCTCGCGAGTTTATCTGCTCGTTCATTTCCGTCAATATCGGAGTGACCTGGTCATCTAAGAGTGACTTTGTTGGGTTCAACTAGGGCATTTAAATTGTTTTTGCATAGTTGGATTAGTCTAGATTTAACCTCTAGTGATTCCAGTGCCAACAGGGCAGCTTGGCTGTCCGAGTTGATGTAAATGTGGCAGTGTCTTATGTTCTTGTCAAGGTTTATCTCTGCGCATTTGTTTATGGCAAAGATCTCCGCTTGGAAGATTGAGGCCTCTGCCCATGCTGACGCTTGCATTGAGCTTTGGTCTCTGTCCATAGATCCCACATCCTACAGCTTTTCCTTTTTTGGAACCATTCGTATACCAGATGTGGCAGCCCTCTTTGAGAGACATTTGGTCGTTTAGCCCGAATGGCTAAACGACCAAATGTCTCTTGAGGGTAGTTCCACTGAGTAGTATTGCGTAAAGATACATTCAGTGAGCATGTCATCAGAGGGCATGCACAGTAGTTTGTTTTCGAACACTGAAGCCTTTAGTTTGTTCAGTGCTTGTGAGCGCCATTTCGTCTTAGACAGTGTGCAGAGCCTGTAGATGCACTGCTCGGCCTCTTTCTGTACCTGTAGGTGCAGAGGTGTTAGGTCGAGCAGTGCGTCCAGGGCCGCACCCGGCGTTGAAGACAGGGCTCCTGTTGCAATAATGCAGGCAGTGCGTTGTAGGCTGCTTAGTTTTAGGATCGCTGTCTTTTGGTTGGCCTTATTGCACCAGACAGCGGAGGCATAGGTTACTATAACTAAGTCTAAACAACAGTAAAAACAATTAAAATGCCATGTCAAGTGCTCAAATATGGTCACAATAATTATTCCAGTAGTTTCCCAAAGTACTCGTGTAGGCTGTAAAAGGGCCTTTGTATTAATTTCGACCCTTCGCTTGATGTCGCTGGCGACACGGACATATGTCGCCTTGTAATTTCTTGGCTTAAGATCACCCCAGATACTTGGAACTCTATAATAAATAAATCGAATAAATACATTTTAAGGGACAATCTTACACAAATCGACTTAATCCGGACTAAGCAGCTTCTACTATGGGTACTAGGATATGTTATCTATATCTATAGACAATATCCTTGATCCAGGAACAAATTATTCGAATTATTCACACAAACATTTGTCCTTGCCGGGACTCGAACCCAGGACCGGCTGCTCAGTAGGCAGCACTACTTACAAACTGCGCCATCGGCGTTATAACCATAAATAAACAATATTATTTTAATATAATTTCATTTAAACAGAGAACAACATCTGCGGTTCGTTGATTTGTCATATTTACCAGTAATACAACTAACGGCGACATAAAAAGAATTGAAATAAAACAGAAACCACAGATTATGCGCTTGTGTAGCAAAGAAGTTACTTTTATTAGCCATTTAAAAGTAACACCGCAACTGGTTATGGCTGCTACTCAATAAAAAGTCAAAGTAGAGTTTACACGCCAGGCGATATTGTACTTTATAGTACATGAAACTAGAATTTTTTAGATTAAGGGAGAAATAAACATAATATAATATTTATGTTGTTTCTTTGATTTTTAAAATTTTAGGTTATGTAAAATGGCTTCATATTTGGTCTATCCCAGCTATATTTTCTTTCCCCCTGATCAATTAATTTATTTTTATACCTACTTTTTTGATACATTTTTATTACAAATGACCTTAAAAGTTATTAATTTCTTTAACATGTAAACCTATATTATTGCTGATAAAGCAACCGGTACGCAAGAACTGCCGGAAATCAGAACATTTGAAAATCGGACATACTATTTTCATTTTGCCAAGCTGAAACTAAGACGCTTCGCTCGCTCAGTCAATGATGTAACATTATCTAGTACTGAATACTCTGTAACCAAAATAAACCATAATTTCAACCCCGGTGTTCAACTAAATAAATAATTCAATCCCTAAGTCCGGACATGTACCGATGCCTAACACCGTTTAAAGTGATGCGCTTCCCTTTTCAACTGCCTGTAGTTTCAACTTTGCTCTGGGATTTTAAGTAGTAAAATACAATTTAGTTTTAGTACATTTGCCGGCTGTGCAACTTTAGCTGGCACCGACTAGTTTCAGCTTATCCTCATAGACATTTTCTTTTACATTAGTTGGAATTAATCAGAAGTTCTATAGATACTTAAGATACTGTACAAAAATTAAACAGAATGAACATTTGTCAGATTATCCAGCTCTTGCAATGTCGGGGAGTGCTCTACCAATAGAGCCAATGGTGGTCTACCAATTAGCCCTGGGTTGTTATTACCGATCTTTTTTTTAAGTATACTATGTGTAAACGGCTTTTCCACTCTTGTTTGCTAATCAACAAAGATTTTACCCATTCGGAAACCCCAATAAGAAAATTTCTGTAACTTTCATCAAAAGATTGAATTGAAATCTATTTATCTAGCAAATACGTATCTTAATGCAAAGCCCAGCGTTAAGCTAAACAAATGACCCAATGGCGAACGCCGAACACGTGTGTCGCTGTTTAACTTGCTATAGGTTGATGCCACTTCTTGTAATTTCAACCCCTCACTGGCACATTTAGGGTAACGCTGCCACTGACGCGGACGGAGCGGGCCATTGCCAAAGTCACAGCACGTGTGTCGCCGTCTATTTCGCTATAAGTTGATGCCATTTCCTGTAATTTCAACCCCGCTGTGGCACATTTAGGGTTACACTGCCACTGGCACGGCAGGAGCGGACGGTTTCCGAAGTCAGAGTAGAAGGAAAAAAGAAAGAAAGAAGAAGAAAGAAAACACATTTATTGCAGCAAAAAAGAAGCACCACCACACACCACACCACATTACAATGAACTTAAAAACTAAATCACTTTAACATACATACATATATATGATAAACTTAATTTAAACAGGAAATTATCTAAATATAGGTAGAGGTATATTATATAGGTGCTGCCATTTCCACCGCAAAAGGACACTACTCAGCATAATGCTGCGTCATCGGGGAAATATCTTTGTAGCAAAAAAGAGTAAAAAAAATACAACCGAATTAAGAACTCCCTCCTTTTTTGAAGTCGGTTAAAAACGGATAAATTATAGGTGCACAAAACTGTTAAATGCGGTAGCTATTCCACGTCTTAATCCTATAGGTACCTAGTGTGTATATGTGTTATGTGTGTGTTGTGTGAAGACGCAGAGTACGTGTGTTGCCGTCTAACTCGCTATTAGTTGATGCCTTATCTTGTATTTTCAACCCCACTCTGGCACATTTACGGTACGCTTCCACTGATGCGGTTGGAGTGGACCAAGATTTGATCAATCTCACTATTTCTACTGTTCACTTGCGCGACTTCCAGCAGTATGATTGGTCAAACACGACCCGCGGCTCTGGTCCCCCCAGTAGAAACGCCCTTTTATATTTAAGACTTAAATCCTTGTCGGTGTAGCTGATGAAGTATGTGGTTGTCTCCATCTAATTCGTCCATAGTCACTTCCTTGACTCCCCTATATGACGTAACGTCTGTCAGTTCTTTCATGTTTTCTGTATCATAATTATGTTGGTCAGCGAGCTCTTTTGTCCACGAGTACTCCATTTCACACAAATGGCACAAGAGTATGCTATTGCATTCCCCAGGCGTACCTAGTGACCCTAAAACACGAAATACGAGAGGGTCTGATGCAAAGTCCGGTGTTCAGCAAAACTAATGATCCAATCCTAAGTCCGGACATGTGTGTCGCGGCTAATGCACTATTATTTGATACACTTATCTCTTAACTCCATAATTTCAACCTGCTTTGGCACATTTATGCAGTTACTTTTATACTCCAATAAAACTGCCTGCGGAATATTTGTATTGCTGTTGGCCATTAGCCTCAGACTACGCTTATCATCTGCTTTGCAAGATCTTTTGTCGACAAGTAATTTGATACTCCATGCCATATATAAAGAAAACGGAATATCGGACTGTAATTAAAAAAAAAAATAATAAAGAAAATGTAGGTGCTAAAACCCTTAGGCGTATTCCTCACGAAATAGCCTCTGATGCAAAATTCAGTGTTCAGCAAAACGAATGATCCAATCCTAACTCCAGACATGTGTGTCGCGCCTGATGCAATATTAGTTGATGCACTTACCTCTTGAACTCCGTAATTTCACCCGGCTCTGAGATGTGTACTTGCTTCCTACCCGAAAATTTATAGCCTAGTAAATCTAGTGCTCGGAATAAAGTTAAGAACTTGCGTCAAACGTTATTTGAAATATTACAGGCTGGTGCGGTTTTACGTTGGCTTTGTAGTTTCATCAAAATATTGGTTTAAGGTAAATTGTATCATATTCAAAGTGGAAACTGCGCTTTAACATTTGGGTTGTTTATTTGTTGTAACGGTTGAGTTTAAGTGATTCTGCAACCTTTTAACACAAAAAGGTTTACCACGTTTAGGTTACGTTGTATAAAAAATCATCCGTCAGAGATGAGCTGATGACTGATGAGTTTAAGTAATACAGTAGTGGAAAGAGAAATATATATTTGTTTCCATGTATAATATCTAATAATTAGAACTTATAAAAAAAATCCTATTTTAAATTTGTTATCTATTGCACTATTGGTAAGTTTTATTTGGATCCTGTTAAGCTTTTAATTAATATTACTGTACATAATATTTTTACCGATACTGTTTAATATACATTACATACCGATAAAATTACGAAAAATAGTTTTAAGAGATAGATTAGCATTTCACTGAAACTAAGTAACATTTATTGTGATGGAAAGAAAATGACTTAATAATTATGTAATAGACATACGTATACGTGCAATTATGTACTATGCACCTAATTCTACTTCGGTATTTTACTATACATGCTAAATTAACTCAGATCGAGTGCATTGTGCAATACTTTCGTTCCATTTATGACGTTTTGTACTACATCTAATTTTGATTGTAGCGAATTCCGTGCAAGTTGTAATAAAAAACATCAAATAATAATAGATCATGCTGGCGCTTGGGTGAGCGCATAGACCAGTCAACGAAGATATTAGACATTTTAATGAGTAAATTCCAATTGTTTTTTCTTGGAAATGAAAATGGAGGAAATGGCATATCACTACCCGAGACAAACAACTTCCCTCAACCTTTACTACTCAAGAATCTATCTGCCTCAGCAGCCATCAGTTCCAGAACCTACGATTTTTATTGAGCTTATTGAACTGGTGTTGGATGGGCGTAAGATCTTAGATAAGACATGGTTCAGGACACTCGCAACCATCATTATTATTTAAGAGTATTACTATTGACGGTGCTGTTCTCTCTAGTCCGCTCTACTTAACGCCAGTTCTCTCTTTTCTCGATACGATGCGACGTCTATCTTTTTCTTTATCTGATCCTCGGCTTTCCTCTTCTTCTCCTTTCCTCAATTTTTATTTTCTATTATTTTTGTATTAGATCGTCGTGTCGTATTAAATGGCCTATCATTTTCCCTTTTCGAGTTTTTATTGTATGTATAATATGTTTTTTCTCCTCTACCCTCTCTAATACTTCCTCATTGCTGTTTTTTTTTTCTGTCCAGCTTATCAAACGTACCAAAGACATAAGCTCGGCCCTTGCTCACCGCGCGCAGGCCATTCTTACATCTGCCAAGCCTGCCTGTGCCGTTCTCGTATTACTTATTGCTTACTTATTTTTTTAATCAAAACAATGTGCAAGTTTACAGTTTATTGGCTTGCATAGCCATGAAAAACGTAGTTTTCCTACATGACACTGATTGTATACTCAGTAAAAGACTCAAAGGTCATTATTAATTTGATGATGAAGTATTCGACTGCTTTAGAAAGTACTCTCTTCTTGATCATTCATCCCCATACTCTTACCACCCTTTACGAAATAATACCTACTTGGTTATTGTAAAATATTATAAACGTAAGACTCGTTGTTGAGTCCATATTAAGAAATCGTCCTCGTTTCTGGGTATACCGGGTCATTCGTTCAACTGAATACCGTAGCATTTTGCATAAGAGGGTATTTTGTAGCCAGTTTATACCCACCTAGAACATTATAAGGCGGGATTTTGGCTCTCATAGTCTAAGCTCTGCTTATAATTTGAATTCAGAGTTTCCAGGACAGAGGTGATTTACCGCGCTCTAAAAAATAATATAGAAGACTTAGAACTAAGTAACTTAACTTTATATGGCAATGAGACTAGAGAAAATAGTTTTGCGGAGTGCGAAATTTTGCAGGAGCATTTTTTTATGACAGTTTTCATCTTATCTCGGATACACTTTTTTGGATTGTATTTTTTTTAATATGATTTGATTCGGACTTTGTGCGGGAGTATAATCCGCTATTGGGAGTCTTTAGGCTGATATGATGATGATAATTATTGTGAAAAGTTGGCAATTTGAAATAAAAGTAACTACCATAAAAATCGCAACTAAAGTAACGTGCCTACTTAACTACGCCAAAGGCCTATCCAAATATTTGCACGACTACATCGCGCTATCGGCATCCAACGATATCGTGGGATATCATCGCAAGTTCATCCGTCTATCTTGTAGCCTGTTCACACTGCGTTTTTCAGTTTGGGGTTACCACTCGAGAACCTTTCTTTCTAGTCCGCCCACTGCCACTCCAGTTTTACAATACATGTACTTCTTGAAAATCTGTAAATTTCGTCATATTTAATTTCGAAAACTCTGTTCGGAGCCTTCTTCATTGCTCTTATGCAACTTCGAGTCTTATAAGACCTAACATAGTAAGTGAGTACGTCTCGGTTCAAGATGCACTCTCAAAATTAATAAGTAACTAGTCCGTATGCCGCCCGTCCTATTAAGTGGTACAGGATCACTTAGTACAAGGACTCAGCGTACAAGGGGCTCACTAAGGAGGCTTATGAGTTATGACTAAATATTATAAGTTATAGGACGCGAGTGCTGGGGCAGCACGTTGATAGGTTAAGAGGCCTAGCTTATTCCTTTTAACATTTATTTTTTTATATTACGACAAATTGGCAATTTTTGAAGTGAATAATACTTTTCCCCGAGTTCTAGGTAGTGACATAGCTATTTCATGCTTCCATTGCGCGCTGTCGCAAAAAAATTTAAAAAACTAAATTCCCGCGTGAGTTTTGTAAATTTTGAGTAGTTTTAAAATAAAAATTATCAATGAAAAATTCAAACTGTAGGTTTCAAATATATACCAAAATCTTCCACTTCCAATAGCCCTGTTCTAGGTAGTTACAAATAATATGTTAAGAAACATGTTTGACCATAGAGAAAAATGTCTAAAACAATCAGCATTTTAACCCTTTATAGGGCAGAATTTTTTTTTTGTTGTATTTGGTTTTTTGTATCGGGATAGGTTTAGGGGTACATGAGGACTGGAATTAGTGTAATATTCACTAGTTGATTTATGTGGGTTTGCCTGTATGGGGTGGTTGCATATGAAACCAAGACCATTTAAGGAAAAAATTTGGTGGTTTTATTTGAAACCGTGACCGTTTAGGAAAACATTTTGTAAATAAAACCAAATCACAATGAAATGATTATTGAGTAAAAAAAAAATGTTTTTAGAATTTTAATAATAAAAAAACTTAAGTCATTATTTTAAGTGTACGTAGTGACTACTTTGTGTCACAAATTAACAAAAAATATCTTCTAAATAATACTGATATCACAACTGAAGCTCTTTAGGACAAACTACAACTGTCTATTTGCAAAAAAAATATCTTTTTCTTACCTATACATATAACATTAATAAGGACTACGGTTGTAGGAATCAAATTTTAAGAAATCAAATCATATAAATCAAATAGTCTTATGAATAAAAAGTCTCACAAATCAACAATCTTCGATCAAACTGACTAGCTGATCGTAGGGCATTTTTTCTAAATCTAATGCTCGTATAGACATCTAAAACAAACAGAAAATTCATTACTGTAATGATTCAATTAGGACGTACTTCTCGCATAAACCTCACCGGCCCCCATACCTACACTTTGGCACCTAATAACATCTTTGTGCAATAATATCTAAATAAACTAACTGTTTTTTGGCATAAAGTGATAATCCTTCTTTGCAAAAGTTAACTGCAATAGCCCCAAATACGTAAAATAAACAATTAAGAATCTGAAATATGCCCTTGTTCAAATTCTAACCTAAAATTGGTTTTTACTACCTGTTGGATTCAAATCGTTATTGTACTTTATAGATAAAAGTTGCCGTTCAGATTTATGTACCAAAATGGAGGAAGATAACTAAATTATTCATTTACTTACCGTGCATCCGGTAAATATCACATTTTACCACTAATTTTTTTAATAAAATACGAGACACAGTCACTTACACAAGTCGTAAACACTAATGAGGTAGAAGGCACAAACGTGACCACCAAGAAGTCGCACGCCACCAAAGACAAGTGACTGACTTCACTTTGGTGGTTTCGTTTGTTGCTTATGCCCGTTCAGGGACTACTCATTTAAATAGTAAGGTCCATAACCAATGTAAGTTTATATGAAATATGAGCCTTAAAGTCAACTTTGTCGAGTGGTCACAGACGCCATACTAATTTCGCTTCTGCCCTATAAAGGGTTAAAAGGATGAATACCTAAGGCCTCTTTACCTACATAGAATAGAATAGAATACTCTTTATTGCACACCTCAAGAAAAAAGAAATACAAATACAGATGACACTTCACATTACAATAGAGGCAAACAATAGGCGATCTTATCGCTAAAGAGCGATCTCTTCCAGACAACCTTTGGGTAGCGGATTAATACAAATGAAATGAGATGAGTAGGCGATGCAAAAAGTAATCAAGAAAACTACTGAAAAATTATTAAAATCTACTAAAACCTATAATAATATATATTGATACATAAAAATACATAAAAATATACATAAATGAACATAAGACTAAATAATATTTAGTCTTATGTATACAATTATATACTCATAAATAAACTTACTTACTTAAACCTTATATTTAAAATAATATTTTGTGTAACGAACCACAGATTATGTCCGTTACAGTGCCAGAGTATTAAAGGAGAGACAAGTAATGTTCTTTGAGGTGTGTTTTGAAAGTAGCAACGGATTAACTACGTAGTACAATACCTACATATTCTTATGTCTGGCTTATAAAATGGACTTCCTTCATATTTTTATGTCTGGCTTACAAAATGGAATATGTACGTACGGTTTCATCATATTATCACGTATGATGCCAATGTTATGGTATCTTATCTCAACTCCGAAATATTGTTTCCCATCCGTAACGTTTTGCCAAATTTTCATTTGTCCGGAATAATTTTTTTTTTGGAAATCCGTTATATTTTCAGGATTTTATAAACATCGTTTAAAAAAAACTATTTTCTAGGGGAGAGACCACGATCGACACGCCCTGTAGGACGGCCTCCCGCCAGGTGGACCAACGACCTAAAAAAAGTGGCGGCAAGCGGTTGGATGCGGAAAGCTGAGGTCCGGGTGTGGTGGCGCGAACTGGGGAAGGCCTATGTCCAGCAGTGGACGACTCCGGGCTGATTAAGTTTGGTTAGGTAAGTTTGTTTTATAATTATTCTGAAAAATTAACAGTTTTGGAAATAAATGCCTTTCGGACAAATGATTTGACGAAGCATTACAAATGGGAAACAAAAAATTTGGGTTTCAGATAGGTAAAGCAATGTTAGCAGTAGGTATAGTTATACTAGGTGTAACCTGCCTTAGTCGCAGTTTACTGTGTGTTTTAATTTATTGCAGCTAAATTAATTTATGGCAGCTCTTAATCTCAAGGAGACAGCGGCTCATGCCGGACACATTACGAGCACTGTTGTGACCGTGGCCGGTCAGTCACATTACCATAGGGCTTCAAAACCCGGAATTTTTGTATGGCTACCATACAAAAATTCGGGATTACTCCCGAGATTTTTCATGGTTTGTGTTGTCTCTGGAATAAAATACCTGTACCTATGATAGTTCAGTTCCTATTTACCGCTTTCACACATTCGGAAATATGAATATTTTTTTATGTATTTAAATAATTATGTTTTTTCCAGAGAGGTCTATAAAAATAATGATTGCGTGTCTTGTCTCTCAATAAACCTTTAATAAACTCAAAACCTATACCTAATTGTTCATTACGAAAACGCCTGACACGCTGCGCAAGCCATTTCTTTAAGTTAACTTATAATTTTCAAGAAAATCAGCATAAACTGATTTCCTGACCTTGATTCGCTCATGTCAATGCAAAAGTTTGAAGACATCTTCCAAAGTAACATTGACCGAATACAACAAAGCAAAAACGAAAGTTGTGACTTTCTTCAGCATTATCGACGTTACTTCGTTCTAGTACCTACCTTAATAAGTATTAAAAGATACGGTTCTAACACAACCTCTTAATCCTTTTCTTGTCCAAATCCAGAGCTGAAAAGTTCAAAAACTCTGGCTGCCGAGAAACTTGCTCTTATTTATATTCAAAAGCGCTTACTTGACTTAAAGTTGAACTACAATCCAAACTCCAACTACTCCGTGTGCCATATCTGCAGTTAATTCCGGGCTGGATTGATAAAAGTTCTTAATCTAACACTTGATGTCGGGTTTTTAAAAAGTTTTTTAGCATGTGACTTGAAAATCTCTTCATGATATTTTAACATAGAAGTTTCTCGACGCTAAAAGGTTTTATTTTTACTCCATTTTTCCATTTTAAGTCCTTAGTAAATTTTGTAATAAATGCATCATAAAAACATATAATATTTTTTTAAATACACCAGAATATAAAAAAAAATACTTAAACTAAGTTATAAATATGTACAAGTCTGATAAAGAATAACCTAACTTCAACTAATCTAACCTAAAAGAGCCCGCCCTGCATTATACCTGGCTCAAAGGTCCCCATAATACCAGCAGCGTTGCCCCGCTGAATAGCTATGGAGACCTGCTGAACCAGATAGGAAGTAAATTGAAAAGTAAATTTATGAAAGAATTTTGGCTCTATGATTGTCACGTCTATCACGCAACAAATAAGCGATAAACTATTCATCACTCTCGAATTTATATACTTTTCAAAAAATAATAAATAAAAATACATAAATCTCGGACAACCTCACACAAATCGATCTAGTCCCAAATTAAGCTCAAGAAGGCTTGTGTTATGGATACTAGACGACGATATACGTACTTATATAGTTAAATATATACTTAAATACATAGAACATCCATGACCCAAGCACAAATATTCGAGTTCATCAAACAAATATTTGCCCTGGCCGGGATTCGAAACCGGGACCGCGCCGGCTCAGTAAGCATGCAGGTGTCTACAAACTGCAATAAACGCGACGTCAAAATAAATAAATAAAATAGATTCTTTATCATTTATTTAGTCATCATAATGATGCCACGACCTTAACAAGTTGCCATATAAATACATTTGTTATATAATAATGGTGGTCTATGAATTTAAACCTTTCAGAAATTAAACCATTACAACTGATGACTAAAATCTCTCATATTCACTCAATTCTAAACTAAATTAGAGCTGTTTTAACTAGTTTAAAGGTAATTTAACCCGAGTAGTGCAGACCGAAGCACCCGCAGTTATTCGGCGCTCACACGTGATGTAGGTACCTGTCCGTGCAGCAAAGTGGGAGTTTCCTGAATGCGGAAATGAAGCGCCACGCCGGGACGCTGCTCCAAAGACTACAAATAAGTACGTAGGTAATGACTAGCATCTCTCGCTATAATATTTACTTACCTTTTAACTAGTATTGAGCCATTAGCTCGCTCGTAGCAGTAATATGCGGTGTGCAACATCCGCAGTTATTCAGTGCTCACATGTAGGTACTCTGTTGTGGCAATCCGCAGTTTCCTAGAAGCGGAAGTGAAGCGCTACCCCGAGATTCTACTCCGCTTAATTAGTAGCTCAGCTTAAGTTAAAAAGATAATAAGTTAAGCTTGTAAAAAAGATTTTTTTGATATCTGAATATTTTGTTATATTTACAGTAGCTTTTAGTTTTACAACTCACTCAGTTTTTTTTATCGTTGGAGATTGACTCGCTTCTAAGTCAGGTAAGAGATTTAGAGCTTTAAGCTAGTTAAGTGGGCCCTTCACTGCAGTAATATAACATCCGCAGTTATTCGGCTCTCACACGTGATGTAGCTGTCCGCTGCAGCAAAGTGACAGTTTCCTGGACGCGGAAATGAGGCACCGCGCGGTACGCCGCGCTAGCAAAGACTACACATAGGTACATAACGATGAAGCTCACTAGAATGTTCATACACCTGTACACTAGTATTGAGCCATTAGCCCGCATAGCGGTAATATTCGGCGTGCAACATCCGTAGTTATTCAGCCCTTGCACGTCATGTACCTGTCCGCTGCAATAAAGTGGCAGTTTCCTGGATGCGGAAATGAAGCACCGCGCGGAAAGCCGCTCCAGCAAAGACTACACATAGGTACATATCGACGAATCTCTCACTAGAATGTTCATACACCTCTACACTAGTATTGAGAAAAAGCTCGGATATAGCGGTAATATTCGGCGCGCAACATCCGCAGATATTCGGCCCTCGCACGTGATGTACCTGTCCACGCAGTAAAGTGGCAGTTTCCTGAATGCGGAAATGAAGCGTCACTCCGGAACTCAAACTGTGCACGGTAAATGTTTATCCTTATTTCAGCAGCCTATTTTTATAAGTTTATGAAACATGTTATGTCTCATTATTTTAATATAGACACACCACAATTTCTTTTTATATTGTACCATTGATACAATGATCAAAACACAAAGAAAAATTGAAACGCGTGTCCGGTACCTCTGGATTACTGGTCCTGTCCTGTTAACCTTTCCACCAACCTTCTCAAAAATTTATTTATTTATTTAATGTCTTTATGCGCTCATTACGCTAAAACGGCTGAACGGATTTTAAATAATTTTGGTACAGATTATAGTATATTTTTTACCTGACTACGATAAGGAAAAAACAATAAGGTTTCGCGAACAAAGTTCTAGTTAAGTATAGAAATACAAAATAGTTTTTTTTGGTTCATGCATGCATTTGCCTAATCGAAGCATAACCATAAACAATCAAACAGATAATATTTTCATCCTATACTAATATATGGTTAAGCTATGTATCTCCTTTACGTGTACCAGTGTAATTAGTTATAACACAACTGTATCATGTAATTGTTTTAAGTATTATTTACGAAAAAATGACTTACTGTTGAGTTTCTTTCGGCTTTCTTCTCAACAGCGGTCTCCTCTTGCGAAATGCCGGTAGATTCACAACCTGACTTGTAAAAGTGCCCCTGTGGCCTACTTACTGAATAAATTCGCACCCTTGGTAAAATAATGCAACATGTGACTTTGCGTCAAAAGTGGTTTTATTACGGAAATATCCTATGCGTTCTACACGGTAGATTTTTTTTATAATTTTAACTTTTGTCGTTTCTGAGATATTTTAAGCGGAAAACGACGCAAGTGAAGGGGCGACGTAAAATAATGCTACAAATGCGTATGCGTCCTTTTTTGACGTCGTTCCTGTGAGCGCATATCGGCGCGCGCGTTGTCGTAAAGTCAGATGCGTCGGTGTTACCGGACTGTGATCATGCGTTGCATTTTGGATCTAAATCGGCGAGAATGGATGCGGAAAACGAAACCGGTAATGATAAGTACTTTTTACAGGTCAAGAAAATTATCTTGTAATAAATAATCGTATGTGCACATACGACTGTTTGAGTCCTAATTATTGAGATTAAATAGCCAGTCGCATGATCACATTCGACGTTATTTATCGATTTTTAACTAATTAATATTTTTTTTAACAAACATGTTAGGCAATATTGCCATAATGTTATAAGAAAAGTTTAAGGTAATTTAATTATTTTTTTAAATTATGGTCGTATATTCATTTGCGTCGTTGTTGTACAAACTATTCATAGTCGCATCGTAACATGTTGCGTTATTTTAGGACGTAGTTTAAGATGCATCATTATCAAAAAGTTTGAAGGTATAAAAAAGCATGTTATTGTAAAAAAAATCTAACGTTTTATTAATATGTAATAACTAAATGCCTTACCTGTAATTCCAACCATTTTAAACCATTCAATTTATCGTATTTTTATTTTTATTACCTATATGAACTGTACGAACTTTACCTACTAAAAAAATCTACTTATTTGTAGATCTTAACATATTTATCATATTGTATTTAATTCTATGATGCCGTTTTTAGAGAAGTGATTACTCTTTTCGTTATTTGAAGTTTCTAAAGGAATCTCGAAATATTGGGACACGAGGAAATCTTCGACAAAGCGAACTTCTGAAAAAATCTGCTCTACCCGACCCTATCAGCGAAAAAATAACCTGTTACTACTTACTAATGCATTCATCATGCTAGCATATAATGTGCTTGTAACAGTAAAAGCAAAAAAAGATAAGAAGGAAGGCCCTGCTCTCGACAGATGTCCACCAAAACTTTTAAACCTAGTTAAATCTTTCCACGCACGATGCTGTTGTTCATGACAGCCGGACTTCTGCTTTGTTCGACATGCGGAGGGACTGCGGCCGAGTATTGCCACCGATACTTTTCGATATCTTTTTCCCTGCTTCTGAAGGTTGCATTTGGGAACTTTAGTTTAGGGGATACACTTTACACACAAGAGCAGAAGGGAAACTTTTTGATTTTCTCCTGTTGAGGTCTCGTCGTAAACGTATACATAGATCACTGTTATTTTCTGATGATGCCGCATTCGTTGCCAAAAATTTCCCAAGAGTTACAGATTATTTTCGATAAGTTCGCACACCCTTGTTCTCTCTTTTCCATGTCCATTAATGCTAAGAAGACAGTTGTTCTGGCGCAAGGTTTTCACCAGCCAACTATTTTGTTGGATAATGTCGTGTCCCTTGATGTTGTTGATCAGTTCCCTTATCTAGCAATCCCACTTGTCAAGCAATCTGTCACTGAATGTGGATATCGGGAACCGGCTTGGTAAAGCGGTTACAATGTTTGGGAAGCTCAGTGCAGGAGTCTAGACTAGTCTACTATCTGACAAACAAGAACAAAGTGTTTGTGTATCGAACTTGTGTTCTGAGTATAATTTTGTGTGGAATTGAAACCAGTACGTCGTATGCCAAGCAAGAAATAAGGCTGAATATTTTCCACTTGCGGTGCCTTCGTAGCAGTCTAAACATCACTTGGCGAGACAGGGTCACGAATGAGTGTTGTAAGTCGCGCAGTTTTCCAGGATTTCTGCAATGCTTAAACAGCGTAGATTGTGGTGGCTGGGGAAGCATGTGCACCGTATGGATGCCACTCGCTTACTGTGTACCCTGAAATGTGGGGAGGCCCATGTTGCGTTTCAAGGACTGCACTAAGCGAGCAATGCCGGCATTTGGCATCAGCCCAGCAGACTAGGAAACTCTAGCCGACGAGCATAGCAAGTGGAGAAAGTCTTTAGCCGAAGACTGTAAGACTGAGAAATCAAAGCTTGTTTCAGGTTTTAGCCGCAAAACGCGAGAGGAGACGCCATAATGAAAGGAGGGTTGTTTCACCAGCTCGATCATCTAACGACCCTTTATTGAAATGTCAATCTTCATCACTGTCACTCCCGCATCGGACTTTATAGTCATTCTTAATCTTAACACTGCCACAAAAACGCTGCATAGTAAAATAATCATCTGATACAAATTTTAAGGCGTGTGATGAAAACAGTTTATGACTTATATAAGTATTAGGTCTTAAAACACTCGTGTCTTTCGTAAAACCAAGCTCAGGTCAATGCTCATGTTTTATGGCTTATCATTAAGTAACAGTTGTATATATTACTATCAAAAAGTTTAATATTCTTATCTATTCGTTTATTAAGTTATATAATACAAGTACGGGTATTTTATAAATAAAATTTATATAGTGTTTAGTATGAACGAGTTGTTACTTACTAGTTTCAGTTTTTAACGCTTATTTTTTTTGTGGAGTACATATTTTATGGAAAATATTATGAAAGTGATGATACCTTATCATGCCGATAAAAAGTTAATATGTATTAAAATGAGAAATAATAAATCCCGCCGCAATTTTATTTTTTGGCCACTTGGTCGAACTTCTCATTTAATAACTAAGCATCGGGAATATGAGATAGCCTCTAATAAACTAATTCATCTTCTTTACAACGCCATCTAAAAAAGTTAAAGAAAGCATCAAGTCATAATCAACAATTATAATTACTTGTCCATCTGATTTAATACATTGCCATCTAATTTACTAACTCAGCCACGGAATTTGCAACTCATCATCATTTTTCGTTTTACAGCTTCAATACAAAAATTATATATTCGAGCTTCAATAGACAGCATCATATATTATAACTTAACATCTAAAATAATATTTCATATTCTTTTATCATGAAAATAGCCACTGTAGGAACGATTTGGCGCGAGTGTGCGCCATGACAGCCACGGCCATTTGCACCAATCAGAGAGCGCCATTCGATTCTTGTACCGACCGACCCGCCCGTGTTTGTTTATTGTCATTCGTTCGTTCATATTGCAATAGGTTCATCTGCGTTCTCTCTAATCTAGTTCTTTGGGACATTTTTTGGTAAAGTACGTTTTTCTAATAAACCTTCATCAAATTTTGAGCTGCGTCGAATGCAAAAACACCTGTATTGCAATTAAAATCAAAGTTATGAGACCTATCAAACCTAGCAAGTGCATATCTTACTTGCAAAATATCAAATTCAAAATATTAGTAAGTAACATTTCCAAGTCCAAAAACCTATTAAATGTGGCATTTACTAGATTTTTGAATTCGTAAACGGAACTTGCTAGGTTTTTAATTCCGAAATTGTCCCATACTAGGTTTTTAATTTAAAAAAATGCCGAAATGTAGAACAAGGTGTTCAAATATTACAATAAATAAAACCTAGCAAGTCAGTAATGAGTGATGTTGGCGTTAACGGTCGCCGCACGCCTTTGCGATTCGGGATCGGGATCGATTTCAACTTAAAGTTTGTAGTTGGTCGTACTTTGCGTTGCTGCGCGGACGCATACATAATTGTATAAAAGTGGTCGATCGAAACGAATTTTAGCAGCTGCTCTTAGAAGGTAATTATGATCTTTTTTTTGCTTGTGTGTATCGTGTTGCCTATATAAAAATCGATCGCAAATGGGTTTTTGGTGCTGAGTGTTTCTGTTTTATTTTTTAAGTTTTAATGGGGCTTGGATGGCGGTACGAATACTTTAAAAATGCTTTTTATTAACATTATTTTTGAGACCCTATTCTGAAGTAGGTACATTACAATATGTCGTAAGCAATTTGAAATAGAATGTTCTATGATTGATGCACTTCTACCCCAAATAATAGCTGGCTGGGCTGACAATTGTACGGCCCAAAATAAAAACTGGACTCTGTATACGGCATTGGCTACAATTGTCAATACAGAAAAAACGGTGGACGGACTTTGAGTTACTTAACAAAAGGGCATACTCATATGACTGCGGATTCGGTTCACGGAAATATAGAAAGGAAAACAAGGAGATGTCTTGGACTTTGAAGATTTTAAGGATGTGGTAAACAGTTCAAGGAAAAATATACGCGTAATTGGATCCACTAATGTCAAAAAATGGCCCAGGAAGAAAAGAGCACCAAGAAAGAATGACGATGAAGATTTAATGAAGTCTTTCTTGATTAACCAAGTTGTTAGAGTGAAATTCGTTTCTGGCTCAAAAAATCTTCTTTACAAGACATCTTTTAACGAGCCATTTGCAGAGTTAGATTTCCTGCCTAAAACCTATAAAGTAACAGAGCTTCCCAAAGAAATATCAGGTTCTCGAGGTATTCCAGCACAAAAAAAGGAGATCATTGTTGCTAAATTAGTACCTCTAATGCCAGAATCGAGGCGTGATTTTTGGTATCAACTGCCGATTAACTACCAATCAATTGATCTCCAAACTGGGGGCGAATTAATGCCTGACGTATGCGATTGATTCTTGATTAATAATTAAACTCTTTTTTAAATATATTGCAGTTCTGCCGTGCAATACTTAAACAACAGTAAGTGCTACTTTTGCGATTTTTTGTTTTTTCTTGATCGTAGATCACCGTGTCATGACGCACACATGTATATAGTCCACGTGCGATTATGACAATGGGAACATATAAAAATCGAAGCCTCCATGTACAGTAAATCAGAAGAATTTAGTAAATTATTGAGGTAAAACCAACTAAAATGCCGTAATAGAGTTGTCGGCTATGAATTTTAAGACTTCACTGATTAAAATACAGTAAAGGTCTCCTGTCAATCGTAAATTAACACGTTCACGGACACAGGACAGTCTTGATTTTTGGAGATACGACACAGAAATTCTCCATACAAAATGGCATAACATCTGGGGACGGATTGTCGTATTGCTCAGGTTTGAATGTTTGTGTTGCGGCATTAACGACCAGAGGCGTAACCGCCTGTAGACGGGTATTCATGTCAAGCGACTACTATGACTTGTGTTACGGCACTAACGGCCACAGACGATAGCTGTATCATGTGAGTTGCGTGACGCTTCTTGTGGCAGTACGACTATAGACGTGACTGTCTACAGACGGACCGCCACACCAAGCGTGCCATGACATGTTATAAGTACACTAATAACGGCCACTGGCGGGTCGGGGTATAATATAAAATTAGTGTATTAATTAACATGATATTTATTTATTCTTGAAATCAAACATAATAATCTTCTTACATAAACAATATAATGGTTTTTATAATATCTAATATTATAAGAAACCTATGACTTTACGAAATGGAATGTCTTGAGAGTCAGGTAAGGGATCATCGAAGAACTGGTCTACCAAATTCGCCGGGAAATCGAGAACCAGCCGCTCTAAATTTTGAGTGTCAATATTACCTTCAGATTGGTCATCGTCAAGTCATCGTTTTCCCCGTTTGATTCGTTGTCACTCTCTTCGGATTCAGAAACGGTAACCTGTCCTGTGGAAGGTCTAGGCCGGTTAAATATCTGGTAATCATCGGAGTCACTACTCAAGGTATCACCATTTTCAGGTTCGTAATTTCCATCAGAACCATATTCACCGTCTCCGTCACAATATGGATCCTTATTACTGTTGTCAGAGTCCGAGTCGTCAAACACACTAGGCCGATTGCTGACAGTAAATATTGTTCTTTTACCAGACGCCATCTGCAACAAGTTTACATGCTTGAAATACGAACGTAATTGTAGCAACAATAGGAAAAAAACATATTATAACTTACCATCTTAGTACCTACATCTACATAATGTTCTGCCCGTGACGCTCGGTCACCTTGCCTTGGTCTTAAAGGTGTTTTTCCACCGGGAGGGCGAGACGAGAAAAAGATGGAAATCTCATACAACGCGCGAGACGTGCGAGGAAAAAAAACTCGCGCATTGTATGAGATTTAAATTCTCGTCTCGTCTCGCCCTCCCGGTGGAAAACCACCTTAAGAAGCGTATTAGAAAGTATGTTATGTGTTAATCCAAGTTGTAAACTAAGCGTATGCCAAATGTCATTTAAATCCGTTCAGCGGTTTTTGTGTTATCGAGTAGCAAAAATCCAAACATTCACAATTTATTATAAATATTACTAGGATTTCGTCAGTTTTTATAAGTACCTATTTCTCATTCAGATGCACTTATCAGCACCAAAACCTTAACTATCTTTTTCCCAGCACACTTAAGTAAATAGCAAATACAACTACAAGTAAATATTTAGTTAACAATAAAATGATACGTACCGTTCACCGAGAATTCCCATACCGCACCTTGTCGCAACGAAACGTCTCCCGCTGCGGCACACGGCGTCTGAGCGGCGGAATATGTATGCGAATCGTCCGGCCACAGACGAAGCGTCGCAACACGCGGTCTGTCAATGTGTGCGTGACGGAGGTAACTTGTGTGCAACAATATGAGTGCTTGCTGTGGCACTGGCGGGTTTATGTTACATCCAAAAACGGCACAGAGACATAACCTTCCTATAAATACTATGACAAATATTCGGCTGTGGACGAAATGCCACTTTTAATGAAAATTAAATTCCCGTCTACAGCCGTAGTGCCATATTACGAGGGTTTTAGTTTACGTCTCTCGACGCACTGTCCGTGAACGTGTTAACATGTAAACAGAAGTTAATATTTGCGCCAAAAACTGTTTAAAATACAGTACAATATAAATGTTCTAAAATATTTGTACTGTGTTTGGTATTTTAATGATTTTTCAGCATAATTACTAGTTAAAATGCAGTAACAGTATTTCCTTACTATAATTTAAGTGGTCGAACAGTCGTAAATAAGAGAGCAAAATACAACCTAAAGTACAGTATTAAGCTCACTTACTGTGACTTAAACTGTCATTTGGCTATTTTTAAATGTGTTTACTGCAATCATGACAGCAATTCACTGTAGATTAGGTTGAATTTTGCTCTTCAAACATAAAATGGTTTTAAAATACTTTGAGCCAAGCCACACTTTCATGTCTGATGACTCCTTCCACCACAATGTAGAGCAAAATTTACTTCAAAAAATGAGAAAAGTGTTCGTTTTTGGAGTTTTTACTCGAGCTTGTAACCCAAGGAAAAGTACAGGTAAAATCTATGAATATATCCGATTACTATGAATGAATGAATGAAAGTCATTGTCGAAGCCATGGTACAGAGGGGACAGATATTGTTTATTTCGAGTCGCAAGAATACGACAAATTAACATGTCTGAAATAAAAAAAATCCCTGATGCACCAATGAAAACTGTGGCTAAAGGTGTCAATTTAATCAAGAAATTTAATCTCTTTAAAACGCTATGGCAACTGATGGAATTTAGTAAAAAAATCATTCTAAGTCTATTTTAATAGACTTCTGCTTTGGAAAAAATACCTGTTACTGCAGGCTCAGGTGAAGAAGAAGATTTGACAAATACAATACAAATACAAATACTCTTTATTGCACACCATTGATTTTGCGTTTGAAGACAGAGTGATGATGTGTAAGTAACATATACTTAGATGTCTGTGAATGTTTTTATTACAAGTATTTTTATTCAGTAGCCTTACCCGAACATTTCAGTGTCACGTCGGTGTCAACCTCGTGGTAAGGCTACAGCATGTAGACGAGAAGATAAAAATTTCATTTTACTTGAATTTGTATGTATAACATAGTCATAAATTGGTATCCTGCCTTTTCGCCGAAATATTTTCCAAACTGATTTATTTGCCAAACTGTTTCATTTCCCAACTCACGATTTTCTCTTAAAGCAAAAAAAAAATCTTAAGTACTTAGTGTATTTTTTATACTCTTATAGAATACAGTAGGTTAGGTTAGATTTGTTTTATGAAAGATCCGAAAAAAATATGGTTTCAGAGAAAACCGTGAGTTGGGAAATGAAACAGTTTGGGAAGTGATACTTTGGAAAACAATTTTTGGCCAAATATGTGTATTATTTATAAACATACCTTATTTGTACCACGACGTGTTGGTATCTCGAAGAACTCAATCAATATAAATACTAAGTAAATTGCAGTAAATTGTTATGAATACTGTACTTTAGTCTGCAATTAATTCAAGTAGCTATTAGTGTACGAGGGTCATTTGCAGTAATCCGCTTTTTTACTGCACTTTATTCTGCATTTATTGTGTTTTTAGTTATTTTCGAGAGTACAGTAAAACTATGAAAAAAATTAAAATAGCAATAATTTATTCAATTATTGTTAAAATAAAAAAATGTTCACGTATTCGTATTGCATGTATTCCGTGCTATATTTTGATATTCAAGTATATGTAAATAATCATCGAGAACACCAAAAAAAAACGCTTTGAAAGGGTTTTTTGCGTTTTTCTCGAAACTCACTTTTTGCACTTACTGTTGTTTAAGTATTGCACGGCAGAGTTGTTTAATTATGACCCTACTAATTTTACAAATATTATACATGTGAACGTTCGAATGTTTGTTACTGAATCCGCTAAAACGCCTAATTGATTTGCGTGAAATTAAGCACACAGTTATAATAAATAATACTTTTTATCCCGGAAATCACCCCTTAAGTGGGTGAAAGAAAAGTTTACGCAGCGAAGTCAAAAGGTGGTATTCCGTAATTCCTGATGAATGTAGATATACCTACTAGATTGCAATACTATAAATTTTCCGTTAAAACAAATAAAAATCCTGATCCAATTTCCTAATTATGCTACTGCTAAGTTTTATGTTGGGGATCTAAAATTAACCCACGAAAAGAATCAATTCATAAACTTAGTAAGACCACTTGCTAGCTTTTTATATGGGAATTGACATAACACTTCTGTCTAGTTTTTATAGTCAGTCGTTAGTAAGGCACATAAAACTTGTAAAAATACACATACATTTAGTTTGACTAATTCGTCTTGTAAAGCAAGGTATACTTCTCTAAATGGTAACAAGTCTTGTGTGCAAAAGGTCTCTGTGGTTGTTTTTTTTCAACAAAGTCTTTATTTGCCTCTCCTGTAAAATTTCGCTAAATGCACTTACTAGGTTTTGATTTGGGACAGCCGAGCTCCGACTTGGCTTAGGTTAGGTACGACGACGAGCGAAGCGAGGAGGAGTGTTAGGTTGAACTGCGACCCTAACCTAAAATGAGATTTAAGTATTTTGTTTTGTTCTCTCCTCAATAGTTCATATGTAATAATAGTGGCTATAATATACTATTTGATGACCATTTTAGGTAAATTTTACGATCGATTAATGTAGGATGACTTACATTTTAAACATACTAAGTTATAAAAATAGAAGCTAATAGAGTTACTATTTTGGTGTCATATAATAATATTTTAGAAGTTTGCTATTTGAATGCATGCCTCAAATTTAGATGCTAAAAAATAATCACCATGCTAAGTTACAATTACAGTGGCTTACAAAGAAGATAACTAGTGGCTGAGATATTATTATTCAGACGCGCGTTGGTTGTGGCTGACTTAGTAATTTAGAAGGTAACTTATATTTTCTGAGGCGAATAATGCTATTAAAAAGAAGCCTGTTTAAATAGTACCCTATTAAAATTAATAACATTGTTTTATCTTTTTGCACTTACTGTGTAGCAAACCACAGTATTTTACTCATTGCTGCCTAGTTATTTAAGTAAATAATTCGGTAAAATAAGTTCACTTGAAATAATATTCATTTACAGATACCTAAATCTTTCAGATTCTATAGAAATATAATATTTTACACATATACGACCTCATAATTTCATGGGTAATTCATAAAACAAAGACGTATGTGCACATGCGTCACGTAGATTTTTGTAAAATAATGACGGATCTGCTGATACGTCAGCTGATGCTTGGTAATAAATAGCCGTATGTCCGTTACATTATTTTGAAAAATAATGCGTTTAATTAAATGGGACATAACACATTTAATTGATTACATTAATATAAACCTATATGCAAAAGTACATGACAATTCGACGAAACGCAAAAATGTTATCAGCAAAAATCACTTGCAGAATTTTTAAACTGGTCTCCTGTAAAGTACACATTTTGCAGATGTGGCTTTGTTTTACCAAGGGTGCGAATTATTTCATTTCATTTCATTTCATTTCATTAAAATGTATTTATGCGCTCATTACGCTAAAACGGCTGAACGGATTTTAAATAATTTTGGTACAAATTATAGTATATTTTTTACCTGACTACGGTAAGGAAAAAACAATGAGGTTTCGCGAACAAAGTTCTAGTTAAGTATATAAATACAAAATAGTTTTTTTTGGTTCATGCATGCATTTGCATAATCGAAGCATAACCATAAACAATCAAACAGATAATATTTTCATCCTATACTAATATATAAAAATGTTTAGCCTAGTATTTTTCTTTAATATGCACACATTTAAATGAAACAATCATCACTACGTATCTACCCCATGAGTACGAACATGAAATCTTTTGAAACATGATGAGTGATAATCAGTAAATATCTTTTTTTAATTATGGGTCCTTAAACTAAACGAGAAAAGTCCTAATTACGCCAAAACAAGTATTAAAAGAAACGATATAAATCAAAAATAACATGAAAAATCCACATCAAAACCTTTTCAGAGCGTGACTAATAGGCGCACGTCATGCTACAGAAGACTTGAAAGTAGGAAAAAATACGCACCAGATGTTCCAATGAAAAATACTGTGTCATTAATCATAAAGACTAAAGTAAGGTGACAGAGCCGGCGACAAATTCTTTCCCGGCCGGCTCGACGCGTCGCGAAAACATCGGTATCGTTTGCGATGCTTTAAGAGCGTTTTCGAATTATCTGACGCAATATTGTATCGATGTACGACGACGTCCGATGCCACTGTGATGTAATATGTAAAGAAACGTACCGGCGGCACGTACTGGTAAGCGCAGTGTATGACGGCCACCCGCAAGTTGCGGTGAATCGCTGGATGCGGGTCGCTGCTATCCGGCCCATGTGGAAGTCTATTTCGGAGGCCTGTGACCAGCAGCGGACATCCTATGGCTGAAATGATGATGATGATGACGTATAGAAAAGACGATCTATCATATCAGCCGAAAGATCACAACAGCCGAAAGAAAAATCTAAGGTCCCTTAACTCCTCCAATGGTGGAGCTTGATCAGATTGTCCGTCCTTCCTTTTGGGGGCTGCCGACGCTTGCTGGTCACCACTTAAAAATCTTTCTGCCCCAACGGTACTACTGACAGATGTTTTAATAATATATACTGAAAGTGACAAAGCTGGGAACGGTCAGCTCCACGCATCCGCGAAATCATCGCGCCGTATCGATTAGCCTAAGCCTTTTTAGTCCAGTAAAAATAGCGTTTCAGCACTTAATAATTTTAAAGTTTTTGATTTTTGTTCAAGTGATGATTATTAATGTTGACAAAGCTAAATTTTAAAATTTGGAAAATTTATGTTTTTTTTTATTTATTCTGCTACGACTGGCGAAATTGTAGTCAACAGTTTCCAATTTAAATCAGACTATGTCTGTCTCCATCATACTTGTATATATTTATAAATTACTTTAAGTATTTTTTATTTATTTTTTATCCTGTTATTTTTTACCTTTAGTTGTTGTACGGAATTCCTTGCATGTATTATGAGATGAATTAAATTATCATTGAAGTCATCATAAAACAGGTGCACGACCTTCATGAGTTAATAAAAATATAAGTAACTAAACTAATCAGACTAATAACTCCGGTGCTGTGTTCTTTTCGTAATAATATATGAGGAACATTCATTGTATTAACTACGGTGCCGTTATATTTTTTTTTTCGAAACTGCTATTGATCATATTTACATAGGTAGTTTTATGTACCGAATGATTACCATTTAAAATTACGTAATTCCTTTGTTTCATGAAAAAACACATAATTAATTTCAATCGTACCGAATGCATAAGCTCAGTTTATATAAAATTATAAAAATAGCTTTAAAATGTCATCATTTATCCACACGCCGAAATTCAAAGATTTTAGAACTGTCAATGGTTGACTTTCTATTTCATTCTTATTTAACTGGACTATTTCACAATAACCAGTGAATGGCACGGCCCGTGCAAGACCGTGAATTTCCTATACTAATTTTTATATGAACTTAATAAAAATCATGAGATCTTGATTGCAAAAAATATGTTCTATTGAGTGTAATATAGTAATGTAAAGTTATATTTATTTCAATCATGTTTGTATTTTTTTTACGCCGAATGCCGCGACGTTGCACGCGCCGTGTCGATCACTGACAATAACTGACACGGTATAGGATCGTAGCCGATAGACGAAGTCTGATACCTTTCTGATGTAATCTAAAGACAATCAATCAGTAATCAAATCATATCAGCCATAAGTACATAGCTGGATAAACGTTTCTAAAAGTTTCCACAAATATCTGTCGTGCGTCTTCATCTAATGATTCATCAAACGCTTGCTTACCTGGCTATGCACATATTTTTTTTTCAAATCGTGTAGTCAATAGTTATTCTTCTGATATTCCAAATTGTAATTCATCATCATCATCATCATCATCAGCCCGGAGTCGTCCACATTGTAATTATCAATTTAAAATTCTATAATTTTGCTCGGTTGTGCCAAGCACTTCCTCGCAGACCTTCTTAACTGAAAAATCAATGATAAATGTATGAAACATAATTTTAATGTGGGTACACACCACAATTTTTATATTAAATCCTAGATATAAAGATCAAAGAACAAAGAAAAATTTAAATACGTAACCTGCCGGACTAGACCGGGAATCGAACCCGCTACCTCTGCATTACCGCTCAAGCGTGTTAACCTCTCCACCACCCTAACGCTAGACAACCTCTCGATTTTTTCCTTGTGCTTTGTGTGTCGATTACATTGCTAAAGTGTAAAGCCTTTCAAATAAACAGCCAGTAGAAACGATTTTCCGTCTTGACTCGTGATACTAATGCATTTACTAGTAGAGTTTCCACAAGTGGCTATCCGTCAGTTAGTTACTGTAACTCACCTGCCCACATATCCGCAAACAAACTCATATCCCATACTTGACAGGTTAATCACCCAACCGGAGCCAATCCAACATTAACATAGTAAATAAAGCAAACATGTATAACGAAGCAAACGCAAACACAGTTTAAATATCCGCCCAATTTATTTTTCCCACTTTAACTGGTCGAAACTCAGCAATTTAACTTCGCAATTCAGCGGATTAACTTCGCGAAGCTAAAAGATGTTTAAATTTTCACTTTGCCGAAAAAACACCCTTTATAATTATGACCAGTCATTAACAAGACTGGCGGGCTATCAGGACCGCAGTGTTTTGAGCTGGTATCAATTCTCGCTCGGCGGTTTAATGGCGGCTTAAAAACAAAATTCCGTGTAAATTATGTCGAAATAAATGTTGGAATCGCTTTATTTTGGTGTAAACAGGGCGTTGTAATAATTGCTATTAAGTTTATGAGTGTTCGGAACTCGTTAACGAGTGTTGCAAGTTTGGTGATGTTGGCGCCCGGCTGAATGTAAATGGACGGCTTAAAGACGCTGCATGGCAAATTGTTGTTTCCTATCTTGAGTATCGTAACAATCCGGCCTAGTAACCTTTTAAACGACACAGTATTCATAGGATGACATCGAAAAGTTGTGCTACTGTGTAACATAAAAAATGTTACATAACCTTGGTTATAAGAAATATAATAAAATTTACATTTTTTTTACAAAATTAAAACCTATAAAATATAATTAAAACACTTAATTAAAAACAGTTACTCAAAATAAACTAAATTCTAAATAAACTATACTAAATATTAAACTAGTTAAGTGTACCACGCTTGTTACTTATTTTACCAAGCGGACTGTACGTGAACACGCATTGCTTTGTCTCCGTATCAACCGGTCGGCCGCCTTCCGCCCGCGCCCCGCTCATCCACCTGGCTCCCGCGCCGTGCCGCCCGGGCAGACTGATTTTGTTTTCAACGCAGGCGCACGTACGCTCATCCTTAGCGTCGTCACACGTCGCCGGCGTAGTCAAATTTATTATTATAATTTGAATTTAGCCTACACTAAATTCCCGAATAGTATTACTGTACTCGTGTAGTGTCAGTGTAAAATACCCCTATATTATTGGGTGAGTGTTGAACATTTCTTATGCTTCATATAGAACCGGTAGATTTAAATATGTGTCTAACGGTGATCCTTTGTTTGATTTTGCCTGCTTACAGATGCTTTATAAATGCCGATCCTCACATCTCATTTTCATTTAGCTATCGCAATCATGCATTGTTAATGTTAACGATACTAAATATTTTCAAAATTTAAATCTTATGTACTTTGCAAATTGTAATGTTGAGTAACGTATTTTTCAAATTTTAATGTTAACGAATTTTTTCAAATTTATTTATTTATTTATTTATTTATTGGTATTCAGGATAACAACAGCCGTAAATATACATATGATATAAAGTTAGTTACATAACAGAGGGCCAATAACAGTTATCCATTGGTTACATAAAAAATAAGATTTAAAACTAAGTAGAATCAGACACAGTCAACATGTCCGTTCCAAACAGATGTTCAATATTGGTAATACATTTGAAACAGGAGTCAGTCACAACTATTTTCATATTAATACATTAACAGACCGCTGCATCATATATTTTGCAGGGCCAGACACTAAAGAGACTGTCTACTCCTAAAACTCGAGTTACACATATTATGCATGCATCCGTGCACACACTATAATCAAAAAAAATGCGTACTAATTTATCACGAAGCGATATGAGTATAGCATTAAACATCATAATAGTAATAAGAGTACTCAACAAAACAAAACGATCATAATGTACTCGCTAATTCGATCGCATCCAATTCTCATACCTAGTACCATACCCTACCAGTGGCGTGGCGTCACAAAAAGAAAGAAAGTCAGGCGAAGCCGGGGTAGATTCTACATACAGACAGGGCAAGCCGGTGGGAATCAACTTCTATGGACGCCAAGCCACTGACGCCCACCCATAAACAAGTACCTAGATCCTTATTTTAATTTATATGTTTATATTAATTATTAATTATTTATTTATAATCTATTAACCATCTTGCTGCTTGCAAATTTAAATTTTAACGTCCATTTTCATTTTTAGAATGTATGTTTTTTCTTTCGCATGTAAATAAATGCGAACGCTTTTGATTTCAAAATGTAAACTCCGTCCGACTGTGACATCCGCACTTCACCCAGCCATTTCACCATCACGCAGTGCTTGCCTTCTGCTTCTGCACAATAACGGTCACAGTCAACGGAGATGTTGATATATTATTATTTTGACACGAAGGACGTAAATTCCAGGGTGCTACGTTACGGCTCGAGCCCAACACCAAAGCTTTCGGCTTTGTCCCAGCTGACGTCCCTCAGCTCGTCTACAACTTCACGGCCGCAGCCGCAGCTGATGACCTGCAGCCCGTCCACGTCTCCTCAACGACCTCGAGTTCCAGGAGAGTACTGACGTGGTGGCGGCGACAACTTCTGGGAACAAATTATCAGACCGGCTTTGAACGTACCCATCCCTACGACTTATTTTCGTGTGCTAGCGGCGTGTCGCGGAATAAACGTTTTTTAAGTTTAATTTGTTGAACTTATTTATTCCCGACCTGTAGACGTAGCAACTGACGCTAACGTCACCTAGACGTTCCAAAAACTTCGTAAGATTTTGGAGAATTTCTTTCTTTATTTGATAAAACGTCAGTGGTACGATGAATGACTTTGCCGCTTGGCTTTTAAAAGGTTTGGAATATAGACCAACTTCGAAATATGAAACTAACTCATTGGTAAATTTTAATGTGGTACACACCACAATATTTAAATATCGAACTTGTGGGAAATAACCCTATATGTTGTATAGAATCACGTATGTCGATCTCTTAATTATAATATAGTACGTAAGTGTTGTTTTCTACCGTTTAATTGCTATTATTTGATTTATTGTTTACGTTTTACTTATTGCCTGATTTATGTCGTTTGTGTTAGATTTAAGATAAATATTTTATTCCTCTTGTTTTTTACTTACCTATTTCTACTGTATGTTGTACCTGTGAATAAAATGTGTAATGTTTTCTTAATTTAATAAACAAACCCAAGAGGCAATTCGTAGGCGTGGCCTAATTTTAAGCGCGTTGTTGCGCACTCACGCCTAGCGCTAGTGGCGCGGGCACAAATACCCCCGCGCCCCCAGCAACAGCTTACATACGCGCTCGCGCCGCCGTTGGGATCACACGTGCTCCGGAGTAGCTCCGTAGAGTTATCGTTATAAATTCCAAATTTCGCGAGTGAAAAGTGTAGTGTAGTGTTGAGAAGTGTAGTGAGATATTTTTGTAGCAATAATACAATTCGGAGGATACTTAACGGTGACAACGAATCCGAGTAGTAATATTGCTATAGGGTATCTAAGAATATTTAATATACTGTGACTGCTGTACTTTCAGTACTGTAGTCGCTGTATATAATTTATTTCTTCCCCTCTGCATTTCATCATCTGCCCTGCTCTATTTTTCGCCCCCTGTATTTCTCTTGCATATTTCCCCCCAATTTTGTTTTCATTTTGTGTATTTCCTTCTTTGTGTATTAATCACCACGCGCACCCCTAAGGTTTTAGCGTGTTTCCCTTGTAATAATAATCACCACGTGCACCCTTAAGGTTTTAACGTGTTTTCGTAGTGTCATTAATCACCACGCGTACCCTTGTGGTTTTAGCGTGATTCTTAACTGTTTTAGTTTCTGCTTTTGTTTTTCACGTGTTCACAGGTCCCAATGGCGGCACAAGCGCCCAACACACCGGCCGCTGACAAGCGTGCCCACAGCGACGCAGAGGAAGGTTCCAGCCCAGCAGCATCATCACCGGGAGAATGCCGGCTATGCGGCGAAGAAGATTCGCCCAGTCACAGGCGCCTTCATGATATCGAGGACGCCGTCCCCTCGCACACTCCGGCTGTACCGGCCACCGGGAACCATCGTCGAGCCCGACCTCGAGCGCGACCTACGCGAATTGCTGCTGAAGGATGACGTGCCTACCATTCTAGCTGGTGACTTCAATGCGAAGCACTTTGCCTGGAATTCGTCCAAGGAGAACGACAATGGCTCTGCAATACACAGGGTCGCTGTCAGCCTCAATGTGGACCTAGCAGGGCCCTACAAGCCGACCCACTACCCGCTCACCGGTCATACCGCGGACATCATCGACTTCACCATCCAGCGGGGAGTGGACGTGCTTACTCGCCAGGAAGTCCTGCCGGACCTCCCGTCAGACCACCGCCCGATCCTGCTCACCGTAGCAGACCGGGCGGTGACCACACTGCCGAGGGGTCCGAGCAGGAAGTACGACTGGGAGGCCTATGCTAGGACACTTGAGGACAATATCTCATCTCATCCTATTTCCACAGCGATCGAGGTAGAGGAAGCAGCCAAAGACATCACGCAGCACATCACGGAGGCCATCTCCGCCACTTCCAAGGCCATCCCGGCCACCGACAGGAAGGACCCCCTCCCGCCGCACCTGCAGCAACTGCTGAAGGACAAGCGGGAGGCTCTCGCGAATTGGACGCGCCTCAGGACACCATCTCTCAAGTCGCGCCTCAACCTCCTGACGGCTCAGCTCAAGCTGAAGCTGAAGGAGCACAGGGGCGCGGACTGGGACGCCCATATCGCGTCTATCTCGGACGACATGCCGTCCATTCATCGCCTCTGCAGGCAGCTGGGCTCGGAGCCGGCACCGGTCCAGCCACTGCTCGACGCCAACGGAGACCTTAAGTATACTGCTCGAGAGCGGGCTGAGATTCTCGCCTGCAGCCTCGAGCAGCAGTTCACGCTGAATCCCGACACGGATCCAGACCACACCATCGAAGTCGAGCAACATCTCCAGCGCTACTTGGCAGTAGCGCCTCTACCACACGAGGATCCGGTATTTTTCTCTCCCAACCAGGTGCTGCGCTCGATCCGGCTGCACTGCAGCCCGAAGAAAGCGCCGGGCCCCGACAGTATTCCAAACATGGCGCTCCGCAATCTGCCGCTGAGAGCCCTAGCGGCGGTCGCCCGCCTGTTCAACGGAATACTAAGGTCAGGTTACTTCCCTACCAGCTGGAAGACGGGGCGGATCATCGTCCTACCCAAGCCTGGCAAGGACAGAAGAAAACCGGAGAGCTACAGACCCATCACCCTTCTCTCAACCCTTTCTAAGGTGTTTGAGAGGTTGTTGCTGTCGCAGCTGATCCCCCACATACAACCCAGACCGGAGCAGTTTGGGTTCAGGTCAGATCACTCCACCACTTTACAGCTTACCCGGGTCCTACATCACATGGCCATGTCCATCAACAAGAAGGAGTTCACCGTAGCAGTACTACTGGACATGGAGAAGGCCTTTGACCGAGTCTGGCACGACGGCCTGCTCTTCAAACTGTCCAACACCACGATCCCACTGCGCCTGGTGAGGGTCATCGCCTCCTTCCTAGCTGACAGACGCTTCGAAGTCAACGTAGAGGGCGCCATTTCCGCGGATCGCCCGATCCGCGCAGGTGTCCCTCAAGGTAGTTGTCTTTCCCCTGCTCTCTACGCGCTATACACCGACGACATTCCGGTGATTGGCGACACCAAGCTGGCACTGTTTGCCGACGACGCAGCCTATCTAGCGACGTCAATCCGCTCTACGCACGCAGTAGCCAAGATCCAAAACACCTTGGACGCTTTACCAGCTTGGCTATCCAAATGGCGCCTCTCTGTGAATATCGCCAAAACACAGACACTTCTAACAGGTCGCTCTCACCCTCCACAGGCTCCAACGCTCTACGGTCAGCCCCTTGTCTGGTTACACACAGTGAAATATCTGGGCGTCACTATAGACAGAGGGCTGACCATGCGTCAACACGCCGAGAACACCATCAGCAGAGCAGCAGCAGCGCGCGCCAAGCTCCGTCCTGTCTTCGCCAGCGGGCTCCCCCAGCGCACCAAGCTGGGGTTCTACAAGGCTTATGTCCGGTCGCGTCTCACGTACGCCGCACCGGCATGGTACGCCTTGCTAAAGAAGACCAACAGGAGGAAGCTGCGGACTCAGGAGACGCGTACGTTGCGCACTATCGTGCGCGCCCAACGATACGTGCGCAACGACACCATCATGCGGGACCTCAAGTGGCACCCCCTGGAGAAGTTCATCGGCAGGCTCGCGCAGTCAATGTTTGGCCGCGCGGACCGCTCACGCCATGAGCATCTCCAGGGGATCGCCCCTCACTACACGAGGCCCCCGGACAGTAGCGCTCGGGCATTGCCCAGAGAGCTGCTGACCGACTCCTGAAGTCCCCTACGATACCGGCCGCCGCTGGGAGCAGCCGCTCGCGGCGGCAAGAAGCAGACGACTCAAGCCGTGCCACTGCTGAGCTCTGCTCGCGGTGGCAAGAAAAAGACGGCCCACTCACCCCGCCGCTCGAGCACCATTACAGCTCGCGGCGGAGAAGAGGATAATTCAAGCCGCACCACCGCTGAGCCCCGCTCGCGGTGGTAAGAAAAAAACGGCCCACTCTCACCGCCGCTCGAGCACCATTACAGCTCGCGGCGGAGAAGAGGACTTTGTCAAGCCGCGCCACCGCTGAGCTTCGCTCGCGGTGGCAAGAAAAAGACGTCCCACACCCACCGCCGCTCGAGCACTATTACAGCTCGCGGCGGAGAAGAGGATTTATTCATCTCAAGCCGTGCCACCGCTGAGCTCCGCTCGCGGTGGCAAGAAAAAGACGGCCCAGCATCACCGCCGCTCGAGCACCCTTACAGCTCGCGGCGGAGAAGCACATACCCATGCCATCCCCAAAATGATGGACCGAAGACCGGGTGCGTTGTCGCGCGCCCGCGACCCCGATACCGCATTCAAGGGCCTCATCGCCCGCCGCAATGCCCGCAAGTCTCCGGCGAAGCTATGACGGCTAGCCGGGGCTCTTAGCAACATCGACGAGAAGTTTCAACAGCTTACTTACCACTCACACTCCGAAGCGACCACATCTCACGGTCTCCCGCTTGCCTGGCGGGATAATTAAACTTCATGCGAGTATTATTTTAACTATACAGTCCACGATCCCAACAGAACTATTGTTACAAATATCAAAACAACGGGGCTCTTCCGCCAGGTTTGTATCAATAGTTTAACTCATATCGTAAATAAAAGTAGTAACGGCCGGATCTCTATTTAAAGTTCAACACTCAAAATCTCTCCTTAATATATTTCGATATGTGTCACTGTCGCCAAACTAGAAATTTAGTAACGAGACTTTATGGAGATCATGTTAGCCAACCTCAAAAAAGTAGCTCTGGAAGTAGCTGTTTCGGCTTTTTACACAATAAGCGTAAATTGTGATTGATGATTCCATCCTGTTGCGAGTAATTCACTGCTAATGCCTCATCCAAAGAATTCCGCCTGAATAAAAAAGTCACAACTTCGTCGGTATTTTCGTCTTCGTATACATACTAAGTGTAAAGATAAACCAGTGTTGCCAATGTAAATTTTTAGATGGCCGTATATTTATGAGATAAAAATAATTGGTTGTCTGTAAAGTCGGTTTATGGACGATAATTTTACGTGATAACGTATGCTGGCCGATGGAATGGAAGAGAGATAGATGCGTCACAAGCTGAAAGCTTAGGCCAATCGTCCCTCTCTATCGCTTGTTCCGCGCTCTCGCTTGCACGCTCGACTAAGGCGGAACGTGACATTGAGACATGCTTTCTCGTGCGTGCAGCCAGCGTTCATCGATCTATAAGACGTTATCTCGACAAAAGGAATCACTTTTTAGCATAGACAAATTTACAATGTTGGCATTCGGATTCGGAATCGAATATAACAGGGCTACTCATTATAACTCCGATGTTCTAAAGTCGACAATCGTATAGTGCCGACTGTTCCTCTCGATCTCCTATCAAACAATATTAGGATAAGCGGGACGCCACTATACAACGGTCGAATTTCGTGCATCGGTAACCCATCAGTACACTTCAGTCGAATACTCTAAAATGTTATCAAAAAATAGATTAATCACCGTAAAATTTGCCAAAAGCCGTAGAATCTACGGCCCAGAGCCACAGCCCTAGGCCGTGGAAAGCCGTAGAACACAGCAATTGCCGTAGCATTGGCAACACTGATAAATTCACCACGGCGCGCACTCAGCGGCGCTGCTGTAAACTCATTTAAATATCTTGCGGACTGTACGATTATTTTCTCAGTACCAAATTTTAAATTAACTTAATGAAATATTCTCCTACTAACTTAATTCTGTAAATAACTTCGAGCATGATATTGATATTACCCTTACAATACAATTTAAAATCGTACTCTATCATGTGCAGCAACTGAAAGTACCCATTTAAAGTTACTGGCTGTTTGTATTCTAAAAATACTTTTATAGCTCGGAATTTTGTTTGTAAAACAGTCAAGTTTCTGACATAACTACCAGCATCTTGGTTGTTTAGTGCTGCCGTTAATAACACATTTACAACAAATGCACGTTGGTAGTGTACGAGTACATTTAAAGTGACTACCTACGAAATAATTTTTCAACCATCAGCACTTATAAACATAAATAGACTTTATACATTTATGAAACATGTCAATACCTTAAAGCACAATCGTATTAACTTTTCAGAAAAAGTATATATCGTATCCGTCAATGGCGAAACCTGGCTCCATGACCTTCACGAGTTGTTTTGTGCGCCTTGTAACAGAACCTTCAAAACCAAATTCGGTTTTGCAAGCCACATTCGTGCACAAGACCGACGCTCAGAAAAAGTAGTAAGTGCACAACTCTATGCGGTTTTTTCATTGGCAAAATAATTGTAACTAACACAAGTGTGAAAAAAGGTATCGATTGTCTCATTATTTTGAATATGGGTACACCACAATTTTTACATCGATTGTACCATTGATCCGAAGATCAGGGAACAAAGAAAAATTTAAATGCGTACCGGGAATTAATAGTAATCCAGAGGTGACGGGTTCGATTCCCGGTCTTTTCCGTCAGGTTTCATATTTCAATTTTTCTTTGTACTTTGATTTTTGTATAAATAGACTGTTTTTATGCTTTGAACTAAACGGAAATCAACGTGTAGTATACTTGCCGGCAAACTTTTAGAACAAAAATGGCGGATCTTCGCATGTACATTTGTACGTAAATCGGCTACTGCGCAGTCAAGGTTATGCTCTAAAAGTTTGCCGGCAGCTGTACCTATTATATTATCAGCACAACGCTGTGGCAAAACAAGCAAAACACTATGAAATTAGACTGAAATTGGATACAGAGCGGTAATGAGTCTACTTTGAGATATGACCATTAAGCGATCTCGTATCAGACTCGAGATGTGTTTGCAGTAATAAGAAAAGTTAAGCGGTTTTATTCACTAAAGATATGTTAATAAGTTTTACACAAAAAAAGAAAAACAAAATTTAGTAACTTTAAATTTGATTCATGGTATATTACCACTTTAATTCATTTGAATTTATATAAAGTGACGGTAGTCAAAGAAACGCCAGCCGATTTAAAAAATCTTTACACGTTATTTGTATTTAAAACTAGGTACAAACCGCATTAAAGTACGTAGATGGAATGGAGCGATAGGTCCCGTCGCCGCCGAACGTCAAATTGCTTATACCCTCTTGTCGCCGGCCGCGATAAAAAAGTAATTTCTTGGAGAAAATCTCGAAACGTTTATATTCCGCTCTAGGTTTGTGATCAATGGAACAGAATGAAATTAAATAACTTTTATACATTTTAGGCATATTTCAGTGTATAATATACAAACGAGTTCCTGATATTTATTATTTAATTCGTAGATTTTTAGGATAGGCCATTGTTCAGCAATTGACGTCATGCAGTTAATATAATGTATGATGATAATGATGATGGTAAGTCAATTCGATTTATGTGTACAAAAATCATACCTAACCAAATGAATTTTAAAAATGTGACGGTAGTCAAGGAAATGCTAGCCAATTTATGCCAACATATATTATTACTTGAATTTAAAACGGCAAGCCGCAGTAGATGGTGCAATAGGTCCCGTCACCGCCGAACGTCAAATTGCTTATATTACCCTCTTATCGCCGTCCGCGATAAAAAGTAATTTCTTGGGAAAAAATCTCGAAACGTTTATATATGCGCTCTAGGTGTTGTGAGCAATTGAGCGAAGTGAAATTAAATTTATTTTGACATTATTGCATTACATTGTGCGTCATACGTAGAACTTGCGAGAACGTATCACATTTTCACGATATCGTGATGTAAAAATTACATTTCAAATTGTAATATTCTTACACAAGGATGAGATAATTATAGGTATAGATTTTTTTACTCGTGTACTTTTTTATTGAATTTTGTTGTCATTTCATGTTTTAGCGAAAAATCTAGAAATATTTTTTTGTTGTTAATATGTATTTAAAAGTAGCGGATCGTAGAAAAAAATGCATGCAACGTTGTATTATAAGTTAGTCAAAAAATCTCACGACAGCTTTATTTATGATATTCGCTACGCTCACACTGTAAGCCATGCCGCATTTTTCACTCCTATGCAACTGTTGCAAATATACTATTGTTTCGTAGTCGCCACAGTTCACGTCAAGTCAACGTGTTATAGGTTTTCACAATGCATAACGTAGCTTTCCTGGACACGAAGCCACAACGTAACACGTCGTCACAACGTTCCAGGTCACATAATTAAGTTTTGGTCCAAGTTAAATGGACTACAGATTGTCCAACTGACCTCGGCCTTAATTCCATATAATATCTCGGAGCGATCTCTGAAGTGGCGATATACCTAATATATTGACGCCTTAGGTATCATGTACCTCTAGCACGACTGTGACATGCGACGCTCGACTATTTGTCGCGACATAAACGCTACCTGTCACTTTCCTTTCAATATCGTGCTAAGAAGACATGCAAAAGACATGCAAAGCTCGAAACATATGGAATAAGAGGAAACGCTATTAAATGGATTGAGAGCTATCTGGAAAACCGACAGCAATGTACAGAACTATCGTTCATACACAAACACGAAAAACGTGCATTTAGGTCAGAATATAGACAAAATCACTGCGGAGTCCCGCAAGGTAGTATCTTGGGGCCGCTTTTGTTCCTAGCCTACATCAATGACCTTCCAGATTATATTCCTCATCCTTGCATACTGTTCGCTGACGACACAACCATAGTGGTTCAATGTCACGAAAAACAGCATTTTGAACGGGACGTGAATAATGCCCTAAGTCTCGTAATACAATGGCTTAAAATAAATAATTTGAAAATTAATATTTGCAAAACGAACCTCATCCAATTTCAGTCATGTAGAGCCAACTTACATAAGTTTACTAATATTAGCTATGAAGGCCAATCTGTTAGTGAAATTGACAGCACAAAATTTCTGGGACTAACTTTAGATAAACACCTGAATTGGAAAGAACACGTAGACGTTCTATGTATTAAAATTAATAAATTTATATATGCACTGGCTAGGACAATACGTGTAGCGTCTCGGGAGGCTGCTCTAACTGCATACCATGCCTACGTGTCATCTACACTACGGTATGGCCTTCTACTCTGGGGTAATTCTGTGGACGCTGATCGTGCGTTTAAGGCTCAGAAAAAATGTATTAGAACATTGTGTGGAGTGGGACATATGGAGTCGTGTAAGCCCCTATTTAAAAAGTTACGCATTTTACCGCTCCCGAGTTTATATATAAAGGAAGTTTGTATATTTGTCAAAGAAAATCTAAAATTGTTCAAAACAAACGCTGACGTGTTCAATTTACGCACTAGAGGGGCACAAAATCTGTATCTTCCTAAAGCCCGCCTCTCACTTTTTAAAAGAAATGCTTTCCACTCGGCGATTAAAATCTATAATAAATTACCAGAATATCTAAAGCAGTGTGACATACGGGAAATTAAGAGAAAAATCAATAATTTTTTAATGTTTCATTGTTATTACTCAGTTCAAGAGTACTTGACTGACTTGACGGATTAATTTTTCTTTACTTTTTTTTTTCTATTTTAATGTAATGTATTATCCTATTCTGACATGTTAGCGATTTTAATTTGGTTTTTATGCTGTAAGTTGAGTTTTTTTTTTATTTCATTGTTTTAATATATATTATTTTAATATATAGTGCTGTAATTTAATCTAGTTGACATTCTTGTTTTTTTTTGTTAGCGTACCTACATTTTATTCTACGTGATTATTTGTTGTTCCTAGTCATATGTTATATTTACTAGTATATAAGGACTTATAAAATTTACACGTCGCGTCAGCGGCCAAATATGTGCAACTTTTTTTCTATATTTAAGACCATTTATGTACATATACCATATTTGAGTAAATAATCTTGGAGATTGGCGGGGAGCAGAGTGCAGAGAAG
Organism: Apotomis capreana; assembly: GCA_947623375.1. NCBI lineage: Eukaryota > Metazoa > Arthropoda > Insecta > Lepidoptera > Tortricidae > Apotomis > Apotomis capreana. The sequence goes on from OX392499.1 coordinate 5,734,778, forward strand.
TCCCTTAGTATGGATCCCATGAAATAAAACCAGTACATACGTTATGACACACTTATGCTCTTTATTTTGTATCGAACAGGAACTGGATAAAGCGATCACTCTAATTAAAATCAATTTAACTTTTAGACGACGAGACAAGTACAACAGTCAGTTTTGTCGGGGCACCGGATAACAGATAACCATAGAGAGGAAATGTCAATTGTGTCATGTGAGCATGTTTCAAATAATATTAAAAACGCCACATCTTAACACTTCCCCTCATGCAAAACATGAGAAAACAACATAACAATGCAGAGAAACATTATGTAACTATATAATTAAAACTCTACATTGACTATGTGCCGACAATCAAAAACATGACTTATGTCAACCATCCAATAAGCACCAAGATGATTGACATGATCTTACAAAGATATGTCACAGAACTATGCTCTAATTTAACAAAGTAAAGTAAAATTAAGACAATACATTTCTCAGATTTAAGTCATTAATAAAACCCAAATGCTTATAGCTACACAGAGGCTTAGTGAAAAGATCAGCAACCATCTTATCAGTAGGTAAATAACTAACAGTAATATTGTCGTTCTTCGCAACGTCTTTCACAAAATGGTAGCGAAGATCTATGTGCTTGGTCTTTTTGTGGCAATACTCTTTAGTTTCAAGCAATTTCAACGCACTCTGATTATCATTAAAGATTCTACAATTAAAATGTTTACCAAAAATTTCAAACATAAAATTTCTAATAAAACATACTTCTTTGCATGAATCACTAAGACACAGATATTCACTTTCTGTAGTCGACAGAGCAGTACATCGCTGTTTGCGTGATTCCCAACAGACTGTAGAATCACCCAGCTTAATAACAAAGCCACTATACGACCTTCTATCCACGATATCATTGGCCCAGTCAGCATCAGCATATACTGACATATCAAAGCTGCCAGATCTTACAAACACTAATCTGTAATTAATTGTACCACTCAAGTACCTTAAAATTCTTTTGGCAGCCAACCAATGATCTCGCGTAAAAGCGGTATTAAACTGACTTAAATGACTTAGAGCATAAGTAATATCAGGTCTCGAACACACAGACAGGTACATTAGGCATCCTATTAACTCTCTATAAGGATAATCACTATCAGATAAACAATTATTGTCTGATGCCTTTTCTAACTTATTATTAACTGTCATAGGAGTTGAGACACTCTTACAATTAGTCATGCCAAAACGGCTTAATAACCTTTTAATATAGTCAGATTGTTCAAACATTAAAATGCCACGACTTCTATCCCTGTGAACTTGAGTACCAAGACAGTTCTTTATAGGGCCTAAGCTTTTACAACTAAATTCAGACTTTAATAAGCTATACAATTTTTCTTTCTCATTTTGACAATTAGAAAATATATAAAAGTCGTCGACATACAATGCAATCATAGTCAACTTATCATTATTCTTTTTAATATACACACATGGTTCACACCTATTTTGCAAGTAACCATGATTAGTCAACACATCATGAACCTTATTATTCCACAGCCTACTCGCTTGTTTAAGACCATACAAACTTTTATTTAACAAGCATACTTTAGTCTTATCAGTTGAGAAACCTGGAGGCTGTTCCATATAGATTTGTTCATCAATATTACTATGTAAAAACGCAGTATTTACATCTATATGTTCCATATCCATGTTAAGTTCGTTAGCTATACAAAATAACATTCTCAAACTAGAGTGCCGAACAACTGGCGAGAAGACATCTGTAAAATCTCTACCAGGCTTTTGACTAAATCCTCTTGCCACTAAACGAGCTTTATATTTTGTATAGTTACCTGAATCATCAGACTTTAATTTAAAAACCCATTTACAACTGACAATGTTATGGTTAGCAGGTCTATCAACAATTTGCCATACATTATTTTTAATCATAGAGTCGTACTCAGCTTGCATAGCAATTTGCCACTTATCTTTGTTAGGGCTTGCTACTGCATCATCATAGGACTGAGGCTCGTCATAGATAAAATTTTGAACTAAATATGACAAATCTGATGAGTCAGACAAATCGTAATCTGCATACCTTGCTGGTTTAGTGTTCCGCGTAGAACGAACAGGTCGGTCGCTGTCGCTGCCGGATGCTGGCGCGCCTAAACCTTCCCCTCGAACGACCGTTTCGTTCGATGAAGAGGAAGAACCTAAGTCCTCGCTGTCTCCATCGACTCCCTCAGCACTATGGAAGGAAGAGTCCCCTGAAACTGGAGAAAAACAAACATTAGGCGGGCTTTGCGCATTATCAGAAATATCAGATTGACAATTACTGTTGTCAGTTGGTTCATTAAAATTTAATGATTCATTATTTAATTCAGGAATATTATTCAATTCATTACTGGATTCATTGCATTGCATTCCATTTAAATTATTATTCGATAAATTATTATTTATTAAATTATTATTCACTAAATTATTCATATTAGAATTATTTTCATTGCTTTGCAAGTCATTTTCATAAGAATAAAATTTATCATTATCATTACATTGAATATCACAGTTATCAGTTGTACTATCACAAAACTTATTTTCAAAGAAAATTACATTTCTTGAAGTTATTATTTTATTAGGTACTAAGGGATCAATTAACCTATAACCCTTGGTATGCTCGCAATACCCAACAAAGATACAATGATGAGATTTAGAATCAAGCTTATCACGTCTCACGCTAGGTATGAGCGTCAGAGCACGACAACCGAAGACACGTAGATGGCTCAGGTCAACTTTGTTGCCTGTCCAAACTTCTTCAGGAAGTTTATTAGGAAGAGCTGCTGTAGGACTTCTGTTCTTAAGATAAATAGCTGTGGAAACAGCTTCACCCCAGTATTCTTTACCAAGACCAGATTCCTGAAGCATACAGCGCACTTTTTCCAGCAGGGTCCGGTTAAGGCGCTCCGAGACACCATTTTGAGACGGGCTATAAGGAGCAGTTTTCTGATGAATTATCCCCTGACCCAGTAAATACTCACTGAATTCATTACTGCAATATTCACCACCTCCGTCAGTACGAAGGATTTTAATCGAATATCCGGTTTGCTTTTCGACGGTAGCCTTAAAACACTTGAATTTGGACAAAACTTCAGATTTCTTTTTAATTAAATAACCAAACGTTTTACGTGAGAAATCGTCTGTAAATGTTAGCAGGTACCTAGATCCACCCAAGCTGCTGACAGGCATTGCCCCACAGACGTCGGAGTGAACAAGCTCCAACAATTGCACAGCACGTTTAGCTTCACCCTTAGGAAAACTTTGCACTGTTTGCTTCCCCTCAACGCAAGATTCACATTCCTTAACGGCTGCATCCTGCTGAGATTGATGAAACTTAACACCATTAGCAATATTACGGAGAACACTCACCCCACGATGAGATGACCCATCCTCCGGTGCCATAGCTCCGATGACACCGCCAAAGAAGCAGCATCTGTGTCGGGCAAGCTCTGCTGCTGCGACACATTTTCCATACTCTTGGTCACAAACGACCTTTGCTGTGGATCAGAAGAAACAAAACCATGCACATTGTCCAAAATATAAATTCCCCCAAGTTTAGTGGCAGATATTGTTAAATATTCCCCTTTGAAAACATAACACTTATTATTTTTAAAGGTAACAGTAAATGCCTTCTCACACAATTTACTAACACTTATTAAATTAGTTGAGAGGTCTGGGACGTACAAAACATCTGTTACTATTTGAGACTTGTTATTTTTCATAGGAATACTAACCTCACCAAAGCCTAGACATGGCAGGGAGCCACCGTCAGCAACAGTTACATGTTGTTGACACTTAGTAATGTCCTCAAATAAACTAATGTCTTTGCACATGTGTTTAGTTGCACCCGAGTCCAAAACCCAAACTGTACTACTATGTGGCACACACTTTGAAGAAGTCACCATCAAAGCTTCATTTCGATTGCCATCTCGCTTCTTATTCTTCTTAAACTTGTAACATTTCGCCTTTATGTGTCCTGGTTTGTGACAAAAATTGCAAATGATGTCCTTCCGCTTGGTGAACAAAGCTAGATCACTTTGTTTTTCATTATTTTTCCTCCGATGGTCCTCCTGAAGTAATCTAGTTCGCACCATCTCACTATTGAGGCTGTTGGTGATCGAAGCAGTCTCCAAGCTGCTGACAAGAACATCAAAATCTTGAGGAAGTCCCGACAGTAGTAGTTCTGCTATCTCAGAGTCTTCTATCATTCTTCCAATATCACTTAATTGATGCACAAGCGTCATAATGTGTTCAATGTAATCATTCATATTATTAAAACTATTGTAACTCGCTTGATGCAGTTGTCGAAGAAGCATCATCCTCAAAAACATGGCTGAGAGCTTGCCAAGCTTCCTTTGCAGTATTTGCATCTCTTACATATTGTATACAGGAAGCTTTCAGGGATAAATTTATTCTTGCTAAAGCTCGTTGGTCATTGACCGCATCCACAGCAACGTCGTCGCCTCTTGTTACACAACTCCACAAGCCGTCGATAATAAGCGCATTCTTCATATAATGCTTCCATACACAATAGTTTCCAACACCTTCAAGCCGGTCGAAATGAGTATACGACAGCTTTGTAGCATTTGCATTTATATTATCCGCCGCCATTTGCATGCACGCGCCGCCTTGCACTTGCCCCAAGCACTGCAGTGAAGCTCGCTGCACCAGCGCGAAGCGAAATGGATGAAGGCGGTTAGCAACACGCCAGATGAGTTGTTCGTATTGAGATCACACATATATTTCATGGGATTACGCAAGGGTTGGTCGCTGGGACGATAACCTCTTGGAGATTGGCGGGGAGCAGAGTGCAGAGAAGTCCCTTAGTATGGATCCCATGAAATAAAACCAGTACATACATTATGACACACTTATGCTCTTTATTTTGTATCGAACAGGAACTGGATAAAGCGATCACTCTAATTAAAATCAATTTAACTTTTAGACGACGAGACAAGTACAACAGTCAGTTTTGTCGGGGCACCGGATAACAGATAACCATAGAGAGGAAATGTCAATTGTGTCATGTGAGCATGTTTCAAATAATATTAAAAACGCCACATCTTAACAAATAAAGCTTATTCATTCATTCATTCATTCATTCATTCATTCATTCATTTAAAGGTGATGCTAATTCGCGCGACGAACGAAGTTTGCGCCAAGACATGCTAGCCCTGCAGGTGCAAACTTACCTTCACCGAGTAGGTACATGAAATATCACTTATGTAGCACAAATCGCAAACTAAGCTATTAAAAAACTACTACTACTATTAAAAAGCGGAACTCTTTGCCGGCACATATGTTTCCTCCTTCTTGCGGACCCTCCAAACGAAGCGTGAAGAAGCATCTCTCGGGCCAGCATAGCAGTGTCAACTGACAAGGTACAGTTGGTTTCTTGTCAGTTGCCATTGCGACTTTGGCTCCCCTTTTTGTTTAACACCAGGCGAATTGGAGCCAATATATAAAAAATACACCTGAGATATAGCTCATTTGGCCATAATTATCTCAAAGTACCCACTAGCGCCCTGTATCCAATGTCAGTCTAATTTCATAGTTCAACAGTTCAAAGCAAATTGTAATGATGACCTCATATCTATGCGTGACGTCACCAATAACTAGTGAAAACAAATGAAGATATATTTTAAAGCAATATTTTCAAAACGCATTTTTTTTAGGAAATATTATTTCATAACACAACCAAATAAACGTTAGTGTTGACCAAACAGAGGACACGCGGCGGGCGTTGAATTTGATTGCTAGATTGTTTATATAATGGCAAATACACATACATTTTCTCGAATTACAAGGTACAACATATAACAGCGTGTATATTTGATATAACCGAAAATTGAAGCCAGACGTATATTTTAGAGCTATAATCTGATATTTATAAAAAAAATTAATTTAGCGTGAACTGCCATATCGTAATTAATTTTTGAAATTTTCTGAGCAGCAATGTATGGCGTAGTTATTACTAAGTGACAGTTGTGACATACCTATGTTAATTGTCAACAAACAATAATATAATAAACAAATACATTGCGTGCTGTATTATTTTATATGGAAAAAAATGTTCGATTTTTTAGGATTCCGTAGCCAAATGGCAAAAAACGGAACCCTTATAGATTCGTCATGTCTGTCTGTCCGTCTGTCCGTCCGTATGTCACAACCATTTTTTTCCGAAACTATAAGAGCTATATACTGTTGAAACTTGGTAGGTAGATGTATTCTGTGAACCGCATTAAGATTTTGATGCAAAAATAAAAAAATAATAATAAATATTGGGGGCTTCCCATACTTAGAACTGTAAACTCAAATTTTTTTTTTTCATCAAGCACATACGTGTGGGGTATCTATGGATAGGTCTTCAAAAATGATATCGAGGTTTCTAATATATTTTTTTTTCTTAACCGAATAGTTTGCGTGACAGACGCTTCCAAAGTGGAAAAAAGTTGGTCCCCCTCCCTCTAACTTCTAAAATAAGAAAATGAAAAATCTAAAAAAAACATATGATGTACATTACTATAAAAACTACCAACGAAAATTGTTTTGAACGAGATCTAGTAAGTAGTTTTTTTTTAATACCTAACTTTGCACCTAATTTATATGGGGCGCTATACATACCAGGTGCAAACTTAATTTAACCACTTAGGGATGGAAAGTGTTTGTACGGAACCCTCGGTGCGCGAGTCCGACTCGCACTTGGCCGGTTTTTAATAATTTACTGATCAATATATTAATAAGTGCCTATACTAAGACCCCGCAAAGTTTGCGGTTAAATATCAAACAATACACGCTGTATAATATTACAATTAGTATCAAATACTCGGCCAATATATCCAAATACCTAGATCGTCTGGTTGGTAACACAAGATGGCGAGAAGGGTTATTTTAGTAAAGTTTATTATTTTTATTTCTACTAGTAATGCGTTGCTATACTTGTACGGGAATCTTCGATAACTACGGAGCTAGGATAAAAACTTAGCAGCTTGACACTGAAATATATTGACAACTAACTTAAAAACAATAGTTCTTCAAAAAATAGACAAATAAACATAGACAATATAAAAAGTAATATAAAACTTCAACAATACTGTTTTATGAAATAAAAATTCAATGGTAATAGTCGGGTAGGTAATGATTGCGAAAAAACTTAACTGGGAATGAATCTATAGTTAAATTAGTATATTGGTTGTGGCACGTAATAGGAGCAATAAGTTACAACAAATAGATGTTACCCATTAAACTAAACAACATTTATTGTTTAGTAAAATTTACGTAAAAAATGATCAGCAGACTGTAGATTACAGCAAGGACTATTGAAAAGAACTATAATTAAAGTTAACCGAATAATTTTTCCCATCCTATTATATTTTTTCCAGACAACCTAATCCCCAGGGTAGAAAATTTACGTTTAAAAATAATCAAGTGGGTGTAGATTGCAGACAGCTCTTATGAAAATTAGCTTTTAAATCTCCCTATTGGAGTTGCACTTCACGAATTTTAATTAAAATTCGGGTCAAGAAGAAACTGGAGGGGGCTGGAATTCAAGGTTGTTGTCCATTATACTTATACATTTTAGGGTGTTGCTTTAGTTATTTCTACGGGGAGCACATTTTTTTTTAAATCTACATAGTATTAAGCTGAACAATTTACGTAACAATAAGAAAAATATCCTGTATTTTAAGAGATTTTCATAGAATATGATTATTGCTTATTAGATTTGAACTGGAACTGTCTTTACACATTAGGCCCCTATTTAAATTCATATTTATAAAATGGGTAGTTTGCAAAAATGTAACTTTGACACATAAAAATTGTGTTTTCCTCAGTATATCTTGTATACGAGATGGCTTCCGGTTCATGACTCAAGATGGCCGCATGCCTTTAAGTTTCGTGTTCATTATTTATTTTGGTTGTTCAATGTGTAGTATTGATAGCTTATTGTGCAGTGAACTAACGTATTAGTGAATGGTTAATGAAGAATTCAACTTGAAGCGTACATAGCCTTCTTGGATCAAGGCCCGATAGACCGCGTGGTTTTTTGTAAATCGCTATCACTTTACAAAAAGTACACCTCACCGTACAACGTGATATTAATTCTCAATCTTGTCGCCGTGTGCGATTCGTAACGAGTCATTGGCGAAATACCACTTGCTCAGCAAGAAGGTGAAAGCCACAATAAAAAAAAAAAAAAAACTTTATGACAACGGACAACGGTAACTGGAAAGTTACCGAAACGTCATGGAAGGCTCAAATTATTAACAATCGCGATATAATCCGTTTAAATGCTTCGTATTACACACAAAAATCGTAAGTTCGTCAAATCATTTTCTGTGGCGAAAGGATTAGTTATTCAGCGGGGGAATGTAGCCGGCATCATGGGTCTGCATGGCCCTGATCTGGAGGACATCGGTTTTATTTAGGTTTTCTTAGTTTAGGTTAATTTGGTTATAGTTGCTTTTTACTTGTTGATCGTTTAATAAAGATTATTTTAAACCTTTTCTGTGGTTACTTTAATAAAACAATAAAGCTAAGAGCCCTTACGAAACTCTCCAGATGGGCGGATCATAGGTCAAAAGGTCGTAAGTACTTCTTGATAAGGCACGCATCGTGAAGGAGATCCTCTCTGCGACCCTAACCACCGGTAGCTTGAGTTTAGAAGGGCTACTTTCCCAAGTTTTAGCATTGTAAGTACCGCAAACAATTTTGATAAAAAATTGGTACTTCCAGAAATTTCCTTTTCATGAATGTTCATACGAAATAAAAAAAAAAGTGTGTGTGTCAGCTCCGACGCACGACTGGAGTTTACTCTTCAGGCCAGGCGCGCACCACGATTTTTTTTAGTCGTGCGATAATTTTGTCGCTAAAATAAGCGTACTTATGGGTTTATGAAAATCGTGGTGCGCGCATTCTCATATAAACCCATATCTTGCATTTCTGCGACAAAATTATCGCGCGACTAAAATCGTGGTACGCGCCTGGCCTTAAGAACGATTATAAAATATATACTCAATACGTTTATTGCACATAATGGTTATACAGGTGGAAGTAAATAGTTTAAGTATCACATTATATACCATGTTGGGCGCTGCAAACAAGAACAAGAAGGTAGGCACTTACATAATATTAATTAATATACGAGTATAATATACAGCAAAACTTATAATAATGTTACATATTTTTTTTACCCATAGGCCTATCTTCTGAATATTCGTTCAAGGAGTAGTACGTTTTCGAAACTAATGATTGTTAAGGTTGTGAAAGAAAACTGCATCTTTTTTCTTTTTACTTCGTATCGTGCCGTCCCTTTCACTCTCCTGTTATACACCGTATGACTGAAAGGGACGGCACACGGTGGTGGTCAGTTGTAATGTATGACTATCCTAACATTCCCTCAGACACACGCGGCCTGGATTGTCATAGTGACAGCAGGTCGCCACCGCGTGCTGGCTGTAAGCCAGTCTCGACAAAAAAAAACTGATGGCTGTCAACCTGTTATTTTAATTTACGTCAACAAACGGCCAATTTCAAATTTTGTCGCGATTTATTTCAAAAATAATAATGTTAATGTTAATGCATAAAGAAAATGTGCTTAACGCGGCACAACCTCTGCTGAAGACGATTCAGTTCATTTTCCTAGAGCGGGAATAATAATTTTACGGTAAGAATATTTTATTTCAGGTCTCTTATATATGTCTCGGAATTTTGTTGTATATTTTAATACACATGAAATAAGAACTACCAGCTATTTGTTTTAGACGTGTTTCATTCAGGTACATTTAGTTAGGTTACCTTGCCTAGAAGTACGGTTATTGTATGTTATTAAATCACAGGTTCTGTTTGTTTTTTTTAAATATCTTTAACCTCTCATCATGAGAGTCTCATCACACAAAAACGGCTGCACGGATTTTAATCGCAGATAGCATCCAAACATGTCTATTGTCCATTTTGTTCAAGCAGGTCTCAATTAATGTGGATATGTAGACTTGTTAAAATGTAATTTCCTATTTCAGAGCTACATTTTGGGCACGACTGGTCTTCACAAGAATCCTTGACTTCTCTGTACGAAAGGAATAAGGTTTTATGTGGACGACATTTCCAAGATTCCCGTTACACTGACAGTTGTAGAAAAAGCCTGAGCAAGTATTCTGTTCTAGGAACAACAGAATATATTATTAAAACAATGCAATAATAGTGCACCTATGTAGTAAACTTTTTAAAGACATTTTGTAAATTATAGTCCCTGTTTGGATATCCGCTAGATTGCTTTTGGTAACTACGGCTACCTGTCAGCGCTCTTATTTTATTATATAAATAGAGTCCAAGTTAAATTTCAGCTCAATCGTATACCGGGAAGTGGTTGACAAATGATTTGCAGGATTAAACCTGAATATGCATTCATGTAAAATAGAAAAGTTAGAAAAACACATTTTCAATATGGCATATTCGAAAACCCCGCCAAAAAAGCCCGCTATCACTTAGTTCATATACGGTGGCGCTAGTAGTATTACAAAAAAAGATAGGCAACGGTTTGAACGTATTTACCGTTCTTCTGCTTGTGAGTACCTATTATATTCCTTATGGGCTCCATACTTTCGATTGGTATAGAATTTATCTAATATTAATTAAACCGGTGAAATGTTTAAAACAATTTTTTTAATTATTAATTAAACATACCCTGGACTAAAATTTGTTAGGCAACCCATATGCAATATATTTATTGACGTATTAAATTAAATATAAAATACATTTCATCAAATAAACATCTCGGTAAAGGTCGTTTTATATCGGGATCTTAGTCTATAACGCTTAACGCATAACCTGCTAAATTAAAAAGTCGTATTTTTACTCCGATCGTATACTGAGATACGACTTTTTAAATTAGCACGGCAGATACGTTCGATTTTATACCCCATATTTTTCATACCCCGGGCTTATATATGAAAATCGATTCTTAAGGAGTAAACTCCAATATAAACGTGCATTGCGCTATAGAAAGTTGTAGAAAATGTATAATAATACAGAAGCGATAATAACACCGTGTTATTTCAATTTCATTAAGTATTTACAGACATGCATTTCCGCTGTAACGAATAGAAATAAAGCCAAAGCAATAACGTCGTTCGAACAAAGCTTTGGTATTCGACAAATAAAGAGAATAGACAAAAAGAGAATAGTAATCTCGGAATCTCGGATGTTACAATTTTTGTTTTTAATTAAGAACTACGTACAGTCTGACCAAGTAGAGTAGAAATTAAAAAGTGGCAATACTGTAGCGTCGTCCCTTTCTAATCAATTTAAGAAAACGGGGACGGCACTGCAGTATTGCTACTTTTTAATTTCTACACTTTTTGGTCAGACTGTACAGTGGAAAAATGGAAGATACGATTAAAGGTTCAGCGAATTGTACTAAAAAATAATTTAGTTTTCCGGCTGAGTATTTGAGTACTTATTAATGGAATACTCGAGCAAGCATTTCATTTTGAGAAATCTCTATTTAGTAAAAACATTGATGTACGAATTTAGCATGCGAAATTATGGTTAAACGAGGGTGCAATGTAAAAAGTTGCACTGTTTTTACCCACTAAATACCTAAGTTAACTCTGTAAGCTTTAGATCTCGAGCACATTTTTTTATTTGCTACAACCTGTCGCGCAATCCTTAAAGGCGACCTTTTGATAAAAGTCACTTTCGAGATCAAATAAAATTGAAAGTTTAATTTCTAGAAATTGGTGCATTAATATTCGACAAAATTTTTCGGGTTTCATAGTAGCGTGTTGGAACATACCCGCTTATCCCAGAGGAACACTACATTTTTTCGAGATAATAAGTAGCTTACATGTTAAGCCAGGTGTCAGCTACCTTGGTTCAGCCGTCTGAGCGTGAAGAAGTAACAAACTTACACATAAACACACTCACAAACTTTCACCTTTATAATTAGTAGTGTGATTGTCTACCGGTTTTTCTAAACATCAGAAGATATAACCTTCCTTCTGCGATGCAGTAGTCCGGAATCCCTAGCACGCGGGTTTCCATTACAAGACACTTCATTGCAGTTCCTTAAATCACATGAAAGAGCATTTGCACCAAGCGCAAGTGGATTACATCGTAATTGGTCGGATTTTCCACCGCATCGTCCTAAATTAAGTTTGAATTATTGGCCAAATGGTTAGCAATTTAGATTTGACACGTTATTTATGGTAATTGCCTGGCCGCTGTTATCCTAATGGACTCGAATCAAATTGATTCTAATCCTGCACCGAGAATATATCAATGCATTACGTTACAATTGATGTTTCTGGTTTCATGTCAGAACAATAGATCTTACGAGAAAGATAAAACGAGCGAAGTGCAAGTTGGACTTGCGCACGAAGGGTTCTGTATCAATGAAACAATTTTTAATTTTGGTTTTATTTTTAGTATTTATTGTTTTAATGGCCATAGTGATACACACTCTATTACTATACTTCTTATGGATCAAAGAAAGTAGAAAACCCTAGAAACACGTTTTTGGTATAGGGCCCCCTTTAATTTGAAACTTTTTTTATTATCAGTATTTCGACCATACTAAGAAATAGAAAAGAAATAGAAATATATTTATTTGCCATAAATGTGGTACAAAAGTGGTGTTACACAATAGATTTCAGATCTACACATTTAAACTTTAAAAAGCCATGCAAATTATTATAAGATAGTCACTTAAATTACAAATTATGATTACTGGCGATTACGAAATTGATTACAATTATAAATTTAAAATTATATTAAAAAGTCAAGTTAATTAAATACCATTTAAAAATTCATTTAGATTGTAGTAACACTTTTCTACAAGAAAAGCATACAGCTTGTTTTTAAATCTATTGAGCGGCAGTTTTTTAAGGTCGTCAGGTAAACAGTTAAATATTTTGATGCACATTGCGTAACAACTTTTGCTTACCATGACGGTATGCATCTTATGCAGTGTTAAAGCGTATTGTATCCCTTTTTGTCGAAAACATATCGGGGTGCTGTTTATTAAATATACACACTTCATAGATAAATTGATTGCACCGTCACCGAGTAACATCATTTCAATGAAATATTTTTTACATGAAGTTCTTCGAGATAATTATGTTTAACATTGCTCAAATACATTGTTTCTGCGCTATAAATGTGCGGTTTACATGTGAAGAATTTTCCCATATCAAGATACCGTACCTTAAGTTAGACACAACAAAGGCATGATATGCTTTGAGAGCAGTTTCCAAATCAGTTATTCGTGTCAATCGCCATAAAACATAAGCATACCTATTAATTTTGGAGCAAACTTTGTCCACATGTATCTTCCAAGTACACCGGTCATCAAGCACAAACCCCAAAAACGTGGAAGTATCACATTCTACTAAAAGTATAAGTAATACACATTTTGCGAAAATTTCAAGCCCCTATTCCGGTTGGAAAGACAGTCCTGTGACGGATGGACATACACACAGGCAGCGGAGTTAGCAGTGCCGTCCCTAGGTCCCGCTAGGCCGGCACCCTTGGGTAGGTATAGAAACCTCAAATATCATGAACTCTCTTTTGCGATGCTGAAGCGAAAAAGAGAGTTGTAACTTTTTTTACGTCACCCTAGGTCGTAAGATTTTCTGCCCGGGGAGAAAATCTCACTTCCTGGCTAAGGTAAGACGTAAAACTTTCGACAAACCACGGGCGGTAATTCGTAAAGCCTCAGATCGTATATTTATGGCCCTCACCTTCGTTCGGCTCGGGCCACAAACACCTGTGATCTAGGACATTTACGAATTCACCGCCCTAGGTGTGTAATGTGATTATGATATTAAATTGAATACTATATGCTGTAAGTTGGCTAAAGTACCCCTAGGCACTTTTACTAGTCAATGTCTGATTCTATCGGTATTTCCCAAGAGAAGACCGTTGTTGCGATAAAAGCTGAAGAAAACTTAAAATTAAGCATTTTTCTTAAATCAGACACGAATTCTTCCGAATTATATTGTTGACAAAGCAATTAATAACATTTCGTTATTCATCGATAAGTCATTCAACTTTCATCTGTTGACTGACCTATTTACTGATACTACTGACTGACCATGGGTCCCCTGAGTCACTCTTTAAAATACGATTTTCGGAGGGTTTATTTAACAAAACCTTACGATGGGTTCCCTTTATCTTGCATAATATCGATTCTCCGAAATACATTTCACATAGCAGCTATCACCACTGATAAACTGATACCAGTAAAATGGGTTAGGTTAGGTTAGAACTGCGACCACAACAGAAACGAACTGCTGCCAGTAAAGTAGTTTAGGTAAGAATTGCGACCACAACAGCACCGAACTGCTGCCAGTAAAGTAGGTTAGGTTAGAACCGAACTTAATTGGTTAGGTTAGGTTAGAACTGCGACCATAACAGAATCGAACTATAAATATTACGAGATATAAATTTCTTCGAAATAACTATTCGGACATGTAAATATTATGCTTATTCATATTCTGCCATATGAATGTTCTAATATAAAAAATATATGTGAAATCACAATATGAAAAAGAAATATGCAAAATAAAATTCAGAAAAATAATGTTTCTGTTGAAGGCTGTTATACAACATGAATTTATGAGTAGGTATCAATTTTATGCAACATATTAGTGAACCCCGTTACGATTCTAACAATTATAAGACAATACTAATATCAATCATATACTAATATCAATAGTTTTATCAGTACCTGTTCCCTAGGTCACTGGGCAGAATAACAAAAAGGAAAATTTGATCCAACCCCAATTCATTACAAAAAACACGGCAAAATCCATAAACACTATAAATTAGAATGTTGACGCCAAAATGATTATGTTAAAATGTTTCCCGAAAAAGGTTTCCAGTTAAATTGTTCCCTTAAATCTTACCGTAGTCCGAGCGGTAATTAACCTCGGCTGAATTTATCATGGTCTGATATCCGGTTACAGACAGGAAAACCACCGGACGACTTGGTAGATTCAGGAAGAATATACTCGCTTTTTTGTATAAATACGTAGGTACTAGGTTTTTACTGTCGCTCGCACAAATATGAAATGTGTCCATACAATTGTTGGGACACATTTGTTTGTATGTTTCTTACTTCTTCATGCTCAAAAGGCTGGAGCAATTTTGATACATTTACATTTTGGTATAAAGGTAGCTGACACTGGATTAACCCTTAGGCTATCTTACCTATCCACCAGTTTACAACATCACTAGCTAGTTTATAAAGTAATTGTTACACAATTATACGGTGTCAGATCAGACACAGTAGCCGGCAAACTTTTAGAGCAGCAGCCGATATACGTACAAATGTACATGCGCAGATTCGCCATTTTTGTTCTAAAAGTTTGCCGGCAACTGTATAAGATTTAAGTACCCGCTCATGACGATACCGTGCATCCAAAACTCGATTTTAAATCTGTCAGTATATTGGCATTTTTATGCTTCGTCTTCTGGTGTACGGTTGTTTTATTATCTTTAATATTTTTTGCATCTCAATCTATTGTACGTGCACTTTACACACATGTAAAGAATGTTGATACGCTTGTGGACATCCTTAACCTCGACTCCATACTATCCCAAACTTGACCGAGGTGAAATTGGCCAAAGTATGAGTTCGCGCAGCGAAGTGCCTCTCCACATTATCAATTCGCCTAACTTCGGTCAACTTCGCGAGTAGTAGCTAGGGTAACACTTGCCACGACCCAGAACAATTGTACGTGTCCATAGAACATTGCATGATTTGGTTAGCTGGCCGAGTGAGACACGCGGCCTGTCAGGGCTAAACGTACGTCGCTCGCATTGGGCCGTCTAGATAAGGCCAGTTTATACGCCGCCCGCGCGGACATTACGAGGAGGCGCGACAGCGCGAGTGGAACAAACGTGGGTGAAATTATAAAATGGTGGTGCACGTTTTATGATTTAACATAAAGGATTTGTAACTTTATTTCGGAGAAATAGAGTTAATAACACAAAATAATATTACTAACTCACAAAAAAAAGCTGGTTTCGTATAATTACATAGCCCATTGGACCTCGAAAGCTAAACTTCAAATAGAGCTATCCTGTATGAAAACCATCAAAGTGTCACCAATATGCTTACAGATTACAGACAACCGCGTTCAATACTTCGTTCACAGAGAAGGAAAAGTCATTAATAAGTTATCCGTAGTTGGGTACAAAATTCACCCCACAGTCTCCTAGAATAATCGCATTTGGCCATAGAACTACATTGCGTGATCAAGTAGGGGTGACCCGGCCGAGTGAGACACGCGGCCTGTCAGGCCAGTTTATACGCCGCCCGCGCGGACATAACGAGGAGGCGCGATAGCGCAAGTGGAACAAACGTGGACGAAATTATAATAATGTGGTGCACGTTTCATGATTCAAGAAAATGGACTTGTAACTTTATTTCGGATAAATAGAGCTAATTATACATGTCAAATTTCAAACACACAAAAAAAAGCCTTAGTATAATTACATAGCCATTAGACCTCGAAAGTTACAATTTCAAATAGAGCTCTGTATAAAAACCATTAAAGTGTCACCGACATTCTTACAAACAACCGCGTTCAATACTTCGTTCACAGAGAAGTCAACAAGTTATCCGTAGTTCAGTACAAAATCGCCCCACAGTCTCCTAGAATAATTGCATTTGGCCATAGAACTACATTGCGTGATCCGGTACGGGTGACCCGGCCGAGTGAGACACGCGGCCTGTCAGGGCTAAACGTACGTCGCTCTCATTGCCGTCTAGATAAGGCCAGTTTATACGCCACCCGCACGGACATTACGAGGAGGCGCGATAGCGTTCATATTTTGCCAGTAAAACGAACGTGAGTGAAATTATAAAAATGGAGCAGTTTGTGGTGCAGGACATTACATTTGTAACATTATTTCGGAGACTAATTATATGCTACTATCTCCTTGGTCTCATAAAGTGGCTAAAAGTCGCGCAACGTGCAATTGAAAGCTATGCTTGGAGTGTCTTTGCGTGATAGAATCAGAAATGAGGATATCCGCAGCAGAACCAAGGTAACCGACATAGCTCACGGGATTGCACGGTTGAAGTGGCAATGGGCAGGCCATGAAGCCCGGAAAATTAATGGCCGTTGGCGCTCGTGATTCTGCGCTGCGTAAAAAATATTTAAAGTATCCAAAATCTAAAAAAAGTGCTATGTACAGTAAAAAATAAAATGGCCCACCAACACGTTTGATAAAAATGTATTTCGGGACCCAATATCCGAACTGACAACATTCAAACGTAGTCTCCTACGTGACCGAAATCCCAGTCCTTTGAAAGTCCATTTTTCTCGCAAAACGATCATACCAAGTGCCGTTCTCAGTGGCTGCATTCGAGTACAAGTACATCAGCCAGGCCTGCCCGCGACAGCAAAGAGGTTCAATCTTTCGTAGGAAATGACGCGACGTCTCGATTCTGTTGGCTTTTGTTATTTTTCAAATGCTGAATGAAAATAAAGTGTGCATGAAAATTTATACAATTCACAATCACTGTATAGGTAAAATTGTTTGACTGTGCATTTCTGTAAGCAGTAAATCAAAGATTTCGCCTAATGACAACCAAAACTCACAAAAAATTCTGTCCCTACTCTACAAAACCTCGTATCTAGAAAGTTGGTATTTGTTACATGGTGAGTTTCGGTTGTTACCAGGGGAATATTTGATTGACTGCTAACACAATTTTATAGTCAAATAATTAGTATTTAAATTAGTATTTTTTGTTTGATATCTATCATGTCTCTTAATATATTATCAATATTACTACCTAGAACTGGGCGATTGTGATTTATTGGTGTATACTTGAAACCTACAGTTTGATTTTTTTATTGATATTTTTTGTGTCAAAAAACAACTCGAAATTGATAAAATTCACGGAGAAAACTATTCTTTTTTTTTACTTATTTTCAACTGCACGCAATGAAAGCATGAAATAGCTTTGCTACTTTCTAGAACTTAGGGAAAAATATTATACACTTTCAAAAGCTGGTTAAAATTATTATGTGTGCATGAAAAAAAAAATTAAAAGGAATAAGGCCTCTTAACGTCAATTAATAAAAATTTAATATTGCATGCCTTTAACATGGTTTCCTCCCCGGTTTGATGTTGATTAATTCAATATTGGATGGAATCGAGGCAGATTAAATATATTTTTTTAATAGCTTGTTAGTTAAATGAGAAATATAATTACAGGGATAGTAGTTAGGTACGTGTTTTAATTAACTTCCAAACCAAAATAAACCTACGCAAACAGCGACTGAAAAATATGGATATCGCTCTTAGTACAAAATTTGTCTCAAAAAACGGTCCTAATATTTGACTGATAACTATCCTCTCCTCAATAATTTGTCCTGTCAACACTTTTAATTATTTACCCATACGAAGTCATCCCTCCTTTTAAAAGTAGTTGTGATTTGTTAGTGGAACGAGAAATATAAATACAGGGATAGTACGTGTTTTATTCACTTGCATACTAAAATAAACCTACTCACAGCTACTTAAATTCTCATGAGGCTCACTAATACTAATGACAAAATGACGTGCATATAACCGTTACGATTGTATCCGGCACTTTCAGTATGAATTTAAATAACATGTCACTTTTGAAAAGCAACTTGAATCATCACACTAATATAATAGCCATTTCGGAGATCTAGTGGAATAAAAATTATTTTCATAATTTTGACTCATTTCGCATAATGGATTTCCTCATACAAATTCTTTGTCATAAATGATTCTACGCATAACATATGGTATGTTGTATGTCATAATTGTAGTTTGGTAGACTTTACATGAGCATAATTTAGATGGTACAAAATTTCAGTCGTATTATTGAATGTCATAATAATTGATAGTAAGAAGAAGTGCAAAGCATTATAGTGTTCATCATTAATGGCAATAGTCATTTATGGTATAAGTTATACAACCCAATAAGGAACCGCCATTTTGACCTTTGAAAATCATAACGAATTATTAAATCATAAGCGGTTGCGATGCCAAATTTTGTTGTTATAAAAACCCGCCAAAAGAAACCAATGTAAAATTATATTCACTTTTTGTTACAGCATATAATATAATATACTACCGCCATTAAATTAATTTTACAATTATATTATCAAATTATACTTGCACTTTACTATGTAGCTATTAAGACTCAATCACAAAAAGTACTTACTTTTTAAAACCCTGTAATTATTGCCGTATCCATTATTAACGTTTTAAAATGTATTCACGTTAGTAGGTATAATAAAAACATGCCTGTATTTTCACTGGCAATTTAGCAATTCTAAAGAGAAACTAGGACGCTAAATAAATAAACAAACTTAACAGACTTGACTTGATTAAAGCAGATTATCCGCTGGTCAACCTATTTTATAGAGAATTGAATTAAATCAGTAACCGTATAATGTAACCCAAATGTCTTTTAATGTTTTTAACAACTTATAACCCGATTCTGATAGAAGATACAGCCAGTTAGCCAACATGGCGTAAGAACAACAGCAAGTCATTGAATTAAATCAATAGACGCAAACATGTTAGGTATAATAAATACGCTTGTATTTTACTTACATTCTTATCCTCCTCCTCCTTATCTGTTCAAAAACTCTGGTTTAGAGTTTTGGACATTTTTATCTATGATCAAACATGTTCCTTAACATATTATCAATGTTACTACTTAGAACCATTGCGATTTATTGGTTTATATAATTATATATGAAACCTACAGTTTGAATTTTTCACTGATAATGTTTGTTCCTTAAACTACACGAAATTGACAAAATTCACGCAGAAAACTGGGTATTCAACTCATTTTCGACTGCACGCAATGAAAGCATGAAATAGCTATGTTACTATCTAGAACTCAGGGAATAAAATATTTACTTCAAAAAGTGGGTTGCAATTATCAATATATTTGTCATATTACGAAAATATATATATCTTTTTTTAAAGGAATAAGGCCACTTAAGAACATCTGAAGATAGTTACATGTTATTTTTTTGCTCAGTGGCTGGCTCCAACCTTACACTACTCGTTATATTTTTTAAAGTGAAATAAGACACTATTTCTCGTATAATACAAAGACCAAGATAGAAACAGCGAAACAACTTTTTTAGACCTTGACCATATTTGAACTGACCAGCCCAGACTACCAGACTTAGCTTAATTGGTCACAGCGTATCGCCCCGAAATGGCATAAGATATCCGTTCAAATCTAATCAGGGTCAAAAAACACGTATTCACTGTTATTTGTAACCTACACTATGTGTTAAGTCCTAAATAAATTCATAATGTTTCATAATATGGCGAAAAACAAACAAAGCACCTAACATAAATTTCAACATTTTGAAAGTAGATCCACCCGTTAGCCAACCTGATTAGTACCATGAGAACAGCGAGTCATTGAATTAAATCAGTAGCCGTAAGCATGTCAGGGGGTAACAAGCCATAACTCAGAAGTGGAGAGCTCCTGGCGGCCCATAACATTCAATCGTCCGGACGAGGGCCGAATTCCGATGACCTCAAGGAAAACTTTGCTTCTCGAACACTCTGTATAAATCCAGCAAGTCATGTTGGGATTTGGTAAATCGTCTTTTTTATTTATTGCGCGGCCGCGGTGGCCAGCCGTTTAGGAGTGACGTCGTGTTACATGTACGTGATACTTTTCCCAGGTCAGATGAAATTATTATGGCCCCGGCTATAAATCTCGCAGGAATTGCTTCCATCTTCCTTTATAAAGAAATAGAATAAAAACCTCGCGATGCTTTTGTTTGCGCTATTGGACTATAAATTTAGCGACATAGAAATAAGTGTCTGTTTTTACGGACGCGGGTGCGTTTTTATTTTTTTTAATGTTTAGATCTCCGAGTTAGAAGGTTTATTGCGATTTTCTTCGCATTGAATTCTAAGAAACTTATTTTACTTATATTTTTGTTAAGCATTGAAATTTTAATAGGTACATTTTGACATCGAAAACGAAAGCTTCAATGCTATTATTAATAAACTAGGAGTAATTAAAAACTTTAAGTTGAATTAACAATGAAAGAATAACTAGAGAAACTGATTGAAATTAATAAAAGTTAAAACGAATTCCACTTTGCTACTCACTTTTTATGATGCGAAAATGTGACGAACACATTTAATGCTGAATCTGGATCGACACAAATTGAAAAGACTGAATAGCTGAATCGCTTTTCATTTGTTACCTTTTTCGACTAAGCAATTATCGCTTGAAACTGATTAAATCCGTCGAATAAATACGTCGCCGAAATATTCGACATTGAGACCTTTAAATATGCCGACAGACTATGTATCCATTAATGAAAGGCAAATTCTCATTTGCCATTGCTACTAAATGCTTGCTGGAATATTCGAATGATGAATGAAAGTTCAGAGCTCCCGCTGACGCTATTCAACTCTAATAATGAATCGAGGTATAAAATGTATAGGAAAACTAATATTACTAATGTGTTCTTCCATTGAGCTCTAGGGCGGAAAAAACGGAAAAGTCACGGATAAAAATGCGCTCATGTTGAGACCCTTAATATAATTGGTGAGTGGTGCTCGTGTTGGGTTTTACTGGCGTTAAAATAATTCCCCTCGGCACGGATACGACGGTGGAGGCTGCCGGAAGCGGGCTCCGGCATTACGTCACTTCCTTCCGGCTCCTCGGGGGTCCCCCGGGCCCAGAGTGGCCCCGGTGCCTTTAGATACCTAGACGTTTTACATAAACTTCAACTTAGCTTAATTTAATACGCAGTCTGAGGTATTCCATTGGTTTGATTTTATTGTTTTTCTCCTTTTCTACATTTTTGTGGCTTTGTAGTGAAAATCGCAATCGTTACATCACATAACTAGTTAGACGTTTTACATAAACTTCAACTTAGCTTAATTTAATACGCAGCCTGAGGTATTCCATTAGTTTGATTTCATTGTTTTTTCTTTTGAAATTTTTGGGGTTTTGTAGTGAAACCAAGGAATCGTTACGTCATCTAAGTAGACGTTTTACTTAAACATCAACTTAGCCTTATTTAATGCGCAGTCTGAGTTTTCAATCGATTTGATATTATTGATTTTTCATTTTATTTAATTTTTGTGTCCAGTCGAATTGTTCATATATTCGTCACTATCTATGTAACACTATTTTAATCTCATAATTAGGTAAGTAAAGTTACAAAATTGATACTTTTACACATGATATCTGTCCAGCACTCAAAAACTATGAATTTATTAACCTCTTTATTTGGAGCGACGGTATAAAAGGTATCACTGGATAGCTCTTTGAAAATAAGTACGTGCTTGGAATCAATACATAGCTCCGAGTGTCGTTTTCGCAATACTTGACTTACGTCCATCCCACCTCATATTGCTAAAAGTACAATTAGTAATACCTGAAAAAGTATTCTATATAACTGCGTTAGCGACCCAAAAACGATATTGGCCTCAAACAGCGTCATTCTTCCTGATAACAAATTGAATCTTTCTAGCAGGGCTAGCGTATATAGCCGCGACTTCGCTTTTTGCACGAGTCAGCATCGCCTGTCTTGCTCGCACGGTATTGAAAGGAAAATGACAAAAATATAATGTCACGTGACACGTTTAGTATGGACTACATCATCATAATTTTAATGCTATCTGGAGCTGTCAACCGGACGTCTTGATCCCTTCCCCTAAACTCTTTTCGCCATCATTTCGTAACAAATTTGTTTTGACTGAAACAATACAATACAATACAATACAACTTTTCTTTATTGCACACGAATACAATACAACAATACTTTATTACACACCAATACAATACAACAATACTTTATTGCACACCAATACAATACAACAATACTTTATTGCACACCAATACAATACAACAATACTTTATTGCATACCAATACAATACAACAATACTTTATTGCACACCAATACAATACAACAATACTATATAGCACACCAACAAGAAATATATTACTATTATGAATGAAACTTACACGATTTTCACACATTATTAATGCGCCCCATTCCTTTCAGATCATGGACGTAACATTACGTCCGAAACTACGAAGTAATTAAATAAACACCTTTTTGAATTACTGATTAGGTAAGTTTTGAGATACAAAGATCAAAGCACAAAGAAAAATTTAAATAAATCCAATCTGGATTACCGGTCTAGCGTGTTAACCTCTCCACCACCCTAACGCTAAATAATCTTACGATTTTTTTCCTTATTTTTGCATTGTTCATTTGAAAGGTTTTACACCTAAGCGGTAATCCAAAGGTATCGGGTTCGATTCCCGGTCTCTTCCGCCAGGTTACGCATTTCAATTTTCCTTTGTATCAATGGTTTAATATAATAAATTGTGGTGTGTAGGTACCCACATAAAAAATAATGACACATTACATATTTTATAAGTTTATAAGTAAGGTTTGATATAATAATGAAATGTTATATGAACCGTGAAGATAAAATACTCCAGAATGATCCAAATTTCATCAGCCCGGGAGGAAATATTCAATCAATGCCGCTACGAGTACAGCCCGCGGCAGGTAGCGGATCACCGCCGATTAGATGAGATCCCGTAAAACTACGCATCTCCTCCGATAGGAACCCATAGCGAAAGGCATTCACTAGCTTTATTTCTTCATCTAATTGTACAATTATAGCCACTGTATACTTTCTACGTTGGTATTTGATTTATAGCCTAATGATAACAAGTGTCGGTATGGCCCAGGCATAGCGGCGCTACAAACAGCTTTCATATGACAATAATATGTAATAATGTACCTCATAATTATATGCAATATTAAATGTCAGTAGTTAGTCAAGGATTTGACATTAACCAGATTCAAAACATTGTTTCCCGAAATGCTGCTACCTGCTGTATAAGTGTTCAGCGTACAATTATCATTTTAAATTTCTCCAAGGCTGAATTCGACAGAATTACTATTCCAAGAATAACGCTAACTCTTGGATGGTAATGACGAAACCCCATAGGTTGACATTACCATCAAAGAGAATTAAATTTTTGCTCAAATACAGCCTTAGGGTGGATTCGACCAAACTTTTATTCCAAGTATAATGCTTATTCTCGGATGATAATGACAAAACCTCATGGGTTGATATTTACCATCAAAGACAATAAAAATTTGCTTAAATACAGCCTTAGGGTAGATTTGACCAAACTTTTATTCTAAGAATAACGCTAACCTTTTCCAATGCTATATTGTCGAAACCCCATAATTATTGTATTCTGAAGCCTTTCTCGTAGGAAAATTTTGGTCATATCCAGCCTTAGTTATCAAAATAAAACATTCGTACTGTGGCGATTCACATGATCTCGTCATGTGCCCGCCATCATGTAGTCATATATCATCGTCGTGGTACTCACATCAACACTATCATCATCGAATTTAAGACATATTAGCATCATGCGTCATCAAGCTAATACTAAAATTATCATTTGGTAGATATAGGCAATGCAGATGCAAAATGGGAGTAACGGTATGAATGTTTACGGAAGCAAGTAAAACCATTCTTATAACTAAACATACTACCACTATTTAAAAATAGCAAGTTGATATTCACAAATTGACACCAGAGGAGTTGAGCTTTATTTAGACTAAATAAGAATCAAAATCCCATATACAACGCTTAGAGGGCGGGGGCTAGATCACGTGACGTGTCAGGAGTGTCCCGAGTGTCCCGAAGCTGTCGAAGCTGTCGAAGCTGTTGAAGCTGTCGAAGCTGTCGAAGCTGTTGATGCTGTTGAAGCTGTCGAAGCTGTCGAATGTCTCGAGCGATTGGTTATAAATAGGCAAGGGCTTAGTAGAAGGGGATTCTTTTTGTTTGGAACTTCGTCGGAGTAACATTACTTTCTGGCAGTTAAGGTATTAAAATTAATTCTGGGGGGAATTTCTGTCGGGTTTTGGTTGTTTCTTAAACTATAATTGCCTACTGAGATTAGTGGGGTTTGTTGCTTTAAGGCTATTGAGCCTAGTCACATGCCAGAAATAGTGTTTTGGTACATGGTTGCCAGGTGAAAGATATTTAACCTTGCGGCTGTTAAACGAATATCTTTCAGACTCTTCTAGTTTTACCCGAGTTAGGCGGCTCGGGCACTAGCCATATATAAGTGCAGTGAATAGCCTACGAATGTGGATAGTTTTGTTTGGTGGAAGCAAGGACCACACGTGTTGGACATGCGGGCCTTTCCGCGCTTGCCGAAGCCAAATGGACCTCCATGCTCGGTCTCATATACTTATATATTTATATGTCTGCTTTATATACACATATACGGGCGAGCTACTCCATGCTTCCGGCGTCTCATTAGCCGCGTGGGGGGGGGCTCAAATACACCGATGATAGTCACTTCTTCGGGCTAATCACCCGAACTTACAGTTCAGTTTAGCTAGGCCCATACACGTTTAAATATAAATATGAGACCCAGGTCTCTAGAGTTCTTTGTACTAGCTAAGGAACGGGGGTATGGGGATAGGTACACTCCAGTAGGAATATTAGAACGGGGTTCTTTATCTTCCGAGCAATCGGCCATTCATCATTAACAAACATAACATCTATTCAAATTATTTTAACCTTGTTAGGTATAGTGGTTAAGTGGTTGAACTATTAATTTCTTAAGTGGTTATGAACCGGGAAGTTAGTAGGGGAGAAACAGAGTCTTGTAGCGGTTTGTAAAGATTGAGAATAGGGAACCTGTTATTTAGGCCAACCAGATATTTAACACCTTTAACTTACCAACATCAATTATAGGAATAATTAGTTAAAATTTACCGATTATGATTTAAAGTAATGTACCTTTGGTATAGCTTAAGTGATAGAATGGTATCACTGAAGTAAAGTTGAGTCAGTTGGCAGTAGATATTGGCTTTTTCAATAAACAGAAATAGTTTAAACTTTGTTATAATTCTGATAAGGAAATTGTGGATCGTTGTATAATATGGAAATACAAAACATTCCTAAGACTGGATGTGGAGTATCTGAAGTGTAAATTGCTAAAAGAAAAGCCGGGGACTTATGGATAGCAATAATGAAAGTTATTCGTTCTCGTATTTACATCACAGATCTCAGAACTAAAGTAATTTATATCACAAGGGTTGAGAGTAATTTCCTTTTTCAAAATCAGTCATTCGAGAGTTGAAAGATACTCCGATCGGCACCATAGTCTTCATGATTTCAAGGGTATACTACATTTATGAATATGGTCAAACGAAAACCAAGTTCTAGAACTCATTAGAAGGGTTCATACCTACTAGGGAAGAGTAGTGTATTAGACTTCTTACAAATACAATTATAACTTCATTTTTTTTCTGAATTATCAGTTTTACAATCATTACATATATTTAGCAAGTTGTAGGGTTAGGCAGGTAGTTTAACCTAGCGTAGGCCTTGTGTAGTTAACTTAAGAAGCTTGCGCCAAAGGGCTTCCCTAAAAGATGGATCCTTCACACTTTGCCTAAGATAGGACGTTATGCATAGATGTGATGAGATCCCACAGTGGTTTGATAAGTTATTAGCCAGGCGTGAAGGTCCGTCCATCCCTGTGCTGTATGTCTTAATTAGCTTTGCCAAAATAGAATAGATAGCTAAGGCATACAGTATTATTCCTTCACACACTTAGGAGGGTTGGCGATTTTCTAAAAAAAAAAAATATTTTTTTTTTTTATACACAATAAAGATACCTTCTCCATTATACTATAATCTAGTCCATACTAGTTCTTAATTGAGAAGACTAAAACAGCTTCCTACTTATTGTATAGGTCTAGAATCCACTTCAGATTGGTCTACTATAGTTTATTTAAGGGAGGTATACCACCTTCTCAGATTAAGGTGTAATGACAAAATTTATTCAATATTGTCAAATATGAAAACTTAAGAACAATTAAATTCATAATAAAATCTCATAGATCCTGTAACTACCACCTATTTATAGATTGGTAATGAAGTATAGTTTCATATTGTACATAGACATTTGATTTCTAATCATTCTGGAGTAAGAACATGCAATTTTAAAAACTAAATTACCCTTCATTTCGGAATCTTAATAATATTTGGGTTGATTCACATATTGATTTTTATTGTTACATAATGTAATCTAGTTCAACTATATCTGACTATGGTCTAAATGAATTTGATATTTCATATAGAATTAAACAACTTTTATAAGAGTATCCATAATATTTCATATTGAAATCTGCTATAGGAACTATAGATGTTTTGTTGGCTAGCCCACATAGGAAGTAACAGTTTATATTTTGAGGATAGATAGCATTAAGTTAAGCTAGAAATTTAATTTAGTACAAAGAACCAAGGTAGCAGTAGGATAGGAGAAGCTTGCATTAAATAAGTAAGAGAATACACATTTATTTGGTAATACATGGTAGCATAGCACAGTATATGGGTACGGAAGCACTTGGCGACACATCACGGTTAGATTTCTCTTAAAAGAGCTTGAGTTACTACTTCAACGTGGGTTCCTGTCATCTAGACGTTCACAACGGTTAAACCGATCACTTTTTGGCCATTAGTTATAAGAAATGTTCAGCTCAACTGCAAAAGGATCCTTTCATATCTAGGTTTGGTTAGTTGTAGGTTCTGGAAGGCTAGGTAGTCGTTGAAGGGTTTCCTTAGGGCTTCGTTGTAGGAGTAGAGTCAGGAGGCGAGGGTGAAGGAGGCGTAGGACCTGTACCTTTAGTGTAGGCGTAGATACATTACGATTGGTGGTCCCGTGACTCAGGATAACTCTAGAGTTGAAGTACTTAGCTCGTAAGCATTACAGTACCTGTGTGTTTACCATGTGGCATTTCACTTTTACATGTAGAGATCGCAGCACACAACGAGCAACTTTTGTTTAATAACAATTTTGAGGTGTACACGAAAAATTCACAGAGGTTTTCATTCAACTCCGCACGCTTTTCACCTGTTTGTAATGATGAAAAGTTTGTTCGAGTGCATATTCCGGCAGTAACCTTTGAACCAGACATTCTAGTTTATATTTTTAGATTGGCATACCAAATAGAGTGCTGATAGTTTTGGGAAACTTTTATATTATTTATGTATGTGCGAATATTTTAAATGTTGTACTCCCTTTATGACCAGAATATGATTCTAAAAGTACTTGTAAACCCGCTTTCAGATAAAATCAGTAGGCTTTGGACTTTTTTTACCACGGTAGGACGCTGAAATTGACATTAAAATTTAATTTATTCTTGCAAAAATTTAAACCTGACGCATGAAGGTCTATGATTACGAATATTCGATAGTGTGATATATTATTAATATTTTAATGCTTTATTTGTATTAAGTCTAATTATAATATTACCTATATGCATTATAATTCACCTAATTGGACACCCATTGACTTTAAAGAAAGGCTCTTAATTTAGAGGTACTCAGGTAAAATGCCTCTTAAATAGAAACCGTAACGGAGTGGAATTTTCTTACTTTATCTGTATTTCCGAATTATTTAATTTAATTTAGATACTTGAAGACAATAGTTAACACTGCTTAATAGTTTGAATTAAACACATAAATTAAATAATAAATATTATACCCTAAGATCGCATTTTTTATCAAAATCACATTAGGCAATGGCGCATCATCGATGCGTGAAATCATCTTATTGGTTTTTTTTTTCTTTTAATATATAAATTGGTCTTATGTGGAGGTTCCTACCTCAAAAGACATTTAGTTGTAATACTGTAAAAAATGCTGAGACGATGTACAGCGTAGAGGCCTTATACGATACGATTGATATTAACAAATATATAACCACTTGAGTGCTTTATCAGACATAATACGATATTTTTAAACTGCGTATGTGACATGGACAAGTAATTTAAATATAAAAAGAGCATTTCGCAAAAAAAAAAAAAAAATTAAATCCCTGATTAGTTAAAAAAGAAAACCAGTTTCATAACGACTTAAGAAGACAGTCTAAAACTGAGCAAGGTATGCAATCCCCTTCCAAAGATAAGTGTGACGCCGAATCGGAGTTAAAGGGGCGAATAAGATTGTTCAATCTTTGAAATCTCGTAATGGATGAAAACGACATCGCGAGTACAAACGGCAGTTTGTCACATCACTAATGGCGGGGAAAATCGGGAAAGTTCCGCTTCCTGACATCGGTGAGTCGCACCGATAGATTTCAGAAACGCATATTATGCCTCGAGTGAACGAGTCCGATATATTTTACCGGTTAATGGGACAGCCCGGTAAACGGTTCCGCGATTAGAGGTGGGTTTACCGTTAAATGCCGATTGCATCAACCGCGTTTTTAGGGTTCTGTAACGCAACAGGAAAAAATGGAATACTTATAAGATCACTTTGTTGTCCGTTCGTCTGTCTTGGGAACGCGTAGAGGTATCGAATTGAAATTAAAACCATATACTCAGGTCTACAGTCCCGTGAAGGTGTGATATAAGCAAATTTCTACTTAGAACTTTAACGTTAAATAAAGGCCGCCGACATTCTTAAGGGAATCAAGATTATAGGGTATTTTCCGTTGATATAGAACTATGAAATTTGGCTTAAGTAATGCCGTCTTATACTGCAAGTATAGAGAAAAATCGAAAATCTATACACTTGTAATTAAATCATAAAAAAAATGTAATCTAAAAGTAAGTACGTAGGTAACGTTTAAAATTTCAAACAGTAAAGTTAAGTTAGTCCCTCAGTGCAGTTAATTTTTTCGTTAGAGCAATATGCAGTACTTTTATAGTTCGTACGGAACCCTCAGTGCGCGAGCCCGACTCGCACATGACCGTTCTTTTTATAACGGCCTGAATGGTTGTAAATCGTGCGTCAGGAGTAACTCAATTTTGTAGTCGTTTTTGTTGAAAGCGGTATATTTCCCCGACAACATTAACAGGAGGTTTATGATTTGCGAGTTGCTCATTATAGCCCTGACAAGTTGCTTTTTAGCCTACACCATATTGTGGATTTTTAGTGGTGTAATTTATTAACAGGCAACGACAAATCTTTGGTAACTGAAGTTGAAAATTAGTTAATTTCACTGATGTAAACAAAGAGGAAACACGACTAAATATTCCTGGAATTTGAAGTAATTTTCGTATAATAAAGCCAGAACTATCAACAGTGATGAAAGTCAAGTTATTTTCAATGTGATTCAATATTTATTTCCAAAGAAGAACGAAGGGTTGAGCAGCATTGCGGTAAACAATGTTTTGAATTTGGTTGATGGTATTCAATACTATTGTAATGCTACTGACATTTTATAATGCATATATGCACAGCACATTATTATGATAATAAATATCCCAGGACTAAACTGACACTTGTCAGGCATCGTCATAGATTTTGAGCACTTTGCGATCTTCATGAAAAAAAAAAAGAATCTAGGTTTCCTAAGATTTGCCGTCATCATATTTATTAGATATACAAAATGTTCGTTTATTACTTTGGAACCTTCAGCAGCCTGAATTAGTCGATATTTATTTTACATAATATTATTTAATAGTTAAATAGCTAGCCTTTTATTTTAGTTTGTTAAGTTCTTAGTTTATAGTGAAAAAAAAACCAAGTTGAAATAATTAGATTGCCAATGAAACAATAATAAAGAAAAAACAAATTGAAATACATAATTAGATAAATACACTTTAAATATTAATAACTATATAAAGATACTAGCTGTTGCCCGCGACTTCGTCCGCGTGGAATCTTATCTTGAACAGTTTACATCTTTATTATATTATTTTCAGATCTAAACAATGTTGAAATTACTTTTCATTTTTTTGCAAGTTGATGATTTTGATGTTGGTTACTGTAATTCAACAAATAATAAATAATAATAAATATTGAAGTGCTGCTCCCATACAATAAACGTGTTTTTTTTTGCCATTTTAAACGTAATGGTACCGAACTTCGTACGCGAGTTCGACTCGCTCTTGGCCTCTTTTCAGGTTTTTTTCGGCTAAATTGCTCTAATTACGCGGAATCATTATGAACTCGGGTTTCAAGTCCCGCAATCAAAATAAATATTTGATCTTCAAACAAATTTTCAACCCCTTTTTCACCACCTTCTGGGCTGAATTTTCAAAAACGAATTCACTTTTCTTGTATTCTGATAATATGCCCTTATACAAAGTTTCAAGTCCTGCGCTCAAAAAAATGTTTGATCTCAATACAAACTATCAACCTCCTTTTTACCGCCTCAGGGGTTGAATTTTCAAAAACGCTGAAATAACTTTTTTTGATTACTAATTATATGCCTTTATACAAAGTTTCAAGTCCTGCGCTCAAAAAAAGATTTGATCTCCATTCCATTCCAAACATTCAACCCCTTTTTAGGGTTCCGTACCCAAAGGGTAAAAACGGGACCCTATTACTGAGACTTCGCTGTCCGTCCGTCTGTCACCAGGCTGTATCTCAAGAACGGTGATAGCTAGACAGTTGAAATTTTCACAGATGATGTATTTCTATTGCCTATATAACAACAAATACTAAAAATAAAATAAAATAAATATTTAAGGGGGGCTCCCATACAACAAACTTGTTATAGATTATATATATATATAGGTACGGAACCCTTCATGCGCGAGTCGGGCTTGCACTTGCCCAATTTTTCACCATCTTCAGGGCTACATAATACATATATTTTCAAAAACGCTGAATCACTTTTTTGTATTCTAATAATACGCCTCTATTTAAAGTTTCAAGTCCCACACTCAAAAAAATTTTTAATCTTCATACAAACTTTCAACCCCTTTTCACCACCTTCAGGGCTGAATTTTCAAAAACGCTGAAATTTATTTTCTTGTATTCTAATTATATGCACTAATACAAAGTTTAAAGACCCGCGCTCAGAAAAAGGTTTGATCTCCATTCAAAGTTTCAACCCCTTATTTACCAGTTTCAGGGATGAATATTCAAAAACACTTAAATCAGTTTTCTTTTATTTCATTTTAATACCTATTTACAATGTTTCAAGTTCCTAGCTTAAAATTAAAATTGAACCCCGAGACAAACTTTCATCCCCCTTTTAACCCTCTTAGAGGTTGAATTAATAATGACGTTAAATTAATGTTATTTTGTTATTATTATATATGCCTTAGTCAAAGAATTTGTAATGGAATCAAACTTTCAACCCTTTTTAACCATTTTAGGGGACGAATTATTGAAAACGCTGAAATAACTTTCCTTGTATTTTAATTATATGCCTTTATACAAATTTTAAAGTCCCACGCTCAAGAAAAGGTTTGATCTCAATACAAACTTTCAACCCCCTTTTTACCACCTAAGAGAATGAATTTTCAAAAACGCTGAAATCACTTTTGTTCCATTTTATTTGCATAACTTTTTACGAAGTTTAAAGTTCCTACCTTAAAATTAAATTTGAACCCCAAGACGAAATTTCATCCCCCTTTTAACCCCCTTAGAGGGTGAATCTTTGATGACGTTAAATTAATGTTATTTTGTTATTATTGTATATGCCTTAATAAGAAGTTTCAAGGAATTTGTAATGGATTCACACTTTCAACCCCTTTTTAACCCTTTTAACGGACGAATTTTTGAAAACGCTGAAATAACTTTTCTTGTATTCTAATAGTATGCCTTTACACAAAGATTCAAGTCCCGCGCTCAAAAAAATACTTGATCTCCATACAAACTTTAAACCCCTTTTTTACCCTTTTAGGGGTCGAATTTTTGAAAACGCTGAAATGACTTTTCTTGTATTCTAATAGTATGCTTTTACACAAAGATTCAAGTCCCGCGCTCAAAAAAATACTTGATCTCCATACAAACTTTCAACCCCTTTTTTACCACCTTAGGGGATGAATTTTCAAAAACGCTGAAATGAGTTTTCTTTTATTTTATTTTAATATCTTCTAACAAAGTTTCAAGTTCCTAGCTTTAAAAAAAACTTGTATCCCATACAAACTTTGCACCCCTTTTTAACACCCTTAGGGATTGAATTTTTCAAAATTGCTTCTTATCTCTAGCCCACGTTATAAAAGTAACCTACTGTGAAAAAATCAACTCTCTAACATTAGTAGTTTCGGCTGTGCGTTGATGAGTCAGTCAGGACTTCTTCTTTTATATATATAGACTAGCGGCCGCCCGCGACTTCGTCCGCGTAGATTTTTGATGATGACAAAGATATTAAAATAGGTAGGTAAGGAATTTTATTCTTAGTTAATTCACCCCCTTAGGGGCAGAATTTTTCAAAACGCTGAAATCACTTTTTTGTATTTGATTAAGTAAGCGTTCTACAAAGTTTCAACTCTCTACTTCAATAAATAAAGTTTCTCCCATATAAACATTCCACCCCTATTTAACCCCTTAAGGGATGGAATTTTCTAAAACGCTGAAAGTACTTTTTGTGTTTTTTAATAAGTAATCTTTCTACAAAGTTTCAAGTCTTTAGCTGAAAAAAAAAGTTCCCCCCCATACAAACTTTTAACCCCTTTTTAACCCTTTTAAAGGACGTATTTTTGAAAACGCTGAAATTACTTTTCTTGTATTCTAATAGTGTACCTTTAAACAAAAATTCAAGTCCCGCGCTCAACAAAATACTTAATCTCCATAAGAAACTTTTAACCCATTTTTTACCACCTTAGGGGGTGAATTTTCAAAAACGCTGAAATTAGTTTTCTTTGATTTTATTTTAATACTTTTTTACAAAGTTTCAAGTCTCTAGCTCAAAAAAAAAAGTTTCCCCTATACAAACTTTGCACCCCTTTTTAACACCCTTAGGGATTGAATTTTTCAAAATCGCTTCTTATCTCTAGCCCACGTTATAAAAGTAACCAACTGTGCAAAAATCAACTCTATAACATTAGTAGTTTCGGCTGTACGTTGATGAGTCAGTCAGGACTTCTTCTTTTATATATATATAGATTTAAATACGAAATACAAACACAATTTACAACATCTTAGAAAAACCTTAAAAATAGTACTAAAACTAATCTAAGCTATACAAAATCCTCACTCCCCGTCCTCCCCGACGCAAAGGTGCCCATCACGCTCGCCGCGTTGCCACGTTGAACCGCAATAGACAACCTTTGCATCAGGAAGGACCCGGAGCGAGGGTCAAGCCCCGCCTCCCGCAATCGCCGCCCAAGTTCGGCTAAGAACTCCTTAGCTTCCGAACACCAACACCCGGTCGTCTCCACCGCAAGAGGAACAAAAAGATAATTACTCAGCGCCGAATATTTCTCACGCTTCCGTAAAGCTGCCCGCTCAGCCGCCGCCCCTGCCACCCGCACGGTACGACCTATGTGCGAAGCCGCGAAAGTGCTGACACACGTGGCGTCCCACAGAAGGCACTTTCCACTCTTCCATGGCACCAAGGTCAATCCGTCAGGCCTCTTCCCGTCTGTGCGACTAAGACCAGGAGGCTCTAAAATACACGGTACATTAGCCAATACCAGAGCTCTCCTGACGAGGTCATTGAGGGCGTGATGGCGAGGAAACCTCCCTGCACATCGACGACAACTCAACGCGTGATGACCACTACTCTCCACCATAGTACCGCAGATGCATACATGAGGTTCGCAAACATCGCAGCCCAGGCGAAGAGCAACAGCCACCCGCATCGAGTCGTTGTCGAGGAGGGTACCTAAATGCGGAGACGGGAGTGCGTGAAGCCATGCCCCAGCCTCCGGCTTCGACACCGCGATCAGCCTCGCCGTGTCCGCACCCACTGAATTTTCCAGCAAATTGTTGAAAATACGCTGCACCCCTGCCTCGTCCCACAACCGCTGACGGTCCGGCCTATCGGGCATAACCGCGCTCGGGTTGAGAGCCGTCCAGGCTGCCAAAGCATCAGAAGCGTAAGGTATGGTTGCCTTGTCACCATCCGGAGATAAAATCTGAGTGACAAGGTCCACGACCCCACCCGCCGATGCCAAGAAAGCCGGGAGGCTCACATCCCGCACGCGGCGTACCCCCAACCCACCCGTCCGTACGGGCAGAGAAGCCTGGGCCCACTGAACCTCATTGAGGGTTTAGTAGATAGTTAGTATTTAAATTTCTGTAGGTTTATGTGTTGCTTTATCATTAATATCATAATAAATTATTATGAATATTGTAAAAGATAAACAGTTACATATGTGTAAATGACCATTTGCATTCAAAATTACTTGTAAAATTATTGTCCATTTACATTTGTTTTCCAGTTATGCGAGCTGCATAGATAAATAGTATGCCGTATTCATCTTAGTTGTAGTAGTGACATGGGCAATATTAAGTAGGTACCTAAACTTTCATGGCCATACAATAAAACATCAAATCAAGCTTATCTACCCGTAATCCACGGAAGAGTAGGTACCATCTAAGCTACTCTTTACTATAAATAAGTAAATATTTGACCATTCTATGTATTTTCGAAATGAAAACCAGATTTTGTCTACAACTATTAACGAATAACTTACCCGTAATAAATATAAAAACCGATACTCAAAGGACACTCAAAGGATGGCGATTTCAACAGAGGGATCCCGAACAGCGTTTGTGGCAAGAGTCTTTGGTGCCGCGTACTAGTTATTAATGATTAAAATGAAATACAAATAGTAGAGTTGCTAAGCCGCGAATTGTGCGCATCGGGTTGCAAGCATGAAATTTCTAACACATATAGTGTTTCGCGGTGATTATTTTCAGATGTGGAGGGGAGTTGGATTCGTCTCTGTATGGCAGGAGAGGGTGGTGAATAAGACCAAGTAGTCCAGACCAAGTAGTCCAGACCAAGTAGTCCTTTTTAGGGTTCCGTACCCAAAGGGTAAAAACGGGACCCTATTACTGAGACTTCGCTGTCCGTCCGTCCGTCCGTCCGTCCGTCCGTCCGTCCGTCCGTCCGTCCGTCCGTCCGTCCGTCCGTCTGTCACCAGGCTGTATCTCAACAACGGTGATAGCTAGACAGTTGAAATTTTCACAGATGATGTATTTCTACTGCCGCTATCGCTATAACAACAAATACTAAAAATAAAATAAAATAAATATTTAAGGGGGGCTCCCATACAACAAACTTGTTATAGATTATGTATATATATATATATATATATATAGGTACGGATCCCTTCATGCGCGAGTCGGACTCGCACTTGCCCAATTTTTTATTTTGTGTCATTAATTTGTTATGACTTTTAGAGCTTGTGTGGTATCGTTTTCGGGTCGATTACAAAAAAAAATTACATAGTTAAAAGCTTAGTTAACAAAAAATCACGATCGCTTCCTTTGTGTGACGAAAGTTAGTCATACAAAATGTATGGGTAACTTTCGTCACACAAAGGAATCAATTAAGTTTTGTTTTAATTAAAGCCCTTAAATATGACACATTCTTTTTGCAGTTGACCCTTTCGTGTAAATCAGAGAAATAGCATAAAAACTAATTGCTGATATCTGTTTTACACGAAAGCGATACCCCTCAAGCCCTAATAGACGTAACTAATTTTCCGTTCTGAATAAAAAACTTATTACAATTTTTACCTTTTCGGCAATATACCCATACTTATAAAGCGAGCTAAAATAAAAAAATAATTGCTGATAATCACACAGAAGATGAATGTAACTTCTCTCTCCCTCTAAAGGGCATGTAAGGGCAATGTCGATGTTTATTACGAACCGATAGTTAACACACCATAGAAAATAGAAACATCTTCAAAGTGTAATGTGAGAGTGAGACAGAAGATTGAGAACAAATATACCTACTTCCAACACGTCGTTGTTTTAATGTAGGTAACACCCTATCACATTTAAACATTTTGAATATAATTAGCACTAATAATCTGATTTTCACATTTAATTAGGACACATCTGTGTTGTAATGAACTAAATTTAACGAATGATCCCACAGTGGGTAATTCGATTTGTTTTATGCGGCACGCAATGTAAATCAGTTTTCGCGGTTTTCATCAACTTTGTGTAAACATGGAGACGATTTGGAACTCAATTGGGGCATATTAATGAATATTGTTCCATCTGTAACAGTTTGTAGTTTCTTGAACTGCACGTCTAGTAAAACTGTGACCCACGAATCTTTGTGGCGCGACTAATACTATCTGTCACTTTCCTTTCAATACCGTGCGAACATGATAGATGACGCTGGGTCGCGCGACAAGATAAGTCGCGGCAAGATAATCAAAGACCGGAATTCTTCATAGCAAAAATCAAACTTTGAGAGGATTTGACCAAAGTGTTTTATCGACTATCGATAAATAATTTTCACTTAACGAAACATCGTTAAAGTAATGAAATCAGGCTTTTGGATATATACAGTTGCGTTCAGGTAATTAGAAACATCATTATTTTGTTCCATACATCTGCATATATATAAAATATGACTAACTAGAAATTTGAAGAACAACGTAAGATGCGGTTGACCAATTTTATTATTAATTGAAGGTAGGTATTGCTAGACCCTCTGATGAGACTCGAGCTGACTGAGCGAGCGAAACTGTCTCAGCTTCGCCAAACTTTATTACATTACGTATAATTTAACACAAATTATAACGGGTCAATCGCGATATTCCTTATTTACCGACATAATCTTACGGTCCGGCGGGGCTGCACACGCCGTGGTCTCAGATGTACTCTGACCATAATTCACGTGATAGCTGAAGTCTCTGTCAGTTATGCTGTAAATCCAGACACCTTCATACAGCGGGGAAAGATCATGCCGCTTTTGGTTTTATAAGTGCGTGTCTACAGAGACTTTTTTCATTGTGACATTGACGTTGTGACGGATGGGCACACGGACGAAAACTGGCTTCACTTTCAAGCTCTAACTAAGTTTCCGGGCGCATTTATCCTGTTATAAAATGTAGGCTGTATAATTGGATGCGTTCTGAGGAATCGTTTCACATGATGCCCACGGCTACTGTCTACCATCGCACTGCTCGCCATCGGCAGGGTGTTAATCTTCACACACTGGAGCCTAAAGTTTCCAGAGGAATTCCCTACCGCTAACGCTCCGCTTGTGGAATGAGCTCTACCGAGGTTTCCTCGGGGGCTACAGTATGCGGTTCTTCAAGAGGGGAGTAAATAGGTTCTTAAAGAGTCGGCAACGCGCGTGTGATGCTCCGGCATCGCAAGCGTCCTTAGACGGCGGTAACTGCTTAACATCAGGCGGGCCTCATGCTTGTTTGCCACGTCGTAGTATAAGAAAAAAAATGTAGTGAGATGATAAGTGTCAAGATTGACTTCTTATCCGCGGGGTAAGATGAGACTTACTATAGATTGGCTGCACTTGTCTTTCTCAACGACACATTCTCCCAGCGAAGGATGATATTCCCCTCCCGTGTCAGTTTTAGCAGCTTTGGGTCGGGTTACTCCTGCGGGACACAAGATAACTTTTTTTGCGAACGAGCCCGTGGGGCTAAGCCGGTTTTAACCCATGTTATACCATGACAGGCAAAATCCGTGTTTTGTAGGGAAATTTTAACGACCTTGAAAAGTTGCGGCGAAACGTACAGACGGCATAGCAACCGAATCAGTTGGCCTTGATATTGACAAAGTATTGCTATCTGTCATCCACTTTTCCTATAATGTACGATACAAATAAAAATAAAACAATATGATCCACTATTTTTAGTATTCGCATACTATGAATAAGTAAGGTAACCAAAAATACAAAAAAAAAATAACAATAAATCTGCAAATCTCAAGCTCGCCAATTTTTCTGTTAGTGTCCTTGTAAGCTACTGTTCATTTTGATTAAGACGTAAGTTTTAAATAAAATTCGATATTGCATGAATTTGATATTGAATGTACAAATGTAATAAACTAACACAGGACCGTCCTATTTGGAAAGGCGTATAAATATATTTATTTGGGCGGCAGCACATTGACCCGATTCGTTCGATCATGTCCGATTAAAACATCGCTCGGACAGGGATCGTGGAAGGACGAACAGGGAGGAGACTTCTTCGTTTCTTTTTATTTAATGGTTGCTATAAGATCTAACATTTATATTAAAAATACCAAGTCTAAGTTTTTAATCAGTGCGTCTTACCTGTTATGACCTACGGCGGCGAGACGTGGCCACTCACCATACGACTAGTTCAGCAATTCAAAATCGCTCAGCGAGCCATGGAAAGAGCTATGCTTGGTGTGTCTCTTAGGGATCAGATCCGAAACGAAGTAATTCGACAGAGAACCAAAGTTACCGACATAGCACAGCGGAAAAGCAAGCTGAACTGGCAGTGGGCTGGTCATATCTGCCGTAGAGCCGATGACCACACTGGGGTAAACGAGTCCTGGAGTGGAGGCCACGAATCGGTAAACGTAGTGTAGGGCGCCCTGTAACAAGGTGGAGCGACGAAATTCGTAGGACAGCGGGTAGTAACTGGAGGACGAGAGCTGAAAATCGAGCTCAGTGGCGTGACATGGGAAGGGCCTTTGTCGAGCAGTGGACTGAAACAGGCTGATGATAATGATGACCAAACGGAGCACTTTGGTGTAGTGTACTCCTTCCGCAGACACCCGGCTGAAATGGAGATGCATCGCGAGAATTGCTGTCTGTTAGAGAAAGGGCGAGGACGAGGATCCAAATGTGAACTCCGTTGCCGTAACCACGACCACTTTGCCAAGAGTGAATGACTGATGATAATGGGTCTAATGGTTTGAGACATTTATTCTCCTAAGAACTATACATAAACATAGCACTTAAAATAACCTAAATTAATAATTTAGACATCCCCGACACAAGTAGATGGTCATCATGAGATCCTCATTCCATGGGATGATATAGAAAATGCTACTAAAACTGAACATAACTACAAAGTTTGGAATTCTTAGCTTCAATATTGACTGAGATCTTGTCACTTGTTCCAATTAAAGCTGAATATCTTGGAAATCCACCAAATATAGCTAAGAACCATCTCGACGGACAAGTCTTTCGGTTAAAAATACACTCAAATTGGTCCATCCGTTTGGGAGCTAAGATACCACAGTCAGACACAGATACCTATACAAATACACAGATATACATATTAAACTTATAACACCCCTCTTTTTTCATTGGGGGTTAATGAGAAATTTAAGTTTCTTACAATATATTTACGATTCCCGCATCTCGAACGCCGCACGGTCACGCACCGCACTTGTCATCGGCATGGTGTTGAGACTGTTTTATTTTATTTATTACGTCTGCCAACAGCGGTTACAATGTTACATTCTTACATATTCGTGTATGTATAATAAACTTAGACTTATTGCACAGCACACTTATTATAGGCAAACACAGCATGCGTACAGTTTTAGTTAAGTTGGTTTACGAAAAGGAAAAAAACTTGTTACATAAAGATAATAATCACTATAAAAAGAGCAAAATTATAAACAATTGTTTACTTGGACAAAGAGTTTAAAGTCTGTTACAGTACTGGAGCGGCTAGCGCTTCTATCTATATCTAGGCTGAAGGAATACAAAAACAATAATCAATCGTGGGTACTGGACCGAAACCTGATAAGTCAAAATGAATATCACTGGAGTTAGACATTTCATTTACCAGTCTGCGTAAGCGTGGGACTGGTGAATTTTTTCCTAAAATAGTTTTTCGAAAAGGGGGTACAAAAGGCTTCACTGTGGCACTATTAGGAATTTTGAATAAAACTTTTTGCAACAATTGTGTGCAATCAATTTTATTTCTGAATAGTTTGTAACTGTTCGTACTAGAAGGTTGTTTTCAAATCAAATCAAATAAAATCAAATCAAATCGTTTATCTGCATAAATTGCGGTACACAGTTGAGATCGAAATGACATATAATAGAACAACACAATTTGCCAGTATATCGGCATGCAAAAATTTTCAATAATCAATAATTACTAGTACACATACAACTCATTACATTACAATACATTACAATTATTACATTACAATTATTTGAATAAATCCCTATGCAATTACATAATAAACATAATTCATTTACATTTACTTCCTAAAAAAATCATTAATTGAATATAAACATTCACTAAGTAACCATTTTGTTAATTGTTTTTTAAATTGAGTTGGCGGACAATGTTTAAGAACGCTTGGTACATTATTATAAATTTTTATTGCCATGCAGAATGAGTTACTGCTATGGATTTTTAATTTTGCACTTGGCAGGTACAGCCTATTCCTGTGTCGTGTAGACCTTGGAAAAGCATCGGCATGAGTAGTAAACAAGCTTGGATGTTCATGAACAAATATGGCCATCTGCCTTATATACATACATGGAAGAGGTAACACACGAGTCTCTTGAAATAACGGCCTACATGAGTCCAAAAAGTGGGCATTGCAAACCGCTCTAATACATTTCTTTTGAGCCAGAAAAGCCTTATTCATATCCACGGAATTGCCCCACACTAACAACCCATAGCTCAAAATGGAGGAGACATAGCCATGATAAGCTATGAGTGCGACCTCTCTGGAACAGGTAGTGCTTAGTCTGCGTAAGGCAAATACAAATTTGTGAAGCTTTCCACAGATTTCCGAAATGTGCGGTTTCCAAGTACAATATTGGTCAATATTTTTGCCTAAAAATTTTGTCGTTTCAACCACATCAACCTCCTCGTTATTATAACTAACATTAAATGTAGCAGTTCCACTATTACGACTTTTAAATTGCATAAGTTGTGTTTTATTTACATTAAGTTTTAGATTATTATTATTCAGCCATTCAGCGACCTTTCCAAGAGCGTCGTTTACATCTTTATTGCAGTTATTTATGTTATCTGATCGCACAATTAATGTTGTATCATCAGCAAACATTATTCAGTTATCACCGACATGAAAGGGCAAGTCGTTGATATACAATAGGAAGAGAAGGGGTCCCAAAATACTACCCTGAGGAACTCCGCAGCGGTTATATTTAAATTCTGACCGTGTTGTAACTTGCTCACCGTTGTGAATGTATTGTATTTCCGTATACTGCTGTCTATCGGATAAATAACTTAGTAGCCAATCATACGCATTGCCTCGGATACCGTACCTCTCTAATTTGTTGAGCAGTAATGAGTGACTGACAAAATCAAACGCCTTACTCAAATCTAGGAAAATTGTTACCACATGTTATTTGTTATTGATGGACTCAGTCACAACTTTCATAAGATTTACGCAAGCCAAAGTGGTCGAGCTGCCTTTACGGAATCCGTACTGGTTTTTACTGATAATAGAGTTTGCATTTAGAAAAGAAATCAAACGCTTGTACATGGCTTTTTCAAAATTTTTGGAAATAATTGGTATTAAAGCTATTGGCCTATAGTTATTCATACTTGTCTTGTCACCTTTTTTAAAGAGAGGTTTAATTATTGTAGACTTCAGAGTCTTAGGAAAACAGCCATCTACCAGTGACAAATTTATAATATGCGTCAGTGGTTTAGCAATATATTCCGAACAATATTTAATTATCTTAGTACTGATACCATCTATGCCAGTTGCTTTACTATTATTCAGAGACTGAATTATTTTGTACGTCTTCTACGCTAAATGGACTTAGAAATATAGTATTTTCATTAAATGGTATTAAATTAGTGTTCTTTATGTCAAAATGATTAATAGTTGGAGACGAGTTTGTAATGTTAATAAAGAAATCATTAAATAATCTAGCAATGTCAATAGCATTATTATATATTATTTTGTCAACTTCAATACAATACAATCTATATTTTTGCAGTTAAATCTAGTGTCTCCATTAACGATTTGCCAAATCACTTTAGATTTGTTTTTGGCTGTCATAATCTTTTTTTTTTATTTTGCAATCTTTGAGCTGTGTGTATACATCTTCTTAAAAGCTTAGTATATTTATTGTATTTATGTTTATTCAGAGACTTATGTGAACTATCATGGACATATTTCAAATATAATAGCCTTTTCTGCACACAAGACCTACGTAATCCTTTAGACATCCACTTGCTGTTTTGGCGTCTACACATTACCTTAATTCTAATAAAAGGAAAACATAATTCATGAAACAAAGAGAGTATTTCAACAAATTGGAGATAAGCTGTGTTAGTATCGGTTTCATTGAATACTTCAGAAAAAGTGAGAGATTCTAGACAATTTTTAAACTTATCTAAATTATCCTGACAATAGTCTCTTCTTCTAATGTAATGATCTCCAATTAGTTTTGTGTTTTTAACACTAAATGAAACAAATTGGGCAGTCTCATGATCAGAGAGTGCCAATGGAAGAACAAATGAAGATATTTTTTTTTTCATATTACTGGCAATCTGGTCTAGGCAAGATTGTGTTATGTAATTGATAAACAATAAAATACATGAGTATTATATTAATCACGTCGATATGTGTGACACTGAACAGGAAAATGTCTTATTGTGTTCGCAGGATTATTGGTGCAAAGATGCAAACAAATATCGTCCTTATCTTTTACTGAACACTGCTACATATTGTGCTATTTGGTAACTACTTTGTAATCAGATACGAATACGAAACACTACATTAAGCATGGCCAGGCATGTTCTTCGCCGATTCAGAAGAAGTAATTACTTCGAAATAGAGCACACACTGCACATAAGTGGTTTTAATCTAACAACGACGTCTGTATAGCGAGATACATTACCTACTTCAAAATAGCGATACTTTAGTTCACACTCGTATTAATTACAATTATTTTGCCTTTGAAATGTCAACCTGATAGGGTTGTGAATGAACTTACTGGTTGTGTTTTAAGGTGTCGAAAAGATGACGACTATTCGAGAGCGGCGGGGTCAATCCCCGGAAAAAAAAAAAAGTCAAAAAAATTGGTCCTTAAATAATAACTCTAACCACACTACGCATAGGTCTTATTTCAATTGTTTTTTCTCTAATTATCGGGTTTAACCACCTAACACTATGATAAAATAATAATAACTAACTTATTCCATCACAGACCTCAAATATGAAGAATACCTAACTTACATAATTATTATTTATTTATTTATTTTTA
Organism: Apotomis capreana; assembly: GCA_947623375.1. NCBI lineage: Eukaryota > Metazoa > Arthropoda > Insecta > Lepidoptera > Tortricidae > Apotomis > Apotomis capreana. The sequence continues at coordinate 5,778,736 of OX392499.1, forward strand.
TTTATTTATTTATTTTAGGAGAACCAATAGCTAATACACTAAATATAGAAACTTAAATAGAAATACAGAGCAAATTACAGGAACTCACAAATAGTTGCTGTACATAAAACATAAACTTAAGTAAACAGCGCACATCGATGTACCGACGCGCACTTGCAGCAAATATATGTAAAAACTATGAACATTCGTTAATCTATAAACTTAAACTTTTAAACCTAGTACCTACCTAATACACAATAACAATACTGCACAAGCATGTTATAAGAAGAATTATGAATTAAGAATTATGTAAGCGATCGAATCAACCACTTCTGTTCTCGACTGTACGCGTAAAGTTTCCCAACCGTTAGCACTGCACACACACACACTCACGCACACTCATACATACACCTAAACACAGCACAAAGCTTATATAACGCTAACATTTTACGCCTGATTAAATATTTTCGCTCCAATGCAAATAAAGGCTGTTGGAATATACGAAGGAAAATCGACTAGTTCCTTCCACAAACTCCTACCACACCTAATTTTGATATTGCAAAAATATTCTTACGCATACCTAGCTAAAACTTATTTTAGAATACCACGTAACGAAGAGATTTGGTTATTACAAGTAATCAGTTGAAATCCTCTCGTGAACGTTCCGATTCTACTTGTATTTTTGCATTGCGTGATATTATATTCAGAATATCTTTGATTTATGAGCAGGCTTTAACTTCTTTGTTAGTATATTTTTGAGGGTAAAATAATTTTTAATGTTCGTTAAATTGAGTGCGTAAATTGTGTGAAAATTTATAATAAGCTAAGTTTAAATTTGTCATTATTTGATCATGTATTTTTTACTAGTCACGAATTTATAAATTTTTGTTCAACATTGTGCAACATATTCTCGAATAAATATTATAATGTTTTGCATATTTTAATGGCAAAACATAAATGAAATGCGTGTCAACAAAATATATATATATTAGGGTTCCGTACCCAAAGGGTAAAAACGGGACCCTATTACTGAGACTTCGCTGTCCGTCCGTCCGTCCGTCCGTCCGTCCGTCCGTCCGTCTGTCACCAGGCTGTATCTCAAGAACGGTGATAGATAGAAAGTTGAAATTTTCACAGATGATGTATTTCTATTGCCGCTATAACAACAAATACTAAAAATAAAATAAAATAAATATTTAAGGGGGGTTCCCATACAACAAACTTGTTATAGATTATATATATGTATAGGTACGGAACCCTTCATGCGCGAGTCGGACTCGCACTTGCCCAATTTTTTTAATTACATCGACGCCTTGGAACGGCCCGACATGTTTCGAACTCGTATGGAGCTCTTCATCAGGGACGGCTGCCCGTACACCGCCGCGGCAACCCCGTCACTTTAAACCGCTTAATATGTATAATAATTAAATATGTCTCACAAAAGTTTGAATAAGATTATTGACGCTTTGGACGTGTGAATTAGGTATCTACTACTAGAAAAACCTTCATTTCATGTTTATAATTATAATTTAATCAATATTATCTAACACTAATATTTGTGTTAGATACTTATAACGGTCATTCTCCAGACGTACATTTTTGCTTGTCTTCGCCGTTTAAAAATATAAAATTATTGATTTAATTATATCTTATATTTTTTGATCGTAGCAGGTATTCGTATTGAGCTGTACATGAATTTTCAAGGGCATATTTCAAACCCTTCGGGTAGAAAAAAAAACTTTTAGTCCTATTCTCCTAATTGACACGTCGCGTCCCACTACCCAAATTACTTACATACCAATTTCTCCTGGTGATATACATGAAGAAAAAACAATGTAAGCAAGATTATTAAACAAAAGAATACATGTTTTAATCGTACAAAAAAAACCTAGTCAATACAAATAATATATCACAAAGATATCAATTATAGTAACTTTGTCTCGAAACGTATAATAATTGACGCGTCGCGGTCGGTTGTGATTACACAACTTCTCTGAAAGAAGGTACGGATCTCACTAACGCATTTCGGTGAAGCGGTCAGTCGTGCCCAGAGCCCCGTGTGGGATGGTTGTGTCAGCTGTGTACGGGTTGCGGACTATGACTGTAAGTATCTAATTCACGCGTTTTGGCTCACGAAATTTCTAATTCACACGTTCACGTTTTAAAAATCAACCAGTAACTCTATCGCGCAGAGAATTTTAGTGTACATTAAAGGCCGCATTATTTAATAGATACTAGATTCTGTAGATTATTACATGTACCTATAAAAAGTTATTTTGTATTTTTCAAGAATCCCTAATTCACAAGTCTAATTCACGCATCAAAAATGAACGCGTTAATTAGAATTTAACCATCCATGTGGTTCTAATCATCAGTTTGGTTTTTTTTTCTAGAAGATTTGTATATATAATAGTAATAGTACCTATAATATATAGCCACATCTTCATGGGGTCATTTTAAAACCTCATCAGGTAGCAAGCTGTATTTCTCAGCGCTGGAAAATTCTAGCCGAAGCGGTTTTTCCATATATTAGCACCATCAGGCATGAACAATATTTCGTACTTGGATATAACCCTGTGTCTGATAGAATAATAACAATGAAGCTGATCACCACTTTATGTCTTCTCAACATCGTGCAAGTTTACAACACAGTCCACGGAAGAGGATATCAACTAGAGGAAACTCTAGACGGCATACCAAGCCGGCAAATTGCAATGGTATTGGGAGAATGGAATGCTAAAACAGGAAGCTCAGAAATAGTCCATGACATCCTAGACACCATTGGAAAATATTATGGTCTAGACTAGGAACGAACGAGGTCAGAGGCTTGCAGAGTTCTGTGTTTTGTGTCTGACCATTACTTTAACACTCTTTCACCATCACAAAAGATGACTCTACACTTGGAAGTCTCCTGGAACCTGGGTCGTTTTAGGAATCAGATAGAATACATACTGGTAGACAAGCGCTGGAAGTCATCTGTCAAAAATGTGAAAACCTTCCCTTGAGCTGAATGCGGTTACTGGTTACCTCCTTCGCCATTCGTCTCAAAGCCGTTTACCGTAACGCGCGACCTAAACCCAGAACTTAGAATCCAATAGAGCGATCCCATTTCCAGAATCTGACGGAAGCGACGCTCATGAATTTAGATCCACCGCGGACAGGTGATGCTGAGTCCAGGTAATAAATTAATATTTTGAGGATATCGTATCTAAGAGAGGAAGGGACTGTGGAAGGTCCACATGGATCACTGAGGAAACGTGGAACCTAATTCAGCGCCGGAAAGAAATTAAAATTAATGCCCGTCAAGACTCCAAGGTGAAAAGGGAATACTCGAAACTATGTACCTAACGCAATTCAAAGGGAACGCCGCAGAGACAAGAACGAGCATATGCCAAGAAGTCGAGTCGCATTCACTTAAATTACAACCCCGGATCTGTTCAAGAAAGTTCGCCTGCTGAGACGAAAGTTCAAATCCAAGTTCTGGGTCATTGAAAATCACGATGAGGAACCGCTGCATGGGTTTGACAAAATTGCAGAACGCTTGCGTGGCTACGATTAGCAGCTGTAAAAAAGACCCTGTACATTCACCGATACTCGGCTGCACTGGGGACTTCTGAACCTAAAGCCCAACATCTTCAAATCAGAGATAATAGCAGCAATCGATCGCCTTAAAATTAAAACAGCTCCAGGACCAGACGACATTAATTCCGAGGTTTTCAAAGCTCTGGGTGATAAAAGCAGCCATATCTTGCACAAGATCTGCCACCACTTATGGCAAAACGGCAGATGGCCAAAAGTCTGGACCCAATACGTCATCATCCCGTTACACAAAAAAGGTTCATCGAAAAAATGCGACAACTACCGTACACTTGCTCTGACTCAGTTTTGCTCCACATGATAAACAACAGACTTCGTCACTATCTAGACTGGCAGATCGCGCAAAAACAAGCGGGTTTTGAGAAGGGAAAAGGCAAGAACGAGAAAATACTGAACGTGAGGCAAATCGTACAGAAGTGATACGAGTTCAATCCATATTCATCATGTGCTTTGTCGACTATATCAAGGCTTTTGACTGTCGACTGGGACTGTCTATGGGATATTTTGACCAATTTGGGTGTTCCTTTCCTCCTCACTGCACTACTACACTACAACTACTTTACTACAACAGCCAAGGACCAGTGAGAATATTTTTTTTTTTTGTAGAGAATAATTTATTGCAAGAACAACAACTTATAACAAAGAAATAGTAATAAAAATCATAAGGACAGGACCAGTGAGAATAGATAAGACGTCATACAATCCCTTCAGTTTCCAAAAGGGTGTAAGACAAGGTTGCATTCTTTCACCTATCCTGTTCAATATATACGGCGAATACATCATAAGAAGGACGGCTATGATGGTAGCATTACTGTTGGGGGACGTAAAGTCTTGCGATACGCCGATGACACGACCCTCCTAGCAGCTAGCGAAAGCATAAGATGGGCAGTTTATTGAACAGGATGGCGCGCTTTAGTGAAGAATTCGGACTCTCAATCAACAGATACAAGACCAAACTCATGATTATTGATCGTACAGGCAAGCTAGAACTCAGTGAAACACTTAACTTCGAAATCACGGAGAACCTGGGTTCTAACATTAGCAATAATGGTTCATGTAAGACGGAAGTTCGCAGAATTCGCGCTGGGATGGCCAAGGGCGCAATGTCGCAGCTTAATAATGTACGGAAGGACAGGAACATCTCCGCCAACACTAAGACTACCTTAGTCCGAACTATGGTGTTCTCCCTATTTTCATACGGCTCAGAAACATGGACACTGATGAAAATGGACCGTGATCGAATTGATGATTTCTGCTGGAGAAGAATGCTGCGCATACCATGGACAGCACGCCACGCCAACGCACTGATCTAGCCCAACTCAAGATCCGAACTAAACTGTCGACGACCTATCTTCGCAGGGTTCTGGAGTACTTTGATCGCATTGCCAGGAAAGACAGTGATAACCTGGAAAAACGACAATCACTGGAAAAGATGAAGGCAAGCGACCAAGAGGCAGGAGCACGACACGCTGGACAGACCAGATTCTCACAACCCTTGGCACTACAGTATACGATGCTCTACACACGGCTACTGACAGCAACAGATGGCGCCGCATAATCAAGGAGAAGGAAGAGATAATATACGTAGTAAGCGTAGCGAGGGCTGGTACATGTATAAATTATTTATTATAACTTATCATAATAATTCAATTTACATACGTAATTGCATACCTAACCTACCTAGTAACTAACGGCCGGTGTGCTTGTTTCTTGAGTACTTAGGTACTTTCATATTATTTAAAACATAGCTTATATCATATAACTGTCACCGTATCAGTCATATATTATTATACAAAACGTTTTTATTTTAATTTAAAAAAATATAACTGAATTTGTATAATTAACGCGTCGCTTTTCTAATTAACGCGTCATACAAAAAGTCAAAAATTCTAATTAACACGACGTTTTTCTAATTCACGCGTCATATAAATTTTAATTTGCTTATAAGTAATGAACCTTTAATAATTATAAAGTGCCCTATCCACATTTAAGTTTCAATGATCGATATGTTACTATATTTCAGATAAAAATGATTGAAAAGTAAGTAGAAAAAAAGCGACGCGTTAATTAGAATTAGAACACAAATCTGGAGAATGACCGATAAACAAAATGCGGAATATTTTATATTAACTTTTATTGCAATATCAGTATTACCAAAGAAGAAAATTTGGTAAAATATGGATTTCTATAATGCCTTTTTCACTGGAAGTTGAACTTATTTGTAAGCCAAACATTCTATAATAATTAGCGCAAAATTCAAAACGGTCAGTTTGGACTTAATTTATATGCAACGCCATAGTTACCAGGTGCATACTTCACGTAAACTAGTATGGGAAAAGGAGCAGTGATGTATCCTCTTAATAAGCGGGCCAACGATGCTGTTGTGTTTATCGTGCGATAAATAGACAAAGCGTCCGCTACATCCGCACTACGATTACGATAAACGAATTCTGTAACGTAAGAAGACTAAGAAGACACCATAAGAGAAAATAGTACAACGCCCCTACCGGTCACTTTGTAGAACTACAATTCTCCATACAAATCGTTCATGCAGTCGATAGCGAGTACGGTCACTGTAAACTCATAGTAAGGGTACTGATTGTAGTTGAGACAGTAATACTGACTCGGTATTAAATAAATGTAAAATTATCCTAACATGTGGTTCAATTTTCCGATCACAAAACAACGCAGTTAAACTTACGCCTCGAAAGAAAACGGAGCAAAAGCAATATTTGGCATTTCCCTACGGAAGCGTGCGTTAACCGCAGAATCTTCGAGAGTAAACACGGCAGGCATTTTGTGGTCATTCCTGACGCGTGCGAGTATGATCGAGGTCAAAAGTAATTCCCATTCATTATGAAAATAGAACCTTTTAGCTCGGCCAGGCGAAGGTAAAAGAAAACAAGCTAATAACATACTGCGCAGCACTCACTGGACGGTGCCCGCCGGTCAAATTTCGTGAGCAAACATTACCTCTTCGCGGTAATTTTTTGTTCATTTTCCCACTCCGAACAACATCGACGCAATTTTTGATTCATTTTGTAGGATTACCGTAAAAAGTTAAATAGGTACCGCATTCTATATTCACAATCAATTCGGTAGACTCTTTCTCTCTCTCTGGAGGGACCGACCTCATGTCTGAGGATCGTGGTCAGCTTCAGGGTTGCATCATGGCGCGGACATCTGAGGCTCTTTATGGCCAAGAAAAAAATATTTAAAACAGGACATAGGTCTAGACCGAGGACCAAGGTAGACCAACGATCAGGTTAGGATCGCGGGCAGAAATTGGATGAGGGCGGCGCAAGACCCATTGCTGTGGAGAACTTTGGTTGAGGCATTTGTTCAGCAGTGGACGTCTATTGGCTGATATAATGATATAAATAAATAAAAAAAAGTGTGTGTGTCAGCTCCGACGCACGACTGGAGTTTACTCTTCAGGCCAGGCGCGCACCACGATTTTTTTTAGTCGCGCGATAATTTTGTCGCAGAAATAAGCGTACTTCTGGGTTTATGAAAATCGTGGTGCGCGCACTCTCATATAAACCCATATCTTGCATTTATGCGACAAAATTATCGCGCGACTAAAATCGTGGTGCGCGCCTGGCCTTAAGAACGATTATAAAATATATACTCAATACGTTTATTGCACATAATGATTAGTAAATAGTTTAAGTATCACATTATGTACCCTGTTGGGTGCTGCAAACAAGAACGAGAAGGTAGGCACTTACATGATATTAATATACGAGTATAATATACAGCAAAATTACAATATTTTACAAGGAAAATTTACTTCCGATTCATTTTTAACAAATTGGAGAGATCATGAGTAGTAACTAAATAAGGAAGCGTGATGTAAAGCGCCCTCGAGCGGCTAGTTTAGTTACTACAGTCTGAAGTGCTACGGAAAAAAAACCGTATCTTACTATGAAATCCATACAAAGATACGACCTTTCTACCGTAGTATCGCAATACTTTTTTTTTTTATATATTAATTAAGGAGCTTTGATCATTTTTATGAACATGCCAGCTCCAGCAGGCCTAATACACAACATCATTCATCTAAAAGACATAGATAAATAAAAACATAAACCGTATAAACTTAAAAATAACATGTACACGAAAACAACTAAATTTGTATACACTATTTACATAAAAAAACTGTATACAAATTTAGCCGATTCCGATAAGGGTTCCGCCAATATTGAATTGAACATTACATTCAAGAAAGATCTGGTATTAGACCTAGCCATTTATATTAGACAAAAACAAACGTACAAAATCACCTTAACAACAACTCCAAACAGCGTTTTGAACTTCTCCTCCCGACTTTCGGTAGAAAACAAAATAACCTTCGTCTTCTCAACCAGCCTTTCAAAAGTAATACGTCTCTTCTTCTTGTCCTTATTTTGTCTTTGATCTTCCATATCAGCCCGCTCAATAGTAGGCTGATTGACCAATAGACACTCGGACCTCTTCACATCTGTTACTCTTTTTGACTTCCGCGGCTTACGAACCTCTTGTTGTGGCTCGCTCTCTAATCTGTACTGACTTACTGATCGCTGGCCCTCAGCCTGACAGACAGAATCTTCAGACTCTTTAGATTGTAACGGCTTCGACAAAACAGCATCTCTATATGACTTTCCAAAACTTAAGTCATTCTCAAAAACAGATGGCGCATCCTGACTACAAACATCCGTATCCTTTTTTTCCTTATTTTGCATATACAACCAAAAGGCCCGTTTATATATACATCCCTCAGCAGATATAATCCTGCGAATTTCTTTCTCCTTCACAAAAACCGGGCACGACTTATCTAAGGCCATATGGCTGCCTTTACAATTAATGCATCTAAAAATAGTCGTTTCGCAATTGGCATGCTCCCCGCCGCATTTCGGACAAGTAACTTTAGTAGTAGGACAAAACCTGCTCAGATGACCGAACTTCCAACATATTGAACATTGGGTAACCGGGAAAGTGTACTGATTTACCTTAAATCGGCAACCGTAGGCATAAACATATGGCGGTAAAGAAGTTCCCTTAAAACACAGACGAATAGCTTCAGCCTTAACCCAACGCCCATCATGATCCAAACGGTTCAGTCTACATATTGACAAAATGTCTTCAGACCCTTATTATATTCTTGAAAAATTCGTCTTCCTCAACCTCCAACTCAACCTGCCTTATAATTCCAAAAGTGCAGCATGCCATATTAGACCAATAAGAACGTCTCGTCTCATTGTTAAACTCCTGAGAAGCCAGAAGCTTCTCCGCATCATCCTTAAAGTTAAACTGTATGCGAACTTTACGTGGACCCATAAACTTGACGGATAAAATTCCTTTTATACCCTTAAATTGCAGCAACTTTGCGAAACCAATCTGTTTCGGTAAATCTTCTTTTGACACTATATAAACTTCAAATAGCTTGTCAGGCACACCGTCCGGCTCCAGCTGCGTTTTGGCGGTTGCTAAAACCCGCAAGCGTTTAGGTTTCCTGCCTATTGTGATAAAACTATCACTACAACCACAGCTTTCGTCGCTCAGACCACAAGCACGCTTCACCGCTATATGCCGCACATCCGACATGGACTCAGCGTCCGATACAATATCTGATTGACTCGGCCCTGCCTTACTATCAAACTCCACTTCAGATAGCCACGACGGAGCTGCCCACTGCCCACATTCTAAAAGTGACGTATCACTCACGACACCTCGACTTGACTCACTCATCGCAAAAACAGCGAAAAGGACTCTAAAACTGAATTAACTTATAAATAAAATAAAATTTGATAAAATTTTCAACCGTCGCCTTTGACAACCAAATGTCAATCCTCGCAATACTTATATTTTTGGAACGTATTTGCCGTGCTAATTTAAAAAGTCGTATCTCAGTATACGATCGGGGTAAAAATACGACTTCTTAATTTAGCAGGTTATGCGTTAAGCGTTATAGACTAAGCTCCCGATATAAAATGACCTTCACAGAGATGTTTATTTGATGAAATGTATTTTATATTTAGTTTAAAATGTCAATAAATATATTGCATATGGGTTGCATAACAAATTTTAGTCCAGGGTATGTTTACTTTAAAATTATTTTTTTTTTTTTTTACATTTCACCGATTTGATTATTAGATAAATTCATAATTAAATAATCTTTAATTTTATTTAATTTCAATTCAACAATCAGACCTTTGCAAAATGCTAGTAGGTATAGATTTACCTGTTTATACCTGGCTACCCAATAGTTGTGACGGGAAAAGAATAGGCAACCTAACGTTTGCATATTCTATGGGCTTCATACTTTCGATTGGTATAGAATTTATCTAATATTAATCAAACCGGTGAAATGTTTAAAACAATTTTTTTTATTATTAATTAAACATACCCTGGACTAAAATTTGTTAGGCAACCCATATGCAATATAATTATTGACATATCAAATTAAATATAAAATACACTTCATCAAATAAACATCTCGGTGAAGGTTATTTTATATCGGGATCTTAGTCTATAACGCGTAACGCATAACCTGCTAAATTACGAAGTCATATTTTTACCCCGATCGTATACTGAGATACGACTTTTTAAATTAGCACGGCAGATACGTTCGATTTTACACCCCATATTTTTCATACCCCGGGCTTATATATGAAAATCGATTCTTAAGGAGTAAACTCCAATAAATAATAAATAAATATGAAGGGACAATCATACACAAATCGTCCTAGTCCCAAACTAAGCAAAGCTTGTACTGTGGGTACTAGAGACGACGATATACATAATATATAAATACATATATAGATAACATCCATGACCCAAGAACAAATATTTGCCCCGGCCGGGATTCGAACCCGGGACCGCTGACTCAGTAGGCAGGTGTCTACAAACCGAGCCAAGCGCGTCGTGATGATGATGATATGTATAGAAAATGCTAGTGCCCGTAAAAATACCTTGAAGCATCAGATACTTACGTTTAATAGGCTTTAAAGAAAATTTTATTGGGTTTGTTACGAAACGTTTGTTGGGAAACGTAACGTTAACAAACATTTTAATAGTATAATCATTATATCACCAAAGAAGAGCCGAAAGGTGTCATTTTCCGCCGCTTGATAATTCCGGCCGTGATAATACGACGAATATAATATATAAAGACTATAATAGAAGGAAAGATTGAAGGGAGGAGAAAGAGAGGAAGACCAACGAGAGCGCTTACATGCACCAGATAAAGGAGAAGGTGAACGTCGTGTCGTACCAGGCTGTGAAAGAGAAGGCTCAAGAATGAGATGCATGGAAATTGCTTCACCGACAAGAGCGCAGCCCGTCTAGCACAACACCCGTCACTCTCTCACAGTACAGCGAAGAGAGAGACAGGTAATATTTCTCGCTCGAGAAAGAGTCGCGTGTCACATTTGTGCTAGAGGTACGACTCTTAAAACTGACCGGCTAAAAAGAGATCACAATGCTTCGTCGAATGAGGGCCGAGCAGATTAATTATTTTGGTACCTTTCATATCTGAGAGCGAAACAACAAACGAATGCTTTTACTTTCAAAATAGTTTGTGTGTATGTATAAACCAAAACACAACCTTGTTTCGGTACTCTCAGTGCCGTTTTCGTTACTAAACGATTAGACAGGCGATGGTCTGGAAAAATAAATGGTACAACACTGCCGCGTTGTGATGGCTCGTCTAACTGTGTGTACACTACACATCCTAGGATAAAATGAACTATTTGTATAGAAACTCTATGTATCAATTCGAATAAGTCATGGGAACATCTCAAATTATAGGAGATTAGAAAATTCTGTTATAAGGAGCATTGGACTACGCGCTGCAAAATATGCTAGTAGGCTACTACTAGTAGTAGCCCGTAGGCTGTACGCTTGGGTGCTCAACTCCGTCTTCCACCTTTGTTTGAGTTAAATTGATGCGCATTCGTATTCAGTCGTAGCGGCACACACACGTCTATCGATTTAATATGCATCAATAACTACGTAAAAAAAATATTAACACTCAAAATGCATTTAGTCAAGGTATCTACGATAAAACGGGCATTATATCGAGGGCTGACTGGTCAAACCCGATAAGTCGAAAAAATCTTGAATTTAAAGGAATTAACTATTCATACCTAACTTTACATGTTCTTTCTAGTGGTGAAAACAGAAATCGTGATTTGTGCTTGTATAAACCTTTTTGGTTATGCCGTTACCCACTAAGTGCCTGATTTATTTTCTATGTGTTTTGGAATAACCATATAAGTAGCAATAAAGGTAATTTTTTTTTTACATAATCAAGCAAAAACTCTTTATCTTTACGTAAAGGCCTTTACCGTTAATATAATAAGCTCACATCGAATTTGATATATTTCGGTAAAAACAGTTATTTTTAGTAAACGGGTTTTAAAACATACATTATTCTAAATATAATGTTTTTTTTTTTCATAGTAAAGACATTTATCAATAAGTATATGATTTCACCTTAAGAAAATATAAAACTTTTCACAGTCAAAACGAATTATAACATTTTACTTCAAAAAACAAGCAACACTGTAGCAAAAAACCTTTAGGGGAAGAACCAAATAAGTAGTACTTGTAGTACTTGACCACAGAACGATAATCTCCGCGTGGTGTCGTCGCTGTCGCTAGACTCGCTGGTTCGGTTTGACAATCGTGCGCAGCGCTTTGTCGCGTTCGAAAGAATTATCGAAAAATACGTTAAGTTGGTTAATTACGATAGTGTAAGATTGTGAGAGTGAAAAACAGTACAATGAACCGATCTAGGATGTTGGTGAACTTAGCTCGCCATGAGAATCCGGAATCAGGTGAGTCGGAGTTACATACTTTGTTATCATCTTGATTATTATAACCTAAATTTTATTTAACAGAAAATAGGCATCTTTGCCCTAAGGTTGACTGGTAGAGAATGCCTCATAGCATTATGTCCGCCTTTTGTACGTTAAGTTTTTCTTTCGTGCAAGAAAGTTTAAATAATGATAGTATTTAAAGTTTTAAGAAGTAAAACCCGATAAGTGTTGTTATTTTGTTTAGCCGATCATAATAAATTGACTTATTGTTGGATATTTTAAAGGTACAGTTAGGAATGATTCTGAGAAGGCAGATACCGACAAAACTTCACATTTGGGACAAGAACTAAGTAAGTATTTATAGTCTAGATAGAAGAAAAACCTAATATTAAAATATAGAAAAATCGCTTATTGTATTAGGTAAAACCCTATAAATCTCTTTAGCCTCCCAAAACGTGCACTTAATGGGTTTTATATCTATATTAAATACGTATATTTTTGGTTTTCATTTCAGGGTCATCACGGTTAAGTAGACATAACACTGACCGCAACTCTTCGGATTTGGATGAAATTCAAATGGAGATCGTTACAGAGATGGAGAATGTCATTGATAAGAGCGCGGTATTCTCTTCAGGTAAGTTTTATTTCATTACTTATTCTTAAGCTTTCTGGTGTCTTATTAAAATAAATAAAAAATATGATGACTTTCTACATTGTCTTTATGGTTTAATTTTAGGTCAGGTTTCAAGTAATCAAGCGATATCCCTTGACATGGAGACTTTTAGAGAGTTAGACGATGATGAGAACTTGTTTGGGAGTGACTATTCCAATTTAGACCCAGAGTATACGGACCCCAATGATAAAACCAAGGCTGAGCGAAACGGAAGTGACAGTGGCTCGGGATCGTCTTCCGATTTAGATAACTCAGACACTGAACATACTAATTCAAATATAGAAATGGTAACCCTTATTCTAGAAGACGTTTTGCAAAGAGTGTGGCTGTCAGTCAAACCTTCAAAACGCCACAGGAAAGCCAATCCTGTCGAGTGGAAAAAATATATAAACAAAAAGAGAAAACTCGACGGACTTACTTATACTTCAAGGGGTAAATTACAGCATTCAAAAATAATTAAGCCTGTCGATTGTGGAAACTGTAAATTTAATTGCTTGCTGTTTGAGTTTTTTTTCTGAAGACGAGAGGCACAAGCTGTGTAGACATTTTTACAGGTTGTATTTCAAAAATAAGAAGAATTATATCCTGTCATGTATATTACGGTTCAAGAAATAAAAACAAGAAAAGTGCAAAGGTCGACAGGGAAGAAAGAACGATCATTTAGCAAAAAATGTTACTTTGCTAAAAAATCTGAAAAGATTCAAGTTTGCCAAAAGTTTTTTTCCTTCACGTTGTGCATTTCCGTGGATGTGATTAGCGATGCGATTGCAAAATCTGACGGTCTCGGCATATACAACTCGAAAGATCAGAGAGGTAAAAAGGCACCTCCAAATAAGACGAAAGAGGATGATGTGCAATTTGTTCGGGAACACATTGAGTCGTTCCCGTTGATAGAATCACATTATTGCCGCAAAGATAGTAAGAAAAAATATTTACCTGCTGATTTAAAGTCTGTTACTAATATGTACAGACTATACATGGAAAAATGCGATGAGTTGCAGCGGACCTTATCGGAGTTTAAGTACCGCTCGTTTTTTTGCGAAGAATACAATATGAGTTTTTTCAAACCGAAAAAAGACTTGTGTGGCGTATGCTGTAAATATGACAAGGCTGAGGGTGACGCAAAAGCTGCTTTAGAACTCGAATATCAGGATCACATAAATAGGAAAAATGTTATCTAGTAGCTACTTATCAGAATGTCTTCCCACTAATATGACACAACTAACATTTTTTTCTGACACCTGCGGAAGGCAAAATCGGAACAGAAACATTGCAGCTCTTTTTTTATGGACCGTACAAAATCATGCACATCTAGACACGATTGAGCAAAAGTTTTTAGAAAGCGGATATACGCACATGGAAGTTGATTCCATGCATGCGGCCATAGAGAATGCGGCTAAAAACACTTCGTGAAATAGCGTATCAGATTGGAGACATATATTTAAACAAGCTAGAAGAAAACAGACCAAACAGGTTAATTTAGGAGAAGGAAAACGTAAATACGTAATAGAGAACTACAAAATAAAAGAATTTAAATACAAAGAAATGAAAGACCTTACTAAACTGGCAGATGCTTTGCTGAAGTCAAAAATTAAGGACAATAACAATGAACAAATAAGGTGGTTAAAAATTAAAAGGATTAAATATGTAAAAGGGGAAAAGTACAAGATCTTCTTTAATTATGACTTGTCCGAAGATTTCCTATTCATGGACCTCTCGCCATCGAACACGACAACCAATACTCCAAAAACGCGAAAACTTTCACAATCTAATCTACCTTCTATTGCACAAAAGGAATACCCAGCAGAAATAGAATCGTTATACGACAGCCCTTTGCCGATTAGTATTGCTAAGAAAAAAGATTTGGAGAAAATGTACAAAAAAGGTATAATACCCGAAGAATTTCACCCGTGGATTCATGGATTGAAAACTGTTATAATGTAGAACCAACTTATTGTGATAGTTGCGATTCGGATTAATTTTAATGCTACTTTTAAGTTACAAAATGTTGACATAATTACTAATAAAACCAAATAATTCCCTAATGTTTAAAATTATTTGTAGGAAAAACCCCATAAGTCTCTCCCGGATGAAATTGAAACTGAAATAATTCAGAAGAAGAACCATTCAGGTATGCTTATTAGTAATAAAATTGTAGTGCGATAACTATTGTATTCGTTTAACAAACTTCCATATGATGACAATCTAAGAAAACGCATCTGTGGGTCTTTAAACTTTCAACTTCAATTTTCTCGAAACTTACTTTTCGATACTTATTGGGTTTGACCGCTCAGCCCTCGATATTTAAAAAGGCCAACCTAACAGACCTAAGTAGTTTGACATTATTCACAATTAAAATACCGAATTTATCCCTTGATCCATAACATACACCTATAACATTTACCGTTATATGTAAATGTTATAGGTGTAGGTGTATCAAGTATTTTCCTAACCACATTCAAGAATTTCACCAAAAAATTTGTAACATTTCCGTCGTGCATGCATTACATATTCGCCGGTAATTTATTTAGCAACAAACAAGGTAAACGAACAATTGTACACATCGGGGAAACGAATAGCGACCTAAATGCGAACGTGCCGGTCGCCAAAAGGGTCGGGGCTTATTAATGTCATATTATTTTTGCACAAAAAACCGGCAGAACCCGCGTCCCAGTCTGAATGTCAAAATTAATCCATTAAACGCAAAATTTCGCATTAGCTGAAAGCGGCTACGGAACCGTAAAGGTCTTATTGATTAAGGCAATGTACATTTTAACTGATCCACTCACTTGCACGTGAATAAATTGCAAAATGAATGTTTGTGTGTGGTTGTTTCTTTGTACAATGATCATCATAGATTTTAGAGCTAGGCTTTTATCGGTGGGTAAATCAATTTTGAGGTACTTATTTATTTCATCTGCTCCTGTGATCTTCCTCTTATTATCTTTTATTGATATTTTCCTGCTATGCTATGCCGCTGCTATTTAGATATCAGTCGTACCGTAACAGGTGTCCAATGAGTTTCCCCTTGCAATTCTCGATCATTTTTAAAATGCGCATATCCTCTTTTCCCATATTGATCTCTTCGTTTAAACTTTTCTTGGTCCCTATCATTTTATCAAATTTGTCATATCAAGATGGTTCCTTGTCTGTTTATACATTTCTGTATATTTCTCCGCATACAATTTTCTTTTTAAAAACAACTACTAAGTTTTTGCAAAGTTTCCACCCTCGTAAATCTCGCGCTTCGTTTTCAAGTTTATCACGACCTATATGCTCTTGTGCGGTAAATCACTCATTGTTTGAGGCCGATACAGTTTGCAGTGAACTAGGTTATTTTGCGTCTTATTATTTGCTTCGTTCCCCTCTTAGCAGTAAGGCGTAAATGACTTGACCCCGATTCGACGTCTGACGGATGCTAGCATCCGAGATCTTGCCACATTAATTCTATTTTAGCGATGTCGGTATAACAACGATATTTTCATTCACATACCTATAATATAAATGTAATATACTTATTTGTAAATTTTAATGAGAAAAATCGTAAAATATCTAATTACCGTATCTCCTTTTATGAATGTCAACATCACTCAAGACAGGTCGAATAGCAAAAAAATATATATTTCTCCTATCTATCTTTTTTATCCGTTATCTTGATTTTAAAACGAAAGACATCGTAAAGTTTCTTCAAAATAGTTATAACTCATACAAACCAAACTTAGGTATTAGTGTGGGTATTAGATATGGTTACCTACAATTCACATCCAAAAACCCATCTGAAGAAAACCCAAGTCAATTCGGTCAAGTTTCGCTTAGTAAATCTCAATGAACTGTCCCCAGAACAAGCAAAATGTGGAGAATTTCAGAATTGATTTTCTGGTACATAATATTTTCGCTCAGAGTAATGGGCGAATGAAAGCAAGGATAAACAGGGAGGTGCAACTACTGGCTGAGCAAAATTGCTCACTCGATCGTAGGGTTGTCGTGATTAAAAAACGTGACGTCACTGAGCACGTCTTCATGTCATGCAGTGAAACGCGAGTGATAGAAGGGTGGTTTTTTGCTTTTTTACGAGGCCGAGGCTGCAATGTTTTGTATAAACAATTCAGAATAGTTCCTTATTGCTTGTATAAAAAGGTACATAAAATTCATGTTGATTTGTTCTCTGGTTAAATAAATGAGTCAGTTAAGGCATGCATTGTGTGGCAATTAAAAAGTAAATGTAGCCAAAGGTTCATGAGGACCTTCATAGGTATATCGTCAAAATGGCACTGGCTGAACTGACAGCGCCAAACCAAGATATGCACGTCGGCGTCGTCTTAATGCCTTTGAATGTGTTCTTAGATGATCTTTATTCTTAGGAAAACAGTCGAGATCATTTAAGAATAGTTAAGAAGACTAATCCAATGCCATATCAGGGAGGTTGATTTGTGGTGATATATTTTTGATAGCTTGATTTAACCGTCGAAAGTGAAGTTTACGACAAACACACGCTGCTTCCTACGAGAAAGCAGCAGTCGTATGTCCTACATGTCACCTTTCTTGTCATGATCTATAAGATAATATCATCCTCCTTAAGATAATACTTTACAAATGGCTGTATAGCCGTTTCTTCCTCTGAATTACATCTCCCTTCACGCAACCTATACCTCATCAAAGCTCCACCGAAATCATTTTACCCAAACTTGTGACTTGCATGGATTGCTCATTCTTTGGCACCCCATCTGCCTATACAAAACCTGCAGTCAATCAAATTCCTAGCACAACCTTAGGCATTTTACGCAGACTTGTGCTCACATGAGTCGGGGAGATAGTAAAAAGGAACGGTTTTAAGAGCAACACTTGGCAGCCCTGGCTCTGCGTGTCGTCCGTAATATTACGTCATAAATCCAAGACGCGCCGGTCGCCGTCGCCTGTCGATTATCACGCGGGATTCACGAGAAGCGATTTGGCGAGAGCATGAGGTCCAAACAACAAGCGCCTATCTAGCAGAACCTCGTGACTCTAAGCTCGAAATATTACCTACCTTATTTTTATTTGATACTGTTGTACGGGACCAGTATCTGGTGGCGACTATATAGAAAGATATGTTTCTTGTCTTCGAAGGGTCTTCTGAAAATTTAAGATAGATCGGGTTGAACTATTTGACTAAGCATTAATAACTATTATGTTAGTAACAACAAGGAAAGTAAGTACGTATTGCGACATATTGATTTTTAGTAAATTGTACAAATAATGTTGAAACAAACATCAATATTTATTGACATGGTACAATTTTATACGTAACGAGAAAATTAAAAAACAAAGTAACAGAAAATAAAAACTTAACACTTCTAACTACTAAGTACAAAAAAGCTAAAATTAACTAAACTAAAACAAATTCAAAAAACTGCTCCCCTTTGGCATGGTACCGAAAATGCTGGCAGCATTTCCTCGCTGAACAGCTATGCTGATACGCTGTGCGAGGAAGCTGCCAGCTCTCCGGTCCCCAGTGGTCTCTTGAAGCCTTTTAGAGAGCTCCTTGTGAAGTTTTTGGGCGCTGGGACCCCATGGACCTAGGGTCTCTACCCCAAAAGGTACAAAATTGTATTCGGGGCCGAGACCCCTATATTTGGTGCTCTTTAGTTTTTCAGCCACCTCAGCAGCCGCGCCCGCTCTACCCGATGTTCCGTGAAGGTGGGACAGCGCCAGTGTGTCCACACGGGTGGGATCCCATATAAGCACACGTCCCAGCCTCCACGGAACCAGGGACATCCCGTCCGGTCTCTTGCCATCGTCCCTGGCGATGCCCGTTGGCTCCAGTAGCGCCGGCACGTTGACGGTGGCAAGAGAGCGGCGGATAATGTCGTTCAGAGTGGCATGTCTCGAGAAGCGGCCTGCACTTTTCTGGCAAGAGAGACCATGGTGACCCAGTGTATCGACCGCGCTGCCGCAAGAGCATCTGTGAGGCGCACAGATAGGCACCCCGAGTCGCATGCAGGTGGATATGCGGAGTGTGTCGGGCTCTAGAAACGTACCAGTGTTGGCAGAGGGGAAAGCGTGCAGCCAGTGACCCGCTTCTTTCGTGCCCGCTGCCAAAATTCTGGCACGTTCAGAGCCCGTACTTCGACTTAGGAGGGAGTCATATGTTAATTTTGATAGGATGTCGTCCCAGGTCCTTTGCGATTTCAAATTTTCTGGGAAGTCCTCTCCCGGGCAGGCAATGGACCAAGCTCTTTTGGCCTCCGATAAGCCCGCAGTCTCATAGTTTAAGGCAGAGAATGCCTTCAGAATTTTGCCTATGAGAACTGCCGAGCTGTGGGCAGAGGACAGAAAAGCTGGTGCGGATATGGAGGAAATTTTGCGGATCCCTATCCCAGCAAAGCGAATGGGAAGAGCTGATGCTTGGGTCCAAGATTCTTCGCTGAGCTGAATATTTAAAATAGATTCCAGGTTGGCTTTGATTAAGTCATCTAGTTGGGTAAGTAAAATTTGGAATTTAGTGAATGGGCAGCAGCGAAGTACATACGTGAATTTTGGGACAAAAAGGCAGAATTTAAGTATAGTAATTGCGAAATGAGGACTAATTTCGAGTAGGCGATTTTCGTATTTTTTGAATTTCGAAACACATTCTGAAATAAAGCTCGGAAAAGAATCTTCGAAAATAGGGGCGCCTAGGAAGCTGAGGGAATATCTGTCTACTATTTTTATGTTCGGTGTTAGAAGATCAAATTTGGATTTCACTTGAAGTATATTTAAGTTTGGGTTTTGTACAAAAATTTCACACTTGCTAAAGTTAAGCTCTAAACCAATTAATTGAAATTCGGTTTTGATGGTCAAAAGGTCAGACATTAACGTATCCAGGTCGCCTCCTAGGGTTCCGTCGTCCAAGTACCAAACGTTAAATTTGGATTTTAATTTTTTCAATAATGGGGTTAATAGCCAAACTGAATAATGCCGGCCCGAGAGGATCGCCCTGCTGGCAGCCAACTTCTGAGGACAAAACATTTTCACGGTAGATGAGGTGTGAAGGATCTGCATAGCAAAGAAGAAGGAAATTGTAAATTTCGGGAATATTGCTTTTGACTTCTGCCAGCAGGGTGTCTCTATTTACAGAATTGAAAGCATTTTTTACATCAATTTTGACCAGTGCATCGCAGGGTTTGATGGAGAGGTCCGTACGCAAGGCATGGACGGCTGCCTCACACCCTCCCTTTACGCCGAAACCGAGTTGTATGGGTTCGAAAACGGACTGTAATTTTGAAGAAATATACCTTACAGCAATTTTGGATGCGAGACGTCTAAGTGTAGACCCAACGGCAATTGGTCTCACCCCACCGTCCTTTTTAGTGAGGGCGATAAGGTTTGCGCCGTATAAAGTCGGAACTACCTGTGGGTTGACATTGCCCAAGTACATGGCATTGATCAATTTGGTTAATGACTCTACTAGGCGTTCACCCGCATCGCCAACGGAGTGAGAAGTTAAATCTTTTAAATGTTGGGGTGAGAGCCCATCCAGGCCTGCAGCGGAACCGGTTTTGAACGATTCGATTGCTTGGGTGACGTCTCTGTTTTTAATTTTGAGGCAGGCCTGGTTTGCCGCTGGAGGATCGAAAAAATATGGCGTTGAAGGACCTGGGGGATGTTTAGTTTGTAGGGCCGAAAGGGTGTCAGGGGTATTAGGTGACAGCACGTCGTTAGAGAACAAAAGACGGGCAGCGCCTTTCAGATCTCCGTCGCTGATTTTGGCTTCCACAGCTTTGCGGCGGTAAAACGATGAGGTGGAATTTTTATGCACTATGGGAGGTGAGGAATGGTTCATGCAGTTGTTTTTAATCTTTTGGGTGAGAGATGTTGATGTACCGTCATCGTGGACGTGAAGGATGCGGAAAGAGAAAAGTAAAAGGTTATGCCAGTCTTCGATGCCATTATCCTCAACACATTTGTTTATTAAGTGTGATAAATGTGTCGCAGCGGTGATTCTCGCACCACGTGGAACTCGTTTTATTACCGGGGTGTTGTTTTTAAGATGACTGAGGTGAAGATGAAATGGTGTGGTTGGTTGGGTGGCGGAAGGAAGGGCGTACGGGGGAGAAGAGCATAGATTATTAGTTGAAGGTACGGCGTTTTGGCTGAGACAGCGACGATGGGTTTTACTTGTATGAATGTTCAGGCCTTTGGTGGATTTGAATAATTTGTTGCATATATGGCTAGTGTGTAAGCTAGTTGACGTGCTGTCATTTATTTAAATAGGTATATGCAGAATCCTTAGATTTCAATTGAAAATGATTTTTATTTTATTTATTTATCCTAGTGCTGCAAATGCCTTCCTCTTATTCTTCCAGGGGCACGCCACTGCACTTAATAAAAAATTGTCATGTGCTAATTAATTAAATAATAAAGTTATTTGCTACAGTCTGACAGCGAACGAATAAAACATAGAAGCCTAACTAGCGTCGGAAAATGGCCCCACGGATTTTGTGTCAGTTAAGGCGGGGCGTAAATTTTGTGTCAAACGGCTGTCTAGTTTGCAAATGGCGACGCAGCCGAGCAGTTGCATTACGTGACATATATGAAGTCTCAAAGTAACAAAATATGCCATAATGTTCAGTGAAATGGTGTATTAATCACTCAGGAAAACACAAAAAAAAGATGGTATCAGTTTTCATACGTAAATAAAGCCGTACACATATTAATTTAATTTATTTTACGGAACAGATTTTGTATAGGGATGGTGTTATGCCATATGACTAATTTATATACGATGTTTGAAAAAAGTAATGCAATCAGTGGCGTGCCTAGGCTTAAGGGTAGCGGCAATAAATCTATTTTATTGCCGCATTACTGAAATAAAAGTTTCTATTCTATTCTATTCTATTACTGTTCAAAGTACAATTTCAATAATACACAGGTTGTTTTGGGGAAAATATGAGCTGTTATTTCTGAGCGAAAGTTAGTGCTTACCTTTCCTTCGCCTATTAAAAGACCACTTTAACTCATCACAATCGCACGGAACAACTCCTTCCATTACTTAAAGCCACAGTAATCACAACAACAAACAAAATCAAAACACGATCACTATCTATAATATTACCTACTTCTACTTATTACTACGCTCAAACAAACACTACACTAACTAAATATTTCTAAACAACGTGAAGTTAAATCACTCCTGTTTACGCGAAATTTGCAAGTGACCGATCCGTATCTAACTTCACTTCACTTGAAGCAACGTATAGTTGATACATAGGTTACTTCCATGTGTTAGAGTAGGTGGTATGAAGCCCGATTGCAAGCCAACGCGTGCGAGGGAGATGACTAGCGGTGACATAGTAGAACGGCGACGAGCCATAGCGCGGCGCGGTCGGTGCGCGTACAAATTTTGAACCACGCGGCGTCGACAAAATTTGAAATTATAAAACACGTCACGGAGCGCAATTTTATATTGTTCAAGTAAATCATTTTTTATTGTTTGTTAATATTACTAGGGCAAGCCGGGCTTTTGTGCTTGTATAAGACCGTCCCTAAAAGGCAATGCGTTTTCCGTCAGTCCGCTAGGAAAACGTATAAGTTCCCAATTATGTTTGATATTTTTTCACTACAAAGATTGTATCGACTTTACATGTAAAATATTAGTTATTACAAAGAAGGAGAAATAATAATATATACAGCAGTTACAGCACGCATTAATAATAATCATTCAAAGTATTAGTAACAACAAGGAACAAACAAGGATTCCTTAAAAGATGTAATTTTTTTTTAAATTCGTATGTAAGCAATAACCTTAACATTCAAGATTTATAATGAAGGAAACAAGAATGGCTCTTTATTGCATTAACGATCCACCAATTATGAGTTTTCACTGTCACCGCCATATTACCATAGACAAATATCATGCGTTTTGTCGAATCACAGCTGGCCATTCGGAAATTGACGAATCACATTTATTTGTTATGCGTAATTGAAAACATTTGAGTGGCTGTGATTGGTACACCGGTGAGCATGCGCATTTCGCCTGTTGGGCCGGTTTTTGATTGTAATTTTGTATGAAGCTCGTGTTCTATGTTTTATTCGTTCGCTGCAGTCTGACCAAAAAGAGTAGAAATTAAAAAGAGGCAATACTGTAGTGAGTCTCTGTTTTATTAGATTGATTAGAAAGGGATGACACTACAGTATTGCCACTTTTTAGGGTTCCGTAGTCAACTAGGAACCCTTATAGTTTCGCCATGTCCGTCTGTCCGTCCGTCCGTCCGTCCATCCGCGGCTTAGCTCCGTGATCATTAGTACTAGAAAGCTGAAATTTGGTATAAGTATGTGTATGTATAACGCCGACAGAACGGTAAGATAAAATTAAATAAAAAAAAAATTTTCGGGTACCTCGAGCACCTAAATTGAGGGTGTTTTTTTTTTCTTTTCAATACTGGTGTGTGGGGTGTCGTTGAATTGGTCTTGTGAAAATAATAGGGGTCTTCTAATATTATTTTTTGATAAAGTCAGCAGTTTTGTAAACATTCGCTCCAAAAACAAAAAAAATATTGTCCCCCCTCTCTAACTTTTCAACCACGGGTAAAAAAAAATCGGAAAAATTCATGTTAATGAGGCCTTATAAGTACTTTCAATGAAAACTATATTGAACAAAATCGGTCGAGCCGTTTTTGAGTTATCGCCAAATTTCATATTTTTTCTTTAAAAGGTCGTACGTTGACTTCCAGAAGTTAATAAGTGATTACAGTTTCTAGGGCCTTTACGACCTTTTTATAGAGCTTAAAATCTTTCTTAACGTAAACCTCGGGCTTAAAACAGCAGTTTATTGTGAA
The DNA here is from genome assembly GCA_947623375.1 of Apotomis capreana. Lineage (NCBI taxonomy): Eukaryota > Metazoa > Arthropoda > Insecta > Lepidoptera > Tortricidae > Apotomis > Apotomis capreana. The sequence goes on from OX392499.1 coordinate 5,802,585, forward strand.
GGATGAGCAACTACGGAACCCTACACTGAGCGTGGCTCGACATGCTCTTGGCCGGTTTTTAATCTACTCTTTTTGGTCAGACTGTAGGTACTTCAGGTCACACTTGCAGCAATCGAAGGTTTCCAGCGATTAGTATGAATAGCAAACTTTGACAACCATTTTTAAGCACACTAATTACAGTTGGTCCTGTGCCTGTCATAATAATAATTGTATCACCAAAAATGAAGCTTTCTTCAGTTTGATAGAAATTCAGTCAACGGCCATTATTGTTGATTGTAAAAGAGCTTCTTTGTACATTTCTGTTCCGTTTATGCCCATAAATTTTCAATTATAGAAAAAAGCGATAGCAGAACAGAACAATTTCACCACAACCGCTAAATCCTATCGCTTAGACTCGAATTGCTCGCAGAGTACATCCCATAGGTAATCGGATAGGGGCTTTCAACGAAATTTTTGTCTCTCCTTCCAAATTGATGTTGAGTTTATGAAACTCTGGTACCGTGATAAGATTGCGTTCTTAATCTATTTATCATAGATCGATCAATTTTACGTCTAATTTAGCTGGATAAAGGGATTGGTTATATAAGTTGGATCATTGTTTTTTACACGGTGTCTTACTAAGAAATGAAGCTTATGAAGAAGTTTGAATGGTTGGATATTTTCCTGCTTAGTAACGCGTAAACCGTGAGAAAGATTTAGGTTCACCTTACTTTGTCTTTCTTGTACAAACCTATAAGAATTTGTAAGTCTTTTAATGTAATTCATTCATGTACAATAAATGTTTTTATTTATTATCAGATTAAACTTGGGTCACACTTCAGTTCGTTATCTATAACAAATATTAATTTGTTAAAAATATAATGTCTAATCACGATACTTTTTTATTTAAACAATAAAGAAAAATTTAAATGCATCTGGCGATATGGTGTAAAGGATACTTCTTTGTTTTATCAAAGCATTTCTACAAAGACTTAGTATATTTACCACTGGTTCGGCACGTTTTCGTAGACATTCGTAATTCGTACCGTGTGAGTACGTCACCGTCAGTCCTGTGCTAATGTGCTATGCCTCGCCCTGTAAAATAAAATCCTCAGGCTGCTTTGCAAAAATCTGACGAAATAATTTACTGTGATAGTGATTAAATCAGTTTTACTTTCAAAGATATTTGTTCATAAACAAGTTTGCTGTCAAGCGTGGGGTGATTTGTACTCAGCTCATCCGATATATTGCTGAAGTTGCAAAGATATTGGCTTTGAAAAGCCATTAGTTTTGAACGTAAAACTTCATATCGCATTTTAGAGGCGCTGGAACATTTTTTGCACTTTAGTCTGGCAGGTTGCATCGTTAAAAACGGCGCACGTGTCCGTCTTTGTATGCTGCAGTGAATTGCGAATTAAGGCACAATTTTATACTGGGTGTGGCTTGGAATAGTAGCAATAAATTAAACATGGGTTCTACCCTTCAAAGTGAACAACGTTTGTTTAGTAACTTAAAAAAAATCGCAATTATCTTGTGGACAGCTAAACACTGTAACGAGGAAGTCTTGAATAAAGTAAACGAAAAAAGAACTTTGTTGAACATGATTGAAAATAGAAGAGGTAAGATGATGATGATGATGATGAATAGAAGAGGTTAGATCATGTCGTACGTCACGATAAGTACATCAAGATGATAATAGAAGGGAAAAGGATAAGAGGAAGGCCAGACGGACATAGGTATTATATGGAGCAAGTAAAAGAAAAAAATAAGTGCTTCATCATATTTGTAAAGAAGTAAAAGAAAAAGCGCAGTGTAGCATGAGCTAGAAGTTACTCTACCGACAAGAGCCTAGCTCTTAAATATTTATGACGATGACAGCTAAAAATAAAATAATATTTTACAAATTTAATTACAAAAAAGTGTCACTTTGACAATTATTTGAGTTTAAGGCATTTTTGCAAACAACGTTTTTGAATATGCGTAGGTGCGATAAGCGCGCTCAGTCAGTCCCCAAAAAAAAACATATATGGGGTGTCGTTACATGAAAGTAATTCTGTCAGTCACAAGTTCCTATTAAAAAGATTAAAATGTCTCTAACGTTTAAACCGAAATGGATTACTAAAGGAGTAAAAAAATGCTGCAAGCGAAAGCGTGATTTACTTTGGAAATACAGATTTTCGAGGGATAATAAACCTAGCAACAAAGAGACTTTTATGAATTATTCCAAACGTTTAAAAAAAGTCATAAAACTAACTCAGAAAGCGCAGAACGACTACTATATTAAAAATTCGAGAAACAAAACAAAGGCAGCGTGGAATGTCATCAAAAACAAACAAAAGACTAAACCACTTATTGATAACATCTCTAGAATATTATCCAATGGTAAAGTTGTTACATCCCCTCAAAAAATTGCGCAAGAATTTAATAGATATTTTATTGAGCTAACGCATAAACAATCGATTCAACTTGGACATAATATTGTGAATACAATGACATGCAATTTACCGAATTCTATATTTATGAAGCCAACAAATCCAATTGACATTCAAAAAATAATTAGCTCTTTAAAAAATAGTCACAGTACTGGCTACGATAATATTAGTACTAAAGTTGTCAAAGCAGTGTCTCACATTATTGCACCTTTGATTAGCCACATAACAAATTTATGTATTGAAAATGGCGAATTTCCCGAGAGACTAAAAATAGGCATTGTGAAGCCGCTTTTTAAAAAAGGCAATAAAGAAGACTTGGGCAGTTATAGACCTGTGGCACTGCTACCCATTTTTTCTAAAGTTATTGAAAGGGTCATCCACAGTGGTATTTATGACTATTTTGAGAAAAATAACCTTTTTGCCCCAGAACAAATGGGATTTCGCAAGGGCAAATCCATCAACATGGCTATCTTTAATTTAATGCACATAGTTTTAACAAATGTAGATAAAAGAGTCCCAGTTTCAGCTCTATACATGGATATGTCTAAAGCCTTCGATTTTGTTGACCATTGCATACTTTTAGATAAATTATACAAATACGGTGTTAGAGGTAATGTACACAGCTTATTAAAATCATACTTAAGTAACCGTAAGCAGTTAACACAAATAAATAGAATATGTGTTAAAACTAAAACTGAAGTCACCTACTCATCGGAAATAAGACAAATTCAGTGTGGCGTACCCCAAGGAAGTGTTTTAGGTCCTTTATTGTTTATCATCTATATAAATGACTTACCGAAAGCTATTGATCACCCTACTGTTCTCTTTGCAGATGATAGTACAATACTTTTTGCTTCCAAACATTTAGAATCATACGAGGATAACATAAACAAGACATTAGAAATTGTAATTAATTGGCTTGAAAATAATAATTTAAAAATCAATATAGATAAGACTAAAATCATGACATTTAAGCAAAGATCAAATAACACACATACTCTAAACATATCCTACAAGGGTCAAAAAATTGACGAAACTGATGTGACTAAATTTTTAGGATTAAGTGTAGATAATAAGTTGACATGGAGAAACCAAATTGACGCTATATGTAAAAAACTTAATCAATTCTCATATGCACTGTATAATTTAAGGAAAATTGTCAATGAATCAGTAGTTTTAACAGCCTACCAAGCGTATGTAACATCGACTCTTAGGTACGGCATCATTTTCTGGGCGAATTCAGTTGACAGAGAAATAGCTTTCAAAGCACAGAAGAGATGTATTCGATCTTTATGTGGCTTAAATCAACTTGACTCTTGTAAACCATATTTTCAGAAATTAAAAATATTGACACTCCCGTGCTTGTATATATTTGAAGTTGCAATTTTCGCAAGATCTAATCTGCATTTATTTAATAGTTTTAGGAGTGCCCGACTTAGGAATAAAATTAATGGAATGTCCTCGAAAACCGCTCTTTTTCAGAAAAGTATACTCGGAATGGTCCCTAAACTTTATAATAAAATCCCAACAGATATTGTAAATGTAGAAAATATAGCAGAATACAAAAATAAGTTATTTAATTTCTTGGCAGAAAAAGCGTACTATAAAATAAGTGATTTTTTGTTAGACAATAATTAATGGAGCACAACTTCCCTGTACTCTATTAATTACTCATAATATTTGTATGCCTAACGGCTCAGCATAGTGGAACTGAAATAAAATTGTCACACCTGTATTATGTACATATGCACCTATGTTGAACAAATAAACGATTTGTATTTGTATTTGTATTTGTACAATTCACAAGAGGAACCGCAGTAGAATTTTAATGATTGATTGTATACACTGTTAGGGCCTTAACACACGATGGTTTTATGTTTCCTTCACATCGGTCCATTTATCTCGAATTGCCATTAAAAAATGTCCCCTAATAATTCACGAAACGTAAATATACTTAAAAATTTGAAATATTGAAATCTTTTGCCATGCATTTTATATGCATAATAGTATTGACTATTGTTCTAAAAAAAAAGCAATTAATTAAACAAGTGCCTGAATATAATATTCATAACAAGCAACTACCTAATTTATATCGTATTCCAGGAAAAAAAACGTATAAAACGTTAAGAAAGTTTTGTTTTGGTTTCTCAATTAACAGAAAAATATGAAACTAAACTTAATTAATTAAAATTGTATATCTTTACCGATTAATTAATTTTAATGAAAGTTATTTTTTTCACTGTAAGACTAAATAAAATAATTATGTTATCACAGCGAGTAATTTATATGCCTTCATAAAGAATTGGGTTTCGTTTAAATTATGTTTCATTGCAGTCTAAGGGAGATGCCACGAACTCGGTACTTGTGTCTCGCTTAATCGTCGGCCGCCGAGAGATAGGTACCTAATATTATATCGCGCGAGACAGAGTTGCTTGTGACAGTTTTGCTAGAGGTGCTGGTGGTCGCGCAAAGTTGTGGCATCTCCGTAACGGCGTGGCCACGATATCGTGCGATACGATGCGATATCTAGCGGAGCGGCGAGTGACCATTTGGTTGGATTAGAGCGGAAAGTTATTTTATTTTAAAATGCACCTATATAATAAATACATGTCATTTTGCGACATTTTAACATGTTTAGCAGTGCTTTTTTGGGAAATAGATTATAGATTTCTACTAAAGATTTAGTAATGTAATATCCGTTTGATTTCGATAGATCTTCTCTTCCTAATAATGCATTCGTATAATTATTGTTATAGGTATACAAAACAAATATATATTGTTGGTGGCAATTGGTGGACCTACGGCTTCATCGAAGTTTGATTATCAACTCTTGTGAAATAACTCATTCTACACCCAAAGTGACAGTCGAACCTAATCCATTTCTCTCTCACTTCATCTGTATAATTCCACATTTGTTCATCCATATTTCAGCAAACTTATTGACAGTCTCGTAATGGCAACAAAACATAGCTTCAACCAGAATTACTGAGCTTAAACAAAAGAAAGGTCACAACGGAACACCGAGAACAGACAAAATACGTCCCTTAATTCAATAAATTAAACAATACGTGCCTTGTTTCAAGTCATAAACTTTGTCCCATTTAATAATCGAGATGCAGTCCACGGCTTGGTTGGTAATGTCGAAGTTACGGCACACTTTCAGGGAAGCCAGCAACAAACAGCGAGTGCAAAGTTTATCCCAAGTGGCTGGAAGTTCTGCATTCATTGTGTGAGGTTAACAAACTGTTAGATAGCTAAGCTGTGTTTTCTTTGCGCACAACGTACATTCTGCGTTTATTTGTTTTGTGGCGATGTTTGTGATTGCTTTGTCGCGGAGTTACTTCATTTCATTGGGTAATAAGTTTCTGTCGAAAATTTATTTTTAGGGACAAGCTTCTATTGCTGACTATACTTTTCTTTTAACATTCGTCAAACTACTCGACAAGATAATTCTAAAGAACCCAAATTCTTTATTCCATAGTTTCAGATTTTTAATACCGCTATTCAGCTTTATTGTCAGAGGCCTGGGCCATTTCATTTTTTGTTGTAAACTCCACATTTTTTAAGATTTAAGATATTTTAGATATCTTCTACAACTTACGAGCTCTTTCGATCCAATTTGGAGAAAAAAGTGCTCCAATATTTTTTCGTTCCATTCCGTTACCATTTCCTTATTACAACTTATATTGCGGTAACGGAATGGAAAAACAAAAATATATATACATTTTGGGACACTTTTTTTTCTCCTAACAAGATTGAAGAAGCTCGTGATTCTAAGTAGAAAAAACCTTAAGTACAACAAAAAACAAAATGGTCCACATCAACCATCGCACCATAAAATTTTAGTTCAATTCGTGCCTCGGAATTGGGTCAAATTTAACTTGCCAACAGACAGACAGACAGACAACAAGTTAGGTGAAACAAGTAACCTAGTTTGTAAATAAATAATACGACCGACTTATTCTTTGTTTCTTTGCTGAATTTCAGCTTCCAATGAAAAAAAACTAACACGAGTATAAATGCATTCAATCCAATTTTCGTCTGCATTATTTATTTTACCAGGTAATCGTAGTAAAGTCAATAAAAGGTTTATTGCATGAAATGTAAATAGATCCTTTTTATCGTGAAATGAAAAATCTGTTCGTTACACAAAATATAATTTTGTATATATAATTTAGGTTTAAATACGTTTATTTGTAAGTATCTATTATAGGTTTATATTCATTTGTGTAGTTTTCATGTATTCTATCTATCTATCTTTTCTGTTTTAGCTATCAAAGCTTTCTTCAAATACTACCTATGTATTTTTGAATTGGGCACGAAACATATCTGTCTAGAACTTTGATATTTATCTAATTTTTATTAACGCTGCTGCTGCGGTTGCTAACTTAAACCAAATGATTATAGTGAAGTGAAATGAAGCAACTGGTTGAAAGAACCAATGTCTCTTGCTCTGGACTTGGAAGCGCAGTACTAGCACCCTGTGTTAACCCGGAATGTCGTCGGGAGACGCGTGTCCGAAACCCGCTCGAGTCATTAAATTTAATTGCAGCTCGTGAAGTTGGGCGGATATGATAGTGTGGACCTCTCCACACTATCATCGGCTTCGCCGCGGAAACCCATACTTCAGCGAACTTTGCCTCGGCCAACTTCGGTCAAGTTAGTGAGTAGTGTTGAGCTGCAATAAGAATCCATATGTTGGGCTAAACCTGAGGCAGATCTTTTATGTGGCAATATCTCAAAGCACACGAATTAGCCCCAGGCACCATAATGTTCCTTTCAAAATTTTTACATTTAATTTAAACAATGCTTTCTATAATAATTAATCATATCTGCTTAACTTATTAAGCAGTTTAAGGAGAGCTCATTATACAGACGCGTTTGACAATTAGATTTCGTTCGCTCCCGACAAGTTGGTAATTTTGTTAGTCTCAACGTAGGGATATACCTTAAAGGCTTTAGGGGGAATATATAAAATGTATAATGGCAAATTTTGTACCTACTTTTTAGAAACCGGCAAAATGTGAGAAGTACAAACTATTGTGGTCTAAGAGTAACTCGATTGACAGCATTTCAAATTTTGAATTGCAACTTATCTCATGTAGGACACAGCTAATTTATGCTGTGCAAGGACTGTAATAAGCTCAACAGCATGTATGCTACTTGGGCCATTTTTTCGAAAATTGTACACCCTACTTTTTTTTCGATATTTTGGGTATTTTATACTCAGAATCACGAGCTCTTTCGATCTAATTAGGAGAAAAAAACTGTCCCAAAAATTTTTTTTGTTTTTCCATTCCGTTACTATTTCCATATATATAGATACAGCGAAAAAACATTGGGACACTTTTTTCTTCTAATTAGATCGAAAGACCTCGTGATTCTGAGCAGAAAATACCCAAAATATCGGAAATTTAAAAAAAGTGGGGTGTACAACTTTAAAAAAATGGCCCACTTGGGATTTCACTTATTTATTACCGTGGAACTCAAAATATTTATCCTTATTTTATTTTTCCCATTGGTTTTGAAAATATTCACAAAAATATTAAAGAAGCGCCGCCACAAAATCGTTACCAAAGATGACGTCACCTTGTGAAAAAGTTGACAGTCAGAATGCACACAAACAATATTTGATTTTTTATCCTTTATTTGATTGTATCGAAAAAAAGCCTGGTAAAAATTATAAAATGCTACCAGTGGCATTTTGACCACTATTCGGAGGTTGGTCCACTTTTATGTAATTTTTTAAACCAACTGCGGGCTTAGGTAGTATAATGGTTGCTTTTATCGCGCGATATACACCGTGGGCGTTAATAACCCGAAAGATTTAAACCACGTATTTTTGACGACAATACGAGTAAATAATGTTATATCAACATGGGTCTAATTATGTGTCTTAACTAAATTACTATTTCAGTACAAATTAAATCATATTAATTTCCCGCTTCTTTGTGAACAAGTCTTTAGTTGAAGAAAAGAGAGCGAGCATGACACTCTACGAATCGCTCCGAAATCATACGACGAACGGCGAATGCCGTGACTTGTGTTCTATGACAAGTAGTGTCAAGTTATCGCTGTTTCACTTTTGACGGGTTCAAATTTGAACATTGGCATAATGACATGAATTAGGGTGTGTTAGACTGGAGATTTCTTAACTTTTGATGTGTTTTAAATAATTAATATCTCCTTAATTATGAGTTTTTGGACTATATGTTACATAAGTTTATATACTCTAATTAGGCTCTAGTATCGTTAGCTTAAATCTTTCGGGTTATTAACGGTCACGGTGTATAAGTGACAAAGCATCTCTCACTCACACTCACATTTTTTCAAAGGTGACGGATAATTTGTCGCTTACACTCGCATTATTTCAAAACGTGACGGATAATTTGTCATTTCCACTCGCATTATTTCAAAACGTGGCGGATGCTTCGTCACTCACACTCGCATTTTGTCAATACGTGACGGATGCCTTGTCACTTATTTATCGCGTGATAATAACAACCATCATGCCTACTGCTCTTGTAACCCACTCCAACTTTATCACACGACAGACCCACTCTAACATAGGTTCTCGTAAATAACACGGATTCTATTGCAATCGATTTGTCATCGCGGACAGGACTATTGTTGCAAATAAGCTCGCCGCCACCGTGCCTAGATGGATCGATGTGGACTATACTCGCGAACCTGATAATCCAGCGTGATACCAAAGCATGGTACATGTGGCTCTTTTATTATTATCTACTAGAGGGCGCCCGAAACTTCGTACGTGTAATTTTTTTAAACAGTAGACTAGTAAACAGGACTATGATTATTTTAAACAGACCTATTAAAAAAAAAACATGATCACAATGGTCATAGCGGGTGCCTCGTGATTGGTTAATTTTTTTGACAAGTAAATTCAACCAATCAGGGTACAGTAGCGTATTTTTTTCATCGAATATGTTGATGTTCTCTTTTCGAAATTCGTTAGAGTTAAGTAATGGCCCCGGCTTCGCACAGGTGCAATGCTGATAAATTATGCATGGATTAAACATATAAACCTTACTCTTGAATCATTCTATCTATTAAAAAAGCCCGCATCCACATCCTTTGAGTAGAAAGATCTAAGCATACATAGAGACAGACAGACAGACACAAGGAAGCGATTTTGTTTTATACTATTTGTAGTGATTAAAGTTCAGTAGTGTACCATAGAGTATAGAATTTCGGTATAGGTTTAAAAAGTGTGTTCTTGTTATTTTGTCTGTAGTATTATAATTGACAATGACAAACTGTATTAATTCTAGGATCACACTCGTAACTTACAACAACCAAGTCAAATGCATTTCGCTTACCGAATGTTGCTTGCAAAACTTCAATTATTTACCAGACCGCTTGACAGAAACACACAGTCAGAAAACGTAATTTCCTCAACTGTCAAACTTTCAAACATGTTTAATGCACGAGCTTGCAGTATGATTACACTTTCTAAAACAGAAAAGGTATTGTCTGGTAGGAAAAGCACATCGGTTTCGTCTTTGTATCTAAAGCTAGTTGATCAGGGTGTTACTATAATAGGCGTGTAGTTATTTTTAGGATGTCAATCGATTCTTTTTTTTATTGGGATCAAAAGTCTGTAAGGAACTAAACGTCAGAAATGACCGTCAAAGTTCAACATTCCTACGAAGCGCTAAAAACGCTACTCATACAAAATGGCCACCTGCATGTGACGTCACTTGTGGTTTAGGTACCAATATTTGTATGAAGATAATAAGTAATTTTTAGGGTTCCGTACCCGAAGGGTAAAAACGGGACCCTATTACTGAGACTTCGCTGTCCGTCCGTCCGTCCGTCCGTCCGTCCGTCCGTCCGTCCGTCCATCCGTCCGTCTGTCACCAGGCTGTATCTCAAGAACGGTGATAGCTAGACACTTGAAATTTTCACAGATGATGTATTTCTGTTGCCGCTATAACAACAAATACTAAAAAAGAAATAAAATAAATATTTAAGGGGGGCTCCCATACAACAAACTTGTTATACCTATACATATATACATATCGGTCGGATCGAGTCGGACTCGCACTTGCCCAATTTTTCATTTTTACCGTGAAATACTGCGTTTTAATTCATGGTTGTCATACAATTATTTGCTTGTTAAATTATGGGGATTCTGAAAAAAAAAAATTGTTCACGATCATGACATATTGAGCTAGATAATTTTAGTCATATAACTACAATATGTTATAGATATAATTCAACATCAGTGTACACCCCTATTATGTCCAAGACATTGCGACTGAAGCAACTGATATCCATACTAATATTATAAATGCGAAAGTGTGTCTGTCTGTCTGTCTGTCTGTCTGTCTGTTACCTCTTCACGCTTAAACCGCTGAATCGATTTTGATGAAATTTGGCATGGAGATAGTTTAGGTTCCGAGGAAGGACATAGGATAGTTTTCATCCTGGAAATGATCCCTAAAAAGATTGAAAAGTGAGTAAGTAATTCATGATGACATTGATGACCCTGTAGGAAATGTAATGATTAGACCAAAAGCACAATTGCTCTTACATTTGCTTAGGCGCTTTTAATAATCCCTTTTATTAATTAAGGTGATTAGGTGGATATCTATCGTGTTGTACGAGGTTGATTCCATACTTCCAAGTTCCATGCGGACGTAGTCGCGGGCAAAAGCTAGTACTACATATGTCTGGTAAGTATATCGCCATTGACTGTCGTTAAAACGCGGTGTTTGCGATTCCAGCAGAATAAAGTGACATTTTACGTTACTACCCGGTCAAATTAAGTTGGCGCCCGATATCTTGGCCGATATATGATGGCCCAAGTGAAGGTGGCGAAATACTAGTTATATTGCCACTATAAAGATCTCTTCACAATGTTAAAGCGATATTTAGATAGCTGGTTGGTTGAATGGTAGAGAATGCCCTATGGCATTAAGTCCGCCTTTTGTACGATAAGTTCTTTCTTTTGTGCAATAAAGATTAAGTAAATAAATAAATAAATAGCTGCACCGCGCGGTGTTACCCGCTCATTCTACGAGAACACTCCATTTGTCGGGATAAAAAGTGTTAATCCAGGGTGTCAGCTTCTTTATACCAAAATTTATCAAAATTGGTCCAGCCGTTTCAGCATGAAGAAGTAAGAAACATACACTTAAATACACTCACAAAGTCACAAACTTTCGCCTTTATAATATTAATATTAGTTTGTTTAGGGATTACTCGTACGCCCGTGACGGTTCGAGACGCGCCGTCCCAATCTCATCCCTTACTAGTTAAATCCGCGGTTTTGTGCCAAGAACTGCGCGAGACGGGTTTCTAGCTAAAAGGGAGATTAGTGACTGGAATAGACTCCCACTACCCTGCTACGATCAAAAGACGTATCTAACTATTAAAGCCATATAAACATACGGCATTTTACTGTAGCCCGGTAGCACTGTTGGAGTAAGATTCAATTATTGAGAGTTCTAAGAATATCCTGAAGTTGGAGTACAAGTTAATGTGAGACGAAAATAACCGGACTTATTATTCCTACAATATTCTTTACTAGCTGCGCCGCGCGTCCCACGGGAACATTACACTTATTTCGGGATAAAAAGTAGCCTATGTGTTATTCCAGAGTGTCAGCTATCTTCATACCAAAATTTATGTAAATGGGTCCAGCCGTCTGAGCGTGTAGAAGTAACAAATATACACATAAAACACGCAAACACACTCACAAACTTTCGTAATATTTGTGTGATTAAAAACTATTTCCAGCGTCTAAATATCACATTCCTTGATATACTTAAATATAGTAAAAGTCCTTTTTAGCCAATGAGCGCAGAGTTAGCAGATTAATAGAAAAAGTAAAAGTAGTCCATTCCTCCCGGTTCTCAACTGATTAGTTACTTTATTTTAATAGGTTTAAAATTCAAGATACTGAGCCGTATTATCAAAAAGGAAATCGCAAGCTCTTGGACATTTAGGTACACATGTCATAAAAAACGTCGTCGAACCTTGCTTCTGATCAACCAACCTTCAATAAAAGATGTAACTGAGGTGCTTTTCCTATCAGACAACACATTTTGTGTTTCAGAAAGTGTAATTATAATCATACTGCAAACTCGTCTTCTTCTTCTCGTGTCGATGGTTTCATAATATCATACAGTGCGGGACCAGAAAGTGGCGACGTTCAGGGGCCTCTGTGTCGCGTCTCGAAGGTCCTGCTCGGAACACGTGTAAGGGCGTGCTGGGCAAGACAACATGTGCGCCACTGTTTGGGGGGTTGAGCCACACGCACATCTGGCATCCGAGCCGCTAAGGGCGCCCCATTTTAGCATGTTCTCTTTGCACCGGCCAACCTGGGAACGCAATCTGTTTAAAGCTCTCCAGATCGGCCATGGCTGCTTATGCCCAACAGGGAGCGTCTCGGCGGGCTGAACATAGACGTCTGGTGGTGCGCGATTGTTTTGCCAGTGCGTAAGTCTATGCTCGGATGGCGAAACCCTGGTAGCCGTCGTACACCTCGCAAAGCTCCGTCGACTCTTTAAACGGGAGGGTGGTAAATTGTGGCTATAGAGGGGATATCTTAGGTCCATTTCCTGTTTAAGTTTTTCGACGCTACATGCCACCTCTCTGCGGGTCTCCGGTGGTGCTATTCCCGCCAGAGGGTACAGTTTGTCAAGTGGAGTGGGTTTGAGACAACCGGTTATTATGCGGCAAGTATCGTTGAGCGACGAGGTAACTTGCCCTGCGTGGGAGGAACGGTGCCACACCGGGCACGCGTATTCTCCCGCCGAAAAGCACAGCGCCAAGCCTGTTGTACGGAGGGTGTGTGCCGAAGAGCCCCAGTGTGTTGAAGTAAGTTTCCTCAGCATACAATTGCGTGAGTTAACCTTTTGGCGTGTCTTTATGCAGTGGCTTTTAAAGGATAGTGTCCTGTCTAGGATTATTCCCAGGTACCTCGGTGTTAGGCAGTGCTCGATAGCGACACCAGTCCAGCTAACATTGAGTGGTCTAGTTGCTTCCCGGTTTCGGAGATGAAACACACACGACTGAGTTTTTGTGGGATTCGGTTTCAGGCAGTTGGTTTCGTAGTACGTCGTGAGATCCTCTAAGGCCGCTGATAGCGTTTCTTCAGTGTCTTCGAAGTTGTCACTTTGGGCCGCTATTGCTAGGTCATCTGCGTACGCGAACCGCTGAGTTCTGTGCAGAGCAGGCTGATCATTAGTGTATATATTAAATAAGATCCGAGCAAGCACTCTACCCTGCGGGAGACCGTTCTTTTGTGAGCGCCAGCGGCTTTTTTGCAATTGGAGGTGGACTTAGAATCTGCGGTTGTGGAGCAGTTCACGAAGAATATTTATAAAACCGGTGTCCTCAGTCATATTACCCACCTTTGAGAGCAACCGCCGTAAGTTCACCGTATCATAAGCAGCTGTTAGGTCCACGAAGACCACGCCTGTCACCATGCCGAGTTCGAAACCATCTTCTATGTGCTGTGTTAGCTTTAACGTTTGGCTGGTGCATGACTTTCCTGGTCGAAAACCAGCTTGTTCCGGGATTAGAAGCGGTTCCACGATGGGAGCGAGGCGGTTTAGAAGAAGGCGTTCAAACAGCTTGTAGGTGTGGCACAATAGGGATATGGGACGACAACTTCTTGCGTCCGAGGGGTCCTTTCCAGGTTTGAGAAGCGCGATAACCTTCGATTTGCGCCACACCCTTGGTATTTTTTTCGTCGACAGGCAGTTGTTAAATAGCTCAAGGAGCCAGTGCCTTCGGTCCAAGATGTGTGAGTTGCTCCACGGTCAGATCGTCAATACCGGAGGCTTTACCGTTTTTTAGCATTTTGACGGCCACTTGAAACTCGTGATGGGTAAAGGGCTTACTCAGATCGGTGTGCTTTTGCTGCTTTGCAGGTATCGGTGGCAGTTTGGGCATCCGACTGGTGGGTTTCCCATTAAGCAGCAGTTGGGTTGCTACCTGATTAGCCGCGACTTTGCAGCTTCACACCATCTATCCCTTCGGTTAGCCGCTATTTCCCGCATTAGGTCTTCCCCAGTCGATATAGTTTCCTCCGAGAAAGGGTCACTGCAGTATAAGGATTCGTATTTCCTAAGGAGGTCTGCAGAGGAAAGGTCGAGTCCTGGAATGTAGTTAGTTCTACCCCAACCCCAACGATTCCAATGAATTTGTCGTATTCCGAAACCGTTGGTAGTAGTCCATCTAAGTCCCTGTCAATGCCTCTTGAGAACTCGTTCCAGTCAGCCTTTTGGAAGTTAAATTGACGTCGGAATGGGACTTTAACTGGTTGTATGGCCGCTTGGACCCGGCACATTAGTGGCCTATGTTGTGTTTTAGGGATCGGTTTGCAGACCATTTTAGTGCACTCAGAGCTTATACCTTCGCTAGTGAATATCAGCTCGGGGTTGTAGCCACGTTTCCAGCACCCGCTGTTGAAGGAGGAGGGTAGTTTGGGGTTATAAAAGAGTGACAGTCCGTTTGCTTACGCCCATGCTTCAACCTTTTCATCGTCTGAATTGGTCTCTCGGTAGCCCCACGAAGTGCTGTGGCTGTTAAAGTCGCCAATTATTACGTTCGGCCGTTTGTCGCCGTGTGGAGATATGTCCCAAGGTTGGAAAGTCTGAGGTGGCGGCTTGTAAACTGACGTAATGATACACTTCCCGATGTCCAAAGTTATTAACTCCATTGTTTCCCTTAGGGCACAAGAAGAAGAAGTGATCCGGGTGTCAGGTTTTGTGAAGACTGCGCTACCATGCTTTGCGTGGGGAATTTCAGCAGCAAGTATCAATCCAGGTATGTGCGGCCGTTGATGGCCTGTGTCACGGTGGGTTTCTTGTATGCATAAAATGTCGCAATGCGTCTCGCGGCACATTTCTGATAGAAGTTGTGCTTTGTCGTCCGAGAAGCCCTCTATGTTAATAGAGATGACAGTTAGGGCTGGCTCTGAGAAGTGCCGTTTATGATCGCATGTATTCGCATTGGAACTTGGTGAAACCATCGTGGTGGAAGGATTAGCCGGTCAACACAAGTGTTGCCCGTTGCCCGGGGTGCGCCAGACGCTTAGATATCGGGTGAAAACATCAATTGGTGCGTCGTACGGGGAGGCTCCTTCCATGCACCCCATGCAAACTCGTACAAAACATGGTTGAAGTATGTCAGTTGAGGAAATTACGTTTACAGATTGTTTTTCTATCAAGCGGTCTGGTAAAAAATCAAAGTTTTGCAAGCAACATTCGGTAAACGAAATGCAGCTGACTTACTTCTTATTGCGGGTGAGATTCTAGAATGAAAATAGATTACTGCATGAAGCATAAATAAGCAAGGGCGATTCACTCCACGCCGCGTGTCACGAAATTTAACTACAAATTTCAAGTCACAATTGTGCTAGGGTTGGCACATTCGAATATTTAATAAAGGTAGCGTGTAAAACAAGTACAACTAACGAGTCGTAGTACCTATCCGTTTTGTTGGTGTAGGCACCCCTAGGAGTATGATACGACCCACAACGTGCTACAACCAACGACGTTGCACGTCATTCTTAATTAGCAATCACATGCTAACAGACTAATTTCTTTGCAAAAGCGACAAATAACAAAAGAGTGCGACTTCTGTAGTGCCTTTATTCTGTGACATAAGTTAGACGCGAGTATAATATATACGTTCACCATTGTTAAGCAAAAAAATATTTTATTACGTTCAGTTTTATTAGCGATACTATTTTAAATCGTGCCAATTTTTCTCAATCCGAAATAAATCCATTATCATCGAAATAGCCTCTTCAGTAGGTATCTAAAAATCGCTTTAGAATTCAAGCATCAGTACGGCGTTTTACTTCCACGAATCCGAAACTAGGTCTACCTGCCGCCTGCCTTAGGAGCTGGGCCAAATCGCCTAGATTACTGTTGCATGCCTACGATAACACTAGTGCATGGGATCGAAACAAACATTATTATTAACGGCTTACCCCAGGATCGCACGCTAGGGCCGTCAAAAATGCAAATCATTTAAGCGCACCCATTCTGCGGCGTGAAATACTAGTAATTAATTACTGTGCTATTATGGGCATTCACTAAACCGTAAACACTGTGAAATGAAACCGGGACTTCAGGGAAACAGTGGAGTGTGCTACTAAGGGAATTATAGTCGCTTGTTACATTGTTCTAGCGACGCTTGCGACATTATATTCTCACATGTGGATTGTAGAATGGCATTGTGCATAGGTTGGCTCGTTCTGCCCCATTCAGATGCAGTTAAATCGGGCTTGATTGCATATCCTTCGCTGAAATCGCCACTGCAACGTTTTGCAAGTGCACAAATCAGGAGCGCTTACAGGGTATTTAATCAAAATGCGTATTGTTGTGGGTACCAAGTAATTCATGCTTAGCGGTGACGTTTACTGTTAAATTCATAGTAGATCTTGGCAAATACGTTTCTCAAAGATAGAGATAATGATCGTAAGCGTAGTGAATCCAGGGGCTCAATTCGACCAATTTTTGAGTTATCTTCATGATCTCGCCATCTGTCAATTTTGACGTGACAGACGGCGAGATGTGGTGATGTCCTTAGAAGATCGCAACTTCGCTGACTCGATCGCGTTTGCGTCTCCTTCGTATGTGACTGCATAGATATTAGGCGCATACTTAAGTTGACCGGGTGCAGGAAATTAGGCAACTGACTAATTCGAGTGTTCTTTGAGATATCGCCAAATAGCAATGTCTCAAGGTCAAGTATTCTAACTGTAATTGACACGCGATGTTTGCGGTTCCAGACAACAGCGGACTTAATGCCATATGGCATGAGTTGACCTGATGATGGAGCCGGATATATAATAAAAAAAACCGGTCTAGTGCGAGTCAGACTCGCGCACCGAGGGTTCTGTACAAACACTTTCCATCCTTAAGTGGTTAAGTTAAGTTTGGTATGTATAGCGCCCCATACAAATGAGGTGCAAAGTTAACGCAACCAATCCCGTTAGTTGGATGGGAGCCTTAGTATTTTTTGTTATAGCGGGTTTTTAGTATTTTTTGTTATAGCGGCAATAGAAAAACATCATCTGTGAAAGTTTCAACTGTCTAGCTATCACCGTTCTTGAGATACAGCCTGATGACAGACGGACGGACGAACGGACGGACGGACAGCGAAGTCTCAGTAATAGGGTCCCGTTTTTACCCTTTGGGTACGGAACCCTAAAAATAACGAAAACCTGTCCAGTTTGAGTTCTCTTAAATCGTTGTGATGGGTAGTTGATCAAATGATCAATGTTTTAAGAAAAGTACAGTGAAAAGTGTGTCACATTTTTTCTTTTTTTTGTAGGTGTTACCGTTTGATGTTCGATGGACTTTGACCCTCCAAGCTAGGCAAACATTCTGATGGCGCTCTAAGGTCGTATTCAGGATAGCGTGAAGCGTGAAGACTTGAGAGTTAGATCAAACACTTCATCCGCGGGATACTTAGAGCGCGAACAACGCGCTCAATCTAAAACAGAAAGTAATTCGAATGCGAGATGGTTCCTTTTTCATTTGTTTTTCAAATAAGCTGCTGAGGCAGTTAGTTGGCTGCACTGCCTTATTACTTAAATATATCTATTTTATTTTGTTTAAATATAATATTCTATTGAGTTTCCGCTGTTATTACCGATTTAACTAAAACAATTTGAAACGTGTTATGTAAAATGTGTTTCGACCGCTTCATAGTTTTTGCTGTCACGAGAGTAGACTGAAAAAAGGATATTATTTCTCTATTAAAGCTTAATTTATGCTTATAAAGCTTAACGCTCATTCAATTAGTGATATAGAAAATTCTACTAACTAAAACTGAACTTAACTGCAAAATTTGGAATTCTTAGCTTCAATATTGGCTGATACTGTCACTAGTTTCAAGTAAAGCTGAATATGGAAATTCAGGTCCCAGTTCCACCAAACATAGCTAAGAACCATCTTGATGGACAAGCCTTTCGATTAAAAACCCCATACTCAAATTGTTCGGAAGATACGCTGCCCCAGGCAGACACACACACACATCACATATACACATGTTCAACGTACCTATAAAACCTATTTTTCGTCGGGAATTAATATACTTATGTATAACACTCCTCTTTTTTTGTCGGGCGTTAAAAGTAATAAATAATGATAAGTAGGTATCACAAATTGGTGTAGTGCGACAACAAAAGCACAAAGAGACAAATGCTCAAACTTTTATAATAAGGTGGCACGGCAAACTTGTTGAGTTCCGTGCCTCTTCGACTGAAGCCCACTACGGGAAACTAAAATAGCATGAATTTCATTATAGTTCTAGACATGTTATTCGCGACTTTCCGCATTATGTTTGGAAAGATAAGATCCGGGGAGTTCCAATTGAAGGCGTGTTTCATTTTGATGTTTCGATTTAAACAAATTTCACTGGAGACATGCGGAAATAAGCGTGTAATTTGTTTGTGTGCAGGTCTAAGTTCAACAGTATTAAAAAAATATCGTTTTTCGTTTCTATATATTCATTGAGTTTAGCTAGCAGACGTTACTGCTTTAATAAAAAAATTACGTACTTTCATTTGTCAAATTAATACTAGATTTAAAACGAAATGTAAACTAAAAATAGCGCTACTAGAAAAAGTAATAGTTAGCACTTAAGTAGAATGTAAAATATATTTAGTTCATCTCATCACTTATTACACATCAAGTATTTCGATTAACCTAATAATAAATAATCTTAGGGCGTGGGCTGAAGTATTGTAGACGTAATTTTTTCCAGATATTTAGAAAATAGCCTAACATAATTGCTTTCGTAAAAAATATTTAGCTTTTACATTAAATTATCCACAAATCCAGTTTTATCTTAGCCATAATAATTTGTTATCTTAATAATGTTATACCTAAACAATGCGACATGCGTGTATGTTTGTTACTTGTTCGCCCAGAAAAGGCTTTGCATTTTTTTTTGTTTGGTTAAACAAACAGTCATCACAATTGAGTTAAGTGTGTATAAGTTGGAACAGACTTAGTTTATATTCTTACTTAGGTAACACAAGGACTGATTTTTCCAGAAAAAATGGCGGGCTAGGTTCCCTTAGGGTAGTGTGATTGTAAGTAGATAAAGGAAAAATTGGTATCGAGACCGAATTTTCTAGTACTATACCTAGTTATAAGTCATAACGCTAGTCAGGGGGCCTGTGATGGTTGCTTTTATCATGCGATAAATAAGTGACAAAGCATCCGTCACGTTTTGACAAAATGCGAGTGTGAGTAACAGATGCTTTGTCACTTATTTGTCACTTATTTGTCACGTGATAAACGCAACCACCATAGGACCCCTCAACATCCAATGTTTATAAGATACGTTTCACCCGACGTTCTAGTATAAAATAATAGTAGCGATTTTGTTATAATTATGAACCTCAATCCGAGCCTCATTTCAATTTTATCATGGACTTATGAGGACTGGATTCGTTCCAGCGAAACCATGTAAAGCTGTAGCTGGTAGTATTTCACTTTCCCGAATTTTATTTGTCATATCATAAATGTATCCTTTGCCATAATTTTCATTTGCCATAAACTTTTTATTTCATAAATCATAAACTCTTCGGGATTTCTTTATTCTTTATTCATGGAGAAATCATTAGGTTAGGTTAGGTTTGTTTTATGAAAATCCCGAAAAGTTTCAGCTTACACAGAAAAACAAATTTATGGCAAATGAATATTAGGGCAAGTGATAAATTATGCCATATCAAATTCGGGCAAACGATAGAGAACCGCTGTAAGCTAAAAGCCCTAACTACTTTCCTGCAGTCTTTGCCCAGTCAGTTTTCCGTCACTTTACTCGAAATTTAGAGTATGTGTTTGGACTTTGCGTTTACAACTAGAAAGCTTGAACTAAGCACTGGAATTCTCACAACTATCCTGTCTTAATATTAAAACCAATGAATTTCTTTCAGTGCTGCGTACTGAAACACCGTTTCCTTATATAGTCTGTCCGATTCTAAGATCAAATGAAGTCACTTTGGCACAGGGTACAAACGATCATATATATTTTGGGACAATCTTACACAAATCAACCTAGTCTCAAACTAAGCAAGGCTTGTACTAGACGACGATA
This sequence comes from Apotomis capreana, assembly GCA_947623375.1. Classification (NCBI taxonomy): domain Eukaryota; kingdom Metazoa; phylum Arthropoda; class Insecta; order Lepidoptera; family Tortricidae; genus Apotomis; species Apotomis capreana. Next base: position 5,823,098 of record OX392499.1, read on the forward strand.
TACATAATATACATGACCCAAGAACAAATATTCGAGTTCATCACACAAATATTTGCCCCGGCTGGGATTCAAACCCGGGACCGCCGGCTCAGTAGGCAGGTGTCTGCAAACTGCGCCAACCGCGTCGTCAGAATTACGGGTAGACTATACTTTGTTATTAAAATAAGTTTGTTTTTCTTTTATCTTTTGCCCGCGGCATCGCTCGCGTTGAAATATAATAATATGCACTATCCTAAGCGAACCATGTTTTTTAGAATGAAAAATCTATGAGCTAAGTCTTGGAAGTAAATTTTCACCTTCATCTTATTGTCGTATGGTGTTATTTATGTGACAATACTAACACACTAATATTATAAAGGCGAAAGTTTGTGAGTTTGTTTTTTACTTATTCACGCTCAGACGGCTGGACCAATTTTAATACATTCTGGTATGAAGGTAGCGGACATAGGCTTTTTATGCCGAAAAAATGGTGTGTTCCCGTGGGATGAGCGGGTTACACTGCGGGGCGCTAGTAATTTGATATTTTAGAGCTGATCTTATAATGAAGACGAAAGGTAGCTGAGGGAAACTCCTAAACAAAACTTTTTTCAATCCGTATCTCGAAAAAAAATTGTTTTGACGAAAACTTATTTTAGTCTCATGGTCTCGGTATTTAGTTAAAATAGTTCAATTTTATCTGCAGTGCCAGCGCATGAGAAATGGTGGACAGAAACGCAGTTATTCAAAATAAAACGACGCTCCGAGTGGTTATAACGAACGTTCCGTACTAATTGGTTTCTGAAATCAATTAAACAATTTCATATAGTCGTATTCCTCTACCAAACGTAACAAGAACTAACGTACAATAATTAATGACTGCTATTTGAACGCCGTATCTATGGAAAAAATGAAAAATGGTAGGTAGTGGATGAGGGAAGTTGCAGTAAATTAATTCCACCAAGTAATTGACCGAGCGAGCGAAGCGACTCCGTTTCAGATTGGGCAAAAATTATTTCATACGACCGGAAGTTTAGATGTTCCTGTGTCCATGGGTCGCATATCTTTACCGATTCTTGTGAAATATTGTGAGGCTTCATTTTTTTTTGTCGACTTATTTTTAAAATTTATCTCTAAGGATAAGTAACTATGTTTAGATAATATTATTCTTAACATAAGCACAACTTGGATGAAAGAGCGAATTCCTCCTAATACAAGTTTTTAACTTAAAAGGAGGATTCGACAACTTTGTAAACTCTATTGAAAATAAATAATTTTTGATTTAGATTTTTTTGATTTTTTAAAATGGCGTAATATGGGGGTTGAAAACGTCAAAAACATAATTTCAGCCAATTTGAAAAAAATATCGTGAGGTCTACAGAGCCACTAATAAATAATAATCAAACAGAAATTAAGTATTTTTTTTGTTTTCGGGTAAATTTACGAATAGCCGAATAATAACAATACATTTTACTTCTACAAAAAAGTTGTATAACATTCAATAAAAAACTCAGCACCTCTACCGATTTCATAACACAACTACAATCAAACAATTCCCACTCAAACCTTCAAACATTGATTGTTCCCCGAATCAATGCCGCAGATTTACGTAAGCACATTGCTTGATAGAACGGCAACTCTTAACAGCGGTGAGCTTCCACAAAGGCCCATCACAAATTACAAACTAATCATAGGCCACCAATTGGGTCGCTCGGAAGAGGTTAATTTTCCCAATCTGGCCGGGCAGCGTTAACGCTGTAACTACCGCCCCGCCAATTAGCTTTACTGGCCTGCGGTCCGATAACTAGTGGAGTTATCTATCGGGGTATCGTGGCGGTAAACACGCCGCTAACCGGCTTTTATTGAGACCCGGCTGACTGAGAACTGTCTGAGCTGTGGTATTAGAAAACTGTAATGAAACTGTGCGTAAATATTTCTTTTTATACTCGCGTAGATCTGTCAATTATAATTTGAGAGAAAAAATCATAAATACGCAGTTTTTAAACCTGTACCAAAATTCTATACTCTATTGGTACCCGCTACTGAAGTTTAATATTTCATAAGACAACTCAACTCAAATGAATTTCAAAAAGACAACATCGGCATATATGTGATAAAAACAACACGCTACTGTACCTTGATTGGTAGAGATTACCTACTTGTCAAAAAAAATAACCAATCACGAGGCACCCGCCATGACCATCGCGATCATGTGTTTTTTTAATAGGTCAGTTTGAGTTGAACGAAAAAGGTTACATCAAAAATAAAAATTCATAGTGGGCAATGACGTAAACAATGTTTTTTTTGCGTTTTGCTCGTATAACTAGTATTGTATGTATTTTTTTACTGTGAATCATCATTTCAGACATAGGACGTCCACTGCTAGACACAGGTCTCCTCAATAGACTTCAATATGAGCCGGATAGAAGCGACCCGCATCCAGCGAGTCCCCCCCAAGTAGCACAATTGGGTCTAAATAGCTCGTATATCATATCTAATTAGATGCTTAAGTGAAATTTACCACCATGACTAAGTGCTATATAGGTGGCAAGAACCCTTATGCCACCAGTATAGAACCAAAAGGAGAAAAATTGCAGCCTATTTTTGGTGCTAAATAGAATCCATAAGAGATCTCACAATAACCTTAAGTGGAAATTAGAACTATGGGTGAAAGTTATGCGTCCATAAGAGATCTCACAATAACCTTAAGTGGCAATTAGAACTAAGGGTAAAAGTTATGCGCAGTGAACGAATGAAAACATTTCAGTTCGGTCAATGAGTGATAAATGAGTCGCCAAAATTATCTTTGAGTGGCGAGGCAACTGTCAAATTGAAGTAATACGTGATCTGCCATAGTCATTTTGGATTTATATGTCTGTTTGATGAGTGATTAAAACTTTACGTTATACAAGCATCGAAATAAGCACGAAATTCTTGCGAATTTTTTTTTACTGTGAAACTATAGTATGTTTTCTTTGTAAATTTCGACGCGCCCTTCATTTGATCAGGAATATTAAAAAAGAGAGTGCTAAATTAAATAAGGAATAGATACTGATAAGAAATAAAACTGTTAAAAACCTGACCTAATGATTGTAGGTTACGTACAATGTTAAAGTAACATCGTCACAACTATCAAAAGTCTGTGATTATGCGTCAGTGTGATAAAATTCTGGTTAAAATAATCAATTTTCATAGGCTTCCATTTGTAAACATGGCGAAACAAAAACCGTCCAAGAGCATGTCGGGCCACGCTCAGTGTAGGGTTCCGTAGTTGGCCATCCTTCACAATAGACAATAAAATCGAATTTAAATTACGAGAAAGATTTCAAGCTCTATAAAAGGTCGTAAACGCCAAAGTAACTGTAATTACTTATTACCTTCTAGAAGTTATCAATTATACGCACCAGATTGAGCGAAATGTTTTAATGCAGTATGGCACTTAACTAATATGTGTAACGTTCGAAGTATAAGAACACCGCGGGGCACTTACGTCATTTAAAAGAAAATTATGAATTTTTGCGATAACTCAAAAACGGCTTGACCGATTTTATTCAATATAGTTTTCATTGAAAGTACTAATAGGGCCTTATTTTCATTAATTTTTTCCATAATTTTTTGACCCGTGGTTGAGAAGTTAGAGGGGGGGGACACTATTTTTTGGATTTACCGAGCGAATATTTACAAAACTGCTGACTTTATCAAAAAATGATCTTTGAAGGCCCCTATTGTTTTTAAAAGACCTATTCAACGACACCCCACACGCTAGTGTTAGAACGAAAAAAAAAATCACCCCCACTTTAGGTGTATGGGAGGTACCCGAAAAAAAGTTATTTTTTTAGTTTTTATTTTACCGTTATGTCGGCGTGATACATACACATACCAAACTTCAGCTTTCTAGCACTTATGATCACGGAGCTAAGCCGCGGACGGACAGACGGACAGACGGACATGGCGAAACTATAAGGGTTCCTAGTTGACTACGGAACCCTAAAAAAGATCCTACAGTGTTTATTTTCACTTATTTGTTCCTTATTTGGAACTATCAAGTCTAATAATCACTTATTTGTATCTTGCGAGTGGCAAAGCAGTGAATGATATTACCAATAGTAATTATTTGCTCTTTTGTAGACTATTAAACAAGCAAGACTATTAAATATATTTTGACAAGGCGCAAATAGGAACAATACTAGAACTTTTAGTTCGTTAGTGGTTCGAAATAAGTGAAAATAACTACTTTTGGTTCCAAGAACCTCCTACTGACACCTATTTATGCGTTGGAGTGGCAATAAGGTACTTCTTAGGCCTTAAAGTTGCAATATTTTTTGGTTTCAAAAGAGCTGTAAAATTATCCCTTTAGCCACTATTGGTGATATAATTCGCTATTGTACTAGTCATTTGGAACTTTTAGTTCCAAATAAGGGTATGTTCCCACTTATATGTAAAAGTTGCTTATAAGTGATTTTAAGGCCTTATATAGCACTATTGCTTCTTATTGAGTGACAATTTGAACCTGCATGCAACTTTAAGTAGCAAAATCGACTTTATCCCACCATAAGTAATAAAGTAGAAACAAAAAACGTTCCTATGCAACTACAAGTGATAGGATGAACTCATATACAGTTTTGAGTGGTGTTTAAAGCTATAAGTTGTATCAAACACTGTTAAACCACTCATTTAGAACTTAAAGCTATAAGATAAGCTGCAAAATTCACTAATGTGCTGCTTGGGCCGTAACTCTAACCAGGTCGTCCGACCATCTTGCGGATGGCCGTCCTACACTGCGCTTGCCGGTACGTGTTCTCTACTTGAAAACCCTCTGCCCCAATAGCCATCGGTTCTTCGAGCTATGTGCCACGCCCACTGCCACTTCATTTTGCTTACTTGGTTTGTTATGACGTTTGGTTCGTCTTAGAATTTCCTCATTTATAATAAACAAACAAAGACAAATCAACAAGTAAACTTTACAGGCATACTCTTGTTAATGATCAGAAATAAAAATGTGACCTGTTATTTTGTCTAAAAATTTGGAAGAGCTTTACTTCAGTTCCTGATTAATATGATTAAAACAAAAGATTTACGAGATCCCGGCTCAACACTGAAACGCCAGATCTGATCACAATAAATTAATCAGAGCTAAGTAGTTCTTAGCGTTTATTATTTTAATCTCTTCCGAAGTTTAAAGGTTTAATCCCGCTCTTAACTGGGAGCAAGTTTAAGAAACAAAATTAAGTTTTGGTATCTCACCAGAGAAGTGGGATCACAATTAATCTTCATACTTTAGAGTCGGCGTGGTGTTGTATTTAAATCGCCTTATTTGTAGCGCAACCGGAACAATTTATAGGCCCTAAGGATTTGCATATTTTTCTGTTTTGACAGCTTGATTGATGTCCATTTAAAAACGGCAAAGGTAGCCATTGGATTGTACTTTATTTTTCCTGAGGGAAACTTATTTCTTAAATGACAGTGACAGTGAAACGACGATAGCAACGAACGGTATTACTTAATTATAACAAAAAGAATCGGGAGTTTGTAAAAATGGCAGGAAACAAAAAAAAACGAAAATCTTATAGCAAGTACTGCGTGTTCACCGTGACGCAGATATACGTTTGTAATTAATATAATTTCTACCCTTTTTCTGCTTTTATATTCCTATAATTCACCAGACAGCGTCATTTGACGTGAAACGTCAGAACAACATAAGCACACGGGCTGTATAAGCACATCCCTTATACAGCTGTATAAGTACTATATCAGCTCTTATCCAGCATGCAGCATACGTAGGTAGTTATAACATTATGACGTGGCCTCTCAACCAACTCTGTTTTGATCTAAAAATATGTATATATTTTTAACTCCCTTCAGACATAAATTGCTATGCCGTCACGATGCTTCACGCCTCTTGTAGTACGGTTCGTAGATTCCCACGTCACGGGACGCCACAATACACGTCGTCGCAACGTCGCACATCACGGTGACATAACGTAAAATTGTGTTCCCTTATATGGACGTCGTCAGCAAGTTGAAGAAGCGCATATACGTTCAAACACTATCAAAGCTTGTCATTGCCGCGACAGGCCCAAATAACTAATAATTTGGGCCTGTCGCGCTACGACAAGCAATTTACAAAGTTTCCGAGTCAATATCCGAGCGTGATTCTCGAGTGATATCAGTGTATTAGATTTTTTGGAGTACCGCCCCGTAATCTGATTTATGTGTAATTTACCAGTTTCGAATGCTACAGCGATAAAAATAAATTAATTTCCTCCCACAATTTCCTCGGCCGAGCATTGACTACACTGGGCTTTTCAACACATTTATTTTTTCCCGTTTAAAAGGAAATGACGGGATCCCTGTGGCGTATCTGCTTTTTTTTTACTTTTTTCTTAGGTACTTGCTTATTCATTTGGATGATAACATCGAAAAGGTAACGTAGCGGTTTGTCGATATGGTAATTGATTTGTTTATTTTACATTTCATTTACATATTTAGATGTAGATAGTATCTTGACAAATCCCTTAAGGAGACATTCTTATATTTTAACCACATTCAACTGAATTATGACTTATAAATATCCATAGAGGTGCAATCAATTGTTATCACATTTTATTTTCGAAAAATTAAATTTACCTATGGTAAATTAATCGAAGGATTAAGTAAATTTTCAATTGAATTCTGTCCATTTATATCTACCTATAGAAAAGCAAAAAAATATGTGCATTATCTGTTGGTACAATGAGTTGCATAATTGCATGGCCAGCAAAACTTGGTAATTCCTAATGATGCAATTCAAACTACAAATTTTATTTTCCCAACACTTAATGTGTTATTGATTTTTAAATGCCCATGCCATTTTGATATTAGAGTTTTTCATTCTATCTAGTCTGAACCAAATTAACTATACTTTAATGCGTTTAGCAAAATCGCATTTCTAATAAAAAATAACGGACAACTTCACACAAGTCGATCTAGTCTCACAGTAAGTAGTAGGCTTGTATTATGTGCACTAGACAACGATAAAATATACTTATACAGATAATATATACTTAAACATGGAGCAAATCATACAAATATTTGCCCTTGCCGGAATTCGATCCCAGGACTGTCGGTTCAGTAAGCAGCTGCACTAACGAAGGGTCTCGATCGAGATTGATTAAAATAATTTTTATCTTCAATTTAGGCTGTCCTGTATGTACAATGCAGGCGTGCGCACTCCACCGCCACTATATAGCAGACTACCCACATCTAGCGCTGCACATACACTATTACTACCTAAGCTAACCGCGCCTTCAACACACTTAATCAACCCACCACAATCTGACAAAGTTAGTTGTTGATGGTCGATGTATCTGAGCTCACAGTTAAAGATACAAATGATTTACTGCTACAACCCGTAGGTTCGAGTCCCCGCAATAAAGTCACACGCATAATACCTCAATGCACGCAGCACATAAGTACATTGTTTAAGTTTTTCCCCGAAACGACATAAACTCGACGCAAATCCGGGCGAGGGCTCGAGCGCGTCGTCTCTGGAATTTTCCAACTCAACGAAAGCAAGAAGCGACAATCTCGTCGACCTACGTCTTATTTTCCAGGAGAGCCGACCCGTTACAACGACAGAGATTTACATTTGAAATAGGCTGAGACACTCTTTTATTTGGCTCCGTTTTATTTTTTCCCTCCGCTCCCATTGCTGCAACTAGGTATATTCGAGTTTCTTACTCTTTGTTTTACATAAAAAAGCATCGAAATTTACGTTTCAACTCGTTGGTTCGTAGCGGTGGAAATAGAGCTCCGTTCAAGATAGGTTATCTATTTTAATTTAGAGCATGATGGAATTCCGATTAGCAGCGTCGACTCCTTGAGAAGTTTTCAGACGCAAATTACATTGGCAAAGTCTATTTTACGTCCAGGCTTATTATTATAATGTAATTATAAAAACGGCTTAAACTAACGTAAAAAACTCAGAAACGGCCCGACATTTTTCGAATTCATATGGAGCTCTTCATCAGGGGCAGCTGTCCTTGCTTCGCGACTCGCAGCCAACTGCACTGGTTATATTTACGTGAGTTTAAACCGTTTTCATAATTATTAAAGATGTCTCACTATACTTTTAAAAATATTATTATTTGTACTCGCTTTTGACGTGTAAATTTACGATGTGAGTTTTTCGCCTGTACAATCCATCAACGATGCAAAATTTCCTTTCACGATCAAGCAACATATATCTTTTATTATGTAACATAATTGATGAGCGGACCCCGCTCCCACGTTAATATGTAAAATACCATATTTCTTGTACCTTAAGCTGACATAAAATGTTTCGATGTTTATACCCACCGATAAAATTGAGTCGCGCTCAGCCCAATATATTGTCCTGAGTCTGATCCATCTCATTCTTACTCGGGGCTCAAACGGGCCCCGTAAGTCACGCTAGAGCCCTTCCATACACGCGTTCGATGAAAACCCGCCGCCATTAAATCTATTAAAAGTTTCGACGGCGCTGAACAATATGTCTACGTTAGAACACAACCGCCCCAAATCTAATTAGCAATTCCTTTTCCGAATGCAGCCTTTGTTCGTGTAGGGTGACAACGACTCGGTCCAAAACAATTAACGCATTCGTTCTCCAAATTAAATTATACTACGGCAGAGTTTCCCACGAGGATCTTTTAATGTCCCACTCATAAGATCGGAAGGCATAAATTAACTGAGCTATTTGTTATGCTGGGCCACGCGCGTTTAATAATTTAAGCAACGTCACTCTCCCACGGGCCGCGCTATAGATGTAAGGGATACATGCTTGCTTATATTATGTTTTTAAGATTCAGTTCGTGAACGTGTATGTATTGTATTCCTTGATGGAAACAGTACGAATCATAATTCTTATAGAGGAAGCTGGAATTGATGTCTACGTTACTTTAACAATGTAGTTCATATTATCAATCCACCTTTAAGTGCTTAAATAGATATTTTTTGATATTCTCGATTATATAATTTTTTATCTTTAACGAATAATAGGTCTAGCTTATAAAATTAGAAACAAAATACATTACATTGCCCGTTCTAAAGCGTCGTTTGTCCCTAAAGATAGTTAAATGAATAAGACCAAAGCGGCTACAAACTGTATCGATAAAACTATCGATGAACGTTAGTCTACTTGCTCTTAATCAGTTTTGACATCGGCAACTTGCTACGGGGAACTTTCGAGCGAAACACAATCGAAAAACTTTGCGCCCTCAAGCGATCATAGCCGCTTTCGGCCTTCTTACAGTGCGATGAAAATAAAAAGGTCATAAGAACGTATGAAACTTGGACAGTGTTACTATCTTTTTTATTTTCATGAGATGGCAGCCTAGTCTTATTCGTAGAAGGGGTTTAAACAACGGTATACACTTATGTTGAATTTATTATTGGATACGTAAAATTAATACAAACCTACTTCTTAAGAACAAACTTTCCCATCTCCTATAAATAATGAAAGATTTGCCCTCTAGTCAGTATGGATTGATTATTCGATATAAAGATACCAAATAAGATCCTAATATTGTCCAAGTACTTGTTGTCAAGTAGAGTGTGGTAGAGTGTCCAAAAAGTACTTAACTGTATCTAATAAAAATCCTTGCAAATACTCTACTCAAAGATTCAGGCATTTTGAATACTTATCTAAATAAAAACAACAAAGACTAATCAAAGCCTCAAATCACACTTAAAAAGACCTAAAAACACACTAAACATAAAGACCGCATTTAAAACACATAAGTTGCGCTGTTTCGCCGGAGAATTTTACGCCTTCTAAAATTAGGGCTTTAATCGACTTGCCGCAGACGTTGCGTTTATGAGTTCGTGACGCGAGTGACGCCACAACACGTCACTTAATTACGAGTGTACTGGCTAGAGCCCGGCCAAATATTCGGTTTTGGTTTCGGCGGAAATTGCGTTCCGGTTTAATTTCGGTTTGGTGGCACACGTGCCGAAAACAACAACACGTTGTAGTCAGAATTTGTTCTACCTTCAGCGTATTAGCATACTACAAGTTATTACGGTTCAGCTATGTGAAAAGGTAAAAAGTAATACTTTATGACCTGTGATAGCTGCCGGTGTATCAAACATATTTGATATCCCTTTACCCCGACATTAGGAGCGTTGTCTCAGTTCCGATACAAATTTTGACGCCGGTAATGTGGGGTCTGCCTAAAACGGTCATCCTCAATCGTGCAAATATTACGTTTGTGGCCGTCAGCTGTACTCTAGTACAGTTTTATTACTTGAATAAGAAGCCGACATTATTCCGGTTTCGGCCTTACAACAGCTGTGTTCTTCAACATTGAGTTACTCGAATAAAAAAACAAACTGAATCTGGTTTCGGCCTTAAAACGAGTTTAAGTCAAACTCTAAATATCCTCAGTCGCGCAAATATTACGTTCGCGTCCGTCGCAAGTACGGCTGTCGTACTGTTTAGTTACGACAAAAAGCAAAGTTTCACTCTTGCTTTAAACGTATTAAATTCAGTAGGATATGAGATCTAGGGAGCAATAATACATTTTCAAACAGAACTTCTATTTAATACGTAAACTTATGTTTTGTGACTTCAAGCGCTCAGTCACATGCCTGTCTCAAATGTAGGTAACAAAGATATTTTGTAACATAGCTGGAATTACTAATAGTCTCTTGAACTGGGTCAAATCAAGTTTCCATTTGGCAAAATTTAATTCCAATCCTTCACAAAGTGTAGGTGTATTAAAGGGCAACAGCTAAGCCGAGATTGTTTTCAGTATCTTACAGGACCAAATCAGACGTTGTAAAGTTCCATGACGAAAGCTTTTGGCCAGTACTTCAGTTCTACATAAAACACAAAACTGTAAAGGCCTTATCACATATAATATGGTAAACTCGCTGCGTGATCGTCTTCATACAAAATTCGCTCGCAAATCGCGAGTGTAATAAGGCCCTAACATATTCACGTGAACATACACATACACAGATGTTAAAAATTATGAGCTATCATTAAAACCACTAATACAAAAAGAAACAATTAATGACTCATCAATAAAGTAAAGCAATATTTCAAAAACAACGTCACAAACTTTGTTATTAATTTAATTTCACAACAAAAAGAGCGCCGGCGGAAAACAAAAACAAAAGAATGATGTATTAGCATTATCGTTAGTTCGCGAAAACTTTAAGAAAGTAACACAATGGAACTTGCTGGATAAATGAAACTGCCTTGGGCTGCAGCGAGAATTAAGTTACAGCAGACATGATTAATTGCGGAGTATGCAAACAGCGCGGAACAGGGTTCTAGACAGTTTTATTTAATCGTATGGCATACACAGTGATAAAAACGGCTCGAATACTTTAACATAATAGTAGTTTATGCATTTCTTATATTGTAAGACTATGTACTATATCCATATTCGTCATCATTACCATAGATTTTCTTTTATGTAGATATGAAGTACCATTCGGTACCACCAGACAGTCCCGCGAAGCTGAGGAATGAATGAAGTATGAGGTGAACCTCGCGCCGCGGCAAGCGTGCTCACCTTTAAGAGGCCTTATTCCTTTTAATAATTTATTTCTCTCATATTATGACATATTCATAATTTCAGGTAGAAATATAATACAGCTATTTCATGCTTTCATTGCGTGCAGTCGAAAATAAGTTTATAAAACTAATTTCCTTCGTGAATTTTGTCAATTTTGAGTAGTTTTTGAAACAAAAATTATCAATGAAAAATTCAAACTGTAGGTTTCAAATATATACCAATAAATCCCAATAGCCTCGTTCTAGGTACTAACATCAAAAATATGTTAAGAAACATGTTTGATCATAGAGAAAAACGTCTAAAACAATCAGCATTTTAAAAGGAATAAGGCCTCTTAACTATAGTATCATATTTGATACTGCTAAGGTGAGCACGGCACGCGTTATGAAATTACTTCTCTGATTTTGGTCGCTGCCTCTGCCTAGTGATGTAGGCCTTTACCTATAGTATCTAAAATTATTATAGTAATAATTTAATAATACGGGTGTAGTATTTTATAAAATTGTTGCATAATGAAGGTTCTTAAAATCGAGTAGTAGCCTTTCGGCCGTGGCCCCACAAACAGTTATGTAGAAATTTTACGCAGTTCAAAAATCATTTACATATACTTTGTGTTTATCGGATGCTTGAAAACCCAAAAAACTGACTTTAGTTCTCCTGTTTACGCGCCGCGTGTCCAACTTCGAGCGTTGATTGAATTTCGCTATCGCTGCATGCAAATTAGGCGCCAGCTCGCACGCCCTAAGGTTTAGTTACTCGATTTCAAATTTAATGTAACGTGAACATTCAAGACAGAAGGTTCTTCCTTTTGATTTTCTTAAAGCCGCCTGAATTCTATATTTTATTGGTTGTATGTGCAAAAGATGATGAATTGGGTCGTGGGGCATAATAACACGGTCTACCAACGCATGTGCACCGCAACCATCGGTTAAGAACGTGCGCCGAATATAAGCGGAAATCGGAGCTCTGTAGGCTTTTAGCGCAGTTCACTACGCATAATAAGCGCATAAGTGGTTGGCTGGTAGAGAATGTCTAAAGGCATTAAGTCCGCCATTTGTACTTTTTTTGTATTGTGCAATAAAGTTTAAATAAATAAGCCCACCATGATTAAATGAGCCTTTAATGAAGAATTATGACCAAGTTACATGCGGTTATTTCAAATAATACAAGGAACCCCAAAAAAATTACTTCGGACTTTAAGGCCTCTTGAAGTTTCCCTGTTTACGCGCCGCCTGTCCAACTTCGAGCGTTGATTGAATTTCGCTATCGCTGCATGCAAATTAGGCGCCGGCTCGCACTTGCCACTCGCTAACTTTACCCTGAGGTTTAGTAACTCGCTTTTAAATTTAATGTAACGTGAACATTTAAGACGAAAAGTTCTTCCTTTTAATCTTTGAAAGCTGCCTGAATTCTATATTTTATTGGTTGTAAGTGCAAGAGATGATGTGATTGGTCGTAAGGTGTGATAACGCGGTACACCTATGCTTGTGCACCGCAAACACCAGCAAAGAACGTGCGCCGAACGAATATAAGCGGAAATCGGAGCTGTGTAGGATTTTAGCGTGGCTCACTGCGCATAATAAGCCCACCATTGAATGAAGAAATATGACCGAGTCAATGCGAGTATTTCAAGTAATACAAGGAACCCCAAAAAAATTTGTTCAGGCTTTAAGGCCTCTTAAAGTTTTCCTGTTTACGCGCCGCGTGTCCAACTTCGAGCGTTGATTGAATTTCGCTATCGCTGCATGCAAATTAGGCGCCGGCTCGCACTTGCCACTCGCTAACTTTGCCCTGAGGTTTAGTTACTCGCTTTTAAATTTAATGTAACGTGAACATTCAAGACAGAAGGTTCTTCCTTTTGATCTTAAAGCCGCCGGAATTCCATATTTATTGGTTGCCTGTGCAAAGATGATGCAATGGGCCGTAGGGCGTGACAACGTGGTCCACCAACGCATGCGCGCCGCAACCACCGACTAAGAACGTGCGCCGAATATAAGCGGAAATCGGAGCTGTGTGGGCTTTTAGCGCTGCTCGCTGCGTATGGTAAGCCCACCATGATTAAATGAACCTTTAATGAAGAATTATGACCAAGTTACATGCGATTATTTCAAATAATACAAGGAACCCCAAAAAAATTACTTCAGACTTTAAGGCCTCTTGAAGTTTCCCTGTTTACGCGCCGCGTGTCCAACTTCGAGCGTTGATTGAACTTCGCTATATATCGCTGCATGCAAATTAGGCGCCGGCTGGCACTTGCCACGCCCTAACTTTGCCATAAGGTTTTTAGTTACTCGGTTTTCAAGTTAATGGAACGTGATACGTGCTCGTTTGAATTTCATCGTGAGCATTCTCATTTCATTGCGTAATGAGTAGATATAAATGGAAAAGTTTGTGTGTTTGGATATTATAATGCTTTACGATTTCAATACAATATGCAGAATAAATATAAATATATAGGACCTTTATTTATTTATTTATTTAAACTTTATTGCACTAAAGAAAAACTTTACGTACAAAAGGCGACCTTTGTACTTATCTAACTGGAATGTGTACATAATACACTCATATCTAACACGTAGGTAGTATAAATGTATCCATAGGATATATGTTACCTATCTAACCAAAGTATGGGTGATTCTACGAGCGTTCTAACCGCGCGGTTATAGCGTCATTCTTTTTTCACGATTATAACTGCAACGGAAGAGCCAGTCGTTTTAATTATAACTAGAATCGCACTCGGGAGCGACTCGGGATACATGAATAATCGACTTACAACATTTAAGAGGCCTTATTTCTTTAAAAAAAAATTTTTTTCATATTATGACAAAATATATTGATGATTTCAACCTACTTTTTGAAGTGAATAATACCTTTCCCTGAGTTTTAGGTATAGCTATTTTAGGCTATTATTACGTCCAGTCGAAAATAAGTTGAAAATCTTCGTGAATTTCGACAATTTCGCGTAGTTTTTGAAACAAAAATTATCAATGTCAAATTCAAACTGTAGGTTTTAAATATATCTATAGCAATAAATCCCAATAGCCCTGTTCTAGGTAGTAACATCAATAATATGTTAAGAAACATGTTTGATCATAGAGAAAAACGTCTAAAACAATCAGCATTTTAAAAGGAACAACTCTTAACAATATTTGCAGAAATGGGAATGATGAAAAAGACGCCTTACAAACGCTGAATATTCACCCGTTTATATACTACTTTTACAATGAAACCTAGTAAAGCTACTTAAATATTAAATGCCCAAAATAGACATCTACAATGACTTGCACAACTATATTATTTTCTGTTAGTGAACACCATTTCAAAACACACACACACACGATAACCCCTCAAACGGCACAACAGAAAAATAGAGAGCGTGATACAGAACTATGTTAACATAAGCACTCCGTCAGTCCCTTAAGGAAGGATACCCAGTCGCGACCGAAGGGGCTATGTCTCAATTGTGTTCCAGAGGAAGTTACAACGAGGGTCTGCGGGTTTTTACGGCCTTTATTATTGAGCTATAAACCATAAAAGCGGGCCGCTTTATAAACGCTAAAACAAAACACAAGCGACCGCATATTTCTCCTTTATACACTCCAAGCAATATTACGCTGCACAATCAGAGTTATTTACGGCTGTAGTAACACTGATTCTGAGTCGCGTAGCGAATGGCAGGAACACAGGGCGCATAAAGCGGATTTTGATAAAATCATTTCGTTTATATAATGAAATTTAACTGAGATTGTATAATGAAACTTTTGTTTGCGTAAGACTCGAAAGACAGGAGCAAAATGACCTCCGTATCGTAATCGGAAAAACGGTACCCTATAGGTAAGCAATATTGGTAATGCAGCTAATGTTTTATCAAAAATTTACAAAATGAGCCCAGTTCTGTTGTGTTGTATTGGGTATTGATTTAGACATAGATATTGTAGTGTCTCATACCCATATACAATATAAACATCCAAATTAGAAAAAAGGAATTTGCTTATCAAAATCTTATTTTATTTTGTGTACAATAAAGCGAAGTTTAGTATCATTAATACATAACTTTTATTCCAAATCCCGGCCAGCGATTTAATACATCACGTTTACAAGGGATGCAATTCAATTTCGTTAGTTTTTACTAGACTACGACGAATCAAAAAGGATGGTTATGATTTTGACCGGTGTGTATGGTTAAGTATGTATGCATGTTCATCTGTCTCCTACTACTAAACTACTACTATCTATCGATCAGCCACAGACATACTGCTGAACATATAGGCCTCCCCCATATCTAGCGACAAAGTGCAAAAGTGCTCCACCTCTCTCCCCGCTAACTTCACGTGGTCATCCGTCCATCTAGTCGGGGACGCTGCGCTTTCCTATACGTGGTCACCACTCTTGAACTTTGTGCCCTAATGCCCATCCATTCTCCGGGCTACATGGCCACTTAAACCGTGCATCTTGGTTCATCTGCGGATATCCTCATTTCTGATTCTATCACGCAAAGAAACTCCGAGCATAGTCCTTTCCATTGCACGTTGCGTGACTCTTAGCCCCCTTAGGAGTCCCATTGTGAAAGATGATGTGTCAGTTCCGTAAGTCATCACTGGCAACACGCACTGTTTGTGTGTTTGCACTAAACTACTTACTTATCATAATTCTATTAGTAATTAAATGCATTAAAATGATGTTATAAACGCTTAGGGATTTCTAACAGTTTCCACCTCGAAACTTCCAGTTTTATCGAGTATTTAACCACCGCAGATTCAACTTGTGCGGCTCGAGTTAAACATAGTGTTGCAAATATCTAGAATAGACTTCATTAATTGTTTAAACCTTCATATAGTAAAAGCTATCATATAACTTGATTCCACACGCTTAGCTAACAGACTGATATAGCGTATAAAAATTCCCATTGGGAGACTCGAAAACCGAATTGTCCCAAAGTGTTAATCAATCGATTTGTAAATGCGTGATTTTTCCATTTCGCAACTTTATTCATAAATGTAAATGTAAAAGTGTGAAAGTTCTCCCATAACTCTTGAGGGTTTAGCCTGCTGGTAGAAATCTTTATTTTAGACGCCAAGCAATAAACCGATATTAATAACAGACGTGGTTTTCTGTTTAAACGGTTACTTCAAATAGAACACGTCGCTAAAGTGGACATAAGTAATGGTTATCTCTCAAATAAGAATCATTGGTCATCTGGATTTTAGTTCGAGGTTTTGCCTCTAACGAACGAGCTTGACTCGAAAAAGATAAAGATAAGCCGAAATAAAACAATAACGAATGTCAAGGAAAAATAATAAAGGTACTTAATTTTGATCTTTTTGTTGGCATAACATTTATCGAGACAAAATTGACACAAAGGTCCGTCACAAAGGAACATCAAATACGCCCGTTCCGGCTTAGACTCCGAAAAAACCAGCACCTCTGTCTTTGTATATTCCAGGAAAATATACTTATTGTTTAGTACATTTTTATAGAGGCCGTGAAGTGAGCAAAAGATGGACGAGTCAGTTCAAGGGTAGCGCTGGTGAGGAATATTTTATGTATAAAAGCCTTTGTCCACTTGTCTTTATTTTACATAGTTTATGACGGATTGAAATTAAATTTGAAGTGCGATTTAGATGCCTGTCTTATTCCAAATGGCTTGTGAGCCGCAGAGTGCACAATTTTAAGGTGAAGCGGTGATAGCTAAACGACTTGGATTATTTTCTGAACGATTTAAAATCGCAGCTCAAAATCGAAATCAGTGGTAAAAGAGCAAATTAGGAGGGACGCCTTTCAAAGCAAAGGGATACAAAAACGGATGAAAATATTTTTAAACAAAACAATTGTAACAATTTTTCTTTTGGTGCTCCACAAATTTAGACGACGAAGCTATTGCCCTACTTCATTCCCCACAAAACACACCATCAGATTAAAATTTATCGGTCTGATAACACCGTCGATAACGTCCCTTGTCCCTATCTATGATTTACAATCTAAGGCCGGCCGCAGGAAACGATTCGATGGAGTGGCTCCGTCGGACTCCAAACTTTGTTCGAATTTTAGACTGTCAACAAACTAATACAACGGCTGGCCAGAGTGGTGCTTAACCAGCTTTATTTGCATTATAATATGGAAATAACTGGGTTGCCAGTGGAAAAATTCCGTCGACTAATTAAAATGCACAATGTTTGTTCAGAACTAGGTAAAGTGGGTAGAATAAAATTGTGTTTTAGTTGGATTGTAAGACAACTAGCCGTGGTTAAACGGTTTAAAGATGGAATAATAATGGATGGAAGGAGGGTAATTGAATTGGACAATATAAAAAATGGAACGTAACTAGTTGGTGTAATAAAATGGCTGGGTCTGGCGCGAGTGGTTGCAGTTCCATGAAATATATTATTATGTCTCGCCCGTAGAAGTACAGTGAAGTAGAAATTCTTTGATAATGGTAATTAGAAAAGAATTTCTAGTTCACTGTTTAACAATACAGTACTCGTATATTAATCCGATGACAATCCTCTTTCTATTAATACTCATTATAAATCCTCCTAATAATTATAAATGCTAGTTTAATTTACTTAACATTGAACATGCAGTGCTGAAAACGTCACGGGATGCTAAATCAGCATTTTTGAAAATGTATTAAATGTCGAAAATTTAATATACATGTAACTACGTACGTACACAAATACACATGTTAAACTTGGATGGATAGTAATTGAAAATCTCTATTTTAGAAATGTTGTCGATTTTATGTTAATACGGATATTATAGCAGATACAAGCTCTCAATGTGAGTGCTAAATTAAATTTCTCTCTACCCATTTATTATTTTTGTCTGAATAAATGCACAACTGAGCTTTTGGATACAAATATATCTGAAAGCTGCTTTATTTTTTGAACTATATTACACATCAAAAGGTATTAATTAAGTTTTAAAATGTGTAAATAAATGATTATTACTTTTTACTAAAAATGTTATCAAATATCAAAAATTGGAGGTACGTATACGTATATTACAAATATCTGTGGTGAAATTATATGAATGCCTAGTGTGGCGTAAAACTTAAAGGCAGCGTTGTGCAACATTTTGGCTAAAATAATTGTAAAAAAAAACAATTATAAATTACCTTTTACTTTCCAAAAAACACAATTATTACCAACCACAAAGACGAAAACACGGTATGATTACAACATAACGTTAAATAAATAAATTCATCCATCATCCTCCTAGCCTTCGTCCCATTTTTTGAGAATGAATTCTCAATCGGGGTCGGCTACCTAAATCCCAAGATGTGGCGTAAGCACTAGTTTTTACGAAAGCGACTGCCATCTGACCTTCCAACCCAGAGGGGAAACTAGGCCGTTAAATAAATAAATAAATATCAGACGACCTCACACAAATCGATATAGTCCCAAATTAAGCTCAAGAAGGCTTGTGTTATGGGTACTAGATAAGACGACGATATATACTTACTTATATCTATACTATTATAAATCCTAAATTTGTATTGAAAATTAATTTTCTATATGACCTCCTTCATGCCAACAGACAATGGCGGGAGACAATGGACTGTCGACAATCAAAGATGATCCTAGGAGGCATAAACAGAGGAAGGACCAGGTATCTCCTGGAACTAGGTAAGAAAAATCTCAGATTATTAACAGGCATAATCACGGGACACAATAGCCTTAACAGGCACCTCAACACCATAGGTGTAGTAAGTAATCCGTACTGTTCGCACTGTGGACAAGAGGAGACAAGTAAGCACGTCATAGCGGAGTGTGGCATGTACGCAGCAGCACGCTATAGCATCTTTAGAAAAGACAAACTAGAAGAAGAAGAGCTGAGGGACATTAATCTCAAAGATGTCCTTTCCTTCTGCAGGAGAACGCGGAGATTTGAGGACGAAGGCTGTATGGGAGCGCCGCCGGGACAGTAACCGTTGGCTCCAATTGGGAATGGGGCTGAATGAACGCATCCACGCGATCGACAGTCCGCCTGTCTCCGGCCGGGCGTCCCTACACCGAATCATCAATCATCATCATCATGACCTCCTTCATGATTTCAGGAAAAATCTCGATAGCGTGATGCAGGATCGTCATTTGTTTCATATGGGCGCGCGGCGCCATGCAAGCCTGACGCCATCTTTTTTCATAATAGATAAATATATACTTAAATACATAAAGCAACCATGACCCAAATTACCGCTGTTGTTTATAAAGGTAAATTTAATTATGGAGCACCCTCATTATACTAGCTATCCGGTGCATCGTAAATCATCCTTTCTCACCAGCACTTTGTCACCACAATTTTTAGGGTTACGTAGTCCTAACAAGGAACTCTTAGTCTATTTATCTATCAGCCACAGACGTGCACTGCTGAATATTGGCCTCCCCCATGACTCGCCACAATAGGTGATCCCGTGCAGACCGCACCCATTGATTCCTCGCTACCCTCATGAGGTCATCCGTCCATCTTGTCGGGGGCCGACCCACGCTGAGCTTTCTGCCTGTCCACAAAAGCGGAGCGGAGCGGAGATAGGCAAAATAGATCAATCACATTCCTCAGATTTCATTTAAACATGGGTGTAGACTGTAGACTGATTTTGAATTGTACAACACACTGTAGTTATATGAATAAAATTAGCTCAATCCATCCATACTAATATTATAAATGCGAAAGTGTGTCTGTCTGTCTGTCTGTCTGTCTGTCTGTCTGTTACCTCTTCACGCTTAAACCGCTGAACCGATTAAGATGAAATTTGGTATATAGATAGTTTCAGTCCCGGGGAAGGACATAGGATACTTTTCATCCCGAATAAATTTAGTGTTCCCGTGGGATGAGCGGGTAACACCGCGGGGCACAGCTAGTATGTCATAAAACAAGGAAAAAAAAATAAAGAAATATTGTGGAATATGTGACCTCAAAGGATTTTTATGTATCCAAAATATTTTTTTTTTTTTTAGAATCCTCATAATTTAACAATACAATGTATGACTTTTCAATGAAATTAAACGCACTTTTTCACTGTAAATATGAAAATGACTTATTGTTTCAATACAAGTATTGGTACACAAATGACGTCACATGTATGGAGCGTTTTTAGCACTCCGTAGGAATGTTGGACTATGACGGTCATTTCTGACTTATAGTGTCATATAATTATTTGATCCCAATAAAAATAGAATTGATTGTCATTCTCAGAAAAAAATGCTTATTTTCTCCACTTCACTACTGGTGATAGGCAGCCTTTTTTGCAGCTTTATTGTTTTGCCATGTCCGTATTTCCGTTAAACTGATAAAATAACATCTAGAAAAAAAAAAACATTTTTTGATGTAGGTATATCTTCCCTATAGACTGGTTCCCAATATAGTTCAACGCCGCGGAAAACTAAGGAGATGGTGGTACAACATAGACGCACTCAAATCTAGGCAGGATCGTGTGGAAATAAGAGAGGGAGGCGTTTGCAACAGTGGGACAGGGCCGGCTGATAATACTCTCTTCTGCGGATTGAGGATGTTTTCATTGTCTACTATTCTGCGCTTTTTGGTTAGCGTTCCGTTTAAATTGTTTTATTTAAATGTGTGACAGTCGCGGAAACCGAAGAAAATATTAGTGGTTTCAATGAAACTTTACACCTCATTGTTCACCAGTTCTTCATTTTATAATCCTGGAACGAGACCACAATAATTTTAACTTGTTTGTTCTACGAACTCGTAATTAAATTAAATAATGTTCATTTCGGAATTCAATTTAATTCAATTAATGTACCTATGCAACTGTGAATAATAAAGCCTTAAACCACAGGTATGATCTTCTTATGTAACGAGCCGAAGGCGAGTTTCACAAAATCACACTCGTATTTTACTATTATATCGATAGGCGTCTGTGCTTTACAACAACTTTTATACGAGTGAATAATTACTGGTTTATCTCCGACGGGAGGGACTACACGGCATGACTCCTACTAAACATTTAAAAGAAAATATTCTAAAATTAGACATATTTTTATGTAAATCAATGACAACGGCCGTTTTTGAAAAAGTGGAAAATATAGTGGTAGGATAGATGTCAGTATGAAACGATATTTTATAATAATGTATCTAATATTCACAGATATGTTTTATAACCACTACTTATTTATATTATGTATATGAGGCCGCTAATTACTACGTTATCTCAGGCGGGAGGGACTTCACAGTTAAATGACTCGGACACTAGTTTCAGCAGTTGAAACGTTAAAAGTGAAGGTTAATTACTCGGAAACGGGATGGACGTGCATTGTTTCGTAATGTGACTTTCAGAGTAAGCACTGTAGTTTAAGCAACTGTTACATTATTGTAAGCATTAAAACGTCACGCGACGTCGACGTTCATTTATTTATTTATTGAAAAACAGGTTACATACCATTACAGTGTAGACAACAATGCGTCATGAACCGAACAATGTTTTTACCATTTAAGAATAAGAATAAGAATAAGAATATATTTAATTTGTCCAACTTAGGTCAAAAGGTGTTACAATTTTTACTTGTGTCTCACTATGAGGCGCCAAAAGGCATACAAATTGTGTGTGGCATGCATTTCATGGGCACAATTTAAAACTTATCATCTAAAAATTCTTTTACAGAGTAATATGCTTTTTCAACTAAAAATTTATATAAAGCTTTATTAAATGTATATAGATCTTCCATATCTGCAATTGTTTTTTTGGCAATCTATTAAAAATCTTAGGAGCCATGCCCACAATACTATTTTGTAGTAACATGGTTTTAGGTACTTACAGTTATATTTGATATTTTATTGCGTAAACGGGTACTTTTGAAACTTGAAAATTGATGAGAGTTACGTTTTACATAAATTGCTAATTCATAAATAAATAAGCTAGGAAGCGTCAGAATTTTTAAATTTTGAAAATGTGGTTTACAGGAATCGAAATATTTAATACCACATAAAGATCTAACACATTTCTTTTGGGCTCGAAATGCAACCTCTCTACTTGGTGAATTTCCCCAAAATATTATGCCGTATCTTAGAGTTGATGTCACAAATGCATGATACGCAGTTAGTACAGTAGATTGGCAACTTTTTTTCCTTAAATTATACAATGCAAAGGAAAATGAATTTATTTTTTTACATATATTGTCAATATGAGGTTTCCACGTCAACTTATTATCTACACTTAATCCTAAAAATTTTGTGACGTGAGTTTTTTCAATTTTCTGTCCCTTATAAACTAATGTTAAATTTGGTGCGTAATTAGTTCTTTGTTGAAATAACATTATTTTAGTTTTCCCTAAATTAATTTTTAAATTATTACTAGAAAGCCATTTTATTATTATGTCCAATGTCCTATTAATGTCAGCCTCATATGATTCCAAATGTTCACCAGAAAACACTATCGTACTGTCGTCAGCAAAGAGTACCATTGGGTGTTCAATGGCTTTAGGCATATCATTAATGTAAATGAGAAACAAAAGAGGACCTAGGATGCTCCCCTGAGGTACGCCATAGTGAATTTCTCTGACATCTGATGAATGAGTTATTTCCGATTTGGTTTTAAAGCACAATCTATTTATTTGGGTTAATTGTTTCCTATTAGAAAAATATGATTTAATTAAACTATAAACATTGCCGCGTAATCCGTATTGATACAGTTTGTCGAGAAGTATTTGGTGGTCAACATAATCGAACGCTTTGGACATGTCCATGTAAAGGGCTGAGACCGGAACTTTTTTATCCATATTCTTTATGACAGTTTGAATTAACTCATATACAGCCATGTTTACTGACATGTTTTTCCGAAAACCTTTTTGCTCATTGGCAAACAAATTATTGCGTTCGAAGTAGCCAGAAACACAGTTATAAATATATTTTTCTATAATTTTGGAGAAAATCGGAATCAGCGCAACTGGTCTGTAGTTGTTCATATCATCTTTGTTTTCCTTTTTAAATAGTGGTTTCACGATAGCAAGTTTTAATCTGTCTGGGAATTGTCCGCATGTAATACATAAGTTAACGATGTGACTAAGCAATGGTGAGATAATGTTGGAGACTTTTTTCACTACACTAGTATTAACACCATCATAACCAGTGCTATTTGTGTTTTTAAGCGAACTAATTATTTTTTCAATTGGTTTCATAAACATTGAATTAGGTACATTTATTGTCAATTTGTATGGTTTATTACATTTTTTATTATGTGATTTGTCATCTACTAAATTGATTGGCTGAATTTGATCAATGAAATGATTATTAAATTCTTGAGCAATTTTCTTAGGATTTTTAATTACGTTACTAGGTATTTGATATTATTTGTGAAATATAGTCCTTTGGATGATTCGACTTAGAATGATTAATTATTTTCCACGTTGCTTTTGATTGGTTTTGTGAAGTGTTAATGTAGTGGTCATTTTGTGATTTCTGTGTCAAGTTAATTATTTTTTTGAGTCGATTAGAGTATTTTTTAAAGTATTCTTTGTCACCGTGTTCAGGTGAGAAACGACACTTCCACAGCAAATACCTTTTCCTCTTAGAGCAGATTCTAATGCCTTTTGATATCCACTTTGGCCTTTTAGTGGAAGATATTTTTAATCTTTTAAAGGGAAAGCAGAGATTGTAGAAAAGTTGAAACAATTCGCTGAAACTGTCATAAGCTTCGTTAGGATTGTTGGACATGTAAATTTCATTGAAGCGTAGGCTTTGTAAGCATTCCATGAATTTATCAATGTTTTCTTGACTAAAGTCTCTTTTTTTAATGTACCAGTGCGTCAAAACATTGGTTTTCTTGACCGGACATTTTAAAACTTGAGCAGTGTGATCGGAAAGCGCCAATTCGATCACTTCAGCTGTGCTGCCTTATATATTGTGTATTATATTGTCTATACAGGTTTTGCTACATAGTCTTGTCGGCTCTAATGTTCCTAATTTTAAGTTAAAACTAAACAATACATTTTTAAACTCGGTTGAGATTGCAGTTCGCTTGAGAATGTCAATCTTAAAATCGCCACAGATTATCACTTTCATATTTCTATAGCATATCTTTCTTAAAATAGTTTTTAGTCTGTTGGAGAATGTTTTTGTACTATTACAATCATTTTTGGGTACTCTATATATATTAACAATTATTAATTTGTGGTTTGGCAGTTCAATAGCACAGCATTCAATAACATTTGGGATAGATAATTCTGCAATATCAGATAAAAGGTGATATTTATTATGATTATGGATCAATATACACGCTCCGCCATTTCTATTATCTCTGGAGAAGTGTGCTGCTAGTTTATAATTAGCTAATGTTAAATGTGTTTCATCATCCGTTTGCATATTATGTTCTGTGATACAAATAACGTCGATTGGCTTTCCTGATTTCATTAGGTCTTGTAGGTGGACACTTAATGCATCAGATTTGCTTATTAAGCCATTTATATTTTGGTGTAGAATAAAAATATATTTATAAGTAATCAAACTATTATCTGTGGAGTCCAGTTGCCATGTAGAGTTATTCATATCATCATATTCACAATTTATAAAAAAATGCCGCTATTATAAAAAGCTTCATTTATATCTTTCAATAAACTATTTAGGCATTGGGCTAGTTTATATTTGCCTCTGTAATTTAGTTCATTGCCATTCGGTTTATAGTCTATTGCCCCAAAATAGACACTGGTTGGTTGAAGCCAGACAGTAGGGCAAGAATTGGCAAATTTTTTGTGTAGAGCAGAATTGAATTTCTCGACATAATTATTGTAGTGGTCCGAATATTTGTTTGTACTATAAGGAATATCACAAATTATTACATTGGTATGTGTGGCATCTTTAACAGTATTTTCCAAGATACTGAGAATCATTTTTATAGAGCTTATATTGTAGTCACTGGAACCGCACATTAAAACTAAACAGTCATGCTTATTAAAAGTAGCAATTTTATCTTTTACGCCCTGTAGGACCCTTTCAGTTGTCCCATATTTTATAATGTCTGCCGTGAAGTTGTAGTCATTTTTAGGGTTCCGTACCCAAAGGGTAAAAACGGGACCCTATTACTGAGACTTCGCTGTCCGTCCGTCCATCCGTCCATCCGTCCGTCCGTCCGTCCGTCCGTCCGTCTGTCACCAGGCTGTATCTCAAGAACGGTGATAGCTAGACAGTTGAAATTTTCACAGATAATGTATTAATATTGCCGCTATAACAACAAATACTAAAAATAAAATAAAATAAATATTTAAGGGGGGCTCCCATACAACAAACTTGTTATAGATTATGGTACGGAACCCTTCATGCGCGACTCGGACTCGCACTTGCCCAATTTTTTCTTATTCTTGACAGAGGTAATATTGATTCAGCACCATGAAAGTCCGAGAGAAGTAATAATTTTGGTTTATGCGTGGTCTCCTGTTCCTGGTTGTCTCTTTCACCTTCGTAAGGTTTTGTTGCCTAATATCTGTAGGTATATTCTTATTTATGTATGTTTATCACTTTTGTTTTTTTATGGTTGTCGTTTATTTAGTCCTATTCTTATTCTACACCACCTACTAAATTCAATTAACTTTAACTACTCCGCTACCTAAAAGTTGTCTAGAAGAGATCGCTATTTAGCGATAAGACCGCCGGTTGTTTACCTCTGCCTGTTATTTTACTGAATCTCATCTTGTGATGTCTATTCCTTGATGTTTGAGGTGTGCAATAAAGAGTATTTGTATCGTATTGTATTGTATTTGCTTTATGATCTCAGGTTCTCAAATTGGCACGTGTCATTAGTAAACTTCTTATCCGTATTTTTATTCCATTGTTACCGCTTGACGACGTTATTGAGTGGAATTGGGCCTTGGTATTATTACGGTATGTTTTGGAACTTTCTCTACACCGGTCGGGAACGTCTTAATAATTCTGTTTTGCTCGTTTTTATGCGGTCGAGTTATGATCCTTTCAGATTTCATTCGGGAACGTCTTAAGAATTCTGTTTTGCTCGTTTTTATGCGGTCGAGCAATCCTTTCAGATTTCATCCGGACCCGAAAGTAAATCTAAATCAAATCAATTATTGTGTATGATTGTCCCTTAATATTTATTTATTTATTTTATTTAATTATTACCAGGCAACTGTAGCTCATAGAACCTTAAAACAACCATAAATAAGTATTAAAAAGAAGCTATTTATATATTTTTTTTTCATTTATTTATAATACAGAAAAAACAATACATTAAACAATAATGGAACGAGCAAAACCATACTAAGGTTTAACTGCCGTTGAATTCACACATAACTACAATCAGGTATTAAATAGGTAGGTAGGTATTATTATTATTAATTACGATCGGAATTACATCACCTTACATTGCTTTGACAATTCGTTTACAGTGGTGTGGTGTGGTGTTTCACACACACTAGTTAGTGTGTTGGAATCGAGTTCGTTAAGAATATTAGGTAACATGTATTCCCACCCTCCTTTTTCTGTACACATTGTTACATTTTGGCAGGACAAATTTAGGTAGGTAATCTAATGTCCTAAGATGTACCGGTCTACTAGTTCGTATAAGATTTCCTATATTTTCTATTTTGTCACAAAGTATGAGCATTTTGATGTTGTTATGAATATTCGTTATTTCACAATATTTAAATATGTCGAACTCGTAGGTACACATTTTTTTCTTAACATGGTTAGGAATAATTGATTAAATACTACTGTAATATACAGGGGATGCAGTCAGATGGAGCTGATGGAAAGAGCAGAGGTACTTCGTATAACTTTATTGCCCGGAGGCCAGTTTAAGACTGAATATCATTTATAACATTTGACGGACGTCATGTTTCTTATTATAAACTTAAAAATCATATTTACTTTTATAAAGTGGCCAACACCACTAAGAGTGAAGTTCAAACCTTCACATTTCCCGCCGTCTCGGGGTGGACGAGGGACATCTGTCCTACTATAGAGACACTAGACAAATCTACTCCTGCTTAACACATAAGAAGTCCCTACCTATGCAGGGATACCCATACATTTATACCCAGATGGTCTCTTGCTAAGAGATAACCAGGGTCAGGACATGTACGGACACTAGCCTATGGCATATTACGTATTCCGACATGTTGTCTGACACCGGCTTCGCCTTGACAAAAACCCCGCTTAAAAAGACAAGGCACCAACTTGACTACCCCAAGTGTCATTCGACTTAATAGACTAAAGCATAGACCATTCGATACAATATCAAAAATGACAAGCTTCAACAATTTAATCGCCTGGTGTAAAACCGGCTTAAATATATTACCCGATTTAATCGTCTCGAATGTTCCCACCTTAACTGCCTGGAGTATGACACATGACACACGTCGCATGCTCCAAACAATTGTACCACGATATGTCACTGCCCTTATATTAGATGCTTGAAAACATTGTCTATGACACTCGCCTCAAAAATCCATATAGAACTAACAAATAGTGACAACCGTATATCAC
Source organism: Apotomis capreana (assembly GCA_947623375.1). Classification (NCBI taxonomy): domain Eukaryota; kingdom Metazoa; phylum Arthropoda; class Insecta; order Lepidoptera; family Tortricidae; genus Apotomis; species Apotomis capreana. Next base: position 5,851,063 of record OX392499.1, read on the forward strand.
TACCTTTATATTAGAATCCTGGAACATATTAGTTATGTCCCAAAAATCTGTACCATTAAAAAAATAAATATCTGGATTAAATCTCCGATTTAATCCAAATACTTGTACCAATAATAAAGATAGACCATAATTAAATTTACGAACATAGACTATGGCAGTACATGTCATAATGATATGTCAAATGTTATGTCAAGTCGTAAATTTAATTACTAGTAAAACTCAAAAGATCTTTTATTTAAAACCTACCTAACACCTAGCTAAAGTTAAAGAAATTTTATTTAATAATTAACACCCTAGCTAAAAATGAAATCTTCGCTTCGGCCTGGTGCAGTGAAGTCGTTGGCTCACACGCCAAGACCCCTGCCTCCGTCTGGTCGAGGGATGCGGGAAGCATCCAGGCGACCAGCTGCTGAAACTCCAGGGTGCTGGGACAGCCTTGGTCTCCGCGGCAGAATACATGCAAAAGAAAAATTATTATCATACATGCACAAATTAAAATGCTGGAAACAAAGTGTTATAATTAATTATTGGAATTCTGTGAAAGTAATAAGTTAATATTAATACAAGAAAAGGTATTGAAAGTGCAATAAATTTAAAGTGCAATAAATTTATAGTGCAAGTAATAAAAAAAAAAAGTGATGCATTTGTAGTAAAGAACTTAAGAAAATAAATTATAGTTACAATAGTGATATTTGTAAATGCAACAAGCATAATTGCATCCAAGTACAGTCAGCCTGAATAAAAAATTGCTGAAAAATAATAGTTTTATTATTTACACCCTAGAAATATAGAACTGTTTATATTATTTAAAATTATCGTTCATAGTATTTTTTTAATCTATTTATATGAATTACCATTTTCTTGGCACAACCATTAGGTGTGAGTTTTTGTACCACATAATTCAATGGAGATAACCGGTGGATTATCTTATAAGGCAATAATTCATGCAGAATGATTTTTATTTGTAGGGCCTTACTAACATCTAGAACTATCATACAACTAGCAAAATTATTATGAGACAATTATTTACATCCTAAAAAACACATATTCTACAAATAAAGGTTCATTATTGCCTGATATAAGCGTAGCGTTTCGAACGGCGTCCACAGTGTCCAGCGGCGCCTGGGCGATCCTCTTCATTCCAGCATGCTGTTCCCGATGTTGCACTTTCTTGATGAGCACTCGGTCCGGCACAGCACATAATGAATAAATAAATTTTAACGAGCAACATATTATGGAGGTAATGAAATTGGCTGTAATTGTTGGCTTCCACTCTTTAAGAACATTTGTTACATCACTTGATAACATAGAAACTGAATGTTTCTCACTGGCAAAACTCCATACTTTAACTGACAATTGCTTGTCTGATGTCAACAACGAGTGCTTCAAGCGTATAGAAACGAATTATTGGGGATTCTTGCGATTTTTTTTGCCGACGATGATAAAATCTTGTACATAATTTTGGCTCGACGGGAATTCATTGTTTAACTCTGATAGAATATCTTCAAACGATGTCTGAAACTAATCTGTAATGCGGGTCCCGAAGATTATACCGCAATCGCCATTTGTGATTATTTTAATTCGTATTTTTCACTTGGGCCAATATTTAAGCTTCAACGTCGGATAAGCCATTAAAAGTGTTTGTTTCCATTTTCGTATGAAATCCAAACAAATCAAATGCACAAACAGTTTAAAATCGCACGAAATGAAAAATGATAATGGGTGATTCAATAATGTCACCTTCACCCGTTTGTCGACCTGCTCCGCAGTCTCGTAGTGATACTATACTATACCGATATCTTCTTGCAATTCGTTATTGCAATATGTGTGCTTCTTCTTCTTGTTCTGCGGTTCGTGCGCTGTGGACAATGATTAATTGGGAGCGAGGGAACTTTTCAAAGATCGCGCAACTCTAGATATAAAATTTTGCAGCCTCCGCCACTTGTAATACTACGATGCCTAATAGAATGCCACGCGTTGAAGCAATGTAGGAATGAATCATGTAGTTGATCTTCACCCTTAAATAGTCGAAAATCTACCAAAATGAGGCTGTACAACTACGTGGCTCAGTTCTGCCTTCCACCTTTATTCCTTAAAATGAGCGCGCGTTTTTGGCCAGTTGGTGTAGCATAGTGTATTTCTGGATCTGGATCTGAATTCAACGTCTGGATCTAAGTTCTGGTTTTTGATTAGTTATCCATTTCTATTTAATTGACTGAAATAAGAACTCCATGGAAAGATTGGTGGCGTGGCGGTGGTGACTCCATGGCGAGATAGAAGGCAAGAGGACGAGGCTGATCACCGACTCACTGGACCGCGACCTTATAAAAAAGGCCACATGCAGCTCCATGGTGCACTCGCATCGCAGACATCCGGGTGAAATGGAGATGCATCACGAGAGCTGCTGTCTGCTAGAGAAAGGACGAAAACTCAAATGTGGACACCATTGCCGTAACCATGACCGCTCTGCCAAGAGTGAACGACTGATGATTATGATTAAATTTACTAACATGACTATACAACCTAAGAACTTACAATGCTTGCATTCTCTTAGCTTACAATGTTGGAATTACACTGTGACAATAAGTCATTAGCAGCCACACGAACACGTCACAATACTGCATTAAATTGCATCGCACGCCAGCCCGAACTTTATTAGTAATGCGAGACGTGTGCCGCATATACACGGGGTGTTACTTAATACACTGCATAACTTAAATGTACTGGAAAGAGCACTTACTGCAATAATGATATCTTCTATCTGGTACTCAAAGTAGAAAATAGTTATTTGTTATGCAAGGCCGCAAAGTTGTTATTTGGCACGAGTGTTGAAATTGAAAGCTGAGTGAGTGAAGGTATCTAAGATTGAACCATGAGTGAAGAGAGGCTTTCAAGACAATATAAGCCAAGTAATTTTGCGAAACACACAACTTTTTACCTCACTATGACGAGGAAAATGCGAGATGCAAGAAAAACAATTAAAATATATAATTTGGGTGTGGGACGAAAAATGGTTCTGGTACTGTGGCTTCGTCTGCGGAAAGCCTCAAACGTCCTAAATATGCTGCCCTTGGTATTAGCTACATATTTGCTGCATTTGGGGTACAAACTCGGGGGGCCAAGTGTGCGTCGACTCTTCAAAGAATTGTCGACGCGCCTCATAGCGGCAACCCGCGACCAGAGGGCTGGCCACAATTTTGCCCAGCAAATAAGCATTGCCATCTAGCGTGGCAATGCGGCCAGCCTTCTGGGCAAACTTCCGACACAGATTTAGGACACATTTTTTATTTGTAAATTGTTTAGGTTTTTAGCTTAGTTTTAGTTATTAATTTATTGATTATTGTTTTTGTAAGAAAAAACTGTATAATTATGCCTTTAACACGAGACTTTTTTAAATATTTTTGGGAGGTGGAAAATCTAACAGTTAAATAGATAAATACTGTCACCCTCTCAATGTAACACGGCTTAAAAATGCTGTTAAAATCATAACGCATCTTTTAGCTCTAACGTAGTTGGGTAAAAATGATAGCGTTAGTTAATAATAACGAGGGCACTGGCAAAGCAGTATGAATAAGTATCACACATGAGAGACTACTCTTCGAAATAACCGTGTATTTACTTATAGTTTATTCAAACGCGGCGAGCTTTGTATTGTCAAAATTTGTGCGTGAGATGTCTACCCAAAGAGAGAATTCAAAATGGCCATCTAAAACGGAGAGTGATATCAATCACTATCAGTTTGTCAGAATTTTCAAGCGAGTATACTCACACGTAGAATGATAAAAAATATGTTTTTGCAGGTATATTTAACGGCACACGGCTGTCAGGAGTATTTACTGCTCGCTAACCGGGCAGGAAATTCCGTTTTCTGGTCGGAGACTACGTAAAAACTGGGGGGGTAATTCGACCAATTTTAGAGAGATGATGGAGATCTCACCATTTAAAATCGCCATCCGTCACTTTTGACGTGTGGCGACGTTTCTACTTGACAAGTGGCGATATCCCTAGAACAACGGAACTTCGTCAATCCGGTCGCGCTTAATTTGCGTTTCCTTTGTATTTGACGGCATAAATAACAGGCGCATACTTTAACTTGACCGTGTAGTGCGTGAAATTAGTCAGTTACGTTTAATTCAAAACAGAAATTCATTCGCTTTTGTATTTCCAAAATTGACATGAGATATGTCACTTGCAGCTCATCGCATTTTAATGACAGTTCAAAGGCGATATCAGTCTTTTATCTAATAGGTTTGACGTTTTGCGATCTCTCAAACGGCATTGTCGAATTAGGTCCCGAGGCTTCGTAAAATGCGAGCAAAATTCATTGAAGTCCTAGGGCCGTCACTAGTTGTCATACGTCATTTCAATAGATTTTCCTCTCATTTTAAGGTCCCTGGTCTATAGACTACGAGTAACCAGTTTAGCACTACCCGGCACACACTCACATTATTGCATAGAAAAAGACAGGTAATTATTTATCTCACGCGAGAAATAGTCGCATGTGACAGTTTTGCTAGAGGTGCTGCATGACACATTGCAAACGTCAACCTTTATAATATTTGAAAATATATACCTACCTAAAAAGAAACTATGTGTACGCATTAAAATAAAATAAAAAGTAAAATAACTGAAATTTTATAGTACATTACTGCAGACGCCGGGAAATAAGGGCTTGCCGGCTGAGTAGGTATAGACGGCCGACCGTAAGGGAGGCCGTCTAGTGATACGAAGCCGGCAAGCCCTTTTCACGGCTAAGGCATGTATAGTGCTTTTCTCAAACATATGCAATGAAATAAAAAAATACATCACTCAAAAAACAAATTTTATATCGCGGTAACCGAAGACAATAAATCCGTGATTTTTCAAAATTGCCGCCGTTTTTTACTGACAATTTAGGCTTGCTAAACTATATACATATTTATTATTATACTACTTTTTCGTAACATTTATAACTTGGGTTGAAATTAAAATAAGATTCATTCCAATTGAAGTTAGTACAGCGGATCGCTTATAAGATAAAACACGTTTTTGAACGAAACTTTAGGACAGACATTTTGTCAATCAATTGTCTGTGACATCTGACTCACATTATAACCTTTCTTTCATTTATGATGTGTAAAGTTACAACAATTTGAAAAAATTATCAAAATATCACATAGATCCGCCGATCTAACATATATATTGCATATTACGTTCTACAAGGAAACAAGATAACAACCTAGCATTACCTATAGATATAGATAGGCAGCTGTATTCTACATACACACTATTAATATCACCATGGATTTGTACATGCTTAGTGCACAGAACTTTTTAAAGGTACGTAACTATTATTTTTAAAACAGATTATTAACAAAGTTTTTGACAAATTTAACTGATATTAAATGACGCATTCGACATATGGGGGCAATTGCTTATTGAATTTTTTATTGTTTTTCCAGGTACACTGATATTAGTTAGCTGTACTTCCGAAACTGGTCTTGGCTGTGATAATGTAGCTGACTGTTGATTCTGCTGAGATGGCAAAGGAGGCTGAGGATCTGATCTACCGCGTGGTGACTGTGGATCATGAATTTGGCTGTGAAAATGAAAATGAAAAATAAAAATTATCAGCTGGCAATATATGTGCTAGGAGATTTTGGCGGTGGACTATGATGCTTAATGTAAACAGGAGGGTCACGGGAACCGGGAACAGCCTGGCCGTGGATTTATGTAAATTGATGATGGTTGGGGTACATCATTTTGAGAGTTGGCTGTGTGAGGATTTGTCGCCTTCTGCAACTTTTATCAGCTTTCCAACCCCCATGCATTTTGACCATCAGAAGATTGGCAAGGAGTGTAGCTGAAATACAGCAGAAACAATATCCAGTATCGAGGTCGGGACAATCTAGTTCTTAAAACGTTGCTATTTGCTTAGGCATAAATATAATTGTGTGGCGTCCAATTACTTGTCTTGTACATTTTCTTTTCTTGTAGTTTAGAAAGATTAAGTCTGCCATTTGTACTTTTACTTCTGTCTTTTGTGCAAAAAAGTTTAAATAAATAAATGTTATAAGATATAATAAGACTGAGCATAATTTTTTTTTTCATTCATGTATGTCTCCGTTCGACTTTGGTGGCAACAGGTTATTAATTGTTAATCCTGCCTCCGCTCTCAATTCTGGTGAAGTACAATTAATTTCGTTGTCGCTGTTATCATCAGAACTCATTATGAAATTATATTTATAAATATCAACAACAAATATAAAAATAGGTGCATGACAAAAGTTTTTTTTTTCATTTTCCCTCCAATCCCCCATAATGTTTTTTTTTTATGGAAGTTGTCCGTATTTCGCATGTGTAGTGTTACAATAGACCCTATAAGGGCCGTTATACACAACCTGATACTAAAAATTAAATTTCTATAATAAATAAAATGAATGCAGAGGATTTTAAATATTGTCTATGGGCTCTGGTGACTTACGTAAAGACAGTATTTTAAATTTATTCATCAACACATTGAATTATACAGATTTGTATTCATAATATCAGTTCGTGTGTACTAGGCATTAACGCGGATATTGTTGGTCCGGTGGCTGAATGGGTAGCCACTAGAAAAAAAAATTATATCAGCTGTTTATAAACACAGACGCCATGTTTACATTAAAATTAAAAACAAATTACTTCCCGGCCTAGGCCTTCAATTTTGTATGAAATTCCTTTACAGTTCCTTCGAATTGTTCCGCCCGAAACTTGACACTTCGAAGCCTGTTTTGACGCACGTTACGACGATATTTCATTGCATGTTTGAGAAAAATTATTTTTAGTTATTAATGTTACTTACTCCTAAGAATGGCAGGTAAAGAAAGAACGTAAAAAAATCCTTAAGCATCTTTTCTAGGGTACCGTACCCAAAGGGTATAAAACGGGATGATATTTTTCTGTTGCTGCAACAACAATAAATACTAAAAACAAAATAAAATAAATATTTAAGTGGGGCTCCCATTCAACAAACGTGATCAGCTGCGTTAACTTTGCACCTCATTTGTATCCGGCGGCATACATACCTGGTGCAGAACTTAACCCGGCCAGTTATGTTCGCACCAAGCTGCTGGCGCGGGCGTCGCTCACGCGAGCCCTTACTACGCTCAACCGGGTATCTCTAGAGATCGATTTATTGCATTGCACTCTGAGTGAATTCAAAAGTGTTGCCTTAAATGTTATTTGTTATGAATCGTAATTTTTTTTTTATTGTTTACCTTCTCTATCGCTTCAGGATTAAATCCTGTGATGATAGTGTTAAGTGATATTGTATATAAAATAAATAAATAAATAACGCATTCGCTACCGCGTAACGCTACGGGCTACGCTCGTATCCGATAACGTGGGAAAAACCGTATGTAGCGAAAACTTACTAAGAGCAGAGCGCCCGGCTACCGGGTTGTTGGTGTCGAAAGTGATAAATAAATAAATGTTGAACTAAGTGTTTGTACGGAACCCTCAGAGTGCGAGTCCGACTCGGACTTGACTGGATTTTTCTTTAAGTAATATATATTTACATTTTTCGGAATCGGATCTCTATGAATGGTAAGACGATATTGATTATAATCTTAACAATGGGTTTGATTGTATCTCCATCGTTTATAGACAAGGGTATAAAATATCAAGATAGTTACACAATCCACCTTGATAAGGTACAAAATCAGGGATCTTACAACCCAAACTATTGTTTCATGTTTACGTTCAGTAATAACGATCGTCAAGTTACCCCCCCGAGGCGTGTTATTATGTTTGGTAAGCATAAGGAACCCCATACACTAGATAATATTTTATCGCTTGGATATACATGGTGTGACCTAAAGCTGGAGCAATAAAATAAAACATAAATATTACTCTTCGAACTGCTAATTTGTCAAATACGAGTATAATAAATACATTGCTTTTTTTAAGAAACGTAATTTAGAAGTTATTAAATTATACAAGTATATTTTTCTACTCCTGTATTTTTTTCTGTCATTGATGTAGTTACCACATCTAAAAAAACATATACATTACTAATGACTTGTAAAAGTATATTTATAAAAAAAAAGTACTTGTCAACTATGTTAATACAGCATTCTTTCGAGTCGCAGTTTAAAAAAGCTAGGTACTTTCTGCGTTAATTTTTTTCTACAATTTTGATGTTTCATATTTTACCGGCAAATACGCAAATGTATTTTATTGCTTAAATGTATTTTAATTAAAAAGTAGTCATAGAAAAATATATTGTATTGCTCTCACATCGTAACCCGTGCCGATGCCGCTCGGATTTATAGATCCCTCGTATACTTGTTGCATAAAATACTATTTAACTCATGTTGTTTGGTTGACAGAGTAGATATAATAATATTCTGAATATTGCATCATATATTCTTGATTTTATATATCATGTTTAAGTTTTTCCTCCTGTTATAGTTATAGGCCACACCCGGTACACAGATCTAGACACGCGGCAGCGTGTCCAGCCAAGTTCACCGCAGGAACTGGCGAGCAGCAGCCGTGTGTTATATTACACGAACCGTTTGGAGCCACTTTTGACCCCTCAATAACTCCAAATCTATTCAACAGAAAAAAATGAAATTTGGCTTATGTATTTAGGTCCCTGAGAACAACTAGAACCACAAATTTCATAAATGTAGATGAAATAGTTATTGAGATATTGACGTCCAAAAAACGGCATTTTTATCACTGACTGACTGACTCACTAGTAATCAAAAACCTAACCCACTTCCAGGTGACCTAGAAAGATGAAATTTGGCATTCAGCTTGGTAATTGTGTGTGTACACATATAAAAATCAAAAACAGTGATATTTTTTAGTTTTATTATTATTATTATTTATGCTTGTTGCCTCAGAACTCCGTCATTTACTAACCGATTTGGAAAATTCTTTCTTTGTTTGTAAGATGGCACTCTCTCTCTCACACACACACCACACACACACACACACACACACACACACACACACACACACACAACACAGACAGAGAAGGTTAATAAATTGCCGTGGCGCGGGGACGGATAGCGAAGCGCGGGAGCGCGGCGTGGCGAGGAGCGGTCCGGCCCCTCCCTCTACCCCGCGTCACTCTAGTCAAGACAGGTGGGGCGTCAATTCAAATTTCTGTACAAAAAGTAATGATATCCCATCAAAAACATAAATGTTAAATTAGAGCCAAGTTCTCGCATGCAACGTTGTCTGTCGACTTCGCCGACAAAAGAATTGAGATCTATATGGGCGCCAAGTTCTTTGCCCTAAATTTTTTAGATACAAGGACATGCGACATACTCAATGCATTTATTTTACTTGGGGTGTAATTCAATATCAAGATTTGACTTGGCTAGTTTTCACAAACTGACTTAATTTTATCAAAGTAACATAGTATTATTATCAAGCTAACAGTATAAGTAACAGGACGTACACTAACTTGCGTACATACCTTTACGAAAATAGGTTAATGATTAGACAAATGTAATATACATTTATATGTAAAAACTAGCCAAGTCCAGTCTTGATATTGAATTACACCCCAAGTAAAATAAATGCATTGAGTATGTCGCATGTCCTTGTATCTAAAAAATTTAGGGCAAAGAACTTGGCGCCCATATAGATCTCAATTCTTTTGTCGGCGAAGTCGACAGACAACGTTGCATGCGAGAACTTGGCTCTAATTTAACATTTATGTTTTTGATGGGATGTACATTACTATACCGCTCTATTTTTGCAATTTTGTTTATTTTGTACCAGCTTTTGTATAAGTTTTTATTTAGTTACACTTTCCCCGGTGTCAATCTGTCTCTATAATGATGATGTGGCAACGTCGCAAGCGCATACAGGCTGCGGTAACTGTTTGCATTCAGGTGGGCCGCATGCTTGTTTGTCGACGTCGTAGTATAGATAAAAGGTTACTCATGTCTCAATTTTCCCGGTTTCTGATAAAGCTAAAGATTCCCTGCCTTTTCACAAAAGTATTTTTTGTCGAATGATTCATTTCTCAGAAAGGTCATTTTGAAGAAGGATTTTTTCTCTTAAATCTTAAACTATTTGGCATTGTTATAAGACAAACTTAACCTAACCTGAACCTAATGTAGAGTATGACATTTGCATTAATTAAAAAAAAAAAATTACGACTACAGAAGAATAAAAATTCTGCGAAGTGAAAATTTGGCGAAATGACATTCAACGAAAAATAATTCTGCAAGGCACAGCACCATTATAATGACATGTTCTGGCCTAATGATGGGAACATTGCAATATAACATTATATCACTTCGTTTGGGCTCGTTTTATTTGTTTCAACCAGCAATCGTTGTTTGTGCAGAAGTACAGTCGGCAATAGTATGCTCAAAAACATTTTTGATAAAAATTGTATGAGATAGAACACAGCTTATCTCCAGGCTTTAAACTACAACAAACTGTCCCTAGAGAACTACTTTGTAAGTATTGTGTCGACGGTGGAAAATAAAAGTGTCAGTGCTTTAGCTCAGATCTAAATCTTTCTCAGTTTAAATGGTACGCTCCGTATTGTTTGTAGAACGTATTTGGCTTTGTTATTGTTGTCTGTGAAATTGGTTGCAATAAGTCCAACTGGACTACGTATTGAGCCATATACAAAGACTGCGTATTTCAGTAGCTCTGATTTACCTGATATTTACAAAGTTTCTATATAAAAACCGGCTAAGTGCGAGTCGGACTCGCGCATGAAGGGTTCCGTAACATCAAATAAAGTAACTGGCCGGGTCCAGTTACTTGACGCAACCCCACAAATATTATTATTTATTTCATTCCGTTTGTATTTTTTGTTAAAGCGGCAACAGAAATACATCATCTGTGAAAACTTCAACGGTTCACGTACCTGTCCGTCTGTCACCAGGCTGTATCTTATGAGATACATGTTATTGTGTTATAACCTAACCTAATTTCTGAAAAATGTATGACTTCCGAGGAGAAATTTGTCTATAAAATGAAAATTTTATGAAATGAAGCATTCGGTGAAGTATTTGTCTATTAAAGAAGATGACTCGATGAAAGAAACATGTATCTAAGACAAGATTAACAAAAGTAATACCACAATTGACCAAAGGGCATCAAAGAAAGCAAGGCTTTCGTTTTGACATATTAGGAATTCTTATCGATACATTGCCCCATCCGCTACCCACATTTGTTAGGCGAATGGCACCGATTTATTCGTCCTTTGTGATCCAATGAATAGTTTTATCATCGGAAACCATTTAGCAGTATTCAACAATAAATGCATCTAAGAGATGCGAAGTGCTTCATTTATTTACGGACCATGATCGACAGGTACACTTGTTGTAAATAATTACTGAACCATTTTTTCTGGTTTGCTGCGACCTTGAACAATAAATGCATCTAAGAGAATTATGATCTCATGGTTTACTTGTTGTAAATATTACACTAGGTCTCGAACCCGGTATCTTTGGATTATCGGTCCAAACGTTAACCTTTCGTCAAGAGACCCAGTACAGTGTACCTATCTAAAGGTACGCTTTCAATTTCCCATTCCTTTATATGTCAGTACCTACCTATTTTATTTTTTGAAGGTTATTAACCTTAGCTCTATGTTTGAACACATGCATTACGTAATTTAATATGAAAAGAGTTTCAAATGTAATAGGCACACAACTCTCAAAAGGTTACTTGCATAAAACAGTTCAAATAATTCAATTGAAAAAAGAAATGAAACCCCAACGACAGCAATACTTACGCAAAAAAAATCCAATGTTATCAAACTCAATCAAGTGTGCTAAAAATGTTATTTTGCTCCTTGTGTTGTAAGCGTGGCACTCAAACTTATAATTTATGTATCTACACCCGTCTTAAGGAAATCTCTGTGGAGTTCGGATTCATTTCAACCCTTTGTCACTCTCTGAAGTAGTATTCTTCCACGTTGAAGCAAAAAATAATACCAAACGAACCAAATGAACTACCACTGACTTTTGGACATTTTGAAAAGGAAAATAAAAAGTGAAAAAATTGTTTAGGTATTTGGTTATAGATTATTTTAAACAGCCAAGGTTGGAGCCTCCTATTAAGCAAATTACATTTGACAACTTAAATACTATTTGATTACTGATACATAGATTTTAGTCTTAAGTTACATATTAAATTAAAGATAGGTGTGTGTGTGTGTGTGTGTGTGTGTGTGTGTGTGTGTGTGTGTGTGTGTGTGTGTGTGTGTGTGTGTGTGTGTGTGTGTGTGTGTGTGTGTGTGTGTGTGTGTGTGTGTGTGTGTGTGTGTGTGTGTGTGTGTGCGTGTGTGCGCGCGCGCGCGCGCGCGCGCTTGCTTTTGTATTTGTAGTTGCATTTGTGTCCTCCAGTATTATGTTGTGTACGTCAGGAGTGCTTCTGTTTCGTCATAGGTTACGTTTTTTATCCATTTTACTACTTTTAATTTGACAAAAGCTAACAGAAGACGTGTTTTGACTACTGATTTTTATGACGTTACAAGCCAGTATCTTCATATAAATTTTATACTAACAGATAGTATTTGACATTTCATACAGTAGCTGATTTGAGCTGTCTTCAAATACCGTACTTGCACAAAAGCTAGGGTAGTCAAAATACTGACTACCTACTCATCTCGTCTTGTACATATTGTAAATAATTATCTATTTTTATATTAAATATGAATCCTAGATTGTAAGATAATCTATGGATCTTTGATGCCTAAAATAAATAATTTGAATATAAAATTTTAATTTCACAATAAGGACCAATATTTACAGCATTTGAATGGCAATCGAAAATCGGCATATATATACACAATTCGAGAAAAAAAGCACGACATTCATAGGAAAAGTCATTCTTTTTTGGGTTTACGTCATTTTTTCGTATTTTTTTCCATTGACTCAAATAACCTTTTGTGCCAAAATATCTTATTGATATGTTCCGACGAGGTCCTTTGCACACAATGCCTTTTTTTATCATAAAAAAATTAATAATGGTGGTAATTTCTTTTTACTTTGTCTAGTTTCATACCTATTCGTTTGTGCACTTTATCCAGGGACACACTGTATGTTGCATATCTATAGACTACCAAGTCTAACAACACAAAAAAAAAGTATTACAATAAGTTGATACAAGATGACTCTGAAGATAACCCTTCGATTGAAGAGTCTCTTCAAAGTATTCTTTGGAAGATAAACTACGCTTTATTAAGAAGATACTTACGTATGTCATATGACAAAAGTATTCAACGAAGTTACGACTTCTTATTCGTTCATTCAAAACTTGCTGATTGCTTTAGACATTTTTCTCTTTGATGTTGATCAAATATGTTGTTATCATATTATCAATGTTGCTACTTAGGAAAGGGCTATTGCGATTTATTGGTATATATTTGAAACCTATAGTTTGAATTTTTCATTGATAATTTTTGTTTCAAAAACTACTCTAAATTGATAAAATTTACGCTGAAAATGTTTTTTTTTTTTAACTTATTATGCATGAAGTACCTAGCTATATTACTATCTAGAACTCAGGGAAAAAGTATTATTCACTTCAAAAAGTTGGTTAAAATTTTGAAGATATTTGTCATAATATGTTTTTTATAGGAATATGGCCTCTTACTAAAGCTACTTCTTGTATCGGGCGACAATACGTATGTAATATGGTACGATTACGTATGGGTTGAAAAGGGTATACCGTTCAACCCCCGTTGAAAACGGAGCATTGTTATAAGTTTATCGTGTGATCTGTGTGTCTGTGTGTCTGTGGGGTCGTAGCTTCTCAACGGATTAACTGATTTCAGTCCAGTTTTTTTTTTTATGTTCGGTATCAACTAAGATAGGGTGTATCAATATTCAAGAAATAATACATGTGCTATTTCCACAAAAAATGCAATTATATTAAAAAAAGGTCATAATTTTTAAAGGAGAAATTAAGTATGACTTACTTTTGACGTATGTGGTCTATGGTCCCCGTTAATGTCAGCAACACTACATTTATTATTAACAGCTGGTTAAATAACAAGAACTAACAAAACACGGTAATATTAGAAAAACAAGTCATTTTTCTACTACTTCGTTACGTAATAAAACTATGTTATTATCCATGAGTTTTTTACGCGTCACTAACTTCTTGTTATTAAGAACCGTTCTTTATGAGAAAAGGTCCATTTTGGGTCCATGTCTGTTATATTCGTACGTACAAATTGAAATCCAATATCCACCAATCGAAATTACCTACCGTTCACCCAAAGTCTATACAGGGTGATCAATCCAAATGGGTCAGTAAGGAGAAGTCACAAACTACAAGAGATAGGAAAATCGGTTCTTAGGAATCATGGCGTCAATTTAATATTTAATAAAAACTGCATTTTTATTTTTGTATTAATCTCATACACAATTTTATACATATAACTCGGTCAAAATCGCTGTAAAGAATGTTACAATACGATATGGGATTGCTTACAGAATTTTAACCAGGTTCAATTCCCGGTTATGTATGAGATTAAAAAATAGACACTGTTTCTATTAAATCTAAAATTGACGCCATGGTTCCTAAGAACAGATTTCCCTATCTCTTATAGTTTTCGTATTCTCCCTACTGACCCATTTGGATCGATCACTCTGTATATCTATATGAAAATGTAAGTAGGTACCCCGTTCACTAACAATCGTTTCATCGATATACGAACCCCGTACTACGTTTTTCCACCGTCGCTGTTGGGTGCAATATTGCCGAGTTGCCGTAGACCAGCGGTTCGCAAACTGTCTTTAACAACTGAGCCCTTTTAAACATGGGCAGCAAGGTACTCCTAAACTAGTAAATTTAATTTTGTACTAATTATAATTACTAGTGGCTGTGAACTGTAAAACTCTTGAATTTGTTTTGAAATGGTTGAAATATGTTTTTTTTTTACATTTTCAACCCCCATACCTCGTAGGTAATTATAATTAAGAAACCTATTCTCAAAATTTTATGAGAATTGGTTGAGAAATGCAGCCTCAAGCGAGAAGAGAATAGCCGAAAATCTGTAAATAAATTTTAGGTAAATCTGAAATGTAGACACTTCGTTCGCTCAGTCAATAATAGAAATCACAATCGTGGGTTTGGTTCTATTAGGAAGCAAACATAACTGAAACTGAAGAATTTCTGATATCATTGTTATTTTAACTAACTTCACAAAAGAAGGTTCACAAATCAGTTGCACATATTTTTACCATTATTTTACAAGACTTGTTCAATATTGGTTTGGCGGAGTATTCTTAAAGGTGCGTTTCCATTGAAGCGAGGCGGAACAGAGATGTGCGGAATAGACCAATCACCTGAAGTGAAATCTTCTCAGTTCCGTTTCACTTTTGTGATTGGTCAATTCTGGACATCTCCGCTCCGCCCCGCTTCAGTGGAGACGCACCCTGGCGGGAGTTTACAATGACAGTACTCGATATCGACTGCGAAAAGGATTTGTATGGAGAATTGTAGTTCTACAAAGTAACCGCTAGGGCTGTTTTGTTCTCCATACAAATTATTTACACTGTCGCAAGTACGGTCACGTCAACTCATGGTAAGGGTACAGTTCCGCTCGGCGTAGCAAACTTTGAGAACCACTGCCGTGGACTGCGATATTACGTGTCTACAGAACTCAATTATCCAGCGCTGGTTATAGTGCTATTACTGCGTCTGCGGAGCGCTCTATTAGAAATCTGTTGGACGTAAACAAACATGAAATCCGCAATCCGATAGGAATCCTGTCGCTGGGAAAATTTTGCACGTCTGTAGTTTCATTTTGTAACTACATTAGGCAGTTATAGTACTAATTGGGAACATTAAGTTGTACAGGTACTTTATTTGAACTCTGAATCGACGAATGCTTTATTTTTAAGCCATATAGTTTCTTAGATAAGTATCTTTTTCAAGTCCCCAAAATAACGTTTGTTACAATTCCGAAGGTATACAACTAAGGAATGCTAAGGAATGCAGTCAGTTATTTTTTGTGTGGAAAAACTTCGGTTGTTAACCGAAACCCCGCGGTTTTTTACAAATCGCCCAACCGTTGCAATCCCTATTATACCTACAACATTACGAGTACCTTGGCCTACAAGTAATTATTTAGATAAATTAAAAAGTAATCGTGGCATTGTACATAAAATAATATGACGTAGTCTGTATAATGAACAAACATACATGATATTTATTTTCGTAATGCATTGTTAATGCAAATAATATTTATAATTTTAATCATATAGTTATCGTCCTATTATTGAACTTTCCAACAGCCAACTATCGAGATGCTGTCAAGTACTAGGACAAATAATCGCCTTAATATAGTGTTACAGTAACACTAGAATTGAATATTGCCTGAATTGTCATCACAGTTATAAAATAACTCTCCACAGAACCTCTATTCAGCCTTGTTAATCTTTTCAGAGACTATGTAGGTACATCTCTAAAAAATTTAAATTTTGTAATTATTATGTAGCATCAGTTTTTTTTGACGCCTTAAGACATCTCAACGGAATTAAATTATTTCAATTGTGACGCCTAGAGACCGTCTACACCTCTGAAAAAATCAATTTATTTTATTTATTTATTTATTTATTAGTGTAAACATTCATTTGGAGAACCTTGTACATCTCGTCTGATGTATCAAGTACCTAGTTATAATATACCTAATTGTATTGTTTAATAGTTATTAAGTATAATTTACGAAAAAATTACTTACTGTTGAGTTTCTTTCGGCTTTTTTCTCAACAGCGGTCTCCTTGTGAAAGTGCCCTCGTGGCCTACATACAGAAACGTTTTGATTTTGATTTGTTGATTTTGATTTTCCACGACATACCACATTTGCTGTGCGATGGTAATAGTACATTACATACCTAGGACGGTAAATTCGAGAAAATCCCAGATCGCAGATGTTTATGCTATCTAGGGCTTTACGAATTACCGCCCATGATGTGTCTAAAGTTTTACGTCTTGCCTTGTGACCGAGGAGAAAATCTCACATTTTCTCCCCGCGTAACGAGCAGAAAATCTTATTTGCTCGACTTGGCGGGGGCACTGCCGTGCCCCCAGATAATGTGAAGTTATGTTATAATGTGAAGTTCATAGAATAGGTACAACTTTTTACCGTAGCAAGGCAAACATTTTGCAGCGTTTTGCACAGATAAATAAATATGAAGGGACAATCTTACACAAATCGTCCTAGTCCCAAACTAAGCAAAGCTTACTGTGGGTACTAGATGATGATATACCACAGAATAGATAAGAGTACAAGTACAGAAGGCACACTACTTTGATCTTTACCAAAGCCGCTTTTTTTGCCGAATAAATATTATCTATGGCCCTTTTAAAGTCGTCGTCTCCAGCGCAAGCCAAACAGAACGTTGAGGCTGTGTAATAACGGTGAAAATGAATTGGCTCACTTGCCGCGTCGACGCTAGCGAGGGTTATCAAAGACTAAATAAAATAATAATGTATTGTCCATTTATTTCTTACATTCAATATAAAGAGCAAATTATATTATTTATACAATATAAATATTATTTATTTAACTACAAAATGATAAATTTCAAAATTTACACAAATTGACTCGACCAGGCCAATTTTACTGGCGTTGCTGCGAACCAATGCAATACAAAATCTTGTTTTTTGTATTTTTAAACACTATAATAATACTTATAAAAAAGAATAATGCAACGTCAAAATAGAAAAATAGCGATAGTACGACGCGGTGGTGCGATGGAGTAATAAAAAAAATACTGATTTTGTTTACAAAGGACGATAATAAATTAATAACGCACAATAATATAGGTACACATGACACATTACATTACAAGTGGTTAACTTCTAAAAACTGTTTTGCCGTTTTTAAATTGGTGGATTTTCAATTTAATAGTGGTAGGTATATAGTCGTATATATCCGAATAAGAGCATCCCGCTACGATGCAATATATTTTAGCTATATTTTTATTCATTTAAACACTAGTACAAAAAGACAAATGCGGCACGTTCAATTGCGACGTAAATCGGAATCATGGTGTCGATTTTTTTGGGTTTAATAGAAACTGCATTAATTTTATTTCATAAATCTCTTACATAACCGGGAACTAACCTGGTTAAAACTATTTAAGTAATCGCATGTCGTAGATATTGTAACTTTCTTTACAGCGGTTTTGACCGAGTTAAAAAGAAAAATCAATAAATGCACTTTTTATTGAATCTAGAATGGATGTGATCGTTCCTAAGGACAATATTTCCCTATCTCTTATAGTTTGTGTCTTCTCCCTACTGTCCCATTTGAATTGATCACCCGGTATAGTAAAAGTAGAATTTAAAATTGCCTACATTGTTAACACAGTAATAAAATAACTCCCCGCAGAACCTCTAGGTATTCAACCGTGTTAATGTTTTCTTTTCCACGACCACATTTGCCGTGCGACGGTAAAAAGTAATGTCTTTATATGGATTTCATAGTGAGATACGGGTTTTTTAGTGCGGCACGGCAGACATTTTGCGGCTTTCTGCACAGATAACACAAACTATGTAAGTATTTTTAAAACCTTTGATGAGATTTTTACCCCTATTTACCCACCTATATTTAATTCTTGATATTGTTTCAGGGTTTCATGATAGATATAGACTTCTGTACAATATATGAGAGCAATAACGATCTATCTATCTACCTGAATAGCTATACAGTTAGGCTATTTGAGAGTAGCCGCGGTTGACAGGATTTTAGCTATTCCGACAGCACAACTGCGAGTGACAATAAATTATACATTTTATGAAGGCCAGAACATGAAAAGAACCTTACGATTAAAACAAACATAACTAATAGTCCAGAAGTAGCAGCCAGAAAACCAATAAAGTGATACATTGAGAGGCTATATTATAATAATATATCCTATTTCGTAAGTCTAAAGTCACAACTATCCAGATTACATCAATAAGGTGTCAAGAGACTTATGCGAGGTTCACACCTACATATAAGTACAGTTAGTTCGTTAGCTCTCAGATTGCCATTGGGATTTGGATGAAAACTGAGAGGTTCTTATGTCGAACGCGTAAGAGCGAACGAGACAGGTAGAAAACGCGAATCGCATTCTGTCAGCACATGCACTATAGGCTATTTGAGAATAGCTGTGGACGTCGGAACATCAACTATGTCAACAGCGGGGCAACTGAACTATTTCTAGTTAATTAAAATCCAGCAAACTTAAAAGGAAACACAGCTTATAAAACGGTTGCGGCTTAGACACGCGCTTGAGCGTGGTAGTGGTTGGATTTCGCATCATAAGTTATAAATATTTTAAGAGACCGTAATTTCATATTAACTGACTATTTTTAGACTGTTTAAATTGTAGCCACAAAGCTAAATAGCAATCAAGAGTGATAACAACACTAGATTTATTTTTCAATTAGGAGGACATTTTAAAGACACGGACCTAGTCCAGCTGACTTGAACTTTTTATTTATAAATAAGCAACAGCCAATATTTCCCTTTTATTGAAAATTAAAGTTGTAACAATGAATCGCGAATCGATTCGAAACATGTTAAGCGATAATCGACTTCTACGACGTGAGTACACCCGTTTAATATTTAATAAGACTCTTTTGCGTTCAATTTGCAACCAATCAACTAGTACCCCAAGTATATTAGTCCAAGTAGTAAAGATACTACGCAAATCTAAATAAGGAAGCCATTTAAGACCATTCCTCAAAAAAATGTAAACAATTAAGACGCCATTAATGTTCAATTTCAATTATATTTTTTCCATGTCGTTACCAATTTTGTTTGTGATATCCAATACATTGATTTCAGATTATGTATAATTAAAAAACTATCAGCATAACAGAACCTTAATTTTCTAACGTAGCCGTATCATTGATATAAAATTACTAATATAATTGTTAACGAAATGGAAAAAATATAATTGAACATTAATGACGTCTTATTTGCGTAATTTTTTTTGAGAAATGCTCTTAAAAGTCCTATTGTAATAGCCTATTACGTAATCGGTCCGTGTAAGGCCTATTTTTTGAGTTGGAGATCCTTACAAACAGTCCCTTGTTTATATATCCACGTGGTTATTTGCGACTTAATGAAATGTTAGCTGTATTGAGACGCCAGAAGAAAGACAAAGGCGCCTAGCAACTGGGAGAAAAAACTTGCCACCAACGACAGATGCCAGACTTAAAGTTGTTAAGCATTTTTCGGGTTTCCAGTCTATTGCTCTCTTCAATAGGTTACCATTGTAATATAAAGACTATTGTTAACAAATTTGAAAAGAAACTGAGATCTGTTTTGCTGGAGATGTATTTTTATTAATAAATAAATGCTAACAGTTGGAGCATACACAAGACCCACATTAAATGTAATATTTCAAATTCAGTTAATTTTAATGATTATATAATAAAGTGGACATTTTAGTCACCTATTTGTTCATTATATTAGCCGAATAGACGTCCACTGCTGGACAAACGCCTCCATCAAAGTTCTCAACAACTATCGGTCTTACGCCGCCCTCATCAAATTTCGGTCGTTGATCCACCTTGTTGGGGGCCTTCCCACGCTGCATCTTCCGGTCCGCGGTTGCCACTCAAGAACGTTTCTGCCCCAACGGCCATCGGTTCTACGAGCAATGTGCTCCGCCCACTGCAAGTTTGGCGACTGTTTGAGCTACACCTATCTACAACCTTGGTTCTCTTGCATATCTCATCGTTTTGTGTAACTTTGAGCCTTCTTATGAGGCCCATTGTGAGCGATTGTGAGCACATGTAAATATTGCCATGATTAAATATGAAATTACTAATAACAAAAACCTTAACAGTATTAGTAGAATATAATAATTATTAATAGTACCTATTAGTAGATTTTATAGTATTATGCTTTGTCTTATTTTAATTTTTTTATTTGATTCCAAACGCAATGTAAATTGTTCAATGAATAAACACTTACTTACCTATTATGATTATGACCCATCGTTAAATTCATTATTGTAAAGTTTTGTGTTTTCAGAGTCTATCAAAGCTGTCTAACCGGGTAGAAATATGGTAAGTACAGCGAGCTGCAACGACGATTTGGGTTGAATACACCGCGGTCTTTGAATTCCAAACCAATCACTCGAGAATGGAAGATGGCGGAGCGGTGGCATCTCGCGACGGAAGTCAGTTTCCCTGCTGCAACTGTATACCTTCTGATTTTTGAAGCGCAGTTTGTAGGTTTGTACTGAGCTGGCGGTCCCGGGTTCGAATCCCGGCCAGGGCAAATATTTATCGATTTGTGTGTGTGTCCGATATTCATTTATTTATTTAAAAGAAAAACGACGAAATGGGTTAGTGGAATAGTTTCCATTAAAATATATTTATATAGAACTAAACTTGACATTTTCACGGACAGTACGTCGAGAAACGAACATTAGGTGCCTACGGATACGGAGGAAGATACGGCAACACGTCTGTGAAGGACGACTTTTATCTTGGCAAAGCTCATACTCCGTCCACCGGTGACTGGCGAACAGTTCTCATAGTTTTCATATGTGAAGACTTCGTGCCGTTTTTGGCACATCACTAAACTCCTAGTGCTACCACTTCAACTTTAGGGTAACCTCAACTTTAAGCACTGTTCACTAGTATGGGGAAAACTGGCTGCGGCACATCACGGCTTGACCTTAGCTGCGGTTATAGGCATACTGCATCATACTGGTAAGTTTTGTCTGAAATAATTTCCCCTCTCAATTTTATAAAAGTGTAGATGGGCCAATTTTTATTCTGTTGTCGATTTCTTTTTTTCTCAGATTTCAATAAAATTTGGTGAGTTGGTAAAGTTGCTTCTTCTGACCATGGTGAGCCCAAAATCACGATATATCCTAAAAATTTTTCTCCATTGAGTTAAAAATGTAATACAGAAATTGGCCCATGAGCCAATTTTCATTTTGTTGTCGATTTATTTATTTTTCGTTTCGAGCTCCTCATATTGTACTAAATTTTAGTACAAAATACGAAAAATTGTTAAAAATGGCATTTTTTGTAACTCAATGGAAAATTTTGTAGGTCATACCGTGAAATTGGGCTTACCTTTTTCAGAATAAGCAACTTTACCAACTCACCAAATTTGATTAAAATCTGAGAAAAAAATAAATTGGCAATAAAATAAAAATTCGCCCAGATATTAGGTTAATTTTAATTCCAACAATTCAAATTGAAATTCTTTCATCTCATATTATAAGAAAGTAAATCGAAACTGCACAACTGAACAAATTATCAAAGCGCAAACAAATAGCCTAGAGCTGTTATCTATTCCACAAGCATAAGAAGCCTCTCTATTCATTCACACGAGTCTGTGTTTCACAAAGGGCACCCTAAAGCAACGCAGACGAAGCAGCGGGCGAATTTTGAAGTTATAAACTGGAAACAAAACAAAGTGCTTGGGGAAAGTACGGCGCATTGTGCGTCACGCCGCGACAGGAGACGACAGACTGCGGAGACAAAGAGGGCGATGAAAGAGTCCTGAGTGCGCTGGATAACGCAAACTTGCAAATACAACATATGCATGGTACGTTATAATACTTATATATACAGACTACGAGGTGCCTGCAACCTCGTACGCGTAATTTGTTTTATACCGTAGTCGGATAATAAGTATCATAATAATCTTTGGATGTCTAGCTATCCCTGTTCCGAAATTGGTTAAAATTTTTCCCGCCGTTTTGGAGTGATACAAGGACAAAGGAAATTATGAAAACAGATGGCGCCATAGCGCCGCGCGCTCATCCAAAACAGATGACGATCCTGCATCACGCTTTTAAGATTTTTCCTGAAATCGGGACCCCTCTGTATAGAAAACTGATTTTCAATATAGATCTAGAATTTTATAATAGTATAGATGTATGGTGTATTTGTCAAATGGGATTATACTAACAGTTAATTAGCTATTGGAGTGGCAGTCTTCTTCCAGTAATCTTACCCCGTCTTACCTCAGTGGATGTTTCGCTGTCATACTCATATACTGTCGGACAAGGCCTCTAATTCTATACATTTCTCTAATATTTCAGAAAGATCTCCTAAGTTGCGATATACCAAGTATATCGCGACTTCGCCAACGCAACCACGTTGAGTTTGTGCCTCATTTATACAGGAGTACCTATAAGTACTCTATAACATAGAACCTCCTCCTTTTTGGAAGTCGGTTAAATGTTGTTAGTGCTTATAATATTTTAGGGTTGTCCTCGATTTTCCGGGGATCCTATCATCAGATCCCGACATGGCGACAATGGGACCACCTTAGGAATATACTCTTCCAAATAAAATAAAAATTGAGAATCTGTCTAAAGTTGGCGGAGGGTTCTCTTAAGACACGTACAAAAATAACAACATACAATCTCACCAAAAAGAGTAGAAATTAAAAAGTGGCAATACTGTAGTGTCGTCCCCGTTTTCTTAGATTGATTAGAAAGGGACGACACTACAGTATTGCCACTTTTTAATTTCTGCTCTTTTTGGTCAGACTGTACCTACAGCCAAGCCTCCTCCGTTTTTCAAGTCTGTTGAATAAGGCACGTGGGTTTCAGCCCCAGCGGCAACATTGCGACTAGGTAGTGAATTTGTAGTTTAGTCCTTCAAATATGGATGTCCTTGTTAGTCTAGCTAAGGGATTGGTCGGCTGCGTTGCATCCGAGATGATTGGAGAATTTGTACGTAAATTAGGCTATCGTGCAACCGGCAACGTACCTACAGGGAGTTAACAATGCCCAACATTGTGTGATTGTGTTAGGATTCGTCGTAGCCTATCAAGTACCTACGTAAGGGAATGCTGTCACCATTGTTGCTTGAAATAAACGATTTATTCATTCAATCATTCAGTCATTTATTAGTTTTAGTGACTGAAACAATGGTCACATCAACAAAGAAACCATTCCGTAATAATAGACAAGACATATTCAGGACAACTGGAAACTTTTTCTCTGATTTTGAGCGTTATAAACGATTACTTACTTTTATAAATTAATTTCTTTGATTGAGAGTATTATTTATATTCGATGAGTATCCAATACGAAATGAGTCCAACAATGATATCTAAAGAGACTTGGTCGTCGCGAACCGATTGGAAACATGTCAAGTGATAGTCGACTTCTACGACCCGAGTAAAGCCGTTTCGTATGTACATATTTTAATAAACTTTGTTGTTAATAATTATAAAAACGGCTCACGTTAAAATTGTAAGGAACGGCCCAACATGTTTCGAACTTATATGGAGCTCTTCATCAGGGGCAGCTACCCGTGCTGCTACGCGAAACTTTCTCGTATTGGAAGCGAAGATACATGTTTGAACATCGTGTTAAAGATGGAATCTTAAACAGTAATTCGGCTTCACGATCTAGCTTCTTCTAGCTCATACCACTTTTACTCATTCTACGAGTATTCAGTCTAAAATCTCTTTTGTCTGGTCATCACCCAACGACAAAATCCTTTGTCAGAGCAAAAGTGTTCGCAATTTCGAATAACACTTCTGAAATCGCTCCAAAACATTATTTTCATAAGATAACAGATGCTAAGTCCCATTCCATCCGATTCTCAACTAGACACACACCAATTCGTCATTGTCGCCGACAATAGACGTCACTTTAAACCGAAATGAAGCAGAAACCTAGACAGTAGAAGTGATACGAGTCTACCCGTCTGGTTATTTGGCCGACTCGACTGTGGGTCGTTTAACAAAATGACGGGCCCTTTTTATCTTAGTCGAGCTGCAATTTGTTGCTCGCTCTATTTTCCCGAACCGCAAACCGGTGCTATTTTGAATATCCTTTGCCTTTTGAAATTAACTGGCGGGATAGTTTCTCCGCAACGCGTCGGGTTACTGCTGCAAGTGTCCGGCATTTAAATTGGGCACCCCAAGTTTAGGTTTATAGTGCGTTTGAAACTTACAATTATTATTTAACTTTTTACAATAATTTGTTCAAATATCACTATGTACATAGTATAAAACAAAGTCGCTTCCTGCTGTCTGTCTGTCCCTATCTATGCTTAGATCTTTATAACTACGCAACGGATTTTTTTAATAGATAGAGTGATTCAAGAGGAACGTTTATATGTATAATAAGTATATGCATAATTTATCAGCATTGCACCCGTGGGAAGCCGGGGTGGGTTGCTAGTTATAGATAAAAATATAGACGTAAAGGTATCATCATCATAGGCCTTTATTTTTTATCAGATGATTTTATGCAGCATTTTTGTGGTAGTGAAATGACTATATTGTCCGATGCGGGAGCGACAGTGACGTCCGCAAGAATGGCATTTCAATAGGGGGTAATTTGCTGATTGAGTTGGTGAAGCGACCCTCCTCTCCGTTCGGTGTCTCCTCCCACGTGAAGGCATATTAATAAATTGTTTTAAATCATCTCGGCGGTTGAGCGCACGTTACGATCACTAGAAATTCACTAACCTTATTAAATACTTCTAGATTATGCAAACTCTGAAGCGCTAAGTATTACGTATAATATATAATGTATTTACACAAGCACGAGTCTACTTAGTAAACAAGTAATAAAAATTGTATCCGTAAGCACGATTTAATATTTTCGCAATTTTAAAAGTAAGCAGATTTTTCTTGAAAGAACGCTCCGCAGAAACCGCTCTCGCTCAAACTGATAGTATCCATAAAGTTTAAAGAGAGGATAAGGTCTGTAGGCAGGTTTTGTTGCAGGCTCGCTTCAATCTTCAATCTAGCGAGGGGAGGGCGGGGAGAGTACTTCGTTTGTCGCGATATCTCTCATAAGCGCGCCGCTATCTCGCCCGCTGCTCCCTATTCACCCGAAATAGTACCTCAAGGAGTTCGGTAATGAGTTCCCTTGTACGGCGAGCTGGAGCTAAAAACTAGTTTTTATGAAACTGTATTTTAAAATTTGCCCCCATTAAGGGGAGATTGCAGTTTGTGAAAGTGTCCTCAACGAATATGAGCGTTGGTATTATGGGAAAATTACTTTAGCATGCAAGCAATTTTAAGTGCTTCTTTAATTAGGACCTGGAGGGAACATAGTGTAGATCAAAGAGTTTATCTAAGTAAGTAATTTATTTAGTATTAGAAACTGTGAATAAAACCGTGTTATATGTGAGACATAATTACATACTTATAATTACTCACATTAAGTTAATATTGAAGTTCAGGGTGTAAACTAGCATAGACGTCTTGCACGCCAGTATAATGGCGATATTTTGGACTCACGCTGCCTCTCGCCACTTCTAATGTAGCGATTTAAAGTAAATCATGAAATTTTATTTTTATTGATTTTGAAAGAATTTCTTTATTCTTACAGGCGTCAAATTCACGACTTTATGTGAACGCTAAAGTAAAACTGACAGGCGCGTACAAGAAGTGTGTGTTTTATGTTTATGTATACAGGGTGGAACATTTCTAAGGACTGGGCTGACAGGATAGTGTCATCCGAGTGATCTTCAATCGACCTATTATAATTGTAAAGCTAAGTAATATAATTGTAAATAAAGTCATAAAAATGAAATAAGTATTTTAATATCAGTGACAACCCTACTAATTGAAAGGTTTTATTTACATTTTAAATTGACACCTGTCTTTAACTTAAGCGATTTTCAAAATATGCTAGGGTTGATAATTATGTGCAGATTTTTACCTATTTGTATCTCAAAAATGGATAGAAGAAGAATTTGGTGAAAGTTGAAGTACTCAGTCTGATCGATTCCCTGTTTGCTTAAAAGTCCTTGGATCTGTTCCACCCTGTATATATATCCCTGTAAGGGTATTGCAGTTTTCTTAGAAGTAATTCATACATAATTATAAAACCTTTTTACAAAAAAAAAAACTATTTCACTTATTATCAATTAAAAATTCGTTAATGCTATAATAACACTTATTTATTAAATATGTTTCCAATTTATTTACAAAGACTTAATTTTTCTTACTGTACTTTTAGCCATACCTCTTTTTTATGTTATAAGGGGTAAACCACCTTACCAATTCTACTAAATTCATGTGTTATTTATATTCGCGATAAAGCTGGAATGGCGATAATGCCTTCGTTGAATTCACTATTACTTTATTACATTTTGAGCCCCCCACAGGAATGATTATTTTGCAATTGACGCATCCTATTTGGAAACTTTTTTCCCATTTCATCGGGCATTTCCTGTAAGTTTGTGTAGTTTAAACAAGTGTAGAGCGGGCCACCATGTGCCGGACAGATTGACATGACATTCCAATCAGTCCGGTTCAACCTCGGGCCTCCGTTACAGAAAATGTTGCAAAATAGTTGACTCATGTTAAATTGTATCAAAGTAATGTTCATTTCGTATATTTGACAAAGGAAACCTTAATATATATTTTCAGTTCATAAAAGTAGAAGACGGCTGAACAAATTGAAATTGAATAAATATTATGATTTTTAATCTATATTCTAAAAACCGAAATATTGGGTTGGTCACTTTTCAGTTTTTGATTGAAATGTAGATATATATCGAGTTTCAGACTTTTTTATTATAAGAAACGTTATTATAGTTATTATGAATTTACGGCAAATTATTAAAGCGTAATTAACAAGTGTAGCGTGAGTAATCGTTCAATTTAGGCAATGGAATAAATAATTACCTTTTTGTAATTTCAATCGCCCTATTTGTGAACTTTTTCGTCCCCAGCACAACTTTTATTAGGTACATTATTTTTAGTAACATCATAATGTAATTACGAACTTATATGCCGTTGATAAGCTAACTCCAACCTGTGTCGATATATGGAGACAACAGTTTACCTACGGCAAAATTAAGTTTGTCGCTGAGTACAGTTTAACTATTAGTTTGAGCAATATACTCTAACACAGAGAGGCGTTTACCTTTGTGTAGTTTTAACAAGTTGAGTCGCCAGTGTGTGTTCGACGGATTGACATGACATTCCAATCAATCCGGTTCAATCTCGTGCCTCCCTTACACGGGGTGTTGCAATATTGTAACGGACACGTTATCCAGTTAGTTTGAAACGTAAATACCTAGATCGAGAATAATGTTTTGATTTTGAAATCTCGAATTTCGAATGAAATTTTATTTTTAGTTCAGTGCACTTTGTTTAATTTAGCCCCCTCGGATATCAAAACCCTGATATAAAAGTGTCACTAAATGGAAACGTGGGGAAAAAACAACTTTGTACTCGCGCTCCCGCTAAAACTTAAGGCATTGTCATTGTCACACGTGTGATTTGCGAGCGAATTTTGTATGAAAGCGATCACGCAGCGAGTTCGCCGAGACTGATATTTGTATAAAAACACGCTCGCATTTCGCAAGTGTGATAAGGCCCTTATCTATACTTAACTTTATAGATGCTTAGTTTACATATTACTTTTATCAGCAGAATATGTTGTTTTATTGGTTAGGTACCTATTATATCTGACACTAATTTCTGTTTCCCATGTGTAACCTTTCACAAAATTTTCATTTTGTCCGAAAACCATTTTTTTTCATGATAATTATAAAACAAACCTAACCTAACCTAATGGGTTATTTAAAGCGATGTTTATAAAATCCTGAAAATATTACGGGTTTTAGGAAAAAATATACTTTCGGACACATGAAAATTTGGCGAAACGATACAGAAAGGGAAGCAATGTTTCAGAGTTGGGAATTTCATAATACTTAATTGAAATGAAACAGCATTCTGCTGTCTTGTATCTACACGCAAACTTGTACAACGGTTTAAATTTGCATTTTTATAAGTCGTTTAATAGTATACATAAGTCCATTACATCGATAAGAAATAAAGGAAAACCTCCCTAGATACAACTGCTTGACATAATCCTTAAGTCGTAGGGATTCTTATCCGTATATATTATTATTTGAAGGGTTTAAAACCCCGGTTTTGTAGAAGTTGTGGTTATGTGGAAAGAACGCATGGGTTGCCTTTACTTGCTCGGAACTTATTCTCACCCAACTAAGCTGACTTACACGATATGGCACAAAACGAGTACCCTCTTTTTTTAGGGGATTAAAAAGGACCAGAACGATCCCTTATCGCAATACTTCTTAAAAAATTGGCTCTAAAGCTATTTTTAGTTTGAATATGTTACAAAGAAAATACATATATTATGTTTTTATAAAAATGGAAAGACGCTAGGGTATATTATGTATTAGCACTTTTGTGGCTTATAAAAAAAATGTACCATTAATTCTTGGTCATTGATGATCGAGCTATGAATATGGTACAAGTTTAAATTCCTTTAAATATAGTTGAGGAAGGCGATTGCTGAGATACACATACACTTTGTGCTCGTTAACGGGTGCTGTTATAATAAGTCATATAGTACTGGAATAAAATGTGTTAGTCTAGATAAAATAATTTTAAAATAACCAACGTGAGAATCCGTAATCAAAAGTGGCACGTAGGTATGTTTCAATTATTTCACTCTATACCGATAGGTGTAATTTTTGCTAATCGAACTTTAGCAAAATCCCAAAATATGGTCGCCAATGATGTGAACATAGGGCCTTATTAGGAAATATAATATATAATTATGTGTCCTGACCATTTGCGACAGCGTTTTGCTCGTTTGCTATGTAAATGAGGGCTTCCTTATAGTCAGTCAGAGCTGGCTGCACGGTCAGGGAGGAAGAAAATTACCGTCGCTGCCGGTATCCATTAATAATAAATAAATATCGGACAACCTCACACAAATCGATCTAGTCCCAAATTAAGCTCAAGAAGGCTTGTCTTATGGGTACTAGACGACGATATACGTACTTATATAGATAAATATATACTTATATACATAGAACAACCATGACCCAAGCACAAATATTCGAGTTCATCACACAAATATTTGCCCTGGCCGGGATTCGAACCCGGGACCGCCAGCTCAGTAGGCAGGTGTCTACAAACCGAACCAAACGCGTCGTCTCATTACAGCGCGATTGACGCCATCTATTCGAAGGAACAGCTTACTCAAGTATTCTTATTAAAAGTCGAATAGTACTTTATTGACACTATGAAGGCGAGAAAGGTCTGTGCTTGTGTAGATACTAAATTATCATTTTAACATGGTCATCATCATTTCAACCGAAAGGTGTCTACTGCTCGATAATGGCCTTCCCCAAGGCATAACGACCAGGTGGACTGACGATCTAGTCAGGATCACGGAAAGCTGTTAGATGAGGTAAGCCCGCAATCGACCGTTGTGGGGAACTTGGCTACATATAAGACGAATCCTGACTAGGGATTCAAGCGGTAAAATGTTGTATGAAAATAACCGGATTACCGGTAAATTACCAGTCATTTCCACAGACAAATTTACCAGTTTGGGCTCCCTAATCCTGACTCTATTTCAAAGGTGTAACAGCAAGAAGCGCATTGCGGAAAGTATCTTCTATTATTCTAAAGTTTTGGTTTTTACGTGACTCTAAAAGTCTGAATTAATATACTTAATCTGTCTAACTGTCACTGTTAATGATTTATAAGGCTAACTGTAGAAATACATCCTGCCTGCTGGCGACACCGTTTTGCTCGTTTGCTATGTAAATGAGGGCTTCCTTAGTCAGTCCGAGCGCCGGCTGCGTGGTCAGAGAGGAAGAAAATTACCGTCGCCGCCAGTCGCCATTATAGCGCGATTGGCGCCACCTAGCGGCAGGAATAGTTTACCTTTAGTGTTAAAGAAGGGTGATCGCTTTATGATAAAGGAATGCAGTGATCTAATAATAATAAAAATGTTCGCTTATACCTAGTTTAGATTATACTTTGCGTTTGGCTCGGTTTGTAGACACCTGCCTACTGAGCCGGCGGTCCCGGGTTCAAATCCCAGCCAAGGCAAATATTTGTGTGATGAGCTCGAATATTTGTGCTTGGGTCATGGTTGTTCTATATATTTAAGTTTATATTTATCTATATAAGTATGTATATCGTCGTCTAGTACATACCCATAACACAAGCCTTCTTCCCAACTAGCAAAAGTTCGTCCTATAATGGTTGGTAAGTACAACGTTTTGATTAAGACTATAAGTCATTGTAAATTTGTTGTATAAAAGTCACAAAAACGTTTATATAACGCGAAAAGGGCGCAAATTATTCGATTTAGAATCGTATAATAGTCGTATTGCGGTTATATTAAAAACAAATTGGTCATGTACACGTCGTGTTAATGTAAAAATTGCGATCAACATTTGTATAGTGGTCATATCAACGACTGTTATCCGACGTATTAATTGTATAGTGGTCGTATAAACGTAACCAAATATAATTTAAGTTGTATACCTTATGCACAATACAATAAATAGTCATATATGAGAAACGAGACGCGTGCGCGTATCTTTGACAAACAAAAAATAAGTGTAGTGTTTATAAAAGGATTAGGAAGGTAGCCATGTTAGTTTTTGTTAAATTTATTATTTTCAGTTTTCTTGAAGTAATTGATAGGTTGATACCTAGTGGTAAATTAATTTTGCGATAATCATATATACATTTTGCAATTCATTTTCAATGCCCCCCTTAATAAATGGTGAAATTCATAAAATTTAATGTTATTTTAATATGGGCTAGTATTAATTACTTTAATATGATGTTTACACGACAGTTCTCGGGTTCTCGAGTCGATTCCACACCATATTGGATTTGGCAGCCACCATTTTTAGGGTTACCTTTGAAAGACGGTTCAACGTTTAATTCGCATACCACACTATACCTAAGTCGCCGAATTTTTTTTTTTTCAAAGTTACTCGTATTAAACTATGTATTAATTTCACGTGAATTAACCTGCAGGTTACGCCAACTACTAGTCCAGTAAATGTAATCACCACTCAAACTATATTTTATCTTTAAGGTGGCGGTGGAATACAACCCGCACGCATAAAACTAAACTCGCGGTTTGATTGGTTGAAAATGGTAGTCCTAGCCGACATCGACGGCTACCTAACTGAATCTGATTTTCTACTATTGAACATTTCCGAGTGGCCTTGGACAACAACCCATTTCGTTCTATGTGATAAATGTCATGGATGTGGATATTCCACTATTTCTTCCATAAAGAAGCCAAATCATTTCATAATTGATGAACCCGCAAAAGTCAAATGGCTCTTAGGTTTTAATTTCTTTTGGTGTAATAATTGTTTATTATTTGCCATTTACGATCACTATACTCACGAAGAGTGTGATGATTGTTATGATAAACAGAGAGACAATTAAAAAAAGAAATACTTACCTGCAATGCCCACCTGAAAGTGCTACTTACCAGTAATTTGTTTGTAAATATCTGTCAGGTTGGTACCTATTTTTGCTCAATTTATATTAGGTCACTAATTCACTGTTGGTATAGGTAGTATCGCGGCGCGCATGTTTTTTATAAGTAAACTATAAGGTTTTTCATTCTCACAAGTCATAACCCTTTTTTTTCTTCAGCGTAGTCGGGTAAAAAGTATCCTATAACCATCTGGAGATACCCAGCTACCCGTGTACCAAAAGAGCTGAAATCTATTTAGCTGTTTTAGCGTAATGAAGCCAGAACGATTATATACATACAAACATACAAAAAATCCAAAAAAATATTTTCGATTCAGTGACCTCAAAGTAGTCCGTTTCAATATTTTTTGAAAGACACTTTCGCAATCATATTGTAAAATGTTATTTGATGAAGGCGACTCTTGATTTTTCAATTTGACCTCTTCAGTGTCATGTAAAATATTCACAGATAATGAAGAGATGCTGTCGTTAACGTCTTGTACATTCACAAATGAACGTGAATTATCTGTCCATAAAAAGAAATGAGAATAATAAACAATTTATAAACAATTCCAATACCTATCAGTCAAAACAACACATTAAACGTACGTTTTAGCATGTTACAGACATAATAGAATAAAGACATATGCTCGTAAATTAAACTTTACGCTATAATATTCTACTTTACATTTATTTTATATGAAACTTCTTTTATATTAAAGCCTGAAACAATATTATTAAACGGTTTTATTTAGCTTGCCCTGTTTGTTTATTTATTTGGGTCAAATCTAGTAATTGAAATTTGACCCCCTTCCTGTTGACGTATTAATCTGAAATTTGGTACGCATTTTTAGTTTTGGTGACAATATATTGTAATACATTCGATATCATTGTAAATCCAAGATGGCCGCCGCTACAAAATGGCGGATTACATATTTTACCACTACTTCCTCAATATGGGTATCAAATGAAAGGGCTTGATTAGTAGAATAGAGTTCTGTATGAAAATAAAATGAAAATCCAATATGGCCGCCAACAAAATAGGTTAATTTTTCTTTACATAACCCCTTCAATATAGGTTAGGTTTCAAATAGAAGGTCTTGACTAGTAGAATAGAGTGCACTATAAAAATAAATGAAAATCCAATATGGCCGCCAACAAGATGGCGGGTGTTTTATTGTTCATTACTCCTTCAATATGGGTATCAATTGGAGGGGCTTGAGTAATAGAATACTGTAATATGCATTGACAAATTTAAAATCAAAGATGGCCGCCGAAAATACCAGATTTCAATATGGGTATCAAATAAAAGGTCTCGACTAGTAGAATAAATTACACTATGAAAAATAAATGAAAATCCAATATGGCCGTCAACAAGATGGCAGGTGATTTTTTTTCACTACCCCTTCAATATGGGTATCAAATGGAAGGGCTTGAGTAATAGAATACTGCAACTTACCTACTGTACTGCTTTGACAAAAATCATCATATATAATACATCTAAGATGGCCGCCGGAAATGCCAAATTTAATCATTGTTTCAATATGAGTGATGGATATCAAATGAAAGGGCAAGTCGAAAGCTGCGTAGTGGTTCGTAGAGTTTAGAGCAGTCAATACTTAACAGTAATATAATGAATGATGAAATTTAGGCAACTCATCAATACAAAGAACTTCGTCATCTTAGAATCGGAATTCAAGCATGGATCCTGGTTGCACCCAAGTCAAGATTGTGTATCGTGTCGAGGACTGTGTGGCGTTACGGGGGCTAAAAATGAAACGTCGTTAGCGGTACTCCACCCAAGTTAAGGTTAAACGTGGCAAGAACTGTGTGGCATTTGAGTGAATATAAATTATATGTCGTAAGCATTTTCTCCTCAAAACTTGGGCACATCTTGTTGTATAAAAGCCTTTCCCCTCTATTGGACCTCTGGGGGTCGACCGTTTTAATGTCCATTACTCGTGGAACAAAATGTTTAATAACAATAAAACAAAAACAAACAAAAGTAAAACAGAAACAGCACCATAACGAAAAAGAGGCTTAATAAATATACATACATACATAGACTGCTAAACTTATAAACCTTCCCTTTGGCTTTGCCGTAGTCGGGTAAAAAAGTGAAAGAAAAGTATAGAGCAAAATGTGCAAAAGAGAGTGAAATTAAACCTCACAGTCGACTACACAAAGGTAGTAAACGGTTAGCGTCAGAGACACCTGAGTAACATGAGGCCAGGCTGTTAGGCCAACGAGAGAGACAAAGGGATCTGGTAGCGCCCGAAACACCAGCGCAATATGAGGCCAGGATAACAGGGCAGCGTGAGAGAGAAAAAGAGCTTGTAGCGTCCGAAACACCTGAGCAACGAAAAGTACGGTTAAATAACCAACGTGAGCGTAGGTACCCTGCAATGCAGAACTGGAAATCATGTGCAAACGTTTTATGTAACAAAATTAAAAACTAAAAACTTGAAAATAAAAATTGAGTAAAAAACTTTTTTAAGTTAAACGGTTTTATTGAAAATTTACTAAAAGGTAATAAATAATTCGGTAGGTCTGAGGTACCAGACATCACACCAGTCTCCTCATCCATCTAGGGCATTAATCAGACAAAAAATAAAATCGTTGGGCGCGCGAAGTCTGCGTAAATACGGTTGACTTGATAGAAATTTCACACGCCCAACGATTTTATTTTTTGTCTGATCAATGCCCTAGATGGATGAGGAGACTGGTGTGATGTCTGGTACCTCAGACCTACCGAATTATTTATTACCTTTTAGTAAATTTTCAATAAAACCGTTTAACTTAAAAAAGCTTTTTACTCAATTTTTATTTTATATATTACGGTAAAAAATGTTGGTTAGTTGAGTAGCGTTTAACTACATGTAACTGAAACTTACCGACACATATTGTTTCATCAATATTGAAAACTACGGAACCACCGCTACTTTCTGCGGTTTGACCTTGCCACGTCTCACACCGAAGAAAATTGATTAAATACCCGTAATAAACCCTGTTATATGATTTAAACCCTTGAAATAGTAATTTATACAACGACTTATCGATTAAAAGTATTTTAATAGCAACTAGTAAAATCTTCTTACGACTAGAAATGGCATAATGATCATTTTAGGAACGAAGTAAAAAAAGTCCTATTGTGGTTGAGATAAAGTCATATAAAAGTACTGTTGGTTATATAACAGTTATTATTATAACACCTATATTGCAGCATGCCATATTATATGCAGAGCTAAAACAATAATAGGACTGTTGTATAACAGTCCTTAGACAGTCATAGAAAAGTAATTTGGGTTATAACACGGTTACTATCACGACATTTATATAACAGGATGTCATATAATAAGAATGCCTAATCCTTTAATAGGATAGAAGGCCTTTAGTCGTATAGAAGGTATTAATACGACAAAAGTTTTATATAATAGTCCTGTAAGTGACATAGTACAAACCTTTATAAAACATATTTGATATGACCTTTATATAACTAAAGATCATATTGAGTCATCGGGTAGTGGTCTTATAATATCCCACAATACGATTGTCATATACATTACGCCTTTACAATTAAGAGTTGTATAACATGGTCTTGTAAATGTCATTGCTTAGACTATTATAAGATGGTCATATACTTTACATTTTAACGACTAAGAGTTGTATAATATAGTCTTGTAAATGTCATTTCTTAGACTATTAAAAGATGGTCATATACTTTACGTTTCTACGACTTAGAGTTGTAGAATATGGTCTTGTAAATGTCATTGCTTAGACTATTATAGGATGGTCATATATTTTAGTTATGTAAACGTTTACTCGACCTAATTAATCAACCAAAGTATTATACAACGTTTCTGTCTTATAAAACACTACTATGCAACTTAATGAACTCAAAGTAACGTTTATAAGACGGTTTTAAAACTTTTAGTCATATTATCTTTATTTTATAGGACAATTTTGCTACTTGGGTTTAGCTTAATTTGGGACTAGATCGATTTGTGTGAGGTTGTCCGATATTTATTTATTTATTATTTAATTATACTACTTAAAATTAGTTGTATGATGGTAACCATCTAGCCCTTAGCCAAGTCACCATTAATCTTTAACTTTAAAAAATAAGTAGCTTATGAAAGCACATGTATAAAATTGTACTACACGTATAAAATACTTATATGAACCACCAATACGTACCAAATAATTTACACTATCAAGTACTAACTTACATTTCTATCGTTAATTTTACAAAAAATATTTAAACAACGCATGTTTCAATAAAAAAATACTTAAACAAGCAAATGAAATACCACAGCTAATGATACTGATGTATTTATACCGCGAGACAAGCATTCGTTTTACCCTTCATACACAGAAGGACGTAAATGACAAGATTTTTCCTAATGAGATATATTCTTTTGTACTTGAAAACTGTTTGAGTTCGATAAAGAAGCATTACTTAATGGGGTCGCAGTTACATAACCAGTGTCGTTATCGTCATAAATTGTTGATGTCTTTTTTCTTGATAAGTCGAAATAATGTTTGTTACTTTCACGATTTCATGCACGCCATCTTGATATTAACTACCATTGAAAAGATAAGTTTTTGTGGATAATGTCAAACTACATTGTACGTTGTCTGGTGTACGCCTTATACTAAAATGGGGGACTTAAAGACCGTGTCTTCATCTTATCAATAAAAAAAAGTTAATAAATTCAGTGTAATACATTAAGAGTAATTTTACGCACGCAGTCGTTACTGCCTGAATAAAAAATCGTTCATATAGTCATCTTCTATACTATTATAAAATTCTAGATTTGTATCGTTGTATTGTTGAAAATCAGTTTTCTATGGAGAAGGGTCATGATTTTAAGAAAAAGCTTAACAGCGTGATGCAGGATCGTCATTTGTTTTGTATGGGCATGCGGCGCTGTGCCAGCCAAGCGCCATCTCTTTTCATAATTTATTTTGTCCTCGCATCACGCCGAAACAGATTTAACCAATTTTGGTACAGGGATTGCTGGACATCCAAAGATGGTTATAGCTGCCGTCCGTTAACTAAAAAGTCGCTAACCCACAAATCTAATTTTGTCGATATGAGCGAAAAACGAGGGAAATATTTAAAAAATATGCAACTTGAAAACCGTATGTTATACAAAAAAAAAGTAAATGGCCAAAGATAGCTTGTCAAATTTACTATCAAATTGCGATAATCTTGATTACAAATAACTAGTCCAAATTGGAAAAAAACTCCTTTTCCCTTTTAGTAAAGAGTCGCTAAGTACACCTTAGCGACCTTATAGTTTATGATTCCAACGTAAAAAATGAGATGTTTTTTTCTTTAAAAAAACTATTCGAAATTACTTAACTAAAATGGCGTTAAGGTACTCAACGGCTTTTTAGTTATGTATTGCAGCTTTGCATTTCACATTAGTTCTTAACTATATCAACATAATAGTATTTTAACGTCTTTTTAGGTAAGCGTTTTGAATGTAGCGCCTTATTGTGTTTATGTAAGGAGTATTTTAAGTAACCTTTACTACACTTAAAGGCCGTTAAACGTGAAACCTTTAAGCATAATGGTCTTTTAGTTATGTATTCGGGATGGATTATTTCAAAAGAAATAACGATGTTGCATATTAAAAAAACTTGAATGTACGGAACTAAAAATGCAACAAGAACTATTCTTGAAACACTAACATTACAAAACATAAACATGTGAACAATGACTTAA
The DNA here is from genome assembly GCA_947623375.1 of Apotomis capreana. Classification (NCBI taxonomy): domain Eukaryota; kingdom Metazoa; phylum Arthropoda; class Insecta; order Lepidoptera; family Tortricidae; genus Apotomis; species Apotomis capreana. Next base: position 5,889,000 of record OX392499.1, read on the forward strand.
AAAAGTCCTAAAGAACATTAGTACAACTAAAAAAAAAACAGCAAACTGCCTCAAAAATACATACCTAATCCATTTTTTTAACTATGAAGTACAGGCAATGGAGCACACATTTGTTTCTTACAAACGTAAAACTTGTATCATATATGACGTTCTTAGCTAAAAAACAGACTACAAATGGTTACATGCTAAAAACTCTTTAGTACTTACATAATTATGCTTGTTATTGTAATACTTAATTTATAAAAAGTTAACATTTTAAATGTCTACAAAATTTATCATATACTTAGTACATAGTTATATCATAGTTACTCGAATCCCACCAAAATCATTTCATGTAAAATTGGCGACCAAGGATCACATGCTCATAACACTTTCACTGTAAAAAAGTTATCAGATCCCAGGAAAAGCCAAGCCCCTAAGCCCTGAGTTTACTAACCCTGGCCTAACGGCCAAGCCATACTTTTTAAACCAAGGTGTAGGGTTAGTAAACTCAGGGCTTAGGGGCTTGGCTTTTCCTGGGATCTGATAACTTGGAAAAAGTTATTTTTCCATACACAGCACGCATATTTGTATGAAGCGTTTTCAGCTTTAACAGCAATTTCCGACTCTTAAAGCGCTCTAAATGTATGTACTCTTATACAGACATTTGTTACCAATAAGAAATAGGATCGATTGATATCTTAATTTCTTTTCTCCTCGCCTATTTTAACCGGGTTCGATTCCCGGTTATGCATGAGATATACGAAAAAAAATCAATGCAGTTTTTAATAAATCTAAAATCGAAGCCATGGTTCCCATAAGAACAGATTTCCCTATCTCTTATAGTTTTCGTTTTCTCCCTACTGACCCAGTTGGATTGATCAACCTGTATAAGTGAGTGGCAAAATCGGCGTATTTTAGGTACCAATAAAACCTAATGTATAAAAGCTAGATCAGTTAAATTTAGTATATTTCATATGTTCCCTAACTGCATCTTAACCTGTGAATTTAGGAGATCTGGTGTTAACTGGGACGAAGCTATGAGGGTTTGAAAATGAGACGAAACGGTTCGAGAAAAAGTACCGCTTAATTTTGAGGGGCGAGAGCAGATTGCGTCTTTTTAGCCAAGTATTGTGGATTAACGTACTTCTAGCAGAGGATTTCTACCATAATCTGAGTATTTCTTACCTACGTTAAAAAGACGTTAACAGATTGTAACGTCCTTTTAGTGTAGTATTTTCATGAAACGCCTTTTTAGCCTAGGATATTAATGTAAACTACCGCAATAAATCTTGGCTTGAAAGTAACTAAAGTACCTTCACGACTTTCTTGTGTAGTAATGTCGAAAAACGTCTTTTTTGCTAAGTAAAGTTTAGAAATATTTTCGAAACATTATGGCGTTAAGGGCTACTTGTGACCATTTAGTTAAATATTGATGGTTAACGTACTTTTAGTGGAGTAAACTATGAATACCTTCGTGGTTAACGACCTTTTTGCAAAACCTATTTCAAAAACTATAAACCTTACAAATATGATTCCTATACAGATCGATAGAGTATTTTTTTTTTACATACGATGGCATTAAAACCTAAAAATTGACCCCCTGAGGGTTAACGGCCTTTTAGTTAACGGACGGCAGATAGGATAATTTTTGCCTGATTTGAGTAAAGAAAATAAGTTTCTGTCAAAAGTGACATTTTAGTGGCAAGCTTTTATAGCCGACTGTACTTTTCTTTGAATATCCATCAAATGCTCACTGAGACGATTCTAAAGAGCCCAAGCTCGGTAGGATTGCTTTTTCTATTATAGAGTTCCTATGGCCACCTTCCGGCTCCATCATCAGATCAGCCCCATGGTACCATATTATTGTATTGTCATCAAAGTTAAGTAAGTATGCAAAATTTCAGGTCAATCGGTTGACGACATCTGCTTCAAAATTTAGTTGCAAGATTTCACCCGAACAAACATACTTAGATACATACATACATACATTGCAAGTTAAATAAAAGCTTGTAAAAATATACGCGTACGAAGTTGCCGGCACCACCTAGTTTGAAATATTTCTTCTTGTTCTAACACAGTTCCCCTCGTAATTATTCCTATGATCCAAATAAAATTATTCCAATCAATCTGAAGAACGAGTTTACAATCGTACACTTTCTTCTTTCTTCTCCAAATCATTAGGCTGAGTTTATTTTTAAATCATAAGGGGCAAACGAGCAAACGGATCCACCTTGTGAGACACCTGCAATCACCGGAGTCACAAGTGCGTTCCTGCGAACGCTCTTTACTTGAAAGTTTGAAGGTTGGTTGTATCGGTCCGAAAATACCGCAAGCGACAATTCATTCCACAATGCAGTTTTGCGAGGCAGGAAATTACTAGAAAAACGCACAGTTGTGGACTGCCAACTAGCTAAGTGTTGAGGATGAAATAATTGTCGCGTATAGTGAGAGTCTGCTGAAACACAATAATATTATTTTGGGAATTGAGTAACAAAACTAAGTTATACATACGAAGCGATTATAGTTAAATAAGAAAACTATTCCTACGAATTTAAAGAACGAAATTTTATATCCATAACTAACGTTTAAAAAGATTATCGTCAATACGCTATTTTGATGACAGCTCAAATCAGCTAGGTACTCTTTATAAAATGTCAAAAACACAATCTGTTAGTATGAAGGGGCCCAATTCGAGATTGACATTTGAGTGATCGCCAAACGTCAAATCTCTATTAGATAACAGTTATATCGCCATTGAACTGTCATTTAAATGCGATGAGCTTAAAAGTGACATATCTCATCTCAATTTTGGAAATACGAAGGCGATAATGATTGTCAAAAATGTTATTCATGTGTATAAATTTCTGTTTTGATCGAAACGTAACGGACTAATTTCACGTACTACGCGGTCAATTTAAAGTATGCGCCTGTTATTTATGCCGTCACATACAAAGGAAACGAAAATTTTGCGCGTCCGAATTGACGAAGTTGCGATGTTCTAGGGATATCGCCACTTGTCAAGTAGGCACACGTCAAAAGTGACGGATGGCGATGAAAAGGAGAGATCTCCATTATATCTCTATAATTGGTCGAATTCCCCCCCCAGTTTCTATGAAGATACTATATTGTGACGTCATACAAATCAGTAAGTAGTCAAAACATGTCTTTTTTATAGTTTTTGTATAATTAAAAATATTACAATGTCCGAAAGTTAGTGGTGGTTTATTTGGTTCCGTGTATTTCTGAATGCGTGTTTGGTCGTTTCAACGATATAATTTATTTTCACTATTATAGTTAAATACCGTACGACTTAATCATTCGCTTGTTTTAATCATTGTGTAAGTGAACTTGCCTGATTTGAATAAAAAACAACAGAATAAAACTCCAAATTAAAATTCACACTGACAAAGCACCTTTTAAAAGTAACATAACTCTACTCTGAATCCCGAATTCGGGACTTGTATTATTTATAATACATTAGTCTCGCGCTCGTCGGGTTTGCTGGTTTTTATCCCCGAGGACCTTATACATCTCTGAATAAACTGGATTAAAGATATCCATCAAGAAACTTTTCCTTTTAATATAATAAAGCGGGTATATCAATGAACCGTGGCTGAAAGAGTGATTACATTTTTATAGAAGCGTCCTGAGGTGAATTAAAGGCGTGGGCCTTTACTTCTGACCTCAGGACCGGAGCCTTAGTGGTAAGTATACACTCATGTGGAAACTATGGTTAATACGAATGCAATCTAATTTTAATCTTATGCAATTAAAGGAGGACGGCTCGGAGACGGAGAGGATGTCTCGTCTAGCTCGCATAAGAGGTTACGACCGCTCTATTAATAATAAAAAACATAATTATAAAAACGGTTTACTCTCATGTAAAAATCGCGGCAGTTTAATATAATAATGTAAGAGAGTAATTTAAAATAAAGAAACACGTTTTATAGCTGCCTAATCTTAACCGATAGGGAGAGATTTGTCCTCCAAAGTACTGAAAAGTGACTAAGCTCTCTAACTTCTGTAGAGAGTTTTGTTTAAGCGAATCGGAGCCGGACAGTTGGGTACGTTTCCTTGAAAGTTACCCTACCCACATATTGTATGACAAGCGATATATGAGGGACTTAGGACTTAAATACGCCTAGAAGGAGAATCTTCATACTACAGATTTGCGAAAGATTAAGCCGCTTTTGGTTGTATGTGTGCGTGTATACGAATCAATCATAGAGACGTTTTTGCATGCATTGACGTTGTGACAGATGCGCACACGGACGAAACTTTGCCGGTGGTGGCTAACCAAAACTGGCTTAACTTTCAAGCGCTAACAATGTTTCTGGTTTTGTAAGATGACAGATTAGATTTTTGTACTTTCATTGTGTTTAATTCTAACATATAATTTGGATATGCTAGCCAGTATATCAGCGGGCCTATGATGGTTGCTTTCATCACGCGATAAATAAGTGACCTAGCATCTATCACGTTTTGACAAAATGTGAGTGTGAGTGACGGATGCCTTTTCACTTATTTATCACGTGATAAACGCAATTATCATAGGCCCCCAGGAAGTATCTTATTGAAAATATAATGGAACCTTTAAACCAGCTTTCTGATATTTGATCGATTAAGTCATGTTCTTTCTTGAAATAAATCTGTGGTAGAAACCGAAATTTCAGTTGATCTATTCTACTAATAGGTACCTGAAGTTAGGTTTAGAAGGGAATTAAATGGTTTTCTGTCTGTTCTGACTTAGTAGTGACCAATTGCGGAGAATTATTCGAGTAAGTTTTGGACCTCCATTTATAAAAGCTGTAGAATTTTTATTACCGATATAATAATTAGAGCTATTCCATTTATTTACTCTCTATAACATTTTAAAAGTTATTCTTAACATCCGACTTTTTCTTTGTCTTGGCGGGATTTTCAAGAATTTAGAACTTATTTAAGGAAATCGAAAAATGACAGCTATGAACGAAGATTTTAATGTTTAGTCCATACAATTTGTAAATATTATTTTAAAAGCAGTAAACGATTTAAGTAATCTTTAAGGTATCACCACAAAAAATAGGATCAACATTCTGTTCAATATGGATTTAAGCCATGTTTTCAATATTTCCATATCATTTTTGAAAGTTCGTGGCTAAACTAAATATTTAAATAAAACAATTTAATCAAATAATTAATTTACGCGATATAATCCGTTTAAATTGTTTTATTTGTGTAACAGTCGCGGGTACCGAAGAAAATATTATAAACTAAGAAAATATTATATATTTATATGGCGGGGAGATGATAGGGGACGGAGCCGGACCTTCACAAGGCTCATCAACACCAGCCATTATGGGGGTTGGTGGATTCGAATAGTTCAAAAACAGATCTATCACTGAATTACTTTTAATCACTAGGTGGAGCCACCCCGAGCTGCACAACACCGAAAACCAGCCGGAAAACCAGCGAGCGCCAGCCAGAAGCGCCGAAACCCACCAGTCACAGCTCTAAGGTTGTAAACACCGGAGACCTTTGGAGCTGTGATTTTTGCCGAGCCACCGCAACCGATGTCCGCCGCCCCCACACAACGGGATGACCTTGACCGTGACCGTGTCGTGGTCGCCCGTATGTTGGAGGAGGGGCTGCCGTCTCCAGGCCTCTCGGCCTGGATGGCCGCATACGTGCGGATCACGGAGCACCAACTTGGCGAACCCACCGTGCTGCTGGAGGAAGACAAGCACTTCCTCGATTTTCTACAGCAGCACCCAGCAGTCATGGCTCCAGCGGCAGAGAAGAGGAAGCTCTGCACCAGCCCCGCGGAACCTGACAGCGCCACCAAGAGGCCGTGTCGGAAGACTTCGCCGCCGACCGCCCCACGACTACGCCGCCGCTCCAAATCGGCGGGCGTAGCACTGTCGCCGTTCGCCGCCCCCGTCCCTTCGACGAGCGGGTGGAAACCGAACCCGCAGACCTACACCGCAGCGCAGCAGGCCAGAGCCCCCCCGCCGGGACTCACCCCCGCCGTCGCCCAGCAGGATGTAAACAAACCGGCAGCGCAGAACATCAAGCCCAACTACGCCGCCGCCGCCGCCGCCTCCAAACCCGTGAATGTTCGGTCCAGCTCGGGAAATAAGAGGAAAAAAGAAACCTCGACTCCTGCTGCTCCGCAGCAGGAGGGAGCGGGTCAAAAAAATCTAGACCCGCCAAAAACAAAATACAAGCCTATCACATTCGAAAATTTCCCGGACTGGCCGAAACATTTCGCGGAGCTGAGGAAACAGTTGGGGCACGTTCCCAACGCTAAAGCTGCCGGTGACGGAGTCACCTTCCATCCCAAGGGCGACGACGAGTTCAGGGTGGTACAGGCGTACCTCCTGAAACTACAAGACGACCTTGGAGTTGACATCCTGCCCTTCCACATCTACAACACGAAGGAGGGGCAGATGCTGAAAATCTGCCTGCGAGGTCTCCCCACCAACACAAAGGAGGAGGACATCATTGCTGCGCTGCAAGAGCTGGGCTACAGCGCCACATACACCAAGCCTATAAAGGCAAGAAGAGGGAGACCAGGCTGCGTATTCTTCGTGCAGTTAGCCACGACCGCCGAAGAATCACGCAGCATTTACGATGTCCGGGAGCTCCTGAACATGCCCGGCATCAGAATAGAAGCTTGGAGGAGCAAGAAAGGCCCTGCGCAATGTCATAATTGCCAGGGCTTCAGGCACTCATCACTTGGTTGCCATCGCCCCACACGCTGCGTCAGATGCGCAGGACCGCACAAGGCGAAGGAATGCCCGCTACCAAGAGGAGCGCCACCTACCTGCGCTAACTGTGAAGGGCCACATCCGGCCTCGAACAGGAAGTGCCCCGTCCTCATGCGGGAAGCGAGAAATAGGAAGGCGGGCACCTACCCGCTCACCAAACCGCTTCGGCCAGGCCCAGTCACACGAGCGGTGCTACTCGTAGAAGAGCCCACGGTGGCAGAGTCGGCGCCGGCAACACTGATGGCGCCGGCCAACAACCCCCAACAAAGGGGTTCAACCTCCGCCGCCCGCCCGCCCGCACCAACGCCGAAGTCCAACGCACCCCCGGGTGCCAAAAAGAAAAATAAGAAGCCGCAACCAGCGCAGCCCAAGCCCGCGCCCGCGCAGCCCATGCCCAAGCCCAAGCTCGCCGCCGTAAAGGCCGCCGCAAAGGGTCGCACCGCCGCCGCTGAGCATCAACAGCCACAGCAACAAAGAAAGACGGCGCCCGCGCCTAAACCCAACTCCGCTGCAGAGAAGATGCTGCAGCTTATACAGCAATTGCTGAGTGTCGCCGCATCCGCCGATTCAGCCACGCTCCAAGCTGTATCAACTGCCGCCATATCACTCCAGCCTACCATTCAATAGGAAACTGCGAGTGGTATATTGGAACGCGCACTCACTGACCGGCAAACTGGGCCTGCTCCGCCACTTTCTCCAGGAGCAAAACATCGACATCTTGCTGGTCAGTGAGACGTGGCTGCGCGAAGGAGAGCCGCTGAAAATCGGCGGATACGTCGTCTACCGGCATGACGACGTCAGCGAAGCTACTGGCCGCCCACACAGAGGGCTGGCCATTGCCATCAAGAGGCGCATCGTCCATCAGCCGGTCACGTGGAAGGCCTTCAACTCCATCCTGGCTCTGGGAGTTGACATCCGTGTGGCCGACTACGACCTGCGCCTCTACGCCATCTACCGTCCCTGCGGCCCGCCGAGCGACTTAGTGCCTAACGTCAGTGAGCTGTTGAATGCCCCCATGCCGACCATCCTGGCGGGGGATTTCAACGCCAAATCCACCACCTGGCACTCGTCACTCACAGACACTTCGGGCTCTTACATCGAGGCAGCAGTTGTGAATGGCGAGTTTGAGGTGTCCGGTCCCACAGAGCCCACACACTACGCGGACAACTACAACTCGTCGGACATCATAGACTTCGCCATTCACAAAGGGGTCAACGCGGTGCTGACTCACGAAGTCCTGGCAGACCTCCCCTCGGACCATCGCCCTGTCCTGCTTACCATCAGGGACCTGCCAGTAACGACGACTGCCCCGTCGCCCAAGAGACGCATCTGCTGGGAGACCTTCTCGGCGGCAATGGACGAGAACTTCGTCTCCTTGCCGGTCTCCTCAGCAGAAGAAGTCGAAGAAGCCACTGCCTCCATCACTGCCAAGATCCAGAACTCGCTCAACACCGCGGCGCTCACCGTTCCGGCCAGCTCCAGGCGAAAGCCTCTACCTGACCGGATCCAGGAACTCATCACACAGAAGCGCCAAACGAGACGGCAATGGCAGAGGACGAGATGCCCCACCCTCAAAGCGTCGCTTAACGCACTTGTGGAGAGGGTGAAGCAGGCACTTCAAAATCACGCCGCAGAAAGCTGGGAGCACCACCTGGCGACCATAGACGGGGACATGCCCTCTGTCCACCGTCTATGCAGACAACTCGGGATGACGCTAGCGGCCACACACCCGCTAACCGACGAGCATGGGACTCCACGCTACCACGCGAAAGACAGGGCCGAAATCTTCGCGGACAGCCTGCAAGCCCAGTTCCAGCCCAATCCGACGGACGATGTGGAGCACGTCTCAGCAGTAGAGCAACACCTCACACGATACTTCGCGGCACCTATCGAGGCGGAAGAGGACCCCGTCTTCTTCACACCCGGCCAGGTCAAGCGAGAACTTCAGCGGACAAAGCCAAGAAAGGCACCGGGCGCTGATGCGATCCCGAACAGGGCACTCCACCACCTGCCGCCGCGAGCGATTGCGGCGGTGGCGCGCCTGTTCAATGGGATCCTGCGCTCCGGACACTTCCCCTCCTCGTGGAAGCTTGGCCGGGTCATAATGCTACACAAGCCTGGGAAAAGCATGAAGAAGCCGGAGAGTTACCGCCCGAAAACTCTACTAAACACGATGTCGAAGGTGTTCGAGAAGCTCCTGCTGAGCCAACTTCAGCCGCACATCGAGCCCCGACCCGAGCAATTCGGATTCCGTGCAGAGCACAGCACGACTCTGCAGCTGTCAAGGGTACTGCACCACATGGCGGTGGCCATGAACGCCAAGAAGGTCACGGTTGCAGTATTCCTTGACATGGAGAAGGCGTTTGACAGGGTGTGGCACGAGGGCCTAGTGTACAAACTGTCAACGTCTTCTGCACCCCGACGGGTGGTACGAGTGGTCGCATCATTCCTGTCCGGACGAAGATTCCAGGTGGCGGTGGAGGACGCCACCTCGACGGAGCGCCCGTTACTGGCGGGTGTTCCCCAGGGAAGCTGCCTGTCTCCAGCCTGTTACGCCCACTACACCGACGACATACCGGTGGAGGGCGACGTCAAGCTGGGGCTGTACGCGGACGACGCGGCGTTTTTCGCGACGTCCATGAACACGAAGCACGCGGCCAGGAAGATCCAGCGTCAGCTTGACGTCCTGCCCGACTGGCTCTCCCGTTGGCGACTGTCGGTGAATGTGGGGAAAACACAGGCACTCGTGACAGGAAGAAATCAGCTGCCTCCACAACTTCGCATGTCCAGACAGGACATTCAATGGTCACACACGGCCAAGTACCTGGGTGTGACCATCGACAGGGGACTCACCATGGCGAAACACGTGGACGAAACGATCCGGCGGACAAGAGGAGCAGCCATCAATCTCCGACCAGTCCTTGCCAGCAGCCTTCCCTTGCGCATAAAGCTTGGGATATATAAGACGTACCTGCGGTCCCGCCTGACCTACGCGGCACCCGCATGTTACGCTCTTACATCCGCTTCCACCAAGAAAAGGCTGCGTGCGCAGGAGTCCCAAGCCCTGCGCACCATAGTCTCGGCCCCGCGTTATATGCGGAACGAGACTATTCACCGAGACCTGAAGTGGCAAGGGCTGGACGCCTTCATAAGGCAACTGGCTGGAGCCATGTTCCGCCGCGCTGATCACTCAGGGATTCCCAGCCTCGAGGGGATCGCGCCACTCCACGCTCGTCCATCAGACGTACGGGGCAGGGCTCTGCCGAGAGAGCTCTTGCCCCCCGATTGAGTCCCTTGGAATACCAGGTGCCCACAACGCCAAAGATTGGCCAACATTACCGCAAAGCCGCAGAAAGGCCAACGTGCTCGCCTGCAGCTGAGCAAGATCGCCACCAGCCTCGCCTCCACCATCATCGTCTGCACTGTAGCTTGGTACAGGCAGCAAACGAATAACACACCGCCAGAAGGAAGAAGAAACACAAATAAAGCGTCTCAGAACGAGACGTCCCGTTCGTAGTCGCGAACGGAGGAGATGCCGCCACAGAGGGCAAAGCCCTGTCATGGCTTCCCCACACTCCCACAGGGATGTGTGTGAAGCAAGAGGAACGATCGGGACATTCTGTTCCCGAACCGCATAGCGAACGGACTCAAGCACAGAACTCTCCGCGTTACGTAGTCCAGTGAATTATTTAAAACATTTTAAGACGAATTATACCTAGTGATTAAAAGTAATTCAGTGATAGATCTGTTTTTGAACTATTCGAATCCACCAACCCCCATAATGGCTGGTGTTGATGAGCCTTGTGAAGGTCCGGCTCCGTCCCCTATCATCTCCCCGCCATATAAATATATAATATTTTCTTAGTTTATAATATTTTCTTCGGTACCCGCGACTGTTACACAAATAAAACAATTTAAACGGATTATATCGCGTAAATTAATTATTTGATTAAATTGTTTTATTTAAATATTTAGTTTAGCCACGAACTTTCAAAAATGATATGGAAATATTGAAAACATGGCTTAAATCCATATTGAACAGAATGTTGATCCTATTTTTTGTGGTGATACCTTAAAGATTACTTAAATCGTTTACTGCTTTTAAAATAATATTTACAAATTGTATGGACTAAACATTAAAATCTTCGTTCATAGCTGTCATTTTTCGATTTCCTTAAATAAGTTCTAAATTCTTGAAAATCCCGCCAAGACAAAGAAAAAGTCGGATGTTAAGAATAACTTTTAAAATGTTATAGAGAGTAAATAAATGGAATAGCTCTAATTATTATATCGGTAATAAAAATTCTACAGCTTTTATAAATGGAGGTCCAAAACTTACTCGAATAATTCTCCGCAATTGGTCACTACTAAGTCAGAACAGACAGAAAACCATTTAATTCCCTTCTAAACCTAACTTCAGGTACCTATTAGTAGAATAGATCAACTGAAATTTCGGTTTCTACCACAGATTTATTTCAAGAAAGAACATGACTTAATCGATCAAATATCAGAAAGCTGGTTTAAAGGTTCCATTATATTTTCAATAAGATACTTCCTGGGGGCCTATCGATACCTCCTACGTATACTGATACAAGTGCAAAATCACGATTTTACAGGACGGCTGTTCAAAGGTATGAAGTGCCATAACTAACTCATACGTTGAAATAATGTAATGAAAATTTCAAATACTTTTAATGAATATATTTTCCTTAAATCTACATATTTACTATTTCAAAATTAATTGTACTTTTAGTAAAAAAGGTAGTTATACCAGTATACGTGAAATTTACTAGTTCTAAGTTTTTGGTATACTAATACAACTACCACTTGATCCAGTATACGTCGTAAAATATGATTAGATGAATATGGATAATTATATTATTATTATGCCTATTATGGACATGTATCATTTATTAGATATATAAACAAACTCATAGCTCATGTTTGGATGGATCTGATCGGTTAGTTTCATCTGATTTGTCACTTGTACCAGTATACGCCTGAATCATTCCGTTATGTACCAGTATACTGTTAAGGTTATTTTGTATGTTATGTCCAATATAGTAAGTTCAGAGGTTGGTATTTAGGATATTTAAGCAAATTACGTTTGAAAGACAATAAATAAAGCAACACTAAAATTACGTTTATTTAAAAGGTAATTAAAATCACAGCCCGCATTTAGGGAATGGTGTTTTTGTCTTTGTTACAGCGGTATTATCAACATTATTACTGTTTTAATATTTATTTATAGTAGATTCCGGTTCCTATTTTGTCCATCAGAATTGTCAGACCAAAACCTGAATTCATCTACATCATCTTGAAGTATTAATTTAATTAAGTCAAATAATTTGTCATTTAGTCATGTCAACAGTACCTAACAAGTAGCATTCCCAAACCAAATGCTGTGAATTATACAGTTTAAGTTTTTATTGTAATAAAACATGCTTATATTACCGTGAGGAGATGACAAGGTTTTTGAAGGTCGAATACAGCAGTCGCCTTTTTTTGTTAAGTTTGAGTTTTTTTCCTATTTATTTCAAGTCTCTTTCCTCCATGTGCCAATGTGTTTGGATGTTTGTTTTTCAGTAGGTGTTTTCAAATACTCGTAAATGTGACAAGCGTCACCTTAATATTTTGACTGAAAATATCACGGTATTGTCGAACAGACTAAGCTTGCGCTTCGTATTTGGTAGAATTAAACGACTCCTTGTACAAATTATACATTTCAATCAAATTCAAACAGCCGCCAGCAAAAATGTGTGTGATGAACTTGAATATTTATTCCTGGTCATGGATGTTATCCCTACATGTACTTTATAAAGTATGTATATATATTATCGTCATCTTGTACCCATAGTACAAGCTTTACTTTGCTTGGGACACTGGGTCGATTCGTGTAAGATGGTCCCTTAAAATTTATTTATTATTAAAAAAAAAAATCCGTTCAGACACTAAAATTTAACGTAATTTTTGTCTTATATGTTTATTATTTGTTTTCTTGGCTTGTTTTTCCCGTATTTATTTTTTTATTAAAACTCATGATTAGATTTTTACTTCCTTTGTTCGTTGATCCAAATATTTTTTAAATTACACGTATGTTACCGACATCTTTTTTGCTATTTTACTTTACAATTGCCTGTCGTGCCAACTAAGCAGCTGCCATCTCTAAATTTGCCGAATACGGACAAAGACTTAAAAACCCGGACATTTGGCGTAACTTGGATTTCCACCATTAATAAAAAAAAAATTGCTTTATTTTTTATTGACATTAAATCCCGGACGGCCCCCGGACGGCTTTAAACTAGGACAAATCCAGGGTAACCCGGTCGGATGGCAGCCCTAGTGGTGACTCTGGTTTACTGTAGGTAATGGCGACATATGGCTATTATTGTACTCCAAACAACCATCGGTACTGATTGGGGAAAACTGTAGCATAACCAAAAGTAAGCCTAATTTGATACGTAGTAGGTAGAAAAGACGTAGGCCGCATCGACTGTCCGTCGCGCATAGTGGGACATCTTACGTCCGCAACGATGACGAGCAAGCATACTGAGATAACTGCCACTTGTACTTGATAGGTGTACTGCGTACAGTGGTACAAGTGACTTATCTCAGTATACGATGTTCTAAATTAAAAAAAGGTGTTAGTTGTATCAGTATACGTCACTTTATTTCGAAAACTAGCAGTAATTTTGTCATGAAAATTTTATAGCATGTAGATATAAGTATTTTGATCCTAAATATGCAAAAAAACGAAAATCGTAAAAATGTCAGTTGCATCAGTATACGTAGGAGGTATCGACTATGATAATTGCGTTTATCACGTGATAAATAAGTGAAAAGGCATCCGTCACTCACACTCACATTTTGTCAAAACGTGATAGATGCTAGGTCACTTATTTATCGCGTGATGAAAGCAACCATCATAGGCCCGCTGATATACTGGCTAGCATATCCAAATTATATGTTAGAATTAAACACAATGAAAGTACAAAAATCTAATCTCTCATCTTACAAACCAGAAACATAGTTAGCGCTTGAAAGTTAAGCCAGTTTTGGTTAGCCACCACCGGCAAAGTTTCGTCCGTGTGCGCATCTGTCACAACGTCAATGCATGCAAAAACGTCTCTATGATTGATTCGTATACACGCACACATACAACCAAAAGCGGCTTAATCTTTCGCAAATCTGTAGTATGAAGATTCTCCTTCTAGGCGTATTTAAGTCCTAAGTCCCTCATATATCGCTTGTCATACAATATGTGGGTAGGGTAACTTTCAAGGAAACGTACCCAACTGTCCGGCTCCGATTCGCTTAAACAAAACTCTCTACAGAAGTTAGAGAGCTTAGTCACTTTTCAGTACTTTGGAGGACAAATCTCTCCCTATCGGTTAAGATTAGGCAGCTATAAAACGTGTTTCTTTATTTTAAATTACTCTCTTACATTATTATATTAAACTGCCGCGATTTTTACATGAGAGTAAACCGTTTTTATAATTATGTTTTTTATTATTAGAAGCGCTGTCTCGCCGACATATATATTAAGTTATGAATGCAAAATAATGCCGTAAAATTTGTTTGTTACACGGAAAGAAATTATTATAACAATACTACCAGAACATATTGTAAATTTCATTCTAGTATAAAGAAACAGAATTAAGTTAAATTTACCGTATTGACTTTTAACAACAAATAGTCGTATTTTAATAAATGCCAGAATATTCTAGTAAAAACATTTTAGTAAACAATACTCAAAGCTATTTAATATAAGTACTATTTTTATAAATAATGACACAAAGGTAAATTAAGAAAGAAAAATTGAATGCGATCTACTGCAATCGAAGCGGGATTTGAACCCGCGACCTCTGCGTTTCCGGCGCATTGCTCTTCCAACTGAGCTATCCGACCGCTACGTCAATCGCACGAAATCTTTCATCCCTTAATTCTTTACGCTACTGGAGCGCCCAATATGAATCGATAAAAAGATTCTATACAAATATAAGTACTATTATTATTGTAGAGATAAAATTTCGATAATTGTAAAGTTTACCATCATAATTCGTTTGTTGTTGCTAGCTGTCAATTAAATCCCACCAAAAACATTCTGTAAAAAATTAGCCAAGTCTCGATGGAGCCGCTTGTTTATCTCTAAAAAGTAATGAAATCTAGACAAAGTCGTACCAAGTCTAAGGTTCCTTACTGCGATTTCTTTATTATTATAGTTAATGTTGTGTGACTTGGCCGTTGAAGAGTACACAAGGGTACAACACCAGGTGCTCCATGACACCATTGCACCAATCTGTCCCCAGAACCGCTACAAGTCAATTTTGTTTACACGTAATGTTATATCTGTTGTAACTACCTATGTTTGTTAAGCGAGATAATAGCCCATACTGGTATTGGTAATTTGACGCTAGTGTCTCATTTTAGGCTGTTGTTGATTGTGCAGCACATGCATTCAGCATTGACAATGCTGACTTCTGCTCTCTTCTTTTTGAAGCGTCAAATCGACCACCGATCTAACATAAAATAGATGTACAGACGGACTTCTATCAATGATTAGAGGTAGATGAATACTTTTTATACTGTTTGTTTCAGGCTTTGGCTGCGTATTTCAATAATACATAAGTATTATTGAAATACGCAGCTTTATCAAGCCTACAATTGACTGGTTATTGAATCAACGTTTTCCAAGTGGCAATTTTCCATCGTCAATGGGTAGCGGTTCTGGCGACAGATTGGTGCAATGGTGTCATGGAGCACCTGGTGTTGTACCCTTGTGTACTCTTCAACGGCCAAGTCACACAACATTAACTATAATAATAAAGAAATCGCAGTAAGGAACCTTAGACTTGGTACGACTTTGTCTAGATTTCATTACTTTTTAGAGATAAACAAGCGGCTCCATCGAGACTTGGCTAATTTTTTACAGAATGTTTTTGGTGGGATTTCACTTCTTTTTGTAGAAGCGTGGGCATATTGTTTTATAACAACCTGCTAATTCACTTTAGCAAACCTCACGAAATAATAAGCGAAATCAACGAAATGCAAATAATCCCTCCTAATCCCTAGCAAACGTTTCCGAGCGCAATAGAAGAATGTCGTAAACGACTGTAACGCGGCCGGTTGCCACTTCGCCATATAAGATTATCGGAAAAACAAACGTAGGCGCGTTTCAAAATACAGTTAGCGCCATCTAGCGACGTGTGCGGGTATCACCGCCACTCTTAGTCCAATGCATTATATTTTGACCAAATTTTGAGCGAAATTAATATTTTGGTGTAATTTGTTTATTTAATTTGTGTAATGTTCGAGTAGAATAAAGTTAATCGTTCGACTATTTCTTCTTGTAAACTTGTAAGGTAAGTATAAGTATAAAAGCCAGTCTAGTCTTATCCAGAGTTTTCCTTTAATTTTATTTATATGCGTATTAAAAGCAGAAGGGGAGGCATTCGCCCAGCGAGTACGTATTACAATACCGAAGTTCAAAATACCGAATATCATAAGACCTATGGACGGAAGGCCGAAAATTAAAATTTCGAATGTTTATTTGACCGAAAGTTTAAAATCCCGAAAGAACGTTTGATCGAAAGGATGAAATACCGAATATTATAATCCCGAAGACTGTAATCCCGAAGAATGAAATCCCGAAGACTGTAATCCCGAAGATTATAATCCCGAAGACTATGATCCTGCCTTAAGGTTGTAATCCGGAATATTATTTAAACTGTCGAGAATTATATTTCTGTAGTCTTACAGATTCTAATGTTTATTTTATACAAAGAATATTAACCTAAATTACGTAACCTACTTGCCTACTACTATACTTACTATTTATAAGTGAACTCTTCTGTGGAACCGATCTGCTCCGGCGCTGCGGGATGTGCAGCTCCTCCGCCCTAGTACGTTAGTACTCTTTATTATACTGTGGCCCAAGCGTTAGAAAGTGCGGGCATCAAGCGAGTCGCAGCAGCTGAGGCTGGTCGCCGAAGGTGACCAAAAAGCCGAAGCTGCGGAGGCGAGCGTTGACAGCTTCGGTTCCAGACAAGTTCGGTTCGGTTGGCGGTCCATGACAGAATATTTTATCATAATATCGAATATTTAGTGTCATAATTTCCCACTTTCCCGGACTCTTTCCTTTTCTTAATCGACTTGCCACAGAACCGAAGCTGTCAACCCCGATTCCACGTGGTCTTGTCTGCCCTACCCCTAGAGTGTATATAAAAGGCCGGAGGCGCGGAGGGAGGGCAGCCCCCGGCCGCCGTAAGAAGGCGAGCGTAATAGGTGCCGCATTTTCTTACGCTAGGGCGGAGGGGCTAAATATCCCGCAGCGCCGTCGGAGCAGATCGGTTCTACGGAAAAGTCAGATTAGTTTAGTGTCCTGACACTTTTAAAGTGCTCATTGACTATCGGGATTATAAAATTTCGAGATTTTAAAAATTTCGGGATTATGAAATTTCGAGATTTTAAACTTTCGATTTTCTGAAAATAGGTAATTTGAGCTTCGGTTTATCGAATATCGGCTTTTTGAACTTTCGGTATTTTGACCATCGGTATTTCAACTACTAGGTATTATGAACTTTCGGGATTGTAATACGTAACCCGCCCAGCTGTGGGACGCTATAGGCTTGATTAAATTAGAAGATGTGGGTACACATCTACTACGCTGGATTTTTTCAATGACAGTCGATTTTTTAATGTACCAATAGTAGAAGGGGGCATTACCATATCTCTAATACAGCTGAGACCAGCTGAGGGTTCTTCACCAAATAAATAATAAATAAATAAATATCAGACAACCTCACACAAATCGATCCAGTCCCAAATTAAGCTCTAGAAGGCTTGTGTTATGGGTACTAGACGACGATAGACATACTTATATAGATAAAGATATACTTAAATACATAGAACAACCATGACCCAAGCACAAATATTCGAGTTCATCACACAAATATTTGCGCTGGCCGGGACTCGAACCCGGGACCGCCGGCTCAGTAAGGAGGTGTCTACAAACCGAGCCAAACGCGTCGTCAAAATACTTCAGACCTTGGATTTTTGACATCAAATGAAGCGGCCCACTAAGTTGAATATTAAAATACTTAAACGGGTTTACTCACGTCGTAGAAGTCGAATAACGCTCGACATGTTTCGAATCGGTACGCGATCCATCATCAGGAGAGATGATCAGTCGCGACGGCGGCCAACCGAACACAACAACAAGTTGAATATTTTTTGTAAAGGCGGTATGTCGATCTCTAATAGTTTGGTTGGGCTCTTGTGTTTTCTAATCAGAGTACTCCAGATCTTCGATTATCCTAGTTTTTAGGGTTCCGTACCCAACGGGTAAAAACGAGACCCTATTACTGAGACTTGGCTGTCCGTCCGTCCGTCCGTCCGACCGTCCGTCTGTCACCAGGCTGTATATCACGAACGGTGATAGCTAGACATTTGAAATTTTCACAGATGATCTATTTCTATTGCCGCTATAACAACAAATACTAAAAATAAAATAAAATAAATATTTAAGGGCTCCCATACAACAAACTTGTTTTATAGTACGGAACCCTTCATGCGCGAGTCGGACTCGCACTTGGCCAATTTTTATAGTTTTCGCTTTATGTGGCCATTAAACCCTAACTCTGTACCAAATTTCAGCTCTCTGAATTTATGGGAAGTACTAGTTCTTTACTGATGATCATGAGTGAGTGAGTGTCGTAAATGCGAAACTTTGCTTTCGCGTAACTTCGGAACTAAATGACCTACAGACTTGAAATTTTGGATTTTAAGTATGTGATTATAGCTTACTGGATGACAAAAACTTCTGCGTTCTGGTCTTATCCAGAGGTGCTCAAATAGGGGCCTGAAAATGCGGCGAAATGGTTCCAGTAAAGGATGGTACGGCAGTGTTTGCTTCGCGCTCGACTTGGCGGGAGCACTGCCGTGCCCCCCGACAATACAATATTTATGGTTGTCTCTAAAATAACGCAAGTAACAAAAAATATTTTAGATATTTAAATAAGCTAGATTCATATAGTACTGTTTACCCCATAATTCGTTTGTTATTGCTAGCTGTCCATTAAACAATACAATACGTAGGTTGTCTCTAAAATAACGCAAGTAACAAAAATTGTTTTAGATATTTAAATAAGCTAGATTCATATAGTACTGTTTACCCCATCATTCGTTTTTTATTGCTAGCTGTCCATTAAACAATACAATATTTAGGTTGTCTCTAAAATAACGCAAGTAACAAAAATTGTTTTAGATATTTAAATAAGCTAGATTCATATAGTACTGTCTACCC
Organism: Apotomis capreana; assembly: GCA_947623375.1. Taxonomy (NCBI): domain Eukaryota; kingdom Metazoa; phylum Arthropoda; class Insecta; order Lepidoptera; family Tortricidae; genus Apotomis; species Apotomis capreana. Next base: position 5,908,035 of record OX392499.1, read on the forward strand.
CATAATACGTTTGTTATTGCTAGCTGTCCATTAAACAATACAATATTTAGGTTGTCTCTAAAATAACGCAAGTAACAAAAATTGTTTTAGATATTTAAATAAGCTACATTCATATAGTACTGTCTACCCCATAATTCGTATGTTATTGCTAGCTGTCCATTAAATAATACAATATTTATTGTATGGATTGCCTGAACTTTGGTTGGCAACACCGCCTGGCTGCCATTGTTTTGTTTATCATTTCATCTTTCGGAGCGATCAGTGCGTGCGCGTACAGAGACGTTGACTGTGACAAATAGTGTGATTCGTTTAAATAGATATTATAGAAGTGAAGTGTTCGAAATCAGGAAATGGACAAAGACATTGAAAAATTATTGGAATCCTGGCAGTATATCGTTCAGATTCATAATGTTCCTTCCCAAATTGTTTCCCAATATGTCCCCTGCCTAGATTTCTTACAGATTACCTAGAGACATGAGTAGAAGTCCGACCGCTCTTAAAAGGTGTCATGTTCATATTTATACAAAAAAATGGCAAAACAGGTAATGAAGCATCACAATTTTAAGATCGGTCGTACTTTTACTCATTTTTCTGTCTGTTTGTTTGGAGCGCTTTAAGGTATAAGAAATCTAGACAGGGAACATATTCCCAATATATATCAGGGATATTTACACATGTAAGACCTCCATGTTGATTTTTAGATAACATGAATAATAAACTTACAAACGTTTAATGTTTTGTTTTATTTAAAACTGTTGTTGACCATGTCTTCATTATGCTTATTTTTTATTTTCAGAAGGTTGCAGGTTTAGCAGGCCCGAAGAGTAAAGTCCCTTCTACGTCATGCTATCACTATGTTTAGGTACTGTTTCTGATACAAAAAGTTTCAGTAATAAGCATTTAAGTATTCTATAAATACAAAATAAAGATAGCTTGGCGCAGAAGGTCTTCACTTTAGTACGGCTTGTATTTACAAGCTTGCTACAAATGAGTCTTTAAAAAAAGTTTACATAGTTACCGTATTGTTAGCTAAGAATAAGTTAAAATCTGGCAGTTAAGTCACGAAATTATAATTAAGTATATGAACATTTCGTGACGAAACAGACAGATTTCAACTTTATTTTAACAACACGGTAAGTATGTACATATTTTTTTAAAGACCCATTCGCCTTCTCAATATTGCTCCACAATATTGATATTGTGGAGCAAAAAATACAACATTGCTGTAATTACCAAAAAAATATAGTAAACTGAACAATATTAATTTCTTATTTTAGTAAACTCAACAATTTGATGTGATTATTAAGTGTTTACTACCACAATGTTGGTAGTAAACACTTAATAAGTAGTAAAGTGTAAAAAATATAAAGTTTGGTAAAATCTCAACTTGGTAATATTTGCATTAAATTTGTTAATAGTCACTATAATAATCTAGTAGTCGTTACTAAAAATCTGGTTATCTCCAAAATAAAACATGGTGTTACGAACGATACCAATTCCGTTAAACTTAACAAAACCTGTTTGTAATGGATACAGAAAGGTTTTTGTGCACTTTACACACATTTTAATTATGTGTACCAGCATTATGTTTAACTGTGGTAGATATTCCTGTAAGCTATTACCAGATTTTTGTAGTAAACTCGACAAAATAGATAGGTGTCGTATATATTACACGACAATCTGGTTACATTAACTTTATTCTGGTTACCTAAACTAGAATTTTCTCTCCGTGTAGACTACGATCTGTCTTTCCATAATTAAGTGTAGTATATATTTATAATGTACGAAATAATACATGTACCTACATCAATTTTTAGCTTTAACCACATAATAATATTTTTGGAGCGACAATCATTACATAATAAAGTCACCTGTTAATTAGATACTGTAAAAAACTACAGAAATATAATGATATAAGTAATAGCTACATTAAATAAAAATCAATAGATACTTCTCGTCGCTCTTGCCGAGGACTCTAACCTTATAAACTATCAATCAGTTGAAAAGTTCTGATACAAATAAGTGAACGAACTTTTCATAAAATCGTTCAGTTGGCTGATCTCATTCATTTATATTGCTTAGAGAAAAATGGACGAAGTATTCTTTAGAAGTCGCTTCAATGGAAAAAATAAACAATACATACAAGACATTCATTATGTTCAAGCCAATATTGAACGGAAAGGAAGATGAATTGTCCTACAATCCTTAAGTTCGTGCCTCGGCACTTCAAGAGATTTAGCTCTGATCTCGGAATAACTTACTCCGGCAACGGAGACATTATTACATTTTATGTTCGATCCAACAATGATATCATACTCGGCTTCGACACCATAAAATTATATCATTCTCCAAATCTAAATTCATTGACATCAAAATTTTACGTTGCTCTATCTAAATATTTATAGGAAACGAATTTTAAATGCAGGGTTGGGTGTATCGCAAGGAGAGATCGTCGGCAACGAATTGCGGTTTGGTGAGATAAAAAAGGTCCGTCCGTCATTTTGGTAAACGAGCGACCGCGGTCGGGTTGCGGTGGAAAAACGGCAACGACCCGGCCAGGTCTGTCTTGCAAAAACACGAGGCTACCAATTACATTTCGCATGTGGCTCTTAACAAGGGTTGCCATATGGAAAAATTAAATATCCTGATAACAATCCGGACTTACTTAGGGTGATGACCCTAAAAGTACTGACATTTCTGTTTAAACGTCATAAAAAAATATGGTTTTATAATTATGTTTTAATATGATATTTATGAAAAAAAAGCTTGTTTTGTTGAGTATTTATTTCACTGACATATACGTATCATTTCATTCGTGAAAAGTATGTAATTTTTTTAATAAATGCACCCCAAAAACATTTTTTAACCGACTTAAAAAAAAGGAGGAGGGTTCTCAATTTCACTGTATTTTGTTTATGTTTTGCTACCTCAGAACTTTCGACTGGGTGAACCGATTTTGATGATTCTTTTTTTATTTGAAAGATGATGCTTCGGTCCCATTTAAATTTGATCCAGTTCTGACGAAGAAATTGATGAGAAAATCATATAAGTGTTATTGTATGTTCCATTTCGCTCATTGAAATCGGTAATTTTTTTGTGAAAATGTGATTATATTTGAATCACTAAAATGAAAAAAATATCCGACTTCAAAAAAAAAACGGAAAAGTCAAAAACAACCCGATCATACAGATTACATTTGAATCACCTTTTGAAGTCAGTGGCAAACCTCACGTAAACTTGCGTGGCATCTATTTTGATAGTAATAATTGAGTGGTTTGGCATCGACTTCAAAAGGTGATTCAAATTTAGTGTGTACACGATCGGATTATATTTGTCATCACTTTTTTTGAAGTCGGTTCTGTTTTTGTTATTTATTAAATAAATTCCTAAAAATCCGGACGCTTGTCAAGTCCGGCCGCAATTCTGACAAAGGATCAAAAATCCGAACGTTTCCGGACAAATCCGGACGTATGGCAACTCTTAACAGCGAGCCAGGGAATTAGGTGACCTCGACTAGCGTTGTTGGATTGTTTTCGGCGGGGTTTTAGTGCGATCGTTAGAACTAGCTAGGACGATGGTGCCTAATGTTAGATACCTAATTACCTGGGCCATTTTTTCTACTAGTACAATGATACATTGTGTAGATACACGATATATTTGAAAAAAAAGTTACGTTTTGCTCACCCGAGGGTATCAATAAGATTTTGTCATATTTTGTGGACTAAAATTTCAATGCAAATCAGGTTTAAAAACTGTATATGAATTTATTTATAAAGAAAGTACAAAATGTCACAGACTGTATATTTTAATAGTTTACCCTCACAACTGGTAATATATTTTCTTCGGTATGCGCGACTGTCACATTTATAAATAAAACAATTTAAACGGATTATATCGCGTATAATAATTATTTGAGCCTCCCTGAAGTATCGGTTCGTTCGTTTTTTTTTTTATAAAGTAATTCAAGCCCTTCTGGCACGTGTGTAACTGTCTTTACACATTAGGCCCACCTGCCGTGTATATAGACTTTTTTTGTAATTCATATTAATAAAATGGGTAAATTGCACAAATGTAATAACTTTGACAGAGAAAAATTGGTTTTGACGTTAACAACGGTCACTAGAAAATTACCGAAATGTCAGGGAGACTCACGGGCACAGCTAGTATTTTAATATACGCGATATAATCCATTTGAATTGTTTTACTTGAATGTGTAATGATTCCATTTTAACTTCCTTTATAATCAAAATCTGTAATTAAACACATTCAATTGGAAAAACTTCACCAGTTCCCAAGTCATTTCGTAGTTAGAGCCACAAAGTGTAAACTCAAGACCACATTCCCGCCAAGTCAGGTAATTGCCCAACTTCTACCTACAGTCGACGGCTCCGTGTGGTAGCGCAGCCAACAATTGATGTGTGACATGAAGCGTTGTGCCCAGAAATCTATACTCGTAGCTAAGTACTTAGATGACTGAAGTATTTTATTTTGGAATAATCCGAGGGAACTCTGCCCTCGAAGTTGTTGACGAGTATGTATACCAGGAATAAATTATCCAGCTAGGCACGTCCTGCTTTGAGAAGGAGGTTAGTCGTCGAATTCAAATCGGCTGGGCAGCGTTCGGGAAACTGCATCATATCTTCTCATCGAAAATTCCCCAGTGCCTGAAGACGAATCAGTCTTCGAACAGTGCGTGGTGCCAGTGATGATTTAGAACTGAGACGTGGTCGTTCATAATGGGACTTATTACTTATTACAGTGGATGCTGAATCATGCCACAACTTTCGGCGGTAAGCGCCGCGGCGAGCGGTTGAGTGAGAGATCCAACCGCGGTGGCTATACAAGTGAGCGAGACAGACAGACTGCGCACCGCTGCCGCTCGCCGCTAAGACCGAAGTCATGGCCAGGCCGATAGACTTATTCCGGGCTCCCTTTCATTGGCTCCAAACGTCAAATTAGAAATAATGCCCATTGTGCTGTATTGAGCTCCAAAAATAGTACAAATAACGACGCCCGTGATAAAGGAAATACTTTATTGTTATGGATTTTATTTACGTGCAGATATAGGTCTGTGATTATGCTAAGCATTGAACTCTAACATTCATTTTCCAGCCCACAAAATGTTGCAGGTTGTATCAAATAGAAACGAAAACCAAAACAGTCAACTTCAGGATTTGAATAATTTAATATCAGAAGTGGGATAGCAACAAATACAGCGTGAATGAAATCAGGGTAGATATCACTAGATATCTATATAACCACATGTATGGTTGCACTGGAGTCAGTTTATCCAGTGGCGTGTATCGTTTATTTCAATAAACAATGTACATAGTAGAATACATAAATAAACCAAATTATAGTACTGTACTTGTAGGTGCCTACAAACACCCAATAGGCATAGTTCAAAAATGGAACAATCCCAACGATAAACGGTCAAGCCACAAAATATAATTAATAGCCTATATTTCACCCTCCTAACGCTGAGAAAGTACACGAAATAACCGTTAACAAGTTCGGAACAACGAGACTGGGTATTGGCAAGGTCCTGAGATAAAAAGAAACCCCATTATGTTAAACGACTAGCACTCAAGATCCCGGGCTCTGCCGTCAACCAACAATCAATTTATACGTATCTGTTTGTCTGTATATTGTGTTTGTACGGAGGATACTCGGTTTTTATGCTTAGACCACAAAAGCCAAAGGGAGATAACTTTGGCTTCGTATAGTTGATCGGATTCTGCTTCTAATTTAGTTTCGCTATGTCAACTTCGTTACCGCAGGAATGTTTGTAAATCAAATCTAATATTTATTTAACTCTTTAATCTCATTATAGTATAACTGATGAATTTAAATGATTGTAAATGACCAGTGTTTCGAGAATACTTTAAACTCAAATTTAACGCAAATTATAACAATAATGTAGAGTAACAGGTTGATCACTCTTATTAGTAAAATTAAACAATGGAGAAAAGCAATTTGACTCGTCTTGCAATGATTCCGAATCTGAAACCAATTATTAAATTATCTTTCACAATAAAAGTTTTGTTCCAACTGCACAAAAAACATTTTCATTAAAAAAACGTCACATTTACTGACTACATTTTCCACTTCCCAAAGTTATTCCACCGTTTCTCTGCCAGGCTTTTTATTTCCATAGCCGCGAAAAGAAAAGATGTTTTGATTTCAAAGGAGAACTTCTAAGACTGGCTCGCATTATCCAGATTTCCTGCGACTTGTAAATTGCACTTTATTTTTCATTCCAGAGCTCCTTGCGACTCCATTTTGTAAAATAAGTGCAGACGGAGCGACGGTTTAAGGTTTCGGCAAAACCTTATTTGAATTAATTACTTAGTGTCGAAATACTATTGAAGGAGTTGACAGACTTAAGTAGCGGTGGATGGGCGCATTACAAGTACAGACAGGCTCTGGATTGGTGACCGGAAGATGCAGCATAGGAAAGCCTCCAACAAGGTGGACTAACAATTTAGTCAGGATCACGAAATGCCACTGGATGACGGCAGCATATGACCAGTTGTAGGTAATCAATTTGATTTTATATTTTAGGGGTCATTTTCGGTATATTAAGCTTCAAAGTAGGAGTACACATTTTTGTCAGGGACTACTTTTTAGCAGAAAGCGTTATATTAATTTTGTTAAGATTCTTTGCATATTAAACGGGTTTACTTACGTCGTAAAAGTTGAATATCGCTTGAGATATTTCGTATCGGAGCACGTGATTCTATTGGCCACCGCCGCCACTGATCGGCTCTCCTGATGGCGACTCGCGAACCGATTCGAAACATTCGATTTCTACGTCGTGAGTAAGTCCGTTTCGTATGTATTTTAATATGCAAGGAATCTTTATTACAATATATGTCCGATTTATGCAAAACTAGGTCTGCTTTTGAAAATCTGCCAGAGACCATTTCCCATATGGAACGGAAACAGTAATATTATTTCCGTAGAGAAAATTCGAAGCGGGGACTGGAATATAACAAAACTCGATCTAGAAACAGAAGCTCTTTAATACCGTTGTCTCGGGTTCTGTGCGAAGTCCAGTAGCTACAGTTACTGATGTAACTAGTATAATAAAAATAACCACGGTTCAGATTCAATGTGGCACTGTGATATTTCTTATTTAAAAACATCATGTCATATCAAGACGATACCCAGATTACCCAGGTGAAGCATATCGAGTTTTTTTGGGAATTACGAACTATATTATTGTTATGAAAGAAAAATTTAATGCGATTCAATGATGTGTGACATTGCACAGAATCATATATTGCATTTTTTTTTTCATAATTTGTGTCAATATTTATATTGACAGCGTAAAGAGCGCTCCTGTAGCGTACAATTATGGAATCAAAGATTTGGGTGTGACTAACGTAACGATGTAATATCTCAGTTGGCAAAGCACTGCGCCAGAAACGTAGGATCGCAGGTTTGAGTCCTGCTTACATTGCAGTGGATCACATTACACAGGGTTGAGTCCTGCTTACATTGCAGTGGATCACATTACATTTTTCTGTCATCATTTACCTTTGTGTCAATGTTTATAAAAATATTTATATTATTGTGGTTGAGATGTTCTTACCAGTTTTAAAGGCTTAAAAAGATTTTAGCAGGACAAGCGTTGGATCGCGTCGTGTCGTATTGACTGCACCAGCTTACCGCGGCACGCAACAAAAGCCTGAGAGACTTTAGCACATAAATTTGATCGAGTTTGTCTTTCGGTTCAACAGATAACGTACGGCAGGTATTGTACCTATGAATAGAGCGGCAAAACATTAGTGTCAGATATCGTACGAGCCTTAGCACACTAGCGATTTGCTGGCGAGCTGAAAGCGAGGCGAGCGCGCAGCGAATTCGCACCGAGTTCGCCGCGGCTCAATAATTATGGTATGCCGCCACGCCTCGCTTTCAACTGGCCCGCAAATCTCTAGTGTTCTAAGGTTCTTACGATATCTGACGCTAATGTTTTGCCGCTCTATTCATACGTATGGTGTAAGTTTTGGTGAACCGAAAGACAAACTCGATGAATTTAATGTTGTGTTTAAATCTATCTATCGAATTTTATTATTATTTATTTGAAGTTGCGGTAAAACGATATGCATTTCGCGGGGTGAGAGAAGTAGCTACCGGAATTAAGAAATTTTTCGACAAGTTCGACAAGTTCATGTGTTTTTCTTGATAAATTATATATTATTAGTAATTTCAGATCGCGCAAGTACTCTAATCTTATCTAATATACGTGGTGCCGCGTAGCGTTAGGAAGTGTGCTTATAAATATACGAGGTCACTCTCATAAATCGAAGTTGTCGTGCCATTTGGTGCGTCCGGCAAAGATTAACTACCAAAAAACATTTTTTAGGGTTATGTTGTCAATGGTTATGTAGTGAATGCTATACACAAATACACTTTTCAATCTGTCTTGCTTGTCACATCTTACGACCGCACTAACTATAAACTCCCTCTTCAATCGTTCCCCCATTACTGAGGATCGTGATCACTGGCTGGTTTTGCCTTGATGATCTGTCTCCATCGGTCCCGGTCCATCGTTGCCACACACCGCCTGGTGGAATTTACTTGAGAAGGTTGCTTCTTTGAATTGGTCAGACCATCTAGTCGGCGAACGGCCTCGGGCTCTCTTGCCTTCACCACCAGCAGTTTTTCAAGGCTCTCGTCTCCTCTAAGCTAACTAGTAAGTGTTTACAAACTTTACTTATGATCCTGTATCTTCTAGATGAGCCAGAAGATGTCAGTGCACCGTGGCTATTAGTGGAGAACAGTCAGGTTTGAATGGGATGGCAATGTTTAATAGTCAAAAAATATAAAACGGGAACATATTTTTCTCTCGTGTCTATCCCAAAATGTGAGTCATCATTGCATTTATAGGTAGAGGCCCATCTCTACTTTGGTATGGATTTTGCTGACTAGCCGACTAATCGTTTAAAAATTGCCAATTCATTGGCCGACTAGTCGGCAATGCCGATCATGCTTGTACTATACCAGAAAAAAAAACGCAGATTTTTACAGCAGAGTTGCATATTTCGATCAAAAGGGTTGTAACTGGCTGGTTACAATTACAAGTGAAATGCAGATCGATTATTTATATTATAGGGAGACCGGTTTTGCTGACAAAAAAAATGTGAAAAGCATAAACATATCGAGAATAATTCTGCCGTGCTAAGGTAAAAGGCAACCTTTTTGTATGGAGCTCCATAGCACAAGGTCGCATTTTAGAGAATTCTATAAATACAACAAACTAAATTGCCTTACTATAGAAATTCAAAACAACAATGTGACCGTTTGGTCAGGCTTAAAAACGTTAAATATGATAATAATTGTCGAATTTGGCTAAAATAATGGTATTCATATTTTATATGTTTTCATTTTCCAGTAGGTAGTAAAGATGATATGTCGGCTTTCCCGACTAGTCGGCCTATCTCTAATTTTAGGGTGCATGAGTATTGAAAATCCGGTTTTTGTAGAATACACCTAAGTAATATATATCTGTGCTGCGGATTTGGAGGACCATAACAATAAATCGACGCAAGAGTCCGCTACAATTTAGGCGTCGCAGCGGCCCAAACAAATTCGGCCTTTGAAAAGTTTTTGGGGTAAGTAATCAAATTTCGTTCGCTAACGTTACGTGTATGGAATTTGGTAATTAATTTTCACGTAACTATATTAATTTTAATTTGTTTTGTTAGATTATAAATTCTGTTTGTGTTGAAGGTAAATATTCCAGTGAACAATGTTCCAGTAGGTGCCACCTTCAATCTTAGTTCATAGCAATATACGTATAAGTGGCAGATATGATGTCGATAATTGAAATTAATTAATACAATAAGTAATCGAAGTAAATAATAAAATAGAGGTATACATTGATAAAATGAATTTGTATTTTTATGAAACGCTTTGATCTGATGGAATCTAGTAAGCATTTTATGGTCGGGCCAGATTACCTATTTTGTAACTTAACTACGGTAGGAATCATATTTGTTTAATCTCTCTTAGCAGTAACATAAAGTTCCAGTTTGAGTGGCTAAAATCACCGTTTCTAATGACAGTAGATCGACATAGGTACGTGATAGGTATGTCGAAATTTGGCGATATCGTTATCCTGAAATTCAAATATGAACCCAAAATACCAAAATTTAAATAAAAATACCCATTTACGACAATATAACTGGCTTAGCTTACACATCCAGTGCCAAGCTTTCGAATTCAAATACAATTTAACCGCCGCAACGGCTTGGCGACGAGTGTACGGTAAATAGTGCACTGTTGTGTTCAGTTAGGAATCATTTCACCAAACCAGAGAAGAAAGATTAAAATTTGTGCCATTTTGTGGTTGCCCTACTGATCCATTTCTCTTGACATTATTGTAGTAAACCATTGATACAAAGATCAAAGCAGATAAGAAAAATTGAAATGCGTAACCTCAGACCAAGAAAAAAAGATAGACATGACAGCACGAACAATCTAATGAAGCCATTTTATACTACGCCACATTAGTATTTACATGGCTCACGCACACAAATACAATCAAAACTACGTCAGCTGCTCCTCAGTACGCGGCGCGCAGCGGTGAAACTGACATGTTGAAAAAATGGTCTTCTGCGTTGTAAAAGGGTGCATAAAACACAGTGCGTCAACCAAAAAGTCGGATGGAGTAACTTATCACGTATAAGTATCAAAATAACATCTCAAAATCATTTTTAATAAACACTGAAAACCTCAACGGTCTGTCGAAGTGACAAAGCATGAGTGTTACCAGAGTAAGATTTCTAATTACCCCAAACGATTACGGACCTTACATGAAGTCGTTGTCAGCGCCGGTTTACTAATGTTTCGCCGAAAATTATTTAGCAAATTCTTAACTCGCCGAACTACGTATCCCATATTTTTATTTGGTCAAATTTTCATTTCCCAACTCAACGTTTCGCACTGATATCTTTTCGCAATTAATGATTTGATAAACTATTGTTAGACCAATTATTATCTGGGATTTTTATAAGATGTCAATTATGTTTTCGTCAAATGTATTGATTGGCATACCTTGATTTAGCAACATATTGAATGGCATTATGAAATCTAACCTAGTTTGTTAGATTGCAAGGTTCAAATTGCAGTATAATTTTATTGCATTAAGCGGGTAGGGTGATGCACCATGCACCTAAATTTAGACGGTACTTTTGTTTACATACTTTGTGGCTCAAAATAGCATTTCATTCTTGAGTTATCATCGCTGATAGTTAATGTGCGTGTGTGCATAAAAAAAATAACCCTAACCTACCTATCTCTGGGAGCAGTTTCGTCCCGAAGACTGTAGTCCCGACGGCTAGAATTCCTACAGTTCACATACATACGTATCACAAGTACAACAAAAGGAGCGTTTTTTAGGGATATAAAAAAAACTAACCTAACCTAACCCGGCCGAGTCGGATCTGCTCACATACATACGTATCACAAGTACAACAAATTGATTTTTATTAAAAAATATTTTTTTCGGTTTATATTTGTGTTTTATTTTGCACTATCATCATACTGTAAGCAATGGTTGTAGGTAATTTGCCCAAATGGCTTTTGATGAATCGTTATTTGACTAAGCAAATCATTTGCTACACAATTATTTACCACATAAAATTTGACGATATGTGCCTTAGCATATCATTTCCTACACAATTATTTACCACATGACATAATAAAATTTTGGAATATAAAAATGTAGTGAAATAAAAAAAATACGAAGTAAAATTATGCCAAGGATTGGTTTGCGTAATAAAACTTCGGCGAAAAGTTGGTTGCCAAATGAAATTTGACGAAACATAATTCGGCCAAAAGGCAGTACACCGTCAGGGCCATATATACTTACCTCTTTGATTTGCTATCTCTGTACCTACTAATAATTGTTTATGTTTTAAACATTTAAGGTTCCCAACTAATATTAAAAGAAAGAATATTTGGATAGATTTTGTTAGAAAGAGCCGAAACGAACTAAATAAAAAAAGCGCCGTTTGTTCGAATCATTTTGATAATAACGATTTATACACAACAAATCGAGGACTTCGCCGTATGATCAGAACCGGATATCCTAAAAAGGTTTATTTTATCTAATTTTGTCCTTTTAATTAATTAAAATGTGTACAATCCCAAAGTTACCTCTTATTCGTACTATTTTTTCAGTGGTAAATTAAATAAATTTATGGATACAACATTATCTAGGTGAATTCGCTAGGATTGTCTCCATAAAATTATTTATTTAATCACTAGAACTAAAAACTACTAAAAATAGTCGCGCGTCAGCGCTTGCAGAGGACGGACAGCTTTGAACCGACTGAGAATAGGCATAGGAAACTGCGCTTATAACTGGCACAAATGGGGTTGGAGCATGTCACCTGCTTGCGACTGCGGACACCCAGTTCAGACTATCGAACATATAGTCATGGAGTGCCCTCTCACAAGGTTCAAGGGTAACTTAGATGACATCGTAAACATCTCCGATGAAGCGGCTGCCTACTTGAAACGAGCAAAATTTTAATTTTAGTTATTATCTTGATTATCCAGTGACCTATAATAATGCCATACGATAAGTAAATAAATAGTGAGATTAAATATGTAATTATAAAACACAATTACGAAATTACAAAAATAAATTACAAATTAATTTGCAATACTCTCGCATAGTTTCAGTCACTCTCTTTCAACAGCCGCCATCCATCCGCAAACAAATCACAGGAGTGTTGCACTGCACTGAACTAGTTAAGGGCGTTAAAGAAGAAATCATAGACAAGATAGAGAACTCTTTAGAGAACTTTTAACATATCACCCAAATTACAGGGAGCTTTTCTTTCAGGTGGCAACACTTACACGCACACACCTATAAAAAAGTGGCTTCATTAGATTGTTCGTGCTGTCATGTCTATCTTTTGTTCTTGGTCTGAGTGCGTAACCTAGGGGGTCATACGACCAATTTTAGAGAGATGATAAAGATCTCTCTATTACATCGTTATCCGTCACTTTTGACGTGTCCCTACTTGACAAAAGGCGATATCCCTAGAACGTCGAAACTTTGCCAATCAGGTCGCGCTTAATTTGCGCCTCCTTTGTATGTGACGGCATAGATAACAGGCGCATACTTAACTTGACCGGGTAGTGCGTGAAATTAGTCAGGTTTCATTCAAAACAGAAATTCATATGCATGAACAGCATTTCTGACAATCATTATCGCCATCGTATTTCCAAAATTAAGTTGAGATGTGTCACTTGAAGCTCATCGCATTTTAATGACAGTTCAAAGGCAACATCACTGTTATCTAATAGAGATTTGACGTTTGGCGATCTCTCAAATGGCATTCTCGAATTAGGTCCCTTGAAGAGGCTGGGTTCGAAATCCGCCAGGTTATGCATTTCAAGTTTTCTTTGTTCTTTGATCTGTTTATCAATGGTTCAATATAAAAAAAGTAGTGTGCCACATTAAAAATAATGATACATTACATGTTTCATAAATATTTTTCGAAATGATTTTTTAATGTGGGTAAATGAACACCACATTTTTTTATTGCTATATTAATACAACTTAGTTTAATTACCTTGTCGATCGCGATTCAACGCGGTAATCTCAGGCGGTAATACAGCGAGTGTGATGGGCTTTGCACCCGGAGTGACTCGGGCGGGATATTTTGACTAGACAATTTTGTTTGTATTTGTGTATATTGTTTTATTTTTAGTTAAGTGATTATTATTTTGTAATTGGACAATTTGTATGGTTTTTGAATAAATAATTACTTTTTATATTACCTTTCAAAAATAAAATAGGTACAGAGATCAAAACTGATGGGGAAATCGAAACCGACGTTACAGTGCGTCTGAGACGCAGCGTCTCTGGTCGAAAGGTGAAGACGTTGGACCGGTAATCCAAAGATACCGGGTTCGAGTTCTAGTGTGGACTACGTATGAGCGCAATTTAGTTTTTCTTTGCGAGTTGATATTTGTGTCTATATAGCAATAATTGTAGTAGCAATGTATATTCTCATGGTGTATGCTTACCTATTCCAAGAGGGCTATTACGCCGCCAAGATGCGATGCGACCTTCCATTTTTGTTCAAGCAATTCAGCGCTAGTCTTATTCACAGCTAGTCTTTTGTTGCAGTTGTTGATCGATAGGTCGCGTCGCCACGCTTCGCCAAATGATATAATATGATATAAGTGTAGAATATTTACTTCATTATACACAAATAACAAATAAAATACATTTCTTAGGTGGCGTTTGTGGAGAACAAAAGGCAGAACCTTCTATATTTTGCCATGCGGAATTTAAGGATGCATCTATTATGTAGCAACGTAAGTATACCTATTACTACTCACTACTGTCCTACAATCCCAAATGCATTCCAAATGGCACACAATTATTTTAAGCGTTCCGTAATGAAGCGGTTTTCCATTGTTACCGCTTATTTTTTAGAGCGTAAAAACTTTAAATAACGCTTTTGAATAAAATATCAGCACAACGGCTTTGTTAAGGTAACTTAGACCGTCTTCTTTACTACTTAATTTGTGCATTTTATCTGGCAAAGTTTTAAATTTTCAAAGTTTGCTCGTAGATTGACGAAGATGCTGGACGCATGTGGTCATGACGTCACTTGGCTTTGTAAACAAATGCGTTGATACGCAGATCAGTGGGTAGTACTTTGGAATTTACTTAGTATTTTATGGTGTCAAAAACTGTAAAAAAAAACTAAAATTTTGAATAGAAATTCAAAAAAATTGTCGGTGTATGAACTAAAACTAAACATTTTTGAAAGTTTATGCTACCCTAAGTTCAATGTATTTTTGGTTTTTTTCTTAGATAGAGTAAAAATACCCGATTGACCAATCGTCGAGCTTCAAATCTCCGCTCCACGTCAGCGGAAATAGAATAAACGGAGCGGAGCGGGGCTAAGAGGATTAGAATAAAATCTTGTCATAAAATCCCTACCCGAAGATTGTCCAGAAGACCGCCCGTTGTCTACGTGTAGGTATAGGTTTTTACGTGCTATCTGTGTTTGTATATTTCTTGTTGAATTCTGTTATATCTCGTCAGTGGAAACAACTGTCAGTTTTCACTGCTCTTTTCCACTCCGCTTATCTCAGAAATAGTGCGCATATTATACATCCTTAAAATTTTATCTGCTGCTTATGAGGTCGCCTGTACTAACCTAAAATTGTGTTTTGGCAGAGTTAGTTCATGTTATAAAATTAAACTAGCTACCTACTCGCACACAAAAATGCGCCAGAATTCTGCAACTCACGTTCTATCAGCATATTTTTTAAACATGTTTAAATTCTGCTCAATTTTATAACTACACATACCTACCGGGCATTGCCGCGTACGGTTATTTCAAACGTTCCGGTAATGAAGCGTTTTTCCGTCGCTGCCATTCTCTGGGCGTAAAACATTTGAAAAAAGGCTTGGAAATAATAAATATGAGCACTACGGTACTTTAAGGATCTCTTGTACGATTTTTTTTCGATGCATCATCAGCTCTACCCGATTGTGTTGAGATTTTGCCTTCATTCGATTGCGAATGGCGAATAATCTACTTATTAATGAACAGTTAGTTCGATTCTTTTTAACCGTTTTCCAAAATGTTAGTGTTTTATTGTTTTTTTTTTATGTTTGCTACCTTAGAACTCCATCAATCAGCTATAAACTTTGTGAACTTTCTTTTTCATGAGGATTTATCTCCAAGGCCCCTTTAAATTTTAAATAAGAAGAACTCCTTTATTGTAAGCACATTGTCGCTCAGTTGTCTTTTCGCACAGTTTCATCACGTTTAAGTCGGTTTTTATTTTTAAAGTGATTAAAATTCTGCACCATATTCAAATGGCATTGTTACGTTAGATATGGATACTTACCTAAATTTTATTATACGACTACCATATCAGATAGTTTGCGAGGGCCCTTAAAGGAAACCGACGCATCGGCCACGCAATGGCGTCGCAACCGGCAACGGAGTCAGAATTTACAGCCACAATAAAAGTATCGCTTTTATTGTCGAACACAATTCGCCCGGACAGCTGTAATTGCGAGTGCGACTGTCTATTGGTTCACAAATTAAACCTCCACTACTGCTTTAGTTTTACGATTGCGGAAGAGGCTGATGGTAATGGCTTGTTGAATTAAAAAAAAGGAGTTATACCTAGTTGCAGTCCGCGTTTACTACGTTTTTTATAGTTCAGGCTCAGCCTATGTGGGTTGTGCTGTAAATGTAAATGACAAAGGATCCATCAAACTTTGTGAAGTATCAGTGAGAGAGTGACGAACGCTTTGTCACATATTAATTACTACCACTTCCACTTATTCGCGCGAAGCGATTTGCTTCATCATTTCTAATGCGAAGGAATGGAACTCGCTCCCATTGTGTTTATTTCCAGAAAATTATAATTTGGGTCCCTTTAAGGCAAGAGTGAATAGACAATTACTGAACTAGCTAGTATAAGACGGCATTACTTGCCAAATTTCATAGTTCTAGGTCAACGGAAAATACCCTATAAATTTTGATTCTCTTGGGAGTGTCGAAATATTATTTTTTTGGGGCAAAACAGCCGTATCTTTGTTTTACGTCAACGTAGAAGTTTGATGTCTTCACAGCTTCAAGGGACTATAGATCTGAGTAAATATATGGTTTTAATTTCAACTCGATACCTTTACGCGTTCCGAGATAAAGGGTCTTGACAGACAGATGAACGGACGGACGGACAATAAAAGGATCCTATAAGGGTTCCGTTTTTTTCTTTTAGAGTACGGAACCCTAAAACTTCACTGCTAAAAGCAGGCCAAAATATCATCACAGCAGGCCGAAATCATAATTGAGATTTTTATATAAATATAACCACTCAATTGCTTTTGGTAACTAGGTCTAATAGATAGGACGACTGTGTTGGCCCGGAAAGCCGTTAGAGACGCGGCGCGGGTTTGAACCCCGCCTAAACCATAAAAAAAACCGGTCAAGTGCGAGTCGGACACGCGCACCGAGGGTTCCGTACAAACACTTTCCATCCTTAAGTGGTTAAGTTAAGTTTGCACCTGGTATGTATAGCGCTCCATACAAATGAGGTGCAAAGTTAACGCAACCAATCCCTTTGTTGTATGGGAGCCCCCCTTAAATATTTATTTTATTTTATTTTTAGTATTTGTTGTTATAGCGTCAATATAAATACATCATCTGTGAAAATTTCAACTGTCTAGCTATCACCGTTCTTGAGATACAGCCTGGTGACAGACGGACGGACGGATGGACGGACGGACGGACGGACGGACGGACAGCGAAGTCTCAGTAATAGGGTCCCGTTTTTACCCTTTGGGTACGGAACCCTAAAAAAACAATTTTTTGCTTATTTGTTAACATTTGGTTTACTCTAGGACACGTACAAAGCATTGGCTTCCCGAACTGAACCAATATATTTTTTCAATTTTTCGCTTCATTGTTGACATCTGGTAAAAAAAAATATCCTAATAATTGATTTAAAACACTCACGATTTTATGAGATTCATACAGGTAGGTAAGGGAATTGGGGAGTATTATGATACCTACTGTAACGTATTAAAACGTTAATAACTTTTGTATATCTTTAATTTAAAGCTAATGCTTTACCTTAACTATACAACCTATAACTAACTTATTATAAACTTAACCTAATTAAATAAAGAAACATATTTTAATTACATCTTACTCGTAAATCAACTCGAATTTTAATAACAAATACTACTTGACAAAATAAATCGTAATACTAACTAGTTAACCCACGCGCGCTGACTCACCGCTCAGCGAGATACGAAGTGCAGCCGAAGTTATACGAACGCGCCCCGCTAGATCGCGGCGCCCGAGTATGTGGTGCACTCGCCGCGTCATACACTCTGCCGCCGGCTCTTGCTTGTGAGCCCGCGTCACCTTGCCTCAGAATCAGTTCTCGTACGCTCGCTACGGAGCGAATATAAACTTAATTATTTTCTTGATTTTAAATTCTGTGAGTTTGTTATCCCAAATTGGGTAAGTGTTGCAATTATCTATTAAAATAAGTAGTTGTAGTGTTCATTTAGAATAGTTAATCAGTAGAACCAAGAATGTACAGTTAACTTGGTACCGTTAGCGGTCACCTTGCCGTAACCTTGCTTTGTCTCGTCGAATGTTCTCGGTTAAACTGCGCTTCTTATTACTGATCATGCATTACCTAATTGTAATCTTTCATATCTTCTTTCAATCTGTATCTTACGTAGATATTCACGCTTTTCATATTCTGTAGATACCATTAAAAAGGTGATTCTTCTCATTATTGCAAACCATGGTTCTTCGAAGATGATTTTGCCCGTTTAAAACTTGTAATTAAATCTTTCTTATAGATGAATATTACAATATAATTGTATTTAATAGGTTATTTAAAATAAGTTTTAATGCTTAATAACTATAATAGGAAAATTTAATAGTACTATAACGATAAATGAAATTAAATAGAAATATAAATTAAATAGAAATATAAATGCTGAATATAATAAGTAGTTTTTGTAATATTTATATATAGGATATGACTAAATATTCGTAACGCCGTAAATATTTATAAGCCTACTGCTGATTTTACGCTACGCTGTTTTCATTGTAATGAAGTGAGAATCTCATGTTATTGCGAAATAAATAATACATTCCGCCTTTGGCATTGCTTGTGCTTTTCGCTCGTACCCTTTTAATATAAATTGTGCTTGACAATTGATTCTCGCATCACCGCTTTGCCTTTCATGTACTTGGACTGCCCATCATACACTTTAGACTGCTTCATTGTAAATACCCACTCCTTAGTGCGCACGTGTATGATGTTCGACAGTCGAGGGCAGAATAATTGCACCGCCCTAATTGTTACGATTGGATGCGTTCCAGGAACACCCTACGGGATCGATTACCTATCCAGCTGCGTGGCCGCAGCAGGCCGCCCTTCACCTGGCCCATCACCTATGATGGAGAGCCACACATTCCGCCTAACGACCGGGCGATAGAACCGGTCGCGTCGAAGATCTGACGCTCGAGCTGCTTTTCGCCCTCTGGACGCGCCGTCGCCGTTTCGTCCACATTCGCGCTCCAGGGACGTGGGGTATTCCGGAAGCTGCTCGGCGACATTCTTGTACACTGACCTTTTAGCTAGGCCGAACTCATTTGCCTGAGATCGTTTGGACTATTTATCTACGTTAAATACTAAACTAAATTTTAAACTAAATTCTATAGAATCTTAAAACTAAACTTAAATTAACTTAACTAAATATTATTTAATAAGAATCTTAAAAGTAAACTTAAATTAACTTAACTAAATACTAAATAATATAATTAATTGGACTCAGCTTATCTTAATCATTAGATCTAAATCCTGCCTTGCTTATAGTTTTAATAAAGTCGAAAATAGTGAGTAGAATATTATTTATGTAAGAAAATATTTAGTTTAAATAAAATTGTAATTGTTATTTTTTTAAAATCTTGTTTTTTTTGTTCCGTATTAGGTCCTTAAGCTAAAGAGACTCTTATTTACGTGACACTACACCAAACACCACTGGCAACACAGGAACGGATTGACAGAACCAACCCACCAAAAAATCCATTAATTTATCTAAAACGTCCCATCGATGTCGGTTAAGTTAGTTACTGATGAATTCGCCCGCAATCAGCCGGCTTGTGACAGTTGACGTCGATTTTACCCCTCGTTTTCGCGCTTGTTTTTGCGTCTACGTGCGTTGGCAATATTGTTGCCAGCGCATAATTGAAATTGCTCCTTTTTTGACAACCAATCTACTTTTATGATCCGATCTATATATTTAGCTAGAATTATACAGAGTGGAGTCGCCAACAAACTGTCTTAGCAGTTTGGCGGGTTAATTACAATTGCATGCAGTTATGTAGGTACATCTTTTTTGGAAAAAAAAAAAAAAAATTAATAAGCCAGTTTATGAAAAGTACATTTCCAAACTGATAATTGTCGGTGACTCTGATTTTTAACCACCGACGAAAAAAGTGGGGTTTTATAAGTTTTACATATACCGGTCGTTTTACATAAATTAACTATATTGAAATTGAGGAACTACTGATTCCGAGCACTTGATCACCTAGAAGTAACATTATTGTGTGCGTCAGAATGTTTGGTTGACTATTGAATTCAGCATTGATTGCTTACGTAAAAATTGCTACCTATTTGCTAGTATTTGCTACCATTTACCAAATAATTGCTACCTCAGTATAATAAAAGATATCACATATTTTTTTTGACCAGTCATTCTGACGTCAGGATGTTTGGACATAGTTCATATTTCGCGAAGGACGCACAATTTTCATGTTATTTACTAACCAAAATTTGCTACCTAATTGCTACCTACATTTAGCTTAAAATCAATTCTGTAGCGTTACAGATCAAAAAGTTTCGCGTATAATTATTTTTTGGACTACTTACAACATGAACGCCTGTGCGTATCAGCAGAGCAATCCAAATCTGTGGTGTATTGTATTTTTGTTTATGTTAGGCGCTCCTTTTTCTATAGAGTTTTGTGGATCCGTGTCGTAGTTAATTAATAAAAATATAAAACGGAATCAATATATTAATGATTTATAGAATGAGTACGGGCTTTTATTAATATAGGTAAAATATGAGCTAGTCTCCAGTAGATATGAGCGCCGATGGTTAATTCCGCGGCGGCGGCGGCGTGATGGGCAAAATTGCGCAGCGGCGGCGGCGTCACAGCGGCGTGACCGTGAGTTTTTTTTTCACGTTAACGTAGAAGTTTGATTTTTGCGCAGCTTCAAGGGACCGTAGACTTTAGTATATGGTTTAAATTTCATGCCTCTTTACCTATCCTAAAATAATATAAATAACAAATGTTTTTTTATTAATGATTTAAGTTAATAAGTCGGCAACGTATAATATTTAAGAAATAATAATTACATTAATTGCACTTTGCCAGTTAAATTTATAAGCAGTTAGAAATCATTTGTTCGGTAAAATAATTATGAGTGGTGTTTCGTGGAAAGATTTTTCATTGGCATTATGTAAATGCCTTTTATTCAGCTTTTATTTTCGTTTTGTAAACATCAATAGCAATCGAACCTGACGCCATTATTTACAACGCGGGTCAAAAAAAATAACACAAGTTCACAACTTCACACGGCAAAATACTTGTGTGCGTGTGGATTGAGTGAGCACCCTTCAAAAATGAAAAAAAAATGTGCTGATCATGGGTCTTTATCTGTTGGTCTAAAATTTTTTGCCCGATATTTTTTTGGGCACATATTTTTTGGCCTTATAATCTTTGGTCGATTGTTTTCTATGTCGAAAATTGTTTGGTCGAAATTGTTATGTATATATTGTTTTGGCCGAAAATTGTTTAGTATAACATTTGTATGGAATAACATTGTTTGGTCGAATGTATTTTAGGCATAAAATTGGTATTCCGAATATTGGTGTCACTAATAATCCCTATGTTTGTCAGGAACGCAGTTCTAACCTAACCTACTGTTCTGGGAGCGCCTTATTTTTATTAGGGACGCAGTTCTAACCTAACCTAACCTACTGTTATGGATAAACCTTATTTTTGTTGAGGACGCAGTTCTAACCTAACCTACTGTTCTGGGAGCGCCTTATTTTTGTTGGGGACGCAGTTCTAACCTAACCTAACCTCTCGCTTTAGCATATGGGTTTTAGGAGGTTTTATGTTAGGCTAAAGAATAATTATAGCTTACAATATTATACTTTTAGTCATAAAAAAAATATACTTAATAATTTTAGGTCAAACATGTTTTAGGACAAAAAATATATATGCAAAAAAATCTCACTGAAGTTTACTTGCTTAATAAATAAATTCGTTTTCTTCAAATTCATAATTGATTTCATTTTTAGTGGAATTAAACCCCTAGGTCAAACTCACACCGACTATGGTAGCACTATTATGGCTATAGCCACACATGTACCTAATACATTATGCTCCTTGCTAAGATTTTTAGGGTTCCGTACCCAAAGGGTAAAAACGGGACCCTATTACTGAGACTTCGCTGTCCGTCCGTCCGTCCGTCCGTCCGTCCGTCTGTCACCAGGCTGTATCTCAAGAACGGTGATAGCTAGACAGTTGAAATTTTCTGTTGCCGCTATAACAACAAATACTAAAAATAACATATAAAATAAATATTTAGGGGGGGCTCCCATACAACAAACAGATTGGTTGCGTTAACTTTGCACCTCACTTGTATGGAGCGCTATACATACCAGGTGCAAACTTAACCACTTAAGGATGGAGTGTTTGTACGGAACCCTCGGTGCGCGAGTCCGACTCGCACTTGACGGGTTTTTTTGGTTGGTTATCTATTTAAGAGTTAGTAGTGATGTTGAATTGTTTGAATTATTTATTATTTTATACACCACAGATTTTGATTGCTCTGCTGATACGCACAGGCGTTCATGTTGTAAGTAGTCCAAAAAATAATTATACGCGAAACTTTTTGATCTGTAACGCTGCAGAGTTGATTTTAAGTAAAATGTAGGTAGCAATTAGGTAGCAAATTTTGGTTAGTAAATAACATGAAAATTGTGCGTCCTTCGCGAAATATGAACTATGTCCAAACATCCTGACGTCAGAATGACTGGTCAAAAAAAATATGTGATATCTTTTATTATACTGAGGTAGCAATTATTTGGTAAATGGTAGCAAATACTAGCAAATAGGTAGCAATTTTTACGTAAGCAATCAATGCTGAATTCAATAGTCAACCAAACATTCTGACGCACACAACATTATTGTATGGTAAAAATAATAAATAATAAATAAAAATAATTTGTTATACATATTAAAATTAGTAAAATATTACGAACGTATAATTATTGTAGGCAGAAACTATGAGTATAATATATGAATAACATAATGGTTAAAATATATAATTATGTAGTTTATAACACCACTCGGTATCTTATCACACACACTTCACACTCACACGCACATACACACACACGCGCGCTCACACATTCACACATACACACACATACACAAATGCGCGCATAACATAACATAACATAACATAACATAAAATAAAATAAAACAAAGGAAAACAAAACCTACTAGATATGTAATCAATAAGCACTTAAAAAACTTAGCTTAAGTTAGGATAATAACTAAGTTAGAAAAAAAAAAGAACTGAAATCAACAGATTAGTGGATCGTTTAATGTTCTATTTTTGGAAGAGCGAGACATCCCGACACAGGTATATATATACCTACTGGGAAGCCTCAACCTTGTGTTGTTTGTAACCACTGCTTTTGAAAATAAATAAATTATTATTAAATTATTATTATTATTATTTTGACATTTAGAATTGGAGGTTGAAAACGTAAAAAGATGCAAATATCAGCAATTTTGAAAAAAACTCCCGAGCCACTAGTTTATAATTAAAAATTCTCCTCATTTTCACAAAAAAAAAACTCAACTATAATTATTATGCTTTTACTTTTCTCAGAATTTACTTATCTCTATTTACTTACTTCCGTAAGCGAATTGAAATAATGTACTGAACGTATTTTTTACATATAAATGAGAAAATGTTTCTTTTGAATACACTTTGCGGCAACCCGCTCGCCTTTTCCACCTTTTAAAATACAAAGTTACGAATATGATGTGCGAATATTTTTCAAGGCATTAAAGAGATGGTAATCGTAGTTAAGTCAGTTTTTAAATTAATGCAAAATAGTATTTACATTTTAATCCGCAGTCAACAAACACGAATTTTCAAACTTTTAATAATTTCATGAGAGTTGTGTAATCTCTCTCATTTTAAGGTAAAACCGTTTAAGTAGTCACGTTATACAACGGTTCTATAAAGATATTAAATCTACTTTAATTAGTAAAATATAACAAGTATTCCGAATATCGGAATTCGCAAGTATTATACCTTTATGAATTTACCGGCCTTGTAATTTGAAACCCTCCTGAAATGACAATCAATTTCAAATAAACGCTTTGCGCTCTTATCGAATTTATCGTTAAATATTAATGTTAACCATGAATATCGATGTCCGCCACTTGAAAGGGCTTAATTTATTTTCAATGGCCGTTATTACGACTGATTTTGATGATGCTCATAACGTCGCTATAAATAACAACGTAAGTGACTTCCTTAAATGTTTTATTTCAACGTTCAAAGAATGTTTTACAAACATTTATTCACTTATCACTAACATCAGTTCAAATATTAATGCTACTTATTTACAAGGACTTAATTGCGATAGAGTAGCGTGGTGAGCCACTCGGGGCGCGGTTGATGGGGCTTGTACTCCGGAGGACTCATCGCTAAAGGCGATGCTGCGTCCGCCAGCGCCCCTGAAGACATCTCAGTCACAGCCACACTGGGTTTACCCTTCAAAATTGACCTCAACTCCTCATTCTCAACTGCCCTATTCCTCTGCAAATTCTCTCTCGTCTCCTTCATTCTCGACAACTGTTCACGCAAAGTCCGATACTCTTCTAGGAACTTTTCTAGTTGCGACGCACGGAAATCGAAGTCTTCCATAGGCTGGTCCATGCGTGTGTAATCTCGGAGCCCGGAGAGATCGAGGAGAGGGGTGGCGGATGGGACGGTTGGCTGCTCGCGCGCCGGAGACGAGGGTAAACTCGGATTGCGTCGCAACCGATTACCGCCGGACGATAAGTCGAGGAAGCTATTAGAGCGTCGTCCGACGTTCCTCGGCTGATTCTTATCGTAGATGCGGTCGAAAAAGGTTCCGGAATCACCGCCGGAACTGTTTCTCCGACTGTTTAAGAGGGGACTTCGGCTCTCACCGTCTTTTCTCCTGGGGATCGTGTAAAAGTAGTACGGGTCGTGTTTCATTTCGCTCCGGAGGTAGGAAGAGGTGCCCAGGGCGCTCATCTCGATGAGGTCGGGGTAGTTTTTCTCGCTGTCACTGCCGGAGAGGTCGTTGTCGAGGCGCTCGTGGCGCAGGCGCGGACGCACGCGCGGGTTGTTGTTGAAGCGGTTGGCCGAGGAGTGCTCGGCGTGGGCGGGCAATACGCCCGTTGAAGTGGAACTAGCGACTGACTCTGGGGTTTCGTCGGCTCTGTAACAAAATATAGGCGTTGTTACTTCATTGAAATGCATACTTCTTAAGTAGCTTTGTTCACCGGGACGCCATGCGGCAACGTCACCAGCTAAGGCATCCGAATAAATTGTATTACTTTGGTAGCTAACTCATACGTATTTAGCTACCAATATTTTTATGGGTACGTAAGGCAGAGCTATTAAATACGACTAAAGGGACTACTCCTTTTTTAGGGGTACCCGAATGGTAAAAAACGGGACCCCATTACTAAGACTCCAGCCACTGTCCATCTGCCCGTTTCTTCGTCTGTCCGTCTGTCAGTCTATCCGTCGGTCAGTCTGTCCGTCTGTCTATCTGTCACCAGGCTGTATCTCATGAACCGTGATAGATAGACAATGTAAAACAACTAATACTAAAGACAGAATAAAATAAATATTTAAGTGGGGCTCCCATACAACAAACGTGATCGGTTGCGTTAACTTTGCCTCCTTTGTATCTGGCGCCATACATGCCAGCTGCTAACTAAATTTAACCCACCCTGTTTAGATGGGATAGTTTGTACGGAACCCTCGATGCGCGAGTCCGACTCGCACTTGGCCGGTCTTTATTCCCGTCTGTACCCTTAAACATTTTTGTTGAATTGACATAGCTAGCTGGTATGTACAGTCTCCGGTAGATAAGCACTCAATCTTGAAGCGTGTCTCAAGTGAAGCGACGCCTTGGAAAATTGTATCGATAAAATGTGTCAAGCGTACGATCAATGGATAACGGCGACCTTACTTCTTCGCATTTAAATGTAAGTTAGTTAAAATGTTATCTAACAATGAAAACTACTACTGAATGTATTCTAAAAAGAAAAAAGTGATTCAAGAGAGCGAAAACTATACTAACAAAATGATTATTACTTTACTTGCAACAGTAAATAAACTAAAGCGACATGTTTTTAAGTTTGCAACATCGTCAACATTCAAAAACTTCATGTTTGTGAAAATATACGTCAGAGTTGCGTTGTAAGTTGCATAGTGTGACATTCATAGTGTGTAACCTGAACACTTACTACGTGATAAATTCTTACTTTCAAAGTTTTATGAAACATTCATTATTCAGAAAAAAGTCCAATTATTCTGCTATAAAACACAAGTTCTTACAAAATGTCATAATTGAAAATTAAACTTTTAATATTAAATTCTAAACTTTAATAAAAATGTACATTTATTCGAATAAATTTACATTCAAGCTATACATAGCTGTGGCAAGATGCGATAAATTATTTACCTTTTGCTGTAATCCTTTAGGCGGGGTATATGCAAATCTCGCTCGAGCATTCCATTTCTGCTGCCCGAGTTGTCAAACTCGGCTCTCCGCCATCCGGCGTCGAAGGACAGACTCATGGGGTCGCGTTCCTCCCTCACCTCCTCTCGTAAGTACCCCGCGCAGTCGTCCTCCGGATCGTGCGACGGTACGTTCCTGTAGTCGCCACGTTTACGACCATTATCTGCCGGCAGCACTCGGGGAACCTCCACAACACCCTTAATATTAGCCTCAATCTTCTCGTAATTATCATCACGACGATTCGTGGTCACTATCTGTTCATTCCACCTATCTAATTGTCTTTTCTTTCGAGTCTCATATGCGCACAATCCTACTAAACACGAACTTAACACTATCACTGCCGACACTGCCATACCGGCCATGAGAGCGCGACCGCCGAAACCTTTGCCTTGCGGTTTCTTCTCTATAGTAAGGCTCAGAGTCGCCTCCGCTTTGCCCGCGCGGTTTTCCGCATTGCAAGTGTACGAGCCTGTATCTTGCATATCTGCTGCTTTAATTGTTAAATTACTCGTTTTTCCTTCGCTACGTAATATAAAAGATCTACCGGAATTTACATTATTAGAACTAGAATTGGCTAAAAGGCGGCCCGCACGCACCCACCGGACCCGCGGGGCCGGGACGCCGCTCACTCGACACACTAATGTCACTTCTTCTCCTTCAACACTTTTGAAACTATTAGACGCGGCACTGACTTCAGGCAGACAGGCAAAATCTTCCAAATCCAGCCTGTCCCAGGACTGAGACATGAGCCGCGGAGGCAGGGAGCAATCTGGAACTACCGTGGCGGGAACATTCTTCTTAATCATCCAATCCCGCAATGGCCTCATAGCACACGTGCACTCCCAAGGATTATTAGCGAGCTCTAATCCTTTCAGCGACCGCAGTGGCGCTAAAACCGCCACATGAAGAACGTGCAATCTATTCTTATCCAGCTCCAAGTATTCCAACGAACCTTCAAGCCCCGTGAACGCTCGCGGTTCTATCTCGGCTATTTTATTCTCACTAAGACTAAGCCGAACTAAATGGGGCACAGCCGTGAAAGCGTCGTCTTTGACTTTGATAATTAAATTTTTGCTTAGCCTTAGCTCTCGGAGCTCGGAGATGGAGTCGAACGCGTGCGAGGGTACGGATTCCAACCTATTTTTAGATAAGTCTAGCTCGACTAAGTTCACTAAGGCGCGGAAGGCGTGCTGTCTTATAAACTTGACGTTGCACGAGGAGAGATACAGGCGTTGAAGGTTGAGGAGGTTGGCGGCTGCGAAGGCGTCGTTTTGTAGTGTGTTGAGTCGGTTGTCTGATAGGTCGAGGAGCTGTGTGGTGGGGTCGAGGCGCGGGGGCACCGCTGTCAGGCCGGCGCGGGCGCAGAGCGCGGACTCCTTGCCGCTGCGCCACTTGCACTCGCAGTGGCGCGGGCACTCGGCCACGGCGGCCGACGCCAGCGCCAGCATCAGCAGCACCCACATGCCACGCAGCTGATCACCCCGCGCCTCTCTCTTCCTCTCCGCTAAACGTCATTCCCGGGTTGGTGGCGTTCCTGCGGACAACGCGTCTTATTAATAATTTTGTTAGCTCTCAAAAAGGTCACTAACAAGTTCGCTGGACTATGTGACCCAGGGTATCAAAAAATAATGGTACCCTAAACATGTTTGACGTACTTAGGGGCTCTATTTATTTTTGGATGATAAAGCCCAACGTCAGTCATGTTTACAGTCACTGATACCTCAAATATTATTAATTTGCATGAAGAATATAATTATTTAACGACCTGCAATATACCGAATGAAAATTCTTGTTAATTTTCCTCCCAAAAGCACAATTAACACGGGCCGTATTACATAAAAATTCATAGCTCTTTTGTTTTAAAACCCATTCCAATAAATAAGTAATTTAACATAAAACAATACGACAGAGCAAAAAAGAAGTAATTAGCCTCTACATCATTACGGCAAAGGGAAAAATATAATCTTTGTAATTTCCTTTCACGTCTGCGAAACGAAATTGAATTCGACAGAAAAAAACAATCGGAGTCTCGTCCACGCAATATTACGCAACGTGTAATGAATCTATTTCGATTGTACGGGAAATTATTCATAAATCCGTGTGCCGGCTTATGGACATTGCCTAACGATGCGCTCCCCAATACGGGCAACGGGCCCAATTAGTACGCTAGGTTTGGACGCTCACATGCGATTCGCGAGTCGACTCCATTCATTTGTTTAGTAAATGAGCATCGGAGATTTGGCCCCTCGACAATCGGGACAATCGTCTGGTGATAACGACTATTTGATGTTTTCACTACTTCCGCACATTTCCGCACTTAGAGCGACCTATATGTATAGGACCGATAAAAGGTGATGGTATTTGAATCTTGACGAGCATGACCGGTTTTCTATGGCTTGCTACAAAGCGTTGACGGGTAGATACACCACCAGTAGGTACGGTCAGTGCATTCAAAATGATCAAGTACCTTCTGTACCCTTACATTATTATCTACTCATTGCATTTGATTTTACAGCACAATTACACGAACATGTTATTTTTATGACTACTGTACATTCTTGCCGGGACAAGGTAAGCATGTCGCCCCCTTCTATTGTTATAAATAAAAGAAAGGTAAAACAAATTTGTTTTACCGAAAGTGAATGTTTCGCATAACGCTCATTTCGCAGAAATTTTCTGCAGCTTAAACGGGAAATATATTCTTAAATGTTTTTGTATATCCTAGTAGATACAGGTTTAGGTGTGGTTAGGTTTATTTTATAGCTTTTCAGAAAGATCTATTGTATCAGTAGAATAACAATTATGCAAAACAGTATGTTCGGTAAAGCAAATTTTCTGCGAATCATTAGTAAACCAAAAGAAAGACTGCCTCGCATGCCTCGCCCGTTCTCGGCGAGAGTGTATAGCGCTGCGGCCATTATTAGGTATACATTTATATTCTCGGACGTATTGACTCATTCGCTGTGATTAAACCCTGGCTCCAATTTTAACTTTATTTAACGTTCGCAAACACGCTTCGCGAATGGTCTCCGACGAAAGAGGTGAGGATGTTTCGGTTAAATTCAGAACGAACCGAGTGCTGAGAAAATTTAAAGTTTCGATACAAAAAATGTGGCTCAGACATAATTTCCATATTGACTCCTAGAATTATTTTTCAGCGAATGATTCATTTTGCTGAAAGATCATTTCGTAGAAAGCATTTTCTTTTGCAGCCGTAAACTATAAAAGCAAACCTAAACTAACCTAATAGGATGATATTTGCAAGTATAAGAATAAAGTTTCTAAGAATCAAAGGGCTCCTCATAATTTGATTATTAAAAAAGTGTACATTTACTTTGATATGAAATATTTTTAAGCTAATGTTGCTCTGAATAAAATTGTTTGTGCCTAATGCAAACAACAGTATAAAAATAAAATTATCGGGAATGGAAAAATATTAGCAATTCTGAGTAAGAACGATTCAAAAGTAATGCCTTACTTTTAGAGGATCAATCAATTTCCTACACTTTATATGCAAATAAGTACCTATCACAGCTACAACAAAAAAAAACCGTGTTTTGTAGAAAATTACTTCTTTTTGACACGGACAAAGTAAATAACTAGTTACATATAAAAAGTATTAAAACGTCAGATACCTACAAGAATCATATGGATATACAGGATGATTCAGGAGTCATGAGCAAAAGTAACAAGGCTAATGAGGAGAACCACATAGAGCAACTTTCACTATGGGACCAGCCGGGAAATCGCGAAAAAAAAATCTAATTAAAAATTTATTGATAATTGATCGCTAACTATCCAAAATTTATGAAGCGGCAGATTGTTTTTTTTTTGTAATTTTATGGTTGGTCCCATAGTAAAAGTTGCTCATTGTGACTCATCCTATTGGCCCTATCACTCCCGCTCAAGACTCTGGAATCACCCTGTATGGATTCTCATATCTAATACGTCATACGTGTAGGAATCATGTTATTGATATTTCCTTTGTCACGTTGATGAAATGAAAGGAAATAGAACGAAAATAAAGTAGTAATGAAAATTATATAATGTATTCCCGAACCTATCGATGTGGAAGTGCTTCGTGTTCAGTGGTCCGTGTTTTTATTAGAATTATGTCTCGTAAGTTCTTGAAAGAAACAACGAAATAACGTGCTTATAATACCTATTTACGGTTTGCTACTGTATTGTTTACTTAGGTAGTTCTATTTACAGTACTACATAAAGTAGAAATTAGAAAGTGGCAATACTGTAGTGTCGTTCCGTTTCCTTAGTAAGGGACTTTTTAATGTCTTTTCTTTTATTTCGTACTATGAAGAGTAGAAATTAAAAATTGGGCAAGTGCGAGTCCGACTCGCGCATGAAGAGTTCCGTACCATAATCTATAACAAATTTGTTGTATGGGAGCTCCCTTAAATATTTATTTTATTATATTTTTAGTATTTTCTGTTAAAGCGGCAATAAAAATACATCATCTGTGAAAATTTCAACTGTCTAGCTATCTCCGTTCTTGAGATACCGCCTGGTGACAGACGGACGGACGGACAGCGAAGTATCAGTAATAGGGTCCAGTTTTTACCCTTTGGGTACGGAACCCTAAAAGGCGGCAATACTGTAGTGTCGTCCCGCTTTCTTAGATTAATTAAGCAGGGACACTATAGTATTGCCACTAAATTTAATTTTGACTTTTATGTCGTACTATATAGTATAGTAGTTTAAAGTATGAGCATGTCCTGTGAAAAATATTTCTTGTGTGTATCATAACACGGAACATAGTTCTCACTTATAATACTAGTCGCTGTGAGGGCACAAGTTTGTTTCGAAAAGGTTGAAATTTGTAGTTTTCTACTTTTTCAGCCCCAATATTTCAGCCATTTAAAAAAAAAATTAAAACCGAATGGACAAAAAAATCTTTGTAAAATACATGAGGATTTGTTGAGAAATGTGACCTCTAGGTGTGAACAGCCGGAAATTTGGACAAACGGACATCCCAACAAATATTTGGATGGTCATCCAAACATCTGGTCATACGAAAGAATTTTCAGCTAAGCTGAAAAAAGACGCTTTTCGCTCGCTCCGTCAATGTGAAATTAAATCTGTATGTCGGTCTGAAAGATATTACAAAACTATGAAATTTTCACCCTTCCCAAGTGCCAATTTATAAATAGGTGTAAACTTCAGTAAAATAACTCAGCAGAACAAAAGACGTCAAAATGAATCCCAAACCTTCTCAATGCACAAAACACACATGGCTCTAAAACAAACGAAATTCCAAAACAGGCCAGTTTGTAAAAAAGGCAATTTCACACATAAAGCCTTTACTTACATGTAAAAATATGCACATATCAAAAAGAAATACCGACTGCTCTCCTTCCGCTAAAGCATACTAATTTACCACCATTTTGTACACAAAAGCACTCCGACTACCTTCATTTATGGGGTAAATTTCCCTTTGAATACATCCCGAGGTTAAATGTCCCAATTATTTACGACCACGCTTTCACACTTCGACCTTTAGAGCCTCGAGGAAAATGTAAGCTCCTTTTTATTGCGCCTCTTTTAGTGAAACGTTAAAATTAAATTGCACCTACGTGGACCCGGTCCGGCCCCCGGCTTCCTAGTTCAGGCTGGGGCAATATCGAGTATACAGGGTGAATAATTAAGGCCGGAGAAGAGTACAAATCTATACGTATACGAGTATATCATATATCACCATCACTAGCCACGGTGTTAGTTATAATAATAGCTCGAACTAGTCATCGCAAATTAAGAAAAAAAAAGAAATATTCACAATATTTTTTTTTATTTGGCCTATTTTATATAGAAATAGTATGATTCTCCGCCTTTTCGCCAAATTATTTTTCGTGGAATGTTTCATTTTGCCAAAGTGTCATTTCGAAGAAAACATTTTTGTCTGAAACCGTAAAATTTCAAAAAACCTTATTTTGGAACGAACCTAACCTAATGTATGATATTTGGAATTATGACTACAGGGGAATAATAATTCTGAATATAATGAAACACTCGACGAAAAATAATTCTGTGATAAGGCAGAACACCTTAATATATATTTTATAAACCCAACCTAAAATTGGTAATTCCACGTTTTTTTTTTTTTTTAATTTTTTTTTAGCGTTGATTAGTCCGAGCTATGGTTATAATTACTCCGTGCTGAGGTCACGTACTTTCGATATCAGTTTTTAGTTTTTTGATATCTCATATTATTACGGAATAATCAGTCGGTCACATTTATCGATTACACCCTGTATAGGCACAATAATTTTCCAATAATGAGGTAGTCAGTATTTTTTTAATCAGCTTGTAATAACATCTGGATTTCAATGGATAAATTTGTATATCGCTTCGTCAGTATTTTGCCGAGAATCGGAATTTACCGAAAGGCTGATTTTACCCTAAACTGCTACTACGTTTCGCTTTCTATCCAATTTATTTCTCCGAAATTATTTCCGTAAGCGTAATGATTAAATACTGATGTAAGGGTTTCTCGGTAGTATATCAACTCTTCTCGAAGTTAAGATTCTAATATCGCCGGTCCCTAGTAAACAAGTCGGATCTGCAAAATTACTACTTTCCAGGAGAGGCAGTTAAAGTGTTTTAAAGACGTTTTTGTGTATAAAATTGGTAATTTAAGTCCTATTGTTACGAAATTTGGCCAAAGTTACTATTGTTAACTACTTATAGAGTATATTTAAACAAAACTATAAATTATTTATTAGAAATGCCAGAAATAAGACATGCTACCTTTTTACCTGGAAATTGTCATCCGATATCCTGTCGTACTGCCACATACGACTTTTTTGCATGATATGGTTAGCAGTAATTAGTCGGATGTGGCACTAACGACTTTTATAATCGGATATTGTATTATTATTTATGTCGCAAGTGTCACTTACTACAATTATTATAGTTAGATTGCACACAGTGTTTTGTGGTGAGATACGACATTTTAGTGGTATCAAAAACCGCAGTTTTACCCAGTTTAATAAAATTAATAAATATCGTTCTATAATTATGTTAGTATGATATCAAAAAAAATATTAACATAATTTTTGTCTTTTAATGATCATTTTAAGATACACTTATTGGGAGACGACTATGAGACGACTGAAGTTTTTGAGCATTTTTCCAAGATCGTCGAGAGCCTCAGCAATAACTAGTCATTTACTACGACGATATTATCAGAAGAGAGAAGGTTGCTGACGTCTTTGCTTTTGATATTGATACTAGTCCGTCCAAAACCAAAAATTTGAATTAATCTTTTTATGCAGCTGTGAACATTTTTGGAGATATTAGCACTACTTGAGAGACTGCAGCACCGTCTAACTAAGTCGTAGTTGAATCGAGAGCCTTCTCATATTACAAAGACATGGAAGTAACATATTTGATAGCCATAGGTACTTACCAAACTCGTATATGTTGCTATCTAGGATTTATTCAAATTAGTATCGGGTTAACCTGGCCTTTGTAACTGTTTGTAAAACATCTCAACCTCGCCTAGAAACACGTTGCTATTGGACTGGTGCAATTCACGAATGAAAGACTGAGATCTATTGTTGAACCTTTGGTAATGAGTAGCATCGTCAGGAGAATGCAGAAACATACTTATCGCCTCTTTTACTTTATAAGTTCGAAAGCACCATTAAGGATATTTCTGGTTCTTTCGAAAGATTAGTTCCACTCTCACCGTGGGGTAAAGAGCTTAGATTCCTACTGAGTTAGATAAACTGACCAAGAGTAAGAGAACTATCAAGCGGTGAGGGCGACGATCAATTGAGACCAATAGAGAAAAGTGACAAGGGATATGAAATCTAGTGATCACGATTCTCAGGAATATGTGGTCGACTAAAGAAGAAGTCATGAGTCGTTACTTATTATTTAACTGTATATTTAATTACACACATTCTAAAATGTTTTCGGCATTGCCACGAGTAATCGTTATCTCATATTATGTTCTTATTCTGGTTATTTTCCTACAGAAAAACCAGAAGTCAGACGGATTTATTTTTATCAGGACCTTGGTTGAAGTTGCCACACTCAACATAAACATCTCCCAATTGTTATTTATCGTTCGAAACCATCAACAAGTTTACTAAACACCCAATTTCATTCAAACTGTTGATTACAATATTCAAACAATAAGACAAAATTTAAAGCATCCAAAGAAATTGTGATAGTTACGACTGCAATTTATTTTCCGTGAAAAAATGTCGGATATGTTACATGCGACCAAAGTTGGAATATATTTTCCGGCAAAAAACATCGAATGTGTCACATACGACATAAGGTACCCTTAAAATTCCGAATAGTAATGTCGGAAGTGCCGCATACTACACAAAACTTTTCAGCTAACCCGGTTAACATAGTCGGAAGTACCACATCTGATAATATTAAATGGACGCTGTATAAGATACGACATTTTTGTCGTTGATAATTCGTGAAAAAAAAGTTTTTTGATAAATCTGTAAATGTACTATTAAATATTAATGTATTTAATAAGCATTAACGCAATAAAACGAAAATGGCAATTTTGTAGATCCGACTTTTTTACTAGGGACCGGGGATATTTCAATCTAATTACAAGCTAACAAAAACGCGACATAGAAATACGCCGTAAATTCAAATAACTTTCATAAATTGCTTGTGATAAAGACATAAAGATGAAAGTGAATAATATAACCACCTGTTTACACCTGGATATGCGTAAATTTTGCTTGTCACGGGCACGTGCCACAAGACAGAAAGAAACAGAAGGTCTAGGGGGTAATTCAAACAATTTTAGAGAGATGATGCAGATCTCTCCATTTCATCGCCCTCCGTCACTTTTGACGTGTCCCTACTTGACAAGTGGCGATATCCCTAGAACATCGCAACTTCGTCAATACGGTCGCGCTTAATTTGCGTTTCCTTTGTATGTGACGGCATAAATAACAGGCGCATACTTTAACTTGACCGTGTAGTGCGTGAAATTAGTCGGTTACGTTTGGTTCAAAACAGGAATTCATATGCATGAATAGCATTTTTGACAATCATTATCGCCTTCGTATTTCCTAAATTGAGACGAGAAATGTCACTTGAAGCTTATCGCATTTTAATGACAGTTCAAAGGCGATATAACTATTATCTTATATAGAGTTTTGACGTTTTACGATTTCAAACGGCATTCTCGAATTAGGTCTTTATACAAGGACATTTCATTTCATCAACCAAGATTTGTTTATTTGAAATTTCAACAAGGTCCTGGTACATCTTAATCCTTATTTCAGAGGATCGTGACATCCATCTATGGATTAGCTTCCTTTGGATGATGTTGCGCCACTTTCCACGGTCCTCGGCTACCTTGAGCGCATCATAGAAGTTGGAGTCAAGTGCAGTGAGGGTTTGGTCTAACGCATCGGGCTGCGGCCTCGTGCCTTCTTCCCCTAGATCTTTCCAGTGACCAATAGTATTCCAGATTATCGTCTTGTCTTCTGGAAATGTGCCCAAAGTATTCCGTGTAAGACGATGGTTGTCAATCTGGTAGTCACTTTCAATAAAGTACTTGTACGTTATTTAGCAGCATAATTATTAGCTAACTTATGTCTCTGCATTGTGTGCTGTCTTGACGAACTTATCGCCACAATCGCAAGCAGAAATATCAAATACTAGATAGGGTAACTACCTACCTAGTACTTGACAGAATACAAAACTATATGTAGGTAATCCCGCAACTTCGTCTGCATTTTTTTTCTTTCCGTAGAAGGGTAAATAGTCTAAATATATAAAAGAAGAAACTGACTGACTGACTGACTGACTGACTGACATATCAACGCACAGCCCAAACCGCTGGTTCTAGAGAGTCCAAATTTGGCACGTAGGTTCCTTATAAGGTGTAGGGGTGCACTAAGAAAGGATTTTTCAAAATTCACCCCCTAAAGGGGTGAAATGGGGGTCCAAAGTTTGTATGGGGAAACAAGATTAGTTAGACTATTTTATTTGAAACTTCACAGGAGTATTTTTAACGATGAATGAGTAAACACGTGTTTCAGGTTTTTTGAAAATTCAGCCCCTAAAAGGGAGAAATGTGGTGACAAAGTCTGAAAATCAACATGGGTATTGTTTTTATGGTTTATCGGGTCGCTGATTACGAAAACAGCAACGATTTTAAAATCCAACGTGGCGGACGTGAATTATCATCTCCCCTGTAGGGGTGAAATGGGGTTGAAATGTCTAAATACTAAACCGCTGGTTCTAGAGAGTCCAAATTTGGCACGTAGGTGCCTTATACGGTGTAGGGGTGCACTAAGAAAGGATTTTTCAAAATTAACCCCCTAAAGGGGTAAAATGGGGGTCCAAAGTTTGTATGGGGAAACAAGATTAGTTACACTATTTTATTCGAAACTTCACAGGAGTATTTCTAACGATAAATGAGTAAACACGTGTTTCAGGTTTTTTGAAAATTCAACCCCTAAAAGGGAGAAATGAAGTCTGAAAATCAACATGGGTATTGTTTTTATGGTTTATCGGGTCGCTGATTACGCAAACCGCAACGATTTTAAAATCCAACGTGGCGGACGTGAATTACCATCTCCCCTGTTGGGGTGAAATGGGGTTGAAATGTCTAAATACTAAACCGCTGGTTCTAGAGAGTCCAAATTTGGCACGTAGGTGCCTTATAAGGTGTAGGGGTGCACTAAGAGAGAATTTTTCAAAATTCACCCCTTAAAGGGGAGAAATGTGGGTACAAAGTTTGTATGGGGAAACAAGATTAGTTAGACTATTTTATTCGAAACTTCACAGAAGTATTTCTAACAATAAATGAGTAAACACGTGTTTCAGGTTTTTTGAAAATTCAACCCCTAAAAGGGAGAAATGTGGTGACAAAGTCTGAAAATCAACATGGGTATTGTTTTATGGTTTATCGGGTCGCTGATTACGCAAACCGCAACGATTTTAAAATCCAACGTGGCGGACGTGAATTACCATCTCCCCTGTTGGGGTGAAATGGGGTTGAAATGTCTAAATACTAAACCGCTGGTTCTAGAGTCCAAATTTGGCACGTAGGTGCCTTATAAGGTGTAGGGGTGCACTAAGAGAGAATTTTTCAAAATTCACCCTTTAAAGGGGAGAAATGTGGGTACAAAGTTTGTATGGGGAAACAAGATTAGTTAGACTATTTTATTCGAAACTTCACAGAAGTATTTCTAACAATAAATGAGTAAACACGTGTTTCAGGTTTTTTGAAAATTCAACCCCTAAAAGGGAGAAATGTGGTGACAAAGTCTGAAAATCAACATGGGTATTGTTATTATGGTTTATCGGGTCGCTCTTTCCCGGAAGGAAGAGGGAAGAGGGAAGAGGGAAGAGGGAAGAGGGAAGAGGGAAGAGGGAAGAGGGAAGAGGGAAGAGGGAAGAGGGAAGAGGGAAGAGGGAAGAGGGAAGAGGGAAGAGGGAAGAGGGAAGAGGGAAGAGGGAAGAGGGAAGAGGGAAGAGGGAAGAGGGAAGAGGGAAGAGGGAAGAGGGAAGAGGGAAGAGGGAAGAGGGAAGAGGGAAGAGGGAAGAGGGAAGAGGGAAGAGGGAAGAGGGAAGAGGGAAGAGGGAAGAGGGAAGAGGGAAGAGGGAAGAGGGAAGAGGGAAGAGGGAAGAGGGAAGAGGGAAGAGGGAAGAGGGAAGAGGGAAGAGGGAAGAGGGAAGAGGGAAGAGGGAAGAGGGAAGAGGGAAGAGGGAAGAGGGAAGAGGGAAGAGGGAAGAGGGAAGAGGGAAGAGGGAAGAGGGAAGAGGGAAGAGGGAAGAGGGAAGAGGGAAGAGGGAAGAGGGAAGAGGGAAGAGGGAAGAGGGAAGAGGGAAGAGGGAAGAGGGAAGAGGGAAGAGGGAAGAGGGAAGAGGGAAGAGGGAAGAGGGAAGAGGGAAGAGGGAAGAGGGAAGAGGGAAGAGGGAAGAGGGAAGAGGGAAGAGGGAAGAGGGAAGAGGGAAGAGGGAAGAGGGAAGAGGGAAGAGGGAAGAGGGAAGAGGGAAGAGGGAAGAGGGAAGAGGGAAGAGGGAAGAGGGAAGAGGGAAGAGGGAAGAGGGAAGAGGGAAGAGGGAAGAGGGAAGAGGGAAGAGGGAAGAGGGAAGAGGGAAGAGGGAAGAGGGAAGAGGGAAGAGGGAAGAGGGAAGAGGGAAGAGGGAAGAGGGAAGAGGGAAGAGGGAAGAGGGAAGAGGGAAGAGGGAAGAGGGAAGAGGGAAGAGGGAAGAGGGAAGAGGGAAGAGGGAAGAGGGAAGAGGGAAGAGGGAAGAGGGAAGAGGGAAGAGGGAAGAGGGAAGAGGGAAGAGGGAAGAGGGAAGAGGGAAGAGGGAAGAGGGAAGAGGGAAGAGGGAAGAGGGAAGAGGGAAGAGGGAAGAGGGAAGAGGGAAGAGCGAAGAGCGAATAGGGAAGAGGGAAGAGGGAATAGTTGGTTTCTATGGATTATCGGGTCGCTGATTACTAAAAAAAGAATGATTTTAAAATTCATTGTGGCGGACGTGTAATACCATTTCTCATGTTAGGGCGCGATGGGGTAGAAATGTCTAAATAATGTCTAAAAATATGGGTGTCGTTTTTAAACGCACAGCCCAAAACCGCTGATTTTAAAGAGTCCAAATTTGGAACGTAGGTTCCTTATAAGGTCTAGGGGCGCACTAATAAACGATTTTTCTAAAGGGGGTGAAATAGAGAGATCCAAAGTTTGTATGGGAAAACAAGATTAGACTATTTATATTCGAAACTTCACAGGAGTATTTCTAACAATAAATGAGTAAACCTACAGGTACTCTTTATCGCACACCTCATAAAATATACAGGAGAAATACAATGCAAGACATTATTTTTAGCGCGCCTTAAGCTAACAGGCAAGGAGTTCCATAAACAAACAGCTTTAAAAGTAAACGAATTATTATAAAATTTTGAGACGGAAGAAGGTACGGCAAGGAGCAAATTTTGGGCAGATCGAGCAGAAGTGAGATAAGTGAAACGCTCTTTGAGATAGCGGGGAGTTGCAGGACGAAAAAGTATGGTACTATAAAAAAGAGCAAGAATATGAGAATTACGACCTAAACTTAAACCTAATAGATGTTTAAATTTGCATTTGGTGCCATCTCGATTGTCCTCAAGGCCAGTGCGGGCGGCGCGGCGGGACTAGAGGAGTAGTCATCGGGAAACTTCCTGCAGCCGTAATAAATGCATTCAAGCTTTTCAACAATGGAATGGCTAGACGGATATGCATGAGGGATAAGCAGATAATACCCTAACTTTAACAAATAGCCTAATTTTTAACCTGAAAAAAAGAGCATCGTTCCCGTAGGATAGTGTATATTGTATAGGAACGCGGGCGAAGCCGCGGGTTAATGCTAGTATCCTATAACCATCTTCGGATGTCCAGCTATACCTGCACTAAAATTGGTTAAAATTTGTCCAACCGTTTTGTCGTGATAAAAGGACAAAGAAGAAGCCCAACGAATGGCGCCAGACCGCGGCCCAAACAAAACAAAATACGATCCTGCATCATGCTATTAAGACTGGCATCAAATCTAAAGTATTTTTTTTTTATTTGATTTTATTTTATTGGTTTCCGAAACTTAGCCAATGGCAAATCAAAATTGGCTTCACTCTTAAGCGCTGAATAGTTTTAGGGTGAAAACATGGACCATATTAGCCCGAGAGCGACAAAAAATAGACGCATTCGAGATGAGGTGCTGGAAGCGAATGCTCATTATACTCTGGCCGGCCAAACGTATACTAATGTGTCTATTATTTCACAACTAAATATTAAAACACGGCTGTCCACCTTCTGTTTGCACCGTGTACCGTCATACTTTAGCCATATAATGCGAAGAAGATACGAGAGCCTTGAAAAACTGATCTTGGTTGGGGACATTGAAGGTAAGAGAGCCCAAGGCCGATCACCAACCTAATGGTCTGACCAAGTCAAAGATCCTCAAAAATTTCACCAGGCGGCGAGGGCAACGATGGACCGGGACCGTGGAGACAGATCGTCGAGGCAAAACCAGCCTGTAATCACGATCCTCAATAATTTAATAAGGGACCGATTGAAGATAGGGAGAAGTTTAAAGCGTATTTATACTAAGCCCACAAAGTGCTGTACGATCAGCGGTCAAGCAATATCGGGTGTCGATTTCCAACTGGTTGCGTTCCAAAAACGCCCCTTCTGTGCCTTAACGTTTTGCTGTGCCCTTACCAAGAGTTTACAGTGACAGTACTCGCCAGCGATTGCGTTAACGACTTGTATGGAGAATTGTAGTAGGTACTACAAAGTAGGTAACCATCATCATCAGAAATGAAGACATCCGTAGAAGGAACAGGGTAACCGACAAAGCCCGAAGGATAGCAAAACGTAAGTGGCAATAGGCAGGGTACATCGCTCGTACAACCGAAGGCCGCTGAGGCCATCGAGTTCTTGAGTGGCGACCACGCACCGGACGACGAGGCGTGGTAAGCCCCCCACAAGGTGGACTGACGACCTGGTGAAGGTCGGTGGAGTCCGCTGGATGCAGGCGGCGCAGGACCGGTCATGGTGGCGTTCTTTAGGAGGCCTATGTCCAGCAGTGGACGTCTTTTGGCTGAAGATGACAAAGTGACCGCTAGAGGCGTTGTGCTATTCTCCATACAAATCGTTTACGCTGTTACTAGCGAGTACGGTCACGTTAACCCATGGTAGGGTACCGAGGATCCCTAGCGTGACTCGAACGCATATTCCGGACGTCATTTCGCCCGCATTCTTAACATATATCCTGAGAACCCGACGAGTAATTTAGCTCCAACAAGCCGTATAATTTTGAATGTGCCTTTGACATATTGCTTTCGAATGCTGATTGTAACTTTGTATTTTGAAGAGAAAATATTTTTGAAATACCTAACTAATCGGGATTAGGGATGAAGTAGCTGAAAATTACTATGACTTCTTCGAAAACTGACTTGATTTAAACCATTGTTGTTGAAACCAAATTGAAATGCGTAACCTGGTGGAAGGGACCGACTTTAGTTAGCTATAATTAATACTTCAATTCTACATCATAATAACTGTCCATTAACAATTAACCGAAACCATCAATCATTTTTCGAATCAAAACCATCAATATTGAAATAAACATTGCTCAATTAGTTGGCCGAATTGCAACTAAAATAATCATCCTCATATGTGTTGATTTACGAATCAAATATCACCAGCCCCTATAATTCAAATGTATTATCATATTTACTACTCACAAACAAACTTCCAATGCAATCTAAAAATCATCGTCAATGTGAAACAAAACAATAATAGTTTTCCTATTACAGGACGAACCAAATGTATTATTCAATGTAAAAAAATCAGGCCTGAAGAGGAAATTACGGGAGAAAAAACCTTCCGCCTGTGCGAGCCCACTTTGCCCCCCTACCTTTACTCACACACACCTTAAGTCACACACACACCCTCAAACACAAACGCACACAGGAATTCGCTGCCTTTATGACGTGTATCCTCAGCGGAAAGTGACGAAAGCGACATTTCATTACATTTAGACACGCTGTTTTGATTCACTGAGACGTACGTTCGATATGTAGGTCGGAGTAATGCTGATATTTTTGTCAAGCTACTTCACTAAAGTGGGATCTCTATTCGAGCGTATTTTTTGGGGACATTGCCTACATAAAAATGTGGAACAAGACTTTGTTTCCTTTACAATCAAACGTTTGTGTCTCAAATGTTTAATGGAGAGACATTTAAGTAGGTTTTATTTTTGAATGGTATTTCTAACCCCTTTTCCTCGAAAAATTAAAGAGGCTGGCATAAGTTAAACGTGCGTACCTCAGTTTTGCTATATTTTAATATTTAAATATTCACTTTTAACTTAACGTTATAGCTAGCTTAACTGTTTTATATTATAAGAAAGTAGAAACAAAGTGTTTTTAGGGTAAAATCCCAAATCCCAAAGGGTAAAATCGAGACCCTATTACTAAGACTCCACTATCCGTCTGCCTGTCTGTCACCTGGCTGGTATCTCATGAACCGTGATAGGTAGACAATTGAAATTTTCACGGAAATGCATTTCTGTTGCCGCTGTAACAACAAGAACTAAAAACAGAATTACATCAATATTTAAGAGGGGCTCCCATACAGCAAACGTGATTTTAGACGTTTTTTTTTATATTTTGATGGTACGGAACCTTTCGTGCGCGAATCAGACTCGCACTTTACCGGTTTTTTTTACATATTCGCCTTTTAATAGAACATCGAACAACCTACATCTACAGATTGCACAGATCAATATAATCTTTATTATAAATGTACTAATAATATAAATATTTTACCTATTGTTTACAATTTTAACTCCATACAAAAAGTCGACCTGGCTTAGAAGTGTGTATAGCTCTCTCAACGCTGAAACGGCGAATAACATTTTTATGGAACGGAAAGCGTAAAATCTTAAGAATCTTAACCACCAAGAGAAAAACGGATAAAAACAAAAACGACACGCTTCAGTACAAAACATCGCTACTCGTTCGTTTTGTTTTATGCGAAATGGATGTATGAGGATATATTTTATCAAACATCCGTCCATTTCCGCCCAACGGTAAGTGCTGTGTCGTGAATTATGGCCGCATTAAGATTATGTCTACTCATAAATTTAGTTACGACTAATAGGATAGGGATGACATAACATATCATGACATTTCGTCTTAAAATAATAAATAACGGTCCCTTACTTGCAGCATTCTAAAAGCAGTTGCTGGGAGATGCGACTGCCCTATTAGTCCATTGAATGAGTCCCTCCAAGGGGGGTCTAGAGTGCGTGAGTTAGTAACGTAAGATGTTTCTTCGGAAACATGTCAAGAGTCCCTAGGTAATAAACATACTAAAACCCCGGGACACTAGGAGGAGCCCCGGAGTGGGGGGAGGGGGGGAAAGGGTCAATTTTTTCATTTTTCGCTTAAATCTCAAAAACGGTACATGTTAGAGAAAAACTTTCAAGATAAAGTTGAAAGGCTATAAAATTATCTACAAGTTGTACCTAAATATTTTTTCTATTCGCAGCCGTTTTCGAGCTACATCCCATGAAAGGTGAAAAATTCGAAAACTACCCTTATATAATATTTTGACAATCGATTCCTCCTAAAGGCTTCCTTGGAGGAATGTGTTAAGAGCAATCTATCAGTACCGGTCACAAGTTGCACTTTTGAGCTTTTTGGAAGAAAAAAAATAAAAAGGTCAAGTTGCGTAACTACCATAATATAATATTTTGACAATCAATTCCTCCTAAAGGCTTCCATGGAGGAATGTGTTTTTTTTACCAATGATTGACCTAATTAAGAGCAATCTATCAGTACCGGTCACAAGTTGCACTTTTGAGCTTTTTGGAAGAAAAAAAATAAAAAGTTCAAGTATCGTAACTACCCTAATAAAATTCAATTCCCCGTAAACGCCTCCGTGGTGGAATCTGGTATTTTTATCAATGATAGACCTAATTATGAGCAATCTATCTGTACCGGTCACAAGTTGCACTTTTGAGTTTTTTTGGAAGAACAAATAAAAAGATCAAGTTCAGTAACTCAAACTACCCTAATATAATATTTTGACAATCGTTTCCTCCTAAAGGCTTCCATGGAGGAATGTGTTTACTTTACCAATTATAGACCTAATTAAGAGCAATCTATCAGTACCGGTCACAAGTTGCACATTTGAGTATTTTGGAAGAAAGAAATATTTTTTGATCGATTGATGTGATAAACATGGGTATGTAGTATGGGGAAATTGTTTGAGCCAAAATCATTTTTTACTGCGTGTAACTCAGAAACGGTAGGTTATAGGAAAAAAATATTTAGGTACAACTTGTAGATAATTTTATGGCCTTTCAACTTTTCCTTGAAAGTTTTTCTCTAACATGTACCGTTTTTGAGATTTAAGCGAAAAATGAAAAAATGGACCCTTTCCCCCCCTCCCCCCACTCCGGGGCTCCTCCTAGTGTCCCGGGGTTTTAGTATGTTTATTACCTAGGGACTCTTGACATGTTTCCGAAGAAACATCTTACGTTACTAACTCACGCACTCTAGAACTTTTTATTCAATGGACTATATACAAAATCATGTGAAAATATAAATCTTGTTATTTAATTGTAAGTACATTACTAACCGTAGATTAAGACCCTACTAATATGCTGGCTTTTATTATGTTGAAATAAAAGATTTCATTTATTAATTTATCCATTCATTAATTAATCTTTCCATCTATTCATTTATTCATACATTTGGCTAGTTTTCACGAGTAAGAGTAATTTCTGCAT
Organism: Apotomis capreana; assembly: GCA_947623375.1. Classification (NCBI taxonomy): domain Eukaryota; kingdom Metazoa; phylum Arthropoda; class Insecta; order Lepidoptera; family Tortricidae; genus Apotomis; species Apotomis capreana. Next base: position 5,952,750 of record OX392499.1, read on the forward strand.
GAATTTACGAAGCACCAAAAAGATACAGCCCGACAACTCTTAGAACAGCTTAGAGGTTCAGAAGAAATCATAGAGGTTCAAATCTCAAATCGCTCAGCACTACCCGCCTCTCACGAACTGAATATGATGATAAGATTCCATTTTTAACATTGGGCATGTCTGTTTCCTGATCGAGTATAGCCCGATATAAATATATAGTATGCCCCGATTTATGAAATTTTGTCTGTAGTTTTTCAGATATGAGTTTTTCTGATTGGTTTTGTATACCTATACCAATATTTTTAATAAAACATCTTAACAGTGTCAAACATGTATATATTGCATAAAATTTAATTATTAATGTAAGAGAGCACTAAGAACTGAGCTACCAACGGGCTTTTAGCATGATAATTTCACCTAAATCTGAACAAACCTTTTAAAGTTTGCGCCTTCAACCCAATCCTACAAAGTGAGTTTAGTACTAGGTAAAGATACATGTAGTGTGTTTTAGATTTTGTAAATCTAAGAGTTAGACCTTCCAAGAATTAATAAACCAACCCGCTTTTAACAGCAATATTAGGATAAAGATTATATTTTATCATTGTCTTGAAAATTCTCATTGCAACACAATAATATTTCGCTGAACAAACTGAAGTATTGCTAGCAGTTTACCTTCTGACGTGAAACAGTAACAACTATTACCGTAAAACGTGACTCTACCACACGTGTACAAATACAGTAGGCACATAAAAGAGAAAATGCTACATTAAATGTCCATTAAGGGCTTTTTATACCCCAGCGTGGGCACAAGCAGTGATGGATGATAGACGTCTTAATTTACCAACTCACCTCAAATTCTCATTATCCGTAGTCTCAGAGCGCTCCACAGAATCTGTAACCGTAAAAACATAAGCTTATAATTTCGTTGTAACAAAGGAATAAGGAATAAAGCATACTTTCATTGTTAAGAACGTTCCTCTAAGATTGGGTTTTGGAAATTTCATTATTCGAATTTAAACGCGAAGCGGTCGAAATACTTGGGAACTTTGTGTTTAACACACGCAGCAGTATTACAAAAATGGACCCTCGTTTCGTATAAAAGAAATAAAGTAGGAGTAAAGCTGTATCATAATGGAGTTTTCTTGGTAGAGGTAGTGGATTGCGAGGATTTGGCCGGTCGGTCCGTTCCCCTTCACTAGCCTTGTCACATGCTATAGTGCTGACGTATAAAATCTAAACAAAATTGTACGCGTTCGTGTTTTCGTACGATACCCGTTCCGTCATAGAAAAGTATATTATTACATATATATACGCGTGCTCGTTTGATACAAAGTTTTAATTAAAACGGTATAATTGGAGTGGCGTTTGACGATAATGACGCTGAACTCGCTTAATTATGTATACAGCTATTTATATAAGACTCACATAAAAGGGATTGTGATCAACCAAAATAATGACTGGAAAGTTTAAATGTGTTATGATTATGAACGTGTCATGGAATCATTATGGTTATAAAGTTTTGATTACAATATTTTTCGACGTAATTACAAAACTTAAAATTGACTAATATTAGGTAAAATTCAACTAGCGTACCGACCATATGTATTTATCGCTATATCGATATAGTAGGGGCACTTGCTCCGCACTGTCCTTATTATGTTGACTACCACACCTGTGCTAACTCAGGGATTTGATATCGATTAAAAATTTACTATATTTGAACTAGAATCTATAACTGGAGCGAAGGAAAACAAAGCAGCTTTACACGGAAATTTCTTGACAAGCTTTAAGAAAACAATATAATGAACGATATAAAACCTCAACAATATAAGTTAAAATACATATGGTCATTAGAAATTCTCGATTAGTATAAAAAGGTTCGATATCATGTCTGATAAAGTGGATATTTTCATCTATTCGGCAATCTTTAATACCGACGAATATGGAAAAAATTAAGATGCTTTACTATGAAAACTATTTTAAAATAAACAAATAAATTTAGGTTTTAATTAACTATTTATTTTATTGATTTTATTTTAAAATGAAGAGAAAACAAATATTAAGATGTTGATAGTAACATCGTTATATTTTTTGTCGATAAAATATTTTGCTACATCACTTTATTATTGTGCACCGTGTTAGCACAGGTATGTTGACTACTACTGCCAAACATACATACTTTTCAAATAGGTACTATTAGACCTTGCTTTATGCAGCGAAAAAAAAAAACTACGTAGCTTGCAGCATATTTATGATACGACATTAAAAACGGTAATTCTTGCATATTAATCTTGAGATTTAGTCACCTGATTTCCATTAAGTAAAATTAAATTCGATGACTGACTGACTGATGACATATTATTGAAACATTGAAACCTTCTAAGCGTTGCGTTGTGCCAGTGATAATAAAAAAGTAATAAGATGGTTGGTAGTTTAATTTTACTTTTCTACTCATCGATTTTCTCAACAATTTGTTGCGTAATCATATATTTGACAGACGTTAAATCATACACGATACGTGCCGAAGACGAGTTTCATAATAAGATTACACGACTGATTTAAGGCTTAATTATGTACAGTTGCATACACTTCTTACTTTATCTAGATACATAGTCATTATCATATATATGTCATGTCATGTAGATGTGAAGTATATAGCAGTAAATCCAGCGGAGCGACATTATTAAATAAAAAATTACTCCTCCATGCCCACCGCCACCGCTGCATAGTAACGTTTATCTTTACCAATAATACACTTACTTGAACTTGTAATAGTAATTTAGTGAGTATAGATAGATGTAGATTCATAAAATATTGTTTCAGCATAAAATTTGTGTCTACACTATACGAAAGTTTTTGACAGGGTGCTTGATACACAGCTAAAAAGTCAACTCAAATTGCACGATAACCAATTTGGTTTTCGATCGGGGGTATCGACTGAAAGCGCAATTCTGGGTCTCAAGCACACTGTTAGATACTACACAGAACGAAACACGCCTGTTTATGCGTGCTTTTTAGATTTATCTAGGGCTTTTGACCTGGTCTCCTACGATGTACTATGGGATAAGCTTACAAAACTAAAATTACCTACAGCTTTAATAAACATATTTAAGTATTGGTATGGAGGCCAGGTCAACAGTGTTAGGTGGGCAGGACAACAGTCAGAGCCTTATAAATTGGAATGTGGAGTAAGACAGGGTGGGTTGACGTCTCCTACACTTTTCAATATGTACATGAATGCACTGATCGAGACGCTGAGTAGTCAGCGCGTTGGTTGCCATGTTGATGGAGTGTGCGTAAATAAACTAAGCTACGCAGATGACATGGTGCTGCTCAGCGCCTCGGTCTGTGGACTTCGAAAACTGCTCAGTACGTGTGAGGCGTATGCGGCTAGTCACGGGCTGGTGTACAATGCCAAGAAAAGCCAGTTTTTGGTCTTTGAGGTCAGGTCAAAGGATCCCGGCAACGTACCTCCTATAAAGCTGAATGGAGAAGAACTAGTGAGGGTGAATCAATTTAAATATCTAGGTCATCTAATAACGTCTGATCTCAAGGACAACCTTGATATAGAAAGAGAACGGAGAGCCCTATCTATCCGAGCTAACATGATAGCACGACGATTCGCACGTTGCTCCCCACAGGCTAAGATAACGCTTTTCAGGGCATATTGCACAACATTTTATACCTGTAGTCTGTGGGAACGGTACACGCAGAAGGTATATGGGGCTCTCAGAGTGCAATACAACGACGCGTTCCGGGTGCTGATGGGGCTGCCCCGCCGTAGCAGCGCGTCCGGCATGTTTGCCGAGGCGCGAGTAGATTGTTTCCGCGCCACCATGCGCAAGCGTGCGGCTGCCGCCGTGGCTCGCTTGCGGGCCAGCTCCAACACCATCCTTAAGGCGACTCCGTACGTGGAATGGTGATTTTTAAAGTCCTAAGGCTCGTAATCTAGCCAACGGAAAAATCTGAAAAAAATATATGTTATTTTTGACTATTTCTTCTAAAAAAATATAGTTGGATTTTTTTTTAAAGCAATAATTACTATGGAAAAAATAATGTTGAAATAGGGTCGTTTTCAATTTTCAATTCCCTAAGGCTTCTAAACTACAAGTGATATTTACACGGCTCTTTCGCAAGAACATTGACAATTCATTGATCTTTAATCGTATGGTTTAAAAGTTGGTAAAATGGAAATTCGGTCTAATAAAGCATCAAAAAAACTGAATTTCCGCGTGCGCGGCCGTGCCCGGGCTGCGAGCTCAGTGTAAATCTAACTGTCGAAGGGGAAGGCTGTGTCACTTGCTCTCGCGATCCATCTAGTTACGGAAAATTGTTATAGTACCGGATCCCGCGGAGGTTCGATCTGTCTTCGTGCGTTTGAAGTGTATTTTAAGAGAGTGTAGTTCGTTTTTTCACACGACTACGCTATGCGACATAACAAAAATTGGGCAAGTGCGAGTCCGACTCACGCATGTAGGGTTCCGTACCTATATATATTTATATATATATATATAATCTAAAACAAGTTTGTTGTATGGGAGCCCCCCTTAAATATTAATTTTATTTTATTTTTAGTATTTGTTGTTATAGCGGCAATAGAAATACATCATCTGTGAAAATTTCAACTGTCTAGCTATCACCGTTCTTGAGATACAGCCTGGTGACAGACGGACGGACGGACGGACGGACGGCCGGACGGACGGACGGACGGACGGACAGCAAAGTCTCAGTAATAGGGTCCCGTTTTTACCCTTTGGGTACGGAACCCTAAAAAGCACTCATATTCATATAGAATTAAATTCAACAGTTTTTTTCGTATTTAGGTATCTATTAATTTTAAGTACTTATAAAAACAAATGTCATTGCTTAGCATTCCCGAACACATTTGAATACTTAGATATTCTCAGTCAGACAGGATTCCCAGAAAATAACACTTTTGGTGTGGCTTTTAGGGCCCTTCTCTGTGTAATATTAGAGTACCTTAGGTATTTCGGTTAGTAAAAAAAACTGATAATACAGATATTTAAGTATGATAACGTCTAATGATCTTTATGAATTCAACCCTAAGAGATATGAATATCGTAATGCAGAACAAGTATTGTTCGTTTGAATACCATTGTAATTATTCGGTAAAACGCTAATTTACGAATACGAATATTTATTGTAAGTATTCACATTCGTTGCGTCACTAGTACAGTACATGGCATATGATATAAAAATACATTATCAAAAATTACAACAATTTTCTAGTCCAAAAAGGCAAGTGACAATTTTGGCATGAGGGCTTATTTATGTACATATTGTCAGAATACATTTTTGCATCAATAAATTTCCCACTTCATATTTAAATCTAAATGAGCGTTAGTAATTAGTATTTACATGTTTTGCTTTTAATATGTTTTCTTGTAGAACTACGTATAGTTAAGTTCATATCATTGTAATAGTTAAGTACTTATGCTTTCTGAAAAAATGACTGACTGTTGAGTTTCTTTCGGCGTTTCTTCTCAACAGTGGTCTCCTCTTGTGAAATGCCGGTAGACTCAGACATGTAAAAGTGCCCTTGTGGCCTACTTGCAGAATAAAGTTCATTATTTCATTATTTCATATCCGCCGGGCCTAGCTAGACATACCTAGCCTGGCCATAAGTTCTGTTCCAATTGTTTACCGTTTATTAAATAAAAACCTGATTTTTATTACATATCGTTTAAAAGCCATATTAATGATCGGATTACAGTTGAATTAATGAAAAAATATATTTATTTATTTAAACTTTATTGCACAAAACAAAAGTCAGTACAAATGGCGAACTTAATGCCTAATGGCATTCTCTACCAGTGAACCATAGGGCCAAACAGAGATAACTAAAAATAGTAATATTGCTTTGCTGATCCGCGATATCGCGGATTATATCGCGGATTAGCAAAGCAATATTACTATTTTTAGTTAATATGTATATCCGCAAAGTAACGCCTTATTCATTTAATTATCCAAACAGAGATGCTTCAAGTGGGTGCAGAGTAGAAAATTAATCGTTCGGAAAGCATCTAAGATACAAGTAAATAAATGTATATTATATATAACTTTATTTAGACTCATCGTAATGCCCGGACTTGATTTTTGACTAATGCTCAGAATTTTTCTCTCTAAGTTTGCCAGAGGGCCATTAAACGATCTTGGATCAAATTAATCGATCGCGAATAGCTTACGTAACCCAGACAACCGCTAAACTAAAGTAGAGCTGACACGTTTGCCGCATGTCAACCGATCTGCAGATCAAGAAATCTACACCCACCCATAAAATTCGGCGTCACGGTAGATCACGATGGAGATGGTGGGACTACCTGGATGTATTACAAAAGGGTTGGACATTGCTGATCTAAAAAAGGACGAGTGGAAAAAAGATAGAGGCCTTTACCCGACAAAGGGACGGCACAGGCTTATATGCATAATAATCTGAAAAAAAAAACTTTTTAGTCCTGTATAAGTACATTCAGTTATCGAAAGCGTGTTATTTTATTAAATCTTTTATCTATCCAAATATCATAAACCCTCCATGATGCGTTCAAGAACGGCACATTATGACCACCATAAAAATAAACTGTCTTTTAGCACAAATTCCTTATTTCGATAGTATTATTTATTCAAATTTCGAACATCTCTGAAAAACAAAGAAATTTGATTTGACCTCTATTCTAATATAAATCGAGATGACGTTTAGTTCGAAATGAACTGTCAATTTTCAATCAAATTTGACAAATGTCACACGTAAGTAAGATATCGAACGATATGATAGTTAGGGCCGACTCTAGTTTGTCTCTGAATTAAAATAAAAACAATGACAGCTGCCAGAAAACTTCATTACCGCCATTACCGGGCAATATTTGTTATAATGTGCGACTTCTGAATGCATCATGGAAGCTTATGATATGTGGCTAGATAAAGTAGTATATGTAACTGTACATAATTAGCCATTAAAACACTCGTGTGATGTTATTATAAAACTTGCCTTCGGCTCGTTTCATAAGCCCACACTCGTGTTTAATACCCTTCATTATGTACAGTCACATTAAGGACTATTTATTGTATTCATATATCACATTACACCGTCAAAATATGTTATTACCTTCTTAAACTTCAAAACCTACCTTTGGACTATAAAATGGTAAACATTTAAAACTAGCCTGGTTATGAATAACATTTTCTATCTTGAAATTTTATTTTTATCGGCTAAATTTCATATATACTGATTAAAAGTGATAAACCTCATTATTTATAGATGTAGGTATTTTTACCGGAAAAATCGGAACCCATAGGATCATTTTGCTGACCGTCCGTCTTTCTGTCACGACCCTTTATCTCGGTAACGCGTGTAGGTGTCGAGTTGAAATTAAAACCGTCTACACGTCGTACTTTGGTCTACAGTCCCTTGAAGCTGTAAAAAATCGAACTTCTAAGTTAACGTAAAAAAAAGATACGGAGAAAACGTATTTACGCTGGAAAGGAAAATTATTTAAGAGACACGGAGCTAACTTTACAGGAGATCTAAAAAACTACGAGCTTTTTCAAAAAAATAAAAAGTTATTAAATATTTTGTGGACCTATTTTTAAATGAAGCATTTTATAATTATAAACAACATAATGTTCTCTACATGTCGCTTTTGTTATTTTGTCTATTAATGGAATAATTTAAAATTTAGCATCGCTTACGCAAAATGGCTGTCAAAATAGAATTAGGTAAAATTATCTAAACGACACGTTTCCCGAGATATTAGTCAGGTAAAATAGTATAATCTACATTTTACGCAACAATCAACACAGTAAACAATATTTATGTGCATACGATGCTCATTTTATATAAACAATATCATGTTTTTTATATGTTGCTTTTGTTATTTTGTCTATTAATGGAATATTTTAGTATTTAGCGTCACTCACGCAAAATGGCCGTCAAAATAGAATTAGGTAAAATTATCTAAACGACACGTTTCCCGAGAAATTAGGTAAAATAGTATAATCTATTAAACAACAATCAACACAGTTAACAACATATATGTGCATGCTCATTTTATAGTCAGGTAAATATATAAATGTGCATAAATCAGCATGAAATAAATCAAGAAAAATTATCTAATCGCCTTTGTAGGAAATATTTCAGACATGAAAAGCTATTTATCGTACAATAAAACCTCACGATTAATGTTTTAATTAGAGGCAAATATTTATTTTCAAACATTAAAATTAATGAAGTGACATTTAAAGTTCTCTAAGACAAAAACTGGTCCAACTACGCAAATACAAAAAAAAAACTGCTCTAGAAATGTTAAAGATTTATTCATCAGATATCCCGTGAAATTTCAATTTTATCAATTTTTATGTGTGATCTTTTCAAAGATTTCCAGTAGTTCTAGACCAATGTATGGTAGCAAACGATAGCTATGACTAATGAGAACAGCACAAGAGTTCTCAAGACTGCATTCACTCGGTACTCGGAACTACGTGAAATTTCAAGTTTTACAATTGCAATGAGATAATATCCTATCCTAACAAGAATAACAAAACTACCTACAACTCTGTGTGGTATAAGTGACGTCTCGTAAGACACTGATTGAGTGAGATGGCGTTTGGGTCCATCAAGCGAGTCCAAAGTAATGCCTTAGCGCCACAGACACAGATTTACACCGCAGGTGGGCCTAACGGCCTTTATAAATATATTGAATTACTACTAAATGTGTGATATTTTATAAAACAGAACCGGTAAAGTTGTCTAACTACCAATTTAACGAAAATATTTGTTTTTTTAGTACATTCTATGCGACAAATACGACTCAATTGTCATTCAAGCAATTCAAGATAAGCGACAGTAGTCGATCAAAGTAAAAAAGGATAGGCGACAATGGTTTCATAGTATCAAAGCAGGTAAATTTGGATAAACGCCAATAGTTAAGATACGATAATCAGGTAATTTAATCTATGTTATTTTTTTTATAGAATCTTATATCGATTCTGTTTAATAATGTGGAAATACCATATTTTTACTTTTTGGCTAATGCGCATAAGCATTTTAAACACACATGACACAGAGGGCGCTCCAGTAGCGAAGAATTATGGAATCAAAAATTTAGTGTGATTGACGTAACGATATGATAGCTCAGTTGGTAGAGCACTACGCCGGAAACTTAGGGTCGCAGGTTCGAGTCCTGCTTACATTGCAGTGGATCACATTCCATTTTTCTTTCATAATTTACCTTTATGTTAATTTTATCATAAAGACATAGGTAAAATGCCTCAAACGACATTAAACATTAGTGTGTAAACTCGATATCCCCAAAAATGTCGCTTAGATAATTTCTACTTTCCAGCATCGGTATATTTTGACACTCAAGTAAATTAACATTTATAGGGTATCCATTGACCTTGAACATAGAAAAAAAAACAAAAAAAATATCGTCTAGTAAAATATCGTCAATATCAACAAGTATAGGGAAAAATCTGAGAACATTACTATTGTAGTCATAAAAAACTATCACTGTTTATAAGTAAAGGACGTAAATCCGTTTTCCAATGGTAAAGTTGAGTTTGTCGCTCTATTATTTATAGTTTATCTTTTCATTAGAGCAACATGACCCGGGAGATAAAGCTGTGCCTCCACTACTATGTTAAAATATCGGTTCATCCGCTGGGTCACGATATGATTTATTTATTAAAAAACGGTATTTTTTTATTTTTGCATGATTTTACACGTATAATCAAGAATATTGTCGGCATTTGAAAGTATTTTTCGATTCGAGACTTCCAAATGGCTAATTTCACTTGTTTTTTTGGAAAATAGCTTTAACGCATTTTATTTTTAATATTCTACTGTAGTGGGTAAATAGATATTTAGTAATCCGAAATAATTATATCATTGTTTAAATGATTTATTTTGCTTCGACATTTTTCAATGCCTTTAAATAAGATATAAGGTTTGTTGATCTTCAACTCTCGCTCGGACTATGCGAGTGTATGAAGCTGCTTAGACGCCACTCAACGAGATTATGAACGAAGTAATGTTCCGGGGGCGCACGGTCGGCGGGGGGAATAACGTTAGGCTCCGCCCAGATCCTCAAGGACGTTGGGATTAGGAGTCGCCTTAAAATGATAGCGGACAGACTCGACTGTCCCTATATAAATCACTGTTGCATGCTTCATGTAAAAACTAACACTTAGAATAAGACAAAATTGTACTACTAACAAAATGAGTCAAAGTTACTTGAAATAAAAATTATTATTATTATCTTGTATGTCGCTCCCGCTCACGGGACAATAGTGTCCCGGACCTTTGGGAGGCGTGCGCGGAGCCGAAGCCAACGCGTAGAGGCCCTTTCGACAATTTAATGAGATGTAATGTGTACATCGAGCGGATGCTGTCCCTATCCGTGTCATGGGACGCACACAGAGACAGCACCCGCTTGGTGCAAGAACTATTTATGGATCTATGGAATCTAAATAAAAATTGGGCTATGGGGATGAAATGGAGGACTGGGTAATTGGGCTATGGATTGAGACAATCGGACGTCTACCAGGAAAAAAGTCTCATGTGTAATAAAACTGGCAGACGATGACTCGCCTCCCGCTAGATGGGCCCCCACAAAATAGCGACACATAAAGTGGCCTAAGGGCAACACCAGTGCGGAAGGCTGGGCGGAGAGGTGTTATATTATTATTATTATACTTCATGCTCACAACACTAACCTATCTCGCGAAATTCATTTCGCTCGCTCGCTATTCATTAAAACAATCATCAACCGAATTGTAAAGCACTCCTTCTCGCTCTATACCCTAGAAACGGAGGAGACGGGACGAGGAATGATTAGAACAGCAATGTTACGACAGCAACCGGAAAAACAATTACTACAAGATCGTCTTGATTGTCCAAACAAATAACTGAATCGTATTGTTTTGGTTAGACATTGTCTGTGTTAACCCCATTTCAAAAGCTATTATAATTTCTTGTTACATTATTTTAATAATTAATAATTCAATGGTATTATTTAATGCTTAATTAATATATTTGATTGGCAGATCAATTTGTTACCGCCCAAAATGTGGGCACGATTTGGGTAAGCTAAAATAGGTGTTTTGTACGGGCAATTTTATTTTATACTTGATAAATAATACGGTATCAATTTACTAACTAGATACGAGGTTTTGAAGAGCAGTGACAGAAATTTTAAGTGACTTGGTTGTCACCAGGCGAAATAATAGTGAATAATGTTCTATCATCCTATTGTGTCGGACGACGTTTTTAAAATATTCTTAATCCTTTACACTCAAAACAGGCGCATTGTAAGACGTCGAGTTGCAGAAAACCAGCCCCGCGATAACCTTATAGTAGTTTGCATTGAAACTAATTAAGAAAAGCATGTTAATTGCGTGGGCGATAGTTTGTGCCTATTTTACCAGATATCAGAAACCAGATACCAGTTGCCAGCTACCAGATACCAGATACCAGATACCAGATATATGACACCAGATATCAGATATAGATACCAGATATATGACACCAGATACCAGATACCAGACACAAGATACCAGACACCAGATACCTAGCTACTAGAATCACGCGACTAGAATCAGAACCTCTGTTATAACGGTAACAAAAAAAAAACAATGCCAGCAAACATTTTTTCAATGAAAGCCACGCATCATCATAAACCTGCATGTGGGCTCTCGGCGTTCATAGAGGAGATGGGCGAGAGTGATAGGGCGCGAGGTAAGTGACGTTCCGTGCTCAGTCGCCCAGACTACTCAAGTACTTAAAGCTGCATGACACACTAGGGTGCGTACTTAGCGCACTACAATCATAACTTCTTTAGCGGCTGGGGCCTGAAAGATACAATAACTAAAAATATGTGTTTTGAAGATCACTACATAATATAAAACAGTCGCTTTCTGCTGTCTGTGTATCCCTATGTATGCTTAGATCTTTAAAACAACGCAACGTATTTTGATGCGTTTTTTCTAATAAAGGAAAATGGTACACTTTTGTTATTCTTTCCGCTGCTACGTTATTCGTGTGTAAAAACAAAAATAAAACCTGTTTTTTTCAAGTCGGTTAAAAACTAAACCAATCTGCTATGCCCCTCTGCTATTCGTGGGATACACCATATACCGTCTTTCATAATCCATACTAATACTAATATTATAAATGCGAAAGTGTGTCTGTCTATCTGTTACCTCTTCACGCTTAGACCGCTGAATCGATTTTGATGAAATTTGACATAGAGATAGCTTAGGAGCCGAGGAAGGACAAAATATAGTTTTCATCCTGGATATTATACCTAAAAAGATTGAAAAGTGAGTGAACATTTCTGTTGGGGTGCGGTGACCCTGTAGGAAATGTAATTATTAGACCAAAAGCACAATTGCTCTTACATTTGCTTAGGCGCTTTTAATAATCCCTTTTATCAAGTTCCACGCGTACGTAGTCGCGTACAAAAGCTAGTTTTTAGGGTTCCGTACCCAAAGGGTACAAACGGGACCCTATTACTGAGACTTCGCTGTCCGTCCGTCCGTCCGTCCGTCCGTCTGTTGTGGTGACAGGCTGTATCTCAAGAACGGTGATAGCTAGACAAGTAAAATTTTCACAGATGATGTATTTCTATTGCCGCTATAACAACAAATACTAAAAATAAATATTTAAGGGGGGCTCCCATACAACAAACTTGTTATAGATTATATATATATATATATAGGTACGGAACCCTTCATGCGCGAGTCGGACTCGCCCTTGCCCAATTTTTAATAAAATTAAAGAGACAGACATTTTATGCCGCGTCAGAAAACAGAAAAATTGCGATTCTGAGTTAAATTTGAGTTGCGGGCAATAAGATCAAAATTATGAAGTACCCACTCATCATCGCCAACAAACTGTTTCACAGTTTGGCGCACTTTAATAATAATAATAATAATAATCATTTATTTCGGAATTTCATCCATATCGTGTTAGTAACATAAATAATAAACCTTATAACTAATGTTAGTAACATAAAAATATCAAAACAAACCTTAACTAACTTAACCTAGGTGACAAATGCAAGGCATTCCATCCTTGCAAGAAAGGGCCTTCTACTCTGTCCGCGACTATTGCTAGGAGGCTGTTGGCGCTGCCGCGCACGCGCCGCAGTAGCGACGCTGTGCGCTTGCCCATAATGGCGTGGAAGCCATCTGTGCGCGCTTCGGCGAACATGCCTGAGGCACTGCAGTGGCGCGGCAGCCCCAACAACATCCGGAACGCGTTATTATACTGTACGCGTAGGGCGCTGTAAGCTTTTTGAGTATAATTGATCCATAGGCTGCAGGTGTAAAATGACTGACAGTAAGCCTTAAAGAGGCTAACCTTTACGTCATTCGTACACCTTGCAAACCTACGGATCAACATATTACTTCTAACTGCCAGCGCCCTACGCTCCCTTTCCAGATCCACATTATCGCTTAGCGTTGCGGTGACCCAGTGCCCCAGGTATTTAAATTCTCTAACTAGCTTGAGAGGAGTGCCATTAAGTTTAATCGGCGGGACTTCATCCTCCAATTTTATGCCATTACCCTTAAAAACTAGCAACTCACTCTTAGAGGCATTGTACTTGAGGCCATGGGCCTCCGCATACCGCTCACATGTGCTAACTAGCGTCCTCAGGGCACTGATTGAGGGGCTCAGCAACACCATGTCGTCTGCATAACTGATGTTGTTGACAAACTTCCCATCGACTGAGCAGCCGACCATAGTGCTACTGAGCTCCTCAATCAATCGATTGACATAAAGGCTGAAGAGCCTAGGTGACGTGAGCCCCCCTTGCCTCACCCCGCACTCCAGCCCATATGCATCGGACAGCGTATCTGCCCACCTCACAGCATTAGTCTGGTGGTCGTACCAGTACCTGAACAGTTCGACCAATTCTCCGGGCAGTGACGTATCTTCGTACAGTTTTTGCCATAGTTTACTATAGGACACCAGATCGAAGGCCTTGGACAGATCAAGAAAACACGCAAAGACCGGCGTTTTCCTGTCTGTGTAGTATTGAACTGTGTGCTTAAGACAAAGAACTGCGGTTTCGGTAGACAAGCCAGGTCGAAAGCCAAATTGTGCATCGTTAATTGTTACGTGTTTTTCTAGTTGTTTGTCAAGCACACCGTCCAACACTTTTGCTACAGTAGTAGCCAACGAAATGGGCCTATAGTTTTTTATGTCAGAGGTGTCTCCTGTACGATTCTTTATTATAGGCACCACCACGGTTTTCATCATCTCTTCAGGTAAATAGGTATGACTGACACAGAAGGTGAAGAGCATGGCAAGTACTCTAGGTAAGTGTACTCCAGCATGCTGCAAGTGTTCAATGCTAAGGAAGTCATGTCCCGGCGACTTCCCTCGCGTCATGCCCTTCACCACCGATGCCACTTCCTTAGCCGTGAATCTCACCAAAGGGCCCGCAGGTAAACACCTGGCGGGAGGTGATTCACTGCACGCCCCCAGGGGAGACTCAACTTTAAACTGCTGTCTAAACAGATTAGCAATCCGATCAGGCTCGCTAACGCCCTCCACGCTCACCGGCAGGCTCGCCCTAGGATTCAGTTTGTTTGTCTGTTTCCAAAAATTTTTAAAGTTTTTATTGGAATGATGTGTAGCTAATATGTCCATTTTAATTTGCTCAGCATTATCCTGACACCATTTCAATTTTTGTTTAAATATTTTCCGTGTTTCAACCATATTAACAAACGCGTCACCTGCTTTTGGTTTTCCACACATAACCCAATTCTGAAACCCAAGCCGAGCCTCCACATGAGCCTGTCGTACATGCTTGTTCCAACCGACCACATGTTTCTTTTTACTTACTAATTTGTCACCACAATTACAAATAGCTGCTTCACTTAAAGTATTAATAATAGTTGCGTACATCTTGTCAATAACTAATTTATGTTCACACTTAGTACAATGTCTATCACTACACTCTATAAATTCTATTGGAAAATCTATATTTTTAAGTTTATCATTGCAATAATTCTCATAAAATGTCAATTGTTGTGGATTTCTCTCGCCCCAGATAACCTTATTACAAATTTTATTATTGAATAAATTTTTATTTCTAATCATATTTAAATTACAAACTATTTCTAATGGATGATGGTCTGACCAATAGACATTATAATGTATTTTTACATCCCGTATTGTCCGCCGAGCCGCTTGAGACACTACACAATGGTCCAGCCAGCTTTTAGAGCCATTAATGTCACTTACATAAGTGTACGCATCCGAACTTGTTCCCAAAAAGTCAATGTCCGCGCACTGCCACTTATGATCCGAACAAAAGTCTTGTAACTCTTTACCGAACCTCCTGCCCGGATGAGCGTTAAAATCCCCTAAGACGAAAACGGATTCTATTTGGAGCTCCTCCACTATAGCCGCAATCTCACCTAGGCATTCTGTAAACTCGGTAAGAGTCTCAGCTGAGTCAGTAGGCATGTACACGGAGAACACTAGTAGAGAGCGATCCGATAACACTATCTTAACGCAAACGAGCCGCACACTGTTACACTGCACGATTGAGACCGATGTAAACAAACATTTTCGGAACAACAGCGCGACGCCTCCGTACGATCGCCCGCGTAAAATCCCCGCTCCTGTGTCAACAGCCGATTTCCCCGTAAAATCAAAATCAGCGTGTATGGTACCTAGGAACGGGATATCCTCCGGTAGCAACCATGTTTCCTGTAGCGCTATAAGATCAGCTGTGCGACACAGGTTTCTGACGCACTCGACCGAACGCTTGATTGACCTACAGTTAAAGCTGACTAATTTTATATCTTCTCTCATACTAGGGTTATGATCCATTAAAACTATTGTTTTTCAAGTCAGTTATTTTCTCTTGAACGTTGTTTTGGTCATACGTATCTCTATTGAAATAAACAAAACGCCGGAATCGTATTCCTTTCGGCCACAAACTATCATCTAAGAATGACGACAGCTTGGTGTGTGGTACAAAGATTTTATAAGCATCATAGCGTTTTTCTTTCTTGGTGTTGATTTTCTTAAGTTCGATTATTACACCAGTTTTTTCCTTAATGTACTCAATAATATCATCACCGCTTGTCTGTTTGTCAACCTTATTGACAAACAAAGGAATTGTTTTTTCTACCGCTTTGAATTTCCCATCCGGTCTTATCGCCGCTTTTCCTTCGGAAACAGTGAACCGACTTTTTCGTGTTTTCTTTTGAACAAGTTTCCAGCCGTTTCTAGACTCGTTTTCATTCTCAGTACCACCATCGGTGCACACGATACCAGCTTCTGTTTGTAAATTGGACCATACGCCAACATCTGGATTAGCATGTAGCGTGGTCTCGCTCCCGCGCGCCGCAAGAAGCATTTCTTGATTGGATGTTGCTTTCTCTTTCCCCTTACCTGAGCATAGTTGTTGTCGCTCAGGTGTTTGTGACTTATGCGCGGGTGACAAAGATGGCAACGTTTTGTTTACATATGCGTCCGGCATGGGCTCGGGCTTGTCCGCCGTTACATTGCTGCTGTTCGGCGAGCTGGTGCTTATAGTTTTTTCGAATGGGGGTAGACCAATCGGGCCACTGTTTAAATAAAAACTGTCTTTTATTCCACCACCGCCCCGTTTTTGGTTGATATTCATATCGAAGTTATTAATAAGCGATGCCTGTTTTAGATTTAGAACTTCGTTTTTAATATCATTCAGCTGCTGTTCCGTAACATAAGTTTCTTTTATGCTACTTATCTCGTGTTTAAGTATTAAAATGTCTTTCAACAGTCTAGTACAATCGATGTGATCAAACGTCAATGGAGGCAAACGGTGTAGATCTTTGGCTACAAATATTGGCAGCTCCTCGGGATCAGTTTTTCTAAATAGTGAAATCACATCATTCAGATCTCGTTCTGTTTTGCCGGCGTTTTTCCGCGGTATCATTCTCTGTTTGTTCGTCAGGGAGTCGAAAAGTAAACTCTTAGCGTTTTCAATTTCTTTCGGAGAAAACGCAGACGTACACACTCTCGCAAGACTTTCTGCGTCCATCACATTCTGCTTATTCTGGATAAATGCTAACACTTCGCAAATAACTATATTGCAAGATTTGCACTTAATGACATTAGAGGCCATTTTAACACGTCCGATCGTTAACGCGCGCACGCACACACTGTGCTGATATGTGCACAAACACATTGTGCTAATATGAATAAATAAATAATAAAAAAATACAATTGTCATAAATCTACTTTTAGTATCCCAAAATTGAGATTGCACCGTTCGATTAAACCTGAAATCCGGTATGTTGCGAAACCGTTGCAACCGAATACACGGGTCCTATGCCCAACACGTGTATTGCGTAATACCCCGAACAGGGGCTTAGTATTGCAGCTGTTCCAATATCACAATAGTCCTATAAGCGGTTGAGACTAGAACGTGCTTACGTCGTTTTGTTATCGTGTCGCTGTGTTACAAGTTGTTATCCTAACCGTGCCATTGTCCACGCTGAGCCTCTCCCAAGACTTGGTTATTGTGCCAAATCAGCTTAGGTGATACTGAAAACGTAATAGACATTGATGTCGAGCAGCGGATGGGGTTGGCACTGGATCGAGAATACTGATATTATAGAGGAGATACCTGTATCAGACAAAGGCTAGAACAAACATATACATACTGCTTTCAGTATGTCATCTGTCTTGCTCACACGGTATTGAAAGGAAAATAACAGGTAGTATTTGTCGCGCGATAAAGAATCGCGTATCATGTACGCTAGACGTACATGAGTCGCGTATATCTCGCTATACAACAAATTCACTCCCGCTTTTACACATGACTATACCCCGCGCGGCGAACGATGATTCCTATGACACCTGTCATATCAGTACATTTTATAACCTATAATCGGAAAAATGTACTGAGATGACAGGTGTCATAGGAATCATCGTTCGCCGCGCGGAGTATAAGTAGGTACATGAAAATTTTACCACCGATTCTAAATAGTAGCACTTCTAGCGCAACTGTGACGTTTGACTCTTTGTCGCGCAACATATGCCACCTGTCACTTTCCTTTCAATACCTTGCGAGCGAGACGGGTAATGGTGAGTCGCGCGACAAGCAAAGTCGCGGAAAGATTATGCTAGGCCTGCTGGAGTCCAATTGTATTTGTGACATGCTCGTTTTATTAATTACGAAATAACGTACCTACCTCGAAAAATATAAAACGAAATTGGTATAATTCCCGCCTTAACATCGCCACGATGATGCTACGAGAAACATAATGTTTGGCAAGATCTTGGACCATTGTCATTGTTAAACGTCGAATTGAGCCTCAGTTGAATAGCGGGGAATTAAAGAAATATATTTCGTCAGGTATAAAGTTATGAAATTACAATTAATAAAATCTTAACTAAATTACACTAAATTAAGTCTAAACCTTAAGCTTAATCCCCTAAGTCGTAATAGTAACCCGACCCGAGGGAAGGGTTCCCATAAGACTGGCTGTGTTTCCCCTCTGGATAGATATACCTATATTCTTTGGGCGAGGTATTTGACAAATTATTAAATGTCGAGGGAATGTGATCGAACTGATCGATCTATATATAAAATAAACTATTACTGAACTGCGTGTTCGTAATTAAGCGATATTGTCATTCTATTTTTACTTATTATCAAAATGTTACATTGTTTCAAACAACCTTTATAATAATGGAAAATATTGACATACTAGCTGTGCCCCGCGGTGTTTCCCGCTCATCCCAACGGAACACTAAATTTAATGGGGATGAAAAGTATCCTATGACCTTCCCGGGACTCAAACTATCTCTATACCAAATGTCATCTAAATGGGTTCAGCGGTTTAAACGTGAAGAGGTAACAGACAGACAGACACACTTTCGAATTTATAATATTAGTATGGAAGTATGGATTGCCGTTATTCAGAAAGGCACATTTTTAAAATATCGAACGTGAGTAAGAGGCCTTATTCCTTAAAAAAAATTCAACCAGTGACAAACATATTGATAATTTCAACCAACTTTTTGAAGTGAATAATAATTTTTCCTGAGTTCTAGAAAGTAACATAGCTATTTCATACTTTCATTGCGTGCAGTCGAAAATAAGTTGAAAAAACTAATTTTCCGCGTGAATTTTGTCAATTTCGAGAAGTTTTTGAAACAAAAATTATCAATGAAAAATTCACACTAGGTTTCAAATATATACAAATAAATTTCAATGGCCCTGTTCTACTTAAGCAGTGACATTGATAATATGTTAAGAAACATGTTTGATCATAGATAAAAATATCTACAACAATCAGCATTTTTGAACGAATAAGGAGCCTTAAGAGCTAAATCGGGAACCGCTTTGGCTTTTATATTTTGCAATTTTCACATAGAACTGTCGCTGACGTTGAAGGCATTCGCAACAAAATGTTAGAATGTCGAATGTAAAACAGCTTTCAGATCCGCGCAAAGGCATTAAAACAACTTTTACGTCAAGTTGTAGAATAATCAAATTTGAATTTTACATTGTACCGTATCGTTATTAAAGTTATCCGAGTTTACGATATTTTTACGTCGTATCGGCCAGTGCGGATTTACGAGCGATACCGTCGTCGGATCGCCAGTAGCTTATTTCTAACAGCCCACGTTATTTATTTTACATCCAGAAAATCCCTGGATTTGTCGCTTCCATTTTAATTTATAACCTTTGCGGGTGTTTTCTTTGTTCTGTAAAAATAGTGGTGTTCATAAATAATATCTTTTGCTTTTAATTTAGCATCAGGCATAGAATTATTCGCAAATATTGTTCGAGATACGCTAAGTTGTTTTATTAAAATTGAGCGCGTCTCGCCAATAAACGTTACAGTTTGGCGAGAAATTACTTAAATTTGTATTTTATGTATGTTTTTTGTTGGTAAAAAAAAAAAAAAAAAGATAGAACTATTGAAATTTGAAACCAAATGAAGACAGCTGCATTTCACGCCACAACCTACGCTAATAGGCGAAGCCTGGCGATATCAAGGAGCTCTAGCTTTTCTGTTCGAGCAAAACGGCGCACTTTCATAGCCAGACGTAGTATCTAATAGTAATTATGCAACTGTTACATAATGAGAGATGTTAAAACACGAGTGTGATTTTATGAAACGAGCGGGAAGGCGAGTTTTATAATAAGGTCACACGAGTGTTTTAAAAAAAGATAGAACTATTGAAATTTGAAACCAAATGAAGACAGCTGCATTTCACGCCACAACCTACGCTAATAGGCGAAGCCTGGCGATATCAAGGAGCTCTAGCTTTTCTGTTCGAGCAAAACGGCGCACTTTCATAGCCAGACGTAGTATCTAATAGTAATTATGCAACTGTTACATAATGAGAGATGTTAAAACACGAGTGTGATTTTATGAAACGAGCGGGAAGGCGAGTTTCATAATAAGGTCACACGAGTGTTTTAGGTCTAACTATGTATACTCCGCTTTATCTAGACACAAATCATAGATTTTCTTAGTACTACCAGTAACTGACCGCCTGTTGTTGCCTACTGATTTGTTTTTTGCAATTTCTTTGTGTAATCTTTATTTATATTTAGTGGTGCACAATAAAGAGTATTATTATTATTCCCTTTATTCATTTTTGTACTTAGGCTAGGTTTTTTTTACAATAAATTTATATAAAAAGTAAAATATAAAAAATACATTACAAATATAAACACATTCTAAAAAAAACCTAACCTAGGGTGCCGCCGGCAGCGGGGCGGGGCCCAAGCTACCGGTGGTTAGGGCTACAGAGAGAGGAACCTCCTGACGATGCGCGCCGTGTCCAGGAGTACCGCTTTCTGAATCTGACCCTTGATCCAGCCATCTAGCGAGAGTCTCTTAAGATGTTTGTCGAGACTCTTCGCTATAAGACCGTTCGCCGAAACGACTATCGGGACAATGATCGTCGAGTCAACATCCCACATGGCGGTCACCTCGTGAGCCAAGTCAAGGTACTTGCTGAGTTTGTCCTTCTCGGCCTTCACGAGGTTCTCGTCATGGGGGATGGTGATGTCGACGAGCACTGCCTGGCGCTTGGATCGATCTACCAAAACGATGTCAGGCTTATTGGCTACAATAGTCCTGTCCGTGATGATAGATCGATCCCAATAGAGCGTGGCACGACCATTCTCAAGAACTGGCATCGGTGCGTACTTATAGTACGGCACCTCAGACCCCACAAGACCGTATTGAAGAGCAAGTTGCTGGTGAATGATCCTGGCTACTTGGTTATGTCTGTGCAAGTACTCACCGTTAGCAAGATGAGAACAACCGGAGATTATATGCCTGAGTGACTCACCGGGACGGCGGCATGCCCGACAAATGTCGACCGTACCGTCCTTCAGGATATATCTCCGGTAATTGTTCGTCATCATTACTTCGTCCGCAATTGCACAGACAAAACCTTCAGTTTCCCCGAAGAGATCCCCGAAGCGTAGCCAGTTCACCGACGCGAGCAGATCTACATCGGGCCCCGTAAGGGCCTTGTAGAACCGCCCGTGTAGCTCCTTGCTCTTCCATACAGCCCTGCGGTCATCGGTGCTAAGCACCTTTGGTCTGCGCCAGTTCTCGTTTGCTAAGGAGAGAGAGGTGAGGCCTTTGTCAACTGCTACTACATCGCGATGAATCCCACACTCGTTGTTTAGGAAATACTCCCTAAGACTGCACACCTCGCGGTTATGGAGGTCCTTGGCGTTTAAAAAGCCACGGCCCCCACACTTACGCGGGATGTACATTCTCATAACTGACGAGCGTGGGTGCCTCATGCGATTTGTAGTAAGCAGCTGACGGACCCTCGTATCCAGGGCGTCCAGCTCAGTCTGAGTCCACCTTAGTATGCCAAAGGAGTAAGTGAGCAGAGGCATCACCCAAGCGTTGAAGGCGCGCGCCTTATTGCCACCGGACAAAAGACTGTTAAGTACTTTTGTCAAACGACAAAAGAAACGCTCCTTCAACGCCTGTCTAATGTCTCCGTCCGCAATACCCAATGACTGTGACATACCAAGGTACTTGTAGGTTTCGACTTCGGAGATAGACCTGAGGGACATTGTCTCAGAAAGTTGTAAGTTCGCGGAATTTACGACTTCCCCCCGCTGTACATGCATGACCGCACACTTGTCTACACCAAACTCCATTTTGATGGCGCTACTGAAGGTTTCTGTTACTTCCAGTAGTTCCACCAAATCCTGGCGTTTTGGTGCATACAGCTTAAGATCATCCATGTATAGCAGATGAGAAATGACCTCACCTCCTCTTCGAAGTCGGCAACCTAGTCCTGAATCCTTCAGCAAAGTGCTGAGCGGATTCAGGGCTAGGCAGAACCACAGAGGACTCAAACTGTCACCCTGGAAAATACCTCTCTCAATCCTTATCAAGTCCTGTGGGCCAGGAGGGCCATCTCCGCCACCTGGTTGACGAAGGACTGTAGTCCACTGCCTCATACATGCGCCTAAGAGGGATCTTAGAGCTGTATCGATTTTATACAGCTCTAAGATCCTCTCCAGCCATGAGTGAGGCACCGAATCATAGGCCTTCTTATAGTCAATCCAAGCGGTTGAGAGGGACCCCCTGTTCCGCCGGACTTGTTGGCAAATGGTCGTGTCAATGAGGAGGAGCTCCTTAGTACCACGGGACCCAACCCTACATCCATTCTGAGAAAAGGCCAAAACGTTATTCGCAACAATGTGCGTGTTAATTTTTGTTCTTAGAATGGACGTAAGGAGCTTGTATAAAGTGGGCAAGGACGTGATGGGTCTATAGTTTTTCGCTTCCGTGGTACTACCGGACTTATAGAGCAGGAAGGTAGCACCAGTAGTCATGAAAGATGGCAGGGAACCAAGCTCGAGGGCGTCTTGAAATTGTGTTGCCAGGCGTTCATGTGAGGATCGAAACCACTTGATCCAAAAGTTGTGCAATCCGTCCGGCCCAGGACTTTTCCAGTTCTGGGTCGTACGGACAGCACAACTCACATCATCGGGGCTGATGGTCACAGCCCCCATGGCTTCGATCGGCTCACACTCACGCCTGACAACATTCATCCATTCGCCCTCGGTGTGTTCGACTGGAACCGACCAGATACTACGCCAGAAATTAATCATGGCAGTAGGATCCGGCAGTTGCCCGTCGGTCACACATTGATCGGTTCCCTCCCACCTTCGGTATACCTTCCTTTGGTCACTTTGGAAGAGGCGATTTTGCTGGTATCGATCTACACGCTCTCTGTAGCGACGAATACGGCTTGCCCATGCATAAACTTTCTGCTTTAGGTAGTCGATGCGCTCTGTGACAACTGCCATGTAATCGCGGGGCCTGGTGCCAGTCCCCGCGAAGGCTTGTGTTACATAGCGCATCACACGGGGGCGATTGTTGCCCCCCCTAAAACAGATTAGCTTGGCAATGAGAGTCCTAAACGAGCTGATACGCCGCTCGATCCGTACTTGCCAGGCAGGAACACCCCCGGCGGTCCGCGGTGCTCGGTCAGTGTCCGGGAATCTGACACGAGCAACGCGGCACGCCGCGATGGCCCCACAGTACATGATCGAGTGGGTATCAGCTAAGTCTTCGCTAGCCCGAAGGTACGGGTCTAGCAAAGCGTCCAGGGCTCCCATTAACGCTAAGTTACGCTTATGCATCGGTAAGCGTGGTATTCGCGGCCTAGAGTCAGGTGCAGATCGATAGCGCCTAATCGCCTCCTCCAAAGCCCTCCTCAGTTGCTCATTGGCGTGGGTACTTACGCTACTCGCGCATTCTTCCTCGTCGGCATCGCGATCCGTCCGCGGCACCTCCGGCACCAGGTTGGGCGCTGGCGCCAGATCCGGTGACGTAGCAGGCGGATCCCGAGCCGGCGTGGAAGACATGCGAGCGGCCAGTACCTCCAGGCGCAGTCGATCAAGTGTCGCGTCGTCCAGCAGCTTGCGCCGCTGGATGAAGCGCACCTGATCGGATAGCCGTTGCGCAGATACGGTGATGGTCGAATCAAAAGTCAGAAACAGAGGCAGCATCCTGTCCCGGTACGCGGACAGGTTGGTTCCTCCCACTGTAGCCCCATAGTAGGCGCGCATGACGTTCTCATTCATAGCTTGAGACCATCTCATGCGACGCACTACACCACCGGTAGCGGGAGCCGTGGTCGGAGCAGGTTGCTCCGTAGGCCCCAAGCGTGCCGGCAGCGGTGGCCGCCCTCGTCGCGCAGGTGGTCGCGGCGGCGGCGGCGGCGGCCCGCGCTCGTCGTCGCTCGACTCGTTAGTGTCGGCGGCAGTAGCAAAGTCGCCATCCGACGAAGACGACGAGGAGCTGGACGAGGCGGGCGGGGGTGGTGGGCGTGCGTTTCTGTTTGCTGTGCTTGTTTGACTTCTCGTATTGTACCTTTTCATTATTTATATTAATATTTACATAGCGATTTAAGTTGACATTTTTGTTGAAATTGTGTCAATCCCATTTTAAGTGTTTTCTCGTCGTGTCTTGGCAATTTTATTGCATTCTTCTCTTTGCTTGCGGTTTTACAAAGGTTTTCTGTACACATGGTGGTAAATTCAGCTTACAAAACACTATAAAAATATTAAAATTTACGAAAAAATACAAGAAGACAAATAACGTGACAATCGATGACAGCTTATTATTATTATTATTATTATTATTATTAACTCCCGCAGAGCTGAGGAGTGAATAGAGGTGGCATCGAGGGCGACTCGCCTTAACATCATCATATATCGTCATGTTATGAAATATCGTCACTGATTTTGCTCCGGCATGCCTCACGCCACCGTCATCGCTGCTATAGTATCTGAACTTGTTATAATAATTTAACAATATGGGGGTAGATAAATATTTTAATAGTAGTTTGAGTTTATGCAACCGTTACTTAATTAGAGGTGTTAAAACACAAGTACGGTTTTCATAATAGGATCACACGAGTGTTTTAAGCCCTAACTATGTACAGTTGCATACATAGACGGGGGATATAGTACTGTTATGAAATAACCCTAAATAATCTCTGATTTTGATCGCTGCCAAGTAATGAAGGCCTATAGTATCTGAACTTGTTATAGTAATTTAACAATATAGGTAGGTATAGATAATTAAATATTTAAAAGTAGTTTTTGACGGCATAGTAATGCAACACCTTTTACTGCAGCATCGTTTAATGCACCTCGGCTATGCGCGAAGTGCACGACGGGAGTAAACGATCCTAGCGCATAAAAAATGAGTCTTACCAGGACCGAGGAGTAGTTATACGGCTGTGATAAAGCCATGATATGTCTAAGTTGGATATATAGCAAAGCCTCGTCGAATTAGAGCTTAGCTAGCACAAAAATCAGTCCAGCATATAACCCGGGGAAAGTGAATACGCCGTTCGGCGACACGCGATCGCGTGCCACCTTTTCACACGCAAATGTCCCTACTAAAAACAAAACTACTTACTTACAGTAACTGGCATAAAAATTGGGTAACGAAGGGCGTTATTACTGGAAATATCGAAGAAAACCCAGCCTTGACTCGGCTACGAACTTTAAAGTAGCGTATTATTATTTATTACCGCCGGTGCGTAAGCGCGCTGTCGATAAGTATCACTAAATTGTTAATTCCGTAGTGTTATGCGTGTTTTGTTGTAGGGCGTTTTGTAGTTTGGTAGAATCGGGTTATATTTGACACGTGCCCCGGTCTGATGCTGGGCCAGGAGGCCTGTTATGGTTGCGTTTATCGTCACGTTTTGACAAAATGTGAGTGTGAAGCTCCGGTTTCCTACCCGACCCGACCGTCTCTATACTTCGTACTAGTACGAGGTATGGAGACTGCCGCGATATGATGGCACCGCTATCCTAGGAAACCAGAGCTTGAGTGCTTTGTCACTTATTTATCGCACGATAAAAGCAACTATCATAGGTTCGCAGACTAACATCTATCCAATATATAGTCAGTTAGGTTTACTTCTATTTAGCCATTACTGTTGTTACATTTTACTCTCTCGTCTCAATGTACCTTATTTTGATATGATAGTTTACTACTACACGTACTATAAAGAGTATGAGTAAAAAAAAACTTGACAATTAACTATTATTGAAACAAAAATCAAAGCACAAAGAAAAATTTTAATGTGTAGCATTGTCGGAAGATGCGTCGATGATGGGTGTATCCACATTAAAAATAATGAGGCAAACTTTGATACACGTTTCACAAAATGTATAATTAACTATTATATTGAACCACGTAATATATATCTTGGTAAACCATTTTTGAGACATTAAAGCGTGTGGTGTTAATCGTTACTCACTGTCTTAGTCAATTTTGTTAACTTTAACACTTTAATCGCGACACTCAGTTGACTCGTCTGTTTTACTATAATTGGCATAGTAAATAGACCCTTTGTCTCACGAAGGGTACAAGCATCAAACACATCACAGCCTTATCAGCGATCAGAGCAAATGACTGCAGAAGCATTACTAAGTCGTACTGGCTGCAATCAGAAGGGAATTGATTCGGGTTACGGGAACTAAGCGATTCGATTGATTCGAGAGCGGTTGCCATTTTCCCTTTGCAGGGCGATTTTGACCCACTTTCGGTTATCTGATTGGCTTAAGAATGAGAGCAAATGAGAAAGTTAGTGTTGTTTTAGTACAGTCAGCATCAAGAGTAGTATAGCTGTCAATTTTGGTATACCTAAAATTTGACATAAGCCAATAGTAAAATAGACAGCTACTTTGAAGCTGACCGTACATCAAATGTTCAGAAATTATTATAAGTACTGAAATAATTGATTAAAAGGAATATGTAGTTTTATTAACAGAGAAAATCGAATAAACGTACGGGTGCACAACATGAGATCCTTGGCTCTCCCTTCCGCTATTAGGGGAAGGTAGGGCATAGTGGATATACCGGGCAAAGCGAATTTTGAAGAAGAAGAAGAAGATACATTTATTTTGCTTCCCCCTCCCGACCTAAGTATTCGTCTTTGACGCGCTATGCGCCTAGACAGCATTCGGGATCCTTCGCTTAGTCAGCGGCAGGCGCCGTAGTGAACGGTCGCGGTGCGTATCGCCAATGACGAGTCGAAACGTGTTTTTTGCGGAAAAAGATCGATTTTTGAGGTAAGTACATTGTCCGTTATTTTGTTATAGTAAATAGCGCAAATTTTAATTGTCAAAGCTTCTATTGCCTGTTAAAGGATCTTTCGTTTGCAATGCATTTTTATAAGAGTGAAGCCACGATTTTTTTTTTGCGAAATTTATTTCGTTAATGTAGTAATTGGGTAAAGTGGATAGGAAAAAGCGGATACACTGTTCACTTGGCCCGTGGGTTTAAATTTATGAGTTAAAGGGTTTAAATTTATAATATCTTATTACAGATGGTGCACAAATATCAGAAAAAGACAAACCAGGGCTCCTGGTCATCAAAACTTATGGATAAGGCTATCAAAGAGTGCAAATCCGGAGAATCAATAAAAGCGACGGCCGAAAGATATAGATTGCCTTATGCGACTTTATATACGCATGTGAAAACAGGAAACGCATCAAAACGACTTGGTCGGTTTCGTCCTGTTTTTGAGGAAAATCAGGAAAATGAGCTAATAACCTATTTAAAAGAGATGGACGGAGTTTTCTTCGGATTGACTCGAGATGATTTTATGGCCTTAGCGTATAACTATGCCGCAAAAAATAGCTTGAAGTACAAAGCCATCGAAATCAAATACTGCGAAGAAACCTAAAAAGACTACAAAAGGAGTTAGATCTAAAAAGAAGACAGAAAATTTTAAGGATATCGTATGCCCATTCTGCAATGAAATATACATCGAAGCAGGTGAACAAGCGATTGAAAATTGGATTCGCTGTGATAAATCGGTCATTCTCCAGACGTACATTTTTGCTTGTCTTCGCTGTTTAAAAATATAAAATTATTGATTTAATTATATCTTATATTTTTTGATCGTAGCAGGTATTCGTATTGAGCTGTACTTGAATTTTCAAGAGCATATTTCAAACCCTTCGGGTAGAAAAAAAAACTTTTAGTCCTATTCTCCTAATTGACACGTCGCGTCCCACTACCCAAATTACTTACATACCAATTTCTCCTGGTGATATACATGAAGAAAAAACTATATAAGCAAGATTATTAAACAAAAGAATACATGTTTTAATCGTACAAAAAAAACCTAGTCAATACAAATAATATATCACAAAGATATCAATTATAGTAACTTTGTCTCGAAACGTATAATAATTGACGCGTCGCGGTCGGTTGTGATTACACAACTTCTCTGAAAGAAGGTACGGATCTCACTAACGCATTTCGGTGAAGCGGTCAGTCGTGCCCAGAGCCCCGTGTGGGATGGTTGTGTCAGCTGTGTACGGGTTGCGGACTATGACTGTAAGTATCTAATTCACGCGTTTTGGCTCACGAAATTTCTAATTCACACGTTCACGTTTTAAAAATCAACCAGTAACTCTATCGCGCAGATAATTTTAGTGAACATTAAAGGCCGCATTATTTAATAGATACTAGATTCTGTAGATTATTACATGTACCTATAAAAAGTGATTTTGTATTTTTCAAGAATCCCTAATTCACAAGTCTAATTCACGCATCAAAAATGAACGCGTTAATTAGAATTTAACCATCCATGTGGTTCTAATCATCAGTTTGGTTTTTTTTCTAGAAGATTTGTATATATAATAGTAATAGTACCTATAATATATAGCCACATCTTCATGGGGTCATTTTAAAACCTCATCAGGTAGCAAGCTGTATTTCTCAGCGCTAGAAAATTCTAGCCGAAGCGGTTTTGCTATATATTAGCACCATCAGGCATGAACAATATTTCGTACTTGGATATAACCCTGTGTCTGATAGAATAATAACAATGAAGCTGATCACCAATTTATGTCTTCTCAACATCGTGCAAGTTTACAACACAGTCCACGGAAGAGGATATCAACTAGAGGAAACTCAAGACGGCATACCAAGCCGGCAAATCGCAATGGTATTGGGAGACTGGAATGCTAAAACAGGAAGCTCAGAAATAGTCCATGAAATTCTAGACACCATTGGAAAATATGGTCTAGACTAGGAACGAACGAGGTCAGAGTCTTGCAGAGTTCTGTGTTTTGTGTCTGACCATTACTTTAACACTCTTTCACCATCACAAAAGATGACTCTACACTTGGAAGTCTCCTGGAACCTAGGTCGTTTTAGGAATCAGATAGAATACATACTGGTAGACAAGCGCTGGAAGTCATCTGTCAAAAATATGAAAACCTTCCCTTGAGCTGAATGCGGTTACTGGTTACCTCCTTCGCCATTCGTCTCAAAGCCGTTTACCGTAACGCGCGACCTAAACCCAGAACTTAGAATCCAATAGAGCGATCCCATTTCCAGAATCTGACGGAAGCGACGCTCATGAATTTAGATCCACCGCGGACAGGTGATGCTGAGTCCAGGTAATAAATTAATATTTTGAGGATATCGTATCTAAGAGAGGAAGGGACTGTGGAAGGTCCACATGGATCACTGAGGAAACGCGGAACCTAATTCAGCGCCGGAAAGAAATTAAAATTAATGCCCGTCAAGACTCCAAGGTGAAAAGGGAATACTCGAAACTTAAAGCAATTCAAAGGGAACGCCGCAGAGACAAGAACGAGCATATGCCAAGAAGTCGAGTCGCATCCACTTAAATTACAACCCCGGATCTGTTCAAGAAAGTTCGCCTGCTGAGACGAAAGTTCAAATCCAAGTTCTGGGTCATTGAAAATCACGATGAGCAACCGCTGCATGGGTTTGACAAAATTGCAGAATGCTTGCGTGGCTACAATTAGCAGCTGTACAAAAGACCCTGTACATCCACCGATACTCGGCTGCACTGGGGACTTCTGAACCTGAAGCCCAACATCTTCAAATCAGAGATAATAGCAGCAATCGATCGCCTTAAAATTAAAACAGCTCCAGGACCAGACGACATTCTATCTTCTGGTTCTGGAGTACTTTGATCGCATTGCCAGGAAAGACAGTGATAACCTGGAAAAACGACAATCACTGGAAAAGATGAAGGCAAGCGACCAAGAGGCAGGAGCACGACACGCTGGACAGACCAGATTCTCACAACCCTTGGCACTACAGTACACGATGCTCTACACACGGCTACTGACAGCAACAGATGGCGCCGCATCATCCGGGAATGACCACGACCCTCAGCAATGAGGCAACCGACGCAAGGAGAAGGAAGAGATAATATAGTAAGCGTAGCGAGGGCGGGTACATGTATAAATTATTTATTATAACTTATTATAATAATTCAATTTACATACGTAATTGCATACCTAACCTACCTAGTAACTAACGGCCGGTGTGCTTGTTTCTTGAGTACTTAGGTACTTTCATATTATTTAAAACATAGCTTATATCATATAACTGTCACCGTATCAGTCATATATTATTATACAAAACGTTTTTATTTTAATTTAAAAAAATATAACTGAATTTGTATAATTAACGCGTCGCTTTTCTAATTAACGCGTCATACAAAAAGTCAAAAATTCTAATTAACACGACGTTTTTCTAATTCACGCGTCATATAAATTTTAATTTGCTTATAAGTAATGAACCTTTAATAATTATAAAGTGCCCTATCCACATTTAAGTTTCAATGATCGATATGTTACTATATTTCAGATAAAAATGATTGAAAAGTAAGTAGAAAAAAAGCGACGCGTTAATTAGAATTAGAACACAAATCTGGAGAATGACCGAAATGCCTTCACTGGTGCCATGCTGCCATGAAGATTGTACAGCTTATGAAGGCAATGCAAAGTTTACTTGTGATAACAGTTCCTAATTAATATTATTGAGACGTTGTTATTCTGATTACAATTTTCTGAATTATTTAGTTTATTAAGATTTTATGACTGAATATTCGCTTTGCCCGGGCCCAGTTCACTTTGCTCCCGGATCAGTTTCACTTTGCCCGGCATCTTGGGCAAAGCGACTAAAATATTTTTTTTTATTATTTGCTATTTATTTTAAAAAATGTTGAACATTAGAGGCTAAAAATTTTTCGTTTTTAAAGTTTAATAAATAAATACTGATTATACACATATTTTTTATTTCGTTCTTGTAAAACTTTTCTGTTGGTAGGTACCAAAGGTAAAGGTGTTCACTATGCCCTCCCTTCCCCTATTCATGCACTTCGGATACGCGTACATAGCCACTAAAACACAAGGGTATTTTTAGGAGTCTGAGTCTACCGACATTTCACTGTTGAAAAGACAGCCGAAAAGAAACATGTGGGAGCAGTTATGCATATTTCATTCCTGAAATTCTAGATTTCTTACAGTATAACCATAATGTATACTAGATAAAGATTATATCTATATCTACCATGCATGTCTACACAGTACCCTTACCGTAAGTTAATGTGACTGTACTCGCTACTCAAAGTGTAAAAATGATTTGTATGGAGAATAGTAGCGGTTACTTTGTAGAACTACAATTCTCCTTACAAAAAACTCACGGTTAGGGTACCGATATATTTTTACATGACGTTTACAATCGGAACGACACGGAGCGAGAAGAAAAACAAAAAATCCCTTACTGCGGTCGGCAGCCAAGCTGGCAACGCGAGAACCAAAGCGGGTTTAAAACAATTGAACCGCACGGCGCAACGTTATCGGTCTTACTCCGCATTCGTGTTCTTCGAAAATCCGTATTTCAAAAACAACTAGCAATGCTACCAGCTTATCTTTTTAGACTCAGTAGGATATTTGCAATACCAGAGTCATCATGCGGGTATCGCCAAGCCTTTAAGATCAGACTTATTTTTGAAGAACTTCTTATTAAAATCGTTTTATATTCGTGTAATATGGGTAATTAGCTCTCCATTGTAGTATTCTAAAACTGGTACACCGTGGCCAATAGTTGGCGTGCCTCAGAAAAAAAGGCTATCTATAATAATATCTATCTAAATGGTCCCGTAATGGCGCTATAAACAAAACGAAGGTATAATGTGGGGTATGATATGCGTATGTCAAGCTATGGCGCTGATATGGAATTATAATGTGGGGTATGATATAATTCCATATCAGCGCCATAGCTTGACATACGCAAAGTAGCAATGAAAGAGACCTTGCTTAGTGGATATTTATTTCCTGAAATGAAGAATAATTTATCACTTTAACGATGGGTATCAAATTCTATGAAGGTACACGTCTCCACTGTAACTTGTATCGTGATTAAAAAAAAAACGATGTAAGTTATAATTATAAGTCACAGGTGCATAAAGTGGCATCGCGGCTTTCAGACTATTAACCAAGGTCTGTTTGAAATGATATTCTCTCCGTTCGAAACCATAAACACATACTCTGTGGCACAGATAACGCAACAAACGACTATTAAAACTAAAACAACTTACATAATTGAGACCAAGGCGTTTCTCTAGATGTCTGTTGCAAACTTTTTAATTTGAGTCAAAAACAATCTTGGCAAAAGTGCCTACCGAACTTGTGCTCCGTCATGGAACTTAGAGCCCTCGTTAAAAACCTTTTCGAGTAAAAAGATCGCTCACAAAAGAACGTGGAATGCTTTAATTTTTGTGCAAAAATGAAAAACTTGACGTCACCAGCTGCATTAAGGCTAGTTCGACAACAAGCTTCATTTACTAACTCTCTTGCTGCTTTTTACCGGCTGGTTTGCCTACGTGGCATCTTCGGCAACAATAAATAATTTACCAGAACAATTCAATGACGAAGTTTATTCTATTTGCAGGCCACCAGGGCACTTTTACAAGTCGGAGTCTATTACCGGCTAAAACCAGATAAAATTAGCTTCATCCATCTTTATTCTATAATTTTGTATGAATTAAGGACGAACCGATAATGTCTCAATATTTTGCTTCACTTTATAACTAGTATAAAACAAAGTCGCTTACTGTAGTCTGTCTCTGTGTATGCTTAGATCTTTAAAACCGTGCAACGGATTTTCATGCACATTTTTTAATGGATATAGTGATTCAAGAGGAAGGTTTAAATGTATAATACATGCACAATATAGTATTGTACCCGTGCAAAGCCGGGGCGGGTCACTACTGTCACGAGTACATAATAAATATTATATTCAAACTTTTATTTAATGTGGTACGCTGAATACTTAGTATACACTCTAACATTTTGTACTTACTTACATTATATTATGCGTAAGTATCAAATTTTATCAATACCTAATCTCAAGTTAAATATAGCCACGATATTAAGCATTCTATAAACTTGAGCCTATTTAAGTGTTATAATTTAATCTCAAAACTTCATATTAATTCAATTTGATTCTAAAATTTAATGGTAACTTGTGGCTTCTTATTAATTTTATCATTCACGCCTAAATTTCGACGACGAAGTATTACATAATTCGAATTCAGTTTATTGGCTTCATATTTGGCGGGAAACATCGCCGTAAAATTGGATTTTAATTGGTGATTGAATAAATTTAAATACATAAAGTAATTAAGCAATTATCCTATACAAATCGATTTATTTACACAGAAATTAAGCAAAGCTAGTACCTATTGCAATGAATTTAGTTGATGGAAAAAATAAATAATATGAGAAAAACAACACATTCACTGACACACGTATAATTTATTGTTTAATGGTACAAAATTACGAATTTGTCGATAATTTACACTGGAGATCACTTCAGCACACGTTTAACACCGAAATCAAAACACACAGATATTAATGGGTTAAATTAACAAATAATCTTAAATTTATACTTTAGGTTTTTCTAGGGGTTGAATCAAAATGATTAAGTTTGTCGCGACAAATTTAAGAAGAATTATACTGCAATTTGACGAAAACCAGTCAAAATTCTCTCACGTGAAAGGATTTTGGCTGGGCTGAGAATTTTGACTGGGCTGGCGATTAAAAACGGTTGCATGAATTGTTGAAAGGCTGGTGAAGAGTGAGGTATGGCTGATGGATGTTATGATTATGGTCGAAAAAATGCAGTAAAAGAAGATATGTGCCCGACGAACGAGGCTTTCGGAATTTAGAGGATTACTACGAACAAAAAAAACTTTGTCCGCATTAAAATCAAATAAGCATTAAGATCACAACTTGATACAGTTAATTAAAACTACAATTAAATATCAAATAATTTTGAATAGGTTTTGGCCGAATATTACACTAAAATTAAATTATCCTAAATGCACCGAACCGCTCGACGATGTGCGCGCACCAGTCGCGCCGTGCGCGTCGATGACACCAACCTTCTGTAAGCCCTCAAGGGCAGGACTCGTACGTTGGACGGCAGGTTAAATAAACAAACCCGTTCAGGTCTGACGGGCACTGGATGGAGGACTGTGGCTCCCAGTCGCAATCAGATCGTGCTAGACGCACACACAGGATCACACGCCGGCCGGCAAGAGAACCAAGCACTCGGCGCACTGCTTGCAGCCGTTACATGAACTGCACCGCACAGACCCTCAGAAAAATAAGGGGAGGGCTCCTTATGGGATCACAAAAACGTGGACACAAACTGTACTACTCGGATCGCAAAACGTGGATAAAAACTGTAGTACTCCGGTCAAAATACTTGAATACTCAAGCAATTATATTAATCATATCTTCTTGTCTCCAACTCAAAATCTTAATCACCATCCTTCAAGCAATTTTTTCTTGACAGAAACCCAAAGAACGAACGAAGTCTCATTTTGAAATTCAAATATATAAGAAAAAATACCAAAATGACAGTTTGCCAGACCTAAATCTATAGGTAAATAAGGCTACGAACTAACGAACGAAACTCGTACAATTGAGAATAGCGACACCTAACGGGAACGGAGTGAACAATTTCCGAAAGCATGCAATCTACCAAGTGAAACCAAAATTCATGCAAGCTAAGACATTAGAAAAAGAGTACAACTCGTCTGTAACAGATGGCGCTGTGCCGTGATGAATTTAAATAAACAACGGATTAGTAAAAAAAAGCACTTAAACCGTAGCGTAATGCTACAGCATCTCCCTACCAAACGAAGAAAATGCCAAAAGAACAAGATTATCTAAACAGCCTAAACAGACCCAACTTCCACATTACAAATGAAATTCGACAAAGATCTGTGAATTCACACAAATGAAAAATTACTGGCTAAAACAAACAGACTTAACGCATGGAGTCAAGATAATCAGCTTAAGGCAAACAACCTGCAACGGTAGACATACTACCAAAAAAAAAAGGAATTAATTGGAATCGAGTAAACTAGATGGTCCCAGGCATAAATGCTGATACCAAATCAGACAGGTATCCTAAATTAAAAACTAAACTAAATTACGTCTCAAACAAACACGAATACCAGTCGATGGGACCCGGCCGGACTCCCAACCGGTACACGAGCTATAAGACCTAAACCTAAAGATTAAATAAACCTAACCTAACATTAACCTAACTTACGCAAAACACAGCCTCGCATGAGCGAGAGAAAAAGATAGCACGGTGCCAACCGACTAATCGCGTGGCCCACACGCAACTATCGGAATAGGACTCAGCCTGCGCCTGGCTACCGACCGTTATCCCTAACACCGTGCCTTCAAGATATAACATCCGAGAGTTAACTTGCAACGCGATACCAACCAAATCCCCACGCCTTTTAAAACGGAAGAGATGGGATGAGGTCCGATTCGCGTCAGGCGCCGAAACGAAACCTCTCATACACACGTTCAAGCACGTCGATGATGAGATAATCCCATCATCGGAAGTCAATAATAACGCCCCAAATGGCCAAAAGTCACGTCCGGAAAACAATTGGTGGGCCTAGCCCCCAAGAAACCTACGACTAAAACTCTAACCTAATTCGTAAACTAGACTACTAATCCTAAGAAAATTAGACTGGTATATGCCTGGGCATCTAGAACAAACGAACCGAAAGGCGAGGAAAAAGAAACCACCCACAACAGGGAGGACAATTGAATACCCTTACAAGCCATACAAACAGCAAATAACATCCTATGGAAATTCGGACGCCGAAACAGAGTAAAACGACAAAGATCTCCACCTAAAAGGTGATCTAAGACGTTTCATGAATTAAGAGTCGTCTAAAAAAAAAAAGGTTGTGCCAAAAGAATCATCAAAAAGGAGTAGGCGGACAAACGCGCTTCTTGAATTTAGAGAAAAACAAAATACAATAAAAAGTTACGGGCCTAAAGAATCATCAAAAAGGAGTAGGCGGACAAACGCGCTTCTTGAATTTAGAGAAGATACAAAAAAAGTTCCTGGCCTAAAGAATCATCAAAAAGGAGTAGGCGGACAATCGCGCTTCTTGAATTTAGAGAAAAACAAAATACAATAAAAAGTTACGGGCCTAAAGAATCATCAAAAAGGAGTAGGCGGACAAACGCGCTTCTTGAATTTAGAGAATAAAAATGCAAAAAAAAATTACATTGAAATTACTTGAGAATATCTTTCACATGATAGGTACCAATATGATCAGTATCAGTATCGCCCAAAACGTAAACCTGAGGGGATATACGCCTAACTACGCGACACTGGACAAAACGTGGCGCAAACTTCCCGCCTCTAAACGCATCAGCTGTGCCACGCTGAAAATTTCTCCGCCAGACGACCTGACCGTCGACGAACCTGATCGACCTACGATTTTCATTAAATTTCCGAGCATTACGATAAAATGCCATAGCTAACGAATCCGAAACTCTATCATACACCTCGCGGAGCGTTTCTAGATTCGAAGCACGCTGCACCCGGCTGAGTCCCACCTCTTGGTCCACAACCTGGCCTTCAACGCGCTGCCGAATCATCGGCAATTCACGACCGTACATCAAGAAATTCGGGGTATAACACGTAGCCAAATTTATACATGAATTTAAATAAAGAGCCACCCGACGCAAATGGTCGGACCAACTACGCTGATCGTTCTCGGCTAGGATACTCAGGGTGGTAACTACGACCTGGTTGTACCTTTCCACGACGTTCGCTTGTGGCGAGTAGTATGGTGTATAACATGGACCGGGAATGTCATAACTCGCAAGGAAATTTAGGAATTGACGACTATGAAAAACCGTTGCGTTATCACACAGTATGTTAACCGGTACACCATAACGCAAGATAACTTCCGACTCAATAGCTGACGAAACCGACGTAGCGTTAACCCTCTTGAGTGGAGATAACCACACGAATTTGGTAAAGACATCAACCATCGTAAGAATATATCGAAACCCACCGCGGCTATCAGGCAATGGTCCAATTAAATCAATCGAGAGAAGATCCAACGGAGCCGTAACAGGGCGTGGAAACGTACAACCAGGTCGGCGCAGATGACAGGTTAAGTCGCCAGACTAAAACTGCAGTTGAGTAAAATAGCATAAAGCGCTTGAGTAAATTTACGTAAAGCGCTTCGTAGTGGTAGGCTGAAACAAAGACGATAGGTTATTAATCCGAGACCGGAAATCGGTCACCGTCCTTCCAACACAAGAAAATAAAATATATATTTTAACACAACAAATATAAATAAAAATTTCCAGGATTACTTACCATGAGTTCGGGCGCCATTTGCAATGAATTTAGTTGATGGAAAAAATAAATAATATGAGAAAAACAACACATTCACTGACACACGTATAATTTATTGTTTAATGGTACAAAATTACGAATTTGTCGA
Organism: Apotomis capreana; assembly: GCA_947623375.1. Taxonomy (NCBI): domain Eukaryota; kingdom Metazoa; phylum Arthropoda; class Insecta; order Lepidoptera; family Tortricidae; genus Apotomis; species Apotomis capreana. Next base: position 5,990,419 of record OX392499.1, read on the forward strand.
TAATTTACACTGGAGATCACTTCAGCACACGTTTAACACCGAAATCAAAACACACAGATATTAATGGGTTAAATTAACAAATAATCTTAAATTTATACTTTAGGTTTTTCTAGGGGTTGAATCAAAATGATTAAGTTTGTCGCGACAAATTTAAGAAGAATTATACTGCAATTTGACGAAAACCAGTCAAAATTCTCTCACGTGAAAGGATTTTGGCTGGGCTGAGAATTTTGACTGGGCTGGCGATTAAAAACGGTTGCATGAATTGTTGAAAGGCTGGTGAAGAGTGAGGTATGGCTGATGGATGTTATGATTATGGTCGAAAAAATGCAGTAAAAGAAGATATGTGCCCGACGAACGAGGCTTTCGGAATTTAGAGGATTACTACGAACAAAAAAAACTTTGTCCGCATTAAAATCAAATAAGCATTAAGATCACAACTTGATACAGTTAATTAAAACTACAATTAAATATCAAATAATTTTGAATAGGTTTTGGCCGAATATTACACTAAAATTAAATTATCCTAAATGCACCGAACCGCTCGACGATGTGCGCGCACCAGTCGCGCCGTGCGCGTCGATGACACCAACCTTCTGTAAGCCCTCAAGGGCAGGACTCGTACGTTGGACGGCAGGTTAAATAAACAAACCCGTTCAGGTCTGACGGGCACTGGATGGAGGACTGTGGCTCCCAGTCGCAATCAGATCGTGCTAGACGCACACACAGGATCACACGCCGGCCGGCAAGAGAACCAAGCACTCGGCGCACTGCTTGCAGCCGTTACATGAACTGCACCGCACAGACCCTCAGAAAAATAAGGGGAGGGCTCCTTATGGGATCACAAAAACGTGGACACAAACTGTACTACTCGGATCGCAAAACGTGGATAAAAACTGTAGTACTCCGGTCAAAATACTTGAATACTCAAGCAATTATATTAATCATATCTTCTTGTCTCCAACTCAAAATCTTAATCACCATCCTTCAAGCAATTTTTTCTTGACAGAAACCCAAAGAACGAACGAAGTCTCATTTTGAAATTCAAATATATAAGAAAAAATACCAAAATGACAGTTTGCCAGACCTAAATCTATAGGTAAATAAGGCTACGAACTAACGAACGAAACTCGTACAATTGAGAATAGCGACACCTAACGGGAACGGAGTGAACAATTTCCGAAAGCATGCAATCTACCAAGTGAAACCAAAATTCATGCAAGCTAAGACATTAGAAAAAGAGTACAACTCGTCTGTAACAGATGGCGCTGTGCCGTGATGAATTTAAATAAACAACGGATTAGTAAAAAAAAGCACTTAAACCGTAGCGTAATGCTACACTATATACTATAGGCATGACGAGATTATACCTAAATTACTTCTATGCCAGTCTAAGAATTATTTGATACATCAAATTTTCGACAAAAATAAGGGATATTGCTATAATTATTACGGCTAATTAAGGAATGGTGAATAAATAAAGCCGGTCAAAAGTAGTGTCAGTAACAAATTTGTCAAAACTAGTTTTTTTTTCTAGGTGAGTAGGTAGGTACATATTTATGCAATAGTATCACCACTGTCTAGTTAATAATAATTCCATTTCCATCCTATGACATAGATAAAAAAAGTGTGTGTGTCAGCTCCGACGCACGACTGGAGTTTACTCTTCAGGCCAGGCGCGCACCACGATTTTTTTTTAGTCGCGCGATAATTTAGTCGCAGAAATAAGCGTACTTCTGGGTTTATGAAAATCGTGGTGCGCGCACTCTCATATAAACCCATATCTTGCATTTATGCGACAAAATTATCGCGCGACTAAAATCGTGGTTCATCTAAAAGACATAGATAAATAAAAACATAAACCGTATAAACTTAAAAATAACATGTACACGAAAACAACTAAATTTGTATACACTATTTACATAAAAAAAACTGTATACAAATTTAGCCGATTCCGATAAGGGTTCCGCCAACATTGAATTGAACATTACATTCAAGAAATATCTGGTATTAGACCTAGCCATTTACATTAGACAAAAACAAACGTACAAAATCACCTTCCTTAAAAAAATCCTTAAATAAATCCAAAATCTCCTTAACAACAACTCCAAACAGCGTTTTGAACTTCTCCTCCCAACTTTCGGTAGAAATCAAAATATCCTTCGTCTTCTCAACCAGCCTTTCAAAAGTAATACGTCTCTTCTTCTTGTCCTTATTTCCATATCAGCCCGCTCAATAGTAGACTGATTGACCAATAGACACTCGGACCTCTTCACATCTGTTACCTACTCTTTTTGACTTCCGCGGCTTACGAACCTCTTGTTGTGGCTCGCTCTCTAATCTGTACTGACTTACTGATCGCTGGCCCTCAGCCTGACAGACAGAATCTTCAGACTCTTTAGATTGTAACGGCTTCGACAAAACAGCATCTCTAATATGACTTTCCAAAACTTAAGTCATTCTCAAAAACAGATGGCGCATCCTGACTACAAACATCTGTATCCTTTTTTTCCTTATTTTGCATATACAACCAAAAAGCCCGTTTATATATACATCCCTCAGCAGACATAATCCTGCGAATTTCTTTCTCCTTCACAAAAACCGGGCACGACTTATCTAAGGCCATATGGCTGCCTTTACAATTAATGCATCTAAAAATAGTCGTTTCGCAATTGGCATGCTCCCCGCCGCATTTCGGACAAGTAACTTTAGTAGTAGGACAAAACCTGCTCAGATGACCGAACTTCCAACATCTTGAACATTGGGTAACCGGGAAAGTGTGTACTGATTTACCTTAAATCGGCAACCGTAGGCATAAACATATTTATTTATTTATTTATTTATTTATTCCTTACTTACATTTGAGTATACAGTATAGTATAAAGAATGGTATGTAAAAGAGTAAGGTCAGGAATCATATGGCGGTAAAGAAGTTCCCTTAAAACACAGACGAATAGCTTCAGCCTTAACCCAACGCCCATCATGATCCAAACGGTTCAGTCTACATATTGACAAAATGTCTTCAGACCCTTCAATATTCTTTAAAAATTCGTCTTCCTCAACCTCCAACTCAACCTGCCTTATAATTCCATAAGTGCAGCATGCCATATTAGACCAATAAGAAAGTCTCGTCTCATTGTTAAACTCCTGAGAAGCCAGAAGCTTCTCCGCATCATCCTTAGAGTTAAACTGTATGCGAACTTTACGTGGACCCATAAACTTGACGGATAAAATTCCTTTTATACCCTTAAATTGCAGCAACTTTGCCAAACCAATCTGTTTCGGTAAATCTTCTTTTGACACTATATAAACTTCAAATAGCTTGTCAGGCACACCGTCCGGCTCCAGCTGCGTTTTGGCGGTTGCTAAAACCCGCTATCGATCTGAGAGAAAAAGTTTAAAGAATAAAATATGCTTATTTTAGCGTAATATAAAAGATTCAATCTAATTTAAGCCCAAACAAACAAAAAAAAATTTTTGGTCGTAAATTTTCTGTCCTAAAAATAGGGCCCCCTTTGCTATACCCCAACCAGGTTTCCTGCCTATTGTGATAAAACTATCACTACAACCACAGCTTTCGTCGCTCAGACCACAAGCACGCTTCACCGTTATATGCCGCACATCCGACATGGACTCAGCGTCCGATACAATATCCGATTGACTCGGCCCTGCCTTATTATCAAACTCCACTTCAGATAGCCACGACGGAGCTGCCTCCTGCCCACATTCTAAAAGTGACGTATCACTCACGTCACCTCGACTTGACTCACTCATCGCAAAAACAGCGAAAAGGACTCTAAAACTGAATTAACTTATAAATAAAATAAAATTTGATAAAATTTTCAACCGCCGCCTTTGACAACCAAACGTCAATCCTCGCAATACTTATATTTTTGGAACGTATCTGCCGTGCTAATTTAAAAAGTCGTATCTCAGTATACGATCGGGGTAAAAATACGACTTCTTAATTTAGCAGGTTATGCGTTAAGCGTTATAGACTAAGCTCCCGATATAAAATGACCTTCACAGAGATGTTTATTTGATGAAATGTATTTTATATTTAGTTTAAAATGTCAATAAATATATTGCATATGGGTTGCCTAACAAATTTTAGTCCAGGGTATGTTTAGTTTAATTTTTTTTTTTTTTTACATTTCACCGATTTGATTATTAGATAAATTCATAATTAAATAATCTTTAATTTTGTTTAATTTCAATTCAACAATCAGACCTTTGCAAAATGCTAGTAGGTATAGATTTACCTGTTTATACCTGGCTACCCAATAGTTGTGACGGGAAAAGAATAGGCAACCTAACGTTTGCATATTCTATGGGCTTCATACTTTCGATTGGTATAGAATTTATCTAATATTAATCAAACCGGTGAAATGTTTAAAACAATTTTTTTTTATTATTAATTAAACATACCCTGGACTAAAATTTGTTAGGCAACCCATATGCAATATAATTATTGACATATTAAATTAAATTTAAAATACATTTCATCAAATAAACATCTCGGTGAAGGTTATTTTATATCGGGATCTTAGTCTATAACGCTTAACGCATAACCTGCTAAATTACAAAGTCGTATTTTTACCCCGATCGTATACTGAGATACGACTTTTTAAATTAGCACGGCAGATACGTTCGATTTTACACCCCATATTTTTCATACCCCGGGCTTATATATGAAAATCGATTCTTAAGGAGTAAACTCCAAAAATAATAAAAATAAAATGACAAATGACCTATTGCCACAAAAACTAGAAATATAACAGCAGGTAAGGATAGTTACAACACATACAAGAAAACATTTAAGACCGTGTAACAGTTAATACTCGTATACTTGGTCATCACAGATATATCTGCCCTAGCCGAGATTCGAACCCGGGCCCGCCATTTTGCAGGTCATCGTGCAAGCTTAGCTAAACGTGTCGTCGAAATGCTGTAAATTAATGTATCAAAATAAGTTATTTAGATAACGAGAGCAAAACGAATTCAGCCTGTCTACCACGACTATGCTTCGCGACTCAAATCGCGCGAGATATTAGCGCTACCCGTCACTCTCTCACATTACTGCACAGAAAGAGACGGGCAAGAAACGCGCGAGAAACAGTCGCGTATGACAGTTATGTTATGCTAGTGGTGCTGTTTTTTTTTATGTCACCGTAGGCAATAAGTGGGATTTTCTGTTGGGAGAAAATCTCCCTTGCTGGCAGAGGCAAGACGTAAAACTTTAGACAAACTACGGGCGGTAATTCGTAAAGCTCCAGATCGCTGATTCACCGCCTTATAGATATGTGATGTTGTCTGATGTAGTCTATCCGGAATTCTAAGATCAAATTATGTCAAACTGGCACAAGCGTTAAACGACCTTAACATTTACATGCATATGGTTGTTTGTACTTTGTACCTTGTCCCAAAGTGACTTCATTTGATCTTAGAGATCGGACAGACTCTTATGGTATTGCTTTAGTTTACGTAAGAACACGAAGTATAATTATGTGTTTTTTTAATTAATCAGCAATTATAGAAAATTAGATTTTATGAACCACAACCACGTTTATTTTAATTATGTACGTACGTAAAGACTTATCTGTGAACATGTCAAAGAGAACAAAGCAATATTTTCTCGGTTCCTCTGTAACACTTGGGCGTATCATGTTGAAAGCGGCCGCGTCGACTCTTTTCACTACAGCATTAAAGTCTTATAATGAAAATCCGGTCTCTTTCTGGAAATGTAATATTTATTATTTATGGACTTTAAGAGAGTTTATGCTCGCTAGCGATTCTTTACAAGTTTTTATTATCATTTGTCCATGTGTCAGGCGCTAAGACTGATAACAGAGTTATCTTGCAGTGTAGTTATAGAGTAGAATCTTGACAAATGTATCATGTTTAAGTAGAATTTATTATGATTTATCCATACTGTTCTTAGAGAAATATTAATAAGAAACCTACGATAAGGAAGAGGAATTTTTATTCTAACTAAACCGTGAATGTAATTATAGTAGTTTGATACGTACTTAAACTTATACGATTTTCTCACATCATTATAACAAAACGGAACTTAATCGCGTTCCAAATGGTGTGTATTTAATGACCTCGACGTTTCGAATGTGATGTTACGTCCATGGCCTTGAAGGGATCCATACGAAAACATTTTGCCCAAGCTCAACTGGAGACGTTTCGCTTGTTCGGATAGTAAAAAATCTATCCCAAAAATAATCAAGGTATAATATAATTTGCTCTAAAACAGTACACATTACATGTAATCAATTTGCCGTGAGACTTATGAATCACACTTAAAGTATTCTTCGTTTTGGAACACTGGCAGGTGCTTCGAACAGTTACAAAGTATCATTAACTTTTTAACAAAGCGTAAGTACCAAGTTATTACTGACGACGATCGCTAAGTAAAAGTTTGTAATATAATAAAATTTAATGGAGTTGTGAATAAATAACAAAGATAATTTTAAATTAACTAGGTTTTCATCGCAGCTGTGCTCGCTTTTTAATAAGCCGAGTGTATACTAGGCAACAAATGTCCCGCGACACGTGTCGCTGGCGACGTCGAGCGACATTTGTCGTGTCGATGGGCATTTGTCACCGAGTATAGTGGGCTATAGTGCTTCTTGGCTTTAATATTATTCGGTGTAGCTGATCTGATGTCATTTGATGATAGTGACGGAAGTGGCCAAAGAAACTCCTAAATGGCACAACATAATCACACAAGGCCATCGGTTTGGGCTTATTATATTATCTTGATGAACATCTACTTACAACTGCATTTTTTTACACAAAACGATAATGAAAAATTAACTTTTGTGTAAATAAATACAGTCGGCCACAGAAGCGTGTATAAAAAATTAATATATTTGCGCCACGCAGTTTTCCACTCATTCCACGGGCCACTCAATTTTATGGGTTGAAAATGTCTTAATCGAGGCTACCTCCGTACCAAATTTTATCAAAATTGGTCCAGTCTTTTGAGCATGAAGAAGTATCAAACATACAAAACACAGTCACAAAACCTCAGTAACCAAAAAGAGTGATAAGTGTGGGTGAGTAGCACGACATACGAAGTCGCAGCGAATTGGGCTAGCCTTGCTTTAGCATAACTGTCATACGCGACTTTTTCTCACGCGAGATAATTACCCGTTTCTTTCTGTGCAGTAATGTAAGAGAGTGACGGGTAGCGCTATGTCGAGAAGCATAGTTGTGCTAGACGGGCAGGTTCCTTACGAGGCTTGCATTTTTTAAATCAAGTAGGTAAGTAAAGTTCACCTATTCTTGGCTGAAAGTCTCGAGAGGCTGACGTATGAGGCTCAGACCACAATCCCGTACCTTATTTATTCATGGGTTGTTACATTTTCTAAAATAACGCAAACTTTTACTTAGCGATACTTGGTAACTTTATACTCGCGCTTATGGTAAGTTAAACCCAAGATGAAAAGTGTTATAACTCATAAGTTTTACGTGTGTTCACGGATTGTACATAAGAGGTCTATCTATCCGATAGATTCTACCGTCGTAGACCAAGTTAAGACTCGATTCTTACGTTTTTTTTAAATAAAACAATTTAAACGGAGTAGGTATATCGCGTATATTCATTATTTGAGCCTCCCTGACGTTTCGGTGATACCTTTACAGATACCGTTGTCAAAGGGTTTTTTTTTTGTTTTGAGGACGAAATCAACGCGAGTGTTATTCTTTAACTAGAAGCGCCCTTCGCACTTCGTCTGTGTCAAACTTTTTTTTCTTAACCGTAATTGGGTAAAACTTATCCTTTAACCATCTTTAGATGTCCAGTTATCACTATACCAAAATTGGTTACAATCGACGTTAATTTCGACGTGATGAGAGGACAAATATTTTTTTTGCCGGTCGCCCATATAAATGTTGTAAGTACTATGACCCGTCCATAGAAAATGTATTTTTAATACATTTCTTCAATTTTATAGAACGAGTACTCGACTAGTAGGTACTATAGATATATTTTAATTTTAATGGGATATAATAGTTTTTATAGCTGCCCAATAAAATAAGAGATGTAATAATAATAACTGACCAGAATATAAGCTTATGCGTTGGTAATGCGTTAAATCATTATTCATGCTTAGACAAAAGTAATTGGATATATCAAAAAAAAACATAAATGTAACCATACATAAAGTACAAATATAAGAAGGTTGAACACATAATCACACAACAAAATAACCCCTACACACGCACACATACAAAAGTTTACATTTCGTCTGCAATCTCATAGGTATTAATTATACCGGGATCACGTGGAAACTAGCGAGTTTCGGCCAGGAAACGTGACCCACGGAACGAGGCAAACACCTTTATGAAAACACCCTGTATACTACAAACATATACAGCCTGTATACCCTTATGTGTATCCCGTCCTGAATAAATACGGGTTAGGAATTATTTAAATGGTGGTGCCTAAATAAAATTGTTTATTGGGATGTTTCGTTTGCCATGAATTTGTAAATATTTCCAGTGAGCTTGATTTGTTTCTTAAACAAGAAACGGAGATTTTTGTCGATTTGTTCGAGGGAAGTTTCCGTAAGATATCAGTACCCTTATTTATTTATTGAAACTTTATTGCACAATACAAAAAAAGGTACAAATGGCGGACTTAATGCCTTAAGGCATTCTCTACCAGCCAACCACTGGGTTAAACAGAAATATACAGTAGGTAGTCGGTGCAGGATCATTACAGAGAGACAAAGTAATTAAAACACAAATCAATAACATAAGATATATAAAGGAATGTATATATATAATTACCATAGACAAATACTTTATATGATATACTTACATACATATATTAAGTACCCACAGTAATATATTACCCTTACTATGAGTTTACAGTGACCGAATTAGCTAGCGACTGCGTAAACGATTTGCATGGAGAATTGTAGTTCTACATACCTAGTACTGAACCGCTATCGCTGTACTATTGAGGTTGAGATTGAGAAGCATCTCTCGGGCCAGCATGGCAGTGTCAACTGACTTGGCACCGTTGGTTTCTCGTCAGTTGCCATTGCGATTTGGGCTCTCCTTTTTGCTTACCATCAGGCGAAGTGGAGCCACTATGTTGTGCCGTTATAAAAAAAAAAGACTATTCTCCATACAAATCGTTTACGCTGTTGCTAGCGAGAACAGTCACTGTCAATTCATGGTAAGGGCACAGATTAATATAATATGGTAAGGGTACTAATTTAGATTAAGTCCCTGGTTAGAGAGGTTTGTATCGGACTTAATAAAGAAGACGCGTATTGAAGTTTGCCCGGACGCTTTTAGATGACTTTTTCTTACATTTATTCACCAATGAACAGTCATCCACCGAAAGGAAACCTAAGTTATTTATACATTGGTTAAGCATGTAACGTTTCAATACTTATTTCAATGTAGAAACACCATCTTTTTTTTAATGAAGCATCTGGGTGAAAACACTTACTTGTTACTCTAGCTAGTGGCTTCACCAGCAAAATATTACTATAAGGGTAGCATTGTAGGAGGTAATACATTCAGATAAAATTGTTTACTAACCAATGTAACCTCTGCACCTGCAAACAAAAATATGGATTGATTTTTTTAATCTGAAATAAATATTATTCATTGATTCATTCATTGATACAAAGTTATTGAATTTGGTGTATAATTTCAGTATTAAATAGAAATTAATATATATATATTTTACTAGCCTATAATTGACCCACTGCTGGGTCATTAATATTATAGAATTATATTTTCTTTGCAGAATCATTATCTCCAAAATTATCACCGACGACGAACGGAACAGAATGGTGGTTAATGATAATGATGAGGTTAGTTAGTTAACTAGGCTAGCTCTAGGCATCCTAAGTATATTTATTTATAGGTCTTTTTTATCCGCTTTTGTGCTAACTCGACTGACGTTATCTAAGTGATCATTTGTACGATCAAAAGAGAATGAACCTACTAAAACGGTTAATAGTGATATCGAATAAACTTGTGCAAAAAAATAAATTGATCGCTTATCTCTTTTAGCGCGTCGATAAAATATGAGACCGACTTGATTGATTCACTCTGCAACGCTGTAGTTTATATGACAAATAAAATAAGTATTTACTCTGACAGATTTTACATGGAAATATTATAATACACTGACAGACTGAACCATTGACATAGATCAAAGCACAAAGAAAAATTTAAATGTGTATCCAGGCATAAGAGACCGGGAATTGAACCTGGTACCTCTGGGTTACCGGTCTAACATGTTAACCTCAATTCAATTCAATTCAATTTTATAAATAAATGCCTACTGTCCCCATTGGGACAATTCTGCCAGCGTCAAGGTTGGAAGCTACAAGTAATCGGTTGTCAAAGTTGTCAAACCTCCAAACACCGCGAATATTTGAACGGTGGTATACATCGCCTAATAAACGGAATCAAAAAGTGAGAGGAATTAGAGCTTGATACCGAAGTCCTTAATAAATTTTGCCAGGACATACACGAAGGGGGTATTAACAAACGTGAGGATGTAACTAAAGTTAGCTGGACGGTGAATGAAGTCAGGAAGCAAATCATTCAGAGAAACTGGAATTATAGGGCAGTTAAAGAAGATATGATCTGGAATTCACCACGTATTAATGGTGCAATTTAAAAACATATGGTGTACCCTCATTAAAAATAATGAGACATTATATGTTTCATAACTTTATACACTGACAGACTGTTAAAAGTATTAAGTAAGGTTCGTTGAATAACGTTTGAATCATCATAATCTAAAGCCTGACCAGAAATATATGAGGATTATCTTGATAATTATTAATTGTTGCCATATAAATATTACAAATAGCTCTTGAGCTATTTATAATATTTATATTATGGCAACAATTTTGCAACCAATCGCAACCGCACTGTAATGACATTAGTTTAAATACCTGTCAGTTTCTATGGTAACCTCGTAATATCATTCAATGGAATGCACTCTTTTCCTGACTGTTTTTGGTGTAATAAACACGTGTACACTTTATTTATAATAAAGGACGTACACGACTGTGAATGGTTATCGGCATTTTCTTTGGATATTTTTAAATATTTGTCTTTTAAAGAAATCACCACGAATGACATTGACATTGTTGACAAACCATCATAAAATCATTGCCAGTGTAAGAAATTAGTTCTAGTGAAATTCCGCAATATGGGGCGGCATCCTCATATATTTCTGGTCAGGCTTTACAATGTAAAAAAAAACTGAAATATAATAAATGTATGCATATTATAAAATAATAATATAAAAAAAACAATCGTTGTTGAAATAAAACTGTTAGCAACTATGTGTTTTATTTGCAGATCAAACAAAAACGTATCGGGAATCGACAATAGAGAGCTGGCCGAGTTACCAACATAAAAACCGGCCAAGTGCGAGTCGGACTTGCGCACCGAGGGTTCCGTACAAACACTTTCCATCCCTAAGTGGTTAAGTTAAGTTTGCACCTGGTATGTATAGCGCCCCATATAAATTAGGTGCAAAGTTAGGTATTAAAAAAAAAACTACTTACTAGATCTCGTTCAAAACTATTTTCGTTGGTAGTTTTTATAGTAATGTACATCATATGTTTTTTTTTTTTTTTTTTTTTTCTTATTGTAGAAGTTAGAGGGGGGGGGACCAACTTTTTTCCACTTTGGAAGCGTCTGTCACGCAAACTATTCGGTTTAGAAAAAAATATTTTGGAAACCTCGATATCATTTTTGAAGACCTATCCATAGATACCCCACACGTATGTGTTTGATGAAAAAAAAATGTTGAGTTTCAGTTCTAAGTATGGGGAGCCCCCAATATTTATAATTATTTTTTTTATTTTTGCATCAAAATCTTAATGCGGTTCACAGAATACATCTATTCTACCTACCAAGTTTCAACAGTATAGCTCTTATAGTTTCGGAAATAAATGGCTGTGACATACGGACGGACAGACGGACAGACGGACAGACAGACATGACGAATCTATAAGGGTTCCGTTTTTTGCCATTTGGCTAAATAATGCGCATTCAATATACTATTTAAAGGTATTTGCAAAACTGTAATACTGGATATAAAAAAAAAATAACCTAACCTAACCCGGCCGAGTCGGATCTTAGTGTGCAGTGCGAGGATAATTAGTGCGCAAGTCAGTATTTTTGGTGAAACTTTCAAATATATCCGATGTACGAACCATATTTTTGGTGTGAATTCGGTTAAAAAGGTCATCTCGTTTTGTATGATGTTTAAGTTTTTTTTGTAGGACATGTTCAGTTAATCAATTGTTTTTTTTTTGCACAGCATTAGTTTTTCTGGTATGCATTCAGTTAATTAGTGGAGTTACCTAGTGTACTGAAAAATTACAAAGATGTGCATTTAAATATATCCCCATAAAAATTAATATGGTTGCGTTCTAAAAATCTAACAACATCGATTAAAATAAGTTATAAAAAAGACAGTAATAAGAGAACAAGACATAGGATAATTATCCAAAATTAAATTAACAAAATGTAAAACTTAGGTCAGTCATTAAGTAATTGTAAAAAGTAGCCTGACAATGTATAATTTGCTCTCTGATCGACATTTATAATGGGCGTAGTTACTGTAAATATAGCTTATCAGTTCCTTAGCCGAAACACGTTTACTGATGGGCGTGGTTTAGTGTTTCGGTTGGCATTGTGTACGATGTACTTAAAGAAAAAAATACTGTGGTTTTGTACCTCATTCTCGTGCTTCAAAGATAAGGGCTTCGTGCATTGTCATTTTGGTGGATAATTAACTCTAACTCCTTTATTGCCAAGATTTAAAAATTGCATTTGACTTTTTTATCTGACTACCTGTAATTACGTAAACGCCAGGGATGTATACAATACAAATTTATACGTCTAAAGTTTTTCTTTGAGGCTCGCTTCTTTTTTCACGCCAACCAAAGGACTATAAAATATAAATGCATATGTGAGACTAGTTTTAGGTATGGGCTTGTGCACAAATTACGTGAGGTTTTTCGGCTACTTTTTGACCCCCCCCCGGTGATATTTGGTGAGGTTATTTGTTAACCCCCCCCTTCCCCCTCACTACCTCACGTGTATTTTTTTCCGCCAAAATTTCGAAAAATAGACTCGCTATTTTGAAGTATTTAACAAGTATAGATTTATTTTTAACAAAACCGAGAAAAAATATCGATGTTTTCTTAGTTCGTTCACTATAGAAAAATACACGTGAGGTCTCCTTATACCCCCCCTCCCCCCACGTGATATATGGTGATTTTTTCGTGACCCCCCTCCCCCCTATTGAACCTCACGTGATTTGTGCACAAGCCCTATATGATTGCGCGTAACCGGGTGATCATATACAGGGCGTCCCAAGACTATAGGACATCAAGGGAAAGCACCTTAAATATCGTAGATAGGATATTTTGCTGAAAGAAGACTTTATTTTATTTTTATAAGTAATGCTGCATTTAAAGATTTTCTAAGAATCACTTGCTTCGTCTGGGAATAGGACCGACTTAAAAGTGAAAAAAAAAACACCCCTATTTTTATGATGCCAATCGAAAGAATGGACAAAAAATTATAATTCTTCTTAATTAACATAGTATCTTAAAAGAAAGGAACAACGTAAAATATTTGAGTAAAATTTCAAGAAAAATATTTATTGCCGAAGACGAATAATTAAGCAAGTAATTCTTAGAATTTTTTTAAATGCAGAATTACTAACTTTTAAAAATAACATAAAGTCTTCTTTCAGAAAAATATCCTATCTACGATATTTAAGGTACTTTCCCTTGATGTCCCATAGTCTTGGGACACCCGGTATATCCAATAAAATAGTGGCTCTACGAGCTGTAGACCTCATGTTTTATTTTTTAAATTTCTGAAATAATTTTTTTTTACGCGTTTAATCTATATCCACAATGCTGCCAGAGTATCATGTGTTTACTAGTTTATGGTCATTTGTGTAAAGTGCGAAGCAATTAGTAGCACGGAGTCGACTAGTTAACACGCGCCGATTTTGACTGAACATAAATGGGGCAGATCTGGTGCACAGGTTGCGCGTCAGTGTGTAGACCTGAACCCGTCTTTGCTCTAACTCCATAACCTCATTTTATTGCACTGGTTATAGTGAACTTTATCATTAAGATTTTCCAACTACATAATCAAACAAGATGCAAACTCGGGCAACTAAAGCGCTCCATGCTTACAAATCCCAAAGGTTCGTTATCATAATAAAGCGAGTTACCGCCCAGGGCCAGTGTAAACTTTTTTCATTATATCTGTTTCACAAATTTGAAGAACGGCATTTTATTCGTTTATGTGTAATAATGTACCGATAAATTTGAAAAGTTTTCCGAGGCAACTTGGTTTACTGGGCCGATTCGCGGCCAGTGAAATTGAGGACCTACTTATTTTTTTGCACTAAGTTTTGTTCTTAAGATGAAATACTACTTATAATTTTTCCATGCAATTCGGGGGTTCGTTCTTGTCTGTTTCGTCTAAAACTCAACCAATCTTTAGAGGACACACCACTGTTCATTTGCCTATACTATCAGTTTACGATAACTTTGCCTGGTAACTGCGGCGTCGGATATTTCCCAGCTTAGGCCTTCAATTTTGTATGAAATTCCTTTACAGTCTTCTGGAGTTGTTCCACCCGAAACGTCATACTTCGAAGCCTGTTATAAACTGACACGTTATGACGACATTTCATTCCATGTTTAAGAAAAAAAAAATTACAATATTACTTTTTGTGAACACCTCTTGCGATTCCGGGCCGAAATGACTACCGATTACCTAATTATAGTACAGAAAGCAGCGGTATAGGATTGGTGAATTTTCATCAGCGTTACTAGTAATAGCACCAATTTTTGTATACTTATGGTAGAACTTACGAAACTCCAGTGTATGTATTTGTTTCATGAGCGTTATCACGGTGAACCAACTCTCAAAATTATTGATATTTTATCCTCTTGTATAATTGTCCCATTGACCTAACCACCCAATTCATCTTGTGTGCTTATCGCGTAATGGACTCCTTTCGGCCTCCTTGGCCGACCCTGCGGGCTCTTTTGCGTAATTGCCCTTCCGGAGCGTACTTCATAACTTCCTTTACAGCTTTCAGAAGCCAGTACACTATTAATATTCTTGCACTAGAGTGGAAATAATTTAAGCGATGATTAATTTCTATGAGCATATTTTAAAAGCGTTCCATAAGTCTCGTTAGAAAATAAACTTGCACTTATCCTAAATACAGACTTGAGAAAAGGTCAGTATTTTCACTAGAGAGTTACGTACATTAGTTTTGCGTTAGCTCAGGGGTCAGAGAACTACTCCGGACAAGTACAGGTCATGGATTCCCCACCCGCAAAGTTCATCATAATCATCTTATCAGCCGATAGATGTCCACTGGTGGACAAAGGCCTCCCATAAATTGTCCACAACAATCGGTCTAAGGTTGTTTGTTGGGGGCCTTCCCACGCTGCGTCTTCCGGTCCGCGGTCGCCACTCAAGGACCTTTCTACTCCAACGGCCTTCGGTTCTACGAGCAATGTGTGCCGCCCACTGCCACCTAAGTTTGGCAGCTGACTGATCAGATGTCGATCGATGCAAAAAAATCTATACTATTATTACTATTTGTGGAATAATGCCACCTCTAAATTCGCCGAACCCGGACATAGACTTAAAAAACCCGGATATTTGGCGTAAATCGCATTTTTCCCCGGACGTATCCGAAAATAATATTATTAAAAAAATAATCGCTTTATTTTTCATTCACATAAAAAGTGTCCGGGTTTTCGCCGGACATTTTTTCTAAACCCCCCCGGACGGCCCCAGGCCAGCCTCCAAACTAGGATAAATCCGGGAAAACCCGGATGGATGGCAGCCCTAAGAACAGGTAATGAGTGGAATCCCTGGCGCGCATTAAAAGGGATTTAGTGCCCACTCCCGCGAATGTACCCCGATTGGCTGCAGCTTGGCTTCACGGCTAGTTGTTAGCTAAAATTTTATTGATATTACACGCTATTTGGCGTCATTTGTAAGTTTCGTCTGTGTTTACTCTGTGTTTTTGTCCGAAATATTAGAGAAGCATGTTTGGGATTGAAAAAAATCCTCAATGTGGCGTTTTGAGATATACCTAATGCGGCCGTGTTTTGTTAGTTTAACAAACACTTTTGTTAGTTAAACACAGTTGCTACTGCATTCGTGTATTTTTTAGGGTTCCCTATTACTAAGCCCCTACCCTATTACTAAGACTCCGCTGTCGGTATGATCCGTCTGTCACCAGGCTGTATCTCATGAACTGTGGTAGCTAACTGTTGTAATTTTCACAAACATAACAACAAACACTAAAAGATAAACAAGATAAAGATATAACAACAAATGCTATAAAAACAAATACTAAAAACAGAATAAAATAAATATTTAAGTGGGGCTTCCATACAACAAACGTGATCGGTTGCGTTAACTTTGCACCTCATTTGTATGCGGCGCAATACATACCAGGTGCAAACTTAACTTAACGCGGCCAGTTAAGATTGGAAGTTCGACTCGCACTTGACCGGTTTTTTTATTGTCATATGAACCACACTGCCACTTAATGTCCGTGGACTACCAACAACAAGAACATTAAATATTGAAACTGACAACATTTCATTTATTTAGTCAAGGTATTCTTCTTATCCTATAATTTATGGTAACTTTATGCTTTTCCACATTTTTCCGAATATCTTCAAAACAAGTGGCAGAAGCGAGGTCGATCAGTCGGCATTCGAGGTAGTTTGGGATTAAGTGGATTTGGAATCAATAACATAAATACGTAGGTAATAAATTAATATTAGAGAACGATCTTTTTTTTTTTCAAGTTCTCCACTACCCAAAGGTTGTCTGGAAGAGATCGCTCTTTAGCGATAAGACCGCCTGTTGTTTACCTCTAATTGTAATTTCTTGCATTGTATTTCTCCTGTTATTTTATGAGGTGTGCAATAAAGAGTACTTGTATTTGTATTTGTATTTGATCTTACACATATCAATCTAGCCCCAAACTAAGCAATGCATGTACTTTGGGTACTAGATGACGATCGATCTAATTTACATATTGAGTTATGTACAAATACATATGCAATAAAGACATAGCGTCTAACATAATGAGTTATGTAGATACCTACGTAAATACTTAGAACAATATTAGGTATAATAAGTATACCTATATTGAACCCCCGACGATAAAAGGGATGTTATAAGTTTAACATGTGTATCTGTGTGTCTGTCTGTGGCATCGTAGCTCCCAAACGGATGGACCAATTTGAGTGCAGTTTTTTTCTAATCGAAAGACTTGTCCGTTGAAATGGTTCTTATCTACGAGTATGTTTGGTGAAAATAGGACCAGTATTTTCCAAGATATTCTTAATTGGAACAAGTGACAAGATCGCAGCCAATATTGAAGCTAAGAATTCCAAATTTTGTAGTTATGTTCAGTTTTAGTAGCATTTTCTATATTATGTTATAGAAACTATCGTGAGACATCTTTAATAATTATAAAAACGGTTTAAACTCACGTAAAAAAGTGGGTCGCGAGTCGCGTAGCAGCACGAATAGCTACCCCTGATGAAGAGCTCCAAATGAGTTCGAAACATGTCGGGCCGTTCCTGACAATTTTTACGTGAGTTTGAACCGTTTTTATAATTATTTTCTATATCACTCATAGAATGAGGTTATGATGACCAGCTAGTTGTGTCGGGGGTGTGTATTTTTTTTAATTATCAACAGGTTTAAGTTATGAGAATTTATTAAAATGACCACGTTGAAAGCTCTTAACTTGTGTGCAGTCAATGTTACTTGTAGAAAGCGATATCAGCCTTCTATTATCATTCGCGCTTTTGCGGTCTTATTTTGAATACCAACTATAAGCCGATCTCCAGCGATCATCACAAAGGCAAAAGTTCTCAAAGTTGAATACGGGCTTTAGAAATAAATTCATGTGACGGACGGAAAAAGGTAAAAGACAGGCCAAGTGTTAATTGCAATTGAGAGGGGCTCTTCAACGGAACAACGTCACTAGACCCTTGCAAACGAGTATCTACATAGGACGTTAGATTTAAATCGCACTGCTACCGATGGCTTTATCGGGCCTCTGTTGATTCAGGCGGAGAAAGCGGTGGCGTAATGTAAATATTTCTTTCCGCTCTAACAAAGTTACATGTTGTAACGCCTTAATATATGTATTACGGTTTTCTTTGAAAAAAATTTGGTCTGATTAATGGAGGCAATTTCCACTGAACGCGTTTTGAATTAAAAACCGTTTTTGTTGTAAAATGGAGCCCCAAATATACTTTTTATAAAGTGGTAGAAAAATATAGTGTTTGTTGTTGTCTGGCTGTATGTGCACGCTTTGTTAGATTATGCGATCGATTACACAAACGCGATTCTACCTATGCGTGATTCTACACAATATGGATTCAACACAACTGCAGTTTACTACATTCGTGATTCCACACAGCCGCTATTTTAACGCAATCGGGATTCAACCTATTCGTGATTCTACACAATATGGGTTCTACGCAACTGCACTTTACTACATTGCTGATTCCACACAGCCGCTATTTTAACGCAATCGGGATCGGGATTCAACCTTATTCGTGGTTCTGCTCAATATGGGTTCAACGCAATCGCAGTTTACTTCATTCGTAACTCCGCTCAGTTGTTATTTTTACACAATAATAGCCATAGCATTTCATCGTAATCAATATATAGCCTGGCATATTATCCATTTCCTATATCTTTGTGCGAGTGACGTTTGACCCCAATAGTTGAACCAATATCATAAGAAAAATGTTTTGCCGTGAAACCATTCAACATTGCCCTTGATGTTAACTTTGCCCATTGGACAAATAATCAGAAGGAACAACATTGGGCTGTTCCAACTATTATAAAGCCACGAAATATTACTGTCAAACTGTACAATGTTATTATTAGTGGTAAAGTTGGACAGTTTAACAGTTAGCAGCGATTGTTTTACTTTCGATGCGTGAGGTTTTTTTACACTTGATAAGTTTTATTTTATCCATCAAGGGTAAGATTAAATATTTTCACGGCACATAATGAGCTGAAGAATTTATCAATGAAACAGATATAATCCAAATCAACTTTTATTGCACGTTTTGTTACATTTTAAACATATTATACATAAACCACCGAAACACAACACAGACCCATAATGTTCCAGATTCAGCCTGTTGTGCAGCCTATGAAAGTCCCGTTCCGACGGCGTTTTAACTTCGCGAAATCTCATTGAGATGAATATTCCGGAAGCATTGACGAGAAGCTGATTTCTCTACAGCCAGTGGCTGCCAATTGTGACACATTCATCGAGATTATGAAAACCGTGTCACGTCAGATGATACCTAGATGTTGCCGCTTAACCCTTAATTTGACAAAAAAACGAAGGTCGCTAGTTCAAGCCTCGTTAAGGTTGAATAGAGCAAATAATTCTCGTTCGACAAAAAATAGAAAAAGATGGTCAAAGAGTATGTTCATCCTGGCGAACACTGTCAAATGAAGGGTACTAAATTCCCGGTCTTAACTCAACTCGACACTGCTGCGGACCTACGAAGCCGAGTTCAAAAACGACCCCTTCTCTGATGAAACTATACAGACAGGTGCAGAGTTGATGGATAAACTTACTAAATCTTGTAGACCAAAATGGGAAGACACCGTTGCTAACATCAACATGGCCCACAATAGCAAAAAGGCCTGGTCTACTCTCCACACGCTTACCGGTGATCCCACCATAGCCGCACACCCGAGCCAAATAACGGCTACCCAGATCGTGAACCAGCTGCTGCTGAACGGCAAGCCGTTCAACCGTACACCCAAACCCCGACCAACCCCGAATGTTCAAGAAAACGAAAGTGGACTAAGCAGACCCTTTTCTATAGACGAACTAATGACTGAAATTAAACTTCTGAAGAAGCTAGTGAAAAGACCATTTCAAACATATAACTACTAAACTACTTTTGTCACCGCATGCGGCACCTTAAAGTATTTAGTGTATACATTACTCAGTTGAATTTTATTTATAGGTTTTGTGATACTTGTTTTTCTCTTTCCAGTTCATTATTTTGAAGCAGTCGGGTTTTTGTTTTTATAATAATAATTTTCAGGCTGTACTTAACAAGTCGTATTTGTAAAATAATAATAAAACAATAATTTTAAATATTTATTTTAATAAATCACATAAACATGTAACATTTGCATATATTATTTATGGAGGTTAGGGACGAATTTTACACATCGAATAACTTAAAAATGTTCTAAGTAGATAAAAGTGTATAGTGACGCACTTTGTTACGTCCTTCAAAATAAGACCAAGTAACTGAAATAACTTTTTTTTTAAATATGTAAATATAGCCTTGGTCCGAAGAATCGCTCTTGTCGGGATTATCATCAACGTCTTGGTTTGAACTGGCATGCATTTCTGTATCTGGTTCAGAACTGTTATAATCTTTGAAGCTGAAATTATCGTTGTCACTGAGAGTTTTCAAAGCTTCTTCTATAGTTACGTCTAGGTTTACATAATTTTGGATTATATCTGTTTCCTGGTATAAATGAGTTCGTCGCTGCGCTTCTTTGCTTGTTTTAATCCCTCCAGCTAGGTTTCGCTTTATTCGGAAATCTTGATACTTTGCTTCTTTTTTTTAAATGATTAGAAATAAAAACAGTTTTGGGTGACGGCCAAATCTCACACCAATTCTATGGTGCCACCCTTCTAAAGCGATAGTAGTTTTATTCAATTAATTGTAGCAACTGAACACCTCAGGTTTTTTTCGTTCATCCATTGTTCTCTATAGTATTCTTCAAACTGGACATATTCTTCTACATCAGGCATGGTTTGAGTAATACAACGAAAACCTTGAGGAATTGCTGATGCTTCAAATAATGCCAATTTTTATAGCTGCCGCGTTATGGTTTTACCCTCAATACAGCTTGCTGGTAGTGGAAATAACATCCTTTTAAAATTACATTTTTAAAAACTTTTTGTAACCCGTTTGTCACTGCAATTTCATAATCACTTTTATCACGTTTAGTGACAGTTTTTCTTTCAAAATGGAAAATAGTAGTTCGTATGTACTTTCTAACTTATTCGAAAAGCAAAGCATAAATCACATTTCAACAATCACGCTTCATCATTACTTTTGCTGAAGTCGATATGCAGCGTATATAGCTGGTAAAATAGTGACAGAGTTACCTTGAAGGTACCATAACCCAAAAAGCTCGTGGACGTTTTAATTGCCTCTTTTGCTAACGGTGTCGCGAACACAAAAATGTTGTGCTTGTCGCTAATTAAGAAGTCCTCACAAATAATTTCGGGTAATATTATATCCTCAATTTTATCGAATGAACATTTTTTAACACCTAATGCTTTGTACCGTCGCTTGGACAGAGAATCCTTTACTGATTTAAAGTCTGGAATATATTGCGATTCCCTTACTGATGCATTCTCCTTTAGACTTTCAAATTCCTTTTCGTAAACCCTTTGGATTGGCTTCATAGTCTTCGTTACTTTCAATCTGCAGTTGTGTACGCAAATATCGATTTTATTTTTCATTCCGTTAGGCTTACATACCTATATTATGAACACTGCCTGAGGACGTGACTTCTTAGTTTATCAATGGTTATCGATGCACTGCATGACGTCGTATTTACACATCTCCAGTTGGAACCATCTTTACGATCACCTCTTAAATAATATTTATATCCACTTTTTAAAAGAACATCTTTGCTTTTTTCGCTTTTTATAAACACCATATTATCGTCCTCCATCGTTATACAAATTGTATCAATTTATTTTATGTACGGATTTCACAAAACCAATGGCACAAAAATGTCTTCCTGCCTTGTTTTTTCCTTGTCTTTGACAATGTCATCCTACCACAACTTAATAAAGTGACATCTTTCGTCATTCGAAAGGAAATAATTTATATTAATCTTATCAAGTATTTCAATCAAGGTACCATTATAGATTAAACCAAATGGTAGATGAAACGCTATTATTGTGTTAAAATAACAACTGAGCGGAATTACGAATGTAGTAAACTGCGATTGCGTTGAACCCATATTGAGCAGAACCACGAAAAGGTTGAATCCCGATTGCGTTAAAATAGCGGCAGTGTGGAATCACGAATGTAGTAAACTGCAGTTGTGTTGAACCCATATTGTGTAGAATCACGCATAGGTAGAATCGCGTTTGTGTAATCGATCGCATAATCCGTTCAAATGGATAGTATATATAGCCATTGTATAATAAAGCTAAATTAAAATGTTGAAAACTAACGGCCAAACGATAATAGCCTTTGCACCGCCACATATTGTGGTGTTCGTGGCTCTACCTTCCGCTTTTGTTCTCATGCACTTTAGCGTCAGCCGTTACTCGTAGTGTCGGACACGCGTCAGTTAGTTGCATCGTGACACCATACGACAAACGATGTCTGACAAATATTTTATGAAAAAATATTTTTTTGAGACACGTGTTTATTGTTTACGCGCGACTGTACATTCTCATACAAACGTTAAATTGCTCATCAAGACCAATCATATGAGCACAAACATGATGGCTTTATCTAGTGCTTAGAATATAATAGAATAGAATAATAATTTATTCGTTAACATACACAGTGGACAACACATATAAGAAATAAAACAAAATAAAATCGTTGTTGCGTATGCCACGAAAAGGTCACACCTCAGCATAAATGCTGGCCCGGGAACCAGCGCTGGTCTTAGGAGTTCCAACGGCTACCTTTTCAGTCTCCATCATCAGATCAGCTCAAAAATACCAAATCACTGTATTGTCACGAAACTACAAATACATTCAGTTTCCTTTCGATACCACAATCGAAAGTAGGTTAAAATTGAGTAGTTATGATTTCGACCAAGATTTTATGACATTGTCAGTAACAAACTAACAAACTTAGTAACAAGTGAAGCTTCAAAGGGAAGAATCTTCTATGGTGTTTGATTCTCTGTTAGTGAATTATATTTATACATAAAACATAATATCACATAAGTACAAGGAAAATAACTCCAAACCCGTCGCAACATTGTAAAGCTTTCATCCGTTGTAATGGGTTCAGAAGTTTTCCCTATCGCGAACACTGTGTTCGATTATCCGTTCGAATTATACAATCGTTAGCCGCGTCAAACGCAAAGTTTGCGGTCCAAATTTTACCATAACAATTGCGAATTCGTGTAACTGGTGAGGGTTTTAGGGCGCGGTTCCACTGACACGTAGCTGAGAGAATGAATTAATTAATGCAGTTTATTCACTTGAATATATGGTCCAAACATAAACAGGTGTTTCATACAAGTAATCAAACAAAAGCTTCCCAATATATTCAGCCAATGAGCATAGGCATGTGAAAATTTAAAAGGAAATAAAATAGTGCCTTTTCATTGTTTTGAAGCTATTGTAAAAATTTAAATAAAAAATAATATAAAATAAAATAACATAAAAAAATCAAGATCCATTTGAAAATAATAAACAACAAAATAAAGATAAAAGTAAGCTGATTAAAATTAGTACACAAATCAAAATGTTAAATACAGTAACTTAATAATCTTAAAAAGGAGGAGAACGGAATGGAGAAGAACAGTGGAAAGTGACAAAAGTTTCCATTAACGCGGTCCTGTACCTTTACTTTGAGTTTACTGTGACAGTACAGTGCTCGCTAGCGACTGTGTAAAGGATTCTACAAAGTAACCGATAGGGCGCCATACTATTCTCCATAGAAATCATTTACTGGAGAAAAGTGACACTTGTTCGTTCAGCCTGCTCCGCTTACACTGTTTCACTAACGTGTTGGCAACATTTCAAGCACTATTTACTGTTCAACTCATGGTCACCCACCGTTTCACTCCTCTCAGCTCTGCTCCGGTCCGTTTTCATTTTTAGGGTTTTGTACCCAAAAGGTAAAAAACGGGACCCTATAACTAAGACTCCGCTATCCGTCCGTCTGTCACCGGGCTGTATCTTATGAACCGTGATAGTTAAATACTAAAAAAATATTTATAGAGGCTCTCATACAACAAACACGATCGGTTGCGTTAACTTTCCATGTCATCTGAATGCGGCGCCATAGCTACCAGGTGCAAACTTAACCAGTTAGTACGGGAAGTCACCTATTTAGTACGGAACCCTCGGTGCGCGAGTCAGACTCGCACTTGGCCGGTTTTTTTCTACTGATAACTTGTGGAGATTTCGAGCACTGTAATTGGTAGCAGATGACCGATGGGGCCGAAATGTGCTCGAGTGGAGACCTCGGACAAGCAAGCGCAGCGTAGGATGTCCACCTACAAGATGGACAGATGTAATTGGTAGCAGATGACCGATGGGGCCGAAATGTGCTCGAGTGGAGACCTCGGACAAGCAAGCGCAGCGTAGGATGTCCACCTACAAGATGGACAGATGACCTTATAAAGGTCGCCGGAAAGCGCTGGATGCAGGTCGCTTCCAACCGGTATATATGGAAGTCCAAAGGGGAGGCCTATGTTCAGCAGTGGGCGTCCTATGACTGAGATGATGAATTGGTAAAACGTATGGTCACTTCCTAATACCTCTAGGTTGGGATGCCAGGGAGTGACCCTCCTCGTCACTCCACTCTAATCAGCTTTGCTGCGCTCCGTTTTCAATGTTGCTACTGACGACGCGCAACGAATAACTTTGCGCACTGTTACTGGTGAAATGTATGGGGGTCACATTGGTCACCTCCTAACGGTAGATAACGGAGCAGAGTAGACCGAAGTAAGAGCTAAGCTAAGCACCACACCGCTCTGCCCCGCTATACTTACACTTTTTCCACCGATGGAGAGTGGAGATTTCGAGGACGATTGGTCAGTTCACTCTCCGTACCTCTCAACTACGAACCAATGGAAACAAACCCTTAAAGTATGTTCGGTAATGTAAGGCAAAACTCAAACATGTACGTTGAGAAACTAGCTTTTGAACTATGGATATTAAGGTTGAAAATGAAATGGTTTTGTTCCAAAATAATGAATTAGGCGTCATGCCGCGGTGACATGATTAAAATCTGTGACACTTTACTATTCAATAAGTAAATATTTAAACTAGTCAACAACATTTTCGATAAAGAGGACTATCGGACTATCATGTAAATGTTAAAAACTGAAACATAGCTACACCAACACAACATAGCTACTAATACTTCTTTATTGGATACCAATAAAAATAACTTAAAAAACTAGAGAACTAACTTAAAGAAATGATGAATATTCGCAGGTTTTTCGCATAAGAGCGAGTTCATGCGTTATTCCTGTATTAGGCGTGGCAAATATTTTTGTACAATCATTATTCTCTGGTTCTCAGTTGGCCGCCGCCGCGACTGATCGGCCCTCCTGATGATGAATGGCGTACCGATCCGAAACATGTCAAGCGATATCCGACTTCTACGACGTGAGTAAACCAGTTTATGTATTTCAATATATCTGAGACTCGCGGTAGTTTTCTACATAAACAGTTCTTAGCTATACTAGCTGCTCGAGCAAACCTGACTTCTTCAATAGCTTGTATGTCAATGTCGAGAAATTTGACATATTATAAGCTATTGAAGAAGTGATAGGTAGTAGTTTCATTCGCTCAGTCCATTGCTGTGTCTCGTCACTATTTTCGCCTTTAGTAGGTATCTATATTAGAGTAATGTAGAAGTGAGCTAGGACATAAGTATACCCGAACCGAGTGCTATTTAAGCGCACCCACGGTAAATTCGGCCGCAGTCGTCACTGACCCAGTTACAGGTGGCCGCAAAACAAGTAAACGGCCGCGTTATTCGCCCCACGGCAACTACCCCAGTCGACAGAGCAGTTCACCTTGACAATTATATTCCCGTCGACGAAATTATTTGTCCCACGACAGCTACCCCAGTCGACAGAGCGGTTGGCCTCGACAATAATATTCCCAACGAAATTATGTTGTAGGCGGTGTTTACACTGACCCCGCCACGATACGGGGAGGGTCATATAACATTGTATGGAAGTGTCACGATATTTGACGACGCGTTTGGCGCAGATTGTAGAGCACCTGCCTACTGAGCCGGCGGTCCCGGGTTCGAATCCCGGCAAGGACCAACATTTGTGTGATGAACACGAATATTTGTGCCTGGGTCATGGATGTTCTATGTATTTATTTATGTATATAGGTATGTATGTCGTCGCCTAGTACCCAAAACACCAGCCTTCTTGAGCTTAATTTGGGAGTAGGTTGATTTGTATGAGGTTGTTTGATATTAATTTATTTATTTACTTAAATTTATTTATCTACGAGTGTATAAAAAGCACGCCTAGTTTAGCACATCAGGTTTGAGGCCCGAACCGAATTTGGAGCTTTACGAATTACGAATTACTGCCCTAATGCCTAATACCTTTGCCTTGGTCAGGAAGTAAGATTTTCTCCGCGTAGCGCAATAATTAGACAGAAGCTCACAGTAAACGATTTGCGGTTTTGTTCGGGCACATCGGCGCGCGTTCGTAGGTAACGTACGCGTCGGTTGCTTGTATCACCACTCCCCACGAACAATTGCGTTGCATTGCATATTGAACAAACAACCAGTAAAATGGAGTTCTCATGCAACTTTTTGGAGCATAATAAAACATATTTCTTGTTGCGTATTTTTTTCCTCATTAACGAAAAAACCTTTATACTACTGTTAATGTATACTGGTCCTATTTAAAAAAATACTAATTACACCGTCAACAAAAGGAAAGATATATTATGTGGTATTTTTATGTGCCTCTAGAATTAATAAAAAAAAGTTATTTCCTATCATATCATGCAGTAAACACGGATAGTAAGCAATGGATTGAGTGTCGATTGTCATTTGTCAGGGAATGCGAAAACACATAAAGTGAACACGGAAAACAAGCAATCGATTGGGTGTCGATTGTCATTTGTCAATGTGGGCTCACCTGACTCATTTACATTGGTTGTGTCGGCCGCACCGATTTGTTCTCCTTGTTCGAGTTCACTGCTCGGGATAAAATCTATCCCTGGCGAGCCGTAGGGATTTGCGGATTTCTATGTACATTATAAACGCCGACGCACGATTGGTTAGTTTTGAATGGGAAATATTTTAGGTTAATTGTATAAGTATGCCGTCTTTTATGAAACTTTATATAAACCAATTTTTTTTTAAACAGCTAAATATAAGATTAAATAAAGATAACTGGGCCAATATGCCAGGGGTTTACGATGCAGCCGGGTGATTCTCCGAATGTTCTAACCGCGGGCTTCTAACGTCATTCCTTTTTCACGATTATTACCGCAACGGAAGAGCTAGTCGTTTTAACTAGGATCACACTTGGGAGTGGCTTCGGGATACATAAAAAATAGACTTCCAACAATCATCTATTTTAACAATATTTGTAGAAATGGGAATGACGAAAAAAATACACCTTACAAACGCTGAATATTCACCCCGTTACGCTATTAGTTACATTACATACAGCGGTGAATTCGTGAATGTCCCATATACCTATAGCAGCTTTTGTATAAATATGCTGGGGCTTTAAGAATTACCTCCCGTAGTTTGTCTAAACTTTTACGTCTTGCCTTGGCGAGGAAGTGAGACTTTCTCCCCGCATTGCGGGCAGAAAATCTCACTTACGGTGCTTACGGTATTGGGTGACGTTAAAACATTTGACGATCTAGCCAGTCTTTCTAGTGACCCTATGAAAATTGCATATGAACTAAACTTACACAAAAAAGTTTTAGCCAAAAGCGCCATATTTATAAAAAACTAGGAGAAATGTATGGTTCAATTGAAAACGGAGTGGCAGTTTCACGGAGATAAAAGTCGCTGCCCACAGACGTGGTGCCGTGTCACGAGTGAATAAACGTCTCTCGACGTACTGTCCGTGAAAGTGTTAGTTGCTAAACCCATTCAGGAATGACGCGACCCTACAAGTATCACTGCCATATTTCTGTGTTATACTTATCTCTAACGATTATAAAACGTTACAATTTCATTGGGAATAAGTTTTCTATAGTGAGGAGTCATTATTTTGAAAGAAATCTTAACAGCGCGATGCAGGATTCGAATGTCGCGGTGCCAACCGTACAACGCCACCTGTAGGTAAAAATGTATTTGTCTTCATCACGAAGAAGGATTTTAACTAACATTCGTACAGGGATAGTTGGACATCCAAATGTATGTATGATTGCTGCTTTTCTAGCTGCTATTGACATGATTTTAGGGTACTGAGGGTACATAAAGCACATTTCTTATGACTGGAACAACGAACTCAAAGCCCTAAATTTAGTATATGACGACCTAGGACACATTCAGCTGGTGAATAGCGATTGCACGAGCTAACCAACACGGGATAAGGAAGGATAAAGAAGAAGAAGACATGAGAGCACATCGCTATCGCAAAATAAAATAAAATAAATAAATGAATATTAAGGGACAATCATACACAAATCGACCTAGTCCCAAACTAAGCAAAGCTTGTACTATGGGTACTAGAAGACGATATACATAATATATAAATACATATATAGATAACATCCATGACCCAAGAACAAATATTTTGCACAAATATTTGCCCCGGCCTATACTTGTATATGTTGGTGATATACTAGGTAAATGTCATACTAATTAGATACGTCGAATTTTGCTCTTGATTTATGAATGGTTTCATGAAATGAATATTATCGAAGATTAAAATGGATTACTTATATCAAATATAATATTATGACATTTCGACACATCGGGATTTACCGACATATTATAACATGTGACTTAATCCGCTTAAACAATCATATCCTACATATCTATCGCCATTGGATGACTGACAATACATTATAGATACATAGATATTACATAGCTTTAGGGTGCGATTTCACTGATGCTGAGTTGAGCGGAGACTTAGAAAATCAACATCAAGTGAAATTTTTAGTTCTATATCTCAGTTCCACTTCTACTTATATTTGCACTTCTGATATTGTTAAAGTACAACATAATTATGTAACTGGCCTTTTTAGGAAATTTTAAGGCATTAATGTTGTAAAAAATGGTGCTTCTCTGCTATTTTTTCTGATATCAATACAAAAAAATCGTATACTTAGAAAAAGTATTGTGTTAATTAATGATTACTGATAATCGTCTAACTGTATTAGGTTAATGATAAGGTACAAACATACAAAAACTAATATAAAAGTTCGTTTCGACTACTTCTTGATATCTATCCTATTTGTTTTTTTTTACAAAATGTATTCAATGTACAGTCAACCAATTTGATCCCTAGGCCATTTCGTACCTTGTCACAGTGAACGTCAATATGAAACCCGCTTGAAATCTCATATCATTGTCATTGTGACAAGGTTCTATAGTGGCCTAGAAATCAACACTGTTAATAGCACATGGCTGATAAATAGCACACGGACAATACGTCGAGAGACGTCAGAATCATAATTTATTTGCTAGAATACAGTCTAGCACATCCCTTATCCTCGCAAAACTACCACTTCGTTTACATTCGTATTTTTCTCACAGTCTTATATAGGCCTTGTGCTTAAAAACATTATTTCATAAGTTTTTTATGTGCCGAAAAATGCAATTTACAAAAAGTTCCTGAAAAAATGGGTAATAATTTGCTGTTATAAGTATTATTAGTATAGTATAGATACTGAAAGGCTAAAGCGCCTTACCAGAGGTGAGCTCTGTTCAGAGATAAATCAAAGAACCGTTGTCTAGTTGGTGAAGAATGGGTTTAAGGTGCATACTTAGTAGATATTTTCTCACGACCGGAATAAATTATTTATTTTCCTAAACGGCATGAGAATTATACGGAACATAAGTAGGTATGTGTAACATAACACAACCCTCTTTTATACCGCGTAATTCCGATAATAATTAGTGGATATTACCCACTATGTCTTTCTTCAACTGATTAAATAACACCATCCCAAAGCATATTTATCAACCCAAATGACGCCAAAATAAACCTTAAACTTAGCTCCATTACCTCGTAATATCTATTTATATCAATGGAACATATAATTTGATTTGGGGTGCAAAGTAAATGCCCCCAAATTTCCCCAGGGTTGACCGATTTAAGTTACTAGAACATCTAATAAAAGATTTTTCCTTATTTTAATGTTTGCGCTTAATACACATGCCTATATATTTTTTATAAAAAAAAAACAGTTTGGGTATATTGATGTGATTTGAGACGATGGACGATCTTGAAGTCAGAATTTTTACGGTTAATGGAGCCATGCCACCCTAAGGCATGGAAGAAATTGAATGCCTCTGGCATCGGTTCAGTGGTAGGATGCCCCGCCTGAACCATAACACTTTTAAATTTTCCTTTTCAATGAAACTCATTTCAAACATTTTCATTTTTATTTTTTTATTTTTCTGGGATGGTTTTGGCAACTTTGGAAGCATTTACTTAATTTTTGCGACAAAAAAATAAGCAAAATACTTTGTGTATTAAATAAGAAATAAATGAGGATGTTTAATTATTATCCGTTTTTGAGTTATTAAAGAAAAATATGCAAAACAATGAGATGTTTAGTGTTCGATGTAAACTACGCACCTTAACAAGATACCGTTCGCGAAACGATTTCCCCATTTATATAATAGGGGATCCATTTATTTTTAATGCCTTAAAGGGCCTTTTAAACACACATTAGAGTACTCTAAACGCCGTTAATCTGAGGAGATTGTCGGCATGACCCTTTTATCTCATTATCCGATGTCCAGTCACGGCGGTCAGAACAAATCCTTTAATGCCTGACTCAAGCCGACATTTCACACGGAGTTTTACCAAATGCACAAAAAATACATAAGTTCTTGTCCCTTTATCCGTACTCATTTTGTAAGCATTTACCTTGTTTTTATCCTACTGTTTCAGATCGGGAATTAAGTTTTTTGAGAGTTCTAGCTATTTCTTCTGACTCTGCGCAGCCTAAACGGATAGATTTTATCTACACCCATATCGCTACATTACTATAACAAGTTCAGATACTATAGTTAAAAGACCTTTTCTCAAACACGCAATGAAATGTCGTCATAACGCGCGTTATAATAAGCTTCGAAATATCACGTTTCTGGCGGAACTTGAGAGAACCGTAAAGGAATTTCATATAAAACTGAAGGCCTAGGCCGGGAAGTATTTTTTTGACATGTCGTTTGTGTTCATCAAGAGGCTAAACAGCTGAATTACATATATATTTTTTGAGTGGTGTATTTCTTATTTCGTTGCGTATGTTTGAGTAAAGCCACAGAATACTTAATAGTATTACATACAGAATGGACACGCACACCCCCGCACCGAATTGAGCTACCTCACCCCGCAAGGGCACGGAGTTGGCCGGGAGTTGGCTACGTACAAAATTTCGAAAGGGTTGTTTGCGTATATGGTTATAGGTGTTGGTGATGGTGATGATGATGATGGTGGTGACTGGTGGTGGTAGTGTTGACGATGATGATGATGATGAATATGGTGGTGACTGGTGGTGACGAAGGTGGTGTTGGTGATGATGATGATGATGGTGATGAATATGGTGATGGTGATGGTGGTGATGATGATGGTAGTGATGGTGGTGGTGGTGATGAAGGTGGTGGTTATGGTGGTGGTGGTGATGGTGGTGATAATGGTGATGGTGGTGATGGTGATGAAGGTGGTGGTGATGGTGGCGGTGGTGATGAAGGTGGTGGTGGTAGAGATTGTGGTGCCACCATCACCACCACCACCACTACCACCATCACCACCACCACCACCATCACTACCATCATCATCACCACCACTACCGTTGTTGTTTGGTTGTGATAATTTTCTATCTCATTATGTCATATTTATGTGCAACTAAGATACCAACTAGTTTTTGCAATGCGTCTGAGGCAGCCCTGTGCGTCTTACACGCACACATTGACACTGACATTCAAGTTCAGGAGCCTTACCACGATCTCTTAACGCGACTCACTTTAGGCCCTAAACTGAACTGTATCGCTATTTCATACCATGACATTGTATTTACGACTCAGTTCAGATGCAGTTCAGTAAGAGCGTCTCAACTATTTCATTCTCTCATTTCAAGTACTTTTCGTACCACGATGTGTCACTTGAGACGAAACTGAATCGCACGAGTGTCAAATTTTGCGACTCATAAAAAGTTCCTCATTGAATGTATTGTTCTGGATAGTTTTGTGTAGAATATTTATTAGTTCCTAGCTTTTGCCCGCGGCTTGTCTCGCAAAGGTCTGGAAACGTGTCTGTGTAATTTCCTACCGTTTTATTGTTTCTTAAAACCTATACTCATACCTTATTCCCATCAAAATGTTCTTAATTTTTCTCTCTTCGTCGTATTACCTAAATAAAACTTTGAATCGTCCTACTTTATTGACAATCGTAGTATCTAATGGCGACTCTAATTTATCGAGACTAATCTAGGTGAGTTGTGATCGCAAGATACCTAACACTTGTTCGTAATAGTTCGTCGTCGTACCTCATGGAAAGTTAAACAACTTATAACACGAGTTTTTTTATTTTTAAAGACGTTGAAATTTGCGTTGTTACTCAGGTCTTACTCAAAAAACAATACATTTCTCATACAAGCCTTGGCTTTCCGTTTAATCCTCTTAAGGGTAGGAATTCCGGATACCGTTTAAATCAGTATTCTCAGTTAATTACAATTCTATTACTAACTGAGACAATAATGCTCTAATGTACAGGATCTATCGTTTTTCATACAAAGTTTTACCATCTAATCGCCTTAAATTTAACTCTTTTAGAAGATTAATTTCCAAAAATAAATGCAGAGCAGAGTTCATACACGAAAATATTTCCTCACATATACTTTCACATTGATGGAGAATCTGTAAACAAAGTTCTAACTCAAAAATCTCTTACCTACTCAAAAATTACACGATTTCCATAAAAACTTTCAACCCCAATTGGACCACCTTAGGGGATGAATTTTCAAATATCCCTTCTTATTCCTTGCCTCCATTGTATACTTGGTCTATTATCCAAATTTGTAGTTCCTAGGTTCAGTACCTAGTTTTGGTTTTACGTTGATGAGTCAGTCAGTCAGTCACTCAGGACTTTACTGTTTATATGTATAGATTACATAATAAAAATATTACTGTGCTTTCACGGACTACGAATTTAAAAGTAAGGCCTGAATATTAACGTATTGACTTAGAGGTTGCTAAGTTGTAAAAACCCTTTCAAATAAAACAATGCAAAGATCGACACACAAACCATAAGGAAAAATTCGTCAGGTCTACCTGGAGCTAGGGTAGCAAAGTGTTTGACAGGTTTTCCAGAATAGAGAGTTAATTTCTTTTGAGTTATTATAATACGATCTCTTGGAAAATGCAACGGGGAAAAAAAAGATGCACAATGCGCATAGATAAGA
This sequence comes from Apotomis capreana, assembly GCA_947623375.1. Taxonomy (NCBI): domain Eukaryota; kingdom Metazoa; phylum Arthropoda; class Insecta; order Lepidoptera; family Tortricidae; genus Apotomis; species Apotomis capreana. The sequence goes on from OX392499.1 coordinate 6,023,879, forward strand.
GTGCATTACTGGTAATAAGTAGATAGCTAACTTCGTGTTTTTCGGTTCCAAATATGACTACTGCAATACTACGGTAAAGAGCTCGTAGCTTTGTATGGATTTCATAGTAAGATACGTTTTTTTTTCCGTAGCATTGCAGACTGTATTAACTAAATTAGCCGCTCGAGGGTGCTTTACATCATGCTTCTTTATTTGGTTACTATTTAAGTTCTTAAACCACAATATGATTTTTAATAGATTGAATTATAAAAACAAGTAAACTATTTTGTAAAACAAAGAACTGGAGTTACAAACATTTGCACTGAACCTAAAATAGGCAACTATAATTGAACATATCTTTAAGCAGTTGATAATTTATTTATTATTCAAAAAAGTTACACAGCATTACAGTAATAAAACCAATAAGGCACTGAACTACAAAAATACATATAAACAAGACTTAAAACTAGTTAATTTAGGCGACACAACCGCGTGGGTCCTTTGCGTCGTCTGATCAGGTGTATAATTCGGCAAATTACCGCGGAACTGCCGAAACACAACACCCTTCCGCCAGAAGTCTGCACTTGCGATGGTGTCCTGCAGCGGCCGCGGCACGCACACCACAAATGAGCTGAAGTACACGTAGTGCCGGGACTGCAGCTGGATAATATTGATATCATGGGGTCAAAAATATAAGCCCGATTTCAAAGGTCTCTATCTCGGCGGGAGACAGCTGGCGATAAAAACGGAGCTTTTAACATTGTCATTGACACACTTGATATTATATGGGTGATAAAATCACTTCACCGCATTTCCTGGTCACAATTTCTTTCCTCTGAACGAATACACTAAATCCGCGGAGGATTAAACTGAATTCAAAGACTGGCATACCACGTAAAATTCATTTGAAATTTAACAAATTTACATGTCAATGATTGACATGACATTATCACAGGCGGAAGGCGGCACACGTTCCGAGTCTTAATTACAATTCTTTTTGAAATACAGACATTTTAAACTTTATTTCATTCAATAAAGCATTTGGTATGGCAAATATTGTCATTAAATTAAAAAAAGAACATAAGTCCGCTATGAAATATATGTCTTTTCTTTTAAAAATTACCAATTAGTTTTAAACAAAGTGTGCTGCGATATTTATTTATAATATTTTAGTTACCGAACGGATAGAAGCCAGAAAGAGATAAACATATACGAAACTCACATAGCGGCATCCCTTTCGCGCCGTAGCGTCTCACTTGCGGACCAGAGACAAATATCGGTCTTTCATTCACTTTATGCGATCGAGAATCAGCGCTGCTATAGTAGTTTATGCAACTGATACATAATGAGAGGCATTAAAACACGAGTGTGGTTTTATGAAACGAGCGTCAGCGAGTTTCATAATAGGATCACACGAGTGTTTTAAGGCCTAATTATGTACAGTTGTATACACTACTTTATCTACACACATATCATAAGTACTCTAAGATGGGTTCAGAAGCCATAAGGAAATGACCGGCACCACTAGTGCTACCTGTAAAATATCTAAAAACGACATATACTAATGCAGTAAGAAATAAAGCTGAACAAATACATAAACAGATTATTTATTGTAATAGTTGTAATTTACATTTACATTGAAACAATATTTTCAACTAAAATGTGAATTAAGTACATTAAAACTTTTCTCAATTCTACTTTCGTAACAGCAAAGAACCAACAAACAAATGACAACAATAATGGCGGCAATTCGGACCTCCGTCAAGACGAATGTTTTTTTTTTCTAAATCATATACCTACAAACGAATGTATCCATATTCTCATGTCACTCGAGATCAAATGTCGTGCGGTTTTTATAAAAAAACATACTGAATTGACGTTTCGTATCGATAACAATATTAATATCTATGGATACTAGAATAGAGACCTACTTCAGTTTTGACCGCTGTTCCAAATCTAAACTCATAACCTTACAAAAATTGATAGCGTTATAACATTACAATACAAATTTTACCTACTGCCACAGATAAGAAAGTTCTCATAGTAAAATTGGTTGTAGTAATGCTGGTCATTTCCTACGGTTTCTGAACGCATTTTGGAGCACTAATGATATGTGCGTAGATAAAATTTGTTATGGTACCAAATTCAGCGATTCAATTTAGGTGCCTAAACTGAACTGCACTGCTTTTGGATAGTTTTTATAAAGATTGTGGTAAGGCTCCAGTTTTTAGTAGGCAGTATCCGCCCTGTGTAAAGCACTAATATACATGCCTTAAAGGACTTACCGGCTTCGTATCACTATCCTATAAATATAAATAAATAATAATAATAGTCCATACCCACTCACCTGGCAAGCCTTTCTTTTCCGGCGTCTGCAGTATTGTACTTATATTACTTTGCAGAGTGGGAGAATATAAAGGTTTAAATATTTATTGTAGTTTAATGAGGTGAAGTATCGAGTGGGAGTATATATAAAACTTGATTTATACTGTTGAAGTAGTTTAAATAAGGTGTCGAGTGGGAGTATATACATATAGAAGTTGTTTAAATATTGAAGTAGTTTAATGAATTTTTGAGCGGAGGAATATGAAGTTGATATTGTGGATCGATGGCGAGTCTAGTAGATAATTATAATGATGTATTTTTATGTGGTTTTATCGAATTTTAATGATGAGTATGTACTGAGATGAAAGTTGATGAATATTATAACAAAGTTTGGGTTAAAGTTTTTTAGGATTTGGATTTAAAATTATAATTGTTTAGAGAGAAGTTTAGGAATTAATTTTAATACCAATTTATTATAAGTCGTGTAGTATACAGTCTCAAAAGTTTGGTAATTAAGAATGAAGTTTTTGGGTATACAGGGTGTTTCGAAATTTTGTGGATATACAGGTTGATTGTAGAATAGTGAGTCGATTGAGGGGGTGTGTCATGTGAGACTGGCAATCGACTTTATGAAGTTTCTAGATTGGAATAACTTCAAATAAGTAACAGCAGCCTGTATTTTATGTTTTATTATGTTTACTCCGTTGACAGCTGCTGAACCGATAACATCGAAGTTGACATGTGTATTGTATTTTAGAAGTATAATATGTATGTGGGCAAAATCAGCTTGATGTTATTACGATAAATGATGATATTATGTTACATAACATTACGATAAATGATGATATTATGGCGATCTCATTCGGAGAAGTGCCAGTAGGTACTTCATATCTAAATAACAAATAAAGTGATATTTTAAAGTAAAAAAAAACAGAAGGTTATATTACGATAGCATTAATTATGACTAAAACTGAGATAAATACACAGCTATAGGTAACTAAGTGCCTGGTAACTAAATAATCGAATTTCAGCAACTTAATGGACTTACTCATCAAATCCTGAGAGAGTCGAAGCCATTAACTAATAACGCTGAAACGAGGTATATTCGAGAATGTTCGAGAAAATCCTCTCACTGTCCACGATTATCGAATATGTGCTCTAACAGCCGCGTATAAAACACACTGAGTACGTACTAACACTCCAAAGGGATTCACTGAAACCCCAAAAAGTTACATGTTTGGCTTAATCCAATTTCCACCCAATCTGTAGCTGAAATTCCTTTTAAATTGGTTCCGCGCCTTCGTGGATGTATTTTACCTATATTTCCTTGCCTTCACATTTTTACGTACGAACGAACGTTAAATGAAGTCACATAATTCATTTACGAGATACAAAAATATATTTAACGAGATAAAAAAGGTGTTCTGCATGTAAAACTTTGTAGCGTGGGACTTATACATGGTGTACGCAACTTCTTCGTAATCTCATTTTCTTTATCGGAATTGAGTAAAAAAATTCCTATCTTTGAATGTCCAGGACCTCAATTCTATGTATATCACTCTGATATCTCGGAGAGATTGCCAACCCGAGTGCGTTATGTTTGATCATTTATTTACGACGGCAAAGATATCAGGCGCCTTAAGGCGACGGGTAGTGCGAAACTAGCGCCACTTTCGACTTTTATCTTATACCTTCATAATCTGATATTTTTTTAGAAATAGCTGAAGTCTAGGAGCTAGCAAAACACCTTTAATATTTATTAAATCACTATATACAATTTTTTTAGCGTAGTTCACCCTACGAAACTTGTTCACGTCAAAAGCGGCCACAATAGTTTTGGGCAAATTTTTAGAGACAACTAAGGAACAAGAAATTGTGTATAATAATTTAATAAATACCATAGGTGTTTTTCCAGTTTCTCAAATATTGCAATTACTGGAAATTGATGTGGTTTAGAAGATATAATAAAAATTTGTGAGCGGCGCTAGTTTCGCATTACCCGTCGCCGTAAATTAACCGGGTGGTAACGTGAAATGTCACTTTACACAGCTTATAGCAAAAAACCGCGTTTTATTAACCAAAGTTTTCTGTGAACTGAAGGGTGTCGCCACAATCTTCACACACATAGCACTCGAACGTAGAGACACTGACAATTATATGAAATTTGAGCGTGACATTCGTAGTTCCTAATTACGCCGTTTCACAGATAATTTTGTCGGAGTATACCTGAGACATCGCTTATTTGGCGATATCTCAAAAATGCACTCGAATTAGCGCCCAAGGGTTAGGTCCAAAATTGTTTAAAATCCACCTCGCCGTTTTGGTAATGAGGCCGTAAAGACATTGCACCAAAGGTCACGTTGTACTTACAATTAATATAAAATACATTTGATATAACGTTTATATTCGGAAGATATCCCAACATTATTCCTACGAGTACCTACCTTCGCTCGTCGTTGTACCTAACGGTGACTCTATGAGAATTTTTCATTATGTGTGCGCTATTACCGAATTGAAACGTTATATCAAACGTCTTTGATATTAATGTAAAAGACATTTAATATATTGACCAATACACATACAATTTTTATTTAACCATGAAAAATTAGACATTAGGACATTACATGTTTCATATATTTATAAAAGTAACAGCGCCCTCTCGCTTGCTCGTTCACTGCTGTAAAGTGGTGCAGTAAGAGGTGGATATTAATGTATACACATGTGAGGTCGCTTAGGTGTAAAAACCTTTCAAATAAACAACGCAAAGATCGACACACAAAGCATAAGGAAAAATTCGTCAGGTTACTTGGAGTCAGGGTAGCGAAGTTGTTAACGCGCTGGACCGGTAATCCAGAGTTACCGGGTTCGATTCCCGGTCTCTTCCACCAAGTAACTCCTTTTTCAGTTTTTCTTTAAGCTTTGATCTTTGTATCAATGCTTTAAATACTGACCAATAATTTAACATAGTATGTTGTTATAGCGACCGTTACGCACCCGTATTAATATCAGGGATCATAAAATGCGAGCACAAACCAGTGACAACCCTAGCACTGCAATGAATTTTGCTCGCATTTTACGAACCCTGCCATAATACATCCAGGGGACATGGACGATTAACTTCGTTAATGTCCAAATATGAAACTAAAAGTGAGCCTTCCAACTTAACATGATTTATTCGATTTAAGCGGAGCGGGCCGCGGATCAAAGACTGAGGCAGCGAGCACCCTCTCGCCCTAAATGTTACGCAGGTCGACCTGTACCTATATTATTAATGGTGAATAATAGCCTTTCTGATCTTTTACCTAAAACATCCGTACTTTTAAAAAGTAACAGATTTTCGAATGACCCTTTCACTTCACGCATATATTACAATTTTAATCAAAAATAAACTTTAGTATATCAAATTATAGTTTCCAAGAACTAGCATTACCAAAAAAATACTCAAATCACGATAGTCACTAAGACTCCATCAGAAGGTCAGGCCTAATGATAATTCGACTAACTAGTAACTCTTTCAAGCAAAAAATATCGGTCTAACCGTCTTTAGGTGATCGGGGAAGAGTAGATAGGATTAGTGACCTTGAAATATTTGTTCCCTAGTGTAATGCTAAATTATCTTTCAAGAATATGCTGCGCAAGCATTATTTCCAATGTATAACTCCAAAACATCATACAGTGTATTTACTATATCTAATATGTATAGGTAATATTGTCAACATCCAATTTACTGATATTTATCTTGTTTTTTTTTTATTATTGCTTTTTAGTGATTCTTGACCTACTGCTAGTTTCTGTTTGGCACTATGGTTGACTGTAGAAAATGCATTATGGCATTAAGTTACCATTATTGCTATTATCTATTGTGCAATTAAATTGGAATAAATAAATATATATATCCTCTCCAATTTTTCACCTAAAAAAATCGTACGTTTTACAGAACTAACAGAATTTCAACTCGACCGTTTGTTTTATGAAATCGCAGCATATTTCTATTGCTCATAAACGTCGCAGCCAATTTTAAATCCTACCATCAGTCTCTGAAACGAAATCGTCCAAAAACGCAAGCTGAATTATTTCGGTTCGTGTGCAATTCAGGTCGAACAATCAATAAAGCAGCCATAACCTTTATTCGCGTAAGGAAAATATTACAAACGTTAGATTTCCATTCGACACACGCATCTCAGAACGTGCCCCGTGTGCCGATACTTGAAACAATGCCAACTTTGACGCGGAACACAAATCAAACTGTGCGGACCGGCTAACAGCTGTGGGCCAACTCTAGTCCTGATATCGAAGATATCTTTTTTTTATAACGGCACAAAAAAGGGGAGCCCAAGTCGCAATGGCAACTGACAAGAAACCAACAGTGCCAATGGCAGTCGACACTGTCATACCCGCCCGAGAGATGCTTCTTCACGCTTCTTTTGAATTAAGGGTCCCAATTTATGAGGAAACACATGAGCCGGCAAAGAGTTTCATATTTTAATGGTTCGGCAGATGAAGGATATCTTTTCGATATCCCATGGAAAAATCCAGTCTTTACTAACACACGTAGATATTTTATATAGTTATTCGATGGAAAGGGTACTCCATCGAATTGAATAATGGATTATTGATTGACACATGCCCGATGTACTTTGACTCGGATAACCAAACGAGTTCTAACTTTTCTTTTCCTTTGCGAGTTTCAATGTAATTAATTATATCATGAATATCATGTTAAAGGGTCCCAACAATGAAGCAATGAATTGTTAACACAACACTTTATTCAGTAGTCACACTGTATATACTTGCAAAGGTTTGAGAGGTTGTTGAGTAGGTAACATATACAAAATTCATTTGAGCTTATAAGTGTTCAGGAAAAATCTTAATAACGAAATAGTTTGCGTTGGGGATTATCCCAGAAACAGTACTCCTAGCGCCTATCTATTGGCGAGTTGTGAAAAACTTTATGTTAATAAAAACCCCATTTCTACTATAAAAATAAATGAAATAAATAAATAAATATTAAGGGACAATCTTACACTCAAGTCGACCTAGTCCCAAACTTAAGCAAAGCTTGTACTATGGATACTAGTCGACGATATATTATATTATATAGATAACATCCATGACCCAGGAACAAATATTCGAGTCCATCACACAAATATCTGCCCTGGCCGGGATTCGAACCCAGGACCGCCGGCTCAGTAGGCAGCTGTACTACAAACTGAGCCAACCGCGTCGTCAACAATGAATAAGTATAGTTTATAAGATGGATTTAAGGTTGCCCAAAGTAACTCGCTGGCTCGATATCCATGTGATCAGCTCGTGAACCTAAATTATATTTGTCCGGAAATACGGACGGCGGGGATTCCATTAGCGGTTCGCATTGGGGAGATGAAGCTTCGGAATGAATGCTATATCCGCCGTCTATTGGATTGTCCTTTCTAATATACAGGGTGTTTTGGTGGCTTGGTGCAAAGGTTTAAGGAGGTGATAGACGAGTTAGTTATTTTTAAACATTTCTAGCCATATAATGTGTCGTAGACGAAAGTAGATAAGTATTTTTTTTAAATTGAAATTTTAAGAAGTTTAGAAAAATACCCAGAATTTGGTAGATAAGAGTTAATAGTGCCCAAATACGCGTTTGTAAACATTATCTTTTGTTTCTGATAGTTTAATGTAGTTCGGACCAAATAAAGCTACTTTTAAGTGTATTTATGGCCTCTAAAACCAAATGGAGGCATACAAAACTTTAAAAAAAATCGTAGGTGACACAAACAAATTTTTTATGTGCCATAAAAAAAGAAAATCTTTGAATTGTTCAAACCATTTTATAAACATGCCTATTTATTGTTCTTTCTTTAGAGGTATCAGTCATTCACATCGCTTGCCAAATCTCTGAGTTAAAGGCTAAATACCAAAGTTAGGGAGCACTTTTAATGAACTTTAATTTTAAAACTAGTAACAAAATCAAAGCAAAAACTTAAATCACATGTTTATTTTTATAAATAATGACACAAAGGTAGATCACATTCAATTTTTCTTTCTTAATTTACCTTTGTGTCATTATTTATAAAAATAAAAATGTGGTATTACCACATAAAAAAAAATATGAATCGATAAAAAGATTCTATACAAATATTTAAATCACATGTTCAAAATGTAAACCACGATTTCTTATAGGTACAGGAACGGGCCCTTTCCGCACTTCTGTGGTAGATATTTTTAGTTGCATCTCCTCCCACATGATAACAAAAGCTTCGCGAATCCTTGTAAATAATTAACTCCAACTATCACAATACTAATAATAATCCAACTTCACCAATTATTCTTACTGTAAGCAAGTTGACGAATCCCCGCTTCGCGGGGCTTCTATTTCCTTTCTGAGGGACGCAAAGTACTCAATAAACCTACCCAGGTTAAACTAGAGAATGTTAAACGTTTCTTTTGTATGCGGAGAGCGTCGCCTGCCGAGCCCCCGAGTCAGTTAATGATTATCCTATAACCCTCTTTAGATGCTATGCAACCAATATTATTAAGATCCGTCTAACAATTTCAGCGTGTTGAGCAGACAACGATTTTTTTACCAATAGACAGCATTGTAATGCGCCGCGCGCTCTTACAAATCCAGCATCGCGCTGTTAAGATGTTTCCTGAAATAATTACCCTTCTTTACTAATTATAAAAAACGGTATAAACTCACGTAAAAATTGTCAGGACAATCCCAGTCAGTTCCATACAATTTTTACGTGAGTTTATACCGTTTTTTAGGGTTCCGTACCCAAAGGGTAAAAACGGGACCCTATTACTGAGACTTCGCCGTCCGTCCGTCTGTCCGTCCGTCCGTCCGTCCGTCCGTCCGTCTGTCACCAGGCTGTATCTCAACAACGGTGATAGCTAGACAGTTGAAAGTTTCACAGATGATGTATTTCTATTGCCGCTATAACAACAAATACTAAAAATAAAATAAAATAAATATTTAAGGGGGGCTCCCATACAACAAACTTGTTATTATAGATTATATATATGTATAGGTACGGAACCCTTCATGCGCGAGTCGGGCTCGCACTTGCCCAATTTTTAATAATTAGTAAAGATGTCTCACGATAGTTTTAATAACATAATTAGCCTTCTTCATAGAAAACTGATTTATGTTACAATTTTCGAATTTTACAACAGTATAGACATGGAAAGAGAGTTAGGTATCAACGTAATATAACAGGTGTACTGCCTTTTCGCCGAATTATGTTTCGTCAAATAATTGGTAAAATAATTGTTTGGTAAATAATTGTGTAGGAAATGATTTGCTAAGGCAAATAACATATCGTCAAATTTTATGTGGTAAATAATTGTGTAGCAAATAATAAATAATAAATATTAAGGGACAATCAAATGATTTGCTTAGTCAAATAACGATTCATCAAAAGCCATTTGGGCAAATTACCTACAACCATTGTGCATTGCTTACAGTATGATGATAGTGCAAAATAAAACACAAATACATATAAACCGAAAAAAATATTTTTTAATCAAAATCAATTTGTTGTACTTAATTGTGATACGTATGTATGTGAGCAGATCCGACTCGGCCGGGTTAGGTTTGGTTAGTTTTTTTTTTATATCCCTAAAAAACGCTCCTTTTGTTGTGCTTGTGATACGTATGTATGTGAGCAGATCCGACTCGGCCGGGTTAGGTTAGGTTAGTTTTTTTTTATATCCCTAAAAAACGCTCCTTTTGTTGTACTTGTGATACGTATGTATGTGAACTGTAGGAATTCTAGCCGTCGGGATTACAGTCTTCGGGACGAAACTGCTCCCAGAGATAGGTAGGTTAGGGTTATTTATTTTTATGCACACACGCACATTAACTATCAGCGATGATAACTCAAGAATGAAATGCTATTTTGAGCCACAAAGTATGTAAACAAAAGTACCCTCTAAATTTAGGTGCATGGTGCATCACCCTACCCGCTTAATGCAATAAAATTATACTGCGATTTGCATAATGCCATTCAATATGTTGCTAAATCAAGGTATGCCAATCAATACATTTGACGAAAACATAATTGACATCTTATAAAAATCCCAGATAATAATTGGTCTAACAATAGTTTATCAAATCATTAATTGGGAAAAGATATCAGTGCGAAACGTTGAGTTGGGAAATGAAAATTTGACCAAATAAAAATATGGGATACGTAGTTCGGCGAGTTAAGAATTTGCTAAATAATTTTCGGCGAAACATTAGTAAACCAATATAACAACCTGCTGACATCTCTCGCAAGATGTGACGACACACTTGTAAGAAAATAATGTAAGTAAATCTATTTTCTCATTTATCTAATACTTACTAAGAACCTTAGTAATTATTGTAACCTGTACATTTAACAGAAATAAACATTTTCATTTTTATCTAGACTCTGACATACAAAAGTGCCCTTGTGGCCTACTTAGAAAATAAAGTTCATTATTTTAATCATCCATTCATTAATTATTTCATTTGTTTCTATATTTCATTATTTCATTGTTTCATTATTATTTTATTATTTCTTTGGTTTACTGTTTGATTATATCATTATTTCATTATTATCTATGGTGTGACAAGTCCAAAGATCACACAGCCTCACTGAACGCAAGTCACAATAAAGCAAGGATTGAACTAAAGTGTGTTAAATTAAACTTTATCGTCCTGCGTCGTGTAGCTTCCAGCATCGTAATTTCCAGGGCATATACCTTTGTAATATACGTACCTATTTATTATAAAGCTAAATTCTCTGGTAATAATATAGCATGCTAACAAAGCTTAACCTCGCGGCTTTGTTGTCAAGTCACGGAAATGACAATGGGTTATCGCGCAGCGTATATGTACGTCACGTGTATGTACGTCACGTATATGCACGCCACTTGTATCGGCGCCGTTTTACGTACACTATAGTATATCGTATGAGATATCGGAATTTAGTAGTGTGACTAAACTTATCTGTGTAACGGCGAAATTAGGAACTACGAATGTCATGATGAAATTTCATACGCTTGTCAGTGCTCTGAGTGTGAAGATTGTGGCGACACCCTTCACGGCTTATGATGGTTGCGCTTAAAAAAAAAAAAAAAAGCATTTTATTTCTTGCAAGAACAAAAAAAAAATTCCACATGTTGGTTAGTATTAATTTATAATTAAACTGTTAGTTAACTAAGCTATATTTTAAACTAGGAGTTAATCTGCAAGAACCCCTGTACGGGTTCCGTTTATCACGTGATAAATAAGTGATAAAGCATCTGTCACTCATTTCTCGCATTTTGTCAATACGTGAATGCTTTGTCACTTAATTATCGTGTGATAAACGCAACCATCATAGGCCCGCAGTTCGCAGAAGCAGAACTATAGCGTATAAACTGGGTAGGTACTAATTCGAGTGTACTTTGAGATATCGCCAAATAAGCTATATTTCAGATATAGCCTAGGTATAACACCTTTAACTGTCATTTGAATGCCATGTTTGCGATTGGAGCTGCATACAGTTAATTTCATCTTACTAACTGGTCAAGTAACGTTTGGGCCTGATATCTATCGGCCCATCCACGACATTAGGTGATCAGCGGCAGCGGAAGTGGTGAGCGGAAAAACCAAAATCATACCAATGTATGAAGCATGCCACGAACCGCCGCGCTCGGCTGCTTAGCTCTTAATCACAGAATAAGACATCATAGACATCTTGTATTGATCTTCGGAAAAACCATCTGAGAGCTGTATTTTATTAATCAAAATGCTACTTAGTCATGGGTCCGACGACGCGCCTGATTAAAACATGTGTGCTGCTACTACTGGCTACAAAATGCGCGCCGATATTACCCATACAAAATCGAAAAAACAAAAGACGTTCATTCAATGACTTACTATTTAGGTATCTATCGCCCGATAATTTCCATTTACGCAAGGAACTCGTTTTTCAAAGCCTTTTCGGAATGTAGAATTGTAGAAAACGTCCGAAACAGTTTTCGTTAAGTAGACTTTGTGCAATGCTACGCATAATACATAACATTATTGTCTACGGCGTAGCACGAAAGAAGTCCGTAGCGAGTTAGCGGGAGCAAGTATCGGATTTGCTACGAAACTTTTCCGTCTTGTACCAGTCGCAGCAAAGTATCGTTTTGCTCATTAAAGTGACACTACTGTAAAATGGGGTTACTTGAAAATGCAGGGACTACTTTGGAAAAGTGTTTTTACTATCTGTGGCAATGCAATACGTACCTTCTACAATGACCTAACCTTTTACTTCATTTGCTCAGTCGCACTATGAATATTTGCGTTTTTATAACCATTTTAAATCTATCAAAGTAGCCCCAAATTTTCCTAAAGTAACCCCGTTTTACGTTATATAAGTTTAAAGGACGACACACTTTCATAAGAAAGTATTGCATTGCCAATATAGAGGGTGAGCATTCCAAATGAGAAACAAGAGGCCTTTCAGGTGCCAACACACCACTGCTTGGAAAACGTGTCGTCTTTAATGCAAGCTCTCCACACCGCTGCTAAGAATACGCTGGCGCAAGTCAGATGTATCAAAGAGACATGACGCAAATGTCACGCGTCAATTGTTTTTCATACATTTTATTACGTGTAAAGGTCTTCGCACATTATAACAACTCAACAGCGACTCGATTCTATGCCAAATATTGAAATTTAAGCAAAAATTTACGACGCGTCGTCCACTCGTCGTCCACTACCAATATATTTTTTGATATTAATCCTAGTAAATATGACATAGGGCTTAAATTTCAATATTTGGCATCGAATCGAGTCGCCGTTAAGTTGTTATAATGTGCGAAGACCTTAAAGAGCTTGTGATAAAAAACGATAGGGATACGACGCACCGTCACCGTTTTTTGAGCGGTGGTGTGGTTGCACGTTGCACCCTTAATTAGGGAAAGTACCCCAAAAATTGTCATGTGTTTTTTTATTCATACAATTAAGATAATATCACTGCTCATTTTTTTTTCATACAAATCGATGTTTCGTTTTCGTCTGTTTCAACCTCCAAGACTTAACCAATCGTAAAGATTTTTTTGGCAACTGCACTGCATGGTAAAGAAAATTTCTGTGTCGGAAATCGAAAATTTCGCTCCAAACAGACGCCAAGTACACAAATTATATAATAATAAACGCAAAAATCTAAACGGTCCAAAACAGAAACTGTCCTTCTCATTCTCCAATATTTCTTTGCAATTGGTTAAGCTTGGAGAGGGAACCAGTCGAGAACGAAAACGTATGAATAAAAAAAGTTCAATATTTTATGAAAAATAAAAAACAAAATATACGGGCTAACATATCTTACCGTGACTTCACTTGTCGCGCGAGTGAGCATCCTCTGTCTTGCTCTGTCCCTGACTCGCACGGTATGGAAAGGAAAGTGACAAGTAGCGCGACAAAGAGTCGCGTCTCACATTTATGCTGTGCTGCAGTGATATTTCCTCTTATATTATTTTATACAGGGTGGAACATTTCTAAAGACTGGGCTGTCATCTGAGGGATCTACGATCAACCTATTATAATTGTAAAGCTGGATTTAAAAGTAAAAAAAGTCATCAAAATAAAATATTTTAATATCAGTGACAACCCTGCTAATTCAAAGGTTTTATTTACATTCTAAATGACACCTGTCTTTAACTAAAGCGATGTTCAAAAGATGCTAGGGTTGATATGTGCTGATTTTTACACTAATGTTTAACAAACTGTATCTCAAAAACGGATAGAAATATGTACATAGTTAAAAAAATCAAGTACTCAGTCTGAACAATTCTCTGTTTGCTTAAAAGTCCCTCGATCTGTTCCTCCCTGTATAATTCATTATCAGTCTACGCGTCCTATTCTACTGAATATGTGAAGTCAGTTACGTCATTCAATTAGTCAAGTAAATTAATACATTTATTATTTTATCTTGTAGGCATAAGTACTTATACAGACATAAATATATTAAGTACTTATATCTAACAATAAATTTTCCTATTGTTACAGGTACGAACTAGCATGAAACCAGACATTTGACATAAAAACAGAACCGTGTCGTAATATCCGTATATGACCAGTTCCTCCGCGCATTGGTGTGTGCCTCTAGTGTAAGTTTCCGACACAACAAAACGTTTCGTTCGCGTTTGCGTTTCTTTAGATATCATTGTCATAATCGCGTTCTGATGTTTATAGGGTTCTGTACTTGCGTACCTGAATGGAAATAACGGAACACCTTATAGGATCAATTTGTTGTCCGACTGTCTGTATCTGACTGTCTTTCTATCTATCCGTAAATTTATCAGTACAAGGGAATCAAAGCTTAGTATATTATATAGGATACTTTCCGTCGGACGCTCTAGTAATAGTTCGTTTTCTATTGGGAAACAGTATGACATTTTGGAGTACAGCAATACGTACAACGGGGCCATACGTACCAGGTGTAAACTTAACTTAACCGGGTCCTACCAGTTAAGATGGTTATAGAAAGGTTAAAATTTGTAGGGAACGCTCGATGCCGAGTTCGACTCGCACTTGACTGGTTTGTTTTGTTAGTAATACTTATTTTACTTTACTATTCGGGTCTTTTTGCCGTTCCCTGCGCTGCGCTGACGAACGTTGCAGTACTTTCAATATTTTATTTTTCATTGAAAATAGACAAATTTATATTTATTGTTCATGTTATTACAATTTTTATTAAATTGGCTTTTGGATAGTATTTTTTATATACCAAGTTTAATACAAAAAATATGAAAATATAAGGGTTTGTTTACATTTTGTTAGTACTGAAAGTTTATTATTTTAAGGATTGCGTCATGTTCATATTCTACGGGACCCTAAAAAACTGGCACAGGTAATGAATTGGGCATCATCTAATTACCGGATAACGCCACCAAACTTGACTTAAAGGTCCAAACTAATCCGCCAGATTTTTAGGGTTCCGTAGCCAAATGGCAAAAAACGGAACCCTTATAGATTCGTCATGTCTGTATGTCCGTCCGTATGTCCGTCCGTATGTCACAGCCATTTTTTTCCGAAACTATAAGAGCTATACTGTTGAAACTTGGTAGATAGATGTATTCTGTGAACCGCATTAAGATTTTGATGCAAAAATAAAAAAAATAATAATAAATATTGGGGGCTCCCCATACTTAGAACTGAAACTCAAATTTTTTTTTTCATCAAACACATATCTATGGAGAGGTCTTCAAAAATGATATCGAGGTTTCTAAACTATTTTTTTTCTTGTTTGCGTGACAGACGCTTCCAAAGTGGAAAAAAGTTGGTCCCCCCCCTCTAACTTCTAAAATAAGAAAATGAAAAATCTAAAAAAAACATATGATGTACATTACTATAAAAACTACCAACGAAAATTGTTTTGAACGAGATCTAGTAAGTAGTTCTTTTTTAATACCTATTAATACCTAACTTTGCACCTAATTTATATGGGGTGCTATACATACCAGGTGCAAACTTAACTTAACCACTTAGGGATGGAAAGTGTTTGTACGGAACCCTCGGTGCGCGAGTCCGACTCGCACTTGGCCGGTTTTTTTTTCTGAACGACGGGAGCACTGTATTTTGAACCCCCCCTCCCCCTTCTGACGCGGTGTTCAGTCTGGCTACCGGGTATTTTGGGCTCAGGTAGACGTGTATAATAACCGTGCCAAATGGCATTGCTGTACTCAAAATTGTATACCTCTCCATACAAGCATTCCCAATAGAAAACGGACTATAAATGAATTAGTAGTTGTGTATGTATGTGTCTGTGTTTAATATGACGACCCGTAAAACTATTTTTAACCAACTTACAAAACAGAAGGAGGTTCTATGATTTTTTTTTTTCGTAATTCCAAAGACAATTTTTGGGGTACTTTCCCTAATTAAGGGTGCAACGTGCAACCACACCACCGCTCAAAAAACGGTGACGGTGCGTCGTATCCCTATCGTTTTTTATCACAAGCTCTTTAAGGTCTTCGCACATTATAACAACTCAACAGCGACTCGATTCTATGCCAAATATTGAAATTTAAGCAAAAATTTACGACGCGTCGTCCACTCGTCGTCCACTACCAATATATTTTTTGATATTAATCCTAGTAAATATGACATAGGGCTTAAATTTCAATATTTGGCATCGAATCGAGTCGCCGTTAAGTTGTTATAATGTGCGAAGACCTTAAAGAGCTTGTGATAAAAAACGATAGGGATACGACGCACCGTCACCGTTTTTTGAGCGGTGGTGTGGTTGCACGTTGCACCCTTAATTAGGGAAAGTACCCCAAAAATTGTCTTTGGAATTACGAAAAAAAAAAATCATAGAACCTCCTTCTGTTTTGTAAGTTGGTTAAAAATAGTTTTACGGGTCGTCATATTAAACACAGACACATACATACACAACTACTAATTCATTTATAGTCCGTTTTCTATTGGGAATGCTTGTATGGAGAGGTATACAATTTTGAGTACAGCAATGCCATTTGGCACGGTTATTATACACGTCTACCTGAGCCCAAAATACCCGGTAGCCAGACTGAACACCGCGTCAGAAGGGGGAGGGGGGGTTCAAAATACAGTGCTCCCGTCGTTCAGAAAAAAAAACCGGCCAAGTGCGAGTCGGACTCGCGCACCGAGGGTTCCGTACAAACACTTTCCATCCCTAAGTGGTTAAGTTAAGTTTGCACCTGGTATGTATAGCACCCCATATAAATTAGGTGCAAAGTTAGGTATTAATAGGTATTAAAAAAGAACTACTTACTAGATCTCGTTCAAAACAATTTTCGTTGGTAGTTTTTATAGTAATGTACATCATATGTTTTTTTTAGATTTTTCATTTTCTTATTTTAGAAGTTAGAGGGGGGGGACCAACTTTTTTCCACTTTGGAAGCGTCTGTCACGCAAACAAGAAAAAAAATAGTTTAGAAACCTCGATATCATTTTTGAAGACCTCTCCATAGATATGTGTTTGATGAAAAAAAAAATTTGAGTTTCAGTTCTAAGTATGGGGAGCCTCCAATATTTATTATTATTTTTTTTATTTTTGCATCAAAATCTTAATGCGGTTCACAGAATACATCTATCTACCAAGTTTCAACAGTATAGCTCTTATAGTTTCGGAAAAAAATGGCTGTGACATACGGACGGACATACGGACGGACATACAGACATGACGAATCTATAAGGGTTCCGTTTTTTGCCATTTGGCTACGGAACCCTAAAAATCTGGCGGATTAGTTTGGACCTTTAAGTCAAGTTTGGTGGCGTTATCCGGTAATTAGATGATGCCCAATTCATTACCTGTGCCAGTTTTTTAGGGTCCCGTAGAATATGAACATGACGCAATCCTTAAAATAATAAACTTTCAGTACTAACAAAATGTAAACAAACCCTTATATTTTCATATTTTTTGTATTAAACTTGGTATATAAAAAATACTATCCAAAAGCCAATTTAATAAAAATTGTAATAACATGAACAATAAATATAAATTTGTCTATTTTCAATGAAAAATAAAATATTGAAAGTACTGCAACGTTCGTCAGCGCAGCGCAGGGAACGGCAAAAAGACCCGAATAGTAAAGTAAAATAAGTATTACTAACAAAACAAACCAGTCAAGTGCGAGTCGAACTCGGCATCGAGCGTTCCCTACAAATTTTAACCTTTCTATAACCATCTTAACTGGTAGGACCCGGTTAAGTTAAGTTTACACCTGGTACGTATGGCCCCGTTGTACGTATTGCTGTACTCCAAAATGTCATACTGTTTCCCAATAGAAAACGAACTATTACTAGAGCGTCCGACGGAAAGTATCCTATATAATATACTAAGCTTTGATTCCCTTGTACTGATAAATTTACGGATAGATAGAAAGACAGTCAGATACAGACAGTCGGACAACAAATTGATCCTATAAGGTGTTCCGTTATTTCCATTCAGGTACGCAAGTACAGAACCCTATAAACATCAGAACGCGATTATGACAATGATATCTAAAGAAACGCAAACGCGAACGAAACGTTTTGTTGTGTCGGAAACTTACACTAGAGGCACACACCAATGCGCGGAGGAACTGGTCATATACGGATATTACGACACGGTTCTGTTTTTATGTCAAATGTCTGGTTTCATGCTAGTTCGTACCTGTAACAATAGGAAAATTTATTGTTAGATATAAGTACTTAATATATTTATGTCTGTATAAGTACTTATGCCTACAAGATAAAATAATAAATGTATTAATTTACTTGACTAATTGAATGACGTAACTGACTTCACATATTCAGTAGAATAGGACGCGTAGACTGATAATGAATTATACAGGGAGGAACAGATCGAGGGACTTTTAAGCAAACAGAGAATTGTTCAGACTGAGTACTTGATTTTTTTAACTATGTACATATTTCTATCCGTTTTTGAGATACAGTTTGTTAAACATTAGTGTAAAAATCAGCACATATCAACCCTAGCATCTTTTGAACATCGCTTTAGTTAAAGACAGGTGTCATTTAGAATGTAAATAAAACCTTTGAATTAGCAGGGTTGTCACTGATATTAAAATATTTTATTTTGATGACTTTTTTTACTTTTAAATCCAGCTTTACAATTATAATAGGTTGATCGTAGATCCCTCAGATGACAGCCCAGTCTTTAGAAATGTTCCACCCTGTATAAAATAATATAAGAGGAAATATCACTGCAGCACAGCATAAATGTGAGACGCGACTCTTTGTCGCGCTACTTGTCACTTTCCTTTCCATACCGTGCGAGTCAGGGACAGAGCAAGACAGAGGATGCTCACTCGCGCGACAAGTGAAGTCACGGTAAGATATGTTAGCCCGTATATTTTGTTTTTTATTTTTCATAAAATATTGAACTTTTTTTATTCATACGTTTTCGTTCTCGACTGGTTCCCTCTCCAAGCTTAACCAATTGCAAAGAAATATTGGAGAATGAGAAGGACAGTTTCTGTTTTGGACCGTTTAGATTTTTGCGTTTATTATTATATAATTTGTGTACTTGGCGTCTGTTTGGAGCGAAATTTTCGATTTCCGACACAGAAATTTTCTTTACCATGCAGTGCAGTTGCCAAAAAAATCTTTACGATTGGTTAAGTCTTGGAGGTTGAAACAGACGAAAACGAAACATCGATTTGTATGAAAAAAAAATGAGCAGTGATATTATCTTAATTGTATGAATAAAAAAAGTTCAATATTTTATGAAAAATATAAAAAAAGTGCTTTGAAATATGTGATCATGATGGAGTGAACTAACGCGAGACTGAGCTTGTATAGCTGCCATCTCCAAATTCGCCTAACACGGACAAAGACTTAAAAAAACCCGAACATTTGGCATAAATCGCTTTTTTCCCCGGTCCCGAATGTAATATTATTAAAAAAAAACAATAGCTTTACGCTGTTAACGTGTTACGCTGAATCAAGCTAGTGCCTTGATTGCGCTTTTTATTATTTATACGGTTTTTACCTGCTTTGCACACTATAATGCCGGTAAATAATTAATTCAGTATTTCTTTACATAAAAAAGTTATGGGCACTTTTTATGCGAGGATGGCAGCCCTACTTGTATTTGTATTCATTATATTACGACTATTACGAGTTCTGTTAGTTTATGTTTAAAGCGGATAAATGTGGGCACTGGTATACCTATATGTGGGCACTGGTATATTTGTGGGTATTCCGTGCAACCAACTTCTAAGCAAGTTGCCTAGAACTGCTGCAAACTATTTGCTTCATTGAAGTTTGATTGCAAATAGC
Source organism: Apotomis capreana (assembly GCA_947623375.1). Lineage (NCBI taxonomy): Eukaryota > Metazoa > Arthropoda > Insecta > Lepidoptera > Tortricidae > Apotomis > Apotomis capreana. The sequence goes on from OX392499.1 coordinate 6,043,944, forward strand.
AACAATTATATTATGCATTGCTTCGACTGAATAATATAATTTACTTACTCATAGATGTAATACGATTTACATATTGTATCGTATTTATTAATGGACTAATGTTTTTATAACTAAAACTAAATAGGCCGATTAAATATCTTACTATAACCGATAAAATTGGTTGTAAGGTACCTTTTGTTACCTTTTGAAAGATTTAAATTATCGAAACTGGTTGCCAAAGGTCAAGGCACATATTTTCTGATTAACGCAGAAAATATAAATAACAAAACCCACAACCTCCCAACAAAACGATCTACTTATTCCCGCAGTAAACACTAGTAGGCTTGTGTTATGGACACTAGACGACGATATACATACTAGTATACAGAGAAAACTTCCATAACCCAGGAATAAAAGTGTTCATCACGTAAATATTTTCCCTTGCCCGGGATTCAAACGCAGGACCGTCCGCGACTGAGTAGTTGCGCTACCATTGTTTTCCCACGTCGTAGAATTCAAATTACGCTCATCATCATCAGGAGAGCCGATCAGTTGCGACTGGTCTGAGACTCGTGGTAGTTTTCTATGTAAAATATTATATTTTCATCCAGGAAATAAAAGAATTACGTTTGAAAACTTTTAAAATAAAACTAAAAGCATGGCTTGTGGAAAAGACTTTTTACCCCGTAGCTGAATATTTTACCTCCTTTTGATAGGCCTTGATTGTTAGTTACTAAGTTTTAAAATTTTGCTGATGCTGGTGAAATATGTATTGTGCTATAATATTGTCTGACCAACTTATGTATCATATTTCAAGCAAAATAAAGACATTTGTAGTTGAAACAAAAAATGTATTTTCTGATTTGCACCTGACCTATCCACATTATTTTTAATCAAATAAGCCTGTAAAATATATATTCCTAACAACCTTTACCACAAAAGGCTCCTAACTCACGTCTAAAAATCCTAATACACATTCTAAGAAATTACATTTTCACTTTTAACACAAGTTTAACAACACTAATAACGTATCTTTCGTACCTACGTGGCCACAAGTCACTTAACGTAATACACCCTAAGTACGTTGTTACCGCGTACCACTTTAGAAAACCACACGGTGTATATTTTAACTACATAGTAACAAGGTTCAAAAATGCTCGTATCCGTTTTTGTATCCGTGGTTATTCCAGGACCGTGTTGATAAAGCATTTGTGATCCTTACTGTATTGTGACAAGGATCATATGGCGTGTTTTAGATGCATTTTTGTGGTTGTACTTTGTGACACGTTTTCGCTGAAAGCACGTGTACGTACGCTTTATTAAAAGCAGTGACACAATAGTTGCGTGTTTTTGGTGCGGATGGGTATCGAAATATATGTAAAAAAGAAAGAGGTTAATTCACGTTCCACCGTACAACCCTGTCGCAATAATAATTGACCCGAGTGATATAGGTCACGATATCGCTGGCCCAACAATACAAGTTTCTGTTACATTTTAAAAATAGTTAATATTAGACTACATTATCATTATGACAATGTTCAAATTTTAACTCGTCAAAAGTGAAACATAGAACCATGTAGTGATATTGCGACAGAGTTCTATGATTGATAGCATGCAAATCAAGCTTACATTTGTTTGAATAGAACTTATGACAGGACAAGGTGTTATTACTTATTAGGTACCTACAGACCCCTTCGTTAATCTTATGGTTATGGGTAAGCAACATCGTCCGTGGAGGCTAAATAACCCTATTTTTACTTACTCGTAGCAAAAATACAGACGGAGATGCCATGACATGACATGAGCGAGAGATCCGAGCGCGGCGGCCATACGAGTGAGCGAGACACACGTACCGCGCACCGCTGCCGCTGTCGCGCAAAGTCTTGACCTCTCCGAAAGTATTTTTGACCATCTTTGCACATGCAGCACCTCTAGCATAACTGTGATAAGTAACTCTTTCTCGCACGATATATTTACCTGTCTCTTTCTGTGCAGTACTGTGAGAGAGTGACAGGTGACGCTAAGTCGAGCGACAAGAGTCGCGAAGCATAGTTGTGCTAGACGGGCAGCTTGTGAACCGAGTAAAGCTTAGGGTATTAATACTTTTTAGCTTCCTTTTTAGGGTTCCGTACCCAAAGGGTAAAAACGGGACCCTATTACCTGAGACTTCGTTGTCCGTCCGTCCGTCCTTCCGCCCGTCTGTCACCAGGCTGTATCTCAAGAACGGTGATAGCTAGACGGTTGAAATTTTCACAGATGATGTATTTCTATTGCCGCTATAACAACAAATACTAAAAATTAAATAAAATAAATATTTAAGGGGGGCTCCCATACAACAAACTTGTTATAGATTATGGTACCGAACCCTTCATGCGCGAGTCGGACTCGCACTTGCCCAATTTTTACTATCAGATGATGCTGTCATACAGCCTGCCATATAACTTTTGTATTATGTTTTAAGAGTTTTTCTTTAAATAATTACCCCGTCGAAAATTTATTTTCACTATAATTTTCGGGTTCGAATCCCGGCCAGGGCAAATATTTGTGTGATGAACTCGAATATTTGTCCTTGGGTCATGGTTTTTCTATGTTTTAAGTATATATTTATCTATATAAGTATGTATATCGTCGTCTAGTGCCCATAACACAAGCCGTCTTGAGCATAATTTAGGACTGGATCGATTTGTGTGATGTTGTCTGATATTTATTTATTTATTTAGTATAATTAGTTAACTTTTCCTAAACATCTTTTGAGTGCAGGAATTCTCTCAATAAAAAGCAGATTAATCACCATATCCCGGGGCATTTGGTATACAAATCATTTGACGCCTAACTGTTGTATGGTAATCACTCTCCGACACATTATCCTACTCTTTGTTAAAAAACTGAGAAACGAACTTATTTAGAAAATTCTTGAAAACGGTCGACATTGACACAGCCGTATGAGACTGTTTTCCATCTATCCATGATAGACCGATATCACAGATTATATACAAGTTACTACGTAACAGATACCCCACTTGTTTGGACGGCAGGCGTTGCCACCGCTATCGATGCCCCCTCCCGCGGATGACGCAACGTCATTGGAATGTGCGCTAGGGTTGCCTCCGTTATGTAAACGCTAGCTTTTTCTCGTGCCTTCACTCGTTTGGTCAACCAGTCTAGTCAGCAGAGGCGTGGCGTCCAGACAACCCGATTCCCACTGGGTTGCCCACTTCAGGACGATTGAACACCATTCTCTACGTTCGGTTACCTTTGCATCCGACCGTTCCCTCTTTCCGCTTCTCTGCTTTCCGTTCTCCGCACGCCGCTCTCCGCACGCCGCTCTTCGCACGCAGCTTTCCGCACGCTGCTCTCCGCTCTCCGCACGTCGCACTCCGCTCTCCGCACGCCTTTCTCCGCTCTCCGCACGCCTTTCTCCGCTCTCCGATCGCCCCTCTCCGCACGCCACTCTCTGCTCCGCACGTCGCTCTCCGCACGCTGCACGACGCTCTCCGCACGCCACTCTCCGCTTTCCGCTCTCCGATCGCCGCTCTCCGCCCTCCGCTCTTCCCTCTTCCCTCTTGTTACAGTAATACAAGATGGTTTTTATAGTGCGGTACTCTAAGATGTTCTAGGCAGGGACTTAGACTTACAAAAAGTCTTATCTTATTTTTCCTAATATTAATCGAGAGAAAGTTAATCGAATTAATTAATCGATTAAAAAATTAATCGCTAAAAATTAATCGACCATTAACTTAATCTTTCGAGATTAAATCAATCGGAACTCGTACGATTAGATTAACTAATCGTCAATTTTAATCGTTAATCGAGATTAAATAAAAAAACCGGCCAAGTGCGAGTCGGACTCGCGCACCGAGGGTTCCGTACAAACACTTTCCATCCCTAAGTGGTTAAGTTAAGTTTGCACCTGGTATGTATAGCGCCCCATATAAATTAGGTGCAAAGTTAGGTATTAATAGGTATTAAAAAAAAAACTACTTACCAGATCTCGTTCAAAACAATTTTCGTTGGTAGTTTTTATAGTAATATACATCATATGTTTTTTTTAGATTTTTCATTTTCTTATTTTAGAAGTTAGAGGGGGGGGGGACCAACTTTTTTCCACTTTGGAAGCGTCTGTCACGCAAACTATTCGGTTTAGAAAAAAAATATTTTAGAAACCTCGATATCATTTTTGAAGACCTATCCATAGATACCCCACACGGTTGTGTTTGATGAAAAAAAAATTTTTGAGTTTCAGTTTTAAGTATGGGGAGCCCCCAATATTTATTATTATTTTTTTATTTTTGCATCAAATTCTTAATGCGGTTCACAGAATACATCTACCTACCAAGTTTCAACAGTATAGCTCTTATAGTTTCGGAAAAAAATGGCTGTGACATACGGATGGACAGACGGACAGACGGACAGACAGACAGACATGACGAATCTATAAGGGTTCCGTTATTTGCCATTTGGCTACGGAACCCTAAAAAGTTAATCTTAATCGTTAATCGATTAACTTTTGCCCATCTCTGCTGGGAGCGCGGAAATCATGTTTTTTCGGTTTAATTATTAAAATAATACAGATTTTGAAAATGTAAGATGTACATATACATTATAGTTAACATCTCGTTATGTTATTATTAAAAAAACTGATAACTTTCCCTGCAGTATTTATGACATATTATGTTGCTTTTTTGAGGTAACTAAAAAAAAAAACTATCGAGGAAACTACAAGTACCTAATCGTGTTTCTAAAACATAAGGAATAATAGAGTGAATCTTTAAATATTTTACTTATTGATTGTATAACTAAACATTCAGTAATAACAACACAGCATGGAATCAAACCAACACAATTAATTCGAAAAAAAGCTAGGCGCCCCCATAAAGATTTTTAGAGAAATACCCAGACTTTAATAGTTACGCGTCAATAGTGCCCCAGTAAACGTTAATTCTTAAACAATATCTTTTATTCCGGAGAGTTTAATGTGTTCTGGAACAAATGAAATCATTTTCAATCGTCTTTGTTGCCGCAAAAACAATATGCCCGACTTTTATTTTTCTACATCGTACAGCACAGGTTGCGCGGGAAACGTTAACTGTACGCTGTCCGCTCGCCGCGAGGCGTGGCAGCCCACTGACGTTTTGTCGCGCGGGATTGGCACTTAGAGATCGGAATGTTTCGCGCGGTCGAAACGCGTGGGGATAGCCTGCCGATATTATGACTACGAAAATTATGACTAACGACAATATTGAATAAGAATTTTATGTGAACCGATATGTACCCCCGCGCCAACCATACAGCGCAGCGCCATTCGCCGTCCGCTCATCATGGCGAAAAGGCGGGACTCATTTTAATCAATGTTGGTGCAGGGATATTGTGGCATCCAAAAATGATTAAATTATATTTTTTACCAGACAACGTGAAAAAGTAACACGCAGTTGCACTTTCTAGTTTATACAGCTAACGTAGACATTGTGGTGGTATTTTGAAGACATTATACAAAGAACATATTAGGGGACAATCTTACACAAATCGATCTAGTCCCAAACTAAGCAATGCTTGTACTAAGGATACTTACGACGATATACATAATATAAATATATATAAACATATCACATCCATGTCAAACAATTTCATTAAACATTACAAATTTAACCCCCGAGTGATCTACGTTTAATTGAACTATGTATATACTAGAAATTGTAGAAAATAACTGCTCAAGTTTCCAATAAATTCCTCGAACAAAAGATATGAAAATAAATAATAACACAGATATCATAATATACGTGAATGGCATCCATTCTGCTTTAATGTGCACATATATCACAGCGAAACCGTGTCACCCTGGCACGCAACCTGCCCGATAGAGTTGTCCGACATACTTATTTAAACAGGTTACTATTACATGGCCAAGTATTTGTATGCCGTGCTGTGCCGTAGCACTATATGTTTCGCGACTTTTGTCGCGCGACATTGCGGTACCCGTCACTCTTTCACATTACTGCACAGAAAGAGACGGATAATTATCTCGTGCGAGAAATAGTCACGTATGACAGTTATGCTAGAAGTGCAGGGCCAGCATATCTTGCACCGTTTTCTTTTGTCGCGCGATTCGGCATCTCCTGTCATGCTCGCGCTGTATTAGAAGGAAAGTGACAGATAGTATTTGTCGCGCGACAAAAAGTCGCGGGTCACAGTTATGCAAGAGGTACAGTCAACCAATTTGATTCCTAGGTCATTTCGTACCTTGTCACAGTAAATGTCAATATGAAAGCCGCTTGAAATCTCATATCATTGTCATTGTGACAAGGTTCTATAGTGGCCTAGAAATCAAACTGGTTGACTGTACAGAACTGAAAAAGAAAGTCGGCACTGTGTCATATTGAGGGAAAAGTGGCGATTACTCCACCGAGAGAGCTAATGCAATTACTATGTATTAACCAATTTTGACGCTGCCGAGGTGATCCTATTTATTTTAGTGTACACTACACACTAAACTAGTGAAAATCATTTTAGACTTTTTCAGTAAGTAACTTTTAATGTACATATAAAGGTAACAGTGGTGGTTAAGTTCATGTAAACTTTAAAAGAAGAAAGGAATAAAAGAACTGTAACAGTTAAAAAAAACTGAAAAATGATTGACTGTTGAATTTCTTTCGGCATTTCTTCTCAACACTGGTCTCCTATTGTGAAATGCCGGTAGACTCAGACATGTAAAATGCCCTTGTGGCCTACTAATTTGCGTTATTTTGAGAAAATAAATCTCTCCATTAACTCCAAAAAACTTTGCTAGGTATTCGAAATACAAACTTAAATAACCTTTTATTTTTTATAATTAATGGAAATAAAGCAATCCCAGCCGGAAATTGGCAATGTGGTCCCCAAAATGTTGCCTAGGGGCTAATTATGAGAAAATACCTGGTTTAAATCGCATTCGCAAAAGTCCATTAAAGGCTCATTAAAAGTTTGTTTTCAAACATGCCACGAGAGGATGAATGGATTCATACAAAAATATTGCATTTCAAATCATGATCAATGCACGATTTTTGCTTTATCAAACTTATTTCAAAAAGCTTTTTTAGGGTTCCGTACCCAAAGGGTAAAAACGGGATCCTATTACGTAGACTTCGCTGTCCGTCCGTCCGTCCGTCCGTCTGTCACCAGGAACGGTGATAGCTAGACAGTTGAAATTTTCACAGATGATGTATTTCTATTGACGCTATAACAACAAATACTAAAAATAAAATAAAATAAATATTTAAGGGGGGCTCCCATACAATATATATATATACCGGGTGGAACGAAGCGATGTTCATTCCTGAAACTATAATGCTATGTATTTCATGTAGAATCGACCTGCAATAGTTAAATTCTTTTAATAATAAAAAAACGAAAATCGATTAAAATTATATTTTTTAATGTATGTACAACCCTAGTTTTTTTAAACTATTATTTGACGTTTGGGAGTATTTACAATTACCTACATTTACATCCGGTGTTCGAAAGTACCGCCGTGGCGTACGATACACGCCGCTGCTCGTGCCCGCGTGTGGCGATGCACCCTCGACAAGATGTTGTGTCGGTTATTTCTTCTGCGAAGACTTTCAAAGGCCACCCTTAGCCTTTCCCTCATCTCTTCAGCCGTCTCACACTCAGTCTTGTAAACGATGTCCTTTACGGTGCCCCACAGAAAAAAATCCAAGGGTGTGAGATCTGGAGACCTAGGAGGCCAACGGTGCGGCCCATATCGGCCGATCCAGCGATCCTCAAACACATTATTCAGTGTTTCACGTACTTCGACTACTGAATGAGCTGGTGCTCCATCTTGTTGGAACCAAGTGCGTCTTCTTTCTGCCAGCGTCAACTCATCCAGATAGTCGTCGAGCTCTATCCTCAACAGAGCCATGTATCCGTGTCTGTTTAAAGTCTGAGGCAGAAATACAGGGCCTATTATTGTATCCCCGTGTATCGCCGCCCAAACATTAACAGACCAACGATACTGGTGTCCCGTATAACGGTAGGCAAACGGATTTTCTTCGGCATACACGTGTTCGTTATGCCTGTTCCACATACCGTTCCGTGTGAACAAGCTTTCATCACTCCATATTACGTGTTTGATGAAGTCTCGGTCTTCTAACACCTTTTGCAGTAGCCACCGGCAATAGGCTTCGCGAACGGGGCAATCTCTTGGTAGTAATGCCTGGACTCTTTGTATTTTGTAAGGGTGACGGCCCTCACGTTTTAGTATTCTGAGTATTTTCGTATGAGTCATACGAAAATGTCGGCCCGCTTGTCTTGAACTTGACCTCGGATAATCTTCGAAGTACTGCAGCACTCTCTCTTCCAATCTGACATCATGTTGAATAACGCGTCCTCCGCGCTGGTCATCCTGACCCGTTCGTGGCACAATAGGACGATTGTTACCAACACGGTCAAGAGCGCGTAATATCGTACTAGAGTGTGTTGGGTGAGGAGGAGGATACCTGTTCCAGTATTGGCGCAAAGTCTCTCCAGTATTGTAATCGCACTCCGCGTACAAAAGAAGCAAATTCAAATAGCCTCGTTTAATTCCGGCATTTTTGCACACAGCATACGATACAAAAAGTCAATGTAACGTCTATCAATCATGTCAACTAAAAAGTCTAAAAACAATCTTAAGGGTATTTTCAAAGGTTTTTAAACCGATAAGAAATGGCTAGGCAATTTGTAAAAAGTTTGTTTACAAAAGTTAACTGTGTTATGAAGAGGTCATTGCACTCTAAAATAGGGTTGTACACACACACTTTTTCGTATGAAAGTTTAACATGCTATAACTGGAAAACGGTGAGAGATATTAATAAAGTTTATTTGGAGAAAATAATATTCTAAGCCTGTATAATGCCACAGTTAAAGGAAATAACGTCGTTTCGTTCCACCCTGTATATATATATATATATATATATATATATATATATATAGGTACGGAACCCTTCATGCGCGAGTCGGACTCGCACTTGCCCAATTTTTTTTTTATAAATCTATAGTATACCACGAGTCTACTTTAGGTATAGAATAAATAATAAATAAATATCAGACATCCTCACACAAATCGATCTAGTCCCAAATTAAGCTCAAGAAGGCTTGTGTTATGGGTACTAGTACTAGACGACGATATACATACTTACGAGACATTGGACCGGTAATTTAGAGGTAACGGGTTCCCGTCTATTCCACCAGGCTACGCATCTTTTTTTTCTTAGGCAACATTTAACAACTTGTGGTAACTGGTAAAAACGTCAAAAATAAGTTATAATTTAGCAGTCAAGTAAGATAAATCATAGGGGACAAAATAGTGACCTCTATAATAAATTATCACTCGGGTAGAATTTTCACAGTGAAAATCTAAAGGTCACAAATAACGAACTATCCTTAGATTTAAAGGCTTTAGATTTAATCTTAAGGATACCTTCTCTCGATAATAATGGTTGCTTGAAAGGACCGTTTCTGCAGGCATTTCGTGATAAGTAATGACCCCAAACATAAGAGATCTCTGGTGCGTACATAAGTACTATGAAAAAACATAAAAAAGTGCAATATAGAGAGATAGAATATTATTTATTGCACATCTCAACAGTATCTCTTTAGTTAATTATATTGCACAGAAGATCAATCGTACACAATAAAATTGGCAATTCTGTAGCAATGACAGCCGTATTATTTTATCTGTCATTGATAAGAAGAGGTCATTATCGATGATAAACAAAAGAGGTCTCATGCACTTGCACTTCAGTAAGTGGTGCATTTATATACAATAATAAAAAGGATATACCTACCCATTAACATATATATCTAAACCTAGATATACAGTCATTATTCCATATTTTGTGGAACTGTACTTCTGCCGTAAAACGATTCTGGCCAAAGCCGAATCTGTCCAATCAAGATTCTGCCGAAAACAGATTCTGCCGTAGACCGCTGGAGACAAATTTACGTATGCCTACGCGAGAAATACCATTTTTGTTGCGTTTAATAATTATATTTTATTACACACTTATTTTCATCTTGACAAACTACAAGGCATTTTAGCAGACCTTATGTTTCTATACCGAACGTGACCGTAAAATAATGTTTAAGGTATTTTATACATATACAACATTAAGGCAGGACCGCACTGGGCGTAACTACGCCCAACAAGTGATATTTACACGGCTCTTTCGCAAGAACATTGACAATTCATTGATCTTTAATCGTATTGTTTAAAAGTTGGTAAAATGGAAATTCGGTCTAATAAAGCATCAAAAAAACTGAATTTCCGCGTGCGCGGCCGTGCCCGGGCTGCGAGCTCAGTGTAAATCTAACTGTCGAAGGGGAAGGCTGTGTCACTTGCTCTCGCGATCCATCTAGTTACGGAAAATTGTTATAGTACCGGATCCCGCGGAGGTTCGATCTGTCTTCGTGCGTTTGAAGTGTATTTTAAGAGAGTGTAGTTCGTTTTTTCACACGACTACGCTATGCGACATAACAAAAATTGGGCAAGTGCGAGTCCGACTCACGCATGTAGGGTTCCGTACCTATATATATTTATATATTTATATAATCTAAAACAAGTTTGTTGTATGGGAGCCCCCCTTAAATATTAATTTTATTTTATTTTTAGTATTTGTTGTTATAGCGGCAATAGAAATACATCATCTGTGAAAATTTCAACTGTCTAGCTATCACCGTTCTTGAGATACAGCCTGGTGACAGACGGACGGACGGACGGACGGACGGACGGACGGACGGACGGACGGACGGACAGCGAAGTCTCAGTAATAGGGTCCCGTTTTTACCCTTTGGGTACGGAACCCTAAAAAGCACTCATATTCATATAGAATTAAATTCAACAGTTTTTTTCGTATTTAGGTATCTATTAATTTTAAGTACTTATAAAAACAAATGTCATTGCTTAGCATTCCCGAACACATTTGAATACTTAGATATGCTCAGTCAGACAGGATTCCCAGAAAATAACACTTTTGGTGTGGGTTTTAGGGCCCTTCTCTGTGTAATATTAGAGTACCTTAGGTATTTCGGTTAGTAAAAAAAACTGATAATACAGATATTTAAGTATGATAACGTCTAATGATCTTTATGAATTCAACCCTAAGAGATATGAATATCGTAATGCAGAACAAGTATTGTTCGTTTGAATACCATTGTAATTATTCGGTAAAACGCTAATTTACGAATACAAATATTTATTGTAAGTATTCACATTCGTTGCGTCACTAGTACAGTACATGGCATATGATATAAAAATACATTATCAAAAATTACAACAATTTTCTAGTCCAAAAAGGCAAGTGACAATTTTGGCATGAGGGCTTATTTATGTACATATTGTCAGAATACATATTTGCATCAATAAATTTCCCACTTCATATTTAAATCTAAATGAGCGTTAGTAATTAGTATTTACATGTTTTGCTTTTAATATGTTTTCTTGTAGAACTACGTATACTTAAGTTCATATCATTGTAATAGTTAAGTACTTATGCTTTCTGAAAAAATGACTGACTGTTGAGTTTCTTTCGGCGTTTCTTCTCAACAGTGGTCTCCTCTTGTGAAATGCCGGTAGACTCAGACATGTAAAAGTGCCCTTGTGGCCTACTTGCAGAATAAAGTTCATTATTTCATTATTTCATATCCGCCGGGCCTAGCTAGACATACCTAGCCTGGCCATAAGTTCTGTTCCAATTGTTTACCGTTTATTAAATAAAAACCTGATTTTTATTACATATCGTTTAAAAGCCATATTAATGATCGGATTACAGTTGAATTAATGAAAAAATATATTTATTTATTTAAACTTTATTGCACAAAACAAAAGTCAGTACAAATGGCGAACTTAATGCCTAATGGCATTCTCTACCAGTGAACCATAGGGCCAAACAGAGATAACTAAAAATAGTAATATTGCTTTGCTGATCCGCGATATCGCGTATTATATCGCGGATTAGCAAAGCAATATTACTATTTTTAGTTAATATGTATATCCGCAAAGTAACGCCTTATTCATTTAATTATCCAAACAGAGATGCTTCAAGTGGGTGCAGAGTAGAAAATTAATCGTTCGGAAAGCATCTAAGATACAAGTAAATAAATGTATATTATATATAACTTTATTTAGACTCATCGTAATGCCCGGACTTGATTTTTGACTAATGCTCAGAATTTTTCTCTCTAAGTTTGCCAGAGGGCCATTAAACGATCTTGGATCAAATTAATCGATCGCGAATAGCTTACGTAACCCAGACAACCGCTAAACTAAAGTAGAGCTGACACGTTTGCCGCATGTCAACCGATCTGCAGATCAAGAAATCTACACCCACCCAATAAAATTCGGCGTCACGGTAGATCACGATGGAGATGGTGGGACTACCTGGATGTATTACAAAAGGGTTGGACATTGCTGATCTAAAAAAGGACGAGTGGAAAAAAGATAGAGACCTTTACCCGACAAAGGGACGGCACAGGCTTATATGCATAATAATCTGAAAAAAAAAACTTTTTAGTCCTGTATAAGTACATTCAGTTATCGAAAGCTTGTTATTTTATTAAATCTTTTATCTATCCAAATATCATAAACCCTCCATGATGCGTTCAAGAACGGCACATTATGACCACCATAAAAATAAACTGTCTTTTAGCACAAATTCCTTATTTCGATAGTATTATTTATTCAAATTTCGAACATCTCTGAAAAACAAAGAAATTTGATTTGACCTCTATTCTAATATAAATCGAGATGACGTTTAGTTCGAAATGAATTGTCAATTTTCAATCAAATTTGACAAATGTCACACGTAAGTAAGATATCGAACGATATGATAGTTAGGGCCGACTCTAGTTTGTCTCTGAATTAAAATAAAAACAATGACAGCTGCCAGAAAACTTCATTACCGCCATTACCGGGCAATATTTGTTATAATGTGCGACTTCTGAATGCATCATGGAAGCTTATGATATGTGGCTAGATAAAGTAGTATATGTAACTGTACATAATTAGCCATTAAAACACTCGTGTGATGTTATTATAAAACTTGCCTTCGGCTCGTTTCATAAGCCCACACTCGTGTTTAATACCCTTCATTATGTACAGTCACATTAAGGACTATTTATTGTATTCATATATCACATTACACCGTCAAAATATGTTATTACCTTCTTAAACTTCAAAACCTACCTTTGGACTATAAAATGGTAAACATTTAAAACTAGCCTGGTTATGAATAACATTTTCTATCTTGAAATTTTATTTTTATCGGCTAAATTTCATATATACTGATTAAAAGTGATAAACCTCATTATTTATAGATGTAGGGTATTTTTACCGGAAAAATCGGAACCCATAGGATCATTTTGCTGACCGTCCGTCTTTCTGTCACGACCCTTTATCTCGGTAACGCGTGTAGGTGTCGAGTTGAAATTAAAACCGTCTACACGTCGTACTTTGGTCTACAGTCCCTTGAAGCTGTAAAAAATCGAACTTCTAAGTTAACGTAAAAAAAAGATACGGAGAAAACGTATTTACGCTGGAAAGGAAAATTATTTAAGAGACACGGAGCTAACTTTACAGGAGATCCAAAAAACTACGAGCTTTTTCAAAAAAATAAAAAGTTATTAAATATTTTGTGGACCTATTTTTAAATGAAGCATTTTATAATTATAAACAACATAATGTTCTCTACATGTCGCTTTTGTTATTTTGTCTATTAATGGAATAATTTAAAATTTAGCATCGCTTACGCAAAATGGCTGTCAAAATAGAATTAGGTAAAATTATCTAAACGACACGTTTCCCGAGAAATTAGGTAAAATAGTATAATCTATTAAACAACAATCAACACAGTTAACAACATATATGTGCATGCTCATTTTATAGTCAGGTAAATATATAAATGTGCATAAATCAGCATGAAATAAATCAAGAAAAATTATCTAATCGCCTTTGTAGGAAATATTTCAGACATGAAAAGCTATTTATCGTACAATAAAACCTCACGATTAATGTTTTAATTAGAGGCAAATATTTATTTTCAAACATTAAAATTAATGAAGTGACATTTAAAGTTCTCTAAGACAAAAACTGGTCCAACTACGCAAATACAAAAAAAAAACTGCTCTAGAAATGTTAAAGATTTATTCATCAGATATCCCGTGAAATTTCAATTTTATCAATTTTTATGTGTGATCTTTTCAAAGATTTCCAGTAGTTCTAGACCAATGTATGGTAGCAAACGATAGCTATGACTAATGAGAACAGCACAAGAGTTCTCAAGACTGCATTCACTCGGTACTCGGAACTACGTGAAATTTCAAGTTTTACAATTGCAATGAGATAATATCCTATCCTAACAAGAATAACAAAACTACCTACAACTCTGTGTGGTATAAGTGACGTCTCGTAAGACACTGATTGAGTGAGATGGCGTTTGGGTCCATCAAGCGAGTCCAAAGTAATGCCTTAGCGCCACAGACACAGATTTACACCGCAGGTGGGCCTAACGGCCTTTATAAATATATTGAATTACTACTAAATGTGTGATATTTTATAAAACAGAACCGGTAAAGTTGTCTAACTACCAATTTAACGAAAATATTTGTTTTTTTAGTACATTCTATGCGACAAATACGACTCAATTGTCATTCAAGCAATTCAAGATAAGCGACAGTAGTCGATCAAAGTAAAAAAGGATAGGCGACAATGGTTTCATAGTATCAAAGCAGGTAAATTTGGATAAACGCCAATAGTTAAGATACGATAATCAGGTAATTTAATCTATGTTATTTTTTTTATAGAATCTTATATCGATTCTGTTTAATAATGTGGAAATACCATATTTTTACTTTTTGGCTAATGCGCATAAGCATTTTAAACACACATGACACAGAGGGCGCTCCAGTAGCGAAGAATTATGGAATCAAAAATTTAGTGTGATTGACGTAACGATATGATAGCTCAGTTGGTAGAGCACTACGCCGGAAACTTAGGGTCGCAGGTTCGAGTCCTGCTTACATTGCAGTGGATCACATTCAATTTTTCTTTCATAATTTACCTTTATGTTAATTTTATCATAAAGACATAGGTAAAATGCCTCAAACGACATTAAAATATACGATCAGGTAAAAACAGTTAAACAACAAGTGCAAGGTTAGTTGCAATAAAGAAAAATTATCCAAGTTGTTTGATCTGTTTTGAAAAATAAGTAAAAAAGCTCTAAGGTTCATTATTATGCAAAAAACTTTTTATGATATCTCCATTTTGCAAAAAAAAACCTCAAAAATCAAGTCGTTTAGTAGAAAAAAAAATGTAGAGATTCTCTAAATCACCGACGGGATAAGCGACACAAAAGTCGTCAGACAGATATTATTATATACGAGACCCAACCCATTCGATGCAGAAAAATCTGCCGATCCCAACAGTGTGTAAACTCGATATCCCCAAAAATGTCGCTTAGATAATTTCTACTTTCCAGCATCGGTATATTTTGACACTCAAGTAAATTAACATTTATAGGGTATCCATTGACCTTAAACATAGAAAAAAAAACAAAAAAAATATCGTCTAGTAAAATATCGTCAATATCAACAAGTACGAGTATAGGGAAAAATCTGAGAACATTACTATTGTAGTCATAAAAAACTATCACTGTTTATAAGTAAAGGACGTAAATCCGTTTTCCAATGGTAAAGTTGAGTTTGTCGCTCTATTATTTATAGTTTATCTTTTCATTAGAGCAACATGACCCGGGGGATAAAGCTGTGCCTCCACTACTATGTTAAAATATCGGTTCATCCGCTGGGTCACGATATGATTTATTTATTAAAAAACGGTATTTTTTTATTTTTGCATGATTTTACACGTATAATCAAGAATATTGTCGGCATTTGAAAGTATTTTTCGATTCGAGACTTCCAAATGGCTAATTTCACTTGTTTTTTTGGAAAATAGCTTTAACGCATTTTATTTTTAATATTCTACTGTAGTGGGTAAATAGATATTTAGTAATCCGAAATAATTATATCATTGTTTAAATGATTTATTTTGCTTCGACATTTTTCAATGCCTTTAAATAAGGTATAAGGTTTGTTGATCTTCAACTCACGCTCGGACTATGCGAGTGTATGAAGCTGCTTAGACGCCACTCAACGAGATTATGAACGAAGTAATGTTCCGGGGGCGCACGGTCGGCGGGGGGAATAACGTTAGGCTCCGCCCAGATCCTCAAGGACGTTGGGATTAGGAGTCGCCTTAAATATTCTTTGTACGAAATTGTATGAGATAGAACGCACTACGCGGCAGCGGAACTACGTCGCGTCGCGTAGTTACGCTTAGTGCGTACGCACCTTTTAGCTTGTGCCGTCTATCGTATACATGTTATTTGTTCAAGGTACCAAAATATTACCGACTAGTCTCCACATGTGGGTCTTCACATTAACATTGGTGAAATACGTCTGCCTAAAAACAGAAAGAAGTGAAAGCCGTATGAAAAATTAAAATCATTTAAAAACGCTGAACCCACCAACTCGTTACCATTGTCCATATAAACAGCAACAAACTTCAAAACGGCGAGAAATCCCCAATACACTACAAATATGCATTACCAGTGCTCTTGAGAAACCAATAGTTGGGTCTGATATGAATAACAACCGGCTGGGCGTGAAGGAGACAGAACATTGACACGGCTATGCAATAGAGGGAGGAAGGCTATTTACTTTTCAATTTAAAATATGGCTGCATTTGTAGGGATACAGACGGCGTCTGAAACTATTACCGTTCCGGTATTGACGAAATGCTTTATGTAACGGCTGTGCCGTTATACTTAATATATAGGTAATAGTATTTTATGAAACAGTTGTATAATAGGAATAAAAATTATAATTATGAAAATAAAAAACGAGGAGTGCTCGGCTCTCCTGATGATGAATCGCGTATCGATTCGAAACATGTCAAGCCTCTACTTTTACAGCGCAAGCAGCAAACCACGACAGAAGACTCATTTTCTAATTTTCGGGAAAGTCACCGGTAATTACTGTAGAAATATTATGTCGTTTGTGTTAAGTGCGGCACAAACGGTTGTGGGTGTGCTATTATGCCCAAACGTATGCAGAAGGCAGAGCTGTTGCATTGGTGTGCGCTGCCCAAATAGCACATGCTATATAAGCAGCGTATACAGCTGAAATAAGTCGTACAAGTGCTGTATTAGCCAGTGTGCTACGTGGGTGGTGTGCAGGCTATTAACCCCGGTCTGGGGTATGTCTCCCGGATTTTTGGCTTTAACTATTAGCAATTTTTCTCTTCTTCCTCGCTTCCTCATGACTGAGGGTCGTGGCCATTTGAGGACGTTATTTCTTGCACCACAGCTTTTCCGAATTGACGCCTGTAGTCTCCTGACAGGCTTCTTTCACGGCATCGGTCCTCGGATCCTATCATGGCCCTATTTCCTTCCACGCAATTGCGTACAATTAGAAATTTATAATGGTGTATAATAAACTGGATTCAAGTGAGATTGCCTTTCAGGTACAGGCGCAAAATTATTTACACCACAGATTTAATAATTAGAGTGAAATGAAATGAAATGAAATATGAAATGAAATGAAATAATTTATTCAGTAAGTAGGCCACAAGGGCACTTTTACAAGTCAAATTGTGAATCTACCGGCATTTCGCAAGAGGAGACCGCTGTTGAGAAGAAAGCCGAAAGAAACTCAACAGTAAGTCATTTTTTCGTAAACAATACTTAGAACAATTAATTACATTACATTAGTGTTATAACTATAACTAATTATTACATGCGTACACGTATAGGAGATATATAGATACTCCAAATCAATGTTAGGTAGGAATATTAAAATAAAATTTTAACGATCAATTTAAAATATTAAATATACCCAGAGATGTATCTTTATCTCTAGGTGTCACAACATGCAATAAAATATAATTACTTAATTAATTTAATTCCACAGAGATGTATAAGGTCTCTCGGCGTCAATGTAAATAATTTACAATAGACAATAATTATTAAACCTAAATTTCTTAGAGATGTATAAGGTCTCTAGGCGTCACAATATACAAAAAAGAAAAAATAAATAATGATAATAATAATATGCTTATAGTTAAATTTCATTCCTCAGAGATGTATAAGGTCTCTGAGCGTCATTATTCAGTTCAGTACACTAAGTTTATTAGAGATGTATACAGTCTCTAAATAAAAAAAGTCCTACAACATCTATTATTATATTTGACGACGCGTTTGGCTCGGTTGGTAGACACCTGCCTACTGAGTCGGCGGTCCCGGGTTCGAATCCCGGCCGGGGCAAATATTTGTGCAAAATATTTGTACTTGGGTCATGGATGTTATCTATATATTATGTATTTAATATATTATGTATATCGTCGTCTAGTACCCATAGTACAAGCTTTGCTTAGTTTGGGACTAGGTCGATTTGTGTATGATTGTCCCTTAATATTTATTTATTTATTTATCTATTCACTACAAAAAAATGTCATAAACTATTACCAGGTGTCACGTAAATAAGTCACGGGAACAAATAAAACAAGGTATGACTCTAGATTAGTTTTATTTAAAGCTCAGAGGGGGTTCGAATCCCTAGGTCAGGCAAAACGAAGAGGTCGGTCTGTGTGAGAGTTGGTGGGTCCCTCCTAATACCCGTACGCCCCTTGGCGGTGTGCAGCTCGACGTCAGGTGGCCGAAGGTGGAAGGGGGCCGCTGGTGGCTTCTGGCTACGCTGGCCGACAAAAGGCGATGGCGGCAAAAGGGGTGAAGGCGGCAAAAAGGGAGCGCTTCTGGGTCCTCCAGCAAGCGACAATAAAGATGCGGGTATTTCTCACCCGGTAGGGTGTTCCCAATTCGGGAACAAACAAGGCACTGAGATTAAAATAAGTTAAGGTTTTTTATTAAAGTTAAGCACGTCCGCTCGGCCAGGAACGCGTAACAATATAATTTAACCCATAGCGACGCGGGTTGTGCGCTTAAAGGCGGCCGGCGGACTGACGCGGCGCATCTCGATCGGAGACAGCTGGCAGAGGTAAGTACTTATGCGCCTGCGACTAGTTTTCGTGATCCGTATAGTAAAATATTATTTGTGGGTTCGCTCTGTATGTTTGTTTAGCGATTTTTTATTATTGTAAATAATATTATGTAAGTTTAGTTTTAAGTTTTATAGATTTATTTAATTAAGTATTAGAGTAAGTTTGAGTATTAAGTTTAGTTTATAAGTTTGTTTAATATTTTATTTATAGTTGTTGTTTTTATATATATATACATAATATTAAGAGCTTGTAGTTTTAGGTGTTAGATTTAAGTAAGTTAGTACTAGCTATTAGCAATATGTATAATTCTCACTTAAGAATTAACGTTATACGTTACACAGGGGTCGGACTTTCTTTCGCACGGTAGGACTAATGGAGAGCTATGGAGCCGATATTAACATTAAAATACTATTCATACTCATACTCATACTAATAAGTGTATTTCATTCGCAATTTTAATTTTATAGTCAAGGACAAAGTCAGAAGAATAATATCTTATGAGGTTAAAACAAACCACATTTTATATAAATAATATGAAATATATTAGCAGAAGAAACACAAGTGACAAGGGCTTTTACAATTCTATATAAAACAAGTACAAATCATATCTGACATTAGTCAGTTGGAGTCGGCCAGGATTACATGAGAGTAAAACCTCTCACACGCCCTCTTAATCTTGGACGACTTCCAGCATGTCCTGGACAAATGACTTATGCTTACAATTCGGCAATGCCTTCGTTAAAACATCAGCAGTCATTTGATCAGTAGGCATGTACTTAAGCTCTACAATATTGTTGTCAACGGCCTCACGAATATAGTGATATCGAATGTCCACATGCTTGGACCGTTTATGGTAAACGGGGTTCGTGGCAAGCTTCGCCGCTGACTGGTTGTCGCTGTACAGGGTAACAGGGTCGGAATGACCCGTCAGTTCACCCAAGATCGCACGTACGTACACCGCCTCCTTAGCAGCTTCGGACAAAGCAATATACTCCGCCTCGGTGGACGAAAGTGCGATACAAGATTGCTTGTAACAACCCCAGGAAATGACGTTCCTACCTAGTTTGAAAACATATCCCGTATATGATTTACGATCTGTACCATTAGCATAATCAGCATCAGTAAAACCGCAAATACGGAATTTGTCATTTACAAAACTTTTTCTGTATACGAGACCTAAATTCATTGTGCCCTTTAAGTAACGCAATACGCGCTTGGCCGCAGCAAAATGTTCCGCTGTGTAGCGGGTATTATACTGACTGAGAAAACTCGTGGCAAATGAAATGTCAGGTCTAGTAGTCACAGACAAATACATCAGGCATCCTATTAACTCCTGATATGGTAGCCTAGTATTGCAAGTAACACTATCATCAAACTTCAGACCTACGTCTAAGGGCGTCTTGGCGACCTTGCAGTCATTCATACCGAAACGTTCGAGCAACTTTTCGATATAGTTTTTCTGACTCAGCTTCAACTCGCTACTAGTACGATCTACCTTAATTCCTAACATTTGTTTCACCTCACCTAAATCTTTTAGTGTAAAGTGAGACTTCAGTGATGATTTCAGCCTATTAGCAAGCTCGTCACAATCGTAAAAAACGAAAAAATCGTCTACATAGAGAGCAATAATAATGGTTCTCTTACCCACTCGGCGACTGAAGATGCAGCTCTCGTACTTACTCTGCGTGAACTTCTCTGCGACTAAAACTTGCTTCACCTTGTCGTACCAGGCACGAGACGCCTGTTTCAATCCGTACACGGCTTTCTTGAGCTTGTACACTTTATGTTCATCTCCTTGTTTAATAAAACCTTCCGGCTGTGACATATAAATTTCCTCACTCAAGTTCCCGTTCAAAAAAGCAGTTTTCACGTCTAGATGATCAATTTTCAGATCTAACTCGACCGCAAGAGAAAGGAGCATCCTCAACGAGCCATAACGAATTACAGGAGCATACGTTTGCATGTAATCCACTCCAAACATTTGAGTAAATCCTTTGGCAACTAATCGCGCTCTATAACAAGCTACCTTTCCGTTCGCATCGCGTTTTATTTTAAATAGCCACCGATTTTTCACAATGTTTTTATCTGCCGGTCTGTCAACAAGCTCCCAGGCCTCATGCTTATTGAATGAATCAATTTCATCTTGCATAGCTTGCGTCCACAGCTTGCTATCGCTCGATTGCAAAGCCTCCTTGACAGTTGTCGGCTCACTCAACTCTACCTCAAGTGCAGACATTGTTTTCGGTATTCTTGGTCGTAAATTATAGGCTGGTCTATGATTTTCCGGTTCACCAAATACATTACTGGTATCAGTAGATGAACTTGGCATCTGGCCATCTGCCTCGAACCAAACATCAGGCGCGGCCGGCATCTCCGCCTCATTCTCAACCTCTACTTCCGGTAACGGTGGAATCTCCGCCTCATTCTGAGCCTGCATTTCCGGTAACAGTGGCATCTCCGCCTCAATCTCAACCTCAGGCTGGTATCCCGTACGAATATCTTCTGCAGAAGCTCCATCGTTGCTCGCAGGAAAGAATATCTCCACGGCCTTCTTGTGGTTGACACCTGGAAATTTAGACTCGGTAAATACAACATCGCGACTGCGAAAAACTTCATTTTTGGTCAAATCATAAAGCCTATATCCATTCATTTCATAGCCAATAAATATACAACGCTTGCTTTTAGGTTCCAGCTTATTTCTTTTAACTTTGTCAACATGAGCAAAAGCTTCGCATCCAAATACACGTAAGTGCTTTAAACTCACTTTTTTACCAGTCCAGGCCTACTCGGGCGTTTTACCCGCAAGCCTTTTTGACGGTGACACGTTTATTAAATGCGCAGCCGTGTTGGCAGCTTCTGCCCAAAACTTGTGGTCTAGGTTTGACGTGTACAATAGGCACCTTACTTTTTCTAGAAGGGTCCGATTTAGCCTCTCCGAGGAACCGTTCTGTTGTGGACTATACGGCACGGTTACCTGGTGGACAATCCCCTTACCTTTCAAAAAGTTTTGTAGGTTCCTATTCACGTACTCACTACCGTTATCAGACCTCAGGGCCTTGACTTTATTCCCAGTTTGATTTTCGACTAGATTAATAAAGTTTTTCGTGTATTCACTCACCTCGCTTTTCCGCTTCAGGAAATACACGAACACCTTCCTCGTATGATCGTCCAAAAATGTCAGGATGTACTTCTTGTCACCAAGCGAATTTACTGGCATAGGGCCGCATAAATCTGTATGGATCAGATCCAACCGATTGGCAGCCACAGACTTCTCAGGATTGCTGGCAAAAGGAAAACGCGCTTGCTTCCCTTTTAAACAAACCTCACATGCGACGTCTTTACAAGGGTCCTCCTGAAAACTAATATCATTAGCAAGTCCCTGCCTCAAAAGCTTCATATTATTGCCACTTAATGGCCAAGCCGTTGATGCCAAGTTGCAGTGCTAATTGTCAGATTCGCCCTTAGACTGCAGGTCTGAAGTTTGTACGCACCTCCTACGTCATTTGCCTTAATTAAAACATCGCTCAAATTAGAAATTGTACAACCATTAGTATCAAAATTAACAATACAACCATTCTTAATCAATTGAGAAACGGATATCAAATTTACAGACAATTTAGGTATATACAGCACGTTAGTTAATATAGCATTATCAAACAACTTAACGTTACCTATTCCTGTACATTTCAGCTTTTCACCACTAGCAATAGTGACAGAACCATCACGCGATTTAAAGTCTGTCATCAAATCACGTCTGCCACTCATGTGGTTCGTACAGCCAGAGTCTATGTACCACGAAGATTCCGTCGTCGGTCCAGTACTATACGCAGACAAAACACAGTGTCCTGAAGAATTTTTGTCATTCTGACAGTCCTTCTTCAAATGTCCCTTTTGTCGGCATTTCCAGCACCACGGTTCCCGCTTTCGACCAGAAATATCCTTCGCTTTAGTCTCGCCCTTACTGTGTTGCGCTTTTCTCGTTCCAGAGTCATTCGCAGTAGCGCTTTTTCTGGATGAATACAAGCACTCACTCGAACCTCCACGATTTGTCCAACGTTGATCCTGCAGCAACTTGGTTTTGACAAAATCAGCAGTAATGTTAGCGCCCGAATGCTCAAGTGCCATGATCATTGGCTCCTTGGTACTTATCTATTCTGTGGACACCTACTCAAGTAGCGCATAGGCTGCAAAAGCACTTATCCGGCCCTTATACAGCTGAAATTAGAGTTTTAATGATTGTATAGGCCAGCATCTTTGCTAATTGGGTAGTTACCAATAGTAGTTGAAATCCGATCAGCCGTTTGTCATGACGAAACCACAAAATACGTACTTACATAAGACAATGTCTTTTAGGTTTCCGTAGTCAACTAAGAACCCTTATAGTTTCGCCATGTCCGTCTGCTCGTCCGTCCGCGGCTTAATTCCGTGATCATTAGTACTATAAAGCTGAAATTTTGTATGAGTATATCGGCTGTCCCAAATCGAAACCTAGCAAGGGACATTTTTTGGTAAAATACGTTTTTCTAATAAACCTGCCTCAAATTTTGAGCTGCGTCGAATGCAAAAACACCTGTATTGCTATCGCAATTAGAATCAAAGTTATGAGACCCATCAAACCTAGCAAGTGCATATCTTACTTGCAAATATCAAATTCAAAATACTAGTAAGTAACATTTCCAAGTCCAAAAACCTATTAAATGCGGCATATACTAGGTTTTTGAATTTGTAACCGGAACTTGCTAGGTTTTTAAATCCGAAATTGCCCCATACTGGGTTTTTGATTTTAAAAATTGCCGAAGTGTAGAACAGGGAATTCAAATATTACAATAAATAAAACCTAGCTAGTCAGTAATGAGTGAAGTTGGCGTTAACGGTCGCCATTTAATATTTTTGGCGCCCCTTTTCTGAAGTAGGTAGGTACATTACAAACTAAATGTAGTTAGAAACTTGAAATAGAATGTTCTATCATTGATGCATTTCTACCCCAATTAATAGCTGGCTGCCTGTGCTAGCTGGAGCTGTTGACGTATGGTGTAGGGTTTATAGGCATAGTAGTAGTAGTTATGATGAGTACAGTCAGTAACGAAAAGCTACACCAACACACAGGTCTACTATAAAGTAGGTATCATAAGTTATGTATGAAACTGTCGTATAAATATCCGTAAACATTAGATATATTATATTAAACCATGTCGATGTGCATTTATACAACATCATTTTTATAATTATGTCATGCTATAGGCAATAGGCATCTGAAAATGAAGAAACACAATTCCATTTAGTGGCTTCCGATGCTGACTGTACTACATTAAAAACGTATATCGTTGGGGATAGTGCAATACCGCGAAGTGTAGATACGAATCAATATTCAAACAAATGCTAAGTATTTTATTGAAATGAGAACTTTATCGACAGCTGTTATTTAGGTACGCGGTATTGCACTATCCCCGACGATATAACTATAAAGCGGTTACTAATTTAATTCATGGAACAAACTTACAGCCTCTTGCTACTTTTTATTAGTTTTTCAATATATTCTTATTGTTTCATTATGATCCTACTAATTTTACAAATATTAATGTGAAAGTTCGGATGTTTGTTAATGAATCCGCTAAAACGCCTAAATAAATCTGCGAAAAATAAGCACACAGGTAGTTTATAATCTATATTTACACAAATAATAGATGGGTAAAAGAAAATGTAAAAGTTAAATAAATTTATATCAGACAACCTCACACACATCGATCTAGTTCGTGGAACTAAAAAAGCTCTGGTAGGCTTGTATAGGTTTTAGGCACTTGACGACGATAAACATACCTATATATATAAATACATACTTTAATACAAATAAAATCCATGACTCAGGCACAAATATTCGAGTTCATCACACAAATATATGCCCTTGCCGGGATTCGAACTCAGGACCGTCGGCTCAGTAGGCAGCTGCTTTCAACGCAAGTGTACGCGGCGAAGTCACGGGCAAAAGCTGGTATTCAGTAATTCCTGATTAATGTATACCTACCTACTATAGATTGCAATACTACAAGTTTTCCGTTGATACAAAGGTCAAAGCTTAAAGAAAAATTGAAAAATAAGTTACCTGTTGGAAGAGACCGGGAATTGAACCCGGTACTTCTGGATTGCGTTAACCACTTCGCTACCCTAACTCCCAAGCAACCTATCGATTTTTTCCTTATGCTTTGTGTGTCTCTGTTTATTACACCTTAGCGACCTCCACCAACTAACTTATTTTTTTATTTTTCTTTAAGCTTTGATCTTCGTATCAATGGTTTAAATAAAAAATGTGATGTGTACATTAAAAAAAATTAGATATTACAAGTTTCATAAATTTATACAAGTTTTCCGTTAAACAAATAAAAATCCTAATCCAATTTCCTAATTATACTTTTATTAGCTAGGTTTTATGTTACGGATCTGAAATTAGTCCTCAAAAGGAACCAATTCAAAAACTTAGTAGGACCACTTGCTAGCTTTTTATATGGGAATTGACATAACACTTCTGTCTAGTTTTTATAGTCAGCCGTTAGTAAGGCACATAAAACTTGTAAAATTACACATAAATTTAGTTTGACTAATGCGTCTTGTAAAGCAAGGTATACTTCTCTAAATGGTAACAAGTCTTGTGTGCAAAAGGTCTCTGTGGGTGTTTTTTTTCAACAAAGTCTTTATTTGCCTCTCCTGTAAAATTTCGCTAAATGCACTTACTAGGTTTTGATTTGGGACAGCCGATATGTATCACGTCGACAAAACGGTATATTAAAAAGAAAAAAAATATAACGTGTAAATAACTTTTTTTTGGGTACCTCTGGTGGGTGGGGGTGATTTTTTTGCGTTCCAACACTAGTGTTTGTGATGTTAACATTATTTTTTGATAAAATCAATTGTTTTGTCAATATTCGCTCCGGAAATCCAAAAAATAGCGAGGGCGGGGCCTCTAAATTTTTAACCACGAGTCAAAAAATTATGGTAAAATTCATGAAACCTTATAAGTTCTTTCAATGAAAACTAATATGAAATAAAATCGGTCTAGCCGTTTTAGAGTTATCGCAAAAATTCATAATTTTCTTTAAAATGATGTAAGTGCCGCGCGGTGTCCTTATACTTCGAACGTTACACATATTAGTTAAGTGCCATACTGCATTAAAACATTCCGCTCAATCTGGCGCGTATAATCGATAACTTCCAGACAGTAATAAGTAATTACAGTTAATTTGACGTTTACAACCTTTTTATAGAGCTTGAAATCTTTCTCGTAATTTAAATTGTGAAGGATGGGTAACTACGGAACCCTACACTGAGAGTGGCCCGACATGCTCTTGGCCGGTTTTTTTTTTAACTTGTGAGATTAGCAATCAGGGCAATTCTACACAAGTGGCGGTATAGTATAGGTATATCGCCATTTCGCCGTCCCAGTCACGTTAAGACTAACTTGACCGAGTAGTAACGTAAACTGTCACGTTATTTGGCAAACTTCGCGTTTTAATGACAGTCTAAGGCGATATACTTGAGACAAAGAGATCTATCCCAAAATACACTCGACTTAATTAGAGCTTTGATTAATAACTTATAATCAAACACTTTAAAACGATTTTCTCGCGGGAACCCAAAAATCTTCTCAGTTTTCATCATGTCTAGCAATTATTCAAGGTTAAGTAAATATTTATTTTCAAGCGGGCTTCATTATCGTTTTCCCGATGGAAAATAATATTATGAATACGACTTGCCTCCAGTAAGAAGGGAATAAGTTGATTTTGATCACAAACGTTTTTAGTACCTTTTTCTTTTGAAACGAAACCGGCCGTCGACCTACACTGGAGGATTATTAATAATTTTCATGTTCTTTAATCATATTTTGTAAATTATTACCGGAGTTCAATGATGAGACAATTTGTTAAAACTCGTACTTATGAAGTACCTACTATAAAAGATGATGATTACCAAGACTGCTACAAGCTAGTATGAATTAATATTCTTTAAACTTTAGAGGCTTGAATTATCAAAAACCTGTGCCTAATATACTATAACTAAATTCTAGATATCTACTGAAAATCAGACTTTTATGGACGTATGTATAACGAGGACTCATTTTATAACACGTTGTGTTTTGAACGCATAAAATCATTTTTTTGGAGTTTACTCCTTAAGAATCGATTTTCATATATAAGCCCGGGGTATGAAAAATATGGGGTGTAAAATCGAACGTATCTGCCGTGCTAATTTAAAAAGTCGTATCTCAGTATACGATCGGGGTAAAAATACGACTTCGTAATTTAGCAGGTTATGCGTTACGCGTTATAGACTAAGATCCCGATATAAAATAACCTTCACCGAGATGTTTATTTGATGAAATGTATTTTATATTTAATTTAATATGTCAATAAATATATTTCATATGGGTTGCCTAAGAAATTTTAACCCAGGGTATGTTTAATTAATAATTTAAAAAAAAATGTTTTAAACATTTCACCGGTTTGATTAATATTAGATAAATTCTATACCAATCGAAAATATGAAGCCCATAGAATATGCAAACGTTAGGTTGCCTATTCTTTTCCCGTCACAACTATTGGGTAGCCAGGTATAAACAGGTAAATCTATACCTACTAGCATTTTGCAAAGGTCTGATTGTTGAATTGAAATTAAATAAAATTAAAGATTATTTAATTATGAATTTATCTAATAATCAAATCGGTGAAATGTAAAAAAAAAAAAAATAATTTTAAACTAAACATACCCCGGACTAAAATTTGTTATGCAACCCATATGCAATATATTTATTGTCATTTAAAACTAAATATAAAATACATTTCATCAAATAAACATCTCTGTAAAGGTCATTTTATATCGGGAGCTTAGTCTATAACGCTTAACGCATGACCTGCTAAATTAAGAAGTCGTATTTTTACCCCGATCGTATACTGAGATACGACTTTTTAAATTAGCACGGCAAATACGTTCCAAAAATATAAGTATTGCGAGGATTGACGTTTGGTTGTCAAAGGCGACGGTTGAAAATTTTATCAAATTTTATTTTATTTATAAGTTAATTCAGTTTTAGAGTCCTTTTCGCTGTTTTTGCGATGAGTGAGTCAAGTCGAGGTGTCGTGAGTGATACGTCACTTTTAGAATGTGGGCAGCGGGCAGCTCCGTCGTGGCTATCTGAAGTGGAGTTTGATAGTAAGGCAGGGCCGAGTCAATCGGATATTGTATCGGACGCTGAGTCCATGTCGGATGTGCGGCATATAGCGGTGAAGCGTGCTTGTGGTCTGAGCGACGAAAGCTGTGGTTGTAGTGATAGTTTTATCAAAATAGGCAGGAAACCTAAACGCTTGCGGGTTTTAGCAACCGCCAAAACGCAGCTGGAGCCGGACGGTGTGCCTGTGCCTGACAAGCTATTTGAAGTTTATATAGTGTCAAAAGAAGATTTACCGAAACAGATTGGTTTGGCAAAGTTGCTGCAATTTAAGGGTATAAAATTAATTTTATCCGTCAAGTTTA
Source organism: Apotomis capreana (assembly GCA_947623375.1). Taxonomy (NCBI): domain Eukaryota; kingdom Metazoa; phylum Arthropoda; class Insecta; order Lepidoptera; family Tortricidae; genus Apotomis; species Apotomis capreana. Next base: position 6,072,511 of record OX392499.1, read on the forward strand.
TGGGTCAACGTAAAGTTCGCATACAGTTTAACTCTAAGGATGATGCGGAGAAGCTTCTGGCTTCTCAGGAGTTTAACAATGAGACGAGACGTTCTTATTGGTCTAATATGGCATGCTGCACTTATGGAATTATAAGGCAGGTTGAGTTGGAGGTTGAGGAAGACGAATTTTTAAAGAATATTGAAGGGTCTGAAGACATTTTGTCAATATGTAGACTAAACCGTTTGGATCATGATGGGCGTTGGGTTAAGGCTGAAGCTATTCGTCTGTGTTTTAAGGGAACTTCTTTACCGCCATATGTTTATGCCTACGGTTGCCGATTTAAGGTAAATCAGTACACTTTCCCGGTTACCCAATGTTCAATATGTTGGAAGTTCGGTCATCTGAGCAGGTTTTGTCCTACTACTAAAGTTACTTGTCCGAAATGCGGCGGGGAGCATGCCAATTGCGAAACGACTATTCTTAGATGCATTAATTGTAAAGGCAGCCATATGGCCTTAGATAAGTCGTGCCCGGTTTTTGTGAAGGAGTAAGAAATTCGCAGGATTATGTCTGCTGAGGGATGTATATATAAACGGGCTTTTTGGTTGTATATGCAAAATAAGGAAAAAAAGGATACGGATGTTTGTAGTCAGGATGCGCCATCTGTTTTTGAGAATGACTTAAGTTTTGGAAAGTCATATAGAGATGCTGTTTTGTCGAAGCCGTTACAATCTAAAGAGTCTGAAGATTCTGTCTGTCAGGCTGAGGGCCAGCGATCAGTAAGTCAGTACAGATTAGAGAGCGAGCCACAACAAGAGGTTCGTAAGCCGCGGAATTCAAAAAGAGTAACAGATGTGAAGAGGTCCGAGTGTCTATTGGTCAATCAGCCTACTATTGAGCGGGGGGCTGATATGGAAGATAAAAGACAAAATAAGGACAAGAAGAAGAGACGTATTACTTTTGAAAGGCTGGTTGCGAATACGAAGGATATTTTGTTTTCTACCGAAAGTTGGGAGGAGAAGTTCAAAACGCTGTTTGGAGTTGTTGTTAAGGAGATTTTGGATTTATTTAAGGATTTTTTTAAGGAAGGTGATTTTGTACGTTTGTTTTTGTCTAATGTAAATGGCTAGGTCTAATACCAGATCTTTCTTGAATGTAATGTTCAATTCAATATTGGCGGAACCCTTATCGGAATCGGCTAAATTTGTATACAGTTTTTTTTATGTAAATAGTGTATACAAATTTAGTTGTTTTCGTGTACATGTTATTTTTAAGTTTATACGGTTTATGTTTTTATTTATCAATGTCTTTTAGATGAATGATGTTGTGTATTAGGCCTGCTGGAGCTGGCATGTTCATAAAAATGATCAAAGCTCCTTAATTAATAGATAAAAAAAAAAAAAAGTATTGCGATACTACGGTAGAAAGGTCGTATCTTTGTATGGATTTCATAGTAAGATACGGTTTTTTTCCGTAGCACTGCAAACTGTAGTAACTAAACTAGCCGCTCGAGGGCGCTTTACATCACGCTTCCTTATTTAGTTACTAATCATGATCTCTCCAATTTCTTAAAAATCAATCGGAAGTAAATTTTCCTTGTAAAATATTGTAATTTTGCTGTATATTATACTCGTATATTAATATTATGTAAATGCCTACCTTCTCGTTCTTGTTTGCAGCACCCAACAGGGTACATAATGTGATACTTAAACTATTTACTAATCATTATGTGCAATAAACGTATTGAGTATTGAGTATATATTTTATAATCGTTCTTAAGGCCAGGCGCGCACCACGATTTTAATCGCGCGATAATTTTGTCGCATAAATGCAAGATATGGGTTTATATGAGAGTGCGCGCACCACGATTTTCATAAACCCAGAAGTACGCTTATTTCTGCGACAAAATTATCGCGCGACTAAAAAAAAATCGTAATGCGCGCCTGGCCTGAAGAGTAAACTCCAGTCGTGCGTCGGAGCTGACACACACACTTTTTTTTTCTAAAAATTTTAGTCTCAGTTTTTTTTTTTTTTTATTTAAGTAGTAACGTCTCGTAAACCAAATGTTTACAATGAAGCGAAAAACAGGATACGAACCTGCGTTTCCAACGGCTTTCCGGGCCAACACGGGCGTCCTACCAACTGGACCACCGAACCAGATGTCAGAGCCATTGAATCTTTCAACCAGTTGCTTCAACATGCCTTAGGGTGGCATCGTAGCGCCATCTACCGTAAAGATTTAGAATTTATAGTCGGCACCATCGTCTCAAATTTGTTAAGAATCGATAGTAACGATGTGCTACACCCAAAATTATTATTTTTTATTAAAGCAATAACGTCTGCTATCGTAAACCGAATGTTTAATGGTTAAAAATTAAAAAATTTAATGGTTCAGACAGGATTCGAACCTGTGTTCCCAACGGCTTTCCGGGCCAACACGGGCGTCCTACCAACTGGGCCACCGAACCAGATGTCAGAGCCATTGGATCTTTCAACGCAGGTTCGAATCCTGTCTAAACCATAAAATTTTTCAATTTTTCGCTTATTGTAAACATCTCATAAATTCTTATTTAAAATCAACGTCGAATACGGTAAAGTAAAAAAACAACTGCGTAAATGGGTAAAATGTATGTAAAACCCATCGAATATTGTAAAAAGTGTTCTTGAAGTGTACCCTTACACCCCATTCGGATCCCGAACGCATATCGCTTCCAGCCATTTACAATGTATTCAAATCCTTTGAACAATTTGAGCTAAGCCTAAAAACGTACAGAGCCTTTGCCCCGAGCTGGATATATTGCTATAGTTAAAAAAAGACTACGTTACTATGAAGCTCAGTGTCGGTTACGTCGTTATGTAAAACGGTTAATGTTACTGTTTTGATAGGTCGAGAATCCTTCTGACAATCGATTATAGCCACCAAATGTGTTGACGTCTAGATTAAATTATCATACTTTGTCTTCTACTGTATTATGTTATGATAAAACAGTATAATGCTGTATTGATTTAAACTTACACGATTTTCATACATTCATATAACGGGACGGGACTTAATCGCGTTCGAAAAGGTTTTTATGTAGTTACCTCAACGTTTCGGACGTGATGATCCATGGTCTCGAAGGGACGTAACATCACGACTGAAATATCAATTTTATTAATTTAAACCTTTTGAACGTGATTTAGTCCCATTTCGTTGTAATAACAAATAATAATATTAAATATCCAGGACTTTTGAGTCTAATTCAGTGCAACGTTGAAGTTTACTGAAATGTCGTCTACTGACGAACTTTGTAGTTGTGGCACCATTTTCGGTTGCCTTGTAACAGTCGCGGCTTTTTATAATTATTAATTATCACGATAAAAGTGCGCCAATATTGCGGACAGAGTAATAAGACGGTTGTAACACTCCAATAATCACCCTAAACTGGCCAGTATGTGAGGTAACCCGTACCAAGCCAAGCCTTTCTGAAAATTCTCCTTCACTGTTCTTCTTGATGTTTTTCAAAACTCCATCAGTTTTTTACGATGATTATTGGATATTATTTATGTGATTAAAACTATCGTGAGACATCTTTAATAATTATAAAAAACGATTTAAACTCACGTAGAGACCACAGAATAGATAATAGTACAAGTAGAGACTCAGAAGGCGGCAAGAACAGCGATTAAAAGTGCAGTGGGTCGCGAGTCGCGTAGCAGCACGGATAGCTACCCCTGACGAAGAGCTCCAAATGAGTTCGAAACATGTCGGGCCGTTCCTGACAATTTTTACGTGAGTTTAAACCGTTTTTTATAATTATTATTTATGTGTCTACGGTAAAGAAGAAAGTTTTACGTCACCCTAAGCCGTAAGTGGGATTTTCTGCCAGGGGAGAAAATCTCACTTCTGACCAAGGCAAGACGAAACACTTTAGACAAACTACGGGCAGTAATTCGTAAAGACGCAGATCACCTTTTTATTTAATCACAAACACCTGCGATCCGCGGTATGTATACTATTCGCGGAAAAAAGTGTTCCTTCTAGTGCAATATATAACATAATATGCGATTTGATATAATGATCGTCATTTCTTATAAAAAAACATTACTCACTAATGTATGTCCTTTGAACTTTAATATTAATAATCTTCATGTTTCTGAAGTAACGCTAACCTCACTTACTAACGACTTAGTCTCTCATCTCTCATTAATAATTAGTCCCTAGCAACTAGATGTCAGTCCCTAGCTAGCACACGAACAGGCTACGTCGGGCCGGCGAGCAACGAAGCTAATCCCTTTAGTGACTAACGAACTGTCCGTACGTTGCCCGTACCTGCTAGAATGCACTGTTTCACTGGCTTTTAATCGAGACACATTATAGCATAGGTAAGGAATAAGAATTAGAAGTACCAGTAATCAAGATTTTGTTCGAATGCAATTAATAAGTAAACAATACTTAGTTACTATAATAGTAACTATTTAACTGTTACTTTTAGCCCGTTAGTCAAGAAACTACTTATGTTATTCTTACCCCACGTTACCGTATGTCAATTTCTTAACCTCATTACGAAATCAGAATAAAGAAAAAAATCTAGACCGAAAACTAGACTGAAGCTGGATACTCGTAAAATGTTAAATAAGGTCATAATATTTAGAATATGCATCCATTGTTTGGAGCCCTTTCTATTCGGTTCATATTAACACAATAGAGCGTATACAAAAAAAAAAGTGTGTGTGTCAGCTCCGACGCACGACTGGAGTTTACTCTTCAGGCCAGGCGCGCACCACTTTTTTGTCGCAGAAATAAGCGTACTTATGGGTTTATGAAAATCGTGGTGCGCGCACTGTCATATAAACCCATATCTTGCGACACTTTAAACCACTATAGATTGAAAACTAATGAATATATTTTTAAAATTATTATTTTTAATAACTAACAATAGTCAATTGTTTACGCACCAATAGTTCGTACAGTGAAAAAGTTTTACGGGGGAGCGGGGGAGCAATCAAAGATGGCGAGTTTCGATATTTCAATATAGGTATTTCTTAAAATTTCGTAACATGATAGAGATTCACGCAAAATATTAGCAAAAACTTGAAAACAAAAACACATTTCTCAGCTGTTGTAGATTGACAACTGTCAGTCAAGCTGCCCGATGCGCACTTGCGCAGCAACGCGCCGTGTAGGCCGCCAGCCGCCGCCGCAGTCTCCGCGGAGAAATTATGAATATGTTTCTTGTGTATGTTATTTGTTAAGCCTCTTGTGGTAATTTAAAATAAAAAATAAATGGCAAAGAACAATTAATATTAATTTTCTCTAACGGAAGCCATGTTTTCCCGTTGCTAAGTACATTTAAAATACATTTCATCAAATAAACATCTCGGTGATGGTCATTTTATATCGGGGTCTTAGTCTATAACGCTTAACGTAACGCATAACCTGCTAATTTAAGAAGTCGTATTTTTACCCCGATCGTATACTGAGATACGACTTTTTAAATTAGCACGGCAGATACGTTCGATTTTACACCCCATATTTTTCATACCCCGGGCTTATATATGAAAATCGATTCTTAAGGAGTAAACTCCAAAAAGTTCCTTAGTTACTTTAAATATAAATTCAGTTCCTTCGCCCGTGAGAATATTGAAATCCTTCAGATGCGAAGAGAAAAAAGGAACGTTACATTTTTATTTAAATTGCTGAATAACATTGTTGTCTCTCAATATCTTCTAAGTAAAGTGTCGTTTCGATGTCAAAGCTTTCGAACTCGGTCCACGGATCTATTTTCAATTCCGATTAGTCGTAAAAAATATGTAAATAATAAGTATTTAGTAAGAACATGCAAAATTTACAACAAGAAATATTCGCATATAGACATGTTTCAGTTAAATCAACGCAAATTTGCGCACTTCTTCTTCTGCACTGAAAGCCTAAACCGTAAAAGTCTACTTTCTATAATTTGTAATACTTAGATCTATTTTTAGTTATTTCATAAAAATCAAGATTTTACTATTGTTTTCAACTTTAACTTATTTCTTTTGTTCTTATCATAGAATCAAAATTTTAAAAATGTAATAATTAGACAGGCACATAACCAGTTACTAAAATTAAATATGTTTACTGCATGTTTTCTGTACTCTCAGAGCAACCAACCATTAGTGGAAACTGTTTTGGCTTCTGTGTTATCTATTTTCGTTAACTCTAAGTGTGATTGTATGCTGTTTGTTTCCCATTACAATAAATAAATAAATAAAGATTATGATGTTGACTGAAAAAAAATATCAAAGTTCCACATTTAAAATATATCACACAGAGTTGTTTTATTCCACAAATTAATAACTCTGTACTCAGTTATTATTATTAATAATATACCAGTGTTTACGCACAAGCATGTTTTAATTATTCCACGCGCTAATAGCGATTTAAGCCGGTTCGCTGATCAACGAAGGTAAATTCAATGAAACAATCATATCAAATATTGTAATATCTTGTGAAATTGTTATGTCCATCATTACACACCCTGACATTCTGTCCGCTCACGTACTGTATATGTTTTTTAGGCGTGAAAGCTATAAGAACTTAAATGTAGCTTATGCGAATTATTAATGTTTTGCTTTGAAACCTTATCTACATAATTAAAACGAAAGTGTTGGTTTCGAAGTTTACTAGCTGCGCTATCGTTGACTGGAGTAGATGTCCTAGTAATTCAGAGACCCTTCTCTAATTCAATTTATAGTTCCACTACGAGTTATCAACTAAGGGCCTAAATAAATGGAAGCCCTATGACAGAGTTTAAGAGCGTTTCTCATTTATGCGTGGACAATGTCACATCTTTCAGGTTTCTATATAAAAATAATGCATGCAAATTGATAAAATTTAATTTTTTTACGGGGATTTTTATCGGTTTTATCAAAAAAAGGATAAAAAAGTTAAATATTACCAATATTTCAATTTTTCTTTAAGCTTTGATCTTTGTATTTAAGGCTTAAATATTACCAAGTTTTTATATTTTCGATAAAATTTGTGATTGAAATTTTCATTTGAAAAGTTCCTCATTTCGAAAGAGCGTAAGCGACTATTATAAGGCGGATTTAGTACGGAAATTGTATTAATTGTTATTTTTGTGTATTGTGATTGTGAGTGTCAAATTTTCCACAATGTGACGTCATGTAGTGGACCGATTCTTAGGTGACGCTGTTTTCACATTATTTTAGTATTTTAAAAACTAGTTAGTTGGTATAACCAAATAAAAATAATAGTTTTGGTTTCTGTGATAATAAATTAATTAAATTAGTTTAAACTAAACACTATTTGAAAATTTGAAACAAGCTTCGTCAGAATCAAATGAAACAAAATAAATCCACAACACGCCTCGTCAAGGAAAACTTAATCCCCTTTCAGCGCCATATTCGGTTCAAGATTAATAATAGGTGCATTTTTTTTTATAAATCTCTTACATAATTTCATACAAAACCCGGTCATAACCGCTGTAAAGAATGGTATAATACGACATGAACACTTACAAAATTTTAACCAGGTTCAATTCCCGGTTATGTATGAAATTTATAAAAGAATGCAGTTTCTATTAAATCTAAAAACGACGCCATGGTTCCTAAGAACAGATTTCTCTATCTCTTATAGTTTTTGGTCCCTGACTTGACGTAGATGGCGGCGAAAGAGGTCACTATTCAGTAATTATTGTCTTAATTACAATCAGTACCCTGTTAAAACAATAAAACGAATACTACATCAGCTATCAACAATCGCAATACCGTTAGTCAAAACAAAAAAGAAAACCATAAAAAAAATCAAAGCGTAAATATTTTGGGACGCTTTGAAATTCCGTCAGTTTTTCAATCGCCATTGCACGGTCTGAAAACTGGGGGGGTATTCGACCAATTTTAGAGATATAATGGAGATCTCTCATTTTCATCGCCATCCGTCACTTTTGACGTGTGCCTACTTGACAAGTGGCGATATCGCAACTTCGTCAATTCGGACGCGCAAAATTTTCGTTTCCTTTGTATGTGACGGCATAAATAACAGGCGCATACTTTAAATTGACCGCATAGTACGTGAAATTGGTCCGTTACGTTTCGTTCAAAACAGAAATTTATATACATGAATAACATTTTTGACAATCATTATCGCCTTCGTATTTCCAAAATTGAGATGAGATATGTCACTTTTAAGCTCATCGCATTTAAATGACAGTTCAATGGCGATATAACTGTTATCTAATGGAGATTTGACGTTTGGAGATATCTCCAACGGCATTCTCGAATTGGGCCCCTGTTTGAAATGTGCGTGGACATTTTTGAGTGACATTTTTTGGGAGAGGAATTATCATGGTTGGACAGTGGAATCCGCTCGCGATACAGTGATCTTTTCTTATCTCGGCTGTGTCGCTATGGCCCCGTGGTGCAAATAGTTCGTTTACGTTGATATATAGCGTCGGGAAGATCCACCAACTAGTACCTACATATTAATTGTTATCATAATGGGTTGCATAAATTTTAAACCCATAATTTCGGTGCGCATATCCACTTTTGTCATAATAGACCTTGCGCATAAGTGTTAGTCATTAATTGATCCGCATAAATATTAAGACTATAATATTTAGAAAATGAAGAATGGAAAAATGTAATAGTTGAGGCGAGGTCCCAGTGTTATGCGAAGAATAATTTATGACAAATAACTTGTATGAAGAAAGCCATCGTGCGAAATGAGTTATGACACTCAAAATTGCGAAAAGAATCTTTATTCCACTAGAGGTGATCCCATATTAATTAATTAAGTGCTACCTACCATTTAAATTTAATCAGGAGCGGAAAGGTGAGACGTCGCACCAAGGCGCTCTGTATACGTTACCCTAGGACATCAACAACAACCATTTAAATTTAAAAACACGCGGAATAATCAAATACATGAAATAATAGTATTTTTTGACAATTTACATGTTTTCAAATTAGCAAAAACCAAATTGACGGTGGAGAACGGTGACGTCATAGTTTGTGTTTCTCTCATAATTTATAATACCTATTTCAGAGTTTTGATTTTTGATACACAGTAGCTAATTTGATTTGCTATGAAACTTGCCAAATTAGGTTAATACTTATTACGTTTATCCTTTGATAACAGAGTCATAGTTCAATTCTTAGATTCTTCGTATTGTTTAGGGGAATAAATATTAGTTACCTTTTTCGGTTGAAGTAATAACTCTAACAGTAGACAGATTAGTAAAATCGACTAGATAAAAAACCTTGTGTAGATATTTCTGAATCCCAACACGCAAAAAATAAGTAACCATAAAAATTTTCTGACTGAAATATTTATGGGACGTGTAATATGCTCATTAAATTCAAGAAAATCCATATCGTGAATCAACCACAATTTGATTTTATGTTATGTCATAAAAACTTTGCTCGGGGGGTAGTTCAACTTGGTTGCTTTGGTGCCCTTGAATGTAGAATGAATATTCATGGATGTACCCTCTTATAAAGTTCAGTTACTAACTTAAAACATATGGCAATCGAATATAACTCCACGATAAATATTTTTTCTTATTCAACTCTTATGTGAAATCATGCAAGTTAAAATACGTAAAAAAAAATTGCAATGCTGACAAAATCTCACCCCAGTCATCGGTCATTTCATACAATGTTAAATGATCACAACCTATATGTGTACTATGCGCTAAAATATTTTATCTGTTTATTTATTTCCGCTTTAATTGACTGCGCCCTAAGTCACTCATATTTCAAAAATCTGCCTGGTTTTTACATCATAATACATAAAATCTGTATCTGAATTCAGCACGTTTCCCAAACCGATCTAGGCATCAATTGCGTATCATCAAGCACACGTACTTTTCTGCCCGACCTTATCTTTTTCCTTTGTTTCTGTATCAATTTCAGAGTCTCTTCAAGTGCTCTATGTCTTTGGTTATCACAGATCAGTGACACGGCAGCTCTAATCGCCACACTGCCGGACGCCGCCGCCTGGCTTCTACATCAAGTAGCTGATAAAATCTGCCGGTCCGGTGTCCCGGTGATTTCCAGGTTAAATGGGTATTGATTTAAATTTATACGACTTTCTCATATTATCACCTAAATACGACTTTCCGATTAAGACGAAGGTTTTTAAACAATGTGTGTTGCCAGTGATGACATCCGGTACTGAAACGTGGTTACTTACAATGGGCCTCATAAGAAGGCCCAATGTTACTCAAAGGGCAATGGAGCGAGCTATGCTTGGAGTTTCCTTGCGGGATTGAATCCGAAATGATGGGATACGCAAGAGAACCAAGGTTGTAGATATAGCTCATACAGTAGCCAAAGTTAAGTGGCAGTGGGCGGGGCAGATTGCTCGTAGAAACGTAGAATCGATGGCTCATTAAGGTTCTTGAGTGGTGACGGCGGACCAGAAGACGCTCGAGATCGATTTCGCTGTGGGGAACTTTTGAGGAGTCATTTTGTCCAGCAGTGGATGTCTAACAGCTGATATGATAATGATGTTATATTATTTTATTGACTCAAGCTGCAGCTTTCGTCACTTTCGACGCTTTCTGGTAGAGGAATCATTCGGAAATCATAATGATGAGGCGGCTAAATGTAGGTACTATGTATTGTTGTACCAATAAATTAATTACGTATACAGGTTAATTATCTTTAAATGTATTTCGAACAGAAATATCGATTAGTTAAGGTCGCTTGTTTGCTTAAATGTCATGAAACATTGTCTATCAGTAATATAAACTAAGACACTGTCCAGTAGTGTGCGTAGTTGCCTACTTATCGATTCTCTTAACCCTCCTCGTGTAGATTTCCCCATTAAAGAGAGGCTAATATTTTGGAACGCCTGATGGTAACAGGCAAAATCGAAGGCAAAACTAGAGGCAGAAGCCCCAAAAGGTGGTCAAACCAGATTCTGGGGAGCTGGACATACATCAGGGCTGCACTCCACCAAGTGACGGAACGAAACCGATGGTAACAAGTAGTTGACGGAATCAGAATGATTCAGGACCCCCAGCAGTGAGGAAACGATGTGTTGTAAGGAGGGTGGTGATCCTGATTTCTACGTTGCTGGTCATCATGCTTCTAATCTGATCTCCTATCGATGTTAATCAAATTTTACTGACCCATACCATGAGTTAAAGTGACTGTATACTCGCTAGCTACAGCCTAAACGATTCTTAGGAGAATACTACAGCGCCCTTAGTGGTTTTTCTAGGACTACAATCGCTAGCGAGTACAGTCACTATAAACTCATGGTAAGGGTACTGGATAAAAAGCAAAATCATTCTCCAACATTACTATAAAGAAAATACATATGAAAAATCTTGCCATTCCTGCGCACAAAACAAACAAACACAACCATACTCGTAACCACTCAATTGCATCGAATTTTGAGTTGGACTCTATTTGTATAATAAAATAAGAGCGGTGACAGGTAGCCGTAGTTACCAAAAGCAATCTAGTGGCTAAATATTTCGCAAAATGTCACGTGGATTACACTTCTAATCTAAAAGCAAGAAAGCCCACGAAACCTTAACACGTTCGCTGCGATAGGAGGTCTAAAGACCTCCTGCTAGTACTCTCGGGCTGTGCGGGTAAAAATATTGTGGTTTCGCTCTGGTGCGGAGCTCGTAGCTTAAAGAATTGTATAGTTAGAAAAGAGTCCAATATATGGTTCGATTCCTACCATAACGTAGATTTTTTTTGCACTTTAAAACACGCAGGAGGTCTTAAGGCCTCTCATCGCACTGAGAGGGAAAAGTGTGCGTCCAGTGCGGATAGGGGGTCTAAAGACCTCGTGTAGGAAGTACGGGCTTATCCGCCCCCTCCCGCACCTGTTTGTGTCTATGATAGTTGAACTATGGCCCAGTGATGTGCACGCGTCTATGAGCAATGCATGTAAATGTATTTCGTTTGCAAAAAGTTTGAGTCAAAATACGTACATACTAAGTAATAAGCGTCAATTGTGTTTAGTGTATCAGTTGATGTGTAGTAAATAAATACCCAAGAGTGTTGTAGGTTAGTGAGTAATATTAACAATAATAATCGAATGTGTACCTACATAGCTGAATCATTGGTCGATTAAATCTTACTGCCGTGATTGTAACATACCACTGTGTCTTAAATGTTTCTATTACAGTCACATGTAATTTACTTACAGTTGTATGATGAAGTTGTATGATTTATCGATAAATTGCCTTTTTATCGGGAACATCACTAGAAGTAAATACAAATGTACCTCAAATTCAGTGCTGTAAGAGGTCTAAAAACCTCCTAATTATTTTTTGTTATTATTCCATATTCTGACATCAGAACTTCGGGCGAAGCCAAAACAAGGCAGAATAGTCCTTTAGTTACAGCATTATATAAGTATCATACATAAATTTGTGAATTTCGTGAAAAAAAATGCATTTTAAAAGTCTGTTCCTTGATATGGTCTAAAGGCCCCTAACCGCACCTGTGAAATGGTACAGTTAAGGCGTAAAGACCTCTTACAGCACTAGTTGAAAGTTAGCAATATTTTGAGCCGCAGTGAACGTGTTAAGCCTGCGACAACTTGCGCAATCTACATTATAGTTAAATGTAATCTTAGAGATAAGCTCAAGAATTAAGGCTCATAAAATTTTTCGCAATAAAAGTAATAATGGTACTATTCTCTTAATTACTCCTGCAATGTCTTAAGTGAGACGTTCTCATCTAATTTACGAATACTTTCATCTTCCGGAGGGGCTGAATTATAAATTGCTCACTATAAGCGATTTTGAATATTAAAGCGTAATAAAGATCTCCGTAGTTTGCACGCAAAAATACGTTTAAGATAACTTGCTACCATGTCCCATCCTGGGGGCTTATGATAGTTGTGTTTATCACGTGATAAATAAGTGACAAAGCATCTGTCAGTCACACTCGCATTTTGTCAATACGTAACAGATGCTTTGTCACTTATTTAGGCACAGCAACCATCATAGGCCCGCTGTTCCATATCCCATCATGGTTTACAACGCATTTTTTATGCTATAGGAGACAAATGAGTGGGCGGATTATCAGATAGTTAACAATTACCGTCGCCAATGGGCACCTGCAACACCAGAGGAGTTGGTTGCCAGCCTTTCAGATAGAAGTATGTTGTTTTCTTAGAGGACCGAAGGTTGTATTGGTATCGGAAATACTGCGAGCGACAGTTTATCTGCTATGGATCAGTGAAATGGAACCTGCAGTACGAAAATCATAATAACGCAAAAAGCCTCCGATACAAGTAGAACGTTCAGTAGAACATCGAACTCACTCATTGGTGATGCTTTGCCGGCTGGGGGCATCTTCCAGAGCCTTGAACATTGCCGCAAAATTGCAAGCTTGTCACTATTCTATATTTTTTTCTTTTAACAGGAACTGCACGATTTAATTCCGCCATCCGGGAGCGAGCGACAGTTCACCACCTATTCGCATAAAGCGATTTGCTTCATAATTTCTAAAGCGAACCGCTCCTTAGCGGTGAACTCGCTCCCATCGTGTGTATTTCCAGAAAATTATAATTTCGGTCTATTCAAGGTAAGAGTGAATAGGCTATTACTGAACCAGCTAGCTACATTCTCAGCCCATCAGGTGATACTGAGGGCAAACGCCGGTCAGTTTGTGAATAGAAAAAAATACTTCAAAATAAGTAATGTAAAATCACTCCACTGAAATTGCAGATCCAAAAAAACAAACAACAGTATCATGACACTTTAATCCATCTGACACTTTTATTCGGAAAAGCTTACATTTGGTCAGAGTGACAAGGTTTCAACTTCACCCGTATTTGCGACCCGCGATCCGGATCAACTGTTTGTCAAAAGGGATAATGACCAAAGCTGTTTTTACAATTAAAAATGTTCGAGAAAGCTTCTAACTCAGGCCCCGCACCTAACTGATTATATTATATAGTTATATAGATTAAGGGGAAATGAAGTTGGCAGTATGGACGCTTAATACTTTTTTAATAATGGCTTAGCGACCCTTTCTGCGGAAATTATATACCAATGGCCTTCGTAATCAATTATTAATTCCAGGGTGGGAACAGGGGTAAAATTGTTTCTGGGCTCGATATAGGTGTAAATTATTGAACGACACTTGAAAAATAAGCAACCATAAGGAGTGATTTTTGACATTTAAACTGCCTTATTAACATTCAAAGATTTTATTCTGAATATGGAAATAGGTGTTATATCCAGTGACAACTCTAAAAATTAAGTTTGTGTTGTTGTTTCGCTAGCATCACCAAGCAATCTATTGATTCGTATGGAAAGATTCTTGGCCAAAATTAAATCCCAAATACTACGACATCAAAAACATACACATATTTTACTCTGGAATGAATAATGATTTCTCATCTAATCATTTCTGTGCAGCCCGGCAGTTTGAAAAAGAACCTTCTTGTAACAACTTTTACCAGTAAAAAAATAACCATAAGAAAATGATCCTCTGGCCACGCCGTCTCAAACGCAGCCCTAAAATAATAAAATACGACGTAACAGTTTCAGGAAATTGCAAGTACATGGCAAAGACAACTGTTTTCATAGGACAAAGGTTTAACTGGGCCGCGACTTGTGCAGACATGTTTCCGCACCAGATTTCAGGCTACACCTACATTTGCCGGGGGTAACATGTGTTACTGACTGTAATTGTAAAGTGTATTGCGGGACACTTGAATCTTGAGAGCGAAGTTCGGTGGTTTGGGCACATAGCGTCAGGCTTCTCTCTTGGAAATTAGGGTTGGCAAGGTGATAATTTTATAAAGTAGAAGTGTCAGCTCTCTGGGCTCTGAACATGCTGCTGACTGACAAAAGAAGTAGGTAGAGTAAGTAGTACCTCAGAATAGAAAATGAGTAGTACCTACGCCTACTTATGAATGAAAATTTTGACCTCCTGACCTGAAAGATTGTACTAGTTATAGTCTGGCTAAAATATCTTTGCCCCAGTAATTTTAATTTTTTATCTGTAAATCGGTATATGACCTTAAGATAGGGCTCTAATTAATCTTGATACTTGTGTATTATTCTTAATCTTTAAACTAGTATTCGATTCCAGCAAATTTAATACAAATAAAAAACATCTTGGTAAGTTATGCTTTTGGTCAGGTACTGTAGGTACTTATAAAAATATTTACGTACGATTTATAAAAGATATTTCGTAGGACTTTTGCTATGTATTTACTGAGTTTACATACTGTAATTCAGAACAGTAACTTCAGCGTTTATTGACATTCTTACTCTTAGGGCTCTAAGGGGATTAAAACAAGATAAAAGTTTGTATGGGTTTTGAAATAAAAAAAATATGCAAGTACGAAGATTGTTGGTTACTCTTTGGTTAATATTGCCATACTTATTTAGTTTTTATGTGTTCGACAGTTAATTTGCTTAGAAGAGTTAATGTGGTCCGACTCTAACACCTGACGCAGTTTTTTTATTGTCTACCATTAGAAGTAAATTGGCTGGAAATTAAAAAATAAAATTGTGGCTAAAGTTGTAAATTACTAAACGCTGCATTTTAAAAAAGAGCACTGATTGCGTACAGCATACATAAAATTAATATACTTACATATTTAATTCTTCTTATTTATTTAATGTAAGATGGACATATTCCCATTACAAACGGGAGGACAAGGAGGTGGTAGTTTTGGCAACCCTACTACGTTATTAAGCAAACATTGGCGATAAGCGGTAGTCCAAGTTATATGAAGTGTCATCGCATGGATCTCGCCAGACTGGTTGGAGACAAATATTTATACTGATTGATAACACTAGCTGGCTTCGTGCGTGTTATCGGGAATTCCTTAACCAGCTTATGGTAACCCATATTCCTCAAATAAATAATAATTTCAATTTCATTTCATTTTATCTGGCGCGGTTGGCGCAGTTTCTAGTGCACCTCCCCACTGAACCGGCGGTCCTGGGTTCGCATCCTGGCCGGGGCAAATATTTGTGTGACGAACTCGAATATTTGTTCCTGGGTCATGGATGTTATCTATATATGTTTTTATATATTATTGTATACCGTCGTCTAGTATCCATAGTACAAGCTTTGCTTAGTTCGGGACTAGGTCGATTTGTGAAAGACTGTCCCTTAATATTTATTTATTTATTTCATTTCATAAGTATCCTATATTCATATTTTTATCTCCTCTTCCTCCTCACGTCGTGTTCTTCATTAGGTACTGAGGGTCGTGAGTCTCCGGATGCAGAAGTATTTTGCCTTGACCCACGCGCGGGCAGTTTTCTCGCGCAAAGGCTTTCCATAGCCACACAGCGCGGGAATGCTGCCTGCGTCATGGGCACCCTACCGAGAGGTCTTAGTTTAATAAAAATATTTTAATCTTAGTTATAGTTCCACAAATTTGTTATTTTTAATGTTTTATTTTTGACCCATAATAAATGTTAATTTATCTTTTGTCGTGATAAGTTTCCGCCACCTGTGTCTGAATTGGATCATGGGGTGCATCGTGCAGTTTGGTGTTCAGCGATGCCGCCGGACCTGGTCTGACCACCTTTTTGGGCTACGGCCTCTCGATCTTTTTCCTTCAATCTTGGTGACCTTTAACTGCTCAAGATTGTGACCGTTCCTTCTGGCATATTTTAATCTATAGCGTTGAATTTAGACGTTTCTAATAGTATTTTATGCAATCGTTGCACAATGAAGGTTCTTAAAGTCGAGTACAGCGTTTAGGTCACGAGGCTTGCCGAGTGGCCTAAGTAAGGTACGAGATTTTTAAATCAAATATGCTGATGTTCTCTTTTTGAAATTATTAGAGTTGAGTAGAGAGATGTCTTATGAATATTAAAATTCTGTTGCGGGTACCATAGAGTATAGAATTTTGGTACAGGATTAAAAAGTGCGTTATTGTGATTTTGTCTGTAAAATTATAATTGACAGATTAAAGTACGCCAGTATAAAAAAAAAAAAAAACATATGAAGGGCTCTGAGGGGAAAAAACTGGCTGTCATAAGTCACTTGCAGAATGTTGCAGTATTTACAGACAACTGAAGTAACAGGATTCATCGGCCATCTTTGTTTATGTTTTTCTCATCTCATGTTTTATTTTTTTGATAAGTCTTATTTAACACGGATGTCATGCATTACTGAATTGGTTATAAACCAAAAAAAAACTGATACTGGCACAAGCTGCGAGCCGTCATAAACGAATTAATAATGACTGAAGTCAGATCACCTTACAGACCGACCAAAAAGAGTAGAAATTAAAAAGTGGCAATACTGTAGTGTCCTACCTTTCTAATCAATATAAGAAAACGGGGACGACACTATAGTATTGCCACTTTTTAACCGACTTCAAAAAAAGGAGGGGGTTCTCAGTTCGGTTGTATGTTTTTTTTTTTTTTAATGTTTGTTACCTCAGAACTCCGTCATTTATGAGTCGATTTGGAAAATTCTTTTTAGGTTCATGAATAGACATCTCAAGGTTGGTCCCATAAAATTTTGGTGAAGATCGGATGGCGAGATATCCATGAGGAATCGAAGGAATTCCTGAAATTTTATAGGCACTTATAATATTTTTCACATATTTTATAAAACTATTTAAGTATTTGCATATGGTAGTCATCATCTTCCAATGCTGAGCTGATGATGGAAGGTACAACTCCTCAACGGTTAGGAGTTATAGGAGATAATTCAAACGAGATGCATGCCTTCAAGACCTCCCTGATCACCCTGCCATAAGTGTTTTTAACAATCACTAAAAAGTAAAAAAAAAAAATTAACAAAAAATAGAACCGACTTCAGTAAAACTAAAAAGCCAAAAATAACCCGTTCAAGTACAGATTACCTTTGACTCACCCTTTGAAGTCGGGGCCAAACCTCACGTAAACTATAAAATATAAATATAATAACTGAGTGGTTTGGGATTGACTTCAAAGGGTGAGTCAAAGGTAATCTGTACTTGAACGGGTTATTTTTGGCTTTTTAGTTTTACTGAAGTCGGTTCTATTTTTTGTTAAATTTTTTTAATTTCTCCTTTTTTTGGTCGGACTGTATAATATGGCCGTATGGCGCGAGTAAAAATGTAACAAAAAGAATCGGGACCCAACGAGATTTTACCTCTTTTTTCGATAGTCGGGGCCAGCGCCAGGGTCCGCCTTCCGTGTATTTCCTTCCACTTGGCCCGGTCTTTTGCATCCTCAATAGTAAAGTCATTGGCACTCATATTCTCCTTCACGACAAGTTTAAAAATCATTAATTTCATTAAAACAAAATTGACTAAGTAAGCCAGTCCCCCCCCCCCTCCCTTACCCCTTCATAAATGTAATTTGCTGATTTGTCTTTTATGTATACCGTTTTGTTATTTTTAAGGTAAATGATATCAGGTATTTGGGGTTTAAAGCAGCTCGAAAATATACTTATACACGTCAATTAGTGACTAAGTACGTGGCTTTATGGTTTCATTCCATCGAATTTCATCGATTTTTTTCCCCGATGACATAAACTTTTCATGAATCTTGCAATTGTCATCGTATTGTACTTTTATAACAATCCAGTTATATTAAATCATTGATATAAAAATCAAAGCTCAAAGAAAAATTGAAATGCGTAACCTGGTGGAAGAGACCGGGAATCGAACCCGGTACCTCTGGATTGCCGGTCCAGCGCGTTGACCTTACCGCCACCCTAAAGCCCAAGCAACCGTTCGAATTTTTCCTTATGCTTTGTGTGTCGATCTTTGCATCTTACTTCTCTCTTGCTCGTTCACTGCTGAAAACGAGCTCTTTTCTTTCAGCTTTGATCTTTGTATCAATGGTTTAATATAAAAATTGTGGCGTGTTCCCACATAAAAAATAAATGAGATATTACATGATTCATGATTTATAACCCAGTTATATCCTTTAAGGAGCTCATAAAATTCTATGAATGAGGTATTTTTTACATCAATGTTCGCGATATGGTATCGCAATTACCTCGGCATTAATTGATCGTCAGACAAAATTAAATGAAATTGGATCGGCTATAAGTAAAATATCGTCTCCCTTAATTAAAAAAGTACAAAGAGCGTTTTCTCTTGAAGTAGATACTGACATTTAGGATGCTTTTTCCGTGTTAGGTTAAAAACAAGCACATATTTTTTTCTATATTTTATAATTCGAACTATAAGCTATGTGGGGTAAGCGGGAGGTGCGGTATTTTGCATAGGAGAATAATGAGAAACTTTGTAAACGTGTCCAGCGGTAAGATAGTAAATAATAGTTCCAATGCCGTCCATAATAGCGCTAAAGTAGACAGATAGTACGAAAAAAAACAAGTTTTATCCGGAGTGAACTTTCGAATTGAAAATTTTAATATTTTCGGTGACCAGAGTAGTCCCTACGCTTCCTTTAAGTATGTACCTACAGGAAAAACGCATAATTTAGGTCAATATTTTTTCATAATTTGACTTATTATTAAACAAACCGTTCCTAAGTAACGTAACTACTTTCAGTCACAGCAGCGCCACCAATTTAACACCTTCACTTTTGGGTTATAAAAAGATACTGCTCCTCCCTTTTACCCTCAATACTACAAACGATGGAGTCCCAATACCAAAAAAAACACGCCGCGATTTACAATGTTCTACTTGACTAATGAACACCACCATGAGTACATAATTTAGATAATTTTGTTCCCTAATTCTATTTAAGGTAGCACCCGAAATGTCTTCTCACTTTAGGAACTTCGTCTATAATTGCAAACATTTCAAATTTTTAAATAGTGTTGAGTTAAAACTAATTAATTACTTTATTATCATAGATCCCAAAACTATTATTTTTATTTGCTTTTATGGACAAGCTATGAAAATATGAAAAAAAAAAGTGAAAGCAGCGTCGTCTAAGAATTAGCACTCAAATGCCGTCACCTCGTGGAAATATAATAATCGCAAACTATAAAAATAAAATGGTGGTACAATTTCCATACTAAATCCGTCTTAGTAATAGTCCGAATGTAAGATTTTCTGCGCTGTGATAATAGTTTGCCTAATGAACTGAAGGTGATAAATAATGTAAATATTTTCAAGCGCCGGCTTAGGGACTATTTGCTAAAAAAGGCATATTATGATGTAGGTGAATTTATTAATGATAGTGATTTAAAAATGGCATGAACTTGAGCAGCTCCACAATTAATTTATTTATTTGTTGTTTGTAAAGTTTTGTTTAAATTAAATATTAGTTATGTAATTAGTAAAGACTATTGTATGTTCAATTTCTATTGTTAAATTTCTTATAATTAATGCTGTGAAATTATTGACATTTTTATTTTGTTTTCTGTGTTAGTTACTTAAGTATTATTTCCAACACGATGTAAATTGTTAAGGAATAAATAAATGAAATGAAATGAAATGAAATGTGACCAATCTTGTTGCCTACGCTCTTTTAGAATGAGAAACTTTTCAACAAATGTATAAATGTAGTTATATTAATTTTTTATCCTTTATTCGTTTATACCGGAAAAAGGTCTGGTTATTAAATTGAACTGTTGTCAATTAAAAATGCCTTTATATAAAGTATGTCTAGGTGTTTTGTTTTTATTATTTATTTATACAACAATTTTACATGACATTACATTTTAAAAATTATTATTATTTTTTTAAACATTTTATTGACATCTACTTAATAATTAATTATAATGAGTATGGAATATGACTGTAAAAATCACTGTGTTAATTTTATTATACCGTACTCGTAAGTTCTAAGATACTCAGAGCACAGGTTGAGCCAGTTGGCCTTTGTTCATTCCGAAGTGAAACAAACTTGATCTTTATTAATAGAGATCATTTGTCTTCCCAATTTACTTCATCCACTTTAACGTTTTTATTAAAAAATATCTCTAGATTTTTATGAAGATTCCCAAATTGACGCAATATTTAAGCATTATAAGCCGGGACGCGAGTTTTTTTGCTGTGTATAGGTTGGTAATAATTTGTTACTATTTGGACTTGTAAGGACCTTGGCTAGAGTTAGGTTAGTGTAGGTTTTAGGATTTTAAGTTGTTTACCACTTAATTCGAATGTTTTTTTTTTAAATAAATTTAGGAAAAAATAACGTTTCGTATGTCTATTTGTTTTATTTATTTACCACCAGCCACCACTATACCAAATTTTATAAAAATTGGTCCAGCCATTTAAGTGTGAAGAAGTAACAAACATACACATAAACACACACAAACTTTCGCCATTATAATATTAGTTAAGTTACGCAAATTAAGTTAGGTGGTGATCATTAAATTTAAGTTGTACAATTTGTTTCAATCCATTAAAGGCCTAACAACATTAAGGCGCGAACCCATTTGTTTCATATTTGTATTCAGTATATATTATAATGTATTACGTTCTAGCGGAGATCGACTGGCAATCATCTTCAAAAGCTATCTACATGACCAGCAAACTAAATCCCTCGTTTTCAATATCCGAGCAGCACTAAAAACTTCATAAAACCGCGTTCGCGTTCACCACTATTGCACCTTTGAGATTGCATCTCCAAGTGCGTGACCATGCATTTTATAACTCACGCTTTATAGCGCAACTAGGAGATGCCCGCTTCGCCTGCGTATTTTTTTTACTCCCCGTAGTCGGGTTCCAAATATCCTATAACCATCTTTAGATGTCCGCTATTCAGATATACCTGTACCAAATTGATTAACATTTTTCTAGTCGTTTCGGCGTGATGAGAGGAGAAAGAAATTATGACCAGCAGATGATGCTAGGCTTGAATAGCGCCGCTCATCCGTACAAAATTAAAGGCGATTCTGCATCGCGCTATTAAGATTTTTCCTAAAATCATGACCAGTCTCCATAGAAAACTACGTTATTTGCTACGTCTTTAGGCTTCATCACACTTAAAACGACATCTACATTTTTTACTATTATAAAATTATGTCGGTTTTTTATGGAGACCACATTATTTCAGAAAAAAACCTTCAACGGGTGTCATTTTTTTGTTCTCTCATCCCCCGAAACTTCTGAACGGATTTTAACCAATTTTGGCACAGAGATTGTTGGACATCCATTAATAGCTACCTATATGATATTTTATACCCAACTCCGGTAAAGAAATTCAGTACCTTCTAGTATCTTATATCGCACACGGACTGCACGCATTCAACGTTATCGCGCCTTTGAGATAGCATCGCGGTTGAGTGACCATGCATTGTATAACTCGCGTTTGCGTTGCAGTATGGTGGCATGCGTGTGGTGCCAGTTATATCGCCGTAGAAGGGCGAAAGGATCAGCGTAACTGAAAAATGTCCCAGTACAATTATATTTTGCAATATTTTATTACTGAGCAACATAATGTGTTACGTCTTTAGGCACTTAAAGCGACATAGTGCAACACACGGACTCACTCGACGTTATCGCGCCTTGGGAAAGCATCGCGGTAGCGTGACCATGCATTGTATAACTCGCGTTTGTGTTACAGTATCGCCATGGCAAGGTAAGAGGATCGTAGTTACTGAAAAATTACCCAGTACAATAATATTTTATTACTGATCTACATACTAGACGTATGTCTTTCTTAGCTACTCACTCCAACCTACATTACCACTGTATGGACTCCCTGAAATTTATCGCGCCTTTAAGATAGCATCGCGGCTGTTGACCATACATTGTATAACTCGCGTTTGCAGTACAGTATGTCAACATATGCGTAGTTGTTTTTTGAATGAACAAAAACTAGCTCTAAAGCTCTTTACTACTCTGACACTCTATATCGGACTTATGGTAGCACAAACCCACAAACTGTAACAGCTCCATGCCACAGTAGTGCTATTGTAACCAATAAATGTCATACAAATGTTAATCGTGAAGGTCATACACATACACAAATAAGTGTACCTCATCATCATCATCATATCAGCCTATAGACGTCCACTGCTGGACAAAGGCCCCCAAAGTTCTCCACAACGATCGATCTTGCGCCGCCCTCATCCAATTTCTACCCGCGATCTTAACCAGGTCGTCAGTCCACCTTGTTGGAGGCCTTGCAACGCTGCGTCTTCCGGTCCGCGGTCGCCACTCAAGAACCTTTCTGCCCCAACGGCCATCGATTCTACGAGCAATGTGCCCCGCCCACTGCCACTTAAGTTTGGCGACTGCCTGAGCTATATTCTACAACCTTGGTTCTAATAAGTGTACCTAGATATATGATTTTAGGTATTTTTAATTGAATTCCGGAGGCAATAAACGCGTATAAAATAGCATAATCTCCAACAATGTTAATTAAAAAAAAGAAAAAAAGATATTTAAAAATAAACTGAAAAGCTAAAAATAACCCATTCATAATACAGAATACATTTGAATCATCTTTTGAAGTTGGGACCATTCCACTCTACCTACACATGCACAGCCATAATTAGTAGTATATTTTCTTATTGTTTTATTTCATTTGTCACTATTTATTTTGTGATTATGTTCTATGGTCACGTCATGAATAAATGCATTTCTTTCTTTCTTTCTATACCCACCGCACTCATTTTCTAATCCTTCTTAGACATCACTAAACCCACAGAATACTTAATAGTACTACATACTATAGCTTAATGTTATAACTTTGAGATTTATCTCTTATATTTCAGACGGTTGTACAAATAACAAAATAAAATATATAAAAGTAGAATTAAAATCCCTTGTAACTCAAATGAAAATCCAAGCGTAAAGGTAAATCAAGATTTAGCTAACTCAATTGGATCTCCAAATTCGACATCAAATTGATCTCCACGTGTGGATGTAATGAAGCAAGATTTGTCCCTGAACCTTTCCAGAAAAGGAACCGAGAGCCCTTGCTTGCGAGGAACGTTTTGGGAGGTTTTAGCTTCTGTGTTTTTATTTTAGAGATATTATTTCTGTACATAATGATAAAAATGAAATGTTATTTAAGACATTTTCCAAAAAAAAAAATGCCTGTACCTAAAAGATCGGATTTCAAGATACGTTCAAGGTAGACACGTGCAGTTTTCGCATTTCAGTTCATGTTGATGAGCAATTAGAGCCGGTATCATAAAATCAACCTAATGATGTACTCTGAAAGTCCGTAATGGATCTCAGGATACGTTCAACTTAGACATCATTAGGTCAATTTTATGATACAAGCAAACTAATTGCTCATAAAGGTGAATCGAATTACCAAAAACCGCTCCAGCGCTGGCGGTCTCATCGTAGATTAAAAATAGTAAGGTAATATTAAAATTTTTACGTTATAACTTATGTCTGTAGTAATGCATATTATAATGCTATTCGTACAGATATTCGAGATATGAGCAAAAATTGTAAAAAGTTACCTCCCCCCCCACACACACCCCTGATGGACACCAGAAGGTATAACTGTACCAATTTTTAAAACACTGATTTTTTTAATTTTCTTGAAAGAAACCTTATTTCCATTGTTATCGTTTTAATTTAAGTCGGCAACAAACACATTTTGTGAACTTTTGAAAAAAAAATCTATAGGTTTACGATTAAAAGCCCTGTGACAGACGGACAGACCGACGGCGGAGGTTTTGAAAAAAAGCTCCGTTCATATCCTTTGGGTTCTGAACCTTAAAAAACGAAGAAGTCACTAACTATCCAGTTTATTAATATAAAATTGAAACGGCTGGAGCACTTGAGAACCACGATGCTATAGATAGATCCTCAGAGACATACAGATTGATATTCTGCTTCAAACTTATGTCTGCGAGCCGTTAAAAACTAACATTCACCGCACAAATTGCTTTTATTACTTTACTACCCTATAAAATAGAACTATTTAAACGGCTTACTTTCCGTATTAGATATGTACCTATATTAATCTAAAACCAATCCAGGCTTAACTTGTATTTACCGCCTGCCGCTGCCGGATGGAAAATACCGCATTTATGGCTTGAATGGCTAGTAAAAAATATTGTGTACGTACACTATTAACACTAACTTCTCTACTATTATAAAATTTAAGACTCCTGTATTGGGCATCAAGTATTTAAAATGGAACCTCGACATGAGAAGAAGAAGAAGAAGAAGACTCCTGTATTGGAAAATCTGTTTTCTATGGTCATGATTTCAGGAAATATCGTAAAAGCGTAATGCAGGATCGTCATTTGTTTTGTATGAGCGAGCGGCGCAACGCCAACCAGGCGTCGTCTATTGGTCATAATTTCCTTTGTCCTCTCATCGCGCCGAAACGGGTGGACAAATTTTAACCAATTTTGGTATAGGGATAGCTGAACATCCAAAGACGGTTATAGGATACATTTTACCCAACTACAGTAAAGAAAACAAAATACGCGGACGAAGTTGCCGGTGCCACCTTTTAGTGTAATAAATAATTATTGTTTGGTTATAGACTTGGTAGTGAAATGTCCCGAGTTTGTTATGATTCTCGTATATACCTAGCATCACAATAACGAGACCAACAAGACGCATACCTATAGCAAGTCTTTCACGGTAAGCGCAGTGAAGTTGTGGAATCAGTTGCCTTTGTCCCTTAGGAAGTCTTCATCTGTTGCATCACTTAAGATTAACTTGAAGAAGTTGTGGCTATCCGATTGAATATTGTATTTAATTACGCATTTATATGTATTATATTATAATGTATATGTATATTATATTATAGACTAGTATAAATATATGTGTTTTATTAGGTACTTAGTTTATGTACCCATAGTTTTATTAAGTACTTATGGTAACGGAATGGAACGAAAAAAATTTGGGACACGTTTTTCTTTTAATTTAAACCCAAAATATCGAAAATTTGAAAAATGTGGGGTGTACAACTCTAGAAAAAATGGCCCAACTATTTGTCATCTATCAATTAAAAAAAAATGTTTACCGGAATGCTGCTCCATCCTTCTTTCTTCTTTCGAAATAGATACTGAATCCTATTGAAAAAAAAAACACTATGTGACTGTGGATAGTTTTGGCTTTATTATGAAAAAATTACTTTTTTCCGGAATATTGAGTCCTGTGCCCTTTTTGTAGACATCAGTGAAATTCACTGACTTTCACCGTCAGGTTGCCAAAAAGTTGTCGTTGCCAGTTAAGTAAATTAGTATGTACCACTAAAAATCCGCAATATAGCGTGGGAAAAACACCCGGTTGGGTTATGCGTACTAATAGGATCATTGCAGCGTGCATGGTGGTGGTAGAGCAGACCGTAGTAATATACAATGTAATAAAAAAGTGGTTTTCATTGTTTAAATGATTAAAAACTTAGATATATTTATTCACGAATTCGTTACGTGACAGTCTCTCTAATATCGAACAATACGGGGCGCTACAGTCATGCACTATAATAAAAATAATAATAAATAAAAAACCCTTTTTATTCGGTAACGCATAGTTAACAAATTAGTAAGATTTCTTAATGAGAAAATATTTTTTACGCTAGGACCCGTTCTGGATAAAGGCCTCCTCCAACTTTTTCCAACGTTCCCTGTCTTGTGCCTCTGTAATCCAGTCATTCGTGACCCTACTATAACTAAACTACTATAACTAACCCTTGACCCTACTATAACTAACCCACCTACTATAATTACAAAATTCTAAATTTGTAGGTATTGAAAATATTTTTTCTGTGGAGAATGATCATGATTTCAGGAAAAATCTTAATAGCGTGATGCAGGCTCGTCATTTGTTTTGTATTCGCGCGGTGCCATGCCAGTCTGGCGCCAGCTGTTAGTCATAATTTCCTTTGTCCTCTCATCACGCCGAAACAGCTGGACGGATGTCAACCATTTTTGATACAGGAATAGCTGGACAGTCAAAGATACTTTTTATCCGTCTACGGTAAAAAATACGCGGTCGAAGTCGCGGGCACCTATTAAGCCAATAAGAGCAGTAAGTTACAAGCACGCTTCGTAAGTGAGTGGAACAAAGTTCTTTATCTAACCTGGCCTAAAATACTTTTACAAACGTTCATTTCTGTAATAGAAACACGAAGTCAATACAACGTCCCTATATGAAAAAGCTGATCGTGTAAAAGAATAATGTAGCCTTTTACTCCGCTCCGCCGACTACATCGGACTAGGAATAAAAATAGACGACAAAATTTTATATAAAACCTCTATTAGAACTTTCAATATAGTTGCCTCGTGGGAGCGCTTGAGTGTTATTTATTATAATGGAAGTGTGGAAAGTATGAAACCGGCCAAGAATACGATTAGGCTGATAGTTCATTTAGGGTGCGTCTCCACTGAGCGGAGCGGAATCGAACAATCACAAAAGTGAATTATTACAATAAAGTAATGTAACGCCTAATAATGTCTAATTTAAATGAATACTTAGTTAGTTACCCAAAAGTTACGATATTTAAAACGCATAATATATGTTTGAAATGTAATTAATAATATCAACATATTATAGTTATGTAAAATAGTTGTACCATAAATTGTTAAAATTAAATTACATTAATAAGGTTTTAGTCTGTAAGAAATTGCAATGCCCTAACAGGGTTTCATGTACCTACATTATAATTAGGATGGTATGGTAATTATTAATTACCATACCATCCATTGTAAAATGAACATGATTCGCAATAAACGATATGGTATGATTATATGAAATGATATGATACGAAGCGGAGCTGAGATTCAGATTCACCTCAAGTGATATAAATAATAGAATAGAAAAAGCTTTATTCATGAAAAATAAAGGAAAATGTCTTGTTCTGTTTTTGACAAGAACTTTTTTTTGTGCCGTAGCGTATATAATCGTGCAGATGTTGTGCTAGAGGTGCAGAGTACAACTGTGACACGCAACTCTTTGCCGTAAGACAAAGATTGCTTGTTCCTTTCGACACTGTGCGAACAAGATGCTGGGTGATACCGAGTTAGAGGGGGGGACGCTATTTTTTGGATTTCCAGAGCGAATATTTAGAAAACTGCAGATTTTATCTAAAAATAATGTTTCGAGACCCTATTTTTTTTAAAAGACCTATTCAACGACACCCTACACACTAGTGTTGGAACGAAAAAAAAATCACCCCCAATTTAGGTGTACGAGAGCCTCTCGAGGGGTAAGTACCCGGAAAAAAGATTTTATTTAGTTTTTATTTTACTGTTTTGTCGGCGTGATACATACACATACTCATACCAAATTTTAGCTTTCTAGTACTAATGATCATGGAGCTAAGCCGCGGACGGACAGACGGACATGGCGAAACTATAGTTCCTAGTTGACTACGGAACCCTAAAAAGCCTTTAATTCCACACCAAACTAAGTTACAATATAAAAATGAAAAAAATAAAAATAAAACTATATTTTCATTTTTTTCTGTTTTTTTTTTGTTGTTACATTTGCAGCAAAATACGCTAGCATGATATCACAGGGACACCGAAAATCAGGCAGAAATGAGGAGTTCAAGTGTGGGGTTAAGCTACGAGTATATTCTTAAGAATATAGCTTAACAGTAACAGTGGCTGTGAATTCACAACCACTGACAAAGATCTAATTCAAATATGAGTGTAACTAGAGAGGACATGCCATCCGATCCGAAGAACTCATACCGAGACTTGGACCATAAATGCTCCGTGGAGAGCTGATTAGACATAGAGAAACTTACACCTTTATAAAGGTGTAAGTTAATAAATGTATTTGCCAGTAGTAACTAATAGTTATGTAAAGGTCGCTTCAAATAACAATTGATCAAATCGATCAAAAGTGTGTGTGAGATCTAACGTTCAATATTTATTACATCACTAACTAAGTATATACAAATAAATAAAATCAAAGTTTAATTTTTCTTCATCCGGTCTTTTGAACTTCTTTGTCTTTATCTAATCCGTGGTGTCGTGGTGTTTCCTGGCTATCATCTAAGTAAATCTAACAAAACCATGAATTGTATAAGACGTATGGGATTTGGTCTTACTTCATATTTGAATATCAGGTAAATTATATGCCATGTTTGCCACCCAGCGGAATAAATAATCACATGATAAATAAGTGACAAAGCATCTGTCACTCACACTTGTTTTTTGTCAAAACATGACGGATGCTTTGTCACTTATGTAATCGCGTGATTAAATAAATATTAGAATATTTATTAAAGTAATCATCATAGACTTGCGGAAAAGCCAACATCAACACCGTGTACCTAATTTCCTTGTCATTAAATATTGACAAAGTCAAAAACTTTACGAGTCGTGTCTGAAATGTCATGGCAAAAGTGAAACAATGACACGCCACACCGAGCGTGAACAAAAACATACCACCCCAATTTATTTTCTAATTTCCCATTACTCCTCTTATCGTGTTCAACCATCTAATGTACGACTGACGGATGGTCGCGAAATAAGGGTCCCCGCTATGACGCGACCCTAAAAACGGGCATTAATGTTCCCGTTTCATTCGTACGCCAACAAAAACAACACTTTGAAAGATGAAGGTACCATACGTCTCTATTGTGAGAAGCAGCCGCTCGCCATATTTTTATAAAAATGTTTACTCGTAAACGTTTGTCGAAAAGGTTTCTTTTCATTAAAAAAAAATAAGCCCGGCCTGAAAACGACCTTTATGGGAGTCCCGGAGGAGCGACATGGAAAGTTGATGCGACCCGCAACTAAACTTTTGAGCATCCGTTTAAATCGGCCTAATTAATGAAAGTCTCAATTGCCACGTTCGTTTTTATTTTCGAAATTAAAAATATGACGCATGCGTTTAGACTGCGCGCCTTAATTAATCCAGTGCATTTGGGCTTCTGAGCCGTTTTTCAATTGTTTTGTAACATTTATTTGAATATGAAATTAAGGTGCGCTTTAGGTTAACTTACCAAAAGTAATAATTGCTATCATATCGAATCTATTTTGCATACTTTTAACTACCTTCCTAACTTTAATAACTAAGTTCTTACCGTGATTGGCTTGAAGCTTCGAGTTGACCAAGTCATCTTTCCCGCCGTACTTTCGCTGACAAACGTTCACAAACTAATTACACAACAAACTATCAAACACTCCACTATGAACCAAACATCCGCAAATAATCCTACACGTTTACTTTCCGATGTTTACAGAGCGTGTCCACTCGATTGTAAAATGTTTATTACAACCTGTAAATGTGAACGATGTTCCTCATGGGTGAATTTTTGCGTCGAGTCAGTTGCCGACCATTTCGAAGACTGAAACGCGGCCCGCTTGTGCGGCCGAACGCCCCCGAGCGCCTCCGAGCGTCCCCGAAGGCTTACGATTCATGAAACCCCACTCGATGAAGTGGTAAATTTTTAGAAATAGGCAGCGTCGCTGCCGTAGTAAGTACTACGGATGTTGAGTTTGTTTAACACTCATGTGATTCACCTGGGAATCCTGGGATTCCGCACAGATTGTTTGTAAGATAACAAAGTGGTGTGGAAATTTGTGAACATTTTCAACGCAGTTATTAGGTTAGTTTCACTTTCTACTTAGTCTTGATGCATACTGAATTACTGACTAGCATGCAAGTAGCTATTGTGGCTTTGTGTGATTCAAAGTTAAATTGATATTTTATTTACGCTCACCTCAATATTAAGCCTGTTTGACTAAAAAAAACTTGTTATACTGACATGGACAAAATATCCTTTAAAGATTTACACAAGTAGTTAAAACTCGGACACACAACATTAGAAACAAAATGTTTACAATGAAGCGAAAAATTTAAAAATTGAATGGTAGAAAAAGTTAATAGCTCCCGCATCGGTTCAGTGGTTCATTAGGTAGGGCGCCTGAGTTGGCCCGGAAAGCCGTTGGAAACGCGGGTTCGACTCTGCCTGAATCATTCAATTTTTCATTTGGTTTACGCCAGCAATCGTTAACTGCTTAATTAAAAATGTAAAATTAGAAACGTAGCAAACCAATCATCATCATCATCATCATCATCATCATCATCATCTCAGCCATAGGACGTCCACTGCTGAACATAGGCCTCCCCTTTGGACTTCCATATATACCGGTTGGAAGCGACCTGCATCCAGCGCCTTCCGGCGACCTTTATAAGGTCATCTGTCCATCTTGTAGGTGGACGTCCTAAGCAAACTAAAAACTTTAATAAATTATAAATATCGGACAACCAGACACAAATCGATACTAGTCCTAGTCCCAAAGTAAGCTCTCGTAGGCTCGTGTTTAAAGTACTAGACGACAGTATTGTATAAATGTGTTAGATATATATATACACACTTCAATGCATAGAAACATCCATGACTAGATAACTCGAGTTCATCACTCAAATTGCCAAGATTCGAACCCAGGACTGCCAGCTCTGTATGTCGCTACAATTACCTACCACTGCGCCAACCGTATCGTCAAAAAAACTTAAACTACACGATACATTAAATCAAACTACGCGCGTTTATTAGATATCCTATCAAAGCTTTTTTATAATTCCAGGAGCAGTAACATTATATGTCATAAATATAATCCACTACAACTTAGTAGTGTCGTCTGAAATTACGAACCAGACGGCACTATTCATAATCAGATTTAGGAACAAAGTTGCGGGCGCGGCTGTTGACATAAACTGACGACTAAAGTTGCCGGCAACCGGTGCCGAGCGGACCGTAGACAGAGGGGTGAGCGCCGGATTATTCACATCATCCAATACACCCTAGATACAGAAGTAGATATAGAAGTAGGTATAGGTACTACTACACACAATCACACACAAACACAAGATACTATCCAGCTTGACTAAAAAAGGTTAAACAGAATCGAAGCAAATCAACAGATTTTCATGCCAATTATGTGTTACAGTTAGTGTGATTTTTAGGAACGCTACCACACTATCATAATCAGATTTAGGAACAAAGTTGCGGGCGCGGCTGTTGACATAAACTTAAAGTTGCTGGGAACCGGTGCGGAGCGGATCGTAGACGGATCTAGAATAGGTTAAAGAGGATCGAAGAGAATCACCTGACTTTCATGCTAACTCTCTCTCTCTCTTCCTAGAGTTCCTAGCCATCATCCCACATGGTGGCGGGGTCTTTCCTTACTCTACTTCTCCACTACGTCCGGTCGTCGACATCGTCTCTGGAGACTTGCCACTCACTCATATCCTTTTGCACTACATCTTTCCACCTCTTTTTGGGTCTATCTCTGGATCTTCGACCGGGGTTGGAAAGTTGTAGTGACTTTCGTGCTGTTTCATTTAGTGTGATTTTTAGGAACGGCACGACACTTTTCGTAATCAAATCTAGGAACAAAGTTGCGGCCACGGCTATTGACATAAACTGACGACTGAAGTTGCTGGGAGCCAGTACTGAGCGCACCGTAGACCAAGGGCTAAACGCCGGATTATCCACGTCATCCAATACACCTAAGATACCTACTACTACACTCCGTCACACGTGAGTCCAACGTCAGTTCAAGGCTCGAAGAGCTCGGTCTACATGAGTAGGTACAAGTGACGTGTGGGCTGGGCCACAGGCAATAATTGGAAAACTGGTAACACTAGCACGCTACGGCTCATTTCATGCAAAGTGTCTGTCACTCTCGGGTTTCCAAATCGACTCCACGCTCCCTTCACGAATCACAACAAATATCTACGCTGCCTCATTCCGTAAGTTTATTAACACGTTCACGGAAAGAACATCGAGAAACGTAAATTAAGGCCCTCGCCATACGGCACCACGTCTGGAGACGGCGAGTTTTATCTCCGCAAAACCTTCGTCTACAGCCGAATATTTCTCATGGTTTTATATAACGGCCTAGTGCCGTTTACAGCTAGATTTTTTTGTGAGTTTTGTCTGTTCCGCAGCATGTAATTTTCAAAATCGTCCTGTTCCGTCAACGTGTTAAGGAAATCGTCTGAATTTAAAAAAACAAAATAATCATTATGTGAATTAGATTTTTCATGATGGTCTGACCAGGTTTAGTTAACGTCCGCACAAAAAAAAACTAAAGTTCATCGAAATAATCATCATGCTTGCCTTGTAGCGAAGGATTAAAAGGTGTCAGGCTGCACTGCGTTAAAAACTATTTGAGTTTTCAATTTTCGTTTTAGGAACTAGTCAACTGTGCTCGTCTGTCGCTGTTTTTTATTCGGAATTAAACATGCGGGTTGGATTTGGCGTCGGTAACATATACTGCACCTCTGAACCGAATGTTGCCGATTGCAATAATCGAGTAAAAAAGTTCGTCCCTATTTTCACCGCCTGTCGTTAAGAAACAAAAGAGTAAATAAAAACTGGCCCTCTGGTGTTTCTCCAACTCCGGTGCTTCTCCAAGCGGAGTAGCACGTCTGGCACCAGCAGTGCAAAAGGTCCGTAGGACCCGCAAGCTTACATGAAAAAAAAACCGGCTAAGAGCATGTTGGGCCAAGCTCAGTGTAGGGTTCCGTAGTTGCTCATCCTTCACAATAGACGGGCTTAAAAAAATCACCCCCACGAGATGTACCCGAAAAAAAATATTTAGTTTTTATTGCACCGTTTTCAGCACCGTTTCAGCTTTCTAGCACTAATGATCACGGAGCTAATAAAATTGTAAGCCGCGGACGGACGGACAGATGGACAGACGGACATGCCGAAACTATAAGGGTTCCTAGTTGGCTATGGAACCCTAAAAAGAGTAAATAGACCATTGATACAAATGATCAAAGCTCAAAGAAAAAATTGAATGCGTGTATACCTCTGGATTGCTGGCTGAACGCGCAACGCGCTGGACCGGCAATCCAGAGGTACCAGGTTCAATTCCCGGTCTCTTCCACCGGGTTACACATTTAAATTTTTCTTTGAGGCTTTTGCAAAAATTAAAAAGAGAAAATGTCTTCCTTCGGTAATATTCTTATTCATGTATAAATAATAACGTTGTACTCGTACAAGGAACTTTTATTTAAAGTTTTATACTTGTGCATTAAAACAACGAGTAGAAAATGTTATCGTGTAGATAAACCAGCTTTAGTGAATGTGTGCTTAAGTAAATACACCAAGTTGGTCAGCGTACAGGACAGCAGTTGTAAAGTATTAATTGGAAAACGAGAAGGTTTAATTGCGAAGTTAGTGATGTGTGGAAGTGATTCGAGTAGTTTTACCAGACATGAGCAACTGTTGCAATGGTAACCGGAATTTGTAAAGGGATGAATCAAGATATTAAAAAAAAAATATCGGACTGGTTTCCAAATAGCTCCTCCGTGCATTGCAATCCTCATTACTGAGGACCATGACATCCACCATGGATCAGCTTCCTTCGAATCAAGTTGCGCCATCTTCCAAATATATACCAGGTAGGTCCTATAACAGGAGCAAAAAAATAAACCATAGATTTTACTCGTCAAACTGAACAACATCTGTTCAGAAACTTTTTTTTTAATACTGTTTTCATATTTTTATTATTTCAAAGAAAGTAAATAGCATTTTCAATGTACGCCGTCCAACATTGACCTCGCCTTAGCATTGGCATAGCTGTCACTTTACTAAAATATCAAATGTTTCGCAATACATTGCTTCTCTGAATAAACTTTATTTTACACGTTTACATTGTATGAGTTATTTTTAAAAGTTGTTTAATAAAATGTTGTTCAGTTCGAGGGGTAGAATGTATGTTTTAATTTATTGCTCCTGTTATAGGACCCACCTGGTATTTATCGTTAATTACAATATGTTTATATTATGTAGTTATCCCAAAAATGTGTTGTCATTCCGGTGTAGAAAATAATTCGATTTTAATTTGATGTCTGACGTCATTGATTTTTTGTATTGGATTTTGAATATTTTTGTTTTCAAACCTACCAAATCAAATAAAAGGTTTTTGTAAGCTGAGTTCAAATATATTCCACACAATTTCCATAAACCTATTCGAGCTGAAAAAAAACTGTTGTATGAAGACTCTCGTCTTAGGCGTACTTGGGCCATTTTTTCAAAAGTTGTACATCCCTCTTTTTTTTAATTTTCGTTATTTTGGGTATTTTCTACTCAAAACCACGAGCTCTTTCTATCTAATTAGGAAAAAAAATCTGTCCCAATGTTTTTTCGTTCCATTCCGTTACCATTTCCATAACCTACTACAGCGGTAACGGAATGGAAAAACAAAAAATGTATGAATATTTTGGGACAGTTTTTTTTCTCCTAATTACATCGAAAGAGCGCGTGATCCTGAGTAGAAAATACCCAAAATATCAGAATCAGAATCAGAATCAGAAGAAAGAATACCAGGGCACATTTTCTACTCGCCCAGTTATTAGCTACTGGAACAAAGCCATCGATAAACTAAACTTGGTGTCTTGCCCCTCGTTTTTGCATTCATAAGCATCTTACTTCCCCGATATTGCATAGCGCTGTTGAAGAATTCATAAATAAGTAAAGTGATATTATTTAATAGACTGCAATAAAACGGGGATCTAATAGTACATTACTGCAGACGCCGCGCGCCGGGAAAGAAAGGCTTACCGGGTGAGTAGGTATAGACGGTGGACCGTCAGGAGGCCGGATAGTGATACGAAGCGAAGCCGGCAAGCACTTTTCACGGCTAGGCATGTATAGCGCTTTTCTCAAACATATGCAATGAATTAAAAAATTAACCAGTAAAACAATAAACAGCTGTTTAGCCTGTTCATGAACACAGACGCATGTTTAAAAAAAGTACTTCCCGGCTTAGGCCTTCAATCTTGTATTAAATTCCTTTACAGTTCTCTCGAGTTCGAAGCCTGTTATAACGCACGTTATGACAACATTTCATTGCATGTTTGAGAAAACATGTCGAGTGTGGAAATGACTTATGAATCTTACTTTACTATATTAAGATATGTCAATGTCATTCAATGCAACTCGAATAGCAAAAATCGGTCACAAATTCATCCAATTGAAATATGGATGAAGTTAAGTTTAAAGGGCCTTATTATGCTAATTTTTATTAAAAATCCACGTTCTCATAAATATGGTGCATCCCATTTAGAGATTAAGTAATTATGCCGCGGTGCTTCTTCAGATCTGGGCTTAGGTCTATGAAATGAAAATGAAATAATTTATTCAGTAAGAAGGCCACAAGGGCACTTTTACAAGTCAGATTGTGAATCCACCGACATTTCCCAAGAGGAGACCGCTGTTCAGAAGAAAGCCGAAAGAAACTCAACAGTAAGTCACTTTTTCGAAAATAATACTTAAAACAATCAATTACATTTATGTTATAACTAATTACATTGGTACACGTAGAAGAGATGTATAGATTCTTCAAATCAATGTTAGGTAGGTAGACTATAGACCGGTATCTGTGTGTGAAGCTAAGGTAACCAATTTACTGAATTTGCGGCTGTGCCACACAAATATCTAGTAGTAACTAACCTAAGCACTGTAATGGCATTCCAACACAGCACATCTATATCTATACTATTATAACATTCTGAAACTGTAAGTATTGATTTGTTTTCTATGAAGAGGCTCATTATTTGAGGAAAAATCTTAATAGCGCGATGCAGTAGCGTGTTGCCAGGCCTACAGCGCTCTCTGTTGGTTAGAATTTCTTAGCCCGCTCATCACACTAAATGGCTGGACGGATCATTGGTACAAGAAGTGTCTAGACATCCAAACATAGTTATAGGATACTTTTAGTGACCTTACTGACTTAACTTTTTACAAACACTTCAAAAAAGGCACACTATGAATCATCATGACAGATGTCCACTGCCGGACAAAGGCCTCTCCCAAGGATCTCCGCACCGTAGTACCGTTGC
Source organism: Apotomis capreana (assembly GCA_947623375.1). Classification (NCBI taxonomy): domain Eukaryota; kingdom Metazoa; phylum Arthropoda; class Insecta; order Lepidoptera; family Tortricidae; genus Apotomis; species Apotomis capreana. The sequence goes on from OX392499.1 coordinate 6,109,100, forward strand.
TCTCATTGCCGGTTTCCCGCAAGCATAACCAGAATATCGGCCTAGCCTTAGTTGAGGGTCTACTTCGTTGCGTTTTCCTACGCGACCACTCGAGTGCCTAATAGCCCCAACCGAAACTACATAGATATCACCACGTTTTTTATAAAGAGTATATTTCCGTTCATGTTATTCATAAGAAAAAATCTAGATCGAACTTATTTAATAACCTTTTTAAAACGGTAGCCAGTCTTTATAAAAATACAGGGAATCGCCAAGAAAAACAAAAAAAACTACGTCTCCAACTAAACATGAAATGAGCGCACTAAGAACATGCCGCAATAAATTTTCCCGATATTTTAATTCGCAATCTCTATTGGCATTTCACAGCGCACTCCGCTATGAACTGCACAATATTTACACCAGTTAATATTAAAAAACGAACAAAGTCCCAGGCAAATGCCATGGCACATAACACAACAGCACAAAATTGCAATATACCCGGATCTGGCCGTTATGAGGACTGCACGGGCCAACAATGGATTCGGAACATCCAACTAAAAAAGGGCTTAAGAGCTTTGGAACTCAACAACGCTATAACTTTTTGATCTCTAAGCAGTTTGCTCAAAGCGCGGATACAAAAAGACTTAAATGCTTAAGGTTTCATTAGTGTTATTATCCTTTTGGATGTCGAATGAAGCTTGTAGGAACGTTTTGAACAGCTGGATAAGTCACGACGCCGATGAGCGGACGACTTATTACCTGCCTTTTATTGCTGAAAACCAATTAAGTATACAGAACCGAAAGGGGATTGAGATTGCGAAATTAAAGTGATTTTAGTCTAGATTGAGAAGATTGGCTGGTGTAAATTGGTTTTATGTTAGCAATTGTGGCTTGAGATGCAAGTTGTATTTGACCTGACTAGCTGGGATGCGCTGAGAAATACCTACTTTGTTGCGTTTCGTGGGTCTTGTTGCTTTTTAAGGTTTTCTTCGGCGGTTGTTGTATTCTTGCCGTCTTGAAGATGAAAAGTAGCTTTATAAATATTATAATTCAAAGGTATTTTTACAAAACCGTAAAAATCCTACGTTTGTTTACCTACAGCACCAGCTCATTCGCGTCAAAGACCGCTTTCAATCTTTTTGCGCTGTAGCCAGGATCAGGACGGTCGTTAGGGCGGTTTTACGTGAATTTAGTTGTACGTTAGTTTTTTAGCACATAGCACGGCACTTTATATATATACATTTACTTTACGCCCTAGGCCGTGGGATTTTCAAACCGCTACATCTTGGCCAAGGCAAGACGTAAAAGTTTAGACAATCCACGGACGGTAATTCGTAAAGCCCCAGATTTCATATTTATGACAAAACCTGCGATCTAAAACATTCACGAATTCACCACCTTATGTGATGTTACTGTACTATTGTACCTATGCCAAGTAAGAGTTTAGGTATGACAATCAAAAATACCACTGTAACCTCACAGAGGAGAGATCGGATATTACGGAACCTATTTACCTAAAGTTTCGTGTTTACATCGTTGATGAGCGTTATGGAAGCGGACTTGTTTAAATATTTACATAGGTACGTATGTAAAAAAATTGGGCAAGTGCGAGTCCGACACGCGCATGAAGGGTTCCGTACCAGTATCTGTAAGTTTTTTGTATGGAAACCCCCCTTGAATATTTATTTTATTTTATTTTTAGTATTTGTTGTTATAGCGGCAATAGAAATACATCATATGTGAAAATGTTAACTGCCTAACTATCACCGTTCTTGAGATACAGCCTGGTGACAGACGGACGGACGGACAGCGAAGTCTGAGTAATAGGGTCCCGTTTTTACCCTTTGGGTACGGAACCCTAAAAACTAGAAAGTGCCCGCAACTTCATCCCTGTATTTTTTTCCCATAATTATCCGAGTACTAAAATTGATATCGTTGGAAAGACATGGTCGAGGCGGATCTGCGCGGACTCCAAGCCTCCAACTGGAAAGAGCTGGCGCGGGATCGAGAAAAGTGGCGTGATCTCGTGTTGGAGGCCAAGATTCGCTTCGGGTCGCTGAGCCATCGTAGTAAGTAAGTAAGTAAAATTGGTTAAAATCCGTTCTGGAGCATTTCTCAAAAAGTACAAAATAGGAAAATCATAATTATAGAACTTTAATTGAAGTCTTACTCGTAATTTTGTACAATTTTTTTTGAGAAAAGCACTGCCGTTTCTGCGTGATATGAGATTTTTCTGACCAACTGACGGCGCTGTGGGACTGGCCTTCATCGCGCTGTTAAGGTTTCTCTTCAAATAATGATCCTCCTTCATTGTCAATACTATTTTAGAATTTATCGTATAGAAGAGACTTATGGATTCCGTGATGATAAATAAAACTAATGAAGCCTCGCCATCCAAAGAAGCAACGCTGCCAGCCTTCTGGGAACAATATCTAGTGAAAGCGATCTGGCGGGTAACCTTTTATTATAATAATATTTATATTTCAGTTATAGTTCTTTAATTATACATATAAATTAATGAAATAATACTCGATTGAAATCAATATCATCCGGGAATTCGAAATATCATAGTTATTACAAGTACTTCTCAAGAATCATGACACATACACACACAGTCATAATATCATATAACGCGGAATAGGGTGACATTACATACCGATCAAACGTAGGACAACATGATTTCAGTTTTTAGTCAAGATTCTACACGGATTAGAAATCATAGATATATTATATATTCTCTCCTAGGCCGTTTTCGGCCACGGCGACTGCTTCAACTCCGTTGTTGGCGGCGCTCGTGTGCTCTTGTGTGACTGACATACCCAATCTTGTTAATAAAGATCCGCGCACACAATGAACACGTGAGCATACCATCAATATAATTGTAACTGATTGCCACAGGTGGTCGGGCCTTCAGCTCATCCCGTCTGAGATCTAGTTCGATGCACCGACGGGATTCGAAATTGGAGGTCTCTTTTTTCACAAAGGATCTCCACTTTGTGCGGTTGGCTGCCTGCTTTTCCCACTGTATCGGGTCCATATTGCAGTTTTTCATGTGGCGCTTAAGCACATCCTTGTACCTGAGGAGTTGTCCGCCATGCTTTCGCTTGCCCTCCTCAAGTTCCGAATAAAAGATGTGCTTAGCGACACGACCCTCTGCCATCCTCGAAACGTGTCCGCCCCAACGAAGTTGGCGTCGCATGAGGTAGACCTCGATTCCACTTACTTTGGCCCTCCGCAAAACTTCGGTGTCCCGTACGCGATCGGACCAGCTGATCTTTAAGATTTTACGGAGGCATTTCAAGTGAAACCGATCTAGAGTGCGAATATGGCGACGATAAACGGTCCACGTCTCAGACGAGTATAGCACATTGGGAAGCACGACAGCCATATAGATCGCTATCTTTGTGGCCAGCTTCAAATCATGGGAGCGAAAAACCTTGGTATCCAGCCTTCCGAAAGCCACAGCTGCGGCTCCGATCCTGCTGTTAATCTCAGCATCAAGGTCGCATATGGGTGTTACCGTGCTCCCCAGGTAACGAAACCTGTCGACCTGTTTCAATACATCCTCACCGAGCTTGACAGTTAGTGTCTCACGACCACGAATGTCTAAGGACATTACGTCCGTCTTCTTGACACTAATTTTCAGGCCAAACTTACAGCAAGACTCGTGAAAGCTGGACACAAGCTGTTGCAGGTCACCTGGGGTCTCCGCAAGAAAACATAAGTCGTCCGCGTACATGATCTCAGTGTTCAGTTCGTGTGACACTTTGGTTTTCGCTTTGAATCTGACCAAATTGAAGAGACCGCCATCGGTGCGAAAGCGGATGCGAATGCCTTTCGGAGAGTTCTGTAAGACTTCACGAACAGTGACTGCGAAGTACAAGGCGAAGAGGGTAGGCGCCAAGACACACCCTTGCTTTACCCCACATGTAACGGGGAAGAAGCTTGACTCATCACCATCAACAGCCACGCAGCACTCCATGTCATCGTGCAGAAGTCTTAAAAGACGCACAAATTTCTCCGTGCAACCTAACTTATTCAACACCATCCACAGGGCTTTCCGAGGTACACTATCAAACGCCTTCTCAAGGTCTACGAAGCAGAGATATAGTCTCTGACTTTGTTCTCTACTTTTTTCCTGGAGTTGACGCAATGAGAAAATTGCCTCACAGGTACCCCGGTCAGGTCGAAAGCCAAACTGTGTTTCAGGCAAAATCTCTTCAGAGACCTTCATAAGGCAGTTCAAAAGTATTCTGGCAAAGACTTTTCCGGGCACTGTTAGAAGCGAAATACCACGGTAGGAGTTGCAGTCTGCACGTCCACCCTTGTTTTTGTAGAGGGCCCTAATGCGAGACAGTTTAAAACTAGCCGGTACACGCTCTTCCTCCCACATGCGAACAAATAGAGCCCATACAGACGAGTACAACTCCTCACCTCCATATTTCAGCAATTCACCTGGTATAAAGTCAATGCCGACCGCGCGCTTATTAGGTTGTTGTTTCATGGCAAGGACTACTTCACCACGAGACAGTGGCTCATCCATCTCAAATACTTTTGGGAGCTCAGGTATTAAACTAATATGTCCCAGATCAGCTGCTCGATCTACATTAAGCAGAGAGTTAAAATGTTCAGCCCACCGCTCCAGCACATCCTCCCTACTTTTTAGAAGGTACTCACCATTAAACGATTTAAGTGGAACCTTTGCATGATGATTTATGCCGATTAGTTTCCTGACCTCTCCGTAGAACTCCCCAAGCTGGTTTGTATCCGCAAGCCATTGCATGTGACGAGCTTTGTCCTGCCACCATCTCTCTTTAATGTCCAGAGACAGTCGTCTCAGCTCCAGGTCACTTTGTTTTATCTCTGCTATGCGTTGATCTTGCTTTTTCCCGCTCTGTTCACGTAAGAGATGTCGGTGCTTGTCAACTGCTCCCATAAGAATGCTGTCATTCTCGTCAAACCAATCCTCGTTCTTACGGACTGCTATACCAAGGGTAGCTTTAGCTGTTTCTAAGATGCGAGAAGACAGAGACTCCCAGAGAGCGTCCACGTCACGGCTCTCATCTCTTAAGGGCGACAAATCTATATTTAAGGCTTCAGCATATTCCTTCCTCACCTCTGGCTCTTTCAGCCGGTCTACATTTAAGTTCACTAGTTTTGATTTCCCAGATCTACGAGGACGATGAAGGCAGAGACGTAACTTGGTGACAACAAGCTGATGATCAGTCCAACAGTGTGCACCACGCATAACACGGGTGACTTGGACTTGGGAAATATCATTTTGCCTTACAATGGCATAGTCGATGAGATGCCAGTGCTTCGATCTCGGGTGCATCCACGTCGTCTTATGCTTGGCAGGCAGTCTGAACATAGTATTTGTGATTGCCAGATGAAATTGCGCACATAAGCTTAACAGCAGTTGCCCATTGCTGTTCATGTTCCCGGCTCCGTGTCTACCCAAGATCTTAGGCCAGGCTTCAAAGTCGCGCCCGACCCTAGCGTTAAAATCGCCCAGCAGAAGAATCTGTTCTCTAGGACGTATGGCATCGAGACATTTTGTCAATTCCTCATAAAACTTTTCCTTTATGTCATCAGACTTGGAGCGTAGACACTGATGACATTAAGGTAGTTGTCAAAATCTAAGTGGAGACGCAGCGTAGTAACACGGTCCGAAATATGGACAGGATACTCCTTGAGTTGTTTGACAAGGCAGTTTTTGACAGCAAATCCAACGCCTGACCGCCTAGGTTCAGATGAGGCTGTACTTTTCCAGAAGAAGGTATATCCTCCTCCATTTTCCACCAGCTCTCCTTCGTCGGCAAGGTGTGTTTCGCTGATAGCAGCCACATCCACATTGTATCGGCCGAGTTCCCGAGCTACTATGGCAGTTTTCCGTTCTGGACAGGCATTTCCAACACGGTCAAGAAGCGTGCGCACGTTCCACGCTCCAAAAGTCATGTCAGGTCTTTTAACATTTTTATACTTGATACGTCGACCGCGAGTTAATAGATGCGGAGGCAGCCGCGGTTACTACCATCCTCGTAAATTGGGTGAGCTTTTTTTTGGGCACCTTTTCTAGCCCCTTCCTCGGCTAAGCGAGGAAAGCAGTGCCTCCCTAAATAGGGCTGCCGAATTCTCTTTGTCCCCCAAATGCAAAGCGAAAGCGACCACGATGCATACTGCACCCCTAGAGCCGCCAATGTGCAGGCATCAGACAAAGCCCAGCTTGCATCAAACCGGACCTCTCTACCTCAACCCATCGCCATTGGGCTTTCTACAAAATCGGAGTCCCTTATTCGGAAGCAGTCAGGTACGCAGGATATATTAAAGTGCACAAGCATACGCGCAAACACAGGTGCACTCTCTCGTCCTACCTCTCTTTTCTCTGATGGAACGGAGAACCGCTACGATCAGAAGAGAGTTCGGATGCAGTGTCTGGTGATAATTATGAGAGTCTGTCACCTCGGCCTTCCACAATGCCCTGCTGATGATCTGCGTGTAGGGAAATAAGAAGGGGAAATAGAAAAATAAGGAAAGGATTAGGGTTGCAGGATGCTAGTACCACGGAAGGAGGGGAGTATGGTACAGGCAGCTCGAGGAGTCCGGGGACGCGTACCCGTGCCCTGGCTTAGAAACGAACTGACAGTTCATCACTAGCCGGGACCCTCTGAACACAAGAACACAAGAAATCATAGAATATAGTATTTAAATACCTACTAATTTTCCGCCTCGACCATGTCCTTTCAACGATACCTCGGCTCTTCCAACCGGTCGTTTTCCTGTTGGATGCCCCAGGTATGCTCTCTTGACGCCACGACCTTCTTCCATTCTCTCCAGGTGGCCAAGCCAGCGGAGTCTGTGGGATTTTGTTTTTCCTAGGATATTGGGCTCAGCCACAATGTCCTCTATGTCCTGGTTCATCAGTGCTCTCCAGCTCCCATCCAGTGTGCGTTCTGGACCGAGGATTTTGCGTATATATTTCTCGTGTTCGAGGCCAAGATTCGCTTCGGGTCGCTGAGCCATCGTAGTAAGTAACTAAATACTATTTTTTACAAACTCCTAAGCTTATCGACTTGTTATGAAAATAGGAACTCTAAGTTCGTCAGGTAAAGATTGTAATGGCAACGACACAACATACTGAGACATGTGGAAGTCAGGCGTAATTCAGACTAGAAGCTAATCCCTTCTCGGCGGTACATGATATTGATTTTAGCAGTTGCAAAAGCATCTTTATTGTAAATAGAATCGAGTCTATTGGAACTATGTAGCGGCGCAAAAGCTCGGAAAAGTACCTATATTTAAGAGGCCTCAGATGTTTTTAAGCTCAACATTTAAGTAAGTCACTTTAAGTTTGACTTAATATTTTAATACCTATCTCTTAATCATTTGACACCTATAGCAGAACTGCGACAATTGACGCTTCATCACGGGATAAATATTATATGTAGGTACCTGTCTTTCGATTAGGTAACTGTTAAGTATGCAAGTAATATTCATGTCTTATCACAAGAAGGTTGTCGTTAATTTGTCAGTTGACTTTGGCATTTCTTACTTTACACGTTTTATAACTAACGAGCAGGGAACGACTAAGGAATGCAAAACGGTATTTTTTTCTATGAAAATTACCTACCGGTAATTTACCGGTAATCCAGTATTTTCATACAACAATTTACTGGTTTGCTTTATCTAGGAACGACGACTTAAACGCTGCAGAGCCTTCCCCAAACACATTACAAATTTTCTAAAGCCACTTAAGTAAGAAACAGCCCCAAGCAATAACTAAATCCCGGGACTTCGCCCACACTCAAGACGTCGTTTTAATTGTGTTTCGCTTTACTGAAATTTAGTTTTAGACACTGAATTCACATTAAGACAAAAAGTTAGTGAACAGTTTGATGGAGTTGATAGACAGACTGATGAGACAGGACAACGCTGGAGATTGACGGATTGAGAAGTTTTTGGGGATCTTGTGCGCCATATATGTCGAATTATCGAAAATTAAGTACAAACATTACGACTACTAACACCATCTTTCAACCACGCAACTACAGATAGGTAGCTTGCAAAAACAAGAGGGATTCACTCCACGCCACGTGTCACGAAATATACCTACTTTCGGGTGACAATGCAGCCGGCCCGCCCATCGCTCCACTTTTATTCGGCTAGGGTCATCACATTGTAGCGGAAGCAACGCATCGATTATGTTTTTATTATTTATATATTTTTATAGTATTTTTTAATCAACTTTAAGAAGGAAGATTCAGTATTTCTCTGTATTTAATCAAGTTGTACGTATATTCACCGAATTTCTTCGTGAAGTATAAACCGATCTTTTTTTATTTCAACTACGGGTTTCCCATTTTTATTAAATCAGGACATCACCATAAAGATCGGGTCAGGTTCGTCTGATTTAGGACGTATTGAATATTTAATAAAAGTAGCGTGTAAAACATATACAATTACCGAAACGTAGTTTCCGTTTTGTTGGTGTAGGCCACCCTAGGAGTATGACATGCCCCACAAGGTGCTACAACCAACTACGTTGCACGTCATTCAATATTACCAATCAGATACTTAGTAGGCGAATTCCTTCACAAAAGCGGCAAATAATAAAAGAGTGTGGCTTCTGTAGTCTCTTTATTCTGTGGCAAAAGTAAGAAGGCGCTAGTATTACAACATCTATGTACTTACCTACTTTTCGATATGGTAATGTATAGAAATAATTCTTTTGGTTGAGCGAATCCACTTAGCTTTGTACCCGATGAACAATACACATTATCTCTATTGTTAGCTGTAGCCACAACTGCCACTTCAAAATGTAAGGCGTTATAAGTGCAAACTACTTTTACACTAAATTAGTCTTTAAGTCAAACGAAATAAGGTTTACTCTTAAACAAAGAGAACAGAGATGTTGGTCACTTCATTGTCTTTATCAGCATCGAAACGAGCTTCACTGCTCTTTCACTTACGAAGTGACCAACATCTGTGTTCTCTTTGTTTAAGAGTAAACCTTATTTTGTTTGATTTAAAGACTAATTTAGTGTAAAAGTAATTTGCACTTATAACGCCTTACATTTTGAAGTGGCAGTTGTGGCCACAGCTAACAATACAGATAATGTGTATTGTTCATCGGGTACAAAGCTAATGGGATTCGCTTAAAAAATGGGAGTAGGACTATACCTACACTTGTTCCACATGGGTGTCATCCCGACTGACCTGAATAAAATTATGGACTTACCTTTATTTATGTAGCTGAAAAGTAACAATGCCCGTACCTACCCTTGCCTTGGCATGTTTAATTATTATTCCATTTGAGCCTAATGACAATTTTCTTAACAACAATTTAATGAATACTTAATGACAATCCAAACAGTTTGTTACAAATTAATAATGACTTGCGTATACACAGAATTGGTCATAATTGGGATTTTATTTAATTAATTAAGTACGTAGCCGCCTATGATGGCGGCCAAATTGCCATTTCATATATCGCGCAATAGATAAATTAAAGTCCCAAAGTGTCTATACGATTTGTATGTTAATTTTAAGGTAAGTAATTAAGTATCAATGGGCAACAGTTGCCTGAAAATATATTTTGCTTTATTGATTCCCGGAAAATAACAGAGCGGTAAATTTTCCAGAATTACTTCGTAGAAAACAAGTTTTCTATTTATTTCCAAATGTAGTAATAGAGTCCCTAGCAAACAAATTCTCCCACTTTTCACTTTAAACCGATTTAGTCGAACGCAACCAGCCTAAGTAAATAAAGCGAATAAATTTGATAAGGATAAATACGTCTTAGAACTCCTTTAAGGCATGTTCAATAAAATGCAGGCACTTACCCTTCCTTTATTATGAAAAAGGTGAAGTGCTAAGGGGCAAAAAGGTGGAGTGGCAAGGGTACCTTCGGAAATTTTGTGAGTTTGAGTGAATCTTGACTTCTGAGAGCGTTAGCATTGTCGCATAGACGTTGTTCAATAAATTACCTGGCACTTTGGGACGAGGGCCTATCTCCTTTTAACAAGCTATTATTTATCTTCAACGCCGTATATTGATAGTTCCATCAATGAAGGCACACGACGTCGGGAGCCTAATAATGTTTTTTTCTACTCCAGTACTTTTTTCTATCATTTATATAGTTACTAACTCTAATATAAAGACATAAATTATGAAAGTCTGTAAAATTCTATACTCTATTTCCCAAAAAAACACTGCTAAACGATGTTATAATTTCGCCAAAAAAGCATCACTTAGTACCACAGATTACAAGATAAACAATTTGCAATTAAAAAAAAACTTACTGTACAAAGGCATTGCTGCCAACTTAAAAAAAAGTTTTTATCTTCAGTGCATGGATGTTTAGTATAGTGAACGTATACCTTTAAGTATAAGTTCATGTTTTTTTGACAGGTGGACGTCAATAAATGTTTTTTCTATGTTACCTATTGAACTTAGATAAAGTCAGTTATTAACGTAAGCTAATTTTTGTTCATAACGCACGTTGTGTTTGCTTGTAATTGGGTAAATACTCTGATATGTTTCGTACTTGCATTTGTTTTTTATGTATGTTATATAGTATTGTACCTGTTGGCAAACCTAATAAATAAATAAAATAAAATAATATAAAATAATAAAAAAAAAAGTTTATCAGTCTATTTTTTTTTTAATTTTGTTGTTTCCGAGCGGGATCATGTAATTATTTTCATTGATGGTTATTTGAATTTTTTTTATGAAATGTCGAGTCGTAGAAAAGGTATTGTATGCAACGTTGTATAAGTAGGTCAAAATACGCTCGTGGCATCTTTCTTACGATGTTCGCTGCGCTCACATCGTAACCCATGCCACTCGCGTTTTTTGCCCCCTCTTATACAACGGTTGCATAAAATCTATATAAATAAAAATGAATTGCTGTTCGTTAGTATGCTTAAAACTTGAGAACGGCTGAACCGATTTGGCTAATTTTGGTCTTGAAATATTCGTGAAAGTCCAGGGAAGGTTTTAAAGGTGAGAATAATAGAAAATATGCTAGGAAATATACGAAAAACAATAATTTAATTTTCTCATACAAACTTACGATAAGATCTTAGCTGTCAAACATGTGACATTCGTCCCGTCGATATAAACTTCGATCGACTCAAATTCACGATAATTATGATGTAACACATTAAATAAGGGTTTTGAATCGAGATCATACTTATATCCACAACGTTCGGATTATTGCGTTTTCACATAATTTAGATTTACAGTTCCTCAACAGGAATTGTCACTTGGTTGTCAAATGCTCATAGCGGTGCGTTCAGAAATTCATATAAAATCAACCGCATGATATGATTTCGGCATTATGTTTGAAAAATGAGAAAAACGAGAATTAATCGGATTATCCCATATTTATATTTAAAACAAGAAAAATAATGATTAATGACACTTCTTGGTTGTTGTGTTGGGCTGGGCGTTCAGAAATACATTCAAGGGCGTCGCCAGCCGAAGGTCCGGGGGGGGGGGCAAGTTGATATAAATAAATGCAGGATGAGGAAAAAAAGGAAGGAAGGTACAGCCTTGCTAGAGGATAGTAAGCTGCACCCAGCACATTTTTTTGGAAGGGGACCGTTAATAAAACTTTTAGTCAGATAAAACGCGAGCGTAGCGAGCGCGAAAATTTTTTAAAGGGGACGTTTTATAATACTTATACATCATTGAGGTATTATGTTATACATATATAAAACGCGAGCGTAGCGAGCGCGACATTTTTTGGAAGGGGACGGTTAATAATACTTATTCAGATCAAACGCGAGCGTAGCGAGCGCGAAATTTTTTGGATGGGGACGATTAATAATATTTATAGACAGATAAAACGCGAGCATAGCGAGCGCGACAAATTTTTTGGAAGGGGACGGTTAATAATACTTATGATCAGATCAAACGCGAGCGTAGCGTGACATTTTTCGAGAGGAAGAATCAAAATAAATTTAGATGAAAATTAACGCGAGCGCAGCGAGCGCGTAAATTTTTGTTAGCAATGACGTAAATTAAAAGACAATCATTCAATAAGTACATTTCGATGCAAGTGCGGAAAATCACGAGTCTTAGACCGAGAGATCTTGCCACGAACCGAAGATCCACTGGACGCGACGAGTAAAGACTCAAGGTTGCCCAATAGACCGCAAAATCACAAAGCTTCATCAACCGAGCGAGTGAAGCATCTCCGTTACAAATTGGCCAAACATTCTTTCTTATTTTCGTATGTTCTCGCCTACCGGTCGCATTTCTTGTCAAAATGACTGGTAGTAATGGGACTGGAAACGTAAAAAAAAAACAAATTTCAGTAATTTCGGAACAAAATCGCGAGGTCTTCAGCTCACAGAGCCACTAGAGTAGTTCTATTATTTTATTTTAGTACGTACCTATGTTTTATAGACCAGTTTTTCTTCGGTACTCTCTAGAAAGTGTAACCTGTCAGTGTGAGACACGTCGCCACTCGTTTCGTAGAGTCACTTTCCGTGAGCTTTACTGACGGTAGCCCAACGATCTTCCTTTAGCCCCTGACCTGGCCTGGTACTGAATTCATTTGAGTTTCGATATGCAAGAATGATCGAACAGACAAGTCAAGTGACTTGACATATTTATGGATCTCTAGGGGGGGGGGCAGCTGCCACCCCCTGCCCCCCCTTGGCGACGCCCATGAATACATTACGTTTACATACAATATACGTTTAAAAATTTGAGTTCGCAATTTAAGTTAAAGCCCCCAAAAATTGGTAATTCATACCAGCGTAACCAGATGGGTACGCAATAGTACGCATTACGCATTTAAGAAAATGGGGGTGTGCAATGGAAAAAATTTTTTTGCATACCGTACTTAAATTTGGATTTGCCTACTATTTGGAAGGGCTCAAGGTAGCGAAACGTAAAACCCATGGCAACACTAATTCATACAGTGTTGGCAATGGCAAAAATTGGATCGGATCGGAAGGTCTGGAAAGGGTTTTATCAATCTACTCTTTACTCTTTTTGTTCGGACTGTATTAGGTCGTCGAAGTCGATCAAATGTGCGACGAGCTACCTCACGCGCTAACCGCACTGATGACCAGCGAGAGACTGATAAACAAAAAAATTATCTGACATATCATTGTCACATGAATTTTTTAATTCAAAAGCGGACATAATTTTTTCTTAAAAATCGATATGGATGTTACGATATCTCCAAGGTTCCTCGGGGTTTCGATTACGAAAATTACATCCGTTTTGAAATCCAAGATGGCGGACATTATTTTTTCTTAAAAATCTATATGGGTGTCATCTCCAAGGTTCCTCGGGGTTCCGATTAAGAAAATGACATCCATTTTGAAATCCAAGATGGCGGACATTATTTTTTCTTAAAAATCGAAATGGGTGTCATCTCCAAGGTCCGTCGGGGTTCCAATTACGAAAATGACATCCATTTGGAAATCCAAGATGGCGGACGTCACTTTTTGAAATGGGTGTCTATGTGTGTAGCAGTGATATCAACCATCTTTAATTCTAAAATGGACATTTTTTTTTAATTCTGCACCTCCAAACACCTAGAAAAAGAAACCCATGACTACTATAGAAAAAAATATCTCCGCCAGCTTAAATCCCAATTTTTTAATTTAGAAATTTACGCCTCCAAGAACCCACAAAACGACACCCATGTCGATTATTCCAAAAAATGACGTCCACCATCTTTAATTACAAAATGGATGCCATTTTTTTAATTTACACCCCCAAAAACATAGAAAATGACACCCATGTCGACTTCTTCAAAATACATACATGAACCCTAAAAACATTACCCTACTTTTTTGGGCAGTTGCGTAAGTCTGTGACAACCCTTGGTAGGTACGGTGACCTTAAGCGGTGTCGGCATTTACGCAAAAATCAAAGGCGTCGGCCTACTACTACTTTTTACACTGTGGTATTGGTAATTATGGCAGATTTGCGTTCTAGAGTGAATTACAATGAAGTGGATAGGCATAAAATGGAACGAGTTCGGGCACATCGGTCACTACAGCAGCGAGCACGGGATAATCAAATTGATCGATTCCGCAGACGCAATGCTCCTGTGAACCTGGAACGAGGAGCATTCTCTTACGATCCATAAATAGATTATACTGCCGAAAAATCTGTAACAATTGGGGAAATGACAATAATTTGTCAACATTGTAAAGCTTTAAAATACAGCGGGGAATCTGCAGGATTATGTTGTGCTGTTGGTAAATTAAGTTCTGAAAATAATTCAGATGATGATGATGGCATTGTTGAGACGAACTTCGGTTTTAATAACAGTTGTAGTTTCACTCGAATTTCGAACTCGAACTCAAACTCGAATTTTTTTGTTCCTTAGCCCTATTAATTCGGTTCAAATTGTGACCGCACTTGATACAAAACTTGAGCGTATCAGCGGGTATTGTGAAACATTCGTGGCATCTTAACAACTTATTTGTGCAACTAGGACAGGTACTATGTTGTTCTACCGTTCTATACACTATTTACAAAAGGGACAATGCATTGTTAAACGTCAATTAGACCTTTTGAAAAATAGTTTGGAAACATCAATTATATTTTCTTGGAAAGTTCGGTGATAGTGACACTGACAGTCAGTGCTGCCAGGTTACTATACTACTATTACCAACGTTTAGTAATGTGGCGCAGTCGATACAGACCGAAAAAAAGGAGGCTGGTAACTTATTTGTTAACATAAGTGTCCATAATGTAATATAATGTGACATGCAAAATAATTATGAACATTATGCTGGACATACGTGTGCGTGATTTGCTTACTCTTTCCGCACACTATGGAGCAGATACTTAGACTACTGATGATGCCTTTATAAAGTTACCGGCTCTGAAATACATATGGTTTATATATTAAAAGGAAAGTGATACGAAGTTCACCGGGTCATCTAGTACTATATATATATCGATAAAATGTTCTTCTTCTTTAAATAGTTTGTGATGCTACGTCACGCCAGAAATAGTATTTTATGCAACCGTTGTATAAGAGGGGGCAAAAAACGCGAGTGGCATGGGTTACGATGTGAGCGCAGCGAACATCGTAAGAAAGATGCCACGAGCGTATTTTGACCTACTTATACAACGTTGCATACAATATTTTTTTACGACTCGACATTTCATAAATAAAATGCAAAGAAACAACAAAGAAAATAATTACATGTTCCCGCTCGGAATCAACAAAAAAAAATAGTCTCTGATAAACTTTTTTTTTATTGTCGTCCATCTGTCAAAAAAATATGAACTTATAGTTAAAGGTATACGTTCACTAAACTAAACACCTGTCAAAAAAATATGAACTTATACATAAAGGTAACGTTCACTATAATTATACTAAACATCCATGCACTGAAGATAAAACTTTTTTTAAGTTGGCAGCAATGCCTTAGTACAATAAGCTTTTTTTTAAATTGCAAATTGTGTGAATGCAGCTGTTTATCTTGTAATCTGTGGTACTAAGTTATGCTTTTTTGGCGACATTATAACATCGTTTAGCAGTGTTTCTTTGGGCAATAGAGTATAGACTTTTACAGACTTTCATAATTTATGTCTTTATATTAGAGTTAGTAACTATATAAATGACAGAAAAAAGTACTGGAGTAGAAATAGTAGTTTTTGATACAAGTGTGGAAAGTATGTCATTTTGAACGAGTCCCGAGGAGTCTTGGCCTGAGCCGCAAGGCGAGGGTCAAGACTCGGGACGAGTTAAAATGACACTTCCACACGTGTACCAAACAACGTTTTTTAATACATTTGCGAAAAATTGCAATAATACAAATTTAAAACAGTAATTGAAAGGGGCAATTATATTTATTTCTGTCTGATAAAAATTAAGAGTACTTACCTACAATTTTTAGAGTAATTGTGAAGGGTCGCATTTAAGGCCTTTGCTGGTAAGTTTAAAGCTTTATTCAAGTTGTTAATAATTCTCTTTTTCTCGTTTCCAGCCAATAAAATGTTCATAGACGGCAATGTAATTTCTCTTTCGATTTTGCGGGTAAAATACTCTTACTTGCAATTTTTGCCTTGGCTCGTATATAGGGCGGTGTTAAATCTATTCTGATAACATCAGAATCCATCATTTTCTATCAAAAACTCTTATTTTATAAATCTTACGTGTCATTTACAGTGTTTTAATTATGTGTAAATTTTACACATCGATGGCAAAAAGCGAGAACGTAGTAACCGCCACTTGCTCAAAAAATTTTTTTTTGCATATTCGGAATCAGCGAATTTTTCTGCGTCGACTGGTCTGGGTCCCATGGCTCTACGACGCTTAGAAAAAACTGGACTACGTTGCAAATCGAATGTATTTTTTTGACGATGCCCACATCTAATTGCTGTAAACACCCAAATAGTAGCAATTTTCTAAACGAGTACATTTACGCTAATTTTGTTCTTTCATAAATCAAAGGGTGTGCCGGTTACAGCGTTGCCGAAATTTTGTTCCGTGGCGGTTGCAGCATTTATGCATGTAGTGAAAAAATTACGAACCAAGCTTACTGCAATTATCCTAAAATAAATTATCTATGATTGACGCTTACTACATTTCATTCGAAAATGAATTAACAGCAAGCTACAGTAACGACATTTGAAACACAACGTGAAGTGGGTAGTGCTTGAAGATACAGCAATAAAAATGTGCGCTCGCGGCGATGTGGCTCGTGAATACGACCTGTGATTTAGTCTATCGGCGATCGCCGGAGCGAGTGCGTGTGAGTAGTCTGTGTACATGCCTTTTTTTGGATGTAAAATATGTTGCGGGTTTAATGGAAAATATGAATATTGGGATAAAACATAACTAGCATATTTATTTGCTTTATTAATATTGAAAGGACAGCAAAAATGTTTTTATTACATTTTGTTGGAAGAAAATAACGATGTTGGGGCGCGGGATGCGGCAGCTTTGAGAGTTCCGTGCCTCAATCGCCAAAAACTAAACTTAAATAGGATCACTTTTGTGCCTGTCTATCTATTTGTCGAGACCTTTTTCTCAGGAACGCGTGGAGGTATAAAGCTGGAATTAACATCAAATATCATCAAAGGTCTGCTTATCTTCAGCTTAAAGGCAATCAAAAGATACGAGCAAACGCTCGCATGATGATTAAAAAAAATGAAAAAAATATTTACTTTTTTGCGGCTTTCTTCTCGACAGCGGCCTCTTGTGAAATGCAGATAAAATTAGATTCAGACATGTAAAGTGGCCTACTTACAGAATAGGCATACATTTCAATTTTGATTTCGATTTAAAATTATGATTTTTTTTAATTAGTATAATATGTATATCTAGTTTACGGTTGTAATCGCTAGAAGAAAGTTTTGCTGTAATCTACTACGTTTCACTACAACCATTAAGAGTTAATTGGTCTAACCCCTAAAAAGCTGACTCAAGCCGGATCAAACTAGTTTGGGGTGTCACGTCCGCATCTTTATTGTCCAAGGGCTAGAATCAGATAAGCACTAAATTTGTTGAGCTGCGGTAGATAAACAACTGTACAGTATTTAAAATTTACCGGTTAACTGGTGCCTGATTCGATTAATATTTTCACAATAACCATACGCATGGCATAAATGAATAAAAAAAAATATATCGGGCAACCTCACACAAATTAATCAAGTACCACAGTAAGCTCTAGGAGGCTTGTGTTCTGGACAGAAGTGAACATACTGGTAAAGATAAATACATACTTAAATACAAATAACATCCATGACCCAGGCACAAATATATTATTCGACAAATATTCGAGTTCATCACACAAATATTTGCCCTTGCCGGGATTCGAACCCAGGACCGTCGGCTCAGTAGGCAGCTGCTTAAACCACTGCGACAACTGTCGTCATTCGTTTTATCACGGACATAATATACAGCTTTGCGGCTGCTTGAGCTACATCATCTACCAGCGTTTTGGAACGCAGTACTGTGTTCTTAATTCTGTCAGTAAGTTTTACGCCCAGAATACTGCGTTCCGTGGCTCTTTGACAAACCTTGAGGGTGGACTTCTGAACTTTTGTCAAAGATCAAGTCTGCGCTCCGTAGGTCAGGATTGGAAGAATGGACATATTGCACATGTCCATCAGTCACTATTGCACTAATTTTCATTACCTTAGAGGGGCGATTTTTGAGTTAATTATGACAAACATTTTGAGGAGTGTTATTATAAAACAATGCATTTTAGAGTGGAATTTTTAGTATTTCTTTAAGAACAGTTATTTTAATTATGCTATTATGAAAACGAATTCCATTGGAATGCAATTTTTAGGTTCCTATTTTAATGTCAATTGATATTCTGCCTAAGAAAAATGACTCCGATTTTTTATTTAAATAAATAATAACAATTTTAATTTGTACGGTACCATAGTAATATAAAGTCTAGTTATTTAAGTTAAATATTAATGGTTCAGTGAGATTAGTTCAAAGAAATATTTTTATAATTGAGGTGATAATTGTGTTCAAACAATTGTTTAAGAATTATGTTGAAAACTTATATAATAAGTAATAGTGGGTTTAATAGGTAGTTAGTTTAATATCGATAAAAGTTACTTAAAAGACAATTTAATGCCAAAACTGAAGATAAAATGTAGAGAGTTTTAAAGTTTTCACGGGAATATTAAACCTCATTACCTATTATATTAAGTTTTAGCGGATAACAGTATTATAGTCTGATTAACCCTAAGAATATTTATGTTTGTTTTTAGCACCATAAGTACAAGGTTGTGATTTTATAATATGAGAGATTTTATTAGCCTTTTGAAATGTTATAAGCAACGGAGGTTTTAAGTAACTTTCGTAATGTTTTTATACAGAGAAATTGAGACTAGATAGTATTTGATATGTTAAGACGGTAATTGTTGCTTCTGAGCTTTTAATTTGTAAGAAACCTGCATTTAAAATTTGGAAACATTTTAAAAAAGTATGTTGATAAAAGTTGATTGATACTTAAGTCGTTTTATTTTCACAGTTTCTTTTTGCCGGTGGACACTTACCACATTTCAGTTAGTCCTATAAAGAACGTAATGAAATTTACGTCAAAATTATTGAATCTTAAAATAAATATGCATCTGGTTACAGCATTTATGCTTTATGGAAATAATACTCGTTTCACCATTTTAGTACATTTACTTCTGGCGTTTACAGCGTTTTCGCGTAACGAAAAAAAAGAGTTCAATTGTCGTAACCGCCACTAAGTCGGTAACCAGTCTTTTTTGTTAAATATGAAATATTCCAGTTAAAAGAAAACCATAAGTTATGAATTAGATCCAAATATCAAGCATTTTCGTTCATAAATGAAAGAGTTATGATTTTTTTTCTCGAAATCGAAAAGTTTTTTGGCTCTGGTGAAAAGTTTGCATTTTGGCGGTTACTACGTTCTCGCTTTTTGCCATCGACATAATTAAAACAATACTGAATGAAAATGAAAGTTTTACTTTTAATTGTAATATTTTTTTTCAAGATGGCCTCGGCTTTCATCATTCAGCCAAATCAAAAGAAATAGTTTTAATATTTCAGAAGAGATATGATAATGTTACACAGTAATTTAATTGATTCGAAACAATAAACATCGTGAATCTGTTTTTAGTTCTTTACATTTCATATATATATTATTATATAAATATATTATTTTATACACAAAATTAGCGATTATTCATAATTATTATTAATTTATAAAGCAGCGCGTGGGTCACGCTTAATACTGAATTTTCTAATCTGTGACAATACTTTTCTTTTTAATTTTTTTAGGTCACGCATAATACTCATTTGCTCATTAAATAATAGTCACTCAGACAAATGATTAAAACCACTTTTGAATATTTTTAATAGATAACCCTTTGATTGATCCAATATGCAATTTAAATATTTTAAGCATAATTATAAGATATACACTTGCAGTGCTGTATGACGTAATAAATAAAGTCGGAAAGTGATTGACCTTTTTTGGGTGTATGAGACATGACGTGTTAGTACAACAGAAAATTAAAAAAATTTGAAAAGTAAAAAGCACTAGTTCGAAATAACCAACTTTTCGCACGATTTGCAGCTACGAAAAGTACCACTTTTTGAGCAACTGTATTAAAATAGTAGATTGTACAACAAGTGCATAAAACGCACCATTTTACACGAGACGTTTATCCATCCGAGCGAGCTTGCGAGCGAGGATGAATATAAAGTCGAGTGTAAAATGCGTTTTATGGACGAGTTGTACACTCTACTTTTCACTTCGATTGCGAGAATATTAAACTACGTCATGTAAATATTATACTTAAAAACAAATTTCATTAAAATTTAAAAACATTTACTTAGTTTTTTATATCTACGACAAATTATTTTTGTAGTTTAAATATAGTATTGATGTACCAAAATTTTAATAAATTTAAAAAGTAATAAATGATAGTAAATAAAAATTACAAATTTATTTCAAGAAGTTTTATTGTGTACTTTGGCTGTTGGTATTTTTGCCTTGGTCTTAGAATACTAACGAAACGAAAAAAAATAAAGAGTTTATTCTATAAAGTTTTATGTTGTTCGTGTGGCTGTTGGACCGATCGCCTTGGTCTTCGACGACGATTTTACTGAGAAGTGAAAAAGATATTTTCACTTCTCATGCTCTAAAAGTTCGACTTTATGCTGTGCGTAGGCGACATAAAGCCGCTTTTTATGCTCTAGAGCATAAAGTAAAATCGTCGTCGAAAACCAAGGCGATCGGTCCAACAGCCACACGAAAAAAATAAAACTTCATAGAATAAACGTTTTATTTTTATTCGTTTCGTTAGTATTCTAAGACAAAGGCAAAAATACCAACAGCCAAAGTACACAGCAAACTTCTTGAAATAAAATTGTGATTTTTATTAACTATCATTTATTATTTTTTTAATTTATTTTATTTTAGTAAATCAATATACTATTTATTTAAACTACAACAATAATTTATCGTTGATATAAATGTTTTAAAATTTTAATTAAATTTGTTTTTAAGTATAATATTTACATGATGTAGTTTAATTTTCTCGCAATCGAAGTGAAAAGTAGAGTGTGCAACTCGTCCATAAAACGCATTTTACACTCGACTTTATATTCATCCTCGCTCGCAAGCTCGCTCGGATGGATAAACGTCTCGTATAAAATGGAGCGTTTTATGCGCTTGTTGTACAATGTACTATTATGTAGTATTAAATTTCTACTTAGTAAAGTCATCTAAAAATTGTAGTGATATGATATCCAGCATAAACTACATTCTGATTTTTCTGTAACTTCTCTGTATGATGAAATTGCTTTTCCTTTTCCCTTCTATCTTTATTTCTATTATAATCTCCATATAGTTATCGTGACGTTTGTGACATTCATCTATTTTCAAAAATTTTATTTAATTATATTTAGGGAATACAAACCGCTATTTTTTTGTACGGAAATAACTGGCCTACCGGTAAATAATCGGTAAACTCCCTAGAAAAAATTGGCTTGCATATTCCCTAATCTTATTATTTATCCGACATAAAAGTTTTATCTTGTCTGTGCTCTTGGTAATAATACACCAGAGTTAGGCAACAGAAAACCACTAGTCACTACGAGTAGGTCTTGTTTTAGAAAGATTAAAAACAGAAATCTCGAGAAAGCCGAGGCTATTCGTATGCAATATCGGCCTATACGGCTGAATTAAAAACATTTCGAGTTACTTAAGCTCCTTGTCAAACAATCGACTATTGCATTTAAATACCGAATACATACATCACTTCAGCAGGGCTAGCATCTTGCCGCGAATTAGTTTGTGGCGTGACTCAGCATCTCCTGTCTTGCTCGCACGGTATTGAAAGGAAAGTGACAGGTAGTATTTTGTCGCGCGACAAAGAGCCGCGTGTCAAAGTTATGCTAGCCGTACAGTACGGATAGGCAGAAAGAAAGACATTTCTTTATAAGTAAAACAACACATCGCCGAGGGAACCAGCAAATGTTTACGTGTCGTTATGTAAATACGAATCCATATCCATTAAAACCCTTCAACTTCATAAACGGAGTTAATTAAAGCACCAAGCGAAACGTTACTAATCCGTGTTCAATAACAGGCAAAATATAGGTACTACCAGCTAATATGCGAAATAAAATGACAAAACTTGAACGCAAAAGAACGCAATAAGGATGTAAGAAACCCTTGTATTACGCCAGCAAATCTCGCTTCCAAGTATTTCACGAAGTATTTTAATAAACTCTATACATTAATGAACTGTATCTACCGTGCGGGAAATTAGTTGAGACGCGAGCACCTCGTACTAGCGAAGTAGCGACAAAGTTGGTACATTGTACCCGGCGCACTTCCACATCCAACTGTAAAGCTTACACCGATAAACGTTATGACATCCAAATTTAGTTACGTATTCTTAAAGCGTCGGGGAGAAATCACTTCGGGGCACACATTCAGACAATAGCCGAGCTCCTACTGATACTTTGATGAAGTTTTTGGGTCTCATGGAATTACTTGCACAGTTCAGCGATTAAGACGAAGTAACAGCGTCTGGATCGATACGAGTTCTATAATTAAAGCTATTCTATTTAGGAACACGCCTTTTCTGACTGCGATTTCTAAATGAATGTTTGCAGAAAAGGCTCATTGGTAATTATTTGTTAAGCCTTTTCCGGACGTTCTCTAACAAAGTAAAATACGAGTAGCCTTCTCAAAGGCAAACAAGAAAATTAAAGGTTTAGTCTGTTGATGACGCATTTTGAATGTTATGGCGCTTTCATAAAAAATATCGGTCTGGGAGACAGGAAGTCTTTTTTATATGGCGGGAGCGGAGCTGCGGTTCACGGTAAAGGAACGTTTGTGCAAGTGAAGACTGCATTTTATTGCAAACTCTGCAAGTGGTGAATAAACTTCCCGCTTCATTATCGTACATTGCGGCTTTAATGTACTTTATGATTATGCTTGTGTTCGCTTAGTTCGAGAGTCAGTATGAACAGTTGACTGTGCTTCTATTCGTTTTGATTTATTTTATTTTAATCTGGTTTAACGCAATCGGTAAAAAAAAACTGTGAAATACTTGTAGAGTGTATGTTGCCAGTGATGACATACGGTACTGAAACGTGGTCGCTTACTTACATAAGTCATAAGAAAACTCAACGGAGAATGGAGCGCGCCATGCTTGGAGATTCCTTGCGGGGTCGAATCTGAAATGATGAGATACGCAAGAGAACCAAGGATGTAGATATAGCTCAGACTGTCGCCAAACTTAAGTGACAGTTCGGCTCGTAGAATCGATGACCGTTGGGACAGAAAGGTTCTTGAGTGGCGACGGCGGACCGGAAGACGCAGCGTGGAAACGCCCCCAACAAGGTGGACCGACGACTTGGTTAGGATCGCGGGCAGAAATTGGATGAGGGCGGAGCAAGATCGATCGTTGCGTAGAACTGAGGAAGGCCTTTGTCCAGCAGTGGACGTCTATCGGTTGTTATGATGACTTACAGAGCAAGCGAGTCTCATTTTCCACTTGGCCAAAAGTTATTTCGCATGTCTGGATTCCGGATATCTGCATTCTCAGCTCACTGATCCATTAGTAAGTAGTAAATAATTATGGCTCAAACTACAAACTGTAGGTGATTGACTTAATATGTAGTACTGCTCTTATCCCACGGGAACTCTAAATTTTTCAGGATAAAAAGTAGCCTATGTGTTAATCCAGGGTGTCAGCTACCTTCATACCAACCTATAAACCTATTTAAGTTAGTTGCACCGCCCACAACTTATCTGCTTTGCCCGATGGTTGACTGGTAGAGAATGCCCAATGGCATTAAGTCCGCCTTTTGTACGATTTGTTTTTCATTTGTGCAATAAAGATTAAATAAATAAATACCAAAATTTATCAAAATTGATCCTGCCGTTTGAGCGTGAAGAAGTAATAAACATACACATAAACACACAAAATTTCGGCTTAATAATATTAATGTGAAGTTTTTTAAATTACCTTTTACACTAAAGCATATTAAAGATAATCCAATGTTAATATATTTATGAGAGCAATAACGTATTACGTGAAAATTATTACCATTTATACCTACTTACTGGAAACCTTTTCCCCGAACTGTGTACCTAACTTACAGAACCTATCTATCAAATAACTATCTTCATTCATCTTCAAAAGAGTAAATAAGCACTATTAGGTATCTACGTATATAATCTTGCTCCATCGCCAGCTTAATCGCCAATTACCAGCAGATGAGATCTATTGTCGCGCGACAAAAAGTCGCGTTTATGCGTAGACATGATTCGGACAAACAAAAATATGCGCAAATAAAATTATGACAAACGAAAATATGCCTATTTGTTTTATGTGTAGACATGATTAGGACAAACAAAAATATGCGCAAATAAATAATGACAAATGAATAACTGCGTTATCAAACTATGCGAACCTTGATTATGCCAAAACAGTTTATGCCGGAAGTCAATTATGCCTACATAGATTAAGCCATGCAAAATGATGACTAAAAACATAATGCCAAAACAGGGGGACCCAAAAAATTTATATACCTATAAACATATTTTCGTTTTTTGTTTCCAATCCAGCCATTTTACGAAACGGCGTTTACCAAAATGCTGCTTTTATTAGAAAAAACGCCGTCTCCGATGATTATCGGTTCTACGACCGATGTGACCAAGCATCCTTACCATGAGTTAACGTGACCGTACTCGCCACGTACTCGCTAAGTGACAGCGTAAACAATTTGTATGGACAATAGTAGCGCGCCCCTACCGGTTACTTTGTACAACTACAATTCTCCATACAATTCGTTTATGCAGTCGCTAGTGAGAACGGTCACTATAAATGAAATGAAAACATTCATTTCAGGCAACTGTAGCCCATAGATTTTAAAACTAACATACATATCAAATACAAAATAATAAAAACATAAGTAACTAAACTAGGTCGCATATTTCAACAGCGACGTGTTAAGCGTGTTCGAAGTGTCAGGTAGCCGTCCACGGAAACGCCGGAACATGACACCCTTCGGCCAGGACTCTTCCTATGTGAAGGTCGCTAGTTGGTCCGTCGGAACTCTCAGCACGAAGGAATTAAAACTCACGTCGTGGCGAGAATCCAATGTTACGACCCTCAGGATGACACCGGACCTCTCCTTTACATATTCTGCGATATTTTCAGTCGTAGGTAATAGAGCTCACGCAGCAAATGTTTCGGTCCAGTCGGTGCGGTACCGCACTGATTTCGACAGGCTGGCTTCTAAAAATCAATGAAAAATCATGTTAAGGGCCCACTAGTCCAGTAAAAATAGCGTTTTAATCTTTGATACGTTATTATAAAGTCTTAGATTTTTGTTGAGTGCATTATTCATGTCTATTGAGGGCAAATAAAAGTTAGAAAGTCTACACTTATGCTTTTTTTTTTCCCGATCACCGGGCATCCGTGTCATAATTATATCCGTAGGTACACCCAGTGCACATTAGAAAGTAATTGGTATTGCGTTGCACTAATTACCCTACCGGTTATAGTTTTAAGTTTTTTCGTATCTTCACATACCTGAAAATTTTGAAATTACTACAAATCAATAATCACATGCGATGTCGCATTGAAATAGTTTTATTGATTTGTTTTGATCATGAATAAATAACTCTCAAAATTATGTGAAATTATTTAATTTTACCGAATGTAAAAGCATACATTTTCTAACATTTTGACTTTCAAATGGTAGGTATTTAATTTAACCAAAAAATCAAAGACTTTAAAATTGCCAAAGGTTGACTTTTAATTTCACTCTAATTTGAAGGGACACTGCCTCTTCAGTTTGCTGATCCTTTGAGCCATACAGATGACTCTAGTTCTCTGTCAGATCACTTAGTTTAGAATCCCATCCTTTAGAGAAACTTGGTGCTTAGCCTCATTTCTCTCTTAAGGATAATTTTAATAGTTTCGTAAATTATAATGAAAAAATGACTTACTGTTGAGTTTGTTTCGGCTTTCTTCTCAATAGTGGTTTCGAATGTGAAATGCCGGTAGATCCAGATTCAGACAAGTGAAAGTGCCCTTGTGGCCCACTTACAGAATAAACGTTTTGATTTGGATTTTGATTTTCGACTCGAAACTGAATAGGCATTTTCTAGGCAAGCATAAAAACAAATATAGGTATTTTTTTCTGTTTTGTAATTGTACAAATAGTCAGAGAGAATCAGGGTGTTATCTAGCTGTGGAGACTTACTGTAGCACTATGACGTAACATAAAGGTAAAGAAAACAAACTTGCCCCTGCCCTTTACAGTGCCTTCGGAGCACTAATTGCGCAAGTTGGACAGACACTTGACCGATTTTTCTGCTACTTGTTCTTTCGAACCCAGCGGCAACGCCAAGAAGCCAAAAGTTGTTTGACAACTTTTTACTTCTTTGCCAGAAAATGTTTGATCCAAAAGAAATTTTGTTTGTTTTCAGAATCCTCATAATTTAACAAAACAATAATTGTAGAACAAGTATAACAACCATGAACTTAAACGCACTTTTTCACGATGAAAATGGCAAATGACTTATTTCTCTACACAAATATGGTACGTACACGACCCACAAATGACGTCACATGTAGGTGGCCATTTGTATGGAGCGTTTCTAGTGCTCCGTAGGAATGTTGAACGTTGACGGTCATTTCTGACTTCTATAGTAGTCAAAAATCAAATCGATTGACATCCTAAAACGAAATTGTCTACATACACGCCTATTGTACTGGCAATTTGGCCAAACGATCCAACCCACACGTCACTCGAAATTGAGATAATGCAACTAAGGTACCTTTCGTGACCGCTTTGGAGATTAAAAATAAATTGAATGGCTGATTTTGGAAAAAAATATACCTAAATGTGGCCAAAGACACTATATTAATAAATAAAACATACCATGTAAACTAAAACGCTTTTAAGTAATATTCATAAATTGTACATGTTTCAATTATTTCGGACATTCGCTGAGGGCGACGAGGAGAGCAAAAACCATTGCAGTGGGCCACGAGTCGCGTAGTAGCACGGATAGCTGTCCCTGATGAAGAACCTCGAAATGAGTTCGAAATGTTAGTTCACTGTATAAGTGTTTAATTCAAAGCTTGATATTGGCTCATCACTGTAAAGCCAGAAAAAAAACTTAAGTCGTCAATGTCAAGTTTGTCACTTCACTGGGTCACTGCTGATAGATTCCGCTCTGTTTTCATAAATTCACGATTTTTTTATTTATAAGTATCCATATATTAACTTGTATGAATGAAGAAAGTGTTACGTCCTATTCTGCGAGGGACATTGCACCCTATCGGCTACAATATTCGCACGATAGCAGATCGAGATCAGTGTACTTCGGTCGACCAATACTTCGAATCGGCGCTGTCTTTAGTGAAATCTGCCGGAAACCTTATAAAAGAACATTCAACCGGATACAAGGACTTCGAATTAAAGTCGTGCGATATCGATTTCGTAACAGAAATAGATAAGAAGGTCGAGGAAACGTTAGTAGGAGGTCTTTCAAAATTGTATCCCGATCACAAGTTTATTGGCGAAGAGGGGGTTTCTGGAGGGGGTAAATGTGAGCTGACGAATGCTTTTACGTGGATAATAGACCCCGTCGACGGTACCATGAACTTTGTTCATGGCTTCCCGCACAGCTGCATCTCTTTGGGCCTGTTAATCAATAAGGAATCAGTTGCGGGTATTGTGTATAATCCTTTATTAGAACAGTTGTTCACAGCCAAGAAAGGTAAAGGCGCATTTTATAACAGTCGACAGATACATGTATCACAAACAAAAGAATTGAGCAAAGCTTTGATCACGACTGAAACTGGGACGGGTCGAGATCCAGAGAGACAGAAGGTTCTTTTTGAAAATTTGCAGATGATTATTACTAAAGCTCATGGTATTCGACAGCTGGGTTCTGCCGCGTTGAACATGTGTATGGTGGCATTGGGCGGGGCGGATCTTAACTTTCATTTTGGTATTAATGCTTGGGATATTGCCGCAGGAGACATTATAGTGCGGGAGGCGGGTGGAGTCTGTATCGACCCTGCTGGTGGCCCATTCGATGTGTTGTCTCGCAGGGTTCTGTGTGCAAGCACTCCGGAATTGGCACAGGAGATGGCCAAAAATTTGTGTCAATTTTACCCTGAGAGAGATTAAGTTGGATCTCATCTGAGGAATTATTTTTTTGTGATTGGGTTAGGTGTTCCTGATATAATTTGTTTAAAGCAGACCACAGACTGATAATGCGACACTAAAAAAAATACAAATAAGTTCACGAATTGCTGTTTGTTTCATTTTTATACTGGAATTTAAAAAAAAAGCTTCTATTGACAGACTTTAAAAATAAAATGAAATTAATTTTCTTTTTTAATTAATTTTATTCTAATTTCAACTATTCGAATATCTCCGAAAAAACGAATATTCGAATAGGTAAGTAATATGTGCAGGCCCTTATAATATCGTCAAGTCATGTCTTAAAGAAAAAAAAAACTTATTTGCCATTTTGGCCGTGAAGGAGTACGTTTAAGTAAGTTGTCATACCATTATTCTTCTTTCTAATTATAAGCATTCTGATAACTATTTAAAAACTAGTACCCAAAGTACAAGCTTGTCTAGTTTGGGAATAGGTCTATCTGTGGAAGATTATTAATTTATTATTTATTTACTATCGGATAAAAAAAGAAAATAATATTTGCGCACCTTTGAAGTTCAAAGCACTTAAAATGTGCATACTTAGATTGTCTTATTTATGTGACATATTGAGTTATTTTTATTCATACATACAGTAGGTATGTTGTATAATTCATCATCAGTCGTCCGTCATCCCAATTCGAATGCGGAGATTGCGGATTTGTGTAGACTTGACTTCGTCAGACTATATTTAACTATTTATAAGCGTGATATTAAATTTCAGCACGTTCATATGAATTATTAAACCTATATTTCTCTGGTTAGCATTTGGTTTAAATTTAAATAATTGATTTCACAGATTTCAATTACAAATTGTCCCTAGCCCGACCCGCTTCGAAGTTGATGTTTAATTCCGAAATTGAATGTAACGGTTTTTATTTTCATACTGACAGTTAACCAATATTTGGATGAAATAGAGTAACGCGCGAGAACAGATATAGGTACTTATCCCGTTGGCGAACGATAACCCTGGGACAATCCATTTGGCATTTCAAAAAACCTTGTAATGGCGTCGATCACATCAATTTGTAAACTTAATAACAATAAATAACACATATTGCAATATTATTCGAAAAAATATATGAAACTAATTGCAAAATCTGAAGCTGCTGGTAAAACATGCGATCGTAATCGTATCCAAATTGTGCATGATAATTATAATTGGCATATATAGAATCGTTCATTCAAATAAGTATGTATGTAAAATATGTCATTCGATTTACGGTCATTCTCCAGACGTACATTTTTGCTTGTCTTCGCCGTTTAAAAATATAAAATTATTGATTTAATTATATCTTATATTTTTTGATCGTAGCAGGGTATTCGTATTGAGCTGTACATGAATTTTCAAGAGCATATTTCAAACCCTTCGGGTAGAAAAAAAAACTTTTAGTCCTATTCTCCTAATTGACACGTCGCGTCCCACTACCCAAATTACTTACATACCAATTTCTCCTGGTGATATACATGAAGAAAAAACAATGTAAGCAAGATTATTAAACAAAAGAATACATGTTTTAATCGTACAAAAAAAACCTAGTCAATACAAATAATATATCACAAAGATATCAATTATAGTAACTTTGTCTCGAAACGTATAATAATTGACGCGTCGCGGTCGGTTGTGATTACACAACTTCTCTGAAAGAAGGTACGGATCTCACTAACGCATTTCGGTGAAGCAGTCAGTCGTGCCCAGAGCCCCGTGTGGGATGGTTGTGTCAGCTGTGTACGGGTTGCGGACTATGACTGTAAGTATCTAATTCACGCGTTTTGGCTCACGAAATTTCTAATTCACACGTTCACGTTTTAAAAATCAACCAGTAACTCTATCGCGCAGAGAATTTTAGTGTACATTAAAGGCCGCATTATTTAATAGATACTAGATTCTGTAGATTATTACATGTACCTATAAAAAGTTATTTTGTATTTTTCAAGAATCCCTAATTCACAAGTCTAATTCACGCATCAAAAATGAACGCGTTAATTAGAATTTAACCATCCATGTGGTTCTAATCATCAGTTTGGTTTTTTTTCTAGAAGATTTGTATATATAATAGTAATAGTACCTATAATATATAGCCACATCTTCATGGGGTCATTTTAAAACCTCATGAGGTAGCAAGCTGTATTTCTCAGCGCTGGAAAATTCTAGCCGAAGCGGTTTTGCCATATATTAGCACCATCAGGCATGAACAATATTTCGTACTTGGATATAACCCTGTGTCTGATAGAATAATAACAATGAAGCTGATCACCAATTTATGTCTTCTCAACATCGTGCAAGTTTACAACACAGTCCACGGAAGAGGATATCAACTAGAGGAAACTCTAGACGGCATACCAAGCCGGCAAATCGCAATGGTATTGGGAGAATGGAATGCTAAAACAGGAAGCTCAGAAAAAGTCCATGAAATCCTAGACACCATTGGAAAATATGGTCTAGACTAGGAACGAACGAGGCCAGAGGCTTGCAGAGTTCTGTGTTTTGTGTCTGACCATTACTTTAACTTTCTTTAACCATCACAAAAGATGACTCTACACTTGGAAGTCTCCTGGAACCTGGGTCGTTTTAGGAATCAGATAGAATACATACTGGTAGACAAGCGCTGGAAGTCATCTGTCAAAAATGTGAAAACCTTCCCTTGAGGTGAATGCGGTTACTGGTTACCTCCTTCGCCATTCATCTCAAAGCCGTTTACCGTAACGTGCGACCTAAACCCAGAACTTAGAATCCAATAGAGCGATCCCATTTCCAGAATCTGACGGAAGCGACGCTCATGAATTTAGATCCACCGCGGACAGGTGATGCTGAGTCCAGGTAATAAATTAATATTTTGAGGATATCGTATCTAGGAGAGGAAGGGACTGTGGAAGGTCCACATGGATCACTGAGGAAACGTGGAACCTAATTCAGCGCCGGAAAGAAATTAAAATTAATGCCCGTAAAGACTCCAAGGTGAAAAGGGAATACTCGAAACTATGTACCTAAAGCAATTCAAAGGGAACGCCGCAGAGACAAGAACGAGCATATGCCAAGAAGTCGAGTCGCATCCACTTAAATTACAACCCCGGATCTGTTCAAGAAAGTTCGCCTGTTGAGACGAAAGTTCAAATCCAAGTTCTGGGTCATTGAAAATCACGATGAGGAACCGCTGCATGGGTTTGACAAAATTGCAGAACGCTTGCGTGGCTACGATTAGCAGCTGTACAAAAGACCCTGTACATCCACCGATACTCGGCTGCACTGGGGACTTCTGAACCTGAAGCCCAACATCTTCAAATCAGAGATAATAGCAGCAATCGATCGCCTTAAAATTAAAACAGCTCCAGGACTAGACGACATTAATTCCGAGGTTTTCAAAGCTCTGGGTGATAAAAGCAGCCATATCTTGCACAAGATCTGCCACCACTTATGGCAAAATGGCAGATGGCCAAAAGTCTGGACCCAATCCGTCATCATCCCGTTACAAAAAAGGTTCATCGAAAAAATGCGACAACTACCGTACACTTGCTCTGACTCAGTTTTGCTCCACATGATAAACAACAGACTTCGTCACTATCTAGACTGGCAGATCGCGCAAAAACAAGCGGGTTTTGAGAAGGGAAAAGGCACGAACGAGAAAATACTGAACGTGAGGCAAATCGTACAGAAGTGGTACGAGTTCAATACACCTTCATCGTGTGCTTTGTCGACTATATCAAGGCTTTTGACTGTCGACTGGGACTGTCTGGGATATTTTGACCGATTTGGGTGTTCCTTTCCTCTTCACTGCACTACTACACTACAACTACTTTACTACAACAGCCAAGGACCAGTGAGATTTTTTTTTTTATAGAGAATAATTTAATGCAAGAAAAACTTATAACAAAGAAATACATAGTAATAAAAATGATAAGGACAGGACCAGTGAGAATAGATAAGACGTCATACAATCCCTTCAGTTTCCAAAAGGGTGTAAGACAAGGTTGCATTCTTTCACCTATCCTGTTCAATATATACGGCGAATACATCATAAGAAGGACGGCTATGATGGTAGCATTACTGTTGGGGGACGTAAAGTCTTGCGATACGCCGATGCCACGACCCTCCTAGCAGCTAGCGAAAGCATAAGATGGGCAGTTTATTGAACAGGATGGTGCGCTTTAGTGAAGAATTCGGACTCTCAATCAACAGATACAAGACCAAACTCATGATTATTGATCGTACAGGCAAGCTAGAACTCAGTGAAACACTTAACTTCGAAATCACGGAAAACCTGGGTTCTAACATTAGAAATAATGGTTCATGTAAGACGGAAGTTCGCAGAATTCGCGCTGGGATGGCCAAGGGCGCAATGTCGCAGCTTAATAATGTACGGAAGGACAGGAACATCTCCGCCAACACTAAGACTACCTTAGTCCGAACTATGGTGTTCTCCCTATTTTCATACGGCTCAGAAACATGGACACTGAAGAAAATGGACCGTGATCGAATTGATGCTTTCTGCTGGAGAAGAATGCTGCGCATACCATGGACAGCACGCCACGCCAACGCACCGATCTAGCCCAACTCAAGATCCGAACTAAACTGTCGACGACCTATCTTCGCAGGGTTCTGGAGTACTTTGATCGCATTGCCAGGAAAGACAGTGATAACCTGGAAAAACGACAATCACTGGAAAAGATGAAGGCAAGCGACCAAGAGGCAGGAGCACGACACGCTGGACAGACCAGATTCTCACAACCCTTGGCACTACAGTACACGATGCTCTACACACGGCTACTGACAGTAAGAGATGGCGCCGCATCATCAAGGAGAAGGAAGAGATAATATAGTAAGCGTAGCGAGGGCTGGTACATGTATAAATTATTTATTATAACTTATCATAATAATTCAATTTACATACGTAATTGCATACCTAACCTACCTAGTAACTAACGGCCGATGTGCTTGTTTCTTGAGTACTTAGGTACTTTCATATTATTTAAAACATAGCTTATATCATATAACTGTCACCGTATCAGTCATATATTATTATACAAAACGTTTTTATTTTAATTTAAAAAAATATAACTGAATTTGTATAATTAACGCGTCGCTTTTCTAATTAACGCGTCATACAAAAAGTCCAAAATTCTAATTAACACGACGTTTTTCTAATTCACGCGTCATATAAATTTTAATTTGCTTATAAGTAATGAACCTTTAATAATTATAAAGTGCCCTATCCACATTTAAGTTTCAATGATCGATATGTTACTATATTTCAGATAAAAATGATTGAAAAGTAAGTAGAAAAAAAGCGACGCGTTAATTAGAATTAGAACACAAATCTGGAGAATGACCGTTTACATATGTAGTACTGTAAAACTACCCAACTTTAGTCTAGTCCACACAACAACAATGGATCTTGAATAGAAATCTATTCAAGATATAGAAATGAATGTGTTTTTTTCTGGACCGTAGTTGGCCTGGGTGATTGGACTATTGGGTAGTTTTATCGTTATAAATATCCTCGTCCTGCCCAGTGTTCTCAATAAAGAACACATTGGACTTAGTGGTTCCTGCCCAAGGTTTTTTATTTATACTTCAGGATTCTGCCCAACGTTCTCGATTAATCACATATTCAAATTTGGCGCCTGGAGTCTAAAATTTTCGTGATTTGCGGTTTTATTTGCTTGTTTCTGATTGGTAAGAGCATTGGCCAATACTTGTTCAAGGCCTTGCATCGAAGTTCTTTGAACTCCACGATCAGTGTACGCGAAGAGTCCAGGATGCCACATCTTCGCTAAAGAGGTAAGTTTGATCCATACTTATCTTAGTAATCGTGCATGTTTTTTCAATAAGTACCAGATTAATTTAAGCCCGAATAGATATAATTTATAATTAAAAGTTTAGTTTTGTAATTTAGGTTATTTTCGATTTTTCAAGTCCATTTTTCGAAATGTGTGATTTATTGAGAACATTGGGCAGAACTGACTACTGTTTTTTGTTATAGCACTGATTGATCGAGTCGAGGGATTGAAGGTGTGTTAAGTCAGATAATCAGAAATGTTATGCCAATAGCAATTAAAGATGATGAAGATCACTAACGACGGCGAAGAAGATACACATTATACGCCGCCGCGTCGTCCGCCGATAAACCCTAGTGAGACCAGTACAGATACAGCAGCTGAGACTGATGAAGTACCTATACCATTTTCGCTGAGGTCAATTTATGAAGCAGGTAGATGTGGCAGTGGTGGACGCGGTCGCGGACGTGGTGGTCGACGTGGGGATACGTAGTGGACAAAGTGGTGGCAGATGCAGTGAAGGCGGAGGACTCCAAGCTCAACTAACCCGTGCGTCGTTAAGTGTTTAAGTTTTGTTGTTAAAATAGGGACTTTATATGATGTTTTGTTAGAAATTATGCCCATTAAATGCCATTAACAAGTCGTCAGTTGTTATTTTCATTGATCTCAACCCTTTTTTTACTATGAAGATACTATAAAATGTAAATCTGCTTTATTTATTATCTCGCAACTGCTAATTAAACAGTACGTTATAATCAAGATTTTTATGCCCAATGTTCTTAATAAATGACAAAAAATAATATACTATGTAGGCAATTCTGTCCAATGTTCTTAAAAAATAACAAAAGATATAGACTCCTAAACTGGCCCAGTCTATCAAATACATACCCATTATAACCTTAAAAATAATAAAAAAAATCTGGCATTCCTTTAACACAACAATTTCAATAAAAAAGTTGCTGGGCAGAACCCATATAAATTAGAATGTACTTAATTAAGAACATTGGGCAGAAACGGGATGACTATCGAAAAATGCTTGGGCAGG
Organism: Apotomis capreana; assembly: GCA_947623375.1. Taxonomy (NCBI): domain Eukaryota; kingdom Metazoa; phylum Arthropoda; class Insecta; order Lepidoptera; family Tortricidae; genus Apotomis; species Apotomis capreana. The sequence continues at coordinate 6,144,100 of OX392499.1, forward strand.
ACGAGGATATAAGGTTCACCTCAAACTGAGAAATGGGTCAAAATTTTGCAAGACTTAATTACAGACAGACACAGGTAAAACTAAATAAAAGCTTGTAATATAGGACCTACTTAATTATACCTACCACATAACTTAAAATTTCATTTGGGATATTTGTTTTTTGTAATATCTGTGAATTAAGCATGAGTAAAACAATTAATTAACAATTTAAGTACAAAACAATCTATTATCTTTGTAATGATTTTGGTGTCTTCTTTCGAGGCCACAAAAATCTGGATCACAGGGTCTAAGAATATTAAATTTGATTTTCACATTTACCATCTCGCCGTATAAAAACATCTGAAACACAACATATTTCGACCATTAATACCTACTTGTGTGTAATTATCATTGGAATAAAATGTCCATCACGCTGTACAGAAAATCACTTTTTAATCCTCATTCGTGGTGTTCAATAGCTTGTAAATGTTAATTTTAAATTTTAATACCTGGCGGGTTATCCATAACTATAATTGTAGAAATGGGACAATTCAAAAATTAAAGCGGCTTTAATGTGTTTACGGCTTGGTTGTTTTTTTTTTATTTGGGATACCTACTACATTAAACCTTCTTTTATGTGATTATGGTTTTTTTTTTTATTTGGATTACAAAAATGTTTTCCTATTAGAAGCTAATTAGCATACCTAACAATAATAATTATATTGTATCCATTTAATCTACTTTTTATACTCGCAGACTTTAATCTGTCAATTATAAGTTCACAGACAAAATCACAATAACGCACTTTTTAATCCTGTAACAAAATTCTATACTCTATGGTACCCGCTACATAACTTTAATATTCATAAGACATCTCTTGACACAACTCTAATAATTTCAAAAAGAGAACATAAGCTTATTTGATGCTCACTGATTGGTTGAAATTACTTGTCAAATAAATTCACCAATCACGAGGAACCCGCCATGGCCATCGCGATCATGTTTTTTTTAATAGGTCCGTTTTAGTTGAACGAAAGAGGTTACATCAAAGATAAAAAATCATATTGGACATTTGACGATTAAAGTAAAAAAATGTTTTTCTGAGTTTGGCTCGTATAAAAAGTATTGTATGCAATAGTTACACAATTAGGTCTTAAAGTCTCGTACCTTACATAGGCCACTCGGCAAGCCTCGTGACCTAAACGCGGTACTCGACTTTAAGAACCTCCATTGTGCAACGATTGCATAAAATACTATACTACTTTTGACTCCGTAGCGAAACAGATTATAACTGTGTGGTTTTTTTTCAGTTCACGAATTGTAAGCTTGTTTTATTTATAAATAAATAAATTGTAACTTAGTTTATTTTTTGGACTTTAATTAAATAAATAAAGGGGATATAAATGTTCTTAATAAAATTTTACATCAATATAAAATGGTGAATGTTATTCGATATTATATTAAATTAAATAAACCTTATTCTGTGAAAGGTTTTTTTAAGTAGGTATGGTATGCCGTAAGTTGGTACCTACTAAAAAAAATACCTAGCCAGTAGCGAATTATGTTCTGACTTATTATTATTTATTTATTTTTATTTATTGGTACTTATTCAGGATAACTTATGCCATATAAAGAATCCAAACATAGGAGACTTTAGTTGGTTAATAAGGTTTAAAAAAGATAAAATCCATACGTGTGGAGTAATAGTAGTAACGAGACAATGGAATTAATATGCGTATTTTAGCGCTTCTGACGTACCTACTTTCCTCGTACGTAGGTAAGATATACCATATTATGTAAAATATACCGTCTGAAGCAAAATCGATCACACAGACCACACAGTCAAGTCGATTGAACACACAGATCTATCTATGATTGAACGCGACTTTCGGACGATTGGTCCATGAAGTTACGTAATATCGATTGTTTAAACAATTTTATCTATTTCAAGTAGTTAGGTATGCAAAAGAAGAAGTAAAAGAGGGTAAGAAAGTAAGAGTTAATATCGTTTCGTACTCACTAATTCCACAGTTTCGAGCGCATATGAATTTGCCAGGATTAAAGTATGTTATGTTATTCGATCCACACACCGGCTTGTATTCAGTGCTTGATTGGCAATCCTGCACACATTGTCTCTGCGCGGGAGTGTCGCAACTGTAAACAGAGGCATTTTATCATGCAATTTCTGCCGCGCCAGCGGCCATCTTGTGCACAAAATCTGAGCCCAGCGATGACAGGGTTGTCGATGCTACAATACACTTTTGGCTTAGGTTTGTTAATAATAACGGCCCTGATCCTGATGATTATGATTATTATGATTTTATTATAGAAGTGAAAGTTTGTGTGTGTTCCTGTAGGTTTGACACTTCTTCACGCTAAAGCGCTGAACGGTTTTGCATGACTTTTTGGAGAGTGATAGCTTATACTTACCATATCTGAGGCGATCTGGGGCTTTACTAATTATCGCCCGTGGTTTGTCTAAAGTTTTACGTTTTGCCTCGGCCAAGAAGTGAGAATTTCTCTCGGCATTAGTAGCGGTAGAAAATCCCACCTAGGGTGTCGTGAATACTTTTACAGATAGGTAAATAATAAAACACCTATTCAGCTTAAACTCCTTTGCGGAGGTTATTTAGGGTATGCGAAGCGGACGGCTCCTTCGCCTCTAGGTCTTTTATATTTTCTAGATAAAGTTTGCAATGCCGAGAAGTTTTTGCATGACAATATGGACTTTTTGTTGCTAATCCTATTTCAACATTTTCCGGTAGGAACTGCAAATATCGATGTTTTTTTACTCCTTTGAATTGAATTACATAATCAATTATAATAATGCCCATTCCAAATCAATCACCTTTAATACGAGTAGCTTGAAATAATATACAGGGTTTTATTCATGGTGTTATTATTTATAGGTAATGTCTGCATTAAGACATAATAGGTAGGTATTCGTGTCAATACCTATAGGAAGATAATTGCTTAATACGCTACACAACGCTTTATTTGACTATTTTTACAATAAGAAAACACTAACAAAAATGTTCAATCTCAAAACTAAACTAAAGTACAGTGCATGAGCTGTCAGGATGCGGTTCGCGTTTTATACCTGGCTCGCTCCCTCTTACGTGATCCTGATAAGAACCTTTCAGGTTTCACCCAAACCCAAATCGCAATTTGACAGCTCACGGACTGTATTTGTTGGCCGGTTATACCCACCCATCTTTAAACACAATGCTATCAGGAACCGAAGTAGTTACAGGAACAGGTTGCCCCAAAATGGCTGCCGGATTATAGTCTTCCTCTGGATATTGATTTTGCAACCCCATCTGGTTTCCATTTTGATTTTGCAACCCTGCGTTTTGGTTGCCCATCCCAAAATTTCCATTTTGGGAACCCAACTGATTACCAGGATTTTGATTCCATGATCCCACTGGCTGGTTGCCTTGAATCTGAGAAGGTATTCCGTCTAAAGTGCCTATGTTAAAATTTTGGCTTTGGCCACTTCCTGAATTGAAGTTTCCTTGCGTTGATTGTGTTGGATAGCCAAGATTCGATTGCTGATTGAAGGTTCCCTGATTTGGGAACTGCTGAGGTGACAAGTTTTGATTTCCACCTGATCCGACATTGTTTTGCGAATTGAAGACGCCCTGGGGGTATGGAGTAGACTGGAGGTATTGATCGAAATTTGACTGTGCTTGATTAGGTGTTTGTATATTTTGCCAGTTATTATTATTAAATTGTGCTTGAGGGTTCTGCTGAAAAAAAAGTTCCTTATATAAGACAAAGATCATTCGATAAGTCGAAGATACTAATCATAAGACACATAAACAAAATAAAAGGTAGATAAAACTTAATTCATCGTCGATAAAGAATAGCTCAAAACCATTCAAAATTGAGTTATTAAGGATAACTTGCTAGGTTTTTCCGCCGTTTTATCCGCACTATGGCAAACGTAATAAGTATATTTTACTCACGTCGTAGAAGTCGAAAACGCTTGACATGTTTCGAATCGGTGCGCAAGTATTAAGTATATTGGCTTATCTTGAAATTAATTTTCTGTTAAGTATGTACCTATTGGTAGTTATTTCCAACGTACAATAAATGTTAAAAATTTATTTTTTCAATGAATAATATTATCTAGGTATATCCTACATAATTACATCGCTACATACATCGCTTTTATTATTGAAAATGAACTAACAGACGCAATTTTATATTAAAAACTATAAGAATTAAATCGGGTTAAGTATATGATTTTATTTTAAATTAAGGATTTTTAATTTTTAATATGATTATTGACAATTTTTAATTAGCTAATTTTGTATTTAATTTATTTTTCATTATAATTATTGCTATGACGGTATTTAAGCTAATTTTTGTATTTAATTTATTTGTCATTATAATTATTGCCAGCATTTTCGGTACCATGCCAAAGGGGAGCAATTTTTTGAATTTGTTTTAGCTTTTTTTTTTGTACATAGTAGTTAGTAGTGTTTAAGTTTTTTATTCACTGTCTCTTTGTTTTTCCTTTTTTGTAGTATTTAATTTATTTATTTCAATTTTAGAACTTTAGTAGGTACCTACCTATATTATTAATTATGTTGTAGAGTAATGATATTATTTTATGTTTTGATATTTCGATTGTTATTTTTAACTTACCTAATTTATAACACTTGTACTTATTGTGATTCGTTTTTTTTATGACCGTGATAAATTTTATCCGTGTTAAACCAATTTTTTTTATACCTAGGTACCTACTTATACATTTCATAAACAACTCATGTTGTTAATGAATAAATGATTGAATTGAATGAAAACTAGTAAGGTCAGGCAATTACCTGATTATGATATTCTGGAGTATGATGAAATTGCTGTCCAAACCCACCAGTCGGGTGAAATATTTGGCTGAAAATATTTTCCAGGCCGAAGAATCTCGTCTCTAGCTCCGGCGCTTTCTGTGTGGTTGATTTACTTCCATCTTTAGTGGATGCGTACACCGAGACTGAGGGGAATAATACGAAAGTTTAGTGCCATAGAGTAAGGAATATAGTGTTTAATCTATGGTGCTGAGTGAGCATGGCCCGGGCGATTTTTATACAACCAATTCGCGATATAGTTTTGGCATAGGTGGCATAGGTACTGAATTTGATATAGTTAAAATACTTTTCAGCCATTACAAATATTGGGTAAAGGTCGTTTCGAATTTTATATTTCCTACTATTACTCTATGTCTTTAAAATATACCTACTACGGTGTAGACGTAAGAATCAAATTAGATAAGTATACTTTCTTGACCGGAATTAACCTATGTTTTTGTTTGGGCGTAGGCTTATAAAAAATACTGTACATTTTTGACCTATTATGAATTATGACTTTAGCTATTTATTAGGACACTCTGCGCTAGGGCACCCAATCCTTTGATCCCAATTCCCAGGATTTCTCATCAAAATCCCAGGATTTGAATCCTTACTCCACACCATGGGGTACAATAAAATCATAACATAACCAACTGGACATATACGGGAGAAACTTTAAATTCAGGAATATATATAAGCTTTGTTATCTTTAATATATGTATCGTATCTGCCAGCACGATTGAAAATGAAAATACAGCTTTCTGATACTAACTAAGAGCGTCTGCGCTGAAAGTGGCCGAGTAATGAAGTAGGTAATTAATATTTTCTTATATACAAGTATAAGGTAGCGCTCTCTGTAGGTCTGTATCTATAGAACTTACAACACAGTGCAAACCTCAACTGATAACATAATTTCTATATGAATATAATAGTATAATAAGGAAACTACAGAAAGGAGTAAATGAATTTTGCAAACTATTATTAGTTCAAATAGGTTTGAGTTTTACCTGGAGCTATCAAATTATTCGTGTCGTGACCGGATTTAATGCAGGTATTCATACGTCATTGGTATCTTTAAGACTCTAACAATTATGATTTACTTAGGTAACCCTTGATTCGTAAATTATACCTAAATAACCGAATAACTGTATCTTTACTGTACTTATTCTGTAGTTAACTCAAAAATCACTTACCTAAGACAAAACACGTCACTATGAATTTTTGTTCAAACATGGCGAGACTATTCAACATTATTTTATTGGTATTTACACTGGTAGACTGTAGGTCACAAACGTCACACGTCAGTTGAAACTATGAGACTGAGACTGACTTCCACACAAGTCTACCATCGTTATTAAGCGATCATTAAGTGACCTAAAATAATTTGGTAATGACTTCATATAAACGCGCTCTTATCAGGTTTTTATAATGATTCAGCTATTAAAACTACGAATTTCTGAGAATCCCGTTTTAAAAGGGCTTTTCCTACTCGTGTCCTATGTCATTAATTGCTTGTTTAGATATAATATAATACTTAATTTATGTGGAATTTGTTTATCAATAAGAATCTGCCCTCAATTCTATTCACGAGATTGTCCGAGAGATGCCGCTGTGTGATTTTCCTCTTTTAATAAAAATAGTACATTACTGCAGACGCCGGGAAAGAAGGGCTTGCCGGGTGAGTAGGTATATAGACGGCTGACCGTAAGGAGGCCGGATAGTGATACGAAGCCGGCAAGCTTTTCACGGCTAAGGCATATATAGTGCTTTTCTCAAACATATGCAAAGAAATAAAAAAATACACCACTCAAAAAAATATAATTCAGCTGTTTAGCCTGTTCATGAACTCAGACGCCATGTTTAAAAAAAACTAGTACTTGAAGTTTTCCCGGCCTAAAAAAACATTTTTCTCAAACATACAATGAAATGTCGTCATAACGTGCGTTAATATAATAACCTTGTATTTTATTGAATTGAAGACGCAATTTAATTTCCGAATGAATCCTTTAACTCTATTTTCATCAACTTTGTTAATTAGTTATAGGTGCAATCTACAGCAGAGACAAAGCAAGACAAAACTACAAAGTAAGCGTGTTACAACGCAGGTGAGGCCAAGACGGCCCGAAGCAATTACCTTGATAGTGGGCAATATGTCGCCATTAGGTGTTAACGACCATTTTGTCGCGAAGTAACAAAGTAGAAAAGTAAATGTCGGAGTCTCGGAAATTGTTTTATTTTACTCAACTCGGACATTTGCAAATATGATATAACTCTGAAATAATAATGCTCCGTTACTCGCCTGGTAATATAAATGCAAAGCCTTTGGTTAACGAATAGATTTTACTCTTTACTGATAATTCTCGTGTGTAGTAACTAGTAACTAATTATTGTATACCTACAGTGTGAAAAAACATAATTTTAATTAATTACTTGAAAAAAAGGCCTTCTTATCACCGTACCCAAAAAAGGAGACCTCAGTGAATGTTGCAATTGGAGAGGCATCACCTTGCTCTCGATCCCTTCTAGGGTGCTCTGCAGGATCATCCTAGATAGGCTGTCGGGGGCCGTTGAACTTCTTCGCAGAGAGCAAGCTGGCTTCCGACCCAATCGATCGTGCACGGACCAGATCAACACCTTGCGCATAATTCTCGAACAGGCATCAGAATGGCAGAGGGAAATGTACCTGACCTTTGTGGACTTCGAAAAAGCTTTCGACACGCTGAGATGGAGCTGTATCTGGGATCGGCTACGTGAAATTTGAGTCCCCGAGAAGATTATTAACATAATTAAGTTAAGGCCATCTACGGGATGTATTCTTGTAGAGTAACTCACGACGGCCTCGTCTCGGAGAACATATCGGTCCATGCGGGTGTACGCTAGGGGTGTCTTCTTTCACCTCTCCTTTTCCTTGTCGTCCTGTATGGCATCATGAATAACACCACCAACAGCAAGCGCCGCGGCATAGAGTGGGGACTGTCCAACGTCTTGGAAGATTTGGACTATGCGGTACGTGTCCCACACACGTGACGTGGCACATCTCCATTTCAGTCGATCTCTCTCTCTCACTATGCCGATGACCTATGCCTATTGAGCCACACGCGCGCAGACATGCAAGCCAAACTGGATGACCTACGACGAGAGGCTCTGGAGACGGGACTTAAGATTAACACCCGGAAGACCCAGGAAATGAGTTGCGGAGTGACAAGCTCTTTGCCGCTGCTCATCGGCACAGAGGGGGTGGAGAGAGTCCACAAATTTACCTACCTCGGTAGTGTAGTGTCGGAAACAGGAGGGACCGAAGAGGACACCGCTTCGAGAATCGCCAAGGGGAAGGCAACCTTCGCACAGCTCCGTCCTGTTTGGCAATCGCGGAAACTGACTAGGAGAGTTCAGCTCAAGATATTCCGGTCCAACGTGAAAACCGTGTTGCTGTACGGATGTGAGACGTGGAAGGTCACTAAAGACATCACGCACCGGTTCCAGGTCTTCATCAACCGCTGTCTTCGCCGAATTCTCGGTGTATACTGGCCCGAGAAAATCTCCAACGTAGACCTGTGGGAACGCTAGGTGGTGAGACTCCGATCGACCAGCAGATCAAACGCCGCAAGTGGAACTGGATTGGCCACACGCTCCGAAGGGACCCTGACCACATTCCAAGGCAAGCCCTAGACTGGAATCCCCAAGGAAAGCGGAAACGTGGTCGCCCTAAACAAACCTGGCGGCGGACGATCACTGCAGAAGCGAAGGCGATAGGAATGACCTGAAGCGAAGTGAAGCGCGAAGCCCAAGACCGTTCGGGATGGCGACGTACTGTGGACGCCCTCTGCCCCATCCAGGGGACATAGGATAGTCAAGTAAGTCAAGACTTGAAAAAAACATTTTATTAATTTAAAAAAATGCCGAATTTCACGCGATGTCCGTAACGCGGTAGCTCAGGCGTCAGAGCACTGCTCAAGTTAAGAAGAGGTGGTGGGTTCGATCCCCACCTAAAATGTAGTGGATCACGTAAAATATTGTACATTTATTTAACCTCCGTATCACTATTCCTAAAAAAACCTATAATTATTTTTGAAAGACCTATCTAACGACACGTAAACATGAAAGAAAATTAATAAGTACGTATTTTTAGAAAATTTACTGAAATTTTGTTCCTAAAAAAAATTAAAAGAATGTAAATAACAATTTACACGGATTATATAGCATATATTCATTATTTGAGCCTTCCTGAATACTACATAATAAATAAAATATAGCGACATCTATTGGAATACACTAACATTACTTTGAATCGGCTTCAGACTCGTCTTGTCGTCACATTCACATCGGTTTGTCAGATAACGCCTTAAAATTCTGGCATTTGACAGCGCAGCGTGATTAAGATTATAGAATTTTGAAGTTTATTTTATCTGTAGTCAATTTTGTTTGTCTTCTCTGCGCCGGTCACTGGAATTTTCTGCAAACAAGAATTTCGCCGTCAATTTAATTTAGATTGATAATCATACCGCTTATTGCTTGCTATAGTTCGCAAACGTAAGTTACCCTTTTTTTAACAAGCAATTTCGTAATAGTTTCTCCAAATTCTCAAGCGTTAGTGCGAGTAAATAATTTCTGACATTGCATTACATTGCAGATTACGTTTCGAGGATTCACCGGTAACGTACAGAAGTCAGAATGAGTTGTCCATTCGATGATGAGCAGTTAGGGCAGCTGAGAATGTTCATAGAAGTTTGCAAAGGCCAGCCCCAAATCTTGAACCATCCTAAAATAGCTTTCTTCAAAGAGTATATCACTTCGTTTGGCGGTACTATTCCTGCGGCTACGTTTGGTGCTAAAACTTTCCCTGCATCGGGAGACAGGTATACGACTTTTTTTTAATCAGACGGAATTACTATGATTCACAGAGTCTATGGTCATATAAACCTTTTTGTTTAAACTTGTTATGCACATTGGGCCTCGTTTTATCTTATCTTAGCCACCACGCTGTTGAAGCAACATGTTTATCATATCGACTTTTATTTACATTTACAATAATCAGTTATTGACTTGAACTTTCAGTGGCCCAACATCGAACAATAATGCAGAAAAAACACCATCCTCTGATGAAGAATCTGAGCCAGAATCTGATGTAGAACTGGATATGGAAGGTACATAACATACTTAGTAGTGAATTCGTGAATGTCCCATGTTGCAGGTGATGTTACCTTGAATATGTGTGATCTAGGGCTATACAAATTACCACTCGTGTTTTGTCTAGTTTTACATCTTGCCCTGGCCAGGAAGTGAGATTTTCTCTCCATATATATATATTTTTTTATGACCTAGGGTGTCGTATAAAAATTACACTTACTGTTATTGATTCAGAGATATTACTAAGGTGTTTATTGTGTATGCAAATGGCTATTTATCAGCTCAAAGCAACATAGTACCTAAGATAATACAAATTCATTTTAACACTTTTGCAACCAGACAAAAAAGTAAGACATATCCCAGAAACCGGCCGAGCCGACTTTTATAGCATCAACCCCGGCTACCGGGTTGAACTTGTTATCTGAACAAAGTTTACGAGCGCCCGGCCTCCGGGTTGTTGGTGTCGAAAGTGTTAAAGAAGTGTGATCATACACACAGCACTCGAGCACACGTTACTCCCTTTTATAACAAAGGTAAGCTTCTCAAGATGGAGGCCCGCCGTACTATGCATTTAGCCACGCTCCTTTTCGGAATTATTAATTTTAAAGAGCCCTCGTACCTTTTCCACAAGCTTCGTTTCACCAAGCCAAAACCTAGACGTGCCCCTCGCCTTATCTGTCCTCGACACGGAAGCGCTTCCTTTCGTGGCAGTTTTAGTTACTCTGCCACGAAATGCTGGAACAATATCCCACCTCCAATCCAAAATGCTTCCTCTATATTTATTTTCAAGAAACGTTTAAAATTATATTTGTTAGACCAGCAGCTTGGTCCAGCACAGTAAGCCTTTCGTGTTCCAGGTCGGATTATATTCTGTCACAGTTTGATTTTGAAAAGTTTAAATGTGTGAGTTTTAGTCACTACTTTATATAAATGTATTACAATCAGTTTGTTCACTCTATTTTTGGTTCAATGGGAATATGAGTGTATCGTGCAGTCCTGTTTCGCTCAACTTGTGGATCCACATAATACCAGCCGTCAAGTCACCCCCGTGGTTTGGCAATGTGCTGAGTGGACTCCTTTTTCGCACTTTTATGTTATATAATATGTAATACTAATTGTGGCGAAATAAATCTTCTTTCTTTCTTTCTATCATTCTTTGTTATACTTTGTCAAAAATTACTTGTGATAATGAGATATAAGATTTTGAAAGAGTTCTTATTGAAATTTTTGATCATGCAATCACTAACAAAGAATGTTCACTTATTTTCTAAGGAATGGGTTGTCCAAGAAGTAGGTAGGCTTCCTTGCTGCCTCCAACTGCATTTTAACATCTATATTTCTATTTTCTTATCAAGGTGTCATAGAGCCTGATGCCATTGACGACTCGCAAGTGATGGGTGACCAGTCGAAGGAAACTACTGATGAGGAGAGAGACCAGTCTGATGAGAAGAGGTCTGAGGCCATGCGGGCATTCTCGGAGCAGAACTTCGAGGAGGCCATCAAGTTGTACACTGAGGCTATTCAGTTGAACCCGCAGAGTGCTCTGCTATTTGCTAAGAGAGGACAGGTAATTTGGAATATTCCAATTTAATTCAATAAAAGTGACTTGAAATGAGTTACTGTTAAAATTAGATTGTTAAAAGCTTAGAAGCCAAGATTTATGGCCAACTATAATTTTTTTGCACAATTCTCAACTGCTTTATTTACACCAGTCTAACAACATTATTACAACAAGGGACTTAATTAGGGCCTGTAAAACTGGGAAATTTTAGGTAGTCCTGTGAATTCCCGGTGCTCCCATAAAAAAAAACCCGGTCCTACAGGCCCTACACTTAATCGGGATGAAAGGGATAAAAAAGTGTTTATTGAATTACATCGACGTTTCGAACGTGATGTTAGTTCATGGTCTTAAAGGGACTTTTTTTATTGCGATTAAGTCCTGTTTTGTAATAATAATGTGTGAAAATTATGTAAGTTTAAATCAATATACCAATCTTACTAATCCAAACCAGAGATAGCTATGTCTTTTGATTAATGATAACTTAGCAACAGGCAATACTATTCAATAACTTGGGTCAACAGTAAGATTCAATTCAAAAATTAGTACTCTATAATGAGAAAAAGTATTTTTATTGTCCGAACAAGCTAGGCGTCTCGGCTTGACCGAAAATTATTTATTATGTTTAGTTTTAAAGATGCATTCTGTTCTCGCCTAGAGGTCGAATCTAACAGATTTTTTTGAGGATTCAGTATTTCGTAAATTTTCAAAATTGGAGATATGGGATGAAAATTCTGCCTTTTATAAATAAACTCGCGACGTTTATATAATGTTGCCATTTTCAGGTGTACCTCAAGCTGAACAAACCGAACGCGTGTATCAAAGACTGCACACAGGCCTTAGAACTGAACTGCGATAGTGCTGCCGCCTACAAATTCAGAGGGAGGGCGTATAGGTTAGTGTATATTTTTGCTTGTTTATCAATATTGCTAGGTAGAACCTTTTGCCCTAGATTTTGCAGCTCCTGCACAGAGGTGCACACACATAACACAACTGTGACAAGACGAATCCTTCTCGCACGAGATATAATTACCGGTCTCTTTCTTTGCTGCACTGTGAGAGAGTGGCGGGCGATGCTACGTCGCAAAGCGTAGTTGTGCTGGACAGGCTGATGAAATGAGTGTAGTATAAATTCCCATATAGACATTTGATCCCAAGAAAAATTGACATCGTTCGTATTCGTGTAATGGGGCGCAAATAAATTTACGCCATCTAGTTATTTATTTTAAATTAAATTAAATTAAATAAATCTTTATTTCGGATAAAGATATATTAGTAACAATTTAAATATGAACTTAGAGATAAGGAGAATATCTGAGAATTTAAGCTAGCTTTAAGAAGATTATTGTTGATAAAGCCTATTATTAGTTGAAAACTGAACGATAAACAAGGTGCCTATTAGTCTTAAGAATATTGGGATTGTTAATTTAAGTTTAATTGTAAATATTGCATACCCTAGCAGGGTACGTGTTTGAAACTTTATAATTTGAACATCTAGTGTATTTACAACATTTGTGCAATAAATAACTTACTTTTATTTGCAGGTTGCTGGGCAAATTCGAGGAGGCGTCCCACGATCTCTGCGAATCGCTGAAGATCGACTACGACGACCAGACCAACGAGTGGCTGAACGAGGTCAAGCCGAATGCCGAGAAACTGCGCCAGCACAAGCTGACTCTGCAACGCAAGAAGGAGGAGAAAGAGGTAAGTGGCCATTTTTGTTTTGACATGAGTTGAACTACTAGAACTGTAAACTTATGAAATTTCTTATATTGTACCATTGCTACAAGATCAAACCGCCAAAGAACAATTGAACTGCGTAACCTGTGAATATTAACCCTTTAGTGGTTAGCGGCAATACATTTGCCGTCATAATTTATTTAATTTTCTGAGTATACCTAGAGACTATTTAGGAAATGTGTTACATAGTGCCAGAAAATATAAACATACAAATCCATTAAAAAATCCACAGCTTGTAAAACTTATTCTTTCCATTCATAATAGGGTTCTTCTTTGACAAAATTTGCAGGATATCTTAGTTGATGTAGCTGAAGAAGAAAGCTAGAAAATAAAGTTCGTATCGTCTGATTTTGTTACTTTTTCGGAGATTATGTTGGTGCTGAAATATTTAGTTTTCAAAATAAATTACATGATCGCTATAGATAATGTATGGCTGACCTATGATTTGTCAGTCCCTAAACGGACAGCAGCAAATATATTGCCGTCTTATATCTCGTTATTCTCAAGGAAAATGAAAAAAATCTCTCCATTAAAATACATAAAAAAAATCAATCGAACCGTACATCCTGCCAGAATTTGAATTACCACCGTAGAAAAAAAACGGTTTAAGGGGTAACGTATTCACATAGCGGTTGCTGATGGTGTAAAGCCTTTTAAATATACAATGCAAAGATAGACACACAAAGCATAAGGAAAATTTCGAAAGGTTATGGCGTTAGGGTGGTCGAAAGGTTAACACGTTGGACCGGTCAACCAGAGGTGCCAGTACGCATTTAAATTTTTCCTTGTGCTGATCTTTGTTTCAGTGGTACAAAATGACTTGAAATGGTTCTCACTACCAGGCGCACTTTGCGTGGGAGTACAAACCGGGTAACGGCAATGTCTCCATATACATACGTATAAATACATATATGCCATAGAAAACAGCTATAACAGCCATGACCCAGGAACAAAGATTTGAGTTCGTCACACAAATATTTGCCCTCGCTTGGATTCGAACCCAGGACCGCCGGCTCAGTAGGCAGCTGTACTACAAATTGCGCCTACCGCGTTGTCAAAATATAAAGGCGATTGAAAATTCGACTCGGACATGGACTTGGTCAAACACTGTTTTAGTTGAGAGAGAGAGATCGACTGAAATGGAGATGTGCCACGTCACGTGTGTGGGATACGTACCGCGCACCACGCCACCGCAGTCTTGGAGTCTCCGTTAGGTTTTTTTTTGAGAACGGGACAAAAAGAGCCCTCATCACATAGTACATAAGGTGATATTTATATGCTTTGGAATTGACAATTCATACATTCTGCCCTTATAGGCATGTGAATTTATATTACATTTTTTTGTAAGTATGGGTAAATAGCGTGCATTAATATAAATACGAGAATGTCAAAGATTTTATGCTTATTTACTATACATTTCAAATAATGGTAATAATTATTCAAGTGCATGCATAATATGCATATTCATAATTTCATCGAAAATTTAATGATCCATAAAAAAGGTACAATAATAATAGTAATAAACAAATAATAATCTCATAGAAAATAATTCAATAAATAGTAAATAATTCATTGTCAAATAATAAATAATTCAATTACATTAAAATTCCTCTAATTAAGTATTATGTCAGTCAAGAATTCTCTGACAGAATAAAAACACTTGGACAATAGCCATTTACTAAGTGGGTGATTCTTATTCTCATGCATTTTTTTGTGATTTGTAAGAGTCACATGTTTATTTTGTTTAAAACAAAAATCTATTTATGCCTTTGTTGAGCAAATATCCTCTACTTATCTTTTATAAACACATTTACCTTAAAATATTCAGAAATATATATAAAAAAAAGAATGTTTGCCCAAAATGTCACGTCCATGCCGTGTGATATCTCCCGATTTTCTAATAAAATATTTTTTTCTGCTACAATATCAAGTAATTTTGACTAATGTTATACGAATGACGCAAAGCTAATAAATGTCTGATAACATTATTAAAAAGTTGTAAAAGTATAATGTAACAGTTTCTGATTCAGAACATCATAAAGTTTGTGATCAATTTTTTTGTCACAGCCATGTGTGTTTGTTTAAATACGTGTAACTTGGTAGACAATTATATTTGAAGCTAGCAGCCCTATTTAGGCTTTTTAAGAACGGAAAGCTACCTTTTTGTCGGTTCTGCTTATTACAAAGTGCGGTGAATGTATAGCAAAAAAATTCTTGTATTTATTAAAGAAAAGCACAACCTTAGTACGTCACCACCGTGGAATGAGTTTTAAATGTAAGTTCTACTGTTATGTTATTGATACTTATATAAATTTTACCTCAGAAATAACAGAATAAGGTGATTGTTTAAAATTGGCGAGACAAAGCAAATTGTTCCATTATGTCGCACATGTTCAAAATTTGTCACGACCGTAGATAGATCTAAATGTCACGACCACGGAATTTTTCAAACCTCGGTTGTGACATGTAATGCGTGGTTGTGACATTCTTGTAGTATATTTGAATAATTTGATGATTTTGTTTGCTAAGTTGAGTTATCAATTTGTTGTATTTTTTCCGCAGATGTCACCAAAGAAAAATAAATTAAATCAGCCATCTAGCGAGAGTCTCTTAAGATGTTTGTCGTGACTCTTCGCTATAAGACCGTTAGCCGAAACTACTATCGGGACAATGATCGTCGAGTCAACATCCCACATGGCGGTCACCTCGTGAGCCAAGTCAAGGTACTTGCTGTGTTTGTCCTTCTCGGCTTTCACGAGGTTCTCGTCATGGGGGATGGTGATGTCGACGAGCACTGCCTGGCGCTTGGATCGATCTACCAAAACGATATCAGGCTTATTGGCTACAATAGTCCTGTCCGTGATGATAGATCGATCACAATAGAGCGTGACACGACCATTCTCAAGAACTGGCATCGGTGCGTACTTATAGTACGGCACCTCAGACCCCACAAGACCGTATCGAAGAGCAAGTTGCTGGTGAATGATCCTGGCTACTTGGTTACTTGTTATTTGACACAATTACTTGATTTTCGATGAAATTTTCACACCCATGTTATACAGTCTCACAACTATGCTTAGGGATGTCACAGCCGTGTACACATGCATTACTTTAATCACTTGCAGAGGGTATTAAGCTTGTCCATCTGCACCAAAAATTAGCCTTTGGTATGTACTCTTAATATACACCGCAATATATCACAGAAAAAAAAAATAAAAAAAAATGTTAATATTTTAAAACTATATGAGAATCACCCAAGTGTACTTTTGAACGTCCTTGGATGGCAATCCTTGACTTGTTGTGGAAGTTTATTGAATATTCGGATTGCCATACAGTAACAATTATTCCTAAATATGTTAAGGTTTCCTCTAGGCAAGTGTATTTTATCCTTGTGTCGCGTTGACCTGGGAAAGTAGCGATCTTAGTGATGGGTCGCTACCGGTAATACTACCAAAGTGAGTATTTTCCCAGTAATGCTACTAGTAATATTACTAAAAATTGGAAATATACGGTAAGATTCGGTATACGGTATATACGGTAGTTTTGCGTAACATTGAAAATCGACAGTATAGACATCATTCGTAGTAAAGAGAAATGCACGGCTCTCTCCAGAAAGTAAATTACCAATCTTACCAGTAACTTACCCAATGTTACCAGGTATCTTACCAATGTTACTAGAAATATTACCGCCTCGTAAATCTACACACACCTTTTTTAGTCGTTCCAGATCAAGTTTGCTAGGTCCGAAATAAAAAAATGGATACTTACATGGATACATAAATAATGATATGTTCTTAAATATGATATGATACGCAAACTTGGTAGCATTTTCAAAGTTATGCACCACACTGCAAAAGTTACACGTGTAACTTTTCTTATTATTAGTAGTATTTTGGTTTTATTGTGACGCATTATATTTTTCAGTCACTTACAGTCACAGATCGAGGGATCGGATATTCGGATGCCGTTATACCTATCATCATCCCATGCGAGTAATCTTTCTGCATTTCCTCAATAAAAGGCTTGAAAGTTTTATCGGGTAGACTGCAAAGGAACAGGCAGGTTTTGTCAGAGGTAGAGAACACGCGAACAGATATTGAACATCAGGCAGCTCATCGAGAAGGCTAGGGAGTTCAACGTGCCGATGGCCCCATGCTTTATTGCGCGCGTTAGTCGCATTTTTCTAGGTTATGCTATACTATATCTATGAGGTTATGCCTCTTAACTTGACAGTGACGTGACATGGACAGCGCTATTGTCTACGTTCAGGTTAACGCATCCTAGATGCGATCAGCGCTCGTGCGTTCAGTTCTCCGTGGCGCCACCTATGGTCCCACCGGAAGATCAGCGCTAGCTCTCGAGCTAGCATCTTGCTGAGGTGGGACCTTTTCGTGGCACGGCCAAAATGTTTTTGTTTTTATTGTTATCTATTGTGTTAATTATGTATTATGGTCACGCCAGGAATAAATGTATTTCTTTCTTTCTTTCTTATTGAATATGCGAAGGCCTTTGACTGCATCAGATAGAAGAAGATGTTCGCAGTCATGAGAGAGATGGGTATACCAGATCACCTAATTTTCCTTGTGCAGAACCTGTACCTCGACGGCAATTCTAGGATCAGAGTAGAAGACACCGAATCAGAACCCTTTCAGACCACCGTGGAGTTAGACAAAGGTGTATTCTCTCACCACAGCTGTTCAATTTCGAGGCGAACACATCATGAGAAGAGTTTTGGAGGATTGGTATGGAGGCGTACGAATCGGAGGACACCTCATTAATAATTAATACGGTCTGCAGATGATACTACCAAATTGCCACAGACTCTACCACTATAGGCTCTAATGAAACGGAACTAGCTGAGCTTTTGCAAAGGGTCCAAAAAGTGAGCGTGGAGTTGGTCTACATATTAATCGGGCTAGGACAAAACTCATGTTTGTAGATCGGGCAAGCATGTTGCAACGAACGGCAGAACTATCCGACCTCGATACCGTGGACAAATTTAATTTGGACTTTGGTTGCTGTGGATGGCTGTGAGAAGAGCACAGATAGCAACGGTGGCGGTGACGGGGCTAAAGAAGATCTGGAGGAACAGAGGTATCAGCAGAAAAACTAAAACGACGCTGATGAGAACCCTGATCTTTTCTATATTTCTATACGCGTCAGAAACCTGAACCCTTAAAGCATGCATTCGGAAAGCATTGACGCATTCGAAATATGGTGCTGGCGAAAAATGCTAGGAATCCCTTGTACGGCACGTCGCACAAATGCGTCGATCCTGGCCGAATTGAAGATCAAGTGCCGCTTATCGATCATTTGCCTTCAGCGGATCCTGCAGTACTTCGGTCACGTAGACGTCTAGACGCGAGCCAGATAGTTTGGAAAAGCTCATTGTAGTTGCCCCGTGAGGAAAAAGGGCCCGTGGGGGATCACCGATCTGATGGACCGATGCCGTGAAAGAAGCCTTTCAGGAAACTCTACAGGCGTCAATTCGGAAGGCGGAAAACCGTGTGTAGTAGGGTGGTCCTTATTTTTCAAAGTGAAAAATATTAACGGGGCACCCTCTAATTATGTTCTCTGTGCTTTAATATGGATACAGATTTTTTATTTGATTTTTTGAATGACGTTTAGGGGTAGCGACTGATATTTCAAAATCTAAAAAAACTAAAAATAAGGCAAACAATCAGGAAGAAATTTTATGCAGGAATTTACAACGGGGCATGAGTTTTGTTTGTTTAAGACACGTTAACGAGCACTTGTTCTCAATTTGACTCCCCGCACCCCTTCTTGCCTGACATTCTCAAGGGCACGCCCCGCAACTCACTCAAGTTAGTTCCGTTTCAGAAATACTGGAGCAAAATTGACCAGACCGACTACAAAACAGTAACGTCTGATCCTCATTCGCTGGAATTAGTTGAAAACGTAGCTCAGGATATGATTTTTTTCCCTCAAAATCAACTTAACCAGCATCAGCCTCGAGATGATTATAAAGAGCTACTTAACCTTACCATTATTTACCTAGGAGGAGTACCCGAGACACAAACATTGTTTAGAATGCCAGCAGGACTGCACAGAGTTCGCTGGATGGCAAAAGCAATGTATTGCTTGAAAATATTCTTATTTAGACACCAGTTCAAAATGACCAAAAAAGAAGAAAAAGGAATTAAAGATGTTTGCATTTTTTCAGTCATGATTTACGTCAAATACTGGTACCAAGCTTCTGTTGCTTCGTCAGCGCCCAGAAATGACTTGCAGCTATTAAAAGATCTGATTGTGATTATATTCGAAAATATAAATCCAGCACTAGCCAAAGTTGCTTTAAAAAAAATGTTGGGACATCTGTGGTACTTGTCAGAGGAGCTCGTATCATTTGCATTTTTGATGACTAAGTTGCTTTAGATACCAAGCAAAAAATGGTTCTGGCATTAGATAACGAAGGTCTCGATTTCTCTCCGAAGCTAATAAGTCTGAGTACCAAAGATATTGCAGGAATAAATATCGAAGACTTCGTGTCTAGTAATTCATTCCGTTTCTTTGAGATAATTGGAATATCATCCAACTTTTTGAAAAAAGATGTTGCTGATTGGCCAGCCGATGAGGCGTATAAAGCTGGAACAGACATAGTGCGGTCAATGAAAGTAGTCAATGATATTGGAGAACGTGGTGTTGCATTAATGGAAGAATTTAATAAGTTGATCACCATTAATGAAGAGCAAAAGCAGTATCTACTTTTGATTGTCAAAGAATTTATTTATTTATTATTTATTAGGAGAACCAACAGCTACATACAATACATTGCTCTTAGAAATAGTTAATGGAAAGCCAATTACAGGTTCCCACCGGTAGTGACGTTTTAAACAAAAATAAAGTGCTCGCACAATGCACAACATCGCAACTACCTGTGACTACAAACTAAGTGTAATAGAACAACTAATATAAAATTTAAATAAAACAACTAATATAATCAATGCACCAGACAGCAGATTCGGTTAAAGCACGCTCACTTAAAAAATTCGTTCGTCATCTTACGCCTTACAGCCGGGATATTACTGTTGAAGATGTCGATATCCAGCTCTTTTGCTACTTTATTAAGACTTTTACCAGCACGCAACAGAAAACTATTCTTCCTATAGTTACGCGAGGAAAAGGGAACTGAGAGGGGAGGGTAGTGTCTTTTAAGCCTGGATGGAGTATTGAAAGAAAGTTCAGCAAGCAGTTCAGGGCAGTCAACATTGTTGTTTATAACCTTTAAAATATAAGTTATGTCCGCGATTTTTCTTCGAATGTGCAACGGAATGAGATGATGTTTCCTACACATATCGACATAATTCGTCGTCTTGTAAGGTGTTTTTGATTTATAACATAGGTATTTGACGAATCTTTTCTATTTAGAAAAAAATATCCTGATTCTAAAAAATCAACCCTTATTAAATGATTTTTTATAGGTATTTGTGTATTTTATGCTTTAGCTAGACTATTTAAATAATATGACATTAAATTTCTTTTTGTTTCCTCTGCAATTAATAAATGTTGTAATTTATAAAAAAAGGTCTATAATTGTTACTTTTCCCACTTTTGAAAGTCCCGTCGCGACCCCTAAACTTTAATAATTAATTAAAATAAAAATAGCATGTTTCTTTCTAAGGCTATATATCACTTTGCGAGGGTGCCCCATCAACATTTAAAAAAAAAAAAAATTGTGAACATAGGTATAAGGACCACCCTAGTGTGTAGTGGAGAGCTTCGGTGCAACGGATAACGGCCTCAAATGGTCACGACCAGTCATGAGGAAGCGAGGAAGAAGAGCGAAGAAGAGGTGATACCTATATTGCTTGAATCGCGAAGGAGTTTGACTTAAAACCGGTATGGTAAGACGGAAGAGTGAGTTTGATCATGCGGGATGAGCACAGCTCACGCCCGGGACGGACTGTTAAAAATATGAATTTAGATTGCAAGCCGATTGTCCTATGCAAGATAAGAACTTTCGGTGAAAGAGACAAAAGATGATAATGATATTTCCATAAGGCTTATTGAACTCCGCAAATAACCAGTAAGTTGAGAAGTGTATTTCATTCGTCTCGTATCTTACCACTTTTGCGGAATCTTACTGTAAGATTGGAAAGTTACTAGTAATATTTCCAAACAGAATGTTACTGGTAACAGGTAACTTACCGCGACCCATCACTAAGCGATCTCGTGTATCAAAATATTCAGGGTGCTCCTTTACCAATATGGAAATCTGTCTTATGTACATACACGGCAAGGGAAGGACTTCTGTAGACATGAATAAAGGTCTGCATGGTGCGAGATAGTGGGCATTGCAAGCGGCCCGTAGACATTTTTTTTGTGCCCTAAATGCTCGTTCGATGTCGACACTGTTACCCCATAGTAACAGTCCGTAACTTAAAATAGAGGATACATGTCCGTGATAAGCTATTAAAGCTACCTCTCTAGACGAAGTGCTGCTTAACCTCCTCAGAGCAAAAACAAATTTATCTAGCCTTTCACAGACATGATCAACGTGAGTTTTCCAGCTACAAAACTTATCTAGGTGAACACCAATAAATTTTACTGTTTCAACTTCCTGTACTTTTTCATTTTTATATTGTATATCTAGTTTATAATCTGTGAGTCTAAATGTTCTAAATTGAATTAAGCATGTCTTATTAATATTAATTTTAAAATTATTGTCATCTAACCATTTAATTACGTTAATTAAAGTTTCCGTTATATCCTTATTAAAGCTATTTATATCATCTGACTTAACTAATAGGTTCGTGTCGTCAGCAAACATTATACACTCGTGGTTTAGGTGGTTTGGCAAATCATTTATGTATAGCAGGAATAATAAAGGGCCCAAAATGCTCCCTTGGGGCACTCCACAGGGATTGTTTTTTTAGTATTGCGACCTTACTGATACTAGCTCCTTGTTTACAATTTTTTGAATTTCTGTACATTGCATTCGATCAGAAAGGTAACTTTGAATCCATATTTTTCCAACTTATCTAGTAATAATGAGTGGCCCACGAAGTCAAACGCCTTGCTTAAGTCTAGAAACAAGGCCGCTATAGGCGACTTTTTATTTAATGTTTAATATAATAATTTTTATTAGATTAAAATAAGCTAGCGTCGTTGAACTTCCTTTACGGAAACCATACGAGTATTGTTGGTTGTTTAAGATAGAACAGGAATTAACAAAATCTATCAACCGTCTTTACATGGCTTTTATGGGCCTGTAATTATTCATTAAGGTTTTTTCGGATTTTTTGTACACTGGCTTTACTATAGAGCATTTCAGATTGGTGGGAAACCGGCCCTATTTAAATGACAGGTTAACAATGTGAGCAAGAGGCGAAGCGAGTTCTTTAGCACATAGCTTTAGTACCTTAGTAGCTATACCATCCACCCCCACTGCGTAGCTGTTGTGTAGTAGGTAACATCGATCGTAACTTGTTTCAGCACCAAGACAAGATCCGTCGCGCCCGCAAGGCCCAGGAGGCGCGCGCGCGCGCGGCGCAGGCGCAGGCCGAGGCGCCCGGCTTCCCGGGGGGCTTCCCCGGCGCCGGCGGCTTCCCCGGGGCTGGTGGCTTCCCCGGCGCCGGCGGGCTGGGCGGCGGCATGCCGGACATCGCCAGCCTCATCAGCGACCCCGAGATTATGGCGCTCATACAGGTACCATTTTATTCTTCTAGGAGCCACTTATTAGCTGTATGCTCACAGTGAACACGATGAAACAGTTAGAGGACACATTTTGCCAAGGGGCATGCTGAATTCAGAAAGTGGAATTCTGTTTTTTTTTTTTTTCAATGCCACCCTAAGTCACGCAAGAAGCAACTGGTTGAAAATGTCAATGGCTCTCGCATCAGGTTCAGTGGTCCAATAGGTAGGACGCCGTGTTGGCCCGGAAAGCCGTTGGAGATGCCTGTTCGAACCCTGCCTGAACCAAAGAATTTTCCCATTTTTCGATTCAATTGGGAATTTTCTAATTACAAAATATTCAAAAATAAATTTTACAACAGAATCAAGACTATATATAAGCTAGAAACATCCGTAATTTATTTATTATACACCACTAATTATTATGATATTAAATTAGCCTATTACTGGAACCGATGTCCTATGCTAGACACCTCGGCTATAGGCAGACACTAGCGGAGTAATAGAAAACAAATTAAATAACTCATTGATTTTTGAGTTTTCATCTAAATGAAATGTATGTACTTTATCCAGGATCCGGAGGTAGCAATGGCGTTCCAAGATGTGTCTTCTAACCCGGCCAACTTCATCAAGTACCAAAACAACCCGAAGGTGGCTGCGGCCATAGAAAAGCTACAGAACAAATTCTTCTCAAGCGCTGCAGCTGGCGGTAAGTAGCATTATAATAACAAGCTTCAATTTACCTGTAGTACATGGAAATCGTGCTTTAAAAGTGGGGTTGCCTTGCATTAAATCGGGTAGTTCTGATTTTTGTATATGTTGCCTACAGTGAAATGGTAATGATAAATCCAATTTTTCGTCCTCGAAGACCCGCCGGATCATTGTGAAATTCTTGAAAAACCATGAATTTTTCGGTGTTATTTTATTTTTTGTTAGTTATTTCCACCAAACGCTTTTGTTACAGTAAAAATCACTATGAACACTTTTAAGTACACTAAAATTTCAACAAAATAAAAGTAATTTGGTTACATTAGACCCAATAGTTTCTAAAATACAGCTATTCAAATGTTAACAAATTTACCTAAAAATGTTTTTCCAAATTAGTGGTGTATTTTGAGGAAATTGGTTCCAGTCATGTCCAATACTTGCAAAGTCGCTACGGCTCCCATATAACTGTGGTTTTCGATGGGTATCCATCTGACGCTTTAGAAAAAAACACCAAGAGCACGTCTTCGTAGAGTTGGAACAAAGTCCTCATCTGACGTTATCTTCTTCTTACCTACTCGACGGATTCCTTCATCCACCAAGCACAACCCGTAATGGCACTGTTCTTTCACGCTTGCAGTGGTTGTGATACAACTTCAGCACTTTTTGGCCAAGGAAAAATGAAGTTTCTGTCGACACTGAAAAAACAGCCGGGCCTCAAACAAAACGCTGCGGTTTTCCTAATTCCTCTCACTCACATCTGAGGAATGAGGCCTCGCACTCGAGGCCTCATTCCTCAGCTGATGACGAAGCCATCAGCTCCTCAACCCCTGCTTAAAATGATTTCCTGCAACTGCAAAAAAAGTTGGTAATACAACTTGTAGTTGCAGAAAATCTGGCCTCAAATGCTCGGCTGTTTGCAACCACTGCAACCGATCAATCTTGCTAAAACAAGCCTGACTTGATATGTGACGACATTGACGAACAATTCATCGACGACCCATCATTGGATGGCGGTTTCGAGCGGCCTGAGCCGGTCGATGAAGAAATGCTAACGGAGTAAGCCCTCCACAAAAGAAGTGCTGTAGATCTGGAAGATCAGCCTGGTCCATCAAAGATGTACAAAAAAGACTAATAATTGACAACATTTCATATTTATAACAGGTGGAAATTAATATAGAGATCGACAGGGCTTTATGTCGTGTACCTTAAAAAAAAATCTTGGAATTTATTCTTCTGTATTTAAGGAAATATAAGAAAATACATCAAATAACTGCAATCTAAGACAATACGGGCTGAATAGGGTTGTTGTCTAAACCAAAGAGCGAAAACATAGATTTTTTTTTTATTTGACGCTGACAGATGACAGATGCATACCGAGTTTTATTAAGTTTTTTTTTAATAAGAAAACCGACTAAAGTAACCGTTCCATTAAGTTCTGGTTTTGGTGTTGCCACATTTTAAAATGAGTATGTTTTTATAAATTAATAATAAAATAAATAATCATCGCAGAAAATAAATAAAAACAGAGATTACTTCATCTTTTTAAGCAGAATTCAGAAAAGTTATAAAATGATAGTCTTAAAAATATGAAATGTTGTCAATTGTATTATAATGCTTATTTCATACGTCGCATTTCATTTTACAAACCCCTCTATTATTTTGTTTACTCACCTCAGCAACTTCACACAGTTGTATCTAAAGAACTATCGAGTCTTAATAGACCAAATTGGTCTCATTTAGTTGCGAATGGTGTGTACTTTAATAAAACATATGGACTTATAACGTAAAATGGGTCCTTAGTTGACCTCGTTGCCGAAAACTTAAAAAAACGTCTAAAAATATATATTTTTCGAAGATTGGCTAATTTTTGAACGCTTGCATCTTACAAACTATTTGATTTATCGCTCTCTCACCTTAACATAATTTGTTGAAAATTTAGTCTTCTTTAATGTTTACATAGTGATGTTTGCGGTAAAATTGGTCCCTCATGGTAAAAATTGGTGGAAACTGAAAAAACTCCGAAAAATTAATGGTTTTTCAAGAATTTCACAATGATCCGGAGGGTTCCCGAGGTCGAAAACTTGGATTTGCCATAACCACTTCATCATATAGAACATATAAAAAAATCAGAACTACCCGATTTAATGCAAGGCAAAATGTACCATTTCCATGGACTACTGGACAGTAATTGTTGGCTAAGTAATAGGAAAATCAATGTAGAATAAAATGAGTTTTAACACTTTCACGAACAACAACCCGCATGGTGGGCGCTCGTAACTTCTACTCAGCTGCCGGCCCAGCTCGCGGTAGTTTGTATTATAAAAGCGCCCACCTGGCGGGCTCTGACAGTGTCTGGGGTGAGGTTGCACCCACGTAGCGGGCTCTGTCGTGTTCTTGGGTAATTTTAATTTTTTTACCTGGTCGTGAAAGTGTTAAAATGAACCAGTCTCCTATGCGTTTGTGTAATTGTAACGCTCCCGTAAGTGTTGAAGATGAGAGGAGATAAAATGATAATATCATTGTCATATTATGTCTATGAAATGAAACATTCTATAAAACGTTTCTCTATACAACAATGGTAAAAAGTCAGTGTTTAACAGTTTTTTTTATTTCAGGATTTGGAGGCGCGGCCCCAGGCTCCGGGCCGAAACCGCCAACAGACGACGACGTCGGACTCGACTAAACCACTGTCACCACGCCATTTTAATGTTAAATCTGTCATAATATTGACGCACGTAATGATTACGCATATTATAAACATTTTATCCAAATTCTTGCGTTTATAAAACACAAGTGTCTCATCGTCGAATTTTAGTGATACATTTAACCTTTTAACGCTTCATCATTAGCCCGGTCCACACAGAGCGAGCTGCCTCGCGAGGTAAGGAATTCGGCACATGGCTCGGGCATTTGTGAAAATCATACGATCGTATGAAAACACGCTCACCGAATGCCGCGCGTGGCAAGCCCGGTCTATTTTGTTCGCCCATTTGACAGATAAGACAATATGGCGCCGCCGCACGCAATCAGCTGTTGAGTTTTGACTTACTGACTACGTTTTTTTTCCAGAAAAGGCAAATTCAATTCTTTTTTTTATATTTAAAAAAAAACAACGCTAACATTAGGAGATCGAAATCTCGAACCCAGTCTTGAACGTAATCGTTACCAAAGTGCGGATGTCTGCTCATGGCGTGTAAAAGGTTAATTGTGTCTGTCACTTATATTTAACTGTAATGCCTAATAATAAGCAGCAATATTATCTGCTGAGAAATATAGCTTTTAAATAGTAGGTCACTAATAATGTTCGTATACTTTATTATAAATACTACTTACTATATTACAGGAGTGGTTATACTGGGTTACTGGTGCTTATCCGATTCCGTATTTGAATGCATTTACTTATGTATAAAATCATTTGAAATTGTGTGCTAATTTAGTTTCACCAAATCCTAAAGACGTTAAAAATTTCAAAGTCAGATTATCTAATCATAATATGTACCTAATTACTTGGTTAGATTTAAAGCCTATTTTGTTTTATTGTGCTAGTTATTTTTGTATTAAATACTTAAATGAAACTCGTTTTTGATTCCTGTCTACTTTATACTACGTTTTTAATTGGGCAATCCTCAAGGCACTTGTCTGATACCCTGGGTTTTTGGTGCGCGAATGATTTGATGCCTCATGCGTGGACCGAAAACCCCGCGGGGTATGTGTCACTACCGATGATGAGCGAGAACCGATTAGACCTAAAAAAATTGATACGAGCTATGCGGCTATTAAACCTTCCTAAATAAGTCACTGACGAGAGGGATGTAGCAATATGTGAGACACGTATGGAGAGATCACTCTTTCGTATTGCTGCATCCCTCTTGTCAGTGACTAACTTAGGAAAGTTTAATAGCTGCATTGCGGACAACGCATCAGATGCGAGATATTTTTGTCGCTAGGCTATAGGCGAGTGTTGAAGCGCGACAGGCGATTGATTACTTGCACCGCTCGCTCGGGCGCAGCAGTCGACTATCGACGCGAGTTCTAAATGCCAAGCGAGAATCGCTGAGCGAGTGTTAGCGTTGAAAGCTTTTGTAACTAGTGAAGAGTCCTCGCTGGCTGTGCGAACAGCTAGTGATCGACTATTAGTAAATGTGTCCCTGTTACTGACACGGGATCGATATATTTTGTTCGTTTCTTATTCTAAAAAATAGGCGATGGCTAATTACTACCTCGCCGACGGTGAGACAGCTGCCAAAATGTCGCTAAATGATGATTTAAGAATTTCACGAACAACAACCCGCCTGGTAGAATCTACTCAGCTGCCGACGCAGCTCGCCGGCGGATTTTACTATAAAGCGCCCACCTTGCGGGCTCCGTCGGTGTCTGGGGTGGGGTTGCACCCACCTAGCGGGCTGTTGGTTTCTGGGGTAGTTTTAATATATACCTGTTCGTGAAAGTGTTAAATCAGTCCAGGGGTCCATTTGAGAGCTATGATGGTACAAACTACAAACATGTGGTCTTCAAATTGCATAAAAGAGGGGGGCAAAGGCCACAATAGGCAGTAAAACACTTGAATAGGTTATAATACTTATAATCTTTTTAACGTTCTCTCAAATGCAAAAGCTGGATATCGCTACGCCGTGAGCCCGTGACGGATAAACCGTCATTGGCAAAGGTAAATAAAAAAATGTTTTTATGAGTAGAGAAGAAAAACGATACAATACTAACATGTATACTTTATTATACACCTACTGAACTCTACACATCATTGACTCTTCCCCACTTCAATCTGATCTTCTTTTCATGCAGTTTAAGCCACGACGGCATGTTCTGTGGCATTGGATGCGCATTAGGGAACCTCAGCGGAGGAGCTGGCTTCTGGAAGGGATCCTCGTTTTTCAGTTTACGTAACAAGTATTCCTTGTTGATCTGTTTCGGGTCTCTATACTTGTCCATGTAAAGGTTGAAAGGTTCCTTCTTCGGGAACCATACTTGCTTCTTGATATACGGCTCGGGGAAATCATATTCATAAACTGTAACAGGGAAAGCCTTTATTGTTTCCAGTGGATGAAAATTATTTTATTTTATACTGAGTGAATAATTAGGAGATTGGCTACATAGCCAGACTCCAGGACGAGAAAGGTGGACCTTTTATCTTAGAAAGGTCTGGCAGGTGGGAGAAAAAAGGGTCGGCCTTTGACACTAGGCAGATGATATTGTCCAGGTAGTAGGTCCTAACTGGATAGGGAGGGCCCAGGACACAAATACATGGAGATCTCTGGAGAAGGCCTTTACCTTACAGAGGGTTCCAGGTTTGTTGTGATATATAAAATTAATTAATTAGATAATAAAAAATTTATAGTGATCTATGTAAACAGTTAAACTTAGTTTCGTACTTTATCATTTATTGTCTGTAGAAGTGTATCTCACCTTATTAAGAAATAAAAGGCTTTTTTATTTATTATTTTTATAAAGAATAATTACATATAGGACTACACACAAATCAGATTACAACAATAGAAAATACCACTCTTCAAAAGTAAATATTTACAGCAGACTCAAGATGTACACCAGATATCAAAGCAAGAATAGGTTTAGCACAAAACTTACCTGGTTCCTTCACATTGAGTGTATTGTGGAAGAAGTCCTTTACTGTGTAGTCCCAGTCTGTTTGGTAAAACGCCAGGCCTGCCGGGGTGATCATGTCCTGATACTTTTGGTACCACTCACGGGTCTCAAATGTGCGAGCCACAAGAGGTGATGTTGTAGACACTAGAATAAATCATGTATGGAAATATTTAATAGCATTAACTATATTGCAGATTAGAGAACCCATGATGGTATATCTATACTATTATAAATACTATGTTGGGACAGGGGTGGGAAGACAACATAAAGAAAATAGCAGGAACAACATGGATGAGAACAGCAAGAGACAGATTGATTTGGAAAAATCTTGGAGGCCTATGCTGAAAAGCAAGACAGTCAATGACTGTTCACAAAGGCTTAATAAATAAAAATAAATAAGTACCTAATTTGTATCGATAATCAGTTTTCCAGGAAAAATCTTAATAAAATTGAAGATTTGTATGGGCGCAAGGTGCGAACTGATCAGCACCATCTATTGATACAAAATATTTTCGTGCTGCTCATCTTGCTTAAATGTCTGGACGAATTTTATCCAATAGGTTACTTGTTGCCTGTCAAAAATTTTTTTTTATGTGGTTGATGCTGTGGGTACCTTTCAATCCCCATCAAAAGTGGTGCTACACTGCACCATAACTACCATCAGTCGATAGTATATTATTTAAAAGGATTTTAGTGTCAACTTCCATACATAAATTCTCTTTATAATCAAATTGTGTTATCATAATAAGCCCAGCCAGCAGTTGTCTAGCACAACTATGGTTCATGACTTTTATTGCTTGCCATACCATCACATGTCATCATGAGACGGAACTACTTCATGCTCACTCTAACATATAACTGTGTGTGTGTGTGTGTGTGTGTGTGTGCGTGCGTGCGTGCGTGCGTGCGTGCGTGCGTGCGTGCGTGCGTGCGTGCGTGCGTGCGTGCGTGCGTGCGTGCGTGCGTGCGTGCGTGCGTGCGTGCGTGCGTGCGTGCGTGCGTGCGTGCGTGCGTGCGTGCGTGCGTGCGTGCGTGCGTGCGTGCGTGCGTGCGTGCGTGCGTGCGTGCGTGCGTGCGTGCGTGCGTGCGTGCGTGCGTGCGTGCGTGCGTGCGTGCGTGCGTGCGTGCGTGTGTGTGGTTTTGCCGTTGTTTGCCAAGCATGTGGACGCGGCATCACAGTACTGAAGAGATAGGTAGTATTTTGTGTGAGAAAGAGTTGCATGTCACAATTGTGTTAGAGCTGGAGTACTTCAGTTTAGTGTAGATTTTACATAGCATAAGAAATAGTTACCTTGAGGAACATCATAAGTTATTCTTCCATCCTGCTTGTACAGTACAAAGACATATCTGTGGTACCCCGTTCCTTTCAATGGAAACGGCTGCAAGTATTCTACTATACTGTCACCCTTTTCAATAAAATTACCAGGGATATTAGCAACAAACCAGTGCACATATTCTTTGTCATTTTCATTCAGGTTACCATCTAAGCTTGAGAGTACTAGGGTCCACATAGAGTTGCCATCTGATTCATAATTAACCGTAGGGCAATTCAGAGCTTCTCCGGGTTTAATTACATTCCCAGAATAAACTGGCAAAGATGTACCATCGTTTAACTCGTAAAGAACTTCTAGATTCTTGAATGGCACGAAATATCCTTCGCCATAGAGATGTTCAAAGATACCATAATGATCTGCCACTTGTTTTTTATGCTGGGGACCTTGGGTGTTCAACCATTCTTTTCTAATTTCACTCAAGTCTACTTTTAGTTTGTGGTTGCGGGCTAACTGCTCTAAGTTTTTGTCAGCCTTAACCTTCTTGACGTGCTCAATACGCGCATTCCTTAGCTCTGATGATGAATTTCTGCAGCAAAAAAAAAATTGTCTGTATAGTGTATTTTAGTCGTAAAACTATATACGACAAGTTCAACTGCACAGAAGTTGCATTATTAGTAATTTACATTAAGAAATAAAACATAGTCATTCTAACCTAAAGAAATTTTTACATATCATTTGTAGGATTTACTTACCTGGGTCGAGAAAACCCGATATCGATTCTGGTAGTATAAAGTTCATCTTTGTAATTAAGTTCATCAATTCTTTCTTTAATGGTTCGGCAAAATATGGGCGGTTTGCCTCGAATCCTGTGGCCTAACCTAACTTGTTGTAACTGCGCTTTGGGTATGCATGCCGAGCGCAGCGTGTTCAGCATTTTGCAAGGTTTAACTGGATGAATAGTTAGGTACTAAATGTATATTGTTATTCACATGAAATCATTTCTTGAGCTCGTATCGTTCAAGCAAAGCAAAAATTAAATAATTATTAATTAAGAATTTATTGTCAAATATGACAAGATGTTATGACATAACACATAACGTATTTGAGGTAAGCTGTCTATAAAAAAGCTGTTGTCAAAATTATAAAAATTACAATTTCTAAATCTTTTTTGAAGGGCTGCTACCTCAAAATGATTTATAAATGAATATAATGTTCTAGTCTCATTTGTCTCATATAGCTTAATCTTATTTATTCATACTGATAAGTAATATACAAATACTATAAGCATTATGTGGCTAGCTTCTTAAACAATTTCAAGTCGGGTGTGGTGTTGCTATACTCAAAAGAGACGAGTACAGCAATATAGCGAGCAAAAAGTATCGAATGTAAAGATTCTCCATTTCTATTACGTTACGTTAGTTACGGAATACGGACACAGTTTTCAGTTTTGTATACTAAAATTTGCCCGACATCAGCGACATCAATCAATATCACGGAAATAAATGAAATGCATCTTTAAAGTGCATCGGTAACGTGTTCTTTATCCAGTTGTGTGTTGTGAATTATTTACGTGTGATTAACCCAATGATATCTAAAAATCTGTGGACATTTGTTTTTATTATCGCAAGATAATAAAGATTTTAGGAGCCATTTACACATGGCGAGAAGTCACGTAGACTTTGTTTGGTGAAATGTGGAATGGACTGCAACGTATCAAATAGTGAAATTAGCAATTAAATTGATAGTACGAACAAAGTTTTTACGTACAAAATGGATAGCAAAGTAATTCAGAAAAATGCCATGCAGAAAACGGCCGAGTTTAATTTCACTGCGCCGCCGGAGGCTCCTGTATTTGAGCCTACAGCTGAAGAATTCATGGACCCACTCGGGTACATCGCTAAAATCCGGCCCGTCGCAGAAAAGACGGGCATATGTAAGATAAAGCCCCCAGCACGCTGGCAACCACCTTTTTCATTAGACGTAGACAAATTAAAGTTTGTCCCACGGATTCAGAAAGTTAACGAGTTGGAAGCCATTACACGATTGAAACTATTATTTCTCGAAAAAATTCTTAAATTTTGGGACCTTCAAGGCTCTCCCCTGAAAATACCGATGATTGAAAATAAGACCTTGGATTTGTATTGTCTTAAATTCTGGGTTGACGAAGAAGGTGGCTTTGAAAATTGCAACAGTCCGAAAAAATGGCGTAAAATTGCTCATTCCATGGGATATAGTCAAAATGCGAATACAATGAATTTTCTCAGAAGTAATTACGAGAAAATTCTCCTACCCTACGATATTTTTGAAAAGAGTAAAGCTGATATACTGAAGACTGTCAAAAAGGCAGAAGTAAAAGACGAAAATGATGCAAACAAAAATGACGCAAACAAATCTCATACGTTTAGAGAGATTTCATTGGAGTCTATTAAAAAAATTAAAAACGAAAATGAACAGGATGAAAAACCCCACACCAGTATTAAGAAGATGAAGACAGGGTCTGATATAAAATCAGATGTGGACACTTCAACAACTAAACAAGAAACTGAAGAGATGAAGTGTAACAGAGAACTAAGAAGACTTGCTTGCTATGGCCCAGGTCCTAAAATGCCTGGGCTAAATGATGAGGAATTTGATATAACTAAGTCCCGAAAGAGGCCTAGATATGAAATGGATCCATTAGCCATCTACACTTGTGCTATTTGCCAAAAAGACCATAGAGACGATCTGCTTCTGATATGCAATGGCTGTTCCGACACTTATCACACATTTTGCCTGAAACCCCCGCTCAATTCAGTACCAGAAGGAGACTGGCGCTGTCCCTGTTGCATAGCAGAAGAAGTTCATAAGCCAGCTGAAGCATTCGGCTTTGCCCAGGCCGAGAGAGAATATACTCTGCAGCAATTTGGAGAAATGGCAGATAAGTTTAAGTCAGAATATTTTGGGATGTCTGGCCATCTTGTACCAACCACAGCGGCTGAAAAAGAATTCTGGAGGATTATATCATCAGTAGAAGAAGATGTAACAGTAGAGTATGGTGCAGATCTGCACTCCATGGATCACGGCTCAGGATTTCCAACAAAGTCTTCCCTAAATCTTTATCCTGGAGATCAAGAATATGTTGATTCTGGATGGAATCTAAATAATCTTCCAGTATTAAATGGCTCTGTGTTGCGTTTCATCAACGCTGATATATCTGGCATGACTGTTCCCTGGATGTATGTTGGCATGTGTTTTTCTGCTTTCTGCTGGCACAATGAAGATCATTGGAGTTATTCTATTAACTATTTGCATTGGGGGGAAGCTAAAACTTGGTATGGAGTACCAGGAACTGGAGCAGAGCTATTGGAGAAAGCCATGAAGGCTGCTGCTCCAGACCTATTTAAATCCCAGCCAGACTTACTCCATCAATTGGTTACCATAATGAACCCAAACATCCTAATGGCTGCAGGAGTACCAATTTACAGAACTGATCAACAAGCAGGTGAGTTTGTTGTCACTTTCCCCAGGGCATACCATGCAGGTTTCAACCAGGGCTACAATTTTGCAGAAGCTGTCAATTTCGCTCCACCTGACTGGCTGAAAGTTGGAAGAGAGTGTATCACACATTATAAAAACTTGAAGAGATTCTGTGTCTTCTCACATGATGAACTGATCTGCAAAATGGCACTTGAAGGTGATCGCTTAGACTTGGAGACTGCATTAGAGACACAAAAAGAGTTGGTTCAGGCCACCAGAGATGAAGGCCATCTAAGAGCATTGATAGCAAACAAAGGTCTGAAGAATGTCTGCAGAACTGCATTTGAACTGCTTGGAGATGATGAACGATTATGTGAAGTCTGCAAAACAACATGTTTCCTGTCTTCTGTATACTGCGGGAATTGTAAATTCATGGCTTGCCTATTACATGCAGAAGAGGCATGTGAATGTCAATTGGAGAAGAAAACGTTAAATTATCGTTATGATATGGATGAACTGCACATCATGTTACAAACCATTGATTTCAGAGTCAACAGCTTTGACAAATGGATGACTGAAACGAAAAACATTTTGCTTCCAACAGCACCAGACATTGGACGTCTTCAGAAATTAAAGAATCTGGTAGATGAAGCAGATGAACTTAAAATACCAAAGTGCACATTATTGTCACAGCTAAAAGATGAGTATACTAAAGCAACCGATAATGTTGAACCAATTGTAATAGAATTAGATGATGATTGAGCATCTATAACAAAGTGGTTTAGTACAAAAGTAATTTTAAGAATTCTCTTATTTAGATTAGGTTTTGAACTGCACAGTAGATGTAGATATTAATTTTGTGTTTCTTTTTCATATAGACTGAGGTAAAGTTTATTCAATAATTTAAGGCAGCTTTAGTATTTTCTTCATATTATTTTTCTGGATAGTGTATAAAATACATGTAATTTCTGTTTAGCAAATGGAAAATGAAGGGCACTCAGATTAGTTCTGAAAAGCAGATTTGTGAAACAGACGGGCAAATGTCCACTATAAAAATATATGATACAACAGACAGTGTAAAGCATTTTCTGATATATTTCAGCATCTTGACAGCCTTATAGTGCAGTAATCAAATACCTAAATAAACCCTTTTATTTTAATATGAAGACTGTAAAACATAAGAAATAGTGCATTGAAAATACTTTTGTACAAACTATTCATGCTATTAAGTAGTTTATACCTATATGTGATTACTTTGTAGTTTGATTTCTGATCAATGTTATATGTTGTAAAAAGTGGTAAGTCAGTGCAGTTATTCTTCCTGCAACAAAAATCTATTTTATATTTCACCATTATGGCATGTTTTATAAGGTATACAGCTAGCCATACAATTGTTTTACATGTTTAATACCAGGCATCACCAAATTCCTACAGTAATTTTACTCAATATTTCAGCAAGCACTAGAGGTATTAATTAGGCTATGTATAAATAAAATCTATCTTTATATATGTCAATAAATATAAATTTTGGAGCGAGGGGTGGTTGATCTTGTCTGAATTGAAATATTGTGTACTAACCCACAATTTCAAATTTATAGGTAAATTGATGTGGATGGAAGCTTTATTTCATTATAGACAATTTATAAAGAGTTAGAGGGAAGTATTTTTCTGTATAAGATTTGATTAAGTAATGACGAAGCCCACCGAAAGAATTCACAAATATGTTGGTAAAGTTCATGAATAGGTAACCAAATGCCACTGAAAGTTAAAAATTCAGTTCTATTATTTATAAAATTGCTATTGATCTCATCATTAGAAGATAAAGCTGCTGTTGGTCAATTAAATTGTTTGGCCAGTTTTATGTATCGCTATACACTCAGGAACGTGTTTGGGTTATGCATAACTTCCAATTTCTTGATTAGTTGATAGGGAATGGTTGCACAATGATTGAAATCTCATATTTGATGGCCTGAGCTGAACTACATTTATATTTAAATAAATACGAGGGGGCTTAATTTCTATCCTTCCTAAGGATAGCAATTTTTAACTGGCCTAATTTATGGACCCAGTGTTAACATCTCAAGTCATGAAAAAAAAATTGATAGATAGTTCAATATCTATGTAATGAAAATATATCGGAATAACGACATGCATCACAAGAGTAATTTATTACTAGTTAATTATTTTTTGAAATCTGAGCTCTTAGAATGTAGATGAATAGTTATATATATATGTATAATTAAGATTTAGGTACTTTAAACGTAAGGCTCTGACATAAAATTGTAGGTATTTGTATATTCGCCTGTTTAGCTTACTTGAGACGTAGACAGTATTTTTTCTATTTATTGTAATTTAGTATTCTTAAGTTTATAATTTCAAATTGATTACACAGGCTATTTTCTGTTTTATACTTATGCCATCGTCCGACTGAATGTATGATTTTGAGTTTAGTTTTAAAGAAATTGACTGAATCGTGAATTTCTGCATAATTAACAATATTCCAGAGTTGTGTGATTTTGTCTGTGATTGAAGGATTTTGTTTATTTTATGAATGAGACTACATGATGATACGGCTAAATAACTTTAAAAATGAGGTTTATTGAGTGAGTATTAAGGAATAATAAATGTTAAAATGAATAATTAAAATCTTATATACTTAAGTCTATACTGGGTTGTTTAATTTTTCCTTTGGTATGAAACTTGGAACTGAAATATTGGTATGAAAAGAAATAGCGCATTATTCTGGTGCATTTTATTAAACAGGGTTAAGTGTCAACTTAATAATAACTTGTAAAAAAACGTAATAATCATTTGGTGACAAAACAAGCATAAATACAATGAAAAATACTTTACATAATTAATTATTGCCGTACTTGAAAACTGCGATATTTAAATCAGAATAAGTGAATACATTAATAGCTCTGGACAATTTGCGCGAAACATAACTAATTTGAATAAAATGAAATATTCATCTTCCCTTTAACCGCCTCGTGTTTCTAACTCTATAACATAACAAATTAAGTCTACGTTAAACTGCTCGACTTGTCATGCCTAGTGTTTCAACGCGGTCACAAGGTTAACACTTTCAGTGCCGATATTACCAATTCGCAGCTATGAATCCCGTACCTATCTCAGAAGTGAAAATTTTGAGTTGTTTTCCACACTTGCGAAAAAAAAACTCAATTCTGGTCCTGTGGGTTGGAAAATTTGAACTTCGGTTTCTGATAAGGTAGTTGATTTACAAAATGTGATCATCAATGCCCTATCTATATAATTTTCAAAAACACGTAAAAAGGGAATAGCACCTTTTAAGTACTTATTTCAAAAAAATATCACAACCAGGCTTAATATAAAATAATACTGACAGATCTAGGGTTCGAGTCCGGTTATGAGCAAACATTGGCAACTAACGTAGCAAGTTCCAAGGATATAATTAAAGACCTTCGAATAAATACGCCTAGAAACCTAGTTAAGCCAGTTGTGGTTAGCCACGGGCTAAGTTTCGTTCGTGTGCGTATCTGTCACAAGCAAAACGTCTATGATTGATTCGTAGACACGCACATGAAACCAAAATTGGCTTCATCTTTCGCAAATCTGTTGAATGAATACTCGTTCTAGGCGTATTTAATTTATTCTAAGTTGAAGGCCCTAAATTAGCGCATTTTCATTGACCATGAAAAATTAGTTATACCCTGTGTATGTGTAGGGTCGCAAAATTCACAATAGTGGCCGATGTTTAGTTGAGTATTCAAGATTAATTTGTGACAGTTCGCATAAAAAGGTACCCGAGTATATTTTTATACCTATTATTGTTGCTGTAACAAGCTTTCGGATGGGTCGACCAAGTGTCTTAAGAGACATTTGTTTCTATAGGACTTGCGACACGATGCTTACTCGTAACTCTCAGAGCGGATGGCGAGGGATTAGGGTGCGTCTCCACTGTAGCGAAATGGAGCGGAGACTTGCTGAATAGACCAATCACCGGAGTTGAAATCTGTATCTCAGCTTCGCTTCACTTTTGTGATTTTGTACATCTCCGCTTCAATGGAGACATTGGAGACGCACACTTATGCAGCTAATACACTTTCCTAAATTAGTCACTGACGAGAGGAATGCATCTATACGGAGGAGTGAGAGGGAGTTATCTCCATGCTTGTTTCACATAATGCTGCATCCCTCTCGTTAGTAACTAATTTAGGAAATTGTAATAGCTGGATTAGTTAATTAAACTGTCCAGGAATAGTGACGTCGGCTCGAAAACCTTTCTATACGAATAATCGCAACGTATTACAATTGCCGCTTTATGCTTCTTTAAATAACTTACAGTTAAATATACAAGTGTAAAACATCGATAGCAATAGCTTAAACGCGTATAAACTTTAAAAAGCGGTTACAAAAACAGTCTTTAGATATTTCAGTGCATGAATTAGACTAGTGATATAATATTAGTGGTCCCTTGGAGAGTTAAGGCTAAAATTACTTAACAGGTATTGTGTTCCATGTATTCTACCCTCCTAACATAAATATATTGGTGTCATAAAATATTTATTGTATGAACTGTTACATACATATGTATAAAAACAAATCCGATCATAAAGCTGCCTGTCTGCAGAAGCGAAGCGGAGAAAATGATCCAATCAGCCTGCGTCTTTGTGAAGCCCATAAGAAGTGCATTTGAATCTGAGGAATGTGATCGCATCTCCGCTCCGCTCCGCTTGTGGATACGGCTCCATAGAAGCGAGGCGGAGCGGGGACGTGCGGAATAGACCAGTCACCTGAGTTGACAGCTGTATTTTTTTTTATGTCATAGGGGGCAAACGAGCAAACGTATCGCCTGATGGAAAGCGATTACCGTCGCACATAAACACCTGCAACACCAGAGGAGTCACAAGTGCTTGCCTACCCGGAGGACGAAGATAGAATGCCTCTATGCTAGTAATTTCACCGGCTATCTTACCCCCACACCGGAACACAACAATGCGAACATTGCTGTTTGGCGGTGGGTTAGCAGGCAAGACGGTAGTAACAATCCGGACGGACCCTGCACGAGGCCCTACTACTCCAAAAACTCTGTATCTCGGCTCCGCTTCACTTTTCTGATTGGTCAATTCCGCACGTTTCCGCCTTCAGTGGAGACGCACCCTAAATGAGCGATAGAATTGTAATCCATTAGATTATCTGCATTTGTTTACTATTTCAAACCAAATAACGTGGAGGCCTTATTCCTTTTGTTTTTTTCATATTATGACAAATCCATTGATAATTTCAACCAACTTTTTGGAGTGAACAATACTTTTCCCCGAGTTCTAGGTAGTAACATAGCTATTCCATGCTTTCATTGCGTGTAGCCGAAAATAAGTTGAAAAAACTAATTTTACGCGTGAATTTTGTCAATTTCGAGTTTCAATTGTCAATGAAAAATTCAAACTGAAGGTTTCAAATATATACCAATAAATCCCAATAGCCCTGTTCTAGGTAGTAACATCAATAATATGTTACGAAACATGTTTGATCATAGAGAAAAATGTGTACTTAAACAATCTGCATTTTAAAAGGAATAAGGCCTCTTAAGTCAAACAGCCAGTTAGGTAGTCATTCTTAGCTTTGCTAATACCTATATTTATACTTAAAAAACCCATTACAGTTACAGTGCTGTACCCTATTGTAATTATTAATTAAAATCAAGGGTTTATTAATGAGGGCATTCTGCCAGCATTGGTTTAAACCAGTTATTGCGGGTCGAACTTTACCATTAACTTATAAAATAGGAAATACACATTCATATACTATAAGTTGTAAGTACTATTATCTCAAAACTACTATAAATAAATTACTATAATTTCTAAAACATCTTATAACATAATTATTCGTATCCACTATTAAGGTAATTAATATTGCTCGTTGCATTGCAGTAAGCTGCCATTAGTATTCGAAAATATTATCTTTATAATATTTATATAAATGCAGAAGAGATTTCGCCACATATATACCTAACTTAAGCTAAGCAATAGTCACATTTCAAATTTTACACTTTCACAACCAACAACCCGCCTAGTGGGCGCTCGGAACTTTACTCAGCTGCCGACCCAGCTCGAGGCAGATTATACTATACTAGCGACCTGCCCCGGCTTCGCACGGGTGCAATGCTTTATTATGCATGTATTATACACCTTCATCTTGAATCACTCTACGCATTATAAAAATCTTATCAAAATCCGATGCGTAGTTTTAAAGATATAAGCATACATAGGGACAAACAGAATGAAGCGACTTTCTTTTATATAATACTATGTAGCGACAAGCACCCACCTGGCGGGCTCTTTCGGCGTCTGGGGTAGTTTTATTATTTACCTAGTCGTGAAAGTGTTAATACATTTTCCTTATCATTATAACAGAGTCAATGGTGGAATTGAGATTCGTTATACCGTAGGAGTAAGTACATAAGTTTGGATTGTGAAAGCCACTCGAAGATGACCCTTTCCAGTTTGACAATTAAAAACATAACATTTTGGAAAACCCATGGTACAGAAAATTAATGACCTTGCAGCTTGTAGATCAGCTTACACCAAGGACTATCGAAAAAAAACATGGTTATCCAAAAATTGTACCACGCCTATTACAGCTTAAGTGGTACCGGTGACCGTATCTCTCATCTCCCGTCCCTTAGTCTCGATGGGTAGCAGGAGGCAGGCCGCGGCGGCTAAAATGGCGGCCGCTGCGTAAACGCCGGTCGCGATGGCTATCGAGTTCTTTAGCAGCACCTGGAAATAAAAATATTACCGAATTTGAAATAAAGAAAGAAAAGAATATTGATTCAAATGGGATCACAAGTATCACTTCTGCGTCGTTAAAATAAACAAAATAAGAAATTAATATTGATATACATTTAGAAATATTTAGTGATACTTAAAAAAAATTAAACACGCCCGACACAAGTAGCTGGTCATCATGAGACCCTCATTCAATGAGAGATATAGAAAACGCTACTAAAACTGAACATAACTACGAAATTTGGAATTCTTAGCTTCAATATTGGCTGAGATCTTGTCTTTAAAGCTGGAATATCTTGGAAACTACTGATCAAATTTCCACCAATCATAGCTAAGAACCACCCCGACGGACAAGTCTTTCGATAAAAAAAATCGATGTTCACAAAGATCAAAAGTGTTCACTATCTATTCTACAGTCAGCTAAAAACTTGGTCTACCACGTTTCGACTCAGTTTCATGATCATGACTAATCCCTTGTATGCTTAGGCACAAATCTGAACCTTGCGTTAAAATATCAGTTCTCAATTTTGTTTGCTTATTTTTGGGTTAGGTCCAAAAGTGGTAGCCAACATTCTAGTCCATTATATCAATACCTTAGAGCACAATAGTACTAGATTTTCGGAAAAAGTAGTTGAAATTACGTTAGTGTACAAATCTATGTGGTTTAAACGTCACTGGCAAAATAATGGAGAATGTAACTATGTCGCAATTTCATAAGGAGAAATGATACATTTTTATCTTTATATCTTCTAAACATAATCTATAAATTATTTCCACGAAATCACAAAAAAAAAATCAATGTGTTGGATGTTGCACTATGACGTCATACTACAGCATCAACTTTGTATGAAAACTGAACTTTGGACACTCATAATTCAGCTAATTTTGATTGTATGACAAAACTAATTATACAGATTAATTCGTATTATCAAAGGCTTCAAAGCTACATATTTACCTATCTAAAAACGTTAACATTCTCCATTGTAATTAGTACGTATACAAGGTATCGATGTTATCCATTGTAAACGGTCGGTGTTGTAGCTGACCTGTGCGACGTACGGAGTGACCATGGCGCCCAGCCGCGCGACGCCGCTGCACGCGCCCACCGCCGTCGACCTGTGCTGTCGGGTACACCTGCCAAACGGTCGGTGTTGTAACAGACCTGTGCGACGTACGGAGTGACCATGGCGCCCAGCCGCGCGACGCCGCTGCACGCGCCCACCGCCGTCGACCTGTGCTGTCGGGTACACCTGCCAAACGGTCGGTGTTGTAACAGACCTGTGCGACGTACGGAGTGACCATGGCGCCCAGCCGCGCGACGCCGCTGCACGCGCCCACCGCCGTCGACCTGTGCTGTCGGGTACACCTGCCAAACGGTCGGTGTTGTAACAGACCTGTGCGACGTACGGAGTGACCATGGCGCCCAGCCGCGCGACGCCGCTGCACGCGCCCACCGCCGTCGACCTGTGCTGTCGGGTACACCTGCCAAACGGTCGGTGTTGTAACAGACCTGTGCGACGTACGGAGTGACCATGGCGCCCAGCCGCGCGACGCCGCTGCACGCGCCCACCGCCGTCGACCTGTGCTGTCGGGTACACCTGCCAAACGGACGGTGTTGTAACAGACCTGTGCGACGTACGGAGTGACCATGGCGCCCAGCCGCGCGACGCCACTGCACGCGCCCACCGCCGTCGACCTGTGCTGTCGGGTACACCTGCCAAACGGACGGTGTTGTAACAGACCTGTGCGACGTACGGAGTGACCATGGCGCCCAGCCGCGCGACGCCGCTGCACGCGCCCACCGCCGTCGACCTGTGCTGTCGGGTACACCTGCCAAACGGACGGTGTTGTAACAGACCTGTGCGACGTACGGAGTGACCATGGCGCCCAGCCGCGCGACGCCACTGCACGCGCCCACCGCCGTCGACCTGTGCTGTCGGGTACACCTGCCAAACGGACGGTGTTGTAACAGACCTGTGCGACGTACGGAGTGACCATGGCGCCCAGCCGCGCGACGCCGCTGCACGCGCCCACCGCCGTCGACCTGTGCTGTCGGGTACACCTGCCAAACGGTCAGTGTTGTAACAGACCTGTGCGACGTACGGAGTGACCATGGCGCCCAGCCGCGCGACGCCGCTGCACGCGCCCACCGCCGTCGACCTGTGCTGTCGGGTACACCTGCCAAACGGTCGGTGTTGTAACAGACCTGTGCGACGTACGGAGTGACCATGGCGCCCAGCCGCGCGACGCCGCTGCACGCGCCCACCGCCGTCGACCTGTGCTGTCGGGTACACCTGCCAAACGGTCAGTGTTGTAACAGACCTGTGCGACGTACGGAGTGACCATGGCGCCCAGCCGCGCGACGCCGCTGCACGCGCCCACCGCCGTCGACCTGTGCTGTCGGGTACACCTGCCAAACGGTCGGTGTTGTAACAGACCTGTGCGACGTACGGAGTGACCATGGCGCCCAGCCGCGCGACGCCGCTGCACGCGCCCACCGCCGTCGACCTGTGCTGTCGGGTACACCTGCCAAACGGTCGGTGTTGTAACAGACCTGTGCGACGTACGGAGTGACCATGGCGCCCAGCCGCGCGACGCCGCTGCACGCGCCCACCGCCGTCGACCTGTGCTGTCGGGTACACCTGCCAAACGGTCGGTGTTGTAACAGACCTGTGCGACGTACGGAGTGACCATGGCGCCCAGCCGCGCGACGCCGCTGCACGCGCCCACCGCCGTCGACCTGTGCTGTCGGGTACACCTGCCAAACGGTCAGTGTTGTAACAGACCTGTGCGACGTACGGAGTGACCATGGCGCCCAGCCGCGCGACGCCGCTGCACGCGCCCACCGCCGTCGACCTGTGCTGTCGGGTACACCTGCCAAACGGTCGGTGTTGTAACAGACCTGTGCGACGTACGGAGTGACCATGGCGCCCAGCCGCGCGACGCCGCTGCACGCGCCCACCGCCGTCGACCTGTGCTGTCGGGTACACCTGCCAAACGGTCGGTGTTGTAACAGACCTGTGCGACGTACGGAGTGACCATGGCGCCCAGCCGCGCGACGCCGCTGCACGCGCCCACCGCCGTCGACCTGTGCTGTCGGGTACACCTGCCAAACGGTCGGTGTTGTAACAGACCTGTGCGACGTACGGAGTGACCATGGCGCCCAGCCGCGCGACGCCGCTGCACGCGCCCACCGCCGTCGACCAGTGCTGTCGGGTACACCTGCCAAACGGTCGGTGTTGTAACAGACCTGTGCGACGTACGGAGTGACCATGGCGCCCAGCCGCGCGACGCCGCTGCACGCGCCCACCGCCGTCGACCTGTGCTGTCGGGTACACCTGCCAAACGGTCGGTGTTGTAACAGACCTGTGCGACGTACGGAGTGACCATGGCGCCCAGCCGCGCGACGCC
Source organism: Apotomis capreana (assembly GCA_947623375.1). Classification (NCBI taxonomy): domain Eukaryota; kingdom Metazoa; phylum Arthropoda; class Insecta; order Lepidoptera; family Tortricidae; genus Apotomis; species Apotomis capreana. The sequence continues at coordinate 6,188,246 of OX392499.1, forward strand.
GCTGCACGCGCCCACCGCCGTCGACCTGTGCTGTCGGGTACACCTGCCAAACGGTCGGTGTTGTAACAGACCTGTGCGACGTACGGAGTGACCATGGCGCCCAGCCGCGCGACGCCGCTGCACGCGCCCACCGCCGTCGACCTGTGCTGTCGGGTACACCTGCCAAACGGTCGGTGTTGTAACAGACCTGTGCGACGTACGGAGTGACCATGGCGCCCAGCCGCGCGACGCCGCTGCACGCGCCCACCGCCGTCGACCTGTGCTGTCGGGTACACCTGCCAAACGGACGGTGTTGTAACAGACCTGTGCGACGTACGGAGTGACCATGGCGCCCAGCCGCGCGACGCCGCTGCACGCGCCCACCGCCGTCGACCTGTGCTGTCGGGTACACCTGCCAAACGGTCGGTGTTGTAACAGACCTGTGCGACGTACGGAGTGACCATGGCGCCCAGCCGCGTGACGCCGCTGCACGCGCCCACCGCCGTCGACCTGTGCTGTCGGGTACACCTGCCAAACGGTCGGTGTTGTAACAGACCTGTGCGACGTACGGAGTGACCATGGCGCCCAGCCGCGCGACGCCGCTGCACGCGCCCACCGCCGTCGACCTGTGCTGTCGGGTACACCTGCCAAACGGTCGGTGTTGTAACAGACCTGTGCGACGTACGGAGTGACCATGGCGCCCAGCCGCGCGACGCCGCTGCACGCGCCCACCGCCGTCGACCTGTGCTGTCGGGTACACCTGCCAAACGGACGGTGTTGTAACAGACCTGTGCGACGTACGGAGTGACCATGGCGCCCAGCCGCGCGACGCCACTGCACGCGCCCACCGCCGTCGACCTGTGCTGTCGGGTACACCTGCCAAACGGACGGTGTTGTAACAGACCTGTGCGACGTACGGAGTGACCATGGCGCCCAGCCGCGCGACGCCGCTGCACGCGCCCACCGCCGTCGACCTCAGCGCCGTCGGGTACACCTGCCAAACGAGCGGACCACTTCTAGTTACATTACTACTTAAGAGGTCTTATTCTCTATAATGTAACATGTTTCTTAACATATTATACTGCCTAGAACATGGCTATTGGGATTTATTTGTATATATTTGAAACCTACAGTTTGAATTTTTCATTGATCATTTCTGACTTTTAGAACAGTCTAAGTGTAGGGAAACCTGAGGAGACTATAGATCCCTTGGTAGACTTGTTAAAGTTAATTTAAAATTCAACCAAACGCGATACGTTTTTCTTCTTTCTTCACGTTCTTTCGTGGCACGTTGTGATTCACGTCAGTATTTTGCACATGGTGGCCATTGAAATATTTGTGTCGCGTCGAACTTAATTTTCGGTAAGTTTTAACTCGATTTATTTAATGAGAAGTGAAATAAATGCTACTTATTGTTTTAGTGTGTTTGTTGTTTTAGTCGTTTATTCAAGTGTAGATTGTCATTGAATACGTTCAAATACGTGATAAATAGTTTTGAGTAGCGCATGTTTTATAACAACACTATACAAATACAAATACAAAATTTATTTATTTTCCAAAAGTAATGCACAAGAAGATACAGATGGTTTAACGATATTGTAAAGTGAGCTTATAGAACAATAATGGTCCTCACACTAGGTCAAGCCTGTGTCGTGAAGACCGCGTGGTACTTAACAACTAGAGGTTTACAGTATAGAGATGCGCGTACACTGTTTATATTACTTAAATAAATTGAGGATGAAATATTTTTAAAAGCTAAGTCTGAATAAAATGACAATACAGTGATTTAATGATTACCAAGCGCCCATGTTTAAGAAAATGAAGTGTGTGTGGTGAGTGTGTGTGTGTGTGTGTGTGTGTGTGTGTGTGTGTGATTGTTTGCATCTCATGAATGGATTGAGTTTATTTATTACATTATCGCAGAGGTATTAGTAAGCTTTCTGTATCCTTGTAAGAGAGGGTCAGCAACCAGTCTTTAATATTTTTAGAGAGCGTTTTGTTTCGTGTGCTGGGCTGTATGTTTAGTTTCTTTATCAGTTTGTTGTATATAAGTGGATGTAGAAATGTAGGAAAGCGTCGCGCAAATGATGTTTTAATGGTAGCAACTGGGACACGGAAAATTCTTCTGCCACGAGATCTGCCAAGACCCGTTGAGTGAGCCATATTCCGGTGCATTGTTGTGGCTATCTTATAGATAAATAGTTGGCGGACAGAAAGTAGTTGTGACTCAGAGAGCAATTTATCTGTCGGATACTGGACAGGTTTTCTGCTCATTACTTTGAGAACCGCTCTTTCAAATACAAATACAAGTACTCTTTATTGCACACCTCATAAAACATACAGGAGAAATACAATGCAATTTGACATTACAATTGGGTCTCCTTCGCAATCCATAATATCGTATGTCCTAAAGTCAAATGCCATACCACATTTACTCTAAACATTTTTGACATATCAATCATTTGTCATAATGATTATTTGCAATAATGATCTTACATCCTAATGATCATAAACCATAATATTACATTACCTAATGCTCTAAATACCTAATATGTTTTGTACTAATCTATTAACACATAAAACTTACGAGTCATAATATACAATCAGACTTGCTGAACCCCGAAAACTATAGGTTAGGTTATTGGCTGAACCCCGAAAACTGTAGGTTAAGTTAGGTTTGTATTGTGACCACGTATAGCGGAGCGTCAGACTTGCTGAACCCCGAAAACTATAGGTTAGGTTATTGGCTGAACCCCGAAAACTGTAGGTTAGGTTAGGTTTGTATTGTGACCACGTATAGCGGAGCGTCAAAAGACTTGCTGAACCCCGAAAACTGTAGGTTGGATTATTGGCTGAACCCCGAAAACTGTAGGTTAGGTTAGGTTTGTATTGTGACCACGTATAGCGGAGCGTCAGACTTGCTGAACCCCGAAAACTATAGGTTAGGTTATTGGCTGAACCCCGAAAACTGTAGGTTAGGTTAGGTTTGTATTGTGACCACGTATAGCGGAGCGTCAAAAGACTTGCTGAACCCCGAAAACTGTAGGTTAGATTATTGGCTGAACCCCGAAAACTGTAGGTTAGGTTAGGTTTGTATTGTGACCACGTACAGCAGAGCTAGCGAAGCGAGCGGAGCGTCAGACTTGCTGAACCCCGAAAACTATAGGTTAGGTTATTGGCTGAACCCCGAAAACTGTAGGTTAGGTTAGGTTTGTATTGTGAGCACGTATAGCGGAGCGAGCGAAGCGAGCAGAGCGTCAAAAGACTTGATCATTAGTACTTAAGATAATAGTGCAAATAATCATTAGGATATTCAATATTAGGATGATCAATATTATGGCATTTACATTAGGATAAACGTTATTATGGCAAAAGATCATTATGACCACAGTTATTATGGAATTTACAAATAGGACAAAGGAAATTATGGATTCCAATATAGACCCATTACAATTAGAGGTAAACAACAGGCGGTCTTATCGCTCTTTGAGCTCTCTCTAGACCAATCATTGTTGAAGTACCAGCTCCGCCCCACACCGAGATACAATATCCCAGAATCGACCGGCACAACGACACATACACGAGCCTCAGAACATTTCTCTCCGCAGAGCAACGGAATAGACGCATTACATAAATAAGTTTCCTCACGCGCTTCGTCAAGCAAGCAATGTGTTGTTTAAAATTAAGGTGATGGTCAATCTCAACTCCAAGGTATCGTATACACTTTTCTCTACCAATTGGGCTACGATTGTCACCAGCAATGTTGATACTAGTGACACTTTCAGGTTCAGATGCCTTGGTCTTGTGAAAGCAAATAAACTTAGTTTTGTCCAGATTAAGGGTGAGCAAATTGTTATCGAGCCAGTCTTTTATGTCCTTTATACCCGTTTCAGCTTTATGCAGAGCCTCGATCCACGAGTTACCATAGAACAGTGCTGCTGTGTCGTCGGCATAACATGTAATATCGAGTTTTGAAGGGTTAATTGAACAGAGATCAATAATGTAGAGGGTAAATAAAGTAGGGCCTAGCACGCTTCCTTGCGGAACCCCGAACTGGATCGGAATTTGACCACTTATACTGTTGCCGACTCTTACACTTTGGGACCTATCGGGGAGATAGCTCTGAAACCATTGAAGGGGGGGGGGGGGGGGGGGGGGGGGGGGGGGGGGGCGCGAACGCCGAAGGCTTCTAACTTTTTCAGTAGAATAGGCACAGATACGGTGTCGAAAGCCTTAGCAAGATCAAGGAACACTCCCACACACTTCTGTCCATTGTCAAGGGCTGACGCAACTTGTCTAGTCAAACAATCAACAGCATCCTCCGTTGATTTTCCACGTCTTAAAACCGTACTGTCGATTTGAGAGAAGTGCAAAACGCTCCAAAAAGCTGCAGAGTCGGCTGTTGACAAGTTTTTCCAAAATTTTTGAAAAAATTGACAGAATTGATATTGGCCTGCAATTTTCTGGTCGGTCTTTTTGGCCACTTTTATGTATGGGGACAACAATAGATTTTTTCCATAATGCAGGAAATACTCCAGCTACTAGACTGCTATTGAAGATATGTGTTAACGGTGTGACGATGACATTCTTAATTGCTTTAATTAGAGTTGGTGTCAGATTGTCCGAGCCAGGAGCGCTATCATTCTTTAGCTGATTGATGTGCCCTAACACTTCGATCTCATCAGTTGGTTGTAGAAATAATGTTTTTTGGGTGAAATTGGGTAAATTTACGTTAGACAAAAGCGTGTTCTCTGTTTTATTAATATGTGACAGAAGATTGCTGGCTAAATTTGTACCTACTTTTGCGAAATAGCTGTTGCAATAGTCTACAGATTCTAGGGGAGGGGATTTTATTTTAAGTTGTTCAGTAGAGTTAGGAGTGCTTTTGTGGATCTGTGCGATATTTTTTATGGCTTTCCATAGACCTTTCGTATTGTTTTTGTTCTTTTCGAGTTCTTCCTTATCATGAGAGTTCTTTAGTTTATGTTGTAGCTCTGTGAGATAATTTCTGTACCTTTTGTATACTAATTCATGCATGGGATCATCAGGGTGTTTTCTCATTTGTTGGTGTAATTTATCGCGGTGTTTTTGACATCGAATGAGCCCAGGAGTTATCCAGGGTTTGAGAGTGAATCTTGACCTGCTAAGGCGAGATTTGCGAGTGAGCTTTTGAGTTATCGTGTCGAGTATCTTATGAAATTCTTCAGTGGCCAGATCGGGGTCACTTTGTTCTGTTATGGGGAGAGATGTTACTATGTATGGGGAGACTTGAGAACTTTTGATTTGGGGGTGACATGTTGACGGAATCATGTGTCCCCGTGAGGGATCAAGTTTTCTCTATGCTAGGATTCATAGAGCTGTCGATGATATATTATTTTTCGCCCGACTACGACAAAGTTAAAAAGTTAAAAAGGCTCCCAATTATGGGTAAACAAATCTCCCTTACATGGGGGATACATGGTAAAAGTCTACAATATTGTATTTCATTTAATATTGAGTTAAATTGTAGCATAATCTTGTTTTCATTCAAACTTGATAGCCAAAATATTCAAAATTTATCTATTCATTGATATGAATAGATAAATTTTGAATATTTTGGCTTGAAAAGATCTCCTATACTGTAAAAATAAAAAAATAGAGTCCAAAATCAAAATGGGGAAGAACTATCCTCAGGTTCCCCTAGTGAGTCCCATATAGACATTTGATACCAATAACAAATAGAATCTGAAGTATAAAATTACCTCAGGAGTGTAGACGTACGCGGCCTGGAACAGCCCGGCGATGATGCCTCGCGCCAGGAACAGAATACACGTCAGGAACACTCGGCTGAAACACGGTATGTATTGACTTATTGAACATATGGAAAAAAACAAGAAGTGTCCGAGAATATAAGAGACCTTCATAATTTCAGTTTCTAACCTACCCCAACCTAACCTAGGTTACTCAGCTGACAAGGGGAATGGACGAAATTAAAAAAGCTTGAATTTTTGTTTATAGGTAGGAATAACCCCCCCAGTAACACACACACAAACACACACACACTCACATATATATATAAAACAAAATGTAATTTTTTTCTGTAGCTAAAAAAAATTAAAAAGTTGTAAATATTTTTTCCACCTTGTATGGGCATCGCAACGGCAACCTAACCCAAGTGATAGTTTTAAAAGAACACTCACGATTTTATGAGATTCAGGTAAAAGGAATTGGGGAGTGTTATGATACACTACTGGCATCACAAAAACGGATTGTCAGAACCAACCAATCAATCACAACAGTGAATCATACCGTGTAGGAGTAGCAGGAGTAAGCATACCTGCCATACCATTTTTATATTATTGTCTAAATGAAATAATGTCTATACTTACTTTTCATTGTAAATCAGCATGCAGACGCAAATGGAAAATATGACGAACTGCGAAGCCATTGTCTTCTTCCGACCGAACTTCTCGATGATGAAAATTGTCGCAAAGATACCTGTCAACATTTCAGTTAAAAATCACTTTCATAACAAAAATAAGTTGTAATGTGAATTACTTTCTGAAATAGGTCTGGACGTATTCAGCTTGTTTTTAGAATTAAGGCATAAGCGTTTAGTTTGAAAGGCCTGAGGCGCTGAGGTCTGATATTTTGGGTCCATCGAAATTTGTTAATTTCATGTCAGTAATATTTCCAATAAGATAACAGCTGTCGCATGCATCATGCTAAATGAAACATACTATAGTTCCATGTGATAGACGGTTTGAATTCTTAGCTCTGTGGTTTGTCCCGTTATCACTTGTTCGAGTCTAGTAACGGACCTAGAAAGAATGAATGTATTTCTTTCTTTCTTCTTTCTTTAGAACTGGTTCTAGTGAAGGTACAATGAGCTGCAGAATTTCTGCAGCCCATTAGTACCTGAGAACTCAGTGAGAGTGGCCCATTTTTTTGCAGTTAACAAGCTAAAGCGTTGCGGTTTAAGTTTTGGCTTCGGCGAAGTTTGTTCCTTTATCGCTTGTTAGGGTTTACTAAACAGATTTGTTTCCAGTATAGGTGCCTGGGAACACGGCGATCATAGGCCCCAATACATTTCACCATGCTGGCCTCCAGTAAGCTTTCTGGCCCTAACGAAATTAGTTATGTTGTCACTATAAGATTATCTCGAGTTTATTATTCAGTGAAGATACCTGTGAATTCAGCGAGCGAATGGTCCATAAAAGATACGTACTTACTTATAGTCAGTAGTTTCTAACAAGGGGCAGTTCGCGGCGCAGGGCTCCACCGATCCTACCGACTGTGTAGAAATTATTTCCGCAGTAAATGATGCAATGATGATAATGAAGACACCTGGGAACTCAGCGAGCGTGGTTCAGAACAGGTCCGGATTGTTGGTGGTTTGTAGCGGGCGGCAGTTCGCGGCGCAGGGCTCCAACGATCCTACCGACTGTGTGGAAATTATTTCAATGATGCAATGATGAGGATACCTGGGAACTCAGCGAGCGTGGTCCACAGTAGGTCCATGTAGTCAGTAGTTTGTAACGGGCGGCAGTCCGCGGCGCAGGGCTCCAGCGAGCCCCCCGGTTCCGTCTCGAACAACTCTGTCGTCATCAACACGAGCCCGTAGTAGCAGAACGCACAGGACATCCTGAGCAAGTAATGAGGCTTAATTGTCTAGAAGAATAACAGCTGGGTTATAATAACTGCCAGCTACCACCTCCCGTAAAAAATCTTGCGTTTTAACATCGTGTTAAAACGCAAGATTTTGTTTTATCCATCACATTACAAAACTTTTTTTTTGTGTCTTGCCATAACATTGTTATGGCAAACGAGGAAACGGATCGCCTGATTGAAAGCGATTACCGTCGCCCATAGACACCTGCAACCAGAGGAGTCACGAGCGTTGCCGGCCTTTCAGGTGGGAATACCTAACGCTCTTGAAGGCTTGAAGGTCGTATCAGTCCGGAAATACCGTAAGCGACAATTCATTCCACAATGAAGTCGTGCGCGGCAGGAAATTTCTAGAAAAACGCACAATTGTGGACTGTCAACTATCTAAGTGGTAAACTTCAAGCATTCGTAACACATAGCCGCCCATCGCCACTCAATCAGATCACAGGGGCTCTTGCTGAACAACATGGGTTGTCTTATTTTACACAGTTAACTACCGTCAGTCTCAAACATATTAAAATACCTACACTTGTATCGCACAAGCAGCATCAGCTGAGGGTAGATTCTCCCCTCCGCCGGTGACGCCTTCGCCTAGTAGCCGCGCAGGTCAGCTCTCCTGGTGATGAATCGCGTGAGTAAACCCGTTTTGTAGGTATTTTAACATGTATTGTCTTGTCTATCGTGTACTTACCATATGAACCACAGCAGTAGACTGGTGGCTCTAAGATGCGGGATGAGCAGATGTTTGAGTCGGCCGCGCTGACCGATGCCCACGGAGTCGTCGCAGACCAGTCTCCCCAGCAACATCGGCCGCCCATTGTCTGCCGCTATCTGCAATAAAAAATCTCTGGTGAGTGCAAATACAGGGGCTTTTAAACGGGCCAGTTTTGCTGCAATTTGTGGCCGGTATTATTGCATCTTGCTCTAGCGTAGGGTGTCAGCAGGACGGCAATAGTTGCCGGCTACAAATTACAGTAAAATATGACCCGTTAAGAAGCTTCATATAACTCCCAAATGAAAATTTTGTCCTTAAGAAAATATAACACTGACATCTTAGTTTTAGGACGTGATTTATCATGATTTATACGATATGGTAGTTTACTGTAAAAAGTCCATGATTTTTAGGCATGGTGCGGCTTAATATCAATGTTTTATCTACACACGAAAGCATTTTTATTCTTCTATCAGATGTTTTCAAGAATCATGAATAACAGACGTTTATCGGCGAAATGAAGGAACTCGCTTAGAACGCCGTCATATCAATACTGTGGCGGTAAATATTGTATAATCCATTAAAAAATAGTTTTATTTCAATGTGTAACAGTCGCGGAAACCGAAGAAAATATAATAGTGTAAGTATACATACAATAGTGGTAAGTTTACTGCCACTACAAATTTTGTAGAAAAATATTTAATGTTCGCCAAAAATAATGTGAGATTTATGATAATTACCTGCTCAAGAGTAGCAAGAGCTTTGTCCGGCTGTCCGCTTGCAACATGAAACCTCGCAGATTCTGGCAACCACTAAAACATGTAATAAAAATGTATACATTATGAAACTACTCGTAAACACACAAGGACATCGTGATGTTATCACTTGACGCTAAACGGCAACATTTAATCTCAATCTTAATATATAATGTAATAATGAACTTTATTCTGCAAATAGGCCACAAGGGCTCTCTTACATGTCTGAGTCTACCGGAATTTCACAAGAGGAGACCACTATTGAGAAGAAACGCCCAAAGAAACTCAACAGTCAATATTTTTTCATAAAAAGAAAAACTTTCGTGAGACATATTTAATTGCTTTATTGTGCGGTTCGCACACGACGCGCCGACGGCGCGTTGATCAAAAAAAATAGTGACAAAGTTACCGCGCGGTTGTACGGGTATCAATCCCTGATAAAGAACTCCATACGAGTTCGAAACATGTCCTGACAATTTCACGTGAGGGTAAAGCGCTCAATACAATCATTTCTAGTCTTAAAGTATAAGTTGCCAAACTGGATTTTCTAATACGAAATTTTCATTTTTTTATAATATTAAAATTTTCCAAAACTTACCGGGCATATAAGGGCGAATATCAGCAGTGGAATAGTGGATAGAGCTAGCAGCCAGTGGAATCCCAGGGTTGGCATGACGACCAGCGCCAAGGCTACCTCCAGGCATGCCCCGAGTGCCCAGAAGCACTGCAACAAACAAATAAAAAACACTGCAATATACAGGGTAGAACAGATCGAGGGACTTTTAAGCAAACAGGGAATTGTTCAGGCTGAGTACTTCATTTTTCACCAATGAACTATGTAAATTTCTATCCATTTTTGAGATACGGTTTGTTAAACATTAGTTTAAAAATCTGCACATATCAACACTAGCGTCTTTTGAACATTGCTTAAGTTAAAGACAGATGTCAATTTAAAATGTAAATAAAACCTCTGAATTAGTAGGGTTGTCCCTGGTATTAAAATATTTTACTATGATGTTTTTTTTTTTACTTTTAAATCCAGATTTACAATTATAATTGTAGATCACTCAGATGACACTATCCTGTCAGCCTAGTCTTTAGAAATGTTGGAACATTTCTATATCGTATACCGGTTATCAATCCAAATGGGTCAGTAAGGAGAAGTCACAAACTATAAGAGATAGGGAAATGTGTTCTTAGGAACCATGTCGATTTTAGATTTAATACAAACTGCATATTTTTTTTATAAATCACATATAATTTCATATATAACCCGGTCAAAACCGCTGTAAAGAATGATTACAATATGACACGCGATTACTTACAGAATTTTAACCAGGTTCAATTCCCGGTTATGTAAAAAACATGGTGTATGCAGTTTCTATTAAATTTTAAATCGACGGCTTGGCCTTAAGAACAGATTTTCCTTTCTCTTATAACCCAATGTTTTTATTAAAATATTTATTTTGACTTCATTGCATAAAATACAAAGGTAAAAGTACAAACGGCGGACGTGATGCCATAAGGCATTCTCTTCCAGTCAACCATAGGTTCAAACAGAAACTAGCAGTTAGCGCATGATCATTAAAAGCCGTAGCAAAAAACATAAAACGAGACAAAAGTCGACAAGTTGAAAACGGTAACACATATTTCCTTAGTTTCTATGGGGAAAATACAGTGCTAAGGTTGAGCTATCTGCCAGTTCCGCAAAGGTCCCTCGTCAAAATCCACCCGGCACACTTTTGTATTTTGTGCAATAATATACTTAAAAATTAGGTGGCTTTTATATTTACTATGTTTATAATATATTAGAATCAGAATCAAAACCGAGTCATATGCAAGAGCCATTAAATTTTTGGCATCGTTAGGTACGTTGAGAATCTATAGTAACGTTTCTCAACATTTCACTTCAATATAAACATTTCGTTTGCGCTAGCAGAAGACGTTAACGCAACGCCACGACGTTGCGCGACAGCGGCAGCGGTGAGAGGTACGTGTATCTCGCTCACTCATATGGCTGTCGCGCTCGAACCTCTCGCTCAACCGCTAGTCGTGCAAAGCTAACCAAGTATTGCAAAAAAATGGACTTACATCAAGTAGGACGACGCATTTTGCTCTCTGCTTCGTTGGCAGAAACTCTGCATATAGTGTGACCCTGAAACCATAACACATAATTAAATATAGGGTAGCGACTATCTGATTACATTTATATTTTACATTGAATTATCATGTTACTACTCATTTTTTTTTAAATATATATAATAGCCAAGCTGTTGGGGCAGAAAGGTTTTTGAGTGGCGACCGCGGACTGGAAGACGCAGCGTTGGAAGGCCCCCAACAAGGTGGACCGACGACCTGGTTAGGATCGCGGGTAGAAATTGGATGAGGGCGGCGCAAGATCGATCGTTGTGGAGAGCTTTGGGGGAGGCCTTTGTCCAGCAGTGGACGTCTATCGGCTGATATGATGATGATGATAGCCAAGCATTTGTCATCGGTGCAATTTTAAAATTATTGTGTGATGCATTTATAACAGGAAGCATATTACAGCTAAATTAAAAATGTAATACAATCCCGACACAAGCGGTGGTAGCCTAGTGGTTAGGGCATGCGACTTTCAATCCGGAGGTCGCGGGTTCGAACCCGGCCCGTACCAATGAGTTTTTCGGAACTTATGTACGGAATGTCATTTGATATTTACCAATTACCACTCGCTTTTTGGTGAAGGAAAAGCATCGTGAGGAAACCACCTAAGCTCAATAAGGCCTAGTTTCCCCTCTGGGTTGGAAGGTCTGATGGCAGTCGCTTGCGTAAAAACTAGTGCCTACGCCACATCTTGGGATTTAGGTAGCCGACCCCGATTGAGAATTCATTCTCAAAAAATGGGACAAAGGCTAGGACACAAGTAGCTGGTCATCATGAGACCCTCATTCAATGGAATAAAGAAAATACTTTCCGAGATCTTGTCACTTGTTCCAATTAAAGCTGGATATCTTGGAAACTACTGGTCCTATTTCCACTAAACATAGCTAAGAACCATCTCGATGGACAAGTTTTTCGACTAAAAACTGCACTAAAATTGGTCCATCCGTAAAGGAGCTATGATGCTTCAGATACACCCCTTTCTTCGTCGAGAATTAAAAACAGGTGATATAGGCGCAAAAAAATAAAAGTAAAGTAATATTATTTAATACCACATTTTATGCAAATAAAGACATTTGTATTTGTATTTTAAAAGATACTTACGATTGAGGCACGCAACCAATCGCGAATCCCACCAGGCCTCTTAAGAACAACAGCCAAAGGAAGTTTGGAGCGATGGCGCTGAGCAGTCCGTAGTAGAACAACAACACTCCACACATGCTGAGAGCCTGAAAAGTTACCTTTTGAGTTAGGTTAGGTTAGGTTAGCGTTTACACTCGGCTGGGGGGTAGGGGCGTTTGTGCTCCCTCAGCAAGGAGGGTGGGACCGAAGCACCGTGTGTCGGTGGCGGTCCCCGCTTCCTGGAGGCTTGGGGAAATGGCTGAGGGTAAGGCACACTGCTATGCTACAGTGTGTCTTTCGGTGAGGGTTCGTCCTAGAGCGAAAGTGCCGGTGGTGTCGTGGTGAATGTTCGCGATCCCATGGCATCACCACTACGGCACGGGTTGGCAGCATCCCAGAGTTTTAGTGGGCAGGCTAGTCCTTCGCGGACTAGAGAGCCCCACATCACCAATGCGTAATATTTGACTCTACCCCCGATGGTCTCATGTTACGTAGTGGTAAAAAAAAAAAAAAAAAAAGGTTAGCGTTTACACTGACGCGGGGCAATCAACTAGAAACAGTGTGATTGGTTAATTCACGGTCCGAGGATTAACAGTGGAAACGCGCCAAAAACTAATATCAAACGCCAAATTAATACATTACTGCATGGGCTGCAAAATAGGGGATTACAGGCCGTGTATCAACGAGGCACTCTAGAGATACGAGACCAGCAATCCGTGTCCGCCCGAGGTTTGTATAGTGTTTTTTGTAACGTGCTATGAAATATAATTAAAAGAAGCGGCATAAAATCAATGTCATAAATTGAAATTAAACAAAAGGTTCCTGTGCAATGTAGTATGAGGTTCCATTTTATCGCCTGAAACGGGATTCAAAGCCAGGTTCATAACGACAATATTTCATTGCAGGTTTGAGAAAAGTTATAGCATGAGCATGATGCAAGTTATTTCTTTTTTATATGGCCATTCAACCAAACTTGTTTAGACTTGGGGTAGTGGCTAAACGGCTAGAATTTCAAAGTAGTCCTGTCCAGTAAAATTAGCACATTATGGCGTGAGCTAAAAAGTAACTCGTCGAGCTACTAACGATAATCATTAATCGATCTTATTGTTAGCATGTGTTGAAGCATGTTGATATTTACAAAATTGTATTATTAAACATTTGTTTACATTTCACACATGATTGTTTAGCATTGTTATTTAAGATAATGTTTAATCAAGTATTTATTCGCGTGCCAAGGTATATCACTTGTGTGAATGCACTTTAATAATAAATAAATAAATATCGAACAATCTTACACAAATCGATCTAGTCCCAAATTAAGCTCAAGAAGGCTTGTGTTATGGGTACTAGACATGATATACATACTTATATGTATAGATAAATATATACTTAAATACACATAGAACAACCATGACCCAAGCACAAATATTCGAGTTCATCACACAAATATCTGCCCTGGCCGGTATTCGAACCCGGGACTACCGGCTCAATAGGCAGGTGCACTACATACTGCCCCAAACACGTCGTCATAACTTTGTTACGCAAGGGCGAAAAAGTAGCACTTCCCGCAGCCTTGGACATCCATACTAATATTATAAATGCGAAAGTGTGTCTGTCTGTTACCTCTTCACGCTAAAACCGCTGAACCGATGTAGATGAAATTTGGTATATACATAGTTTCAGTCCCGGGGAAGGACATAGGATACATTTCATCCCGAATAAATGTAGTGTTCCCGTGGGATGAGCGGGTAACACCGCGGGGCACAGCTAGTAGTATTATAAATGCGAAAGTGTGTCTGTCTGTCTGTCTGTTACCTCTTCACGCTTAAACCGCTGAATCGATTTCGATGAAATTTGGCATGGAGATAGTTTAAGATCCGAGGAAGGACATAGGATAGTTTTCATCCTGGAAATTATCCCTATAAAGATTGAAAAGTGAGTAAGTAATTCATGATGACATTGATGACCCTGTAAAAAATGTAATGATTAGACCAAAAGCAGAATTGCTCTTACATTTGCTTAGGCGCTCTTTTATTAATTAAGGTGATTAGGTGGATATCTATCGTGTTGTACGAGGTTGCTTCCATACTTCCAAGTTCCACGCGGACGTAGTCGCGGCACAGATTAATATAATAGTTCTTCGAACAGATACCCATGTCTGAATAAAAAGGCAAATACCTACTGCTTTTCATGCCTACTCAATTTAACAATGGAGCGACCTTGAACGCGCGGGTCGTTGGCCGCACGTGCCGGCAAAACGAGGCTAGGGTTGACGCCGCTTAGAAACGATTTTATAAAAAGTCAAAATTAATTTAAATACGATCGATTTATTTAAATTTATTAGTCAAATTTAATTATCATTAGGTACCTACTAGAAATAGGTATTCACATGCGCTGCGGCACACCATCAAAATCGTTTAAATTTCCGAGTAGGTATATCGGAATCTTACCTACCTATTCTATCTGAACATACCAGAAACCTGAAACAAATACAACTCTCTGTGTAGGTACCTACCTAAGTAACCTAAATATATCCCGATGACAGTAGGTACTTACTAAATAAAGTTTGGTAGGTGCCTATATTATAATGTGTTACATATTGTATAATACTAGCATTACAAGCTTCGAAACAGTCACTAGGTACAAGTTGTTTTATAATAATCTGATCACGCGTTTTATCTTTGCGAATGCATTCCTTGCAAAAGGTCTTAAGTGTCAAGAACAACGCCGACGTTTACGCCCTTTTTAGGCCGTGCAATGCACTCTCCCGCCACACTGAACTGATTTGGTAAATCTTAGTGAGTAAATTATTGTCACTAGTTGATATAGGTAGTGGATGTTTTCTATGAATTTAAGTATATTAAGTAGGTAGGTTTATTTATTCAACATTACATGTATCTATTATAACAGTGTATGCAATGAGTTTCTAGGTACGTGCTTATTAAGTTCTAAGAATTTTTAGTAACATTTCATCGTCTGTCGGCAAAGAAAAAAAGGATAAATGTCTGTTGCTTTTATGTTTTTACACCCCGCAACACTGCAGCGCGTTGGTCTCATTCGCGACGAAGCCATTTTTTTGGTGATTTTATAGCGCGATCGGCGGCGTCCGGCCGTGAGCGCGTGTGGCAACCGATTGGCTAAGCGTGTCGGCCACGACAGGCGAGGTGTAGGTATCGTTCTGGGTTCCCACGGTACAGATGGGGGGCACTGGTCGCGGGCAAAAGCTAGTATATTATAATCACGGCTTCAACTGTCTTACGGACATGACACGACTTGCGGCGGCAAGTGGCGCAGTGACCGGTAGAGCGAGAGATCCGAGCGCGGCGGCCATACGAGTAGGCGAGACACACGTACTGAGCATCGCTGCCGCTCACCGCTAAGACCGAAGTCATGGCCGGGCCGTTACTACATGTTTATTGTATTAAACCATTGATACAAAGATCAGAGCTCAAAGTTAAATTGAAATTCGTAATCTGATTGGTTATGCATCAATCAACCTAAATTTACATAACCTGGCTGCTTTCTTCTATGATCTTTGTATCAATGTTTAATATACAAAATTGTGGTGTATATCCACATTAAAAAATGAGACATTACATGTTTCAAAAATTTATGGTTATTGTAGTTTACCGTTTTCCGTCCGTAGCGATCGCTGATATTGCCCCAGAAGGTGGAACTCAGCATCATGCCCAGGAACACCACAGTTGTCGTTAGGGCTTGTTGGTATCTGCAATAATTGATTGACACATTCTCATTTAATATGGCATTTTGACGACGCGGTTGGCACAGTGGTTAAGCAACTGCCTACTGAGCCGACGGTCCCGGGTTCGAATCCCGGCAAGGGCAAATATTTGTGTGATGAACACGAATATTTGTGCGTTGGGTCATGGATGTTCTATGTATTTAAGTATTTATTTATGACTAGGTTGATTTGTGTTATGTTGTCTGATATTTATTATTTATTTATTTATTATATTACAAAATAACGCTGGGCTGGATGTTATTAATTTTTTTTTACTATATTTCTTATTATAAAACAACTGATGTGTAAAAAAAAACCTATTGATGATAAAGTATTGCTATCTTACTTGCTAATATTCCACTCGCAATGCAGAGCAGGCGAGAGGATGCTCAGGATGGTCATCTCCATGGAGTCAGCCATCCAGCACAGCCCGGTGCACAGGGACAGCTTCACTTGGAACCAACCGAACCCCAGAGCATTCACTGCCTGCGTTACGGTGAAAGTATCTGGAAATGAGACATATAAAGTTTTTTAATTATATGGAATTTACTTTCTCATGTCTACTGTTTTAAACTGAATACTTTTTCCATGAATGTAAGAAGTAGGTATAATAGAAAGACCAAACACATTTTTGGCCATATATATTGTTACTAATAGTTACCTAATGTAGGTACAATCGCTTACTGGAGTGAATATAATGTTATTATATTTATTATGATTACATACTAAGTTGCACTCAGTGAAATGTAAATTCTTTTGAGATCTTTAGCAAATTGTTTTTTGTTGAGTTTATAAAAATAAAAAATTATGTCTATCAATGGTTTTTTGGCTTTATTACAAAAAGATAAAACCAATAAGCACTCCTTTGATATGATTAAGGTTTACAAACAATTTTGGTCTAACAAAACCAATGTAAATTCATATAATCTATTGACATCCGCAAATGTAGTGAGGACAGGCACAGGCACATATTTTGTAGAAGAAAACGTTTCCTTTTAGATATTACTTTGTGCATTAGAAGTTATGCCTTTCAAGAAGTAAATTTCTCTAATCAGATAACTTAATTTTTTATTTTTTTGTTTTCTAACATATAATTGGTCTGTAAGTGACCATGAGCAGTTATTTTCTTAGTTTTATGGCAAGTGAAGTAGGCCCATCTAATGACAGGATACTTTATAATCAGATATCTCATATTAAAAAAAAAAAACATCACACTAAATAGTAACATAATAATATTGCAGAAAACAATAAAACTAGCCCAATAATTGAATGTATGGATATGAAAGGATGCAAAATTGGTACAATTGAAAAGTATAAAGTTAATGCGATTAGCCTAATAAATATGTAAATCAGATATTCTCACTGATAGAAAACAAAATTCCTTTGAATAATTAAGAACTGTATGATTCACATTCATCTCTCATTATCAACACGCATTTCTGAAATCGCACCGTATCGGCAAAATACGTAAATAATAACAGCATTCCTCTATGTTTCCACATACCATCGGGGACCACAGTCACTGAAGCCATTTCGATTTCCTGCGGAGCTGGCATCGGCGGAGGCCCAGGCCTCGGCCCCACCGCATTGTCGTCCAAATCCTGATACCCTTTAGCGCGACGCATCGTTCACGTTCAACAAACACAAATAAAAACAGTTAAAATCGACGTGGACACTTCGGTATAACGGTAGAAAGAGCGGTTGTCTGTTGTACAGCTATTTCCCAACGAATATAATGTTTTTTGGGACGACGTTAACTAAAATTAACCATTGCTAAAATGGAATTACTTAATTTATCACATCTTAATAATTTGTGATTGTTCGTAACAAACTTTCGAGTTTCTTCACTAACTTCGTTTGGTGCGAAATTTCTTTTGACGATGACATCTTTACGTCAACGTCAAAAAGACAGCTACTTTCTGTCAGACGCGTATGGTCCTAATTGGATTTTGATGAATTCTTGTATGCGTAGTGGAATACTTTTTTTTCTCGAAATAATGATTGTCAGCCCAGTTTTAGTTATTATTCTGAGCTTAGAACCGAGACCAATTCCCTTACCTTCTTAGGGCTTACCTTGCCTTCCTTAGAGTAAGGAAAATTCAAAAGAGTACTTGTAACGTAGTAGAAAGTTACGCCTGTATTGCTATCTCTGTAAAGCACGTCAAATTTCCACAAGAAAAAACGAGACGGCAGTATATTTGTCAACACCTCTTCATCAAGGACGTAAGAGCCCATGTGTCTAATTTTTGTTCTTAGTGATGCCCGAATAGATATATCGATACGATGTCGATAAAACTACCATTATATAACGCGATTAAATTGAAAATATTTGTCAGTGATGTCATCATCATTTGCTTAATCGCCTATTTTGTCTTTGTTTGGAGGCTGATAGGGTGTGAGTGGTGAGTGACGTCATCAACACCCTATCTTCTAAAATGGGCTGAACGATTTACTTAATGTTACCTATATTTTTCTTTCCCGCGTTATTAACGTTCATGAACCTACCACATTAAGTAAATTATTATAAATAAGCAAAATCAAAAAAAATAGACCTAGCAATTAATATTGTTTATCAACTTATTATTATTATGGGTTGTTGCATCACCTCAGTTCCGTTCTGGTTATTTATTCGTGATACATCCATACTATCCATACTATATACTATTATACTATACTATACATATATACTATAACTATAACTATAACTATAACTATAACTATAACTATAACTATAACTATAACTATAACTATAACTATAACTATAACTATAACTATAACTATAACTATAACTATAACTATAACTATAACTATAACTATAACTATAACTATAACTATAACTATAACTATAACTATAACTATAACTATAACTATAACTATAACTATAACTATAACTATAACTATAACTATAACTATAACTATAACTATAACTATAACTATAACTATAACTATAACTATAGCTATAGCTATAGCTATAGCTATAACTATAACTATAACTATAACGATAGCTATAACTATAACTATAACTATAACTATAACTATAACTATAACTATAACTATAACTATAACTATAACTATAACTATACCTATACCTATAACTATAACTATAACTATAACTATAACTATAACTATAACTATAACTATAACTATAACTATAACTATAACTATAACTATAACTATCACTATCACTATAACTATAACTATAACTATAACTATAACTATAACTATAACTATAACTATAACTATAACTATAACTATAACTATAACTATAACTATAACTATAACTATAACTATAACTATAACTATAACTATAACTATAACTATAACTATAACTATAACTATAACTATAACTATAACTATAACTATAACTATAACTATAACTATAACTATAACTATAACTATAACTATAACTATAACTATAACTATAACTATAACTATATCTATAACTATAACTATAACTATAACTATAACTATAACTATAACTATAACTATAACTATAACTATAACTATAACTATAACTATAACTATAACTATAACTATAACTATAACTATAACTATAACTATAACTATAACTATAACTATAACTATAACTATAACTATAACTATAACTATAACTATAACTATAACTATAACTATAACTATAACTATAACTATAACTATAACTATAACTATAACTATAACTATAACTATAACTATAACTATAACTATAACTATAACTATAACTATAACTATAACTATAACTATAACTATAACTATAACTATAACTATAACTATATAATAATCTATATATATAAAAGAAGAAGTCCTGACTGACTCATCAACGTACAGCCGAAACTACTAATGTTATAGAGTTGATTTTTGCACAGTTGGTTACTTTTATAACGTGGGCTAGAGATAAGAAGCGATTTTGAAAAATTCAATCCCTAAGGGTGTTAAAAAGGGGTGCAAAGTTTGTATGGGGGAAACTTTTTTTTTTGAGCTAGAGACTTGAAACTTTGTAAAAAAGTATTAAAATAAAATCAAAGAAAACTAATTTCAGCGTTTTTGAAAATTCACCCCCTAAGGTGGTAAAAAATGGGTTAAAAGTTTGTATGGAGATTAAGTATTTTGTTGAGCGCGGGACTTGAATTTTTGTTTAAAGGTACACTATTAGAATACAAGAAAAGTAATTTCAGCGTTTTCAAAAATACGTCCTTTAAAAGGGTTAAAAAGGGGTTAAAAGTTTGTATGGGGGGGAACTTTTTTTTTCAGCTAAAGACTTGAAACTTTGTAGAAAGATTACTTATTAAAAAACACAAAAAGTACTTTCAGCGTTTTAGAAAATTCCATCCCTTAAGGGGTTAAATAGGGGTGGAATGTTTATATGGGAGAAACTTTATTTATTGAAGTAGAGAGTTGAAACTTTGTAGAACGCTTACTTAATCAAATACAAAAAAGTGATTTCAGCGTTTTGAAAAATTCTGCCCCTAAGGGGGTGAATTAACTAAGAATAAAATTCCTTACCTACCTATTTTAATATCTTTGTCATCATCAAAAATCTACGCGGACGAAGTCGCGGGCGGCCGCTAGTATAATATATAATAGACATACATGTAAAAGTGCCCTTGTGGCCTACTTGCAGAATAAAGTTCATTATTTCATTATTTCAATATTATCACTACATAGTATAAAACAAAGTCGCTTTCTCTGTCCCTATGTCCCTTTGTATGATTAAATCTTTAAAACTACGCAACGGATTTTGATGCGTTTTTTTTTTAATAGATAGAGTGATTCAAGAGGAAGGTTTATATGTATAATACATGCATAATTTATCAGCATTGCACCCGTGCGAAGCCGGGGCGGGTCGCTAGTAATATATAATATAATATTATAATATAATATTATAAATGCGAAAGTGTGTCTGTCTGTCTGTCTGTCTGTCTGTCTGTCTGTTACCTAACATATTTATTTTCAATAACATTTACACCGGCTTAAACTAAGCATCTATCATCTAGTAGAAAATTGCTAGAGGAAGTCAAGGGTTTTGAGTCCAACGAGCCTAAATTTCCATATTTTGATAAAGTGTACCTTTTTAAATCCTCATGGACATTAATAATTATTTCTTTATTTTTGGTCTCTTAATCCATTTCGCCCACTTTCTATTTGAAGTTCAAAGCTCGCTTGAGCCAATCCCACACAATTTACTTACAGTCTATGGAGGAATTTGGGATTAAAGACCTCAGCATTTATTAAAGCCTTTTCGCCGTTTTATTTTATACTTCATCGTCATTATCAGCAGGTTCAAGCGTACTGCTAGACAAAGGTCTTCCAAAATTCTCCTCGAAGATGATTCGTACGCCGTCCTTATCCAACGGCTTTCCGTGATCTTGACCTGATCGTCAATCGTCATCGGTCATCGCTTCTACTTTCTACGAGTGGCCCGTATTTTGAACTTTTTCTTTCATACCTACCTATTCTATTCCCGTATGCATTTCTGAGTACCTATTTATTTTAAATTTAAGGCAAAAGGAGAATACAATATTACCTATAGTGCCATATGAAATGTCCTTTATACAAAGGTTATTTAGCTTTTATGTAGCGATAAGACCGCCTGATGTCTATCTCTATTATTGTAAGTAATTTTAAGATTTTTTTGTGTTTGTATTTCTTTCGTGTCGAGGTATGAAATTCTGATAGTAGAACACCGGCATGTTCCTACAACGCGAAAAGAAAAGATTAAGACAATTTAATTAAAGATCTAAATCCCACTTCCGGGATTATCCTTTAAAATTAATTAGAGTGTACCCAATACCTCGGTTTCCTATTTCCCCTTTAATCTGAGTCTACAGAAATAAAAGACTCGCAACTTTTATTATATGTAAGCAATTTAATGGGCGAATGTGTCAACATTGGATTGCTACCGTCAATAATTAAGTTTAGCCGGATAATGTAATTGAGCGCGCCCTCCCAGAAAAGGAGCTAATGCCTGGTACTGAAAGCTACTTCAGAAACAAGGCAGTAATATTGTAGATCTTTCTAGAGGGTTAGGTACGGCGTTTCTACGTAGGATGACATCAAAGGTCAGGGGTTATACCGGGCGTATTTATGCAAGTGTAGCTGTTTTTACAGCGTGTTTGCGTTAGACTACATTATTTGCCTCGCTTATAATACAGAAGGTATTCTGAGTTTGTTTTTATTCATTCGAGGTTGAACAAATTTACCCCTGTAGGGAAGGCAAAATCGCTTTTTTACCAGGTACATCTATTTAGGATTGACGGACGATTGGTGAATGCGCAAGCAACGGAGATGTCCATTAACAATATTTACAGGATGGGGGTGGAGGGAGGGTCTCTGAAGCTCTGTAAAAATAACTAGGCTGTACACTGTAGGCAACCAAATTAGACATGTCTCGCTTCAGTCACAATAAAAGATTGATAGGAGCGCACCTTTCATTGAGTATTTCAGGAATCAATTGTTCATCCAGACGTTTTCAATTCGTCCCTCGTCTTTTTTCGTCTCGCTTCTGAAAATAATCTACCAAGTTTAACTAAACTTGGTAGATTAACTAACATAACTATGTTATGTACATAAATGGAATCGATTCACCGATTATCTAAGTTCCACGTTCCATAGGTGTAGATACTAAGTCCTTGATATGTTTATCTGAAATTCAATATCGGGGTTTACTTTGCCTCGATCGTGGAGCACGAGTTGAAATGTCACCGACAAACCTGACATTGAACTCCAATGGATCAAGCATTCTCTTCCCAACTCAGCACAAGGTTCCATATGAAATCCCATCCCACTTAGGTACACTAGTTTTGTTTTTCTCTGGTCCTAACGGATCATCATACATCTTCCTTGACTCTCTTTTGAAAATCAAAGAGTGTTTAAATACATAAACAGGTTTACTCACGTCGTAGAAGTCGTCGTAGTCGTTCTATGTAAAATCGAACAGTGTGCCAGAGTAATGATTTTAATGTAGGTAGCTGTGTTAGAAATGATGATGGTAAGCTATAACAAAATATAATATTCGTCGATCTAGCGACCTTCAGATAAATAGCCAGTCTAATTTCATCGGATAAATTAATTGTATTGTACAAGTTACAAACACTCTTGTTACACACTGACGTAGAATTATTTTAAGAGGAGGTACCTACTTACGCCTTGAGCAACTACGCATATGTTGTTAAGTTTCAACGGTTTCCTGTAGCAAAAATCAATCCAAAGTGACCTGCCAAAGGGCAACAAAGTCTTCTGGGCCTGAAGTTCAACGACCAACGTTCGGAGTCGATGGGACTACATCGCTATTCCAGGAAATCACGACGTCAGTAGGTAAACTAGTCATTCTATGTGCAGCAGTGGATGGCTGCAATCCGACATTTTGAAAAAAGAAAAAAAAGAATCGCCAAAAAGTTATAATTAATAATTGAATCCACTTAATAAATTTCATCGGGAAACTTCGATACTTCCAAATACGCAAGTGCGCCTCGATGATATCGTAGAAACGCGAAACTTGATAACTGTTTACTTTTATAAAAAAACCGGTCAAATGCGAGACAGAAAACAATAAAAACACTGAATATTGCTCTGACAAAAAGTTATGATTGAAGCACAAACGTAACCTTGCCGTTGGAAAACTGTTGTCGCCATACATATTATTCGGCATAGCTTGTGGTTTTACCTACCAACTGCAAATAAGGTTTTCGAAACTCTTTATTTATTTGTACTACATGATGTTGCTTCTTGCCGTATTTCATGATTCTAGGTCAAAGGGAAGCATCCAGCATCCTGTAGCTGTTTTGATTCCCTTGCCAGAGTCAACTAATAATGCAGTAAAAACGCTTGATCGTTTGATTGCGTAGACTTAGAAATTTGATAACTACACGCGTTCTTGAAAATAATAAGAAGTTTAATTTACTCAGACCTTACTGCCTAAATGTTTGACTTCACTATACTGATGGATACTTATACTGATCTGTTAACATAGGGCATATTCGAAGGTCTCATAATAATTTGAATTCAGTTTTTTTTATCGCGGTTTTAATTAAAACGCGGAGTATTTAACAAGCCACAATGACACTTAGTTATATATTATATTTGTTAGGTACTTACTTAGTGTCACAAAAGCCTTATTTTAGCCCCTAGGTCAAACAATCTACTATTAACAGCTTTAATTTTAGTCTCGAATTATTGAAATTACGATGTCACTCGTATCCAACCCACTCCAACCACCAATTATTTCTATTTCTGTACTTTTTCTAGGTCAATCTCAGTTAATCATAATAAATAATGCCTGACAAGCAACCTTGGTAGAAGAATGCCGCAAGTGTGTTTATTGTAAGGACTTCTGCCCTCTTGTTCTAATGGTGCCACTTTGGGTACTTACCGATGAAAATAGAAGTGGGTTAGAGAAGTACCTATATTAAAATAACTCGTAAACAATCTACTGTTCACACGTTTTCAGTATTTTTAACTATAGTTATTTATCTAACTAAACTCAAGAATAAAAAAAAGACTGTAGGGATTTTCCATGCGGTTATCACAAATTTACATCGCAAAGCGCGGGACTAGTTTAGATTTTATAAATTAATTTTATTTTAGAGTTCTCCAAAAGGCTTAAAGAGACCACTGGGGACCGAAGAGCTGGCAGCTTCCTCGCACAGCGTATCAGCATAGCTGTTCAGCGAGGAAATGCTGCCAGCATTTTTTTGAATTTGTATTAGTTTATTTGAATTTTAGCTTTAAATTGTATAAGTATAGTTAATAGTTTAAGTTTTTTTTAACTACTTGAACTTTGTTTTTCTTTTTTTGGTATCTTTAAATAAAGTTTTGTCCCATTTTATTTTTAGTAATACTAAGTATTATAAATGTAAGAATTTATACCTGTATGTCTGTTGTTAGTAATGACACCTCTTTGACCCCCTTCGGACTACTATTATATAATCTGTGCCTTCAGGGATGTATCACTGGAACTGTAATACGTACCGACTTGAAATTTTCGTGTAATGTCTATTACTTAGGGCCACTAGAACAATAAATAGCTATAAAAAAAACAAGTTCCTATGTCAAAGGAAAACCTCAAAATATTTATAAGATTACTTCTGGGAGGTCTGTTTGTTTGTATGTATGTCTGTCAAGACCCTATTTCTCAGGAAAGTGTAGAATTATCAAACTTAAATTAAATAATATGAAATAGCCACTCAAGTCTACCTTTGAAGTAGGTAGTAAAAAAAACAACACATTCAACGGTCAAAAGATAGTCAAAAGAGAAGAAGAAAAGAAAGAAGAAGAAAGAAGGAGCGTTTTTGCTCCATTTATGGTGCATATTGACACTCGCAAGGGAATCAAAACCTATAGTGTAGGTACTACCAGCCTAGACTCATGAAATTTGGTAAGAAGCAATGTCACGTAGCACAAGTAAAAGAAAAGCCGTGAATATGTAATTAAAACTTATGAAACCGGGTCTATCGCGATATTTCTTTCATAAATATGTAGCGTTAGCGTTAATGAAATATGTTGTTAAATAACTTTTTTTTATGAAATTTACTCGATTACCTACTAAACTTACCTAATTGTGTATTGTGGCTGTGGCAATTTGAAAATTAAAGGGGTCTCCATACAAAAAGAAATCTCCATTTGTATGGAGCGTTTTAGTGCTCCGTAGGAATGTTGAACTTAGACGGTCATTTCTGACTCTAAGAGCAGTCTAAGTGTTGTGTAGTTAGTCCCATACAAACATTAAATTTGATCCCTATAAAAAAAATCGATTGACATCCTAAAAAAAAAATCGTCATCCCTATTGACCCATATCGGTTGTAAAGTTTTGAGTTGACTCTGGCTTTTGCTGATAGCATTATATTTTTTGTTATAACGGCACAACATAGTAACTCCACTTCCACTGAAGCAAAAAGGGGAGCCCAAGCCGCAATGGCAACTGACAAGAAACCAACGGTGCCATGTCAGTTGACACTGCCATACTGGCCCGAGTGATGCTGCCCTATGACTGCCCTAACGCGATGCCTAGTTTTCAACGCACTTTCATGCGTCTAGGTCGCAAATATGTAAATTGGTGATTCAGCAAGTTGTTGCTACCGTGTAAATGTATCCTACTCGGCGAACTATGCATCAAAATCGAGGGGTAGAAGGATACTATTAGAGGTACCCATTTATTCACAATTTTACCATGATTTAACGTGCTCGAGCGTCCTCGCTAGCGGTAGCATAAATAGCCATTACTCTGTAGAACTAGAATTCTCCATACAAATCGTTTACGCAGTCTCTAGTAAGTACGGTCACTGTAAACTTATGGTAATGGTACATGGTGTGTGTGTGTTGCCGTCCTATGGTACCCCAGTGGTACAGAGGGCCTTCGAGAGACGTCGCCATCAGATCGTCCTGTCCTGTGCCTCGCGCTCCGCGTCACTCCAACAGCCCAGCTGCCCGCCGCTCGGCGTCGACGGTGCGCTGCCATGGTACATGGTACAGGCACTACAGTCAAGACAGCCTAGCACAGTCGCAATACTCAAGCCAATAACACATCAAAAAAAGGTACAGGCACTAAACTGTTTTCAAAATAGAATTTGCTATTTGGCAGCCTGCAGGGAAGTAAATTGGGGTTAAATTGATCAAACAAAGAGTTCATATTGATGTAGGTAATGATTTAATTCCCAGTTTTTTACACAACGTCTTTAAATAGCTCTCTAAGTTTGGGACTTTTGTCCATAGGTACATTTTATGTTATTCCTACTAATTTAAATGTAATTTAAAATAAAACTTTCTATGTCATCAAAGTATGTCTCTATAAAATATAAATTGATAGACGTTTTTTTTTATATTTTCCGAGTTATCCCCTATTTACACTGAGCGGAACTTTATCGAACAGCGTCTAGTTTATCTTCAACTGGACAGACTATTAGAAACTATAAACATGTCTAGGCACTATGATTAAAACTGTGTTCTTATCCTGAATAAGTGACAGACATTGACTATAAAAAATAGCATGCTCTAAACTGAAATGATCTCGGAACGTCAAATAAACCTACTCGAACATCCATACTGCGGCTATTAACATTAAGAGTTTACGAGTAATTCAATAAATACCTAACTATTCACATTTCACATGTATTAGTAATACTTTACAGTTTACACAGTTCACTAATTATTTGTTATTATCTATGTTTGAAATCATAAAGGGTCGTTAGTGTACGCCGTCGAATACCTACTGAAATAGGATAATAATTTGGGTTACGTTGATTCTTAAGAAGTAGAGTAACGACCCTTCAAATCGGATAACTATCCTTAATACTGGAAAGTAAATGTATAAACAGATATGTTTTAGTTTAGAGAGATACCTTCGTCCACATAATGCGGAGCGAATAGAAAGTTAGATGTTTTCACTCCGAAAAGATGACAAAGAAGTTTTTATAAAAAGCTAGTTTGCTCGAATAGAAATAAGGACGCAATTTTACAATCTATTGATTCAATAAAAGGTCTTAGAGACCCAATAAAGCTGTAAAGCTAACGATATCACTCATCCTTCTCGTCCTTGAGAACACTCTTACACAGATAGATACGAACTATGTGTTAATGTTTTTGCTTTGCAAAATATTTAGTGGTATTGTCTAGACATTGTAAGTTGAATCAGCTCTCGTGTAAAAGTATAAAGAATCTACTTACACTACTCTCAACATTAGGCCAAGAAACGTCAGATTAAAAAACTGTTCAACATTAAAACAACATTAAGACAAGAATTCTTATAGATATCTATATAAAATACAATAGGGATTGTTTTTGAATTCTCAAAATGAGTTCTTGGAGTAATTAATATCTCTCTTATTTTTTCTAGAACACTCCCCAAGTCCAGATGTAATAGCGCAAATATTCTAACATCATTAATAACGTATTTTGTATTTCTATCTAAATAATAATAAGTCTTAGATATAATCAGTACAGGTATTTACAAATGCACACGCTTGTGCGAATTATTAGCTGCCACTCGAAGGAGCAACGTCTCGTCGACATCCTTTAGCGATAATTTATACAATCGACAATTTAAATGAGATTATAGTCACGTTTTGTACGATTATTAACACCCATATTATAAGTTATTAGTTAGGCTAGATACCAAAGTAGTAAATAATCGAAAAATTATTTGACTACTCAGAAGATACAAAAGACTTTGATATTTCACCAGAAGTGGACAACAGGACATGTTTACTAATATAATATATCAATAACATGTTTAAGTAATGGATATGACCAAACTCTAAGATTTTTTTGTCGTTTTGATCGTAGGCCGGGATTCTCATCCAGGTCGTTGCAATAGATACCTATTAAGCTACAAATTACTCAGTCTCATAATTGTTGGCGGTAGTCAGGAGAATCTCTTTAAGTTGGTATGCGATGCTTTAGGCCTCGCAGCTCGAGGACCAGGTCGGAGTCTCCCGCCACGAAACGCTTGTTGATCTTTCGTGATTTCGTGAAGTCCTGTAGACAAACAAAACGTTTTAAATATACAGCATTAATCAAACAGGAAACCGGAAAACAATGATCCTGGAAGGTTGTTTATTTTTTTATTGAGTAGCAAGATGGTGTTGCCTAGTGCCGCTTAGTTCTTTTCGGTTCCGGGCCCGCGCGAATGACCCGGCCTCCGGGCTCGGGCCGTGTCACCCGCCACCCCCGGCCCGGCCGGCTATTTTTAGACTTGGGGGTTTACCGTTTCACCGAGTTCGAAAACAAGTGACATCATTTCGATTCGAAAGCTAAACCTAAAGTGGCAAAATGATCAGATAACTCACCTCGGGCTGCGTGTTCATCTCGTTCTCCTTCCGCAATAGTTTCGCCAGTGTTCCGTAGAATGCAGATGCCCTTTTGTTTTCGTCACTCTGGTGTTTGTGGGAGTTGGCGGGCCGCGGTACCATGATCTCGGCCTGTCCCGCCTTCTGCGTCGTTGTCGTCGTCGGCGCGGCCGTCGTGACGCTTCTCTTGTTGCCGTTCCAGTTGATGAAGCCGTCGTCGTTTTGGTAGTCATCTTCGTCGTCGATTTTCGGGACCGTCTTCGGCACGTGGTAGAGAGGCTTGCCCGCTAAAGCTTTGAGTTCGCGTACGTCCTCGTCTTCAACATCCCGTTCTTCGTAGTCGACAGTCGGGAACGCGGCTCGAGTGTTTTCGCGGCGCCGTTGGGCGTCTTGGGCCATTTGAGTGAGGATCAAGTTATCCAGGAAAGCCGCACTGACGTCGTCTACATCGTTGGATCGCCAGTTGGGAGAGGCGTCGCTCTCGAACCACGTCTCTTGTCCGATTGGAAGAGCTGCGAACCTTTCCTCTTGTCTCTTAGGAGCGTCATTCGCGAAGTGCCCGTAGGGGTCGTAGAAGTAAGGATAGGGGACTTGTCCGTACGCCTCGGGCGCGTTGACTGCGGCGTTGTCATAGTAGTATTGTACTTTCGGTGCGTAATAGTATTCATCGTCTTGATATTCGCGGGGCGTTTGAGGGTACATAGGCCATCCTTGTAGCGGATACGCCTCTACGGCTAGACAGCCGACTAAGAACGCCCATAATCTACAAATAAAAATAAAGATTGAAATGTACGATTCTATTATTTTCACAAAATTTGAACTGACAAAAGATTGAATTTATACTCTGAAGCTTTGGACGATGTAGAAAATTGATACGAAAATTTAAAATGGACAGTGAGTCTTGGCTATGATTGATGATTAATATCCACCCACCTTATGCTTAGCTGCATGTTGCACTTTTAATCACTTTTCGATGTTGCTTGGTTCGCGAATAGGGCACGACTATGCGAGGCGGGAGCGGCGGGAGGCTTTATAAGCATCTCGCCCACGCGCGCCGCCCACACTCTCAATGAACCTCCGTCCCCTCCCCCTCCCCGGCCCCTGTACGCGCGCCCTCGCCTCCCCCCAGGGGTCGTGGTGTCTCCCCAACCCCTCAAACTCGCGACTATCGATCGTACCCGCAGATTAAGTATTATTCATCTCGCTAAATTGTCACACTGTTTTTTTTTCTCCGCTCACTAGACACATTCACTACAATATTGGCATAGACGAGTGCCATAGCGAATTAGATGTCGGATTTATGAGCCGTATTGATGGGAAAGTCAAAATAATGTCGACTTCGTGCGGCGACGACGACTAGGGAAAATTTCTTTGTTGCAAGACGTGAAGTATTTGTCCTGGCCTGCGGCTTTGTTAAGTTGGTATCGCTAGGGAATAGCAAGCAACTTTTGTCCAATAAGTACCAATTTTACGGAGCTAAAATCTTTTCTAGCTTCTTTTTTTACTTTGTGTAAAACCCAGTTGGTATGTTAGGTTAGGTTAAAAATTCCTGAAAAGTTTACGGGTTTTGGGAAAAACAAAGTTGGCGAAATAAAGCTGTACCAAGAAACATAATACCTACATAAAGCATGATGGCTTATTTTTTGAGCATGTCAATGGATCCTATTTATATGGATATCAATGTTTATATGGAACTAACTACACTTAAACTGCACTAAAAGCTAAAAGTCAGAAATAACCGTAATAGTTCGATATTTCTACGTAGTGCTGAAAACGCCACAGAGACGACGACGTCACTTCTATGATGACGTCATTTCTATGATGGGTACTAATATTTGTATGCAGAAAATAAGTAATTTGCCATTTCGGTCGTGAAAAAGTGCGTTTATGTACATGGCTGTTATCAATTATTGTTTTGTTTAATTATGAGGACGCTGAAAACAATTCCAATCTTGATTTTTGATAAAATAAAATCTTACCAAAGTATTAGGAATGAGTCAAAGCGTGCCTTACAAGCCTACTGCCTAACATTTCAAATGAAAGGGTAATTTTAATTACGCTTATGTAGAATTACCCGTTTCGTAATGGAGTAGAATTTGAACAGGATTGTGAAAAGCGTTATTACCTACCAAGGTGAATACGAATCATGTGGATTCACTAACCAATGAGAAACAGAGTTTGAAGACGTTATTAGTAGTTAGATCATCATCTAGAGATGTGCTGTTCTTGATAAAGTTTCCCGATTTGTTTGGGGAAAGAACGTTATTTATTTATTTATTTAAACTTTATTTCACAAAACAAAAGTCAGTACAAATGGCGGACTTAATGCCATGCCAAATGGCATTCGCAAACGTTCTCGAGAACGGCACATCTCTATCATCATCATCTTTAGCCAATTCACTGCTGGACCAAGGCCTTCCCTAAAGAACTCTACCATTACCGATCCGGTATTTTGTCCGTTGACATTGCAATTTGGGCTCCCCTCTAGTTTCACTTGTCTAGGTAACGAGCAGCCAAATATAAAAAAAAAAACTCCAGTGACCTTCATCGGGTCATCAGTCAGCCGGTTAACTTATTACCACTTCGCGGTGCTTCTATTTCTGCTCCTAGGAACGCAAGGTAACTAACAAACCCAACGAGGACGAACTAAGTATTAGGAATGAGTTTAAGGTTGTATTCTCTCACACAAAGACTAGCTAAATTCCAAGACTTAGGGATATGCCTAGGAATTTCATGACATATTTATATTGAACTAGGTATCATACGTATTTAAACTTTATTATAATAACTTAATAAGTATTCCACATAAGTAGGTACACCTACCCACTTATCCGCATTAAGTACTTATACTTTCCAAAATGTTGCAGTACCTTTACCATGAGTTTACAGCGACCGTACTCGCTGGTGACTGCGTAAACGATTTGTATAGAGAATTGTAGTTCTACAAAGTAATCGCTAGGGGGCGCTCTACCATTCTCGATTCAAATCGTTTAAACGCTGTTGATAGCGAGTACGCGGTCACGTTAACTCAAATATGGTAAGGGTGCGGATGTGGGCGTGCAAAGCAAAAGAGGGGTAATATCCGTTATATTAAATATCAAAGTTCACAATAGGAATTTTCCAGCATTATTATTTTGATATATCTAGAACTGACAGGGGTACATTATAGTTAATTTATCAGCAGCACATTGACTCATCTACCTATGTTTTCTCTATTTCTAAAATGCTAAAGCGCGGAAGTAAATTTTTAACTTTTGTCCGATTTCGAACCCATTACGAAAGTCTTTTTACTCAGTCAAACTGTCACTAATTTGTACTTTTTGCACGGGATTCGTCAAAAATGTGAATATTAACTTAATTTTAGTTTCAATATTTATATTAAGAGATCTGACATCTGAATGTAGAAGAATGAAATGATAAATGATGAAAAATGATTATTAATTACAGTTATAGAAAATCAATTCTAGGGCAAATAAATACAAAATTTAAAACATACATAATTAACTGGTCATCGTGAGACCCTCATTTAATGAGTGATATAGAAAATGGTACTACAACTGAACATAACTTGAATATTGGCTTAGATCTCACTTGTTCCAATTAAAGCTGAATATCTTGAAAACTACTGGTCCTATTTCCACCAAACATAGCTAAGAACTTATTCAACGGACGATAAGTCTTACGATTATAAAAACACTGAAATTCATCCATCCGTTTGGGAGCAACGATGCCATAGACAGACACACACAAAGATACGCAGATACAGCCGATAAACTTAAAACACCCCTCTTTTGTCGTCGGGTGGTAAAAATAGGGGATGAAACTGCACAAAACAATTTCCACGCAGTCGAAGTCTAAGCTATGGAAAGATTATTATTGAAAATTCATCATCATCATCATCATCATCTCAGCCACAGGACGTCCACTGCTGAACATAGGCCTCCCCTTTGGACTTCCATATATACCGGTTGGAAGCGACCTGCATCCAGCGCCTTCCGGCGACCTTTATAAGGTCATCTGTCCATCTTGTAGGTGGACGTCCCACGCTGCGCTTGCTGGTCCGAGGTCCGATTGAAAATTAAACTGTCCTTAATACTTTAACCGCGGTATTCGCCGGCGGCGGTCAGTGGGCGTCGCAAGCAATTTCCACCGTCGATTTTTATTTTCAGTCCGACGGATAGGTCGGTCGTACCACGCATTTTCCTTCAATAGAAATTTAATTAAAAAATACAATACAGATATTATATTTGAATATCATGTACCTGTCGATTGTCTGGAAATAGATGAGGGTGTGACTTATGGATGCTACCTATTCTTGTACCACCTTTGGTGCGTAGGTGGCTTCACCCCAGGGGTGGATATACCGTGTCGTGTCGCGAGACGCTTCCGTCACGATCGTGATTTTACTTCGGGTTCGTCTCACTCGGGGTAGCTATTTCAGGGCTGGGCCCCTGTGACGGTACTTACCTGGCTCTCCAATTGAATGTTTGTTGGCGCTTAGGAAGAGTCATCAAACTGTTTCCTGGACCCGATGGGATAACGCGCGTTGCAGACGTGAAGACCGCTGGTGGAACCGTCCGTCGAGCCCTCAACCGCCTGTGTCTGCTGCCTGCCGACGACTCAACTTGAAAGCTATCCAGGAGCTTTCAAGGCCCGGGAAGATGTTCGCTGCGCTCCGTTTATCTAGTTTTAAGTTTACTAATACTTTAAGCCCACACAATATCGCACTTACCATATAACCTTAACTATAACCATAACCATAAGCCAATCAAAGCATTTACATATCATGACATACCAATTCTAACCAATCACAGACGCTCTTTCACATACGACACACGCGACACCATATCATCAAACACTTGCATTCTAACACACGCCTATGAAGACAAATTACTGTATATAATATCCAAAATTACATATTTTTGAGAAGAATATCAAGTTTGAATCATCTCCTTGCTCCTAAGTATACGGAACAAAGGTGTTCAGTGTTGACATCTTCGGTTTGGGCGGAATCTTCGTGTTCTTGAGATTTCTTCTAGCTTGTTGAGAAGAAAACGATGGCCTTTCAGCGGCTTAGATGATGTTGGCCTTTCAGCAGCTTTGTGGTGACCTGGATCAATTTCCAGGGGACTTATTCGGAAGGCACAAGCCCTCTCGGCAGAGCCCTATCCCTTCTGGTGGACGAGCGTGGAGAGGCGCGATCCCTATGGAGGCTAGGGGTCCTTCAGGTTCGTAACGTCATATTATGTACCTTCTTTGTAAGGTTCCGTTACACAAAGAAGTGCAAATAGTAATCGCTCACGGTGCTTCGTATAGGTACAGAATAAAACTCTTTAGGTTTCCTCCTTCAGTCTTAACAAAAACCACATGAGAACTGGATTAAGGCTGAAGCGGTGCGGAGCGGATAGAAGATGTGTGAAATTGACCAATCATATGTCTCAGATTTTAAATGCTCTTCTTTCGGGCTTCACAATCACAGATCCTGATCTGTTTTTTTTTTCCCGCTTCGCTTCTGAAGATAGCCATTAAGCTGCCTGGCAGGTGGATGGTCAATCCTGCTCTGTGCTGAGGTAAAAGGCGACCTTTTGTTATGGAGCTCCGTACAAAAAGGTGGCCTTTAAGCTTAGCACGGCAGAATTTAATTGGTATTGAGGCGTGGTGACGCGACCAGACAACGCGCGTGGGCCGCGTGCCGCTATGACTGGCTATCAATGTTTATTTTATTTTACGCAATTGCGAGTAAAAAATTAATTAATTTTATTCTAGACATAGAAAAGACAAAATAATTATTTTTTTATTATTCCGATCTCATGAAAATGCACCATTCTATTCTATATTCAGAGTACCTATTTAAAACCAAGAAAACAGACATATAGACTCACTGAATCACTATTCACTTACACAACTATTTACATTATATGTGAACGTTTTTTTTTAATCTGTACCTGCCCCTCAATTCTTAAAAAATATTAAATACGCAACGTAACATAAAAATTCTCCAGTGAGCTCAGTACTGGGAGAAACCTTTTGAAAGATTTTCCTGGAATATTAAATGGCGTAGGTAGCGCTCTGTTCTATGCCATGACGCAATAGAATCAAATTAATTATTCGTTGTTCATATTTTCAGTCATGAATCACGGGGCATTACAGTCGACAGTCTATGTGTCTGTTCAGGCAGGTCATCTTCGTTTTGTGTCCAAGTCGATGGACGTCGTGTTCATCTGATTTCATCTTCTCAGTAGGTCATTTAATTTCTCATCGATATTTTCAGTAATGAATCTCGGGGCACAACAGTCGAGCTTGAGTGGAGACCGCGGATCGGCAAGTGTAGTGTGGGACGCCCTCAGACTAGGTGGAGCGATGATCTTTGCAGGGTGGCTGGCAAGAGCTGGATGAGAGTAGCCAAAGAAGGTTCACAATGACGTGCAGTTGGAAAGGCCTATGACCAGCAGTGAACAAGAATAGGCTCATCAGCCTATTCTTGTTCACTGCTCATCATGATGATGATGAAATAATAAATAAATTAATATCAAAAAAGGCTTGTGTTATGGGTACTAGGCGACGAAA
Source organism: Apotomis capreana (assembly GCA_947623375.1). Classification (NCBI taxonomy): domain Eukaryota; kingdom Metazoa; phylum Arthropoda; class Insecta; order Lepidoptera; family Tortricidae; genus Apotomis; species Apotomis capreana. The sequence goes on from OX392499.1 coordinate 6,223,685, forward strand.
TACATACTTAAATACACAGAACATCCATGACCCAAGCACAAATATTCGAGTTCATTACACAAATATTTGCCGTGGCCGGGATTCGAACCCGGACCCGCCGGCTCAGTAGGCAGGTGCTTTACAAATTGCGCCAAATGCGTCGTCAAACAATTGCATAAAAGTACAAAATATGAGAAAACTTCGTTGCAAAAACTTAAATTACGCTCTATGGGGAGTTTCACCTGCGCCAGCGACAGCGACATCTCAACAATTATACAAAATCCTTAAGAATTCTTGTTAGATTTCTGAAATCACGTCTTCACGGCGCCAGTCGGTCATTCACCCGTTGTTTGTGACTTCCGTTCCCAACCTGACGATGCGTTCGCCTGCCGAAATGCACCCTGCACCCCTACACCCACCGATACGACCTACCCCATGCTGTTCTGTGGCTTCTGCCACCCTGTATAGCTGTATTTGTAGGTAGGTATTTATAAGTTCTCACACACGTTATGCAATACTTACATCGACTTTTTAGTCAGTTATCTAACTCTAGCCGAACGTCAAATCCCTGGAAATGTTTGATGGTTGAAAATTCAAAAGAAACAGCTGACTAGCTGGACAAATAAAAGTAGGGTTACACTTTTTTTCGCGTAAATTTCTTAATTTTATTTTCAACATTATAAGGTCCGTAACCGTTATTGTTATTACCTACTTACAATAATCTCATTAAATATTTAAAAAATGTTAGATCTAGGAAGTACGTCAAATAAAAATTAGTTTACGAAATTTGATTACAGCACAGACAGAGAAGTATAAACCTGGAAAATCATAACGTTAACATGCAAGTTTTACCTTTACCTAGCTGTTAACTTTGAATTTGCTCACAGGAAAGAAAAAAATGACTTTTAACTTTTAATGAGCATTTTGTTTCAGTGAAATCCAAATGATTTATGTCATTTGTTTTCTGTGCCTCTCATATTTTTGCTGACGATCATAATTTTAAATGAACAGACGTTCGATTTTTACAGTTTACAATAGACTAGCGACCCGCCCCGGCTTAATGCTGATAAATAATGCATGTATTATATATATAAACCTTCGTCTTGACCACTCTATAAAAAACAGCAGAATCCGTTGCGTAGTTTTAAAAATCTAAGCATACATATACATATAGGGAAAGACAGCAGGAAGAGACTTTGTTTTATACTATGTAGTGATTTTTGGGTTAAAATGTAAAGAAAACCTGTCTACTTAACCCGATCCAAGTTAAACTTTGACAAGGCTTCCTTTGGTTTTGAGTAATTGAGCACTTCTCAAAGTTACCGTATTGTGTTAACAAAACCCTTCAATTTGTATCGAGTTACAGCCTTTGTGTAGCTAATTATGTTGTATGCCTATTGTAGGGTATTTTGATGTCTTCATTTACTTTGGTGTTTTATTTCGTTGGCTTTGATTTTGACTTTCGTTTTGATTTTGACTTTGTATACAGGGTGTACTTTTTCAATTGCTTTAACTTTGAGGGGTAATTCTTTACGTCTTATTGAGTCAATTTCTCAAAGAAACCAAGTTCCTAACTCGCACCGTTTTCAAATTATTTAATATTCAAATTTAATCACTAATCTCAGTTTAACCAGTGTAAAATCTTCTTATAACCAAAGACTATTATCTGCTGGTTCGTATGTAAAGAGTTTTCAGTGTTCCTTATGTACGACAAGGTCTAAATCAATAAGCTCTTTTTTATTTTGCTCTCACTTGACTCGCATGTGTCACGTCAAATTGACAATAGTAATTTATTATTGTTGTTATTTACTTAATTTTTAATGAAATAATTGTGTTCACTTGCTTTGTGATGCCACGGATAAATTATACGGCCGAAGAAGAAGCCAATATGCACTTTGTTTACGGTTTCTGCAATGGATATGCGGCGGAAGCAGCAAGGGAGTACCGACGTCGATATCCCAATAAGAACTTGCATAATTTGGATTATTTCGATGATATTCAATTGGAAACACTGCGGACACACTGGCCGTTTTAGACAGTATTTGCATGTGCACTTTGCTGGGCGTTGGATTAGACACGCGGCAGTCAAACTCTTGCGTGGCCCGCCATGCAGATCTCCGGACCGAACACCCTTAGACTTTAATGTCTGGGGTACTTTAAAAGAAAAGTCTACTCCAAACCTGTGGCTTCGAGGGAAGACCTACTGCAACGAATTCAGGAAGAAGCCGATGCCATGCGTGCCACTCCTGTCAAACTAAATCGCGAGATACGATTTCGGTTGAATATTTGTTTAGAAAATAATGGCGGGCACTTTGAAAACAAGTTGTAGTAAATTATTATTTTGGTTTAAATAAAAAATATTGAGTGTTAAATACTGATGAGGAGATCATTTTATTTTATTAGGCCAATGTTGTTTATGTAATTAAATGTTTATACTTAAACTTAATTAGTTTCATTTGTGACTATACCATAACCCGAAAGAATTTAAATAAAGTGAATTAAAATTAAAATGGATTAAACACATCGCAAAAATTGTTCTGAAATAAAAAATAAGCACAAAAAATTTAACTTTCACTGCCAATGAACAAAAATAAATACAAAAAGAAAATTCTTTACCGGGGTTAGAACCCAAGACCATCCACACGCATTCCACCTAGCTAAAGTTTTTAACGAGCTCTCAATTCTGTCATCGATGAAGTTTTATCAGTGACGTTAAAATGACAACAAGTTGACTCTAACTATTGCCTAACTCAAAAGGACCTTTTACAATAGCCACCAATTAAATAATTAATTACTTTGTATGGGATACCAAAAAAAAAATATTTTTCGAATATCATTAAACGGTTTAAGGGATGAGTTTACGTTAATGTTCCAAGCACTATGTCGAAGTTAAAGCAATTGTATAAAAACACGTTGTATATGTAGGCAGAACTTACGTTAAGTTGGTTAAATCCCGTGGCAGATGCCATAAACATAATATAACATCATGTAATGTAGGCGACTAGCGGCCAGCATGCTTAAAAATCGGCCAAGTGCGAGTCTGACTCGCGCAAAGAAGGTTCCGTACAAATACTTATCCAATCTCAACACATTCAACACCGGGAGCCCGCCCCGTGGGCACAGTGCTCGTAACGAGTTTTCGCTACATACGCATTTCCCCATGTTATCGGCTACGCGCGTAGCGCTACGAAATTCTCGGTTGCGAAAGAGCTGGCCGGGCTAATTTAAGTTTGCATCTGGTATGTATGGCACCGGATACAAATGAGGTGCAAAGTTAACGCAACCGATGTCGATTGTTATATGGGACAAAACAACCTTAAACATTTATTTTTCTTTTTTTTTAGTATTTGTTACAGCGAAAATTTCAACTGTCTAACTATTACGGTTCATGAGATATAGCCTGGTAACAGACGGACAAACAGTCAGCCAGACAGACGGCCAGCGGAGTTCCCGTTTTTTACTCTATTTTTTTTTTTTATATGAATAAATATTATGGGACAATCATACACAAACCAACCTAGTCCCAAGCTAAGCAAAGCTTAGTACTTAATGCTTGGGTACGGAACCCTAAAAAAGGGCATACTCGTACAATCGAATTGATAACTACCATATTTTTAAGTCAGTTTTAAGCAGGTAGTTGAAATCCGACCAGCAATTTTTGGCGTTACGAGTTAAGAGGTTACAATTACTCATACCCCTGGCTGTTCTAAAGTTCGTTCAAGCCACGATACGATTCGTAAAGCTGCACCGTATTCCGGAGTAAATCATCATCATCATCATCATCATCATCATCATCATCATTATATCAGGACGTCCGCTGCTGGACAAAGGCCTCCCAAAAGTTCTCCACAACGATCGACCTTGCGCCGCCCTCATCCAATTTCTACCCGCGATCTTAACCAGGTCGATGGTCCACCTTGTCCTTCCAATGCTGCGTCTTCCGGTCCGCGGTCGCCACTCAAGAACCTTTCTGCCCCGACGGCCATCGATTCTACGAGCAATGTGCCCCGCCCACTGCCACACTTAAGTTTGGCGACTGTCTGAGCTATATCTACAACCTTGGTTCTCTTGCGTATCTCATCATTTCGGATTCGATCCCACAAGGAAAGTCCAAGCACAGCTCGCTCTATTGCCCTTTGAATAACTTTGAGCCTTCTTATGAGGCCCATTGTAAGCGACCACGTTTCAGTACCGTATGTCGTCACTGGCAACACACATTGGTTAAAAACCTTCGTCTTAAGACACTGCGGTATTTGGGACGACAAGCTCTTCCGCAGCTTCCCGAACGCTGCCCATCTGAGTTGGATCGACGAGTGACTTCTTTTTCGAAATTCGACCTACCCAATCGAAGTAAATGCGTGGTGGAAATTGGGGAAGACACATGACGCATACGTGTCGTCATGAACCTTGAACGCGTTAATTTATTCAATAGCAGTCACTGAAACACAGTGGACTATCCAATGGATGGGGGAATCGTTATCTTAGGTTTTCCCTAAGTCCTAATTTCCCAATTAGTCACCGCTTGCTTGTTGTTTCTATTCGCTCGTAAAACTTGTTTACGATGCAGTACCTAGGTATTAATGGTATAATACGACAAACAACTCCAGAGAATAGTTGAATTGCTGTAACAAAATAATAAAATTTTATTTTGGTTTTGTAAACCTAAAATCCTTTAGTCGAAAATACTCAATTAAACCTGTTTACACAATTAAGCCGGACAGACTAGCCAGTTTGGCCGGATATTTCGGTGAAAAGGCCGGACATCCTACATAATTGAGGATTTTGTGTCTGTGTACGACAAAAAAAATGTATGTAAAAATCACTTTACGCTCGGCGCTCGCTCGTTATGCATAATGTAAAAAGCCGGACACCGTTTATTTTGGCCGTACACGCAATCAAAAAGCCTAACTATGTCCGACTTTATCCGGACACCTGGCAATGCTACCCTCAGCTGCAGGCCTAGCATATCCTGCCGCGACTTCGTTTGTCGCGCGATTTAGCGTCTCATGTCTTGCTCGCACGGTATTGAAAGGAAAGTGACAGGTATTAGTATCTGTCGCGCGACAAAGAGTCGCCTGTCACAGTTATGCTAGACGTACTGATGTGGAAAACTCCCTCAGAGCCGCGTAGTTGCGACTAAGTAAAAGCCTCATTTGCGCCGTAATCAGTAGAAAATATTTGTGAAAATAAACAAAAAGATGGGCATTAATACGTGGACCCGAGGAAACTTTCCGGACCTGAAGGGATAGGTACCGTGAAATTCTTTTTACAATGAAATGTACGCGGCAATGAAATAATTGAAAATGAGTTCTTGTTTTGCACTATTTCGTCAAGTTCTACAAAATGTTTATATTTATGCCGTATGTATGTATACTCAATTGTTTTCGGATAAATTAGGAGTATCGTACATATGCTTAACCTGTCTCCTGCTGATTATAGTCTTCTAAAATAGCACCCGCCGTCATATCATGTTCCATCATCTGGTTTCGTATGATTAGAAACAATTTGATACTCATTGAATAAGTTCAGTAGTTCGCATAGAAGCTTATTTGATGTTTTGAAGTTTACATGATAAAAACAAGCTCTGTAAAATAATTGACAACTAAATGGATAAGTTATTTTATACATTTATGAAACATGTAATGTCTCATATTTTTTTAATGTGGGTACACACCACATTTTTATATTAAACCATTGATACAAAGATCAAAGCTCAAATAAGGAAAAAAAAACAAGGGGTTGCTTGGTAGTTATGGTGGTGGAAAGGTTAACGCGCTGGAATGGCAATCCAGAGGTACTGGGTTCGATTCCCGGTCTCTTCCAGTTCCACCAGATAACTCATTTCTATTTTTTTTGTGCTTTGATATTAGTATCAATGGTTTAATATAAAAATTATGGTGTGTACCCACATTAAAAAAATGAGACATTACATGTTTCATAAATGTATAAAATAACTTATTCATTTAGTTAAAAAATATTTTACTAAGCTATAAAAAAAAACAAATGGCAAAAAAGCCCGCCTATTTAATGCAAATCGTTAACGTTTCGTTGATTTAACATTATTTCTAATAAAATAATATACCTAAGATTTGAAACAATGCGATTATTCAATTTAACATTATTTCTAACAATATAACCGATAATAATTTATCCGTATGCCAATAAGATACGTTTAGTGTTTTTCACAGTAAGTATTTATTGGTGACGTCACTATAGACTTGTACTGCAAAACTGCAAACATTTTTATATGATAACTGACGTCGTTTGACTACGCGGTTGGCGCAGTGGCTAAGCTTGAAGCAACTGCCTACTGAGCCGACGGCCCTGATAGGTTTGAATCCCGGCAAGGGGTGGCAAGGGCAAATATTTGTGTGATGAACTCGAATATATTTGTGCCTGGGTCATGGATGTTATTTGTATTTAAGTATGTATTTATTTATATAAGTATGTTTATCGTCGTCTAGCGTCCATAACACAAGCCTACTAAAGCTTACTGTGGGACTAGATTGTGTGAGGTTGTCCGATATTTATTTATTATTATAACTGTTCATCATTATCATCATCATCATATCAGCCGATGGACGTCCACTGCTGGACAAAGGCCACCCCCAAAGTTCTCCACAACGATCGATCTTGCACCGCCCTCATCCCGTCGGTGGTGGTAGCCAGATCTTTGCCGGAGGTTCTTCGCACCCCTGACCCCGCCAGTACCCTGACCGCTACCGTCGCCGTGGCACGGGGTTCGCCGGACCTCGGGGCCGTGGCTCTATTTTGTTTTCTTCATTTTGGGGGGTTTTGCCATAACCGACACGCTTGGCATGCGGGTTGGCGATCGCACTAATTTCCACCGTACTAAAGAGAAAACAAGGATGCTGCTGCCCATCCTACGGCGGTCTTGGACGTAGTTTTAGGACAAACCCGGGTCCACGGGTCTGTTCACGGGTGTCATAATAATATTGTCACAATCTAATTGTTTATTGCAGTGTAAGATCGCTATTCCTGGAAATGGTATTCATAGAAACATAGGTCGTAAAAATACTATAAATTTCGAAAGTGAATCCACTTTAGTGAGTATTGTAAACGGCTTGCCATGATGCTGAGTGGTGACAATTTTCGGCTTCGTTTTTTTCAGTTATATGTGCACTTACATTTTATTGTATTATTCCTTCATTCATTTTTATGCTTATTGTACTAATATATTTGATCTACTTCCATCTTGTTAAATTAATATAACTAGGTCGATGCAGAATCGGCCACCGGCTAAGCTTGCACCATAAATTGGAGCGGAGTTTTTTTTTTTTTTTTTTCGAAATTTTCTAGCGACCTAGCGAAATTTAATTTTTGCATTTTAAAACAAAAATTTCTAAAATCGGTTGAGAACTCGCTGAGATCTGCGCATTGTCACAAAGTCCGTTCGAGTCGATCCATGGGATCCATCTCCAACAAGATCAGATATTATAGGTCCTACATTACTTGGTAGCGACCAAAATTAGAGATGTAATTTCATAACAGTACCATAGCCACCGCGAGGTCGCCTCATGTGTTCCTCTGCTCCGCGAACTGACTGGCAGGACTGAGTGTTTCATATTTCATAAAAGAAAATCTATGATAATGATGATGATTTATGTGTGTAGATAAAGTAGTGTATGCAACTGTACATAATTAGGTCTTATAAAACTCGTGTGATCCTATTATGAAACGTGCCGTAGGAAAACCACACTCGTATTTTAAGACTTATCATTATGTAGCAGTTGCATAAACTACTATTTTGTCATCGATCACATAAGAAACTTTTTCACTTCTCATGCTCTTAAAATGTTACTTTAGTCTCTGCATATTGGGACTAAAGCTCCTTATTAATCTCTAGGGATTAAAGTAAAATTGTTTTAATTTACTTTGGAAACCCCTAAACAGCCAATCACGATGTTTGTGAATGGAGGTTTGTAGCCATTTTCAGTGAAAGGTATACAAACTTTTTGGTGCGTGGAAATAACCTCAAAATTACAACTGCTCAAAAATATGGGTAAAAATAAACACGATTAATTATTAGTAATGCGAATGTATTTAATAATAGGTATTAAAGATGAATCAATTTTACGGAACATTTTAATTTTCTATTAGAATTTTGAATAATAATTACCATTGGGTACTCGTATTAAACTTGAATTGTAATCACCAATTAGACCAATTAATTGTGTCACTATAAATTACGGACAAAATAAGTACCTACTCATCATCTTCCAGTGAAGAAGAATTTAAAGCTGAAGGCTATGTGTATAGAAGAGTCAATCCAAATAAATACAATATTTATCGAAGGAATTAAAATACCTATCCTCAAAGCAGAAATAACAACCAACATTTGACCCACGCCCATCAACATCGTGGGATGAGAATGAGCCTAATGAAATAACCATCGGCAGCCTTTTTGAGGAAAGGTCTGCGTCTCTGCTATACTCTCCATTCTCTCCAACTTTTACTTCGATTTCGAGTGAAAATATTGAACTTGCTTCTCAAATACAAACCACGCCGACCCAGCTTAATTTTCAGGGGAAAACTATACATGTAAATGTAAAGAATTGTACAAATTGCCCTTTGAATTTTTCTGAGGTTGGATTAACGACTGTAGAGGTACTACGTTATTGTATGAAACTTTGTTATAATAAATATTCGTCGTTTCTTTTCCTCGCATTCAAAGTGAAAAGTAGAGTATTTAACGCGAGACTAAACAACCATAATGACACTCGAACTATTAGCCACCCTCGCTTAGCTCGGGTGGCTAAAACATCTCGTGTCGTTATGGCTTGTTTTAGTCCCTTGTTGAACAATCTACTATTAATCACACTAATATTATAAAGGTGAAAGTTTGTGTGTGTTTATCTTTGTTACTTCTTCACGCTCAAACGGCTGGACGGATTTTGAAAGATTTTGGTATGAAGGTAGCTGACACGCGATACTTTTTATCCCGAAAAATGTAGTGGTCCCGCGCGGCGCAGCTAATTCTGTGTTAAACTAAACTATATTTCCCATACTTACACCCCCGGCCAAAAGTATTGAAACAAAGCTTATTCCTTGAATATTTCAAGTTTCCAATAATTATTCCTTATGTAAATGTTAGTAACCGTTAGGCCACCCCCAAAAGATAAAAAAATAGAACATCCACTATTAAAACATTTGCATATTGTAAAAATATATAATATACTTACCTAACTCCGGGACAAAGTGCATGACGTTGTTTTTTTATTGCCTTTCTGCAACATTTTGCTCTAGCAATTTTCATAAGCAGAATTTGCGTTATTGAATTTTATAATGTTTATAATCATTTTTTCACCTCACCAGCTCAAACATGGCGATTTTGCTGTCAGATAACAGTGAACAAAATGCGATTTTGTTTCGAGCGTGAGTAGAAAGTAGCTTTTTAATTTTTTCAATATCTGACCACGAATTGTCATTCTTCAGCCAAAGGTTAATTATAAAATTCTAATCATTTGAATCTCGATGCACTCTGTTTCTTTAGGGATAGAAACTTATCAATTTGAAATTCGATTTTCGAATCCGACCTCGATTGAGAACAGTTCGGATACGCGATATACCAAAACATTCATTAAAAACACCCGAAAAAGTTTTAATTGCAACGTATTTTTTTTTCTTTATTATATTTTTATTTAACGACCGAATATTAAAATTATTGTGCCTTTAATATAAAACAATAGATCATTGCTCAAATAAAATAAGATTTTTCAACTTATTACTTATTGTAAATATAATAATAATTTATTATTTCACCATTTATCATAGATGCATATTCGAAACGTACCTTAAAAAATATCGAGTTCATATTGTAATTGTTATTTTCTTTTGCATTTATTTTGTTTGGTGTTTTAGGAGTAAAAATATTAATCAATTTATAAACAAATTCTCGTAATATAATATGTATTTATAAATAAACACGTCATGTATAAAATAAAAATAAAATAATAAAATAAAAATTCGTTTATTGAAAAGACAGAAATATAGATTGTAAAATTAATCAGTGATCCCACACTAGGCTAGGCCTGTATCGTGGTGACCGTTAAGCAAACATTGACATTTCACATTCGGGTATCCGTTAATAAAATTATATAGCCTATTACCTACAATTATGTACTACATTTACTTGCAAAGATAAATGCGCAAATGAAAGTGTGTATGTCGATGTGAGAGTGTGCGTGTGTGTGTGTGTGTGTGTGTGTGTGCGTGTCTGTATGTGCATGTGCAACCTTATATTAGGAAAAATAATCATTGAATACTTCGTAGGATTTCCTCAGTCTCTGAGTAATTAAGACTGTTTAACCAAGAAAACAGCTTTATTTTAAGTTCCCTTGGTGATAATTTTTTGATGTCACAGTGTTTATTTACTACATTATATACCAAGGGATGTAAAAATTTGGGAAACCGTTGGCCGAAGGAGGTTTTGGTGTGCGGAATCGGAATTTTGTATACCCTCTTGCTTAGCAGCTCAGGGTACTTATCAGACACAATGATAGTCCGATGAACCAGGAGAGTGACCCTCATGAGCATTAGTTGTCGAACGGTTAAAACCCCCCATTCCTTGAATAAAGTGGCGGTGGGATATAACCTAGACTTCTTGTGCATGACCTTTAAGATAAGACGTTGGGATCTTTCTAGTGTTATGAGATTTGACCTTGATGCACCTCCCCACACTGCATTGCAATAAGAAAGAACTGGTTGACAAATGGACGTGTATACTAGTTTTAAGACGTCCTTACCGGCTGAATCTCTGAGTAACTTCATAATATATATCAGTTTTCTTACTCTACTGGACAAAGAATCAATATGAGCTTTGAAATTTAAGTTTTCATCGAGAGTTACTCCCAGGTATTTAATTATGCAACAATTTCTTATGACGTCATCATTATAAGCTGAATTGGTGCACACCATATCAGTGGCTAATTTAAACTTAAATTCAGGACGCTCACTTGGCGATGAAGCAGCAGTTTTGTGAAAACATATTAGGTATTTAGTTTTATTGACGTTCAAAGTTAACAGGTTATTTGTCAACCATTTATGTACTTCAGCCAGACCCTTCTCAGTCGCCATGAAACATTTCTCCCAGGTCGATTCATGAAAAATTATTGCAGTATCATCTGCGTAGCAAATTACTTCATTATTATTGAGAGTATATGGCAGGTCATTCAGGTATACCAAAAACAGGGTTGGACCGAGAATGCTGCCTTGTGGAACCCCAAACGACACTGCCTTTGGGGAACTGACCAAAGCACCCAGCTTTAGACATTGACTTCGATTTGACAGGTAGCTCTTAAACCATTTCAATGCTATGCCACGAACACCAGATAATTCAAGCTTCCTGAGCAGAATCGGAATCGATACCGTATCGAATGCTTTGGCCAGATCCAAGAATACTCCCGTGCATGCGTCACCCTTGTCGAGATGGGAAGAAACCAGGTTGGTTAGCAGTAAGACAGCATCCTCGGTCGATTTTCCTCGTCTAAAACCGAATTGTCTCGTGGAGAGAAGGTGTTCACGTTCCAAGAAACTTACTAATTTATTATTAAGTAAGTTTCTTGGAACGTGAGCACCTATAGTATAGTATCTGCTAAATCTTCCAATTTGATCAAATAATGACAATAACCGTGTTGGTTGGTTGATTATAATTTCAATTAAATTATATTGTTATTCCTTTTTAAGCAGCACTTATCTATTTTCTGATTAATAATATTATTGAAATCAGCAACAAAGACTATAAACATACGTTGGAAGAAAAAGCACAAAATGTCGAATATGTTCTCGCTGATGAGGTGAAAAGTTGTGTGTGCTACACGAGAGCAAAGTTTTTTGCATCTCGTGCTGTTGAGTCCCTCGCTACACTCAGGATTCTAACATAGAATCACTCGCTACGCTCGTGATTCAAACGTAGAATCCTTCGCTTGCTCGGGACTCAAAATCAGCACTCGTAACAAAAAACAACTTTGCTCTCTTGTTGCACAAAAATAACTATTATTGTGATTTTGTAATTTATTCCGTAAGGAAATCACAGATTTGTATAGTAATATAAGCTTGTTTCCATACATTTGGCCTGGGGTGTAGGTATGTGTAGTATGAATGTTTTCCTCTTCAGATACTGTTTCTCGTCACTAACAAATTATCCACCGCGGTTATTAAAGAGCTGTATCATCAGGATGCGCGGTCATAAAGCCTCTCTTGTTCCGTATTAATGCCGCCCTTGGACACGGCCTCGTAGGCTCGTCCTTGTGTCCCGGCTAAACCTTGCACAGTTTGTAATTTTGCCCGTTTGCTGAAGCGGAATGATAGCTTGGACCGGTGATATCCTAACTGAGCGTTAATTCGATAAGACGTAGAAAAGCCATGGATTTAGCAATATCTAATTGACAATGCCAAATTAATAAAGACAATATTAATTGAAAATATCAAAATTAAATGATGAAATTAAATGCAATAATGAACTTTTCCTGCATATAGGCCACAAGGGCACTTTAACATGTTCGAGTCTACCGGCATTTCACTACCTATAAAATAATGATATGGTATTTTAAGTAATAATATATAAGGAAAAATATAATAATAAAACGGAAATTACAAGAAAATGTGACGGTTTATTACAATTTATGTACGTTTGATATGCTTTCTTATTACAACTGTGTTCAGTCCAGTGTGTCCATTAACTATAGTCAGGTACAATGTTATGTTCTCAGGCAACGTCATCACCGACAAGCATTAGGCACCGACTTCAAACGAGCATTTAAACTTAAGAATGTGTACTACGTTTGTTGCTCCGCCTTGACTGAAGTTGCAAAACATTTATACTATTATAAAATTCCAGATTTGTATTGAAAATCGGTTTTCTATCGAGAGAAGTCATGATTTCAGGAAAATTTTAATAGCGTGATGAAGGATCGTCTTTTGTTTTGTATGGGCGCGCGGCGTCATGCCAGTCTGGTGCCGCCTGTTGGGCATAATTTCCTTTGTCCTCGCATCACGCCGAAACGGCGGGACAAATTTTAACTAATTTCGGTACAGGGATAGCTGGACATCCAAAGATGGTTACAGGTTTTTTTTTACCCGACTACGGTATACAAAAACTCGTATAAAGTTGCGGGCAAGTTCTAGTAATAACTACGGCGGCGGCGTAGCACGGAGGACTTTGTAGCGGAATTTTCCGTGCTTAGCCCGCAGCGTAGCGCTAAGACGCTACAAACGATTCGTCAATAAGGATTCCTGAGTCCACGCAATGTACACTATCATCATCATTTTTCTGCATTGCCCTAAGGTTGACCTGTAGAGAATGCCCCATGGCATTAAGTCCGCCGTTTGTACGTTAAGTTTCTCTTTTGTGCAATAAAGTTTAAATAAATCATCAAAGGCCGTTTCATCTTTATCAGATGATACCTACATTTATACAGCGTTTTTGTGGCTCTATTTGAAATGGCTAAGGTAACATAATTTATTGTCTAAGTAGGTAAGACTTACGGCTGGGGTAAGGCTTGGGGTTCGTTATTTTTTGGACTGTGGCAGTCTTTTTTTGTCCAAAACTGGCGTGAAACTGCGCAGGATCGGGAAAAGTGGCGTGATCTAGTTTCGGAGGCTAAGATCCTGTTTGGGTCACGGAGCCAAAATAGTTATTGTTAGTTAGTGGCATTCTCTTCCCGGTGATAATCTTACTCCACCTTACCTTAAAAAGTCCGATGCGGGAGCGACAGTGACTATCAAGGGTATAATAATTATGCATACCATTGGAGAAATTGATTCCCAATACAGGATTCGAACCCAGATCCGTCGATTCGATGGGTAGCTGTACTGTGCCAACCGCGTCGTCAAACACAAAAAGGTATTTAACCAAAAGATGTTTTCAGTCTGTTGGGTTGGGCGTAGGTGGAAAATTAATGAAATGAGAGCACGTTAACATCGTGTTTTTATACTGAAATCAGACTTTTCAAAGCTTGTACTACAAATATGTGTGGGTTGAGTTTCTTTTTGGCGTTCCGTATCTAAATGAAACGATACATATTTCTACCAACAGTACATTTGTGTAATTTTAAACAACTTGTCAGTTTAAAGACAAGTTGTTTTTTGACGTGAGAACGTCTTAAATTAGGTTGCGATGGGAGTCACTCATGAAAAAGTGTAACGCCCGCTCGCGTCTGATACGAGAGAGTTGTCCCGCTAAAACTCGAGAACGGCTGAACCGATTTGGCTAATTTTAGTATTGAAATATTCGTGGAAGTCAAGGGAAGGTTTAAACGGTGAGAAAATATTGAATAAATGAGTGGAAAATAATAAAAAAGATAATTTTATATTCCCATACAAATACAAACTGTTCGTACTTACCTGTCAATAACATATGATGTTTGTTCCGTCGGTTCGGTATTTTTAGAATAATTACATGTAGATCTAGACTAAATAAGGGTTTGGAATCGACAACATACATGCATAATAGTCTGATTATCGCATATTTAGATTTAAAACATGTAAAATAAAGACAATATAATGACATTAATGACACATGTGATGGGTGCGTTCAGAAAGTAACACTTAAAATGTTGTTAGGGAAATTGTGAATGGATATGATACAAATAAATATTCTACCGAGAAAAAGACGTTGTCACGTAAAATCTTCCTACGCCCGTAAAACCGACTTTACAGGCAACCATTTTTAGGGTTCCGTAGCCAAATGGCAAAAAACGGAACCCTTATAGATTCGGCATGTCTGTCTGTCCGTCTGTCCGTCTGTCCGTCCGTATGTCACAGCCATTTTTTTCCGAAACTATAAGAGCTATCCTGTTGAAACTTGGTAGGTAGATGTATTTTGTGAACCGCATTAAGATTTTGATGCAAAAATAAAATAATAATAATAAATATTGGGGGCTCCCCATACTTAGAACTGAAACTCAAAAATTTTTTTTTCATCAAACACATACCTACGTGTGGGGTATCTATGGATAGGTCTTTAAAAATGATACCGAGGTTTCTAAAATATTTTTTTTCTAAACCGAATAGTTTGCGTGACAGACGCTTCCAAAGTGGAAAAAAGTTGGTCCCCCCCCTCTAACTTCTAAAATAAGAAAATGAAAAATCTAAAAAAAACATATGATGTACATTACTATAAAAACTACCAACTAAAATTGTTTTGAACGAGATCTAGTAAGTAGTTTTTTTTTAAATATTTTAATACCTAACTTTGCACCTAATTTATATGGGGCGCTATACATACCAGGTGCAAACTTAACTTAACCACTTAGGGATGGAGTGTTTGTACGGAACCCTCGGTGCGGGAGTCCGACTCGCACTTGGCCGGTTTTTTTATACTACGACGGTAGGAAACAAACATGCGGCCAGCCTGATGTTAAGCAGTTACCGCCGCCTATGGACGCTTGGGACGCCAGTGGGCATTGAAGGGTCTCTATGGGTGACCGCTTTCCATCAGGTGATCCGTTTGCTCGATTGCTCCCCTGTGACATAAAAATATGCTTGTAACGGTACTAGAAAATGTCCATAACCACAGCCGTAACGACATTTACCGAGGAGAAAAATGCGTAGTCGCTTAAAAATCCATTCTTGGATATTTTAATCATCAAACTCATCGAAAGCATCTACAGACAAGATAAGGTCATTATGGCGTTAGTGGGCTCTCTCTTAGCAGAAAAGTGTTAAAGATATTTCTCGTGGGTTGATCTTAGACTGAAAGCTAAATAGACTAACCAACATGTATCAAAAATTATTCATTAAAATTGTTCAGCCTTGTTGTGATTACGTTCGTTATCAATGTTTATACGATTTATGTACCTTATGTATAGCGCAGTATTTTTTTTTGGAATAGTGATCACAGTAAGGCAACATGATTTTATGATTAAAAAATATTATATAGATAGACTAGCATTAACCCGCGGCTTCGCCCGCGTGCCTATATAATATACATCATCCTACGGGAACACATGCTCTTTTTTCAGGATTAAAAGTAGGCTATTTGTTAAGTTAGGGTATAATCTGCAATCTGCATTTCCCTCATGCACATCCGTCCAGCCGTTTTAGCGTGAAGAAGTAACAAACATACACAGACTTTCGATTTTCTAATATTACTGGGAAATATCACAACTCCACTTTAACAAATCAAACCGAAAACTCAAGCACTCAAATCAAGCGATCTCAGCTTTTACTGTATCCAAATAAAGTTCACTTCAAAATTCATAACTCGAAGTGAAGCTAAGACACCGGGATATGTGTGCATTTTATTTGTATAAAGCTTTTATAATGTCCCGAGCCTCCGCTTATCGACTTGGGATATTCGAGATTCGTTTAATGATTCTAAGCCATGTTCTAAGTTACGTCATGTTCTACTCGTATTGTAAGATATTGAGGTTCTCTTCGTTGATGAATGAAAAATGTATTATTCTGAGCCAGATAAACGTAATTCAGAATTATTGACTTAACATAATTATTGAAAAGCTTGAATGTATTGTATGTAGAAGTTTCCCGATCATTCCTCCTCCCGTCCCAACGCGCCGCCCGCCTAGGTACCGATTGACGACGATCGAGAATGCCACCAAATACTATTTTTTTAATCTATCAGGATAACGCGGGTCTCTATCCATACCTCAAAAGCAAAAATAGAACCCCCTTATAGGATCACGAGTAGCTGTCTGTCAGTCCGTCTGTTACAACCGATTTGCTGCAAAACTACTGGACTGATTAAATTGCAATTTGGCGCAAATGCTTTCAAGAATTTTCATGTCCACTATATAAACGGCGATATTAGGCGAGACGGTATTTCACGTGCACCACGTTTGTTTTTAAAATCGTTGTTGTTTTGGTAATCAGCGACCCGGTAAACTATAGAACCATTACCCTTATTGAGGTATGGCATCCTCCTCTGGGGGAACTCAGTTGACGCCGATAGAGCATTTATAGCTCAGAAGAAATGCATTAGGGCAATCTGTGGAAGTGGAAGTCGAGAATCATGTCAATTAGCATTTACTGAACTGCATCTATTAACATTACCTGGCCTATATATTTACGAAACAGCAGTATTTGTTAAACAAAACCCTGATCTTTTTCCACCTTTGACCAATGTATCAAATAGGCCCCTTCGACAGTATAAAATAGTCATACCACTACACAGGCTTAAATCGAGGAAGAAAAGCGCATATTTTATGTGTATGCAAATATTTCATAAAATCCCAGCTTAGCTAAAGATGCTACCAACTCCAGAATTCAAACATAAATTTAAAATAATGTTGCATGATAAATATTTTTATAGTTTCGCCGAGTTTTTTAATAACAAATTTTAGAACTAAGGAATATGTGACAATAATCGTAATTATAATAATTAGGGTAAATAATCAAATCAATGTTATAGACAATCTATAAAATTAATATTAAATGTGAATTTTTATAAAATATGAACTTCATAATAAAAATAATCATAATATTACTGAAACATGTGTGTAGCAATGGCTTGCTGACCAAATTGTTCACATGCCTAACGGTCGGACATATCTTGGGTAAAATATAAATGTGTAACATCTTATGTACCATATGTTTTTCTGAATAAAAACTTTCTTTCTTTCTTTCTTTATCAGACTTTGTCACCATATTCTCCTCCATTAGGGGTTGAATTCTCAAAAAACATGAAACACGTGCTTACTCATTTATCGTTAGAAATACTCCTTGGAAGATTTCAATAAAATAGTCTAACTAATCTTTTTTCCCCATACAAACTTACGACCCCCATTTCACCCCTTTGGGGGTGACTTTTGACAAATGCTTCTTTTATTGCACCCCTAGACTTTATAAGGACACGTAGGTTCCAAATATGGACTCTCTAGAACCAGCGGTTTAGTATTTAGATATTTCAACCCCATTTCACCCCAACAGGGGAGATGTTAATTCACGTCCGCCACGTTGGATTTTAAAAGCGTTGCGGTTTTCGTAATCAGCGACCCGATAAACCATAAAAGCATTAACAATGTTGATTTTTTAAGACTTTGTCACCACATTTCTCCCTTTTAGGGGTTGAATTAAAAAAAAAACCTGAAACACGTGTTTTTTCAT
This sequence comes from Apotomis capreana, assembly GCA_947623375.1. Taxonomy (NCBI): domain Eukaryota; kingdom Metazoa; phylum Arthropoda; class Insecta; order Lepidoptera; family Tortricidae; genus Apotomis; species Apotomis capreana. Next base: position 6,241,748 of record OX392499.1, read on the forward strand.
TTATCGTTAGAAATACTCCTGTGAAGTTTCGAATAAAATAGTCTTACTAATTTTGTTTCCCCATACAAACTTCGGAACCCCATTTCACTCCTTTGGGGGGTGACTTTTGAAAAATTCTCTCTTAGTGCACCCCTACACCTTATAAGGTACCTACGTGCCAAATTGGACTCTCTGGAACCAGCGGTTTAGTATTTAGACATTTCAACTCCATTTCCTCCAGTTTCTTGTTTCCCCATACAAACTTTGGACCCCCATTTCACCCATTTGGGGGATGACTTTTGAAAAATTCTCTCTTAGTGCACCCCTGCACCTTATAAGGAACCTACGTGCCAAATTGGACTCTCTAGAATCAGCGGTTTAGCATTTAGACATTTCAACCCCAACAGGGAAGATGGTAACTCACGTCCGCCACGTTGGATTTTAAAATCGTTGCGGTTTTCGTAATCAGCTACCCGATAAACCATAAAAACAATACCCATGCTGATTTTCAGACTTTGTCACCGCATTTCTCCCGTATAGGGGTTGAATTTTCAAAACAACTATAACACGGTCGTGTTTACTCATTTATCGTAAGAAATACTTCTGTGAAGTTTCGAATAAAATAGTCTAACTAATTTTGTTTCCCCATACAAACTTCGGAACCCCATTTCACCCCTTTAGGGGGTGATTTTTGAAAAATCCTTTCTTAATGCACCCTTACACTTTATAAGGAACCTACGTGCCAAATTTGAACTCTCTAGAACCAGCGGTTTAGTATTTGGACATTTCAACCCCATTCCACCCCAACAGGGGAGATGATAACTCACGTCCACCACGTTGGATTTTAAAATCGTTGCGGTTTTCGTAATCAGCGACCCGATAAACCATAAAAACAATACCCATGCTGATTTTCAGACTTTGTCACCACATTTCTCCCTTATATGGGTTAAATTTTCAAAAAACCTTAAACACATGTTTACTCATTTATCTTTAGAAATACTCCTGTGAAGTTTCAAATAAAATAGTCTTACTAATCTTGTTTCCTCAATCCCCATACAAACTTTGGAACCCCATTTCACCCCTTTAGGGGGTGAGTTTTGAAAAATCCTTTCTTATTTCACCCCTACGCCTTATAAGGAACCTACGTGCCAAATTTGAACTCTTTAGAACCAGCGGTTTAGTATTTAGACATTTCAACCCCATGTCACCCCAACAGGGGAGATGGTAACTCACGTCCGCCACGTTGGATTTTAAAATCGTTGCGGTTTTTGTAATCTGCGACCCAATAAACCATAAAAACAATACCCATGCTGATTTTTCAGACTTTGTCACCACATTTCTCCCTTATAGGGGTTGAATTTTCAAAAAACCTGAAACACGTATTTACTCATTTATTGTTTGAAATACTCCTGTGAAGTTTCGAATAAAATAGTCTAACTAATTTTGTTTTCCCATACAAACTTTGGAACCCCATTTCACCCCTTTAGGGCGTGAGTTTTGAAAAATCCTTTCTTAGTGCACCCCTACACCTTATAAGGAACCTACGTGCCAAATTTGAACTCTCTAGAATCAGCGGTTTGGGCTGTGCGTTGATATGTCAGTCAGTCAGTCAGTCAGTTTCTTCTTTTATATATTTAGACTAGCATTAGCCCGCGGCTTCGCTCGCGTTCCTATATAATATACATTATCCTACGGGAACGATGCACTTATTTTCAGGATAAAAGTAGGCTATTTGTTAAAGTTAGGGTATAATCTGCTTATCCCTCATACATATCCGTCTAGCCGTTTTATTGTTGAAAAGCTTAGAATGCATTTATTACGGCTGCAGGAAGTTTCCCGATGACTACTCCTCCAGTCCCGCCGCACTGCCCGCACTGGCCTTGACGCCAATCGAGATGGCACCAAATACAAATAATAAACATCTATTAGGATAACAACAGGTCTCATTCCATACCTCAAAAGCAAAAATAGAACCCTATATAGGATCACTTGTAGCTGTCTATGAGTCCGTCTGTGACAACCGATTGGCTGCAAAACTACTGAACTGATTGAATTGCAATTAGGCACAAATGCTTTCAAGAATTTTCACATCCACAATATTAAATTTAAAATTTGATGCCTTTTTCGCAATTGACGTCCCAAAAAACCATGAAAATGACACCCATATTGATATTTAATAAATTCAACGCCATTTCACGTCCGCTACGTTGAATTTTAAAGTAAATGTTGTACCTGTGAACAGCGGCCCGATAAATAATAACACATGTTGATTTTCAGACTTTGTCAACACATTTCCCCCTTTTAGGGGTTGAATTCTTGAAAGGCCTGAAACGCGTGTTTACTCATTTATTGTTAGAAATACTCCTGTGAAGTTTCGAATAAAATAGTCAAATCTTGTTTCCCCATACAAACTTAAATTCGTTTATTAGTGCGCCCCTAGACCTTATAGGGAACCTACGTTCCGGACTCTCTAAAATCAGCGGTTTGGGATGTGCGTTTAAAAACGACGTCCATATTAATATTTAGACATTTCTATCCCATCGCACCCCAACATGAGAGATGGTATTACACATCCGCCACGTTGAATTTTAATATCGTTCTTTTTTTAGTAATCAGCGACCCGATAATACATAGAAACCATACCCCTGTTGATTTTCAGGTTCTCTTCCCTCTTCCATCTTCCCTCTTCCCATTTTTCAACCCCCTTTCACCCCTTGTGACCCCCTTTTCACCCGCTGTGGGGGTGAATTTTGAAAAATCCTTAGTGCACCTCTAGACTTAAGGAACCTACGTGCTAAATTTGGACTCTAGAACCAGCGGTCTGGGCTGTGCGTTTAAAAAAGACACCCATATTGATATTTAGACATTTCAACCCCATCGCACCCCAACTGGAGATATGGTATTTCACGTCCGCCACGTTGGATATTAAAATCGTTATTGTTTTCGTAATCAGCGATCCGATAAACCATAGAAACCATACCCATGTTGATTTTCAGACTTTGACACCACATTTTCCCCTTTTAGGGGTTGCATTTTCAAAAAACCTGAAACCCGTGTTTACTTATTTATTGTTAGGGATACTCCTGTGAAGTTTCGAATAAAATAGTCTAACTAATCTTGTTTCCCCATACAAACTTTGGACCCCCATTTCACCCCTTTAGGGGTTGAATTTTGAAAAATCCTTTCTTAGTGCACCCCTACATCTTATAAGAAACCTACGTGCCAAATTTGAACTCTCTAGAACCAGCGGTTTGGGCTGCGCGTTGATATGTCAGTCAGTCAGTTTCTTGTTTTATATATTTAGATATATTAAATCACAATCAACCGATATTACCGATATGATCAATTATCGGTAATATCTTCGTATCACAGCACGATTGCGTAGAAAGTAGGTAGGTACCTATATAATCCTGGGTTCGACATCCGGCACCGGCAAATATTTGTGTGATCAAGTTGAATATTTGTTCCTGGGTCATGGATGTTATTACATATTTATTTATACGTATATTATGTATATCGTCGTCTTAGTATTACCTACCTGTGTCTACCCATAGTAGAAACATTGTTTAATTTGGAATTAGGGCGATTTGTGTAAGATTGTTCCTCAATATTTATATTATACATAATTTACAACAATGACAATGTATGACCAATACAAATAAATAAATGATATGATATGATATATTCATGTTGATAGAGCTTTATATGCGGTTACTAGTGAAACTTTATGAGTGTTTCCGCCAATAATACCTACTTATTAAAATATTTTACTCCAGATATATATAAATCAGCGACGAGTATTGTACACGCACACGTGTTTCACTTCTCCACGAGGCAATCACACTGGAAACATTGACGGTCCAGCGTTCACTCAAGAAGAAAATAATCACTTCAGGTAAAACCCTCAACGTCAAATATAATTTCGTACTTGGTAAGGTTTCTTACAAGAGCACTCAGATGTTTGGGCTGTGAGTATAACATGTGCCTCAATTACAGTTTCATCCGAACTGGCGTGGGAGTTACGCACAGACCATCACTGTATAGGAATATTCTAGAAAATTCATGGGTATGTAGGTATACAGTCGAGTTCATCAATTTGATCAAAGATATCTGAACACGCCTCTAAGCTGTTGCCAACAGCGCGTGTATATATTTTCGACTATACAATATGAAAGTTCAAATTGAAAATGAAATCTGAACGTCATAAAAGCATGGAACATGACCTCAAAAATGAATCGGAAGTAAGAGAAATAGATTTTTTTTTCTTCATGTCGGCATAAGTTCTTTTAAACTTTAAAACCATTTCAGCATATTACTGTACTGAATGAATTTTGCATCAGTGCTTTTAATGCTATGTGGTTACAGGAATTCGAATTAATTTGATAATAAGTATCATTAGCAAGATATTTTTGATCTTTTAAATTTTATAAGAGTAGGAATGCTTCGTTATAGGAAAAAAGGTCTCACGACTACAATTAAACTCTTAATGAATAGTTAAATTTAAACATTGGTAGGTATTTATTAGGTTGAGTTCATATGTTTTATTACTGTAATAGTTAAGTACGCTTTGAGTTTATTTCGGAGTTTCTTCTCAACAGTCTCTAGTGACATGCCGGTAGACTCAGACGTGTAAAGCTGCCTATGGCCTACTTGCAGAATAATGTTCATTATTTCATCATTTTTTTTTTCATTACACTCACTACATAACTAGTTCTGGGCTAATCAAATAGACAACACATGTTTCTGGTATTACAAAAAATGCCTATTCGAACAGTCTGCTACTACATGCAAGGGGTGCTTTAGTTGTTTTTTACCTGTACTTAGTTTTTTCAAGGCTTCTGTATTTTGAATAGGTATAGGCACCCATTCTTTGGGAAGTTTGATAGTAGAAGTCGAACAAACAGACTAACTGACGACGCGTTTGGCTTGGTTTGTAGACACCTGCCTACTGAGCCGGCGGTCCCGGGTTCGAATCCCGGCCGGGGCAAATATTTATTTATTTAACTATTCTGGGTAAACGGAATAAATAAATAAAATAATAAATATCAGACAACCTCACACAAATCAACCTAGTCCCAAATTAAGCTCAAGAAGGCTTGTGTTATGGGTACTAGGCGACGATATACATACTCATATAGATAAATAAATACTTAAATTCATAGAACATCCATGACCCAGGCACAAATATTCGTGTTCATCACACAAATATTTGCCCTTGCCGGGATTCGAACCCGGGACCGTCAGCTCAGTAGGCAGTTGCTTAACCATCTGCGCCAACCGCGTCGTCAAAACGAATGTGGGGGCCAAAGGGCCAAGTATCATATTTTCAGTATTATCATGTAATTATGTAGGTATTCCGCCATTCAGTAGGTATAAATTTCAACTTGACCTCAACTTATTCGTGAAAGAAGTTGTTTTTCTGCGGGCTATTATGGTCCCCAGACAGATAAACTACAAAGTGATCTCATATAGAATAATTCTAACTGACTGAAGTAAGAAATTATAAAAAAATGGGCAAGTGCGAGTCCGACTCGCGCATGAAGTGTTCCATACCATAATCTATAACAAGTTTGTTGTATGGGAGCCCCCCTTATATATTTATTATATTTTTAGTATTTGTTCTTATAGCGGCAATAGAAATACATCATCTGTGAAAATTTCAAATGTCTATCACCGTTCTTGAGATACAGCCTGGTGACAGACGGACGGACGGACGGACGGACAGACGGACGGACAGCGAAGTCTCAGTAATAGGGTCCCGTTTTGACCCTTTGGATACGGAACCCTAAAAACTACCTTCAGTTACTTGGTTTGCCAAGTGCCTAATTTATGACTACCCACGCGTCTGGAGCCTTCTAAGAAAAGTTGCTCAGGAAAATTCTGCTTAACACAAATTTGCTTTGAAGTGTTTTTAAATATGCAAATACTAAAAATGAATACGAAAGCCCACAAAGCGCTTTTTATAAGTTAATTTATTAGAGTTCATTCTTCTAACTAGTTACGAAACAAATAACCCAAATTGAAAAAAATTGGGCAAGTGCGAGCCCGACTCGCGCATGAAGGGTTCCGGACCTATACATATATATATATATATATATATATGTCGGATTTAGTACGGTGTCGCATGGGTAAGAATAAATCGTCATCATCTGGTTCGTCACGGCCTTCCATAATTAAAACGCAACGTTGATTCGCGATATATGTTTAATATTAATTGAGCTTGCGTAACGTACACACAATCGATAACACGGATATATGATTTAAACGGAAAAACAATCAAAAAGTGATTCAGGCGTGATACAGCTCACCTTTAGGACCGGTGCGCGGGGCGACGGTTGGAGCGAAAGTAAAACCACCCTGCATTCCTTTCCAGCCGACGCCGCGTCACCCGTCACCTGGTTCACAGAGTGTCTTGCCACTAGAATAATCGAATGTAGTCCTGACAACTACTTATAGATGGCGCTGATTTGTATGAAGCTAGCCATCTTCAAGTTCCGACAGAGTGCGCCCACAGCTATGGCGCCGACACGACCATCCTGCTGCACAAGTCGCGCTCGACGTGCTCTACAAGAAACAAGATCAAAATTTACCCACTCGGCCAGTCCATCTTTCAAATAATTTTGGAGGCCCTTATTCTGACTACATTCACAAAACTCAAGGAAGGAGGCCCCTGTCCTCTACAACCTAGGGTAATGGCATTCCTAGAGGGAGTTCTTCAACAACTATTCAACAGCATGAATCTCGAAGAAGGAGGCCCATGTCCTCGACAACTTTGAGTATTTGCGCTCATAGAAGGAGGCCTTGCCCTCAACAACTATGCAAATTGACACCTAATTACAGAAGGATACCTCATTCTCAACAACTGTGCAATAATGACAAATACTGAAGTTGGAGGCCCCTGTCCTCGACAATTTCAAGTATCTGTGCTCTCAGAAGGAGGCCCCTGTCCTCGATGATTATGTAGCAAATCTCATTAGACGAGGCCCCTGTCCTCAAGAACAATGTAAACGGTGGTGAGTTTATTTGAATAGGATAGATTTTGCCTTTATAATTATGCAATAATAACATGTTTCAAGGAAATAAAGTTTTATTGTCTTGTGTAACTAATATCGATTAACGAATGCGTGATAGTAAGTTTAGCCATTATTGTTTTTATTAAAAGAATTAAAAAAGAATATATATTTTTATTATAATCCCTGTTATTATTAATAAGTGAACATGATGCATATATTGCATATGAATTTATTTATTGAAATCAAAATGCATACAAACTGTTTTGCTATGCGCATAAATATGACAAAGAAGTGATAGTGATCAAAGAAACTGAATAAAAGTAATTCGAAAACAAGTGTCGAAACGACCTGGACAGATAATATGTTTAAAAATAAAAATAACTTACTCACATTTTGTGCGATGTTGAAATTCATTGTTAATCTGTTGGTGCAGTATCAGTGGTCTCATCTACCGCCGACACGGTAATTTGACTACAGGTGTCATTTCCAGGTTTTGGTGCAAGACGGAGTTGATCGTGGGCTACTTTTTTCGGCCGTCCTTTCCCAGATACTTTTTTATTTTGTAGCGATCGTTAGGTAATATTTTCCAGATTTCGTACGCGTCAGGATATTTCAAATCAAGTCCTATTTGGGTCCTTGGGTTTGTTTTAAAAAGTACTATTTCACCTTTTTGGAATCTATTCACTCGGGCTTTTCCTTTGTCGAATCTTCGTTTGTCCTCTACCCCACGATTTTCAATTCTTTTGGAAATATAACTTTCCAGTTGGTTGCGATCAACTATACCCTCTGCCTCATCGATTAGGCACACGAGTTCAGCGGGTACTGCACATGATCTTCCTGTCAAAGCTTTTAACGGGCTCATATTAGTTGTCTTGTTCTTGGTGCAATTTATAGCTAGCTGCAAAGCATGGAGACCTTTCTTCCAATCAGCGGTTTCATAAATGCGAATTATTGTCAATCCATTTTTTACTACAGCCATCATTCGTTCAACTTGACCGTTGGACCTACTTACTCCCGGTGCTATGAATTGTTGGTGGATATTATGCTCTTTACAATAAGCTTCGAATTCAGCTTTAAAAGCTGTATCTTGGTCGCTGATTATCTGATGGGGTGCGCCAAATAGAGAAACAAGCTCCTTCAGGGCGTTCAGCATAGACGCCGCAGTCTTATTAGTAGCGTATGTTAGCGTCGTGTACTTGGTATACACGTCAATAATCACCACTACATATTCATGTTTGTTATTGCGTATTGTCAATCTACCAGTCATGTCGATGTGAATTGTTTGGAAAGGCGTTGGTTTCTTCTCAATTGGGTACATTTAAGTAAGTAAGTAAGTAATTTATTCATAACAACATACAGTCGTGTTGAAATACAATAATTTAAAATAATAAAAAAAATATTATCAACTATACAGCTATGCTAAATTATTATTTATAATATACTATACAATTTTAATAATTAATGTAATATGTCAATATCAGAAGAAACCATTATATGTACAATCATGTCAACCAATAGATAGAGTAAAATTATAAGTTCATTCACCAAACATTATAAGTAAAATTATCAAATTGACAAAACAAATAAGCATTAAGTATGAGCGTAAAAATCATCAACCGAATAATAACACTTCTCTAACAAGAAAGCTTTCAATTTATTTCCAAAAATAGAACTGTTGTTTATTGATTTTAATTCCACTGGCAATTCATTGAATAACCTTATTGCTTGATTTGCACCTGTTTTGCACCTGACGACCCTTTACTTGTCTTGCATATAACGCAGTTGTCTACAAACTGTCTGACGGTATTGGACATCGCAGGAAACCAGTAAACCTCACGTAGCTTAGCCAGTGTTTTCTCCCAACCGAAATGTTTTAGGGCTGTGTGATAGGCGTTTATTATACTCCATTGGTAGTTTCTAGGAATGACTTTCTTCCATTCTCTTCGTCCTGGTTCATCTTCGGGGTTATGCCGTTGCAAAACATTACCTTGTAGACGGTACCCTTTAACCTCTTCACCGCGCTCTAGGTTTTTTATTACTGAGGCCAAATCGGGGTCACGCCTTTGTTCTACAACCAGCCAAGTATCTACGTTGCTAGCTAAATTGATGCATACAGTTGGATTACGACTGAAGAAGTCTGCGTGCTTCATTCGACTCCCTTGACGATACTCAATTTTGAAGTCATAGTGCTGGAGATAAGCCAACCACCTATGAATCCTCGGAAGAAGCTCATGTTTTTGTAAGGATGACTTAATCGCATGACAGTCTGTAACGATTGTGAAGCTCCTGCCATAAAGATACTGCCTGAAATGCTTCACCGCGCGAACTATTGCCAATGTCTCTAGCTCGTACGAGTGATAGTGACTTTCAGGTTCAGTCGTTCTCATGCTCATATATGCCACAACATGCTGTCGTCCGTCCTTTATCTGGATCAGAACTGCTCCCAATCCTGAGCTGCTTGCGTCAGTGTGGAGTTCGGTGGGCAAATCTTCTCTAAAGATGGTGAGCACAGGAACTGACGTCAAACGCCGGACTATGTCAAGACGCGCATTCTCACATTCAGCGGTCCAGAGGAATTTCGCATCTTTTTTAGTCAAGTTGTATAACGGGATCATACGTTCTGAGAAAGATGGTATGAAGCGTCTGAAGTAGCCAGCTAATCCACAAAATTGTCTGACTTGCTTTACAGAGCTTGGCACGGGAGACTTTTCCAACGCTTCCACTTTCTTCGGGCTGGGTTTCACTGTGCCCTTTGAGATGATATTCCCCAGATATTCCACAGATTTTTTAAAGTATACGCATTTCTTAGGGTTTACAGAAAAACCAGTGTTACGTAAAGCGGTTAACACTTTGTCCAACATTTTGAGACCCTCTTCGAACGTTTTACATTTGATAAGAACGTCATCCATGTAAATCAGTATATCGTCGAGAAATGGGCGTAGTGCTGCCATAATAGCGCTCTGATATATCGCCGGGGCATTCATTAAGCCAAATGGCATCATGACGTACTCATATAGACCGTCCGGAGTAATAAAGGCGGTTTTCGGGATAGACTCCTCTTTTATGGGAATTTGATAAAATCCTTGGGCCATATCAAGACAGATAAAGTACGAGGCATCAGCCAGCCTATCGATCTGATCTGAGATTATGGGCAGAGGGAATTTAATAGGAACAGTATTGTCATTCAATTCCCTGAAATCAGTGCACATGCGATCTTCCCCATTTTTCTTTTTCACGAGGATAACTGGACTCGCGATGTACTCTCTCTAACTATCCCATTAGCAATAAGGTCATCGACTATAGTCTTCACCTTTTGACGTTCGATAGGTGCCATTCTGTATGGTCTTCGAGACACAACCTTAGTGGGATCCTTCAGTTGGATTTCCATCTGCCCTGTGGTTACTTTAGTTTTAGGTACCCCGGTAGCAAAAACATCTCTGTTCTTTTCTAAGACTGCCTTCAATTCATGAATTTCATCATTATCGGTCAAGTCTGTGTCTATATTCTGAATGAAGTCATCATTCGCCGTTGTGATCAGTATTTGTGATGTTCGCATTAAAGCAGCGCCGTTACTTGTAATATTTACTGACAACCCAGGCATTCTCACTAGATCTGATCCAACTAAAAGTTCACACGGTATCTCGTGATCTTCCACTATATGAAAGTTAATTTCAACGAAGACACCAGTAATGTGTCGCATAAGACCGTAATCCGTTGACTTGAGAGAATTGGCGTTCCTACTCCTAATCCCTGTAGCATTAGAGGGTAGTCTTCGCGTTTTCCAGGTAAGGAGAGGCTCAATGACCTTTTAACGAGAGAACGATCTGCTCCACTATCAAATAATGCTATCATTTTCTGTTTATTGATAGTGACTTCCATTGGAGTGGAAATGTTAGGTTGCGCTGTAGCTATGGCAATCTTGTCACCGTCATCCTTGATTTTCTTAAAACACACATTCTCGGTATGACCTAACTTGCCGCAGTAATCACATTTGGTTACGGATTTTTGTAAAGGTTTTGCAGGATAACTGGAGTCACTAGTGGTTAGCAAGGGTTTAGGTTCCGCTACCTTACTAGATGGACAATTCGGTTGAATGTGTCCTACTTTGCCACATCTAAAACACGTTAGGAGACTTTCATCGCGATTACGAAGTCTAGGGCGTTTAGCTGATGGTTCGCCGGTTTTAGTCCCACGTGGTTTAGTGGTTGCCGCCACAGAGATCAATTCCGGCACTGTCGTACACTTACTAGATATGAGGCGAAGCCGTAAGTACTCGTTATCGATACATCCTATAATAGCTTCAACAGCATCCCTTTGTTTGTCGCCGTTTATTATTCTTTTCCAAATATTCCACGCCTTCGTAATAGATTCAGCCGGATTTTGTGCGTCAAACCTAAAATTGCGTAATTTCAAAACGTCATTAGAATATCGCGCTTCAGGTTCGAAAGTTTGTACTAAGGCCGCTCGCATATCAGTCCACAGTGGAGATTTCACAAGCCAAGTATCTCCTAAAGTCTTGGCCCGACCTTGTAATAGTCCCGCAATTTTCGTACAAATTTCGTAATCGGTGAGTTTCCAATGTTCTTTAGCTCGATCCACGTGTTCACACCAATCTCTCACAGGAACTTCACCATCAGGATTGAACGGTGCAATATAAATATCTCTTAACCTCGGCCGCTGTGCAGAAGACACCGCTTTTGATAAAATTCCCGCCAAAAAATCATTGTTTGTGTTCATATTGGTTTGTTGTTGATTTGTTAATTTTTCTAATATGGACGCTAATGACGACAAGATTTGACCCGATTCACTGTTATTTATCGCGGCTGTAGTATGCAAGTCACTGTTGTTTACTCCGCCAGGAATGAGCTGAGGTAAAGAGGCGTTCGGTTTATTGTTAGTATTCCCTCTTCCGATGTCGGATTTAGTACGGTGTCGCATGGGTAAGAATAAATCGTCATCATCTGGTTCGTCACGGCCTTCCATAATTAAAACGCAACGTTGATTCGCGATATATGTTTAATATGTAAGCTTTATCGTAAAATAAGTAACAAATTGACTAATATTTTCATGATTATACTCTAGCGGAGGAATTTGGAACTATTGATAAATGAGTGGCTGTCTAAAATTATACTTACTGGCATATTCCTATTTTTAATACTGTTTTAAAATCAAATAACTAATTTACAAAAGATTACATATTCGTCAAATATAGTAATTATTAAGTTTAAAGTATATACATTGAATGTGACTTGGAATTGGGTACCTACGTCACAGATGGCGCCTTTTTGTGTTATGGAATGGGAAATAACTGAATCTTCCAGTAACCAATTCCAAGTCCAGGGTTCAGTCTTTGTGTGGCTTTAATTCGGTGAAGTACAGTGAAGTAGCTGTTAAGTAGTCAAATCGAAGTTACTGTGTTAGAGGTTATTGTGACAAAGAAAATATAGTGTTACTGCATTTGAAACGTAAGTAAATGGTTTTATTAATCTCTCCCTATACTATCCTGACCGTGGGTTACAAATTTTCAGAAGTGGGATTTATTATTAATGATTATTAGCTATTATATTGTCCAAATCGGATAATGGGTTCGTGGGTTATTAAAGTTATATATATATAGACTACACGCAAATTATGCATTATCCCTAGTTCATTGGATCCAACATAAGGATTACCTGGGCAATGTGTTAGCTGTAAAATTAATTGAAGGTTCATAAAATACTTAACCAAAAAAGTCACGGTTAAGTTAAAGTAATTTTTATTTTGTTTTCCCTATCATTAAGTACCCACTGTAAGTTTACTTTTGAATCAATTTAAAACCATCAGAACAGTGTTTTGGTTGTGTGAACGGTAAATACGGTTCGAAAACATACGTGATTATATGTACTTAGTATATTCTGTGAATCTGCGTGTAGGTTACCCGACTGAATTTGGTAGTGTGACATGGCCAAGCAAGACTACTTTTTGCCGCACACTTACCTACCTATATAGATCGTATAAAAGCAAAAAGGCTTTCCGATTGTGTCTTTATTAAATACATTCGAATACATATCTATAATTATATACTAATAACCTATAGTTGTGAGGTTGTACATACCAACGAATCAATTCTATAACAAAAACATTGAATACCTACATATTGGCAAGTTACCAAATTAAATTATTGTTTTAATAATGTAATGTTAAGCTTTTATTAGTATAATTATGTCGTACATCCAAGATGTAATTATTTATGCAGCATATCAGCAGATCCATTTTAGTGGTATAGTTAGTTGAAGAAAAAATAAATAAATACGAATTTAGTTTGAACAATTGATGTCCGTGTATTTTATTACAATTACAGCTCAAGTAATGGATGGTGACGACGGGGCACCGCAACCAGCGGTGGTCCAAGTGCCAAATCACGACCCAAATTTTGACGATGGTCGCGGCCGCAGCAGGACGCGGACTCCAAGAAGGCGTGTTCTACGTAGCCCCTCACAACGCCCGATGGCTCAAGAAGTACGTCGAAGTCGTACCAGAAGTCGCAGCTGCCATTACGACAGGGAGTTCGAGGGCAGAGGCAACCAGCGCGCCTTGAGGGCGTCGTGGGACCGCAGCAGATCCAGGGAGCCATCGCGGCGACACAACAGATCCAGAGAACCGTCTCGCAGCAGCGGGCGGCCCAGGGAGCCGTTTCGCCGCACCAGCCGGTCCAGGGAACCGTCTCGCCGCAGCAGGCGGTCCAGGGAACCGTCTCGCCGCAGCGGCCGGTCCAGGGAGCCTTCTTGCAGCAATGGCCTGTCCAGGGAAACTTCTCGCCGCAGTGGGCGGTCCAGAGAGCCGTCTCACCGCAGCCGCCAGACAGAGGACGCTTCACGTGAGTTCCTATCTCAGTTTACAAGACTAATTGATAATCTTGGATCTGCTCGTCGGAACAATAAGGATACATATTCAAACATAAATGTAGTACCTGAGTTCGATCCGTCCCTAAAGAACCAAACCATCACAAATTGGCTTACGAAAGTGAACGAATGTGCTGTAATGTATGAATGGTCCGACCGGCAAATTATACATTATGCTCTCCCGAAACTAGTAGGCGTTGCGAAAAAATGGTACGAGGGGCTACCAACTCTTTTGTTCTCATGGGCCGAGTGGCAAACCAAACTTAAATCCGCTTTTCCCTCTGAAGAAAATTACGGTCAAATGCTTACAGATATCGCCCCCTGCCTGCTATACGGCCACATGTCAAAAAACCATTTTTTCGAGAAATCGCTTGTTAAAGTTTTGGCAGCGCAGTGCGTGGTAGTAAAACGGGGCTTACTCCAAGAGTTTGCGGTCAATTCGTTTTAAATTTAGCTTTTTTATTCTACATGATATAACGCTTCTCATGAATACGTCTTTTTTTATAAAACGTGTATATTTTCTAAGATACGAGGCCTTTAAGATAGGTACTTGGAGTTGTGGCCGTATTGCAGAAACATTTTGTTGAAATTTTGAGATGCGTCCCAAAACCGATCAAGTATTATTGGAAAAAAGTAACATAAAAATTATTATGCAAACATTAAAATGATTAAAATACCTTTATTAATCAACTTTTGTTACAGTAACAACATCACTGTAAGCGATAATCAGTGCATGCAGCTTTAATACCAACTTTCTAGATGCAGATATCATCATCATTTTGCATATAATTAATGACTATCTGGTACTTTCTCTTAAAGGCACTTGTATCTTTAATTATCGTGTTAACATGTACCATGTACAAGGAGGCCCCGTAGTTTGAGGTTTTAGCGTGGACTAGGTTCCCGTTGATATAAGTGTACTGTTTCCCAGAATTCTTCAACTTCTTTACAATATTACCTTTTCATAGTGCAGGATAAGCTTTTCGTTTTCTACTTTTAGGTTTAGCAATACTGGATGAAGACTGGTTCGAATCAAAGTCCCAATTTATGTGAGTCGGTATTTACAACGAATTTTTAGAAAACCTTGCACCAACATGTAGGACATGGCTCTCACAGTTCTATTTAGACATAGTCTCGAATAATATAATTCCACCTAAGTTCAACTGCATACACTGAATTCGGGTAATTTGGGTTCTACAAACTTTTGGACAAGCCAATCTACAATCAAATCAAACCTATAGTTGACAAAATAATTCCTGTAGAGCAGGCTGGATTCCGTAGTGGTCCGAACTGCGTGGATCAGGTTTTGTCGCTCACAACACATATAAAGACAGGCTGGGTTTCAAAGGTAAGAGAAAACCGTGGCAGTCTTTATCGACCTTTCAGCTGCATTCGATACCGTATGGAGACAGGGGCTTATCTATAAGCTCATTACCGTAGTGCAGATGGTGGGACTAATCAACTCTATGCTCAGCAATAGGACATTTATCGTCCACCTAGGAAACACCTCAGGCAAAGTCAGGAAGCTGAACAATGGACTACCGCAAGGATTGGTCCTGATCCCGCTCCTGTTTAACCTAATAATTATATCGTGTGTGTATAGGTTGAACAGAAGTGGGGTCAGGACCGATTCCGAAAACAGAGAATGGGAAATTTATGTATGCTGATGGATGACATCGCCTTCACAAACCAGGATGCCAAATTGAAACCCTCGAAGAAAGCCCTTCCTTGCGATCTGGAATGTTTTGAGTAATACTTAAAAAAATGGATACTGCAGCCCAATGCTAGTAAAACAGAAGTTGCGACATTCCATTTCTGTAAGAAAGAAGCAAATTATGAGCCAAATATCTGCTTCAGAGAGACGGCGCTTAAATTAAATCCTACACCGAAGTACTTGGGTGTCACTGTAGACCGCAATCTTACCTATGCGCCACACATTAGTAAGTTAGAGAAGAAGCTACAGACGTGGAATAACATACTCCACAGATTAAGGGGAACTACTTGGGGAGCACCAGCTGACGTGCAACGCACTACCGGTCCTAGCCTAGTTTACTCCAGGGCAGAGAACTGCTTGCCAGTTTGGCTCAACAGCGCACATGTGCATCGGATAGACGTGTTAGACCAAACCATTCGATGCATATTGGGAACCATCAAATGTACTCCTCTGGTTTGGCTGCCTGTGTTGAGTCATACAGCTCCCGCCCAGCTAAGAAGACAACAAGCACTGGTCCACGAAGCACAAAAATTCGTGAATTGTCCCAATTTGCCCATCCATATAGAGTTCGCAAACCTGCCGCCTCATCGGTTGAAGTCGAGGCACCCACCGTACAATAGAAGAACTTATAATTGTATAATATGAATGACTGTACCTACATTATATGCCATACGAATAAATAAAATAAATAATAAGTAGGTACTATCGGTACCCACTGTTGTGAAACATCAAAATGACGTTTATTTCGCTTATATTAAAGGGATTCATCGTAATAACACTAGAATTTACTTTATTCTTATAGGACGCAACTCAAAAAAAATATTATAAATGTATGCTATACAGCCACAACTGGCAAGTGGCTGTCTTGCAGGGAGTCAACTGTCAATTTTTGGTCAGATCCATAAGGCCACTTGTGGAAAAAAGGCTTTTAAGGACACTTTTTCTTATGGCTCTCGAAATAAGGTCATAAATTAAACTATCCTGACTACAAATCTGCAAAAATCCAAAAAAAAAATTTTTTTGAGATGTGGCCGTATAGCAGGCAGGGGGCGATATGTTGGCAAAGCGGGCTAAGTTTGGGGAGTCACTCGAGGATTATTATTATGAGAAAGTCGCTCTTTTAAATCGTTGCGAAATTGTTGGGAAAAGGGCGGTAGAATGTATATTGTTTGGAATAGATGATAGGTCTGTCAGAATGGGAGCTGAGGCGGCACAATTCACAGACACGGACAAACTTTTAGCATATTTACGTAACGTCAAGACAACCAAGAATTTCAATACCGTAAATAAGCCCGCCTTTCGAGATCGACAATCGAAACCAAGTACTTCCGTGGGGTTAAACAAACAAACCGGTAACATACGTTGTTATAATTGTAAACAGGATGGGCACCCATTATCAAAGTGCCCTAAACCTATAAAAAAATGTAATAAGTGTTCATTAATCGGTCATGTCGATTCAGAATGTTTTCGGTTTAAAGGTGATAATGAAAAAAAAGACAAGTCTATCCTATTAATTAACGAAGCATCGATAAATAATAAATCTGACAAGTATGTACAAAACGTATTAGTAGATGGACATGCGACCATCTGTTTAGTAGATCCTGGCAGTGATTTGAGAAAATGAAGCTAGGAAAATATTTTGCAAATTAGATACAAGTATAAGTCGACCTATGATAGGGTTTGGAGGTGCGGTTGTCCATTCTTTAGGTTCATGTGTGGCAGATATACAAATTCAAAATGTTTGTGCCAAGGTCGTTTGTGTTGTAGTACCAGATCATTATTTGAAATATCCCTTATTAATTGGCCAAACATTTACTGAACAACCTCACGTCCAAATATTAAAAACAGAAAAAGAGTTGATATTCACAAGCAATTATAAATTAGAGGGGGTAAATAAAAAACTCGTACAGTTGCGAGTATCTAGTGATGTCACTATAAAGGCAGTAGATTTGTTAGAAGTAAAATGTGATTCTGAGTTAAATGGGGCAATATACGTTCGCAGTAGTTACAGAGGTCAACCAGGTAGAGAGTATCAGATTGAAGAAGGTGTATACTCTATTAAAGATGGAGAAGGCTATGTTTTGGTTATACCACTGAGCAACAAGCCAATTACGTTTAATAAAAACGCATTAGTTGCCAGAGTTGAACTAGTATCAGATTCTTTTGAATTTTGTGAAGTAAATCGGATTGAGAGTAGAGAATCACCTGAACCATTTAGCTTGGAGCAATTAAATCTAGGTGACATATCGGATGATCATAAATTACAACTTTTGAACTTAATTAATTCTTACCGCGACTGTTTTGCGACATCACTTAGTGAGTTAGGATGTACAGAACAGATATAGAAAAAATGAAAATTGATCTTAGCGATGACCAACCGGTAGTATATAGGCCGTATAGGCTTTCACAAAAGGAAAGGGAGGAGGTGCAGGATATGGTAGACGAGTTGAGTGCAAATGGAATAATAAGAGAGTCTAGTTCCCCGTACGCTAGTCCAGTCATATTAGTCAGGAAGAAAACTGGCGATAAAAGACTTTGCGTCGATTATCGAGCAGTGAACAGAAAAACAGTAAAACAGCATTACCCTCTCCCATGCATGGAAGACCAGATGAATAGACTTTCAGGCTATTCATTTTACTCTACGTTAGATTTGGCCAGTGGCTATTACCAAATAGAGTTGACAGAGGAAGCGAAACCAAAGACTGCTTTTATAACGCCAGACGGACAATGGGAATTTAACAGGATGCCGTTCGGCTTGGCGAATGCGCCAGCCGTATTTCAAAGGACAGTAAACAAAGCTTTGGGTTCGCTTCGCTTTGACACAGCTGTTGCTTACATGGACGACGTTATGATACCATCAAAGACGGTTGAGGAAGGATTGGTAAAACTGGAATCGATATTTAAAAGATTAAGAGAATTTAATTTAACACTAAAACCAAATAAATGCTTTTTCTTCCAAACATCAGTCGATTTCCTGGGATTCGAAGTGACGGCTAATGGCATTAAGCCTGGTTGCAAAAAGATCGAAGCAGTACAATCCTTCCCAACCCCCAAGTGTTCATAACGTCCGACAATTTCTTGGACTGGCAAGTTTTTTTTAGGAAATTTATTAAAGGCTTCGCCGTTATAGCTAAACCCCTCACAGGCTTATTGAAAAATAATGCACCTTGGGTGTGGGGAAGTGAACAGGAGAAAGCGTTTAATGAATTAAAGGAGAAACTGATTTCTCGACCTGTATTAGCGTTATACAATCCATTACTCCCGACAGAATTGCATACCGATGCGAGTAAGTGGGGTTTAGGTGGTATGTTATTACAGAAACAAGACAATGGTGATTTGAAGCCAGTAGCTTACTTCAGTCGCCAAACGTCTCCAGTCGAACAACATTTCTCGTCGTACGAATTGGAGACGTTGGCGGTTGTTGCGTCATTAGTAAAATTCAGACCCTACCTCCTCGGTATGCCATTCACTATTGTAACGGATTGTAACTCGCTTCGCGCTACCTTTTTAAAGAGGGACATGATACCAAGAGTAGCTCGATGGTGGAGTTTAATATTGGAGTTTTCTGAGTGTGACGTCAAGTATAGAGCAGGGCATGGGATGTGTCACGTAGACGCATTAAGTCGGAATCCGGTACCTAGTGAGTCTTACAATAGCTTGACTAATTTGGAACCACCGACTATTTTCACTATTTCGGACGACTGGCTAAGGACGGTGCAGTCTGCTGATAGTGAAATAGGACGTATCAAACATATATTGTTGGACCCGGAAAGTAAAAATATTGTCGACGTAAGGCAAAATTTTTACATAAAAAATAATTGCGTATATAGAATAACTGATGATGGACACAAGTGGTTGGTACCTAAGGGTGTGCGATGGCATATTTTAAGGGCGTGCCATGATGAGATCGGACATTTTTCCTTAGAAAAAACTCTTGATAAAATTAAAGAAACATATTGGTTCCCAAAAATGAATAAGTTCACTAGGAAATATGTCCAATCGTGTCTGGAATGTGCCCACAGTAAAACCCCATCTGGCAAGAAATCTGGCTATTTACATCCAATACCGAAAATTTCCAAGCCATTTCACACTCTTCACGCCGACCACTTGCGTCCTTTTAATGCGAGTAAACGTAAAAATAAATATTTACTAGTCATCATAGACTCGTATAGTAAATTTATAACTTTAAAAGCCGTTAAGAATACGAAATCTTTTACAACTATTAGGGTTTTTAAGGAATATTTCTCGACGTTCGGGTGCCCTATAAGATTAATAACGGATAGGTATTCATCATTCACGGGCAAAAAGTTTTCAAACTTTTTGAAGGATCTGGGCATACGGCACATAATGAACGCGGTTGCCACTCCACGAGCAAACGGGCAAGTGGAGAGGTATAACCGTACGATTCTAGATTCGTTGACAGCAATGAACCATGGTTGTGATGAGCGTGATTGGAATAGTAAAGTGCTAGACGTGCAATGGGGATTAAATAATACCACAAATAAAGGGATAGGACGCTCTCCTGCTGAAGTATTATTTGGGTTTAACCTGACTAGCATGGCTGAGGGAAAGTTACGTTCCACGATAAATACTGATGTCGAGGAAAACTCTACAAATAAACTAGTAGAAATCAGAGCGGATGTAGATAAACATATAAAAGAAACACAAGAAAAACAGAAAAGCCGGTTTGACAAAGTGAGGTGTGGTCCAAGAAAATTTAACTTGGGGGATTTGGTTAGAGTAGAGAGGTCTATTTTGTGTCCAGGTAAAAGTAAGAAATTGATTGCTAAATGTTTGGGGCCATATAAAATAGTTGAAGTAATGAATAATGACAGGTACACGGTAGAAGACACTCCAATCACAAGACGTAAGGGGAAGGCTATTTATAGGGGTGTATATTCAGTAGATAAGATACATCCATGGCTAAACTTTAAAAGGTCTGAAGATTACACTAGTTCTGATGAAAAAGAGGAAGATAATGCCAGTAGCAGCGATAGTGACATAGGTATCGTAGATGTAAACACGGATGATATATGAAAAGCTTAAATTGAGGATCCAAGGTATCAAAGCTACGAGTTTTGTAAAATGAGATAAAGAGGTTAAAAAAAAATGGATGGAAGGATGAATTGATATTACCTAAAATAGGTATTGGAAATGTTAATCATTTCTTTTTCAGAGGGATTCATGTATATTGGAAGGATGATAATCTTTATTTTTCAGAGGGATAAATGAGTTTATGTATTATATAATTATATATAAGGATTATGAGGTTAAATGGATGGATGATTTGTATAAAGGTATAATAATTGATATTGGAAGGATAATATTTTCTTCGGTTTCCGCGACTGTCACACATTTAAATAAAACAATTTAAACGGATTATATCGCGTATATTAATTATTTGAGCCTCCCTGACGTTTCAGTACCTTTACAGATACCGTTGTCAAAGGTTGACTGAGAAAAACACAATTTTTCTCTGTCAAAGTTACATTTGTGCAAACTACCCATTTTGTAAATATTAATTTAAAATAAAGGTGTTCATACATGCCAGATGGGCCTAATGTGTAAAGACAGTTACACATGTGCCAGAAGGGCATTTATTATTTATTTAAAATATCTACCAGCGGTTCACTAAAGGCTTACTGAGGAGAAAGAACCGCCAAAGAAAACTCCCAGATTGCCTTATTTATTACTATAAAATACTTTTAAACAAAAACTCTACATATGCTACTTTTAACACTAATTTGTTTTATTTAAATATTGGAAGGATGTTAACTATATTTGTCTGAAATTGTATTATATAATTATATATAAGGATTATGAGGTTAAATGGATGGATGATTTGTATAAAGGTATAATAATGGATATTGGAAGGATGTTAACTATATTTGTCTGAAATATATGATGTAACAATGGTTGGGTAAAATATTATAAATGTCCAAGGATAAAATATAAAAATGGGTTAATACTGCCGTATACTTTGCATATTTGTTAAGAGGCAAATATGAGAGTATGAAATCTACTTATTGACATATATAATGAGAAAATTATTTTATTATGTTATTACAACTTAGGGGTTGTCCATTCTAATGATGATATATATGTATATTAATAAGTAATCGATAGACAAAGGGGATGAAAGAGCTATTGTAAATTATAAATTACATGGTTTGATTGGTATATAAACATAACTAAAGATTTTTGCATTTATGAAAAACTGTTATTTACATTAGTTATTTGTTATACATCTTTGATACAATTTGCTACAGAGTACTAACATGTTACAAAAATCATTCAATAATATGTATGTTAATTATTGTAAAACTTTCAATCTTGGTCACGAGGTCGTGACACGTATAGTCAGGATGGACGAATCTGTAAGCTTTATCGTAAAATAAGTAACAAATTGACTAATATTTTCATGATTATACTCTAGTGGAGGAATTTGGAACTATTGATAAATGAGTGGCTGTCTAAAATTATAGTTACTGGCATATTCCTATTTTTAATACTGTTTTAAAATCAAATAACTAATTTACAAAAGATTACATATTCGTCAAATATAGTAATTATTAAGTTTAAAGTATATACATTGAATGTGACTTGGAATTGGGTACCTACGTCACAGATGGCGCCTTTTTGTTTTATGGAGTGGGAAATAACTGCGTCTTCCAGTAACCAATTCCAAGTCCAGGGTTTAGTCTTTGTGTGGCTTTAATTCGGTGAAGTACAGTGAAGTAGCTGTTAAGTAGTCAAATCGAAGTTACTGTGTTAGAGGTTATTGTGACAAAGAAAATATAGTGTTACTGCATTTGAAACGTAAGTAAATGGTTTTATTAATCTCTCCCTATACTATCCTGACCGTGGGTTACAAATATTAATTGAGCTTGCATAACGTACACACAATCGATAACACGGATATATGATTTAAACGGAAAAACAATCAAAAAGTGATTCAGGCGTGATACAGCTCACCTTTAGGACCGGTACGCGGGGCGACGGTTGGAGCGAAAGTAAAACCACCCTGCATTCCTTTCCAGCCGACGCCGCGTCACCCGTCACCTGATTCACAGAGTGTCTTGCCACTAGAATAATCGAATGTAGTCCTGACAACTACTTATAGATGGCGCTGATTTGTATGAAGCTAGCCATCTTCAAGTTCCGACAGTGCGCCCACAGCTATGGCGCCGACATCTAAATATATAAAAGAAGAAACTGACTGACTGACATATCAACGCACAGCCCAAACCGCTGGTTCTAGAGAGTCCAAATTTGGCAAGTAGGTTCCTTATAAGGTGTAGGGGTGCACTAAGAAAGGATTTTCCAAAATTCACCCCCTAAAGGGGTGAAATGGGGGTCCAAAGTTTGTATGGGGAAATAAGATTAGTTAGACTATTTTATTTGAAACTTCACAGGAGTATTTCTAACGATAAATGAGTAAACACGTGTTTCAGGTTTTTTGAAAATTCAACCCCTAAAAGGGAGAAATGTGGTTACAAAGTCTGAAAATCAACATAGGTATTGTTTTTATGGTTTATCGGGTCGCTGATTAAGAAAACCGCAACGATTTTATAATCCAACGTGGCGAACGTGAATTATCATCTTCCCTGTAGGGGTGAAATGGGGTTGAAATGTCTAAATACTAAACCGCTGGTTCTAGAGAGTCCAAATTTGGCACATAGGTTCCTTATAAGGTGTAAAGGTGCACTAAGAAAGGATTTTTCAAAATTAACCCCTAAAGGGGTAAAATGGGGGTCCAAAGTTTGTATGGGGAAACAAGATTAGTTAGACTATTTTATTCGAAACTGCACAGGAGTATTTCTAACGATAAATGAGTAAACACGTGTTTCAGGTTTTTTGAAAATTCAACTTTAAAAGGGAGAAATGTGGTGACAAAGTCTGAAAATCAACATGGGTATTGTTATTATGATTTATCGGGTCGCTGTATCTCGGAAGGAAGAGGGAAGAGGGATGTGGGGAGAGGGGAGAGGGCAAAGGGGAGATGGGAGAGGGGAGAGGGGAGAGGGGAGAGGGGAGGGGGAGAGGGGAGAGGGGAGAGGGGAGAGGGGAGAGGGGAGAGGGGAGAGGGGAGAGGGGAGAGGGGAGAAGGGAGAGGGGAGAGGGGAGAGGGGAGAGGGGAGAGGGGAGAGGGGAGAGGGGAGAGGGAGAGGGGAGGGGAGAGGGAAGAGGGAATAGTTGGTTTCTATGGATTATCGGGTCGCTGATTACTAAAAAAAGAATGATTTTAAAATTCAACGTGGCGGACGTGTAATACCATCTCTCATGTTAGGGCGCGATGGGGTAGAAATGTCTAAATAATGTCTAAAAATATGGGTGTCGTTTTTAAACGCACAGCCCAAAACCGCTGATTTTAAAGAGTCCAAATTTGGAACGTATGTTCCTTATAAGGTCTAGGGGCGCACTAATAAACGATTTTTCTAAAGGGGGTGAAATAGAGAGATCCAAAGTTTGTATGGGAAAACAAAATTAGACTATTTATATTCGAGACTTCACAGGAGTATTTCTAACAATAAATGAGTAAACCTACAAGTACTCTTTATTGCACACCTTATAAAATATACAGGAGAAATACAATGCAAGACATTACAATTACAGGTAAACAACAGGCGGTCTTATCGCTAAAGAGCGATCTCTTCCAGACAACCTTTGGGTAGTGGAGAACTTGAAAAAATAAGATTTTTAACAAGAGATTTAGCGCGCCTTAAGCTAACAGGCAAAGAGTTCCATAAACAGACAGCTTTAAAAGTAAACGAATTATTATAAAATTTTGAGACGGAAGAAGGTACGGCAAGGAGCAAATTTTGGGCAGATCGAGCAGAAGTGAGATAAGTGAAACGCTCTTTGAGATAGCGGGGAGTTACAGGATTAAAAAGTATACTATAAAGAAGAGCAAGAATATGAGAGTTACGACCTTAACTTAAACCTAATAGATGTTTAAATTTGTATTTGGTGCCATCTCGATTGTCGTCAAGGCCAGTGCGGGCGGCGCGGCGGGACTGGAGGAGTAGTCATCGGGAAACGTCCTGCAGCCGTAATAAATGCATTCAAGCTTTTCAACAATAAAATGGTTAGACGGATATGCATGAGGGATAAGCAGATAATACCCTAACTTTAACAAATATCCTAATTTTTAACCTGAAAAAAAGAGCATCGTTCCCGTAGGATAATGTATATTGTATAGGAACGCGGGCGAAGCCGCGGGTTAATGCTAGTATATATATAATCTATAACAAGTTTGTTGTATGGGAGCCCCCCTTAAATATTTATTTTATTTTATTTTTAGTATTTGTTGTTATAGCGGCAATAGAAATACATCATCTGTGAAAATTTCAACTGTCTAGCTATCACCGTTGTTGAGATACAGCCTGGTGACGGACGGACGGACGGACGGACGGACGGCGAAGTCTCAGTAATAGGGTCCCGTTTTTACCCTTTGGGTAGGGAACCCTAAAAATGAACACCCTGACACAAGTAGCCGGATTGATATAGAAAATGCTACCAAAACTGAACAAAACTACAAATATTGAAATTCTTAACTACAATATGGCTGACACTTTGTCACTTGTTCCAATTAAAGCTGAATATCTTGGAAACTACTGGTCCTATTTCCACCAAACATAGCTAAGAACCATCTCGACGGACAAGTTTCTCACATATTGCTTAGGGCATGAAAACCGGTAATTTTTTGTATGAAGATTACCGGATTACCGGTAAATTACCAGTATTTTCCATAGAAAGAATTACCGGTTTGCATTCACTAACTATCGCTCGGTCCTTGGTCGATAGCAGTGCAAGCCTGTGACCTAGATTTCATCGCCCTGACATAGTTACGGCCACCTGAACCTCCCTTATCGGTCATGGATAAATGATACGAGGATAGTTAAACATCATGTTACGTAATGATTTAATGCGGACTTACTCAGGTCATGAGTTCATCTTGTCGGGGGGTCTATTGTGGCTGATGCTTCCGATGCGTGGTCACCACTAGTGGAACTCTTTGCCGGTACATGTGAAAGAAAGAAAGAAACATTTATTGCCACACCAAAAAATAAAATAGGTACATGGAATAAGCAAGAACAGCATTGTCAGGACATTGCCCACCCAAATTATGCCGTGTGACAAAAGGAGCGGACTCAGCATGTGCTGCAACAGCCAGGCATCTACGCAGCGCTGGTTTTCAGGCCGTCCCTTTCTCACTTTGAACCACATTGTCATATTTAATTCGCGGGTGCAACCAAGGCGATTATCAATCCTTATTTTTCGATCAATGCTGAACACACGGCAACAACTCGATGACCCACTGTTGACCTGATTGCACGCGTTATTGATTGCGGGAACTGTCGGAAAATCAAACTCGAAGAAATAACGAGTTCTTGAACGTTAAGTGTACTCAAGTATTTATTGAGTCGGGATGGAAAGAAATGAGTCGATATTAAGTTTATTTGCCGAGCGAGCGACGCGTATCGTATCTGTTTCAGCTTCGCCATTTTTTTTGTATGTCCGGATGTTTAGCGGACCTATGGTGGTTGAGTATATCAAGTGATAAATAAGTGACAAAGCATCTGTCACTCACACTCGCATTATGTCAAAACGTGATCACGGGGAGTGAAATTATGAATACTTAACTGAATCTACAAAAATATATGTATATTAATATACTCATCGAACCTACTCACAAATTTTCATGAGAACCGGTTGAGAAATGTAGCCTGCATGCGAGAACAGCCGCAAATCCGAAAATACAAACATCCGAACATACGAAAAAATATTGGTGCAGCAAAAACAGAGATGCTACGTTCACTTAGTCAAAAGACAAATACTAGAAAATGCCTGCAATTTCACCCCCCTAGTAACCCTTCTGTTTAATTTACCGTAATCGAGTAAAACTACTTACTCTATAACACCTTTCAATGACCGAACATCCCCGTACCAAGATAATGTATTTTGCCGTGATCTTCTTCTTCTTCGATACACTCTGTACGTGATCGTGGTCATCAAGTATTTGTGGAGTTCTGAGTGACCCGTTTGACGACACGTCGCCACTGGTCCCGTACTTAGAGCCGCTTTCCGTGACCATTCATTGACGGTAGCCAGTACTGGCTTTGAGCTGGTCGGTCCATCTCATCGGCGATTTTCCTCTAGCTCTGACCTGACACCTTCCACTCTCCCTTGAACAACGAGGCGTTCTATGGACGATCGGTCCCGCCGAGACACGTGCCCAAAGAAGTTGAGAATGATGACAGAGAGTAGACGCTCTTTAATTCCGAGCTCTTCAAGAATTGATTTTCCGCGATAAAGTCTGAAAATGAGTGGGAAGAAATTCTAACGGTAACCGTGTAGAGACATATTACTTAGATAAAAATATGTATCACGCTGATATATTTTTTCTCGCAATTTGGAACTTCAAGGTAACGTTTACACGGATTTAATGATTCTGACCTGTTCATCAACTTGCTAAAGAATATTTCGATATAAGTAACTATTAATCGTTTTTTCTCTCGCATCATTATAACGTTAGAAATAGTCTAAGAAACTCTTGAATGAGAGATAACGAACACGAGAATAGTGATAAAAGTTCTAGTAAACGAGATTGGCATTATATGACAATCTCATGCACACAAGGACGTAAGGGACATAGCTTCGTTCGTGAGATGTGCTCTTTTGCATTGGAAGCTCGTGTGACCCGTGGGAAAGGTCAACTAGTGGGTGTACGGAGCATCCAAGTTGCAACGAAGCTGCGCAAATCAATGTAGGTCTTCTGACAGGAAAACGGGACATAGTTGAGCTAAATATAACTGAATGGAATGATGACTGGGAATAACTGAGCTGCCCCATTGGCACATTTGGTAGCACCGTGGTTCTAAAATCCATGGAGTCGTTAATTATATTTTTTTCAAAGTCAAGGTCGAAGTCTAGTTGTAGTTGAGCTGCGCGCCACAGTTTTGTGATGTCTAGGGTTAGGACATTTTGGTAGCATATCGTGGCTCTAAAATCCATGGAGTTGCTAATTGTATTTTTTTCAAAGTCAAAGTCGAAGTTAAAAAAATTATGGCGATTTATTAGATACCATGATTTATGGTATTACATTATTACTAAACTCATTTAAAAATAAAAAATACTTATTTTTAATTCACCGTATAAGGAAGATTTTTTAATTTTCCCCATCTGGATATTATGGGTACGTGCGGCTGCACAAATCAATCTAGGTCTTCTGACAGGTAAACGGGACGTAGTTGAGCTAGATATAACTGAATGGAATGATGACTGGGAATAATTGAGCTGCACGCCATATCGCTTTTTAGGAGCATACCTACCGTGGCTAAAATCCGTGGAGTAGCTAAATTATATTTTTTTTCAAAGTCGAAGTGTAAAAATATATGGCGATATAATTAGATACCATTGAAATTAGTGACAAAATCTCAGCCAATATTGAAGCTATTGTAGTTATTTTCAGTTTTACTAGCTTAGTTGTGTTGATGGTGATTAATTTTTTTTTAGGTTATATTTAAACTTTCCTAAGTTCTGATACAGGCTAGTCTGTAACATAGATAGACTACGTAGAAAGATTAGACTTGGCAAACCACCAACCGGGTAAGGCGATAACGATAGCTCTAGCTTTTGAGATACATTGTCTAACTGCACCTTTAGCGTTGCGCCTTGCGGGTGTTTGTCGCACGACAATACAATACACCAAAATACATTGACACAAGAAATCCAAATACAAACAAATTAAAAAACGGTAGACAACAGGCGGTCTTATCGTTAGAGAGCGATCTCTTCCAGACACCCTTTGGGTAGTGGAGTTGATGGTAAAAATTACACAGTAGGTGATCCAAAAGGCGAATGGAACACATTGAAAGGTACCAACAGGAAAAAATATTAATAATAAGTAAAATAACAGAGATATATTTAACATAAATATATTTAAAAAACCTGACAATAACGGACTCACTACGCGCCACGAGCCGTGCTAATAACCTTTAAGGATTTGAATATGGATAACCAAACCTTATTCATAATTGTACTGGTTTTAATAATTTAGATTATTAAGATGCCCATTATATTGTAGTTATTTATTAGTGACTCTGTGAGCTGACTTCGCAACTATGTTTTGAAATTACTGAAAGTATTCATATTTTTAGGGTTCTGTATCCAAAGGATAAAAAACCGGCCAAGTGCGAGTCGGACTCACGCACCGAGGGTTCCGTACAAACACTTTCCATCCCTAAGTGGTTAAGTTAAGTTTGCACCTGGTATGTATAGCGCCCCATATAAATTAGGTGCAAAGTTAGGTATTACAAAAACTACTTACTAGATCTCGTTCAAAACAATTTTTGTTGGTAGTTTTTAGGGTTCCGTACCCAAAGGGTAAAAACGGGACCCTATTACTGAGACTTCGCTGTCCGTCCGTCCGTCCGTCCGTCCGTCCGTCCGTCTGTCACCAGGCTGTATCTCAAGAACGGTGATAGCTAGACAGTTGAAATTTTCACAGATGATGTATTTCTATTGCCGCTATAACAACAAATACTAAAAATAAAATAAAATAAATATTTAAGGGGGGCTCCCATACAACAAAGGGATTGTTTGCGTTAACTTTGCACCTCATTTGTATGGAGCGCTATACATACCAGGTGCAAACTTAACTTAACCACTTAAGGATGGAAAGTGTTTGTACGGAACCCTCGGTGCGCGAGTCCGACTCGCACTTGCCCAATTTTTATAGTAATGTACATCATATGTTTTTTTTAGATTTTTCATTTTCTTATTTTAGAAGTTAGAGGGGGGGGGGACCAACTTTTTTCCACTTTGGAAGCGTCTGTCACGCAAACTATTCGGTTTAGAAAAAAAATATTTTACAAACCTCGATATCATTTTTGAAGACCTATCCATAGATACCCCACACGTATGTGTTTGATGAAAAAATTTTTTTTGAGTTTCAGTTCTAAGTATGGGGAGCCCCCAATATTTATTATTATATTTTTATTTTTGCATCAAAATCTTAATGCGGTTCACAGAATACATCTACCTACCAAGTTTCAACAGTATAGCTCTTATAGTTTCGGAAAAAAATGGCTGTGACATACGGACGGACAGACGGACAGACGGACAGACGGACAGACAGACATGACGAATCTATAAGGGTTCCGTTTTTTGCCATTTGGCTACTACTAAAAACGGGAACCTATTACTAAGACTCCGCTGTCCGTCTGTTTGTCTGTCTGTCTGTCTGTCTGTCCGTCTGTCACCAGGCTTTAACTCAGAAACCGTAATAGTTAGTCAATTGAAATTTTCGATGTAACAACAAATACTAAAAAACAGAATAAAATAGTTGCGTTAACCTAATTTGCACCTCATTTGTATGCGGCACCATACATACCAGGTTCAAACTTAACTTAACCCGCCAGTTAAGATATGAAGTGTTTGTACGGAACCCTCGGTGAGGGAGTCCAACTCGTATTTGGCCGGTTTTTAAGGTTTTCAACCTGATATAGTATTGGATATTGGGTCGCTGAGTGTTTTCTATCGTCTATACATAGCGAGTGCTCTAAAAACCTATTTCCTCTAATACCACCCTCCCCTTTCCGTTATAGAACCACACGTGCCGGTTTGCGACGTCATCGCTTCACCTTGGAAAATAATCCCACACGTACTAAGAAGTTTGGCAAATCCTTCATCTGCCGAACTATTAAAAAATGGAGCTCTGCCGGCTCATGTGTTTTCTCCTTCTTAATAACATGCGACCCTTCAAATGTAGCGTGAAGAAGCATCTCACGGACCAGCATGGCAGTGTCAACTGACATGGCACCGTTGGTTTCTTGTCAGTTGCCATTGTGACTCCCCTTTTTGCTTACCATCAGGCGAAGCGGAGCTACTATGTTGTGCCGCTATAAAAAAAATGCCTTCCTCCGCTATTTTTATATTATTACGAAAACTGCATCGACAATAAAATCTACTTATTGAACCTACTACCTATAGTTTCTATTTACAAAGAGCCTTACGCAAGTAACCTAAGAAAAAATGTCGTTTTATAAGAAACAATTATGTCGGATTCAGAACTATTGTGAAACGTTGCGTCTAGGTACCTACGTCATTGTGTTTATTTTTAGTGTATAAATTGTCTCCCGCCCTAAGGCACACGCAGTCCATAGGATCGCTCAAGGGGAAGTTAAAGGAATTGTGGCTGTCGAATAATGTATGATTAGGTTGCGGTTTTTGTTATAATTATAATTATATTTATATTTATGTTGAATATATATATGTATTTATATAGATATTACTTAATATGTATTATATTGACTGTTCGCCTATTTCTCTCTCTTTTGGTTTAGCATTTTCATATTATTATTGTAAAGTTATCCTCTTTTGTATTCTACATGTTGCTTGGTTTGTCTACCATTTACATTTGTGTTTGGCACTCATTTACTCAAAAGTTAACTGCAAGAGATCCCTTAAAGGGATAAGTTCACCTTTGTACATGCTTATTTTTTTGAAGTGTATTTCTTGTTTTTGTGAACAATAAAGTGCTTACATACATACATACATTCATAATACATAATTACATATTATAAGGTACATTCCAAAATCTATAACAATAAAATAATAATGATCTTTATTCATAAAATCATAGTAATAACAATTAGCATAAAAAGTCTTACATCTATACAGAGCATTTATAATACTGGTGCCTGAACTAGGAGAATCCTGAATCTCAGGCTTTGAGAGTTCAAATTATACGCTAAGTACCAAAATAATCATACAATACATATCCATATAATCTATGGATGTACTAAGGGTACATCATGGACCCTGTCAGGGTATAGCTTATTTAACTTAATCTAAACAAACAACAATTATGCAAAAAATTACATTCGTTAAAGCGGACATACTACGTTATTTTATTTTAAATATTTAATTCGACTACAAACATATTATGCTGTTGAGTAGAGGTTTATTTATAATCTCCTCTTTTTGCCATTTATAAAACCAACTGATTTATAAGCAAGTTTCAGCAGCCTTTGCGTCACAGCAAGAGAAAGACGCTTTTAAACTTAATTTCATAACAACGAGTTTTCATCCAGTTTTCACCTCCAACGCAAAATGTGGGCGTTTTCAATCTGAACTGGCAGCTGAGTATACGAGTAAATAGGTGTGTGTGAACTTAGGTTATTTTTAAAACCCCGTCACAAACAAGGGTAACGTGTTCGTGTGTCTCTGGCATCGCACCTCCCATTTAGAGCAAGATTTTAGTGCAGTTTTTTTCGAAGGACTTGTTTTCACGATGATTTTAAGCCTTTTGTAGATATTAAAAGCATTCCTTCAAGATATACTACTCCCTTTGGAACAAGTGTCAGGATCTCAGCCAATATTGATTCCAAGAGTTTGGTTATATATTTTTGTTTTTGTAGCATATTCAATTGTTTTTTTTTTTGTATCTGGGACTCGGGAACTAGTTTCAATGTGCGAAAAGACACTAATTTGGGGAATCTTGTACATCTCTTTTATGTGTACGTATCAATTACCTAGTGATAGTAAAATAGTAATAGTTTTAAGTGTAATGTACGAAAAAAATACTTACTGCTGAGTTTTTTTGGCTTTCTTCTCAACAGCGGTCTCCTCTGGTGAAATAACGGTAGATTCAGATTCGGACATGTAACAGTGGCCTATTAGGTACTTACAGAATAAAAAAATTGATATATTTCTATCTCAACTTTTCTCCGAACTTATCCGACAAATTGGGCAAAACATGAATACATGCTTGATTGATTATACGTGAACAAATTTTTTTATGCCGCGGATAAATTTATAACTCTGTCACAATATACTCTTTCACTATTCCTAATTCCTTTCCTCTGCACTAAGTTTGATCAAATAAGGACACGTCCAACACTCGTGTTCTGAATACCCTAGGTAGGCAGTGGAGAATTACTAGAGGGGGGGTGGGGGGGCTTCTATATTTAGAACAAGCCGGCGATTGCCGCCATCTGCTGTAACTTAACCTAAATGAGAAACAGAAAGTATTTTTAAGGCTGAAACTGTTTTTCATTGGGTTACCGCAAGGGATTCTTGGTGCAGAATAGAACCTTGTCGTTTTAACAAAATACAGTTAGTGATGCTCGGCGAACGAGCCACGTTATTGAGACAGGGTACCACTTGCTACCTACGCGAATTGATTTCCCTAAAGGATCACTTTAGCATAAAAGTTTTCTCGCACTATTTCGGTTTCATAGATCCGACGGTCGAGTTTAAACCTAATAATATTTATTACGTTCATCATAGCCCTTTTTGTTTTCTGAACGTCCTGCAATGTCTTCAGACTAAAATTTTCAAATAATTCATCCTGCCCTTACTCGTACCAGGTCGATAAGTGTATTAAAGATATTTGGTCAATTTGTTTTTCGTAATAAATAAAAAATGGCAAATTTATGGGGGCTGAAAATGTAAAAAATGACAAAGGGTCATTTCATCACAAAGGGTCGAAGTAATTCGACAGAGAACCAAAGTTACCGACAAAGCATAGCGAATAATCAAACTGAAGTGGCAGTGGACTGGTCATACCTGTCGTAGAGCCGATGACTACTGGGCCAACGTGTTGGACTCGAGGCCACGAATCGAGAAACGTAGTGTAGGCGTAGTGTAAAAAGGAGGAGCGCCTACATTTGTAGGACAGCGGATGGTAACTTTAGGAGGACAGCTGAAAGTCGAGTAGCTCTTGTCGTGGGAGAGGCCTATCTCCAGCAGTGATGATGAACTAATATATATAAGCATAATAAATAATAATAAAATAAATAAGCCATTTATTCCACATCTTAGTTATTTAACAGTTTAGAATTTGTTAGTATTCTGCACTTGTACCTATTTCCTAGTATTAGTAATTTACTCTAATTATTTTCTAAGATATGGACC
Organism: Apotomis capreana; assembly: GCA_947623375.1. Classification (NCBI taxonomy): domain Eukaryota; kingdom Metazoa; phylum Arthropoda; class Insecta; order Lepidoptera; family Tortricidae; genus Apotomis; species Apotomis capreana. The sequence continues at coordinate 6,275,260 of OX392499.1, forward strand.
CCGCTTTAGGTATAGGCCTCCTCTAAACCCTTCCATCTTCCCCTATCCATGGACTGCTCCATCCAGTCTCTCCCGACTGCCCGCACCAAGTCGTCCGCCCATCGTTGCCTTGGTCTGCCAACCTTTCTTTTTCCTGATGTTGGCCCTTTCCATTTAGTTGTTTCTATTGTCCATCTTCTGTCTGTATATAAGCATAACAGTATTCTTTTAAGTATCGTATGTGGAGTAAAGTTGTCACTAATGAGTCCAGCTATGTGTACGTTAAAGAAAATGCTCTGACTCAGAATGGTGGTGTTGTATAATTCGCAAGCAAAGCCAACTGCAACGACGTCAGTCTGTCCAAACGCACAGGAGCCCGATTTAAACAAGGCAACGCTACAAAACAAAATGAACATAAAAGCAGCGATATATAGAAAAAAATAAGATAATAATCGTAATATAGAGAAAAATATATGCATAGCATAATATACCTATACGTACATGCAATAATAATAGTAGTTGTACATAAAAAATAAAGATCGAGAGAGACACACTGAAAAAATAAAGAATTGTTAACAGTAGCCCAATTTTTTATTTAAACCATTGGATCAAAGCTCAAAGAAAAATCGAAATGCGTAACCTGGTTCCCGGTCTCTTCCACCGGGCAAATTGTGGTGTGTACCCACATTAAAAAACCGGCCAAGTGCGAGTCGGACTCGCGCACCGAGGGTTCCGTACAAACACTTTCCATCCCTAAGTGGTTAAGTTAAGTTTGCACCTGGTATGTATAGCGCCCCATATATTATTAGGTGCAAAGTTAGGTATTAAAAAAAAACTACTTACTAGATCTAGTTGAAAACAATTTTCGTTGTTAGTTTTTATAGTAATGTACATCATATGTTTTTTTTAGATTTTTCTTTTTCTTATTTTAGAAGTTAGAGGGGAGGGGGACCAACTTTTTTCCACTTTGGAAGCGTCTGTCACGCAAACTATTCGGTTTAGAAAAAAAATATTTTAAAAACCTCGATATCATTTTTTGAAGACCTATCCATAGATACCCCACCCGTATGTGTTTGATGAAAAAAAAAATTTGAGTTTCAGTTCTAAGTATGGGGAGCCCCCAATATTTATTATTATTTTTTTATTATTGCATCAAAATCTTGGGTTCGCTTTATCTTGCATAATATCGATTCTCCGAATTTCATTTCTCATAACAAATATCACCGAATTTTTTTTCTCCGAATGATTCTTTCTCATAACCATTTAGTATCATAATTGTCAGTTGGCATACTATTCATTTCTCATAATTTTATATGGCAGAACATTAATATCGCCGAATTTATTTACTAAACTGATACCAGTAAAATGGGTTTGGTTAGGTTAGAACTGCGACCACAACAGAGCCGAACTGCTGCCAGTAAAGTAGGTTAGGTTAAAACTGAACTTAATGGGTTAGGTTAGGTTAGAACTGCGACCACAACAGAGCCGAACTGCTGCCAGTAAAGTAGGTTAGGTTAAAACCGAACTTAATGGGTTAGGTTAGGTTAGAACTGCGACCACAACAGAACCGAACTGCTGCCAGTAAAGTAGGTTAGGTTAGAACCAAACTTAATGTTTTTTTTTTTTGCAAAATTTCAAATTGGTGCTTGGCGGCTAAAACTCGGTATCGGGGGGCTCTCGGGGCTCAAAAATATGAATCTGAAATCTTGTCCGAAAATTCGGTCAAATTCGGAAAATATCGAAAAAAAACGATTCAAAATTTCAAATTGGTGCTAGGCGGCTAAAACTCGGTCTCGGGAGGCTCTTGGGGCTCAAAAATATGAATCTGAAATCTTGTCCGAAAATTCGGTCAAATTCGGAAAATATCGAAAAAAAAAAAAACGATTCGAAATTTCAAATTGGTGCTAGGCGGCTAAAACTCGGTATCGGGGGGCTCTTGGGGCTCAAAAATATGAATCTGAAATCTTGTCCGAAAATTCGGTCAAATTCGGAAAATATCGAAAAAAACGATTCAAAATTTCAAATTGGTGCTAGGCGGCTAAAACTCGGTAGGTATCGGGGGGCTCTCGGGGCTCAAAAATATGAATCTGAAATCTTGCCCGAAAATTCAGTCAAATTCGGAAAATATCGAAAAAAAAACGATTCAAAATTTCAAATTGGTGCTAGGCGGCTAAAACTCGGTATCGGGGGGCTCTCGGGGCTCAAAAATATGAATCTGAAATCTTGTCCGAAAATTCGGTCAAAATCGGAAAATATCGAAAGAAAACGATTCAAAATTTCAAATTGGTGCTAGGCGGCTAATTATGAGATATGATGATTATGAGAAAAACATTATGCAAAATAAAATTCGGAGAAATAAAATTCGGAGAAATGATGATTCGGAGAAATGATGTTATGCAAAATGAAAATATGAGTATAAATTTTATGCAACATAATAGTGAACCCAAAATCTTAATGCGGTTCACAGAATACATCTACCTACCAAGTTTCAACAGTATAGCTCTTATAGTTTCGGAAAAAAATGGCTGTGACATACGGACGGACACACGGACAGACGGACAGACAGACATGACGAATCTATAAGGGTTCCGTTTTTTGCCATTTGGCTACGGAACCCTAACAACGAGGCATTACATGTTTCATAAATTTAGTAGCCCAAATGTTAGCTGGTAGTCAATATAAATTGGACGAATGACAAACTGAGGCCTACTAGTAACCAAAATGAGTTTTGTAAAATTTAATTTGGCTACTACTAAGAACAATTTGGCTATTGTCTCAAGTAGTTAATCTAGGTAAGATTTTTTTTATGGAAGCCTATGCCCGAAAATAGATGACATAAAGGCTGAGGCTGAAAAACTGTTTACAAAAATGCGATATCTTCTTTAGGTTCATATACGTACCTTGCTTTTATGTTATCGTTATTTGAATAAGATAAAATGACGTGTAAAATGTAACATAATTAGCTCATATCCCAACCTAAAGTACTAGTCACTCGTACATTTAGTCCTCGATAAACACATTGGTATTTCGTAACCCTTGAGCATTTTTCTGGCCCTAATTATTTTTTCTGTAAACGTCGGTATAAAGTTTGTTAGATTGATTGGCTTCGCCTTATAAAATTGATATTTTCCTAACAAGGACGTACGATACAAAGACTGTCAAATGCTTAATTGGCTACAAATATGGTAAACTACTTCTATAAATGATTATCTTAAAATAATTACACCTAGAACCTAATCTGCGCTTGAAAGTGAAGCCAGTTTTGGTTAGCCACGGGCTAAGTTTCGTCCAAGTGCGCATCTGTCATAACGTTAAGCTCACGATCAACACCTCTCTATGATTGGTTTGTAGAAGCGCACACATAAAACCAAAAGCGGCTTCATCTTTCGCAAATGTCTTTTAAAAAGACTCTCGTTCTAGGCGTAGTTATTCTAAGATCACTGATATATCAGCAAAATCAGGTTTGTGCTGAGCCAGTATCGCGTCTGAACCCAGTCAATTCGACTTTAAGGCGGGAGTAAACTCGTTTCATATATGTATTTTAATATATCTGAAACTGTCAGGAGCTTTTTTAGGTAAAAAGGTAAAATTTTATTTATTTTAAAAATGAAAGTTTATGCGTTTAAACCTAAAGAGATTAATTAGCATTGCCACCGCACAAATGTGTCTATTCTTCAAGAAGTGGGAGTCACTTTTAGGCTATCGACGCAAGATCTTCGTATTCTTCGGTCAACAAGCCAGGAAGAGAAACGACACCCGGGAAGTGCTTTTGGTGACAGGGAAAGTACAAGGAAGGCGACCAAGAGTAAGAACCCCTGCGAACCCATGCGCTGGACAGACCAGATCCGAGATAATTGTAATTCGAAAGTCCACGAGGCATTGCACAACGCCGAAGACCGCAGCAAGTGGAAAGCGATCGTCCACAACATAATTCGTGGAGGTCACGACCCTCAGCATGAGGAACACGACACAAGGAGTATATATATATATAAGAAATATTTAAATATTTAATGTCTCGAGCGGGATTCGAACCCGCGCCTTGAACGGTTTTTCGGCCCAACACCGGGCACTCTGTCCACTACATTACCTATTAAAAAAAAAAGACAATTTTATTTTTTAACCAGATGCTTCATTTCTTATATATGTATTAATGACCTAGGATGACTTTGTAGCGCCATCTGTCGTAAAGATTCTGACTTAATGTAAAAGAAAAGAGATTATCAATCCTTATTTTATATATCTCATGGAGCAGAAAACAAGTTATTTAGTCGTAACTCAACTGTTTGCTTTTATTTCAACATTTTATTGCAATGTTTTTACTCCTTTGATTGCGTTTAGCTGGAAATAAACGTGCAGCGGTCACGTGACTCATTTTAATTCCATTTCAGTAAAATTCTTAGTAAAGGTTTCAAGAACCGGTATTTGTATGGGTTCACAAGGGTTACAACAACTTTGTGTATATAAAAGAGCTAGATTTTACCGAGAACTTTCTGGGTAGGTACCTACTAAATCTCGGCTCGATCGGTGGGAATTGACTCAAATCTTTATTGCAAAATGTGACCTGGTACTAACATACAAATATTGCAAGTAAAATCAAAGTTAATTTTTATGTAATAAATAATGATAAATAAATAAAGCTTGTAAAAATAATGATGTGATTAATTTTATATTTGTGTACCTAAATGCATGCTCCATCTAGACTCAAAATATTTGTATGTCTTATGGCGAAACGTGATACACCTACATATAAGTTCAATATAATGTGAAAAAAGGACTGTCCGCAGCTCAATGCTAAACTATACTAGTCGATTTAACGCCGAAACTAACGTGGATAGACAAAAACATTATGTAAAACACGCAGACTCTGTCGTTTTCAATGTAATCAACTAAATATTGACACAAAGGTAAATTATGAAAGAAAATATAATGTGATCCACTGCAATGTAAGCAGGACTCGAACCTGCGACTCTACGTTTCCTATGATTCCATAATGCTACGCAACTGGAGCGCACTCTGCGTCATATGTCCTTAAAATGCTTATGCGCATTAGCCATATCCCAGGATGTGCATTAACACACATTTCCCACATTAAAAAACAGAATCTATAAAAAGATTCTATACAAAACCTTTAACCAACTAAGCTAAGCTTCTATTAATTAAAGCACCTAGGAGTATTATTTATTATTATAAATTACTATAATTTTATTGGAAATCAGCTTCCTATGTATAGAGGGATTATGATTTCGGGAAAAATCTAAACAGCACGATGCATATTGATATCTATTTCGTATTACGACTTATATAATCCTCCCATCTCTTTCGTAGTCTCTCTCTCTTTTTCTGTCCTTGGGTACTAATCCTTCTCCTGTACCTCTCCCCTCTTATGCTGACCTGATATATGCCAGGAAAAACATAGCACAGAGTCACACGCGACAGACATGAGTAGAACAGGCTTTTGCCGTGGGGAAACCCGATTTGTAGCGAAAAAGTAAAACACAAAAAACCACAAGCAAACTAAATAAAAATAAAATCTGGATATATAAAAATAGTAAAATAAATAAGTACCTACAGCGCCATCCCTGTTGGTAGAAATTCCTCACGCCCTGTGACGCCAAAACGGCTAGACTAATTTTAACCAAACGGTATAGGGATAGCTGGACATCCAAAGTTGGTTATAGGATAAGTTTACCTGACTTCGACATAGAAAAAAGGAAGGTCACGCGGACGATGTTGCTAGCACCTTCTAGTTACTTCTAGCTACTATACTTTATTCTAAACGTCGGGTTTCGAATAGGTAAGTACTGAACATTTCATAACACATAAACGTAAAATGAGTAGTGGAAATCGGAAATAAATAGGTAATTTAAAGCGGATTCTAATCAAAACCGGATTAAGTTGGTCTAACAAACATTTTATAAGCGTCACAGCGTCAGCCAAGGAAGTGGTCTACAACTCTTGGACCTTATTAGCCATATAATATAGTCGAAAAGTGGTAGACCAATTTTTACCCAGCCGATATCGTTACTCGTGACTTAGTTGCATTTTTCAGGTTCATCATTGTGTAAAGGTATTCTTTATTAATTTTAGTCGTACAAATTTTGTACCACAAATGGTAAAAAGACCGCCTGTTGTCTACCGTTATTTATAAATTGTATTTGTCTTGTTTCCTTTTGTAAACTTTTATTGGTGTGCAATAAAGTATTGTTGTACTTATTTTATTGTATTGTAACAATATTCGATTACAGAGTAATTTCGTAATTGGTCTCGAGTTTTCTAAATTACTCTTTTTATTATCCACGAACACGCACATACACATACTTATGCCATTCATTCACTTCGCCCAGTAGGTATAGTTATACGTTAAGGTCACCGTGCTTTATCACTATAATTAAATAGAACAAGCAAGGGTAAAAGAAAAGGTTAACGTACATCTATAGGGTGCATTTACACCAACCTTCTCAACACGAAAATAGCTAAACCAATATTAGCATCAAACGCTATATTGCAAATACCAAGCGAGCGAATGGAAAATCACAATGTGTCAAAGAGAAAATACACGAACGCGGGCTGATATTTTTCATATAATGTAAATAGAAAAAAAAAAACAGGAGCGTCGTTTTGTTATGGTGGTTACGCTGGAGCCTAGTCTACGTTGATACAGAAATGAGATCATGATGGTTTTGGGATCTCATTCATGAATGTAAGGGTTTACGTCAGTGCCACCCGCGGAGGCGCGGTGCGGACCCCCCGTCCCCCCTGCTCCCCCCGACCCCCCTGCGCTAGGGAGGCTCCTGACGTCAATCGTGCGCAACAAGTGCTCAGATATTGCCTGAACACGGGCTATTTTTAACCGTCTGCTGCATTATGCGTTGTTACTGAAGACTATATCTGGACAGGTTATATCGATGAGGGATTACATTGATAGTAGTAGTACCAGTTGATTGGATTTTTATCGGAACTTGTTTTACGATTGTAGGCGATAACTCACGAGTATTATACGTTTGACACAAAGTGGTACAGCGGCTGCGTAGTTCATTTGGGTATTGGTTTTTTGGCATCGGATTGTATCATATGAAATTTGACAAGCACAATAGGGGTTACACAAACTTACGGGTATAGGGATAGGATAGTAGTATAGTGGATACTATAAGTATTACATTAAAACATCCATTTAGCCGATGAAAATGTGTAAATAACCTAAATTAAAACACGCCCGACACAAGTAGCTGGTCATCATGAGACTCTCATTCAATGAGTAATATAGAAATGCTACTAAAACTGAGCATAACTACAAAATTTGAATTCTTACCTTCATTATTGGCTGAGATCTTGTCACTTGGTTCAATTAAAACTTAATATCCTGTAAACGGTCCTATTTCTGCCAAACATAGTTAAGAACCACCTCCACGGACAAGTCTTTCGATTAAAAAAGACACACTCAAATTGGCCCATCCGTTTGGGAGCTACAATGCTACAGATAGGTACACAGATGCACATATACACATGTTAAAATTATAACACCCCTCTTTTTTCGGGGGTTAAAAAGGCAAATTTTCTCAGATCCCTATTGAGTAGATACAAAAATACTAGCAGATCTTTTTTTTATATGTGTATGGGTATGTATTTTTAGACATGTCTAGCATACTTTTTACAAGTTTTTATTTAACTTGCAATGTAAGTATGTATGTTATGTAACTATGTTTGTTCGGGTGGAATCTTGCAACTCAATTTTGAAGCAGATATCTTCAACCGATTGACCTGAAATTTTGCATATCGACTTAACTTTTATGACAATACATTAATATGGCAACATGAGGTTGGTCTGGTGATGGCCCTAGAAACTGTACATTAAAGCCTACCGAGTTTGGGGTCTTTAGCGTCTCAGTAAGCAATTGATGGATGTTCAAAGAAAAGTTCAGTCGGCTATGAAAGCTTGTCATAAAACTGTTATTTTTTTCTGTACTGAAACTTATTTATGTATATATAAAAGGAAACCCTGACTAGTTCATTCAGTCAATCTAGCATAAACTACTCGATTTAGTGTTTTTTTTATATACACGATGATTCTTAATCGGTGATCAGGACTTCAGGAGTAGAAAAATATTAAGATCAGACGACGCAACGGAACCACGCTGTTACGTCGCCTAAATCAAACTAGATTCAAAGTTTTATAAATTTATGAAACATATAATGTCTCATTTTTTTTATGTGGGTAGGTACACCACAATTTTTATTTAAGCATTAAATACAAAGATCAAAGCTTAAAGAAAAATTGAAAAAGGAGCTACCTGGGGGAAGAGACCGGGAATCGAACCCGGTACCTCTGGATTGCCGGTCCAGCGCGTTAACCATTTCGCCACCCTAGCTCCAGGAAGATCTGACGAATTTTTCCTTATGCTTTGTGTGTCGATCTTTGCATTGTTTATTTGAAAGGTTTTTTACACCTTAGCGACCTCTATGTGAATACGTTAATATTCACATCTTACCGCACCACTTTACAGTGGTGACCGAGCAAGCGAGAGAGGGCGCTGTTAGTTTTATAAATTTATGAAACATATAATGTCTCATTTTTTTATGTGGGTAGGTACACCACAATTTTTATTTAAGCATTAAATACAAAGATCAAAGCTTAAAGAAAAATTGAAAAAGGAGCTACCTGGCGGAAGAGACCGGGAATCGAACCCGGTACCTCTGGATTGCCGGTCCAGCGCGTTAACCATTTCGCCACCCTAGCTCCAGGAAGATCTGACGAATTTTTCCTTATGCTTTGTGTGTCGATCTTTGCATTGTTTATTTGAAAGGTTTTTTACACCTTAGCGACCTCTATGTGAATACGTTAATATTCACATCTTACCGCACCACTTTACAGTGGTGACCGAGCAAGCGAGAGAGGGCGCTGTTAGTTTTATAAATTTATGAAACATATAATGTCTCATTTTTTTATGTGGGTAGGTACACCACAATTTTTATTTAAGCATTAAATACAAAGATCAAAGCTTAAAGAAAAATTGAAAAAGGAGCCACCTGGGGTCTCTTCCCCCAGGTAGCTCCTTTTTCAATTTTTCTTTAAGCTTTGATCTTTGTATTTAATGCTTAGATTAAAAGTTCTTTTTTGTAATGTAATTTTGTAGTTCACAGTGCCTTGGTTTAATTGCTGTAATGCTGTGTAATGTAACTAATTTAACTAAATCTTAAATATAATTATAAAAGAAGAAACTGACTGACTGACTGACTGATTGACTGACTGACATATCAACGCACAGCCCAAACCGCTGGTTCTAGAGAGTTCAAATTTGGCACGTAGGTTCCTTATAAGGTGTAGGGGTGCACTAAGAAAGGATTTTTCAAAACTCACCCCCTAAAGGGGTGAAATGGGGTTCCAAAGTTTGTATGGGGAAACAAGATTAGTTAGACCATTTTATTCGAAACTTCACAAGAGTATTTCTAACGATAAATGAGTAAACACGTGTTTCAGGTTTTTTGAAAATTCAACCCCTAAAATGGAGAAATGTGATGACAAAGTCTGAAAATCAGCATGGGTATAGTTTTTATGGTTTATCGGATCGCTGATTACGGAAACCACAATGATTTCAAAATCCAACGAGGCGGACGTGAGTTACCATCTCCCCTGTTGGGGTGAAATGGGGTTGAAATGTCTAAATACTAAACCGCTGGTTCTAGAGAGTTCAAATTTGGCACGTAGGTTCCTTATAAGGTGTAGGGGTGCACTAAGAAAAGATTTTTCAAAAGACAACCCCTGAAGGGGTGAAATGGGGTTCCAAAGTTTGTATGGGGAAACAAGATTAGTTAGACCATTTTATTCGAAACTTCACAGGAGTATTTCTAACGATAAATGAGTAAACACGTGTTTCAGGTTTTTTGAAAATTCAACCCCTAAAATTGAGAAATGTGGTGACAAAGTCTGAAAATCAGCATGGGTATTGTTTTTATGGTTTATCGGATCGCTGATTACGAAAACCACAATGATTTTAAAATCCAACGACGCGGACGTGAGTTACCATCTCCCCTGTTGGGGTGAAATGGGGTTGAAATGTCTAAATACTCAACCGCTGGTTCTAAAGAGTTCAAATTTGGCACGTAGGTTACTTATAAGGTGTAAGGGTGCACTAAGAAAAGATTTTTCAAAACTCACCCCCTGAAGGGGTGAAATGGGGTTCCAAAGTTTGTATGGGGAAACAAGATTAGTTTGACCATTTTATTCGAAACTTCACAGGAGTAATTCTAACGATAAATGAGTACAGACGTGTTTCAGGTTTTTTTAAAATTCAACACCTATAAGGGAGAAATGTGGTGACAAAGTCTGAAAATCAACATGGGTATTGTTTTTAGGGTTCCGTACCCAAAGGGTAAAAACGGGACCCTATTACTGAGACTTCGCTGTCCGTCCGTCCGTCCGTCCGTCCGTCTGTCACCAGGCTGTATCTCAAGAACGGTGATAGCTAGACACTTGAAATTTTCACAGATGATGTATTTCTATTGCCGCTATAACAACAAATACTAAAAATGAAATAAAATAAATATTAAAGAGGGGCTCCCATACAACAAACTTGTTATACCTATATATACATATATATAGGTACGGAACCCTTCATGCGCGAGTCGGACTCGCACTTGCCCAATTTTTATGGTTTATCGGGTCGCTGATTACGAAAACCACAATGATTTTAAAATCCAACGACGCGGACGTGAGTTACCATCTCCCCTGTTGGGGTGAAATGGGGTTGAAATGTCTAAATACTCAACCGCTGGTTCTAAAGAGTTCAAATTTGGCACGTAGGTTACTTATAAGGTGTAAGGGTGCACTAAGAAAAGATTTTTCAAAACTCACCCCCTGAAGGGGTGAAATGGGGTTCCAAAGTTTGTATGGGGAAACAAGATTAGTTTGACCATTTTATTCGAAACTTCACAGGAGTAATTCTAACGATAAATGAGTACAGACGTGTTTCAGGTTTTTTTAAAATTCAACACCTATAAGGGAGAAATGTGGTGACAAAGTCTGAAAATCAACATGGGTATTGTTTTTAGGGTTCCGTACCCAAAGGGTAAAAACGGGACCCTATTACTGAGACTTCGCTGTCCGTCCGTCCGTCCGTCCGTCCGTCTGTCACCAGGCTGTATCTCAAGAACGGTGATAGCTAGACACTTGAAATTTTCACAGATGATGTATTTCTATTGCCGCTATAACAACAAATACTAAAAATGAAATAAAATAAATATTAAAGAGGGGCTCCCATACAACAAACTTGTTATACCTATATATACATATATATAGGTACGGAACCCTTCATGCGCGAGTCGGACTCGCACTTGCCCAATTTTTATGGTTTATCGGGTCGCTGATTACGAAAACCGCAACGATTTTAAAATTCACCGTGGCGGATGTGAATTAAAATCTCCCCTGTTGGGGTTGAAATGTCTAAATGCTAAACCGCTGGTCTAGAGAGTCCAATTTGGCACGTAGGTTCCTTATAAGGTGTAGGGGTGCACTAAGAGATAATTTTTCAAAAGTCGTCACCCATAGGCGTGAAATGGGGGTCCAAAGTTTGTATGGGGAAACAAGATTAGTTAAACTGGAGGAAATGGAGTTGAAATGTCTAAATACTAAACCGCTGGTTCTAGAGAGTCCAATTTGGCACGTAGGTGCCTTAAAAGGTGTAGGGGTGCACTAAGAGAGAATTTTTCAAAATTCACCCCCCAAAGGAGTGAAACGGGGATCAAAAGTTTGTATAGGGAAACAAGATTAGTTAGACCATTTTATTCGAAACTTCACAGGAGTATTTCTAACGATAAATGAGTAAACACGTGTTTCAGGTTTTTTGAAAATTCAACCCCTAAAATTGAGAAATGTGGTGACAAAGTCTGAAAATCAGCATGGGTATTGTTTTTATGGTTTATCGGATCGTTGATTACGAAAACCACAATGATTTTAAAATCCAACGACGCGGACGTGAGTTACCATCTCCCCTGTTGGGGTGAAATGGGGTTGAAATGTCTAAACACTAAACCGCTGGTTCTAGAGAGTTCAAATTTGGCACGTAGGTTCCTTATAAGGTGTAAGGGTGCACTAAGAAAAGATTTTTCAAAACTCACCCCCTGAAGGGGTGAAATGGGGTTCCAAAATTTGTATGGGGAAACAAGATTAGTTTGACCATTTTATTCGAAACTTCACAGAAGTATTTCTAACGATAAATGAGTAAACACGTGTTTCACGTTTTTTGAAAATTCATCCCCTAAAAGGGAGAAATGTGGTGACAAAGTCTGAAAATCAGCATGGGTATAGTTTTTATGGTTTATCGGATCGCTGATTACGAAAACCACAAAGATTTTAAAATCCAATGAGGCGGACGTGAGTTACCATCTCCCCTGTTGGGGTGAAATGGTGTTGAAATGTCTAAATACTCAATCGCTGGTTCTAATGAGTTCAAATTTGGCACGTGGGTTCCTAAGGTGTAGGGGTGCACTAAGAGAGATTTTTTCTAAATTCACCCCCCAATGGAGTGAAATGGGGGTCCAAAGTTTGTATCGGGAAACAAGATTAGTTAAACTATTTTATTCGAAACTTCACAGGAGTATTTTTAACGATAAATGAAAAAAACACGTGTTTCAGTTTCTTTTTTAATTCAACCCCTAAAAGGGAGAAATGTGGTGACAAATTCTGAAAATCAACATTGGTAATACTTTTATGGTTTAACGGATCGCTGATTACGAAAACCGCAACGATTTTAAAATCCAACGTGGTGGTTTGAATTAATATCTCCCCTGTTGGGGTGAAATGGGGTTGAAATGTCTAAATATGAGTATGGGTGTAATTTTTATGGTTTCTTGGGACGTTAATTACGAAAATGCCACAGATTTTGAAATTTTATATTGTGGACATGAAAATTCTTGAAAGCATTTGCGCCAAATTGCAGCATTTGACCGATTAAATGGTCCAGTAGTTTTGCAGCAAATCGGTTGTAACAGACGGACTGACAGACAGCTACACGTGATCCTATAAGGGGGTTCTATTTTTGCTTTTGAGGTATGGATAGAGACCCGCGTTATCCTAATAGATTAAAAAAATAGTATTTGGTGGCATCTCGATCGTCGTCAATCGGTACCTAGGCGGGCGGCGCATTGGGACGGGAGGAGCTATGATCGGGAAACTTCCTGCATTCGTAATAAATACATTCAAGCTTTTCAATAGTTATGTTAAGTCATTTCAGAATTCTGAATTACGTTTTTCTGGCTCGGAGTAATACATTTTTCATTCATCAACGCAGAGAACCTCAATATCTTACAACAGAACATGACGTAACTTAGAACATGGCTTAGAATCATTAAACCAATCTCGAATATCCCAAGTCGATAAGCGGAGGCTCGGGACATTATAAAAGCTTTATACAAATAAAATGCACACATATCCCGGTGTCTTAGCTTCACTTCGAGTTATGAATTTTGAAGTGAACTTTATTTGGATACAGTTAAAGCTGAGATCGCTTAATTTGAGTGCTTGAGTTTTCAGTTTGATTTGATAAAGTGGAGTTGTGATAACATAAAAAGCATTTCCCAGTAATATTAGAAAAGCGAAAGTCTATGTTTGTTTTGTTACTTCTTCACGCTAAAACGGCTGGACGGATATGCATGAGGGAAATGCAGATTGCAGACTATACCCCAACTTAACAAATAAGCCTACTTTCAATCCTGAAACAAAGAGCATTGTTCCCGTAGGATGATGTATATTATATAGGCACGCGAGCGAAGCCGCGGGTTAATGCTAGTAAATAAATAAAGTAATACCCAGCTAAAATTTAACTTAACATCGTCAATATAAGCTATAAACACAACAATAGCCATTATTATTATTACATATAGAATACATTAAATTCGGTATTCTTATTTAAATTACCTCACAGTTTAATTGATTAAAAGTTAAAACGTAATTAAAACTAAAAACCACTACATACGTCATGGTCATCCTACATACATTATTGAAGTACGATACCTACGTCAAGAGCCATCGCTTTGGCGGGAAATTTTATGAAATTTTCTACGACTTTGTTTTGCTTATGTAATGACACTGACGATGACAAGTTATTACTCATAAATTTTCATTGCCATTAAATTATTAAAGAGGTTGTAAGCTCACAGATACAGAGTAGTAGGGTGACAACGAATTTAAGACAAAATTGGTTTCCAAAAAAAATGTCATAGATAAATAAAAGTTTGTTTTCATGTAATTACGACTTTAACGTGACCGCCATCAATTACTGATTTTGAAAAGTTGGTACCTGATCACTGATTAAAAATCATCATTTATGTGTTCTGTCAGTGATGTGGACCTATTTAGCATTAGGGAGCAATAAGAAAGCCGGTCAAGTGCGGTCAAACACGCGCACCGAGGGTATCGTACGTACTATGAAAGCTCTGCATATTGTTCCAACGAAAAGATAAACTGTAGGTAGGTATAAAAAACTAGGTTATACTGGGCGACAATCTTTAGCAATGAAAATCTGTTTTTTGGACTTTAAATAAAGACTATATATTTCTTATGATTTAATCACAATTTTATAATTGTATTTTTTTCGAATATGTGTAGTATAAGACAGTATTATTTGCCAAATTTCATAGTTCTAGGGCAACGGAAAGTATCCTATAAATTTTGATTCCCTTGAGAGTATCGAAATATCCGTTTTTTGCGGCCTCAGCTCTTCTCTACTGCGGCTTAAATCTTTTTTTACGTTTACTAGGAAGATTTATTTTTTTACAGCTTCAAGAGACTGTAGACCTGAGTATAAGGTTTTACCGTTGTAATCTCAACTCGCTACCGCCACGCGTTCCCGAGATAAAGGGTCTTGACAGACGGACGGAAGGACGGACAAAAAAGTGATCCCATAAGGTATCCGTTTTTCCTTTGATGTACGGAACCCTAAAAAAATACTTCAACAAAGCTATGGATAACTTTACATCGATGTAATTCAATATGGTTTAGATTAAATTATAATTCTCAATTTCGCGACTATTGGCCTGTACTTACCTATATAATTATAACTTAAAACAAAAGACAAATGATTTAAAGATTGGTTATAAAAATAAAATAAAATAGATGTCAACATATTCATGTACACGCGGTTATCTTCATATTATTTATACCACGTACCTACTTAAAATTATCAATGATCATATGCTATCTAGAAACTAATTTTATTCGAAACTTACCTACGTCATATGTCATAAATATGACGCGATTGAAAGGCTATTAAATGATTATGATATTAAATATAGAAACCTTTTAGATTATTCACAACCTTTAATTCTGTTGTTTAATAAAGACGTAAGCACCGTCTATTTTCCAGTGACATATGCCGTTGTAGGTAAGCAGGTATAAATTGACGGTGACCCCAACGCGCAGGCGTGACCTGCGCAGTAGATGAAAGAGAGGGGAGGTGAAATATAATTACGTGGGATGTACAGCACTCAATCCAAAATTACGTAGGAGGTCTTGAAGACATACAACTGATAATAAAACTGTTGTTATTTTTAGGATTCCGTACCCAAAGGGTAAAAACGGGACCCTATTACTGAGACTTCGCTGTCCGTCCGTCCGTCCGTCCGTCCGTCTGTCACCAGGCTGTATCTCCAGAACGGTGATAGCTAGACAGTTGAAGTTTTCACAGATGATGTATTTCTATATTGCCGATATAACAACAAATACTAAAAATAAAATAAAATAAATATTTAAGGGGGGCTCCCATACAACAAACTTACAGATAATGGTACGGAACCCTTCGTGCGCGAGTCCCACTCGCACTTGGCCGGTAATTTATTATTTATTTCTTAATTAAATATAACGCAGTTTAAATGCAACGCACAACTGCCTCCAAATGTAATCTGTACATGAACGGGTAATTTTTGGCTTTTTAGTTTATTTTGAAGTCTGTTATTTTTTTTGCATTTTAGTAATATGATACAAAAAGCCTACGTGTAACAAATACTTTTCTGAAAACCACATCAAAATTGGTTCAGCCAAACGTGAGATAATCGCGGACATAGTACATATCTACGGGTTAAAAACTGAGAACCTCCTTTTTGAAGTCGGTTAACTTATTGTGATTTTGAGTTTTGAGAATCTCCTCTTTTGAAGTCAGTTGAAAGAAAACTACTCATGCTTGTAAACGAGCGTTAAATATACCCTAACAAGTGTCGACCAGGGATAGTGGCGCTACGAACAGCTTTCATATGGCATTTATGTATGCGTCATCCTCCTCCTCGCGTCGATTTCCTCATTACTGAGGGTCGTGATTCCCCCGTAGCTGGGTCATTATGCTCCGGACCGTGTTTCGCCACCTAGATCTGTCCTTGGCTTCATGGAGTGCGTTGTGTAGCTTGGTGTCCAATGATGAGCGGATTTAGTCAGACCACCTCATCGGTGACCGGCCCCTTGGACGCTTCCCATCGACCTTTCCAGTCACTATGAGTTGTTCCAAATTATTTCGTCATATAGCTGCACTAGCTTTTGCCCGCGGCTTCGCTCGCGTTAAGAAGTATTATTATTAATTATGTATAGTTTTTGCGGCTTTACTTTTGTTTAGCGTGTGTAAAAAAATAGGGCCTACAAACCTTCTTTGTACACAATATTCTTGACTAATCTGTCATTAGGCGCTAAAACTATCAAGCTACTGGGTGAACTTACTCGAGAGCAAGCAACATAAAACTGTCCATGAGAGAAGCAATGTTCTCTCAAGTCAATACCCGCAAATTTGAGAGTTCATGCATATCCGTCCAGCCGTTTTAGCGTGAAGAAGTAACAAAACATACACAGACTTGCGCTTTTCTAATATTACTGGGAAATACTTTTTATTTTATCATAACTCCACTTTATCAAATCAAACCGAAAACTCAAGCACTCAAATCAAGCGATCTCAGCTTTTACTGTACCAAATAAAGTTCACTTCAAAATTCATAACTCGAAGTGAAGCTAAGACACCGGGATATGTGTGCATTTTATTTGTATTAAAGCTTTTATAATGTCCCGAGCCTCCGCTTATCGATTTGGGATATTCGAGATTGGTTTAATGATTCTAAGCCATGTTATAAGTTACGTCATGTTCTATTGTAAGATATTGAGGTTCTCTTCGTTGATGAATAAAAAATGTATTATTCTGAGCCAGATAAACGTAATTCAGAATTCTGAAATGACTTATTATTGAAAAGCGTGAATGTATTTATTACGGATGCAGGAAGTTTCCCGATCATTACTCCTCCCGTCCCAACGCGCCACCCGCCTATAGGTACCTATTGACGACGATCGAGATGCCACCAAATACTATTTTTTTAATCTATTAGGATAACGCGGGTCTCTATCCATACCTCAAAAGCAAAAAAAGAACCCCCTTATAGGATCACGTGTAGCTGTCTTTCAGTCCGTCTGTTACAATCATTGAGGTATTATTACGTCAATGGTTACAATCGATTTGCTGCAAAACTACTGGACCTATTAAATTGCAATTTGGCGCAAATGCTTTCAAGAATTTTCTTGACCACAAATAAAATTTCAAAATCGGTGGCATTTTCGTAATTAACGTCCCAACAAACAATAAAAATTACACCCGTACTCATATTTAGTCAACCCCATCGCACCCCAACAGGCGACCCGACCCGATAAACCATTAAAGCATTACCAATGGATTTTCAGACTTTGTCACCACATTTCTCCCTTTTAGGGGTTGAATTAAAAAAAACCTGAAACACGTGTTTACTCATTTATTGTTAGAAATACTCCTGTGAAGTTTCTAATAAAATAGTCTAACTAATCTTCTTTCCCCATACAAACTTTGGACCCCCATTTCACCCCTTTAGGGGGTAAATTTTGAAAAATCCTTTCTTAGTGCACCCCTACACCTTATAAGGAACCTACGTGCCAAATTTGAACTCTCTAGAACCAGCGGTTTAGTATTTAGACATTTCAACCCCATTTCACCCCAACAGGGGAGATGGTAACTCACGTCCGCCACGTTGGATTTTAAAATCGTTGCGGTTTTTGTAATCAGCGACCCGATAAACCATAAAAACAATACCCATGCTCATTTTCGGACTTTGTCACCACATTTCTCCCTTTTAGGGGTTGAATTTTCAAAAAACCTAAAACACGTGTTTACTCATTTATTGTCAGGAATACTCCTGTGAAGTTACGAATAAAATAGTCTAACTAATCTTGTTTCTCCATACAAACTTTGGAACCCCATTTCACCCCTTTAGGGGGTGAGTTTTGAAAAATCCTTTCTTAGCGGATGCCTACGTCATAACATCTACCTGCATGCCAAATTTCAGCCCGATCCGTCCAGTGGTTTGGGCTGTGCGTTGATAGATCACTATGTCAGTCAGTCAGTCACCTTTGAGTTTTATATATATAGATTATTAAACGTCAGTAGCGATTTGTCAAGGATTTGTCATTAACCAAATTCAAAACATTGTGTAACGGAATGCTGCTCAATCCGTCGTTCTTCTTGCGAAATAAATACTAAATACTATTGAAAAAAACTTGACTTTCATCACTGTGGATATTTCTGGCTTTATTATGCAAAAAATACTTGAAATTTGCGAAATATTTAGTCCTGTTTCCTCTTTGTTTACGCCAGTGACATTCACCGACTTTCAACGTCAGTTACCAAAAATTTGTCTTTGCCAGTAAAATAAATTAGTGCCACTAAAAATTCGCAAAATGGTGTGGGTTGTAAAACCTTCTGTTGGGCTACGAGTATAAATACACTCCCAAAAGCAGACCTTTGAGAAATAAATAGACAACTCACTCACTGTTCAAAACTCTTGTTCGGCTTAAGCCTATCCCATCAAAAACATAAATGTTAAATTAGAGCCAAGTTCTCGCATGCAACGTTGTCGACTTCGCCGACAAAAGAATTGAGATCTATATGGGCGCCAAGTTCTTTGCCCTAATTTTTTTAGATACAAGGACATGCGACATACTCAATGCATTTATTTTACTTGGGGTGTAATTCAATATCAAGACTGGACTTGGCTAGTTTTTACATATAAATGTATATTACATTTGTCTAATCATTAACCTATTTTCGTAAAGGTATAGTTAGTGTACGTCCTGTTACTTATACTGTTAGCTTGATAATAATACTATGTTACTTTGATAAAATTAAGTCAGTTTGTGAAAACTAGCCAAGTCAAATCTTGATATTGAATTACACCCCAAGTAAAATAAATGCATTGAGTATGTCACATGTCCTTGTATCTAAAAAAATTAGGGCAAAGAACTTGGCGCCCATATAGATCTCAATTCTTTTGTCGGCGAAGTCGACAACGTTGCATGCGAGAACTTGGCTCTAATTTAACATTTATGTTTTTGATGGGATATCATTACTTTTTGTACAGAAATTTGAATTGACGCCCCACCTGTCTTGACTAGAGTGACGCGGGGTAGAGGGAGGGGCCGGACCGCTCCTCGCCACGCCGCGCTCCCGCGCTTCGCTATCCGTCCCCGCGCCACGGCAATTTATTAACCTTCTCTGTGTGTGTGTGTGTGTGTGTGTGTGTGTGTGTGTGTGTGTGTGTGTGTGGTGTGTGTGTGAGAGAGAGAGTGCCATCTTACAAACAAAGAAAGAATTTTCCAAATCGGTTAATAAATGACGGAGTTCTGAGGCAACAAGCATAAATAATAATAATAATAAAACTAAAAAATATCACTGTTTTTGATTTTTATATGTGTACACACACAATTACCAAGCTGAATGCCAAATTTCATCTTTCTAGGTCACCTGGAAGTGGGTTAGGTTTTTGATTACTAGTGAGTCAGTCAGTCAGTGATAAAAATGCCGTTTTTTGGACGTCAATATCTCAATAACTATTTCATCTACATTTATGAAATTTGTGGTTCTAGTTGTTCTCAGGGACCTAAATACATAAGCCAAATTTCATTTTTTTCTGTTGAATAGATTTGAAGTTATTGAGGGGTCAAAAGTGGCTCCAAACGGTTCGTGTAATATAACACACGGCTGCTGCTCGCCAGTTCCTGCGGTGAACTTGGCTGGACACGCTGCCGCGTGTCTAGATTTATAGCAAAAACAAACTTTTCAAACATTTCTTTGAAAGTAGTCCATTCTATCTATATTTGAAACGGGGTGAATCCAATAAAATCTAAATATATAACCGTTATTAAATTTAACTAAGCGGAACCTCTAACTTCGATCGTGGAGGAGGAAAAAGGGGTTACCCTCTTTTGGTAGAAATTTGTTCTACCGAAAGTAATGTTTCGCATAATGCTCATTTCGCAGAATTTTTCTGCCGCTTAAACGGGAAGTATATTTTGAAATGTTTTGTGTATCCTGATTAGATTAGGTTTATTTTATAGCTTTCCAGAAAAATCTATGGTATCCGTAGAATAATAATTACGTGAAATAAGCATTATGCGAAACATTACGTTCGGTAAAACAATTTTCTGCAAAACATTAGTAAACCCTTTCACCCATATTTTTTGGGGTATCATATTCATATGTTTTGGGTGCTAACGGGAGCCTATTACTAAACCTCTTCTGTCTGTCCGTCAGTCACAGGGCTGTATCTTTATAACCGTAATAGGTTGCTATAATAACAAATGTATAAAAGAAAAATACAATTTTAAGAGACTGATTTTTTTTGTACAGTTTTGACGTTTTCTTTTCTTAATGGTTGAATGGTAAATGTCTATATATTCTCTTGAAATTTCACAGAGTAGGTATGTGTGATCTATCGTCTCTATAACAACAATCACAAAAAATGTATTATGATGGTATCCTTTTCGTACGCAAGTCCGACTCGCACTTGTGCCTTTTTTTTTTAGCGTAGCGTGATAAAAGTGACCAATCACCAATCTTCCATCTCCAGACAAGCGAAGCAAAACTTACTGCGCGCCGCGACCCGCACTAACCTTCACACTAGCGCACGCCAATGTACCAGCTCCGCCTTCCGTACCTGATTTCGTATTTCGAACTATATTGTAACCCCTCTGTCCTCCTAGCCAACCTGGGTATCAGTTAGGTTAGGATTGGGAATGTGTTTTTTGAAGACGCAGTTATTGCCAACTGAGCTGACGGTCCTGGGTTCGAATCCCGGCTAGGGCAAATATTTGTGTGATCAACTCGAATATTTGTTCCTGGGTATGGATGTTTTCTTTATATTAAAATATGTATTTAATTATAATTATGTATACCGTCATCTACAAGCCTATTGGATCTTACTGGGGGGCTAAATAGATCGACATGTGTGAGGTTGTCATTTATTTTGTAGGGGACAGAAATAATGCTTAGCGGCAACGCCGTCGCTAGGTATCGAGTCCAGTCCCGCAGTAGCCACTCGCTCGTATAGTTGTGTGCTATATAAATAAACAATTCAGTTTAACTTTTCTCCGGTCTTGTCCTTGGTCTCATGGCTACGCAAACCCAACCAAGATATTTAGTTAAGGTACTAGTGCACCACGGGACCGTGCAAGACTACCTAATATTTATTTATTTTTCACTTGCGTAATGATTGAGTTTCTCTTCATAAAAAATATATTTTCGTCAATAAAATTTGTAGGTGACATTAGCAAACGTACACCACTTCTACCGTGGGCGAAGCAATATATTAGATTACAGTAAATTACTTTAGCAAATGACGTTACATTTATTATGTTTCCATTACGTGTGCCCACACCATATTCCCAGTACTGATAGGAATTATGTACGATTTAATTATTTATAAGGACTCGGGCCTATATTCTGTACCTACTAAAAATGCTCGCAAGTTTGTGCGCGTAACCCTCTCTTTATAGCGTAATCGGGTGAAAAAAATTTACCATAACCATTTTTCGACGTCTAACAATCCCTTTTCCAAATATCGTATTATAGTTTATGTATATGTTACATTTATAGTTTATGTATCACACGAGAGTAATAAAGCCTTATTATATTTTCAGTTGTATTCCTGTGACTGTACATTGTCTACAGCGCTATACCGGGTGATCAATCCAAATGGGTCAGTAGGGAAAAATCAGAAAATATAAGAGATATGGATATTTTGGCGACGCGGTTGGCTCAGTTTGTAAGCACTTGCCTACTGAGCCGGCGGTCCCGGGTTCGAATCCCGGCTAGGGCAAATATTTGTGTGATGAACTCGAATATTTCTGCTTGGGTCATGGTTGTTCTATGTATTTAAGTATATATTTATCTTTATAAGTATGTAGATCGTCGTCTAGTACTAGTACCCATAACACAAGCCTTCATGAGCTTAATTTGGGACTAGATCGATTTGTGTGAGGTTGTCTGATATTTATTTATAGGGAAATCTGTTCGTAGGAATCATAGCGTCAATTTTAGATTTAATAAAAACTGCATTATTTTTTACTCTATACATCTCATACAGATTCCATACATAACTTGGTCAAAACCACTGTAAAGAATGTTACAGACATGCGATTATTTACAGAATTTTAACCAGGTTCAATTCCCGGTTGTGTATGAGATTTGTACAAAAAAAATGGAATGCATTTTCAATTAAATCTGAAATCGACGGCATGGTTCCTTAGAACAGATTTCCTTATTTCTTATAGTTCTCGTTTTGTCCCTATTGACCCATTTGGATTGATCACCCTGTATATCTCTCGGAAGATGGATTTTGGTACATTAATGTTTGGAAATCCAAAGACAGTTAATAGGTTTCCGTACCCAAAGGGTAAAAAACGGGACCCTATTACTAAGACTCCGCTATCCGTCCGTCTGTCTGTCTGTCAGTCTCTCACCTGTATCATATGAACCGTGATAGACAGTTGAAATTTTCACAAGTGATGTATTTCTGTTGCCGCTATAACAACAAATACTAATACAACAACAAACGTGATCGGTTGCGTTAACTTTGCACCTCATTTGTATCCGGTGTCATACATACCAGGTTAATTTAACCCGGCCAGTTAACTTGGATAAGTGTTTGCATGGAACCCTCAGTGTGGGAGTCGCCGCACTTGGCCGGTTTTGTATTATTTTTAGTCGTTCACCTTCTTGTAGGCCAAATAATTTGTTTCATCTCACCAGTGACACCTATTAGGCTATTCATTTTCTATTTCCTACAATAGGCTCTGCTAGCCCGTGTTTGTACTCAGTAGTTCAGTTTGAGACACCAGCGCCATCTCTTGGCATTAGCGCACAGCGCCAACAAAAGCTCGTGAGCTTTTAAGCTTGAGGCCGAGCCTGAACCAGTCAATGGGGTGTATACTTAGTACTTCATTTTGACGCTAGAGGGATACATTGTACACTTTACAATACCTAACACTCGGCTTCAATGAGAAGGAAACGCATTCTAGGAGCAAATGCATGAGTTTATTTAGAGATTTTTGAGAGTCGTCTAAGATACAAGTTTATATATTACCTATATTATAAAGTGTGTGAGTAAAGGTGAAAATTGACTAAAATATACGTG
Source organism: Apotomis capreana (assembly GCA_947623375.1). NCBI lineage: Eukaryota > Metazoa > Arthropoda > Insecta > Lepidoptera > Tortricidae > Apotomis > Apotomis capreana. Next base: position 6,298,693 of record OX392499.1, read on the forward strand.
TACTTACAAAAATTGAAACAATTATTTTAAATAAATATATATAAACCACTTGTCCGGTAAGTGCAAAAAAACATAGATAAATACAAGCGTTTATTGCCAACTGCACCTATTTTGCAAAAACTTTTTTTGACTTGTCAATACGAATCATATGAGCCACAACACGATGGGTATCTTGTTTTGTATAGGAGTTCCTGTGGCGACCTTCGGTCTCCACCATCAGACTCCATGGTACCATATTATTGCATTGACATCAAATATATTAACACATTTGAAAAAAAGCTAACATCAGGAATAGGCGTGTAGACTTTTTTTGAGGATGTCAATCGATACTGTTTTTTATTAGGATCGAATGTCTTATATGGGACTAACTACACCGAAACTGCTAAAGTCAGAAATAATGACCGTCAAAGTTCATATTCCTACGTAGCGCTAGAAATGCTCCATACAAACTACATGTGACGTCATGTTTGTGGATTGGGTACCAATATCTGTATGGAGACAATAAGTGATTTGCCATTTTCACCGTGAAAAAGTGCGTTTAAGTTGATGGTTGTCATACAATTATTGTTTTGTTAAATTATGAGGATTCTGACGACAATACCAAAATTTCTTTTGGATTTTAAATGCTTACCTTAGAAGTAACATTTAAAAAAAAAACTTTGTTTCATAACATATTGAGCTAATTATATTCATACATAGCTACCTAATATGTTGTATTATTCATCATCAGTAGTGTACACCCTGTGTATTGGGTCAAATAAAAAAAAGTACCCGGATACCATGTCAAAGCAAGGCGTGCTCACTATGTGCCTCGAATCGCGCTTTGATCGGGCAAATAGGCTTACGTTAGTAGCGAGTCGTAGCAGCGCGCACGCATCGATACAGTAAAGGAAACTAAAACGAGTCTATGACTCTTTTTTTCATTGTAATAAGAGCGAGAAAGGTACGTGTTTCAATTTCCTTGACTGTACGTCGCATGGGGAATTGACGAAATTACAAAAAAAAACATATTTTTTGTTTATTGGATGAAATATTGTAGAAAAAAATTACAGATTCTCCTGTCGCTTGAAAAAAAGACGAAAATGTTTTTTCCTTCCTTGTTCGGGAATGCCCGAAGGCATCGTACGTTAACCTAACCGAGGCGATTTTACGATTTGAGAAGTGGCCGTCCTAGATAATATAAATTGCAATGACTAAATGAATTTTACTGTTCATATAATTTTCCTTAATACTACCTAAATAAATATCTAAGAACAAAGCAGCACCCCTGCTAAGTCAGAAAAATATCACCTAAGTTAGAATAGAATAGACTAGAATAGAATACTCTTTATTGCACACCTCAAGAAGAAAGAAATACGAATACAGATAACACTTATCATTACAATAGAGGTAAACAATAAGCGATCTTATCGCTAAAAAGCGATCTCTTCCAGACAACTTTTGGGTAGCGGATTAATATAAAGTTAGGTTGCCGTAAAAGTGCAAAATTATCTTTTATAATTTTTAATTTTTGTACGCCACCTCCACCACCACGGGCCACCACGCATAAACAACAACTCAAGATTTAATTTTGTCATCCATTCCCCATTTCGTTGCATATTATAAAACTGGGCAGCTTTTGCGAGGGACAAACGAGAAAACTTTCTGTAGTTCTAGCCGTTCGTAGACAAAGTAAAAATTTTGCTAATCAAAGCGAAATTAACTAATAATAATAAATAAATAGATATTAATAAGCGACAATCTTACACATATCAACCTAGTCCCAAACTAAGCAAAGCTTGTACTATGGGTACTAGACGACGATATACATAATATATAAATATATATACACGATGATTCTTAATCGGTGATCAGGAGTAGAAAAATGTTAATATCTAGCTAAAAGTAAACTTAATAGGCGAGGTCTCACGCAATTACCTGACTGTTTAATAATTAAAAGTTAAAACATAATTAAAACTAACAACCACTAGATACATGGTCATCCTACATAAATTATTGGAGTACGATACCGACGTCAAAATGACATCGCTTTGGCGGGAAATTTAACGAAATTATCTACGACTTTGTTTACGACGTAATGACAATGACGAGTTGTCATTGCCATTAAATTATTAAAGAGGTTGTAAGCTCACAGAAACAGATTAGTAGGGTGACTAGGAATTTAAAACAAAATTGGTTTCGAAATAAAAATTCTCCTACAAAAATAAAAGTTTGTTTTCATGTAATTACGACTTCAACGTGACCGCCATCAATTACCGAGTTAGAAAAGTTGGTACCTGATCACCGATTAAAAATCATCGTGTATAGATAACATCCATGACCCAGGCACAAATATTCGAGTTCATCACACAAGTATTTGCCCTGGCCGGGATTCGAACCCAGGACCGCCGGCTCAGTAGGCAGCTGCACTACAAACCGAGCCAACCACGTCGTCAACTGATATTTAAAAGCACGTATTTATTCACGGAATATAAAAATAAAAACAAATTGAAACTAAAAACATAAAACATTATATTATATATTGTATCAATGGTTTAATAATTTATATAAACCTAACTATAAATAAAACACGGCCTCCAGATCGGTGCCGAGCGAGAGGGTGCCCCGGAGGCTGGCCGCATTACCACGCTGAATAACCAGCCTATTCCCTACCTCATACCTACGAGCCAGCCTCACCCGCGGTCAGCGGTCACCTGTCGCATCGACATGTCCTTTCGCCAATATAGATATTTTAAGGGGCCTTATTCCTTTTAAAATGCTGATTACTTTAGACATATTTCTCTATGATCAAACATATTTCTTAACATATTGTTGATTACTACCTAGAACAGGGCTATTGGGATTTATTGGTAAATATATTTGAAACCTAACAGTTTGAATTTTTCATTGACAATTTTTGTTTCAAAAACTACTCGAAAATTTACAAAATTCACGCGGAAAATTTGTTTTTTCAACTTATTTTCGACTGCACGCAATAAAAGCATGTAATAGCTATGTTACTATCTAGAACTCGGGGAAAAGTATTATTCACTTCAAAAAGTTGGTTGAAATTATAAATATATTTGTCTTAATATGAGAAAAATAATTTTTAAAAGGAATAAGGCCTCTTTAAGGTTAAGTTCAGATGTCCAGAGTCAAGGATAATTTGAGGGGTTAATTCTGTGCCATAGGTATCATACCACTTTTTGCGACAACCTAAAATGCTCTAAATCTGGTCACAATTCATTGGAACGAAGACTGTACTGTGTTTCATATCGTACTTAACTATAAAACAAATGAGCCGTTATCCAATACACATTTGGAAGTGGGCGGGGCATCGCAGGCGATAGTGTTGTGCCGCAGGGGTTCTTATACTTATCAAAGAACATTTACAGTAACTGATGTTGAGTTCTACAACATACCATAGTTACCTACTTATAGGCATAAGAGTACAATAAAAAATAATGTAAGTAGATTCAGTATATAATAACATTAATTCTTATTTAATTACATAAGCGTAAAAGCACATTAAAGCACATAATTGCAATAAAAGAAATGACTTATACGCAAATTATACTTTTTTTTTGGTACTCCCTTACTTGACCTATTAACGCAAGTGCTAATATTATTACACCTATCAACGTTAGCTCTAATTTTCATTAGCCCTAATGTCATTTCACCTAATTTTTATACCCTAATTAGTTGTTAGACCTAATAATCCAATACTTTAATAATGATTTGTACTAATTGTCAACAATACTATTATGAAACAACCTAATAATTACCACACCGAATGATTAGTAGACCTAATCATTACTGACACTAAATGTCAAGAGTACTAAAGATTATTAAATCTATTTTTACGTTAAAACAGAAAATACGGATTTGGACAAATATCGTATTGGCTGAACCCCGAAAACTGTAGGTTAGGTTAGGTATCTATTGTGACAATGTATAGCGGAGCGTCAAAAGATTCCCATGTACATCCTGAGTCTATGGCAATTCCGACTCCACGTGGTCTTGCCAGCAGCCCTCGCCTCAGGTTTATAGATAAATAGGTTTAATAAAATTTAGGTTTTAGCATTATTAGGTATTATAATATTAGTAGTCTAAAAAAATCGGCTAAGTGCAAATTAGGGCTAGTGAGAATTCGGTATGAAGTAATTAGGTATTATGAAAATTCGAAATCCTGAAATTAGGGCTATTCATTAATTAGGATGAATGAAAATTCGGGTTAGTGATTTTAGGGTTACCAAAATTAGGGCCAATGAAATTAGGATGAATGTTTTTCAGGCTAACGGAGGGGAACCTTTTTTTTTATTATCCAAAAGCACAATAAATAACTAAACTGTCAAGTTTCTGATCACCAGGCGGGATTTGTCGAAATATACACAATGTGCGTATCGATAAATACAGAATACAATATTTAAAATATGATTTTAAAGAGTATAAGTACGGCACAATACGTAGTCATATTAAAAAGGTGCGATATTTTCGAGATAACTTTTTAGATACCAACTTTTTGGAAATTTTAAATAAGTACGAACTTTTTGGAAATTATACGAATTATATTGTATTGCATCTCTACTAATATGAATAAAAAATACACTTCGTGGGGCGTCGAGGCCTACTGATGCGTGTTCGCCTCTAGGAGTGAATAATGCGAGCAGAATTGTATCGAATAAAAGTTAACGGTGAAACAAGGACCCACGAGCTGCAACTCTAGCATAACTATCATCATCATCATCATCATCAGCCTATTCTTGTCCACTGCTGGACATAGGCCTCTCCAACTGCACGCCATTGTACGCGATCCTCGGCTACTCTCATCCAGCTTTTGCCAGCCACCCTGCACAGATCATCGCTCCATCTAGTCTGAGGGCGTCCCACACTACGCTTGCCGATCCGCGGTCTCCACTCAAGAACACGTTTACCCCACCGGTTATCGGTTCTTCGGCTAATATGGCCAGCCCACTGCCACTTCAAATTGCTAATACGGTGAGCTATGTCGGTAACTTTGGTTCTCTGACGGATCACATAACTATCATACGCGACTCTTTCTCCCGCGAGATAATTACCCGTCTCTTTCTGTGAAGTAATGTGAGAGAGTGACGGGTAGCGCTATCTCGCGCAGCAAGAGTCGCGAAGCATAGTTGTGCTAGACTGGCTGGTTCTGACTGGGGTTCTTGCCTAAATTCACCCTAAATCAATATTACCTAATAGTAGGTATAGGATCCCGATATAAAACGACCTTCACCGAGATGTTTATTTGATGAAATGTATTTTATACTTAATTTAATATGTCAATGAATATATTGCATATGGGTTGCCAAATTTTAGTCCAGGGTATGTTTAGTTAAAAACAAAAATATATTTTTTTTACATTTCAACGGTTTGATTATTAGATAATTTCATAATAAAATAATCTTTAATTTTATTTAATTTCAATTCAATAATCAGACCGTTGCAAAATGCCTACATAATATAGATAGGTATAGATTAGGATTAGGGTGTAGGTATAGATTTACCTGTTTATACCTGGCTACCCGATATTTGTGACGGGAAAAGAATAGGCAACCTAACGTTTGCATATTCTATGGGCTTCATACTTTCGATTGGTATATAATTTATCTAATATGAATCAAACCGGTGAAATATTAAAAAATATATATTTAAATAATTAAATAAACATGCCCTGGACTGAAATTTGTTAGGCAACCCATAAACAATATATTTATTGACATATTAAATCAAATATAATATACATTTCATCAAATAAACATCTCGGTGAAGGTCGTTTTATATCCCGATATAAAACGACCTTCACCGAGATGTTTATTTCAAGATCCCGATCTTAGACTATAGTGAGAAAGCCATCTATCTATCAGCCACAAACGTCCACTGCTGAACATAGGCCTCCGCTAAAGCTCGCCACAAGGTGCGATCCTACCACGTTATAAGAAAGCGCAGCGTGGGACGGCCTCTGACTAGGAGGACAGATGACCTCGTTAAGGTTGCAGGGAGTCGATGGACGCGAAGATAGCCTTATTGAATGCTAATTAACATGGAATATTCAAGAAGTAGTACAAATTATTTTAGTTATAGCCTAGCAAGTAAAAACAGCTTCATCGTATATTTGCATTAACTTCGTAGCAATTTGTCAAGGATTTGTCATTAACAAAATTCAAAACGTTGTTAACCGGAATGCTGCTCAATCCTTCGTTCTTGGGAAATAAAAACGAACGTTTGACGACGCGTTTGGCTCGGTTTGTAGACACCTGCCTACTGTCCCGGCGGTCCCGGGTTCGAATCCCGGCCAGGGCAAATATTTGTGTGATGAACTCGAATATTTGTGCTTGGGTCATGGTTGTTCTATATATTTAAGTATATATTTATCTATATAAGTACGTATATCGTCGTCTTGTACCCATAACACAAGCCTTCTTGAGCTTAATTTGGGACTAGATCTATGAGATGTGTGAGGTGGTCCAATATTTATTTATTTATTTAAATACTAAAACCACTTGAAAAAAAACATGACTTTCGTCACTGTGGATAGTTTTGGCTTTAATATGCAAAAAATACTTAAAATATGCGGAATATTAAGTCCTGTTCCCTCTTTGTTTACATCAGTGACATTCACCGACTTTCAACGTCAGTTGCCAAAAAAATGACGTTATCATAGTCCATTGAATGAGTCCCTCCAAGGGGGGTCTAGAGTGCGTGAGTTAGTAACGTAAGATGTTTCTTCGGAAACATGTCAAGAGTCCCTAGGTAATAAACATACTAAAACCCCGGGACACTAGGAGGAGCCCCGGAGTGGGGGGAGGGGGGGAAAGGGTCCATTTTTTCATTTTTCGCTTAAATCTCAAAAACGGTACATGTTAGAGAAAAACTTTCAAGAAAAAGTTGAAAGGCCATAAAATTATCTACAAGTTGTACCTAAATATTTTTTTTCTATTCGCAGCCGTTTTCGAGCTACATCCCATAAAAGAAAAAAAATAAAAAGGTCAAGTTGCGTAACTACCCTAATATAATATTTTGACAATCAATTCCACCTAAAGGCTTCCATGGAGGAATGTGTTTTTTTACCAATGATAGACCTAATTAAGAGCAATCTATCAGTACCGGTCACAAGTTGCACTTTTGAGCCTTTTGGAAGAAAAAAAATAAAAAGTTCAAGTATCGTAACTACCCTAATAAAATTCAATTCCCCGTAAACGCCTCCGTGGTGGAATCTGGTATTTTTATCAATGATAGACCTAATTATGAGCAATCTATCTGTACCGGTCACAAGTTGCACTTTTGAGTTTTTTTGGAAGAAAAAATAAAAAGATCAAGTTCAGTAACTCAAACTACCCTAATATAATATTTTGACAATCGATTCCTCCTAAAGGCTTCCATGGAGGAATGTGTTTACTTTACCTTCCCCCCCCCCCCTCCCCCACTCCGGGGCTCCTCCTAGTGTCCCGGGGTTTTAGTATGTTTATTATCTAGGGACTCTTGACATGTTTCCGAAGAAACATCTTACGTTACTAACTCACGCACTCTAGAACTTTTTATTCAATGGACTATCAATGTTATCAGTCATATAAATTAGTACCTACCACTAAATCCGCAATATGGCGTGGGTTATAAAACAACCTGTGAAGCTATAAATCAATTCACAAACGCCAAACTTACCTAAAAATAACATTTGTAATATGCTTAACTTTACTCCAATAAATTGGATCGACAATTATATAAAAGATGGCAATTTGAAAACGAATTATGCCTATTCTCTAAATAATAGAAATAAGTTAATGTGCTTTATTAACTTATAAACCTAAGTGTAGTTATTTAATTAAGCGCAGCATTTCACCATTGTGACGACGCAGTTGGCGCAGTTTGTAGTGGTCCTGCCTACTGAGCCGGCGGTTCTGGGTTCGAATCCCGGCCGGGCACACATTTGTGATGAACTCGTATATTTGTTCCAGGGCCATGTATGTTATACCGATGTATGTATTTATATATATTGTCGTCTAGTACCCGCAGTACAAGCTTTGCTTAATTCTTAGCATAGTTAGGGACTAGTTCGATTTGTATAAGATTGTCCCTTAATTTAATTTATTATACTAGATGGAGCTTTTTGTTGTATTTTCTAGTACCTAACTGTAGTATTATTAGTACTAAATATAGTAGTAACTTTTTGTAGAATGTGAGTTATCCATTATTTTTTTGTCCAGACAAAACAATAAATTGCATTGAAAACAGATAGTCGAAATAATGATGTTTCGACTCGAAACATCATTATTTCGACTATCTGTAATCTCGAAACTTTCGAGTAATGATCGTTTTTTTTGTAAACTTGTCCTTATTCTAAGTTTTCCAAAAAATGACGGAAACCTATACGTAGTGTATATTAAAATATAAAAAAAAAATATTTAATAAAATAACATAGCTATGTACATATTATTACTTTTGTCCCATAATAAAAGCGTAATTTGGACTTTGAGGTTGATTTGTACGAGATTGTCCGATAATTATTTTGAAGAATGCGTAGTTTACACAAATGTAATTTTGATTGAGAACAATTGTGTTTTTTTTTCAGTTAACCTTTCACAACGCTAACTGGAAGGTTGGCGAAACGTCAGGGAACCTCAAATAATTAATGAATATTCTTTAATAATCATAACAATATCTTTGGTTAAATAACGAAAAGCTTGACTTTTGATTAAAATCGATTATATTCTAAGCATATGAAAGACATCAACGCGCAAGCGTTCTAGCCCTGACATTTAGTATTATATTATTATACATATAATACGAGTATGTATATCTAGTTGTAAAAGACTTGTAAATAAATAGAAATACGCATCGTTGAAAACAAATACGGGAAGCAATTATTAACAAATAAAAGTCATTATACATTAGATTCAGAAAATATAAACATTTAAAAACCTACATGAGCGATAAATTGAGCAAGGGAAAGGAGAAGTGAAAAGGAGAGGGGAGACCTTTGCTTAGCAGTAACACAAAAATAGGCTAGAAAAAAGAAACAACTAACTAGGTTTTTCTTTCTCAGTCCTGCTAATTAAACATGTCTGTAAAATTGTGATTGAAACATTAGTCTATTGTTATTGTTGTTAAGAGTGACACAAAATGACTAATTATATACACTACGCTTTATTTCCAAATACAAAAAAATAGTTGCACAAGCTTAATGGCAACAATAACTTTATATTCTCAATTTACCTGAGCCCCTAAACAGTGGTAAACGTTGTTTTTTCCACCGGCCTACCTGTGCCGTATGCCGTTTCTCGGAATAGAGTGACTGGTATCATACAATAAGCAGTAGAATCGTTCGGTGGCCGTTATCTTAGCATCATCATCACGCAGCGGAGCTTTGAAAGCTGCGCGGGGCGCGGGGCGGCGTGAAAGCCTCCGCCCGCCAGTGCCGCGCCGACCGCGAAGCGACCCGCATGCCGCCGCCCGCGACCGACTGTCACCGACATAAACATAACTGAAAAGTGATGCCAGATCGTGCCAAACAAAACACGACCGGCGAATAAAGTTCAGTGAAACATTGCTACATTACGAGTGCTTAGGATTGTAGTGCAGTGTCACGTGTGTTTACGAAGCGTAGGCGCAAGCGGGTCGCACTTTCCGTGAGATATTCGTGCGCGCGCAGGTCGCGGCCATGTTGCATACCTGAGGAGAGCGAGCGCGCGAGTGTGCGAACGGGACGGAGCGCTTTCGCCGAGGAGATGTTTTTGTTGATGTCATGATGATGAGGGTTGTGCTGGCGCTGGTGGTGGCGCTGGCGACGGCCGCGGCCGAGCAGATGCAGTCGCGGGCCGTCGACACCGGCGTCGACCTCCGCGTGCCTGAGGACCAGCCTCCTGGCACCCTCGTCGGCAAGATCCCCACGAAGCCCGGCTTCACGTACCGTTTTAACGAGCCCCCGAAGGAGTTCGTCCTCGACCCCGTGTCGGGCGAGATCCGGACGAACGTGGTGCTAGACAGGGAGGCCGTCGACCGCTATGCCTTCGTGGTGCTGTCCAGCCAACCGACGTACCCTATCGAAGTGAGGCTCCGGGTGACAGATGTGAATGATAACTACCCGGAATTCCCGGAACCGAGCATAGGTGTGTCGTTCTCGGAGAGCGCCGCGGCCGGCACCAAGCTGCTGCTCGACGCGGCCACTGATAAGGATCTGGGAGAGAACGGCATCGCCAACGATTACAGGATTGTCGATGGCGATAGCGAAGGCAAATTTCGACTCAACGTCACCGTCAACCCGAGCGGCCAAACCTCCTACTTACACCTGGAAACCACCGGGCGACTCGATAGAGAAACAAACGATTTTTACATCTTAAATATCTCGGCGCGTGACGGTGGCAATCCGCCCAAATACGGGTATTTACAAGTGAACGTAACTATTTTAGATGTTAACGATAATCCACCGATATTCGATCAAAGTGACTTTTCGGTTTCGTTGAACGAGAGTGTGCCGCCGGGGACCACTGTTCTAAAAGTGACAGCCACCGACAGTGATTTAGGTGACAATAGTAAAATAACGTACGAAGTGACCGATACGGAGAAACAGTTCGCGGTGGACCCCGAGTCCGGTGTGATAACCACGGCTAAGAAGTTAAACTGCCCGAAGTATTGCAGTAACATGACGTGTAATATGACCTGTGTGTTGACTATCATTGCACGGGACCACGGTGTGCCTCGACAGGACGCGAGAACTTACGTCACAGTGAATCTCATAGATGCGAATGATCACGATCCGGTCATTACGTTTACCTATGTACCACCCACGGCTAACTTTGCCACAGTCGATGAAAACGCTAAGAACGGCTCGCTAGTTGCTGCTATTACTGTAACCGACTTAGATGCTGGATTTAATGGAATAACCAGTGTAAAAATAACGGCGGGTAATGAATTGAACCATTTTCGTCTTGAAAACACCTCCAGTGTTTACATAGTTCATGTCAATGGAATTTTGGACAGGGAGGAAATCAGTAAGTACAATTTGACTGTAGTTGCTACTGATAAGGGAAGTCCGCCCAGAACAGCTACCTCATTTTTAGTTATTCATGTGAACGATGTTAACGATCATGAACCGGTATTCGAGAAATCAGAATATTCAGCTATTTTAAGCGAACTTGCACCACCCGGCACGTATATTGCCGGTATTACAGCTACGGACGAAGATACAGGCGTTAATGCTGAGATATATTATGATTTCTATGACGGAAATCAACAACAATGGTTTTTCATTGACCATTTAACAGGCTTAGTAACAACCAGATCTATTCTAGATCGCGAAATTCAAGGAACAGTTGAACTAAACGTATCAGCTAGAGATGGTGGACCAAATCCTAAATGGGCGTACACAAGACTAAAAATAACGATTTTAGACGAAAATGACGAGGCACCTTCATTCCCGCAGTCCGAAATCAATGCTACTCTACACGAAAATATAAAACCAATAAAAGATATAGTAATTCTTACTGCCTCTGATTACGACCAAGGTACAAACGGATCTGTTTCATATTATTTACCATCAAATATCGAAAGGAAATATCCCAATACATTTATATTGGATCCATTAACTGGGCAATTAAGTACAGTAATTGAGCTAGACAGAGAACGAATCAGTCTATACGAAATTCAAGTATTAGCGAAAGATCAAGGATTCCCTCCTCAATCATCAACTGCTACGGTCTACCTGAGTGTCCTTGATGTAAACGACAATGATCCAGTATTTTATCCTAAAAGGTATATTGAAAGTATCAGCGAAGATGTTCCACCAGGTTCTACTATTGTTCAAGTTAAATCATTCGATTTAGATGAGGGAGACAATGCTAGAGTGACATATAAGCTGGAAAGTGGCGGTGATGGATTCTTTGACGTAGAACCATGGACTGGAAATATTGTGTTGCAAAAAGACTTTCACAAAGCGCCAGCTGCAGCCTACACATTAAAAATATCCTGTAAAGACAAAGGAAATAGAAGGGCTTATGATGACGCTATAGTGGAGATCGTTAAAATGTCACAGCGTAAAAATCTTGAATTTGAAGAGTATACTGGATATACTTTTAAAGTAGTTGAAGATGAAGGGACACAAAAAGCTCAAGCTGGTCGCTTTGTCGGTAAAGTTAGCGCTCGCATGTCTAGTGACAGAATTACTTATCACATCTTGGAAGGTGATGCTAAAAATGTCTTCAAAATTGATGAAAGGAGCGGCATCATGACGACAGAGTCTAACGTTGATCGTGAGGAGAAAATTAACTACCATCTCACAATCCTTGCTAAAAGTGGAGTGTCATTTGGCTTTACCACCGTTAATATATCGGTATTAGATATCAATGACAATTATCCTGTATTCATTGAGGACAAGGATGAAATTCATATTCCTGAAAACATGGCTGTAGGCCACGAGGTTTATTTTGCTAGAGCTACTGATCGGGATTCAGGATCAAACAGAACTGTATTTTATACATTGAGTTACAACCCCGATAATAGTTTTCGTATATCAGAAACCACCGGAGTCATCTATTTGAACAAACCTATTTCTAATGAGCCTGGTAGCATTGTACCAATTGAAGTTACTGCAACAGATAATGGAAGCCCTGCTCTTGCTACAAAGCATTCAATAGCTGCAATAATAGACGACGTAAATGATCACACTCCTGTGTTTGATCACACTTCTTACGAGACTTCACTGTTGGAGTCAACTCTTGTCAACACTCGATTTTTTGCTATCTCAGCGACAGATACTGATCTTGGAGCAAGTGGCTCAATATCATATGAAATTGCGGAAGGGAATACTGACAACAAATTTGGTATATTTCCTGACGGATACCTATACGTGAAAAGTCCTTTGGATCGAGAAGAGAGAGATTATTACTCCTTAACAATAATAGCTTCAGACCATGGAAAACCAACTAGGTCTTCCCAAGTGCCAGTTGTTATACACGTACTCGACGAAAATGATAATAGTCCACAATTCACAAATACCACATTTGTGTTTAAAATTAAAGAAAATGAGCCACAAGATACATTTGTGGGTAAACTAACAGCCACTGATCGAGACATAGGACGCAATGCAGAATTGACATTTAGTCTTTCATCGGCGCAAAATGATTTCAGAATTGACACTCGAAATGGTTTCATCAAAACTATGAAATCATTTGATAGAGAAAGCTTAGTACATAATACTGGACAAAACTATATAACATTGACTGTAACCGTCACTGATAACGGAAAACAGAGACTGTCAGATTCTGTACGAGTTACAATTTACATAACAGATGTAAATGATAATGCTCCTATTTTCGTGAGAACTCCTTATAAAGTCGAAGTATCTGAAGGAGCTTCAGTTGGAGCCTCGATAATGAGAGTATACTCTACTGATGCTGACGAAGGCCTGAATGGAGACATATATTACAAACTTATTGGAGGAGACGACATGGGCAAGTTTATGTTAGATGAAGCTACGGGTCAATTGTTGATAAGAAAATCACTTGATCGAGAAACAGTCGACAGCTATCAGTTAACAATATTAGCGCATGACTCAGGACAGCCTCAACAATTATCTGCAACAACTTCTATTTCCGTCAAAGTCCTCGATGAAAATGATAATGCCCCAGTATTTACCCAGACGCAAATGAAAGTGTCTGTTCTAGAAACTGAACCAATCAATACGAAAATAATCCAGTTCCATGCAACGGATGCAGATCTGGGAATCAACAGAGAGGTACAGTTCTCAATAACGTCAGGGAACCGAAAGGAATCATTTTTCATCGATAATTATTCCGGTGAGCTTTTCTTGCATAAGCAATTGGACTACGAAGATTTGACGTCCTATGTTTTGAACATCACTGCAACTGATAATGGAAACCCAAGTTTATCATCTAGCATCTCCTTCGTCGTGAACGTGATCGATGCTAATGATAACGCACCTATATTTACTAACACAGCTATTGTGCGACAAATTAGAGAAGGTATTCCGAAGCACACTCCGATAGTCACGGTTACCGCAGAAGATCCAGACTCAGGACTGAATGGAAAGGTTTATTACTCAATCACGCATCAAGACCCAAACGATAACAAAAGACATTTTGCTATAAATAATGTAACAGGGGTCATTCATACTTTACTGCCCATTGATAGAGAAAGTATTGACACATTCAGAATAACCGTAGTAGCGTATGACCGAGCCGAGCCTGTGTCAGCGAGGTTGTCAGCTGAGAAGCTTGTCACAGTTATAGTTGAAGACATCAATGATAATGCTCCAATTTTCGTTTCAATGAACGCGGCTGTGGTAAACTCGAAGAGACTAGGAAGAAGCGCTGGCCGCGGGTTGTTCATAATGAACGTAATCGCCCGTGATTTGGATTCAGGAACGAACGGCCTAGTTACTTACAAGCTCATTCACGGTGGGAACGACCTCTTTGATTTGCATAGAAGCAACGGAGAACTGACTCTTCGGTATCCCCCCGCGAAACCAGAAGCGAGGTGGAACCTCGTGATCAAGGCGACGGACGAAGCAGTGCTAAGCGAGCAGAAGAGTACAGAGACTTATCTCACTGTGATAATGGGTGGTAGTGAATTGGAGGGCGTCACTTGGACGAATTCTAAATCGGTATCGGTGGCTGAGAACGAACCTGTAGGTACGGCAGTGTTAAACCTAACAAACAATTACAAGTCAGGGTTAGATTATTACATAGTGAATGTGACTGGTGACGGGCGACAAGTGGACAGACTATTCGACATAGATTCCTCTCTGGGAATTTTGTCTACTGCTGTCTCTTTAGACCGGGAAGCTGGTGTCGACAGATATGAAGTGGAAATTTGTGCTGTATCTTCGGGATTGCCTCTAACAACTACAACAACTAAGGTAAGAGAAAATTACTATTGTATATCATTTAAGTTTGTTTTTTATCATTTTATTTGTCATATTTCCATGGCTTATCGCGTTAGGGTTAAAAATGTTGCGAATACTTGGGCTAGGTCATAATATAAAATAGCAAATTGATTTCTTAATAAATAGAAAAGAGAAAGATTTTTTACATAGACTATTAAGAATCTTATAAAACAGTCGCAATTAGTTTGCACGGTGCACATTACGGCTCGGCGTGGGCGCGGCCCTAGTTAACGCCCGGGGCAAGTCCGGCAGCATCTACGTAAATTAGGATTCAGCAAACATTACAGAACGCAGTGTTCTGGGAACTTTACGATTGGCTCCAATAAATGTAGCCCTGCAGCCTCACTAGAGCCGTGAGTACTAGCGATTCGATTACCATTTATGACCAGTGATATAAGTACCTTTATATTGTGAGTGCGTCAAATCGTTTCATAGCCCAATCAATGGTGTATCTTGTATGGTCTTGATGCTAATAGAAATTGCTTATTTACGTGCAGGGTTTCAATTATTCTAGTACTTAATTCGCTGTGATTGAATACCTGAAACTACAATTCTTATTTAAATTTGCTTTATGATTATTGTATTTCTACCAAAGTTAAGTGCCATAGAGTAATTCAAAAAGCTAATACAACAAATATTAGTTTACTGTACGGGAAATTTAACAAAAACAGTACCAATTCATATTTTAACCCTCGTAGCTTTCGAGTATGTGGTGTAATGGTTGTAGCAGCTTAACTTTTATCAAATTAATTCCTAAATTCATGTAAGATAGTGGACGTACGCTTATTTTCTACAGAAATATCTTATTTCCAAACCCTAACAATTATGGAGGATATTTCCTAATAAGATCGGCGAAACAATAATCTTCGAAAATTTAATGGACTTAAGATTTATTGTTCCTTTCGCATTGTTAATTGTAGTATCTCCCAATTAAGTTCGCGCAATTGTCGGTCAACAGGAGAAAAATAAGAGGATGTTTTATTTGAAACGAATGCTCGTTAGTGTGGCTCGGCTGCTGTCTAATCATGGTTCTAAATTATCGATAAGTCGTGCCTGGGTACGATATCTTTAACATTCGTTCTGAATCCGAAGATACGCGAAGCACAGGTTTCGTCTGGTAATCGTATCGCTTCATTATTTACATTATCGTTCGCTTAAAGACGCTGTTTTAACGTGTCCTACCTACCTTACCTACCTACCTTACCTTCGATACCTTTACTTTCGTAGTGCTTTTATACATTTACGAAAGTGGCGATTGTACTAATTTGTAACTGATTTTATTCCACACTCGTTTTGAGAAGGGTTCGGGCACATATTTTTTGTGATATTTATTAAATATTTGTCTTAAATAGAGTTTATTCTTAAATATTTACATACAGTTTCCAATTTTATAATATGCATTGCGCATACCTTATAATAAACCGGCACAACTTAAAAAAAATCACGTTCCATTTTCAACTAAAAAGCCTCAAAATTTTATGATTCGATTCTTCATTTTGAATTGACTCGCTAATTTAGTTGCAGTTATAGAATAAATTGATAAATTGGGGCTCGTTATTTTATCGTTTCAAATATTGTATAATCCTTAGAACAATAACACTTTGGTTTGATAAAAAAAAAAAGTTTAAACGATTACGGGTAAATTTAGCCTCACCACTAATGCAATGAATCCAAATACATGTTATGTAAATAAATATTAGAAAACCTCACACTAATCAATCTTGTCCCACAGTAAGCTCTAGTAGGCTTATGTTATGGGCACTAGACGACGATAAACATACTTATATAGATAAATACATACTTAAATACAAATAACATCCATGACCCAGGCTCAAATATTCGAGTCCATCATACAGATATTTGCCCTTTCCGGGATTCAAACCCAGGACCGTCAGCTCAGAAGGCAACTTTACCACTGCACTAACCGCGTCATCGGCTCATCGCCAATCTAAAATGCGTTGTACAAAATGTCAGCTTGATGTAAGTGAACAACTTATCATTCGTTTTGCTTGGCTAAAGTTGTTCTAAATGTTTTATAGACCAAACACCCCTGAGCTGGTAACGACCACTTTTTCACGCCCGTATCTCGTCCACAACTTTGTAAGCAGGTTGTTAGATACAGTTCGGAGAGTTTATGACTTCTGGTGCCTACCCTCGTTTAGAGCGAAGGTTTATTTATACATTTCTTCATTAAACAACATTCTTTTGCTGCGGTGCTCAGTGAAAGATTTGGTACGCATAATATGCTCAAGTTTCATATAACTCTTGGAATTACACGGTCGTTTGTTGTATGTATTGTACGTAACTATAGTTTCGTAAAATAAAATAAATTGTTACATTCTTTTCTGTAAAATTAAATTTGAAAAGATTCGTTTTATACCTGGGTTTTTTTTTTAATCTTCGATATTTTGGGTATTTTCTACTCAGAATCACGACCTCTTTCGATGTAATTAGGAGAGAAAAACTGTCCCAAAATATTCATACATTTTTTGTTTTTTCATTCCGTTACCGCTGTAGTAGGTTATATGGAAATGGTAACGGAATGGAACGAAAAAACTTGGGACAGTTTTTTTCTCCTAATTAGATCGAAAGAGCTCGTGATTCTGAGTAGAAAAAACCCAAAATATAGAACAAAAAGTGGGGTGTACAACTGAAAAAAATGGCTCACCTACTATTATCTACATTTAAATGCGCTGGTTTTACTTACAAACAAAAATGTAATGATAAAGCATCGATAAACAGGTACGAAAAAAATACAGTAAAAATAAGCGTATTGGACACCTAGATAATTATGTAAGGTAAAATAGAACAACTTACGAAAGTAAGGGAGTTTCCATACGGCTTTAAACATGAGACTCATAAAAAAGTCAAAAGTAAGTATCGTGAAGAATTTTTCCATCCAAGTTTAGTTTCGCGTTCGTATTTCGAAAACCGGCCGACATTCAATTGTCTAAAGACAATATGGCCGGGCTTATTACACTCTGCCATTGCGCCTTCAAACGATTAACCTTCGAACTGAAACAAACCTTTTATAGTAACGAATGTCAAATGTGACTTTTTACTCGTTCACACTAAAAGGACCAAGAGTAAAGTCGTAAAAATGCACGTCGCATTACGATTCGAGCCTTTTGACGAACCTATAAAATGTTGAACCCGAGATACTCTGGCAGTATTACACACTGTAAAGTAAAATGACATGTGGCTTCTTCAAGATGAAGATGCGCGTAAACGCCGTTTAAGTCGCATGGTGGAATTGCACGGGTTGGGATTGTTAGAATAGAGAACCGTTTTCAAAATAAAACGGACAGTCTATTGTTCACAGTATGGTGTTTTACAGGGTTATGATTCATTCGCATTTCTTGTGTATTACCAATGCTATGAAAGAGATACGGGTATTCCTCTTTATAATAACCATAAACTGATTATTATTGAGAGACCGAGCAGATTCGCGACGCGCCTTTATTTCAGCTTGTCCAGAAATTGTTTTGCATGTCCGAATTCTGAATGTCCGATTACTTTCGCCTACTCTTTTTCGATCCATTTTCGTGAAATCTTGTGAGTAGTTTTTTGATGATAATTTTTCGAAAATTTTAATAAAAATAGTAATATAAGTAGTCTCTATTTCAGAAACGTAAAAATAGTTAGTTAGTAACAATTTAAATATGGAGAATACGTGAATACGTAAAAAAATGCCATTTAGAAACAAACTCGCAGAGCCCACAGAAAAAAAAAGTAAGGAACGGCTCGACACGTTTCGAACTCGTATGAAGTTCTTCATCAGGGACACCTTATCGAACGGCCCCGCGGTGCACTGACTTTTGCAATAGAGGTGTCTCACGAAAATACATTTGATGTTGTTTTGCGTAGTATCTTTAGAGTTCCATCGCATCTTTGGAGCTAAGGTATTCCTCAATGGAATAGTACTAGCTGCACGTGGTGTAAATGTGTAACCCGAATACTTCAGAACAAGGCTAATGTTTTTTCAGAAACGCAACAATAGTGCGTAACCCGGCACGCGCGTGTTACTTTAGTTTTAGTTTCGTTGAGAGTGAACGTGAAACCTCACAAGCACACGTTTTCGTCAGCTTACTATACAGTAAACAAAATCCTTACCCGTTACCTGTCTGCTGTATTGAGCCAGCTACGCAAAAAATATTTTTCACAAACATGCAATGAAATGTCATCATACCTACTCACCCCGCAAGCCCTTCTTTCTCGGCTTCTGCAGTAATGCACTATTTCTCAAACATGCAAT
The DNA here is from genome assembly GCA_947623375.1 of Apotomis capreana. Lineage (NCBI taxonomy): Eukaryota > Metazoa > Arthropoda > Insecta > Lepidoptera > Tortricidae > Apotomis > Apotomis capreana. The sequence goes on from OX392499.1 coordinate 6,317,847, forward strand.
GAAATGTCGACATAACGTGCGTTATAACAGGCTTCGAAGTATTACGTTTCGGGCGGAACAACTCGAGAGAACTGTAAAGGAATTTCATACTAAATTGAAGGCCTAAGCCGGGAAGTAATTTTTTTAAAACATGGCGTCTATGTTCATGAACAGGCTAAACAGCTGAATTATAGTTTTTTTGAGTGGTGTATTTTTATTTCATTGCATATGTTTGAGAAAAGTACTAATACATGCCTTAGCCGTGAAAAGGGCTTGCCAGCTTCGTACCTATCACTATCCGTCTATGTTACCTACTCACCCGGCAAGCCTTCTTTTCCGGCGTCAGCAGTAATGTATTATTGGGCCAAGCTAAAACAGAGACGCTTCGCTGTCTCAAAAAGTTTTTTATGTGATTTTTTTACCGTTTACGTTTCTTATACAGCAGTTAACGATTTGAATCATGAAGGACGCTGGCTTATTTTGCCATTAGTTGGTAATTTAATGTACAGTATTTGGTGACAAGTCAAAGAGGATTTACTATAAACGTCTGCGTAGGCTCGAAATAGCTTAGACATCGGCACTAATAAAAAGAAAAACTACAATTCAAAAATCGGTAGTTAACTATAAATGTTACGCTTGCCACCGAGATATTGCTAAATGAGGGATCGCAATGCCTCGTGGAATGAGGCTTGGGTTTTGCGGATTGGACCGTAGTTGAGAACTTGTATGGTAATGAGGTGTCGTGATGAACTACACTACCGAAATGGATGTGACAGAGCATGTTCGAGTTGGCATTGACACATTGACATTATGATTCTACCATGATGTGCTCACTAACAGTGCTATATAAACATACACCCTGGCACGCACCTTGGCGTTCGGTTCCACCTTCGTTTGCGGAAACCGCCACTCTTAGAGGCGCCCGCGTTGTTCGCCCCAAGCTTCGTGATCAATTGGGTTCTACCAAAAAAAAAAAAGCAAATTTTAAATACTGGCACCGTCACCTCTGTACATTATGTTTTATCAATAAATTATTATTATTATTCCCTTTATTAATTTTTGTACTTAGGCTAGGTTTTTTTTACAATAAATTTATATAAAAAGTAAAATATAAAAAATACATTACAAATATAAACACATTCTAAAAAAAACCTAACCTAGGGTGCCGCCGGCAGCGGGGCGGGGCCCAGGCTACCGGTGGTTAGGGCTACAGAGAGAGGAACCTCCTGACGATGCGCGCCGTGTCCAGGAGTACCGCCTTCTGAATCTGACCCTTGATCCAGCCATCTAGCGAGAGTCTCTTAAGATGTTTGTCGAGACTCTTCGCTATAAGACCGTTCGCCGAAACGACTATCGGGACAATGATCGTCGAGTCAACATCCCACATGGCGGTCACCTCGTGAGCCAAGTCAAGGTACTTGCTGAGTTTGTCCTTCTCGGCCTTCACGAGGTTCTCGTCATGGGGGATGGTGATGTCGACGAGCACTGCCTGGCGCTTGGATCGATCTACCAAAACGATGTCAGGCTTATTGGCTACAATAGTCCTGTCCGTGATGATAGATCGATCCCAATAGAGCGTGGCACGACCATTCTCAAGAACTGGCATCGGTGCGTACTTATAGTACGGCACCTCAGACCCCACAAGACCGTATTGAAGAGCAAGTTGCTGGTGAATGATCCTGGCTACTTGGTTATGTCTGTGCAAGTACTCACCGTTAGCAAGATGAGAACAACCGGAGATTATATGCCTGAGTGACTCACCGGGACGGCGGCATGCCCGACAAATGTCGACCGTACCGTCCTTCAGGATATATCTCCGGTAATTGTTCGTCATCATTACTTCGTCCGCAATTGCACAGACAAAACCTTCAGTTTCCCCGAAGAGATCCCCGAAGCGTAGCCAGTTCACCGACGCAAGCAGATCTACATCGGGCCCCGTAAGGGCCTTGTAGAACCGCCCGTGTAGCTCCTTGCTCTTCCATACAGCCCTGCGGTCATCGGTGCTAAGCACCTTTGGTCTGCGCCAGTTCTCGTTTGCTAAGGAGAGAGAGGTGAGGCCTTTGTCAACTGCTACTACATCGCGATGAATCCCACACTCGTTGTTTAGGAAATACTCCCTAAGACTGCACACCTCGCGGTTATGGAGGTCCTTGGCGTTTAAAAAGCCACGGCCCCCACACTTACGCGGGATGTACATTCTCATAACTGACGAGCGTGGGTGCCTCATGCGATTTGTAGTAAGCAGCTGACGGACCCTCGTATCCAGGGCGTCCAGCTCAGTCTGAGTCCACCTTAGTATGCCAAAGGAGTAAGTGAGCAGAGGCATCACCCAAGCGTTGAAGGCGCGCGCCTTATTGCCACCGGACAAAAGACTGTTAAGTACTTTTGTCAAACGACAAAAGAAACGCTCCTTCAACGCCTGTCTAATGTCTCCGTCCGCAATACCCAATGACTGTGACATACCAAGGTACTTGTAGGTTTCGACTTCGGAGATAGACCTGAGGGACATTGTCTCAGAAAGTTGTAAGTTCGCGGAATTTACGACTTCCCCCCGCTGTACATGCATGACCGCACACTTGTCTACACCAAACTCCATTTTGATGGCGCTACTGAAGGTTTCTGTTACTTCCAGTAGTTCCACCAAATCCTGGCGTTTTGGTGCATACAGCTTAAGATCATCCATGTATAGCAGATGAGAAATGACCTCACCTCCTCTTCGAAGTCGGCAACCTAGTCCTGAATCCTTCAGCAAAGTGCTGAGCGGATTCAGGGCTAGGCAGAACCACAGAGGACTCAAACTGTCACCCTGGAAAATACCTCTCTCAATCCTTATCAAGTCCTGTGGGCCAGGGGGGCCATCTCCGCCACCTGGTTGACGAAGGACTGTGGTCCACTGCCTCATACATGCGCCTAAGAGGGATCTTAGAGCTGTATCGATTTTATACAGCTCTAAGATCCTCTCCAGCCATGAATGAGGCACCGAATCATAGGCCTTCTTATAGTCAATCCAGGCGGCCGAGAGAGACCCCCTGTTCCGCCGAACTTGTTGGCAAATGGTCGTGTCAATGAGGAGGAGCTCCTTAGTACCACGGGACCCAACCCTACATCCATTCTGAGAAAAGGCCAAAACGTTATTCGCAACAATGTGCGTGTTAATTTTTGTTCTTAGAATGGACGTAAGGAGCTTGTATAAAGTGGGCAAGCACGTGATGGGTCTATAGTTTTTCGCTTCCGTGGTACTACCGGACTTATAGAGCAGGAAGGTAGCACCAGTAGTCATGAAAGATGGCAGGGAACCAAGCTCGAGGGCGTCTTGAAATTGTGTTGCCAGGCGTTCATGTGAGGATCGAAACCACTTGATCCAAAAGTTGTGCAATCCGTCCGGCCCAGGACTTTTCCAGTTCTGGGTCGTACGGACAGCACAACCCACATCATCGGGGCTGATGGTCACAGCCCCCATGGCTTCGATCGGCTCACACTCACGCCTGACAACATTCATCCATTCGCCCTCAGTGTGCTCGACTGGAACCGACCAGATACTACGCCAGAAATTAATCATGGCAGTAGGATCCGGCAGTTGCCCGTCGGTCACACATTGATCGGTTCCCTCCCACCTTCGGTATACCTTCCTTTGGTCACTTTGGAAGAGGCGATTTTGCTGGTATCGATCTACACGCTCTCTGTAGCGACGAATACGGCTTGCCCATGCATAAACTTTCTGCTTTAGGTAGTCGATGCGCTCTGTGACACATGCCATGTAATCGCGGGGCCTGGTGCCAGTCCCCGCGAAGGCTTGTGTTACATAGCGCATCACACGGGGGCGATTGTTGCCCCCCCTAAAACAGATTAGCTTGGCAATGAGAGTCCTAAACGAGCTGATACGCCGCTCGATCCGTACTTGCCAGGCAGGAACACCCCCGGCGGTCCGCGGTGCTCGGTCAGTGTCCGGGAATCTGACACGAGCAACGCGGCACGCCGCGATGGCCCCACAGTACATGATCGAGTGGGTATCAGCTAAGTCTTCGCTAGCCCGAAGGTACGGGTCTAGCAAAGCGTCCAAGGCTCCCATTAACGCTAAGTTACGCTTATGCATCGGTAAGCGTGGTAATCGCGGCCTAGAGTCAGGTGCAGATCGATAGCGCCTAATCGCCTCCTCCAAAGCCCTCCTCAGTTGCTCATTGGCGTGGGTACTTACGCTACTCGCGCATTCTTCCTCGTCGGCATCGCGATCCGTCCGCGGCACCTCCGGCACCAGGTTGGGCGCTGGCGCCGGATCCGGTGACGTAGCAGGCGGATCCCGAGCCGGCGTGGAAGACATGCGAGCGGCCAGTACCTCCAGGCGCAGTCGATCAAGTGTCGCGTCGTCCAGCAGCTTGCGCCGCTGGATGAAGCGCACTTGATCGGATAGCCGTTGCGCAGATACGGTGATGGTCGAATCAAAAGTCAGAAACAGAGGCAGCATCCTGTCCCGGTACGCGGACAGGTTGGTTCCTCCCACTGTAGCCCCATAGTAGGCGCGCATGACGTTCTCATTCATGGCTTGAGACCATCTCATGCGACGCACTACACCACCGGTAGCGGGAGCCGTGGTCGGAGCAGGTTGCTCCGTAGGCCCCAAGCGTGCCGGCAGCGGTGGCCGCCCTCGTCGCGCAGGTGGTCGTGGCGGCGGCGGCGGCGGCCCGCGCTCGTCGTCGCTCGACTCGTTAGTGTCGGCGGCAGTAGCAAAGTCGCCATCCGACGAAGACGACGAGGAGCTGGACGAGGCGGGCGGGGGTGGTGGGCGTGCGTTTCTGTTTGCTGTGCTTGTTTGACTTCTCGTATTGTACCTTTTCATTATTTATATTAATATTTACATAGCGATTTAAGTTGACATTTTTGTTGACATTGTGTCAATCCCATTTTAAGTGTTTTCTCGTCGTGTCTTGGCAATTTTATTGCATTCTTCTCTTTGCTTGCGGTTTTACAAAGGTTTTCTGTACACATGGTGGTAAATTCAGCTTACAAAACACTATAAAAATATTAAAATTTACGAAAAAATACAAGAAGACAAATAACGTGACAATCGATGACAGCTTATTATTATTATTATTATAACTAATTCCAATCGTGATCCGATTGCCTTCATTGTTTTATTCTTAAGTAAGTATTTTGCAGTGACGTCACGACTGGATATAACTAGTAATACAAAACGGCAAGGAAGCATAAAAATCGTAAAATGGAATATGAATTACTTTCCACTGGTATCATATTGACACAATCTAATTGTTGATTGCGGTGTAAGAACCTTTTGCCCAGAAATGGTTTCTTTATTTCCATGGGTCGTCAAAAATGGTATGTAATACACTTGCATCACATTTTACAGCAACAATTTATAAAATACAGTTCTCAGGTGTGTTTTGCTAAATTACTTAGAAAGAGAAAACCTTTTGTAGTGTTATATACCGCATGCTATAGGAGCGGATTTTTATTTAACATTTACTGCTACAGAAGAATCTATAATCTTTTTCTAGGAGGCTGATTCCTTTGGGGGTTTATCATGACTATCAGTAATTTCAGAAGTTTTCATCTATTCCCTATTTATTTAGAGAGGATAGCATCGTAAAAAAATGGGAAAAATTGTAACGACAAAAGGAAGTATACCATTAAAATACAAATCACATAAGCGAAAATTAAAAAATATATGACATATGGCCATTTGTAAGAAATTAAGCAATTGATTGAAATATTCAATGCCTCATGCACCTTATTCAGATTCAGTAATTTAGCAGACAAAGCTCCCACGTTAGCTCGGAAAGCTGTAGGAGATGCGGGTTTTAATCCCGCCTCAGTCATTCGCATTCACGTATAAACAATCGGTTCGGTCAAAAGCAGAAGAGCATTTCAAACTCATGCCCATTGGCCACGGATGAATTGCAAGCAAACGAACCGGCAAATTCCCGATCAAAATCTATTATCGGCAATCAAACATCGAAACGCACCGCTTAAGGGGACAGTTTACAAAAATGATTATTTGTGGAAAAGGCTTAAGCAGAGGGTGAGCTATCAACCGACACCGAAAGCGCATTAGGGCGGCGCATTCCAACCTGATTTATGCAACTTGCACGCTGGGGGCATCGACATCTCCCTAATGAACCTGCAGTCTGGATGTAGGGGCGATCAAAAATATCTACACGTACGGCCTGGAAGAGATATTTTTGACTACGAATTAGCGTTATGCGTCTTTAGCGTGGACGCATACAAAGTATTTTTTTAAGCCTCGCTATCAATACATGGATTTACAAATTTAACTACTTAAAACCTGCACGATAGAAATATAAGTTAAATGCACACAAAATCATTAGCGTTCGGCACTTTTACGATATTTTTTTAAATCTGTATGACGATAAACGTGCCATCAAAAATTAAATGGCACTTACCCGTGGTCCACAAAAGGAATCAGAACTTTCTTCCTTTTTCCTGCCTAACATCTCATCCACTTGTCCATTGAATTTGAATTAATGTCGGTATTATATTTTATCATTGGCGCCGTCTGCATGTGAAAACATGCATTACACATTTCATTATCTTCTTATATACAGCAATGTCAAATTAACGAACAAACTTTTGGTGCATAGTAACATCATCATAACTACCTACTTGATGGAGAAACCTAAAAAAATATCAAATTTAATAACGACTCATACTGTTAAAGCGAAAATTACAAATGCAAACAATATGCATATTATAATTATTAAAACTACTGGTTAGTGATACTTTCTGCAGATAATGTACTAAACAAACAAACTGTAACAAACTATGTATCCATAGTTGTAATAAGAATAAGGCCGAGAAATTGACCAATTGAAGATAACGCAGGCGTCCTGAATCTCTAGCACAACTGTGATACGAGACTCTTTCTCGCGCGAGATATATTAATATTACCTACCTCTTTCTGTACAGTAGATATTGTGATTAGAGTGACGGGTGACGCTAAGTCGCGCGACAAGAGTCGCGAAGTATAGTTGTGCTAGACGGGCTGGAATTAAATCAGTTGCATATATGGCTACAGTATGGGGTTGTTCAAGAGGGAAGTAAATAGGTTCTTAAGAGTCGGGCGTGTGATACTCCTGGCTTCGCACGGCGCAAACGTCCTTAGGCTGCGGTAACTATTGCTTACATAGTACCTGTTTGTCCCCGTCAAAGTATTAAAAATAAACCTCATATTAGGCTCAATTTATATTTAGATAGATTTAGAACGTTGTATATTTTAAAGACCAGCGCGAATAATCTCTTAAGGTTTTCATTAAAATTAATTAAATAATTAATGTAAGGACGTAATTTCATTTCATGAGATCGCAAAGCAAGTTAGGTGTCAAATTGGAACGAAAATTAGCTCGGTAAAACCTTTTTCCGTCCCGGCCTTTATCAATTTTATCATGCACTAAGTGCACTTCAACGACGGTCGATCTCCCGAATCGAAAAGGCACTAACAGTTTATGAGCCTCATATCCTCAGTGTCATTTGTATGCAGAAATTTGTATTTAGTATCGTCAAAACGCGTCAGGCTAAATCGTCGATTTATGCCAGCAGTGTTTAACTTATTAGCGTTTCAGTTTTATCATCAGATTTATTGGTGGTCGGTCAACAGAACTCTAAATGTTGAATCAAATATTTAACCCGTTGCTTCGCCTTAATGCGTTGTGAGGTGCAATTGATAACGAGTTTGGGTGGCGCGTTCCCTAAAAGTGTTATCGTAAGAAAAAAATTACTTACGTCTCCATGCCTTGGGATAAACGAAGCCCGTATCTCTAAAAGCCATTAAGTAATTTCCGTTCTTCTGTTTTTAATACAATGCTTGATACATGATGGAACGTCACTTGTGAGTAGATACGGGTGTTTTGACGGCTGTTATGCGCCGTGCGTGCCAAATATAATGAAATAATAAAAGTTTAGAAGAAACATATTTTCTCTAGCAACTGAAGTAATTAGAAGGCGCCAGGAAATTGATTCGCGCAGACAAGAAGTCATAACCTCCTTTTTGTTTTCTTAATATTTTTGATGATAAATACATACCGGGTGGAACGAAGCGATGTTCATTCCTGAAACTATAATGCTATGTATTTCATGTAGAATCGACCTGCAATAGTTAAATTCTTTTAATAATAAAAAAAACGAAAATCGATTAAAATTGTATTTTTTAATGTATGTACAACCCTAGTTTTTTTAAACTATTATTTGACGTTTGGGAGTATTTACAATTACCTACATTTACATCCGGTGTTCGAAAGTACCGCCGTGGCGTACGATACACGCCGCTGCTCGTGCCCGCGTGTGGCGATGCACCCTCGACAAGATGTTGTGTCGGTTATTTCTTCTGCGAAGACTTTCAAAGGCCACCCTTAGCCTTTCCCTCATCTCTTCAGCCGTCTCACACTCAGTCTTGTAAACGATGTCCTTTACGGTGCCCCACAGAAAAATCCAAGGGTGTGAGATCTGGAGACCTAGGAGGCCAACGGTGCGGCCCATATCGGCCGATCCAGCGATCCTCAAACACATTATTCAGTGTTTCACGTACTTCGACTACTGAATGAGCTGGTGCTCCATCTTGTTGGAACCAAGTGCGTCTTCTTTCTGCCAGCGTCAACTCATCCAGATAGTCGTCGAGCTCTATCCTCAACAGAGCCATGTATCCGTGTCTGTTTAAAGTCTGAGGCAGAAATACAGGGCCTATTATTGTATCCCCGTGTATCGCCGCCCAAACATTAACAGACCAACGATACTGGTGTCCCATATAACGGTAGGCAAACGGATTTTCTTCGGCATACACGTGTTCGTTATGCCTGTTCCACATACCGTTCCGTGTGAACAAGCTTTCATCACTCCATATTGCGTGTTTGATGAAGTCTCGGTCTTCTAACACCTTTTGCAGTAGCCACCGGCAATAGGCTTCGCGAACGGGGCAATCTCTTGGTAGTAATGCCTGGACTCTTTGTATTTTGTAAGGGTGACGGCCCTCACGTTTTAGTATTCTGAGTATTTTCGTATGAGTCATAATGCCACAGTTAAAGGAAATAACGTCGTTTCGTTCCACCCTGTATGTAAGTACCTATGTGATTTGCTGTGATTTAGAATAGAAATATTTTTCATCACACACACCCTTTTTTTGCACTAGTGTCGAAACCTAACCATTGGTATTTGTAAATATGGCGCACCTAAGCCGACGGATGTAGGATGGTGTTAAGGTTGCGCAATTTAATTTCGCTTCAATCAGCCATTAATGGGCCCAGGCTGAGCCCAGTCACGATATTCGCACTACACGACAACTCACCAACTTGTCACTCAATTAGATGAATGCATTGTCCTTAAGAGGACGAACGGAACGCTTCTCCTATTCTGTGAGACGACAGGAAAGCGGTGTCTACGGTGTCTAACACTTTTTCGACACGACAGTTCGCACTATACAACAGCTTACCGACTTCTCACACTCAATTAGGTGGATGCATTGTCCTTAAAAGGATGAACAAATACTTCTATTCTATTAGGTGACACGGAAAAGGAAAGGAGAGTCTACTGTGCTACGGTGTCTACTTTCGAAGTAACTTTGTAAAATGTTTCATTTAAATTGACAGGCAGCACGCATTGTTTTACGATAACTACTAACTCATATGTCTACATCATATCTCATTGATTTCGTTCCTAAAATTCCATGAACATCTTGTAGGTACGTATACTTTTGTTACTGAAAACCTAAAGTTCAAGCTTAAAGAATTGATGTTTCAACTTCTACATACAAAGTATTTAGAAATCGATTAACTCAATTCAATTAGATAGATTCTGAATTGGGCAGAGTCTATTCGGGAGCCCATTGACTTGTAAAAACTTATTTCGTCGAATGTTTAATTACGTCGAAAAATCGTTTCGCAGTATTTTTATGCCTCTGTAGTCATAATTTTTTTCATAACTCTTGAAAATATCCTATTGATTAGATAAGGTTTATTTTACAACAATCTTAAATAGTTTACGGTTACAAAGAAAAATGCTTTCGGCGAATTGAAACATTCGACGAAAAGTAATTCTACGAGACCACCGTCATCTTTTACAAGAATGCTAGGACCTTCGTAAGGACTCTTAACAGTAAACTGGAGTTATTAGATATTAAACCGGCAGCTGCACACGTTTCCACGATATAAACTTGATTGAATCCCTAGGCATTGCGTCATTTGGGGTAATAAGGTTACAATAGACAAGCAAATACCTTAATTTAATAAGGTGTGCGATTACTGGCCTTCGGACCGTTCTCGATGATTTAAGGTTAAGGGTGATTTGCATTTTTTTCTCCTTGTTGCTTAAACTTCTTGCTGATCTTAGCAATAAGCTTTAACGGGTCAATTAACGTTAAAAATGACGTTGACAGTTGTTGTAACATAGAGGGACGTCAAATAATTCAAACTGCAAGAGATGATAATAGACACGCACGCGATCATTCTCAACTCAAGGTATTCAATTTTGTGAAAGAGTTATTCTTGCAAAACAAATGTACTATCTAGTTACGAGATAACAAAAAATACTTTAAAACAATATTCGCATACTTAAAATTATAATGCTCAAAATAATGTTAATTTTTTTCATTCAATCATTTATATACAGTTCGCAAACTCAATTTAATTATAATTAAAATATACGTATAGTTCATATGCATAATGCGTGAATGAACTACTTTATGGTACCTATACTTCTTTATCGATTAGTCCAGTCTCAACACCTAACACACCTTTTTTGTACCAAAGCCTGCATTCTGTATCCACTGCCCATAAAACGTTCATTGATATCTGAATGGCGTGCAATCGGTGCAATTCATGCAATGTTCGTATTTAGGCTCCGCTAATATGAGCCAACTCAGGCCAAAATTGACAAAGTTTGTGAAATCTCGATTTTTTTATTGCTGTAAACGGTCATGATATGCGAAATAAAAGTCGAATAACAATATCACGGCACCCAATTATCATAAAATGAACACAAAATTACAAAGGTGTTAGACTTTTAGCAGCGCGTTGCGGGAGAGTATACAGGTTGATCAATCCAAATGGGTCAGTAGGGAAAAAACGAAAACTATAGGAGATAGGGAAATCTGTTCTTAGGAACCTTGGCGTCGATTTTAGATTTATTAGAAACTCCATAAATTTTTTTTATACTTCTCATACATAACCGGGAATTGAACCTGGTTAAAATTCTGTAAGTAATCGCATGTCGTATTGTAACATTCTTTACAGCAGTTTTGACGGAGTTTTATGAGATTTATTAAAGAAATTATAATGCAGTTTTTATTAAATCTAAATTCGACGCCATGGTTCCTAAGAACAAATTTTCCTATCTCTTATCGTTTGTGACTTCTGCCTACTAACCCATTTGGATTGATCACTCTGTATAGGTATTTCTGTCAGTGTCGTCAGTATTATTCGCATTTATTAACATACGAAGAGTCCACGAGCGTTTAATTGACATAGCTTCACAAATAAAGCTATTAAATAGATAAGATTTTATGTGGTCGCCATTAAAAAGACCTATCGGCCACTTAAGCCCAAGTTTTAGAAGAATTGTTGAAACACACATTGAAATGTGGGAATAGTCCTTCCATTAAAAATGACATAAAAAATATCTTTAAATACCCGTTTACAGCGACTTGATGCTATGTTGAACTGCTCGCGGAGTTACAGTTTTTAATCGAATTCTATTTATTTTATTTTAAAATACATACGAAACATTTAAAATACTTTACTCACAGCTTATTTTGGACAGTGTAGGTACATGTACATTAAATAAATGAAATAAAATATTTTTGTATATCAAAAAGTTGATCCGATATTATTTGGATTTTTATATCCCTATAAAAATACAGATGAAACAAGATTGACCAAATCAAAAGTGAAGAGACAATTTAAAATTTTATGTTGTACCTACTGCTTTGTATTGCATTTTTTGGCAGCTGGTAAATTTAAATTTTATTTTTCATTCGTTTATTTACGTGTGTATGTACTAGGTACGTATGTTTTTCGTATGCCGGTATGATGACGGATCAGAACCAAGATTTTTTATCCTACGTGTGTGTTCTATTTGAAGAATAATGTAACGCTCTATTCTAAAGCACAAGCATTTTAGGCTATCTTCTAAGAGGAATATTTCATGTGAATGAAAATGGGCCGATGTTGATTGCTTTTATGATAGCAATGATAAAACAAAAAAAAAACTTTACATCCGCACTCGCACTGTCAAATTTTAAGTGAGGGTTTCCTTATTTTTCTTATATTGCGTGTTAAAAGAGAGAATACATTAAACGCCCGCTGATACGTGAGTACAGAAGCCAATCCATAAAGAAATGACCCTATAATTGCAACATTTTAATTGGCCAGGAGCCTGAGTCTAGTCTGACCCTAGCAACCTGTAATTGTGGCTTATACAATAGCCGTGAGATTGAGTAGAAAATCGAATCGTTTACGTCGGAGAGAGTTGCGAGAGATCGTGCTACGGCGTACTGATCCGAACTCCAGAAGAAAAATAACATCGACTTTACGACGCCTGTAGATAGTTACTGCCTTATTCGCCTGGAGCGTGCGAGTGACGAATACAGGTGACTTACGGAACCTGTTGCGGAGTAAATAGAGCAGGCTTGTGTGAAAACATGGGTGTCACGTTTGTGTTACTATCTTTTTATTTTACGCACGCATTCCGTGCTGATTCAGATCTTGCCTTCGCAAAGTACACGACAGTGTGTATTTTGACTACGATTAAATACGTTTTTGGAACTATAAAATGGTGCATATTTAAAAGTTGTTTAATGTTAGCCGTTATCAGACTTCGGACTTAATGTCTTTTACAATTTACAAAAGACTAATATTAATAAACCTTATGCAGAACGAAGAAATATTTTAGTAAACTTGTCAAATTGTCTATTTACAGTGTGGAAAAAATAATGGGCCCTGGAGGGAAACTACCTTAAATCCTTAAGTTAGCTCATTTTTCGTATAGAAAAAATATTTATTTAAAAAAATAAAATGAACTGCATTCTAAAATTCGCTTGACTTACCCAGAAATCGAACCAGTTAAAATTTATAAAATAAGCGTTCGCTATGATTGTTCAGGATATAATATCTCTAATAAGCATTTCGACATTTAGAAACGTAAACATGGATAATTATTACCAACTTTTTATTTTTAAACAGAAAAAAGAATCTTTCCTTTAAAAACAATGAGCGAATAATTATAAAAACGGTTTAAACTCACGTAAAAATTATCAGGAACGGCCCGACATGTTTCGAACTCTTATGGAGCTCTTCATCAGGGGCAGCTATCCGTGCTCGTACGCAACTCGCTGCCCACACTATTAATAATATTAAATTATATACGAGTACATTGATTTTAATTATATTCAAATGAGCTAACTATAAAAGGATATAGGATGGTTTTCCTCCAGGGCCCACCATTATTTTCCACTCTGTAGTCTGTATATTGATCCTCACTATTCGTGCTGCATCAAGACATTGACATTGACAAATTGATATATTTTGAAGGTATTAGTGATACAGATCACATCACTCGTAATGTCACTAAAAACGTTGAAATGACAAATTCGTTTTTGCAACCTTGCTTTGGTCCGTGATTCACATAAAACGATCAGAATATTTGATATTAAACCAATTTATTACCCAACTGGTAAATCTAGACAACAATTTTGGATTAATTACGTAAATCTACTTCAAACGGTTTTTTATAATTCCAAAGTCATAAATTACCTTTATACTGCTTAGATAAAGTTGAAATACTGCTGTCGAGTATTTTCTCATACACAGTTGAGTACGTAGGCAGATAGGTAACATATTTATATGAGAAGCATTATCGGGGGGCTATTAAACATTGACAAATTGTATGAGACGCCTAAAATATCAGGTTCCATTGGGTATAGTGATTAATTTGTCAAATCTTGTGGAGCGAGGTTCGGACCGTATCAGTAATGAGTTTGAAATCAAAGATGTCTCGGATACGAAGCGAAACGATTGTAGTAATGTATTTATATTAATAAAAACTTTATTATCATACTGTGAGATTGATTCTAGTTTTACATTTCATAATATTAAACCAATGCTTTTTGAATATTAAACAGGTGTAGTTTTAAATGTAAGTACAAGTATAGTAGGTATAGTAACATCAAACTTGAAAACGTGTTATTGCTGGGAATTACTGTTTTTAGGCACATTATAAAGCTTAACTTTCGTTTATGTTGTATCGATTTCTTTCAGAGTTTGGCAAGTTTTTGTTTTGAGTTTGGAAATTGGTCAGTATATATAAAACTCCAATTCTGTGATATAGATGCAATAATCCAAACTCTACATCTCTACATCGCGTTTTACATACTTAGTTGCTTGAGATGAGGTTAACAATTTTAAAGACAATTTAAAAAATATATGTAGGCAGAATTGAAAGGTTAATTAAAGCCATCAAATATACTATTATGTTTTTGCAAAATATATTCAATGTTTTCAAACATTTCACAGTTTAAAATAAACTAAAAGGTCAATATCTTTGGTACGAAGAAATTTGTTCCGATAGCATTAGTGGGCGACCGAGTGGTGGAAAATGACACTATTATAGCATCTCGGCCGACGGACCCGCGGCCATTTTCTATCTCGAGAAATATGGCAGCTTAACTGGTTTGACCACCATTCTTGTTTATATTTAATTTTTAAACTCTTTCCCGTCCGCATTTTAACAAAGTTGGCGTCAAAATACCTCGTTATTGTAGCGGTTGCGTTACGATAAATAATGTCGATTATAAATTTTCGTATTCTATGTCATATTCTTTTGAACATTTTGTATTTAATAGTCCTTTCGTTTTTAGCTTCTTATAAGTAATCTTTTTTTCTAATATTATATAGTACAAAGAACTACTAAAAAAGAAGTTGAAGTTAAGAACAGCTAAAAAAATGTTATTTTCTGAAATGAAGCTCGAAATCGTCACTAGCATTCTTTCATAGATTGTCTCGTGACAGTTCTTCGGCTGTGCTTGTTTTCTTATCGCTATTGACTGTACTACCACCATAGGCCGACCCGCCTGCCCCCGCGCCCCCTCCTTCGAAACGACCTCATCGGGGACAGTGATCGGACTGTCACAGACCTTGCTTAATTGGTCGGTTTATATGTATGCATTCACGTGAAGCCGAACCGGTTTCTAGTGGGTCTGTTGCTTTCTACGTCATATACCGAGGGATATAGCCGTAGTTATAGAGCTGGGCATGTAGACCATAAGTTTGAACTTGTATGAAGTTTATTATGATTTGTGTATCATTGGCAGTGGCGTGATGGGACTCTAGCTTGTAGCCTTCTTATTTATGTTTATGTATTGGGAGCTTAGAATATGGATCGGCGCTTCACCGCGCCGTGTCGCCATTAAGCTCACGCACCTCACGTGTAAATTGAATGTCAAACAAAATTATCTCGTACGAGAATAGTTATGCTTCGTGTTTCCAGTTCGTTAATTACGTGGGCATCTTTATGTATTTCTAGTTATGTGTTCCGTTTGATATCATTGAGCAATCCGTAATGGCGCTATGCGTTCAATTGAATTTATGAAACGCGCGGAGAATTCCAGAATTATATAAATCGGGCGCTACCATTGAGTTTCGAATGCCAATAGCTTTTAAATGGACGTTTTACCGCCACCTGTAACTTAAAGGCCGCAAACCTTACGCCTCCACGACGTTTCGCAGCGAAATTGATTTCCTGATGTTATCTAAACTCCCGAGGGAACGTTGGATAAATAAATACTTTACGATAATCTGTGGTGATCTGAGACAGGCCAGAATTACAGCACACCGGAGATATTATTGCATTTTAATATTGCGTCGGCACACCTCCGTCGCGTTATGTTTTGATATAATTTAGTGCGTTATTGTACGGACTGCCCGGGGTCCCTCCCTCGTATCACAAAATGCATTTCATTTTCGGGGACGCTCTCTCATCTTGATTCGCGCGCGGCGCACTAAATTACAATTAAAGGTATACATTTTGCCATATCACATTATATTTTGGGGCAAACGGTTTGTTTGGTCGTATTTGCGTTGATTTTGTGTGTTGCGGTTTTGATCCGTCGACGAGAAGGGTGAATGGGAAGCCGGTAAATTGGGAAGTCGGCTTACAATCAATTTATATCCTACATTCAGTATCTTTGCTGCTTCTAATACTCGCCATCATCTCTTAATCAATTGTGTATCTCAACGTGACATGTTTCATATCATAGACCGATAGTCTCTATCTTTTTTTGTTATGAATTTAGGTTAAAATTGCCAACTATTGGGGCAATGTTGAGCATAGGGATATTTGCCTTAGGATTCTATCACTATTTGGTATTACATGTTTCTTCCTCTTTTAGATATAACATGTATTAACCGAGTTAAACCCTAACGATGTAAATAAGACCCGGCACTGTTGTCTAGAAATTAACTATACGCAACAACTACAATTAGGTGGCCAACAATGCCCTAGGTTTTCTAATAGTAATTTATATAGCGACAATTTCCATTAAGAACCTAACGTCTCAAATATCTGCTTCATAAGATAAAGATGTAGTATATGGGGCCGTCGTTCACCGTGGCGGAATCTTGTTTAAGTACATCGATAAAACTTGTAAAATGCAAATGTCGATAGTGAAATGTTAAGAATTTCACGCCCACCTCTAGCACCGTTACCTTATTTAAAGCATATTTTCACATTTAAAATTATGTCTTGTAACTCCATTAAGTTAATATGGCACAGTAATTAAATAGGTAGTAAAATTGGCCGTGATCGGTTTCCCAGGATATAAAACCGCCTCCAGATGACAGACATATAGATATCTTACTGTGACTCCGTCAGGACTCCGAGTATCATTACATATTTGTTTGAGCAGTCACAATGCTTAATACAATAAAGAAACCGGTCAAGTGCGAGTCGGACTCGCGCACCGAGGGTTCCGTACAAACACTTTCCATCCTTAAGTGGTTAAGTAAATTGCACCTGGTATGTATAGCGCCCCATACAAATGAGGTGCAAAGTTAACGCGACCAATTTATGTTGTATGGGGGCCCCGCTTAAATATTTATTATATTTTATTTTTAGTATTTGTTGTTATAGCGGCAATAGAAATACATCATCTGTGAAAATTTCATTTGTCTAGCTGGGCAAGGTCGTAAAATGCCACATAAAAGTAACATAAAAGTGTATGTAACAGAGTTACATATAAGTATCAGAAAAGTTATGAAAAGGCAAATCTACAATGAAACGAAATTGTTCATTTCGAAATTGTTTATTTTTTATATTATTAAGTGTAACTCTTGTTGTTTAATGTCCATTTATAATACAATAGTGAACTGGCCTTTATACCACTTTTATGTAACGTTACATAGAAAACCGATTCATATCGTTACATACGTTACATAAAAGTCACATAAAAGCGCTCTATTTCGACATTAAAATCCCAATTACATGACACTGCAACGAAGGAAAAACCACGCACACAGCCTCTTAGCACTAATCTAACATTAATATTACTATGTAATTTCACCTTTGAACAATACATATAATGCACAGTTACCTTTAAAATCACCAAACAATGTGTTTTTGAAAAGTCCGCAAACACGACCGTTCCCTTTGAATAGGCGGCACACGACTTAATATGGCCGGCAAAATAGCGGCGGTGCATAGACTAACTAAAAAATATTATTGTAATTAAATAAATTTGGATTCTTCTATATAATTGCCAAGTTTCAATTATAATTATGGTTACATAAAAAGTGTTACATAATAGCGTGCAATACGATTACATTATGTTTTTTAATGAAATAAGCATTATTTTAACTTGCCATTTCGTTGCTATTAAGGTAGTCAAACTCTTCCATGATTAAGTGACATACGGAAAGCTTATTGAAATGCCCGATGAATAATACAAAACACAAAAAAAATCATTGTAAATAGGCAGGAGATAATTTTGCACACTTTTTTTTTGTATTGGGGACATTGTGATCACACATTATTAAAATACAAAAAAAATATTGACAGGCGATTTAACGTATTCCTCTATATTGAAACAAATAAAACAGATGTTGCTTTTCCCAAAAGAAACATTGGAAATAAATAATTTGAAATAGATTTTTTTAAACTAACAGCACATTTTTTTACTGGCGAAATATTCCTTTTTTGGTGGCCTTACCCAGCTATCACCGTTCTTGAGATACAGCCTGGTGACAGATGGACGGACGGACGGACGGACAGGGAAGTCTCAGTAATAGGGTCCCGTTTTTACCCTTTGGGTACGGAACCCTAAAAAAATAGACAGATTATCAAACCCAAACTGTGATAATCCGCGTAGAGCACGTACAATAGGGAAAACCACTTGAAACATACATCTGTCTTAGGTTTTGCTTATTAGAGATATTATATCTTTTTCATCTCTCCTGTTCGGAAAGTGTAATTTTCATAAGTAGATAGCCGGGTGGAAAATAGCTTTTCCATCCCTAGGGTGGAAAGTAATTTTTTTTTAATTGCCACGGAGTCAAAGATAAGTGCCATCTAGATGCACGTCGTGACCAACTCAATTAGGTACAATCTAGTCGGCCTCGGCCGTGGTAAATGGCCATTGAAAAAATGTCTCCAAAAGTTAGATATATGCAAGCTAAATTTATTTACATCTAATTATTAAATATAAATATGCATTATATTTGATTATATTCATAATACATACATATAATTCTGTCCCTGATTTATTGATAGAATCGTACATTTAGATAAAAAAACAAAATAGAAACCATTGGAATTGTTTTTTTTTTATGTTGGCGGTAGGTACGTATATGTCGGGGATGGTCCGATATAGGTGTTAAAAGGTTACCTCGTAAAATAGTTTTTTTTTTATTAAAAATAATAGGTAATAATGAAAGTTTGCAATAGAAAAAGCGGGGACACGAGATTAAATATAAATACCGTGTCTTTTATTAATTATTGGTTAAAAATGACATGGAAATTAATTTAACACACTCATGACATGTGCGTGTAGTATTTTATTTTCCTCGCAGTCGAAATGAAAAGTAGAGTGTTTAACTCGGGTGAAATTACCCATTTCACCCTCGAACTATTGGCGCTCTCACTTCGTTCGAGCGCCAGAAATATCTCGGGTGCAATGGGTCACTTTCTACCCTTGGTTAACAATCTACTATTTTTATGTCATAGGGGCAAACAAGCAAATGGATCGCCTGATGGAAAGCGATTACCGTCGCCCATAGACACCTGCAATGCCAGAGGACTCACAAGTACGTTGCCGGTCTTTCAGGTTGGGTCGGAGTACGCTCTTTTCTTGAAGGTTTGACGGTCGTAATATAGGTAATGTCGTGGTTAAGTACATCGATAGGTGTTGCTAAATTATAGATATCGCAATCTATCTGTTATTCGACGGATATTTGACTTACCTAAATATCATTTCTGAATATCTGGGGGCACGGTAGTGCCCCCGCCAAGACGAACAAAAAAGAGGCGAGGCACTACCTACCTTTTCTCGAACCGTTTCGTCTCATTTTCAAACCCTCATAGTTTTGTCCCAGTAAACACCAGAGCGCCCAAATTCACAGGTTAAGATGTAGTTAAGGAACATATGAAATGTACAAAATTTCATTGATCAAGCTTTTATACTTTAGGTTTTATTGGTACCTAAAATACGCCGATTTTGCCACTCACTTATACACTGACGTATCAAAACCTCTGGGGTACTTTCCGATGACCTAGAAAGCTGAAATTTGGTATGTAAGCTAGTATTACTACACAAACAACAAAATAATTCTAAAAATTGAAACTTTTACCCCCCAACCCCTTAAACTAGGGGATGGAAGTTTGTATGAGACTTCTGCAAATTTTGATACTAGAGGTCTGAAAATTGATATGGGGACTCCTTGTTATAAATAAAACACATAATATTCTAGGATTTTTAGAAAATCACCCCCCCACCCTTTAAATAAGGGGATGGAAGTTTGTGTGGAGTTCCCATAATAGGGGATAAAAGTGTATATTATATATGGGGTAAACGTAAGTATTTCTTAAATACACAATTATTACTACTTCTAGTACTTCTGTATATCTACACTTTGACTTCGTATTTTAAATATTTCTTTATAGACCTACCAAAATGCAATAATAAATGCAGTGCAATTAACACGCGGAATTTAATATTTTTGATTGTTGAATCAATGATTTTTATATCCATCTTAAGCAGATTTAAGCGCACATGTAAGATGAATGCGTAAGAGGAAATTATATCAACAAGAAAAATAGGCAAAGATAGAGCTCTGAAGACTGATGCTCAAGAAACGCTACAGCCCAAAAAAAATAAAAAAACTAGGGCACTTTACAAAAAGAAATGAGATCCCACCAAAACATTTCATGTAAAATTGGCGGCCAAGACTCACATGCTCATAACGCTTTTGCTCTAAAAAGTTATCAGATCCCAGGAAAAGCCAAGCTCCTAAGCCCTGACTTTACTAACACTGCACCTTGGTTTCAAAAGTATGGCTTGGCCGTTTCATAGTACCGTAAATAAGTCCAACGGACCGTCTGGCCCATTACGGTTTATATTTACGGTAACCTATGAAACAGCCAAGCCATACTTTTTAAGCCAAGGTGCAGGGTTAGTAAAGTCAGGGCTTAGGGGCTTGGCTTTTCCTGGGATCTGATAACTTTTTAGAGCAAAAGCGTTATGAGCATGTGAGTCTTGGCCGCCAATTTTACATGAAATGTTTTGGTGGGATTATGTATCCACTTAGTTAATTTACTGACCAATCAAACGGACGATTTATTACAGAGCTGAAGTTATTGACCATTGCGATGTATTTATTGTCCCTGTGAATAAATTGAATATATAAAAAAAAAGAAACGGAAAAATAATTTAAAGGCATGAGGAATGAGTAAAAAAAAACAATCCTTTCTCTTCAAAACGTTAATACTCCTGGGGTTTCTGAAGGCAGGAAATAGCACCTAAGGCCAACGTATTTTCAGAAAAAAAAAAAATGTTAAAATTGGTTACTTCGCGTGTCCTTAGAACTTCATTTTACGGACCAATATTTTGTGCATCTATTTTCCACTTAAATTCATCCTTCTCCAAACCCTTTCGACCCAACTTTGGCTAGTCATAGAAACAACCGAATGTTAGATCTTGATAAAAGGCGGTGCCAGAGCCTACATTTCATCCAATAATTGCAGAGGGCACGAGAGCCGCGGCCGGCGCTCGGGCAACCGGCAGCTAAACGCCATTTTGTGACTAGGGACGCCCCGAGACGCCATCGATAAAGATAAAATCTCGCTTTTTATTCTCATGTGCGTATGCGTGTTCATATTCACATTACAAGTCTGAAATTTTGTTTGGAGGAGATAGATGTAAATATGTATATGTTTTTAGTTGTAATTGGTTTTTGGGATTAGCTTTCCGTTTTACTGTCAAAATTCTTGACACAAATTCTCCAAAAATATCATTTTACCTGTCAATTTACGGGAGGTATGTGCAAAATTGTACGGTGGTACATGGCAATTGTTCTTTCATAATTAAAACATACCATTAAAATGTAATGACTGTGGTAGAATTACTAATAAAATGTGTTACTACTTCAGTGCCACATTTATGTAATTTATGTATTCTGTTAAATTGTAATCACGAAAAATAAATCAATTAAGGTTACCTTTTTTATTAATATTTCGGATAAAAGTTGACCTTTCTCGTACTTCTATCACTTCGTTTTATTACCAACTTAAACTTTATGAATATAACGCATGAAAAGATTACGTATCCGCGCACTTTCTCCCATCCGCATTCAAAACTAACAATCGATATTTTAACGTCAATTATTATCGATGACGGTATTTAGAAAGCCTTTGTTCCGTGGCATTGACACATCACTAATCCAAAGGAAACGGACCGTTCAAAATATTTAATTTGGTTGGCACGTAACCCATAATTATACGATACATAGTTATTTATGATACAGGTTATACGTAAATTCAGCATTCAATTGGTTTCAGAGACCTTGTTGATTTAAAGTACCTATGTAACTATTTGGATGTAATTTATTAATGGGTATAGAGCTAAAATAATGGTTATTTTCTTATACTTTACGACATAATTGTGAGCGAAGTTATGGTTTCATCGGCATACGAAATAACAGTGGGCTAAGCGTCTTGACAGACTTCTTTGACTGATGTGGGCTATTTGATGGCGCGAGTAGGCTCCAATCTTCTGCTGGTATAATCTGGTCTTGCCTTTCGGCCATTGACACGTCAACTTGTGTGCTGATTCGCTGATGGATCGTAATCGTAGGTAGGTAACAGAGTACAGTACACATTAGGAATCATAGGTACTAATGTACTGTTAATGATTTCATTTATTGTTATTACCGACTCTTATTTTTTTATATTCTTATAATTGTAATGATTCACGATTGGCTTGTTGACACTCTGACATTATTTCTGCTTGATATTTTAACACTATAAACGTAACTTATTGTAACAATTAATTTTTATTTGTGACGGTCATTATTTTGTAATATATAACGCATACGTGGTTGAAAGTGAGGTATGGGGATTGAGCGAACGGCAAATATCTAAGAAGTCTGCGTCTGACTGTGACTGTGAGCCATTACATCTGTAACGAATGAATCGATTTGACTGCAATTTTTATACCTTAAGATTAAGACTAATAATATTTTAGGATTATCTATTTGGTCATCGATTCTACGAGCAATGTGCCCCGCCCACTGCCACTTAAGTTTCTTGAGGCAGAAAGGTTCTTGAGTGGCGACCGCGGACCGGAAGACGCAGCGTTGGAAGGCCTCCAACAAGGTGGACCGACGACCTGGTTAAGATCGCGGGTAGAAATTGGATGAGGGCGGCGCAAGATCGATCGTTGTGGAGAACTTTGGGGGAGGCCTTTGTCCAGCAGTGGACGTCTATAGGCTGATATGATGATGATGATGATCTATTTGGTGAATGTTTTGGATTTTCTCCTCAGCGATGCAATTTCCATTCCCTACCTGCCATGTGATGATACAAAACCTAACCTCAAATAGTAGTCACAGTCACTTGGCCTGCGAGAAATAAAAAAAAATCGGAAGGTCGGTTGGCCGGTCAGAACAGAACGGAGGCTGATCTGCCATCTTGGACTGCGAGTCGAACTTCGCGAAGCTAAAATGACGTACATTCTGAGCATTGATTGCTTCGTAAATCATCAACAATCCGCCAAGTTTGTTGGCATGGGAAAATATGAAATCCGCGTTCTTAGTCACCGGTGACAGGTTCAGGTCAAATAACAGGTTCCACTACTTTAGAATTGCACAAGGGCCGAAACCACGTTTGTTAATAAGCCTTATCAATACTAATTCACGAGAAGCAAAGGGCATTGATGGCTTTTTTGCGACCGTCCTTTATTTTCTACCAGTTATGCTTGAAAGGGCTCTGTTATAATTAAAACGCCTTATTTTAAGGTTGAATGAGAGTTGAGGGCTTTTTCGAAGGGCTGACGACGTGTATGAGTACGTTTTTTTTGTTTTTCATGAACGGCTTTTAACGTAGTAGGAATTATTTGTGCCAAATTATAAATATAAGTAAATAATCTAAGTTTGTTGCCGTGTTATTTGCCATCGAAAACGTACATTACATGTGTTTAAATATACCTAGTATTTAGTTTGTTCTATATATTTCACCAACTCATTTATTCATAGTAGCAAATTTTCACATCGCTTTTTTTCATGAACGCATATTTAATCATTCGTCTTTCGCCATTTAGCGATTTCTCATGAAGGGTTTTATAATATTCGTGTTAAATTTTTCCCCTTATTTTACCAGTGAATAAATGCTTTTGTGAAATTTCCCATAACACGGCACTTGCTTGGGCAAATTTTATTGGTCTTGATGAGCAATTAACGTTTGCGTTAAGAATGTACAGTCATCAATTAAAGTGTGTTTAAAAAAAGATATCTATTTGATTTCATCGCAATAAAACCTGGTTAATAAAATGAAATGCTGTACATGTACGAGTAGAGTCCAACTTGTAGGTACTTCACAAGAACTTGCTTATTGACTTTGCAATATCCACTCACTTATATCTACATAAGTTTCTTGGTTTTATCTAACGAGTCTTCTCCTTACCCGTAAGTCGACCGTGACTCGACTATTTGTTATACCTGTTACCACAATCTCATCATTATTGTTGTCAAATATCCTTCGTAGAATGTCCTTTGCGATAATGGATCGTGAAAGTTCGTGTGACGTTCTTCTTTTGAGGATGAGAGTATACCTGCGCCCGCGTCAGGTAGAGGGTTGCTTTAGTCATCAGATTTATGTCTTTTTTACTGGGATTGGAATTCGGATTAACTAGAATAAGTTTCTGTCAAAAATGACATTTTAGTGGCAAGCTTTTATAGCCGACTGTACTTTTCTTTGGATATCCATCAAATGCTCACTGAGACGATTCTAAAGAGATTGCTTTTCCTATTATAGAGTTCCTATGGCCAACTTCCGGCTCCATCATCAGATCAGCCCCATGGTACCATATTATTGTATTGACATCAAAGTTAAGTAAGTATGCAAAATTTCAGCTCAATCGGTTGACGATATCTGCTTCAAAATTGAGTTGCAAGATTTCACCCGAACAAACATACTTTAAACATATGTACCATGCAAGCTAAATAAAAGCTTGTAAAATGGAACTGTTTCAAATCTATGTTGTAGGTACTTTCTTTAGATACTGTGGGCCGAATTCTCACATTAGGTATGTAGTTTTTAACAACGAATTATAACCACTTTTTTGTCCATTTTGGTCCAAACGAAACACTCGGTCATCGTGCATTTGGGATTACACAATCCTAACTGCACTTGGCTGATTTTTGTAATGTCACTCATATCAGATATTCCATATCTTCATATATTTTTATAGAAATTTCATACATACCTACAATATTGGTATTGTAAGCTAAGAAAGTGGTCTACCACTTTTGAACTCAGGGTAGTAGGTAGACCATTTGTTTGGCTACCTGTACCAAAATTCAATTCCTCAAATATCAACAACGCAACATAAGCAAACCTCTAGACTCATTTACATATTCAATTGAATATTCTATTTTGCTTTTTATTGTCGCCAATAAATGGGTTACTAATGTGTTGCACAAAATTTATTGGCATATTTTCGTTTCGCATAGCAACCATTGGCACAATCATCATTTCGCACAATTGCTTTTTGCCTAAATTTCTTGGCATACTATCACTTCGCACACGTTTCTTTGGCAGAATAGTACATTGGCATAATGTCGATTAGAACAATACTCCTATGGTCCAATAATTGTGTCGCCGAAATTTATATGGCATAATATTCCGTTTGCATCCTTGAGTGTAATTATGTTATAGTAATGATGTAGAAAGCATTAATGTCATCCTAAATAATCAAGCTTATTATACATACAATGGATTTTTGAAGGCTATAGGTGCTAATTTAAGATTAGCATAGTTATTTAAGGAATAATCCTTTTTCTTTACTATTTTGCATATAAAATAAAAATGACAAGTTCTGTGTTTTTTAACCGTCCTACTCCTACTTTCCTCCTACGTCCTACTTTCGGTTTTGTGGGGGACGCAGTTTCAACCTAACTTAACCTAGTTTTCTGGCAGCGATTCGTTTCTATGAGGCACGCAGTTTCAACCTAACCTAACCTAGTTTTCTGGCAGCGATTCGTTTCTGTGAGGCACGCAGTCAAGTTCGTAAGCCAAGTCGGACCTGCGCGGCTCGCTCGCTTCGCTCGCTCGTTAGGGTCGCAGTTCAACCTAACACTCCTCCTCGCTTCGCTCGTCGTCGTACCTAACCTAAGCCAAGTCGGATCTGCCTTAAGGTGAAATTGGTAATGTTAGGAATCGTAAGCCAAGTCGGACCTGCGCGGCTCGCTCGCTTTGCTCGCTCGTTAGGGTCGCAGTTCAACCTAACACTCCTCCTCGCTTCGCTCGTCGTCGTACCTAACCTAAGCCAAGTCGGATCTGCCTTAAGGTGAAATTGGTAATGTTAGGAATCGTAAGCCAAGTCGGAACTGCGCGGCTCGCTCGCTTCGCTCGCTCGTTAGGATCGCAGTTCAACCTAACACTCCTCCTCGCTTCGCTCGTCGTCGTACCTAACCTAAGCCAAGTCGGACCTGCCTTACTTACCTGCCTTGGCTTCGTTTCTGTGAGGGACGCAGTTTCAACCTAACCTAACCTAATTTTCTGGCAGCGATTCGGTACTGTGGGTATGCTATGGTACAATTATGCCGAAATAAATTCGGCGGAACTTATATTGTGCTACATAAAATTCTGCGAAATAAAAGTTGGCGATATTAGTATTCCGCTATTCAAAATTGTGCCAAATGAATACTATGCGACATAACAATTGTGGTAAGTATATAATTATGCGATAGTATCATTCGGCTAAAAATTATTGTGCGAAAACGGTTATGCGAAATGTATTTTGGACAATAGAGATTGTGCAAGATAAGGGGTACCCCCAATAAATAACATTACCTACATTTATATTTGCGTGTCCAAGGACAGTAAAGAATAGTAAATGCTCTCAATAATCCAAATATCTGTAGAGAATACAACTGCATTCTTCGATTTAGGATAGGGTTGTAATAACGCGAGCTTCGTAAATAAATCAGAGGGAACGTTTACGGCATGGCTTCATTTAAACTATAAATACAAGTCCAAGCTCAGACTGACACTAAATCAAAACAATTTATGTACGAAAATGTCTCTTAATTATTGTTGTGAATGCGAACGTCATTCATTTATTACCGTTTAAAATTGTCTATTGTCGGAACTGAGAACAGATCGATGGTAATTATTGGCTTTGTTAATTACTGTGAATATACAGGGTGGAACGGAACGCAGATCTTTCCTGCAAATATGGCATTGTTCTGCATTAGAACATTATTTTTTCAAAATAAACTAAAATATCTGGCGCCGTTTCCAAGTTATAGCTTGTTAAAACTGTGTGCTTCATCCGTATTCACAGACCAATAACATACTCTGTAAATAAATAAATGAAATAAAAAATACCCACGTCATCTGTCATCTGTAATAATCAATACATAGTATAAAAAAGTACCTTCCTGCTGTTTGTCCCTATGTATGCCTAGATCTTTAAAACTACACAACAGATTTTGATTCAGTTTTTAATAGATAGATTAATTCAAGGCGAAGGTTTATATGTATAATACCTACATGCATAATTTATTAGCATTGCACCCGTGCGAAGCCGGGGCGGGTCGCTAGTAAGCAATACAATAAATGAGTAATAAGCGTGGAAACAGTAGGGTTGTACAAAAAAAATATAATTTTATATTTTGTTTAGCTAATCGATGAAAAAAAAACTATATATGTATTAGACGTTTATACTTACCCTTCTTAAGCAGCACACAGATTATAATATAGGGATTATAATCTGTGACATTCGTTTACACTCTGAAATTAATTATATTTATTTATTAATATTGCATGGGATTCTTCGAGTTTGTGAGTTCTAAATAGCTGAATAGCTAAATCGTATAAAGTTTTATGAATGTATAGATTATGACTATCTGGGTTTCATGTGACACAAGTTAATAGATTTTAAGTAATTATATTTTACTTAGGTAGTTGAGTTTTTAGTTTATAATACTATTTTATTTTGTAGATATGCCTACCTAAACTGCGTTATATATATTTTTAAAAGTATTTCATAGCAATAAAAAATGATTTAAAAGTATTGGTTAAGGCACATCTGGTACACGACGTTGCGTAGGCTATACTTACATATAACACGGCATGATCCTGTCGTGCAAAAGTGTACGTTCTGGAATATGCCATCAGGATGGCTTAGAGAAAGGGATCCCAAAATATTGACTTTTGCTACTTGGTATGGTACGCCGTGCCGGCGCGCGCGTTTGCTCGACTTGGCGGGGCGAGGCACTACCATGCCCCCAGATTCTGCGTGAGAGTCAGAAGTACCTAAACGGATAAGTTTTTGTTATTGGGTCCAACGTTGGTCAAGGTGGGCTGTCCGTGCCGACTTGGCCATAAAGATGCGTCATAAAACGGGGCAGTTTTATGACCATTTGACGAAGTTATACGTTTTGGAAGCTATTTCTTGCCGAGTATTGTGGCTGGCAGCTTGTTACGCATTTTTTACTTAACAGTTTTATCATTATGGAATAATATGGTGTGTTGAAGAAGATACAAAAAAACCGGCCAAGTGCGTGTTGGACTCACGCACAAAGGGTTCCGTACCATTGATTTATGAAATTAAAGGCCTTTTGTTTATTTTTTATATTTGAGTTGATTTAATGAAACGGTTTACGATTTAATATATTATATAAAAAAAAACTACTTACTAGATCTCGTTCAAAACAATTTTCGTTGGTAGTTTTTATAGTAATGTACATCATATGTTTTTTTTAGATTTTTCATTTTCTTATTTTAGAAGTTAGAGGGGGGTGGACCAACTTTTTTCCACTTTGGAAGCGTCTGTCACGCAAACTATTCGGTTTAGAAAAAAAATATTTTAAAAACTCGATATCATTTTTGAAGACCTATCCATAGATACCCCACACGTATGTGATTGATGAAAAAAAAAATTGAGTTTCAGTTCTAAGTATGGGGAGCCCCCAATTTTTTTTTTTTTTTGCATCAAAATCTTAATGCAGTTCACAGAATACATCTACCTACCAAGTTTCAACAGTATAGCTCTTATAGTTTCGGAAAAAAATGGCTGTGACATACGGACGGACAGACGGACAGACTGAATCTATAAGGGTTCCGTTTTTGCCATTTGGCTACGGAAACCTAAAAAAGATACATAATTTTAATCGGAGTTCAGCCGTTAAAACTAATTAAAACGAAAGGGGAAAAATCAGTATCGTGAAGTCCTATTTACCAAATTTTAAAATTGTTAGAGTGTGCGTAATTATCATGTTAATCAATTTATTAGATAG
This sequence comes from Apotomis capreana, assembly GCA_947623375.1. Classification (NCBI taxonomy): domain Eukaryota; kingdom Metazoa; phylum Arthropoda; class Insecta; order Lepidoptera; family Tortricidae; genus Apotomis; species Apotomis capreana. Next base: position 6,346,844 of record OX392499.1, read on the forward strand.
ATCAATGTCACGACATAGATTGGATGATTGTGCATCCAAGGATGGTTGAAAGGTACTTTTTGCCCGACTACTTTTAAAAACAAAATAGGGTAACGCGAACGAAGTGGCCCTTCCTAGTTATCTATATAAAACAGAACATACAACTGGAGATCCTGTATAAGGACACACATGCATTACATTAGGTACGTAATCACACATGTAAGTTAACCTATGTTTACATGTTTATCGTGACCAACCATATCGCGTGGTCATTTAGATCATAAGACAATAGAATAGAACAGTGGTGGAATGCAACCTCAGCTATGCAAATATGAGGTCGCGACCGTACCATGAATATTGATACAGCATTGTCGGGATCGCAGATCGCGAGATAGTCCCCCGTGCTGCTTTCTATCACGATTTCAACGAATTACTTGAACGCGGTACCTATTTTGTGATGTGATAATGTCGATTGCGCCCTTTCCACATCTTTTTTTTATTTAGTAGCGATAAAAATGATACATTTTGCATGTATTATACATATAAACCTTCCTCTTAAATCACTCTATCTATTTAAAAAATCGCACCAAAATCCGTTGCGTATTTTTAAGATCTAAGCACACATAGGGACAGATAGACAGACAGCAGGAAGCGACTTTGTTTTATACTATGTAGTGATTATTATTACACAGAGTATAAAAACTTACTTTTATAAGAATGTTTCCACAAAACTGTATTCACAGTTTAACTGTAGACGGTATTGTCTCCGATAGATACTTTATAAGAGGCGTTATTCCTTGTAAATTTATCTATTTACATCGACTCTCCATAATAATACGACTATTTTATAAATTAAAATAATTACGTCGTTCATTCAGGTTTTTTTTTACTTTTCTTGCTACACACGTTTGTTGGGCTTACTTGTATTGTTTTCTTGCAATGCAATAAAGTTTCATATAATATGTCGGACACTTCTACTTTCTATCTACCTCATGATAACATAATTTTATTAAGTATCTATATTAAGGCTCCTTATCCGTTCAAAAATGCTGATTGTTTTAGTCATTTTTCTCTATGATCAAGCATGTTTCTTAACATATTATCATGTTACTCCTCAGAAAAGGGTTATTGCTATTTATTGGTATATATTTGAAACCTACAGTTTGAATTCTTCATTGATAATTTCTGCTTCAAAAACTACTCAAAATTGACAAAATTCAAGCAGAAAACTGGTTTTTTCTACTTATTTTCGACTGCACGCAATGATAGCATGAAATAGCTATTTTAATATCTAGAACTCAGGGAAAATTATTATTCACTCCAAAAATTGGTTGAAATTATCAATACATTTGTCATAACATGAAAAAATAATTATTAAAAGTAATAAGGCCTCTTATATCTCTGGGCGCCACAACATACAATATTGTTATTTCGCTATTTGAGTTCTAATTTAGCCTATGCTGGATAATGTAGTAGTGTAAAATTAGAAACATGTCAGAGCGGCTGCAAAAACGGCGTTCCACTGTACACCCCTCCAGGGAGGTGAGGAGAGAAGCCGTGACTTGTGTACGACCGTAATAAACAAGTATGTAATTTCTAATGAACTAAACTAATCAAAGGCAAGATTAGTTGGTTTTTATTGTTAATAAAACGAGATTTGTGGCCTTTGCGCATTTTATCGTTTAATTTTATTGCTAGCACTCGGCATAGCAGTTGCGCTGGGGTGTTGTCCAGTTTCTTACAATACATAATAAGTAGGTACTTAACACGTGAAAATTATACAGTTTTACTTCTATAGGTACTACGTTACGCTCGTTAATTGATTGTATATTTGTTTAGCTGGTAAAAAAAGGTTAGCGCTATTTTCTTATGGACTCTTTCGATCGGGTCACCTTTGAAACAAACATAAATACAAAATCTAAAAGGGATCAATTGTGTTAGGAATCACGATTTAACGATTCACACATGTAATTATTTTCTCGGAGGTTAAAGTATTCTTACTGTATTTTTTTTATACTGGCCATTGGAATGTTCGTTTCTAGAAAACCATCAATATTTTGACGCCATGTGTCCTAAGAACAAATTTCCCTATCTCTTATAGTTTTCGTTTTCTCCCTACTGACCCATTTGGATTGATCACCCTGTATATATTTGCGAATAGTGAATTACAAAACTATAGGTAAGTTTGTATAAATTGTACATCACATACCTAGGGATGTGAAGTAATAAATGTCCCAGATCGCAGGTGCTTCACTGATTACCGCCCTTGGTTTTGCCGAAAGTTTTACGGCCAAGAAGTGATATTTGCGCGTAGCGGGAAGTAAATCCCACTTACGGCCTAGGATAACGTAAAATAAATAAATGTGCACACATCCCGTACCATGCCTTCCCGTCGCAATGAAATGTTATTCGTATCTATACATCTTATAGGCACATATGACGTAATGTTCGGATGGCTATTTTATGCCCGACTACAGTCAGTATAGTCATCAAGAGCTAATTAACATTTCAAAGCATCATTCCTTTTATATTTATACTAATGTAAACAGTTTACCGTAAGAAGTAATTACGGTGGTAGAATTAACTAAAATGTTAAGTGCACAATGCATTGGAAAATAAACTCAGTTTATTATGAATTACAAGACATAACATGAGATTGAAACAGTAGTCTTAAGAATGAGTTAATTAAGTTTTCCCGGGCGAGATTCTAATTGTGTCTCGTTTAACAATAGCAAGAAACGTAATGTGTATACTGCAGACTACAATAAATATACATTACGTTTTTATGTATATAGTGCACTTTAAAGCAAAGTAAATGATGAACAATTTCTTTTGCGGATGCATGCTCGGCAACACACTCTGTGACTCCTCTGGTGTTGCAGGTGGCTATGGGCAACGGTAATCGCTTTCCATCAGGCGCTCCGTTTGCTTGTTTGTCACTATCTATGACATAAAAAAGGTAACCCGTTATTTAGTCCAGGAAATATGAATTGACCATCTTTAATCTTCACTAAGATCTACTTGTAAAAATAAAACAAAAGCGAGTCGTAAAATTGCCCTCGTACTTCAAAAACCACAGCGGATTGAAAGCTTTTGATACTTGCGGCACATTGCGTCATACTCGTTAAATGCAATGAAAGGAATAATTAAAAATTTAAATGTCCAAAAAATTAATAAAAGAAAACTAATATTCTTCTATGCCCAACCAATTTTACTGGACCAAAAACGCTATGGCATGCCTAGGTATGTTAAATGGAATTTTGAAAAATCTCAAATCCAGGGACTAAATTGTATGTTTCTATTCTATTCAAATATATCAGTAGTGTCCTTTATTTGCTTTTCAATTTTAGCACCTTAGATCGTTCAAATGGCTTTATGTCAACGACAACTGAATTAGGCTCAAACTAATTTGTACCTATTACACTGCTGGCGTACACACCATAACTCTGCCTACCCACGAAAGATACTATAGAATCTATAGATATTATACAAACTGCACGCAAACGAAATGGATGTTCAGCACCACCGACATAGCGGCGCATAACTCAACTTGTTAGGCTGTTTAAAATTATGCTCATAGATGAGCGTTGGAAATGACACCACATAATTTTACAAGTCCTAAAATAAACGAAGTAATACAAGAATACAAATGAGCCAAAATATACAATGGCGGAATGCGTTTAAGAGGCATCCTCTCGCTCGCGGCGCGGCGTTTTGCACATTTTTTTACACTTCATTATGCTTCGAACTAGTATCACCAGAAATGTATAAAATAGAGTATACGATTGCATCAATTTTAGATGATGTTGATTCTAGAATGTAATGTGACATTCTAGAATCAACATAGAAGTTTAGAACCAAAAACTAAAATGGGGACGAATATTAATTACTTACTGCTTTTTACGTCCATTTTATCATTTTTCAGATTTTTATTGGTAAAATGAATACATGTCATTTTCCCAATAATTTTTTTTATGATTAATTGTTAAAATAGGATTATTCATCGAAACTCTCGAAACTCCATCTAAACGGATCGATTGATCTGTCATCAAATACGGCAAACCAATATTCATATTTGCTGTAGGATGATACCTGCAGAGCGTGGCTCCAGCAAAAACCAGAAAGAGAAATATTTACAACAGACAAGTTTTCACCTCGCCGTCTTCTTTTATTGCCGGAGCGACACGTTATGATTACAAGAATCTCGATTAATAAAAATTACATCTAGATTCCTTCACTAGGGGAAAAAGGCGCAACCGTTTATAAGTTTCGATGGCGTATTTTTTATATTAATGCACTTGGGTCCGTTAATAACTCTTGGCAGCTATAAATTCACTTTAAGTATTGTTGTTAATAATAAAAAAACGGCCAAGAGCATGTCGGGCCACGCTCAGTGTAGGGTTCCGTAGTTGCTCATCCTTCACAATAAACTGCTGTTTTAAGCCCGAGGTAGACATGTGCGCCGCCGCGGCGCGGCGCCGCCGCCGCCGTTTTTGACACGCCGCCGCCGCCGATGAATGATCGGCGTGAAATCGGCGTGACCTTCAGTAATTTGTATTTATGCGGATTTAAATAATGTAACCTGTCCTGTACTTTATAAATAGATGATATGATATTTATTTTCTGTACGAGTAGGGCTGCCGGTTTTTCCCAGAATAGTCCTAGTTTGAAGGCCATCTGGAGGACGTCCGGGGGGGTTTTCAATAAGTGTTCGGGACACTTTTTATGTGAATAGAAAATAAAGCGTGTTTTTTTTTAATAATTTAAGAAAAAAAAGCGATTTACGCCAAATGTCCGATGTTACGGGTTTTTGTGTATGTACGATTAAAAATCTCGGTAGGTAATTGTAAAATGGAGTTGCATTGCCCCTCAAAATCGTGGTGTTCATGTTTTTTTTAATACTTGTTATCTGTAAAAGTCGGAAAACAATAAGGGTTATTTTTATTGTGGCACTGTTGTGCTGCATGCCCACATCCTTACCCCCACCGCTCACTCAGGTCAGGTGTAATCCCTTAAACACTAGAAAAAATATTATTAAGCGGGGTAACTCATTAGTCAGTTTGTGTTGCGTGTGCGCGGTAGATTACAGTTTTAGTTTCTGGTGTATGTGACGTTTATTTTAAATTCATTATGAGCGAGGAACAAAGTGAAGACGGATCATCAGACATTCATAAATTAAAAGTAAAATGTTTAAAAATAAACCATTTGCATTGTAAAGCCAAACAAAGCTACTGCTGGAAGCATTTCGGGAATCTTATGGTAGAACAAGATGGGAAGAGACGGAGTGTGTCTCCTAAGCAGGTGTTTTGCATACCCTGTTTGGCAAATGCACAAAAAGAAGACCCGGACAGCTATTTTGGACGGTAAGTAAAGTACAAAAGTAGATTACCATGTGGTATTTATTTTACCTCTATTAAAACTCTGTTTATTACACATAGTATTAGAATTAATAGGTCTATGTGCAACTAACTCAGTTTAGTAAGAAATTATAACACTAACATGGTATTAACTATGAAATCATTACTGCATTTATTACCACGCTTGGTTAAATAATAACTCATTGGACAATCTCATTTTAGCAGAAAGACGCAATTTAATAAAGTTTTTCAGAAGTTAAGCAAAACATAAACTTATTTCTGACGTTTTCAACCAAAAGAATAACATCCACTTTGTCATTTATTACTAGAGTCCATCTTTATACAAATAATAATAAAAAAAATCCTGACAGTGCGTCCTTATCAACAAAGTGAACCCTTTTGCATAAAATCGTCCCATTTTATGGTATTTATTATTATAATAACTACGATTTTACCAAAAATACTTCGATTTAAACTAATTGTTGATTATATACAAATTGTTGATATAACGTAAACTGTGATTTGATTATAGTCAGACCACGCTAACTCTGCACAGCAAATGAACTGTCAAACCATACAAACTGACTCACTTTGTATGGTTTGAGTTAGCGTGGTCTGACACTATTTTAGAAAAAAAAAATGTTATATATTTTGATGTGATGTTTCACGTGTAATTTAATATTTAGAACGTTGATATTTAAGGGAATATTTAATTTTGTTACTTAGAAGTTATTGATCTTACATACAACATTATTATTCTGACTATGATTTGATTTTTAAAATGTTTTTATACCACGTATTTAACTGATTTTCTCTCAAATACAATAAAACATACCCATCAATATGTTTTTTCATTCACCTAACCCTGACGCCGATTTCACGCCGATTTCACGCCGCCGCCGCCGATTTTTTGACAGACGCCGCCGCCGAGCATTCTGCGACCGGCGCACATGTCTAGCCCGAGGTTTACGTTATGAAAGATTTTAAGCTCTATAAAAAGGTCTTAAGCGCCCTAGAAACTGTAATCACAACAGGACAGTCAACTTACGACCTTTTAAAGAAAAAATATGAAATTTGGCGGTAACTCAAAAACGGCTCGACCGATTTTGTTCAATATAGTTTTCATTGAAAGTACTTATAAGGCCTGATTAACATGAATTCTTCCGATTTTTTTTTTACCTGTGGTTGAAAAGTTAGAGGGGGGACACTCTTTTTTTTTGTTTTTGGAGCGAATATTTACAAAACTGCTGACTTTATCAAAAAATAATGTTAGAATATCCCTATTATTTTTACAAGACCTATTCAACGATACCCCACACACAGTGTTAAAAAGAAAAAAAATCACCACCACGTGTTCGAGAGGTACCCGAAAAAACATTTTTTTAATTTTATTTTACCGTTCAGTCGGCGTTATACATACACATACTCATACCAAATTTCAGCTTTCTAATACTAATGATCAAGGAGCTAAGCCGCGGACGGACGGACAGACAGACGGACATGGCGAAACTATAAGGGTTCCTAGTTGACTACGGAACCCTAAAAAGGTGTATTAGTTGACATTTTGTTTACTCGTCTAGGGTCTATGTCAATAATTACTTGGATTTATAAAGTACGTAGTATAATATGACAATGAACCGAGACGAGATCGAGAGATGTTCTGGTAAAGCTGGAAAATTCTTTACTCATAACTAAAGTATCTTACCTTAGCTTACCTGCAGTATTCCCATTAAAAATCAACTATATACATTTCGGTGACCAATAATGAAACAAAATTTACTATGCGAAAAATACGAAATTCTATTGAAATCCAAGATATTCTTAGATATAAATTAGATATTATGTTAAGTAGGTAAATAAAATACTAGGGTGATTCTTGAAAGGGTCAATTTACAGCGTCCAGAAGGATAAAGTACCCGCACAATTGAAATAATTGACCATAGTATTTTTTATATATTACATTAGCACCTAATCTAACGGGAGCACGATATATTTTTTGTTTAAGTTAAGTATAATTAACTGTAAAAAAATATTAAACACATAAAACTTTATTCCCTTGGTGCGTCCATTCGCCATTTTTTGAACAAACTACCCCAAAAAGTACATGTTGTGAATTGAAATCAAGTATAGAATTGAGTTAAATTATAAGAATATAAGTTATTTATTTAGAAGAAAAAATATGGTTGCTGTGTGTATCGTAATTTTAAAAAAAAACTAAGTTAAAGGTTTGTCCAGAGCTAAGCTATGATTCCCCTGGTGCCTCATTCAACACGGCGCACATCCCTACTTAAACGTCATCTGACCAGTTGCAATGGCCGGGCTTGGCAAACGTCAGTAACGCTTCCAGATATGCGGGGAATGGTCGCGACTAGTTGCTGGAATTCTTAGCTATGAAGGCTAATATATGATTCACTTGGCTTTGATTCACTATGATTTTGATTCCCTTGAATTTTAATACAAAATTTTATATCTGCAATAGGTACATAGTGTTTAGTAAAAAGAAAACTACATGAATGCTTGCATGTGTTGACTTAATAGTTGTTCTTATAATAATTTAAGTTTCGGCAGAATCGACAAGAAACATACTTTTTTCTTATTTCTCTGGTTCTAATTTCGAACAAGGGAATCACAGTTTTCTTGCGTTTTCATGAAAAGAAAATAAATTTCCCTTTAATTCGCGTTGCAGATGACTGAATCATTGATTTAGAATTTTATTCCATTTAGGCACAGCAGGTCTCAAATGATTTTGAGCTGAATTAAAGAGAAGATGCTTATGCCCAGCAATTTTTATACCTCGACGGTGGTTCGATTATTAAGAAAATTGCCAATTAATTCGAATAAAACACTGTGAATTTTTGTATCCCTACACTTTGTAAAACTTTTTATTTATGTAAGAAAAACTGATCTTAATATTATTCCCCTGTACTTTTTTTTATGATTCCTTTGGCGTTTTTCTTATTCCCATGTCATCTTTTCTTATTCCCCAGGCGGCTAAAACATAAAGTGGTATATTTCTGTATCAAATTGACCAAAAGTGGTGCCTATTTAATAAATCTGCGTAAAATTAAGTACAATTTCATATTTTCTAGCAAATAGGTAAAAAAATATAAAAATAAAAATCGCCAAGGGAATCACATGAAGAATTCGATTCTCAAGAATGACCCACTACTTAAACGGAGGATTTTCGTATTTGGACAATCCAAACCGGGAAGGACCACAGGAATTTATCAATCGCGTAATAATCTCAAGTAGCCCACGATTAACCAATATGTTCCGTAACAGATCAAGATAGTCCTTGAATTGCTCTTTCGGTGATATCTAATCTGCGATCAGAAGTTTGCGTACACTCATTAATATGGCCGTTAACTTCAATAGTAGATTACTGCAGACGCCGGGAAAGTAAGGTTTGCTGGGGGAGTAAGTAATAGACGACCGACGGTAGGCCCTTTTCACGGTTAAGGCACATTATAGTGCTTTTCTGAAACATACGTAGTCGGGTCATAACTTCTGTTACAGGTTAAACATTAAACAAAAACAACTAGTTTATAATTATGTTTATAATATATACTTAATTTGAAAGGTGATGAATTTGTCTTTCTAACAGCTAAATATTTATTCAAAATGGCCTCCGTGATTTTCGATACATGCCTTCAACCTTCGCGGCCAGTTATCTATCGCTGCACGCACGACTTCCATGTCGATTTGTGCCGCTGCTTTGACGATAGATGCTTTCAGCGACTCCAAATTGCGGTGAGGTTTAGAGCATGCTTCTTGCTCTAGATGTTGTCATATTTTGTAATCGAGGGGGTTCAGGTCTGGGCTGGAGGAGGGCCAGTCCTGGTGCCGGATGAAGTCAATTTTACGGCTAGTGAACCAGGCTTGCGTACTCCTTGCTTTATGAGCCGGTGCTGAATCTTGTTGGAACACCCATTGTCTGTTCTTGAGCCTTGTACGTGAAAGAGGTTCTACAACGTTTGCTAGGATGGTATTTTGGTATACAGCGGCACTAATTTTTACACCTTTTTTGCAGAAAAACACTTGAGTTAGGCCTGAATATGACACTCCGAGCCAAACTATGACTGATGACGGGTGGTGGCCACGTTGGACACGGGGGATACGCCTGCTCGCTTCTTTACTGTTAGTTGCGTATATTTTATTATTTTGTTTGTTGAAGGCTTCCTCCACAGTAAAAATCTTTTCGTCCGAAAATAGGATGTCGCGGTATTTTTTACCCGCGTACCGCTTTAACAGTGCTCGCGATCTTAGAAGCCTAATTTTTTTGAGGCGAGCATTAAGAAGATGACTGGTTTTTTTCCGATAAGCCCGAAGTCCTAAGTCTTCATTTATCACTCTTTTAATTGTCGGCCTACTTATGCCCATCTGAAGACTTAAAAGTTTTAGCTTGCGCACGGGATTTCTTCGTATTCGCTCCTTCACATCTTTGATGACGGCTTTAGTCCGAACCGAGCGTGGACGCCCACTTCTCTTTTTATCCACGAAAGAAGAGACTTCCCGGTATCGATTAATGGTACGATATAAGAACCTTAGCGTAATTTTCAACTTTTCTAGAAGTTTAAAAATTTGTTTTGGCGCGTAACCACAGCGGTGTAATGCAATAACAGCGACACGGTCTTCTGTCTGCGTCCATTCCATGTTTGAAAATGGCCGCAATGTCCATGTTTTTATTTTTTTTATTGATGAGATATTCGAATTTCAAATGTAATGCTTATTTTTCCAGCCAGGGTTCAAATTTTGGAATTCGAACAGTGTGACAGAACTTATGACCTGACTACGTATATGCAATAAAATAAAAAAATACACCGCTTTAAAAATACAATTCAGCTGTTTAGCCTGTTCATGAACACAGTCAAGCTGTTTCAAAAAAGTTACTTCCCGGCCTAGGCCTTCAATGAAATTCCTTTACAGTTCTCTCGAGTTGTTCCGCCGGAATGTGATACTTCTAAGCCTGTTATAACGTACGTTATGACGCCATTTCATTGCGTGTTTGGGAAAAGGTACATTTCTCGGTTCTAAACTTGTGAGATTTGTGCAATTGTGCACATTCATCAGCTATCCTTCTAGCTTTGACGAGGCTGCCTACTGAGCCGGCGATTCTAGGTTCGAACCCCGGCATATTTATATTTGTGTGATGAACATAAAATATGATAAAACATACCTGGGTCATAAACATTCTGATTCTAAACAAAAAACCACTACAAAGTATAGCAAGCCACTACTAATGATTAATACGCTCTGCCTCAGTAGGATATACTCGCAGAGAAATCATCGTTATCTAAGACTCTAAGAGCATAGTTGTTGAAGTGTCGTTTCGGTGCTCAGTGACAAGGATCGCCAGCTGTCAGATACCCTCCCGACCCCGCTCGACGACTTGTAATGAAATTGTAAACCAGCCTAACATTTAGGATTGTAATTACAACATTTACAAACATGGAAACGCGTTGAATTCAGTATTTAAACGGTAGATTTAACAGATAGGACCAGTTTAGTAGGATTACTTTATGGATTTATTTTCTTCATGCAAGTTGTTTGTATTGTACAGCAGAGATGTCGCATTTGTATTTGTCTGTTCAATTGTTAGGGTTGCTTCTTGTTATATTTCTAAGTATGTTTCTCGCCTTGCTCTCTGTTTTCTCTCGCACCTGGCTGTTTTATTTTTCTTACTCAAATAGCTATGTGAAAACATGATTCTCATATTCCTATAGTTGGCTGAATATTCAGCTAATTACATAGTTAGCTCGGATGATTGTTAAGAGACGTTTTTTTATGTATCCCGAAGCCACTACCGAGTGTGATCCTAGTAAGGACCGCGAAGTTAGAACGCTTGCAGAATTACTCAGTTATTTATGTACTTAAGTTTAAAATATTTCAAATATTTAGGAATGTATAGGTATGCGAGGTAGGTACTTTCTGCACTGGTCTTAAATGTTGTGGAAGTGAAATTGCAAACATTTATTTTAATCGTCATTTTTCTTGGCAAAGGTATATTATGACAGATCACTTTTACGTACACGACATCATCTACATACTTTACTTCACGACATCTTTAATTATATAGTTTATTCTAGACATGTTATCGAGCCTTTATCAACAATTAATCACAAAATCGATTATGAAACTGATAGCTTAGCATCTATATACAATTATATACGTATCATAGTGCCGATAATTGCACCCCGCCATTTTTCTTTCAGTTTTTTTGTCTTAAGTTCACCTGAGAATCTATCCTGGGCTAGGTACTTTAGGAATATGAACAATAAATAATGTAGTGTGGCCTTTTCCCCCAAACAAGGCATACCAGCCTTTTCATGGTTTATTAAATTATTCATTTCGAGAATAATTGCGACATCCATCATAACTTGGTTCATAAATAAACATGCATTCTATTTTGGTGCGAGTTTTTCTCCCCGCAGAAGCGGTGCTGCGGGCCGAATCGGCATTGTTTATGGTATGCATGTGCTAAAAACGTGCTTAATAGCATTGCAGCAGTAAATCACTGGAAGATATTGATCGTCAATAAAGTCGCAATTTATGACAAAACAGAGATATCTCGAGGCGTTAGCGTTTGTGCGCGGTCCCGATAGCCTTTGCTCCCCTGATGGAAATGTCAGCTTTCAAGTAAATAACCGCATAATAACGTTGCCTGCACACTTGCCTGCGCCTGCGCAGTTGTGCACTTACCGAGTGACGCAATCCGCGGACTGCAATGGTGCGCTTTCTCGACTCTCGGTTTTATCTTTGGCATTGTCTTTGACTATTTTAGCTAAAGCGGTCTTGAGATTCCGAAATTCTTTAAAATACATTCTTAGGGTTGTGTTCTTTAGCTTTCCTTTGTATGAATATTTTGTTTGGTTATTTACTTATGTTGGGTTATAATATGATTTTGATAATATGAGTATTTTGTTTTCAAAGAAGCGATTTTTTTTTAAATATAATGGCTCAGGCAGGGTTCGAAACCGCGACTCCAACGACTTTTCGGGCAAATAAAATAATATGTTGACTTATCATGAACTTAAGGCTTGGTTGACGATCTGTGGAGTCCAATGAACGCGAATCAACCGATTATGATGATGTTGTTTAGGGGACAACTTTATCTAGTTAGATGTCTGTTGGCTCACGATGACGATGATCGTCGATCGGTCATGATTTCAAGAAAAATCTTAATAGCGGGATGCAGGATCGTCTTTTGTTTTAGATGGGCGCGTGGTGTCATGCCAGTCTGGCGCCATCTGTCGGCTATAATTTCCTGTGTCCTCGCATCACGCCGAAACGGCTGGACAAATTTCAACCAATTTCAGTACAGGGATACCTGGACATTCAAACATGGTTATATGATACTTTTTACCCGACTACGGTAAAGAGAAACAAAATAGGTACGCGGCCAAAGTGGCGGGCACCTCTTAGTAGTTAATTTAATAATAATATGACTTAATCTGTCTCTGACACCCGCAAGTGAACACTGCTAAAATAATTATTCGCGTTTGAATCTCGCATAAGAGATACGTTTATTGCCTCTTTAATTGATATGTTACGTGTTGAGTTATAGTGTCTGATGCCGATGCGTGTACCTCAGGCATCTATGGGACAATTTATTTATATCGATTCTCATATCCTTTATATTTATACCCTATTTACGATCACGGACCTTAAGATAACATTGGTCAAGCAAGTACCTATAATTTCACTGCTTAATGGCACGGGTTAAAATACAGAAAATTAAATGTTATCGATAAAATCTGTTATTGATCGTTTACGTACGTTATGTGAGATTTATAGATAGATAATACATATATAAATATACATTTTATCATTTAAGAGATTGTTTAGATTAGTGTTATGATAAACAAAGTTATATGTTTAAAGCAGTTAGTTTATCTACGTCCTTATTAATTAATAATAAATGAAGAAAAAAATATCAGACAACTTCACACAAATTAACCTCAAGAAGGCTTGTGTTATGGTTACTAGACGACGATATACGTATTTATATAAACGAATATAAAATTAAATACATAGAACCACCATGAACACAAATATTCTAGTTCATCACATAAATATTTGCCCTGGCCAGGATTCGAACACGGGACCGCCGGCTTAGTAATCAGGCGCCTGCAAATTGCGCCAATCGCGTCGTCGTCGTTATTGCTAAGCTTTCACTTGTTTGAGAAGGATGCCTTGAGTTGTGAGGGTTAGTTGCCACCAAAGTAGAATATTCTACCAGATTATTTTTATTGTATCCGACAAATGAAGATGACGACCACGAAGATGTACGTGGAGCCGAATTTAATAAAACTAGGATTCAGAATTTTCCTTTCATGTATTTTATGAAAATAAAGTACCTTAAGTACCTACATTTTTTCACTGAATATCCATTAACAATGGTCAATTACATACAAACATTGAAACTATTTCTCAGATTTAAATTTAAATGGGCCACAAACTTTATAATTTTCAACCTACCAACAATAATTTCTTTGAGACAAACGTTTATGGTCATCTCTGAAAATTGCCTCATTTCGATTTATTGGTATATATTTACCTACAGGTTAAATTTTTTATTAATAATTTTTGTTTCAAAAACTACTCAAAATTGTCAAAATTCACGCAGAAACTTTTTCAACTTATTTTCGACTGCACGTAATAAAATCATTAAATAACTATGTTACTATCTAGAACCCAGGGAAAAGTATTACTCACTTCAAAAAGTCGGGCAAAATTATCAATATGTTTGTCATATGAAAAAAGAAAGGAATAAGGCCTATTATTTCTTCTAAATTTCTATAGGGCTACCACAAATTCGACATTTGAATTTTGTACCGTTGCCTTTCGATCTTGTGTCAAACAATATTTGAATGAGCGGATATGAAGCTCATTCGCTTGGTGACAAAACCCTTTCAATAAAAAAAAAGAAGTTCATATTTCTAACATCGTAGTAAGCCCTGGGGCTTTACTTCTCTTTCAATGTACAAATGTACAAAAGCTGGCGCTAAATTGTCACTAATTATAAAGCAATTGGTCGGACTCAGACCATATTCAGTACAAATGTAGACATGACCCGGCGATTGTGATCAAAACAAACACAGAGACAAGTTTTTTCTTCTCATAGATAATTCATGTGACCGGTTTAAATGACTAATTTGTCATGGATGAATTCCCTATTAGTTTTACCTTTTTTAGTCTAGTACACCGGTAAGGTGTCCGTGGGTGTTCATAATATTTTAATTGATTATAAGCGTTTATTTGTTATGGACGTTGTTATCCGTTTATGTTATTAATATGCAGGCAGAGAGTAGCGTAAAACTGATTTAATAATGAGTATCCATTGGTTTCGTTTTTAAGAGGCCTTATACATTTTAAAATGTATTGTTTGCATATTAAAACAAACATATTGATAATTTCAACCAACTTTTAAAATAATAGTTAGTGAATAATACTTTTCCCTGACGTGTTCTTAAAAGTAATAAAGTTATTTACCTTAAATCGCGTGCAGTCGAAAATAAGTAAAAAAAAAAAACGGTTTTCTGCATGTATTTTTGCAGTTTAGTCATTTTTGAAACAATTTTTTTTTTTTTTTGCTTTAACAAATTTATTAGAGAAAAAACAACATAAAATTAAAAGTACATAACTAAACCTTAACAAACTTATATTATGATCTAATTAAACCTAACTTAAATTAACAAAAATTATCAATGAAAAATTAGAACTGTAGGTTTCTAATATATACCAATCAATCGCAATAGCCCTAACTATATGTTAAGAAAAATCTTTGATCATAAAGAAAAATGTCTAATACAATCAGAATTTTTGAACGGATAATAAGCCTTAGTAACCTACTGTGTATGGTTTCTATCTCGATTTCCTGATGTTTTGGACGATATTCTCAAAAATGTTGCCGGTAACCTCTTAATATGTAATACATATTCATGTAGGTAAATACCTAACTAACTAGGTATTCTACAAATTTAATAATAGTCATCAAATCAACAAAGAAGTATTTGAAGACGTAGAATTTTTTTAGTATCATTCGTCGGTATTACAAATTGTGCAGTCTCTTGATTACTATTTTATAATATACATATTACGGGTATATATATATAGGTATATTATCACAAAAATTATACTTAAGTACTACTGAAAAGTTTAGGAAAAGTTTTTAGAACTCAAACTAAAATTCCCTTGAAGTGAAGCCACCGTCGCGCCATGTCTTGAACAATTAAATAATATTTGTGAGCGTATTTACACTAGGTCTCCAATAAGTAGCTTTTGCTCGCTTCTGACAGAAAATGAAGTTGTTACATAGAAACTTCGTGAGCCATTCCAATAACTGCCGTAAACAGCAAGCCTTATTAAGACACCACGTGTGGAGCTAAAATGAAAATGACTCAAGCGCGCTGAGAATTCCTTATATTGACGACATTCTAAATCTAACAGTATCCTTACCATGAGTTTAACAGTAACCCGTGTCGTTTACGCACTCGCTAGCTAGAATTGTATGGAGAATTATAGTTCTACAAAATAACCGCTATTAGGAGCGCTGTCCGAGTTAACGTGACGGTACTCGCAAGCGACTACGTAAACGATTTGTATGGAGAACAGCGCCCCAGCCCAGCGATTACTTTATAGAACTACAATACTCCATACCGTAAATCGAGGTTACTTTAGGAAAATTAGGGGCTACTTTGATAGATTTAAAATGGTTATAAAAACATAGTGCGATTGAACAAATGAAGTAAAATGTTAGGTCATTGTTGAAGGTAGGTATAGCATTGCCACAGATAGTAAAAACAAATAAGGCGTAAATACACTTTTACAAAGTAGCCCCTGCATTTTAAAGTAACCCCTTTTACGGTACAACTCTTTTACGTAGTAGCTAGCGAGTACGGTCACTGTAAACTCATGGTAGGGGTAGATAGCAATATGCTAATGATGTACTAAGAATGCTATAGCGTGAGAACAGACGATGTCCACTTCCAAATTATGCCAAGTGCGTTCGATTCTCGTCCTTGAGTCGTGATCAGTTCGCCAAACGGCGGTTAACTGCCATTGCCTTCCTTCGCACGTACTTGATAGACTGTTATAAATATCACGCCAGTTACTTATTGTAATAGAACGATAAATAGGCAGGAATCTTTGACGGTTTTAGAAGCATAGTTTTATTCACTCTAGCCTTACCAATTTTATTTGCCTTTCAGTCTTTTACAGACTATATAAACAATATATTAAAAGGCTATTGTATAGTCTAGCTTTAAAATATATCATGATAATTATCTGTAACGTTTGAATATTAAAATTGATTTTATAGCGATACCGTATAGACAAAAGCAACAAATTTCTAATGGGGAATGTGTAATGGGGAACAAATGTCTGGCAATGCCGCCTCCGGGCCGGGCCCCGGTCGGAGGGGTAGGTAGACCCAAAAAATGCTGGCTTGATGTCGTCAGGGATGACATGCGTGCAAATGGTCTCACAACACAGGATGCCAAAGACCGTGCGAAGTGGAGGAGAAAAAGCCGGAAAGCGGACTCCGGGCTCTGAGGCTGTAGCTGAGGATACAACCGGGAAAACGCTAAGATGAAAGAGACCATGTAGTGCTATTATGTATTCGCTTGCGGATCCAAACTTAAAGATATTAATGGGCGCATCTACATTACTACCTTAAAGTTCAAGTTGCAAGAACTTTAAATATTTTACTTCAATTCAGTCGGTTTCGTTTAGGTTTCAATGGTATTTTTTTTATTTTGTGTGCAATAAAAAAATCTTTATTCTTGAAGAAAAGATGTATAGATTTTGTGAAAGGTGATACGAATAAGAAGGAAGTATATGACGAGATGACGAGAATTAGGGAAGAATTGAGGAAGAAAACATGCTGCGCCGACCCCAAATAAATGGGATAAGGGCAAGCGAATGATGATATGCAATAATATTTTTTTTTACAATTTATCGTATTGAGGATGTTTAATTCGACTTTTTACATACTAATGTGTAATCTGGTCACAACTTGGAAGAAATTATCACGAATCTAATAACGAAAATTTTGTAGGTACTTACAAAATATATACTACAAGCTGCCCCGCGCGGTGTTACCCGCTTATCCCACGGGAACACACAAAATCATTATAAATTGTAGCCTATGTGTTATTCTGATGTATAAGCTATATTATTGTAAAGTTTCATTAAAAGCCATTCAGTAGTTTTTACGTGAAAGAGTAACAAACATTCATCCATACTTACAAACTTTCGCGTTTATAATATTAGTAGGGACTAACAAGATCTCTACGTTTTCCTCTTAGCTAGTTAAATGAGCATACGTTTAATAGGCTAGGCCGTAGCGTCAAATTATTCGTGCATCGAAAACCACGGGCTATGTTAATAGGACACTTAAGTAGTGACAAGCCGTAATTTGCATTAATGTTCGTCGGTCAGGTTAGTTACAATTGATAACGGTATATTAACGGTAAACCATCATCGAAGAGCCGATTGCACGTCGAAAATTGACATATATAATTTGACGTCCGGCATGCCTCTTTACGATCTCCAGACTCGAGCAAACCCGCTATACCGCAACTGCTCTATATTATTTATATAACTGAAATTAGTACATTACTTACCTAGGGCGGTAAATTGGTGAATGCCCCAGAAGGTGAGGGGCATAGATTTGCGATCTGGGGTTTTACGTATTACCACCGTTTGTATTTAAAGTTAAAATTTTACGTCTTGCCTTGACCAGAATCTCTAGTGCAATTGTCAGAAGCGACTATTTCTCGCGCGAGATAATTGCCTGTCTCTTTCTGTACAGTAATGTGAGAGGGTGACGGACAGCGCTATGTCGCGCGACAAGATTCGCGAAGCATAGTTGTGCTAGACGGGCAAGAAGTGAGATTTTCTCCCCGGCAAAAATTCCCCCTTACGGCGGGTGAAGTAATAGTACATTACATACCTAGGGTGGGTGGTGACTTCGTGAATGCCGAACATCGCACTTGTTTGTGATCCGAACCGAAGGTGAGGGCCATAAATATGCGATCTCGGGGTTTACGAATTGACCACCCATGGTTATCATTGTGTGATTTATACTAATCAAGTCCACTACCTAAAGGTTGTCTGGAAGAGATCGCTCTTTAGCGATAAGACCGCCTGTTGTCTACCGTTATTACAATTATTGTTCTGTATTGAATTTGTAAACTTTTTTGGTGTGCAATAAAGCATGTTGTGTGTGTGTGTGGTGTGTTTGTCTAAAGTTAGACTGTCTAGGCCTTGGCCAGGAAGTTAGATTGTATCCCCACGTAGCGGAGAGAAATCACACTTACGGCCTAGGTTGACGTAAATAATCTTACAACATACATTTCTAATCGAACAAAAAACAAATGTCATTATCAAACGGACGTAAGCTAACTGATTAAGACGAATATGCGAGTCGAATTCGATTAAGCTCGATTCGGGCCGATGGGATATACGAGAATGCGATAAACGATTTTGTGAGGGCGATGTTACACGTATAATTAGTATCGGAAGCCGGGTAGTTAGTGAGGGGCGGGTTGTCACTGTGATAAATCATAAGTACTCGTGCGGCGCATGGGCGGGCCGGGGCGGGGCGAGTGATTTTTAAACGGTTTTTTGACTTTCTCGACGGCCAATGCGCGAGTAAATTCGGCCATCCATTCCGGTCGCAGTGACTTTTTCTTTTAATTAGGAAAACCATGATTAGCGCGGTCGCGGGACACGTGTGTGCGGGGCTAATGTGTTGTGTGTTTCAATATGCTTGCTTATTACTTGTGAATATTGTATGTACATTTCTGGTGTTCATTATCACTTGGTGTCTCAGTGTTGAATATCATTCATATTATTATTTCTTAAGGTCCTCTAAATCGACTTTGTCGCTCATAAATACGGATTTGTTTTATTTATTACTTTACGGTATTAACTATTAAGTATGTCTAAGTATTTATGTACGTAGGTATATCTGTATATTTTTGTCGTAGTCGTTTATTTGGTCCTATTTTGCACCACCTACTCATTTCAAACATTAATATTAACTACTCCGCTACCCAAAAGGATGTCTGGAAGACATCGTTATTTAGCAATAAGACCGCCTGTTGCTTACCTCTGCCTGTTTCATTTTTAATGTATCTCATGTTGTATTTTCTTTCCCTGATTATTGAGGTGTGCAATAATTATTTGTATTTAATCGACCAGTTTTTGTATTGTAATTTACAAGATCGACAAAGTAACGTGTAAAATTGAATAACAGATAAATTCTTCAGCTAAATTATGTCTATAAATATACCATAGTTCATTACATACTTAGGGCGTTGCATTAGTGAATGACCCAGATCGCAGGTGTTTGATGGTATTAAATATGCGACTTGAGGCTTTACTAATTACCGCCCGTGGTTTGTCAAAAGTTTTACGCTTTGCTTGCTGGAAATTGTCTTCCCGCGTAGCTTGCAGTCAATTAAAATAAGCAGCATTTCACAATGCTAATGCGTCGTGCTGATTTGTTGTCAATTAGTATCCTGTGGGTCTATGTGGTTGCGTTTATCAAGTGATAAATAAGTGACAAAGCATCTGTCACTCACTATCGCATTTTGTCAAAACGTTACAGATGCTTTGTAATTTTTTTATCGAATGATACAAGCAACCATCATAGGGCGGCTGGTGGCAAAAATATTTTTGGAATACATATTTTCATCACTACGTTTTTATCAGTGGCTTACTAAGTATTAATATTCATAAGTAACACCTACTTGCATCGACGCATTGTTGTACTTTATTATGTGCACAGGAAAAAAAAAAACGCCAATTTTATCATAACAATGTTTTTAATGTTGGTATAGCGAATACGCATTTTATTTATTTATTTTCTTTATTGCACAAAATAAAACTTATCGTAAAAAAGGCGGACTTAATGCCATGAGGCATTCTCTACCAATAAACCTTCGGGCAAAGCAGATAAATTGTAGGCGTTGCAAGTTTTAACAAATAAATATTTAGATATATATATATATATTCATATAATACGAGTATATACACTGCTTTAAAAATTGTTATAAATAAATGCGACATTGGTGAGATAATAATAAATAGTAAGTATTGAAAATTAGTTTTCTGTGGAGAGGTGGCACCTGTCGTGCCTTCAGCGCCCTCTGTTGGTAAAATTTTATTTGTACTCTCATCACGCCGAAACGGCTTTGGATTTTAACCAATATTGGCTTCGAATGTTAGGCTGTTCTCGCATTCGCATTTATCAATCGAATCTCATGTCATTTCAAAAGTAGCTTCGATAACTATACAGTATTTTGTGTCTATTCAGTTTTTCGAAATTAATAAAAAATACGGAAAAATGGGGGAAATAACGTAAATACCCATTTCGAAACAGCTCACACATCCAGTAGCTTATCATATTTTTCAACTAATCGAATCGTGCCATTACATTCGATACAAAGGCTTGAAAAAATTGAGGAATGAGCCTCCCCCTTAGTTCCCTGAGCGCTTTCATGCACACACTACACATTGTTCATCCGTCATTTAATGATAACAGGTCCAAATTGTCGCCATAATTCTATGTAATTAAACCTTTTGTCAGTCGGTTGTGTCGGTTTTTGCGTGGCGTCGAGTATTGTTCCCGGCGAGATCGCGACATGGTGCCCTTAATTCCGTTCTCACTCTGATAGTGCGCGGAATACAGATCAAGTTTGAGCTCCGGCACGTTCGATCGGAGCTTTCGGCCATTTTTATAGAAATGCCACTTTGAATGCTTGATCTGAACGCCGATACATGATAAAGTGACGCAATGGCGATCGAGATTTCTGAGGCGAGATTTGGCAACATCGCCTTAGTAGGTTGGTTTCAGAGTGCCCAAGTAATACCGGCGCTTACCTCTGCTGGAGAATCTCTTTGACTATACAAAGAGGCGCACGCTGGCATTTGCCATACAAAGTTCAGGGCTCGCCTCGTCTCGCCTCGCCAATACAAAAGCAACCTCATCCATTTTCTCTTTTTTTTTTTTGCAAAAAAATTTAAATTATTACTTACGAAGCGACCGAAGCGTTCCCGTTTCAGCTTGGCTAAAAATTCTTTCGCATGTCCAGATGTTTTGATTGCCAGCTGTTATCGCTTACAAGCCACATTTCTAAACCGATTCCCAGATTTTTTTAAGATATTAAAATACATACGAAACTAGTTTACTCACGTCGTAGAAGTCAAACATCGCTCGATAATTTTTGTTGATTCAGTTTTTTCTTCAAAATGGCGGAGATAATATGGGGGTTGGAAACGTAAAAGATGTAATTTTAAATTTTAGTCATTTTGAAACAAGTGCGAGCTCAACAACTCAGTCACTGATAAAGTTATAGATATTCTAGAAACTGCTTGTAAAATAAGGGTTAAAAATTAATGCTCGTAACAATAATATTTATCATTCGGGTGCGATGATCACAAACGCATGATCACTTATAAACCAGTTCTCTCACCCGGTTCTAACAAGAATTTAGACGAACAAAAATAAATACTATCCACGAAACGCGAGAATGGTTGCGTCGCCATCTTGAAACAGAACCCTTACCATGAGATGACGTGACCGTACTCGCTCGCGACAGCGTAAAGGATTTGTATGGAGAATAATACAGCGCCCCAGCGGTTACTTTGTAGAACTACAATTCTCCATACAAATCGTTTATGCAGTCGCTAGTGAGAACGGTCACTCTAAACTCATGGTAAGGGCACTGTTCCCTCTGTAAACTTACCTTAAATTTAAGGCCGCAAGATTCTATTTCGAGGGGCTCGGCGATAAGTCCTATTGGAAATGACAAATCAGTATAATATTATACGGTATTTATTATGACATACAATAGTAAAGTATGAAATTGATTTTATCTTAGATGCAACACGCATTCGACTGCGTTTGTATCCGTGAATTATAAAATAACATGGTTCTTATATTTGATTAGACTCCGGTCCAGAGTTTCGTCCACTCGGAGTTATAATTTTGTTTAATAAGTGCTAAAGCACTATTAAGTGTTGTATTTGACAATAATTTATCGAAATAAAGACATTCTGCCCCCGAATTAAATAAACATGTACTGTTTCAATTTAACACGCTCATCAATAGCGTCGACCCTTTTTAACCGACTTCAAAAAGAGGGGGTTTAAGTTGCACCTGTATGTTAGTCTGCGATTATCTCGCGTTTGGTTGAACAGATTTTTTTTAACCAATCTAAAGTGTATCAACTTGTCGGTGATATTTCAGGTACAATCTCGAATAACCAAAATAGAATTATTATGTCCACTATATGGCGTGAACCGCCAGTGATAAATAGGAGATTTAGCAATGCTTCGTCGAATTAGTAATTTTGTATAGATAGGTTTTTTTTCTATTAAACAGAGAGGGGCTACCCTAAAGCTGTCATAAATACTTAATGATTATCGCTAATTGACATGAATCCCAGCTAACTGTACGCGTGTAATGTTTGTAACATCCGTAACTTCGTTTTATAGTGAATTACGGTACAGTCAAGCTCAAAAATGCTTACATGACTTTGAATTTTGTTACCCGGACCAAGAAACTGCAATTATGGCTATGTCAATTGTGCGTGCACTCCGTAAACAAGTTTCTTAGTTTAAATTTTAAATCTAGTGATTAATTTCTATTTAAATACACAGTACCTATAAGAAAACAAGGTATGGCACTCCGGAATGACAGGTGAACTTTCGACGTCATCACGCTATGATTGGTTGGTTGGTTCTGTCAATCCGTTTCTGTGTTGCCAGTGGTGTATCATAATACTCCCCGATTCTCTTGTTACCTCCATGAATCTGATAAAATCGAGTGTTTTGTCAATTATTGCGACAAAATAAAATTTAATCTAAGAACATGACAATATTTTTTTTCGCATCTCCATATTTTTTTTGGTGCAACTGGCGGTAAACATATTTTTCCTTATAATTATTTTGTTACCATGAAGCGGCAACTAATCAGTGACGTAGAAAGTCTCACTAGCCGGAGTGCCATACGAGATACGAGAGCATTTCTAGGCTGTTTAACTGTCACAGTAACAAAATTTAGATTTCATATTTGCATGCTTTTTTAGTTTGCAGGGATCTTGTAATTTGTAAATAATACCAGCTTATGGCCCATATTCCGCACATAAATATTCATTATTAATTAAGAGTCAAAAGTGTATATTTAGATAGGAATGTACCTATAACTGTTTCTGTAAACTTACGATGTCGTATATGTAGAGGGAAATTAATTTTTGTAACTACCTGGGTTTATTACGGTGATAAATGTCTTTAATTAATTGAATGATATTTTATAATAATAATGGAGCAGTACTAAGATTTATTGTATGCGCGAGCAAACTACCGGATTTGTTGTGTAAATGAAATTTAGTATATTATGGTAGGTTTATTGAACCTACAAAAAGGCAATTTGAAAACTTTAAACAGAATACATCTTTGCATACTTTAAACAGAATTTTAGGGGTTTAATTTGATTGTTAGATATAGTCATTCGGGCGATATCGCCAACTATATCTCGGAGCAGTAGTACTTAGTTGGCGTTGTTTGCTAACCGGGTCGCGTTAAGTATATGCTTCATTTATAAAATATGAGACTACGTATCATAGAATCTGGTGCAAACTTAACTTGACCGAGTAATGACGTGAAATATCATTTTATGCAGCTCAAATCGCAAGCATTGCGTCTTAATGACTGTTAAAGGCGATATACCTGAGATATTGATTTATTGGCGATATCTCAAAGGACTTTCATACGTTATTATAACAAAAAGGCGTTCAAAAGTTTTTATTTCAACAACTTTAATAGCTCTTTGAACGCAATTACGTCCAGTTTTGTTCCAATAATCACAAAAGTCTGCACAAGTTGAAAAGTGATGTTATATGATTTATTTCATTACGTTTTAGATATTTCATGACATTCACAGTCTCAAAGAAAATTAGTACTGAAGAAAAGGTTGTATGCCTGATATGGAGATACTGACTTTACGCAGAGTGATTTTTGGTCAAATGTTTTTTTCACCGATTTTTATCCCTCTGTAGTCATACATTTTTCATAATTCTTGAAAATATCGCCCTATGAATTACAGTCCGACCACAAAGAGTAGAAATTAAAAAGTGGCAATACTGTAGTGTCGTCCCCGTTTTCTTTATATTGATTAGAAAGGGAGGACACTACGGTACCTATTGCCACTTTTTAATTTCTACTCTTTTTGGTCGGACTGTAGGTTAGATTTGGTTAATTTTATAACAATCTCGAATAAGGTTTCAGAGAAAAATGCTTTCTGCGAAATGACACTTTTGCGAAATGAATTCGGCGAAAGATAATTCTGCAATGATTTAGTGGACCCTATGAGTAATGTGTTTTGCGAGTAAAGCTGACATATTGTAGTAGTAGTAGTACGAAAGTATTCGTACTAGAAGAGGATAATTGGACAGGAGCTCTGTTTACGGCTACGCGCGTCTAATGCCATAATTTAGCCACTAATTGCCACACAAGTGACAAGTAATGAACCCGTGTATACTTAGCATTAGTCAAAGTCATTCGATGTAATTCGCTTGCCTGTGTGTAGGTCGAGCTAACTTTTGAACTGTCACTGTCAACTGTCACATGTTTTATGTCTTTGTTAGTAATGAGTATGTGAGCCCAATAAGATTGATATTCAGCATATTTCACGGACATTATCATTGGTACATGGATCCTACAATTGGAGCAGCTGACACAGCACAGCACCATTGACAAGTTAAATTTGAAAGATTAATATTAGTAGCGGCAAAGTATCTGATAGTTTATTTGTGTTATTTTGTATGAAAGATGCCCAATTTTACATTTGAAAAAGGTTCTTGGACAAAATACTATCCTGCTATTTCACATTGAGCATTTTTTTTTTCTATCCAATTAGTCATTTAAATCATGGTTGTCGACATTGTTCGCTTGTGTATACTCAATGATAATTGTAAGTAGACTAAAATGCGGAGAGTTATGTTTGTTATCTATTATGATTTTGGTAATTTTCATTTGAATTCGGAACGTGGAATTAAGAGCGTAATAATTTTACTGTCATTTGTCCCATATTTCGGTAATCTACGATACATTTTATTTATTTATTTATTTATTCATTCAGAAACTTAAATCTATCATTACAGGTCATTACCTTTATATCACAATTTGTCTTCCTTGACGTCCAAGGTCCGTCAAAATGGTTAATCATTTATTTTTTTAATGCAGTGAAATGAATGTCAAGCATATATTTTATGTAGATACATTTGTATGTACAGTCAGCATCAAACTTAGCCAACAATTTTACTACTGAAATATGTGAAATTGCATACTAAAATTGTCAATTGATGTTTACTATACATGTGTGGAAACATCAGTTGAAGTTGACGCACAGCGTACCTCAATTCAAATCAATCGCAATCAACCATCGTAACTTACGTCTGCGTCGTTTTATTACGTTCATACGTCACTTTCCTCCTGCACTTGCGCACTAAAATGCGGGTTATTTTAGTGGAGGGTGGACAATGCGCCGCGCAGGAAAAAAAAACGAGTTTCAATAGTCCTCGACGGCCCACACGCCTATGGCCACTCAATCGTACGTATTCCTGCGCCCGCACAGGAACATTTATAGAAACCTCCACAGAAACATTTGTAATTTTTGTTATAAGTGGAGTTTCTACAATATCAATAATATCTCCGTTGTTGACTCAGATGGGATTCTAAAATATACATTCTGATTTATTATCTGTGATTGTGTGATACTAGAATATTTGTTTCTGCACCATGGATGTTTTTATGTACCTATTTATCTATATAAGTATGTATATCGTCGTCTAGTGCCCATAAAACAAGCCTGCTAGAGCTTACTGTGGGACTAGATCGATTTGTGTGAGTTTGCCTGATATTTATTTATTATCTACCGGGCTGACAGATTTAGCTATGAGTTCGCTTGTCACGCTTCACGCAACGTAGCATCACTATTTTATCGCACGGTTATTTTCTATATCAATTCTAAAACTAAATTTACCCTTTTTTGTTGCAGGTTGGTCATCAGTTTTGCATGGGAAATACTTTTCGAGTCTTGTGAGTACAAAATGTAATAGGATCAGTATAACTTAGTTAACCACTTAGTTAACATGATTTCTCCTTGTGGTTTGGGAATAATTTTTATTATTTTTATACAATACAGATCTACTAAAATTTTTAAGTAAAACTGGTATTTAATTGACTAATAGTAATTAGTGATTATTATAATGTTAAGTTCCTTACAGACGTTAAAAAACACATTTATAAGTTCATTCACATATAGCAATAAAAACCGAAACTACATTCCAAAATCATTCAATAGATGCAGCAAACTAACATTTTTGCCTTTTAACTATGGATATAAAAATCCGTTACTTCTTTGTACGAGGCACTTAAATAAGAAGCTTAATATGAGACGGTAGGTACATCATTAAAAATTAACAGCTAAATTAATAAATAGATTTTCCAAGTCGGCTCTGAAGAAACCCACACAAAAGCGGTACAATAACACTCACTTTTAATTGACAAGCAAACTTAATTATGATCCGCGGGTATGTCAAATTGTGGTTAGGAAATAATAGAAATACTGTTAGCTCAACTGACTTTGAGAACAATATTTTTTTTCAACAACATCATCTTAGAGATGTTTTTAAAACGACGAGGCAAGACGAGGCGAGATGAGAAATTCGTATGACAAACGCGAGCTCGCACGGGGGGGGGGGGGTAATCATTAATGCTATTTCTTTTGAAAAATTTTTTTTGTCTCATCGCGTCTCGCCTTGCTTCGCCTTGCCGTTGCCTCAACAGTGGATAAGCAACTTCGTTCAAATTACATATCACGTATGCATAAAAAAAGTTAAATAGCATATTGCTTTACATAACATTTACATGATAGTTTGGTTACTATATATTGATTTAAACTTACACGATTTTCACACATTATTATAACAAAGTGTGGCTTAAACGCGTTCAAAAATTGTTTATTTAATTACCTCGACGTTTCGAACGTAATGTTACGTTCAAATGTAGCAAACTGATGATAAAGACAAGTGCGGGTAGCTCGACATCCTCGTACGAGAAGAAGACGTTAATGTCCGCCGTCGTTGAAGTTATTAAATAAACACTTTTTGAACGCTGTTAAGTCCCGATTTGTTATAATAATTCTGTTACTAATTCGACTTCTTTACGAGAATCATGTCTATAAGATCAAAGTTTTGTGCCTTTGTAGAAATTTTATGAAGCTTCGATATTTTGTCTTTATAATAATGATTTAATATTATATCATTTGAAGAATTCAATGTAGCGAAAAATTACAAAATTCAATGGTTCAGGCAGGGTTTGAACCTGCGCTGCGTCTCCAACGGTTTTCCGGGCCAACACGGGCATCCTACCACTATGGACCACTGAACCTGCCTCTGCATGGGTGTCATAGCGTCGGTTTTTTCAATTTTTCGCTTCATTGCACGTTTTGTTTGCGTTAGCAGACTGCTATAATAAAAACAATTAATTATATATCGTTAATAAATTAAATATCCTACTCCATACCGACTCCACGGTACACTGTTCTCGGCCGAACAATGACACAGCGGAACTCTCAAGAGATACTTCGATTCTTTACAAGTTAACTTTAAGTCGGGCCCAGCTAACGAGTAGAGATTGACTGGACTTTTTTCGACTCCATAAATGTTTATTTATGTTTCGTAACATTCGCCTTGTAATCTACTCATACAGCAATCGAACTGTAAGTAAAACGTGTTGCTCAATGAAAAATGCGCTTTATCGTTATTATAATCAAAATATTTGAATACCTGAGGTTAAATTCGATTGATATTGACATATATAAATTTCAAAGATATATCGTCTCCCACGTAGCACATAGGCTGAATAAGAGCTTATACAGGCCTTATACGACTTATTTCAGCTGTGTATAGCACACTTGGGCATCCTGTAGGTAGTATTCCGAAAATATGTCCCATAAGAAGGTGACTTCGTACGCGTTATACTTTTTTCTTTATCGTATTCGGATGAAAAGTATCCTATAACTTGACCTGACCGTCTTTGGATGTCCAGAGCTATCCAGTTTCGGTGTGATGAGAGGACAAATATATTTTTACCAGCAGCGCACTACGGCCGCGTGCCCATACAAATCTGGACCACGCTGTTAAGATATTTCCTGAAATAATAACCCCTCTGCATAGAAAACCGATTTTCAATATCTGAAACTTGACCATGACCGCCGATAGACTTTTCTATTCTTTTAAGTGACATTCAAAATATATAAATAAATAAGTATAGAAGGAAAAATCGAGGGAAAGCGAGGTAGAGGAAGGCCAAGACGAAATTATACTTTAACCAAATAAATGAAAATGTTAAAGTCATGTGCCACGAAGAAGTGAAGGAGAAAGCCCAAGAAAGAAACGGCTGACGATCGTTACACTGACAAGAGCGTAGGTCTTCAATTGAAACAACATCTCAAGAATGTAGACACAAAGTAGAACCGCCGATATTTTGCCTTACAATTTATAATAATTTTAAATTACGCGTGTATATTCACGTTATTATTAGTCAGGGTAAACTCATGCAATACAGTTTGTATTTGTGCCGAGTCGGATAAAGTATTCTATGCGCCAACAATGCATTGCCTACACGTCGGGCGACTCAATGCCTCTCAAGTCAGATTAAGTTAGGAAAGGCTCGTTATTAATAACAGCCAATAACTTAACCGCGACTTGAAATATCGGACTTACTTTTGCTTAAGCGACACTCATATATTATCTCGCCTAAGAATATGTTTCCGGATCGAAAGGATTTTTGTCGTTGGGCCCCTTTTGTGGTTCTTTTTGTTAGAGGGAACGAGGTGTGAAACCATTCGTGTGATGAAAAATATAGTGTCATACAAAAGATGAAATTGTCATAGATTTATAAATGATGGACTGACGTCTTATTCCGAAGTCTATCAGTATAGTTACAGTATAGTGCAGCTGTTTACTGAGCTGGCGCTCCTGGCTTCGAATCCAGGGCAAATATTTGTGTGACGAATTCGAATCTTTGTTCTGCGATGTATATAGTATGTAATGTATGTATGTACGTATAGGATCCCCTTCTTTTATACTTTTACTTCACCGAATGCTTCATTTGATCGAAATTTCATTTCATAGACAATTTTTTCCTAAAGTCATAGTTTTTTTAGAAACCTAGAAAATTCAACCTACGTATAAATTAGGTTTGTGTTATAACATTCCAAAATATTTTATGGTTTCAGAAAAAAAAAATATATTTCTAAGAAATGAAAATTCGATGAAACGTTTGTCCTTAAAACAAGGGTAAACCATCTTTTTATAAAACAGAGCTTAATTTTAAGTCTACGTCGATTCGTGTGAGGTTGTCCGATATTTATATTTTATTCTATCCATTCGACAAACAAGTGCGACAGATGCTAATTTCTTAACCAAAGGTTTGACGTTTTCTTTGCGAGATTTGTTTAGGATAAAAAAAGGTTATGAGGCTGCGTTCGGATTAATGTGTGGGAGCACGGCGAGTGACAGCGGTTCTGTTTATTTTATGGATATTTTGTGAACATGACTAAAACATGCACCCACATTATGTCAAGGTAAATGCGCATCCAAACTGCGCCGCGACGCACTAAAATATTATGGCGTAATTACGTACCTACTTGATTTAATTACGCTATGTTAAGGACTGTTTTTAAAATATTTTGAACAACGTATAGTTGTAGTCTGTAGGCATATATAGTTGTAGTCTGTAGGTCTGTAGGCATTTTTTTGGACAGTGGGCCAATTTACAGATTTTTTTGGGATGCATTATATCTATCTTGAGATTTTAAGGGTTCACAGCGTCATTTGAATGGGAGTCCAATTTCATTTAGAAAAGGTGTAAATTGAGCTTTTCATTTTTAATTATAATCAGAATAATAACAATAGCACCATTTGTCTTACCTGCAAATTGATTAATTTAAAGTAGGCGTGTTCGAATAGTCTTGTATAGTTCCTAACTTGAAGCGGAACAAACGACAAAGCATCGACTTGACGACTCCTTCTTTGGAGTCGGTATAAAAAAAAAAAAAAAAAAACATGTTTAATATTTAAGAGAGGAAACAAACAAGCTGAATATGCAGTAATTAGTAAAACAAGATAAACGCTGCTTATTAGCATGTTACACAAATTTTCATATGTATTTTAGTGCCAGTAATAACTCGTATCCAACCTTGACTAAGCGTTCCCGACGGTTTACGACTGGCTTTTGCTATTACTCGTAGTTCTAATAATTCGAAACCACGTCCACGTATTAAGTTACATTGTTCGGATAAAAGGATACCTGACAATCTGACCATTGCACTACTCAAATGAGTCGGTTTATCTCGGAGATAAAGACAAAGTAGACGAATGTGTCACAGCGATATTATCGTCCAGAGCATGCGCTTATCTTACCCTAATGCCCTTGGCCGGGAAAGCTTTTAAAATGTTCATCCTTTCAGCAACGAAACTCCATGACGGCTTAAAATATTAAGCCTTATTTATTGAAGCCGGCTTGTTAACAGTATCATAGTAAAATTGAATTATACCCGTGCATGCGATTATGTTGATGCGTTCCGATGCATTAGTCATAAACCCGGCGTATATTCATGGCCTGTTAAACCTCGGTTTTAACTGAACTGTTGGTAATTATAGTTGCGAGATCTATTTAACTTAGTTACTTTGAGTTATCAAACAAAGCATAGAACCGTCGGAGATACGGCAGTATTTTATTAGTAGTAAATAAGGATCTTTGTATTCATGGAGTAAATAAGGAATTCATTCCTTGCAGCTTAGCGCTAGCCGTGGACGCGATGTTTAATGGTCTCGGTGAGCCATGTACATGTCGACGCTTAACTGAAATGGTTCTGTAAATTTTAGCTTCGAATTGCCTTGAACCTTGTAACCAACGCCATTGCGTTTTTGTTTCGGCTTAAGAGCGCGTGCAAGCAAAGTTGGGAACTTTTTTATTATAATCTATTAACTTGTTTTGAGTGATTCTCTTACATTCTGTGAGCTTTTAGTTTGGGATTTGGGTCTGGGTGAAATCGGAGATGTACCTACTTATTTCGATCATATAAAAGCGAGCGAGACAGGTCTAAAAGAACTACGGATTCTGTTGTCCGAAAAAAAATGCATTTTATTCATTTATTTAAAACTTGAATCACATTCTGTCAACTCACGTACCTATTGTAAGTACCTATATTTTGACTCTATTTTTGAATTAAATTTTTGTACTTTCGATTAAGAAAAACAGCTCTAAATATGACGTTCGGAGTGACGAAGGTTCTTTAAAACACAAGTTTATTGAATGAAAGTAGGTAAATGTGCGAAAATTTATCGGATAACGTTCCGTAAAATAAAAAAAATATTCGCTTTAGGGATGCACCCTCGAGGAAGTCATAGACATAAAATATGCAAATCTAGACATCACTACGAAATACCGTGAAAGTTCTACAAATAAATTATATGAGCCCTTAAGTCGTTTCGTTCGCCGAATGCGCTGTAAACGAACGCTTTCGAATTAAATTGTACTTAAAAGCCAATGTTTATGTTATAAATGTAAATTGTATTGTAATTATTCTGTAATAGCACAATGGCGCCAGGCAAGGTCACTCAGCCCAGCAATGGCCGGACGGAGAGCTATAATTCAAAGGGCATTTGCTAATATTAATAGTTGGCTGGGTAATCTATAATTCTAGTTGTATCTGGATTTATAGATGCTAGCATCGGCGCCGGTTCTTGATTTGAATGGCGGCGTGTGATTGGCGAGCGCGGGCGCGCGAATTTAGGTCACCGCGTGGGTCTAGCTGCCTTTATACCATATTTGCCACGCTATGGGAACTTTTGATTACTTCTGTGACACCTCGTTGCGA
The DNA here is from genome assembly GCA_947623375.1 of Apotomis capreana. Classification (NCBI taxonomy): domain Eukaryota; kingdom Metazoa; phylum Arthropoda; class Insecta; order Lepidoptera; family Tortricidae; genus Apotomis; species Apotomis capreana. Next base: position 6,379,142 of record OX392499.1, read on the forward strand.
AATTGTTATGTTTAGATCTTTACCGTATAAGGATATTTTTTAGCAATTTGAGTACCTTATTAGTATGTCGTTTTTTCTAACAAGCTTTTTGTTGTGCCGCGTTCGTATATTTCATTTGCGACCAAATATATTGTTCCTAGTGCTTGTATAATCGAGTTTTTAAATTTATGAGCAAAATTTTATTATAAATATCACAACACGCCTCTATGCCATTACCAATATAGGCGAGTTCACATACATTTGATCGGATTTTATGCTCACAAATGTATGAACTTGCAGAGAATCGGTTTGACTTGAAACCGAGCGAGCCTACAATATGTAACTATTTACAATGCAATACAACAATTCTTTATTGCACACCAACAAGAAAATGATACAATTGAAACCTTAATTTACAAATGGCGGATAAACAATAGGCGGATATTTAGGTCTTTATTATTTAAGAAAAGCATAAGCTGTTCATTATTTATTGTTTACTGTAGTTCCACGAGGTGCTTTATTTTGATATGATATACGAGTATACATATAACTCCAAGAATCCTTTGGCAAAGTTTAAAACCTAATTTTCCCATTCAAGATCACGTTCACGCAACTTAAGTAAATGTGAACTAACTACAGTCTCATTACTCATGCTTATTTAAGCTCTAGTTTGAACTCCGAAACAACGTTCGAAACTAAATTACTGGAATAAAATTCGCTCCGTTAAACGTTTTTAGCATTTCGCACACAAAAAAACTGCGTACTTAAAATGAGTATTAATGGCTGATTTAGTTGGACCCGTGAAGGGAGTTGGGGGGATTATTTTGTGGAAAAGTCTGGAATAATCATAGGAGGTCTGTGGAGGGCACAATAGGAGCTCGTCTCGGCAAGAAGCACGTTCTCGTAAATACGGCGTCCCTTATTATTAGCCGCCATTGTTCGGGCCAGCATCGGTACAGTCGCACTGACACGTCTCTGAGACGTTTCTACGTTTTTAATGAGGCTAATTGCGCTATTGTTTTTATAATGCCTTAATTCACTTATTCATACATAACAAATTGCGCTTAATCATTTCAAGATATAAATCAGTTTTTATGTAGGTATATGAAATAAGCTAATGAATTTAGTCATCATATTTTGGTAATTCAATAACAACAAACATCTTGTTAATGCGTTTCTTTATCATCAAAATTTTCGCTCATTTATTACAGAGCAAAAATGCAAGATAAAACTAGGTATCAAGCTGTTATAGAAAGCAATTTCTGCCAGTCAACCATCGCACAAAAACACGTACTTATCGCAGTTGTGGACTGTACGTCTAGCTCGACGGTAACACGACACCCGTAGCTTTAATGCGCGCCCAGCTATTGCACAATTCAATCCAAATAAACCCAATCCCGCCATAATTACCTACGGGCCTGATGAATTCGCGAGTCGCCATTTCAATTTCAGTGCACAGCTTAATTAAAAAATGTGTTTATTAAACTTACGTGTACGGCCGCGTTCGATACTTGAGCCCGAGGGCATGCCCAATTATGACAAATATTCTCGTTGGGAATTTATCGCAGGTAGAGGGACGTTGGATTGGATTGGAATCATTCATCTTATAAGCTGACGTGGGCTATTGTGGCACTTCGTTTGGGACGGCCAGGGCACTATTTTGTTCCTTAGTCTGCTGCTACATATTGTATTCGACGTAGAATCGGGTACTCTTCTTCTGGTTAAGCTTACGCGGGTGCTTTATTTATACACATTTAGAGATAAAAGTGACATATTATTACGAAACAAAACAACATCCATACATTATAACATTATTCTATTGTTTTAAAACTCGCATTATCTGGTTCAAATGTTTTTTTTATTCGGCAATTACGTTTTTAGTAGGTAAATGTTTTTTTTCTATTGGATATGTTCCCAAGATAGCTTTAAACACTTTCTCTCTCTTTTTTAGTTAACGGCTCAATAATGTTTCTATCTTAATAATGAAATTTTGGTTAACTACATAGTCGTCTCAAAGGGTCATGACCATAGCTATGGCCATATATCGTAACTTTGTAACATTGTAGGGAATCTTGCACGTTGATTTTGTCTCATTTCCATTCGGCGACGGGACAATGATGATTATTTTTGTTGCAGACGTATAGCATCTGTCTTTTTCTAGCTAATATACAAGTTGAAAAGGTTTTATGTCTATGATAAACGCTAGTAGTGTGCTACTGCCCAATAACTATACTTTAGTTTTGGCATGTCCATGTTGAATAAAGTTTTATGAATAATTAAATTATTCGTAAAACTTTTTGTAATAGAACGTTATATACCTAGGGCGGTAAATTAGTTAATGTGCCAGATCGCAGATGTTTGTGGCCCGAACAGAAGGTGAAAGACCATAAATATACGATCTGGAGCTTTACTAATTACCGCCCTTGGTTTGTTTAAAGTTTTACGTTTTGCCTCGGCCAGGAAGTGAGATTTTCTCCCGGGCCGAAAACCCCGCTTACGGCCTAGGGTGATATAAAATATAATACTCCATAAATCTTAAAGTATATCTACGCGCAAAGGTACTTACAGCTGTGATATCTTACTTTTGCAATAAAAACACGTCGACAGTAGGTCAGAACGGTACTTTAAAATAAACCTTACACTACCCCGTAATAAAACACTTATGCTAATCGTTTGAATTATATGTATACATATAACTATTTATGGCTGTTTATACAAATTGTTATACAGGCTCGCGGCTCGATTTAAAGGCCCTCGATTAGGACTACCAACAAGAACCGCTACAGTTGGGTTCCGCAATCGAAAAACTCATATTTTATTAAGAATAAAAATATTTTTTTTTTTTCATTGGTGAAAGGAACCTTTATACAAAAGTACATACCGGTTCTATAAGAACAGATACTTATGTACATCGTCGGCAAAATAAGAAAAAGAAAATACTTACTTTTAAATATACATGAAACGCGATTTCCAGACCTGTCTCTTTTTAGAATAGTGTAAGAGAATAAAACACTACAGACGGAACTTTCTTTTCGATACCTCCTACGTATACCTACTGATACAAGTGCAAAATCACGATTTTACAGGACGACTGTTCAAAGGTATGAAGTGCCATAACTAACTCATACGTTGAAATAATGTAATGAAAATTTCAAATACTTTTAATGAATATATTTTCCTTAAATCTACATATTTACTATTTCAAAATTAATTGTACTTTTAGTAAAAAAGGTAGTTATACCAGTATACGTGAAATTTACTAGTTCTAAGTTTTTGGTATACTGATACAACTACCACTTGATCCAGTATACGTCGTAAACTATGATTAGATGAATATGGATAATTATATTATTATTATGCCTATTATGGACATGAATCATTTATCAGATATATAAACAAACTCATAGCTCGTGTTTGGATGGATCTGATCGGTTAGTTTCATCTGATTTGTCACTTGTACCAGTATACGAGTACGCCTGAATCATTCCGTTATGTACCAGTATACTGTTAAGGTTATTTTGTATGTTATGTCCGATATAGTAAGTTCAGAGGTTGGTATTTAGGATATTTAAGCAAATTACGTTTGAAAGACAATAAATAAAGCAAATTTACACTAAAATTACGTTTATTTAAAAGGTAATTGAAATCACAGCCCGCATTTAGGGAATGGTGTTTTTGTCTTTGTTACAGCGGCATTATCAACATTATTATTATTACTGTTTTAATATTTATATATAGTAGATTCCGGTTCCTATTTTGTCCATCAGAATTGTCAGACCAAAACCTGAATTCATCTACATCATCTTGAAGTATTAATTTTATTAAGTCAAATAATTTGTCATTTAGTCATGTCAACAGTACCTAACAAGTAGCATTCCCAAACCAAATGCTGTGAATTATACAGTTTAAGTTTTTATTGTAATAAAACATGCTTATATTACCGTGAGGAGATGACAAGGTTTTTGAAGGTCGAATACAGCAGTCGCATTTTTTGTTAAGTTTGAGTTTTTTTTCCTATTTATTTCAAGTCTCTTTCCTCCATGTGCCAATGTGTTTGGATGTTTGTTTTTCAGTAGGTGTTTTCGAATTCTCGTAAATGTGACAAGCGTCAGCTTAATATTTTGACTGAAAATATCACGGTATTATCAAACAGACTAAGCTTGCGCTTCGTATTTGGTAGAATTAAACGACTCCTTGTACAAATTATACATTTCAATCAAATTCAAACAGCCGCCAGCAAAAATGTGTGTGATGAACTTGAATTCCTGGTCATGGATGTTATCTCTACATGTACTTTATAATATAAAGTATGTATATCTATATATTATCGTCATCTTGTACCCATAGTACAAGCTTTACTTTGCTTGGGACACTGGGTCGATTCGTGTAAGATGGTCCCTTAAAATTTATTTATTATTTAAAAAAACAATCCGTTCAGACACTAAAATTTAACGTAATTTTTGTCTTATATGTTTATTATTTGTTTTCTTGGCTTGTTTTTCCCGTATTTATTTTTTATTTAAACTCATGATTAGATTTTTACTTTCTTTGTTCGTTGATCCAAATATTTTTTAAATTACACGTAAGTTACCGACATCTTTTTTGCTATTTTACTTTACAATTGCCTGCCGTGCCAACTAAGCAGCTGCCATCTCTAAATTCGCCGAATACGGACAAAGACTTGAAAACCCGGACATTTGTCGTAACTTGGATTTCCCCCATTAATAAAATAAAAAAATAATTGCTTTATTTTTTATTGACATTAAAACCACGGACGGCCCCCGGACGGCTTCAAACTAGGACAAATCCGGGGTAACCCGGTCGGATGGCAGCCCTAGTGGTGACTCTGGTTTACCGTAGGTAATGGCGACATATGGCTATTATTGTACTCCAAACAACCATCGGTACTGATTGGAGAAAACTGTATCATAACCAAAAGTAAGCCTAATTTGATACGTAGTAGGTAGAAAAGTCGTAGGCCGCATCGACTCTCCGTCGCGTATAGTGGGACATCTTACGTCCGCAACGATGACGAGCAAGCATACTGAGATAACTGCCACTTGTACTTGATAGGTGTACTGCGTACAGTGGTACAAGTGACTTATCTCAGTATACGATGTTCTAAAATAAAAAACGGTGTTAGTTGTATCATTATACGTCACTTTATTTCGAAAACTAGCAGTAATTTTGTCATGAAAATTTTATAGCATGTAGATATAACTATTTTGATCCTAAATATGCAAAAAAACGAAATCGTAAAAATGTCAGTTGCATCAGTATACGTAGGAGGTATCGTTTTGATCTTCGCAAAATCTGTATACCGTGTTATGCACCGAGCGTGCGAAGTGTCTCCGTTTCAGCTTGGTCCAAATTTCTTTCGTATGCATGTTTAGATGTTGGTATCTTACGATGTTAGAATGTTTATAGGGTATTAGGATAAGGATATTAGCATGTTAGGATGTCGGGATGTCAGGATGTTAGGATGTTAGCAATAGTTAGGACATCGGGATGTTAGGATATCCAAACGCTTTGCGATCGTTTTTTTCTATAGCTTACATTTTTCAACAAATGATTTTTTTTTTCAATTTTTGTTTGGATCGCAAATGTAAAAAAAAAGCATAAGTATTTCAGCTATTTATAATTAACGTCTATAGCTCATTAAGTAACTAGTTCAAAATATACGGAATCATGTGAAAAACGCCAGTTCACGCACGACGGTCTCGGGCCCCGATCCATCAGCCGGCCGAGAACGATAAGCATGAGTACCTGCCTCTTAAGAACTAAAGCGCACAAAAAATGCCCAATGATTTCTGTCCCTCGGTTGACACTTAATAAACCTGCAGAGAGTTACGGAAATGTTAGACGATAATGTACTCTGTGACATTGCTTAGCTACATAGTACGACACTCATGTATCAGTAGGTATAGCCCAACAGCACAACTCTAACACGCGACTCTATCTCGCGAGGGATATGCTACCTATCCCTTTCTGTACAGTATTATGAGAGAGTGACGGGTGACACTATGTCGCGCGACATGAGTTGTGCTAGACGGGCAGGGGGTATTCCAACCCACGCCATATTGCGGATTTTTGGTGGTACTAATTTATTTTACTGGCAACAACAAATGTTTGGTATCTGACGTTGAAAGTCGGTCACTGATGTAAACAAAGAGGAAACAGGACTAAATATTCCGTAAATTTCAAATATTTTTTGTATAATAAAGTCAAAACTATCCACAGTTATGAAAGTCAAGTATTTAAATAGGTTTCAGTATTTATTTCGCTGGAAGAACGAAGGATTGACCAGCATTCCGCATTAACAATGTTTTGAATTTGGTTACTGACAAATCCTTGACAAATCGCTTTTGACGTTTAATAATGCAAATACATGACGTATGCACATTTAGGTGTTTATGGGCGACGGTAATCGCTTTCCATCAGGCGATACGTTTGCTCGTTTGCCCCCTATCACATAAAAAAAAAAAGAAAAAAAAAAAAAAAAAAGAACATTGGCATATGAAAGCTGTTTGTAGCGCCACTATCCCTAGGCCTGACCGATACTTGTTAGGCTAGGTATACATGGGCCGCGATTTTTTTTACACCATCATGTGATGTTGTTTTGTATGACAGTGTAGGTATAGTTTTATCGTGGTCTCTGTTCTTGATAAATACATGCTAACCTCATGAATGGCTCTTGTACTACATACAACATAAAAGTAATATCTACGCTAAAATATAATACGAGAAATCTTGTGAGATTTGCCTTTAATCGTGAACATTAAAGTGATCCAACATTTTGATCAACATACTATGTAATATTCAATACTAATCTTAGAAAAAAAAAATTTAATAATCGACAGACATATTTCGAAACTAAATATAGACCGTTTTACGCAACGTTTTATTGTGATCTGGATAAACAGGGAATGGCTTTCAAAACTTTATAACGTTACTTAAGTGTGAATACGTTTACTGGTTTACTGAGCGAAATTTCTTAAGCAGCTTTATTTATTAAGCCATAAATTAAATGGTTTGAATTCGTTTCACCTCTATTGGAAAGCTACTATGCGTATCTGAACTTGATATGGGATTAACCGATTGATTATGGGGTTATTAGGATTGTTAACTAGATTGTATTAAGGGGGAACGTTTTAGTTTTAATTTGATCTGTGGTAGGCGTTCTCTTTACGTCTATTATTTATCAATTGACAAGATTACAGTAATTTTTTGCCTAATCGCGGTTTTTCGTCAAACAGTGCGGCTTTTGATCCGGCTTTAATTCGATCAAATATTTTCCCCAAACAATGTAACATAGATGTTTTCGTCTTCGTCTGTTACCGATACCGACGTGATATTCAATTGAAGACAATGTATTCTACATAAAACATTGAAATACGTTACTTATAATATAGCGCTTTCTTCATAGCTCGTAATTCGCATTTTAGTTCTGAATTCATCAAATACCAATGACTATAAGTAAGAAAAGAAGAAAACTTTATACATGGTATCTAAATTCTGGCGGGATCAAAGAAGAGTATAGCGTCCTGCGCCCGGTTATATAAGTAGATAAATACCTACCTAATTTAAACGCAAAAATACGTCTACTTCAATAAGTAATAAATGAGAAAGCATTCCATTCCGTGTGGGCGTCGAGGCAAGGTTAAACTGGGAACTTAAGTATTTTATTTCTGAATAGAATCAGCAGTTGTCGTGGATTTTTATTATGCAATTAAATTCGGAAGTCAATTTACTGTGCTACTTATGTTACTTCTGTATTTTTTGTTATAAACTTAGAATTCATTAAATTAGTGACTGATGAGCAGTTAATAAAGCCACATGTACTGTTGATCGGTATCCAGACGCTGTAATAGAATCACATACATTTTCATATTTCCTTTTTAGCAGTAATTACGTACGAGGAGCATTAAGTTTTGCAGACCTGTGCATCGCATATAAATCGGGTGTTTCTTGAAATATCGGACGCCGTGGGCAACCGCAGCGTCGCCGCCCGTATCTCTCCCGATACGATTTTATACGATATTCCATTTTTCTTTTTTCGACTTTTATGGATCGGTTGTTCGCGGTGTATCGATAATTCGTGATCGGTCGTATATATCGTCGGTCGTTGTTGACTCTGCGAGTGATAGGATAGCTATAGTTAAAATTACAACGGCGGACAAGTCTTTTCTAGTGTGTTCGGTATATATGCCTAATGATGCGATAGAAAACATCCCACTGTTTACGGAGTGCATGGGTGTGATATCGTCGACGATCGCGGATCATAGTGATGTACAGGCAGTCTACATGTTAGGAGACTTTAATGCGCATATTAATGAACCTTTTCATCGTGAGATGATTGACTTTTGTTCCGAACAACAGTGGATTTGTGCTGATATTGAAAAAAATGGTTTGGACTCTCAAACGTATACTTACATAAGTGATGTGCATGGGTGTAGGAGGTGGTTAGACCACTGCATCGTCACTAGAAGTGCGTGGAATACTATACGAAACATATCCGTTATGTACGACGTGTATTGGTCTGACCATTTCCCCATGGTAGTGGAATGTGATATCACGATGTTAAGATGTGTTATCCCTGTGACAAATAACTATCTGTCTAAAGGTATTTTATGGGGTGAAAGAAAGCCCGAACAACTAGATAAATATAAGGAGCTTTGTAATGACGGGTTGAGAAACATCGATTTCCCGGACGCTCTTAGGGATTGCTGTGATAACATATGCACTAATCGAGACCATTTTAAAATCATCGATGACATGTACAGTGACATCATCACCACACTTTCAGAGGCTTCTGTGGCGACGTGTGAATGTAATAGGCGTAGGAGAGGAGGATATATAGCAGGTTGGAATAAATATGTGACTGAAGCACACAGGGAGGCCAGGTTGCAGTTTCAAGTTTGGGTGCTGGCAGGTAAACACAGAAGTGGTAAGTTGTTTGAGCAAATGCAAAATGCTAAGAGGATCTTTAAGTCTAAGTTGAAGTGGTGTCAGGACAGACAGGAACAATTTAAAATGGATAAGCTGGCACTGGCCCACAACAACAAAAGATTTAAAGATTTTTGGAAGGGTACAAGGGACTTGAATGTGAAGCCTGGCCTGCCTGTTAGTGTGGAGGGCAGATCCGAACATGGGGACATAGCTGAACTATTTAAAGAACATTTCTTTGTGAAGTCACTCTTAGAAGCGCGTCCTAAACCTGCGGTGATCGATGCTGGAACCATACGGATGGGGCGAGCTACCTACTTCACTGCGAAAGAAATCCAGACGGTCATTAATAAAATGCAGAGAGGTAAATCGCCCGGTTTCGATGGCCTCAGCATCGAGCACTTCAGGTATGCTGGTGCTCACCTACCTCGTGTTTTGGCGATGCTGTATAATTTCTGTTTAGGCCACTCGTATCTTCCCGAGGCTCTCATGAGGACGATTGTTGTGCCAGTGGTTAAGGACAGGACAGGTGACCTATCTAATAGGACGAACTACCGACCTATTTCACTTGCCACTACAGCAGCTAAAATACTTGACAGTATGTTTGACGCAATTCTAGAAAAGCATCTGAGGATTCATGACGCTCAATTTGGGTTTAAACCCGGTTTATCCACAGAAAGCGCGATACTCAGCGTCAAACATACTGTCAGATACTACACGGACAGGAAAACCCCAGTTTATGCCTGCTTCCTCGATTTATCGAAGGCGTTTGACCGGGTTGATTATGAGTTGCTATGGCGTAAGCTGGGGGAGACTGGTTTGCCGGTGGAGTGTGTGGCCGTCTTGAGGCACTGGTACAACAATCAGACCAATCAAGTTAAGTGGGCTAATACTCTGTCTAGCGAATATAGGCTGGAATGTGGGGTTAGACAGGGAGGGATCACGTCTCCGAAACTGTTTAACTTGTACATTAATGAGCTTATAGAAGGGCTTAGCAGCATGCATGCTGGTTGCTACGTGGGGAGCACCTGTATTAATAACGTCAGCTACGCCGATGATATGGTGCTGCTCGGCCCTTCTGTTGGGGCCATCGAACAACTGCTGGCTACTTGCGAGGCGTATGCCCGGGCTCATGGGCTTGTGTACAACCCCACTAAAAGTGAGGTCATGGTTTTTACGGCGGGTAAAATCAAGCCCTACCATGTACCGCCAATTTGGCTAAGCGGTAGTCAGTTGTCGGTCGTGAACAGCGTGAAGTACCTGGGGCATGTTATCACGAGTGATTTAAAAGACGATCTGGATATGGAGAGGGAGCGCAGGGCGCTAGCGGTTCGTAGTAATATGCTTGCCCGCAGGTTTGCTCGATGTTCGTATGAAGTAAAAATAACGCTTTTTAAAGCCTACACACAATCTTTTTACTCGAGCAGCTTGTGGGTTAGGTATACAAAGCGAGCCTATAGCGCCCTGCGTGTGCAATACAATAATGCTTTTAGAATGCTGTTGGGGCTGCCGAGGTGGTGTAGTGCCTCAGGCATGTTTGCCGAAGCCCGTGTAGACGGATTTCAGGCAATCATGCGCAAAAAGATTGCTTCTCTTTTAGGCAGGGTGAGAGCAAGCGACAACAGCATTCTAAAGGCAATAGCTTGTAGATTTGACTGTCCAATTCTAGCTTTCTGGGTTGGACAGATCAAGAGTGTGGCCGAATTCATTATTTAAAAAAAATTGTAATTTATTGTGTTAGTTGATAAGTGTTACTAATCTAGTCCTAAGTAAATTGTTACTAACACACTATGGATGTAATTGTCCGAAATAAAGAATTATTATTATTATATATTGCAACAGGTAGCGCATTCGCTAATTTCAAAGATTTTTTATAAAACGCCTAGATTAGTTGTAATTTATGTTGAGTATAAAATTTCACGTTCGCTCGGTCTTTTTTTCATAAAAAGCGTTAAGCTATGAACCGGTCTGGCGGCGGTTCTCACACCGCGGGGCCGCATCATAACTGGCTACTTTATGCTATTGTAATGACCTAGGAGCTGCTAGTACAAAAAAGCCCGCATTGTTTCTAGACTAGTTACCGTATACAGTCCTGTATTTTATCACTTCGCACGTCGGGTTCGACACTTCCTAGAAAAACGTTAAAAGTCGGTTGGTTTTTCTAAAACTAGTATTGCGGCGCGCGGGCGAGTGACAGTTTCGCTCGCCTTTTTATTGGACTAAGCTCTTAGCTTTTTCTTTTTTACGGAATAAATTAGGGACACAACGTTTTAAAACAAAGACCGTTCCTTTATGTTTGAAATGGGACTTTTGGAGACCACTCCGATTAAAACTAACACTCGTTCTGACACAGCTTGGAGCTACTCTGTTTATGTATTCCTGTTGTGTACACAGTTTTTCGAAAAAGTTTCGCAGACGAATTATTCATAATGAGTGTCAGAAGATAAAATAACGTTAACGAATTTTATGACTTATATTCGTGTTATTACGACACTTTTCTGGTCTGAGATGGTCGCGCCCATGTTCGGAATTTATATATGTGGCGCTTTTTAAAAATACCATGTTTGTTGCTCGAGGGGCGCGGGCCCGATCGATCGAGTTTATGATGGGTATTTTTTATTATTTTATGTTAATGCACTAAATATGTAGTTACACGGTTATGATTGCGTGTATCATGGTAATGTGGCCTGTGCGAGTAACTGCATAATAGGCAGATCTGCATCTCCTTTATGAGCTCACAGTCATATTCGCTGTACTTCAATTTCTTGACGAACCCTTGTACGTAGTTACTATATTCAACCCCCGTACCTGCTAGCTGTATTAACTCCATGTATACAATATATTCTCTAAAATACCGTAAATATACATTTCAGAATCGACACTATTTATAGATTTACATCTACCAAGGGCCGATCTGCAGGGCTAGCATATATCTTACCACGACTTCGCTTGTCGCGCGAATCAGCATCATCTGTCGTACTCGCACGGTCTTGAAAAGAAAGTGACAGGTAGTATATGTCGCGCGACAAAGAGTCACTTGTCATAGTTATGCTAGGTGCTGGAGATTAAACACTGCAAATAGCTCACCAAATTCACAAATAAACTGAAAATATATTATTTAAGCCAACTTTGTAAGGTGATCCAAAAGGTAACTTGAACAATGAGCCTATAGTAGGTAATATAGATCATTAACTTAAAAATAGAATATTATATAACATATTTTGATGTAGTACGTAAGATACACTAAGAAATAAAGTATAAAGGAAAGGTTTTCAATAACAATAGCGTCTTACGGAATACTTATAACGCAGATTATTATTGGTGCACACTTTATTTACATAGGTAGGTACTTTTCTTCTAATCCACTCAATTGCTTTTGATATCTACGGCTGACTGTCTTAATGCTCTTATTTTACTACTAGAAGGTACCCGTAATTTATTTTATTTACACCGTAGTCGGGTAAACATTATCCTATAACCATCTTTGGATGTTCAGCTATCCCTGTACCAAAATCGGTTAAAATTCGTCCAACCGTTTGGGGATGATGAGAGGACAAACCAACAGATGGCGTCAGACTGGCATGGCGACGCGCGCTCATACAAAACAAAAAACGATCCTTCATCATGCTATTTAGATTCTTGAAATCATAACCCCTCTGCATAGAAAACTGATTTTCAATTCAAATTTAGAATTTATAACACTATAGATATAAATAGAGATCAACTCAAAATTCGAAACAAATGAGTGTTTATTCATATATATGCCTTAAGAGGCCTTATTCCTATTAGAATTTATTTTTTTCATATTATGACAAATATATTGATAATTTCAACCAACTTTTTGAAGTGAATAATACTTTCCCCCGAGTTCTAGGTAGTAACATAGCTATTTCATGCTTTCATTGCGTGCAGTCGAAAATAAGTAGAAAAAACAAATTTTCCCCGTGAATTTTATAAATTTTGAGTATGTAGTTTAAAAAAAACTAGTTGTAGGTTTCAAACATATACCAATAAATCCCAATAGCCCTGTTCTAGGTAGTAACATCAATAATATGTTAAGAAACATGTTTGATCATAGAGAAAAATGTCTATAACAATCAGCACTTTAAAAGGAATAAGGCCTCTTAAATGCAACTGGTTCTAAAACATCGAGTTCAAAATTCCGAATAAAAAATATCCCACGATAATACTGCCTAGATAGAAAGATCGCCTGTCAAACAATATGACGAGACACGCAATAAAAATCTCAAACTGCAACACGGCGTGCTATCGGACAGTATCAAAAATAAAGGATGCAACATGGCGACTCGGATTTGTTGTCGTGCCCGCCGCTACGCAACCGGACACTTTGCGTGTTGCGTGCGATCACTAAAATATTTACACAGAAAAATGGTATACAGTGAGGAGAACCGTTGGAGAGGAAAATTTGTTGAGCCTGTCGGAGCGAAATCCGGAATTGTGTTCCTTCTGTTAGGACCGACACATGAATAAGAAAATAATCTGCTTAGCCCAATGGTTGACTGGTAGAGAATGCCCTATGGCATTAAGTCCGCCTTTTGTACGATAAGTTCTTTCTTTTGTGAAAAAAAGGTTAAATCCACTCCGGGATGACAGGTGAGACTTTTGACGTCATCACGCTATGATTGGTTGGTTGGTTCTGTCAATCCGTTTCTGTGTTGCCAGTGGTGTATCATAATACTCCCCGATTCCCTTGATACCTGTATGAATCTCGTAAAATCGTGAATATTTTAAATCAATTATTGCGACAAAATAAAACTTAGTCAAAGAACATGACAATCGAAATGCATAAATGCATAATTATTATTTTTTGTACGACTGGCGGCAAACATTTTTTTCTTAATAATTATTTTGTTACCATAAAGCCGCATTTAATCAGTGACGTAGAAAGTCTCACCGGCCGGAGTGACACCTTATTTTCTAATACTATGGACACAGACGTTTAAGAGCAGAACTCTGTACAATCAAAACTTACTTACTGCGCTGACTCAACGAACCGAAGTAACCCTTATAAATTATACAAGTTGTCTTTAAACATAATCTTAAATCGTTCCGTCGTGTTTGATCGAGTTTAGGAATTTCCGAGATCCAGGAATTTGTACTAACTATCTGAGCTTCGACGGCGCAAACGCAGCTTATCCGGAATAATCCGGATTCCGAGCTAAGATGAACAGTCCTGTTAATTCTGGAGGAATTCGTTAATCGACCATTAGATTACAACTGTAATAATATAACTATGTTTGTTTATGTATTCAAAAATCGCTGTGTTACAGCATTATGATTATGAATAATCGATTATGCCTTGGCCAACAATAATTAATGAATAAATATTATCGGACAATATCGGTCAACCTAGTCCCAAACTAAGCAAAGTATGGGCAAACGGTAGTAGACGACGATATACAATGTATATTATATTGTATATTATACATAATATAAAAAAGTCCTAAGTTTCAATAAATATATTTTCATATTTCATATATATGTAGATATAAATACATAATATAGATAACATCCATGACCCAAAAACAAATATTCGAGTTCATCACACAAATATTTTCCCCGGCCGGGATTCGAACCCGGGACCGCCGGCTCAGTAGGCAGGTCTGCAAACTGCGCCAAGCGCATCGTCTAGGACTTGTATACTTGTATAGGGCATAACACACCTTGGAATAGTGAATTTGTGAATGTCCTAGATCGCAGGTGTTTTACGAATTACCGCCCGCGGATTATCTAAAGTTTTTCGTCTTGCCTTGGCCAGAAAGTGAGATTTTCTTCCCGTGTAGCGGTCAGAAAATCAAAACTTACGCCCTAGGGCGACGAAAAAATACTTGTTATGGTTTTAATCTTTTCGTTAATCTGTGACTATGCCAATTTTAATATATCAATCCTGTATAATTAAATTAGAGGCAAATACAAGAACCCGCCATATTATGTCATTTATCATCATTAATCTAAGTAGTATGTTATCCTGACTTGAGCGAGTTACACATAAATAATAAAAAACCGGTCAAGTGCGAGTCGGACTCGCGCACCGAGTGTTCCGTACAAACACTTTCCATCCTTAAGTGGTTAAGTTAAGTTTGCACCTGGTATGTATATAGCGCCCCATACAAATGAGGTAACGCAATCAATCCCGTTTGTTGTATGGGAGCCCCATTTAACACTTTGCACGCCGATCACGAGAACCACTCGGTACGCATTTTTTCTCTAATTCGCCGGCCATTTTAATAACTGCCATGTCTAGCTCGCCGATGACGAGTACCACTCGTGACACTTTTTTTCTTAGAGTCGCGGATAACGAATAGTAGTCGTGATCAGATTTCATACTGTTTGTATTAAAATATCGAACACAATTCGTGATCCGCTTAATAGCAACGTGTAGAAGAACGTTTAAGCTACCCGCACACATACAATTTATTGACGTGAGGGTTGGGGGAACGGCATGACGATGCGTCGCCCGCGCTGCCTCGTCAGTGCGCTGCGCGGGCTACCTAGCAAATCCATGTTAGAGTTTTTATTTTTTCATAAAACGAGTTCTTTTCAACGACAGTTTTAAAATAAAATAAATATTATAAACACATTGTTTTATTTTTATCATTATAAAATACTAAAACACCTCTTAAATAAAAAAGAAATTATTCCTGTATCTACGCTAATTATTATTTTATAAATCTTACAATATCACCGAAAATCGCCGGCGAACCATAGGTGGCGCCTTAAAAAAACCGCGGCGTTCTTGGGAAAAAGAGCATCACGAGTGGTGCTCGTGATCAGCTGTTGGAGCGCGGTACCGATTATAACTAACGGCGTGCAAAGTGTTAATAATATTTATTTTATTTTATTTTTAGTATTTGTTGTTATAGCGGCAATAGAAATACATCATCTGTGTAAATTTCAACTGTCTAGCTATTACCGTTCTTGAGATACAGCCTGGTGACAGACGGACGGACGGACACTGGACAGCGAAGTCTCAGTGATAAGGTCCAGTTTTTACCCTTTCGGTACGGAACCCTAAAAATCTGCAACATTAGCGTCAAAGTGCGAAATGAAACAAACAGTGAAAAATGGTGGGAAAGTAAGACAATGATATTGTTGAAACTAATTTAGTATCACGTAAATTACCTCTTTATGACGGCGTAATACGGGGGACTGTTTGATAAATAATAATTACGCTCCTATTTGTATTTATAGTTCCGTTGCCGTTTGAGTAAAAAAAAACTGTTTTCTTTTTTTTCTATCGGACAAACTCACACAAATTGATCTAGTCCCACAGTAAGCTCTAGTATAATTTTATTTTAACACATTAAAAGGCTATTTCTATGTGATTACATTTCATGGGTTTGTCAAATTTCAGCGTCGCATGACATTAAACACGATTTTGTAAGTAATCAATAAACATAAATTTTAGTAAGTAACGGCATTATGTCAAATTGCATACAAAACTATTGATGCCGACTGACACCTACCAGCATATTCTAAAATGTTTTAATACTTTACCCCCCTTACTAGTCCCGTTGCCACCAATGCAGCACGTTTTAAAAATACACTCTAAACTAAAGACGTTATTAAAGCAAGAAACAATTACGAGACGCCCCCACGACACACCTCGTATCATTTCTGATTACACTTTACATGTACACCCAAGTGCTATCACCGTACACATTATTTTCTCTTTCATGCAAAGGACGAGTGAAGCAGACAGCACTATGTTTGTTCATTCCAACTATACTTACACCGTGTTGCCAATTTTTAAATTAACGTTTCACATTCACTAAAATTATGAATTGAAAAAAGTTGCATGCAATTAGTAAATAGCTGCCAAGATGCGCGCAAAATTGTTTTTATCACCCTCGGCCGAAAATGGGATTTTCTGTACGGGGAGAAAATCTCACTTCCTGGCAAAGGCAAGAATTACAAAAATAATAGATAATATACATATAAATTTTTCACCCTCGAAGGATAAAGTGTCTATCTGTGCACGTTTTAGCGCCAATAATGAATAAGTGCGAGAATCAAAGCATTACTCCCTCCATTAAACTTCGATTCGTTTTCTTTAATTGATAAGATTTCATATTTTTAAGACTAAAATCTTATTACTTTCCTGTATTTCGAGAAAGAGGACGTATGCACTGTTTTTATATTTTTCCTAAAATTGCTAATTATTTAATTATTAATCTATTAAGAGCTCCTCATTCTTAAATAAAGTAACTTCAAAACTATGACACAATAGTTAGGTTACGTTAGTCTGTTGTGCAATAAAAAACAAAAGTGACGTTGAGCTTGACATTATTGACAGCTTACTTTTTTCGCGGATAGGTCGAAGCCTACAACTCTATGCAGGCATAGTTGTTTTTAAATTTCGGTTATTTTATGTATTTTCTTATATTTCTTTTCAAATCAGTTTTTAGGGTTAACACGACGCAAAGCTCTTTCGATTTCTATATTGATTTCCACCTATTCGAAATATGAAGTATTGTCAATTCTGTTAAGGTATTGTAGATATTGCAAATGCGTTTTATCCCTAAAATTGGCCAGCTGGCAACACTAGATGGAGCCATTGCATATCGTAAGGTGTATTTGAACGTGCTGGAGTCAGTCTTCAGAAATCTTTCATGCCTTAATGATGGATTCTAAGAATATTGCTGGCTCGTTTTCTTTAGCGTAAATTATGAAACGTAATTCCATTTGTTATGGATAACTTTAGCGTGGAAATGTTATAGTATAATGAAAGAGTTAGGCATTGTGTTCTTTGTTGTTTTTAAACGAGTCAAAAAATTACCTCTATATATTCAGGAAATTAAAAAACTATCACTAATTGCATTCATTGCATGATATTTGAACTGTGTGTAAATATTTAATACAAACTTAACATTTTCGATTCATTCTTCATTATTGACATTTTGAAACAAGTAGCCGATTTTTCACTATGCATAAAATACCGTATCATCAACCCCATAATTATTACCTCACACCTGCTCATTTAGGATGGCAATCATGGCAACACTACAATTCGCCAATATTTTGACTTTGCCTTTAGCTGATTAAATGCGCAGTGAAATAGACAAAAGGCTAGTAAAATCGTGCTTTTCAAGCGGTCTATATAGGTTCTAAAATAACATGACATAACCTAATGGTATCGTACTGCCCCCGTTCCTAAATCCGACCATGCGGCGGAATGCCGGAGAACAAGTTTTCTATGCGTCCCGCTCTTAGCTATGGTGTAACTGTGTCTGTCCTTGTCAGCCGCTTGTCATTTTCTATAAGTTTTTCTAACATTCTCCGCTGCACGCCCCCTCGGTTTCGGCCAAACGTTGGGCCATTCTACTTTTAGACGACCACAATATGTTTTATTAAAAAGCATATTGTACGAAAACGTTTAGTTTATTTTGTAGCGTACTGTTTATAAAAGAAAGTAACTTTAAGTGTAATTTACATTGCATTTTATACTTTTATTTATTACTATAAAACGGGTAACACAGTGGTTCTTCATTCCTCCGGATTTTGTGTGAAGATATGGTTTTACTACTGTGTTACCGGCTTTTTACTAATAAGAAATTTAACGTTTTATATTTTCTACATCCACGAAATATTTACGGCGCTTTTGCATCACATGTTTATTTCACAATCACTACATAGTATAAAACACAGTCGCTTCCTATAGGCCTATGTATACCTAGAGATTTTCCTAGCGCGAACGACGTGTTGCTAGTGCTCGACAAAATAAATCATCGACACTCATGTTATCGATAAAAACCGGCCAAGTGCGAGTCGGACTCGCGCACCGAGGGTTCCGTACAAACACTTTCCATCCCTAAGTGGTTAAGTTAAGTTTGCACCTGGTATGTATAGCGCCCCATATAAATTAGGTGCAAAGTTAGGTATTAAATTATAAAAAAAAACTAGTAACTAGATCTCGTTCAAAACAACTTTCGTTGGTAGTTTTTATAGTAATGTACATCATATGTTTTTTTTAGATTTTTCATTCTCGTATTTTAGAAGTTAGTGGGGGGGGACCAACTTTTTTCCACTTTGGAAGCGTCTGTCACGCAAACTATTCGGTTTAGAAAAAAAATATTTTAGAAACCTCGATATCATTTTTGAAGACCTATCCATAGATACCCAACACGTATGTGTTTGATAAAAAAATTTTTTTGAGTTTCAGTTCTAAGTATGGGGAGCCCCCAATAGTTATCATTATTTTTTTATTTTTGCATCAAAATCTTAATGCGGTTTACAGAATACATCTACCTACCAAGTTTCAACTGTATAGCTCTTATAGTTTCGGAAAAAAATGGCTGTGACATACGGACGGACAGACAGACGGACAGACGGACAGACAGACATGACGAATCTATAAGGGTTCCGTTTTTTGCCATTTGGCTACGGAACCCTAAAAACCACGTAAAAGTAAGTGACAAAGTCGTAACATACATTTTCATTAATTCCTCTAATTAATACCAATATTAAGTAAATTTAGTACTTAATCATAGTTTTTATATTGGTAGACCTTATTAATTTAAGAAGTAAATAATTTACATAAAAATGTGAAATTTATTTATTCGAGTTCCACGACATTGTGAATATTTTCTTAATAACTAAGCATTTCCTTCATAACTTTGACGTGGCGGTTATCGATAAAAGGTTTGTCGATATTATTATTATGAAAACACTAGCCACCTGTTGTTCCTGCTAGAAATAAATCTAGGTATACCTATGATGGTTTCGTTTATCACGTGATAAATAAGTGTCAAAGCATCCGTCACGTTTTGACCAATTGCGAGTGCAAGGGACAGATGCTTTGTCACTTATTTATCACGTGATAAACGCAACCATCATAGGCCCCATACTGTCTGTCCCTATAAATGCTTATATCTTTAAAACTACGCAACGGATTTCGATGCAGCTTTTTTTATTACACAGAGTGATTCAAGTAGAAGGTTTATAGGTATTATATATGCATAATGTACCAGCATTGCACCCGTGCAAAACCGGGGCGGGTCGCCAGTTTACTAATAAAAGCATCGCGTCATAAACTTTCAACCCAAAAGTGATTGTCTAAAAGAAGAATGACCCGACTTTCGGTGCCTGTTGGCTGTTTGTACAACAGTTATGACCATTGTTTGAAACACTAATGTTCGTTACGCTGCCACGCGCTGGATTTACGTTTGCCCAAGTGTTTGCTGACTCTTAATGAAGCTGTATTAAGTCCTTCATGATGTTGGATTGGATAGCATGACCAATGTAATACGACTGAGCGAATGGGTTCCCTTTACTTAAGTTCTAAATTCAGTAGTTTGATGCTTTATTGTAGTATACTCCCGATTAGTTTCTCCTTTTTACCGCTTAGCAGGAGTTTTTTACCTCGCACCGTAGAGTTTTCATATAAGATACCCACAGAGTTGCAAATGCATTTGGAATATTTCGCTTAATTGCATACTGATAATTATATTCGTTTTTGACTGACTTAAACTTACTACAAAACGGAAGTTCACCACTTTCAAAAATTCCCTTTACCGTGAATGTAACATCACGTTCGAAACGTCGAGATAATTAAATATACACTAAAACTTAATTTAGGCCCGTTTTGTTAGAACAATGTACCTATTTACAAATGGTTGACTTTTGTATTCAGACGTTAATCACTAACGAGCCTGATGAGATTCGGCCTCAGAATGCAGATTTACATGAGTCTTATAGGTAAATGTGTCCTGCGTGTTGGTTTGCTTCTATAACAAAAAAATAATCTTAATGAAGAGAAGTGTCGTTCTTCCGATTTGCCATTATAACAGATACGCATCTTCAATAAGGTTAGAATTGTTTTACAATTAACATTAGGTCACCGGTACATAAATTAAAAGACGCGCCGATAGCGCTACGGGTCCCCGAGTCTTTGAACAAAGCCTAAATCCTTATCTTAACTCTGGCAACACAGGCTGCTTAAACCTAACAAGTTACAAATTAAAAGAGACCGAGACGCGAGTGCCAAACGAAACTTTATGGGCTTTGCATGTCTTATATCAATAAATTATTAACTACGCTCCTTGTTTGATTCCACATCCATATTTACCATGCTTCATCCAAAACCCAACTCTAAAACCGACTAGTAACGTTCAAAACCTTAAATTTTTGAAGTAATCGATGTCGTGTTAATTCAAACTCTATTACTTAGTATTAATGTTGAATTTGTATTGATAGGATTCTTCTGGAATAGGATTCTTATAGGTATACAAAGTAATGTATTTGAGCGTAAGCAAGTAGACGCGAGAATCTTTAGTTTTAATTAATACCTGGAGCCGGGGATATTCGCTATTTTCAATTAGGCTTCGACCGGTAGCATGTTTTGAACTGTGGTTTAATGAAACCCTATATTTCCTGTACATTTGATATTTTGTGGATTTGATTCTAACAAGGTCAGGCTGTGGCGACTAGGTTACGTAGATGATTTAAGACAATTTATGTTGAACGAAGGTAAAGTGATTTCAGAACGATTCGTGTCTTGAATATACTCAATTATCATAATTTAACTAAAAGAGGGCTAGTTGGAAGGTTAGTGAGACTCTCAGAGAGTCAAACGTCTTTATCATTGTAGATTTTTATAGGCAAACTAGCGATCCACTCCGGCTTCGCACAGGTGCAATGCTGATAAATTATGCATGTGATAGACATATAAAACTTCCTCATGAATCACTCTATCAATTAAAAAAACCCATCAAAAGCTGTTGTTTTAAAGATCCAAGCATAAATAGGGATAGACAGACAGACAGACAGCAGGAAGCGACTTTGTTTGGTACCAAGTAAAACAAATGAACATAGAGACCCACAATAACCAATTACAATAAGTTGTATAGTTGAAAGAGAAATGACGGTTAGGTACTTAATATTATTAAGAAAAACTAAATTTGAGAATAAGTTCACGTCTGTTTAACATAATATGTACGTTAATAATATTTTGTTGGTATATTTTGATGGCCGCGCGATATTATCCCCGCTTCCTATGCCTAATGCTTTTTAATTCGTCTAATCCATACAGAGAAATACATTTAAAATGCTTATTATGTATGTATTGATTGATTGATGGTAATCGTATGTACATATTAAATTATATTGTAAATTTCGTCTAAAATATATGAGGTCTCCGACCTGTTAGTCAAGTGGGAAGAAAAGCAATAAAGAGTTTTATGGCCCATCTTTTTCATGCAAGTTCGGCTCAGTATTTGTATAATACGCGCGACTGCGAGCGGTGTTGCTTGTCACTGAGTCGAGTGATTTAACACCGTATTCAAGCAATAATTGAGAGAACTATTTGACGAGGCGTGGCGTTTGAGGGCGTGGCGAACAATAGCAGTAGGTATCGTGTGGTTATCGTGCGGTTGGAGTGCAGTTGTATTAGGAGGGAGAGGGATTCATTACGCGCCACAACTCAAGACGTTCTTATTAGAATTAGAGCCTAGGCATCGACGCGCACCACGGTGCTTGCGCTCCGCTTATATTAGCGCACACGTGTAGGGCTGTAGGGCAACAGTCGGTCGCGCGTTTATTTTTTTAAATTTTTGGTTTCTTATAAGTTTTATATTTTTGGACACATCACAACAGCTGGTACACTATTTAACCATTTTGCCATATATACACGAAAAGAAAAGAAAAATTATATTCCATATTATTCACTCTGAGGTATATATATAAAATTTATTAAAATCTTAGTTTGTTCAGGTAGGAATAACCTCCCTCGTCGTTCCTAGCAAATAAGTATGCCTACTTACAACTTATAAAAAAAATCAAGATAAAAGATAACATTATATCTATTCCCCTTTATAATTGATTTGTAGAAGCCCCTTTAGCAGCATAAAATAAACTATACTCAGTTATCCAGCAAAGAATCAGTTTCAAACTTACAACGTTATTGCAAAAATTGTAAGAATGTATGACGCCTCAGGCGGAACTCGAACCAGCGCCTGCAACCGACGGATATCCGGGCCACACTAGACGGCCTCACCACAAAATTGCCGAGTTTCTCCTTGAATACAATTTTACATGGATTGTATTACCATAACATTAAATGCAGTCCTTGGATTACTTCAATTAACTTTGACATATAGCTATTTAAGTGATGTATTGGCTATATTGCTGAATGTCCTCATTCAGCAATATAGCCAATAGGTGTATTTTAAAAACAATGGAGAAGCGAAGAGGAAAAATGATTGGACTCCTGCGACACAACGAATATATAAAGACTATATAGACACACGGACGGGACACACAGAGATTGAAGGGAGGAGAAAGAGAGGAAGACCGGAGAGAACTTACATGGACCAAATAAAGAAGAAGCTGAACGTTTCGTACCAGGCTGCCAAGGAGAAGGCGCAAGAACGAGATGCATGGAAGTTGCTGCACCGACAAGAGCGTAGCTCTTACAATTACGATGATGATGATTGAGTATATTAAGTACCTATTTTAATGTTATTATTGATACTTCTATTATTATTAGGACCTACCTGTTTATTAATATTCGGTCCCCCATTTCTGAAAATCGTGATCACTGGCTGGTTTAGCCTTGATGATCTGTCTCCATCGGTTCCGGTCCATCGTTGCCCTCACCGCCTGGTGGAATTTGCTTAAGAAGGTTGCTTTTTGACTTGGTCAGACCACCTGGTTGGTGAACGGCGTCGGGCTCTGTTGCCTTCAATGCCCCCAACCACGGCCAGTTTTTCTAGGATCTCGTCTCCTCCTCGCATTATGTGGCCAAAAGCCAAATGATGACAAAAATTGGTGCAAACAGCTGGCGGACGGCCGTGTTTTAATATTTAGTTGTAACTAGAATAGACACATTAGTACGTTTGGCCGTCCAGGGTATCTTGAGCATTCGCCTCCAGCACCAAATCTCGAATGCGTGTATAGGTATTCTTTGTCGCTCTCGGGCTAATATTCCCATCACATTACAATAAGCATCACATTACTACTTTACCCTGACTCCTAAACTAACCATATTCTACATTCCCAGTAGCACTATTTACCGACCAGTCTTTACAAGAAAGTGCATTTCCGTATCGCTTCGCTTTAGGCGTGATTTCTATTCTGACCCATTGTGCCGTGTTATGGTAAAAGGTCGTATCTTAATATGGATCTTATAGTAAGATACGTTCTTTTACCATGGCGCGGTGGAACCATCAAATTGCTGGTTTAGCATCAATAACTCCTGACGCCTCGGCGGCCATTATAAGCGAGTACATTATTATTTACTCTCCTTATAATTAGGGTACGAGTAACGAGAGCGGAGGTTTGAGTGTGTGCGTTAATATGGCGCTAAGGCCTGTATTAGACACGTGCCAAAGACATTAATACTAGTTTGTGTCGCGATTTCGCGCTTTTCGTTGTATGTTGAGACATTCGATCTCGCCCTAAAAGGGCGACTTGGTCAAAAATATTTCTCGCTTCTGTGATGTGTAGGTATTTTAGCGGGGTCTATATTAACTTCTAGAATTATAAATTCTGCGAAATTTTTCGGTGAAATGAAACATTCGTCGAAATAAGTTTCTAGGAATCAGAGGCCTCCCATTTTCGCAGTATGATTCGAATTTTATAAATTGATTTTAGAGTGTTCCCTTACCGCGTGCATTCGCCTGCAATATAACAGTTTATTGTATGGTAGGTATTTAAGGGCAAGGTAGTACCCCCGCAAAGACGAACAAAAAAGAAGCGGGGCACTACCTACATTTTCCGAACTATTACACCACAGACGAATACTCGCACCATAACACCTTATCTTAATGACGCTCCTAGTCCTAAAAATGTCCAGCTTTTAATTACTTTCCGCAAAACAAACACGAATATCAGAAACTAGTTCCCCAGCTCTCCCGAATAGGAAATACCTAAGATTGCGTGTCCATTAATTACAAGCATATCTAAATATTTCATTATTGTCTTATTGGGACCTTTCTAACTGCCACTTACTTAGCCAACAATACTGTCAGCCTTTTATGGTTGCACAACTTTGCAGTATATTTACTGCCGTCTCCTTTAGTCAGTTAAAAGGCATGTAATTAAATTATATCATAACTTATTATAGACGGTTTGTGACATGACTGTCTGACCACACAGTTTATTACTTATTTTTGCCAGTATTACTATGCAAATGGAAATGAAAAGGGTTATGCTCAGAATTTCTTTGCGTGATCGAATCAAAAATGAAGGTTTTTATTATTAGAATAAGATTTTAATTAGCTTTATTTGGACAAAATCGACACGTGTTCGTAGCCAAGCTTAGCGTGCGCACGCGTCTGATGGTAGTTTCGCCACGCCCCATAATCAAATACTTACCTACCATCGAATTTCACACATAAAACCAGTAAAATACGTTTTTAATTCGGCTTTTGCGGTATTCCGAAAATAGTAATTATTAAGAATTGTACTTTGTTTATTTTCATCGTATTAAAATTTAATGGATTTTAATAAGAAAGCAAATCATAATATTATGATCAATAACAAAGACGAATTAAGGCTTAGATATTCTCATACTTATTAAAACTTATATAAACATCGTGAGTTAAAATTCATCTAAGTCGTATAACAAATCGATTCCTAATTATATTTAAAACCGTCCATTCGTCTCATAAAGAGTTATTTTCTAATTAACCATTTTTATGTTTATTAAGGAGCAATTTACGTCAGATCCTACACAAGATGGATATTTGCCCCGTTGTGTTATGCGTAATGGAACTCCTAGATCCGTATCGCTACCTCATGGAGGGATGTGAACATTAATGATGTTAGACCTTGTAATGAGGCTCATAACTCTTGGCTCCATCGGTGATCTAAGAGATTTTTTGTATGGAAAATTATTACCCATACTAAAAGTCCCGGTGTCGGACAATCCCGGAAATTTTAGTATGGAGAATTTTTACACATACAAAAAGTCCGCGTATTAGACAAACCCGGAATTTTTTGTATGAACAATTATTACCCATACAAAAAGTCCCGGTGTTTGTAGAATCCCGGTTTTTTTTGTATGGACAATTATTACCCATACGAAAAGTCCTGTTGTTTGGACAATCCTGGGATTAGGTACCCATACAAAAAATGCCGAGATTAGAAGCTCTAATCTAAGGCTTTAAATGAGTATTTCATTTCCAAGGCGGATTTTTTATTTAAGCGGTGTGACTGTAGTTTTTATTATTATTTATTTATTAATACGTAGGTACCTAACGTTAACTTTCGGTCATTTTTTTTAATAACTTCTGGGACAATTAATTTGACATTTCAAAAATTGACCTTGTTAGGGCGTCGATGTTACATCAACATATTTGTAAACGTGATAAATACAAATGTAAGTAGAAATTATTTTATATTCCAGGGATCATTCTTCGCCGATGGTTTATTATTGCGTAGCGGTTTTACCACGACCGTTCTGGAGAACTTTGAGGGACACTTTTGTCCAGCAGTGAACGAGAGTGAAGGATAGTTCGAAGTAGAAGGATACGTTAGTAATTCATATGTTACGGAAATCACCATATCCTCTATTTTATAACAGCCAATTTTATTAGATTTCCTGTTAAAAATGTCTCTCTAATGATTAAAATAAGTTTAATCTTGATCAACAAAATTAACATCCAACAACGCATTTGTAGAAAGTCATAATCCCTAATCCAGGATTAACTGATCAACAGTCCAGTAGCTGGACTAACCCAGGTACGCTTATAGAAATGGTAGCCGCTATTGCCGACCGCGTATTGTGAGTCCCTTACGGTATGATACCCGTGTAACTGCTCCTTATTTGGCCTAGTATACGACTTCATTCAAACTTTGTCAATATTTCTCAGACTAGAGAACAACGATTCATCGTAATATTAAGTACGTATAGAAGCTTTACTTTTTAATTATTCTCTAGTAGACTCAGGACACCAATTGAACTGTTCAATTCAGGCACTGTGTTTTATTAAAGAAATCTGGCATATTGCTGTTAAGCTTCGCTTATCGTAACGACACAGTATTTTTATTCATCTGGCTCGCACGGTATTGAAAGAAAAGAGACAGGCAATATTTGTGAAAAGAAAAAAAAGAGCCGCGTGTCCCAGTCGTGTTTGCGAGGTTTCAGAGGCATGGAACTGTTTTTAGGGCTACACGCGTATATCTATGGCAACATAAGGAACCCATAGCACGACTAGTGAGGTTTTTTTATGAGTAGAATCAGGTCTTGCACGTATCTTAGTTTGAACAATTCGCACTGAGGCATTTTCATACCAAGTACTTCGGTTTATCTCAAATGAAATACCTAAAGCCGAACGCAGGATATGCATTGACAATAATGTATATAAAAAGGTGCAGGATAAATACGCCTCGGAATTGGTTTTTTAATCAGAATGCGAGGTCATTTTAGAAATTTATAGCCACGTCCATGGCTGGTGTTTGTTGCTCAGGTAACATCCCGAGCCGCGGGGGGTGTCTGGGCGAAGGCAAATACTTCTAGCCTTAGGTAATATTGGGGAAAAACTATTCAAGAACATTGAGGTCACTTTGTGTGACTTGTAGTCTGACTATTATATTTGTTTTTGGTTATTCACCTTGGAATATATTTATCTGTATCTAAAAAGGAATAAAATTGACCGCAGCGGTTTTATCTAACGATTTGCCATTTCCTGTCTCTATTGCACTATCAAATATAAGTATATAATATGTATAGATAGATGGATTGATTTGTATCGAGTCATAGGAGTCGCGCGACTGATGTTATAACAATTATACCTGTACAGGATGACAAACTACATAAACAGTATAAATCTCGTATTAACCCTTAAAGTCGCAAAAAAAAAAACCCGTGTTAAAACCTCAGTGCCGTGTGCCGTTACAACGAGGAAAAAAATCTGTTTAAGTAAAAAATGCAAAAAGATGGTCAAAAAATATGTATAGCGGGCTATACATCCATACATTAAGGGTTAAAGGTGTTGTTACTAACGATCTCTTAGGTTTAATGATCCAGTATAAAATAGGCCAGAAAGGGGGCTCTTTCAGCGCCTATTTTATACTGCAAGCGTAGACTTCAAGATCATTATCGACAAGATTGGTGGTGATTCGGACGGATTCCGTACAAGGATCTAACAGCTGAAAAAGTAGTTTGTTTACTACTGAATACCATAATGAGAAAACCAGTGTTTCCGTTAACTGTTAGATTTAGTCTCTCTTTCATTGGCACGATAAAAAATAACATTTAGCTACTATTGGCATGTTATTCGGTCAAGCAGCACACACACATTGACATAGGCGATAATGTAATCAAGACCCGTTAGCATACCCGAGATACCATTAGCCACAAAAAGCGGAATTAAGGACAACTTTGCCCAGTGGTTTGAGACACTTCCTACTAAAGGTATTGCTGCAATTAATGTGTTCTTATAATTAATGTGAGAATTCTCACCGGCCAAAGATTTTTTAAAGGCTCACGATTTATTGCAAAGGGCAGAGAGGACGGCAAAAAACTATTCAAATGCATTCTAACTACAAAAATAGGAACCTTATAAGCAGAACCAGGAAAATATGAGACGTGTCGAAGTTTTTAATGTAGATGATAGAAGGTCTGTTTTAGCTTGATTCGCATGTTTTCTTATATCTGTGGCCTTAATGTGGAATCGATTAGATGCGTCTCGAAGACATTTCGTCGGATGTCCCGATGACTCGCCCCGACTTTTGTGACTTGATTGCTTTTTGATGCGGCGATAAATGTGACTTACCTCGCCTTACCTTACCTATGTGGTTTTGGGTTAGCGGACGATAATGACAGCCTTTGTGCACTTGGGCGGGGCGTCGTAAGTGTTAACGTGATCATTATTATTGTTGGCCATGATTTATTGTTTACTGTGATTTTACAGGTGAATGAACTTAAGTAGTCGGTAGTCGACTGTATATTTATGAACTTTAAAAATAAACCTACATTTAATGTTTATGACTACGTTTAAAGAATCAATTAAAGATGCCAGTTTTAAAAGTGTGTTTTCACACATAAAACATATATTAAGTTCACTCCTTAGTCGCAATAAATACTTTTTATCGCGTACAATAACTGACATTCATCCTTTAATTTCCAGGTATGTCAACGCGTAAAAAGGTGTCCGGCGGTACGTACGTATAAACACCCCTTAACTGAGCTTTTATTACATTCAACACGCAGCATAATGACAGAACACTTATCAAACAAAAAGAATTTTAATTTACCGTCATTCCTTCGTGTCTGGCAGATAGATAGGGCTAGCATCGCCGATGGCACAGGCCCACAGTCTAGCTACTAGTCAATCTTGGGCATGCGCCGCCATGTTGGTGGACTGACGGACGAAGACGCTACGGCTATAATTGCAACGCTATTCGCCTCTGGCGGTTTTTTCTGAAATAGTTACGGCGATGCCACGAGTTTGAGCGATCAGCGACGCGGCGAGCGTTTGAGCGAGAGATCAGGGGGGGTATTCGACTAATTTTAGAGATAAAATGGAGATCTCTCCTTTTCATCGCCATCCGTCACTTTTGACGTGTGCCTACTTGACAAGTGGCGATATCCCTAGAACATCGCAACTTCGTCAATTCGGACGCGCAAAATTTTCGTTTCCTTTGTAAGTGACGGCATAAATAATAGGCGCATAATTTAAATTGACCGCGTAGTACGTGAAATTAGTCCGTTACTTTTCGTTCAAAACAGAAATTCATATTCATGAATAACATTGGAACAAGGCGATAATGATTGTCAAAATTGCTATTCATGCATGTAATAATTGCATAATAATATTCATGCATGTTTTAAACGAAACGTAGGTAACTGACTAATTTCACGCACTATACGGTCTACTACAAATTAAATTATGCGCCTGTTATTTATGCCGTCACATACAAAGGAAAGAAGCCTGTATGGAAAATCTACAGGCGTCAATGCGGAAGGCGGAAAACCGTGTGGAGTGGAGAGCTTTGGTGCAACAGATAACGGCCTCAAAAGGTCATGACCCTCAGTCATGAGGAAGCGAGGAAGAAGAAGAAGATACAAAGGAACCGCAAATTAAGCGCGACCGGATTGACGAAGTTTAGAAGAAACATTTAATTATAAGTTACTATAAGTTCTTACGCAGAACTCATCGCACTTAATATTTACTTTTTTGATGATCCCATGTTACTTAGGTTCTTATTGGTTGGCCATACACAAATTCTTCATATATCCGAACCACTCTCTCAGAATTGTGTCACGAGATACATAACTAGCCCTAGCTCAGACCACGGTCTTTTTGGGTTGTTACCGCACACTATGTCATTAAACGCTTGTCTGACCAGTATTTTTTTAATTTATGTAAATACATAGTTAAATTTAAGTTCTTTTTTATGCAAATAAATGTTATAAATAAATAAATAAATAAAATAAATAAAGTTGCGGTGTTCTAGGGATATCGCCACTTGTCAAGTAGGGACGGAAGCACGTCAAAAGTGACGGATGGCGATGATATGGAGAGATCTCCATTATCTCTCTCAAATTGGTCGAATTACCCCCCCGTACCCTTACCATGATTTAACGTGACCGTACTCGCTAGTGACAGCGGTTACTTTGTAGGACTACAATTCTCCATACAAATCCTTTACGCAATCGCTAGCGAGTACTGCCACTGTACTCGTGGTAAGGGACGTCGACACAAGTAGCGGCTTCCAGCACCGAGATCACTAACAGCAAACATTTGACGCATGGACTCTTACGTCCTTGAAGTCGACGTGTTGACAAATATACTGTCGTCTCGTTTTTTCTTGCGGAAACTTGACGTGCTTTACATTAACCGGGATTGGGAGCTTTACGTAGCGCGCACCGCTACCGCTGTCGCGTATAGTCATGGCATCGCCGTTAGATCTTGAAGTTAAGGAGCGGTTTGCTAAGGTTTAATAAGCTTGTTTTATTGGAATGGTTATATAAAAAATAACTTAATTAATTCTCGGCGAATCAAATTTAATTAGATTTATGTGTATATAACCAATATCCACCGTGCCTCCGTCTCAAATGGTTACTGTCTCCATATTCCCCTATAGACTATAATATAACATAAATTAATCGTTATAAAAAGGTATCTACATAGATACAAATATCACATTCTAGTTAATTACATCTTTCTGCTTAGGAAAAACGCAAGCTGCAAATAGTTATAATTATAAATAAAGAACAACCTATAGATAGTTCACTCACAAAAGCATGCGTTAGTGAAATTATTGTACAATCTTTTTAAGACATGCTCTAGTAATACGGTACCACCATTACGTTACATCGCAATTAACTGTTAAATTGGTCTTAATTGGTTAAAAAAATAAGTGAATTACTTTATTTATCGTTTCTATGACCATCTGAGTCTGTTTCCCTCGGTATTAAATCTGTCATTTGTACATTTGAGTTGCGTGTAAAAGAAGTTTACTTAAATAAATAAGTAAGATATTAAAGTGCCTTTACGTAGATACATTAACTATTTCCACTTGAGTTAAACATCAATACTAGGTATCTTAACTCCTGTCATCCATTTATGGGACATTCCCTAATGGATAGGTACTTGCTTAGATTAGATTCGATTATTTAGCTCTCAATATAACTTCATGTCCAAGTTAAACATCAATACTAGGTATCTTAACTCCTGTCATCCATTTATGGGACATTCCCTAATGGATAGGTACTTGCTTAGATTAGATTCGATTATTTAGCTCTCAATATAACTTCATGTCCAATTGCACTAATTACGTGAATCGTCATGAGACACTGTTAGGTAGCGCGGCTATTCGCAATATATTTTGTTGTGTATATGTATTCAATGTTTACGTATGAGCCTGAGCGCGTCGTTGTCATAGCGAAGGGCGCGGGTCGCGAGGGGAGGTGCGCGCGAGCCGCCTCGCTACGGGAACTTGCCGCGACCCGCAGTGTTGCTGTATGTTTGCTTCGTGTCGCACGACACCGGCGCGGTCAAGTATTAGTTGTTTTTCGTGTATTTTTCGTTTCGTGTTTGTATGTGTGGTGTATTCGTTTTTAATAGTATATTTTAATTTTTCGCACTCATTGACTTTAATTTGAGAACCCCGCACCTAACTACAGACACATTATTTATAATACTGATCAAAAGCCTTTTAATGTAAGAGCAGTATTTTTACCTGACTACCTGTACCTTAAAATATTAACGTATTATTTATTGGCATAATATTGTCAAACTTTAATTTCCACTTGAATTTAAAAAAATCTTGAATTTTTGTTTATATAGAAATAACTCATTTTATTCATTTCGTAAAAAAAATTGCAGGTTATTCTGTGTCTAGAAAATAAATAAAAAATGTTTTTTTTCCGCATTGTGCTTTAGATAGAAATAACTCATTTTATTCATTTAGTAAAATAAAAATAACAGGTTATTCTGTATATTGAAAATAAATAAAAAATGTTTTTTTTTTCCGCATTGTACGAGAATCGTACAATAACCTAACCGGTGTGCTAATTTTTTCGACTTAGCAGTGTGCTGGACTTGGCGGGAATTTTTATTTATTCAAGCTACAGAAAAATATTATGTATTTTCTACGTATGAGGGGTGATATATTCAATATGTTTAAAATTTCATTTCCAACCATAATTCCAGAGATTCAATAAAATGCTGCCCCGTATTTCTCACAAATATTAAAATGCATAAACTATCAAATAGTCAATCTAACATGGACGTGTTTGCTCCAGCAAAACCAGCGGAAGCCCTACAAAAATACCAATGCCAGCTTCCTAGGAAGAAAAATGTAGGATTATAAGCATTATGTAAGGCACGTAGGTAGCCCATAAATGGTTTGTAATTGGAGGTGAATGTGAGGTGGTTCTTGCGCCCGTGATTACTGTCTCTACGAACCGACGCTAGTTTTTGCTCTGCCCAATGATATATTAGACCCACAGCTTCCTTGGATAGTGTGAGGCCGGGAAAATTTCAGAAAATGTTACAGTGAATAAATAAAATGATTAAATAAATATTAAGAGACAATCTTACACAAATCGACCGAGTCCCAAACTAAGCAATGCTTGTACAATGGACACTAGACGACGACAAGATAAGATATTTTATTTAACGATAAAAATTTGATTACAAGTATGTCAAAATTCATCTCAAAATTATACGAATGCGAATCATGATCGACAAAAATAATAAAATCTCAATAAAGTAATTTTCGGTAATAATCTTAATGTCACAAAATGGAAAAAACAATAAAATAGTATCTCGCAAATACGTAATGTAGATATAGATAGCATCTATGATCCAAGAAATAATATTCGAGTTCAAGACACAAATATTTGGCCTTGCTGGAATTCGAACCCAGGACCGCCGGCTCAGTATGCAGCTCTGAATAATTGGCTGATGCATTTTAGAAATCCAATTATACTCGTTTTACAATTTTAAATATACAGATTATTTCATTTAGTTCAAGCAAAAAAAAAACAACATTAACTAAAATCAATTTCAAAATGTTCAGAAAAGTTCTGTTATGGAATTTACTAGTAAATACCACTAAGTATTTCATCCACATACCTAGGTATTGCATAATAAACTAAGTAATATTTCTATTCAGCAGTTGACAGGTAATTTATAAACAGGAAAACATAATTTAAAAACGAATATTAAATTTAAAACGACCGCAACATACAATGTTATCACAGTTTTTCGTACAAGCAAAACATAAAAATAATGGTTCCAGTTTTTTATTTTTTATTTTAACGTTCTGTAGCGTTATTTAATGTGCACGCGGACGTTTTAACTTGCCAGTTTTTAGAATACCTATAAAAGCCTTTTTACGGGCTTAGAACTTTTTGCCAACTTAATGATCATTAAAAATAGGCTGCGAGTGTGACTGACAGCTGGAAACTACTCGAAGAAGATATAGTTGGAATTCATTAAAATTCATTAGTCTTAAAAGTATCGGTCGGAAGTCATCTATAACTGGCTGGCTGCAACTGTGTGAAGAATTAAATTCAATTACCGAGAGAGTGCGGAAACGTAATAACTGTCATATATTTCAGTACCATGAGTTAAAGTAACTGTACCTATGGAGATTCGTATGGAGAATAGTACACCATCCCTAGTGGTTGTTTTGTAGAACTACAATTCTTCATACTAATCGTTTACGCAGTCGTTAGTGAGTAGTCACTGTAAACTCATGGTAAGGGTACTGAAACTAATTAGAATCGGCTCTGTCGACTGATGAACTTCGTTGAAATCCCTTCCATCTATGAATTTGTTCACAGACCACATTTGTTTAAACTAAACAATGAATTTTCATTTAAAGTAATGGGTAAAGCTAATCTTTGACTCTGTTAGTCGCGTCTAACATGATGCGTTTACGTAATATTACATTACTGCAGACTCTGGTAAAAGACAGTTCGTGGTTGAGTATGATTACTCGGCTATACTACGCCTCGTCCTTCAATTAATGCGAATCCACGAACTGACATTCCGCTGAGGCCTTTATAGTGCTTTTCTCCAAATATGCGAGGGAATAATCACCAATAAATATTTTGAACATTAAACCAAGTTGGAGAAAATTTTAATTTACAAACCGACGACGCCTTTAGTTAAATAATGGTCTTACACTAAGATTCAGTCACAATTGAATCGCTTATTGAAAATACTTCGTCAACGATAAATTGAGGCTTTAAACTTAAATATCCAAGTCAAAAGCGAAGGGATATACATCATGATTGTTTTATCAATATCACGCATACATTACCTCGGCCGTATGGTGACAGTCGGTTTTGCCATTATTTATGTACCGTTTAAATCTAGCCCACGGGTCTACATGTCGGGACATAGATTTTAACATCTCTCACATTGTTCGCGGAACCATCCATCCTTCGCATAGTGTCAGAGCCAGATGATGTGTTAACTTTAAGGAGTGACCACACCATTGTTTAAAATACGTGCGTTCTTTTTTCTTCGTATGAAGGGACAATGTTTCATAGACTTACATGTTATATTTTGCCAATTGCAACTTCTAACTCGTAGGTTGGGTTACGTGGCACTGCCAGCGTATTATAAATTTTTCGACGCCAACGACGGATATAGCTATCACAGGCGTCACAGCGTACAGACGGCATCAGATTAGCTGACAATTTTAGTATGCAACTTGACAAGATTAAAAATATCAGCAACGTTTGATTCTGACCGTAAAAAGCGATGCAACCTACCTGCAGTTCTGTACGTTTCAAATTCGCGTCTGACATTCTGATGTCATCGCGTGCGAGTGACAGTTTTTCTATTTGACAAAGCGTTAAAAAGGTTAAGCTGCGCGTCGTATGCGTCACGTTTTTAACGCATACCGCCTACACCGAAACTCAAAATACGCTGTTAGTGCGTTAACGCAGTCAATGTATAAAGAAAACGGGATATCGCAGCGCATACGCAACGTCAAGCCTTAGTGTGGATAGGTCGCTTCAAAAGCGTTACGCATAAGGCACGTCACTACTGCGTCAACGTCTTTTTAAGCGAGTGTGGTATCTCCTTTAAGTTAAGTTCACTAAGTTCGAGACTTGACTTTTGCTATTAATTATCTTGTCAAGTATACATATCTTGAAATAATCGCTAAAGGATGCCGACATGTTTAAGCAAATAATGTGATCGACTCTTAGAATTATTTAGAAGGAATATTAATGCCAGTTTAAAATTAGCTATGATGAAGCAGATGACTTTGAATAATTAACGTTTCTTCTTTATGTGGCGTGTAGACGTAGGTTTAAAATATCTAGGGTCCCAAACCTATTGACATTGATATAAATTTTAGTGTCTGAAATGGCTGTTGTAGCCATTTGAGTGATGTACAGTCAAGTGCAAAAATATGTATCGAATTAATCCTCTCGTAATCCTGCCGTCGCGTTATATCATGCGCCGTTATGTCGCCTAAATCTAACTAGATTTAAGTTTATTTTATATAAATAGGACAATCCTACTCAATTCGATCTAGTCCAAAACTAAGCAAAGCTATGGCTATGGGAAGTATACGATAATAATAAGTTTTTTTTTTTTAAATGTTATCGGATTAAAAAAAAGAAAAAAAAATAGCCATATCAAAACAGACTCTAAGTATATATTTTTTTTCTAATAGCTACACACCTTGTGTTTCTCCAGTACATAGTAATAAATGAATGCTACAATACAAGTTTACAGTCCCACTATAACTTTATCTACGAACACGTCAGTTTATCAAAACTGTCTTAATTATGCGTAATTACGTCGCAAAAATACTTTAATTGGTCCCATTCTACTTTACTGTCGCGTTCTCGTATGTTTCACTTTCTAATGTTTATATCTAGGTATGTACCGATTGAAAGCGATACTTGAACATTTAATTGTCTATAGGAAGTAACAAATTTCATTCCGGTCATTGGAAAACAAGATTTTCGTTCGCTCCTAATGCGCTTGTCGGTTTCATTTGTTTTTGTGTAGGCCCATAACCTGCCTTATTGCGGTAAAAGTCGTATCTTACTATGAAATCCATAGAAAGATACGATCTTTTCCCATGCTGCCGTGCCATCAAGGTATTGATTGGCCGTTGTCATAAAATTATATCGCTTTGATTTGGAACCGTGTTATGAGTGCCTCAGGTTTCTTTCTTATATAAACGATTTGAGTCAA
This sequence comes from Apotomis capreana, assembly GCA_947623375.1. Classification (NCBI taxonomy): domain Eukaryota; kingdom Metazoa; phylum Arthropoda; class Insecta; order Lepidoptera; family Tortricidae; genus Apotomis; species Apotomis capreana. The sequence continues at coordinate 6,415,714 of OX392499.1, forward strand.
AGCTGACTTATCTAAAGCGATTGAACTATTTCTCTTTGCGCATACGCGGAAGTCATGGACTACTTTTGTGTTCATGTAAAAGTAACGTCAATGGACTGTGAGAGATTTCCAGTCGGTACATTTCACTTGAAGTTTGTTTGGTGATTTGATTTAAGTATCGCGTTATAGAATATCTTCATTAGGCCTCTAATTTCATTGTTGCTAGGTAAATAGAGTATAATTATGTTATAGTCAAAGTGATCAATCTGGGCATTTGTCATAATGCCCGTGTGGCGATATACTAGCCCGTCTAGCACAACTACGCTACGCAACTCTTGTCGCCGCGCAACATAGCATCGCTCGTCACTCTCACACAGTACAGCGAAGAATGAGATAGATAATATGTTTCGCGCGAGAAAGAGTCGTTTGTCACTACGTTGCCAACTAGCGCCTCATTTAAATATCAGGCGTAAACTTAATTTGATAGGCTTTCAGCGAAAAATGTCTTTTCACGCTTGAATAGCAAACATCACGTTTTATTGACAGTTAATAGCGATTTATCTGGGGTATACCTAAGACATCGCTTAATTACGATATCTCAAAGTACATTTGAATTAGTGCCAAGATTAAACGCTATAGTGCGACCAAAATTTTTGTAAACTGAAGGTTGTTGCTACAATCTTCACACTAGGGCATGCTCCCAGTTCTGATTTTGTATAGTGAGAACCAGGAATTCCCGGTTCTGGTACTGGAGTTGTATAGAAAATGAGTACCGGGAGCACACCCTACTTCACACACAGAGCACTCAAACGCAGGGACACTGACATTCGCATGAAAATTCACAAAGACAGTCGTAGTTCCTAATTTCGCTATTTCACAAATGTGGTCACACTACAACTAAATTCCTATAAGTATAGTGTACGTAAAACGGAATGGTGCTCCCAACGCTAGCCAATTACACCTTAAGCGTCGCAATCCCAATTAAACGATGTTAAGTATTAACAGTCGATTCGCCACAGCCATCTAAGCCACTGCTAATGGCTCATTGTATTTATTTTAGACGTCCAAAAGAAATATTTGACGCGGTAACTTGAAACCGCTTTGTATATTTACGCTGAGACTCTCAGGCGATAATTTTGATGCAACGGCTACTCCGACATCGAAATTCGAAATGTGGATCGTGCCATCCTTCTCGATCTCGCGTGTAACAATATTTGAATGAGCAGGACGGTTTTATACAAAGTTTGAATTTCGAACACCGGAGTAAAGCCTCGCGCCGCGCGCGCAATAACGTGGCACTTATGATTTATAATCCGGGCCGGACGGGTCCCCTTTTCTGAGAGACAGCGGGCTTAAAAATAATTTTGGTTTTAAATTGGAAGCAACTTATTAAGCCCGGATTTTATGTGATGGGACATCGTAAGTGATTGGCTGTCTGATGTTTTACGATAGACAACTGCCGAATGGATTTCGCATGAGCCCTTAATTTGAGTTTTTTTATTAATTAGGCTTGAGCATATTGTTAAGCTTAACTCGACTCAATATACATATACATATATAGGTTTTAAACCAGTGTTGTATTTGGGTCAATCAACTATTTTCTGCCACTCGTTGCCATGGTGATGTCCCCTGGGTCACTTTTTAAAACTACGATTTTCCGTGGTTATATTTAGCAAAAGCTTAGTAATTTAAGCAGTTATAAGCCCATTTTTATTCAGACTATCTCCTGACAATACCAGTAATATAAATTATCAACACTTTTCTTAGAAGTTTAATCACTACTGTCCTCTGGGTCACGGAACAGAATAACAACAAGAAAAAGTTGATCCAACCATTTCGATCTGCACCGTAGTTCTTCCCTTTAATCCTTCCTTTGATTCTTCACCAAAGCAATGTCGCTATGGTGGTGCAAGAAAAAACTGAGCAATGTCGGTGAAACTGAGTGAGGCTACGTTATCCCGTAGTAACGCAGCACAATTACGACGACGACGGTATTTGACGACGCGTTTAGCTCGGTTGGTAGACACCTGCCTACTGAGACGACGGTCCCGGGTTCGAATCCCGGCCGGGCCAAATATTTGTGCAAAATATTTGTTCTTGGGTCATGGATGTTATCTATATATGTATTTATATATTATGTATATCGTCGTCTAGTACCCATAGTACAAGCTTTGCTTAGTTTGGGACTAGGTCGATTTGTGTATGATTGTCCCTTAATATTTATTATTATTTATTTATTTATTAATTATACGTTTAGGTACTAAACTCATCGCTTACGCTAATTATTATAGACACTACTCTAACCTATTGACGGTAGCTAGTGATGTACTAACCTATTGGCGGTGCGCTAGTGATGTCCTAAGCCCAACTGCACGCCGGCCACTTAATTACGACAGTCACGCTTCAACTAAGAACTTTTTCGAAAAAATGCAATAAAAACTGTTAAAGCATATTTTTTCGTCGAAATGACTTTAGTGTCAGCCGTTGACGGTTTAATGAGAAGGCATTGTGCGTCCGCCAGGAGGCTCTGTATCGAATTGACGCTCCGATGCTCTTATTTTTCGAAGGCCATCCTTCGCAGGATTCGGGTAACTGATGTTTTCTTATTTGAAATGATTCGTAGTAAAGTAACACGAATAATTATTTAGCTAAGTATGAGCGGACTTAGCTCGAGTATTTCTTGGATGGTGCCCATATATTAGAAGACTGACTATGGATGGGTTCACAAGCGTCGCAGATCCGGCTCAAGTTGTTTCATGACGCACACAAACGTGTCACAATTTTTTTTATTTTGGTTGAGTTTAACAAAAGTAGGTAAAGTTAGGGTGCAGTTACGTGTATCGTGACGTGATCGATTGGCTGATGCGGCAAGTCAATGCATGAAATGACTGATCGTAACTGCTGATGATGAGTCGCGTACCGATTCAAAACATTAACGATATTCGACTTCTACGACGTGAGTAAACCTATTTCGTATGTATATGAATATGTCTGAGCCCACGGGAATTTTCTATATACTCCGATTCCTCCATTCAGATTCTGATTGCACCGCTCGCTCTTGAATAGCGTATGGCGACTACGAAGCGTGATATATTTAATCTCATGCACTGTTTCCACTGAATAGAATAGAATAGAATAGAATAGAATAGAATAGAATAGAATAGAATAGAATGTATTTATTTGAAGCACAGCATTGTGACTAGTCAATGTGATCAAACATGGTCTACTCCCCCCAACTCCGCGCTATTGGGCATCGTACCTTTATATTTAACTGGTGACCCGCTCTGGCTTCGCACGGGTGCAATGCTATATTAATGCATGTATTATACATAAGTATAAACATTCCTCATGAATCACTCTATCTATTAAAAAAACGCATCAAAATCCGCTGCGTAGTTTTAAAGATCTAAGCATACATAGGGACAGACGGTCAGACAGACAGCAGGAAGCGACTTTGTTTTATATTATGTAGTGATACTTGATAGTGAACTATCTGGAAAAATACCCCTTTGACCAGAATAAGTGATGCCCCTGAGACAGCCCGGCCATGTTCCCCACTCGTACCTATTTTTCAACTGACCAGGACATGAATATTTAATGTGTGTTTATATTACAAATGGTTATTGGTCCGACAAAGTTGGGTTATGAGGGCGCATAATATTCAAAACGACTATTTATAATACGAAGTCTTTATTCTAATTCTAATATATTCATATATTCAAACGGGTACATGATATTTGTCACTCGGCGAATTCAAAATTAGTTTACGCTTGTAATAACAAAGAGGTAAAAAATTTAGTATTGGTTATATTGCTACATGGTTACACTATATTTTTTTCATCACAGCTGAAAAAATTATACCTAATGATTTTGTAACGTACAATAATTCTTAACTGGTTTGATCGACATATCACGAAAATTTTGCCTATCACTCAATGCATAACTGCTAATAGATACATACTTTAAAATTAGTGCCCACAGAAAAGGTAATGACTTCTAGGCAACTTATGAACGTTCAAAAACCATCAACAAGCGTACAAAAAGAGCTGTTACAAACGTGCCCTTAAAGTCATTCAACCTTAAGAATAAAATGTATCAAATGAATGGATTATCTAAAACGCTTTGCAGCGCGATCGTGACGTATGCGTCGTGTCGCGCCCGTGACGAATCCCTATGAGAATCGAACCCTACAACCACAGATAATACAGAATACAGATAATACAGAACATAGATAATACAGAACACAGATAATACTTTGAGTAGTTGCCTGTAGACTGTACTATGCGCTTCATTATCGTTGCTAATATAAAGTGCCAGCAATAAAATCACAATCGCATCACAACTAACGGTAAATCTAAAACACCCCCGGCACTTGACACATTTAAAATAAATTAACACACTATTATCTTGTTTCAACTTCGCCGCCCATATCCACTCAGAAAATAATGAACAATATCCAGACCGGCCTAATAGGGCTGTTGTTTATTGCTCTACTAACTCACCTCAAATCGTAAAGCACCGTTAACTCAGCTTAACTCAAATCCATCAAAGGAAAATTCCGAGAAATTGGCCATTGTGTCTGTCGAGCTCATAACTCCGGGAATGCTCTTTAACCCCGGTCGTGATGTCGCTTCGACCCGTCGAATCAGCCTCCCCAACATAATCGATGCTTTCAATTTACGGTGGCTATTCTATCGCCTAACTGACGGGTTATTCCGTTTTTCGAGTTTAAATATGGCGCCTTGTTTTTGCTGCCGTTGACAGAGAAACAATGTTTGCTTAATAATAATTTTGAATCAGACGAACGAATTCTAATCCGGTTTGTTATTAGCATGTCTCGGGGTTTTCGGTGCAAGAATGAGTTGACGCCTATTATGAGGCACGTTTGGTAGAGATGACCTAGTTATACATACAATATACATGATACTTGTATGACAACATTGTGTTGTTGTGGAGATTACGGGATACAGTGGGAACCTTGGGGCAGGGCCTTTCCCCAGTAATGTCTTTCGGCTGATATAATCACGATACCTATAACGATGATCTGAAATCCTGACTCAGAAATGTAAATAATTTCCACAGTGTCTAACTAATAATAACAACTGATTAGTATTTTCATTTACTAAAGTGGTTTCTCTCAATATACGCCCAAAGTCTTAGACTTTCCATAAATATCATTTGAGTCATCGTAAACAACTAAAAAGATTTGTTGCAACACAAATTTCAGTCGTAGGATGGTGAACTTTCCGGCAAGAATATCTATTTCAACCCTCTTAGAAATATAATATCTAGTGTCTCTCTCATATCTCTTAAAATAAACACGTTTTACTTATTTAAAGTTTTTATTTATATCGTAAACGAGCAAACAGGTCACCTTTTGGTCCGTCGCCGTTGTGACACCTCTGCTGTTGCATGTGCGTTGCAAGCCTTTCAGGTGTACGCTCTTTTCTTGAAGGTTTGAAAGAAAAAAGTCACTGAATAATACTTTAAAGAGCGAAATATATTATAAAATGTCCCTGGGTTGACCGAGGTAGGTAAGCGCAATCTAATTCTTCTTTGAGCGGTGATCTTTTTATTCATAACAAGCCGCACCGCGCAGTGTTTCCCACTCATCCCACGATAACACTTCGTGGGTAATGATAATGAGTATGTGTTAATCCAGGGTGTCAACTATCTTCATACCAAAATTGATCAAAATTGGACACATACCTACCTAAACACACTCACAAACTTTCGCCTTTATAATATTAGTGTGATTATCACAATACCTACTCGTAATATAGACCCAGTTAACTTAGGTACTTATAATATGACTGACTATGTATTGAATATTTATTTCATTATTTGGCATATGTACAAGCAAGCAAGGCCCGACAGATTTTGAGATACTTGTTTCCATTCGAAGCGCATCCTTTATGATAACAACAAAACTCGTTTCATTGTGAGAAAAACGCACAATTCAAAACGAAATCTTCATACACACCACAATATCTGGCTTACATATAAATTACAATTTAAATAAACTCAGAAGCATTCCAGTACCCACGGGAAGTATGGAAACATTATCAATAAGGCAACGGGGGTCCGATCATATCTCGCCGGCAGGAATACCTACACCGCGCAGCTACGAATAGGCAGACAAACATACATAAATTGATTTAACTGCCGATTTCACTTGAACCCTTTTATTTTCTTGTGTTTAGAAAGTTTCAGGGACAATTAAAAATAAACAATTAAAATTAGGAAGATGAGTGAGTATCGTATATAAAATTTTATTACGCTTAACGATAACATATTCAAATGATATAGCACCTTATTCAGCTGACATCTTCAATCATAATAAATAATAATATTAATGTAATAAATGTCACATCTGAATACGGTATTTGTGTACCATTCAAACCTTTAATCACTTATTCAAAATTACACAGAACCAAATAGTCTGCCATTAACTTTTGAGCATAATTGGACAAAAACTAGAAAATAAGACGAGTTTTGATAACTGATTTTTATTTATAACGTCACTAGCCAGATTTCAAAGAAACTTCATACTAACAGATCGTTTTTGACTTTTCATAATGAGTAGCTGATTTGAGTTGTCATGAAATACCGTATTGGCTGTGGTATTGGTAAACGATACCCGGCAACTATTTATTTAGTATACAGAAAAACAATATATTAATCAAAATAATCATCTGACTAAACTTTATAAAGTGTCACTTTTATTACTGGATACATATAATTAAAATGAGCATAGATTTGATTTCGAAGGGGTGACGACTTATGTAAAATTCTTTCATGAAACAGAAGAATCCTCATCAATAATTGTATGACAACCATGAACTTAAAACGCACCTTTTCACAGTAAAAATGGTCCTTTTAGAATAGTCTCAGTCTCAGTGTAGTTAGTCCCATATAGACATAAACAATAAAAAATAGAATTGATTGACATCCTGAAAAAATTTTTCGTCATGCCTATTCAAACGCTGGCAAAAATAAGACAAAAAGTATCCCGAAGAGGGCGAACAGCGCTAAAAAATGTTTTCCAGGTTTCATTTTACCACTTTCTCGGCACGGCGTGAATAATACGATTATGTATGTATATCCATGCCAAATTACAACTTTTAGTAGTACATGTCTCTGAACTTAAGCCGCAGACGGATAATCAGATAAAAATGCCCACACTAAAAGTTCTTGAATACGAATACGTTTTCTTGAATAGAATAGAATGGCATACATGGCAAAAGTATACAACAAATATACAACTAAAAGGACGATGGGCAAATTGGACCAAGAATCAACAGAGGTGAGAGTAAAATCATTATGTAGATATTTAATTTTTTATATGGGCACCAAGCTGGATTCCATTGCAGAACTGAGATACTCCTGTTTGAAATAGGCACATGTGGCGGAAATTGGTACTAACTGACTCATACTGGACACTGACGAGTTACAATAAAATGTACATTATGGGGATTACAAACATGCGGTTTGACTACGGAACCAAAAATGAGCAGAAAATAATACGATTATAAATCGTTCAATCGTTTGAAAAATCCTTGCCTTAGAAAGAGTGATTGAGGGAGTTGTAGGTACGCTAGTTATACGGTACCCCGGCTAACATTCTTCGGAAAATAGGGGCAATCAAGTGTGTCACCACGCTAATAGATGTTAATTGCTTCTAACCAGCCAATCGCAATAAATAAAATACGGATAGTTCTGTGTTTACACTGCACTTAGCGAAAATATTCGGGTGCGGTTCAATTTGCATAAAAACTTTTAGCATATTTTCATTTAACTACTTTCAAAATGCATAATAAACACATTGCATAAAAACAAAATTCATAATTTTGTCAAGCATAATATTTAAACATCATAACCATTAATAATCATAATAACAATCGTTATAATGTTCATAAGTCGTTGGTATAACATTCATTCAGAATAATTATGAAAACTCATAAAAACACTTAAAATAATTATCAAGTTGCATAAATATCATACCTATCAAATAAGTCCTGAATAAAAAGTTGTTGTGAGCACTGAAATAGGTAGGTTATGGTTTTTTTTACCCTAAAAACGAAACTGCTCCAAGAGATAGGTAGGTTAGGGTTTTTTTACCCTAAAAAGGAAACTGCTCCAAGAGACAGGTAGGTTAGGGTTTTTTTTTTATGACCCTTAAAACGAAACTGCTCCCAGAGATAGGTAGGTTAGGGTTTTTTAGGGTTCCGTACCCAAAGGGTAAAAACGGGACCCTATTACTGAGACTTCGCTGTCCGTCCGTCCGTCCGTCCGTCCGTCTGTCACCAGGCTGTATCTCAAGAACGGTGATAGCTAGACAGTTGAAATTTTCACAGATGATGTATTTCTGTTGCCGGCTGCCGCTATAACAACAAATACTAAAAATAAAAAACATAAAATATTTAAGGGGGCTCCCATACAACAAACTTGTTATACCTATATATACATAGGTACGGAACCCTTCATGCGCGAGTCGGACTCGCACTTGCCCAATTTTTTACCCTAAAAAGGAAACTGCTCCAAGAGACAGGTAGGTTAGGGTTTTTTTTTATGACCCTTAAAACAAAACTGCTCCCAGAGATAGGTAGGTTAGGGTTTTGTGCCCTGAAAACGAAACTGCTCCGAGAAATAGGTAGGTTAGGGTTATTTTTTTTATGACCCTAAAATTGAAACTGCTCCAAGTCCAAGAGATAGGTAGGTTAGGGTTTTTTTTTATAACCCTAAAAACGAAACTGCTCCCAGAGATAGGTAGGTTAGGGTTTTTTTTATGACCCTTAAAAGGTAACTGCTCCTAATTTGGCTCGGCAATGGGGAAGAATGAATAAGAAAAAAATATTATATTTTGTGGATGTAGGTATTTATTTAGGCAACATTTATGCTTTAAGTTATTATGAAAAAAGTATGATATGACAATGGTATAGTATACAAAGTGACTATTATGCGATTAAACTATTATAATTTTCGAAATTATGCAATTCGTTTTATGCAAAATGAAAATTCGCAAATTGTTGTTATGCAAAACATTACACACCCAAAATATTCACAGAAAATCAACTGAACGTACCTAACTCACACTGGATTTGGTAATGCTAGACAGCTCTAATCACTTGTTAACTTATTTTATTTAATAGCCAGTGAAATATCTAGTTTTTAGATACATTCTTTAATTAGGTATAATTCTTTAATTAGGTAACCTAATTACCTTGCGTCGGTAAGTTTTTGGTATTTCTATCGTCTTAACAAAAAGGAGATTTATCGCGCATAACCATGGTGGCTATGACTGACTGCAAGCGCGCGCTTTTAATGCGGAAGGCGGCGCGGCCAATCGCAGCGAAAAGTGAGCTCTCTTGGTCATAGTTAAAAATAGTTAACCAAAAGGTACCATTTGAGTAGCAAAACAATTAGGTATTCGCTCAACGCTTTTTTTATGAATAATCAAGATGCACTATGACAACAACCATAGTGCAGTCATTGAAGCGAAAAATACGGTCTTACCTCCGAATTTTTTCACTGTGAACCGATTTGCATGAAATTTTGGAATTAGGCTCATCTTACCCTTAACTTCAAAAGTGAAAATGATTTGAACTCCGCCTATTATTTTTAAGGGGTGTAAACAACCCCTTAATGGAAAAATTTACATTGAGCCATTTTATCGCTAGAAAACATGTCTAAGTAAGTGGTGAAATTGTAAAGTATTTTCTAACATAATTACCTCATATTAAAATCATTTTCAACCCCTTGAAAATCTTACAACCCTTGCAAACAACCCCTAAATTGAAAAAATCACAAAAAAATACTTTGGTATGACATAAAAAGATGTAAGTATAGAGTAAGTAATATTTTATATTCTCTATAATAATTATCAAATTTTTAACCCTCTTTCAACCCTTGAAAACTACCCCTTGATAAAAAATTGATATTTTTTTTTTGATAAAATGAAACGGATTTAAATATTATTCCACACTCTCGAAAATGATTATCATATTCTTAAGCTTTTCTACCCTTAAAACTACCCCTAAATTAAAACAGTAAATATATATGATTACATATTTAAAAATAATTTAATTTAGAGTAAAAAATTGCCATTTGTGTTAAATGTGTTATATATACATATAAGAACGTTGGTATGTATTCATGCCTACGTTTCCAAAATATATGAGCCATATTATGTATATATATACACATTACAATAGTTGTGGGTCTCTATTATACTGCGTACTTTCACATTGCTCCAAATATTCACACTCCGAAATTTTCAGTTACTAAGTAGAAAAAAATATGATAAGTTTTTGGACTATAACTCCTTCAATTTTCATGCTATCACAATTTATAAAAATCATTGTAAAGGTAATTAAGAGAGCTACAACATCCTTTATTGCAATATGTAGTAAAAAACCTTTTTATAAAACGGTGAAGGGTTAAAGGGCTTAAGAGAGGCTGTGATTGCGCTGCCACGCGCTCTTTAAACAATCATATCACCGTCAATTTTTGTTTGACAGAAAAAACAAAAAAATCAAATTGTTTGTCAGAAAAATACCTAAATTTTAAATCCCTACACTTTTATACGTATCTGTCGTAATTTTTGAGATATTATGAAAAAAATGTGGGTTTTTTTAAATTTGAAATTTTTTTTTTTTTTAATCGTGACTTTTTTGAAAAATATGTGTCCTGAAGCAGCCAAACTGATACTATCTATCAAACTCTTCATAATAAAATTAATTCTAGGCGGAATACGATTAATTTTAATTTTGGTGGAAATGGCACTTATGAAACCCATTGATTTAAAAGAAAAAACATTAGATGCTCCCCTTATTTGCAATACAGCTCACTTATTTTACGTGCAAAAGACTTTTAATAGTGCTCATTTTAAAGCTTATTTCAAGCACTACAAAACCCTTACGTATTAGAATGCATAAAATGCATCTGCTCGCCGCTAGATGGCCTTGACCACATCGATTAAATTTAAGACAAAAAAAAATGGCTTTTATCTTTAATCTTTAATATCTAGCTTAATATTGCACTTAGAATACTTTAGAAAAAACCAAATTGTTCATTGTTTTACCTGCTACAATTTTGTTTTTATAAAATTTTCGATAAAACGTATATTTTTGGAGATATTTGCAAAAAACCGATGAAAAACGTGAAAAAATTGCGAATTTTCAATTGCCAATAACTTGATAATTATTGGATTTTTTGAAAAATTTTATAGACAATTTTTTGCTTAAAATTAGGCCTTCTATCGATATCCGAGGTTATTTTGAAAAAAAATAATTCACCCCCGAGAAGGGGTGGCAACCACCCCCAGGGTGGTTGCGGAGTTCAAATCATTTTCACTTTTGAAGTTAAGGGTAAGATGAACCTAATTCCAAAATTGTATGCAATTCGGTTCACAGTAAAAAAATTCGGAGCAATAATGCTTCAATGACTGCACTACCAGTGGCAAACTTACTGCTTAAAACATGTACCCAAAGTGCTACTTCAACTAAGTTCATGAATCATTATAAACACAAACTTTACGATTCCACGGCCTATTAAATTGTGAGCAAAGATGGCTGGACAGTTACTAGTAATGGTTAAGCATTGGCTAGTACTGAGTTAGGAAACGATTCATCAATTTTTGTTAGTTCGCGAGCCCGATAGGATCGCTGGGAGGTATGATATAGAAATGAATTGCTGCATTGCCAAGTTGCATTGTCCATTCACGCGTAGCGTGGAATGAAACCCGTTTAATTTGAACTATGGCTGCGTAGATTGCTGTGCTTTTATTTTGTTTTTGTGCTTAGTTCTGTGAAAATATACACGACAAGATGATTGTCATTCCCTCGTGTTTTTGCAGTTCTAACGCCAGTGGTAGATTGACATATTATTGTAATTTTATAATGAAAAATTATCAACAGTATTTGTAATAAACGTGGAGAAAAATAGTTGAAGCCACAACACGTTTCATAATGTTCCTGGAACAAACTCTTTTTATGAGTCCTTTGTAAGATTTTAGAAAAATATTTGATAAGACTAACCGTGACAATATTCCAAGATATAGGTTTATTTTACGGGTGCCCGTTGTTTCGCCGACAAACTTTTCATCGAATATCATTTCACCGAAAACGTTTCGCCGAATTTTTACTTCGCGTATTTTCATTTAGTGTAATTTTATCTCATCGACAGTTCATTTCAACTTTTATTAATTCGTAGAAAAACTTTTCAAGGAATATTATTTGATCGATGATTCATTTCGTATATTTTTAAAATGGAGGAAGTACATAACATCGATTTTCATTTCTTCGAATAATATTTAATGTGATCATCAACTACAACAAAAGGAGCGTTTTTTAGGGCTATAAAAAAACGGCCTAGTCGGATCTGCTCTGAAAGGTGAATCATTTAAAGTTTGAGAATAGGTTGAGGTGAATCAATCACCATTCAGAGCAGATCCGACTCGGCCGGGTTAGGTTAGGTTAGTTTTTTTTTTATATCTATAAAAAATATTTTCCATTTTAGTTGTAGCGAGCTGGACCCGTACATGCAAGTGAAATGATATTAAGTGAAGTAAGTTTTATGTAATTTAAAAAGATTTTAAACGATAAATTATGAAACGTACTTCTATGAAATAATATCTCTGTGTAATGAATCATACGCCATTTGAAAATTCATGATGTAAAAATACTCGTAATGAAATTTCGATGAAGTGAGTTGTCGATGAAATGAAAATACTTGAAACGTTATCTTTGAAGTAAAATTCGACGTAACGAGTGTCGGCGATTCAAGGGTAAACCCTCTGAGTGATCTAGATTTTCGCCGCTGTAATATGTAAATACCGCGGGGTTTTCGGTGCATAAATAATTTGACGCCCAGTGTCCGCCTAGTGTCAAATCATTCGAGCACCCAAAACCCCAGGCCAAAAGTATGGAAACAAAGATTATTCTTTGAATATTTAAAAGTTTCCAATAATTATTAATTGTGTAAATGTTAGGCCAAAAGATAAAAAATAAAATATCAACTATTAAAATATTTGCATATTGTAAATATATATATATATATATATGTACGTACCTAACTCCGGGAAAAGTGCATGGCGTCGTTTTTTTATTGCCTTTCTACAAAATGTTGCACTGGCAATATTCATAAGCAGAATTTGCGTTATTGACTTTTAAAATGTTTATAATCATTTTAATATTGTGATTTTGTAATTTATTCCGTAAGGAAATCACAGGTTTGTATAGTAATATAGTCTTGTTTCCATACTTTTGGCCTGGGGTGTATAGGTATATTAGTCACTTATGGTCATTATTATTTTCTAATAAAAAATAATTGCCGTTCTTCGTACTTGTTTGGTGTGGTAATACCTCATTTCACTTGTCGGTAACTTAAGTAAGTGAAAGTATGATTGAGTTCGTTTTGTTTTTTGTTTTAGTTCACTTTTTGCATGGTTTGCGGTCGACAAGTTTTTTGTAGTCATTAAATAGGCAAGTACTTTCATCCGCTAAGGTTACATTTGGAAGAAAAGTAACACATCCCTATTTTTGGTTTAACTGTACTATTATCTATTCTGTGGTTTAACGTAGTTGGGTAGAAATATTCTTTAACTATCTGATACAAATACTGTTGTTGTTAAGCTAAGCGTAAACCTAAAATAGTTCAAAGTTCAAAGTGCTTTATTTGTAAACATACACACTGTCACACTGAATAATACAGAGGTGTTCGATACAATATAATGGACCACTATGTTTTGCCAGTTGGCGTACAAACTAAGGAGGTTTCTTAAATACTAAGCAAATTAATAATTGATACATGAGTTGATCATGATCATCAGCTGTTTTAATTTGAGGAGGCCGCAAAGAAAAGTCAAATAAAAGTTCATCATCATCATCATCATCATTTCAGCCACAGGACGTCCACTGCTGATCATAAGCCTCCCCCAGTGACTTCCAGATCGGCCGGTTGGAAGCGACCTGCATCCAGCGGCTTTCTACAACCTTTACTAGGTCGTCTGTTCACCTTGTGAGTGGACGTCCTACGCTGCGCTTGCCGGTGCGTGGCCTCCATTCGAGAACCTTACTGCCCCATCAGCCGTCAGTTCTACGTGCTATGTGCCCCGCCCACTGCCACTTCAGCTTGCTTGCCAGCTCCTGGAATGGGAAGGATTCGGCATCAACGTTAATGTCAAATACATTACTCACCTTCGGTTTGCCGACGATATTGTGGTCATGGCAGAATCGCTGGAGGACCTCGGCACAATGCTTGATGGCCTTAATAGAGTTTTCTAACAGGTAGGTCTTCGGATGAACATGGACAAAACAAAGGTAATGTCGAATGCCCATGTTGCACCCTACCCAGTAACGGTTGGGAGCTCTACCCTCGAAATTGTTGACAAATATGTTTACCTGGGACAAGTGATCCAGTTGGGTAAGTCCAATTTTGAAAGGGAGGTCAATCAACGAATCCAACTCGGCTGGGCAGCGTTCGGGAAACTACAAAATATCTTCAAGTCCAACATACCTCAATGCCTAAAGACGAATAAAAGTTCAATAACTTCCAAATATTGCACTATTTTTAGGGCTCCGTACCCAAAGGGTAGAAACGGGACCCTATTACTGAAAATTCGCTGTCCGTCCGTCCGTCCGTCCGTCTGTCACCAGGCTGTATCTCAAGAACGGTGATAGCTTGACAGTTGAAATTTTCACAGATGATGTATTTCTACTGCCGCTATAACAACAAATACTAAAAATAAAATAAAATAAATATTGAAGGGGGGGCTCCCATACAACTAACTTGTTATAGATTATGGTACGGAACCCTTCATGCGCGAGTCGGACTCGCACTTGCCCAATTTTTTGTAAAGCGTCTCTAACATTCAATTTACAGAACATTTATTTGGTGCTGTTAATTTATGAATTTCTACACCTATAAGTATTCTCTAAATATGCGAGAACATTCTCCTTACAGGCCGGTTAATAGACCGCTAAATGCATTTCGACCGGTCACCATCGGAAAATGACCAATTGATGACCATATACCATGTAATGGACTCTCATAGAACATTGCCTTTGGCGACTTAAACTGGCGATGCGAGGAGCCGCCGGGAAATTCAAGTTACTACAGGTTATATATGCCTACCTTACTTCCCGATGTCTGGTATTTGCATTACTATCTATGTACTAAAGTATTAAAAACTACTTATTGACATCTATAAAATGTCGGACCGTCAATTTCATTTTTAGGGTTCCGTACTCAAAGGGTAAAAACGGGACCCTATTACTGAGACTTCGCTGTCCGTCCGTCCGTCCGTCCGTCCGTCCGTCCGTCCGTCCGTCTGTCACCAGGCTGTATCTCAACAACGGTGATAGCTAGACAGTTGAAATTTTCACAGATGATGTATTTCTATTGCCGCTATAACAACAAATACTAAAAATAAAATAAAATAAATATTTAAGGGGGCTCCCATATAACAAACTTGTTATAGATTATATATAATGTATAGGTACGGAACCCTTCATGCGCGAGTCAGGCTCGCACTTGCCCAATTTTTGTATCTATAGGTAGGATCTGTTTATATTTTTTTAATTACTACATACAAGCATAGTCTTTTTACACCAAGTCTTTTTAGAACAAATTACATTTGTGTGCCGCTACGAATGGCCCCAAACGGGCGCCCATTTCGCTCGAACAAATGTGGAAGATACCTACCCACTCAGGAGCTAGCCTTGACCGAGGTTGAATTAATCGACTATTCATTGGAAGTGTTTCGTTAAATAGTTTCGAGTTTCACATAAACGTAACTACACTGTAAAAAAAAATTGGTTGGTCCTATCAATATCTCGATAGTAGTAATCAAGCATCATGATTCCATACGAGCCTAACAAGGAATTGGACACATCAAATAAGGCAATACTGATTGCTCTTACTATTGCTATGTAACTAAACCAATTAAGATCTTGTTCAATATTTACATGAAAAATAATTATGCTAACTAATTGATCCCAGCAAGATCAACTAAGATACGTAAAGGATTGAATCAGCCCACGCTACATAATTATGCCAACAAATTAATAGTAGATGCAACGTATACAATTCTTAGGATTAATAACATACCCACTTTATTAGTTCAATTACAGATAATATGCTTATTGTTTTAAATGATCAGCTTTGTTTGATTTATATAGGATCGTAATTATTATAATTAACTTAGCGTCAACTAAGAGAAAACTACTCTTAGGTAGTTGGTCTTAATTTTTTAGAGTGTAGTTTTACGTTTAAGAATCGAGTACCTAACTAACTACCTAATTTTCATATGATATTCTATATAATATATATTCTATAAAATAATAACGATGTCAATGTATTATTTTTACTAAAAGTTTTTAGTTCTAGTAAGAAACAGTTTCTCTATAACAAACAGTTTCTTATAGAGAAACGGTTCCTTAAAACGAAACGGTTACTTAGAAGAAAAAAACGCCCAGCCCTAGAAAATTGACAGGATACGTACGTACGTAACCTACATAGTTACTGAGGTGGCGATATAAAACGGGCGATGATAAATAATAAAGAGGGTAGGAAATCCTGTTCTACCGTAATCGTCGTTAATAAGCCAAGTTTGATGTGGCATATGATATGAAATATGGTTGTGCTATGTCCTCTTGTGTTTTGTCACTCGAATAGTATTTGTGTTATTAGGCTTTTAAGTAATTACATTTATAATGTACTAGCTGTTGCTCGCGATTTTGTCCGCGTGAAATCTTATCTTGAACATTTTACATCTTTAATATTTTAAGATCTAAGCAATGTTCAAAATAACTTTTCTTTTTTTGCAAGTTATAATGTATAATGTAGTTCATATAGCAAAGAGCGGTAAATATTGCATATCACGTCAATATGATCGAGTTGGATGGCTAAAATAACTATACCGCAAGTTAGGCCGAATCAGGTCGCAGTTTACTTAGTAGGTACTTCCGTAAGTACTTACCTCAAGTACCTACGGAAAGATACCGTAAAATATAAATGATATCTATAATTATTGCTAATAACATTTAATTAGCAATAAGCACCTCCACAATTTAATTAGCGTAACTATCAAGTGTTGATGACAACTTTTTACTCAATATGCATAATTTTATCTCCAAACGTCTACTATTTAGACAGCGGTAAATAATCATTTTTCTCCCGGGAAAGTGTGTCGGTTTTTCTCCTAACCGCGACCATTTCGGGCGACGCGGCTGGAAAGTTCCGACTTTACTCAATTTTAAACATAACCACTTGTATTTTCAAACAGTTCTACTCATTAATTTTCTACAGAATGCCGGCTCCGTCCAACAACTAATGAAGTGGTAAAAGAAACTGCTTCGAGAGAAAGCGGGGAAATATTATCTGTAAATAGCCACTGGGTCACCAGGAAGCACATACTTACCGGGTACTTTAAATATCCTTTGATATTTTACAAGTTTAACATCAGATGTAGGATTTTATAATAGTATAGATTCTATACTATTATAAAATCCTACATTTGTATTTAAAATTCGTATTTTCTATGGAGAGGGGTCATGATTTCAGGAAAAATCTTAATTATCTGTTTTCATAATTTCCTTTGTCCTCACACCACGCCGAAATGGCTGGACAAATTTTAACCAGTCTTGGTACAGGGATAGTTGGGCATCGAAAGATAGATATAGGATACTTTTTATCCGTCTGCGGTAAAGAAAAATATACGGGGACAAAGTTGCGGGCACCTCGTAGTATATTATATGATTACGTTTAATTATAATGAGATGGAACAAATCGATTTCGCAAGTAACTTGAACTACAGTTACTAGACGTTGATACTTATACATATGTAAATTAATGTTTAATTATTACTTAAATCAATAGAAAATTGCCATACCCTGTAACAACAGTCGTATCACACAAATATTCCATCACATTAATTCTCCCTAAAAGATGGACAATCTAAGATAAAGTCCAATATATTTCTCATAAAATGTTTTTGTGAACCGTAAAAGTGCAAGGTTAACTAGGTGAGGAAAAATTTCGGACTTGTTCTGTCTTGTGACAGTCATATAGCAGGAGCGTAGCTAGATTTGAGCCGACTTTCATTTGGGTTTAACCAGTAACAAAGTTGCAGGGCCGATAATTATTGAAGGATTCCAGGCGCAGTTTTTGTTTGAAGCCAGATCTGTGAAATAAAATTTTACTATAGGCTTAATCACTTTGAAGAAAAACTCGTTACATGACACGCACATTCTCCCAGGGTAGGCGACTGGGGTATGAGCTTTAATTGTGTTTTTTGATGGCCAGCTCCCGGCGTCAAAATGCTGCCGCAAGGTGTGATCCTACTTGTTTTGGTATAAATACGTGGCCAAGACACATTATTATTGAGCTGAGATAAAGGACCACTTTCATTCCAGCCTTCTCTGTCTGTAATAAAATCTTCTAAATCTTTTGACCATCTTCGTAAATACTATCCGCGCTGCCGCACGTAGGTATGTAAGAGCACTTTTACTTACTCGTAGGCATTTAAGGATAGTTTTTCATGCCATCAATCCAGGAAAGTTTGCTTTTCTTGCTACTTTTTTACCCTTGATATACTCACGGGCTGTAGATAAATACTGCAACCACAATTAAGTAAATACTTTTACGTGAGTATTTAATTGTATTTTCAGCTATTTTTTTACAATCTAATCATCCACTACTAAACATATATATTCTTAAGTGTAAAGAATTATCACAGCCCAGCACTGACTCAGTTAAATGAAAAAAGAAGATTATAATAAAATAAATATTGACAAACTCAACCAACTCGACCTAGTCCTAAAATAAGCTCTGGTAGGCTCGTGATATTGGTATCAGATGACCATATATTTTATATAAGTAATTGTATCCTTAAATACATATAAAATATCCATAACCCAGGAACAAATGTTTGAGCTCATCACATGATAACATTAACTGCCTTGCCGGGATTCGAACCCAGGACCGCCGGCTCAGTAGACAGCTGCTTGTATAAAGCCGAAATACTACTTAAATGTTGATATCACAATGCTCCAATCCAAATTAGTGTCCAGTATTCTATTCGACTTAGTAATTCAATTCAGATAAAACAGCACCTAAGCATAACTAAACAGACGTAACCTGGCAGATATGCTCCGTAATTATGTCCACTTAACGTAGATATGGACCAAAGATTTCACGATCAATTATTCAGAGAGTGAAATAAACTGTTCCATTTATAACTTTCTTATCTGCGAGTACTCCTAGACGCCTCGGTCGCCTGAAGCACAGACAATTCAAAAGGATACATGCATATAGGAATCTGTATATACTTACGTCATTTCAGTGTGGTCTAATGCAGCCTTCGCGAGCGGCCCCTAGGCCATGCTTGGGAATGAATCTCGCCGTATTAATAGGTTTCCTTCTATAAAACAGTTCTTTAATCCTCTATGAAGATGAGTGTCTCGAAGTGATTTCAGTCTGTATTTCAAATATTAATAAATAAACATTAAGGGTCAATCTTACACAAATCGACCTTTTTTTATGCCATAGGTGGCAAACGAGCAAACGGATTGCCTGCTTGAAAGCGATTACCGTCGCAAATAGACACCTGCATCACCAGATGAGTCACAAGTGCGTTGCCAGCCTTTTAGGTGGTAGTACGCTCTTTTCTTGAAGGTTTGAAGGTCGAATAGGTCCGGAAATACCGAAAGCAACAATTCATTCCACAATGCAGTCGACGAGGCAGGAAATACCTAGTCCCAATCTAAGCAAGGCTTGTACTAAGGGTGGGTACTAGACGACGATATACCTAGTATACGATATATAGATGACATCCATGACCCTGAAACGAATATTCGAGTTCATCACACAAATATTTACCCTCGCCGGGATCCGAACCCGGGACCGCCGGCTCGGTAGGCAGGTGCACTACAAATGGCGCCAACCACCTCGTCAAAAACACAAACAATGGCAGGGAATAGCAGATTCTAGCTTAAATTTTAGTAAAGCATTTCAGTAAGCAATTTGAAGCAGTAGGTAATTAAGTTTGATGTGTTTGCGTACCCTAGAACATCGTAATCGTAAACAATCAGAGATATCGGTTTGGTTCTCAAATCTAGATTGATTAATCCTACTAACTGTAGATCGTAAAGAATATATTTTCTTCAATAAAACCAGGTTTATCATATTTACGTCTTGCATTTAAATGGAACTTAATCTTGTTGATTCTTTAATTACTCCCTTTATTGCAGGATATTGATTATTTACTTTCTGGTATAAAATAATAAATCTATAGAACGGTTTATATTAGCTTGCAAATGCAGTCATTAAATAAATCTTGTTAATTCGCACTTAATGTCTAAACAGTACAAATCTGGCAAAATAATCGGTGAATTAAAAAGCTTTGTTCCCATTAGACGCGTGTGAATAAAACTGTATCTTGGCTGTGGGCTAGTATAAATTAAACAATTGGACAACATTTTTTGTATAATCAACAAGAAACTTCCGTTGCCTAACTCGTTTGTAACTTAAACGTTACTCGGCCCGTTTAGAGAGTCGCTTATCTCCGGCGAGATGAAGATATCACATTCTTCTATACATGGAATCTTGAACGGAATATATACATTTCGTCAGGGACTTTCTTATCAATAGACACCGTAATTAGAAGAAAGAGATCTCGAGATAAGGTGTTATTACTTGTTGCACTTTCGAATGAGTTGCTATTTATTTGCTGTGCTAAATATGTCTAATGAATTTCTTCGTCACATTTTCAGTATTAAAATGAACTTTTTATTAATATTTATTAAGGCAATTTAAAAACAACGAGTAGGCAGGTTATTTTATTTCATGACATAGGTGTAATGTGCTTGTGCATTATGAATAAATAAAATAAGTAAAACAGTAATGATTGTCAATGTCGTCGGAATGAGTACTAAATACGTTTTAAGTTTTAATTATTTTGAAGATTAACGACATCTACTAAAATACTATATTTAGAAAAAAAGGATAAATCCAACTATCTGGCACAATTTTACAATACTGCTGTTTTGGAAGAGTTACCTAATACAAAATTGCCATGTCACGATAAAATTACCCAACGGTGTTCTCTATATAACCACAATCCTCTACATTTGAGTACCTAACCTGCGAGCTTGATGCATGATTAACGTTCTAATTATTTAACTTTATAGTGAACATTTATCTATAGATGGAACCAGTTTCATTCGTTGCTCCGATCGGACAAGCGCGGCCGCGTTCACATCTCTATCTATTCACAAGGGACTTATTAGATAGGCACCTAGTGTACCTAGGGCAGTAATTAACATTCTGCCTTGATTTGTAGCGTTATCATGACGTCCCGCAAGATGCCAATTTATGGCGCCATTCAAAAGTAACTTACAATTACTGAAGACATATTAAATAATTGGACTGAGACTTTGTACGTTTATTGCGGGCTTTAAGGCAGAATGTATTTATTGCGATCAAAAGGTGTTTCCTTTATGCATATTATTAAACTATAATTATTCACTTAAACAGTGTTGCACTTAGGATACTGGGTAGTGTAATATTTTTATGGTGTTATAGACTTTTATCGCGTTTCGTCTACGGCGTTGAGTGTTGTAGCTCTCGGTGGATGAATATAGCATTAAGTTACATTAAGAGAGAAGCAGACGCTGTAGAGAATAATCCCTATAACCAACTTCATAATTATGTAAATACATGACGGGTGAATATCCAAGTGTTCTGTCCACTATCTCGTGATCATAACTAAAGGTTAAATCGAAAAAAAAACGTTAGTAGTCACTCTTGGTTAAATTTCAGAACAGTATGTAGGTTTTATAAAAAATAAACATGATGACAATGCGGATCTGAGTGAGAAAATGGACGGCCCGAAAACCAGCGCTGCGCAAACACCTGGCTGTCGCAGCACATGCCGAGTTCGCTCCTTTTGTCACAAGGAATAATTTGGGTGGACAATGTACTGACAATGCTGTTCTTGCTTATTCCTTGTACCTATTTTTTTTGGTGTGGCAATTAATGATTCTTTATTTCTTAAAAAAAACTGACTAGATCGCTGAATATTCGGCGTGGTACTTTACGTGTAGTGTTATAACAGCATTTTTACTTGTATATGTCGTATAAAATAACATCACACTTCCTCTTCGAATAACAATAAGTACGTTTTGACATGATAACGTTAATTGACAAATTTCTCACGATTTTACCTAAATTAACGACACGATATTGTTTGGTTATTACGTTTTTCTTCAGAATCGAATAGAGTATAATCTTTTTAAGCACATTTTGGTGTGATATAAGAAGGTTCTGGTAAGCTGCGACTATAATTTATGGCGTCGTGGGAATCGCGACCAAGCGCTTGACAGCGCCTAATGGCGCTCTAAGTTACTTTACGATGGGATAAATATTGAATTACTGAAGTTATAATATTACAGATTGTATACAACATGCTATTCACGTAAATTATGTGTGACATCCACTTTTTTTGAAAAAAATATGATACGTTAAACAAAACACGGTTGTTGTGAATGTGGGATAATCTGTGTCTTTTTTAAACTATAAGCTGCTACCACCACTATATAAGTCGTTTTCAAAAAACATGTACTGAGTTAAGGGCTATAATTAAAACAAAACTTAACTGATTCTTATAGTGTAACGAAAGTTACCCATATCTCTTGAATGACTCATTTTCGTAACACAAAGGACGTGATTGTAGTGTTGTTTTCATTAAGCCTTTAACCATGTAAAATTTCATAAAAAATTACTCCTACACCTAGGTAGTTCATGCAAGCAGTAATTGATTGTGCAATATCCTGTGATATAATTAACGGTGCTTTATACAAGAGAGAAATAACTACTTTAATAACTAATTGATACTAGGTATATAGTTACTTACAAGTTTCAATAATTACGCATGAAAGCTATTATTGTTTTTTTTTCAAAAATATCAGTTTATATATTATAACAAACCCTATTTTTCTATAACAGTTCCGGGAGTTGAATATTCAACTAGACTAGACCAATTGTAACTGCGTGAGCTAAGTCTAATCCTAATTCAGTAACTCTACAGCCGTTATATCGTACTATTCCCTAGACAGCACGTAATTTAACAAAACCAATTGCCTTATTATCCTTATTCTAAAAAACAGACAAAACAAACAGCCCTCGGGTGAACAGATGATATCTAGTGGAATCCAGGCAATCTATGTGAGCCTGAATGCCTAACGGGCGCGTCCCGGGCTGGCAGCCGTGACGGTCTGACCAGGCCTGTGCTGTCAGTCAATCTTTCATTCGACTATACCTGACCTAGGAGATAACTGTACTTACACGCGACATATTTTGTCTGGAGTTTATGCAGCCTTGTTTGGTTTTGACTGATGTCAGTCGGTGTGAAAACAAAAGTCAAACATTTTGAGATGTGCTCAAAATAATACGTAAGTAAGTACGATTGACTCTGTTTTTTTAAGATCGCGAAGGTCTGACCTGTTCTGAGCTGTTAGGTAATCTTTCATCATACCTGACCTAGCAGATAAGTGTACTTCCACGCGATACATTTCGTCTGGAGTTTATGCAGCCTTGGTTGGTTTTGACTGATGTCAGTCTGTGTGAAAACAAAAGTCAAACATTCTGACGTTTGCAGAGAAGTTCTCTTATATCATCTAATCAAGATATAGGTAGTCAACAAATTTCCATGGAATGGTGCCGTGGAAGTAAATAAACGTTATAAAGGATCTGGTTCCTCTTGACAACTACAGAAATTAAGAATTGCGTATTATTTTGAGACGTGCTCAAAATAATGCGTAAGTCTACCAAGCAGTCTGACCAGCCCTGAGCTTTTAACCAATTTTTCATTCGACTATACCTGACCTAACAGATAGCAGTACTTCCACACGACATATTCCGTCTGGAATTTATGCAGCCTTGCTTGGTTTTGACTGACGTCAGTCGGTGTGAAAACAAAAGTCAACTATTCTGTCATTTGCAGAGAAATTGCCACAGATTGGCGCCAAAGGAGTGAATAAACGTTGACTATTTATCATAACAATGCGTAAAACACATCAGGACCACCAAACACAGTTTTCTTATTTATTTAGCTACTCTGATTTTATCATTCATTGAGAAAAATATATATAGTTTCGGATTTTAGAAATCGATACAAACTTATATAAACTTCATGTGCCCTAATTAACGATTTTATGGTTTTATAGCAACAAGACAATATTTTATCATATATTTAGTTCGCGCTATATAATTATCTTGTTGCCATTTAGCGCATAAACTAAGCTTTCAATTCTATAGATTTATGCTATACTCTGTAATTATAAGTTCTACGCCGGAGCAAATGTAGAAACTTCTCAATGACAATTATAATATTGTGAAATTAACAAACTTATAACCACCTCCCCAAACATTTCCGTCAAGTCCGTACATGTTTTACCTGACTTCTTATTTTACAGTCGATACCCCACCTAAATAAATAAATCAACCTTATTAATAAAAACCTATTCAGTAACTCGCTTCGGATACAAATTGCCGTGTATTAAAAATTATAACCCGGGACGTACTTAGAGGATTTATGTGAATCGCTTTACCCAATAAAGTAAGAGATGACTCGTAAATCGTTTGAGCAGGGGACGGATGGCCGCGGCTCGCGACACCTAGAGTGGGCGCAACCGTTAGCCGAGCTTGGGGCAAGTCCGATCGCCCAATCGCCTGTCTATCGCCCATAGCCCATCATACTTACTGCGGGGTTTATGGTTCAACGTCACACGAATATCATTATGTACATTACTGAGTCTTGGACATTATCAAAGACGTCGTCAATTGCATGTTTGCAGATTTATGTTGAAATTTTATGCAATTCACGGTGGAACCTTGACGTGTAGGTATGCAGACTTGTTTTACAAATTGTTTTTGATAAAACATTATATACACACAGAACGAGTTTGTAAAGGTATATAGTTGCCGGCGAACTTCTTGAACAAAGATGGCGGATCTGCACATGTAACACATTTGTGCGTAAATCGGCTACTGCGCAGTCAAGCTTATGCTCAGGAAGTTTGCCGGCAACAGTACTAATACGGTAAATCTGGTAAATCCATCCTCAAAACGGTCCAATTCTTTATAAACCGACGGACAAAGTCAAATACAAATGCAACACTCGTATCAATAACAATACTACTGTCTCACTGAAATTTATGTTAAACTAAGGTGTTCACCGATTGCAATGATCGTGCTTTCAGATGAAAAATCTCACAGCAATAAATTTCCAGAGATGAAAACGATATCGTCCTACATAGCTCGAGGTATCATTTATCTGGCATTAGAATACACGCGTGTAACCTTAACTGGCTGAACGGTTTCGTACGAACGGTACAAATGGTTCGGACCGCGAGCAAGCATCCACGTCGACCCAGAAACGGGCGGTGTCGGGTGGCGCGACGAGTGCTAAGGTCAGGGGAAGTCAATGGAGAAAATCAATGTTTGAACAGCTACATGGCACGGCAAATTGTTGCAGCCGCGCAATTATAGTGCACACTCTTGCATGCTGCATTCTGCTGTTTCGAAACGCTAAGGGCTTATTGATTTGTGACATTGAGAATAGAATTCGGTTTATTTACTTATTTATTCTTGAGTTGGAAAATTATTGAGCCTGCGGCGGATATTAAGTAAACTTATTTGCATTTTTGTGATGGTTAGGTAGGTGTTTTGTCTTGCGATGCTGGTTTAGTCTGGAATTAAAACGTATGTATGCTAGCAGCAAGATCAATTATGCGTTATCGGCCTTTTTGTAGCCATTATTGTCACTTATATTCGTTCCGCATACGCGTAGACCCATTTTGTGCTGATTCCTACCAGCTCATACCACCGCGGACGTGTCTGAGTTACTGACGGTCCTGCGCCGTCCTCGAGACATTTTTCAGTCTATGTTCACTGCCATAAAACGTTTTTCCACCGTGCCTATCGACTTATAAGTCGGGCGCAGTGACACTCGCTCCGATCGGCATGACCCGATAACTACCCGCGTTGTTACACCGTTGTCGCAAATCCTAATACCTATTGCTTAAATAGATCCTAATCTGCTCTCCGCTTCGAAAGCAAGCAAAGGTTTAACGAGAATAGATAAATAATGGCCCAGAGTTTTATAGGTTTTCCAGATTTATGCTTAGTTACTTAAATATTTATCTCCCTGCTAATAGAACCTGGAAGTTGCGTGGATTCTCCGTAGCAAATTCGTCCCACACAAAATCTATCCAATAAATATCCAAAAAGCTTGTTCTGTAAGCATTCCTCGTCCATTGTGTGAGCTGCAGATATATCTTGCGTAAGGAGTTTGCGATGCTCACGGCTGCTTTCGCCCCTACCCACGCCGCGTTAGTCACTATCAGCTGACAAAGTATCCATTACCTCATTGAAGCAGACTGTTATTGGAATCAATGTAGCGTAAGCGGGTAGTGGACGCGACGGTTTTCAATGTGACGTCCAGAGAATAGGCCGCGCGAGCGGTGACCGGTTACCTAATGCAACGGTTGACAAATCGCTCAATTGTCCCGGCTCGGTAGGTTGTCGGTACGACTAGTTGGGTGGCGGGTTGCGCAAGTAGTGGCGACTTCAGGCCATTTGACGAATGCCGGAAGACGTCCAGCTTTATTGTGCTTTATTGCGATTGCCTTGTGGTAAATAGTTGACTAAAGGGAAACGCTTTTATTGAACATGTCCGCGGCCAATCAATACGGAATGTCTTGAATAAAACCAAAGCCGTGCATACACGCGACGCGACCACGGCCGCTTGGCCGCGCAACAACGTCATTTTATGTTTCGTTTAACATTCTTAATAAGTATACTTTATTGGCCGCCAATAAAAAATATCGCGCCTGGCGCGTGTTTTTATCGGTTTATAGAACGGCTCTTCGGGTTTACGTCGATAACTTGATTCGCACTAAACTAGCCTGCTCCGATCTCGATATTTTGTACCTACATGTCCTACAAAAAGAACTAAAAGTAAGCGTCGGAAAGATACTCATTCAATTAAGTAAGTATATGCGATGTATTTATTTAGCTCCGTTTCAAAATATTGGTGTTGCTTGCGAAATTAAAATTCTTCGCGTAAATTTGTCTTGTACCCGCAGCGGGGCGTAGAGCCCAATTTTAGCGATTTCTGACACATCTGAATAAAAATGAAAAATTTGTATTGCTGCCCTTTAAGCGTGGTTTTAAAATTCCACAGATTTCTTTAATATGCATCTTATTTATTTGGGTATCATTCTGTACATACTCGTACGTACAGAACAAGCTTCCATATGACTCCCGTTGTTTGATCGAGACGTTAAAGTCAAATAAAAAAAAGTACTACTTATTTTCGAAGTTGTGTTAAGTTTAAGTATCTACTACATCAGAGCAGTCGGTCACACGTTCAAATTTACACAATCCCTGAATAACCCCTTATCTCTCTCCAGAAACACTTTAGGGGACGATATTCCACAACTTGAAGTTTGTGGTAAAAATGATTCCGAATAAGTTCATTCAGTTCAGATGGTGGGATGAGTAAAAACATCCCGTATGGTTGTTAAATGTCAAAAAATTCTTCAAAGCTGTTCCCATTTTACGAACAGTAGACCAAACATACAGAGGCAACCTCTCTCTTTTCTAACCTGTCAGTCAGTTGATTCCTTTGATCACAAATATCATCAAATTCTCAGTAGACGACCTAGACCGAAGAACATTTTTACACATTGACAGTTCTACGTTCCATGTTTTACTTGATTTCCGGGTGGCTTTAGAATACTAGACATTCAGTCCAGATGGTGCGGATGAGTAAAGACATTCCGTATGGTTGTTAGATGTCATTAAATTCTTCAATGCTGTTCCCATTTTACAAACAGTTAACCAAACATAGAGAGGCAACATCTCTCTGAAGAGCATACGTGGTTTTAAGCTATCTGTCAGTCAGTTCCTTTAATCACGAAATATCATCAAATTCTCGGTAGACGACCCAGACCGAAGAGGATTTTTGCACATAGACAGTTCTACGTACCATGTTTTCCTGGAATGTATGTTAAGAATTTACAAAGGTAACGATTTATTGAAACATCTGTATATAACAACGGGAATGCTGGCAATAACCCTTATGGAGAACTGGCACTTAAGGCTTCGCCACGACGCCCGCCGCGGGCGCACCGTCTTTCAGCACCTTTCAATTCACCGCGGCTGAGTGAATAGCAAAACACTCCCGCCAAAGAAGGAATCCTAATGTGTTTCAATACTTCAGAATACATGCGAGATATATGATAGAAATAACTTTAGACATCGACTGTGTGCAGTAAGTTTATTGTTGTATAAAGCAATCGAGCGACTGTTTTTGTTTTCAATCTTTATTCCTTAGTATAGATAAACGTACCGATTCATGTCCTTAAATTGTTGAAGGCATTGCTACAATAAAATTAAAAATCCGTTGAAAAATGGTGATTGTTTAAGACATTTTTCTCTATGTTCAAATATGTTTCTTAACATATTATCTGTGATATTATCAATGTTACTACTTAGGACAGGGCCATTGTGATTGCATTGCATTTATTGGTATACATTTGAAACCTACAGTTTTAATTTGAAATTGACATAATTCACGCAGAAAACTGTTTTTTTTTTTCAACTTATTTTCGACTGCACGCAATGAAGGCATGAAATATCTATAGGTATTATTATCTAGGACTCAAGGGAAAGCATTATTCACTTCAAAAATTTAGTTGAAATATCAATATGAAAAAAAAATGAATAAGGTCTCATAAGTAACAATTGAGTCTAAAAGGTAACGCTACAAAGTCTTAAAATGGTCATCTATTGACAACATATTAAATCACGTACATGATTTAATATGATCATTCATGTGTATGGTCTTGTTCAGTGTTGACTCAATCCTATTGAGTAAAGCTTATTCTGTCATGTAAAAAAATATGTCCCATACAGTTACGCTGCGGGCCAAAGGTCAGATGTTGTCGCTGGCTTCAAAGAGACTATATCCACATCGGTAATGCAATGAGTCCAGTATTTCCATACAATAATACATTGTTATGTCTAATGCTAATTGAAATAAGCTACTAACTATCTGAAGGGCGCTCGAGACCGACATAATTAATTCTGTACTTTACTATCGTTTACATCTTTTGAACGTAATTATTAGTAAAAGTAATTTTCTGTTTTAGTTTTTGAGAGAAATTATGGATGATTAGTGAGAGAACGAAGAACATGAAATGGAGGTCATAGAGTCGATATTTCGTAAACAGACTGTCCGCTTCAATTGCGGATATATTATACCTATACGTAACTATACATATACATTAATACGGATTAGCATTTATTTAGTAATGTAATGTTCTTTATATTCGTCGCTGCGGCGCCGCGCGGGGGCGTGGTAATCAAGCACTGTTATCGCGAGCACTTTATTTGAATATTGTGATGCTTTAAGAGCTGACAACAATACGAGAAGACAACAGGTGACCTTAATCCGCTATTCATGTAAGGTCAAAGCGTAGTTTGAATGTGAGGATGTATTGCGAGCACAATAAGTCGTATTTTGCTACGGAGAGGTTGCTCAATCATCAACTAAACAGTTGTAAATTATAACACAACGGTCACAGAAAGCGCATACATTCCCGCCACGAGTTGACGGGTGGAATGATAAGGTTTACATTAATTACTAAATACAATGATGTAAAACGCCTACTTTCCCGCGGCGCCCGTCACGATGTGTTACTCCACTAATTTATGTACCCGTATTAAATTTTAATAAACTACGTTAATTAAAAACAAGGAAATCAGATGTCGTTTAACGTCGGGTGTTAAATTACGGCGCTTCGTACTGTAAGAATTAAACGAAAAAAATTATGGTGTATGAATCGTGTGAAATACAAAGAAATCTTCAAATCTTAGTCCGAGTGGCCGGCAGGAGGCTGTGTACCGCGAAATATTTCCAGAGATACATCGGCACGAGTGCGATGCACTGATATCTCGGGGAGCGCGAGTTCGAATCGTCTATCTAGTCTATGATCGGCTCCGAACAGGGGTCACGCGCGCTAAACGTAAATCAACATATCTCTCGACGGGAGATCTAGCGAGCATGCGCCCGACCAACAAAAACTGAATTTTATAGCCGTAACACTACACCCGGGGAAAAAAGTAAATAAATTGGACGAGATCGAGTGAACGACCGGGCTCCTGTGATGGCGTCTTGGACACCTAAAGCGGCTATCAAGCGCATAAAGGAATTTTATTTATCGAGAGACATTTTTAGTGTTCTCGGCCGCATGCCGGCTGCATTTTCTATCTTTTACGTTACATTATTTATGGTCGAATAAACTATAAATTTGTGTTCGTCTCTGCCAACTTGATTGGCTTCAAAGCCTGCTTAGCTAATGTGTTCGATCCAGCACTCTGAGATCAAAAGACGTTGTTACACGGCGATTACGACTCAAGTGATTATTAAGGTCTAAATAAATTGTTGCTCGCTAGGTGCCAGTTCGCTTACAACCTGATTGGTGTTGTACAATGTTTTCATAAGGTTGGTTGTCTGTTGGCTGAGTTGCGGGTTGCAGTACCCTTACCATGAGATAACGTGACCGTTCTCGCTCGCAAATGCGTATACGATTTGTATGGAGAATACTACCGTGCCCCTAGTACCTAGTAGTTAATTTGTAGAGCGAGTAGTCACTATAAACTCGTGGTAAGGGCAGGTGCTTTCTCTGGAATGTCGAGCAACTGTGTTCTACAATTCAAAAAGGTATTAACAGAGTAAGGAGGCAGAAGTGTCTTAACGTCTTGTTTCTTTGGCCTGTCTCTGTCGCGCGTATTGCGGGCGATTGAGAGAGTTGATGTGTATCATTGCGATCGATTCTAATCGTGACAGTTTTACACCGCGGTCTCACTCGGCCCGACCGGCTCACTCACTATGCGACATCTCGAAAATAATTACTTATAATCCTAAATGACAGCTTCTGCCGCGGCTGGGCGGAAAATGTCGCTTCGTTATAATTCAAAATGCGTCATGGGAGACATACCGTAGGGAAACGTTGCGTACACTTACTTATCATATCATTTATGCCAGACACTATGCTTATCTTTAAGTTAATAAAATCAATCGAGTGAGGCAAAACGTGTAAATGTAGTTTTATATCGTTTTTTTCAGTACCTACAACCAGCGTCACGGACAGTTTCATAATGATTCATAAAATATTGTTTTTACAAACATGCCTTCATTTGTTTAATTCATATCAGTTATTACGTTACTAATTCGTCTTCTGAATTGAAGAAAAGACTAGCTAGCTAGACTACCGATCTAAACCTGAATATACTGCTGTCCAGTGTTGCCAGGTGGCTTTTATAAAAATCTGTAGGGTGAGACCAAAAAATCTGTAGTATTCCGTAGATCGTCGCTAGAAAAATCCGTAGTAAAGGTGAAACGTGAAAACACTAAGTTACATTATTTACTTAATTTTGAATAAGATGAATAGGTATTTTCATATTAGGTTTAGGTTGTCAGTAATGACCGATACGATGGGCCAAGTGCGGGATTCCCTCGACACGCTCATGTCGCTCGTATTATAGAAATTTTTGACTTGGATATTTTTATATCAAATTACTCCACAGATTTTTTCTAAATATTTTTTTTTGTAAGTACTTAACTCCTTACGTTCCAATGTTTGATTTTATTGATATATTCCAGAATTTCTAGTTTATCAGTTTCTTTACACACTTGTCCTGTTTATGAGATTCGTTTTAATAAATTCACGTAGGTACCTTATCAAAGTTATAGGCAAATGTTAGAACTAGAACATAAAGTATCAACATATTTATAGAGCACCAAGTGATACCAGCCTACTAAATTTGTAACGACTTGTAAACAGTTTTTCGTTATACGTCGGCTTCGCACATTGTCGTAATTATTTACAAGCTAAAATAATAGTTTGCGGACCTCATGCGCTAAAGCCAATGTTAATATTATATAAAATAAACACCACATAAAACCGCGAACCACTTGCATGAATGACATAAATCAACAACACACTTATAGCCTTTTTTAGGGTTCCGTAGTCAACTAGGAACCCTTATAGTTTCGCCATGAGAGTCAGCAGTTTTGTAAATATTCGCTCCGAAAATAAAAAAAAATAGCGTCCCCCCCCCCTCTAACTTTTCAACCACGGGTCAAAAAAATATGGAAAAATTCATTAATATGGGACCCTATAATAACTTTCAATGAAAACTATATTGAACAAAATCGGTCGAGCCGTTTTTGAGTTATCGCAAAATTTCATAATTTTCTTAAAAGGACGTAAGTTCACTTCCAGAAGGTAATAAGTAATTACAGTTACTTTGGCGTTTACGACCTTTTTTATTATATACAATTGGTGATACGACAAGGAAATATTTGTCAACATTATTTAGCTAGCTACTCTAAACGTACCTACTTTAAAATCATGGTATAAGAAAACGAGGCATGTCACTCCGACTAGGGAGACCTTCTATGTCTTTGACCAGTTGCCAGCCTATGGTAACCAAATCATTATTAAGGATAAAATGGTTCCCGCCAGTCGAACAAAAATAAATTCATTACAATTGACAACATTGGGATCCCTTTGATTCCTACAATTTTATTGTGTCGATTATCGATAGTCATAAAATGTTCTCCATATTATTTATGCTCATAATTGTCAATGTTCAGAAAAATTGTTAATCATACTGCTTGTTGAATCTAACAATAATGTCCAATAATGTCAAACATTATACGTACCTACCTTGGAAAATATGAACATTGAAATTATGGCTTTCGACAATATGCATGAGTAACAAATAATATGACTAATAACGGTATTCACAAAAAAAACGGTACTTAAATTTTCTACGAATCAATATAGAGCCGACAACATTTCATATTTATGGGTGATTCTCATATAGTTTTAAAATATTAACATTTTTTTTATTTTTTTTTCTGTGATATATTGCGGTGTATATTAAGAGTACATACCAAAGGCTAATTTTTGGTGCAGATGGACAAGCTTAATACCCTCTGCAAGTGATTAAAGTAATGCATGTACACGGCTGTGACATCCCTAAGCATAGTTGTGAGACTGTATAACATGGGTGTGACAATTTCATCGAAAATCAAGTAATTGTGTCAAATAACAAGTAACCAAGTAGCCAGGATCATTCACCAGCAACTTGCTCTTCGATACGGTCTTGTGGGGTCTGAGGTGCCGTACTATAAGTACGCACCGATGCCAGTTCTTGAGAATGGTCGTGCCACGCTCTATTGTGATCGATCTATCATCACGGACAGGACTATTGTAGCCAATAAGCCTGATATCGTTTTGGTAGATCGATCCAAGCGCCAGGCAGTGCTCGTCGACATCACCATCCCCCATGACGAGAACCTCGTGAAGGCCGAGAAGGACAAACTCAGCAAGTACCTTACTTGGCTCACGAGGTGACCGCCATGTGGGATGTTGACTCGACGATCATTGTCCCGATAGTCGTTTCGGCTAACGGTCTTATAGCGAAGAGTCACGACAAACATCTTAAGAGACTCTCGCTAGATGGCTGATTTAATTTATTTTTCTTTGGTGACATCTGCGGAAAAAATACAACAAATTGATAACCCAACTTAGCAAACAAAATCATCAAATTATTCAAATATACTACAAGAATGTCACAACCAAGCATTACATGTCACAACCGAGGTTTGAAAAATTCCGTGGTCGTGACATTTAGATCTATCTATGGTCGTGACAAATTTTGAACATGTGCGACATAATGGAACAATTTGCTTTGTCTCGCCAATTTTAAACAATCACCTTATTCTGTTATTTCTGAGGTACAATTTATATAAGTATCAATAACATAACAGTAGAACTTACATTTAAAACTCATTTCACGGTGGTGACGTACTAAGGTTGTCCTTTTCTTTAATAAATACAAGAAAATATTTTTGCTATACATTCACCGCACTTTGTCATAAGCAGAACCGACAAGAAGGTAGTTTTTCCGTTCTTAAAAAGCCTAAATAGGGCTGCTAGCTTCAAATATAATTGTCTACCAAGTTACACGTATTTAAACAAACACACATGGCTGTGACAAAAAAATTGATCACAAACTTTATGATGTTCTGAATCAGAAACTGTTACATTATACTTTTACAACTTTTTAATAATGTTATCAGACATTTATTAGCTTTGCGTCATTCGTATAACAGTAGTCAAAATTACTTGATATTGTAGCAGAAAAAAATATTTTATTAGAAAATCGGGAGATATCACACGGCATGGACGTGACATTTTGGGCAAACAGTCTTTTTTTATATATATTTCTGAATATTTTAAGGTAAATGTGTTTATAAAAGATAAGTAGAGGATATTTGCTCAACAAAGGCATAAATAGATTTTTGATTTAAACAAAATAAACATGTGATTCTTACAAATCACAAAAAAATGCATGAGAATAAGAATTACCCTTATAACAGGTGGAAATTAATATAGAGATCGACAGGGGTTTATGTCGTGTACCTTAAAAAAAAATCTTTGAATTTATTCTTCTGTATTTAAAGAAATATTAGAAAATACGTCAAATAACTGCAATCTAAGACAATACGGGCTGAATAGGGTTGTTGTCTAAACCAAAGAGCGAAAAAATATATTTTTTTATTATTTGACGTTGACCGATGACAGATGCATACCGAGTTTTATTAAGTTTTTTTTTAAATAAGAAAACCGACTAAAGTAACCGTTCCATTAAGTTCTGGTTTTGGTGTTGCCACATTTTAAAATGAGTATGTTTTTATAAATTAATAATAAAATAAATATTCATCTCAGAAAATAAATAAAAACAGAGATTACTTCATCTTTTTAAGCAGAATTCAGAAAAGTAATAAAATGATAGTCTTAAAAATATGAAATGTTGTCAATTGTTATTTTCTTTGGCTAGTTTTTATTTTCTCGTCATATTTGATTGAGATTCATACATGTAACAAGGGAATCGGGGAGTATTGTGATACACCACTGGCAACACAGAATAAGATTGACAGAACCAACCAACCAGTCATAGCGTGATGACGTCGAAAGTCCACCTGTCAGTCCGGAGTATCATACCTTGTGTTCTTATACCATGGTGGTTAAAAGCATTCAAACTATGATTCTCAATCATATAATATTGCAAACATTTCGACTGGTTATCTACCCATATGAAGAGACATTACAAAATTTTATGATCTGAGAATGTTTAGAGAAACAGCAATATGGCTGTAAAACATTCCTATCGTAAAAGTATTAATTTAAGTACTGCACACCTCGCCTTGATAAGGGTTAATAAGAACTAATTGGTGTTTTAACTATAAAACAGCATACATGCTAACAGATACATCTGTATATCTGTTTTAGTCTCAGTGTGGTCTCAGTACTTATCCTAGAAATATAGGTACATAGGGTGCTCCACGGCAGATTAATATTAAGGACTGGAAGATGCATGCCGGTCGCAACTTTGTACGCGTTATTCTTTATTTGTACCGTAGTCTGATAAAAAGTATCCTATAACCATCTTTAGATGACCAGCTATCCCTGTTAACAAAATCCGCTAAATACGTCCAGCCGTTTTAGCGTCATGCGAGGACAAAGAAAATTATGCCTATTCAGATGGCGCCAGACTAGCACGGCGCCGCGCGCCCATACAAAACAAAAGACTATCCAGCATCACGGTATTAAGATTTTTCCTGAAATCATAACCCCTCCCTATAGAAAACTGATTTGCAAAACAAATGTAGAATTTTAATATAGTAAAGTATAGAAGATAATCGTTTTCAATTATGGTAAAAATTCAATTACTTAAAATAGCTCTGATCGATAAGTCAAAAGTGAATTCTATGGGACTTTTCATACAAACAAACCTACGTGGGTAATGCCACGATACTTTTGAATAAATACGAGGATTATTTATGAGCTCAAAATTTCACAATAAATCAAAATGATTAAGAAGAAAATTTTCAATAAATATACAAATACGACATCTTTAATTCTCGGTGAAAGCTCTCTAGAATATTGATACTTATTTAGAAATTACGATTTTAATTACCTACTTTAAGTGCCTTCTTCTAGAGAGATGTTAAGGTGTGGTGTCATAATAATAAATTATACCCGCGTAATGCTATATAATATACCTTGCATTTTTTATCACAAAATATGTGTCCGTGCATCGCCGCCGTTTCAGGCTCATCGCCATTTTAATATGATCCCTTCGTATCAAATATTTGTAATCATAGCTCCTTTTTTTCGTTTTCTTAATATCAAATTGCAAGCGGCAGCGGCAAGTGGTGGTCATAGGTAGGAGCGGGAAGTCCAAGAGCGGTGTCTTGCTCACTCTTATTACAGCCGCCCGCCGCAGTCGGGGCGTTACTTGAAGAACCAGTAATAATGTTGGCGTGTGATTTACGTGTCTAATTATATTATTAGTAAGAGACATTTAGAATGTTGTTAAGATGCCTTATTCCTTTTAAAATGTTGATTGTTTTAGACATTTTTGTCTATGATCAAACTTGTTTCTTAACATATTATTTATTTATGTTACTACCTAGAACAGGGATATTGGGATTTACTGGTAGGTATATATTTGAAATCTACAATTTGAATTTGTCATTGATAATTTTTGTTTCGAAAACTACTCGAAATTGACAAAATTGAAGCGGAAAATTAGTTTTGTCCACTTATTTTCGACTGCACGCAATGAAAGCATGAAATAGCTATGTTACTACCTAGATCTCGGGGAAAAGTATTATTCACTCCAAAAAGTTGTATATATTATCAATATATTTGTCATAATATAAAAAAAAAATAATTTTAAAAGGAGGCGTCTTAATTCTATTCCTACCTACTCGCTATCTAACTCCCAAGGAGCACAGCGGTTGCATAAGCACTTTATGTAGCTTTTTATACTCGCGTACTTTTATCTGTGAATTATAATTTCACAGACAAAATCACAATAACGCACTTTTTAATCCTGTACCAAAATTCTATACTCTATGGTACCCGCTACAAAACTTTAATATTTCATAAGACATCTCTGTACTCAACTCTTATAATTTCAAAAAGAGAACATCGGCATATTTGATTTTAAAAAAGCACGCTACTGTTCCCTGATTGGTTAAAATTACTTGTCAAAAAATTTAACCAATCACGAGGCATCCGCCATGACCATTGCGATCATGTTTTTTTAATAGGTCAGTTTTAGTTGAACGAAAAAGGTTACAACAAAAATGAAAATTCATAGAGGGGAATGACAATTAAAGTAAAAAATGATTTTCTGTGTTTTGCTCGTATGAAAAGTATTGTATAGTAAAATCTCGTACCTTACATAGGCAACTCGGCAAGCCTCGTGACCTAAACGCGGTACTCGATTTTAAGAACCTTTATTGTCCAACGATTGCATAAAATAGGTACTATTATGTGCTGCTTGGGCTGTTACTATTCGACCCTAAATTTTCCGTAAACCGTTGAGGGTCATCGTTCAATTTTCCAAGCACCTAAACTACGTTAAGCACACACACACATACATACATACAAACCTACACTAACGCAGAAGTAGTCTATCATGGAACGTCCTGTCCTGTCTATACTATCTACTTAAAGCTATCGTAATGCATCAGAATGGTTGTAAAAGTGTTACAGCCTTATATATTGACTGTACACCCTTCAACACAAATCTAGTTGAAATTTTCAACTCTATTCTGATAGATATAAACGTGATTACTGTTTAATATATTGTAGTGAGTGTACTTAAGTACTAAAACCGCAGGTTGAGGTCCAACATGTTCCGAGGGTGGATGCCGATAGATACCGCAATACCATTGGGGCCTAGTACAAAAATGGACAGTTTCCATACTTTTTAGACGAGGTATTTGAGGTAATTCAAATACGGTATTTAACTATACCTACTGAAAATAAATTGCACTAAAAACACACAAAAATACATGGGACCAAATAAACTACCACTACCTTTTGCACTTTATACTATTTTTAATTGTACAAAAACTATAATGAAGACTTTTGACTACTAATTTTATTACGTCACAAGCCAATAGAAACTTCATACTAACAAATTGTTTTTGACGTTTCATAAAGAGTAGCTGATTCGAGCTGTCATCAAATACCGTATTCAAGTGTATGTATGTATACTCCGTCTAATGACATCTGACATTGTTCGGTTTTCCATAAGGACGCGTTGACATGTTATTGGTAGGTACCTATAACCCTTAAATGCATACAATTACACTAATTTTATTTCTGAAATAGCAATGAAATCCACGTCAATTTGAGATTTTGGGATAAACTTGACAGTCTTTATTGACAAAATTCAGATTTTGACTTGTCATTTTAGTAACGTGTAGGTAAATATACATCATCATGCATTTAAGGGATAGGTAGATAAAGATGCAAGCAAAT
This sequence comes from Apotomis capreana, assembly GCA_947623375.1. NCBI lineage: Eukaryota > Metazoa > Arthropoda > Insecta > Lepidoptera > Tortricidae > Apotomis > Apotomis capreana. The sequence goes on from OX392499.1 coordinate 6,454,182, forward strand.
TTCGTATCTATGGACAACCAAGCGCGTAAAGCGTACAAATCCCTTTATAGGAGTTTTTAAAGGTGATTTAAAGAATATCAATAACTATATATGTATAATACATACGTACCTATAAAGTCAACATTGAAACCTTCGCTACCGCGGGCGTTAGGTTACGCGTCCGGTTTCGGCTGGTCTAGATTCCGAGCGCGGTTTCGGCTCTAATACCGAAATCGAACCCATGTTATGCGTGTTCCAGTTTTTTACCTTCCTTCCTTTTGTGATCAACAACTTGTCGATGGAACTGAGATTTGAAAAGTTTTGAATTCAAAATACTCGTATTCAAATATTAGTATGTTATAAGTAGGCATCGGATTTCTGATTGCACGGTAGGACTTTAGAGAGGTATGGAGCCGATGATTAACATTAAAATACAATTCATACTCATATTCATTCGCCTATTTCATTCTATTTGTCTTTATGGTTATTGTGGTTAACTTTCCCAAGCATTAAATGACTAAAATTTTGTTTTATGTCACTTTGTTATCATCATCAAAATTTGCGACGGAATGTTTTTTACAAATAAAATAAAGCTTAATATGATACTAAGGTTACGTAAATGGATTATCCTTAACGGTTTGCTAAGTTTTATCCAATATTTCTGATTTCAGGTAATAAAACGCTGCTCGAAATCTACAAATCGTAAGAACAAACACTTATTATCAACATTTGTCTGCATATCATTGTAAATTTAACAGAGCTTCAAATAACTATAAGAATTCAAGATAGGCTTAAATTCCTAGTTTACAATTTTCCCGCAAATCTTGAGAGGAATATCTCACCATCAGATCGTGTGACATCAATTAAAATATGTAAGTGCCAGCCCCATTAGTAATGCTTATTAGGGTAAAAGCGCCAGTTGCAGGCGAGCTAACCGGCGATATCCGCAAAGCGTTAGTTTGTTTTAGATAATTGCGCTCCTGTCCGCCCTCACTGGCCTTGAGTTTCCCTAATGGCTGCGCCATCGTTCAAACCGCGCCACTTCTGTGACGGCAACATGGGTTCATTAACGCTATCGGTAGAGATACATGTATACGCGGATGCGTATACCCGCCTGAGCTGCAAGGGCGTAAGTGCACTTTATCTCTGGATGCTTTTAGCGGGAGATTACGGATTCTTCACTTTAAATGCGTGTGTTCTGAGTTGTAGACTATTTACCTAAAGTGTGTCTGTACGTTTATATACAAAGATTAAAACTTATGTAAGTACGTACCTATCTATAAAAGGATTATATCAATGTTTTAATCTGATTTTATTGAAACCGCAAATATATGTCAAGTATTTCCGGCTTCGCCGTAACTAATCCAATACCGCAAAAAGGTTCATGGTCTGCTCTTGAATATTTTCATTCAAGTTAGTTATTCGTTGAGATATTTTATGAAGGATGAGTTATTTTATTCAACCAGTTTAGTCTTTATATTTGTAGTTTTTAAAAAGTATATAAATTATTTATGATGGTCATTTGCCCAATCGGATAAGGTGGGTAATTAAAGTAAAGTGTGTTAACTTAAAAAATATATACATATTTAAAAAAAAATATTGAAAAAGAAAAGAAATCACGAAATATCTCGAAAACGAATTTGTTTTTAGCATCAAATATTTATTTTTGATTTTCACCTGTTTTGCGCTATCTATTTATTAATTGAAAGTTTATTTAATAAAACATAAACCAGTACAAATAGCAAACTTAACCCCAAATGGCATTCTCGACCAGTCAACCTTAGGGCCCAACAAAGATAATTCAAGTGGGTGTATGTATAGTAGAAATTTAATCGTTATCTATCTTCCCTTTAATCCTAGTGCAAAGCGGCTTGTTTACATCACAGTACCATTTATAATAACTATGACTTACTTTAGCTAATGGGTCACCCTAATAGCCACTTTGCTCTAATAAACATAAATTATTCGAACGCATTTTCTAAAGTTGTTTCCAATCAACCTACAGTCGATAACTCAGATCGGGTTATAATTATAATTAATAGATACGTATCTGTCACGGAAGTGGGGCGCACGCGTCTCCTTCCATTATAAGTGGAGGCTTCAGTGTATCCTACTTGTGCATTCGCCCTACTTCTGTCACGTACAGCCGTTTTACGGTAAATGGTCGTATGTTATTATGAAAGCCATATAAAGATACGACCTTTTGTTATTGGCCTTCAGACTCGTACTAGCCGTATGAATTAAGTTTGCTCTTGAAATATATCGCGTCGCATACAAACGAAGTGCAAACTGCATTTAACTGGTTAGAACGTGAGACGCATGGGAAACTGCTACTCACATAATGACAGTAGCTCATTATATTTAGAATATCATAATTAATACGAATGTTTGCTCTTTTGTTGTAACTTTACACGGCAATTAGATGCGTTTATTTACATTTTTGCGACCGGAATTATGCGCAGTAAAATGGCAATGTTACATTTTGAAAGTTTTTCTTATCGCAGGCAAATATTTTTTCTCTTTTTAAGGTGGCTAAACTGAATAATTGAAATAGGTAATTGTCTAATGAAAATATGCGAAACATTATAAATTAAATGCAAAACATATCGTAGTGTTTGTTTGCATTTGGAGCTATAATCGAATAAAACCAGCTATTTAATTGAACACATTCAGGTTTGTTCAAATTTACTAGTACCTATACTCATAATGTGATGCACGCATTTAGGATCGGTAAAGCTCCAAAGAAATACGCAGACACACAAACAGATACTCATTCGAAGGTCGTGGTGGTGGTGGTACCTACGCTTACCTATTAGCTCCCAGTAAATCAAGCAGTCGTAAAACCGGAAAATAATACGAAACTCAAGAAACCATCAATACAAATGCTTTAACTTTAATATCTCGCATGAAACACAAATAAAAGCAAATAAAAAACACATTTAAGGTCAAGATATCACTACATCGCGGCTAAAGCAAACATTACCTTTGAAACAATAGAAAGTCGTTGGAAACGAATGTAATAAGTTCTCTGATAAAACAAACTTTGTGAAACTTAGTGATGTGAAATATTTTTTACATCGTTTCTTATTTAAGCCATGTTTGACTCCCCCTTAAAGAATGATTGAACGATCCTTAATGAACTGGCTTAGCCCTTAGGTAATATAACACTGAGAAATAAGTCGTGTTCAGACGATGCAACGCATCGCGATGCACTGGACTTTTTGGATCAGTTTCATGCACAAAATCCTAATCATTGTAGGTACATTAACTTATGGGTGAAATTCGAGAGCTGAGACAATTTTTTTCTATATGTTTCTTAAATATTTTTTTATGTCTAGTTTTGAATTTTATCCTTAAATGTTTACTTTGAGGTTTATTTTAAGATCTAGTCGTATGTTGTGCTACTGTCTTATTATGTGTTCAGTTTGAACTAATTTCTTTATTTTTTCTCAGTCATGTCATATGGTATATAATAGTTGTCATTCTATCATATGAAGGGATATATCATTTTTTATATAATACTCCATGATCGGATAAACAATGTAAAAGGAACATACATATATCTGCATCACATTTTGCAGCTCTTTTATTTTAGTTTTAAATACCTCCAACGACGCTTTAAATTCAAACCTGTAAATTTCTATATTTTATTATACTCCTGTACATTACCGTCACCCTTGGAATGGTTATCGAGATATAGAAAATGAAGGAGTAGTTTAAGAGGCCTTATTCCTTTGAAAATGCTGATTGTTTTTGACATTTTTATTCTATGATCAAACATGTTATTTAACATACTATGGTGTTACTACCTAGAACAGGGCTAATGGGATTTATTGGTATATATTTCAAACCTACAGTTTGAATTTTTCATTGATAATTTTTGTTTCAAAAACTACTCGAAATTGACAAAATTCACGCGGAAATTTAGTTTTTTCAACTTATTTTCCACTGCACGCAATAAAAGCATGAAATAGCTACGTTACTACCTAGAACTCGGGGGAAAGTATTATTCACTTCAAAAAGTTGGTTGAAATTATCAATATATTTGTCATAATATGAAAAAAATAAATTTTAAAAGGAATAAGGCCTCTTAATATGTAGTGAGTACATGAACTTAAATCCGATTGAGAGGATTTTCCAATAACTAAAAAAAAAAGCCCGCCAAAATATTCAGTTAGGTTTGGCTACGATAATTTAAATGGGAAACCTGCATCTCTAGAACAATTGTGACATGCGACTCTTTCTCGTGCGGAAAATATTACCTATCTCTTTCTCCGTTGTACAGTGAGAGAGTGACGGCATGCTATGTCGATAAGAGTCCCGAAGCGTAGTTGTGCTAGACGGGCTGAAACAGATAATAGATACGAGTAAACTTAAATAAAACTTAGTTGGAAATGTATCACTCTTAAAGAACGAGTGAATCAAAACTTTTATTTCAAATTTGACGGGCCGGTAGGATAGTGTGAAGCCCGCCTTACATTTTGGCGGTTAAAATAAGTGTGAATTATTTTTGCAGTGACGTCTCATCATTTTTTTGCGTTTCGATTAAGTTTAGGGCACGATAATGAACCGCGGTATAATCACGCCGAATTTATTAGTCAATCCTTATTGGGGTCATTTTTTAAAGTCATTCAGTAATTCGGGCAATAAAGAATGTTAAAATTTGATGATCTGGATATTGAATTTATGCTTGGGATTGGTTTAAAGGATTATGTAAATAAAGTATCCGTCGGTAACCGATTCTCTTAATTAACTTTACCTACAGCAAACATGGACTAAAACAAGGTTTTCTGCTCTTGGTAACAACGTCTGTATTTGAGTAGTGACTTTTCCGAAGGGCTTACTTTTGTATAAATTTTAAAGAGAAATAAGCCCTTTTGAAAAGACACTCCTTATTTGTAGACGCGTGTGTACAAGTTAATTGAAGGTGTAACAAATCCAGTCGGGGACAAGATTAGCAACCTGACATGTAAATGAATCTAAACCTAGAGTCACTTTTAAGAACGTATTTTTTGGTTTAATCAAAATATAAAAATGTATATGGAAAAATGACCTATGGATAATTTGTATGTATACCTATGTCATTCACAGCTTAGGATACTCTGTGTGTTTCGGTATTGCAAAAACACGAATGAATAGACAATAGTGATACTATGGCACAATAGGTTAGGTGCGTTAGGGATCTAGAAATGCATTCATAAATGCAACGCAACGCCGCGACAGCTGGGCTCTGTCGATTTAGTGAAAATACTACCTTTCTCGAAAAAAAAATAGCAAAAACTACCAAATTAATTTCTTCACTCGATCGACGATTAATTAATCATACATTAAATTTTCCAAGCCTCGTAAATGGATAAGTCCCTCTTCAAATAACGCAACTGAGGTCTGCCATTTTAAAAACGAAAAAAAAAAAAACATTGCATGAAAAGTATGCCACTAGACTACATATTATGCCCCATAGAGTGTGTAATAATCTGTCAAGCATGTGTGTGAAAGATTCAATCTAGCAATATCGCGACCATTTCGATGGTCAAAAACCAAAATATGGACTCGTGAACAAAATCGTATCCGCCAACCAAATCCGTATTTGACTTAACGATTGGTTAGTATGAAGTTTCTATGAAGATACTGGCTTGTGACGTCTTAAAAATCAGTAGCCAAAACTCGTTTTATTTTTATTTTTTGTCCATTTAAAAATAGTAAAATGTCCAAAATTTTGTGGTACTATTATTTGGTCCTATGTGAGTGTGTGTGTTTAGTGGTTTAAATGATACAATTTACTACTAAATTTACTATAATCAAATACCGTACTATAGCGTTTCCGATTTTCTCCCTAGATATGACATCGCTAGCCGAATCCAGACTATCCTTTCCCAGACAGTAGCCATTTATAAATATTTATAGCAACTTTTTCGAAACGTTCTCTTGTTAGGGAACGCTAAAACGGTATCCACGTAACAAAAGACTATCGCGGGGCGGTCGTTAGCCTGAATTTCGTTGAACGGGAATCGAACCCGGGCCCGCGGCTGTCGTGGCGAGCGACAACGATCTCACTCCCATTGTGTGCTTTAGACCCAGTTGATAATGCTTCACTGTTAAGAAGAATTTTAATGAAACCCCCGGACCCGTGGGTAACGCGAAAAAACATGGATCTAGGTTAAACCATAGATACAAACAAAACAAAAAACTTGAAATGCGTAACCTGGTACACGCTGGACCGGTAATCCAGAGGTACCGGGTTTGATTCCCGGTCCCTTCCACCAGGTAACGCATTTCAATTTTTCATTGAGCTTTGATCTTTGTAGGTATCTTTCTAACGCTTTTGATGACGCGGTTGGCGCAGTTTGCAGACCCCTGCCTACTGAGCCGGCGGTCCCGGGTTCGAATCCCGGCCGGCGCAAATATTTGTGTGATGAACTCGAAATTTGTTCTTGGGTCATGGATATTATCTATATATTTATTTATTTATATATATTATGTATATCGTCGTCTAGTACCTATAGTACAAGCTTTGCTTAGTTTGGGACTAGGTTGATTTGTGTATCATTGTCCCATAATATTTATTTAATATTTAATTTATTTATCTATGGTTTAATGTACCCACATAAAAAAAAATTAAACATTACATGTTTCATGTTACTAAGAGCATGTTAGAGGTACGAATTTTCAGTTCTATCATGAAAATATGAATTAGAGAGTATATTTTGCAGTAAAAAATATTAGCACTACGTTCATAGTTTATCAAGTTTCGATCAAAAGGTAACTTAAATTATCTAACACAGACAAGAACCGTTAACGCAACATCAAATTTCGATCAACTAATTACTATACGTAAACGTAAGTACGACTATTAAAGGATTTATGTGAGATAAGTATCCTTTATAATTAAGATTCTCAAGCGCAAAAATATGACTAAATAACTTGTTTATAACTAAACATTTAAAAAAAACGAGCGGGATTTGAAACCACAACTCCACGGCTTCGAAAAAAACAAAAAAAAAAACAAAACTTGAGCATATTTTTTTCAATTTCGTTTAAATATAAACATTTATTACGCAACCAGGAGTAATAGTAGAGTTGTTAGTCCGCTGTTTTCTAACATAATAATTGTGCGCATCTGGTTACAAGCATGAAATTTCTACCACAGATAGAGTGTTCCATGATTTTTTTTTTTTTTTTTTTATTATTATTAACCAACTTACACTTACAGCAAATTGCCACACATGAAAGTTATAGGTCACATTACAAAATAATAAAGTAATAAAAATTAGTACTAAATTAGAATTAAATTAGAAATAACAAGAATAAACATTGTTGTAATTACACATTTTTTGTCACGCTTATCTACTGTCGTACTGTGGTAGGCCTGCTAATTGAATCCAGATAGCAGGTGGCTGTGGACAAAAATCTCGGCTCCGATTCCGTGAACAAGTCCAGAGTTGGGTCATACATCAAAATGTTGTTGATGTGGTTCAAGGCTACGTACAGGGGACAGGTGCTAAGAGTTATATTCGCACGGGGGACTACAAATAGGGGCCGCAAGCGTGGACGGAGTGATCCTCTTATGAGTAATGGCACTTTAAGCGATACAAATTGTAGTAATGAGGGATTGGATATTGAGCCTCGAATCAGTTTAAAAAAATATTTTACCATAGCTAATTGTCTACGCAATTCAAGGCTTTGATAAGAGATCATTCCAAGTATAAATAGTGTTGGGTACAAATAGTGGTAAAAACCATGAATTTTATAGTAAAGGTAACGGACAAATGATTTTTGTACTTTTTCAATTAAGGTCACGTGTTTTTGGTATTGTGGATTCCATATGATACAATTACTTTCCAGGACACTGCGGACATACGCGTTATAGAGTAACGAAATGACATGATGCTTGTTAAAAAGTTTGGATTGCCGTAGGACGAATCCGAGAGCCTTACGCGCCTTATTACAGATTTGCACTGTGTTTTGATTAAATTTTAGTTGTGTATCGAAGCATGTGCCGAGGTCTCGCATAGTTTGGACATTTTGTAGGACGTGGCCATTTAGCGTGTATGACCGGGTGGCCGGTAGGCTTGTCTTTGAATATGTCATTGTTGCGCATTTACTGATATTTAGGTGTAAACTATTATTTAAACCCCACTGATGGATGGCATTTATGTCAGACTGGAGTTTTCCAGCGTCAGACGATTCGTGAATTGATTTAGCCAGTTTGACATCATCAGCAAACATCAGTACGGTAGAATGCTTAATGATTTCGGGTAGATCATTTATTATAATTAAAAATAGGAGGGGACCAAGGCTGCTACCTTGACCTATGCCTGACGTCACTGCATATGGCGCAGAATGGGCTTTCCTGTAAATTACATACTGTGTACGGCTAGAAAAATAGTCGGAAAAAAGATATAGCAGCATCCGCGAGAAACCTGCTTCAGCCATTTTTCGCAATAGAATATCACAGTTTATACGGTCAAATGCCTTTTGAAAGTCTAGATAAGCTACATCAACTTCCTTTCTTTTGTCCATATTGTGAGCTATTAAAGTTACGAGATTATTTTCAGATGTGGAGGGAAGTCAGATTCGTCCCCTGTGAGGCGGGAGAGCGGAGTGAATACGGCCAAGTATCCCTCTTTTCTTTCTTTATTGCTGGTCAGTTAAATCTACCAGGACGTGCTTGGTATCGTTTCCGTGTAAAACAAATATCAGAAATTCATTTTCTAATGTTCTACTAGCGTTTTTTGATCAGTAATATAAAAAGAAAAAGAGGACTCCTTTGTCCTATTCATCCCGCTTTCCCGCCGCACAGGGGACGAATCTGACTTCCCTCCACATGTGAAAATAATCACCGCAGAATACTCTATCTGTGGTAGACATTTCGTGGTTGTATCCCGATGTACACAATTTCGCGACTTAGCAAAATGTACTAGAACACGCAGGCTAAGCTTAACATCAACATTTTTTTCAAGGTACTTTTTGTATCAGATGTGCCCAATATGTATACATTTTTAAAAACAAGATTAAATTTGCTGCTTAGTAATATTTTTTTAAATTGTAAATATTCAGGATAGATAACTAATTTATCGTTCTGAATAAAAAAAACTTGTTGTGATTTTTACCTTTTCGGCAATAAACCCAAATTTTTATATGAAACTATACTTAAATAATATTAAAAATTGATAGCTGATATCTATTTTACACGAAAACGATGTCGCACAAGCCCTAATAGCCTTAACTGATCAGTAATAAAAAAAAGAAGAAGAACAGTACTTGGTCCTCTTCACCCCGCTCTGCCACCACACATGGGACGAATCTGACTTCCCTCTACATCTAAAAATAATCACCGTGGAACGTTCTATTTGTGGTAGAAATTTCAAGCTTGTAACCCGATGCGCACAATTTCGCGTCTTAGCAACTCTACTATAACTGCTTTAAAAAATAATAAGTCAAATTTTACTTTTATACGTACCTAATAACATCGCCCAATTGGCAATAATATGGTTAAATATATCTCGCGTCGAACCAGTTTCATCTTTTTACGATGATAATTACATCCACCTACTCTCATTGTCTCCAAATGCCAGTACCATGTCACTTTCTAGTCCCAATGCTCATGTCATTGTGCTCGTCGATTAATTTGCAAGCACGCTCCATCGATCAAACGACAAAAACTAGATAAGAGCTATTTCTTACACCAATAAATATTTTAGCTAATGGGATTGTGAGGTCCAAGAAATACATAACAGTATCAACAATACACGTCCGCCATCCATTAAGCCACTAGGCGAAAAGCTAAAAGTTATAATCATACTTATCATCATACTTAAAAAACTAGCCTTATCATGATACTGGTGAGGTTCATGTTTGTATCAAACTACAAAGCGGTATTGTAGGTTGCGAAAGCTAGACGATGTCGATGACTTTTGCCGTAGGTATTTAAAAACAGAATGGCGAGGAAAAAACGTTATCCTAGAGGCGATCGATAAATCGTTGTAACGAGCTTTGGTTTGTACTGCGATAGTTTCGAGGACACGCCGACGAGCTATCTTTGTTAATATTTCAACGTTAGTCTTTGGAAATATACAATTGTTTTGCAGTAGGGTATTACACCCATTTTTGGAAAGTGTCTCAATTAGATTCTATGGCGCTATTACCAGTAAAAAATACTATTTAATAGATAACTGCTACATTTTACATTTTCAAATTTTGCGCGTGATTTGACGAAAACTCTGGACGCAGTGGACGCCAATTGTTCTATGGTCATTGGCTGTGTAAACACTTGCGCTGATCAGTTGACAGTTAGCATTTACATTTTTTAGTTTACACATCCATATGACGTAACAACATGCCGGCTACTGTTTCATGGTGTTAAAAAACAGAAAACACCCCGGACATTGAGAACGGGAGTAATGGGAACAAAGACTTTTCCTAGGGTCCTAGTCATATTTCTATTATTAAAAGTAGGCTGTATTTTAAATGGAAAAATTAAATCAGTGTCATTTACGAGTATAATAAGTATGCATCACTTCATAGGTAATGCATTCCAACTTTATTCCTTTTGCATCCGAAACTTTTGACGGCTATTTTCTATTTTTCTCCTCACCCCCTGATTTTTTTATTTTTTTTATTTATTTTTAAAAGTCAATACCGCCCATTAAAAATACGAGATGTATATTATATGTGAACCGAGTTTTATTAACATTTATCTCGGAACTGGAAAAATGTATAAGTATGTCAACAGAGTTTTTAGGGTTCCGTAGCCAAATGGCAAAAAACGGAACCCTTATAGATTCGTCATGTCTGTCTGTCTGTCTGTCTGTCTGTCCGTCTGTCCGTCCGTATGTCACAGCCATTTTTTTCCGAAACTATAAGAGCTATACTGTTGAAACTTGATAGGTAGATGTATTCTGTGAACCGCATTAAGATTTTGATGCAAAAATAAAAAAATAATAATAAATATTGGGGGCTCCCCATACTTAGAACTGAAACTCAAAAAATTTTTTTTCATCAAACACATACGTGTGGGGTATCTATGGATAGGTCTTCAAAAATGATATCGAGGTTTCTAAAATATTTTTTTTCTAAACCGAATAGTTTGCGTGACAGACGCTTCCAAAGTGGAAAAAAGTTGGTCCCCCCCCCTCTAACTTCTAAACTAAGAAAATGAAAAATCTAAAAAAAACATATGATGTACATTACTATAAAAACTACCAACGAAAATTGTTTTGAACGAGATCTAGTAAGTAGTTTTTTTTTTATAATTAAATACCTAACTTTGCACCTAATTTATATGGGGCGCTATACATACCAGGTGCAAACTTAACTTAACCACTTAGGGATGGAAAGTGTTTGTACGGAACCCTCGGTGCGCGAGTCCGACTCGCACTTGGCCGGTTTTATTAACATTTATTTTTCCGGTTAAGATATTTCATATACCGCCTGACAAACTTCAGACTACACATTCTTACCCTTGTTTTTACCGTAATCTTTTGTTCCATTATTACCATCACCCAATGATGATTTCAACTGGAATCGGGCCTTTGTATATTAAATGAACTATACCAACAACATTATCAACCTTTTTATTCGCGTTGAGGAAACCTGCAAGGTAGGTATTACATGAACCTCGACTGTTAAGTACAAACTGTATGAGCAAGATCATAAAAAAACTCGTTCCTAAAACAAAGCGAATAAACAGCAAAATAAACAAACTCTTTCAAGAACACGAATAACCACCGTAGAATATCAGATTTAAGTGCGTTTGGGACACTTATTAATTCTATACCTTAATATATATTATTATTACCGGAATGGTAACGGTGTACATTTTCTGATTTAAAATGTCTCATAAAATAACGATAAATTGTGTCATTTTTACGGCAGTGCATTTTACGCCGAGTAGTCGTAGGCGCGACGGGCGGTCCCACCACATTATCAATGGTAGCTACTTTATTTACATCTAGCGAAGCACATAACTAACTACGTGAGATGATTTGTCTAACATTCCAGCGAAAGAATAATCAATATCATTTTAATATTTTACACCAGTCCATGGACCATAATTTGCCATAGATAGGAATAGCATTACAGGCGAGTATCGCGATAATGACAATGTTTATAGAAATTGATAAGTTTTTTTGAACGTTAGCACTGACACTGATTAGTTTACGCAGCCGTTATGACGTAACAACATGGCGGCTGCTGTTTTATGGTGTGAAAAAGAAAACAACTGATAACTTTAGTTTCTTCTTTTAAGAACTAACTAACATTTCCTGACTGCGTTTTGTCTAAGCTATCTCAATAATATATTTGTAGATTTTTTTTCTCTCTTAGAGTAAAATACTCGATTGTAAACAAGAATGGACGAGTTGTGAAAGCACGGATTTCACTTAGAAGACCCTTAGTCGTATTCTGATGGATTTCCGAGGTCTTGCTATGATATTGCTGAAACTCTTTGAACGATGTGTCGTTCCTATTCTCACTTTAACTTGGCCGCTTTCCGAGCTACGTCAACAATTTGGGTCTAGGAGTGTAGAGTGGTGTTCTGGATTCGATCCATATGGCCCTTGAAATACTTTATTATTTTGTGCATATCGAATGTTGCCAAATAACCAAAATTGTAATTATTTCTCAGCGAATTTCAACACCAACGGAGATGCCACGGTTTTGCGCGACCACGGCGGTACGCGGTACGTCTGTCTCTCTCACTCGTATAGCCGCCGCGCTCGGATCCCTAGCTCAACCACTCTTGCTGATGGGTATTATTGAAGTGAAATAGCCATCAGCAAGCGCGGCCATTGTGGGCTAAATAGGAATATGATATTGGATCGCTTATTATGTTGCATCTTATAATTACGAGTATTAAGTTGCTCAAGTGTTAATTTACGAACATAACAAAATACGTCATTAAGTTTTATTATAGCCATTTAATTTTTAAATCTTACAACTGTCATCACAGCCAGAGGAACATTGCTGTTTGAAAAAAAATAGTAGCATTATTGATTATTCTTATTGATGGTACTTAGTTACGGTTGCAGACACAATTGTAATTGTTCACAATATTCTTTAAAATCTACATTAAAAGATGCAAACAAGAATTATTACCGCGCCCAATTACTGTCTAACTCATTCTTTATACGAGTAATTAAGCGCCTACGAATCCAAAGAATGGGCCTAAAAAATATGATCAGACGTCGGCTCGGGTTCAATATACCCGTCTTTATCTGACAGATAAATCGTATCTACTGCATTCAAGCTAAGAGCGTGTAAATCGGCCGTGCGGAAAGCGGCTAGCCAAACTGAACACGGGTAAAATAGACCCGCCCGACTTGGAAAAAGTCGTGACTGAGTTGCGGCCGGGTCGGGCCGCTGCAGGCGTAAATAATGCCAGCCGATCTTAATTATCGCTCCATCGTTAGATGACCGACGGGCATCGGGCCGCATCGGGCACACCGAAATCGGCGCGTTGCGACATCGACTGTCCGACTGGCCCCGTCATTATCGGTTGTATCGCGTATCGATAAATCGTTAGAACCACCTGCGAGTTCGCCGACATGTTAATTCTTTTGTTGTTGTTATTGCTATTATTTTGTTGGTGATGAGCGATCTACCTACAAATTTACGTGGATCGCCGCCGTTCGTAATTTGGTCGTAGCACGTTGTATATTTATGGCTTTTGTGTGAGTGTTTGGTTGATTGGTGCCATAAATTGCAAGTGTATAAATTGTACATTATAGAAAATTACTATGTACAGACAGATAAAGCTAGTAGGTTCTGTATAATAAAGCCATTGCTACGCCGAAGTCTTCATAGACGTAGGAAATGATTAGTAATTATGACCGTTTAGCCAAAACTTATTTGGTAAAATGGTCATAGGTACACACAAAATTGATAGTTTTCTTACTTAGATAAGAAAAGCTAACTATCAATTTTGTTGCTCAAATACCTGGCTGAGGCTATTTGGGTTGGATGTTTAATAGGTTTATATAAGGCATTGTTGTTTCGACCAAAAGTGAAAATCAACAACGTAAAAAAAACAGATTTCAGACTGTCTGTAGGTACTGTACAATAAAGCCATTGCTACGCCGAAGTCTTCAATGTCTTCATAGACGTAAGAAATGCTTAATTAGAGTAATTACGACCATTTAGCCAAAACTTAGTCATTAAAATGAATGAATAAACATTACGTAATAAAATGATATGGTTTATTTGGTCCCAGTTCGTTAATCGGCAACGCTTTGTGCTCGCCGCTCGATCTCGATGCGCGGGCGACGTTGAAAAATTCAGAGCTCGTGATTTTCGTTCGTGTACTTCATTTATTTGCTGGACGGCGAATATTGTTTACGGCAAACTGTTAGGTCATTTCCGCTGTTATCTTTACTTTGTACTTTGTTTCTTCCTGGTTTCGTTTTGTGGACTCTAATAGTACATTACTGCAGACGTCGGGAAAGAAGGGTTTGCTGGGTTGGTAGGTATAGACGGCGGACCGTAGAGAGGCCGTACAGTGACACGAAGCCGGCAAGCCCTTTTCACGGGTAGATATGTAGTATAGTGCTTATCTCAAATATATGCAATGAAATAATATAATACACCACTCAAATAAATATAATTCAGCTGTTTAGCTGCTTAGCCTGTTAATGAACACAGACGCTATGTTAAAAAAAATATTTCCCGGCTTAGACCTCCAATTTTGAATGAAATTCCTTTACAGTTCTCTCGAGTTATTCCGCCCGAAACGTGATACTTCGAAGCCTGTTATAACGCACGTTATGACGACATTTCATGAGAAAACACTCTTATTTATCCATGAATATTTTTCAAAAACAGCAAGGCAACTGAAATATTAAAATATACTAAGCAATAATGACAGTAATTTGCGTACTAAAATATTCAAAGCATAGTTATTACGCATTTATTTGATATCGACAAACAACAGAGTATCAATTCTGCGTAAAATTCAGTTTAAGAATGGAGCAATTTTGTCATTCCGCGAAAAACGGCCGCCGCGGGCAGGCCGGGAAGGGTATAGGCAGCAATGTGGCCCTTTTCTTGCCACTGGTGGATCTTATCTTTGACCTTATCTTATTAGCACAGGATCCTGATTCCCATGAGCTTCTTTGACAGGAGCCTAATATTACTGAGGATTCTGTATTGCAACAGCAACACTTTAGCGTGCAAAAAGCTAACCAACTGCTTCAACTGTCATGATTCTCAAAAGTTATTGGACATCTAAGTTTTGCATGCTTAGTGTGGAAAAGTGACTTCTTTCATCGAGGAGGGCACTCAAAACATCGTTGAATTAGAAGCGTTACTTTGTAACTATGATTTTAATACGAATATGTCGCGTTGAATTATACTCATGTTGTCTGGGACAAAAAATAATGTCCTTTTAGATACCTCCTATAATGAGGATTAGAGCTGAGGCAATTTTACTGATTATACCATCTATTATAATTAATTATTGTAACTTTATAACACACAACAAAAGGCAGTACTAATGGCAAACTTAATGCCAAACAGCATTATCTCCCAATCATTGAGCCAAACAGAGATAATTCTAGTGAGTGCAGAGAAGAAATTTAATAGTTCTGAGAACTTCTAAGATACAAGTGTACATGAACTAATGGCTCATTTAGGATTATTATCTGTAAAAGAAAGAAATAATTAAAGAAACCATCCGATAAGAAAAGTGCTAAAGTAAAGCGTCAATTTCTTACCGAGATAGGAATGCCAAATGAGCAATTACAGTTTTATTATAAGAGTTTATATTTTAGATAAGAAAAACTAACAATTATATGGCTCAAATATCACGATGAGGCTACTTGGGACGGATGTTCATAGGTTCCTTTAAAATAAGTCATTGTTGTTTAGCGCGAGAAAGAAAGTGGGTTTAACGTAACGTAAGAAACAAGATTTCAGACTGGACATCATCATAAATAGAATAGTAATACATTACCAATCCCACATATTAGAAAACCCGTAAGTACATATATAGAATGTACTTCGGGTTTTCTATGTGGGATTGGTACTTGTAGATTATTTAATGAGCAGGCTGGTAGACTACTGCTAGTTGGAAAAGAATGAAATAAGAAATGTGTTAGATTTGACGTATTTCATACGATAGAATGATTATGTAGAATAGAAGAAAGACGAAGATTTGTAGAATAGAAGAAAGACAAAGACGTGTACAACACTGATGCGTTTTCTTGCCCCATCCCAACATAATTATACATTTTGT
Organism: Apotomis capreana; assembly: GCA_947623375.1. Taxonomy (NCBI): domain Eukaryota; kingdom Metazoa; phylum Arthropoda; class Insecta; order Lepidoptera; family Tortricidae; genus Apotomis; species Apotomis capreana. The sequence continues at coordinate 6,470,389 of OX392499.1, forward strand.
TTGCTCGAATAACAAAATACCAGACTGTTTTCACATAGCATTATTTAAACACTTTGTCAAATTGTCGAGAATTAGGGGAGTAGGTTTGAGTCCTTTTTATTCTACCCGGTCCTGAATACATGCAGTATAGTGAAATATATATTAAGCTATTTAAGAATCAGTGACGAAGGTACCGCGCCGCTGTACGAGTAGCCTGATGAAGAGTTCCATACGAGACATGTCGGGCCGTTCTTAACAATTTCACATGAGTGTAAACCGCTCAATAAAATAATGCGATAAAGTATCAAAATGTTGAAAACGCTCAATTCTTATCAAATTAAACTATCGATCACCAATAATAAAAAATAATAGGTCTGGGTGCCCGGGAGGCGAATTTAGGCGAAAAAGGGTTCGCGTGCGTCCGATAACTGCACCGTTCGGATAAAATATACAGACGCATAAGCCACGGAAACACTTCGATTCACGCAATCCTGGAATTGTATGGGAAAAGCATTCAAATTGATCGAATTCTAAGGGTTAATTTTGGTAATGATTTATTCGATGCGTGTTCTGTGGCACTTTCAGCTTTCGATAATTTAATGTATAAGTATATTGCATAAATATTTATAAAGGACATGACTTTTGAGAAAAGTGTACGTTTAAACATTTTTGTGTGTAAATAACTTTTTAATGCAGTAGGTACTTGATCATTGTAGGATAGGACTCATTAGACACCCATTGCGTTCATTAAATCCTAAGATTTGAATAAAATTTGGTAATATTTATTGGCAATTCCTGTTAGCACAGTATCTGATAGATACAACATTTCAGTTAGAGTAATCTAATAGCGTTCCACACCCAAAATAACGCTATTTATTAAGTTCTATTGAAATCGCTCGAATTGAAATAATAATAAAATGTTTACAATGAAGCGAAAATTTTTAAAATTTAATGGGTCAGATAGGATTCGAACCTTTGGTTTACGTTAGCAGACTGCATTAATATCAGCTGCTTTAATAAAAATAATGAAATAATAATATCCTAATATTTAACGTTCCATCAATTAATAATGATTAATTACATAAATTAATCAAAATTGCGTCAACATTTGTCACTTCAAAGAAAACGATCAACTGTTTACGATGACTTTATAATAGCGTACGACGCAAGGATTGTGGACCGCTAATAACAGATCATCCATCAAAGTATACCGTCATTTACATTCTCCAGAATTCCCAAATCGGGTGACGCTTTCCGTGATTTTAGCAACCACATTGCCGAATATTCGCCGGCCCGCGGCCATGCAAATTGCCTCGCAGTATCGATGCACCTTATCCGGGGTGCTTTTTGAATATTTTACATATATTTGCGGGATGCGATAGAGTGGGCGGCTCACTGCATGCTAATGCGTCGCAGACGTGCACTTAGGCGCATAGTTCCATTTAAACGCGCGTTTTAGGGCCCGACGAAATACGTAACGAGAAACTTTGCCTTATTAGGCGATGCGTATCGGATTACTAGTAAGCATTAGTGTTAAGATGGGTTGTATGTGCAAATATACTGTTACAATATTGTTGTGACGTTTAAATTATTACATAATCTCTGCTATTTCGATTGAGGAGACCTAAAATAAAGGTTCGAAATTGGCCCCACAGTTTTGTACATATCAACAAATGAATTTTATTAAAACTTTCGTGAGACATATTTAATTATTGTATTAAGCGGTTTACACTCACGTGAAATTGTCAGGAACGGCCCGACATGTTTCGAACTCGTATGGAGCTCTTCATCAGGGACGGCTGCCCGTACACCGCCGCGGCAAACTCGTCACTCATAACAAAACAATATGTCGGGCCGTTCCTGACAATTTCACGTGAGTGTAAACCGCTTAATACAATTATCAACAAATTGTTGCGAATTACTTGGATAAAATGAAGTAGGTATGCATGAATTGTAGAATTTTAGAACAGAACGTAAGTAGTCGGAAATAGATTACCAAGTCACGGACAATTTTCACCATTTTGTTGTCCTAATGTACCTACTGCTCAATTCATAACTCTTCATTTTGGTTTTGCCGTAGTCGTGTAACAGATAACATTGAGTCCTAAAACCTAATCTTTAGAATGCCTTCGTATTGACAGACGCTAGCAATTGTGTTTGGTGTCAAGCTTCATATGAAAAATGGGCATATAATTTATCATTGACATTTAATAGGTGTCATTATTCACGGGCGCCGACGACAGGAAGAACTAAAACGCTTTCTGTAGATACTATTTATATGTATTGGCATTTGAGATCCCAACTCTAGGTACTACAACGTAGGATGAAGATAAATCATATTCGATTTCGTCAATAAATTTAACTAATTATTGAAATTATGGGTACTCCCCTACTTGACCTAATATCGCAAGTGCTAATATTATTACACCTATCAACGTTAGCTCTAATTTTCATTAGCCCTAATGTCATTTCACCTAATTTTTATACCCTAATTAGTTGTTAGACCTAATAATCCAATGCTCTAATAATGATTTGTACTAATTGTCAACAATACTAATATGAAATAATCTAATAATTACCACACCTAATGATTATTAGACCTAATCATTACTGACACTAAATGTCAAGAGTACTAAAGATTATTAAACCTATTTTTACGTTAAAACAGAAGATACGGATTTGGACAAATATCGAATTGGCTGAACCCCGAAAACTGTAGGTTAGGTTAGGTTTCTATTGTGACAATGTATAGCGGAGCGTCAAAAGATTCCCATGTACATCCTGAGTCTGGGTACCCCTTATCTTGCACAATCTCTATTGTCCGAAATACACTTCGCATAATCGTTTTCGCACAATCATTTTTAGCCGAATGATACTATCGCATAATTATATACTCACCACAATTGTTATGTCGCATAATATTCATTTGGCACAAATTTGTATAGCAGAATACTAATATCGCCAACTTTTATTTCGCAGAATTTTATGTAGCACAATATAAGTCCCGCCGAATTTATTGCGGCATAATTGTACCATAGCATACCCACAGAACTGAATCGCTGGCAGAAAACAAAGTTAGGTTAGGTTGAAACTGTGTCCCTCACAGAAACGAAGGCAAGGCAGGTAAGTAAGGCAGGTCTGACTTGGCTTAGGTTAGGTACGACGACGAGCGAAGCGAGGAGGAGTGTTAGGTTGAACTGTGACCCTAACGAGCGAGCGAAGCGAGCGAGCCGCGCAGGTCCGACTTGGCTTACGATTCCTAACATTACCAATTTCACCTTAAGGCAGATCCGACTTGGCTTAGGTTAGGTACGACGACGAGCGAAGCGAGGAGGAGTGTTAGGTTGAACTGCGACCCTAACGAGCGAGCGAAGCGAGCGAGCCACGCAGGTCCGACTTGGCTTACGATTCCTAACATTACCAATTTCACCTTAAGGCAGATCCGACTTGGCTTAGGTTAGGTACGACGACGAGCGAAGCGAGGAGGAGTGTTAGGTTGAACTGCGACCCTAACGAGCGAGCGAAGCGAGCGAGCCACGCAGGTCCGACTTGGCTTACGATTCCTAACATTACCAATTTCACCTTAAGGCAGATCCGACTTGGCTTAGGTTAGGTACGACGACGAGCGAAGCGAGGAGGAGTGTTAGGTTGAACTGCGACCCTAACGAGCGAGCGAAGCGAGCGAGCCGCGCAGGTCCGACTTGGCTTACGATTCCTAACATTACCAAGTTCACTTTAAGGCAGATCCAACTTGGCTTAGGTTAGGTACGACGACGAGTGAAGCGAGGAGGAGTGTTAGGTTGAACTACGACCCTAACGAGCGAGCGAAACGAGCGAGCTGCGCAGGTCCGACTTTGCTTAGATTAGGTAGGTATTTTGTTGTTTCGTATTAATATTGAGTCAGACTTTTCATTTTTCGGTGTATTCAAATAATCATGCGAACGGAATATTATGCCATATAAATTTCGGCGACACAATTATTCGACCATAGGAAAGGGTATTGTTCTAATCAACATTATGCCAATGTACTATTCTGCCAAAGAAACGTGTGCGTAATGATAGTAGGTATGCCAAGAAATTTAGGCAAAAAGCATTAGTAACCCCCTGAGTCTATGGCAATTCTGACTCCACGTAGTCTTGCCTGTCCTTCTTCTACCCTAGTGTTATTCCAAAACCGGAGGCGTGGAGGTGGAGGTAGAGCAGCCCTCGCCTTAGGTTTATAGATAAATAGGTTTAATAAAATTTAGGTTTTAGCATTATTAGGTATTATAATATTAGTAGTCTAAAAAAATCGGCTAAGTGCAAATTAGGGCTAGTGAGAATTCGGTATGAAATAATTAGGTATTATGAAAATTGGGAATCCTGAAATTAGGTCTATTCATTAATTAGGATGAATGAAAATTCGGGTTAGTGATTTTAGGGTTACCAAAATTAGGGCCAATGAAATTAGGATGAAAGTTTTTCGGGCTAACGGAGGGGAACCGAAATTATGATATGAGAAAAAACGTTAAGATGCAAAACTAGCACGTTGTACTTACCTAAATAATTACCTATAGTTTAAATAGTTCCAATTGAAACTTCCTCTAAGATCTGAATATAAGTATATTATATATATGTTACTGACTACTTATAGGTACCTAAGCTGTCAAACTAACTGCCGCTTACGAATGCAAATAAGTTCAATTAAAACGGAACCAATTCAAACCATGTCATAACGGATCGATTTTATTCCGATAAAAATCCAAATACTATCACAAAGTTTCCTATCGCTCCTCCAACTAATCTTTAGGAGCACAACATAATTTGTTGCAAGTCCCGGGGGGCTAGCAGCGCGGGCGCAGTCACGAGTGCTCTAAACATAGAGCGGGCTAAGCGATGCCACCATATCCGTCGGCGGACGTGAACGATGCATGCCTATCTTTCACGGGAACCCGAGAAATTCGTTTACAATGTTCATTCTTAAAAATGGTAAGTAAGTACCTAAGTAAACACTTTATTGTACACAAAAAATGGTGTTTGTTATTAGAGCATAATATTGTCATTTATTTTGTTGGATAGGGAAGCGCTGGAAGGTTTTGTTTCGGGAACGTGTTCTGTTGGCTTATTGGCTGAATAGTTTTGATTTGGTTTGGTTAGAGATCAGACGATTAATGTGTTTGCTACCTTTTCTTTTTGAGTGGCGTATGATTAATTGTATCATATATTTTATAACAAAGTCCACTTCTTCAGCAACTACAGTACAGGATACTAAGCTAAATTCATTTTTTTTTTTTCATTTTCAGCTTAAAGCATTATAAGGGCCTCATTAAACATGAATATGACAACAACTTCTGGAATTCAATAAATATTTGACTGAGATCACTTTTCCAATCAAAATTAAATATCTTGGAACGATTGCAGGTAATTTTATCAAAAACTTTCGATTAAAAAAACCGCTTTCAAATGGGTCCATCCTTTTGAGAACTACAATGTCAAAGACAGACACACAGATGATAAACTTATAAGACCCGTCTGACTACGTCGGTTAAAAAGTTTTAAGGGAAATTACAGTTCTAGCATCTAAACGAGGCAAGTATAGCCATCGGCGGGCATTCCCAGAGCTGTGCTCCGCAAATGCATAGGCATTTTTCAAACGAACGCGAGAAATACGCGTCCAACAAAACACTGTCAGACGGAAAATGTTTAGAGAGTGACTGATTTAGGCACATCTAGCATCGCACGGTCTGACATGGCCAGTCGGTACTTACGTGTGCCATTGTTTGAGGCATTTACAGATGATATAAATATTAATAAATGTCGGACTTCACATAAAGCCTAGTCCAAAAGCTCTAGTAATTATAAAAAAGGTTTAAACTCACGAAAAAAACTCTTATGGAGCTCTTCATCGGGACAGCTATCCGTGCTTCTACGCGACTTGCGGCAGTGCGCCGTGAGTTTAAAGCGTTCTTATAATTATTAAAGATGTCTCACGATAGTTGATGATGAATAATATTAAGCACTAGTATTTATAATTGAGTTATGGATACTTTAAGATGATAAAAGCATCTAAGGCCCGATACGAACAAATATTCGAGTTTATCACAAAAATATTTGTGATTCACCAGCTCAGTAGGAAGCTGCATTACTAATATAGTCAGCATCAAAAGAAGCCGACTGTTTTAATAAATTGACAATACTATTTTGGTTGCAATTTGACATAAGCCAAAAATTTACAGATACGTACGCTGACAAAAAAATGTTTATCAATCACTCCGTGTGTATTCCTAACAGACAGTAACAATTACCTCTTTTAGTCTCATTATCATGATGAAAAGTCAGCAATTACATAAAAAGTAACGCTGTGTACTTCAAAATTAATCATGAGAAATAAATCTCTCTCAAGGAATTAGCAAATTAGCTCAGGTACTTTATATTCATGTAGCAAAATGTATGCAGTCCATGCGTGTAGCTCCGGGCGCAATCCAAACACTGCAGCTGGCTTATCGAAAATCGACACCGACATTCCTAAGTACGGACCAAAAAATAGTGGTACCTTTTGGTATCGAAATCAATCATACCGGTAAGCTTTGCGGGACAAAAATACCCTTATTTCCGGATGTTGAGTTTTAATACTGTAAGGAAAGTAACTTTTAAGTAGATATATTGAAATTAAAGGAGTTTTGCGATCAAGGTGTTTATTTTATGATTTGTGAGATAAGATCAGTTACCAAATTGTAACCATTGTGATTTGAAATATTTTAGAGATAATGCCTATATATGATTAATGATATTTTTGATGTCGCTATTGAAACAGTGACATAGTACAGTCAACCAAAAATGTGGTCTACCACTTTTCGACTCTATTTTACATGTAATAGAGTCCAAAAGTGGTAGACCACTTTCTTTGCTGACTGTACAAGAAAATATCAAAAATGAATACACATGATAGATGTTAAAGGTGTTAAGGTATTTAGTTCGATTCGCCTTCGCAAGGTGCAATGTACATTACATTCAAAAAATGGAGCGGCTGAGAAAGGAGTCTCGGCAGAATTTCCGGAGTAAACGATTTTAATGATTGATGTTCGTAAAATTACTTCAAAAAAGAACCTACACAAAATATGGCAGTGAACAGTTTTTGCTTACGATACAGGGTCAACGTCCGATTATTATAAAACAACTGTCAATATTGAAAACACATTTTAGTAAATATATTTAGTCGCTCTAAAATAATAAAAGATCGTTAGATTAATCATATGAATAGTGCACTACATGAAAACGCACATGACTTCTTATTAATCTAGTAGCGGGCACAATCAATTATCGAAACTTGACTAACCGATGATCCCTCTAAACCGACGTTCTGTCATTTCTCTTCCCTTAATCGATTACTTCAAACATGAGCGCCAGGGGGTCCTCTAGCATGCCACGACCGCGACCTATACGAGCTTTTTGTTCATGATAAATCTTTTTTGTTTAGTATCGAGCGTCCAACACGCCACGCTTTGTGTGGCACCACGCCAGGCGCCTCTTGTTTTGAAGTTTAAACTACCAATAAAGAGCACAAGTATAATTTCTCCATTAAACGTATATCAATAAAACGAAAATCAATAAAATCACCACAATAGTTCCCAAAATTTTCTCATGCTTTCTCCGAACAACAAATTTTATTAACACGTTTCAATTTATTTTGTGGAGAGTTCGATCGGACAATCAGCGTTAATTGCAGCTTCTGTTACGTGGGTACACGTAGGCGTCAAGAGCATTCCGTACCTATCGTCTCGGATGTACCCTCCGATACTACAATGAAAAGATTGAGTCATCATAACAAATGCGCCGGCGTCGTCCGAGGGCACGGAACTCCACAATCGCGCTCTTCTTATCTGTGACGGCTCCGATCATTGTGCCCCGAATACTTCGTGCCCGGAGTACCTCTACTTACAGATGACGAAATGCTAGCGTCTTGGTCTTTTACTCCTCTGTTCCTTTGTTAACTTGTCGAGTTTGTTCCGAATGGCTTTTTGTAAACGTCCACCGGCCGCGCTTGTAAAGCTCGCTTTTGACTTTATTAATCTTATCTCACTGATGCATCGCAGGCAATGAGAATTAAACAACGACCGTTACCTACGAACGGATCAATAAAATCAACTCAATGTTTTTTTTTTCAAGCAAGCATTTTAAATAGAATTGAAGACGGTTTCATTCGGCTTTATTATTAATATATATATATATTTTACCTACGAAATTTTTGTAAACAGCTTCAAATTACTAAGTAAGTAATTACACGTGTATTCAAGATTTCAACTGATATGTATGATATTGTTGAAGATGAAACCTCAAACCCTTGCAAATCATAAAAACCGCAGAATCACCTCCTTCACAACAAAAGAAACGATGTATGTATAAAACAAAATGAAAACAAAAAATGTAAGAGAAACAAGTTCATTAATCATATTGATGAATGCATAGGACCACTGATAGGAAAGTTGAGAGCGCTCCTGCTCAATTTCTTCTTGATTTTCTTTCAATTCAGTTCTTTAACGACACCCGAAATCATTAAATAATGCAATTCATCTCAGGCCCGGACAAGACACGAGCAACAAAAAGGCAACAATAATTTAGGCAGGTTCCGAAGATCCCTGAGTATGATACATTAATCCAGTTTATTAAACATCGGGTTTCGATTATAAATAACAAAATTATGTTTTGGAAATTCTACCTAACTAGCAATGATTATGTAGATTTCAAATTGATCGTAAAACTAAACTACGTTTGGAGATATGATTGCGATAACAGACTATTTAAGAATAAAATTAAGTTATTCGAAAACGGAACATAACTTTAGTTAATATGACAGTACACATTAACGGTAGTTAAAGTTTGCATGGACAGTTAATTTCTTTGGGGACCAAAAAAACATGTCGTATAGCAACATTGTGGTAGTCAACGCAGTGGAAAACCATGAAAGATCGACGTTCATTGAAGTCTTTGTGGGATTGGTAGAGCGCCTGTTATCGCGTGGTTCAGGCGGGGTTTTTAAGTGGTTCTGGTGAACCTGTCTGGTTAAGGCTTACTTTAGCCCCGACGTGGCTTGAAACCGAGGCCACGTCCACAACGAGCCATGCCACATTTTATTTATCAAGCCGTCTGCCCGAGGAGTCACACATTTGTCGAGACAGCCGCTCGCTGGCTGCATTTTTAGAATTATTAATTTGGTTTGTGTTCTTATATTGTGTTAAATTGGCCGATTTTGTGCCAATCTTATGAATAAAACATCATCAGCCTTCTTCTGCGACGGTTTTGTGGCAGTCAAGACATGTTTAAATACTTTATTGCGATTTCACTTTGTTTAACTTTTAAAGGCATTGTTTTGGCAGTCCATTCAATTAAAAAAAGGTTTTATTTTTATGAAATTTCTGCTATCTGAATGTGAATCTAGATACAATACTACACTACACAATGAAGTACCTACCTAAATATTTAGTACACTCACATTTTTTTCATCTATCGTAATGGATTTTAAGCTCATCGCGTTTTAATGACAGTTCAAAGGCGATATGACTGATATCTAATAGAGATTTGACTTTCGGCGATATCTCAAACGGCACTCTCGAATTAGCGCCCAGCATACTAAAACGAAATCCCATAAGTCGGTAAACTTTGACGGTTAGTTCATATTTACAAAAAAAAAATCGGATTTGACATGGGTCGATTATTCTATCTATTCATGATCATTTTTTGTTTCAGGTCGAGGTCGTGATCTTGGACAAAAATGATAGTCCACCGGTGTTCAAGAATATTCCGCCGGCTTACTTCGCTTCGGAGGACTTGGCTCCAGGACAACCGGTGGCCACCATCGTTGCTGAGGACCCTGACACAATCGGGACCATCACGTACAGCATCCAGTCTGATGAACAGCCTCCTTTTACCCTGGACACACACTCGGGTGTTCTGACGCTGAAAGACCCCTTAGACAGGGAGACTGTATCAGAATACCAAGTGGTGATCAGAGCTGACGATGGAGTGCAGTCGACTGATGTTACAATCGTTGTGCAGGTGAGTTTTTGGGATGATATGTTAAAATGAGCGACTCGTCAAATGATTCGTTTTTTTTTCTATTGTTATACAATAGGTACACATAATTTAAAAAAAATAGTCAACGATATCCATCCTATTAAAAATATTTACAGTTTTATTTTGTACAAATCAAATAGCAAGATATATATTTCACGGATAAAAAATAAGCAAATATGTAAAAAGCTGCAAATATAGGTAGAAGAATTGTGTACTTCTTTGGAGAAAAATAAGAAGTTAGTTTGTACAAGTGAGATAATCTCTTTTATATACCAAGTATTTCTGGAGTATGGATTGAAAAGCAACCTTACATGCAAATCAGTCCCACCATACTAAAACATCATAAAACAGGTGCCTTAATATTATTTTTTATTGAGAAACGCATAGCAATCGATAGGGCTGTGGGTTCGAGTCCCGCTTACATTGTAGTAGATCGCATAAATTCTTGCTTTCATAAACAACCTTTATATCAATATTCAAATGGCTTGTATATATTGAATCCAAGGGGTACCTTCTTTAAATGACGTTGACGGCTACAAGCCACTGCCTATGCGCAGCGGCCAAACACAGGCACCCTGTGACGTCATACCGTGGACGCCATCTTACATAAGTTATCTTCCTAAGTTATCTTGTGGATTGCACTAGTCCCGACACAGAGAGGTAATTCTGAAGTTTGAAATTCGAACTTTGTTTGGCAAAAGAGCGAGAGGGATAGCATGGTTCGAGTACTATTCGAACTTCAGCGTAACCTTTTGAGAACCTTAATGTGAGAACCGAGGAATTTCAGTCAAAATGACTGGTCGGGACTCACGAAGGATTCATTTTAAACCATACTACCGTCTGATGTGGATAATTAATTTCTTCTACCTAGATTTATTAAAACATATGCAAATTTACGTCTTTAAAGCCAAGACATGAGCTTAGTAAATAGAACAGTCTCACAAATCAAAGATAAGGATGCACACTAACTTTTAATCGACTTTTATCGGTAGCATCAATTGACAATTAATCAATTTATCGATCTATAATATTACCTACCTTATTTAAAAAAAGTGCCTTGTCCTAGTATTGGGTCACACATGCATCCTAAAATTATACTTACATATGGCTGACAATCGATAATCGATTGACGTCATTGACTGTCCCTCAAATGGCACGGCGAAATCTAAAAAAATCTCAAGAATGTTGTTCAAAAAAATCCCTTTGTCTAGGTGACGGACTCCAACGACAACCCACCAGTGTTCAAAGAGAGCGCGTATTCGTTCGACATCCCGGAGAATGCTGCCAGAGGGTCCATAGTAGGCACGGTGACAGCGTTCGACCTGGACGCCGGCCCCAACGCGCAGCTCACCTACACGCTCATCTCCGACTGGGCCAACGACGTGTTCTCGCTCAACCCGCAGACTGGCGTGTTCACGCTCACAGCTAGGCTAGACTATGAAGAGGTAGGTTTATAGCCATAATTTTGCTTTACAGACATTACCCTGTACTTATGTATATCTTAGTATATAATTCTTCTTTAACATCCGTAAGAACAGGGTTAGGCAATCCATAAAGTAGGTGGATTGTAGTATTTGAAATCCCGAAAATCCGGGGATACTACAAACCTGTATTTAGATTATATTACGCAGTTAGGTTATAATGTCCTTCAAAGAGCCTTAGGGCAATCCCTTTGAAAAGATAACTGTTGTACCGTTTTCGCAAATATTTTCGCATTTGTGTAAAAAACGTTATCTATAAAAAACGGATAAAGGGGCTACAGGCACATAAATGGCATGAAACTATTTCTTATGGCTTGAATAGTTTCCATGCTTGGTGTACAAATACAAATACAAGTACTCTTTATTGCACACCTCATAAAATATACAGGAGAAATACAATGCAAGACATTACAATTAGAGGTAAACAACAGGCGGTCTTATCGCTAAAGAGCGATCTCTTCCAGACAACCTTTGGGTAGTGGTTTACAGATCTTCAAAATGCTACCAATGTAACCCGGCTCTACCGTTACCTCTTCACGCTTAAACCGCTGAACCTCGGACAATTCGCCTCATACTTCTAGGTCAACGGAATACCCTTTAAATGTTGATCATAGATAAGTATATGTATAAATGAAAATGTTGATTCCCTTGAGAGTGTCAAATATATAGGTAGTTACAAGGACAAACAATTATTCAGAGACAAGAAAAAGGCAAAGCAAAGTAACAGAGAAAACTTAAACTAAATAGCAAGTTGACGTAGGCAAAGTTAGCCGAAGTATGGCTTTTTCTAGCGAAGTGCCTCTCCACAACTATCATATTCGCCCAACCTCTGTCAAAATGTAGAGGCAGGGTAAAAACCAAACATTCTGAAACTTCAATTTAATCGAAATGAGATCGTATAACTTTTATTGTTTCTGTAAATGAGATCGCATATTCAATCCTCCCAAAATAAGATATTAACCGACGACAAAAATAATGAGTAATAAAAGAACGAAAACTGAACAGACAATGGAGTGGTCATGTTTATTGACAATTAACAACGGAACAACTAAGATAAAGAACACGCATCGCGGCGCGACCGTCAACAGAGACCAAATGTTCAATTAAACACATTTAATAATAAATTAAGTGATTACCATGCAAAGTATTCGCACTCCGATGAAACACATAAAGACCTTGAGAACCTTGACATTTGCGTTCAGAAAAGGATTTTTTATTGACTATATTTGCAAATAAGTACACGATTGCACTCGCCCTTGCATGCCTCCAGTAGTCTGATTGATTCCGTGCCCGCTTTCGATTATTTGTTGGCAATAAATAACCGTATCGCATGTCCATCCGTAGTAGACACTATCTGCCTCAGTACTCAGTACCCTTACCACGAGCAGCCCGTCTAGCACAACTAAAGTCAAAGTCAAGTCAAAGTCAAAATATTCTTTATTTAACTAGACCTAGCTACAAAGCACTTTCGAATCGTCAGTTACAGAGAGCAGAGCAATTTATTGATAAACTTATAACTAAAAATACAATAAAAAACATAAAAAACAACATTATAGAAATAAAAGAAAAATCCTTAAAAGGATCGTCAACACATAAAGAATTATATAAATAGAAAACTAGAGGCTAGAATATTTCTAGAATAAAATTATAAATGTCAAAAATTATAATAAAAATAGTTAAAATTAAAATATCAGTACCCTGATAGGTAGGACTCGTTACAATAATTACACATAAGATTGCTTGATTTTCACTAATCCCACGACACGTTATCATTAATGTAGTCCTGTGTACTATACTAACTGCTTCGCGACTCTTGTCGCGCGAGATAGCGCTACCCGTCACTCTCACATTACTGCACAGACAGAGAGGGTATATCTCGTGCGAGAAATAGTCGCGTATGACAGTATTGACAGTTATGCTAGAGGTGTAGACAGTGACTGTAGTAAAGGGAATTGTAGTTCTACAAAGTAACCGCTAGAGGCTATACTAAGGTATTCTCCATATAAATCGTTTACAATGTCGCTAGCGAATACGGTCACATTAACTCATGGTAAAGGCAGTACTACTAGTATTGCGTGTAATTAACAGAACGCTTTAGCGCGGTATGCCTGACCAATTAACGATGAAATCGAGAATAACGCTTGTCAACAGATTGACCTTACCTTAAATGAATTAAAACGTACGTATCGTTAAATTGTTCACTTTCAACGTAAAACACTTAAAGTACAGTCAACTCTGATTGATAAATGACCCGGAAAATCGTGAACAGAGGTGATAAGTATACGTCGGGTTGGTCGCTTTGCCGCCATGCTTTACGATCGTTAGGGCTCTTCAGCTGAGATCTACGCTTAGACAATGTTTGATCATAGCTTTACGCCCCTCATTATACTTCTATATGTATATATTTAAAGTTCTAAAATTGCACTGAAAATTACTTTTATATGGATAGGAATTTCAGGAAAAATCTTAACACACAACCGTATGCGTGACACAGCGCCATCATTGGTCAACAATTGTTTGCCTGCTTGTGACGCTGAAATGGCTGGGTGAATTTTTACCAATTTTCTCACATGGATAGCTAGCTACATATTCTAAACATGGTTATAGAATACTAGTTATCCGGCTATATTAAAGAAAAGAGTGTTACGCGGACGACGTTCAGCTACCTTCTAGTATTTAGGTATATAACATAAAAGCTGTCATACTAATTAATAGAAATTACCTAAGAAAGTGTTCATTATCAACTCCTAAAAAAAACGTTTTTCAAACACGTAAAATAAATATAAATTCTAGTATCAACGGTTAGTATGATCGCTTGTACAGTTGTTTATATTCTTGAACTAAACAACTATGTCATGTATGTTACAAGACTACGAGCGAATATATTTGAATACAGTTGTTACATTACGATAAAAAGCATAATGTATAAAATCGAATCACCTGAGAAACGAATTTTATTGGTTGTTTGTTTAAAATGCGACGTAATTGGTCGCGGGGCGTGGCGATGCACTCTATGACTACCTACGAACGCGCCACGAATTTAGGCCCGTAGACTACCAGCGTTATCGAGTTGCTTAGTGATCTCATACCATGAGGTAACGTGACTGTACTTGCTAGCGACTGGGTAAACGATTTGTTAGTTTGTAGAACTACAATTCTCCATACAAATCGATGACGCAGTCGCTAGTGAGCACGGTCACAGTAAACTCATGTTAAGGGTTGTACCCTTTACAATAGTTAAATTTTAACTACGATACAGCGCGAACAAAGTGATAAGTCGGGGTGAAGAATTTTTAAGTGATTAGTGCGTTTTTAAGTAAGACCAGTTAGTGAATTGTTACTGTGTAATTGTATAATAACGTGTGTGTTTTAATTAGTGGATAAATTACTGCTTTTTCTAACTAATACGAACCCCAGGCTCGTAGCAATATCATGAGTACATAAACACTGGTAGTGGTAGGTAGTGCTAAAATTGTTAAGTGTCAATATTAAAGTGATGGAGGAGCGAATAAAAGAGTAATTCTCATAAAATAGTAACGACGCACTTTCCACACTCGCAATCAAACAATAGTTCGTATGTCGAAGTGGGTTTTAATGTGAAATTAATTAACTTTTTTCTTGACGTTAACTTTTTACGTTACGTTAGCAATCACAGCTCCGCCTTTATTCGGTTAGGGTGAATTTTTAAACCACACATGTCTGCGTCGATTAAATCCTGAGATCCAGTGGACATTTCCAGGGTCCATCATCAGGTCAATTTTATGATGCTGGCTCTAGATGTTCATCACCTTGAACGAATCCTGAGATCCTGTAGGCACTTCCAGGGTCCATCATTGTAAAGATTGAGTCAGGTTCGTCGTATTTAGGACGTATTGAATATTTAATAAAAGTAGCGTGCAAAACAGGTACAATTACTGAGACATAGTTTCCGTTTCATTGTGATAAGAACAAAATTACTGAGTTTTTCCATAATACTAACTACTAAGAGACCATCATATATGTCTACAGATCGGATTCTACATTAGATATTACATGTATTAATGTTAATGATAATTTACATCATGTC
This sequence comes from Apotomis capreana, assembly GCA_947623375.1. Taxonomy (NCBI): domain Eukaryota; kingdom Metazoa; phylum Arthropoda; class Insecta; order Lepidoptera; family Tortricidae; genus Apotomis; species Apotomis capreana. The sequence goes on from OX392499.1 coordinate 6,485,965, forward strand.
TCCTGTAGGTATGTATACTTTTGGGCAATTGTAATCTTTTTTGCATTCGACAAGTATTTTAATAATTACTTACCTTAGTCGTTCAAGGGAGGCATTTTATTTTACAGTCGTAATTTGATTAAAACATTTCATTGTCGTTAATATTATTAAAACTATCGTGAGACATCTTTAATAATTATTAATTACCTAGGCATCTGACTTCTGATAGCATGGTAAGACTTTAGAGAGCTGTGAAGCCGATATTCATATTAAAATACAATTCATACTCATACTCATTCATCTGAGTATGGAGTATGAATAAATTATAAAAACGTTATAAGCTCACGTAAAAATTGTCAAAACGGCCCGAGTTTTTTTGAACTCATATGGAGTTTTTCATCAGGGACAGCTATCCGTGCTGCTACGCGATTCGCGCTTTTATTAGACGCTCCTCCCGCCTACCCCCTTCTATAGAGCTATTTAATTTATTTATTTAATCGTATGGCATTTTTGACCAAGTCGCGCATCTTCTAATTATGTCATAAACATATATCCAAGTTCTTTACCCATAGGGCGGCGTTTATACTAGAAGAGTGTAGATCCAGGATACCTCCATTATATTTCCGTTTTGGGCAGTCGTATATTATGTGGTGAATGGATTGTGCAGGCGCCCCACAATCGCACACTGGTGCGGGTACTGGTGAGTCTCTCCAGCCACATTTAAACAGATAGTCAGCACAACGACCATGCTCCGTGCGGAGTCTGTTGAATTGGCACCATTCCCTTCTTGGAGCTGAGAAGCCATAAGGTTTCTGAGTGGGATCATAAGTTGCGGGGCAACTACTTGGCGGGTTAGACTTCCATTCCTCTTGCCAGGTGTCTATCAGATTGAAACCGCCTTCCAACAATCTTTGGGCGGTCTGGTAGGGCGGGTGTCGAGACTTCAATCGGTGGTGAGGCGGATTTAGGAATTCTTGATGAACTGGCAGACTTGGATCGTTACGTATTTTATTAGCTTCCCTTATCAGCGCCTGCTGTCTCCTAAGATGCGGCGGCGGAATGTGGCTTAACGCTGGGAGCCATTGCGTGGGGGTGGACTTCACAGTTCCTGAGATGCACCGCATTGTGTTTCGAAGTTGTACGTCGATCCTCTCTGTATGAGCGCTGTTTAACCAGACTGGTGCGCAGTATTCACCTGCGGAGAAAACTAAGCTCAGTCCCGTCGTGCGGAGTACATCAGCTTTTGTTCCCCAGCTTGTACCAGTAAGTTTATGTAGGATATTGTTCCGAGTGCCAAGTTTTCTACTCAGCTTTTGGAGATGGGGGCCAAAAGTTAGCGAACGGTCCAGGGTCACGCCGAGGTACTTGGGGAAAAGATTGTATTTTAGTGTCACCCCGTCGAGTTTTACCGTCGGCGTGTATGAAGCTAGTTTATTGTTGAGGTGAAACGATGACACTTCTGTTTTGGTGGCATTTGGAATAAGGCGCCATTTCTTGAAGTACTCACTTAACGAAGCTAGATCTTCCGTCAGTTGCTCCTCAGACTTTTGAAAACTCACGTGTTGGTGTGCAAGGGTGATGTCATCAGCGTATATGAATTTCCTGGACACAGTGTTGGGCAGGTCGTGAATGTAGAGGTTGAAGAGTAGTGGCGCTAAGGTTGATCCTTGCGGCAGGCCGTTATTCAATTTCTTTACCCGTAGCTATTTAATAAAAATTCTATATGCGTACATGCCGACTACTTCCTTTGACTGATTATGATCCAGGTACCGATGATAAGTTTATTCTCTGTATAAACGTACCTTAAATATAACATTAACTTATCAACTGTAAATATGACAGCCTTTTGTATCGGCGCTACTTTTATAAATCTCTTCCAATAGAACTTGTCCGGTCAACGCCCCTATAGATCTATGCTCAGATAATTCTTTCGACCGCAATGTATGCCCGGAGGAGTCACTAAATCGGACATGAGTACTTAAAAAATAAACCTCACGAGATTTAAGCGTCTATTTAGTGATTTTTGTTGGACCACATTAAAAATAAGTACATAATGAGCTTATTTTATGGTGAGTACACAGATTTGCGAAATGTGTTAATATGTTTTAAGGTGGTACGAAGAATTAGTATTTTAAAATTTTATTCAAGATCCTACTATAAAAGATGAAGAGATCCATATGAGTTCGAAACATGTCACGCCATTTCTGTATTTTTTTACGTGAGTTTAAACTACAATACAACAATCCAAAGAGGCACCGCTGGCAGCCTTCTGGGAACGATATATACTGAAGGCGACCTGGCGGGTATACAACCTTTATATTGATTCTATTTATATCTTAGTTGTAAATTATTAGGTATTTAGAAAAATGTTACAATTGAAACCTTAGTTTATATATGGTAGACAATAGGCGGTCTTATCGCTAAAGAGCAATCTCTTCCAGACAACTTTTGTATAACTGTAACTTCTTACTTTGTTTCAAGACCAAAATATGCCAGTTGGCCGCACTTACCTACTCTTAACCGCACAATTACCTCGTAAAGCATAGCTCGAGCTATTTACTCGTATGCCTTTTGGGTATAAAAGTAAAAAAAGTTTATAAAATATATTGCGCAGCGCGTAAACCTCTTCGAGTAGGTAATTCGGAAACGAAGGACGCCATTGCCTCCGAGCGTATTTTAATTCTCCATGTATAAAATAGAGATTCATAAAACCGTCTACGATTTTAACATTTATCGTTATGACTATAGGGTTTAACATCACATTGCCTCGATTCATGCAACTCCTGAGACCAGCGACATTATTCCACATCGCATTTTATATTGATAAAGTTTCTGCATAATTTTATGCTGATTACATTCGGATCGGTATAATCGTCGTTTTACCAGCTACGGAGGCATATGTTGTATGTGTTTTGTTTATTGTTTAATCTATAAGCCACACCAGGAGATGGTGTTTATCTTTTATCCTATTTCCATCTTTGCTTGGCGTGGCAAACTAACAAGAGGAACCGGTGAGCTGGCCAGGATAACAGGAAATCGTTGAATGAGGGCGACTCACGACCAGTATTAGGTGAAATTGAGAATACATGTATGGTATATTTTTATATAATTATGATAACATTAATTGATTGATTGTTTTAAGTATGATTTACGAAAAAATTGTCTTAATTTATTTTATTTTTATTACAATCGATCCTATTTTCTGTGGAGATCTAACTTTTTAAACTACAATTAGAGTTCTGAAAAAGTCAGAAAAAAATATCTAAGTTAATAATATATAAAAAAAAAACCCTTATTAATACCCAAAGTAAGTACCTGCTACTCAAATCAATAATAATAAATAAAATTTGTTAAAAGACACGAAAGGAAAAGTAACCATAAGTTCTGAATCAATAATTAGAGGCACAAAAGTTTTTTTTTATAAGTCTCATCTGCAAATAGTACAAATAAATTGGTATTGAAAATATGGTCTATGGCATAATCCATACTAATATTATAAATGCGAAAGTGTGTCTGTCTGTCTGTCTGTCTGTCTGTCTGTCTGTCTGTCTGTCTGTCTGTCTGTCTGTCTGTTACCTCTTCACGCTTAAACCGCTGAGCCGACTTAGATGAAATTTGGTATGGAGATAGTCTGAGACCCGGGAAAGGACGTAGGATACTTTTCATCCCGAATAAATATAGTGTTCCCGTGGGATGAGCGGGTAACACCGCGGGGCACAGCTAGTGGTAATATCTAGACACGCGGCAGCGTGTCCAGCCAAGTTCACCCCAAGAACTGGCGAGCAGCAGCCGTGTGTTATATTACACGAACCGTTTGGAGCCACTTTTGACCCCTCAATAACTCCAAATCTATTTAACATAAAAACATGAAATTTGGCTTATGTATTAAGATCCTTTAGAACAACTAGAACCCCAAATTTCATAAATATAGGTGAAATAGGTATTGAGATATTAAAGTCCAAAAAACGGTATTTTTATCACTGACTGACTGACTGACTGACTGACTGACTGACTGACTAGTAATCAAAAACCTAACCCACTTCCAGGTGACCTAGAAAGGTGAAATTTGGCATTCAGCTTGGTAATTGTGTGTGTACACATAAAAAAATCAAAAACAGTGATTTTTTTACTTTTTTAATTATTATTATTATTTATGCTTCTTGCCTCAGAACTCCGTCATTTATTAACCGATTTGGAAAATTCTTTCTTTGTTTTAAAGATGTATTAGCATAGCTCACACTCTTTCTCTCTCTCTCTCTTACACACACACACACACACAAGAATCCAACACGTACTAACCGATTTGGAAAATTCTTTGTTTGTTTAAAAGATGTACTAGAATAGCACACACACAAGTAATTAACAATTAATTATTAAATAATTTACACATCATAATAATTTCTGTACAAAAAGTAATGAGATCCCATCAAAAACATAAATGTTAAATTAGAGCCAAGTTCTCGCATGCAACGTTGTCGACTTCGCCGACAAAAGAATTGAGATCTATATGGGCGCCAAGTTCTTTGCCCTAAATTTTTTAAATACATGGACATGCGACATACTCAATGCATTTATTTTACTTGGGGTGTAATTCAATATCAAGATTTGACTTGGCTAGTTTTCACAAACTGACTTAATTTTATCAAAGTAACATAGTATTATTATCAAGCTAACAGTATAAGTAACAGGGACGTACACTAACTTGCGTACATACCTTTACGAAAATAGGTTAATGATTAGACAAATATAATATAAATTTATATGTAAAAACTAGCCAAGTCCAGTCTTGATATTGAATTACACCCCAAGTAAAATAAATGCATTGAGTATGTCGCATGTCCATGTATTTAAAAAATTTAGGGCAAAGAACTTGGCGCCCATATAGATCTCAATTCTTTTGTCGGCGAAGTCGACAACGTTGCATGCGAGAACTTGGCTCTAATTTAACATTTATGTTTTTGATGGGATAAACTTATCGCAAAATACGTTATCTGAATTACAAACCCGACTTAACAAAAAGGATACTTCTAGAATATTTTAATAGTCACTATTGAAACACTAAAAAACTCGTTCCATTGTTTGTTAAATTTATCTCCGCGTTCCGTCAGTTGGCCTTTCTCGGCGTAGGGCTTCTGCCCGCGACGCGCCTGAGACGCCAGGCCTCATCAAGTCGGGCAGGCTCGTTAATTAATAAAAACAATTCGGGGTACACTCGTTCTGTCGACCGCCCGCCAATTCCTCGTACCCCACTAGAGAGCTGCTAATTTCATCCAGGTACGGTTTTTTCCCGTCGCGCATCATATTCGGCATTTGCCCGCTCGATCCGCCATCGAAATTAAGGCTCAAACAATGTCAGACAAAGCGGCCGTCGGCAAAACATCCGCGGCCCGGATTCCGCGAGCACGGCCCGTTTTTTAAATCGTCAACTCGGTCCACGATCCGCGAATGAGGAGCCGTCATAGTTGGGAGGTTGCGGTGTCCTACTATGTATAATGAAAAATCGTCATACTTTCAAGTTTCTCATATCGCACTTTCGGGTTGTTTTGAAATGCACTTTATTTTGCATAAGACAAGGTTGCTTTCGCAAAAATGCACGCTGCGAGATGAGATGTAAAAAAAGTAAACAGCCTAAATCTGAATGCCGGTGACGTCCGTAAAATGTTACAGCAGTGCTTTATTGCTGTACGGTTGTTGATACAAATTCCGTTTTTAAATACGTGTAATTTGTAGGCGTATTTGGTAAAACATGGCGGTTGAAATGCATTTATGAAGGTTGGAGTAGATTATGTCACATAATTCTTACACATTATTATCAACATGACGATTTTGAGAAATGCCACTTAATGTTTTGTCGTCAATTTATTGTTTAAAAAGTGCAATAGGAACAAAATAGTAATTAATTAATCCGTTGATCTGAGTACTTACCAAATTCGTTATCATTCAGGATCTCTTATTATGTATTGTGAAGCTGGTCAGACATTAGAAATCCCACCCGACGCAGCGACGAATTTTCGACATACCTAGTTTTTGCCACCACCAGTTTCAATAGCTCGTGCTTCGTTATTCGAAATTAGAAATGTGCGAGTCGCTTGGCGCGCAGACGCGCATGCGTCCTGCAAATGTGCAGTCTATGTTACATTGTAGTCTTTGGTGCAGATTTTGCGCATCGAGATCACCATCGAGCCTATGTCGATAGCGTTATACGCGATAAATACATGAAAACTCGATTATGTAGTGCGAAGTAACTTACGCATTCTATTCAGCAAGTGACAGATGCCTTGTAAACATAACCATTATATGCTGCATTGTACTCATAAGCTCGCGATGCAACAGGCTATTCTGTAGCAGTCAACGTCAATACGGTATTTGATGATGATGACAGCAATGACAGCTCAAATCAGCTACTCTTTATGGAATGTCAAAAACGACCAGTTGGTATGAAGATATTAGCTTGTGACGTCATAAAAAATTGTAGTCAAAACTTGTCTTCTTTTTAGTTTTCATCCAATTAAAATCCAAAAGTTAGTAGTAGTTTATTTGGTTCCTGATTGATGATTGCAACTGAGTGTTTTGGCACAGTTCTCTTTACCAACATAATTATCTTCTGAGTATACGAGTAGGTCTTCGTTTTTGCACACCTCTTTGTAGCCAATTTTTATCTCTTTGGTTGTATCCTACGTGTGCACACGTTTGCGCCCCTTTATAGATCGGGGATGTAGAGCAGATCAATAAAGCTTTTAAAAATGCCTAGAATTTTGATATGAAGCGATCTATTAAGTCGTAATACGAACTATTTATTTAAAATAAAATCATCAGGCCAGATAGCCAGCGAATGTTTGTATTATTTTTAATTTAATGACATCATTTCATATATTATTTTAGTGCAAAATACCATGTTAGCTTTATTAACTAATTAGCTTATCTTTATGCTCTTTTACCCTTATGCCGCTGGTTATAATAATAGACCTTGCAGTTTATATCATCGCCATTACCTTATCTACTTCTACGGATATTACCATTTATTTATGACGTTGACTCTGTGCGCCTTAACAACTCTGGATTTATATCAGAGGTACTATAGGACAGTGCCAGGGGCTAATTTTTCCTAAAGATGAAAAAATAAATAACAAAAGCGTCCGTCACATTTTGACAAAATGCGAGTGTGACAGATGCTTTCTTACTTAATTTATCACTTGATAAACGCTACCATCATATGCCCCCAGATTGGTTTGCGAATTAAAACGGGGCACCATTTGGTGAGACGAGAGTTGGCATTTGTATGTAACGTTCTATAGCTATTATTGGCAACTTTTGGTGGAAATGAGCCGGCGATTTCAAATAACGTCTCACCTTGTTTCTCCTTCAGCAATAATCCTAAGCCTATTTTATTAATGTCTTCATGCTCAAAGATGATCTTGCTTTCCAGACGCAGCATTACATCCTAGTGACTCAAGCGCAAGACAACGGCCGCCCCTCGCTCTCTGGCACCGTCACGGTGTACATCAACGTCGTCGACCTCAACGACAACGCGCCCGTCTTCGACCCCATGAGCTTCTCCAACGAGATCCCTGAAGATGTCCCTGTGGGAACGTCGGTTGTTACTATCAGTGCTACTGATTTAGATTCAGGTATGTAGTTATATAATTAAATCAAAGACTTTATTTGACAAATCACTAGTTTAGACCTTTGAAACGAACACACATTTACATGGTACCGTAATGCATGCAGACACCTAATATGATCTGAATTAAGGTTGTAATTATAATATTAATAAATCATGCCACGTGTTTTCATGCGTCAATCAGCTGGATTTAGATATTTGATGTAAGTAGCGCCTGAAGAAAAGTTGTATATTTTATAGTATCTAAGATTTTGCTAATAGGCAAAGTCATAGTAGGGCTTATACATGTTTTTACTAAGGATAAAATAACATTAAATTAGTTGACCTTTTTTTTTATTGATACATAAAACACTATATCTTCGAATAAAATCTTCAGGCATCCGTCGATGTCGCATCTACGAGTATATTTTTTGAAACCAACTTAAGCCACACGTATCTACATTATCTACAACCAGCAACTGATTCTACAAAATTACAAAAACTTGGTACAATATCGGCTTCTATAACTTTTCCAGGAATAAACGGCAAGTTGACCTACAACATCACATCAGGTGACGACGCACAGGACTTCGCGATTTCACCCAACGGGACCATGTACACAGCGAGGCTGCTAGACCGAGAGACGCTTCCTATATACAACCTGATCGTGACGGCGAGGGACTCGGCACGACCTCCGGAACTACAGCTATCGTCTACCGTTCAGGTAACAATAAATTAAACAAATATAAAGAACCAGCACACATGCTGTATAAGAGCTTATACATCCCTTACACAGCTAAAATAAGGCTGTGTGCTACTTGGGACGTGGGTAAAAGAAGCGCGCAACGTCGTTAGCGTAATCCTTTTCTTATCCGTGGAAATTGGCGCTAAACCAAATTTTTTTAAAGCCGCGTACAGTGATATTATACCTGTCTAGTTCGCTCTTAGGAGATCTGAAGACCTTAGGATCCTAAGACCCTCTCAGTTTTCACCTAAACCGAAATCGCAATCTGAGAGTCTACAGACTGTAATAATGGCAGGCTGCAAAACTCTTTGCCGCCTGCAAAGTTTTGATCGTCATTGCTCCGCTCATAGCATATTGGAGACAACTTTGAAAGCTTATCTACGTCCAAACACACATTATATAGTTATTCTCAAATATATAGGTAGACAATTTACACTTTCCTTATAAGATCGGCTAGTGGCAAAATGCAAAAGTGTTACATTTCTTCTCGCATCATTAAAACTACCTCATCGTCAACTCTCACAGCGACTGTATACACAGTTTGCCTTTGATGTGAACATTTCAGTTTACTCTTGATGATTCGGCCTGTTCAAAATGTAGCCGCGGACCTATTTGCTTTAGCGGACGCATGTCATTTTTAGTGGCGCTGCTCTAACAAGCTATCACCTCTCCGAAATACTGTTCCAAACTTAACAAGACCTTGTGGTTTTCGGGAACACGCCGTTTTCTGGGGAAAATCATGTGAGATTTTCGAATGTTTTTTTTTTATGGACTACCTACTTGTCAATAATATTAAGCAACGCTAATGCAAGCGTTGTGGCATTTATGCAGTGAAGATTGAAAGTTTAAACTTGTTAAATTAAAAAAAGCAGTTGAACGTCAACTTCATTAAATCGTATTGTTAAAGGCTGCTATTGTTAAAAAACACAATATGGCTCTGATGAGATAAAGTAAGAAGCTGGGCCTAGCTAGACGGTTACTACCCACTTACGAATTAATTTTTTTATACTTATAAGATATCTTTTATCGGAACATCTGAAAATAATTATTTTAATTCTTATCGCAACAAGTTACCGTGCGGTTTATTTTTTATTTTAATATAATTATATATAATAGACTAATGTGTTCTTAAACGTGTTTTTTCAGGTCACCATACAATTAAAAGATGTTAATGATATGGCACCAGAATTCGTCTCACCGAATGTTACAACTATCTCCGAAAATATTCCACTCAATACAGTCGTGATGACTGTCAAAGCTGTTGACAAAGACGAAGGGAGGAATGGATACGTGGAATACTTCATGGCGTCAGATCAGGAAGTAAATGGCTACTTTTCGCTGGGAAACGTTGACGGGATTTTAAGAGCTACTGGTAAACTGGATAGAGAATTAAAATCCAGCTACACGCTCTTCGTGACAGCGAAGGATAGAGGCGATCCACCAAAAATATCGAAAACTCAGATTGAAATAAAGATTTTGGATGAAAACGACAACAGTCCGGTATTTGACCCGAAACAGTACAGCGCATCTGTACCAGAAAATGCCAGTATCGGAGCAAGCGTTTTACAGGTATGCAATAATTCCAGACTTAAAAAAAGTTAAATTTTAGCTAAACATTTGAAGTATAATATCTCTTTGTTAAATAAGATAACTATAGTAAATGTTTTCCTTTTCCAGGTTTCCGCTACTGATATTGATGAAGACGCCAACGGTAGAGTTAGGTATTCCATAGCCTCTGGTGATGAAAACCGAGATTTCAGTATAAGCGAAGATACGGGTATTGTAAGGGTTGCCAAGAACCTAAATTTTGAAAGGAAAGCTCGTTATGTACTAACTATAAGAGCCGAAGATTGCGCGGAAGACGACGTTAGATTTGACACGGCTGAGCTGTCTATCTCAATCCAAGATATTAACGATAACCCGCCTACGTTCTTAGATTCACCGTACTTAGCGTATGTAATGGAAAATGTAATACCCCCTAACGGCGGTTATGTGATAACCATTCATGCTTATGATGCCGACTCTCCGCCTTTTAATAATCAAGTGCGCTATTTTATTAAGGAAGGTGATGCTGATCTGTTTAAAATAAATGCGTCTACAGGACAAATATCTTTATTGAGAACTTTGGATCGTGAAGTACAAGACGAATACACTTTGGCACTCGTAGCTATGGATACTGGTAAGGATTTTTATTTTAATATATGTTTTTACACTTTTTACGTTAATGCCTTTATTACGTCAACGTACTCCCAACAATATATGAGATGTTAGTGTAGCAAATTTTCTTCAAAATAGTATATACACTTTCTGCTATCCAAAAAGAGTATACATTTAAAAAAAATGGTATTTAGCACTAATTATTAGTTGATGTTTTTACTTTGCTTAATTATTTAGTAATTACATACATTCATAAAATGCTTTTTTTACAGGTTCACCTCCGCTCACCGGGTCCGGCACTGTTAAAATCATCATTCAAGATGTCAATGACAATAGTCCCACTTTCGAAAGGCAAAGCTACAAAACAACAGTTAAAGAGAATTTGCCTTCAGGGACAATAATTCTCAGCCCTAAGGCAACCGATAAAGACATCGGAAATAATGCGAAAATTCGCTACAGTTTACTTGGTGATAAATCTGAACGATTTTTAATCGATTCTGCTACTGGTGTCATCTCCACTAATGCGTCACTAGATAGAGAAGAATGGGATATTTATTATCTCATAATTATGGCACAAGATTCATCTATAACAGATCCTCGAACAGCAACTGCAAATCTAACAATAGTCATTGAAGATGAAAATGATAACACTCCAACGTTTTCTCAGCCTGAATACGAGACCTATATTTCAGATCGCACCGTCACAGGTGATTTTATATTTGGAGTTAAAGCCACAGACAGCGATGTTGGTTTAAATAAGAAAATTAAATATGATCTGAAAGGTGAACATCAGAACCTATTTACTATCAATAAAGAAACTGGAGTCATAAAAGCAGAAGAAAATCTTATGAAGTATCGAGGAAAAAGTGGTTCTACGTTTAATTTAATAATAGTAGCTACTGATTCAGGATCTACACCAAGACAAAGTACAGCAGAATTGAAACTAATACCCAAGTCAGTAAGAAACTTCCCAAAGTTTGCGGTAACAAATAAACTGACTTTTACATTCTCTGAAGACACAGCAGAGGGTGTTTTAGTTACAAGACTTTCAGCATCTTCGCCAAAAACAGGCCCGACAGGTCTTATACAATACGCTATAGCTGGTGGAAATGTGGGCGATGCTTTGAGAGTAGAACCAATGAGTGGAGAAGTTTTTGTCACCGGAAAAGGTTTGGATTATGAGACTATGCCCCTATATGAAGTCTGGTTTGAAGTTAGGGATTCAGACCACCCACCGCTAAAATCTTTTATAGAAATAGAAATCAAGGTAACAGATGCCAATGATAATGCACCCATAATAGAACAAGCACTTTATAATGCTACTGTATTAGAAGAAGAATATCCTCCTCAACTAGTCATTAAAGTTGAAGCTCATGATGATGATTCAAATGACAATGGCAGAATAAGTTTCAGACTCGTGAATGATTATGAAGAAACATTTCAAATTGATCCCGAAAGTGGAGAAATCTACACAAATATGGCTTTAGATAGAGAATCAATTCCATTTTATGAAATTTTGGTAGAAGCAGTTGACCATGGGACTCCGCAGTTGGTAGGAAGTTCAACCGTCATAGTTACTGTTTTAGACAAAAATGATAACCCACCAAGATTTACAAGGCTTTTTAGCGTGAATGTAACAGAAAATGCCGAAATAGGATCATTTGTAATCAAAGTTACAAGTTCTGATTTAGATTCTGGGCCAAATGCCAATGCAACATATAGTTTTGTAGAAAACCCAGGTGAAAAATTTGTCATTGATCCTGTTAGTGGCAATGTAACTGTTGTTGGATCTTTAGACAGAGAATTGCAAGATGAATATATATTGAAAGTTGCAGCAATTGACGGAGCTTGGAGATCAGAGACTCCATTGACCATAACAATACAAGATCAAAATGACAATGCCCCAGAATTTGAATATTCTTACTACAGTTTTAATTTCCCCGAACTGCAAAAGAAGAATAGTTTTGTCGGACAAGTTATTGCAACTGACAGAGATAAACAAGGCCCAAATTCTATTATATCTTATGCGCTACAGCAACCTTCAGATATATTTACAATTGATCCTGCTACAGGCGAGATACTAAGCAAATACGTCCTGAAATATAAGAGGACGTCAATTAATTCATCACCTGAGAATACATACTCTGTGATTGTTATAGCTACCGACAATGGTAAACCGCCAATGTCATCAGAATGTCTTGTTACAATCAACGTTGTGGATGCTAACAATAACGCACCCAAGTTCCAGGATCATGAGAAGTTGGTACCAGTCCCAAAAGATGCTATTTTAGGAGAAAAAATTGTCAAGTTGACAGCAGAAGATAACCTTGACTTTGGAATCAACGCTCAAGTAGAATACTATGTATCTGGAGGCAATGGGTCGACTTATTTCACTATCGATAAAACGGTCGGCTGGGTGACAGTCAAAAAACAATTTCATGATCTTGGACAATATTACGAACTTAAAATAAAGGCAGTTGATCGGGGAGTTCCCTCGCAATCAGATGAAACTTACGTATCTTTTGTTGTGACTGGTGAAAACATGTATGCTCCTAAATTTACGGCACTGAGCTATCAAGTTATTGTGCCAGAAAATGAACCAATTGGATCGTCAATACTAACAGTGAAAGCCAGTGACGACGACGAAGGCCCAAATGGAATAGTACGATATGCCATCTCATCTGGCAACGATGGTAAAGATTTCCAAGTCGACCAAGTGACAGGTACGATTAGTATCCTAAAGCCACTTGATTATGATACAGTTCAAGAATATCGTCTGAACATAACCGCCAGCGACCTAGGATTTAAGCCAAGAGAAACCACTGCTACTTTGTCAATTATTTTAACTGACATAAATGACAATGCTCCTTTGTTCAATCAAACACATTATACCGCCTTTTTACCAGAAAATGCACCGGTTAATAGTTATATCTTCACAGTGAAAGCAGTAGACATCGATTCACCCAAAAATGCAATAATTAAATACTCAATTACTAATAATGATATGAAGTCCTTATTCCGAATTGATGCAAACACTGGAGATATATTTTCGAAGGAAATGTTCGACTTCGAAGACAAGTCCATATACAAATTAGATATAATGGCTGCAAATCCATACACAACTATGAAAAGTATGACTGAAGTGATAGTTCAGATAACTGGAGTGAACGAGTTTTACCCGAAGTTTGTTCAGCCTGTATTCCACTTTGATGTATCTGAATCAGCAGAAGTTGGAACAAATGTTGGTGTTATACAAGCAACTGATCAGGACAGCGGTGATGATGGCGTGATTTACTACCTATTTGTGGGATCGAGCAATGATAAAGGCTTCAGTATCAACTCTCAAACTGGTGTAATTAGAGTTGCTCGATATTTGGATAGAGAAACGCAAAATAGAGTTGTATTGACTGTGCTAGCAAAAAATTCAGGTGGAATACATGGAAATGATACTGACGAAGCACAAGTAATAATCTCTATACAAGACGGTAACGATCCACCTGAATTTCTGCGCCACAATTATGAAGCGGTAATTTCAGAAGGTGCAAATATAGGACACCAAGTTATACAAGTACAAGCTCTTGATAAAGATGTCCGTCCACAGAATAACCAATTTAGCTTTTCTATTATTGGAGGAAATATCAATCAAGATTTCAAAATAGATCCTTTATCCGGTGAAATAGAAGTTGCTCGTCAACTAGACAGAGAAGTACTACCTGGATATTCCTTAATTGTGGGTGCCATCGATACTGGTGTACCACCTCAAACTGGCACTGCAACAGTGAAAATAACATTAACTGACATTAATGATAATGGGCCGATATTTGATGTTGCTAACTTCAATGGAGCTGTTTTTGAAAATGAACCACCTAATACTAGTATAACGACACTCACTGCAAAGGATCCCGATCTGCCACCGAATGGTGCACCATTTTCTTACTCTATCATAGGAGGAAAACATCAAAGCTATGTAAAAGTACACAAACACACAGGGGTCCTTCTGACTACAAAGAAAATAGATAGAGAAATAACGCCTTACCTAGAAATAATCATACAAATAGAAGATAGTGGCACACCAGTTATGACATCAAATTACACAATACCTATAAAGGTCCTAGATCGAAATGACAATCCTCCTACATCGAGATCAGTACATGTACTCGTCTACGCATTCAACAACAAAGTGCCATCTGGAAGAATAGCGGACGTGAAACCGAATGACCCTGATATTGTGGGTGACTACAAGTGCAAAATTATCCGAGATTCAACATCCGATCTTACGCTATCATTATTAAACATCAAAAAAGGATGTGATTTGCACACAGAGGCTGTAAGACCAGGTCAGGGATATTCATTTTCAGTTACCGGAAATGATGGCATTCATAGAGATGTAATATCGTCTGTAAGTGTGGAATACTTTTCTTTTGATAATTATACCGTAGAACAGTCTGTTACCTTGAGGGTCATTAATATGACGGCGTCCCATTTTCTTACGCATTATTATAGAAGCTTGCTTGAAATTCTTAAGTCTGGATTGAAAAATAGAGAAAGTGTCTACTTATACAGCATCAATGAGGATGATGGTAATTTATACATGACAATAGCTACCAAAGGAAATAACTCTGTTTGGAAAAGAGAACTAACTGAGAAACATTTGAAAGCCAAAGAACAGGACATGGAAAAGCTGTTGAAAAGCCAAATAATAGTATCTTACATGCCGTGTTCTTTTCATGAATGCCAAAATAATGGGATTTGTTCTGATTCAATGAAAGTACTAGATCAAACAAAAATAACCGAAAGCTCTTCACTGATTCTGTCATCTCCTTTAGTACGGCATGAATTCAGTTGCCATTGCATGGATGGATTTATGGGCGATAAATGTGAAAAACGGCAGGATCCTTGCTCACCAAACCCGTGTCGCTTTGGAGGCCAATGTCGAAAACAGGGGCATGACTTTGTATGCACCTGTCCAGCCCGCCGGGAAGGCAAGACTTGTGAACTGGAACGAGACGACTTATGTAACACAAATCCCTGTAAAAATGGTGGATCCTGCAAAGAAAGTGCCGATAGAAAAACATTCTTCTGTTTATGTCGTCCAGGTTATCGTGGTAATCAGTGTGAAGCTTTGGTGGACTCTTGCAGACCCAATCCATGCCTTAATGGTGGAATATGTATCAGTCTCAAGCCCGGATACAAATGCAGCTGTACAAATGGTCGCTACGGCGCTCATTGTGAAAGCTCAACGTTTGGATTCAACGAATTATCTTATATGCAATTCTCAGCCCTAGATGCTTCGACAAACGATATCACCATAATATTTGCAACAACAAAATCTGATGCGCTTTTACTTTATAACTACGGCGCTCAGACAGGAGGAAGGTCAGACTTTATAGCAATAGAACTCCTTGGAGGAACACCGGTATTTTCTTTTGGAGGTGCGAGAACATCCATCGCATCTGTTGCCATAAGGGATACAAGAAAAAACTTTGCTGATGGAGGATGGTACAAGCTAACTGCAACCAGAAACGGCCGAGTGATATCACTGAGCGTCACCTCTTGCACGGATCATGGTGACGTTTGCATGGAATGCGAGCCCGGGGATGAATCTTGTTACAACGATGAAACAGGTCAAGCGGGGTACGTATATCTGTTTATTATGAACTATTTTTTTTACCTTAAGCTGTAATATGCGATTCACATTTTATGATCGAGTTTCATTGCTTTCTACTATTTCGTAGTGTACAACACTGAGTGACTATCTTGAAATATATTCTGGCAAATTTCAAATCGTCGGGAATAAGTGTCCTAAATTAAGATATGATGATACTAATTATGTTATGATTATAATCAACATAATATGGTTCAGCCCAATTTTACACTACTTACTCTCTTGTGAGGCAAAATATAACAGAGTTATTGACATACTGCGTATTTGGTTTCAGAACATTGAACTTCAACAACGAGCTTCTTCTCATCGGAGGTCTTCACAAAGCTGATCCAGTTTTAGAACGCCCGGGACAGATTCATACTGATGACTTCATCGGATGCATCCACAGCATATCAATAAACGGACGACTACTGAATTTAACGAATCCTATAACATCTCGCGGAGTTGAACCAAATTGTGGTAGAGATGAAAAAGGAGCTTGTTACAAAAAGGACGCTTGTGGTAACGGTGAATGCTTGGATAGGTGGAAAAGTAATTACTGCAAATGCGATGGCAATTTAATATCTCCAGATTGTGGTCCAGCGTTCCAACCCATATCTGTCGGAGGAAATGGATTTGTTTTTTATACAATTTCGGAAAAACATCGAAGAATGCAGTTGCTAGAAACATTTTATGTTGATGATACATCTTGGAGCAAAAAATCTAGTAGACTCACAGAAAAATATACCAATCCTGCCAAAACCCTCACGTTCTTTTTCAGAACTTATCGCAAAGAGGGTATACTATTTTATTCAGCAACTGATAAGTATTACACTTTGATTGAACTTATGGCCGGAAAAATAGTTTACACTTCGAAACAAAATACCATAGTCAATATGACACAAGTTGAACAGGTAGACGTTTCAGATGGCATCTGGCACAATGTAACCCTGTTCTCTCTTGGAAGAAGTATACGCCTAATAGTAGACAATGCAAACGTAGGTGAAGAACTGGATGCTGCTGGGGTGCATGACTTTTTAGACCCATATTTGACAGTTATCTCATTTGGTGGTGTAAAGACAGAGTTTTTGCCAGTAACCAGTAATAACAATTTTGAAGGCTGCCTAGCAAATTTTACGATCAATAATGAAATCCAACCATTTACCGGAAACGGAAGTATATTCAAGGAAATAATTCGAAAAGGAAAAATTTTGGCTGGGTGTCACAGCAGCTTTGGAGTCGGCCTAGCACAAAACCCTGACCCGCTCAGTATCGGAATTACGCTTGTGATTGTCTTCTTCATCATTTTGATTGTTGCTATCTTAGTGTCATTCGTCGTGTTCCGTCTTCGAAAACAAAAGAAAGAAAAGGGTAACATGCCAACGGGTAAAAGTATAATGCATTCTAAACAAAACGGCGGCCCTGCAATGTTAAATGCTCCAAACTTAATAGCTGGTACCAATGACAGTATGATGAATCGAAATCTTCACAGTAATGAAACAAGTCTTAACAGCTATATGTCTGACAACGCTGATATCATGCGTAACGTTGGTCATATCGTGGGCCCTGAATTACTGTCTAAAAAATACAAAGATCGTGAAATAATGAATATTGACCCTCCTAGGCCTCAACGACCTGATATCATAGAACGCGAAGTAGTTGGAAAAAGTCCTGCACTTAGAGAAGATCATCATCCGCCACCGCCGCCGTCAACTAATAATTCCCACCACACTCATGACCACCCGAGCGGAATGGATTTGAACTCAGATATACCAGAGCATTATGATCTCGAAAATGCTAGTTCTATTGCACCTTCGGATATTGATATTGTTTACCATTATAAAGGATTCCGGGAAGCCGCAGGTATTCGCAAATATAAAGCAACACCACCGCCAATAGCTGGTTATCATCACAAACACCAAACTCCCCAACACAGGCATTCACCGCATCATGCTGGATATCCACCGAGAGTCCTACCACAACCATCTCAACCCCCGTCTCAGCCGAGACAACACCAAACCACGCCATTAGCCCGACTATCTCCTAGCAGCGAATTAAGTCAACAGCCAAGAATACTTACTCTTCACGATATCTCAGGAAAACCTTTACAAAGTGCGTTGTTAGCAACCACATCCAGTTCAGGTGGTGTTGGTAAAGACGCTCTGCATAGTAATAGCGAGCGTAGCTTAAACAGCCCAGTCATGTCTCAATTAAGTGGCCAGAGTTCGTCTGCTGGGAGAAAAACACCCAATGCTCCACCTCAAGTACCTCAAGTAGTTTCAGTAGGCTCTGGTGCGGTAGGTTTGACCGCTGAGGAAATAGAGAGAATGAACGCACGACAGCGGACATCAAGTTTGGTGTCAACGTTGGATGCAGTTTCGAGTTCAAGCGAAGCGCCTCGTGGTGGCGGGGTCGGTCATCACATGTCACACAGGCATCACTCGCCACCCGTCGACAACAGAAGTTCAACTGGCTCAGACGATGAAAGTGGTAATGATAGCTTTACGTGTTCAGAAGTAGAATACGATAATAATAGTATAAATGCTGACAAGCCAGAGGATGTAAGAAGGCCAAACGTGAGCAGCGGCAGTAATTCAAAAAAACCTATATTGCCACCGCCTTACGAAAGTTTTGATTCGTCGTTTCGGGGATCCCTTAGCACTTTAGTGGCATCTGATGACGATCTGGCGCCACACGTGGGTTCGGCACTGTACCGGCAGGCTAACGGATCTCCTGCGCCGGCGACCCTAGGTTGGGACTACTTACTCAACTGGGGTCCGAATTTTGAAAGTATGATTGGCGTATTTAAAGACATCGCTGAACTGCCTGACTCTGTTAATGGCCGAATATCTTCCTCATTAAGACTTCCAAACGGCACGCCGAAACCGTCGGAGGAATACGTGTAATGTATAAATTATGTATAAGGATCCTTTGTAAATAGACTGGAATAATTATAAGTTTGTACAAATATTTGTTGCGATCTTGTATCAAGATCTCTTTAGATTCATTCCTCTTGCCATATCTTGTTGATGATGTTGTGTAATAAACTTCTTATGATTTTGTAATGTATTGAATGAAAATCGTGGATGTACATATAGTGTATTAAGTGTAAGTCACTTTGTAATTGTATATAATAATGAAATTAAGTTTCTGTCTCGATTAAATAGGTTTGAGATTGTCATCAAAACTCATAGAAAAAATGAAATGCAGTAAACAAGAATTCATGATATTGTAACCTTTTACAGACGCGACATTATTTATTTTTCTTTCGACTCGTTTCATTGATAACCTTATGTATCATATTTTACTAGCTTACAGATTAATATGTAAACCAGAAATACGCTTATCTGCATTCTTATTTATAAAATCTTCAATTTAATGTTATTCAAGTACAGCTGAATAGTAATGTGACAATACTTCTATTTAAAATTGTATGGAGCCATATTGTTAGCGAACAAAGTGCCAAATGCCTTTTTGTTTACGATGACTGACTGATTTATGTTTATGTGAACAATAAAAAATAACTCAATAAACGATTTTTTTCTTTTCAACATCCTATAAAAACCACTACCACTAAAATAGCTGTACTATTCGATTGCTTATAGATCACCAGCGTTCACTGTATCAAAACGTCTACTGTATCAAGATGTTCGCCGTATCTAAACGTTCAACGTATCAAGATGTTCGCCGTATCTAAACGTTCAACGTATCAGAACGTCCACTGATTCAGAACAACACAAAGCTTCGATCAGCTGATGCAATGTCCGTACTATACCAGTAAAACTTGGGTAGAACCAGTTGAGTAACATAAAATCAGAAAAACTAAATAAATCCCAGTAATAATAGAATTTACCAGAGAGATATCAAAACGACTTGGGAAAAATAATTCTGTAATAGGGGTGGGTGTAGACTGATGTTGAATTGTATAACATTCTGTAGTTATATGAATAAAATTAGCTCAATATTGTAGAACAAAAAAAAAAAGGCTTGGGTTTAAACGCCTACCAAATATGATTAAACGCCTACCAAATATATTGATAAATTACTACCAATAAATTCTTAATGCTCACCAAAACGGATGAATGCTCACCAAATAGTGTACCCCAAACTATTCTATAAATAAAGCAAATAATTCTTTTTCTTACATCCTATAAAAATATATGCACACCTAAAAAGTTAATTTCAGACCAAATAATCTAAATTACTGTTAAATGGATGTCACCAATATTTTATATTATTACTTCCATTTTAGTCATTTTTGCTGAGGCAAAAAACTAAATGCTCACCAAAATGGCTTTTTTCACCAAAATTTCAAATTGGTGCTAGGCGGCTAAAACTCGGTATCGGGGGGCTCTCGGGGCTCAAAAATACGAATCTGAAATCTTGTCCGAAAATTCGGTCAAATTCGAAAAATATCGAAAAAAAAACGATTCCAAATTTCAAATTGGTGCTAGGCGGCTAAAACTCGGTATCGGGGGGTTCTCGGGGCTCAAAAATATGAATCTGAAATCTTGTCCGAAAATTCGGTCAAATTCGGAACTTATCGAAAAAAAAAACGATTTGTATGGAGAAAATTTCAAATTGATATAGCATAGCTAATAATGATTACCGCACATTATGGAGCGTTTTTTAGGGATATATATAAAAAAAACTAACCTAACCTAACCCGGCCGAGTCGGATCTGCTCTGAAAGGTGATCAGGATTAGATGGTTACCTAGCTGAAACACTAATTTATGAAAACAATATTTGGTGAGCAAAACATCCATTTTGGTAAGCAAAACATCCATTTTGGGAAGCAAAAAGATATTTTTTGGTAATCATTTTGATGTTTTATGAAAACAATATTTGGTGAGCAAAAAATCCATTTTGGGAAGCAAAAAGATATTCTGACTCAACATAAAATTATTCTGGTGTAATGTATATCGATTTTGGTATACAAAATGATTTAATTTGGGGAGCACTGTATAGAGTGAATTTATATTAAATGGAGGCAATTCAATTTATTTGGTATTTAGTTTTGGGGGTATAAAAGCCATTTTGGTGAGCATTTAAATTGTACCCAAAAAAAATACATAATTTGACATAATATGTGACTTCTAAGGTTGATTTATTTTTAATCCAAAAGAAATATTGAATAGTTTTCAGTCCTCATAATTTAACAAAACAATAATTGTATGACAACCATGAACTTTCATCCACTTTTACTGCGACTGAAAAAGTGCGTTTAATAAGCTTTAATTGTCTCCATACAAATAGGTACCAAATCCACAAATGACGTAGGTAATTTGTGGGTTGGGTACCTATTTGTATGTATGTAGGTAGCCACTTGTATGGAGCGTTTTTAGCGCTCCGTAGGACTTTGACGGTCATTTCTGACTTTTAGAGCAGTCAAGGTTAGTTAGTCCCACATAGACATTTGATCCCAATAAAAAATAAAATCGATTGTCATCCTGAAAAAAATAATTGTCTACACGCCTATTATTGCCCTGATGACTCCCACTATTTTCTTCCTACTAAGGAACTAGATATTGCTATCAAATCCTCCATTACCCTGTCTTAGAATAGATAAGTGAACATTTTGGAACTTGTCCCTGTATGTACGATAGTGCCGCCGACCGGCGTTATAACAAAAACCGCTGTAAATGCCAAAACACACGCCATGAAGATAAGCTAATACGAGCATGTTGCTCGCGTTAATTTGGTGACATTTGCATTCTTGAGTACTGCGGAGTCTATAGACTGTATTTAATATCAAAAATACGGCTTAGGTTCGTAAGGACTAGATTTTAGAATGGATAATGTAAGCAAAAAGTCTAATTTGCTTTCGAATTTAAAAATGTCAAAACATGCAGAACCCCAGTGATCATAAAATAATGATCATATGAATGAATGTGGGTAATATAATATCTTTTTTACTACATAATAACCGACTTCAAAGAGACGAAATTTTATTTCCGATATCAGCTAAATGAGTTAAAAACAGAAATCGTTATAGATGTGCCATTATATTTGAGGAGTTTCCTCGATTTCTTATGAAATTTTTCATCACATCTTCATCAAAATTGTTATGGGCCAATTTTATTCATAATCGGATAATAAATTACGGAGATCTGATGCAACGAACATTAAAAATATATAGATAATAAAAAAATACAACTGAATTGAGAACCTCTTCCATTAATAGCATAACAGCTGAATACTAGCAGAACAAATAACAGCTAGTACATACTGATAGAACAGTCTTGGCCAAAAGTATTGTGCACACCGCCTTGATTTGAATAAAAACATCTCGTATTCAATCGAATATTTTGATTAAATTACTTACATTACATACTATATGCAGTGTTATTGTAAAGTACAAACACAAATATTTTCGTGATGGGCGATTGGTGCAGAAACTAACAATAAGTACATCCGGGATTAGACAAATTTTATCTTGGGCAATATTCCTACCGTTTTGTATAATAAAATAGCGAGGTTTGTGAGATGATTTTGTTTTATCATTTTATTATGGCGAGGGGAGGGCGTCATAATTTAGTTTTTTTCAGAAAAATTATGACCCCTTTCCGTAGAAAACTGTTTCTCAATACTTTACAATTGTATAATAGTATTCAAAAAGAGCGACGGACGGCTCGTACAAAAGATTTACAGAAATGTGGCGTAAAAAATCAATAAGGTCGACTCTATTGCTTTCGCAGTTCTGTAAACTTTTCAGTCATTCAGTGTTCGCCGCACTAAGATACTTCTGAACCACCGAGGCGTGTCCCGTGTTTCTATATAGACGATGCTTTACATAAAAAGTTAATTATAAAGAAACTAAGTGTTTTAAAAATGGATTGCGTGGTTTTCGTCGTTCTATTTTCTATGCGTAAGTATTTTATTCCCAATTTTAATAGGAATAATGAAAAATATAATTCGCACCCATATTACGTATTACACTTAGGTATTGTAAACACTTTATTGAACATAAAAACAATATTGACAAAAAAACTATAAAAACCGGCCAAGTGCAAGTCTGACTCGCGCACCGAGGGTTCCGTACAGATACTAATCCCATCTTAACTGGCCGGGTTAAGTTTGCATCTGGTATGTATGGCGCAGGATGATATAAATGAGGTGCAAAGTTAACGCAACCGATCACGTTTGTTGTATGGGAGCCCCCTTCAATATTTATTTTATTCTGTTTTTTAGTCATACAGAAATATATCATCTGTGAAAATTTCAACTGTCTAACTATCACGGTTAATTTGCTGAGATTCAGCCTGGTGACAGACGGACAGTCAGACAGACGGACAGCGGAGGATTAGTAATATGGTCCCGTTTTACCCTTTGGGCCCAGAACCCTAAAAATAACACATATCATGTTGTGTGTACGTATGTGATTATAGTTATTACTCGTGTGCCTTTCCCTGACTCTCACCGAACATGAAGTCAACATTAGTAAACATTCAAGTGATTCAAATGGACAGATGGTAAAGCCTGACCAGAAATATATGAGGATGCGCCATATTGCGGAATTTCACTGGAACTAATTTCTTACACTGGCAATGATTTTATGATGGGTTGTCAACAATGTCAATGTCATTAGTGGTGCTTTCTTCAAAAGACAAATATTTAAAATTATCCAAAGAAAATGCCGAAAACCATTCACAGTGGTGAACGTAAGATTATAAATAAAGTGTACACGTGTTTACTACACGAAAAACAGTCAGGAAAACAGTGCATTCCATTATATGATATTACGAGGTTAACATAGAGGAACTGACGTATTTAAACTAATGTCATTATAGTGGGTTGCGATTGGTTGCAAAATTGTTGCCATATAAATCTTATAAATAGCGCCCTCTTGACAATCCTCATATATTTCTGGTCAGGCTTTACCTTGCTTTTCCGGCTTACATTATTCAAAAGGCGGGAAATTTGACAGTTATTAGAAATGGCATAATTTTGACAGTTTCTCGTCAAGCCAAGTCGTAACAGTCACAGTTGTGACAAAACGTAAATTCTTATCAGAAACTTCTTCCGGTGAACAATTCTCCTGACACAAACTGCCGGTTCTATTATAATTTTAACTGTTCAGATAAAAATAGAGCGATGCGTTAGTTTTAATTATACTCATATTTTCATACCACTACATGACAAGATGACAAGTAATAGGGAAGAATGGAATAAAACGTGCTGCGCCAACCCTAAATAAATGGCATAAGTCATTTTTTATCAAAGCAGTAACATCTACTAGCGTAATCTAAATATTTATTTTATATAGAAGCTAAAAACCGTCTGGTCCAGAAAGCCGTGTGTTCGTGTTTTTTTTTTTATTGTTGCTTCTTTACCTATTAAACAAATATGATAAGGGCAAGGAAATGATGATTTTCATACCATTATATACCCATCGCTCCTGACTTTTTCTGACAACATTTTTCGGCCAAACGATAAATTATTTTATCTGCACCCATCTTGCTAAACTCCTTTAAGAAGTTCAGATATTAAGGACCAACATTACTCTCGCTGCCAGCGACCGAAATCAGGGATGTAATTTCATAACAGTACCGAAGCTACCGCGAGTCTGCCCATGTGTTCCTCTCTGCTCCGCGGACTGACTCGCAAGACTGAGTGTTTCATAATTTTCATAAAAAAAATCTATGATACTGATTTTGAATATGGGTGTAGATAAAGTAGTGTATGCAACTGTATGTACATAATTAGGTCTAAAAACACTCGTGTGATCCTATTATGAAACTCGCCTACAGCTCGTTTCATAAAACCACACTCGTATTTTAAGACCTCTCGTTATGCAGCAGTTGCATAATCTACTAAAATGAGACTAATATTTCAGTTTCTAGTTACGCCACAGCTCAGCAAGGTTGCGTGTCACCTCCTATGGAATGTCCGAACGAGAATATAACATTCTGGCTATATACGAGGTAACAAATGAAAACACATATTTTATTACAAACCTGGCTGCGTAGATTACACGCCCCTTAAAAAAATAATACTTTTCTCCGTCTGCAAAATTTCTGTAACCCTAAATTCAGTGGTCTGTTCTGTAAGATTGAACGAGATTACCGCCTTTTTAAAATTCATGTAGTGATTAAATTTGTACTTACCCTTACCTTACAATTAAATTAACAGGTTAACCCTAAGTAACAGTCACGGAAAACAAGAATACATTTGAAAAACCTGTCCTAGGGCAGTTTTTCCAGAAATATCCTATTTAAGCTATTTTAGACAACATTCCTGCTCTACTCTCTTTCGTCCCTTAACCAATCAATTTCTTTATATGTCTTTGCTAATTTCATTATTTACTTAGGTATATATTCTTCTACCATAATAATTGTTCACAAAATGTTACACAAATTTTCTTAGTCTTACATTCTAATCCAGTTAATAAAGGAGTTTGACCTTACAAACGGTCCGGTAGATTTGAATTTTTGATATGTTGTCTAGGATGGTTAGTCAGTGTTTAAAATGCAAAATGGACAATTCCCCCCCCCCGCGCTCGCCGCCATATTTAAAAAACCGGCCCTTTCTTCATATTTTTGCTCATATCTTCCTTTAGGAGCATTTTAGCCCATAGTACCTTAGTCTCTATTCGCCGAACTATTCCTTGTATTATATTTATTCTGTTTAATTACACAACTGCTGTATGATTTTGTTAGAGCTAATGAAAATAAACCTCACCAACTGCTGGCAATGGATGCCGATACCATAAAATCAGCGCCATGGGTCGCGGGGGCTCCCGTTAAGATCCTCATCCATGGTTACACCGGGCATAAGGACTTCTCACCAAACGCAGAAATACGACCAGGTATTGTTAAAGGGGCTTCTAAACGGGCCATATTGTTTCGCTGCAATTTGTGGCCGGCCATTATTTGCATCATGCTCTAGCGTAGCGTGTCAGAGAGGGACAGCCATAGTTGCCGGCCACAATTTGCAGTAAAATATGGCCCGTTTAGAAGCCCCATAAGGCTGCAAGTAGGCAAGCAGGGTGTTTTTCAACCCACGCCGTATTGCGGATTTTTAATGGTACTAATTTATTTTACTGGCAACGACAATCTTTTGGTAGCTGACTAGTAGTACATATTATTCATCTGTGTAGCTGACGTTGAAAGTCAGCGAAAGTCACTGCTGTAAACAAATAGGGAACAGGACTAAATATTCCGCAAACAAGTAATTTTTGGATAATAAAGCCAAAACTATCCACAGTGAAAGTAAAGTATTCTTCAATGGGATTCAGTATTTATTTTGAAAGAAGAACGAAGGATTGAGCGGCGTTCCGGTAAACAATGTTTTGAGACAAATCTTTGACAAATCGCTACTGACGTTGTATTGCCATATGAAAACTGTTTGTAGCGCCACTATCCCTTGGCAAAACCGACACTTGTTAAACTATACATACATCACACTAAGTATGATTATCATACGTATCACAAAGAAGAGTTACTTAGTAGGCTTGGTAAAATTTTAGGATGACCATGTTTCTTTTTTATAGTTCTTGCTATAAGGATCTACAAGCCGTAGCTCATTCATATTTCCTTACCATGGCTTTTTAAATTAAATATTTGACAATTCTCAATAATAGTGGCTGAAGGGATCTTTCCCTTCGAAACTTAATTAAAAAAAACTAGTCGATGGTTGACACTTGTGGATATCAAAATTCAACGGTTTGATACTGGCATATGTCAGAATTGGAATTATTTGACCCGGGCTCCACACTACTCGCGAAGTTCACTCACTTCGCTGCGGAAACCCGTACTTCGGCCAACTTCGCTTCGCCACCTTCGGTCAACTTCATGAGTTTCACAGTCACACTACTAGGTAGGGTGAAACTGACGTGTGTCAAAATTTTAACGGTTTGACATTGACAGATGCTAACGATCAACAATATATATTTGGGCCATTTTTTCTAAAGTTGTACACCTCACTTTTTTTTATTTGCGATATTTTGGGTATTTTCTACTCAGAATCACGAGCTGTTTCGATCAAATTAGGAGAAAAAAAACTGTCCCAAAATATTTGTAAGTACTTACATTTTTTGTTTTTCGATTCCGTTACCGCTGTAGTAGGTTATATGGAAATGGTAACGGAATGGAACGAAAAAACATTGGGACACTTTTTTCTTCTAATTAGATCGAAAGAGCTCGTGATTCTGAGTAGAAAATACCCAAAATATCGAAAATTTTAAAAAAGTGGGGTGTACAACTTTAGAAAAAATGGCCCATTTATGAATTCAATTTCGAAGGCTAAACATTTCGGAAAGCGATGGTAACCATGGTGAATGAATGACCTGTAGGTTGTAGATCCTTACAGCAAGGACAATAAAAATAAAAAATGAAAATAAAAAAATGAAAATGAAAATGAAAAATTTATTTATAACATTCGTTACAGGTCATTATCGTATTAAAAATGTCATGGTCATCCAAAAATTGTACAAAGCCTATTGCTTCTTATATCTGCATAATGTATTACCTCAACATAATTGATGTAGAGTTAATTGCATTCCAATCCCACGATGCTCATTTATTTCATTTCAGCATACATGAAATGCTGCGACTACAACATAATCAGCGTGGACTACAACCCGATAGCCCGCTCGCCATGCTACTTCCAGGCGGCCAGCAACACGGAACTGGTGGGCAAGTGCATAGCCCAGCTGATCGACCAGCTGGTCACGGAGCACAGCTTCGACTTGCAGAAGTTCCATGTCATCGGCTTCAGTCTCGGTGGCCAGACAGCGGGGTACATCTCCAATTTTCTCACTTCTGGAAAGTTGGAGAGGATATCTGGTAAGTTGACCAGCGGCCTGAGATAGTTACTTTACCACACGATAAATAAGTGACATAGCATCCGTCACGTTTTGAAAAAATGCGAGTGTCAGTGACGGATGCTTTGTCACTTGAAGAAAGAAAGGCATGAACATTATCGCGACAAACTTGAATGTTTCGAACACATATATTAGCATGAGAGCCTATCCATAATATATTATGTCTTCTCTCTCTTCTTCCTCGGTTCCTCATGACTGAGGGTCGTGACCATTCGAGGCCGTTATCCGTTGAACCAACGCTCTCGACTCCACACGGTTTTCCGCCTTCCGAATTGACGTTTAGAGTTTCCTGACAGGCTTCTTTCACGGCATCGGTCCATCGGGTCGGTGATCTCCCACATTTATCCTTCCACGTGGCCATCTACAATGAGTTTTTCCAAACTATCTGCCTCGCGTCTAGCCACGTGACCGAAGTACTGCAGGATCCGCTGGAGGCAAATGGTCGATAAGCGGCACCTGATCTTCATTTCGGCCAGGATCGACGCATTTGTGCCACGTGCCGTCCAAGAGATTCAGCACCACATTTCAGTTTATTCAATCACTATGTTTGACAACTAAGATAAACATTAGCACATCGGTGAATTACCCATATAAAATATTTTATCGTCAATTTGACCTTTTAAATGTGCGGTATTTTCAATCATAATTTATTTTGCAGCCCTTGACCCAGCAATGCCGCTGTTTGTCACAGATGATAAAAAGAAGAAGGTAACATTATAAAGCCAATTATGCATAAATAATATTTTTTTTTTTTGGCCTTCGACTTTTCGGCCTTTTCACGTATTTAATTCCTTTTTACGTAGTCTATGAATATCTAACACGATAGTCGAAACCCTTGGGGCCTGTGTGGATTAATACAGCTGAATCACTTTTTGATGAACAGCCTCTTCAGTTCCAGCATATTGGAGGGGTTACACTGAAGTCTGGGATTCAAATACACTTAAAGTGATTTAAAATTAAAAAAAAATTGGGCAAGTGCGAGTCCGACTCGCGCATGAAGGGTTCCGTACCTATATATATATATATAGGTATAACAAGTTTGTTGTATGGAAGCCCCCCTTAAATATTTATTTTATTTTATTTTTAGTATTTGTTGTTATAGCGGCAATAGAAATACATCATCTGTGAAAATTTCAACTGTCTAGCTATCACCGTTCTTGAGATACAGCCTGGTGACAGACGGACGGACGGACGGATGGACGGACGGACGGACGGACGGACAGCGAAGTCTCAGTAATAGGGTCCCGTTTTTACCCTTTGGGTACGGAACCCTAATAAGGAAGTTCGCTATGAACTTTGCAATTCGAACTTTAGAGTAGCCCCTCGCTAGATCCCTTCCCGTTGTTCTTTTGACCTTAAATAATCCTACGTATTGTATTATAGGTGGACTCCGGTGATGCCAAGTACGTAGACTGTCTCCACACAAACTCACTGGAGAAGGGGAAGCTGGAGACCTGCGGGGCATCGGACTGGTTTCCGAACGGCGGTCTCACTCAGCCCGGCTGCATGCCCACTAAAGAACAAAGTTAGTTTCTTTCACAATACTTAATCTTGTAAGGGGATCAGCTTTCCTTCTTCCTTTTTTATCTGCTTCCTTTGTGTAATGATAATGATGTATCTCTGTGTGTTAATGTACCTCTGTGTGTTGATGTACCTCAAACAACGGTACGGTCTTTATTATAATTATAAACTTTTATAAGAAACAAACAAAGGATTAATAAGAACTACAATTATGCACGCACACGTATACCTCGTCTTACCACCGAACACAATGACACCACACAACGAATCAATAATTATTATATGCCGTTTCGGTTTCTAGCAAAGTCAGGGTGCGACCACGCCAGGGCACCGGCGTACTTCGCAGAATCGATAACTACTGACGTCGGGTTCTACGGAACGAAGTGCTATTCCTGGATCACTTATATGATTGGCTGGTGCAACGCAGTTTCGTCTGATGAAGACGTACTGTATGGAGAATGGATGACACTCAAGTAAGTACTAACTACTACCTAGTACTAAATATTTACTGAGAAAAGTGTGGGAATGACTGTTCTTACTGTGTATCATAATTATCTCTGGCAAATAATATTTTTTTTAAACTTAATTAGCGCCTTCTATTGATCTACGAAAGGTATGCTAAGGTGGCGACATCTACATGGGGCCCGTGAAACGCCACTTCATATTTAAGTATATTGGCCCTTTTTTTGTGTTGAGTTATTGGTTACGTTACATTGGATAGAACAAAGTCCTTTAAACGATTTTTGTTTTTGTTTGTTTTTTTTTGCAGTATTATTGTTTTTTTTAGTTTAAGCAG
Source organism: Apotomis capreana (assembly GCA_947623375.1). Taxonomy (NCBI): domain Eukaryota; kingdom Metazoa; phylum Arthropoda; class Insecta; order Lepidoptera; family Tortricidae; genus Apotomis; species Apotomis capreana. Next base: position 6,516,232 of record OX392499.1, read on the forward strand.
TTTTTTTTATATATTTTTTTCAGCGCTTCAGGTCTTTACTTCTTCGCCACCAACTCGGAGCCGCCCTACGCCCGGGGCCGAAACCAGAAAGAATCACGACGAAGTATTTTCTACCGATAGCCTTTTCTAACCACCAATTAAATTATACCATACCTAGAGTACAAATCGATATTTCACTTTTATTTGGAGAAGCAAATGAAAGAGATGCTTTTTGAGTATTTGTTTTGCATTGGTCAAATATTAAGGGACAATCATACACAAATCGACCTAGTCCCAAACTAAGCAATTCTTGTACTATGGATACTAGACGACGAAATACAAAATATATAAATACATATGTAAAGAACATCCATAACCCAGGAACAAATATTCGAGTTCAAAATTTAAAATCTAGGTTGCCACACAAATTAAACCTGTTTATAAAGGGCAACATAATTATGTAAACCATGAAAATTTATATATATTATTATTTACTACTTTAAAAACAAGGACGAGCCTATGGTTAACATTCATCTCTATCTCTATTTATCGATTTTATTACTTCCTAGATCCTAAGTCTAAAATCGTCATTTGCCGTAGATATTAATTATGCATACAAACATATTGGATCCTTGGATTTATGCAATAATCAACGATTTAATGATTTTTACGACCCGAAATGTCAAGTACGTTACAAGGTTATTTAATCGTATGGCATAGGTACATGTCGCATAAAACCAAAAATGTGAAACTATAATTTAACATCTAGCCCCTTCACCCATCGGGCTGCGTTCACACTTGAAGAGAATAAGTCCAGGGATACCCGATCGTATCCAGGAAGGAACGCCCTTACTTCTAAGTTATTCTCATCCTTGGTGTGAGTCTCTTGAAGAAGTAAAATATCCACATTATGCTTCGTCAAAATCTCTGCAGAACTTCGCACTTGGCCAGACTGATACCCTTAATATTGAGCTGGCATACTCGGTCACTAGGCCCAATAGTAATCTTTGAAGAGCTATTTTCATTATTTGCATCAAGATTGTGTAGAAATAATGACTGTGAAGAATAACGTATGTGATAAACTTCAGCTGTGTGGAATGAATGTTGTGTAGAATCACTACTAGGTAGAGTCAAGATTGTGTAGAAATAATGTCTGTGAAGATTAACGCATGTGATAAACTTCAGCTGTGTGGAATTAATATTATGTAGAATCACTACTAGGTAGAGTCAAGATTGTGTAGAAATAATGTCTGTGAAGAATAACGCATGTGATAAACTTCAGCTGTGTGGAATTAATGTTGTGTAGAATGACTACTAAGTAGAATCAAGATTGTATAGAAATAATGACTGTGAAGAATAACGTATGTGATAAACTTCAGCTGTGTGGAATTCATATTGTGTAGAATCGCGACTATTAGGTAAAAACCATAATGGCATAAACATCGCATAATCCCGTGCAGGGTGTTGGTGGCAATTCCTGCGGACGTAACTTCATCCCCCTAGTAACTTCATCCCCCACTAGGTAATAAATACGCGTAGGAAGGTTGAAAATTAGTTTTCTCTCCAAATACTACCTTACGGGATTAAGTATTTACAGTAGAAACTGATCTGTCTCGCTCCTTCTTATGCGATCCAGATAAGAACCTCTCAGTTTCCACCCAAACCCGAATGGCAATCTGAGAGCTCACGGACGTTAATGTTCTTCCCGAATAATACGATTTTGCCTAGTCTCTTCAAAAACGTCTTAAGCGGGTTTGACAATTATCACAACAACAACCTTAACTTAGAGATAATTTGGCTATATTTCTCGTTACGAGTCACAAGATATCTGATTTCAAAGCCAAAATATTCAGGATTACATGATCCTGACCTTTAAGGGCGTACCCCGTCTCAATTCACATGGGCATTCGAACTTTTTCGTTCCCACTCGTACTCGTACAATTTTACGGTTTATACGGCTTCAAGTATGCAGCGCCATCTTGGTGGCGCCACTCGTACTACGTCGAAGTGATTAGCGACATTATGTACATCCTACGCATCTTTGCCGTAGTATCGTAATTGTATAGGCCTACATCACGACACTAAAAAGCATTTCTCAAAAAGTTTGTACAAAATTAAGACGTAAATAAAAGTTCAATATATTCTTCCTATTTTGTTACTAATATCACAAACTCCTAGATTTAATTTAACTATATTCATTGTCGATTTCATGCATCTTCTAGTCATAGCTGGCTATTTGATTAATATCGAACCCAATTCACTCCACAAAACATCGCAAAAATTTACGTTATTTATGACAACCAAAAATTTAATGCCTACACAAGAAAGGTAGGTATTTGTATTTTCTTAAGACTAAAATTACGAATAAAATACACTTATGAGTACGAGTATGAGTATGAATTGTACCTATTTTAATGTTCATATCGGCTCCATAGCTCTCTAAAATCCTACCGTGCTATCAGAAATCCGATAAACCAAAGCTTTCTTAAGGACAATCATATCTAAAGCATCACACGACAATTAAAACTGGTTCACTTCACTTTATTATTATGTATAAGTAGAAATTCTATTACCATTGTACCACTCATAACGCTTTAACTGTACCTCATGCTTTATAGCTTCGACCTTAATCGATCGGCATTGATGCTAACGTCTCAAACCTTGTCTAAATTAAGCCGTTTGTCTAGATTACAACTCGAATCTGAAATATAACGTCCTTTACCAATTAAGTAGTAAATTCTAACTACATGCATGCATTTAACACTAATGTACGGTGGTAGGTATGTACAGTGATATGGCACCACGGCCGCATTCACAAAACTGCCAGACCGTCTGCAGCCGAATATTTCTCGTAGTTTTAATATAAACGTGCAGTTTTATGCTAGAATTTTTTCGTAAGGATTTAGATTTTATTTTTTATTTATTTTTTCTTTTATTAGTGCCGCAGTTTTCATAATGGTCCTCTCGCATACTTTTATGTATAAACCGACATAACTTAAAAAAAAACCTGTTCCATTTTCAACTAAAAAGCAATGACGGAACATTTTATAATTATGGTTCGATTCTTCATTTGGAATTGACCCGCTTTAGTACTGAGCATCCGCTCTGTCCGTGAACATGTTAAGAGGCCTTATAACTATGAAAAAAATATATATAATTATGACAAATATGGGGTTTTATTGATAATTTCAACCAATTTTTAAAGTGAATAATACTTTTCCCTGAGTTCTAGAAAGTAACATAGCTATTCCATGCTTTCATTGCGTGCAGTCGAAAATAAGTTTAAAAGAAACAGCAGTTTTCTGCGTGAATTTTGTCAAATTCGAGTAGTTTTTGAAGACAAAGTTATCAATGAAAAATTGTAGGTTTCAAATAAATACCAATGAATCGCAATGGCCCTCTTCTAAGTAGTAACAAAGATATTATGTTAAGAAATATGTCTGATAATAGAGAAAAATGTCTAAAACAATCCGCATTTTTGAACGGATAAGGAGCCTTAATCTCATTGCATCAGAGTTGTATCAAATCAAATTGTTCAATCTATGCTATTTGACCATCTAATTTACCACTACATCGTAACAATTACGACAGTATGTAATAATAACAGTGATCACCGCATTGTGCGCGAACGCATCAAATGACCGCTGTTCCAGCAACGGCAAGGCTATTGTACATGTCATAAACGAACTAACTGTGTATCGGAGTCGGTTATACATAAGCCTGTTTGGTTTTGGGTGGCGTTGTGCCGTACTTTCACTCGACATTTCCCTTTTAATTCGAGCCGCTTCCTTGAGCTCTAGTAACAATCTGCTTGGAAAAATCGCAGAATTATTGGTAAGTATAAGTAACAATAAAGTAAGTAGGTAGATATTGTATCAAATAAGTACATATTATATTGCATTAGGAAGAAACGATGTAATCTTGTAAATACGTTCATTTAAGAGGCCTTATTCCTTTTAAAAATTATTTTTTTCATATTACGACAAATCTATTGATAATTTCAACCAATTTTTTGAAGTGAATAACACTTTTCTCCGAGTTCTAGGTAGTAACGTAGCTATTTCATGCTTTTATTGCGTGCAGTCGAAAATAAGTCGAAAAATCTAATTTTCCGCGTGAATTTTATCAATTTCGAGTAGTTTTTGAAACAAAAATTATCAATGAAAAATTCAAACTATAGGTTTCTAATATATACCAATAATATATACCCAATAGCCTTGTTCTAGGTAGTAACATCAATAATATGTTAAGGAACAATTTTGGTCATAGAGAAAAATGTCTAAAACAATCAGCATTTTAAAAGGAATAAGGCCTCTATATTAACCATAAAGTAGTATACATTAAAATATAACATTATAGTGGCGCCGACACACCATCGCCAGAACTGCGCGCAGCACGGAAATATTTTGTGAATATGTGTAAGTACAGTCAACGGAGTGAAACGGAATGAAACGGAATGAAACGGAATGAAACGAAATGAAAACCCTTACTACCAGTAGTCGCGTAGTCGCACTTTGTGTGGGAGTATGAAATGAAAACAAATGAAATGGAATGAAACGGAGTGAAACAGAATGAAACGGAATGAAACGGAATGAAACGGAAATAAACGAAATGAAACGGAATGAAACGGAATGAAACAGAATGAAACGGAATTAAACGGAATGAAACGAAATTAAACGGAATGAAACGGAATGAAACGGAATGAAACGGAATGAAATGAAAGGAAATGTGAAATGAAATGAAATTAATGAAATTATTTATTCAGTACATATGCCACAAGGGCCACTTACAAGTCAGATTGTGAATCTACCGGCATTTCCCAACAGGAGACCGCTGTTGAGAAAAAAGCCAAAACAAAACTACAGTAAGTCATTTTTTCGTAAAAAATATTTCGTATAACCCGCTAATGGGATTATTCCCGCGCCACAGGAGTAATTGCGACGCTGACTGTACAGCTAGTGCAGAGGAAGTTAAGACCGCCTGCATTGCTTCAAACCTCGACAAAACCTAATGCTACTATTATGTTAGTTGCTAGGCTGCACCGGAAACCCGGTGACAATACGGCAAATTTTTAAGGACATTTGCATCAATTCCGCATGGCTTAACGCCCGACATCCTAGTACCATCTTCAATTTGTTTTGCAACGATGATTTCGCCATTGAACGTCAGTTGTTAAACATCCGATCTGTTGCGACACACTTTAGTGTTGTGTTGTATTATCCAAAAATATTAATAGACTGGGCTTGATTTCATTGACAAATTGACATTAAAAAATACCCGTTTGAGGAATGTATCTATCAGTAATCTTATTAAAACCTTCGTGAGACATATTTAGTTATTGTATTTACGCTCACGTGAAATTGTCAGGAAAGGCCCGCCATGTTTCGAATTCGTATGGAGCTCTTCATCACACGTATAGCGGCGCGTAACTTTGTCACATGTTCGTCACTCTCGTCGTAATTGTTTGCGTGACGAAGCTACCGCGCCGCTGTAGCAGTCCTTGATGATTTACCGTGAGTTTAAACTGCTTAATTAATGCAATAATCAATTTACGTGCTCTTATAAAGGAACCAGGAGCCATGCGCGTATTGAACAAGTTATTTTTTTTACGGCAGCCTATTAAAATACCGGTTTGGAATTAGACTGATATACCTTTAAATATTCGTATTTAAGCTACCGGTTTTCATCCCTGATTATACTACATAATAGGTATATGTGTACAGACACAGTCAACACACAAGCAAAAAGTTATACGAGCTAACAAACGAATGCCAACCCTTACCACAGAATAGAACACACCACAGAAATATCGCGATATACCCGTTATAATTTGTGCTAATTATATTGTACAAACCGCGAGAGTATAAAGTGTTATACACCACCGAAGATTCTCTCTTTTTTATGTTCTCAAAAGCCGCCTACGTACAGTAGCCGGCAAACTTCTTGAGCGTGACCTTGACTGCGCAGTAGCCGATTTACGTACAAATTTACACGCGCAGATCCCCCCTTTTGGTTCAAGTTGTTTGCCGGCTACTGTACTGTATGTTGGTTGTTGCATAGCGACTGACACGTGCGGCCCCCAACGACAGGCTAATAATGTACAAGCGCGTCGATCGGTTGGTCGACAGCGCGAAATTTGAATTAAATATTTGAGATGGGTCAAGTCTCCTACCTGGTCTGATATCCCGGTTTACCCTACGCCCAACAAAAGTGAAAAGCGGAGTTGGTTCAGCCGTGGTGTCATGATCATCATCATCATCAGCCATAAGACGTCCATTGCTGGACATAGGCCTCCCCCAGAGACCGCCACCATGACCGGTCCTGCGCCTCCCGCATCCAGCGGACTCCAGTGACCTTCACCAGGTCATCAGTCCACCTTGTGGGGGGCTTACCCACGCTGCGTCGTCCGGTGCGTAGTCGCCACTCAAGAACTCGATGACCCCAGCGGCCGTCGGCGAACCGAGAGATCCGTAGAAGAACCAGTCGTGGTGTAATACGTACCAATGATAAGTACGCGTGTGTTGTACGGATACTCACCTTGGGACTGTTTAAATGGGGACATACCTTAACATCCATACTATTGCAACACTGCTATTGTACTTTACTGACCAAGGTACGGTAATGTATGACAGGTTATATAATGAGCCTCATTAAGGCATTAAAATATTAACACTCCACTCTTGTGGTTCTTATATCCAGTGAATAAGGGTCACATATTATGCGTTAGATATTATGACTGTACGTGAACGGGTGTGTCATGCGGAAACATTTGGTAAATCACCAATTCCATAAGCTCTCAACAAGTAATATTTATTATTAATTTAATGGTATGTTGCCATTTGAACATAATTATATATTGTGTTTGTACCAATTTGAGGCTTACCATAACGCATATTCATGTGATAAAAGATATACTTTGTATGAATTATTTCTATTAATTTATTTAATAGTATGAACGTTAATTATATTTTCGGTTTCCCTTAGGAATGCTTATGAAATATAAGCCTAACAGGATTTTCAACTGACGCCATATTACGGATTAATTTTAACAATTTTTTATCAACCGACGTTGAAAGTCAACGTCAGTCAACTCATGTAAATAAAGAGGAAACAGGACTAATTATTCCGCGTAATTTCAAGTAATATTTGCATAATAAAGCCAAAACTATTAACAGTGATATAGTTCTTTTTTAAAATAGGATTCAGTATTTATTTCGCAAGAAGGACGAAGGATTGAGAAGCATTCCGGTAAACAATGTTTTGTATTTGGTCAATCAAATATTTAGATTGGCGGCACCTTATGGCAAATTTTATAGATTTTGTTTATATGTTGTTTTCAAATCAAAACAAGTCAACAGTAGAAAAGAAGCCATGTTGGACTTATAATTTTATAAGCAATTCTAGAAGATGCCCAAAACTTCGTACGCGTATTAATTTTATATCTTACTCGGGTAAAAAGTATCCTATAACCATTTTTGGATGTCCAGCTATCCCTGTACCAGAATTGGTTAAAATCCGTTCATCCGTTTCGGTGTGATGAGAGTACAAAGGATACCAGGCTGGCATGGCGCCCCGCGCTCATACAAAACAAAAGACGATCCTACATCACGTTATTAAGATTTTTCCTAAAATCATGACCTCTTTAGAGGACTGATTTTCAATACAAATATAGAATTTTATAATAATATAGAGATAGGCATACATTTAAGTAATTACATAAATAAACGAAGAGCATCTGGTGTCTCGGTAGGGTTCCGTAGCAGCTATTTAATTAAGAGGCTTAACATATTATTGATGTTACTACCTAGAACAAGGCTATTGGGATTTATTGGTAATATTAGAAACCTATAGTTTGAATTTTTCATTGATAATTTTTGTTTCAAAAACTACTCGAAATTGACAAAATTCACGCGGAAAATTAGATTTTTCAACTTATTTTCGACTGCACGCAATAAAAGTATGAAATAGCTACGTTACTACCTAGAACTCGGAGAAAAGTATTATTCACTTCAAAAAATTGGTTGAAATTATCAATAGATTTGTCGTAATATGAAAAAAATAAATTTTAAAAGGAATAAGGCCTCTTAAAAGAAGAACTTCCAGCGGGTACGAGTGTGAATTCACTTTAGTCGCCTATAATTTGACAACGAATGATGTTTAGATATCAGACTTTCCTTTAAGGGGCTCCCCGCTCTCAATGACCTTCGATCTGTTGCGATAGATTTTCCCATATTATAAATAGCTAATCATAATAACATAGTTTTTCCACAACAAAATACCGTATCAAGTACCTTTCACATGTCATTGACTTTGAGATACAGGCCGTCAAAGTTTACGATTTTTTCGGGGAAAAAGTTGTGGAAACGGTTTTTTGCGTTTTTCTCGAAAAGTATTGAGAAAAATAGAAAAAGCTTCACAACAAATTTTGTGGAATATGGTTTAGAACAATAAAATGTAAGATATTTTCTACATATACACCGGGGATAAAAGTAGAAACGAGATTAGTGTATTTTTGGTCCTTCACCGAATATTTTTTTATAAAATACACAGTCGTTAAATCAAAATTCGGGTCACTACAAAGTGTTAAGCATAGACCATACTACAATATATATTAAATAGGACATTATAACTCTATAATCCACAAACTAGATACGATGTAAAAATCATCAAATTGGCTGATTTCTGTAGGGAGCCCCTTAACTTGGTTTAAATCACAATGTATTATAGACTCAATATTTCCTAAACCGTTCTCCATTTAAATAATAATAATTAGAATTAGGTTTTTTATTTAGAATTGGATTCGATTTTATTTACAATTGGTGACTCTGTGGATTTTGGAACCCCGGTATGGTACGGTCAGCATCATAAGTAGCTGACAATTTTACTACTGGTTATGTCAATTTTTTTGCTAAAATTGACAGTTATTTTTGATACTGACTGTACCAAAAGTCCCAACCCCAAAGTGCATCAGCTTTCGGATTGCGTATCACTTCAGGAGGATATTGATCGTCTTTATAGGTGGAGCACTGACAATAAGCTTTTATTTAATATAGAAAAATGCTCAGTTATGACCTTTGGGCGTAGTCATAATCCCCTGCAGGTTGAATACACACTTGGGTCAGTACCCTTGACTCGCACGGATACGGTCAAGGACTTAGGAGTCACTTTTGATTCACGCCTCTCTTTTCATGACCATATAAAAGACCTGGCCAAAAATTGTTTCCGGAGGTTGGGGTTCGTGATCCGAAATACCCGTGACTTCTTTAGTCCGACAGTCATACAACTGGTGTTCACTGCCCTAGTTAGAAGCAAGCTGGAAACAGCTTCCATTGTCTGGAATCCGCATGAGGCTTCATATATTTTTATAATTGGAGAAAATCCAAAAAGCCTTCTTGCGTTTTCTTTACAAGAAGAGATTTGGATATTATCCATTTTTATATCCGACTAAATTTTTATTAGGAGTATTAGGTTTTAATTCGCTTGAAGTTAGGCGTAATAACATCTTACTAAAAAACGTTTGCAAGATCATGCGAGGACAGTCAGACTGCCCAGAATTGATTGGTCAAATGGTGCGTCTGTTCGTTCCGTCTGTGCCGAGGATCACTCTTCGCCCGCGCAACCGGCTATTGTTTGCTGCTCCTGTAGCACGCACCGTTTCGCGGAAACAGTCTCCTCTTGTTCGAGCTTTGCACAGACTTAATGAGCTTCTCGCATCAGCACCAGATTTGGATGTTTTTGCAAGTGATTGGCGAACGGTGTGTCGTGAATGTCTACGGTATTGTGAGGCGATGGATAGTAGTAAGTCTAGTATTGTCTATTAGTTTGTACCTACCTTATTTAAAAATTGTATCTGTAATGCACAGTGATTTGGTATTAACTGTTATGCTGTGTTTTATGTGGAAATAAAATAAAATAAAATAAATAAAACCCTGATAATACACTAAAATAAATAGCTCATCTAGTTTAACTACTTGAGAAATAATTAAATTGTAACCAAAATTATGCTAATTTTACGCAACTTATTTCAATTGGTTACTAGTAGCCCTCAGTTGTCAGTCCTCTGATTTATGTAACTAATAGCAGCTGACATTTTGGGCTAATGTTGACAAATATATTTTTTAGTTTATATAACGTAAAGAGTTTTAGGAATACCTAAACCGAAACCTAATTTTAGTTGTACCTGTTTATTATAAACACAAAATTTCAGCTTTCTATCTGGGATAAAATGAGTCTGAAATGCAAGTAGACACATACATAGTAAAAATGTAAAGTTTTATGAAACATACTGTAATGTCTCATTATTTTTAATGTTGATACACCACAATTGTTTTTGTATCAATGGTTCAATATAAAAATGTAAGGTTTTTTAGTTTCACTTATGGATCCCTAAATACAACAGGTACTTGCTCCGAATAAGTGCAGCGAAACCGGTCTGCGAAGTGTTTACGCAAATGAAAAGAGCGCACTGTGATGTTTAAGGGGACACCGCTGCAATTTTTTCCATACAAATCAAGGTTTCGTTTACGGCTGTTTGTTCCTAAAAAACTTTTCAATCGTTACGATATTTTGGCAAGTGAATGGAAAAGAAATGTCCTGGTGTCGGATTAATTCTTGCGCTTATTTCTGATTCGGTCTGACACAGTTTTTTTTTCTTATCAATCAATTTCCAAAATTTCGTTACGATTGGTTAAGTTTTCGAGGAGAAATCATTAAAGAACGAAACCGATTAGTATACAGTCACGCTAAGTTTGGCCCTCATTTGTATGCGACGCGATAATTGACAACATTTATTTTTTTAACCAGGTCTTTTCCGATATATTCAAATAGAGGATAAAAAATAAATATTACGAAATTTTTAAATTTTCTGAAATATCTCAATTTACATTTATGATAAAAAAACCCATTTAAAAAGTTCCTCATTCTAAAAGAGCGTAAGTGACAAGGTCACAGCGCAATAAAATCTTACAGTCGGACTTCCACGTGGCACACAGGCTTGTGTGGGGTCCGATATTTACTTATTTATACAGCCCCACTATTTCAGCTGCGTAAGGGCTGTATAAGCTGCTACTTCGGACTATTACAAAGACAGATTTAATATGGAAATTGTACGACTGTTCTTTTTGTAGTTTGCGACAGTAATTTTTCCACAAGGTGACGCTGATTTCACCTTTTTTTTATATTTTCAAAACTAGTCCGTGTGAGCAAATAAAAATAATAGTTTTGGCTTCTGTGATAATAAAGTAATGAAATTAGTTAAAATAATTTAAATGATGTTAATTACCAGATGCAAACCGAGAGTATAGAAAAAAGAGCCGTGGCATTGCCTCTTAATGTTTTAAGAGTTACATAAAATCGGCACTGACACGGATGCGGCCAACGTCTGCGTCAGTCGGCGATACCGTAACGAGAATGTAATTTGCAATCCTATTGTCATCGGCCATTTCTAAAGGAACCAAAGCAGAGTATGTGTCAGCAAAGTAAACTACTAAACAGACAAGAATATGAACAAAATTTCACATCATGATTTCAATTTATGAAGTCATGTCATTAAAATTGGGCTTCATTCTAATGATTGATTGCTCAATCTCAGTCCACTCCGAAAAGCGCACTTTAGTGTCCTGCCAACAAACAAGTTTTACAAACAAAATATTTAATAAGTATATTACCCTAGCTCCACCCTACTCGCGAAGTTGACCGAAGTACGGGTTTCCGCAGTGAAGTTCCCCTCCACTCCACACTATCATATTCACCCAACCCCGGCCAACTTTGCGAGTAGTCTGGAGCCGCAATAAAACTAGTAGATGCCCGCAACTTCGTCCATGTGACCCTTTGAATGTTTTTACCGTAGTCCAGTAAAAAGTATCCTATAACCATCTCTAGATGTCCCGCTATCACTGCACGCTTAGCACAATTGTGGCACGCGAATCTTTCTCGCGCAAGAAATATTACCTATCCCTTTCTTGGCAGTACTGAGAGGGAGTGACTGGCGATGTTGTCGCGCGACGAAGTCCAATTCTATAATAATTTGCGGACCACGTTGATAGATATCGACAAATTAATTGGCTGGCTTTTACTCTAGATTTTCTTACTACATGAAACTATTTAGAGGTATAGTCCATCCACTTAAGCATTTAAGCTATTTCGTGGTTTTGTACCTCATTACCGTCCATCAGACTACCTGAGTCAGGTAATTTCTATTGACAACGTCAACGTAATTTCTATAAAAGCAATTTTAACTCTTGGCAGAGCATTAGAGTTGATAATCCAAAAATATTACAATGTCCGAAGGCGTTATCTACACGCATCTCTTTTATGATGTACGATGATGAGGTAAAAGGCCACAAAATAGTATTGTTTTGCTTAAGTGGATCGTCTGATTGAATCTGCTATTTGATTGAATGACTAGCGCGGTTATTGAATGACAACATTCAATTGAATGACTAAAAGGACAACTCGTCAAGTTGTTTAATATAACGTTCAGCGTCTTGACTGAACGTCATTTAGCATTTCAATCACCTGACTGATTTTACGTCTCCTCTGTTCAAAGGGCTATGTTACAATCCGCTAACTAGTTGGACGTTGTGAGTGACGCTGGTTCAATCGACGTTCGGCCTAGTCATTCAATTGAATGTTGTCATTCAATGAACGCGCTAGTCCTTCAATCAAATAGCAGATTCAACCAGATGACTGAATTATTTGTGCATGGTACAAAGAGAAAAGTATTCCCAGTCGTTGTGGTTAAGGACCTATCCCTTGCTTGTGACCACAACTCAACCATCGGCCTTCTCGAGCCGGAAAAGATACGTGTGATGTTATAAGTGTTACGTCACATTTCCCAGTCAACAGAAAACGTTTTAATGCTAATAACTACATTCCTATGTTGCTAGTCATATTTAGTCGTATTTAGAAATATTAATTATATCTAATGTTAATGGCTGCGTAACGGTCGCTATAGCAACGTATGACATAATAATTGGCCAATATAATGATCACGGGATGTAATATAGTAATATATTAACACTACTTACTAACTACTAAGTACAAAAAAGCTAAAATTAACTAAACTAAAACAAATTCAAAAAACTGCTCCCCTTTGGCATATTATATAGTAATTACATTTGGTATAATTTCATATGGCATAAAATCATGTAGTTTGATTTGATATAATACTATGTTTAAAGGCTCATAAGAAAGTAAAACTGCCACAGAGAGTTAGGTACGATGACAAGTGAAGTGAGGATGAGTTATATCTTGCGAATATAACAATAGAAAACTCCTGTGAGTCTCAGACAAAGAATGGTCGAATCGATCGATCAGTTTCGAATCGGTCGTGATGATGAATCGCGGACCGATTCGAAACATGTCGAGCAAAATTTGACTTCTATCAAGTGAATAATTCCGTTTCGTGTGTATTTGAAAATAATAATTATATTACACGACTCGCGACTATGATACTATACTATACTAATTCAAATTATTCCCAATGAAACATTATACAAAGTGTAAAAAACTAGAGAAATTATATGAAACGTTGTTATATCCTTCGTAACACACCCACCGTGTTAAAGATGAATGATAAACATTCTTCTAATAAAGAAAATAAAAAAATTAAGTATCACAGTCATTGTCACAGTGTGGTCACAGTCCTATAACCATCGAAAAGTGAAGCACACTTTATCATTTACCTTTCGCGCGATAGACGTGACTTACGTGACCACCATTATTATTTAACATAATTCGTAAGTCATGGTATTACTTAATATTGGGTATGTAAATTATGGATTGGCGTTTCATATAATTTCACTAGTTATAACAATGTACCCAAACAATATCACTTTTCCATTCTTATATTGCTATAAAGTGGTAGGTACTTTATCATTTATCTTTTATCACGTGCAACAATACAAGCGGTGGTTGTGGTTTGGTTGAAAGCACTGTCACCAGAAACAAGCCGTTTCAAAATGAGTATTCTCATTTATTACAAGCTTTAATTTTACAAGCTTTTATTTACGTTCACCTGTCCCGTTTGACCCACTTTCCCGTTTCCGATTGAGCTGAAATCTTGCACGAATATGCAAATCGCGTGACAATGCAATACTATGATAACGTGAAGCTGATCTGATGATGAAGCTGGAAGGTGGCCATAGGAACTCCGTAATAAATAAACCAATCATATCGAGTTTTGGGCTCTTTAAAATCGTCTCTGTAAGCAATTGATGGATGTTCAAAGAAAAGTACAGTCAGCTATAAAAGCTTGTCACAAAAATGAAACTTTTCACAGAAACTTATTAGTTATGTCCAGTACGTTACTCTGGTAGCCGCAAATCCGGATCTACGACTTGTCTCAACGGGGGCTAAAACTATATGGCGTCTCTTCCCCTGGTGGGCGTCATGTAAACTTTTCATGCTTCAGTTCAGATATATGAATTTGAAGCCTCCTGACTACCCAGGGCAGTTTGCGCCCCAAAATGACAAAAGACGATCGTCAGACGACTAGCCTCCAACTCATCCATATGTATTTGAGGTTGGGTGCAACATAAAAAAGGCGGTCAAGTGCGAGTCGTACTCGCACACTGAGGGTTCCTTACAAACTAAACTACTATGTGAGCTTTACTCCTGGCGGGATTGTTTCAAAATTGATGAAATTTGACAAATTTTGCGTTTTAAAAATATTGTTTCTGTAGGTATTTCGTTCTTAAGTAATCTCAAAGTGAAGGGTGCGTTAGTTATTATAATTGTATCACGCTTGAAATCCAAATGTGAATCATTATTCATCTGGCCAGTAAAACATTCTTATTGATGTTCAAGACTGCGCAATTGTTAGGTATAATACATACTCAGACCGCATTCCAATATCGAATTAATTGTATTAGCGACTTACGCTATAATGCAGTTATGAAACTTTTCTAATGCCTTTCTCGTGTGATAGGGCAAAATATCCGAGGCACTCAATTGTAGAAATAGTTAAGTTTATGTTATGGGCACCAATAAAATTTTAGGATTGTCATTTTGTCATCACTACTGCCATTAAAGATAGAGTAAATGGTGCCCATAATCGGAGGTGCCGACAATATGACAGTTTACGGTGAAACAAACAGCGACGTTGGCGGAGATTTAGGCCCTATTTTTGTGTTAAAGCGCCTTTGGCACCTTTTTGTCTCTTGGAAGATTTTTTGTGTTGAGTCAACGATTTACGATACTACTACATAACAAGAAGATAATTTCTAAGTTTCTTACCATATTACTTTTTAGCACCTTTGGCACGACACAAAGTACTGTTTCAGACTTTATTTACTGTGACTCGAACCTTAATACAGGAAAAAACATCAGCTGCTTTAAAGATCAACTTTCGAGTGTTCAAGGGACTTTTGGATACGGAACCGGTTGAACGCGGGCTCAGCGACGTCAGCAGGGTTACTCTGAAATTAAAACTTCGAAGCTCTGATCATGCCATTCCTCTCACTCTTGGGTTTAATTGCATTTTAATAAACGGGACGGGGAAATAAACTTCGAATTTTTAAACTTCGTCGTAACTGGGATTGAGCCTACTCAGAGTCTTAATTAATACGGGCCGAGTTGCCAAACATTTCTGCATACAAAAATGCATTCCTCCATCTGCACCCATGTCATAAATGCACCGTGTTTCTTGCTGCGATGGGTTTTATTGTTTTCACGCAATAATAAATTAAGGATCGATAACGAAATATACAAGTTGTAGATAATCTTATGGCAGGCAAGTATATGTCCCGATAAAATGCTTTCAGAGTAAGTGGGTAGTCGGATGTGGGAAAATGCTGAGATATTTTGCATGAAAAGTTGATTTTAGTTTTTTTCTCACTATCCTCTTATAAACTTTCCCTGGTTGATTGTTGCATTATAATAAGGAACAGATTGAACATACTGATATGCTCGACGAACAATGACGATAATTGAGTGACATTATGAATCCTTTGTTTGTTTTATTTACACTATTAAGGAAACTCGAGCAAAATATGCCACTTTTAGCCCTTCTCCTTCAAGGCAATATTAAAATTGATAAACATGTACATATATGATATCATGGAGCAATTCTGTCGTTTTTTAAAGGCGGTGCAAGAGGAAGCTGTCCGAGGGTCAGACTGTTCCACCACTTTCGCTGTCAGTAATGTCAGTATCCGCAGAGAGCACGACCGGCGTGCACGCAGTCCCCGTAGCCCGAACACTCCCGATATGATTACGCGGGAAAAATAAAAACAATAATATTAGTTATGTATCTGTGATAACTGATAACAAATATGTCTTTGTGAATTAAGAGATTGTGATGTTGGTTAGGTAATTTATTTGTAAATAGTAGAAAATGGTTGTTTTGAAGATGAGTGGCAAATGGTTGTTTTTGATTGGAGTAGCCCTTTTACAAATTCCCGGTAAGTACTAAATAAACATAAAAAAATACAAACTAGGATAAGATACTTTTCAGGCTATATTATACTGATAGATATGAATAGGTACGTATGATGAAATTAAATTAAACGAAAGATATGAATTCATGAATAGGTACGTACGATTAAATTAATATTAAATGTTTCTTTTTTTTTTACATTATGATTTACATAAATTGACAATAGTTATTTGTGCAACAAGAGAGCAAAGTTGTTTTTTGTTACGAGTGCTGATTTTGAGTCCCGAGCAAGCGAAGGATTCTACGTTTGAATCACGAGCGTAGCGAGTGATTCTATGTTAGAATCCTGAGTGTAGCGAGGGACTCAACAGCACGAGATGCAAAAAACTTTGCTCTCGTGTAGCACACACAACTTTTCACCTCATCAGCGAGAACATATTCGACATTTTGTGCTTTTTCTTCCAACGTATGTTTAATAGTCTTTGTTGCTGATTTCAATAATATTATTAATCAGAAAATAGATAAGTGCTGCTTAAAAAGGAATAACAATATAATTTAATTGAAATTATAATCAACCAACCAACACGGTTATTGTCATTATTTGATCAAATTGGAAGATTTAGCAGATACATGACGTGTTTATTTATAAATACATATTATATTACAAGATTTTGTTTATAAATTGATTAATATTTTTACTCCTAAAACACCAAACAAAATAAATGCAAAAGAAAATAACAATTACAATATGAACTCGATATTTTTTAATGTACGTTTCGAATATGCATCTATGATAAATGGTGAAATTATAAATTATTATTATATTTACAATAAGTAATAAGTTGAAAAATCTTATTTTATTTGAGCAATGATCTATTGTTTTATATAAAAAGCACAATAATTTTAATGATCGGTCGTTAAATAAAAATATAATAAAGAAAAAAAAATACGTTACAACTAAAACTTTTTCGGGTGTTTTTAATGAAAATTTTGGTATAACGCGTATCCGAACTGTTCTCAATCGAGGTCGGATTCGAAAATCGAATTTCAAATTGATAAGTTTCTATCCCTCTCTTTTATATGCATATGAAAGAAACAGAGTGCATCGAGATTCAAATGATTAGAATTTTATAATTAACCTTTGGCTGAAGAATGACAATTCGTGGTCAGATATTGAAAAAATTAAAAAGCTACTTTCTACTCACGCTCGAAACAAAATCGCATTTTGTTCACTGTTATCTGACAGCAAAATCGCCATGTTTGAGCTGGTGAGGTGAAAAAACATTCAAAGCATTGATAACAATAATAAAATATCTAATCAGTAATGCTTCCGTGCAAAACACACGATAGAAATTAAATTAAAGAAGATGGTATTATTTGAACAATGTACATATTATAGTTAATATCACTTTGTTTTTCTAATCAAACTATACAAGAGGAGGTTCTCAATTCACCGGGATGTTATTTTCCTCGTAAGCCCCAGATATAATATATCTTAGCATTTTAGGATTTTGTATCTTGCTCCTAATTTTATTAGAATTTGTACTAATACGTAGGAATAACGAACTTATACGAAGGTATACTGTATTCACATAAATATTCATTTGAATTTACAATCAGATACCCATGTCTATTGTGTTTGTTCCATACACCTTATGTTCACGTTCACACATAAATAAATTTAAATATTATGGCATTTGTTGGCAGAATACGGGTATAGTGGTATTATTGCAAAGTGAATGTTTAAGAGGCCTTATTCCTTTTAAAATGCTGATTGTTTTAGAAATTTTTCTGTATGATCAAACATGTTTCTTAACATATTATTAATGTTACTACCTAGAACAGAGCTTTTGGGATTTATTGATATTTATTTAAAACCTACAGTTTGAATTTTTCATTGATAATACTCGAAATTGACAAAATTCACGCGGAAAATTTGTTTTTTTTTTAACTTTTTTTCTACTGGACGTAGTAAAAGCATGAAATAGCTATGTTACTGCCTAGAACTCGGGGAAAAGTATTATTCACTTCAAAAAGTCGGTTGAAATTATCAATATATTGGTCATAATATGAAAAAAAATAATTTCTAATAGAAAAAAGGCCTCTTAAGGATCCTTCTCACCGCGAGCATTCGCTTGAAATGTAACAAAAAACTAATGAAAATACTAATGAAGACAGCTAATTCTCGCCATTTTATACGAAATGAACAAAACATATGAAATACTATATCAACAGGTCAGAACCAAAACTCACTAAAATTTCTGTCAGTGGTCTTCAAAACCTCATATCATGAAAGTAGATTGACACCGAGATAAGAGCTTTGTTTTCAACAGACGAATTATATCAAAGTTGATGGTCAAATTAGCTCAATATTCATTAGAGATGCGCAGAATGTGTCACTAGAGTGAAAAGAGTGATATGTGCCTTTACCGAGATATGTATCACTATATTATATCGCATAATAGCAAAGCAATATATTTTTTTAATTTCATTTTAGCATTGTATAACTTTACATACTAAATAATGTTAAACTTTGCTTATGTTTTAAATTACTTAAACCTGTATATATGTCAACTTAGATAGAACATAACCTATGGTGTCCGGAGGAGGGCGTAACTGACTGCGACACAGTTTATTATATTAACTACTGCAGTGGTTACGTGCATTGAAAAATGAAAATGAAAATGAAAATATTTTATTTCTCTAAAGCAGACACAATAATAATGATGCTGGGATCTCCTAGTAAGTATAATGATACCTGTGTCAGGAAATCCCGCTCTTCTACTACTACAAGTCAATTTACAAGAAAATAAATAATACATTTATACCTAATAAGTCTAATAACAAATTAGAAATAAAGTATTAGCCTATGAAATATAAGCTACTACTATACTAAAGTGTATTTAATAATGAAAGTAAAAAAGGTAGGTTTTTGTTTTTAACATTACTTCACGTTTGCATACGTTTGTGCGAATGCGCATGGGATTGTGTGTGTGTGTGTGTGTGTGTGTGTGTGTGTGTGTGTGTGTGTGTGTGTGTGTGTGTGTGTGTGTGTGTGTGTGTGTGTGTGTGTGTGTGTGTGTGTGTGTGTGTGTGTGTGTGTGTGTGTGTGTGTGTGTGTGTGTGTGTGTGTGTGTGCGTGTGTGTTCCGTGTATATAACTATGACATTTGATGTAATAAACTTTCAGTTGTCTCGTAATTCAGTTTTTTTTCAACCATTCTATTAACACTTTTTTACACTGATAAAGTTGTAGTGGATAGATATTAATTTCATAATTTAGCTTGTTATATACATAAGCTGACTGTGCTGTATACTGCCTTTTGGCAAACATAGATTTGGTTGTTGGAAGAGGAACAACTTTGTTTTTTCGCCTACGGTTTAATAGTTTAGGATTAAATCGCAAGGATTTATGTATCCTGAGTGTGATACTCAAGACGTACAGCTTTCTCATAGACAATTGGTTACAAATTTGATACAGTTCGTTAGTGGGAAACCTGTAGGGCTTTGAGTACATGACTTTCAGCAGGCATCGTTGCCCTCTCTCAACTTCCAAAAACTTTGTTTTATTTGCACCTCCCCAAACACTTATACAATAACACATAATGGATTGCGCTAGGGTAATATAAAGTTGATTAAGTAATGTTTTAGAGCTTATATATCTAAGTATTTTAAATATCCAGGTAAGTTTCCTTATTCTATCGTTAACATATTCAATATGTTGCATTTGTTTTATGTACTGTTTTGTTATTATGTTAAATAAAAATCTTTAATCTTTAATTAATATGCATTTCCGCAAAGAAACGCCTGATTCAATTAGTTACTTATAATATGTATCCCTCATTTAGCTCAGTAGATCTTTAGACTATATCACGAGTGAGTAGACAACTAGAGACAATCTAGATTTAAAATACGAAACGACAAGAGAAGCGCGAGAGCAAGCGAGTAATACTGAGATGGCAGATGAGATACTGAGCTACTTGAATCTTCTGTGAGCGAAAGAGCTAGAGAGCTAAACCAAATGATATAGCTCGTTTGAATCACTCACTCGCGAGCTACACATCTCTAATACTCATCGTAATTATAGGTATAGCACCGGAACGGCTGTAACGTGCGGTCCGACATCCGTACGTAGCTATAGATTGCCTGATTAGGTTGAAGGAAGTATATAAATATTATATTTACGCAGGCAGCACGGAGTCAATTTTGTTAGTTATTTAAAAAGCGTCCTTCTAGTATACTTAAAACGCCTTCCGCATTGTTAAAAAAGATGATTCTGAGATTGCCGAAGACTCATGCGTCAGATCAAAATTGTCCGAAGTCACCAGAGCTGAAAGAAAAAAACATACATGTAATGTCTATTTACATTTTTAAATTGAGAACAATTAAGAGCATGACTCAAAAAGTTTTTACGTAATCAAGGCGTCAATTAGGATTCAATATAAATTTTCCTATTTTCATTACCAATTATTTTAGTAATTTTATATCAATGATACAGTCATGTTTGATAATTAAGGCTCTGTTGTGCTTAATACTTTTTTAATTAAGTATAGAGGTTATAATCAGAAATCAATGTATTGGAAATCTCAAAAAAAATAGTAATAAAATAATTGAACATTTATTGACGCTTTTTGAGAAATGCTCTTAAAAATTCCTGTTTAAATTGTAGTGAATTTGAACCACAACTCTAAATTACCAGGAAATAGAGAATCTTCCGCTTAAATAAGACTTTATCGCTACGATCAGATCAATAAAAATTAACACAAAAGCGATGCAAACAACATTGTAGGTACAAAGTAGCTATTTGATTATTGAATGCAGCTAAATTAGCATATAGTTAGCCACATTACCACGCTAAGTCAATGAACAAACATTTAAGTAGCCTGTCAGAAAATGCCGCAAAAAATGAATAAATTCGAGTTGCACGCAAACTCCTTTCCTTAAAACCAAAATGTCGTGAACGTATTCAAATGAAGAAAGATCATAGGTCTTTTTATTGTATCATAATCGAGTTGCAACATATTGCCATGCTAAATTGAAACGGTGGGTGTGCGTTTGGATGACGAACGTTAGGTTTTTGGGGTTCCGTACCCAAAGGGTAAAACATGGGACCCTATTACTAAGACCTCGCTGTCCGTCTGTCACCAGGCTGTATCTCATGAATCGTGATAGCTAGAGAGTTGAAACTTTCACAGATGATGTATTTCTTTTGCCGCTATAACAAAAAATACTAAAAACAGAATACAATAAATATTTAAGTGGGGCTCCCATACTACAAATGTGATTGGTTGCGTTAACATTGCACCTCATATGTATGCGGCGCTATACATACCAGGTGCAAACTTAACTTAACTCGGCCAGTTAAGATGAGAAGTAATTGTACGGAACCCTCGGTGCGCGAGTCCGACTCGCACTTGGCCGTTTTTTTATCAGGAACGTAACTGACCAGCTTGACTCGCCGCGTTTCAAGCTAGATTGACAGTTTATCTCTATTGAGTAATGTTTTGGGACACTTAGACATTATTATAGACATGTATGGTACTTTAAGTACTGTTTCACTAGTGGATAGACATTCTTCACCTGTTATATGTTTTTTACTTATCAGATAACATTTTCTTTCCATTCATGGAAGTTATAAAACTATCCATGCACGCAATACTACTTTTAGATTTGAAAAGAGAAGGCATTAAGTATTACGCAGGAAGAACATTCTTCTTCCTATTTACAGATACCTAAAAGTAAAATTATGTTTTTCATATCCATATACGTATTATTAGATACATTGATGGATACGTATACGATTTTATTTTATTCTACCGCCCTAAGGCGTTAGCATCTTAAAGTCTGACTACAAGTACATAATTATATGAGGATGCGCCATGTTGCAGAATTTCACTAAAACTAATTTCTTACACTGGCAATGATTTGTCAACAATGTCATTCGTGGTAGTTTGTTTACGTTCCTTTAAAAGACATATATTTAAAAATATCCAAACAAAATGCCGAAAGCCATTCACAGTCGTGAACGTAATAATTATACATTAAGTGTACACGTGTTTACTACGTACACGAAAAAAGTTGGGCAAGTGCGAGTCCGACACGCGCATGAAGGGTTCCGTACCATAATCTATAACAAGTTTGTTGTATGGGAGCCCCCCTTATATATTTATTTTATTTTATTTTTAGTATTTGTTGTTATAGCAGCAATAGAAATACATCATCTGTGAAAATTTCAACTGTCTAGACATCACCGTTCTTGAGATACAGCCTGGTGACAGACGGACGGACGGACGGACAGCGAAGTCTCAGTAATAGGGTCCCGTTTTTACCCTTTGGGTAGGGAACCCTAAAAAGTCAGGAAAAGAAAGCACTCCATTAAATGATATTACGAAGTTAACATCGGAACTGACAGGTATTTAAACTAATGTCATTATACATAGTGCGGTTGTGATAGACTGGTTGTTGTTGTAATAATGTTGATGTGTGACTGTAATTTTATTTTATCTAATTAATTAAAAATGGAGTAGGCTATAGAGATCTCTGAATCGTGAAATTTCTTATCTTGATTGGCTGTGTGAATAAAGGTTTGTAGCCATATCATGTCCAAACTGCTGGACCGAAAAAAACCAACGCATATTATGTTTTAGGTATGTATATGTTATTTTCTTTTCATTTATCTGTTTCTTTTTTCATCTATTGCTATCAAATAATAGATTTAGAAAATAATAAAAGTAAACATGTCATAAAAAAAAGCATCAGTTGCCCATATTATGTTTCCGGACTATACTGACAGTTGGATTCCTTTTGTTTGTTTCATGACTCATTGAGCTAATTTTAATCATATAACTACAGAATGTAGAATATTATAACATCAGTCATCCCTATTGTCTATAGGTACCCGCTATCTGCCGCATAGAGCATTCTAGAACTTCCTTACGCAGTAACACTTCCACTGCGCCACTTCCGAACGCGCAGGCCACATTCCATTGCATAATCCCGCGCATGCCCGCTACTGAAAGGAGAAAGGTGGTAAACATTTCAAATTACCGCGTCACTTACAGCGTTCTTACTTCCTCTCACACCGCCATTACCTAACTTTGATACATTACATTGTGAAAACGTGACTCACTGTTTTGGGACAATTTCCTACAGATTCACTGGTTATTGTCATAGTTTCTCTCATTTGATAGTATCGCGATCGTGGTTCCGTCGCACTAAATTGGAGTTAGGTAATGTTCGCGCAACCTGCCTCGCGAGAAAGGAGCGGTCGAAGTATATTCGAGAAACATAATGTAATATGTTACTGGGTCATAGAGAGCAAAATATTGGGTGTACCTATTGATGTCTAGTAATTATAGATATGTTAATGTTTATTACTGGTCGAATGTTAAGTTGCCGGTACGATGTTGGAGTTTTTTTTTTGTTAAATCAGTAACGTCTGCTAGCGTAAACTAAATGTTTATATCGAACCTAGAAATTGATTAGTTTGGGTGTAGCACATTGTTACTATCGATATTCTACATAATTTGAGACGATGGTGCCGAACATAAAGACATAATCTTTACGTTGAAAAATTCGTTGAAAAATGATTTGACTAGTGGCTTTGCTTGTATAATTGGTAATGATATGAGCCGTGGGTTTATATCCCGCTGAAAGCATTTTTTTCTATTTACTTAACGCTATGTAACGCTTCTTAATAATTTTAATTAAATGTCTATATATTTCATTAATTATTAGATTTTTTTTTTATCGTTGTAAGTATTTATGAAAATCATGTACTCATTTAAGTATGTTTCGTTCTTCCTTTCATCGGTACGAGAAGTAATATTTTAAGCGTAATACCAATTTTGTATCTGAATTTTGTTCAATTATAACGTCAAACGTTTAACTGTTAAGTACAATCTTGTAAAATATTGCGTGGAAAACGCAATGTAGACCATACAATTCAGTGTAGAACGATAAATACTTAATGGTTTTATGGGTAGTGGGTCAGGATAGTTAACTAGTTATCCCAATCACGTACTTTGGTAGTTGGTACGACTGTCGGTACTGCAGATGCAAACAATAGAGATACCTACAGCTGTTGCTATACGACTCATTGCCGCGTCACTTGGATGAGAATGACTGTCTGCGAGTTAAGCAACAAAAAATCGAAACATTGTTAGTTTCAATATGATGACATTTAGTTTTAGTAATCTTAGAATTTTTAAGATTTACCACTAAACAAAAGAGGAGGTGTGGTGCCACGACCCATTATTAAATTACATACGTCAAAAGTTGAATCACCGCAATTGTATGACAGCGGCATACAATTGCCTCTCTCCACACCCATCTTTCATTGATATGTCACGTCTAGAACATTTTATATTTACTTAGCTACGACACATTTTAATTTACAGCACGCTATCATAATTACTTTAAAAGCTGGAAACTCCATCCATAAACAAGTTTGGTACCAAATTAATCGCTCGAACCGGATTAATGTCCAAACTCATAATTTCGCAAACTGCATCGGCCTTTTGGCACAACATCGTCCGAGTTATGTAAGCCTAGATCCGTGTCGCATACATCGAGATAGAGTTACATGCAGCGACGTACTCGATCGTTTGTATAATATTGTGACATGGTTTCGATGCCCCCGTTATACTTTTTCCTTCAAATCCCAAGCCTTGAGCATGTGTAATTAACATGGTATGACTTGACAGGTCTTACAATTATTTATATCAAACTGTCAGTAACTGGGGGTACCCAAGACGAACAAAAAAGAAGCGGGGCACTACCTACCTTTTCTCGATCCGTTTTTTCTCATTTTCAAACCCTCATAGCTTCGTCCCAGTTAACACCAGAACACCCAAATTCACGCGTGTTACGCGAGTTGTACGTGTAAGGTAGACGTCCACGGAAACCCGTTGACACCTTTGGGCCAATACTCTTCCTTTGTGAAGATCGCTAAGATCGCTAGTTAGTCACCAAACGGGGTAGCGAGACTCCAACTTCACGACCCTCAGGATGATTCCATACTTCATCCTTGCAAAATTCTACGATCTCTTTAGCCTTCATAGTATGACAACAATGCGCATGGCCTGCCTACTATATACCTTATTGTAGTTATCATCTCTGTAGCCAAACTCGCACTTCTTCTTCACATCTGATTTTTTGTATAGGATTGCTGATTAATGATGTTGAGATTAGTATGATGAGTATGAGTATGAAGTTGAAGGCATGGAAAATACTGTGCTTGAAGATCAAGACATTATTGACATATTCAAAAATCTGGACGCTAACCTCCGAGAATGGAGATGGCATAATTAGAATAAGAACTGCTTATTCTCAGATGCTTTGGTTGAATTGGGAATAATCAGAAGGTATAAGTAATAGTAAATTACTCGTCACAATTAATTACAAAATTATAACTTGATTAGGAGTCTCGTCCGCATTCCCATTTAGTCCACATACCCAAGACACCCACATTAAAAAAAATACAACCGAATTCATTTTTTTTTTAAGTTTGCTCCAGTTGCAGGGCCCTAGTGGGAAAGGGAAGAAATGGGAATATGGATGAAATGGGAATGTTGACGAAGTGGGATTATGGACGAACTAGGAATGTGAACGAAATGGGAATGTGGACGAAGTGAATCTAAAGAGCGCAAAGTCATGGCATCTCCGTAAGAACCGAATGCTACCTTAACTTGCTCTTTCTGTAATGTCTTATTTTATGAAACAAAAACCTAACAATGTGAACAAAGTTGCTTAACAAGACATTTCTCACGGGAGCATGAGAGTGGAAACAAATAATTTGAGAGCTAATTCTTAAGACCATGTAAACTGGTTTGGATTGAGATGAGTTACAACATTACAGTTTGTATGTATGAATTAAATTTACGTGTAGACACTTTATTGTACACAAACAACGGTTATAACCATCGCGATGGAGAGCGAGGGTGTAGGCCTGCAACAAGAAATGCGGCTAATGAAAGAACAAAAACAAACATGTATAGTATAGTATGTATTTCTGCACATTTTAAATAAAAGGGTCAGAATGGAGCTCACTGACCTTTGGCTACGTAATCCACGACTCCTAATAATGTAAGCAGTAAACTTTAAGGCAAATATTTCTCAACCGGCACACCGGTACTTCCTCTACTGTACGGTATTATTGAAAACCCCTAACTACATGTAAAGGTGTTGAAACACCGACCTCCACGTCCAACGTGGATGTTTCTCAACGTGTCAGTGTCAACCGATGGTATTGCAGCTGATAATGATTGTATTATAAACTAATTACAGCTGTTACAGCGCGCGACCACGCGTGGCCGACTTGCATATGTCTTCCCTCATTGTAAACGTTTATACAAAGACTGGAGGGTACCTGCAACTTCGTATAGTCCATCGGTTGGCGTTGTAAATACGATCCACTTAAGAAAGAAAAGAAGAAAGAAAGAAAGAAATGCATTTATTCATGACGTGGCCATAGAACATAATTACAAAAATAAATAGTGAACAAATGAAATAAAACAATAAGAAAATATACAACTACAAATATATAATATATGTATAACTAACTATGGCTGTGCCACGAAAGGGTCCCACTTCAGCATGATGCTAGCCCAAGAGCTAGCGCTGATCTTCCGGTGTGACCATAGATGGCGCCACGGAGAGCTGCACGCCCAAGAGGCCTTTTACCTATTCCTTAAAAAAAAAAATTTTTAACAGCAGCAGCAACTTTTTGAAATGAATAATACTTTTCCCCGAGATCTAGCTAGGTAGTAACATAGCTATTTCGTGCTTTCATTGCGTGCAGTCGAAAATAAGTTGACGGTCATTCTCCAGACGTACATTTTTGCTTGTCTTCGCTGTTTAAAAATATAAAATTATTGATTTAATTATGTCTTATATTTTTTGACGGTAGCAGGTATTCGTATTGAGCTGTACATGAATTTTCAAGAACATATTTAAAACCCTTCGGGTAGAAAAAAATACTTTTAGTCCTATTCTCCTAATTGACACGTCGCGTCCCACTACCCAAATTACTTACATACCAATTTCTCCTGATGATATACATGAAGAAAAAACAATGTAAGCAAGATTATTAAACAAAAGAATACATGTTTTAATTGCACAAAAAAAACCTAGTCAATACAAATAATATATCACAAAGATATCAATTATAGTAACTTTGTCTCGAAACGTATAATAATTGACGCATCGCGGTCGGTTGTGATCACACAAGTCCTCTAAAAGTAGGTAAGGATCACACTGACGCATTTCGGTGAAGCGGTCAGTCGTGCCCAGAGCCCCGTGTGGGATGGTTGTGTCAGCTGTGTACGGGTTGCGGACTATGAATGTAAGTATCTAATTCACGCGTTTTGGCTCACGAAATTTCTAATTAACACGTTCACGTTTTAAAAATCAACCAGTAACTCTATCGCGCAAAAAATTTTAGTGTACATTAAAGGCCGCATTATTTAATAGATACTAAATTCTGTAGATTATTACATGTACCTATAAAAAGTTATTTTCTATTTTTCAAGAATCCCTAATTCACAAGTCTAATTCACGCATCAAAAATGAACGCGTTAATTAGAATTTAACCATCCATGCGGTTCTAATCATCAGTTTGGATTTTTTTACTAGAACATTTTTATTTTTTTTTATTTTTTTTATTTGGAACATCAACAGCATTACATTATTAATAGTAGATTTGTTTATATAATAGTAATAGTACCTATAATATATAGTCACATCTTCGTGCAGCTACCTGATGAGGTTTTAAAATGACCTAAAACCTCATCATTTAGCAAGTTGTATTTCTCAGGGCTGGAAAATTCTAGCCGAAGCGGTTTTTCCATATATTAGCACCTTCAGGCATGAACAATATTTCGTACTTGGATATAACCCTGTGTCTGATAGAATAATAACAATGAAGCTGAACACCGATTTATGTCTTCTCAAGATCGTGCAAGTTTACAACACAGTCCACGGAAAAGGATATCAACTAGAGGAAACTCTAGACACCATACCAAGCCGGCAAATCGCAATGGTAATGGGAGACTGGAATGCTGAAACAGGAAGCTCAGAAATAGTCCATGAAATCCTAGACACCATTGGAAAATATGGTCTAGACTCTAGGAACGAAACGAGGTCAGAGGCTTGCAGAGTTCTGTGTTCTGTGTCTGGCCATTACTTTAACACTCTTTCACCATCACAAAGATGACTCTACACTTGGAAGTCTCCTGGAACCTGGGTCGTTTAAGGAATCAGATAGACTACATACTGGTAGACAAGTGCTGGAAGTCATCTGTCAAAAATGTGAAAACCTTCCCTTGAGCTGAATGCAGTTACTGGTTACCTCCTTCGCCATTCGTCTCAAAGCCGTTTACCGTAACGCGCGACCTAAACCCAGAACTTAGAATCCAATAGAGCGATCCCATTTCCAGAATCTGACGGAAGCGACGCTCATGAATTTAGATCCACCGCGGACAGGTGATGCTGAGTCCAGGTAATAAATGAAGATTTTGAGGATATCGTATCTAAGAGAGGAAGGGACTGTTGAAGGTCCACATGGATCACTGAGGAAACGTGGAACCTAATTCAGCGCCGGAAAGAAATTAAAATTAATGCCCGTCAAGACTCCAAGGTGAACAGGGAATACTCGAAACTATGTAAAGCAATTCAAAGGGAACGCCGCCGCAGAGACAAGAACGAGCATATGCCAAGAAATCGAGTCGCATCCACTTAAATTCAAACCCCGGATCTGTTCAAGAAAGTTCGCCAGCTGAGTCGAAAGTTCAAACCCATGTTCTGGGTCATTGAAAATCACGATGAGCAACCGCTGCATGGGTTTGACAAAATTGCAGAACGCTGGCGTGGCCACTATTAGCAGCTGTACAAAAGACCCTGTACATCCACCGACACTCGGTTGCACTGGGGACTTCTGAACCTGAAGCCCAACATCTTCAAATCGAGAGATAATAGCAGCAATCGATCGCCTTAAAATTAAAACAGCTCCAGGACCAGACGACATTACTTCCGAGGTTTTCAAAGCTCTGGGGGATAAAAGCAGCCATATCTTGCACAAGATCTGCCAACACTTATGGCAAAACGGCAGATGGACAAGAATCTGGACCCAATCCGTCATCATCCCGTTACACAAAAAAGGTTCATCGAAAAAATGCGACAACTACCGTACACTTTAACCGCAAGGCTTTTGACTGTGTCGACTGGGACTGTCTATGGGATATTTTGACTGATTTGGGTGTTTCTTGCCTCCTCACTGCACTACTACACTACAGCCACTTTACTACAATAGCCAAGGACCAGTGAGAATAGATAAGACGTCATACAATCCCGTCAGTTTCCAAAAGGGTGTAAGACAAGGTTGCAGTCTTTCACCTATCCTGTTCAATATATACGGCGAATACATCATAAGGAGGACGGCTGGGATGGTAGCATTACTGTTGGGGGGCGTAAAGTCTTGCGATACGCCGATGACACCACCCTCCTAGCAGCTAGCGAAAGCATAAGATGGGCAGTTTATAGAACAGGATGGCGCGTTTTAGTGAAGAATTCGGATTCTCAATCAACAGATCCAAGACCAAACTCATGATTATTGATCGTACAGGCAAGGTAGAACAGTGGAACACTTAACTTCGAAATCACGGAGAACCTGGGTTCTAACATTAGCAATAATGGTTCATGTAAGACGGAAGTTCGCAGAATTCGCGCTGGGATCGCCACGGGCGCAATGTCGCAGCTTAATAATGTACGGAAGGACAGGAACATCTCCGCCAACACTAAGACTACCTTAGTCCGAACTATGGTGTTCTCCCTATTTTCATACGGCTCAGAAACATGGACACTGAAGAAAGCGGACCGTGATCGAATTGATGCTTACTGCTGGAGAAGAATGCTGCGCATACCATGGACAGCACGCCACGTCAACGCACCGATCTTAGCCCAACTCAAGATCCGAACTAAACTGTCGACGACCTATCTTCGCAGGGTTCTGGAGTACTTTGATCGCATTGCCAGGAAAGACAGTGATAACCTAGAAAAACGACAATCACTGGAAAAGTTGAAGGCAAGCTACCAAGAGGCAGGAGCACGACACGCTGGATAGACCAGATTCTCACAACCCTTGGCACTACAGTACACGATGCTCTACACACGGCTACTGACAGCAACAGCGGGTACATGTATAAATTATTTATTATAACTTATCATAATAATTCAATTTATTTATTTATTTATTACATACGTAATTGCATACCTATAACCTACCTAGTAAGTAACGGCGGGTGTGCTTGTTTTTTGAGTACTTAGGTACTTTCATATTATTTAAAACATAGCTTATATCATATAACTGTCACCATATCAGTCATATATTATTATACAAAACGTTTTTATTTTAATTTAAAAAAATATAACTGAATTTTTATAATTAACGCGTCGCTTTTCTAATTAACGCGTCATACAAAAAGTTCAAAGTTCTAATTAACACGTCGTTTTTCTAATTCACGCGTCATATAAATTTTAATTTGCTTATAAGTAATGAACCTTTAATAATTATAAAGTGCCCTATCCACATTTAAGTTTCAATGGTTGATATGTTACTATATTTCAGATAAAAATGATTGAAAAGTAAGTAGAAAAAAAGCGACGCGTTAATTAGAATTAGAACACAAATCTGGAGAATGACCGTTGAGAAAACTAATTTTCCGAGTGAATTTTGTCAATTACGAGTCGTTTTTGAAACAAAAATTATCAATGAAAAATTCAAACTGTAGGTTTCAAATATATAGGTATCAATAAATCCCAATAGCCCTTTTCTAGGTAGTACCATCAATAATATGTTCAGAAACAGCTTTGATCAAAAAAAAATGTCTAAAACAATCAGCATTTTTAAAGGAATAACGCCTCTTAAGCCAAACAATACTATTTTGTGGTTTTGCACCTCATTACATCTGTAACTTAGAGATGAAAATCCGTCAAAATGACAATGCACGAAGGCGTTATCTACTTCGCACGCTTCTCTTTTATTTTATTATTTATTCCAGGATCAATTTTGAATCAACTCCGATGTGATTTTTCGAATTTTAGTTGATATTAATAAACACAAAAGGATGACAATAGTCATGACGGATGATAATGATAGTAAGTAGTAGGTATACAGAATGGCCCTAGTTAAAATAACTTTGCCGGTGTGTAATTTTTTTGCCGAAACTGCATTAAAAGTAAAACTTAAGTAGAAAAAATTAAGTATGTAAGGTACTATGTAACTTTATAAATTGTGTATTACTACAGATTATGATAATAGTACATTACATCAGAGGCCGGGAAAATGAGGATTTCCGGCCAAGTAGGTATATACGGCCGAGCGAGCGTGCGAGCGAGGCCGGATAGTGATACGAGGCCGGGAATCCGTTTTCACGACGAGGCATGTATAGTGCTTTTCTCAAACATACAATGAAATAAAAAAATATACTTCAAAGAATAACACTTAATATTGTTTGTCCGATATTTTCCGAATTTGACCGAATTTTAAAAATCCAATTTCAGATTCTGACTCAGGAGCCCCAAAAACCCCCGGATACCGAATTTCAGCCTCCTAGGACCAATTTGAAATTTTCTCCATACAAATCGGTTTTTTTTTTCGATATTTTCCGAATTTGACCGAATTTTCGGACAAGATTTCAGATTCATATTTTTGAGCCCCGAGAGCCACCCGATACCGAATTTGACCGAATTTAAAAATCCGATTTCAGATTCTGACTCAGGAGCCCCAAAACCCCCGGATACCGAATTTCAGCCTCCTAGGACCAATTTGAAATTTTCTCCATACAAATCGTTTTTTTTTTCGATATTTTCCGAATTTGACCGAATTTTCGGACAAGATTTCAGATTCATATTTTTGAGCACCGAGAGCCCCCGATACCGAATTTGACCGAATCTAAAAAATCCGATTTCAGATTCTGACTCAGGAGCCCCAAAAACCCCCGGATACCGAATTTCAGCCTCCTAGGACCAATTTGAAATTTTCTCCATACAAATCGTTTTTTTTTTCGGCATTTTCCGAATTTGACCGAATTTTCGGACAAGATTTCAGATTCATATTTTTGAGCCCCGAGAGCCCCCCGATACCGAGTTTTAGCCGCCTAGCACCAATTTGAAATTTTGAAAAAAAAAAAGTCGCCATCTTGAATTTTTGTTTCCGCTAAGTGTGAGTTTTTTTCATGTGGGCCGTTGTCATCATACTCCTTTACAAATTTCTTGACTTTATTACCTGGTCTTCGAAAGCTGACCAGCGATACATTTTGTTTACTCGGGGCACCTATATTTCCTTCCGCAGTTCCTGAGGCACTCCAAATCCGTAAGGACCTACTTCTGCTCGCCGGTGAACGCCTCAAAGGCATAAATCCGCACGTAGCTCTGGCTTTGATGCAGAAGTGCTTCGCAGTCCCAAAGTTAACATATCTGTTACGTACGGCCTCAACTTGGTTATTTCCCGACGATGTTGATTCCTTCGACACAGCCGTTAAGTCCATAATCGAGTCGGTTGTAAACGTATCGCATACCGTTGACCAGTGGGCACAAGCCTCTTTGCCGGTCCGACACGGTGGCATTGGCGTGCGCCGTGTGCGGGATGTAAGCCTGCCGGGATTCTTAGCGTCGGCCCATGGAGTGTCTGACCTGGTCGCTAACATTCTTTCCATAAATGGCGACAGGGCAGTCATACCATACGTGGCCAACGCTTTGGCGGCGTGGCTGGCTCTCAACCCGGGCGCGAATGTGCCAGAGAACCCAAAGGTTCAACGGTCATGGTCTGATATAAGCTGCAAAACCACGCTAGACAGACTTCTCAATAATGCCGTGGGTGCAGACCGAGCAAGACTTCTGGCTGCTTCTCAGTCAGAATAAGGGGCATGGCTGCACGCGCTACCTTCGCCTCAATTGGGCACTTTACTCGACGGGGACTCACTGCGTGTGTGCGTTGCTCTCCGCCTGGGCTGCAATGTTTGTCAACCTCATTTGTGCATTTGCGGTACCATGGTGGGTTCTGACGGCTACCATGCAATGAGTTGCCGTCGATGTACTGGTAGGCACCCGCGTCACCACGCACTGAATGACATAATTCAGAGGGTGCTTAGGTCGGCTGGCGTTCCATCCGTGCTGGAGCCACCGGGTCTAAGTCGTACAGACGGCAAACGGCCCGATGGGCTAACTTTATTACCATGGGAAAGGGGTCGTTGTTTAGTGTGGGACGCTACGTGTGTGAGCACCTTCGCTGCCTCCCACGTGAATCGTACCACCCGCACGGCTGGAGCTGCAGCCGAATATCAGGCGGACTTGAAACGGCAGAATATGTCACACTAGGTAGTTCCTACATTTTTGTTCCCTTTGCGGTGGAGACAGCGGGTTGCTGGGGGACAGATGCAAAATGTTTTGCGCGCGACGTAGGCCGTAGACTCAGGCAAAAGGGGGAAGACCCCCGCTCCGAGTCATTTCTGGTACAAAGGGTGTCCATTGCGATCCAACGTGGAAATGCTGCGAGCGTTATGGGCACCTTTGGACCAGAAATTACAAGGAGTGGTGTTTTTTGAACCTTGTTATTTTTATAATTTAGTTTTAATTGAGTTATTAATTATTCTTTTAATTAAAATTGTTTATTTTCCACAAGTGTCTACCAACCAACCTTTAAAAACAAAACCTGCTTTTTGTCAAACCAGCCAGCTGTGTGAATGACCTTGTTGTTGAAACAAAAAAAAAGTTACTTTGCAGGCCTAGGCCTGAAAAGCAGTATGAAATCCCTTTACAGTCCTCTCGAGTTGTTGCGCCCAAAAACCGATACTTCCGAGCCTTTTTATAAGGAACGCAAAGACAATATTTCATTGCATGTTTGAGAAAAGTAATATTAATGCAAATTATGCGATCACGATCCAGAGTCAAGCAAAAAAAAACATAGTAAATAGGTTATACTAAAAACCTCATGATAAAACTTTCAAAAATGCGAATCACGTAGGTAACAATCGCATATTTTATTTGCATCAGTAGTTGTTTCAAACAAAATGTAATTTTTTTGAATGTCAAGACCAATTACACTACCTACCGCATTACGTAATTCTTAAGACGCATAAATCGCATAACGCATAGTGCGAACTCAATGAACACTATGAACAGTGAAAGCGTCACATGATGACTCATTTAGTATACAAACCACTAGAAGTTGACCCCTGCGACTCATAATGAGATGGGTAAATAATGGATCAGCCTAAGTTTGCTATAGAGCCGTTTTGTGAGAAACCCGAGCGAGCGTTACGTCCAGACACGTTTCATTAAGGTCACGCCAGGGATGCACTTAGCGACTTAAGTAACTTGAATTAACTAAAACCTCACAACATTTGTCGTACTGACAGAATGGCTACATTCGTACTGACAGAATGGCTACATTCAGATCAGTTTACGTTACCGCATTTCTCCAACGCACTTCAACGGATAATTGGCTGAATGTAGTTGGAGCGCTTACACACGCATGCCTTTTGTCGTAAGCTTGTTTACATCGTATTTTCTTCGGTTTCCGTGACTGTCACACGTTTGACTAAAATGATTTAAATGGATTTGTTTACATTGGTTTGGATTTGGACCTACAGAGCTGGCGTCCAGACGTACAAAAAAATGCATACGAAAAACTTCAGTGTTGTTCCGAGGCATAAATTAAGTCAATTATTGTCAACATTAGGTACATGTAGTTAGTTTAATTGAATAGTAGATACTATAAAAATGTACTAGGTAAATTACTTTTCAAAAACACCCAGGCTATTTAATTAATAATAATCGTATATTACGGAGCTACGTAAGAATTTGTTGACTTTTGTTGAAAATAGCAAAGCATCGCTCACACACAGATTGATGAATTTACGGGATAAAAGATAAGCAATAGCTTAGTAATTTAAATCTTACTTTAAGTTCACTAAAATGCGTATAGTTATGACGCTAGCATTTTTCCGCTGAACGCAACACTTTCAATGTGGCCTTAGTTTGTGGGAAATATTTTTTATCGTATATAGTTTGTGAAATGAAAAGTGCAATGATTTATTTAAGTGGTGTATGTTTGTAGTTATAAGTTGTAGTTATTTTATGTTTTTTTCATGTGACAATGTTTACTAAGTTACCTAATAAGTGAATAATTTATTTTAAAATGAAATGATACAGTGAAGATTGTGATTGTGAAGGAATCTGTTGAATTAACGTATAAAACTAAGACTAAATAATTGAAGAATCATTTACAATTACAAATTGTGGGTGTTGTGTAGGTTCCAATATATTTTACTCATATTTGTCCATTTACTCTTATGACATACTAGCTGTTGCCCGCGACTTCGTCCGCGTGGAACCTTTATCTTGAAAATTTTAAATCTTTATTATTTTCAGATCTAAGTAATGTTGAAATTGCTTAACGTGCTTTTTTTGCAGTTGTTTACGAAATACATAGTAACGAACCCTTCGTACGCGAGTCCGACTCGCTCTTGGCCTGTCATAAGTATAGAAGTAATAGAAGTCATAAGTATTTATTCATTTAACAATTTACATTGCGTTTGAAATCACACTTTCAGCTAATTAGCTCTAAATACGCGGTATCAGGTACATCTACGAACGAATAACTTTACTAAATTCGATGAGTAAAAAAAAAACTTATCTTTTAATAAAAATACCTTTTTACAAAGTTTCTAATTCCTAACTTAAAATACAACTTATACCCGATACAACCTTTCATCCCCTTTTTAACCCTTTTAGGGGACGAATTTTTGAAAACGCTGAAATTACTTTTCTTGTATTCTAATATAGTGTACCTTTACACAAAAATTCAAGTCCCGCGCTCAAAAAAATACTTAATTTCCATACAAACTTTTAACCCCTTTTTTACCACCTTAGGGGGTGAATTTTCAAAAACGCTGAAATCAGTTTTCTTCCATTTTATTTTAATACCTTTTTACAAAGTTTCAAGTTCCTAGATAAAAAAAAAACTTGTACCCCATACAAACTTTGCACCCCTATTTAAACCTCTTAGGGGAGGTATTTCCAAAAATCCCTTCTTATCCCTAGCCCACGTTATAAAAGTAACCTACTGTGCAAAAATCAACTCTCTAACATTGGTAGTTTCGGCTGTGCGTTGATGAGTCAGTCAGGACTTCTTCTTTTATATATATAGACTAGCGACCGCCCGCGACTTCGTCCGCGTAGATTTTTGATGGTGACAAAGATATTAAAATAGGTAAGTCAATTTTATTCTTAGTTAAAATGGTCTAGACATATTGCATTTCAAACAGTGGCAGACACTGATATGCAATTGTTAAAGAATTTTTGAAGATTTTCCAATTAGATTACGGGAATTGTTTGCAGAATGCTTAGTATTTATTCCGTCAGTTACCTCATGCTTTTAATCTTTGGCAAAAATGACTGCAAGATATAGAGCGACGCATGGATTTGGAGTTAGAAAATGGGGATCTTAGTTATTATGAGTGAGATTTAAAAAAAAATGTTGAATATCGTAAAAGGCTGTTAAAACAATCTTAAACTCAGCACTGGAAATCGAGAGACGGAGGCAGTTTAATGAAGAGTATCTCTTTAAATAATAATAAATAATAAACTTTATTTCATAACAATAATAAATAATGACCTCTTTTCATAAGAAGGCAGCACTGGTATTTGTACACGCCGGCCTGCCTATTAAACGAAAAGAGTGGTGTGGCAGAGTTCCCGAGGCTGGCCAAAATGTTTCTAAATGGTCTAGCAGGTACCTCAGTCATTAAAAAGGCTAGTGTTTAAAGAAAATGCTGAAATGTGACTATTAAAAACTAAATGCACATAAGCGAATTTAATGATGCGATTTACTATTTTGGTCTACAGGCTAGTAGTATTGTTTGAAGAGTGATTCAATATATTCTGGTGCTACAGTTCTCTATATTTCTCAAGAAGCTAAATAAAGTAAGAATAGGTATATAAAGTATAAATTATTCATGTGCTGATAGACAACTCACTAAATATAGGAACACATAAAGTTTGGAACACAATAAATAAGAGACAGCACTAAGAAAATATTGTTGACAGTCAACCATAGAAAAGGGGGTGCAAGTTCGTTTTAAAAAAAGGACGCAGTCACTGGGTAGTAGACAGGAAATAAAAAATATATAAACTGATAACCTTAGCGTAACACTTCTTTATAAACAACATTAGCGGTGTTTCCCATACAAACTTTGCACCCCTTTTTAACCCCCTTAGAGGTAAAATTTTCCAAAACGCTGAAATGACTTTTTTGTATTTGATTAAGTAAGCTATCTACAAAGTTTCAAGTCTCTAGTTCAAAAAATAAAGTTTCTCCCATATAAACATTGCACCCCTTTTTAACCCCCTTAGGGGTAAAATTTTCTAAAACGCTGAAAGTACTTTTTGTGTTTTTGAATAAGTAATTATTCTACAAAGTTTCAAGTCTCTTACTCCAAAAAAAAAGTTTACCCCATACAAATTTTGCACCCCTATTTAAACCTCTTAGGGGAGGTATTTCCAAAAATCCCTTCTTATCCCTAGCCCACGTTATAAAATTAACCTACTGTGCAAAAATCAACTCTCTGACATTGGTAGTTTCGGCTGTGCGTTGATGAGTCAGTCAGGACTTCTTCTTTTATATATATAGATAGATAGATAGATAAAATGCATATACATGTGACGGTAAACAAATGGCCGCCTACCCCAATACAGCCCCATTTTCTATTAATTTTGGCAGTCAAGCAATCTTTCGCATGATTG
The DNA here is from genome assembly GCA_947623375.1 of Apotomis capreana. Classification (NCBI taxonomy): domain Eukaryota; kingdom Metazoa; phylum Arthropoda; class Insecta; order Lepidoptera; family Tortricidae; genus Apotomis; species Apotomis capreana. Next base: position 6,554,389 of record OX392499.1, read on the forward strand.
GCTACTATGATTATACCTAATAATGTTCCAAACCGCACTTACCTGGCGCCCATTTTCAAATTATTCAAATGATTCGTTTATTTCCTCACTCATAATTTTAGAAAATTGCTAAAACTCTTTGCTATTTTTGCCACTGCAGAAATGCATATAATTTTGTTGAAAGGACAGTACTTAGGATAAACGAAGTAGAAGTGGATACGAACGAGTTATTGCGTAAATGTCATTCAAACGAGACATGATTCAGTAAGTAACGTACTGTCTAGAGGTTTATGTTGCGACAGAATCATTGGGAATTCTGTTGACGGTTCTTATTTATAATCTATACTTAGTATTAGTACTTCATATATATAGACATCTTGATTGTTCAAAAAACAATAGCTCTACCTTGACATGCTTGAATTTGCTACCTACTGGGTCTTTTTTTTTAGCCTTTGATGAGTCCCACTGCTGCATAAATGCAGGGCATCCTTTGCCCAGTAGTGGACTCTTGCGTAGAGATGTGCCGTTTCCGAAACGTTTCCGAGAACAGAGAAATCTATCGGAAACGTTCTCGGAAACGTTCTCTGGAATGGAAATTACTGAGAAAGTGTCCTAAAATGCGAATATTTACCCTTCTTTTATTTATGATCCTATAATTAGAAGTTCTGAAAGTGTATTGAACATGTCACTTTAAATATTAAAATACAGTAACAGTGAAATTCTCTTACTTCTCGGAAATTTCTCATGAAATTTCTCGGAAATGTTTCCAGAGAACGTTTCTCGTGAAGTCAATTGTATGGGAAAATGGGAATTGTACAAGATACTGAGTGCTAAATAAAACATAATTTCTTTGATTGATTTATTTATTTATTATGACTATTTATTTATTATAAATGTAAGTATTAAACATATAATATTACGATGTATATTCAAAAACATGCAAAATCAACAAAACTTTGTAAGTAAGTAACAAACAACATAACAAAAAATACCTAGGTGATATATAAAAAATTAAATAAAAATATAAATAGAATATTTTTTATATACTAATAGGCATGTAATATAGTTATTAATTTACCCTGCTGTTATTGGCTTAAGTAATATGTATTTGTTTTAGTAATTAAAAGTAAAATATAATAAAAATAAACAAATCTTATAAATGTTCAACTGTTATTATATAAATATTTGTATGTAGGTACATCAACTTTAAATTACACGTTCATTTTTAATTGCAATAAAATTCTTTCTTATTTTTGGTACAGAAACAGAGGCTTAATTATTTACAAATTTTAAATGATTCAGAGACAAATAATCTTAATTATTAAAATATAATGCAATATAGTTTACTTATCAAGAAAAATCATCGAAAATTTCTGAATCTACATCAAATTCTACAAAATCAGTTGATAATGTTAAACTATCTTCTTCGCTTTCATCCAGACACGAATTTTCGTCATTCTCAGCCTCTTCTGTATTGGACAACATGGACAACATCGGTTTATTTGTCAATTTCCAGTTATGAGCTATATAGCATAACTTAATTGCCCGTTCTGTTTTTAACTTATTCCTCTTTTTTGTATGGATGTTTGTGAATGTTGAAAACGATCTTTCAACAGATGCCGACGTCGATGGGACAGAGAGAATTTTTAGTGCTGTTTTACCTAAATTTGTTTTAAGGAACAGAGCTTGCCACCAGGAAATTGCATCAACTTCAACTGCAGTTTGCCAAATGAATTGTTTTTCCCAAGTACCCTTCCGACATCTATAGTCAGATAATTCTTTGAGGATCACTTCAGTGTCACACTCACACTGTGCCGCGTTCATTATAAACGCAAATCCTTCAAGATGTTCATCTGAACTTAAAGTGGCGCCTTGGTTCTTAGGATTCAAAATTACTGCTGCGTAATGAATCGGCTTAAGAGAGTTCTCTTTCCTGTCCTCAAATTTCTTTTTCAATGCAGTCAAATCACGCTCATCAAAAATCACTCTCGTGGTACTAGAGTGAAGCATGGTTTTGATTTCTTCCATAGCTCCATGAACTTGGTGAATCGTGCAGTTATCTCCTTCTAACTTGGTGATCCAATCTACAATAGGCTTGAACAGTTTAACTTGTTTCTCTATGTCTGCCCACATATTATCATCCAACATTTTAGCCCTATATTTTTGAAGTTCCCTGTTGTCTTCTTCCCTGTTCTCGTTAATAGACATTATTTGCAATATTTCCTTTGATTTCAGGAAATTTTCAAGACAATGTAAGTAACTTCCCCATCTCGTCTTCACAGGAAAAAGGAGGGTGACATTCAAATTCTTTTCTGCTCCAATTTTTTTGAATTCAGCGCTGAAAATGTTTGAGTGCAATATGCATTTTATCACAGACACAACATGAGCAAATACTTCTTGTATGGGTTTCAATTTCATTATGTCTCCTATCAATAAATTCAACGTGTGAGCGAAGCATCCAATCCACGTGGTGTTTTTGTATTTGTCGTTGAGAATCTTTCCACATTTTTTCATGTTTGCAGCGTTGTCTGATATAATTCCAAGGAATTTATCTGCTCCTAGATTTTCCATTGCTTCTGATATTTTTTCCGCTAAATATTCTCCAGTGTGTCTATTAATTTCGGTGTCAATAGAAGAATGAAAGTACGGCTCCGGAGTGTACAAAATCATATTAAGAATAGAGTCTCTTCTTATATTGGTCCACCCGTCAACGGCCAGATGTAGCACCTCGGCTTGATCAGTTTTTTCAGTTATAACTTTTTTCACTTCTTCGTATTCTTCATCTAAAAGTGTCGTAGATAGCATTTTGCGTGACGGTGGAGTAAAATCTGGTCTTAGAAGGTGTAGCGCATGCTTCCAAAGAGGGTGCTCAAAAATCGCGAGTGGTTGACCAGTTACATAAACAGCTCTAGCTAGAGCTTTATGTATTTCTTTCTGGAAAAAAGAGGAAAAGTCGTTTAGCGATAAGTGCTGTTTAATCGTAACTGTAATAACGTTTTCTTTCTCACTGGCACAAATAAGTTTTTTCATCTAGAGACAGTCTGTATACACCAGAAATTGCGCCAAAAGAGAGTTAAAAGAGTTAATTGCAAAAATCCGCTAAGATTTTATCATTACGAAGGGGAAGATGCAATTGAAAATAACTACCACGTGCGAGAAATAGCCCGTTATTTTATAAGAAATAGCAGTTCACATTTTGAACAGTCAAATCATGTTTCTTGTAACTGAAGTTAAAAAGTAAAGTGGATGTAGTTTCAATCCCTAAATTTAATTTGTATTCCTTAACTCAAAAATTTGGCAAGCTATACAAACGAGTGATATCTTAAAAGAATGAGCGATTAACAGGCATAACAAACGAATGCTTATAAGGACACTATTAACACGTAGCAATCTCCTTTCAAATGTCAGCAGCTCGAATAGCAAACATCGCGGATTTATAACAGAAAAGGGCAGCATAATGAATTTAGAAACAAATGATTGCTTATTTGGCGATATATTAACGCATCAGTTGAATCAGCACAACCAGCCTAATTATTGAAATCTGCTCATACTCAACTTCGAATGAACCTGTCCCTAGATTAATCATTTTCCTACAGTTCAGAAGCATTATGCTGGTACACAAGTAAGTGTCTTAGTTGTCAAGTTACTTACCTCCGTAACAGCTGCGTCGCTATTGCCAATCACATTTGTTTGGAAACTTGAAGAGCCGGTGGACACTTCTGCATGTTCTGCATTTTTGAACAAACTTTTCACTTCCACTGGAGCAGATTTGCAGTTGGACACAAGGTGTTTAGCAAACCTTGTAACGTTTTTACAATTATAAACTACACCACAGAATGCACACACATACTTTATGCGATCGTTTTCGTTAACTGATCTAAAATGATCGAAAACTTTATTTTTGGGCTTCATTATTATAGTTTGCCATGCGGCAGATCGTTTATAGTTCGTGTTAAGGCTGTAGGATAGACACTAACATAATTTTATTCGATACTGCTACCTGCTTCCCTATGCCCACTGCCCACCCCACCGCCTTGTAAAAACCCTTTACCACTCAAACCCTTATTGAATTCCTATTGTTTTCTCGTTCAGATAAGATACAGTGGAAAAATACCACGAAAGACTAAATAACACGTTTGCAGCGCTTGCTTATCGTCCTCATGTTTTAAAATGTATTAAATGTTTCCAAAAAGTACCTATTATTGTTAGATATAGTACTTATACGAAAATTATACCAAATATTAAACATAATAATTTAGGCTTTAAAAGCATACATACATATAATACTTTCAAGAAATTTATGTAGAGTAAATAAAGTTCATTCAATGAAGAAATATTCTCGAGAACGATGGAAAATTTCCGGAAATTTCTCCGAGAAGGAATTCTCGGAAACGGAAACGTTCTCGCCGGCACATCACTACTCTTGCGCCAATCGTTTATTGGCTGCATGCTCTCTTAACTCGTTTATTAATGGATTCAAGTTGTCCCGTCATCTCCTTTTCAGTCTGCCTCTGCTTCAGTATCGATAGCCGTGCGGTGTTCATTTGGTAATTATTAATTGTGACCCATCGTTCCGGATGCATACAGCAGACATATCCAGGCCTAGAATGATTGCGTTTATCATTTGATAAATAAGTGATAAAGAATCAGTAACTCTCGCACTCATAACAGTTGTCAAAAAGCGACAAATGTATCGACACTTAAGTAAGACCATCATAGGCCCGCAGCCCAGCCCTTACTTCGGTTTTGCGACCTTAGCACACCTACATCTACAATGCGTGTTTTGGAACGCAGTTCGATGCTTCGATGTTTCATAATTCTTATACGGTCTGTTCTATGAACACTGAACGTTCAATGACCAGACTATTTTTACTGATTAATATCCAGATTCAAATTCGTCCATTTATTTATAATTTCAGACTTCATACATATAATCGTGCCTAGAACATTTTAATATTACTGACATGATGTAAATTTGTTAAAATTTAAGAATTATGCAGATACATAATATGTATTAACTAATACCATTACATGCGTTCACAATTTACATAGGAAAGTGCCAACATAACCTCTGAACAGTGTAACCACCAGTTTGTTTATGCTCTGATTATCAGATAGCAAGTATTCAGTACTATTTAAATAGTGAAGGTAAATACTAATAACAATTAGCGTCGACTTAGAAATATGATATTTAAATTCACGCTGTTTAAACTTGTGGTGTATAGACACCTTTATGATAATAAAGTGTCCCCACCCCTGCCCGGGTGCCGGCATTGCTATGAGAGACGTCAACGGGAACGGGCAGTCGTGTTCGAAAGAAAACCCATTTAAGTGTTTTATTGAATCTACTCCCGCACGGAAACCCAGGACATCACACTGGCGACGAGGATTAAAAAAACCTAAACAAGAAATGATATCCTTTTAAATATTTCCGGAAAACGAAAAGAAAAAGAAAAAGTGGGTATGGTGGCTTAGAATATTGAGGTACCTACAACAAAAGTCACATAACATTGTGATAAGTACTTTGTGCAGTTATGTCAAAAAAATAAAACAGAGAAATTGAAAACAAACTGATAACGGTCGGTGTAATTAGTTGTGAACAGAATGTGCCCGCTAATATTTACCTAAATGCATTCCCGTTGTTGTGTTATGGTATCAAATTGTTAAATTCGACATAGATTAGATATACGTACAATTAAAATATTTGGTTAAGTATTAAATAAAATGCTTGATGGTTGTTAGACAGCCAGTTACAAATTCGTTATCTACCTACAAATGTTTCGTAACATATTAATATTTCTAAATTAAGTTACACATTAAAACTGAATATCTAAAGTACCTTGAGAATAACTGTCGCGCAATAAGTTGTTATGATATTATTTGTATCTGTGTTCAATTTATGATAATAACTTGAACAATATTACCATTCCATACGATTCTTAGTAGGTAGGTAAGTAATTCATATTGAAAACCCACACCTACCTGTACCTATTTACATCGTAACGTGATCAGGTTAGCTAGCATCAGCTGGACTAAAATATACCTACATACTTTCGATGTAAATAAGTTAGTGTGTTATAATTAAAATATATTATCATGTTTTACACAACAACAACAATGACAAAGAGTGCCTGTAAATATTAGTGAATTAAAATAAGTTATGGGGAAGTGAAGCCTCCGAGTTCCTCATAAACTGGAAACTAAATAACATCAGTTTATGCAATTCACACCTACTTACATACTGCCCGTCTATGCAAACATATATGAAGGAGTAAAAGCTGCATGAGGTCTACATAGACTGAATGTACCTAATCGCATTTATACTTCTCGGGGCAATCCTTAGTATTATTATGTTTCTAAGTGCGAGTAAATATAGTAAATATAACATAACAAACACAAAAAAGCGTAAGCTCACCGAGTTTCTCATGTCTTGGGACTGAAAATAATGTGTCAATTATTTGCACTATATGTTATGTAGCAATCAAGATTCAAGGAGTGAAAAGTCCTCGAAGTTCTTTGTAAAAGAGCCAAGAGTAATGAATACCCCTGGTACCAACAAAAGGTGGAAAGGCCTAATCCAGATACTGTTCATTCTGTCTCCCATACAAATACCTATGTTTCCTTTTATCAACCAAACCGAAGTATCGACTGATGTTCGGCAGTAACAAATTTAACGTTACTAATCGCCAATATATGCGTGGATTAGTTGTGACATCGGGAGTAGGCTATGTGCAAGTACCTAAATAAAACAAGAATAACAATTTAAGAGTCACTTGATGACTAAGTAATATAACCTACTTATCAAAGTACATATTAATATGAACTACTAACTCTTCCTAGTATAAACATATATCTTTGAGACCTGTAAGTTTGTACGGAAACATAAAGAGCTTTATGTAAAACGCGGTGACATTCCCTCATCACGATCTATCCGTCATAAGAATAGGCTCGTTCCACCGCCCGCTAAACAGAAACTGCTATCCTCAGGCCCATTAATAATTTCAATTAAGACTTGTAATAATTTACCTGATTCTTTAAAAGAAGAAGAAGACGATAAAAGTATATAGGTAATTAAACTAAAGCAACTACTACTAACTAAAGCCTATTACACGCTAAATGAATACTTAGAGGATAAATTATAAACACTTAGTAAGTCCTCTCCCTAACATTGCAGTGCCCAACAGGGTTCACAATGATCTGTAGCTTTAAGTTAACATCTGTACCTACTTTCGTGATATTGCAATAAATGATTGAGTATTGAGTACCTACATTATTCGGTTGAAAGACGTTGTATAGAAACAAGTAAGCAAACACATTAATGTACACAAAAGCAGTTAAAAAATACAACTACTTATTACAAAAAAAGCACAGGTACAGTTGGAAATTCGCATCTAAGTAGGACAATATTTAACAAGCCCTTCAGAGTGTCTATCATAATGTTGACACACAACTCTTTACTGCGCGACATAAACTACCTGTCACTTTAATTCCAATATCGTGCGAACTAGACAGGCGATGCTGAGTCGCGCGACAAGATAATGGGCTAGTTATGCAGACAATGCAAAGCATCGGAAGTTCAAATATTCGTAATACAATTTGCTTAAATAAACTACCTCAATATTTGGGTATCTCTTTGCCTAGTAGCCAATAAATAAAGGAACTAGAAACACTTTTAAATAAAATTATAGGATTGGACCATAGTTAAAACAAGACTATGAGATTAAAAGGAAACCAACAGGATTGGCGGAAAACAACCCTATTTAGGGTATCAAAATAAAATCAGTTGAGCTGTTTCAGCACGAAACAACTACAACACAAGCTGTCATTGATTGGAAATGACAGGCGGGAAAATAAAATGATCTACGGATCAGCCTTAAAAAGATATATTATATATTAATACAGGAATGACAGCTAGTGGCTTTGGCCAATGTCAGTTTTTTAGTAATATTAACTTTATAAAGAATAATAAACCATGCCATTTAAATATATATATATGTTCGAAAAAATATACTTACATCATGTACACCGTAGCAAAATACCATTTCTCATGTTCACTTGAAATGTCCCTTAAAAAGTAGATGAACTACAAAAGAAGCTGTCACTCGTTGGCAATAAAAAAACAAAGTAGTCTTCTAAAATGTAAGTCGTATAGATGGCCGTAATAAGGTTACAAATGAAAATTATTACAGTAATTCCGTCGTAGAGGGCTAATCGCGAAATTGATTGAATATAAAATGAACGCGGTATTTATTTAACAACACTTAAACTCGACAACTAGTATTATACTCTATTACTTAAATAAAACGTGTTCTAGAAGTAAAACGATTTGACTTGAATTTGAGTTCATTATAGAATAAGGTATATAACAAAAGAATATATACTAGTAGTAACGACAGTTAAAGTATCCGTGCATTATAAATAAACGATTACGAGTACAAGCAAATCCTAACACAGGTATTATGGTAAAGATATCTTAAAGTAAATTGTCGTTTGTGGCGTTTAAAGTACATCTTCAGTTAGAAATTATCAATCACTATAACAGCGCAGTTACCTACGTATTTGCTTATTTCTTGAGGTACCTATGTACATAAAAATCGTAATCAAGTAATCATATTGTAGTACCTACATTCTTACAATAAACAAATAATAACTTCCTCTCAATAATATGTAATTTGATCGGGTAAAATTAAAAGGTATTTTGATCGAGGAATTTATGTTATTCCATTATATCCTTTCTAGCAGTGTACTCGGTTGTTCGCGCTACGACTAGGTAGACTGAATAATCATTACATCGGGTTAACAATAATAAAGGTACAATGGTGTATAAAAAGTGCCGAAGGTGCACAAACTACAAAAAATGCCGAAGGAGCACAAAGTCCAAACAAAAAAAATGCCGAAGGTGCACAAACTACAAAAAATGCCGAAGGTGCACAAACTACAAAAATTGCCGAAGGAGCACAAAGTCCAAACAAAAATGCCGGAGGTGCACAAACTACAAAAAATGTGTTATAGTCTACAAAATGTACCATAGTGTACAAAATGTACCATGATGTACGAAATGTACCTTGGTGTACAAAATGTACCATGGTGTACAAAACGTACTATAGTCTACAAAATGTACCATAATGTTCAAAATGTACTATGGTGTACAAAATGTACCTTGGTGTACAAAATGTACCTTGATGTACAAAATATACCGCGGTATACATAATATACAAAATGCTAACGTGCATACAAAAAATGCCAATGGGCACAAATAACAAGGTGCCAGAGGGACCACAAAGGTGAAAAAACTTGCCAATGAACATATAAATAATAAAATGTATAATTAATAAATAAATATTAAGGGACAATCATACACAAATCGACCTAGTCCCAAACTAAGCAAAGCTTGTACTATGGGTACTAGACGATGATATTAATAATTATATATATAAATATATATATATTAAGGCTGTGAAACCTGCGACCTACTTTAGAATGAAGTGTAAACGATTGTGGTTCCTATGTTCAACAAACTAATTTTAGACTTTCAGTACTTATGATAAATGAGTCTTTGTGATTATACATGCATTTAAACAGTGCTGTCCCTGAATTAAATGGTAAAATGAATAAAAGTTGGGTTGGACGAGGGTTTTCCAAATTGAAGACTTTGTTTTAATCGAGAGATGCAGCATTTATAATATTTTGCATCTAGTCTAGTTAATAACGATCCACGAGCCCTCATAAGAGACGTGGGTAGTGTGTTTACCTATCTATTTTCCTTGAGTTATACTCACCTGTAACTTTCAATATACATTTCAATAATGCAGTAAAAAAATTGTGATTCCTTATGAAGTTACTACGGTATTTGAAGTTATGGTCGGTGTACCAATCAACTGTGTAAATTTCCCTATATAGAAATTCTAAAGTAAACAGATTTTCTTTTTCAAGTGATAACTAGTCAACGCCGGTTTAGTATTCTGAAATACTTACATTTCGTGAGAAGATTTCTAACTTCATACCAAAAATTGGAAAATGTATATTTCATTGAAAAAGGCAACCTGTGAGTTTTCTTGCGGCGCTTCTTTCTCACAAAAGCCTTAGTTGGAAGCGCTGGTAGATACCTACATTTTCGAAAATAATAGCTCCATAGTACATTAATTCACGAGTAAATGAATATACTCGTATATGTAATCCAATGTTATGATTGGCGAAAGCAATAAAATAAAAATAACTGTTGCAATACCAAATACAAAATATTCCATTACTTAATTCATTCCATTTACCAATAAAGAACAAGTACCTAATTGAAAAAAAAAAAGAAAAAAAAACACAAATGGAAAGAGGAGGTAACGGAAACGAGAACATAGAATTATTTAATGATGTAAAAATGAAGACAACATTATTGAACTTGAAACTACTAAATAATAAGTATCACTCACTAAATTAACTTCATATATGCATAAACTTATGGTTAAAAGCCTTGTCTCAAAAGGAGATTAAATACCGAATACGCGAATAGTAACAAAGAAAAAACATTTCTTTATGACACATTTATTACAAATTTACAATACAGTTGTTGATAAGATTAAACTCGTGTTACATTTCAATGTACATTTAAGGATTAAATTAAAAATATTAAATTTCCAACTACAGTCACAGAATAAAGACAACTACCGTCTTGTGACCGATATATTACTAATAGGTATGTTGTGCATACCAGTTACTTTGAAATATGTTGTCTGTTTTGCTCACTGCGCCGACTCACAAGCAACCCATATTAATGGCGAAACTCTCATCCTCGCTGTCACAGCGAACGTGCTGGATGCACTACACCGCCACGATAACCGTGCTCAGCTGAACCCTGATTCTGAGCAAATGCTTCGCACCTTGGTGTTTGGCGTAGCTGGCTGGTGTGGGGCATCTAGAGGTAAGCCTGGAATTTAGTTCAATTCACTCAGACGGAGCAGTGAGCGAATCCGCAGAATATTTGTAATTACTAATAATATGAATCAATCTAGATTCCAGAAATATATTAAATGTACGTGTAATACAATGGTGATATGAAATGTTAATACCCAGTAATAATTAAATAAATAAGGTGTCAATAAATAACTATTTCGAATTTATCAAAAGAGGATGGTGTGGTGTATAGACACCTTTATGATAATAAAGTGTCCCCACCCCTGCCCGGGTGCCGGCATTGCTATGAGAGACGTCAACGGGAACGGGCAGTCGTGGTCGACAGAAAACCCATTTAAGTGTTTTATTGAATCTACTCCCGCACGGAAACCCAGGACATCACAAAACTTAAACAGCGTAAAACAAATGCAAGTAAAATTCACTTCGAAATTCAAACATTCTGCAAACTTTTAAGAATTGTGGTTGGTTAACTGCACAAATTGATCGATGCCATCGACTGATGATATTATAACGGTATGATGGATGGGGATGGTTGATGATGAGGTTGATGAATGATCAAACCGATACGAGTAGGCTCGATGGCTGTACCTACAGCCAAATCTTTAGGTATTACTGCTACACCATTCATTTGCGGCGAATGTATTATGTAGTAAAGGCCTTTCGAGTATACATATGCTTAATCTACCTTACTTAATTTTATCACCTACAAAAAAAACATAATATAAAAACATCAAATATATTTAATTTTTCAGCGTCGGACGGCCAGCGACAGCGGAACCCCAACAAATTACGAGTAAATGCAGGACCAGAACAGCTGCGAGACGTGTTCAACACGTCGTCTTGCATCCCTCCGCCCTACCGCTGCCCGCACGCCGGGATGCAGTTCTACCTCTACACCAGGTAACATCAGGCCCACAACAGTTACGCGACGTACTCAACACGTCGTCTTGCATCCTTTCGCCCTACCGCTGCCCGCACGCCAGGATGCAGTTTTTCCTCTACACCAGGTAACAGGCCACAACAGCCACGCGAAGTGTTCAACACGTCGTTATTCATCCCGCCACCCTACCGCTGCCCGCACGCCAGGATGCGGTTCTACCTCTACACCAGGTAACAGGCCAACAACAGCTACGCGACGTGTTCAACACGTCGTCATTCATCCCTCCGCCCTACCGGTGCCCGCACGCCGGGATGCAGTTCTTCCTCTACACCAGGTAAACAAGATTAAAGTTAAGTACAAGATACCTATAATCTTTACAAAATAATATATAGCAACTTTACTTGAACATCAATTCAAACAAGAGTATGTACATCCTAGGCCAAAAGTATGGAAACAAAGTTTATTCCTTGAATATTTAAAGTTTCTAAAAATTATTATTTGTGTAAATGTTAATAACCGTTAGGCCACCCCCAAAAGATAAAAAAATAGAACATCCACTATTAAAACTTCTGCATATTGTAAATATACATATATAGGTTACTTACCTAACTCCGGGACAAAGTGCATGTCGTCGTCTTTTTATTGCCGTTCTAAAAAATGTTGCAGTGGCAATTTTCATACGCAGAATTTGCGTTATTGACTTTTAAAATGTTTATATTATAATCATTTTTATTTTGTGATTTTGTAATTTATTCCGTAAGGAAATCACAGGTTTATATAGTAATATAAGCTTGTTTCCATACTTTTGGAATGGGGTGTATAATGTAATTGTTGCTGCACTGCATGTACAACATCCGTCCGTCAGTTTCACGCTCACAAAACTCGTGCCTACTGATATTCGGCGACAGTTCTATTGGATTATGTAATACCTACATACCTGTGCAACCCACTGTCCGACGAAGCCGGAAAGATTCTAGCCCTAGTTAAATGTGCCATTAAAGATAGGTAGAATACCTCCATATTACCTCACTATTTAATGTTTGTATGTTTAGATTAAGACTGACATGTATTGTTATGTTGTTGTTTTATGGAGTGGCATATTCGCACTAGCGAAAAAACTCCTTAAATAAAGAGAAAAAATAAAAAAAACTCGTGCCTACTTACCATAAAGTTGCTTGCGCCTTATAAATTACAAGCACCTATCGCGATCTAATACTGACTGTATAATATACAGTATGTGTCTTTAAAATCACATGAGAGGATATAAAGTATATATCGCTGTTTAATGTATCCCACCGTTGTCGCCTGCACTGTTCATCAATGTTTGAGCACTAATACAAAACCATTTTATATCCCGATCTACTGCCGTTCTCTTGCTAAGACGCTGAGCTTCGTTTACACATACATGGAATAAAGTTCCAGCAATGTTTGAGCAATAAGCTGCCACAATCCAAGTAAAGCGTAATTCATAAATCTCTCATACATCCTTTACCGCTTCGCATGCAGAGACAAGTTTTTAAATCGGTAAGTGTTAAAAGCAATGCAAATCTACCTTAATGCCTAAAATTTTGACAGCCGAAGGTGACAATCGTCCGTAAGCAACAGTGATTTCAATGAGAATTTGTAGAATTCTCAGTGTATAATTCGACTTTTTAAAATTCTAAAAGGCTTACTGCCAATGCCGAATGCTAATCTTGGAGCCTCGCTTGCGCACCTTTAACACGACCTTTGCAAACACAAGGTCTTGGGTGATTTAACATTTTGATTGCCTAAAATATTATGATAATGAACATAACGGTCAATGGGCGATGATATGATGCAATTAGATGTTGCGTTACTATTAATTGATGCATAATATAATCATGTCATAAAGACAAGATTGTAGCTGATTATTTTAGTACCTCGTTTCTATTGCAAATTTGACACGTTCTATGTAATGATAGTCTTAATGTGCCTTTTCAAGAAAGAAAGAATAATGAAGGAATAAAAGAAACATTTATTGTTACAATAAAAATAAAATAGGTACATGGAATAAGCAACAGAATTGGTATAATTGTCCACCCAAATTATTCCGTGTGCCAAAAGATCGGACACAGCATGTGTTGCAACAGCCAGGCGTCTGCGCAAGGCTGGTTTTGATAAATTTTGGTATGGATATCTCCATTATTCAAATTGCTGACACCCTGCATTAACACATCTACTTTTTGTCCTGAAAAAATGTAGTGTTCCCGTGGGATGAGCGGTAACACCGCGCGGCACAGCTAGTTTTATTATAAAAACCATACGTACAAAGCCAAAAATAATTACCTACTTAATCCCTGGCCAGTAAGTTTCAATTGCACTAAATATTTTTTTATAATATTGTAATCATCTCATATTTACTATTGTAATTGCTATGCTTAAATATATATTTAAATTCCAAATTATGTAATTTGAATAAAACACATCCGGGTTTATTTCGCTAACATTATTTAAATTGACGCCACTAAATACTGAATTTTAATGAGACATTCAAGGTAGGTAGGTAGTGTCAGGAAATATAACAGGTACATACATGAATATTGTTTGATTATGCATATTTTTTACCTATACGTACCTTAATTAATCATGTGTACATTAAGCTACGTGAAAACTCGTTACTTAGACTTGTTTTTCTTTTTTTCTGAAACTAAGTGCTATTCATGCGACACAGAAAACAGAGTCGCGTTTTACCGCTACTAATGGTGTCCCCAGTTTAATAGTGTCTGCCGGTCGTCAAATCAAATCGTATGCATTATAAATGAACATATTATTTAGTCTGTATATTATGTTATGGTTAAACCTTATGTTTTCTACAGTACCTACCTACCTACTTAAGTAAGATTTGTTAAAAAATTCTCCAACACAATCAGCATAATACTTACATTTTTAAACCCGGAAAAAAGGTGGTATCACAAATTTAATTAACATGTATATCTGTGTGTATGTCGGTAGCATCGTAACTCCCAAACCCAAAGCCTTGTCTATCGCGATGGTTCCTAGCAATGTTTTGCTTGATCGAGGGTTTTTTAAATTTTGAATTCAGGTTATCTACAAATGATTTCAGAACAACACAAGAGAAGGGCAAGCTCCTCAACACCCTGGACAACGAGTCCCTGGAGCGGTCCCAGTTCAACCCGAGCCACCCCACGAAGGTGGTGGTGCATGGGTTCGGCGGCGGCAGGAACCTCTCCCCCAGCACCGACATGCGCAAAGCTTACTTCACTAAGGGGGACTATAATGTTATCATCGTGGACTACGGTAGCTTGGTCAAGGAACCGTGTCTTGGTCAGGTTGGTATGAGACACACTAAACTGTCTGAAGACTAGTTAATGAAATAATGAAATGATGACATAATGAAATAATGGCATAATGAAATAATGAACTTTATTCCGCATGTAGACAAGGGCAATTTTATATGTCTGAGTCTACCGGCATTTCATAAGGGGAGACCACTGTTGAGAAGAAACGCCGATAGAAACTCAACAGCCACTGATTTCTTCAGAAAAAATACTAAACTATTACAGTAGTTGATTAATAAAAGTATTATTTCATATTGTAAATAATATTATTATTTCATATTGTATTGTGATGATTTAGTTTAAGTAATTTCATAGTTCTTTGTTTCTATAACTATTTAAGTTGACAAGTAAGTTTCGTAAGCAAATACTTAATTTTCTTGAATGGTTGATAGTGTTATCCGACGCAATGATTATTTTAAACAAAATTTATATTTAAGAAATTGCTACACCCTATCAGGGTAATAACCATGTACACAAACACCTCTTAACATCTTGTAATTATAACCATGGTATTGCAATAAATAAATAAATAAAAAGCACCCAGCTATGTCCATGACCCAGTCCTTGTGGCCTCTTACTGCTTAACGTCACTCTGGGCTGGGATCAGCTGTGTTCAGATTCTGAATAGTTAATAATAAAAACAAAGGTGTGCAAGTTCATTGGTAAAGAATCTTGATATTAACAGTGTTCTTAAAAATTGCCGTTGGCTTCAACCTACTTTTACTCTTTAACATACACATTTCATTACATTACATACCATTCTTTATACTATACTGTATACTCAAATGTAATGCCTTGATCACACGTACCGAGTAATCGGGCGAGACAGTGCTCTCGGCCGAGTACTCGGTGCGTATAAACATAGCGCCGAGTGCTCGGCCGAACGCTCGGCCGAACAAAGCGGCGAGACAGTAGCTCGGCTCCTGTTCTATCTACTAGGCCGAGTGTCCACCCTCCCGCTTCCCCGCACTGTCTCGCTCGCTCACTCGGTCGGTCTGAACGTGCACTGTCTGCCACTCGGCGATTTTTTTACGATCCATCGTGTCCGAAAGTTTCAATGGAACTGAACTGACTGTGCTAATTTCAAAACATGTGTAAACAGCTACTCACTTATATCACTGTCTCGGCCGAGAAACATATTACTGTCTCGCCCGTTTACTCGGTACGTGTGATCAAGGCATAAGTAAGGAATAAATAAATAAATAAAAAAATACTTTCGACTTAGTAATCTTAGTATTCGATCGGCTTAGCTTATTAGATCAACGCTAGAAAAATATTAACTTAAAAAAATGTGTAATTTGAAATGGTTAACAAGCCATCCATCAAGACACAGGGAAGACTACTTTCAAAACCAGGGCAATAACAGGATGTTATACTTGAAGTTGCAAATAAAGACTTATTAAATATGTATGTTGCACCCGTTCCGGGTTCCCGGGACAATGGTGTCACGGAGCCGAAGGCATCTTACAGAAACCCTTTCGAATATTTAAAAAAATTAAAAGGACGGTACACCATGCCACTGCTCCCCCTGCCTGTGTCATGGGACGCACATTATGTATTATTAATATTATTGCAGTATTTATGAATTGTATTTCAGATCGAATGGGCGCCCCGCTTCGCCGGCATGTGCATAGCTCAGCTATTGGAGTATTTGCGGAAACATCCCACGAAGTCTGTTCCGCCAGAGGCCGTCCACACCATCGGGTATAGTGTGGGCGCGCATATCCTGGGGCTGGTGGCCAACTTCTTGCCGAAGGGGAAACTGGGCCGCATCACAGGTCAGTGTTCTCCACAATAACTAGCTACAACTATTAGCTTCTTCAGTAAGACAGACAAATGACAACATTTAATTTTAGGGTTCCGTACCCAAAGGGTAAAACGGGACCCTATTACTACTAAGACTCCGCTGTCCGTCTGTCTGTCTGTCTGTCACCAAGCTGTATTTCATGAACCGTGATAGTATGCCAGTTGACATTTTCACAGTTGATGTATTTATGTTGCCGCTATAACAACAAAAACTAAAAAACATTGATTAATTTCACGTTGTTCATTCTTTTAAGATATATACTATGTTACATAGGAAGGATTATTATTTTTTGTCCATTTTTTCGATTGGCACCATAAAAATAAGGGTGATTTTTTTTCACATTTATGTCGGTTCGATTCCCAGACGAAGCAAGTAATTCTTAGAAAATCTTTAAATGCGGATTTACTAACTTTTTAAAATAACATAAAGTCTTTTTTCAGCAAAATATCCTATCTACGATATTTAAGGTCTAAAAGTTGTAATGTGACAAGTGTGTCAAAACTTTGAAGTTTATAGTATTTAATATTTTAGAACGAATATAATTATTTAACCTCTGGATTACTTGTCAACCATTCCACCACCCCTACGCTAGGAGATCTTTCGAATTTATCCCTATGCTTTGTGTATTGATCTTTGCATTGTTTATTTGAAACAAGAAAAAACAATTTGTATCAGAAATATTTATTTATTTAGACTCTATTTCACAATACATAATAGTAAACAGTACAAATGGCGGACTTAATGCTACTTGCTTTATTCTCTAACAGGCAACCTTCTTCTTCTTCTTCTTCAGCTTGCTTCTAGAGCCTAAAACTAAGAGTCGGATCAGATTATAATTATGACATTTAAAACATTTTTTACCTCGTTGTCAATACGTACCAATTTTATAATACATAATAAATATTTTCGAGAATTGATCTAGCACATGCGATCTAATTATGGGATTAACCATATTATGTGTTAATTGGCTAATAGACCTCGAAATACCATGGGTAAAGCCGAACGTTATAATTAACCTTGGCCATTATGCATAACATAACGTGTGCCCAACACCTTCGTATGGCAGTGACCCCTGCTGTGTGGCGAATGAAAGAGATAAGAGATATTTGTGATTACAACCACTGCACTCCTAGACACTCGCTCAATATGAATGAACGTAAAAGGCTACTCGTTATATTGTACATCATAATTATTCTTATGCTTACCTGCCTGAGACACCAGCGTGCAGCTCTTCCCCCTTCATCGATAGGCGCAACATTTGGTGTGTCAATTATGCCTATGCGGCCGTGGCTGTCTCTTTCGTATCGGGCTATCCAGCCATCTTCGTAAATGCCGCACCTTACTAGACGCTGCTTAACTCATCTGTTATAGATGTAAAAGGCCAATGATGATACCTAATTCACAAAATCGGTTCTTAATCAGGATGAAACTAAATCTCAGTGGTGGCTTTAGGGGGATGGATGGTCGCCCGCGGCACTAGCTCCTAAAGGGCTACTAGTACCTATAGATTCAAAGATTTTCCACAACCGACTAATTGTGCGCTCAATCAGTCATTCAACTATTTACCGCGATTCCAACCAGATCGTTGGTTCACCTTGTTGGTGCCCTTCCACTTTGCGTGTTCCTGTACGCGGTCACCACTCAAGAACCTAGCCACCCCAACGACCATCGGTCACGAGCAATTTCTCGCCCTAAACAATTTTATAAGTGACTTATTTTCTAGGCCTGGACCCCACGATCCTGTTCTATATGGGCAGCAACCGCTCCCGGGACCTGGACCACACTGATGCCCTCTTCGTGGACATCCTGCACACGGGAGCCGGTATCCTGGGCCAGTGGGGCCCCAACGGGCACGCCGACTTCTACGTCAACGGCGGCTCCAGCCAGCCGGGATGCGCGCATGACACTATCTTCCGTAAGTTATTTTGGCAAACACAATTCTTAAAGTGCGTTTCTCTAGATTTTGTGTTCACTATAGGCAGGCAGCCAAATACCCGAAATATCTTTAAAGTGAAATATCAGAACCTATGTGAAACAGAAAATAGGTGAACATATTAGCGCCCTCTGTGAACATAATGCTTTACTAAAAAGTAAGTGTCTGTCTCACAGACAACCCCCACTAGACGGAGCATGTAAGGCGACCCGCGCGCACCGACGATATGGTACGGCAGAACATTAAAGTATGAACACGGCGGCCACCGTTTAGCTGCGTCCTTGTTTATGATCCATGCGTACGTCAACGAAAAAAGAAATTAAATAAATAACATGGTAAATTGTAGTGTTAAGTGGTGTAGAGAGACCTCATAAACATGGACGCAACTAAACGGTGGCCGCCGTGTTGATACTTTAATGTTTTGCCGTACCATATCGTTGGTGCGCGCGGGTGGCCTTACATGTGCCTAGTAATAATCAACCTTATAATTCATACAATAAGTCCGAAATCATTTAATAATTAATATTACATCATTACTTATAAGGCAGTTTATTAAGTGTAAAAAAAAACAATATGGCAGTACCCCAATACATTTTACTACTTTATTTTGCATGCTCCGTCTAGTGGGGGTTGTCTGTGGTCTGTCTACTTAAATAGTGTCTACAACAATATCTAAGAGATGGCGCTGCAACACAGTTTATTTTAGCGCCATCTTTGGATACGTTGCTACACTAACAAGTGACTACACTTAAGTAAAGTAAAATCTACAATAATATTGTAACAGATGACGCTATTGGCACTTAATAAAAACGCCATCTCCTGAATTAATGTGGAGCTACGACGTTACCAAACCAGGGTATTGTTTCTTATTTTTTCATTATATCCAAAAGATGGAGTAGCACGGGTATTTATTTATTCTAACTAGAGTTGATACTATCATGATATTCATGATGTCTCATCTCATAATAAAGTAGAAACCTCCATTGCTAACAACACAATTCGAACGCAAAACCGTTATCTGGCTGTCTTTCCCGAATAAATTAGAGTTCAATGAAATTTCCCATGTTAAGACTAACATACTTATTATTTTTAGCATAAACCGGTAGGTACTTAAGTTGAGCTTCAATGTTGAGGATGGTTTATAGTACCTACATTTTCAATGTGTAGGTACCTTTTTACCCTATCACAGTCAAAGAACTAAGTTAGCTGTAATCTGAACAGATACGGATGGCCAGATTTCTATACGCAGAATGTTTTACTGAATTTGATAATATTTTCATCACTTACATATGCTTATACATAAATTCATCCCCAGAAACGTTATCGTGCGACCACACGAAGGTGACGCCGTACTTCATCGAGTCGATCAACTCGCGCGCAGGCTTCTGGGCGGGGCCGTGCCCCAGCCTGTTCTCCTACCTCATCGGCTGGTGCGAGCCCAAGGACACCGAGTATGTGCTCATGGGGGAGCACGTCACACAAAAGTAAGACCACAAACGTCCACTGCTGAACATAGGCCTCCCCCATGACACGCCACAAAGTGCGATCCCGTGCAGACGGCATCCACTGATTCCCCGCTACCTTCACAAGGTCATCCATCCATCTAGTCGGGGGTCGACCCACGCTGCGCTTTCCTAGACGTGGTCGCCACACCCGTACCCGTACCCGTTGCCACTTCAAGCGTGCTATCCTGTGAGGTATATCGGTTACCTTGGTTCTTCTGCGGATATCCTCATTTCTGGTTTTATCGCGCAAGGAAAGTCCGAGCGTAGCCCTCTCCATTGCACGTTGCTAAGTAAAATATAACCTGCCAATATTATTCAATACAATACAAGTACTCTTTATTGAATGAATGAATGAATGAATGAATGAATGAATGAGTGAATGAAATAATTTATTCCAGAATTCGAGATTCCATAATTATTATAATTACAATTATATAAATTAAAATTAAAACACAAAAACAAAAACACAAAATACAATTTACAAATACACATTGACACACAATAAGCCACGGGTTACCCCGGCCCCGTGACCACGGGCTTATGGTAGCCTCTCCAGCGCTCGTGGAGCGGACTGGCATCCCACTCTCTCGCCACCGCGAGTAGGCTGTTGGAGGAGGCGTAGATGGCCTTTCTGGCGTTCGCACTCCTCGTGCGCCGCAGCGCGGCCCAGCCCGGCGCGCGCCCCTCGGCGAACATGGCGCTGGCTCTGCACCAGCGCGGCAGCCGGAACATTGCGCGCCACGCGTTGTTGTACTGCACTCGCATGTCGCTCAGCGCGGCGCAGGTGTACCTAGACCACAGTTCTACTGTGTAGACGCTAGTGCAATAAGAGAGGAAGAGTTGCCTCTTGACGCCCTCACTGCATTTGGCGAACCTCCTGGCTAGCATATTGGCTCGCACCGCTATGGCTCGTCTTTGCCTCCCAATGTCCTTATCGTCCTTCATACTGGACAGTAGAATGTGGCCTAGGTATTTTACTTCCTCTACTCGACGCAACTGCTTTCCGTTCAGCAGCAGTGGAGGTATTGCGGACGGTTTGTTGGCAGCTTCCATGAGCATATACTCCGACTTGTCAGGGTTGTATGCCATGTTGTGCTGATGGGCGTACTTCTCGCATTCGGCCAGTAGTTCCCGCATAGCCGCTATGGATGGTGCGAGCAACACCATGTCGTCGGCATACGACAAGTGGTTTGTCATGGTGCCATTAATGGAGCAGCCCACTTCGGTCCGGGTCAGGGCATCTGACAGTCCATCCATGTAAACATTGAACAGCGCCGGCGACATGCTGCCTCCCTGTCTTACGCCGCAATTCAAGCCGGCAGCTGCAGACAGTGTTCCCTTCCATCGCACGAAGTTTCTTTGCTGAGAATACCACTTATCGAGCAGATTAACAACAGGTGTGGGGGTTTCTCTTGCTCGCAACTTTGCCCATAGAAGTTGGTGATCCACTCTGTCGAAGGCCTTGCTCAAATCCAGGAAACAGGCGTATACGGATGTTTTCCTGGATTTATAGTACCCCACAATCTGCTTGAATGCGTAGATAGCCGAGGTTGTTGAGACATTACTCTTGAAACCGAACTGGTTATCAGCACTGCTAAGAGATGGACCCGCTAGCTGGTGAAGCACCCTCTCCAGTAATCTCGCGATCATGTTCGCAAGAGCAATAGGGCGGTAATTGCTTGCACTCGCAACATTTTTCCTCCTATTTTTACAAATAGGTACGATTACAGTATCCGTTAGCTCCCGCGGTAAATGGCCCGTCTTGAGCATTGCTGTAAACAGAGGAGCTAACATGTACAGCCGCCATATTTTACATGTTCGATCGTCAGTCCATCTAATCCAGGAGATTTTCCGCCCGACGTTTGTTTGACAATTTTAGCAAGCTCTGTTATTGTTAATGTCAATGTTTCCGAAGGAGAATCATCAGACTGGACGCGACTCGGTTGGACGATGCTAGGTTTCGGTTGTGAAAATAGTTTGCTAAACGTATCGGCAATCTCGGCGTCTTCCGTCCGTCAATATGCGAAGGGAAACTCGCGGCGGGTTTTAAGATTTTATTGACACGTTGCCAGAATTTTCCGAAATTTTCATGCTTCATGTCATTCGCAATATTGTCCATGATCACCTGTTCCTGCTTATTTTGACAATATCGCAGCGCTTGTTTAAACTGCGCTCGGCATTGTTTACGACGTTCGGCCGCTTCGCCTATAGTGGGGCAACCGGCTTCGTGCCATAGACATAACGCGCGTCTCGAAGCGGCATATTTTTCTGCGGCATATTTATTCCACCCGGGTATTGAGTAACTCTTTTTTCGTGTATTATCGCGTTTTCTTATTGCTATTCGAGCGGCGTCCTGCATAATCGATACTGCACTTTGGTAATAGTAATCAATATTACATGGTATATCTAGATCGATTTTTTCCGCCATCAGTTTATCAACACGTTTTTTGACTAAATTGGTGTATTTTTCGATTTGTGATATCGTACACGCCTTCCAGTTCACTCTAGGCGATCCTTTATTGTTTACGTTATTGCAAACCTCATAAAACATACAGGAGAAATACAATGCAAGAAATTAGAGGTAAACAACAGGCGGTCTTATCGCTAAAGAGCTATATTCATATTATTTCCGCGACATAATCTGTCGCTAATAATTGCTCCAACTAGGTACATAAGTTGGTATAGCTACCCCTACCCACACTTGGCTTGGGCCCTGACACTGGTTTTCTTACACCTTCTCTTACAGCAACATTAGGATGATCTAGGCAACTTCGTTGTTATCTTAAGTACTAGTATTTGCGACTCTTTTGAGGCTGCTTATCCAATGGAGTGGAGCGGAGCTGTGTAAAATTGTCCAATCACATTCCTCAGATTTAAATGCACTTTGTTTGGGCTTTGCAAAGACGCAGCCTGATAAGCACATTTACTCCACTCCAATTCAGTGGACAGACAGCCTAACTTGTTGATCCTCCATTATTATTTCAGTGTGGCCAATCCAGTGATTTATTGGCCACCAGCAGCAGTACCAAACTATAAACCCAAGATTCTATTGAACGGGTTAGGTTTTTTTTCCTTCTTCATTGTACGATTAAGCCGGTATCAAGTAGGCACCTAATATTTTACTTTATCATCATTGGTTTTAAGACATTCCAACTACATACATCCACGTATGTTTGTGACCTTTTCAGTGCTCGCGGCGTGTACTACGTGACGACGAACGCGAAGCCTCCGTATGCACGTGGCTTCCCCGGCAAGTCGCGCCGCCTTCGAGCCGCGCCCCCCTACCCGTACAGCTGAGACCCTCGCAGTAGCCAGTAGGACAACACGAAACTAACTATAAAGATGACATTCCGAAGGGCTACTCCGATGTTCGAAATTCAACAGTGATATAGTGCCATCCCTCTCGATCTCCTGGCAAAGTACATTTGGACAGTACTGGTACAGTACATTTAGTATTGGTACAGTACATTTGGGTAGGCGGAACGGCACTATACGATAGTCGAATTTCGAGCGTCAGAGTAGCCCTTTTCTTCCCGACGACCAGGACGTGCGACCACGATCCGATCCAATCGGCCATCGGTTATCGGCCCTATGATTGCACGACGTCTTGTATCCGTCACAAGGAATGGTCGCTTGTATTCATCACCGTTTCTTACGTACTGCTTACAATGGGTCATATGAAACGTTGACAAGTAGTGGATTGCAGTCGCCAAGATTTGAATGTCATTTAAAGGTATTTTTATATGCATTATAGTTATTGTTACTGTAGGCACGGCACGTTGAAAAGTCCGCCGACAGAACAGAACTCACTGTGCTAGTTTCACCCCGCCATAATATTTCTAGAACGGAATTATTGAAACGACTAGGTTTTCTAACTAGACTTTTTAGATAACTTCATAGTAATTTAATATAATTCGACAATTAGTTCACGTTGCAAGACGTGCTTGTCCTATCCTGGCTACCTTCAAATTATTTTTATTTTTATCAAGTACTGCGCGTAGAAAACTATGTTCATTTACTTCTTGCAAGAATTTCTATGGCGTAATGTTTTATAGTTAAAAAAATAAATAAACACGATAACTACTCGTAGTTATTAGCTTATTAGGTACGTAATATGTGTTTTCTTGTCATTTAGTTCACCGATTTAATTTATTAATAGGTCGTAGGTGTTTGTGATATTTGCCCTTCTCGGTAGGTAGGACTTTTATCGGTATTCGGTAAGCTTAGTTCACTTATGTTAAGTAGACTATCACATATCTGTCATAGCTAATGTGGGAATACGTATACATATGTAGGTATAAATTGAAATTACTTCCTTCATTCATGGCATTTATTTATTAGATATTTGGCGTTTGATGAACAAGATTTGCCCTTTTGATGACTTTGTCCTTAGAACTCAATTGCGGAAGATAATAATGCAGTATATTATTTGGAATCAGCGCACAAAGCCTTTTTTAACCGACTTCAAAAAAGGAGGAGGTTCTCAATTCGAACTATTTTTTAAAAAAAAATTCTATGTAGGTATGTTACTCGATATCTCCGAGAAGCGTGAACCGATTTTCAATTTCTTTTTTTAATCGAAAGGGTATAACTCCGAGTTGGTCCCGTTGGCACTAAGTCGGGATCTGAAGATGGAATCTTGGAGAAATCGAGGGAACTCTTCAAATGTTATAGGGACATGTACGGCGCTTTCGGTAATTTATTTATAAAGTCAAGAATTTACATTCAGGAAATAGGATTTGGTGTAAGGAAACTGATGAGGAACACACATACGAATCACTAAAAAGCAAAAAAATATATATTTTTAACAAAAAAAAGAACCGACTTCAGTAAAACTAAAAAGCCAACAATAACCCGTTCAAGTACAGATTACATTTGACTCACCCTTCGAAGTCGGTGCCAAACCTCGCGTAAACTATAATATATAAATATAAGAACTGAGTGGTTTCGGATCGACTTCAAAGGGTGAGTCAAATGTAATCTGTACTTGAACGGGTTATTGTTGGCTTTTTAGTTTTACTGAAGTCGGTTCTTTTTTTTGTTATATTTGAATTTCATCATAGTTATCCGATAAAAAATAATATACTTATTCAGAATCTAATACAAAAGACTGGGTCTTAAGCCGTCCTGCAAGATGGCTCTCCTTTTTAAAACATTTTAAGGGTTCAGTACGTTTATCCTGCCACCCTGCCAATGGACACTTCTTGTTCATTAAATGCCATATAGGTCAATGCACTTATATGAAAAACATCGACTGTTACAATTTCTATTCATTTTGTATAAATCGCATGATTTTAAGAAGTAAAATCACTGCCAGAAATGCCAGAAATTGCAGAGGAATTACCAAAATAATTATTTAAAAAACAGTACATATTCCTCTTATTCAATGTAGTAGTTAGTTAATTAGGACTGGTGAGTTATAATTTATAAACATAGTAAATAATAGAAGATATTTCATTTTCTTATGGTAATTTGTAGGTAAATAAAGTTTTCGAATTAACTTGATTTTTATTTTCTTCTACTAACATTGGATAATCATTGGTCAACGATTTTACTATGTCCAAATCGTTCACCGTCCAAGTGTAGCCCCTAGAATCGCCTTTTCATCAAGATCAAGCAAGCACTGAACAAGTGCGCGTTCAAAAAAAAATTGCGTGAACTTTATGGGCTTGTGCACAAAATCACGCGAGGTTAGATAAGGGGGAGGAGTCACGAAAAAATCACGAGTGATCACGTTGGGGGAGGGAGGGCTATAAGGTGGCCTCACGTATATTTTTCTACAGTGGGCACATGAATTGATACTTTTTCTAGGTTTGGTTAAAAAAAAATCTTCACTTGTTAAATATTTACTTCAAAATAGCGAGTCTATTTAACGAAATTCTGCCCAAAAAAAATACACGTGATTTTGTGAGGGGGAGGGAGGGGTAACAAAGAACATCACCAAATATGACCGGGTTCAAAAAGCAGCCGAAAAAAACCTCACGTGATTTGTGCACAAGCCCCATGCTGGC
Organism: Apotomis capreana; assembly: GCA_947623375.1. Taxonomy (NCBI): domain Eukaryota; kingdom Metazoa; phylum Arthropoda; class Insecta; order Lepidoptera; family Tortricidae; genus Apotomis; species Apotomis capreana. The sequence goes on from OX392499.1 coordinate 6,580,729, forward strand.
GGAGTGGTGAATTCATATCTGATTAGGTTGATTCATCTGTAGCTATTTATTTATATATATGTACATGTAAACATTAATTATTTATTAAAACTTACTTACCTATTTAATTTACTTGCACTGCCCAGTTTGTCTGCTTTGCCCGAAGGTTAACTGGTAGAGAGTGCCTCGTGGCATTAAGTCAGCCTATTGTACGATAAGTCTTCTTTTGTGCAATAAAAATAAATGAATAAATGATAAAATAAACAACCACGTTTTTGTATACATTTATTATTAGGGAAGATAATGTCACCATTTCAGAAAACAACATTTCGCTAAAGCTCTATCCGGAATATAAGTACACTCTTTCGAAGAAAAAAAACAGAAATCACAACGAGTTTTTGCGAATATAGATATATAGAATGATTTATATAATAGATAACAAGGTGAAGCTGAATATTATAACACCAAGAAACAAGTCAACATATGTACTATGGAAATCGATTTAAATTACATTATTCTAAGACAAACTATCTACCTAATCGATTAATGTATGATTATAAAATTACAGTATATTTTCAACATCAATATCAAAAACAGGATTTATTTTAATTATAAGGAGATATAGGGTACAACATAAGTAACACCACGGTATTAAAAAAACAAGGTGTGCTACTCCGGAATGACAGGTGGACTTTCGACGTCATCACACTATGATTGGTTGGTTGGTTCTGTCAATCTGTTTCTGTGTTGCCAGTGGTGAATCATAATACTCCCCGATTCCCTTGTCGCCTGTATGAATCTCGTAAAATCGCGAGTGTTTAAAATCAAAAATTACGACAAATTAAAATGTATTCAAAGAACATGACAATTGTAATGCTAGTTATTTTTTTTTACGACTGGCGGAAATTTTTTTCCTTATAATTATTTAGTTACCATAAAGCGGCAACTCAGTGACGTAGAGAGTCTCACTAGCCGGAATGTCATACCCTGTTTTCTTATTTATACCATGACTAACACAAGAACGCACAATAATTCCGAAGTTTTTTTTCTCCAAAAGCATCAAAATGCGAATTATTATAAATTGTTATATAGTAAAAAGCGGTTCCGGAGACGATATTGCGTAGGTACGCAATATACAGGTTAGGTAAGGGTTGTACATATCCTAAAAATCTAATCTTCACTCAGAAACTGGTTTTCGGAGTTATGAAAACTCAGATTAATAATGGTTTTGGACAAATGAAACTTCGAAGTTTTGTAGTACTCCCAGTAGGTAATGTAGGTATGACGTAGGTAAGTACCACGTTTAGAAAACTCCCGTGAGCCTCAGACATATTAAAGTACCTACATACAAAACGGGTCTACTCACGTCGTAAGAGTCGAATGTCACTCGACATGTTTCGAATCGGTACGTGACTCATCATCAGGACAGCCCGTCTAGCACAACTACGCTTCGCGACTCTTGTCGCGCGACATAGCATCGGACGTCACTCTTTCACAGTACAGCGAAGAAAGAGATAGGTAATATGTCTTGCGCGAGAAAGAGTCGCGTGTCACAGTTGTGCTATAGGTGCTGCAGCTACGGTCTGTCGCGACGGCGGGCAATCGAAAACTCAATGCTATTGCCCGCCGTCGCGACTGACCGTAGCTCCTGTCCTGATGATGAATCACGTACCGATTCGAAACATGTCGAGCGACATTCGAACTTTTACGAAGTGAATAGACCCGTTTTTAGGGTTCCGTAGCCAAATGGCAAAAAACGGAACCCTTATAGATTCGTCATGTCTGTCTGTCCGTCTGTCCGTCTGTCCGTCCGTATGTCACAGCCATTTTTTTATGTAGGTATAGGTACGTACGCTACTATTTCAAGTAATCGACATTTTTCATGGCTCACCTGCTTCAGCGAGAGTTAACTGATTCAAATTTAAATGTGTAAGTATTTAAATTTTAAACATAATTATCTAAAATCGCCATACAACGTTTTGTAATGAATTGATTCATACATTTAAAAGTTAACTCTGATTGATGCAAGTCATTTTTTTTGTAAACGACTTAATTTCCTGTTGTTGCTGTTAAACAATGACATTGGATTTGTACTTGAGTAAGTAATTAAGTGCCAATACATTTGCATTGAACCGACCAAAGTATTATTTAAACGTACACCTACAATTAGAGTTCCACAAAAGTACCTACAGAATCAATAACAGATAAAATATTTACAATAAACCTTTTCGCGTTCCCGTTTTTCTCCACCTTCATCGTTCAACTATGACCAATCACACCACATTTCCCCGTCTTTGGTACAGCATACTCCGCATTAATGAAAGAATACTCCGAAAAAAAAAGAACACTTGTTTGTTTTGCGCACTTGCCTTACAATAACTTGAACCAAGTAATTCTCTGTTGATTCTAAGTAACTAGATATTATTATATTTACAAGAAACCGCTGTGCAATGCAAAATTTCCAATTTTACGGCTAAATTCATACATAGAACTTGGCATTCACTTTAATCTTTACAGGATCTTGTCACGGTATCATATTAACACGCAAAACTAACAATATTCTTACGGTTTTAAATACCGAATCCAAAATGTTTCAAAATTAATTAAAACACACTGGATTTAACTTGCTTAAGTATACAATACAATTCCTAAGCACTATTCACGTAGGCCAAATTGAAACTAAATGCCGATTGCCGTATCCCGTATAATCTCAATGTTAAAGTAAACCAAACACATACGCGCACTAACATAGGTAATATACAGCTAGAGGACTGGAGACATTTCACTTCTTTATGAAAACTCCTTAATTTTGCAAAAACCATTTTGGAACCTTTTCAGCGTTTCAAACAGCTTTTCACTTTTCAAATTTAACTACGAGATGGTTTTTAATAATATTTAATGATACAAGCAGGCCTTGTCAAAATTTGGCTGCACATGGATGCACTTTAAGGGTAAGTTTAAAAAAATCCATTAACGTTATAAATGTATTTGAACTCTACTTCAGTTAGAGTTTAGTGATAACCAAATGTGCAGTACAAGCACATTACCTATTTGCTTTTATAATTATAATGACTTTGGAATTGTAACCAGTTTTTCCTTTAAATTAACCCAATGCAAAGCGACACAAATTATGTACAGCGGTTGTCAATATCAGGACTTTGAAAGCAAATCCTTAAACATGAGTCTAATCAGTAATTGACAAATCAGTGCCTTCGTGCAATTAATACTTACTTCAAAGCTTATGCTACGTTTCCATTTTAACTGCCACCATGCAGAGATGTGATTTATGATGATTTGTATAAATATATATATATATATATATGTGAACATGTGAGTAGAATGGATTTCCGCGGACGATGAAACGATAAATACGTACCAGTTATGTTTGTGTACATTTAGATTCCAAAATTGTGTAGGTATGTTTACGAAATTGTGAAGTGATAGTGGACAATGTATAGTCGGTGAAATAGATGATGATGACTATTTATGACCATTTCTTCCGCAAATTTTGACACTTTGAAGTCTTTTTCGCATACTTATGGATTTCTCTGCATGGAAACATTCAAAATTTATTGTACTTACATATCCCACATCTATCTATACCTAGGTCACCTAAGTTTATTTATTGTACGTATGTATTTTTTATTTCCTTAATAGCTAGTTTTATCATTTAGAAATTCTTATAGCCTACCTTAAACTAAAATTATGTACATTGATTATTTCCTATTTCTAAAAAAACACAAGGTTACTTTAACCGATAACATAAATCTCAACAAAATTTGTAACGATGACTTATAAATTAATGGTAAGTATATGTATTGAAAGAATATGAATGAGTACCTACTGACCTAAATATTCAAATATTGTCTTATTTACAATAAATATATCGCAGTGTCAATACAAGTTACAAAATTTTATTGTCAATTCGTTAATAAAAAATAAAAGGACTTACTAGAGTCATATGAGTAAAAGTATTTACTATTTACGTTAGAATAATCCTTATTCCTAATTATACAGGCTAATTGTCGTTCCCCAAGGGAACTTTATTGTCAACACAGCCTTATAGAGTGAGATCACCCCTTTTTAAAATATAGTTATTGTCGTATATTTAACTTACAGATTAATATTTCATCTTAAATTTGAATGGTGAAAATTGCTACCATAGAGTAAAAATGCACCAGAGAGCTGGTTATATCGTGTTAAGAAGAGAGGGACCCTTTATTATTCTGAATCTGACAGTAGGTAATAATTAAATTATTATTTAGTAGAGGCAGTGAGTATTATTAACCTTTTTATGTCTAAAAATTACATGTTATTCTGTTTTTACTGAGATATGCAAATAAACGGCTGTAAAATATGGTGTAACAATCGAATACCCATTAAATTATAAATAAACTAAGTAAAGAACAAGTATATAAATGCCTATAGCTTAAGGTAGCGATAGGTCGTAAAATTGCACCACACATTACACCACATTGATTATTAAAATAATATGTATTATTAAAATTATAATAATATGTATTATTTTCCATTCAGCAAGTGTTTAAGGAGCCCCTCTGCTCTACATGTATATAGAAACAAAATACGAGTAATGTCAATTATTATACAAAGCAGTGTTCAATTTCTGTCATAAATAAAAATATTAGTAGAATCTAACAGAAACCTACCAATTCAGTGTGCGTTCGCCCTTACTGACTAACCTACTTATTGATGAATAAAATATCAAATTATATATCACAGAAATACATGACCATAAGACGTAAAACAAAAGACGAAAATAATTTGCATCAACTTAGATATGTTCAATAACTGATGAGTTGAATTCTACTGGCTATGGCTATTATTATTAAACAGAGAGAAGCGTCATTTCAAAGGGGTCAGTTTTACCTAAGACAAATGGAACGGAACGGGGGCGGTAATATGGGTTCGAGGTTGCCTGTGTGTATGTCTGTTACCATTTTAATGGACAACTCCTAGACCGATTTCAAGTGGTTTTTTTTGCACTTAACGGATGTAAGTTCAAAGCAAGTTCTTATATAATTATGTTTTAGGGTTGTAGAGCACTATAGGAAGCTATTGTAGACAAGATAGCGTGAGTTTTTTATGTTACTTGTTCTGTAAAACGATTCCATTCCGGTTAGGGTTAGAAAGCTAACTCCTTCGAATAGACGCTAACTCAAACATCCTTACCCTAACTTACCCTACACAACAGTGCACGTCAACAAGTGCCTGGGTGATCGTTACCCTTTCCGCCATAGATATTGGACATCGTGAAAATTATCATTCAGACTACTAATTTTTTTCAAGTGTCCTTCACTAGGGATTGCACTCTGGATGGAAACATTTTATATGGGAGATCGGGAGCTGAATACGTCAGGGTCTTCTTTACAAATTGTATCTTTTCTTATCTTTAATATATATATCCGGATCGCAAACCCTGTCTTCAAAAAAACGACCTGCTCGAGAACATTTAGGATACACATTTAACAAATAAAATATTATCGCCCATTTTCATAGCAATATATTTTGTATTGATTCGAATTCCGACCAAAAATATTATGGTGAGAAATAGAAAAAAACGGTTAATTTACTATATAACTAACCGGCTATTATCGGTTTTACCATGTCGAAATAACCGGTTTTTGTATTCACCAAGAGAAGGCTCACATAATTATTTCCTTTAAGTGCTATTTTTGATTGACCATTCTCTATCCAGATACATACGTAGGTTTTTAATTCATGTTGTAGATTCGAATACTTTACCCACTTAAAGGAACGTCATATTTTTGACCAGGAATCGATATACTAATAATAAAAATTTGCACACATCCCGACCTATTTGTTAACAAACTCCGTAACTCCAAAAAAACTACTAAATGTGGTTCTAGACGAATTTGGTCGTACGTGTAAGTATGACATCTACATATTTTTTCTAGTTTATATTCAATATACACAAATTGTTTTAAACCCGTATATTTCATCAAAGGTCCGATCAAAATCATGAAGTTTAGGTAATCGTGTATACCTGTTTAGTTTAACAATGAACGTTACGTTAAACAATTGCATTATTGCTAAAATTATTAATTTTCTAGTCATGATACAAAATACTACACATTCAAGTAATATTTTAAAAGTTATTCAAAATATTTTACAACACAGAAATTGACGGTGTAGAGATTCTTTAAAACAACGACTTGCTCTATATTATAATTTAAGACATGAATCTAATGACCAAATGAATACGTGACGTCATTTATTACCAGCGACCGGAATTCTGGTCGGACTTTCGAGTTGTCATAGGGATTTCACGTTTATCAACATTCAATACCTATACACATATTATATAATTAATATTATACTTATATACATAATTATCGAAATTATGGAAGTTCAGAAGTTGTCCCCTGTTCAACGTACAAATGGATATTTAACTCCAAATGGACTGCTTAACCAGTTAATATAAAACATTTTGTATTTTTTTTTTATAAAGATCGAAGTAAAACACTGGCTAGCCCCAAAACAGATGTTCACCTTTCAATTGAAAATACAGAGACGAAACTATCATAAAGTGAAATATGATGTTTACCAGAAAATGGGATAACATTGTTTTGCCGAAGAAGGTTTCATCGACTGTATTATTTCATAGAAATTTCATGTTGACGACATTTATTCTCCTGAAATAATTTTAATAATGTTTGAAAATATCGTCCTATTTATTAGGTTAGATTTGTTTTATAACAATTCCAAATATTATACGGTTTTAGAGGAAAGTAGTGAATTGTATTCTGTATTTATCGATATACAATATACATATGTAAGTATAGCCGATAAAAATGTGAAATCCCCATGACGGCTCAAAAGTGCTACGAGAATTCCGGCTTCTGGTTACTACAATGTCAAACTCCATGAGATGGTGTCAAATCCGAAGATAACTGATAGATATGTTTAGTTGATGTGTCTCCGAACGAGCAGAATTCGTTGAAACTTAGAATGCGTGGGTACCGTGCCTACACCCATGATAATTCACAGCTACACCCATGATAATTCTCACCCATGTCCAACGAACCAACCGTTAGTATACGAGTACAAATATAATTATCTAACCTGACTTTTATATTAAGTAATGTTGTTTCTATCTAATATTATATTTGAAAATTTAAATTAATTCCAGTGAATATAACAATTATATCTAGAACTACAACTTCGTAAAATCAATTTAATTTTCTGCGTTAATAATTATTAAGATCTTCAATCGGCTTCAGTCGAATAATTATTTGTCTCGAAAATATATAGATATATTGTACATCTAGATATATCTGGGTTAAAATAACGGCATCAGTATATACCCTTACCACGAGTTTACAGTGACCACACACGCTGGCGACTACGTTAACGGTTTATATAGAGACTGTAGTTCTACAAAGTATTCGCTCCATACATATTGTTTACGCTGTCGCTAATGAGTACGGTCTTAACTCATGGTAGGGGTGCTATTCATATTTTCATTCGATTTCTAAATCACGTGCACGTTTAACAAGTGTCCTTACGCTATAGTCTACGTAACATCAGTCGTTAATTATTGTCACAAACCTGTTGTTCCATTGTCGTTGATGGTTACCCTGTCAATCGTAGGTCGCCGTGGAGTATTGTCAAGTAAGCCACTAAGTATACTTTAAAGCCAGGGCAATGGGTTGTCCAATGTGTTGCAGAGTATAAACGTGAGTCCTATCAGAACTCCGAAAAATTGTTTCCCTAACGTTTCGCCAAATTTTTAGGGTTTTATAGGCGACGTTTGAGAGAACCTAATGGTTAGGTTAAGTTTGTTTTATAATTATTCTGAAATATGAACAGTTTTGGAAATGAATAGCTTTTGCACAAACGAAAATTTGGCGAAACGTTACATGTGGGAAATAAAAATTCGGACTTACGATAGGTAACCTAAAATGCGCTGAAAGTATGAATTCATAAGAGAGCACGTGCATGCGTTCGCGCAAGCGGTGTGACATCTCTTGTGAGGATTCATACTTAACAACGAACATGCCGCCGGTGTGCTTGGCCTGGCAATTTTGCAACATACTGGCACGTTTTGTTGTTCAAATACCACTTCACCGTGACTAAATTTTTGATCTTAATATAAAGTGCATCGTGCAAGTATCTACTAGTGAGTCGTAAGACTAAATATCGGTGCTGTGCCGTGCTTTAAACCCAGAGATCATAGAAATAAAAATTCTACAATTAGAATTGAGGATTGGAGAGGATTGTAGATAATATAGTAGCATGCAGTGCGTTTTCCGTGTATTTACACTAAATAGGATCGTAGTAAAGTACATCTAATTTTCTAACGCTGGTTTTATATCTAAACGTAAGTGCTTATTTACAAAAGTGCATCGTTATAACATATGAGTATATATTATTTACAGGAATAATAACATATAGATACTAATTAGGTGAACTACTATTTTTTGTGCTGTGAAAATTCTAATCAACCTACTGTGCAATCTAAGTATTATCTAGTGTTAAAATAATTAATGATTTGTTGTAATTTCTTCGAAAATTTAAACGAAAGTGCAAATTTTGCATTTTAAGTAATATTTCAATTTGATCATACTCATCTCCTTAACGATCTATTATCACATTATTGACTAGTGAGTGGCTGAACTTGAAAAAAACAAACATTAATATTAAGTTACGTATTGCACAAAATATTAATTAAAAACTGGCTCAATATTTCCTTGTTAGTAACGAATCATATAAAAATAGTTAATAGTGTAAATTATTGCCTAACTTTTAACTCAATATCCATATATTTAAAAAAACATATATAAGAAAACATAAAATTGATAACTATTTTTCACGTAGGTTATTTCTATTATTAAATTTTATACATATATTATATCCAATATTATTCTAGGTACCTTACTCTAACTAAGTATCTATTATTTCAACTCCTACTTTTAGACAAATTAGTTACACTAAGAAGACGGGGAAATGTGTTTTCGGTGGTAAACCCATATTCAAAATGACTACGTATATACAAGTTCAAAACATCCTCATTTCAAATCCATCTAATTCTATATTGTAATTAGGATACCATTAACAATACACACACATGATCATAAATATTTTCATTTTCACTAATGATTATTCCAAACGAGATATCAGTAAATTACAAAGTATGTCAACAAAATGTATAAAACTTAAATTAACGTAAATTTTTATTAATTTAGTAAAAAGCCATCACAAAAACATGAAACATTGCAAACAAGACTCGTGTAAACAATGATTGCATTACTTCCCTCTGTAATTAACATTTTCAAGTACGTAATAATATATTTCTACTTCTATAATATTTTTTTAATATTTTAAATAGGTACAGGTAATTCTAAATTTGAACAATTTAATTACATACTTATTTGTAGAGTTATAAACATTTTACAACAATTAGCAACAAGAAGAGCAATGTATACATATCTATGGGACACATGCAGGTAACATTTTATTAAGGCGTGTTCCCATTCGGTCAGACTCAGCATGAGCATAAATGGAGACGAAAAGCAGCCGGTCAGATGGTGATCTGCAGGATGAGTTCGCTACAGTCTGAAATTCTGAAGCTGACCAAATAGTCACACACATTTAAAGAACTGTGTGAAAATAAAACCCTAAGGTCGATTTTGTTGCTTGATGATATGTCAATGCATATAATAATAACACATACTCTTTTAGATACAACTGATTAACACAGTTACAACACGAGCAACAAAAATAGTCAAATACCTTAACGGACTTCAATATTAATATGATTCACATATTAGTACAATGACTAATGCCTAGTTGCGCAAAGGTTCAATTTTATAACGCTCCAATTTCATAATTTTTTACCTCTTCTATTATTTTTTTAGGTTTCAACTTATTGAAAGAAACCTCAACCAAGGTGTTCTAATAGGCAAGAATCGTAAAATGCGAGCAGTGACGATTATTAGTGACCCCACATTAGTGGGGTTCGTAAAATGCGAGCATAGGACATATTTTTGCTTGTTGTCCATGAACGTTTGTGCAACTAAGTAATTGTGAGTGTATAAAAAATAATGAAGATCTAAACAGGTACTGTAAAATTCTATAACGATATGACGTAGTATAAGCTAATCATGGCGAGAGTAACAGCACATGTAATTTTACCTATCTATGACACAGACACTTCACTCTAGCGGCCGAGCCGATGCGTCGCACAGAGTGGAGGCCTGGCGGGAAAATACTAGTGAGCACAAAACCTTTAAAACAACTTTAGGAAATATGTGACCTCAACGTGTTACTAGACGACTCAATACTCGTAAAAACAATAAGTTCAAGTCCACGCACCTAACGTACGGCATTGATCTGTAATGTCGTTTCGATTTCGTGTTGTATGAAAGATAATTAGTCGTTAGAGGAAGTCGTTTAAAGATAGGTAATGTTGCAAATTGCATGTATGATTAATGTCATTTTAAAACGTTACGCCGAAGTGTGCTTAATTTGTTGACTTTTTTTGCCTTTGACATAAACCAAAGGACAGGTGGCTCACAACCGTGCACACGCACAGGTCCTATATAGGATATACCTCTAACACCGGAGCCTCAGTTGACACGCGTCTCATAATATTGTTTAAGATTTAAGCAACGAATTGCAGACAACAACGACGCTAATATCAGCCCCTGCGGTTACGACCGGTCGCCATCACGTCCGTGCTAATCATACCTCAAAAATTCAACCTCTCGTCTAGTATCACATTGGGGTCCGGGCTAGTGTCTTCCCTCTAGTAGGTGCCGTCGTCCGTGAGCTCAGGGTAGTGTTGCGCGGGCGGCTGCACGGGCTCGGCCTGGTAGAAGGCGCCGGACACGAAGGGGTTGTTGGGGACGTGCGCGGTCGCTGTGGGCGCGGCCCCTGGCGCGGGGGGTCGCGGGGGAGCGACGGCGCCGTATGCTGGTGGTGAGCTGCCTTTCAGCGGCGCTGAGGCGTTCTCCATCTGTGTTACACATACAATAAAACACCAATTCATATTACGTTTCAAGTACTCGGAACGTCATAAACTGCCCTACATTGTCATTAAATAATATAAATAAATAACAAAAAAATGGCCAGTGCCTTGCCAAGTGCCCGGACTAGCCGCCACTATTAACAAATTGAGCTAAAAATCAAGCTAGGTCTCAAGATGTCGGACTTTGCGTTACTAGGCAACTGACAAACGTGATCTTGTATTTCGACTTTACAGGTGGAAGCAGCTCAATCTACATCCATAAACATTGAAAACTATCACAATAACTTAAAGAAGCGGTCTCATGATCTTTTGACATGATCAGCGATTCATAGAGGCGGGCCAACTCATGCGCGCGGACGCGACTTGCAAAGCCAAACTTGGTTTATATAACTTACGGAGGAAAGTAGTTTTATGATCGTTGGACTTGTCAGGCAACTCGTAATAGCCGGCCTATGATGGTTGCGTCACGTGATAAATAAGTGACAAAACATTTGTCACTTACACTCGCATTTTTTTCATAACGTGTCGGATGTTTTGTCACTTATTTATCACTATCACTCACACTCGCATTTTGTCATAACGTGACGGATACTTTGTCACTTATTTATCATGATAAAAGCAACCATCATAGGCCCCCTGCAGTTTGCTCGTCATAATACCACAGAGGCACAGAAGACATATTGAAGGATATTCAAGTAACTTACGAAGGTGGGACTTGATTGGCGACTCTTAAGAGGGCAGTGACTCAGCCTTTACCCGGCAAAAAATACCCAGAAGACATTTTATTGAGGACTATTCAAGTAACTTACGAAGGTGGTCTCATGGTCCTTGGACTTGACTGGCGACTCGTACAAGGGCGGCGGCTCAGCCCACTCCTGGAGCTCGCCCGACGCGAAGATGCCGTAGATGGTGATGCCGATGAAATGCACCGTCGCCCCCATTAGGAACACCTCGCGCCACTCCGTTATTGCTTTCTCGAGTTTGTCCTGTGCCGAAAGAAAACACAATGTTAATATTTCAATTGCTAATTAGGAAGAAAAATTACTTACGTGCATTTTTCTACAAGATTACGCTTAATATCAAGGGCCTTTAGTTCTTTTACTAACTACTTATATCTGCAGTGTCATATCGGAAAACAAGGTTTATATGCGAATGCGAGTGTTGAAACATGCCTCATCAACACGCTTAATAATCAGAACATGAAGATAGTTTTGATGTAAACTATAGTACCTAGGTAAAATACCGATCTTGTTTTAATCAAGCGTAATGCAAGAGCAGTTCGCCACGATTATTTTATTGAAAAAAAAAAACTACGTAATTAGTAACGAAAATCCGTTCCATTTGGAAAGTACACGCGTACTTCGTATTTTGAAATTCAAATCGAGTTTTGAAGTCTCGTTAAATTAAAAGAAGAGTCGATAGTCAAGGATCCAAAAATCGACCTGAAGACTTAAGAAGCTAAAATATAGGTATATATAATGTTCGTTTCAAATTAATGTTTCCCTATATATACTGAATTAAGTCCTAAATGCATTTTTTGTTATGTGCAGAATCTGAAGTAATAAATTATTCGTTATTAAATCTGTTAAAGATAGAGATATATTGGACATGTTGTTTATCTTAAGCTCATACATAAAACAAAGGTATCGGAGCGCATTACCGCGCAGGAAAGCGCCATAATAAAGTGCTAACTCATAAATACTGTTTCATAGGAGTACGCATCGCCGCGCACCCACAAAGCGATTCATTTCATATTCCGAACGCAACTCGCTCGCAGCTCGATTTCCTTTTTAAAATTAGCCACGGCCGAATGTCCTTTTTGTTGCCAGCTAGCGCGGAGAGCGATACGGGGGAGGGCGACAACAATTCAATAAAACGTAAGGATTCTAAACTGTGCTACGCAATGCAAAGTAATCATCTGCAAATGTATGGTTTCATTTTCAGCTGTTATAATTTGTTTCATTATCGAAAAAGAAAGAAAGAATAAGAAGGTAACCTGAAGAAAGCCTAAAAGCTACAAGAGCAGAGTAAAATATCAGAACAGACTGAAAGGCCAGATCAGATAATAGTAAAAGGAAGAGAACTGACTAAAATGCAATGGTTTTGTTAGCGACTCATTTATCCTGCCCTTAGTGAAGAAATACAGAAGAGTAAAGAACCGTAACGACTGTCAGGATGCATAAAATCTTTCAAAGAAAACACATTAACTAAAAATATTTCATAATGGTTCAAATGCTGTTGAACAGACCCATGTGGATGGACACGTATCACGGAGAGATGTCCAGGTTGTTCACAATGTGAACATTGACCAGCATTTTACTTCCTTGGCTACCTTCAAGAAAAGAGCGTACCACCTGAAAAGCCGGCAGCGCACTTGTGACTCCTCTGGTGTTGCAGGTGTCTAAGGGCGACGGTTATCGCTTTCCATCAGGCGATCCGTTTGCTCATTTGCCACCTATATACTCCAAGCCGCTTTGGCTACAGCGACTACTTCCTACAAATTATGAGAGCGACGCTGGTGAGCTCTCTGGTGACTGACAGAGCCGAATTTAGCCGTGAACGTGCGACCACATTCACTGCATGTCAGCACCCCTCCGACATAATTATATTGAATGGCCGCTGGATATAAGTTACTCTATGGCCGCTGGTGGTCGGGCCTTGAGCTCGTCGCACCGAGAATCGAGCTCATTACGTCGTCCCGTTTCAAATTCACGCACTATGATATAAAAAGACTTACCTTTTCCTGCGTGATGAATTTGATGACTATAGTCACGACGAAGCCTGCGATGGTGCCGATGCCGTTGGACAGACCCATGAGGATGGACGCGTATCACGGAGAGACGTCCAGGTTGTTCACAATGTGAACGTTGACCAGCATTTCACGTACCTTCTCCTGCGTGATGTAGTTGATGACTATAGGCACGACAAAGCCTGCAATGGTGCCGATGCCGTTGGACAGGCCCATGAGGATAGACGCGTAGCGCGGCGCGATGTCCAGGTGGTTCACGTTGTAGCCCGAGATGGCGAAGCCGCTGCACGCCACGCCCAGGGTCAGCTCGATGGTCGCCACGTACTGATAAATGATATACGTATATTAGAAATGGAAACAAAAGACGATCGCATTTTGTTAATGTCCACGGAAGTTAAAGTTATTACGAAACTATCGGATCTATGGTGTCACATAATTTCTTTCTTTCTTTCTTTCTATAATTTAGATTTTAATGATCTCAGCAAAAGGGTAATTGAGTCTATTGGTCACTGAAGAGCAGCTTCCTCGTACAACGCACCAGCATTGTGATTCTGCGAGGAAATGCTGCCAGCGTCTTCGGCACCATGCCACGGAAGCACAGTTTTTTAGTTATTTTAACTATTAACTTTATTTTTTTATTAAGGTTTAATTTTAATGTAGGCAATTCTCTACTGTTTATTTACGTACAATTTAGACAAGTGAAGACCTACCTTATTATCAGCATACGCAACAAGAACGAAGAAGAACGCCTCCAGACCGAACCCTCCACAGTTGAAGAGCTTGCGCACGTTGGTGGTGGTCATAGTGCCACTCTTGCGCAGGTAATCCGCAAGCATGCCGCCGATCGGCACCAGTGACGTCATTATCAAATGCGGAATCGCGCCCACGAACCCAGACTAAAAAAAAATCATAAAATTTTGTATAATAATATCTATTAAACTATCCAAGTAGCTATAATTTCTTTAAACTATATTCTGTGTATCTTGTTTTTTGCTTTAGGTTTGAATGCTATTACTCTCTTTAAGTCTATGCAGACTGGCACAAGACAGAAATAAGTTCCGGAAGATGGTCGCCGACATCCGTTGAGGATATGGTACAATGAGAAGAAGACTCTCTTTAAGCCGATCAATTCAGTAAAAAAAATTACAAACAATAATTAGACAACCGAAATAACATACGTATATAGGAATAAAAGTAGAATAAGCAACTAGTACGTACCTCAGTAATTTGCATTTGAAATCTTGAATTAAAATAAGCAGACTGGAATATTACTAGTAAACAGAAGTTCCACGTTCTACAAAAATTGGCTACAATAATGGCGTACACCTGAAACAAAAAATGCACGTGAAAGTCAAAAAATGTATACGCAATATGATCGTCTATTTTTGAGTAGATAGGTACATAATACCACGTCATACCTTATTTTAGATGTAATAGATGATCTTTTAGACTCATATCAATATTATTCATAATTACTAAGGCCTTTTTCGATACAGTACTACTTATTAATTCTTGATAATGGATATTGAATAGAAGAGCTCGAAAACGAACGAAAAACGACCCTTAAAGGCCAAATGTTGAAAATTTTAAATGTATGACATTTTACTCAATACTTGCTCATCTTCACCCTCTGTACCTACTTTTGGTGTGTGCCATGTCTTATCAAGACCTTTTTCGGTAAGGTCTAGTACTTACTGATTAACGGAGCGATGACGTTAATGTGAACAATATGTGACGCAAACTTACAGGAGCCGAAGTAAAAAAGGCCTTCCACGGCGTGGACCAGAAGTTGGGCATGGGGGCCTGGCTGGCGGTGCCGAGGGACTGTTCGATGTACGCCATCTCCTTGCCCGAGATGTGCGGGTGCTTGCTGGGCCGCTCGAATACCAGCCACAGCCACATGCAGTACCTAACACATCCACGTAAATTTCAGTATTTTATTTTCAAAAAAATACTTTGTATACAGATAATAAAATCCACCACATGCTCGTCGATTTAAAGATAATGCATGCAATTTACAAAGTACTCGTATATATTCGCAACAAGCTTAGTCAGAATCAAATGACACAAAGTGAATACGCGACACGCCTCGTCTCTCAGCGCCATGTTTGGTTCAAAAGTCCCCATTATACTTACTAGCAGCATTGCCCTGCTGAATACCAATGCAAACTTGCTGAACCAACCATGAGATGACTTGAGAGCGAGGATCGTTTAAATTTTATCTTTGTCAAAAATTTGACAACGCCCTGTTCATTTATCAGCTACTAGAACACGCACAGCATTATTTTACGAAACGGATCTAAAGCTAAGACTATGGTAAAATAAAAATAAAATACTGGGCTTAATAAAGTAAATCATGCGACTGCATTGTGGAATGAATTGTCGCTTGCGGTATTTCCGGTCCGATACGACCTTCAAACCTTCAAGAAAAGAGCGTACCTCCTCCATCAACTGAAAAGCCGGCAACGCACTTGCGACTCCTCTGGGTCTATGGGCGGCGGTAAACGCTTTCCATAAGGCGATTCGTTTGCTCGTTTGCCCCCTATGACATAAAAAACCCCAGTCCAAACTCACCATATCAGTCCGAATGTGCCGTAGAAGTAAAACGGCGCCTGCCAGGATATGTAGTCGGAGAGCATCCCGGAGAGCGGCATGCCGACCACAATGCCAGCGTAAGTCCCGCAGAAGGCCAGCGTGGCCAGCCGCGAGCGCTCCATCGGCGGCGCCCACATGCGCCAGATGCCGTGGCACGAGGGATATGTCACACCCTGGATCAAGGTAATAAAAATTAATCCACATTTTAAAGGCTATCTAACGTTAGGATGGTGGGGAGGTTAACACGCTAAGTAGGTGATCCAGAGGTACCGGGTTCGATTCCCGGTCTCTTCCGCCAGATTCGGCATTTAAATTTTTCTTTGTGTTGATCTTTGTATTAAATGGTTTAAATCCATGTATCCGAAAAAAAAATCTACGTATCAATGCTTCCCAGAAAGAGCAAAGGACTGGCGCAAGAAATGAACAAAATCATACCCTAACCGTGAGACAATCATCTTACTATAAGAGAGGCTGAGCTACGAACCTCCATGCTACTAGGTATTGCGTTATAGCGATCGGATTTTTCAACATTGATTGAGAAGAAATTGTGATACGACATTTCCGTAACATAACCGTATTCATTAAAAACATTTAAACACCAAAAGTAACCCAAAAGTCTCAAAATCTCGAAAAAGATATGCCTTGTATGTAACATCTTTAGACGGGTAAAATTAAATATATAATTTTTGCTACATTTCTTTAGCGTAAACTCCATCTTGCTTTGTAGAAAGATCTCTCGGATATACCAGATACAATGAAAAGAAAATCTTCACAAAGCGTCACATAAAATGGGATTCTTTTGTCAGTATTTCTACAGTTATCAATGATTAGATTTAAGAGGATATCATGGGTATTGAGGACTCTGCTAAGTCGAGATACACGGGCGGGGCAAATACGTCGCCATAGCGACAGGGGCCCGTAATCCTAAAGAGGCTTTGAACATGCTGGGAATCGATGCCGACTGTACTTGAGAGCGTTTGAGAATGGATACGATCGATGGTCAAATTGAAATCTATTCAAAATGTGATCCAAATTCGATGCCACTAAATAGATGTGTGTAAATGGAACCGCGTAACACGTATGCCAGCCTTTTAATAAAAAAAATCTGTAGAGCGTTAAGATTCAGTATTTCTCGCAAAAATGTGCTGACAGTGTTTTTTTTTTAACTAAACAGTGATAATAATCAATATAACCTGATGCTAGTGACTATTTTCTTCGAATAGCTATTCCTTCAATTGCTCAAAGGTTAATTGGAAGAGATCCCTAATAGGGATACGTTCGCCTTTGTACATGTTTTATTTGTTACGAATGTATTTATAACCAGTTGTTGTGTCCAATTAAGTGTTTACATACATAATAAATAAAAAAATATACCTGACCTCCAGGGAATATACATGAAGAGAGATATTTTACAAGCTTTTATTTACTTTCACCTGTCCCGTTGTAATGGAATTTTGCAAGTTAAATTTGACCCACTTTCCGGTTTCCGATTGAGCTGAAATTTTGTACGAATATGCAAATCGCGTGATTATTTTGACGTGGAGCTGATCTGATGATGGAGCTGGAAGGTGGCCATAGGAACTCCGTAATTTTTGAAAGAAACTTATTTTTAGTTTGCATTAGAAAATGTTTAAACGCATCGCTTCGTGAACGGTATTTGTATTGAAAAATAAATATTGTTTTACTATTTTGCAATATAATAACGTGCTGGTCAATTAGCACTGACCCGTTATTCTTAGGTACCTACTTGCCTATTAATATAGCACGTTAAATATATCTTAGATTAACAAAGCAATATTATTGTTTTAATTGCGTACATCTTATTTGACAGCACAAAATATGCATCATGATTTCATGATCAAGGGCAATTCGTAACGTATCACTGCAAATAAAACAGTTAAATAAAATGCTAATTTCATCCTATGCTGTTTACATTTAATATAGGATTACACCGGGGCCCATTCGCTAATTCATTCATAAAGACTATATTACAGCGTGTATAAAAGCTGTAATATGCAAAATGTTGTTTGTCTAACAGGAGGAAGGGGAGATAAATCCAAACGTGCCGAAGGTTCGCGGCCCGCTCGAAATTCGGGAGTCGTAATAGGCCTCATCATGCGACGGCACGATCCTTCAATGCCAAATGTTGAAAATTTTAAACGTATGACATTTTACTTGTTACATGTTCATCACCCTCTGTACCTACTTTTGTGTCATGCCGCGTTATACAGTACAGCATACATTTTATTTGTTCTATTCAAAGTTACTTACCTATTGATTTTATTAAAAGGGAGTTTTACTTGGTAGTAGCATCGGTTTCTTGAGATAATAATATTTCGTTGATATGCATTAGTAGTATTATTGGTAGTTACTACCTTGTTTACATTGTTATATTGTAAACAATGACATCATCAACTAAGTAAGGAGATATTTTAGCGGTAATGGCAACAACAGGCTACTTGCCAGAAAAAAACTAATCCCACATTATACAAAAGTTCACAAAGTCGTACCTTAAGACCCAATTGCTCTTGTTAATTGAGGCCGATATGAGGACCATTATATCTACTTATTCTTCTCTAGTTCTATATTTAAGTTTATAATAGAATTAAAAAGTGGGACGAAAGTAAGGCGTAGTTGGCCATACAGAAAAAAGCTATTGGAAAAGTCCCGTTGTCCCATTGTACAAAATTAACGATACAATAACCAATCCTAAAGTACAGTACAGTTTTTACTAAGTACAGTTTTTAATTGAGTGAGTTGAGGTGGTAAACTTTTTGGGCGAACATGAGCAAAAAATTGCATCACACTCACCTCAACAAATCCTTGAGCGACCTTCAGGAGCACGACAGCAGTGGGCCCCACAGCCATGGCGCCGGGAATAGCCATGTTGAAGATGGCCGACGCCACGATGGCCGCTCCGAAGATCCTGTTGGCCGGGTACATTGACGCTAAGAAACCGCCCGGCAGTTGCGTGATGAAGTAGCCGAAGAAGTAAGAGGAGTCGATTGAGGCTTCTACTTCTACCGTCCAATTGAAGGGCGTGTCTTCTTTGATGCCTTTTGAGGTCTGTTAAGAACATAGAGATGTCATTATAATATAGGGACTATCAATGTCATGATCCTTGTCAAATTAACTACAGAGTAATCATGATGATGATGTAATTGACAATTATGTTCTAGGCAAAGAAGGTACTTCATAGAAAATGTCTGATCTGCATATCGTGACTTAAGGTGTCTCTGCTATTTACATATTAGAAGAAGATCGAAGTACGCTCATTAATTTACCGATGACTCTTTACACATGTATGAACATATTCCTCAAAATCCAAGTGTGTGTAAGTTATCGCCCTTCCTGGTTAGCGCGGGGGAGTATGCCTAAGGCTGGCTTGTACGATCCGATGTACGATGCGAGGATGCGAAACCTACCCGTTTTAACCGATGCTAGGCCATGAGGACTGATGAATGTGGATGTCAAACACATCGATAGTTATGTCACTATCATCTGCCTTTCCAGCAGAAATGTGCTACGCGATGTTGCTATGGATGTGTTTGATATCCACCAATCATATTCATTGGTCCACATAGCATAGCACTTGTGGAGACGGGTACATCGCGCATAGCTGCACATCTCTGGTAGAATGGCACCCTTAGGCAATTACTCCCTGGTGCTAAACTAGGAAGGGCAATTAATTACACATCTCCGGTGGAAACACAGCCTAGTATAGGAAACTGTAGTGGCTCCTACAGACTGAGAGTATGTTATGGGTACTCGGGTACTCACGTTATGCTTCTCCGTCATCTTGAGCTTGGCCATGCTCATGTTGCAGCGCATGCCGAACATGATGCTGAAGCCGAAGCAGGCCAGCAGCGCCACCGTGTAGCGCGCGCTTAGGCATGGCAACTCCGCTTTGATGTACTTGTCTTTAACAAAATTGAAAATTATTAAATGACAGACATAATCCAACACTTTTATGATATTCTAAAATAAATAGCCTAAAGTGAAAAATTTAAAACAACCCCGACACAAGGAGCTGGGATCATGAGACCCTCATTCAATGAGTTATATAGAAAATGCCACTAAAATTGAACATAACTACATAATTTGGAATTCTTAGCCTGTATATTGGCTGTGATCTTGTTGCTTGTTCCAATTAAACCTAAATACTAAAGCGGAAACAACTGGTCCTATTTCCACCAAACATAGCTAAGAGCCATCTCGAAAGACAAATATTTTGATTCAAAAAACGCACACAAATTGGTCCATCCGTTTGGGATAAGATGCCACAGACAGACACACAGATACACAATGCTAAACTTACAACACCTCTCTTTTTCGTCGGGGTTAAAAATGGTGAAAATCCCGAAACAACTTCTGTGGCTTCTTACTCGTATAGCGCGATCTCGCTGTGTTAGAAATATGTATTTACTTACGTATTAGGAATTCGGAGTTTTTGTACTAGACGACGATATATTATATAATAAATATAAATAAAAACCTATACAGATAGGTAGCATCCATGACCCAGGAACAAATATTCGAGTTTATCATACAAATATTTACCCTGGCCTGGATTCGAACCCAAGACCTCCGGCTATGCACCTGCTTACTGAGCCGGCAAACTTCGCTAACCGCGTCAAAGTTGATTCTTCAGTCAGATTACATACCTATATGTCGTGGTGGCGGCCTATCGGGTGAAGGTGGTGTTTCCAGGTCCTCGCCATCGTACATCTGATCGTAGCCCTTCTGGTCCACATGAAAGTTTTCATATTGACTGTTCCTGGAACAAAAATAAATACATGAATCACGTTATTCGGGATGTCAGTAGGTCGGGAGGAAAGTAGCTTGTTACTTTTGTTAGAGTAGTTTGGTAATGCTCAATTGCTAGTTTCGTTTGTTACTTTCAAATACGGCAAGGCATTTATACTACCGTCAGGACTGATGAGTTTTTTTTTTTCTTTTTACCTTGACCTTTAAAAGTAAATTTAATATTGGCCGTATCGTATCATATATTTACATTGTAACTACGTTACATTTTAGTTACCTACATGTTTGAAGTAAATGATGTAGGTAGACAACCCTACAATTTCCATGAACAGATAATTATGGGTTTGCCACCCATAATTATGTAGGGACTTTGAACTATATCTTTTGAATTGGCCGCGAGCTGTACCACAAGCTGTACAATAGTTACCGATGTTTAAATACCTTAACATATAATCACATATACATAACTTAATCAGACTAAGTACTACTGACTTCGAGTTAAGAATCAAAACCCATTGTCCCATTAACAGTTGCTAGGGTTGGCACCCCGCACACATCCTTTCCACTCGGCTATGCCTTTTATGCGAAGAAAGATTAGCGCTAAAAGGAGCTACCGAGTTGCCGAGTTGATTACTTTTGATAGCGGAATAATTAATTCACACGTCGGTTATCCGGTCACAATGTTGCCTTTTGGCAGGACTATTGATTGCCATTAAATTTTTATGATAAATAGCTACCTAGGTTTAAATATGTAGGTATGCTATTTTAATACGGTATTTGATGAAATCCCAAATCAGCTACTCTTTATGAAATGTCATAAAAACACACGATTTATTTTTAATTTTTGTCAAATTTTTAAATGGTAATGTCCTAAAGTTCTGTATATTTTTGAATATGTGTTTAGTGGTTAGTTATAGTCAAATGATGTATTATTCATATAATAAACTACCTAATCTAACTAAGTATACCAGTGACTTTGAGTTAAGAATCAAAACCCATTGTCCCATTAACAGTAGCTAGGGTTGACACCCCGCATGCGTCGTTTCCACTCGGCTATGCCTTTTATGCGACGATTCATTACCGCCGAAAGGGGCCGCCAACAGATAGTCCCGTTTATTACTTTTGTCAGCGGAAAAATGAATTCACACGTCGATGATCCGGTCACAAAGTCGTGTTTCGGCGGGACTGTTGATTTCCATTATTTTATGATTATGTTCGTGGTAAAGTATTTTCTAAGAATATCAATAAATACTACGTTTATACACACACACACACACACGAATTGTACACGAATTTATACCTATATTGATCCATAATTGCAATTTGTAATGGGTCTTTCGTAACTTGGTGAAGAATAACTTGGGCGATTTTTATCGCGGTTCAAGAGACAGGAAAAAATGGTTGAGAAGAAGCCGGTAACTTTTTTAAAAGCGTTTCCCAGCGATTTATTTTACTCAGGTAGATCAATGACCCAAAATAAATCATTTAAATTGAAATAAACGCGACTGAAGAGTTGTTGTGGATAATTAAGCGGCATATCACAGGTGCAAATAAAATGAAAAAGCAAGCGTCGGCTGGGCGAGCGTGTGGAGGCTGCTTAATGATGTGCTTATTGAGTGTCGCGCCATGATCAGGTGCTCGTTTATCGCGAGGGAGCTAGTTCGAGATTGTCTACACGTGTCTATTGCACTCTTCAGTAGGTAATACATGTAATATGGGTGTCAAAGTGATTTTCAAATTTGTATTTCTATTTATTTAAACTTTGTAGCACAGAACAAATCGCGAACTTAATGCCTAATGGCATTCTCTACCTGTCAACCACACAGAGATTTTACACTGTTTTCATTTTGTTTTTTTGGTTTAATTCCTTATTTTATGTTTCGTTACTATAGGTATACTTTAGTCTAAAGAACTTTTAATATTAAAATACACAATTAAGTCTCCCGTTTGGTGAAACATATAAACATATGTTTCACCAAACAAAACTAATTTTTATAACCATTTCACATTTACTGAGGTGTTGCAGACAAGCCTACCCCTTCCAAAAAATTTGGGCGACTATTCCAAATCCTTCGCAAATTATCGCTCATGCGATGCGTGTACACATAATAGCAACCGTTCCAGTTACGTATAGGACACACGGAGGGCCATTAAGCCCCAGATTGAATTAGCAGTGTCGTCGCACGTCGCGATTGTTTGCAAGCTAATAGCCGCGGCACGAACGACGCTCACGGGAGACTAATTTCGTTAAAGTGAAATATCCATGTCGACGGCTGTGAGAGTAGGGTACCGTTGTGAGCACTTATTTTGCTTTTATTTTTCGTTTAGGATAATTTCGTACACAATCGAGCTGTGTCGGCTATTGTTTTATGTTGATGTTTATTATTTCTATTAAAATTATTAGTTGGGGTTACTAGTTTTAGATCAAAATGCTTTCGATTACTAGTACTTATAGGTATTTTACCTAAATGTTTTGTGCCGATGTAATTTAAGTCTAATGCCAGTATTATTGACCAAGCATCTCCGCTTCAGCTTGTCCAAAAATTGTTTCGTATGTCCGAATTACAGATTTTCAGACGGCTGTCTGTTTTCGCCTACAGGTGGCATTTCTTAACCGATTAAAAAAATATGAGCAGGTTCGATAATTATATATTTTTTTTACTCAGTTGAAAAAGTAAAAAAAAAACATTTCAACCATTTAAAAAAAAATCGAGGTCTACAACTGACAGAGGCAAATGCTAGTAAGTATTTGTATCAGTTTATTCATGATATTTTGTTATTATGTAGCTATTTCCTCTATGGCTAAAGTGTATGTAGAGCTGTCGTAGTTAAATAAAATTGTGATAAATGTCGTCAAAATACAGCGCATCATGAATCATTGTTTGGAAAGTCATGACCGCGGCGCAAGGGACAGTAATCAAGTTAACGGCTTCGAGAGGGTAGCAGGGGTTTGAAACAGAGATGAGTTGAAACAACGTCCATTTCTCGGTATCTAAATCCGTTAGCGAACCGGTGAAAACGCTGTTTAGACGCGTTCGACCACCCACGGGCCCCTCAGTGAGCGTCTTTCGCTGAAGTATGAAGATCCTAGAAATTGACGTTGTTTCAACTCATCGTTGTTTCAAAACCCCTCGGTCTCCCCGGGTTTTTGATTTCCAAAAGTTTTAATCACAACATCGTTTCGAGTATCTCATAAATACAGAACTGAAACATGCATATCGTGTATACAACAAAATATAAATGTATTTGTGAGTAATAAAGCTGTTTAAAAGCTGGAAACGTGATTAAATTTATTTTTATTTGGCTATCGCGCCTCATCTAAATATCTGGTGCATGCCGTCGATCGGAGGGAGTCGGGAAACAAATTTAACCGACAATTGTAAATCAATTAGAGAGGGTGGTTTTATGGGGTGTAATAGCTACCCCCGCCGCGCACCGGCAAGGGCCGGACTCGGAGATACAAAAATAAATGTATTTATTTGATAATATTTTAATAGCCAGCTGGAGCTGATGTGTTCATTACAATGATCCTTTATTAAAAATAAGAATATATATGCATATTTTTATGTTGCGACCGCGGCCGGACGGGAAGACGCAGCGTGGGAAGGCCGCCAACAGGGTGGACTGAAGACCTGGTTAGGATCGCGGGCAGGAATTGGATGAGGGCGGCGCAAGATCGATCGTTTTAGAGAACTTTGGGCGAGGCCTTTGTCCAGCAGTGGATGCCAGTCGGATGGATATGATGATGCGTATTTTATTTTATGTTCAGGATATATTATTACATATAGTTGTTTCGTTATGCAGTGGTTCAAATAAAATAATACTGCACTGTGAAAGGTATAGAGATAATCAGTATGTAAAAGTTCGCACTTAATTGCTGAACTGCACTGTGAAAGGTATAGAGATAATCAGTATGTAGCAATTTGCACTTCATTTCTGATCTGCACTGTGAAAGGTATAGAGATAATCAGTATGTAACAATTTGAACTTCATTTCTGAACTGCACTGTGAAAGGTATAGAGATAATCAGTATGTAACAATTTGCACTTCATTTCTGAACTGCACTGTGAAAGGTATAGAGATAATCAGTATGTACAAGTTAGCACTTCATTTCTGAACTGCACTGTGAAAGGTATAGAGATAATCAGTATGTAAAAGTTCGCACTTAATTTCTGAACTGCACGTGAAAGGTATACTTAGAGATAATCAGTATGTAAAAGCACACTAGCTA
This sequence comes from Apotomis capreana, assembly GCA_947623375.1. Taxonomy (NCBI): domain Eukaryota; kingdom Metazoa; phylum Arthropoda; class Insecta; order Lepidoptera; family Tortricidae; genus Apotomis; species Apotomis capreana. The sequence continues at coordinate 6,606,058 of OX392499.1, forward strand.
CAGGTTAGGCACGTATAATTTCACTAATATCTGTGAATGTGAAAACGTTGGGTGTTCCATCGTTTGCCCGAATTTCAGAGCTACATCTGCTTTGATTTACACGTAGCTAGGAGTCTGAACAAAAAGAGTAGACATTTAAAAAGTGGCAATACTGTAGTGTCGTCCCTTTCTAATCAGTCTAAGAAAAAGGGGACAGACTGTAACTGTGACTCGCGACTCATTGTCCGCGACAAAAACCTGTCACTTTCCTGTCACTTCACTGTCCATACCGTGCTAGCAAGAGGGGTGACGCTGAGTCTAAAGATACTAGCCCTACTGAACTATCCAGCACAATGAGCACTCGTCCTTTGTTTAATTAATTAACGAAGAAGTTGCGTGCCTCCCTGGTGGTGTATTCACAGCGATTGCGGCGTTCGAGTGCATATTGTGATCCGCAGCGGGCCCTTCACGTCTCAGCCAGGAGTTGTCTTCGGAAACTCAGCGAACCTGCACGCCTTGCTTTTATTTTGTCGGTCTATGGATATAGACGTTTTAAGAAATTTGCATACGTGTGGCTGGATGAATTCGCAGAAAAAGAAAAGAAATCAGAAAAAAAAAGAATTTGTGCTGTTTATGTAGATTGTATTCTACACTACACAGTCATATTTTGAAACAAATACAAGTAGGTTCCTTATTATGAGCGATCGGCACGGCCTGTGCCGCGGTGACCGCGGGTTTAGTATAATTATTTTTTAATATGAAAATAAATATAATCTTGATTGAAAAAAAAAAGTTCTATTGAGTGTAATGTAATAATGTTAAATTTATATTTTTACAATCATGTTCGCATTTTTTTTACGCCGAAAGCCGCGATGTTGCACTCGTGCCGATCACTGTTTATAATAATTCATGAACAAGTTTTGCTAAAAAAAATATTGTTCAATTCAAACGTATGTTGCAATGAATATTACAATCAGGATTTCTAAGGATTACTGGCATTGCGGACCGTAGTTAAATTTAATTTAAAGTGGCACTAGTAACAACAAAGAAACTTTAACTAATGGTAAAGGTAAATCGAAAGTCGACTTAAATCGGATCCCAGTTTCAAATCAAAATAACATTCCCAATATTAACCGCAACAAGTTTCATACCAGTAGGACTGTATCAGTTTCTAAGAATGCTTCGAGTGCCCCCCGAACTGCGGGAACGCCGAGTGGTCTATTAATGAAGTTAGGCGGCTAACTAGAAGTTAGTCGCGTGGGCATTGCCCAATGGCGGGCATTGTTAACGACGAGATGAAAATAGTTCCACTTCTGATAAATGCCAATTGAACGACTTCTTATTTGAGTTGTTTGCAAGTTTCATTTAGATACAATTGACAATATTTCATATTTTTAAGGCTACATCTTATTACGTTTCTGTATTCCGCTTAGAAAGAGAACGTTTTTATATTTTTCCTAAGATTACTAATTTATTAAAATTTACTCATTCTAAAATGTAGTAACTCCAAAACTATGACACAATGGAAAGGTTACTTTAGGCTGGTGTCTAATTAAAAAAAAAAAAACAGTGCTTACTATCTTATTTTTATCTAGGATAGGTCGAAGACTACAACTTTGCAGGCATAGTTATCGCAGATTTCGGTTATTTTATGTATTTTCTTATATTTCTTTACGTTCATAAAACTGATATTTTTTCAGGGTGTACAAGATGCAAAGCTCTCGCGATCTCTATTTGAATATCTACCTGTTAGAAATATGAAATATTGTGAATTATATTTGCTGATAATAAGCGATATAATTTACATTTTATTTTCATTTATTCTGACAAGTGACACATAATGAATTTAAGGATATTTGTAACGCTCGCTCTTAAGCAAAAGCTACTAGAGATACGCAGAATGTGTCACTTAAGTGAAAAGAGTGATATGTGTCTTTAAGTCACCGAGATTAAATTTGTATCACTAATGAGCGTATATGTAGATCATTTAGCTCAGTAGATCTTTAGACTATATCGTTCATGAGTGAGTATAGAACTAGAGACAATCTAGATTTAAAGAGGAAACAAGAGAAAAACGCTAGAGCGAGCGAGTAATACTGAGATGATAAATGAGATACTGAGCTACTTGCTTCTTCAGTGAGCGAAAGTAGAGCTAGAGAGCTAAACCAAATAGCTCGTTTGAATCACTCACTCGCGAGCTACATCTCTAAAAGCTACTGCGTCGTACATTATTGGTTATCAATAAGAACTTGTCGATCGGCTATAAAAAAAAGAAACAACTAGAATACGCATCAAAATATGAATATTAAATATAATTCAAAACTAGCTTTTACCTTCCTCTTATTTATTCTATTGATCCTTAAACAAGTGCCAAAAATTGTTTAAAAACAACATTTTTTTTTCAATTCTCTAATTTGCTGTGTATGACGCAATAGTTACCGATTTTTGTTCAAAACTGACATAATAAAGCATGGAACCGTAATCACTGGCTGCCATAATATACCGGTATATTAAGCCACCCAGTGATTACGCAAAGTTAAATGCCTAAATAACTATATCCATTAACGGGTATGACAAAACAGTAATTACGCGACGCGTCACATAATGACGGGGACGGGACGGGTTGTGCATTAGCGGAACAATGAGGGGAAACAGATAATCAGTTCAACGTTTAGGTACGGTGCGTATGTTCGACGGCTTTTTGATTTGTGAAGTAAGGCTTGACTGCGTTTCTTTTTACGTTATTTTTCTTCGGAATGTGGCGGTATGTTTTTTTATTCTAAAGGTATATAAGAGGTCCTCCTTGACGTATTCCGAATGTGACCCGAATGTGGCTTGAAAAAACAAAATTGGTTCAAAGGTTCTTGCAAGGCGCGCAATGCAACTCACCTTTGTCATTATAATTATGTGTACGTAAGTATAGGAAGGCTTTCGACGGGTCTTTCTGTTTAGGTGTTTTGCATCGACGTCTTGTCAATAATCATGGTACACAGTGTTGGTACACTGCACATTAGGGTGGGTCACCTTTGTGCTATTTATGTATTTGTGAAAATCAGATTCCCTATGGGAGCGTAGGTTCGTATCCTACCAACTGCGCCATGCGTTATTTATATTTAATATCCAGTATCATGTTTGGTTTATAGACTGATTAGATTTTTCTTTAAGAGCATAGATAGTCACAATATGACAGTGCCATAGATAAGATACAGATAGAGGGCTGAAAGAACGTAACATGGCGATCGACAGCTTTCGGCCGGGCGCACACCGCAACAGCGTCTCAAACACAAGCTTCCATACGCAATGTTGTTTTCTTAAATCCATTCCTTAATCCTTGTCTTTACATTTAAAGCACGGGTAGCTGAGATAAGTGACCCTACCGAGCAAACACGAGGGGCCACGTGAACAAGAGGCAGTATACAAGTCACATACTGTAATTCGTGTGTTGCCTCTTGTTTAAAAAGTATTCTGTGTGTACAAAATTATCAAACAATTTCAACTTTCATTTTTACACTACTTCGCAAACTTATTTTTACAACGTAAATTATTTGCGAACACGGTAGCATTAACGTATTTGAGTATCATATTTATCTAAGACTGGATATCGTTGTCTAGTGCCCATAAAACAAAAGCCTACTAGAGCTTAATTTAGGACTACTTACTTTGATTTGATTTGTGTATAATTGTTGACAAGGTTGGCACAGTTTGTAGTGCACCTGCCTACTGAGCCGGCGGTTCTGGGTTCGAATCCCTGTCAGGACAAATATTTGTGTGGTGAACTCGAATATTTGTTCCTGGGTCGTGGATGTTATTTATATATTATGTATATCGTCGTCTAGTACCCATAGTACAAGCTTTGTTTAGTTTGGGCCTTAGGTCGATTTGTGTAAGATTGTCCCTTAATATTTATTTATTTAATTGTCGGATACATTTTTAGAACATTGATAATTTAAATAAATAATTTAATGAGAATATCTCACGTGGATCCGTGGTCACCATGGAGCTACACAGTACACAGGGGCATAGCAACTGGCACAAGTCTCTCGCTTGTTAACTAGCTCCATAACTTGCAGAACAAGTAATGAGCCGGATATAGAGTTGGCTGTTGTCTGGGACGACCCGCTTGTCTCTCGATCTTCATTTTATTAAGGATTGGACGTTATTGGCATAGCTTTAACTTGATAGTTTTAATATTTATAGGACAATAAAGATAGTTTACTGTTTATTTTATGATCTGTTGTTACGAATTATTGAAGGTAGAAGGTTGCCATTTTAATCGTAGTACTGAGGCAGCAGGGTGGGAATTCACGGGGCTTTATCATGAATTAATGCCAAAACCTGCAATTAGGTACTATTAACTATCATTCACACTCGCATTTTGTCAAAACGTGACGGATGCTTTGTCACTTATTTCGGGTAAAAGAATATTTTTATTTATCTCAAAAGAAATTTACATTTCACTTCATGAGACACTACATAATAACATGCATTATATTTACGCCAGTGAGCGTATATGATAAAAAAAAAGCAAAGTTCTAAACATTGTACAGTAAACTATTAGTACTTAATACACGGAAAAAATAAAATAATGTCAAAGATCGTGATAGTAATATATCATATCACTTTCGTAAACAATCACGTTAATACGAGTATATGCATTACCTAATTACTTTGTACTAAATATAATTCGTATTAAATAAATATACAGTAACAACATACACGTTCCTACTTAATTTAATACCTACAGTTCCTACAACTAAATACAATTGGGGTATGGCTAAGTAAATCGAACAATGCTTTGTCACTTATTTATCACGTGATAAAAGCAACCATCATACAGAACTCCATAATGTATGTACCGATTAAAAAAATATATAAATTTTGTTTGTGAGTTGATATCTCCAAATTGGTCCCCTAAAAATTTTGGTGAAAATTGATGATGCCATGAGAACGATTGAGGCCATGAGGAAATACAATTTCCTTTCGTTGAAGTCGGTTATTTTAAATGAAAAATTATAATTACCTATATATAATAATAAAATCGTGTGCGTGTAATGAATCCGCTCATTCCTTCCCAAGGGCGGAAAAGACAAATTAGAACTTAACTCTGAGTATGACCCAATTGCGGTTTACTTAGCTAGAGGTATAGAGACGGTGGAATAGTCTGTCGATGGCGGCGAAGCCGGCCGAGCGGTGAATAAAACATGTAATAAATAAACGCGGGAGGCCCCTGCTCCTTAAACTAAAATTAAATCTAATTTATTTTCATTGATAATAGACCATCATTATATAATTCTAAGTATTGTACTTATAGCATCAGCTGTGAAGATGCAGCGAAGAAAATTTTCAAAAGTAGGTTAAATGATTATTGCCATCGAGAAAGCTCTGAAACTCAAAAAGTCTCAAGAAGTCCCGATGTGATACTGGGAAATAGATGAAAATTAAAAAAATATTGGAATTTATTTTTAGGTAGCGCCTATTTTTAATTTTTCTTAACCTAAACAACCTTATTGTTTAATTAATGACGTGGTTAATATCTATTCACGTGAAACTTTATTAGTCGATACGAAATGATAAACTTTAGTTTCATATTTGACATTATCGATAATAAAATCTGAAGAAAGCATTGTAATTAGGTATGTACGATTTATGAAAATTGAAGAAATGTCAACTATTTAAAAGTCGCATTGACCAAGTATTTGATTGGATTAATCACTCGCGTCTTTATAATACTGCCTAAAAGTTTATTACGACTCAATAATACATCAATTTACAATCTCCATATCTCTATACATGTCAAACTGCATCACAGCAATAACGTTCGCATAAATGAATAAAGAAAACCCCATAAATAAATCCGTGGAACGGTCTTGCGTTTCGACACTCGCGAGCATAATGGAGTTATGACAAAAATGGCGGAGCCCAAGAAATATCACTTGGCGAACCCGATACGCTTGTTAGCGTCTCCTTCCTTTATTTATGACCAGATTTATTTTATGGTCGGCGGTGGATATCACTGAATCAATGGGGACGGAATTCTCTAAAAACAGGCAATCATTTTCATCGATTTTTAGCTACACCTCCGTTTTTTAAACGTCCTGTTAGCGCGTCGTTGCGAACGTGCTTTTGGACGATTCTATTTCAAATATTGTGTTTCGGGCGAGCGACAAATATAATAAAAATGGAAGGCAAACAGTGCGCTGTATTTGCGATGATATTTGTTTCGTGGATTCTTACTCTCCGCTCTAATCTATCGGGGGAGGCAGACCTCACGCGCGGGATTTTGTTTCTTGATTTTTATTTCCAAATCAATTATGGTTTCTTTTTCCACTTGTCCATCAAGGGCAGGTCGTGTTGCGTCTGGTATGATGGGTCGTGTTTGGTATCATTAACGTTACAACTACGAGAAAAATTTGGTAAACCTAGAACCGGAAAGAGCCCGCTAGGTAGGCGAGTTCTTTTAGGTACACTCAAGTTCATTTACATCTACACACGAGAACAAAAATATCTGAACACGACTTTATGCTCCTGACAATAGGGTCGTGTTCAAATATTTTTGTCCTCGTAAGTGTGTAGATGTAAATGAACTCGACTGTACATTCCTCCTGCCATGCTGAGCCGACATCTGAGTAAAAGGTGGCAAAAGTTACGTGTGCCCACTAGGTGGGTTGTGGGTCATAAAAGTGTTAAGATATATGTGTTATAGCATAATTTCTACAGAGCATAGATATAATTATCAGAGCAGAGTATACGTACTAACTTTTACCGTTGTTTCGCCTGCCGTGAGAACTAAAAAAAATATTATCTTCTATGCAAAATGTCAGTTTTCTAGAGGGATGACGTTTATGATGCCTTGATGACGAATCAATAAATAAAGTAAGTCCAATAACATTTATGGATTTAATAACATTTATTATTAATAAAAAAAGCAGGACTTAATCGCGTTCATTTAGAGATATAAATATGTAGGTAGATCCAGTTACGCTTCAAGAAAAGGAAACGGTTTAACCGATTTTCTTTATTGGTTCAATGTATTTCCTTTTTTCAAACAAATCTAAAACGCAACACAACTTAAGCCAACAACATCTCTAAACCGAACTGTAAACGTTATTGCGCGCTGTAAATAAATTGGAGTGAATTCGCGAAAAGGGGGAATCCCAACAAATCCCCGGTTAATCCCGAGAAGAGCTCCAAATACAGGTTAACTAGTAGTAAATATCAATTACGCAAATATCCCGGCTTAAGTGTAGACGGACGCTTTGCGCGGATAAAGTGAATTAGAGCGAAGGGGTGGGCTTCCTCGAGTGTTCCTGGCGGAGTACATTAGGGAACACTCTGACCGTGACCGTGGTGGGTAGTAGCAACTCACTAGCAACTAGAAGACCTTTGAGTAGTGACGCAACAGCTATAATGCATTACGCTATTTAAAACCAAAAACCCTCCCTACTCCCTATTATCAGTGATTCTGTGAGCTACAGGCCTCGCGAGTTACCTTCGAAATGCTATCTCAACAAAAAAAATCTTTAATTATGACCGAACATTTTAATCAGACCCAATCATTGCACAATGTTTAGAATTCCGTAATTAATTAAAGACCGTGACCCAATATCGGCCATAGATTGGCGTGAGGTCGCTAAGCCCCGCCGTTCGAATATTGAAATTGTGTGAGTCTGTGCCGCCATCTCTATTGGATTTGAAAAAAATTGCCCCCGGGACATTTTCCAATTGACTGCTGCCGTATTACTCTATACTTACTGCCTAGCTTTGATTACTTTACGATTCGGGGAAGCGGGTTTGGAGAAAACGTAATACGGAAAATAGTCGGTGAAAATGAGTATTTAAGTAATGCATTGTCATTCTAATAATACATGCTAAAACAATAGTACATTACTGCAGAGGCTGGGAAAGACGGGCTTACCGGGTGAGTAGGTATAGTACGGATAGTGATACGAAGCCGGCAAGTCCTTTTCAAGGCTAAAGCTTGTATTTAGTGCTTTTCTCAAACATATGCAATGAAATAAAAAATACAACACCCAAAAAATATACTATTCAGCTGTTTAGCCTGTTCAAGAACACAGACGTTATGTTTAAAAAAAAATACTTTCCGGCCTAGGCCTTCCAATTTGCATGAAATTTATTTACAGTTTTCTCGAGTTCCGCTCGTAACGTGATACTTTGAAGTCTGTTATAACCTTTCATTTCATTGCGAGTTTGAGAAAACATATCCCATCAAAAACATAAATGTTAAATTAGAGCCAAGTTCTCGCATGCAACGTTGTCGACTTCGCCGACAAAAGAATTGAGATCTATATGGGCGCCAAGTTCTTTGCCCTAAATTTTTTAGATACAAGGACATGCGACATACTGAATGCATTTATTTTACTTGGGGTGTAATTCAATATCAAGACTGGACTTGGCTAGTTTTTACATATAAATGTATATTACATTTGTCTAATCATTAACCTATTTTCGTAAAGGTATGTACGCAAGTTAGTGTACGTCCTGTTACTTATACTGTTAGCTTGATAATAATACTATGTTACTTTGATAAAATTAAGTCAGTTTGTGAAAACTAGCCAAGTCAAATCTTGATATTGAATTACACCTCAAGTAAAATAAATGCATTGAGTATGTCGCATGTCCTTGTATCTAAAAAATTTAGGGCAAAGAACTTGGCGCCCATATAGATCTCAATTCTTTTGTCGGCGAAGTCGACAACGTTGCATGCGAGAACTTGGCTCTAATTTAACATTTATGTTTTTGATGGGATATCATTACTTTTTGTACAGAAATTTGAATTGACGCCCCACCTGTCTTGACTAGAGTGACGCGGGGTAGAGGGAGGGGCCGGACCGCTCCTCGCCACGCCGCGCTCCCGCGCTTCGCTATCCGTCCCCGCGCCACGGCAATTTATTAACCTTCTCTGTGTGTGTGTGAGAGAGAGAGTGCCATCTTACAAACAAAGAAAGAATTTTCCAAATCGGTTAATAAATGACGGAGTTCTGAGGCAACAAGCATAAATAATAATAATAATAAAACTAAAAAATATCACTGTTTTTGATTTTTATATGTATACACACACAATTACCAAGCTGAATGCCAAATTTCATCTTTCTAGGTCACCTGGAAGTGGGTTAGGTTTTTGATTACTAGTGAGTCAGTCAGTCAGTCAGTGATAAAAATGCCGTTTTTTGGACGTCAATATCTCAATAACTATTTCATCTACATTTATGAAATTTGTGGTTCTAGTTGTTCTCAGGGACCTAAATACATAAGCCAAATTTCATTTTTTTCTGTTGAATAGATTTGGAGTTATTGAGGGGTCAAAAGTGGCTCCAAACGGTTCGTGTAATATAACACACGGCTGCTGCTCGCCAGTTCCTGCGGTGAACTTGGCTGGACACGCTGCCGCGTGTCTAGATAAGTATGTTTACTTACATATCTAAAAAAGCAGTTTCCTTTTTTGTTGTATACTTAACAAAAGAATAAAATTAAAGGCCAAAATCGCCGAGTCAGACATAAAAATGCCGTTCATGTAAGCATGAACTAACAAGAAAGAATGGTAGGTATCCAACCGGTCCCTTACCCTAGTCAGTAGTTCAATCATAAAAAGAAATTGGCATACCTGTGACATCGTAATGCCGGCCCAAGGGACAGGGACGGAGGGACGGATGACATGTGAAGACATAAAACTTAACTATGACTAACTGTAGCTTTACAGGGAAAGCAATGGTAATATAAATAATATTTTATTTCACGAGGGATAAAACTGACTATTTTTTTCCTTCGACTACGGACGGTTATCCACGTAAATTGTTGCTATTATTAACCGAGTGAGCGAAGCATCTCCATTTTATTCAATTCTGGATGATCGGATGTTCGCCTGTTCTCGCCTACAGGCCACATGCCTCCACCGATTTTTTTATGAAATTCTGTGAGCAGGTTCTATGACTAAATAGATTTCTCTGTCATTTCAGTTTGTTTTTTTCCTATTGAAAACGTATAAAATTACGTATTACAACGATTTCAAAAAGAATTCGCTCAAAGGTCTACAGCTTACCGAGCCACAATTTTTTTTTAAAGCAGTTACACCTGCTAGCGTAAACCAAAATGTTTACAATGAACCGAAAAAGTAAAAAAATTGATTAATTTTATAGAGTACTGTGATTACGTATAAATTCTCCTGAAAAAATACCAGTACAAAATAAAGTATTTCAGCTGATAGCAGCCGCTACGCCGAGTCGTAGCATTCGCGTAGCACCCAGTGACTTGATTGTGCTACGCCTGGCTTAGTGACTTCATCATTATGCGATCTCCAGTCAACTCGCCGTGCATCACTTAATGAAAATATAAGGATTTTAGGGCCTGATTTTCTAAGTGTAAAAAATATAACTTAGATTATAATTTTTAACCATCCGAGTTTTTTGACTGTTGCGATGTTTTTATGCGTGCTGTCCGTTTTAGAATGCATCTAGCAAGCGTAATAATAGAATAAATTTGCTCCAAAACAGCCATAGTATTTGAAATACGACTTCAGTTTTATAAGCATAAGGTCTTTAAATTCCGCCATTTTGGCATAACTTGTTCTCAATTTTTTATTTTACTACACAGGTGACCGGAATCCAGTCGTTTTCTGACTGAAGGGTATTAACTACTCGTATTTTGTTTGATACATATGTAGGATAAATAGGACACAAAATAATTATTTTTATTCCAATCAAAGTAATATTTAAGGTTTTAGATAAATTATTTCTTCAAGTAGTACCTCTCATACTCGTTACAAAAAAAGCACACATTTTTTTTTTATATTTAGCCAGTCTGAAATCAATCCGGACTAAAAAGTAAAATTAGAAAGATTTGAAATTACGCCCTAACAGGGTCCCTGTACCTAGTTCTACAAATAAGTACCTAGTTGCAATAAATGATTATCATTATAATAAAAGACTAAAGACCCGCCCCGGCTCCACACGGGTGCTGATAAATTATGCATGTTTTATACCATAAACCGTCCTCTTGAATCACTCTATCTATTAAAAAAAAACCGCATCAAAATCCGTTGCGTAGTTTCAAAGATCTAACCATACATAGGGACAGACAGAAGGAAGCGACTTGTTTTTATACTATGTAATGATAGTTTACTTTTTATTCCCTTTTTTGGCTCATAAATAACGATTATATGTTTTTTTACTGTTCCTGTGGCTATAAATTGGTTTTTAACCAATACGCACGAAGCATCATTATAAAAAAAAAAAAATTACAGTTCCAGGCATTAAATAAATTATCTGTTTCAAATACATTTACTTTGATAAGTGAACACGGTTCACGAGAAATAAAAAACATTTTACAACAATAAAGCATTAACATAGCAATACAATTTCCATCTACAAAGCGTACTTACATTATCCACCGCCAAAACATAATCCCCGTGGACTCTCCCCGGGAATCAACAGGTGATCACACGCTAAACGTTACGCAAACTTTACTCCAACCTACACCCTCCCCCGACCCCTTAGAGCCCAAACTTGAACGGCCTTTAACAGTAGTTCCTAGTAACAGAAACCTGTGGATTTTCTATCCTCGGATTACTTTTACCGAAAATATAGAGCCGTACTTAAAGTATCTTTAAAACGGGCGATCGGCACTTTTAAAAGGAAACACAGTGTACACGAACGTCAAAAAATTGATACAATGGTGGTGTACACTTGGAGATTTGTGGTGGTGAGTGTGGTGTTGATCACGCTATTGAGGATTTATCGTGGCGCGAGCGAACGGTGGTGACGTCACGGGCGCTGATATCAAACTAGCCAGATGCGTGCCACGCTCCCTCTGTCCTTAGTCAAAGCGCGATTCTGCAATCATTTGCTCATTCATTAATATCTTTTTTGGATTCGCGGGAGTAAAAATTGATACCCGATGTTATTCTAGACGATTTAAGGTGTTCCTTAAAAAAGAAACTGTGTAATGTAAACGATTTCTTTTTTTCCGAAGCCATTAGTCTTGCCACTGAAATCCGGATTTGATTTCCATGTTTGAATTGGCATCATTATTAAAATAACGCTCTTCGGTTTATGCATGTTTAGCGAATTAGTAGATAATATTTATTATTAACTAAAACTTAAATAAAATAGTTTTTCGAATCAGGTATGTCACTTATTTCTGATACTTACAGTCATATTACATTGTAACATTGATTATTTATGGCTTATATTTCCTTTTTGACCTGAAGCTTTAATATCTATTGTGTAGAGTTATTTGACAATCTGCAACGCAAAATATTCAAATTCACTTAAGCTTAAGTACTTGCTATATCGTTTAAATTTTCCTCGTTCAGTACAATAGTATTATTATTAACAGAGTGTACCGAAGTTTAATCTCTAAAGAGTAGAGTAACAATCTCCAAACTACAGCGAATCTCAACTACAGCAAAGTTTTAAAATGTAGCTAAACATATATGCTTGATATTTGATTTTCCTTGTTCAGGACAATAGTATTATTGCAAGAAGCGTGCCGAATCGCTCTGCCGATTGATCCCGTATTCGGGTGACAAGAAGGTGTAGTGGGAAGCCCGATGCGTTGGAAAGAAACGAAAACCCGGACAGAAAGAGACAAAAACAAAGGGGATTCATTCAAGATCAGCAATCTTATTCTAAAATAATTTCGTAACGATTCAGTAATCAACTCCGATTCCGCGAGTAGAAATGGTCGAGTTTTTCCGTTTTATTCCTTGTTGCAGAATAACGTAGGAGGTCTCGCGAATGCTCCAGATTCGCAGACAATGCCCTAATTTATATCCAACTCACTTACTGGAGTCAGGGCGGCAGAGCGGTCGGGTAGAACGTCTATCTCATTACACACTACGGCGCCATGTCCACGGAGTTTAAGTAAGTGTTTGAAAGTTCACTAACTTTCGGTTCTCGCCTTTAATGGGTATGTTAAGCGCCGGTCGTTTCGGAGACGATGTCGCAAACTTCTAATTGGGCTCCTACGGATTATCGAGCGTGTTTTTTTTTACAAATTTCTTAAGCGATCTGTAGTATTGTTGGTAAAGCTTTTGTACTTATTTTATTGAACCGAAGAGTGATGGTACCTGTATTTTATGATTTTTTTATACAGTATATATTTTTGCAACCGCGTAGGATTGTTCTTCATCTTAAAAACTTAAGTTAACATGTTTTTTAACTCGTAACTTTCACATGTTCCCTAACATGAAAATGAAATTGAAATAAATGTATCTGGGATAAGCAATACGCCTAAAGATTAATAACCAACGAATAATAAAATGTATGCAATACTTACATAATATTGTGCATATTTATTGCTGAAGCCTTCAATCATATTACGAACGCGACTCAACATCTAATCAGCAAAAAACAAGTTTACCCCGATCTCAACATCGCTTCGAATGCTTTAAATAATTGCCATTTAGCCCCGTTTTTTTTTCGGGAAAGAAAAACATTCCTTCGTCATCGTTGCAGAAGTCATTGTTACCAACAATGGCTTTAATATAAATAGTAGTTACTATCCATATTAAAGCCATCCAACAAAGCATGCATCGATATAAAACGTACAAGTACAAAGTGGAAAAAGCCGGCGCAAAGCCAATTACATTAAAACATTCGGCGGGACAAAGGGCACGAGAACAATAGAGCCTGCAAGGAGCCGCGATATGTCTTTCAATGCTTTTAACTTTGCTCTGATGGCGAGGGAAATGGTGACGGCCGCGACAAATGCCCGTGACGGAGGGATGTGCCGAGTCGATAAATGTATTTTTTTAATGATATCGCAAGCAAACGAGCTAAGGGATCACCTGATGGTAAGGGGTTACCTTCGCCCGTGGACACCTGCAACACCAAAGGAGTTACAAGACAAGTGTGTTGCCGGTCTTTCAGATGGTATACTCTTTTCTAGAATGTGTTATGAATTATTATGATATTTGTCATGAACTACTATGCAAAAACCATGATGCATTTAGTTAAATACAAGATAAGTGCGTTGTCGGTGTTTCAGATGAGATTTTGCTCTTCCATATTTAATTTGTTATGAATTATTATGAGGTTTGTCATGAATTATTTTGCAAAGGGTCGCGATTCGTCTTTCAATGCTTTTAACTTTGCTCTGATGGCGAGGGATGATGACGGCCGCGACAAATGTCCGTGACGTAGGGTTGTGCCGAGTCGATAAATGTATGAATTATTATGAGGTTTGTATGTATGTATGTAAACACTTTATTGTACACAAAAACAGAAATACATTAAAACAAAAGAAATACATGTACAAAGGCGAACTTATCCCTTTAAGGGTTTGTCATGATTTATTTTGCAAAGAAAAGTGATGCGCCTTTCTATGCTGTTAACTTTGCTCTGATGGCGAGAGAAATGTTGACGGCCGCGACAAATACCCCTGACGTATGGTTGTGCCGAATCGAAAACATAAGAATTATTATGAGGTTTGCCATGAATTATTTTGCTAGGAGCCGCGATACGTCTTCCAATAATTTTAACTTTTCTGTGATGGAGAGGGAAACAGTGACGGTTGTGACAAATGTCCGTGATGTGCCGAGTCGATAAATGTGGTTATAACCACATCACCCAAATAACATCAACCAGGAGTAATCAAGGGAGGAGATAATCATAAATTAAAACGTAGCCAATAAAATAATTCATGGCTTAATCACACTGTACTCCAATTAAAAATTATTGCATCTTACAAAAAATTTAGAAAAGCAAAAATGTCACTATTGCATATCGTAATATCGACACAAAGCAAGAGGGTGCACCTAGCCTAAAGAAGTGAGACGTAACCAATGGGGTATCACGGCTTGGTTGCACCGCAAACTCATTTTATAAATCGTCCGTCCGCTCGCCCGGAACCGCGCGTTAGGGCACCCTTCTACACTAATGCACTACCCTTATACACTCTGTTAAAAATGTCACGGGACCAAGGAGGTTTTTTAAAGTAATTGCATTTTTACTACTATTTGCGCAGAGATGCCTTCTCAAGGTGATGTATTCGAAACCCTACATGTTCCCAACAGCTGAGCTATATCAAACCTGTAACTTGCTCTCTATGAGAAAGTTATATATCTTTCACACAACCATGAAACTACACAAGACGCTCAATTACAAACCACCTGATTCAACACGTAGAAGAAAGGTTGTCGCGGCCCATCCACCCATCACAAAATCATTATTTGCTAAAAGACAGTACGCTGCTCAAGCCGCTCATCTTTATAATATCATTGATGCCAAAATTTCAATTTTCCCTCTACAGTTATTCAAATGTAAAAAAGTTATTATGGAATGGCTAAACACACTTGAGCATGCAGAAATCGAAGTTCTTTTATCTTACACACACTAATAAGGTAAGACTCTCATAGGTACTCGTACATTAGGTGAATTTTAAATGAAATTGTATATGGTTAACATCTACTTATTGTTTTACTATTAGATTTGGATACAGATACACACGTCAGTTTTGCTATGAAATATACTGATTCTATCTAACCACCTACACACATATTCACGCACACACGCATTCATAAACACACACACTCACTCTCAGTTTTAATTATAATATTTAAATAAAGTATTCTATTTTTCTCGTTCTTAGCTATAATATATACATAAGTTAAAATTGTAAACTTAAACACTAAAATAGGTATTAAGAAGTTAACATAGTATTAAATTGTAAACTTTGATGTTACTTTTGGTTATACGTAAATTATGCAGATGGAAGAGCGGGATCTCCTGCCACAAGTATTACTTTATGCTTACTAGGAGGTTCCAACCTTTATTTAATTGTAAAACACTAGAAACCAATAAAGTATTTTGATTTTGATTTTTTTTTTGATTTTACGCAACTAAAGTTTATAAACGACAAATAGGAGATTGAGATGTACAACAAAAAAATTAGGTTATAATCAAATTAAAAATTATGCGTAATGTTTAAATCTGAATTATTACTGGTTATGAGCATGAAAATTAATTAGAACTCGAAATAATCAAACAAAGTAAGTATGAGTTATTACTTTTGTTGCACGCTTACAAAAAAGATATTAGTGAAAAATGAATAGTACATAACTACATATGTAGTGAAGTCTTGATAGAAACGGGTCATACACAGTCTAAAATTAGGATGAATTCCTTAACCTGTATTGATAAATCTACAAGTATATCAGACGCGAACCACAATCTATGTATGACCCAAATATATGACTGTTCACAAAAGTTCTTTTAAATCACTCTTATAAATAGTAATATGGTCGGGCATCTCATGCTATTCATTTATAACGGACTGTCCCGCGACCACTTATAATAGACAGTATCAACCCGAGATCTTACCTAAATCAAATAAAAAAAAAGACTCATTCGCAATACACCGCGAATCGTGCTAATAATCGTCGCACCAGCTATGATGCTCGGCTCCCTACTCCAACTCTGTTCAGGTGAAAATTGAAATTAGCGCGCGTTCACGGCCAGTCGTCACGGTGTTTTAGTAACCGAAATAAATTGATGACACCTCTAAAGTTCTTATAAATCGTACATTCCTAGAACACACTAGTGAATCCCGCTAACAACTGACGCACCAGTCATGGTGTTCGGCTCCGTACTCCATCTTTGTTCTGCAGGTGAAATTGGCGCGCGTTCCCAGCCAGTAGTCACGGTGTTTTAGTAACCGAAATATATTGATGACTCTTCTAAAGTTTCTTTACAGTTCTCTCTAAAGAATCATACAGTCCTATAGCACACTAGTGAAATAGTTGGGTAGTTCATGCTATTACTCTCTATATAAAGGACCGTCTCGACCACTCGCTTAAATAGACAGTATCAACCCAAGATCTTAAGTAAATCAAATCGCCCCATGAATGGGAATGAGCCGGGGCTTTTCACGGACTTTTCTGCGATGCTATCACAATGGCGGGGATCAGGGTAACTTATCTCGGGAGTCGCCAAAATGTTTCTTAATGCTTATTTAAGTAGCTGCTATTTGATGGCTATCTATGAGAGAGTAAGTCGCCGTTTTTCTTGTTTAAGTTGGATGGGATGATTTAGATAGTATCGTAAGCCGGTCGTCTAGACTCCGATAATCTACTTATTCTTGAATGATATCCTTTAACTATTTAATATATTTTATGATTAGATTAAAACTTTAAAGACACTTCCTACTTATTTCACCGTTTTTAAGTAGGTATAATTTCATAATATATTGTATATGTACATTTTTACATTAATAAAAAAAACTTACAAACTTACTTAAACAAATCACGTTCTAAAATGAAATATTCAATAGTTTTTTTTTTTTACTTTTGTGTTTCTGAGGTATTAAGCTAACAGCCTCATGAAGTAATTCATAAATAATTTAACGTTAGTCATTTGTAATTAATTTGTAAATATGATATTGTAAGGATTCACCATGATTAAGTACTTAACCACTTTAAAAGCGCTTCGTAATCATTTAACTGTACTCTAACTAAAAATCCCGCAACAGTGCAACATAACATTTCATCAAAGTTAACAAGTTTTTACGATGTCTTCAAATTTGCATTTTTATGGTGCCTAAACACTTAAAACGGGCTATATAAAACCCACAATCAAACCGCAGAATGTACAAGATGTATTCCCAACCCAATGATGTTTTAAGAAAGGTCGTATGTAAGTAAGAAGTTGAAACACATATACTCCCTTCTTGGTAGATGCATAGGAGACTCAGAGACTCCGTGGACCCTTTCAGCTACGAACGCTATGCCACGCTTTGAAAAACAACAATAACCCTCCACATACGTAGATGAGAATACGCAATATACTTTAAAAGTACACGGATTGCAGAGCTAGGAAGATGAAGAATTGTCTACCAGACTATTCAGGACTAAGTTTCAGTATTTGTACGTGTTGTAGTCGCGTTTCGCTTCAAGTTTAACAAAGGAGTTGTTTTTTACTAGTTTTAAGAAAAGTACGATTTGTTTCTTGTCAAGTCTGAAGTATTTCACTAGTATATTACATAACCTGTACTATTTTGTATAACCAATCGTGTTAAGGTGATGATTCCCAGGAAACTTTTTAAACAATGGTACAGAACTTTCTTAGCCATTAAGCAATTGCAGATTTTTACACGAAATACGCAGAAAATTT
Organism: Apotomis capreana; assembly: GCA_947623375.1. Taxonomy (NCBI): domain Eukaryota; kingdom Metazoa; phylum Arthropoda; class Insecta; order Lepidoptera; family Tortricidae; genus Apotomis; species Apotomis capreana. The sequence goes on from OX392499.1 coordinate 6,624,162, forward strand.
GCATTTTATGATTAATCACAAATTTTTACAGCGGGCATGTGACAGAATTAGTAGGAAGTACGCACTGAAAACTGAAGGTTATTAAAAATTTAAAAACCCCCGACATGACAACCATTAAAAAGAAAGAAATAAAATCTACGAAATGTGCCCATACAATGAACAGCAGAAAAAGAATCCAAGCTTCGTTGCGTTCGGGGGACCACTTCAGTTTGCTAACCCTGTTTGCTATGTCGGTGACATTAGTTCGTCTACGAATCTCATCATTTCTGATTCGATCACGTAGAGAGATCCCGAGCATAGCCCTTTCCATAGCTCGCTGAGTGACTCTGAGCTTCCTTAAGAGGCCCATAGTTAGAGACCACGTCTCGGCTCCGTAGGTCATCACCGGTAATACGCACTGGTTGAAGACTTTTGTCTTCAAGCACTGAGGTATCTTGGACGAGAAAACACTTCGCAGTTTCCCGAACGCTGCCCATCCGAGTTGAATCCGTCGATTCATCTCTTTCTCGAAGTTGGACCTGCCTAATTGGATCGTCTGACCTAGATAGACGTATTCGTCGACAACTTCGAGGACCGAGTTCCCAACCAATACTGGGGTGAGTGCTACATGGACATTCGACATGATCTTCGTCTTGTCCATGTTCATCTTAAGGCCTACCTGTTGGGATACTCGGTTGAGATCATCCAGCATTATACCGAGACCCTCCAGCGTCTCCGCCATGACCACGATATCGTCAGCAAACCGAAGGTGCGTGATGTACTCGCCATTTATGTTGATGCCAAGTCCTTGCCATTCCAAGAGCTTGAAGGCGTCTTCCATTGTGTTGGTGAAGAGCTTCGGAGATATTACATCTCCTTGTCTCACACCTCTCTGCAATGGAATCGCCTCCGTACACTGGTCTTGTACTCGGACTGACATAGTGGCGTTGTTGTACGTACACACTCCTGAGCACCTCGACATACCGATGGTCAATTCGGCATCGCAAATAAAGAAATAAATAAATAATATAGATAACCCTACATGTAGCTTTTGAAATGTTATCACTACATAGTATAAAACAGAGTCGCTTCCTGCTGTCTGTCTGTCTTTCTGTCCCTATGTATACTTAGATCTTTAAAGCTACGCAACGGATTTTGATGGTTTTTTTTATAGATAGTGATTCAAGAGAAAGGTTTATATGTATAACACATGCATAATTTATCAGCATTGCACCCGTCCGAAGCCGGGGCGGGTCGCTAGTTGTAGATAAACGAATGCATCTAAATACGTCTAGTTGTCAAAATATACCGCCCCGCATAAATCGTAGTGTACCCCTTTGTCAGCGGTCCCTTGTAGCGTTTTATTAACTCTACGCAGCCCCCTCTCGGTTTAAGAGCCACGCTATTTTCATGTTTCGCAGTACAAATGGGAATCCATTTAAATACTAAGCCAACGTTTCAATACGACGCCATGTTAAGTGTTTTCGCGGGATTGGAAGCCCGCGATGCAGGATTGCAAATTCGATGCTTGTAAGGGGTTATTGATATTTGGCTTCGTACACAAGAGGAACCAATAACTATGTAATTATAGTGACAACGACGACCATCTATTATACAAATCTTTGGGATATTGCTGGTACAGATAATACAATCAGGATGCAGGTGTTGTCTCAGCTGAGCTCAAAGATAATTTGATACAAGCTCAAAAGCGGCTAATTAACCGAGAGAGGGAAGCGTCGTCGTCGTTTCAGCTAGGTCAAAATTTTTTGCGTAAGTCCGAATGTTTGAATGCTGGAGTCGGTTTGATAAGTAGATACAGATATTTTTGTCGATTCTGTTAATCGTTTTTTTTTAAGATGGTGGGGATGCGAGACGAGGATGAAAACAGGGAATATTACAGCCTTCTTAAACAAACTCGCGAAGCCTAAGGTGCAGTACATAGCCACTATTTCGTTTTATAATCGGAACATATACATATATTTTGTTAACTGCTTTGTAATAGAATCGAATGCTAACAATATTTTCCCGATTCTCCGGGAACATGTTATGATAGCAGTGTTCTTTCAAATCAATAACAGTGTTGATATACGGACTTGAATTTTAACTTGCCAAATCATAAAAGCGATCAACATAATAATTGTAAGAATCCGCGACTTCTACAATACAACCGAAAATGGCGCCTCAGTTCATAACTTCATATGGAAGTTCATCGATATTGCGGACACATTAATGAATATAAACATTCAAAATGTTGACGACTCCGTCACACTCTATGAAAAGATTGTAGTCATAGCTTGAATGAAACTTAGAAAACAAGAGCAACCACAGAACAAGCTAAAGCTCATCAAACCAACTTCTTTTCTTCTATCTTCCAAGGATAGTAACAAACTTCAACGGAGCCGAGGCTTGATTACATTCCGTCTTACGCAGGCTATACAACGTGTATCGAATACTTAGCACCGCCTTTATAACTTGGAGACTGCAAAGGCCTTTGCATCTCGCTGGCTTCTCTTTGAGGGGGTTGCTGGGACTCGATTGTGAGCTACAAACTTATTTGTTTGCTGATCGACTGCGGACGCGAGCGTGAAACGGAATGGCATTAGGGAATGGGCAATAAAAATATGGTGTGCCGGTCGCATTTTAATGTATATTTTTTTATTGATCATAAAGTGTAAAAAATAAAGAAAATAAAGTTGTTGTGGTAACCGAGGATGTTTAAGAACGTACGAGATGTCGATAAATGCTCAGCCTAAAAATAATATGTCCAATTTTAATATGTGGGCCGTTTGTCGCTTAACAGCACGGATCTGTCCCCGCACGTCTAGCACAACTGTGACACGCGATTCTTTGACGCGCGACAGATACAACCTGTCACTTTCCTTTCTATAGTGATAGTGATAGTGATAGTTATTTATTCATAAACAATGTACATTGTGTTTGAAATATAAGTCTTACAATACAATATTTGAGAAAGAACACGATTAAAAATAATACTAAGTACACATACCTAATAAAACATTAACTATTTTTTCAACGCATTATAAATGATACATTAATTCCAACTTATTTACATTCATTACGCAAAAATAAAAAATAAAAACATATACTTCCAATGTCCCATTGCTAAAATTCGAATTCTACATACTGTGCATTATATAATGTCAATAAAAAAACAATTTAAAAACTACCTACATTTCAATAAAAACTATGTCAAACAAAACTATTATAATCATACATTTGTCCTACCGAAATCTTCTACTGAGTACAAACATTGTGTAAGCAAGATATTTTTTAGTTTGTTGCTAAAGGTATTACTGTTTGTGATTGACTTCAACTCCAAGGGCAGTTTATTAAAAAGATGAATTCCCTGATAACTCTCAGTATGCTTCACTACTTTAAGTTTGGTTGCTATGGTTTGAGGCAAGTCCTTTCTTCTAGTGGCCATACCGTGTGAGCAAGACAGGTGTTGCTGAGTCGCGCGACAAGCAAAGTCGCGGCAAGATATACTAGCCCTGCTGATGGAAAGCTCCATACGAGTTCGAAAGAACGGGCCGTTCCTGATAATTTTTACACGAGTATAAACCGTTTTTAAAATTAGAATTATGTCCAATTATTTAACATTGTGTAATTGTTTCAGTGACGAAGTATCTGGCTCCGATTTCTCAAGTAAATACTTAATCATTGTTATTTTATCACAGTTCATCAAGTTAGATTAGACTATTAGTACCTAACTATCTATTATATCGATAATTTGCTACCCTTGAATTAAAATTCTACCCAATAATAACATAGGTAAAATACTAAACTTAATACCTGCCTATTCCAGTTTATTCTGTTTTTGAAGCCAGCCAGGGGAAAATATAGCAAAAGAACAACTTCATAAAGTTTCGTAGCAAGCTCTTCATCATAGTAGAGCACAGAGGTTCCATTGTCACTGGATGACAGACAAAACTATTTTCAAGCTCCTTTATTATGTAGCTAGGTCAGTCGGGGGAAGTTGAAGCATCCATTAATATGCATTCTGCGACTGGCAGCTAGAAATCAGACGCATACTTTTAGTCCGCGCATACATTTGAATGTGGAACTTCAATTATAATCAAATATAATAAAATCTAAACCCATGAGGGTTCAAAAAACCGACAAAGTGCTTCGAGAAAATGTAGATACTGCCGTGCACACAGATTATGTATATTTTTTGCGACCTGCGCACCCTGTACTTAAGTCAAATTTTCAATATAAGAAAACGCTCAATAAAGATAATATAGAAATTAGATATGTTCAAATGAACCTGAAATTAAAATATAGCTACCTCTTTGTTTTATATGGACACTAGCTGCTCCGCACGGTGTTACCCGCTCATCCTACGGGAACACTACTTTTTTTTAGATAAAAAAGTTGCCTATGTGTTAATCCAGGGTGTCAGCTACCTTCATGCCAAAATTTATCAAAATTGGTCCAGACGTTTGAGCGTGAGTGTAATAAACATAAACATACAAATACACAAACAAACTCACAAACCTTCGCCTTTATTGGAGCGGAGCGAGCGAAGCGAGCGAAGCTCCCATGGATCGACTCGAATGGACTTTGTGACAATGCGCAGATCTCAGCGAGTTCTCAACCGATTTTAGAAATTTTTGTTTTAAAATGCAAAAATTAAATTTCGCTAGGTCGTGACGAAGAGAAAATTTCGAAAAAAAAAACTCCGCTCCAATTTCTGGTGCAAGCTTAGCCGGTGGCTGACTCTGCATCGACCTAGTAATATCAGTGTGATTACATGAGTACTCGTATACTACTGCCTGCCTACTTGTCAAATAAAAAAATGCATTGATGACGTACCTTCCATTCTTAAGACTCTTTAAAGAGAATTTATTTCAAAACAAGCAAGCAACTTTTCAAATCCGTCCATTACAAAATGAGCCGTCCGTCTCCGTCAATTACATCAACAACTTTACTTTCAGCAGCCCCCGAGATTGTATTTTAGATAATGGCCGTAATCACGTTGGTGATTTATCACGCGCTATCTCAGCCTTCACTGTCCATTAAGCAATCTGGAAGTGCAACCCTTTGTCGTGCGGGTGACGTGTTGGTGACCCACTGTGCACGCTCGGGTAGAAAGGGTAAAGTGTATTCAACGATCTTTGGGATATACGACATTTTGGTTTGCTGCGTTTAAGTTACTGTAGCGTGACAATCGTGTGTGTTAAATGAGTGTTATATATTTGATAATATTTATAGATGCACTTGTTATATATATGAGCTGTTTCTGTTATTATGTGTGGAATTACTAAGTTAGTATTATTAAGAAAAAAACTAATTTTCAAAAATGTTGTCGCTTACTGGGTTTTGATATTGTGCAACCGACGACACCCAGAAATATACAAATTATTCAGTAAAAATAAACAACAGAAAGTGTGTAAATATATAATAAAATTATGAATTTGTATGAAAATTATCATCTAAAGTCTGGCGACTCTGGCGATTTCTGATTTCAGATAAAAAACGTTTGTAAACATTTAAACGTACCTTTATATTATCAAACCTTGTTATTCAAGTTCTGACTTCCAAACATGTAACTACCTTCAAGTAGCTAAGGTAATTATCACATCGTTGCAAATCCCATGATCTCATTAATTATATTATCAGCGTGCTAATTTGTCATCCCCAATTCTCGCAAAATATTGTTGTCAGGAGGGAGGAGAGGGGAGGAGGTGTAATCTTGTTAAGGGCACAACAATTGACATGCATTAGCGGTATTTCCGGCGTTTCGCCAACGTCGTTACGGACCGGAAATTCAATCGAGTTTGGGAACGTCTCGCGCGTGTTACCCGCCACTTGACTATTGCACTTTCACTTTCGTCGCTTAATTTATATTTTACTAGCTTCGTCGCGCGGTGCTACCTATTCATCCCACGGGAACACTACATTTTTCGCAATGAAAAGTAGCTTAATATGTTAATCCAGGGTGTCGCCGTCCGGACCATATAATCGTCCGGTTTGCCATTGAGCAACTTTCAACTTAATACAATACGTTGGATTATAAGATGTATTTATGTACCTATTGATGATATGTGTGTTTATACAAAAGCACTGAGTACTATCACGAAAAAATACAAACGATTTTGTGACTGATTCCATTGTGAACGTTGCTCTGCGTGCCTATCCCGACCACCCCTATAACCTGCTCATGACTTCTGAAACACCTTGTATTTCAATAGTAGTATTATTTTACTTTAACTTTACGTCTGTTTAAGTTGTCCACTAGTTTATTGCAGAAATCCCTCGATCGTGCCTTAAACCACATAAGGGTAAATAGCTGTGAAGACATCGACAAACACGGGGAGCGCGACACTGCATACACGGCCTTATCCCGACTACTGTACCCTTACCATGGGTTTACAGAGACCGAATTGCGTAAACGATTTTTATCGAGAATTGTAGTTCTACAAAGTGTCCGCTAGGGGCGCTGAACTATTCTCCATAGAAAATGGTTTTCGGTATCGCTAGCGAGTATGTTCACGTTAACTCATGGTAAGGGTACTGTCTACTCGCCCTAGAGACGTGACGGAAGCCTGCGACATGATCCCGTCGATCACACAGCCCCTTACACCTTATTGCAGTCTATTCGTATATACCTAGAGGCAGGTATACGATCCAGTTGTACAAATACTTACAAGTTGTTGTTTCTTTTAAATAACATAGATAGGCCGGCTAAGGCACTATCCAATACGCAGAGGATACTGTATTAGGGACGTATTCGCGTTATTCTGTTTTGCACACGGGCACATTCGTTCGTTTACGTGGCAACTAACAGTGTTGCACGGACAGGTCGACAGGCAAGGCCCATATCTGTGAAAGTTGTTTTATTATCCTTAAGCTTGTTAGTCTGATGTTAAGCCCATTACTATTCAGAAAAACATTAAGAGGTTTAAGGAACCTACTCTTCACTGTAATCGCCTGTGTCTTGAAGATTCCTTTACAACTTATAACCGATACCGTACCGTGCTGATATATAGTTACTGTTGATCACCCTAAGGCAGTCGGCAAACACATTTGCCGGCCGTTTAAGAGCAAAATCGCACGTTCTCAGGCTTAAAGCTGAGAACAGACCCTCAAGAGCGGAGGCGACGCGAGTGCCGCATGATCCTGATCAATAAGTCTTGCCAACTCAAATATTTGCACACGACGCACATTAGCGGAGATGGCAGCGCGCGCAATACCGCCGATGTGATGGGTTTATTAAACGCAGAGTACGCTAGCGATCAGAGTGTACGAGTTCGAAACATGTCAGGTAGTTCCTGACAATTTCACGTGAGTGTAAACCGCTAATACAATAATTAAATATGTGTCACGAAAGTTTTAATAAGATAATATTCAGGTGAATAGATAAAGATACGTATCTGGAAAAAACAGTGTCAATAGATGGCGTTGTTATCGTTGATTAATTCTAAATACACCTAATTTAATAGTAATAACTGAGTTATGATTGTTCACAATGGGACTCATAAGGCGGCTAATAGTGACGCAACGTGCAATGGAAAGGGCGATGCTTGGAGTTTCTTTGCGTGATATAATCAGAAATGAGGATATCCGCAGAAGAACCAAGGTCAACCGACATAGCTCACAGGATTGCACGGTTAAAGTGGCAATGGGTGCCTGGGCGGTCCATGTAGCCCAGAGAATGGATGGCCGTTGGGGCAGCAATGTCCTAGAGAGGCGACCGCGTATAGGAAAGCGCAGCGTGGGACGGCCCTGGCCTAGATGGACTGATGACCTTGTGAAGGTAGCGAGTAATCTATGGATGCGGTCTGAACGGGATCGTACTTTATGGCAAGCTATGGGGGAGTCCTATGTTCAGCAGTGGACGTCTGTGGCTGATAGATATATAGATAATAGTAATATTATATTTTAATTAGTAAGGGAGTCCATGATGAGATTTTTGGCCGCGGTTGGTTAACTTAAGTAGATACCTTGCTCCACTTCACTTCCACTAAGTATGAGCCCTTCATATTTGTACAGCCGGGCGTCTGAGACATTCCATCGTAAGATTGAAAATAAAAGAACAATCGATGAAAGTCCTCGAACAAGTTAAAAATATAAAAGTAAGGTGTGTCGATTAGATGCAAAAAACGACTCTACATTAATCAGAAGATTGTAGTTGAGACTTAAAACTATTCGCAAATCGAATGAACACAGTGACCACTCCATGTATCTCGTCTCGAGTGGGTGTATGGGGTGCTCTATGCAATATAACGTAGTGCTTTATGAAAGCGCTGTGACGTCAGTGGGCGCGTCAGCGGAGACGCCGAGGCGCCCACTTATGAGCGTAGGTAGGTATTACTTCCGCGTAGGAGGCACTGTAGAGAGATACAGTACCTCCCACGCGGACGTAATACCCTACTTTATTTAATTTCAGCAAAGTATACTTGTTATTATTTTGAGAAAAAATCACGCTAGACTTTATACTATAGCAAAGAGTATATGTAATATTATCTGTTTATTGATACCTCGGTTTTCTATTCTATGTATTTAGCAGTTCGCCTTCGATAAAATCGAGTCATTGCTATCCGTATTAAATTGGGTGTGGTGTTTTTTTTCCGTGGCAGAAAATAACATTATCTCATTCATAGAGATAAAATATGGGCCAACAAGGGCATGTTTTTATTCCAATATATATGTCGAATTGTGAGGGCGGCGCACAGATCACCTCCACTAGATAGCTAATGTTGATAGTAATATTCGCGACTCAGTTCACCGCGCGGCGAGGAACGACGGGGAGAGCGGGTGGGCGTTACCTGCGTCATGATTGGCCGATTCCTAAAGCGCACGTGATCATAGTGATGCGACACATTCATTGGAAGTGTCTAAACCGGTATTAAATATTATTGCTCGTACACAGTTGTACTAAATAGGAGACATTAATTATAAAAAATATTTAAGGTAATCAAACAAAGTTATAGCAGGTTACGGATATGTAACTAAAGGCATTAAATAATTTCATGTAATATAAAGTTGATAATATTCATACAAATACTCTTTATTGCACACCTCAAGGAATACCTATACAACTCAACATGAGATACATTAAAATAACAGGCAGAGGTAAACAACAGGTGGCCTTATCGCTAAATAGCGATCTCTTCCAGACCACCTTTAGGTAGCGGAGTAGTTGAAAATATACTTCTAGAAATTACCTGGTAATTTATTATTATAGTTATGTTGAGGGTTAATTAATAAAAATGCTTTTCGACCGACTTCAAAAAAAGGAGGACCTGTAAGTATGTATGTATGTTTGTCCGCGATTATCTTGCTCGCTAAAAGGAATCAAAAAACCGAAACAGCATAACTCCATGTCAAACCAACTCCGAGATCCGTCGCACTTCCTCCAAGTCCATCATCAGGTCCATCTTGTGATACTGGATTTAATTGCTCGCTAAGAGGAATCCAGAAACCGAAACAGCATAACTCTATGTCAAACCAACTCCGAGATCCGTCGCACTTCCTCCAACTCCATGATCAGCTCCATCTTGTGACACTGGTTCTAATTGCTCGCTAAGAGGAATCGAAAAACCCAAACAGCAAAAGTCTATGTCAAACCAACCCCGAGATCCGTCGCACTTCCTTCAAGTCCATCATCAGGTCCATCTTGTGATACTGGATCTAATTGATCGCTAAAAGGAATAAAAAAACCGAAACAGCATAAGGGTAAGGACCAAATTCTTTGCATCGTTGGACAACGGAAATCACAATGGAATGTGTCACACCGGAAAAAAAGTAACATAAAAAGTAGTATAAAATTGTAAATGTACATGTACAAGGTTTGAAGTAGGGCTCCCGGTATCCGTGTTACACGCGGAAACGTGTACACGGGTCCTTAACACCGGCGGTACTAACAACCCGATCTACACGAACCGGGTAGGAAACGTTTCCTTCGGAAACGGGTCGACACGGACCCGCTAGGAAACGTGTCCTCTAGGAAACGTTTCTAAGTTTGGATCCGGATCCGCGGTTCGCGCCTTCACTCGGGTATTGAATACACGTCTGAGCGACCCGCCCGGACCAGTTATTATTTGAGTTGAAGTTGAAATGAAACGGATAATTTGTTCATTATTGAATGAAAAACTGATTTTATATTATTACGTACGGAGGAAAAAATATCGAATAACGTCACATAAAATATTTTTTTCTGCTTTTTTATAATCACTATTAGGGTACTGATCAGAGATGGGCATTAATCGATAAATTTTTTAGTTAACTAATTAATCGATTAAAAATATCATTCGTAATTTTTTATCGCGATTAATTTAGTTGCGATTAAATTAGTTGTGAGAATCTTCGACTAACAATTGAATTAGTTTTAGTTTCAATCGACTAAATTTCACGATTCAATCAATATTAAAACGCAGTCGCTCGTTTTTGCATTTTTATTTAACTTGCAATATGTAACTACGAGTAGGTATGTACATTGTAGGTACTCGTATGTTGTATCACTTGTATCTATGTTGGTTTGGGTAGAATCTTGCAACTTATTTTGAAGCAGATATCTTCAACCGATTGAGCTAAAATTATGTACATATATATTCAAGTTTAATTTGTAACGCTTGAATGACAATGCAATATTATGGGCCATATTAACAATATTATAAGGATAAATAACGAAAAACTGCAATGTTTACAAATGGCAAACAATATAGTAGTTGGTGCTCTATTAATATTTTGATACTTAAAGTACTAGTTCTAACGAGTATTGTAAAGTCCTATACGATACTGAGTAAATTATAGACATAGATATTATCAATATTTTGCTGTCTGTGTCATTAGTACAACTCTGTTTAGTGTCACGCGGCGACAAAACAATGGGATGATCCTACTTACCTGGAAGTTGTTTGTTGCATTTTGGTGCAAGTGCCGACGAATCTTCTAAAAATAACACGTTCTATTGAATTAAACATCTGCATGTTGTTTATTATCTATTTTGTTGCGGTCTATTTTGTTATCACCGTGTGGTCATTTACAATATTTAAACCTCTTTGTAAAGAAATCTCAGCATTAACTATTGTACATTTTCCTTGCGTAATTTATTTATTTATTTATTTAATCTTTATTGCACAAATGAAAACAAATCGTACAAAAGGCGGACTTAATGCCATTGGTCATTCTACATTTAAATATATCAACATGACATATTTTATTTATTAGCGCTATTGCCAATATATATATTGGAGCGGCAGCGAATTGATCGATCAGGCTATTCCATGTAAGGCTCATGCTTCATAAATTCATACTCATAGATGTTTTGAGGTATCTAGGTCATATTATATTATATTCTAGATTCTAGGTTCTGTCATTTTAGATTCTAGGTGATTATTACTTATTACGATGCTCTTACGATTATTACAGCAAATATAGGTAAATGTTTAAGGGCACGGACCCTAGGTAAAAAATAAGAAAGAGAACGATGTACCTATGAAGGAGGAAAAAATATACCTACTTTACTAATCCATTTTATAGCTTACATAGACATACCTACATTACATTACATTAACATAGACATACCAAGTTTTTCGTTCAATTTGCTTCTAACATTAGTCGTGGAAAAATAGTCTAACTAATTAGTCGATCACAAAGTTTAGTTGTCCGAAATCAATCGGCAACTAAATTAGTTGCACTCTATACAACTAAGATTGATCAGTCGTCGTTTTCAATCGTCAATCACAATTAATTCTGTTAATTTTAACCGTTAGTTGTTAGTCGATTACATTTTGCCCATCTCTGGTACTGATTAATACCTAACACCTTGCATAATGGATGTAACATTATGGTGTTAGGTGCAAAAAGTTGTCATACCTACCTACCTTCTTACGTTACCTGATATGGCGACTTTTTTAAGATTAGATATGAATAGGATTAGGGTTGCACTGCAGCTGCACTTGCAGATAACGACAATATCCATTGTTTATCGTCATAAATTAACCGCGACAATTTTACTGATAATACTTACAAGTTGTTTTGACATTAGGCCTGGAAGACCTTTTATTCGTTAAAGTTGAAGGAGAGGCCGCTTTCATTTAATAAAATTAAGCAACAAAAAATAAATAAATTAGCGTATTAAACAAATCGCAAATACAGAAAATATTCTCAGAACATGTTAAGCCCAACCCAATATGCATAATGCAATGAAGGATTAATTTATTAAACATATGAGGAAATATCTAACACAGTTGCAATAAATCCTTATATCAGATTATAGTTCATATTTATACCCACCGAAAAATTTGAGGAATTTACACAATTTTAATAACTGATAAAGTAAAAAATATCGTTTTATTTTTAACGATAACGTCATATTACATAAATTTAAACGTCAATTCTATTATACACGTCGACAAACTAAAGTCGCTGTCGTGTCATTTGACGTTATTGCACCAAAAATGCTAGAAAAAGTACGATCCCTGATTATTATACTCCATTTCTCACTCCATAGCTTTTAAAAGAATAACCGTAAGATGGCCACAACACGTCGACGGCGGGTCGGACCCGCGTGTGATTGAGATCCGTGTACACGGGTACACGGGTACACGGGTCTTAATTACACGGGTCTTTATTACACGTTCCAAACGGGCCAGAAACCCGTTTCCGTGTAACAGAGAAACGGGTACACGGAAACGGGTACACGAAACCCGGACACGACCGAGAGCCCTAGTTTGAAGATGAATAATAAATAAACATCGGGACAGGTGAAACTAAATAAAATCTTGTAAGCACAATTGGTAACGTTGTCTTCGCTTCGACGAATTTCCGTTGTGACACGTAGCACAATGGTTGTGTCCCTTGTCGCACAATGGAGGCAAAATACTTCACGACCTAACCAGAAATAACAACATGGCAGCACTATCGAAGTCAAGCTTGCAAGTTCGGAGTCAGTGTTCCATTAAAATAATTGAAGAATCTACTGGAATAGCGTTGTAAGTTCCGTGTAATGTCGTCGCACAACTGGAGGTTGCACAATGGAAGAATATTTGGGACATGCATAAAATAGCCGCAAAATTTAAAATGATGAAGGATATCGAATATTAAACTATACCTGCGTCTTAACAAAACCTAAGACTATACATACAAATAAACTGTATAAGTTAAGGCGTTCGTACTTTAAAACTAAATCAATATATTCTCGAGAAAGCAGAGTACGGACATATTCATTTTGTATGGGAAATATAATAAAGATAAAAAAGTATATTTCTGAATAATTTTTTTATTAACTATTCTGAAAATCAATTCGTTTATTGATGATTGGGTTAATAGGAACTGTTATTTGGCGTGTTTTTCTACTCTACAAATTAACGATAAATGTTCTATTTTTAGTTTGAGATGAGGTGGACATTAATGTATGACAGTATTTGCAAAGAATTTGGTCCTTACCCATAACTCTATGTCAAACCAACTCCGAGATCCGTCGCACTTCCTCCAACTCCATCATCAGGTCCATTTTGTGACACTGGTTCTAATTGCTCGCTAAGAGGAATCGAAAAACCGAAGCAGCAAAAGTCTATGTCAAACCAACTCCGAGATCCGTCGCACTTCCTCCAAGTCCATCATCAGGTTCATCTTGTGTCACCGGTTCTAACGTCTTGCTGCTAAAAGGACTTGAAAACTCCAGACAACATGATAACTCTACAAAAACAAAATAATATGTACGTGCATTTACCGATTTAATTACAAATTTTACGAAATAAATCAATACATAATATTATTTACTCAAACTAAAAACATCTACAAACTAAATAAAACTACCGAATTACTACTCTAAATTACTATAATACAACAATAAAAATAAATATTAATACTTTATTAATAAAATACGCTACAGCCAAAAGTCGATTTGGTATTGTCTGCAGTACATCACTAACGATACACGTGCTTTCGTAAGAACCGGTAGAAAAGGATAGCTCAATTGCATTTTTTACTTGATCAAAAGGGATAGATATGCTTCACTACTTCCGAGCGACGTTCGTTAGTTCCAAGTGACCAGTATAAAGAGAGCTCCGGTCTCCGTGGCTAGGAAACAATTTTTTTGTTTTATACAGTAAAATTTACTCACCTATGGAATGCTATACCATCTTTATCATAGCTTGAAGTCCTAGAAGTCTTCCCACACCACTTAACGCTACAATTTACCATTTTTCGTTGATATTTGATATTATTTTTCGTTGCCGTACGCACGGGTCGAAAACATGGACGCAACTAAACGGTGGCGCTCGTGTTGATACTTTTATAAGATCACAGTACCATACCGTTGGTGCGCGCGGGTCGCCTTACATGCTCCGTCTAGTGGGGGTTGTCTGTGGGGCGGCGCCACCAGTCGGCAACGATTTAATATTTTGATTATTCTTTTTTTACTGCGGGTATCACCGACATTGAAATTCTCTTTCTTACTTGTTAAAGCTGCCAACAGATGGCGACACCATATGACACTTAATTAAATTGATTCGATTTTTATTTCTGGTAACATTTAATTGATTATGTTTGCCAACCTGTATGATTTCCGTTCGTTCTATTTTTGTGATTGGTTGTAATTTAATTTGTTAGGTTGGTAGACTGGAAACGCAAGCGATTGGCTGACAGCTTTTCCCCCTCGCTTGGACATGGCCCTTGGCGGGAATTGTACTCCACGTGGTCGAGTTGGATTTAGTTTTGGACACACTTTACTTTGGTTCGTGATCGAGTAAACATCTCCGCCAAGAGACTTGTCTGTTTCCGTGCTGCCATAAGTTATTTTTAGCTTACAATTATTAAATAGGCCGTTACGCTAATTAAGTTTAAAGTCTATCGTGCATAATCGTGAATTATAATAATGGTGTTTCTAGTACAGTGATGGTTGTAAATAAAATACAGTGATTGTGCGAATAGTGTTTCTTTCCTCTCGTAGTCAAATAACCTATCGCTATGTCCGATGTCCCTGAAAACGCCCAGTTTCCCGCCCCGGCTGTCCATGATGCGACATCAGAAGAAGTGGGATTCAATCGGACACAAAGCGATGGACGTTTTGACGAAAATTTTCTGCGTACATTACTGGAAGTGCAAAACAAAAACATGATGGCTCTGATTGACTCCATACGACCTGTGAGTAACCGAAAAATTATTTTACCGGATTTTGACCCCGATAAGGCCGATGTTGATGCTCGTGCATGGTGGACCACAGTGGATCTGTGCCTCACTGAAAGTGAACAACAGGGAAGTGCATTGATTCTGGCACTCAGTGGAGCATTAAAGGGCAACGCTTCACAATGGTTATCCCAGATTTCCTTCGCTGGTATGACATGGCTCCAGTTGAAAGATTTATTCCTGGCACGATATGGATTGATCGAAACCCCTGCTGCTACCCTCATCAACATGCACAATAGCAAACCAAAGGATAATGAGAACATTGCGTCGTATGCTGCCCGACTGTCAACGATATTGATGGCTCGATGTAAAGACATGACGACGGAGCAAATAACCTTAGCCATGGTACTGGCTCACGTGTCTCAATTTGATGGAAGGCTTCAACGCACGGCTTTTACCACTGAAATAAAGACCAGAGAGCAAATGCAACGTGAACTGCAAGCCAGCTGTTACATGAAGAGGAAGAATAGTGACTTTTCAAGCGATGCATCCTACCATAAGCGACCGCGACCTGCTCCTGCACCTGCTGGACCTGTACGTTGCTTCTCGTGTGGGAAGTTGGGACATCGTAGCATCGACTGCCGCTCCAAGGATCCCAAAAGGTCATGTGATCGTTCCACTTTTAATAAAGTTACTTCTTCAACCAAACAGCAACCCAATGTGTCCGGCGTCACATGTTACAGATGCGGACTTGCGGGTCACTTCGCCAACAAGTGTCCTCGTGCACCACACTCCACCCTGGGCAAGACCGCTCCTGGCAATGGCGGTGCAAGCAACAGCAGCAATCCCGGCGCCGCAGCAGCCAGCAGAGTAGCAACAACCAGCGGCGGGTGGAACTGTGCACAATCAGCAACCCTACTGGACTATTGAAAGTTGCTGGTGAGTCGTTTTCTTTTCACTATGATTCCGGTGCTGAATGCTCTCTCATTAAAGAATCCATTGCTTCCAAATTTCCCGGTAAACGGTTGAACAACACTGTGACTCTAACTGGCATTGGTCAATCGAGTGTTCATAGTTTGATGCAAATAGATTGTCAAGTAGAAATTGATGGCCTGAATTTAGAAATTCTTTTTCACGTCATACCCGACTCTTTTCTTAACAGTGACATAATGATTGGTCGTGAGATTTTAACACAGGGTTTAAATGTAAACATGACTCATGACAAGCTGACCTTTTCTCGTAGTGTTGAAGTAAATACTGATATACCTTCCGCGAATAGAGGGCAATTAGTTGACACTCTGGAACAGTTCAGGGCTTCGTTCTCGACGGGGATAGCTACTACTCGAGTCACCACGGGACAGTTAGATATTCGTCTTGTAGATCCTAATCGAACTGTTCAAAGACGTCCCTATAGGTTAGGTGTGGAGGAAAGGGCTATTGTTCGTGACAAGGTGAACGAGCTGTTGAAGGCGGAGGTCATCAGGCCAAGTTGCTCTCCATTCTCTAGTCCGGTGCTGCTCGTCAAAAAGAAGGATGTTTCGGAGCGCATGTGTGTCGATTACAGAGAGCTCAACCCAATGGTTCCTCGTGCCTTTCGTTGGGCAGTTATCAACAACGTTCACCAATCGATCATGCATCTCGGGTGGGAAAAAACGCTCGAAAAAGTGTATGACCATTATTGGTTCCCAGGCATGTCGAAATACGTGCGCAAGTTTGTTGACAGCTGCATCACGTGCAAAGTATCTAAGCCCCACACTGGTCGAGTTCAAGCTGAAATGCGTCCAATTCCTAAGACCGCGATTCCTTGGCACACCATTCATATAGACGCCTCTGGCAAACTTAGCGGCAAGAACAATGTCAAAGAATACGTCTTCGTCATAATAGACGCATTTACGAAGTTTGTTCTTTTGAACCACTCCAAAAACATCGACAGCGTTAATAGCATTTACTCTTAAGAGTGCAATTACATTGTTCGGTGCTCCGCAAAGGGTTATTGCAGATCAAGGTCGTTGTTTTTCTAGTAAGGAATTCGCAAGTTTTTGTACTAGTCACAATATCGAATTGCATCTTATCGCTACCGGTGCTAGTCGTGCTAATGGCCAGGTCGAAAGAGTCATGGGTATACCCTAAAAAGTATGTTGACGTCAGTAGAGACCAGTAGAGATCGCTTCTGGCAAGATGCATTAGGTGACGTTCAGTTGGCCATGAATTCTACCATTAACCGTATCACTAAAGCGAGTCCTCTCGAATTGTTAGTCGGTAAGGTGGCCAGACCTTTAAATTTAATGACTATTGATGACAATGACGAAATTGATTTGGATGCAATGAGAGAGCAGGCATCACGGAATATAGTTGAAAGTTCCCAATATGACAAAAGTCGGTTTGACAGTACAAAAGCTAAGATTCAAAGTTGTGTAGTAGGTGATTATGTTTTAATAGAAAATGAGGAGAGAAATCAATTAAAACTTGATCCAAAATTCAAAGGACTGTTTAAAGTTATTGAGGTGTTAGATGGAGATAGGTATGTGCTAAAGTCACTTACATCGAATAGAACATACAAATATCCCCATGATAGAATCAGAAAAATTCCTGAACAACAGGTTCCCACTGAATTAGATATTGTATGTGACGATGATGATAATGCCACTGTTTCGAGTTAGTTGTGTGAGTAATTATGATAATCATTGTTTTGATTTTAATGGATTCACTGTTCACAAGTACTATGTTTTCAATGGACCGAAAGCACACCCGATGGACTGGGTATTGTTGTGGCCGCATCAGAAGTGCCGGAGCATGTAAGAGGTGCACGTTGACTGCTTTTTCTGTGCAGTATACTCTTTGCGAGGAGTAGCACTTACGCAGCTGTGATGGTTACCTTCTGACGATGGGTTCACTGTTAATTTAACATTTGCCGATGGACTGGCCCGTGCCGATGGACTGGCACATCTTACTTTATCACCTGCCGATGGACTGGCAATTTGGTTTTACTGTTGTGAAGAATGATTCCACACATGGGATACATTTTCTCGCTAAGATTTGTTGATGGCTAACGTGTTTTATTACCCACATGGCATGATCATGATCTAACTTGATGGCGGAAATTGTAATGTTTTTTTTTTGTTACTGATTATTTCATAGGGTTTATGTCAGGTTAGCCGAACGGATTACCTTTCGATTTTTTCTTTGTCCACAGATAACACACCCGAGGACGGGTGAAGGTCAAGACGGCCGTGTCGAATTGTGAGGGCGGCGCCACCAGTCGGCAACGATTTAATATTTTGATTATTCTTTTTTTACTGCGGGTATCACCGACATTGAAATTCTCTTTCTTACTTGTTAAAGCTGCCAACAGATGGCGACACCATATGACACTTAATTAAATTGATTCGATTTTTATTTCTGGTAACATTTAATTGATTATGTTTGCCAACCTGTATGATTTCCGTTCGTTCTATTTTTGTGATTGGTTGTAATTTAATTTGTTAGGTTGGTAGACTGGAAACGCAAGCGATTGGCTGACAGCTTTTCCCCCTCGCTTGGACATGGCCCTTGGCGGGAATTGTACTCCACGTGGTCGAGTTGGATTTAGTTTTGGACACACTTTACTTTGGTTCGTGATCGAGTAAACATCTCCGCCAAGAGACTTGTCTGTTTCCGTGCTGCCATAAGTTATTTTTAGCTTACAATTATTAAATAGGCCGTTACGCTAATTAAGTTTAAAGTCTATCGTGCATAATCGTGAATTATAATAATGGTGTTTCTAGTACAGTGATGGTTGTAAATAAAATACAGTGATTGTGCGAATAGTGTTTCTTTCCTCTCGTAGTCAAATAACCTATCGCTATGTCCGATGTCCCTGAAAACGCCCAGTTTCCCGCCCCGGCTGTCCATGATGCGACATATATATATGAGTACATTTAGGTCAGAAGTGCCTACATACATGTCTAAAATTGCCTTAAAACCTACAGTATGATTCGAAGGTAGCCCAGTTATTATTACATTTAAATAATAAGGAAATAAAATGGATCCCTCCTTAATAACTCCGATGTGGAAACTGTACAAGTTTGCTTGGACATTCAATCTCTCACAAAATAAAATTATAACCATAATTAAAGAATGTAGAGGTACATTTTCCATAAAACGTGATTTAACGCTGCCTTTGCCAAAAAATTTGAGTCCATCAATATCAGCCCAACAGAGAGGTCGCGAGAGGGTACTCTATGCCGTGTCACATAGGGTATCGTGAAAGCCCAGAGCCGTGAGTGGGCGCCGCGCCGTCTCCGAGGCGCCACACTACGCCAAGTCGGGGTGTTGGGAAGCTTGTGAAACGCTCTCGGAATTGTGAAACAAACCAACTTTTCTACTGTTGTCAAGTCCACATATTAGTGTGGTTATATTGGGTTGTATAGCCCGAAGTTTCTTTGCCAAAAATGTGTATTTCGACACTCTCGAGAATCAAAATTTATAGGGTATCTTTTGGTGACCTAGAACTATGAAATTTAGCAAATAATACTAACGGTTTATGCTACATATATAGGGAAACATCAGAAAACTGTACATTTGTAATAAAATAAAATATATAATATATAATTATTTAAAGTACCTATAACAGTTTTCCATCGGTAAACATAAAAAAGAAAACAGACCTAAATATTCCGCAAGTTATAAATACTTCCCTGTAATAAAGGCAGAAATATCCACAGCGATGCAAGAAAGCACTTTATTAGATATTACTTTATCTCATGTCCCTGTTCCTTTTGATACGCGGATATCCAGATAAATATGAATGTACAGAAAATGTTATAAAATGCGCTACTCAAAGCAAATCAAAAAACCTCAATTAAAGTCATACGAAAAGGCATCCCAATCAGAATTCCACTGACTTAATTAAACATGGCTTCCACTGTGACGTCAAAAATAATTAATTTCGCCATCGGTACGTCGATTTGAATACAATGTTCGCTACATGTGTCGAGGCCTTTGAAGTAGGATTACCACCGGCCCGCCCAGGCCGCAAATTAAATCCGTGTCTCTGAGGATTCTCATTATAACAATTTAGTGTACTTAATGAGGAACGGCAAGGGTAGATTTTATCTGTGAAAAGACTGAAGTCACCGGTCAAATGAATCGACGCTTGTTTATTACAAGTCTCTTGCAACGTCGGATTGAGTTTACAAAAACAAACAAAGGGCATTGCATTGCAGAAGATGTTTGCGTTGTGAAACGCAAATAATAATGATAAAGCATTTATTTCGAGTAACAAGTTTTACAGACTCATCATGGTTTTTATTTTCATGGATTTATTTGCGTATCACAGGAAATATTGTATTAGGGTGCTGCGGGTGATGTAGTTATGTTTACTTTTAAATGATAAGGCCATTGACTTAATGTTATTATTAGTTTTTCACCTCACCAGCCTAAACATGGCGATTTTACTGTCAGATAACAGTGAACAAAATGCGATTTTGTTTCGAGCGTGAGTAGAAAGTAGCTTTTTAATTTATTCAATATCTGACCACGAATTCTTCAGCCAAAGTTAATTATAAAATTTTAATCATTTGAATCTCGATGCACTCTGTTTCTTTCATATGTATATAAAAGAGAGGAGTTCGGATACGCGTTATACCAAAAAAACACCCGAAATAGTTTTAATTGCAACGTATTTTTTTTCTTTATTATATTTTCATTTAGAAAGAAAGAAATAATGTTTATTTTGAAATCACACATGCCACATCGTGTACAAATTTTCACTTAAAGTCTAAAGAAAGAAAGAGGTAAGTGCATTTCAAAAAAGGATCCCACTCAGCATATGTTGGAGCACATAGTGCAACGACGCTGATTTTCAGTGGGTCCATGAGGACATGAACAAAACATATACTTAACTTAAACTAAACAAACCATTTACAAAATATACGAAATGCAGTGTCAGTCTTACAACGTTACAACTTTTGTCAGAGGGAGCCAAACAAGAAACAAATATATTTATATATTAAATAAATAAATAAATATTAAGGGACAATCATACACAAATCGACCTAGTCCCAAACTAAGCAAAGCTTGTACTATGGGTACTAGACGACGATATACATAATATATAAATACATATATAGATAACATCTATGACCCAAGAACAAATATTTTGCACAAATATTTGCCCCGGCCGGGATTCGAACCCGGGACCGCCGACTCAGTAGGCAGGTGTCTACCAACCGAGCCAAACGCGTCGTCAAAAAAAAATATTATATTTATCATGTACTGTTTCAATTATATTTCAATTATTTATTACAAATTGAAGACAAAATCGGCTAGATAGAAGAAATTTGCTCCTGTTGTAAGTGGAGCCTTAACCTGTATTTGAAGGTGTACAGTGACGGGGAATTTCTTATTGGTGGCGGAATATTATTCCAGCACCGCGTGGCAGCGTACCGGAAGCTGCCACAAAATCTAGCCGATCTATGTCTCGGGCAGATGAGGCGGGGGGCTTGTCTTACATGCTTTAAGGAGAATGTTAACTTTTCGTATAGGTACGACGGCTGCTTGCTGTTAACGATTCCAAATAATAAAGAAGCTAGATGTAGTGTCCATCGGGCCTCCATTTTTAGCAATTTCCAGTTGTTTAAGAATGGCTTCCCAATGTGCTTCCCATCAGGCAAGCGCAAAGCAAGCTAACCTTCAAGCACATGTTGCGCAAGCATTTCTCCGATAAGCTCTGTGACGAACTGTCAGCATAATGATTCACACAAGGTACATTTATTATATAAGTAAGTATATTGTATGTCATATTTATGTACGTTTATGTTATATATATAGGTATATATATATATATACAGTGAAACCTGGATAACTGGGACTTGAAGGGACCAGCAATTTTGTCTCACTTAATGAGGTATTCCACTTAACCAGTGACTCAGATATACAGGTATAGATGAATGTCTGTCCCATTTACATAGGGTTCCATTAATAGAGGTAAAAAAGAGGATATTTCAGTTAAAGAGGTTAGAGATTATTAAATAAAATAGGTAGGTGATGTATTTCATAATAATTATAAATGAATTATCGTTGGCAGTAATAAAAAGGTAAGTACCTCATAAACAAAAATCATTAACTCTTTTTTATAAAAAGTACGAAAATACAACAGAATGCGTCAATTAAATAAATCTGTTATTTTATATTGTCCTTTTTTAGGGGTCAGCTATTAAAATATTATTATTTAATTAATATTTTAATCTTAGGTATAATGTTGGTTACAATTTGTTGACATTTCAAAATTGGTGTGCAAAACAAATAGTGTTTTACTCTCTCGCGTTTTCAAATAAAATGAACTCCCAGTTAGAGAGGTAATGGATTGACGTTATCGCAGTTATAGAGGTCGAAATCTTTAAATTCAAAGATAACCATTTATTAAAAGTATAACATAAAATGTAGTCTCAATAATAGAGGTAAAATACGCCCGCTGTCTCAGTTATGGAGGTAATTATGAAGACAAAATCGAAAAGTGAGTCCCAATTATAGAGGTCTGTTTTGTCCCACTAACAGAGGTAATTCAGTGGTAAAGTGTCGGGACAGCAGCACGGGTTCCAGCTATTCAGGTTTCTCACTTATCCAGGTCCCACTTATCCAAGTTTCACTGTATTTGCATATGAGGTATATTACTTATGTGTTATTTAATTGTTTCATGTAACAGATTACATAAAAGACCCTGCACCATACAAATGTTTCTGTTTAGTCCTATGGTTGACTGGTAGAGAATGCCTTATGGCATTAAGTCCGCCATTTGTACTTTTACCTGTGTATTGGGTGCAATAAAGTTTAAATAAATAAATGGCGTCACATGGGCTCGGTAAGGGATTGGAAAACAATATCTGGCACAAGCATTCTGTAGCCTCTGTATTTGTGTTTTTGTACGTGATAACAGGCATTCACCAATTACCGTATCCGCATAGTTCAGCTTTGACAGAATAAGTGAGTCGCAAAGTTTAATACGCATGTCTATGTTTAGGTGATGACGAATCCTATACAAAACTTTCAGTCGGTAAAAACAATTTCGAATACATTCTAGAACGTGGTTTTCGAATTGTAAGGCTCCATCCATAAGTACCCCTAAGTTTCTCGCTTCCAGCACACGAACTATGTTTTCCTGCTGAATATGGACCTGTGGATTATGTGAGATGGTGTTGGCTATTTGGTATTTTGTACCGAGGACTAAAAAATTTGATTTTGTAGGGTTTAAAACTAAACTATTTAACGACCGAATATTATAATTATTGTGCCTTTTATATAAAACAATAGATCATTGCTCAAATAAAATAAGATTTTTCAACTTATTACTTATTGTAAGTACTTATAATAATAATTTATAATTTCAGATGCATATTCGAAACGTAGGTACATTATAAAATATCGAGTTCATGTTGTAATTGTTATTTTCTTTTGCATTTATTTTGTTTGGTGTTTTACGAGTAAAAATCTTACTTTTATTAATCAATTTATAAACAAAATCTTGTTATATAATATGCACCTATAAATAAAATAAAATAAAATAAAAAAGCCTTTTATTTCGAGTCCCAGGATGCATTACATGTCACTTAAGCTATTAGTTGTTATGTTTAAATGTCACATTTTCTTCTTATAGTCATAAAAAAATACATTTATAAATTTGCATTGAATAGCATTTTCAATTTCTGCAGTATAACGTAACTAATATTTTTAATATAAATCTAGACGAAAACATGAGGAAAAAAAAAATATGCACCTACTTATAAATAAACACGTCATGTATCTGCTAATCTTCCAATTTGATCAAATAATGACAATAACCGTGTTGGTTGGTTGATTATAATTTCAATTAAATTATATTGTTATTCTTTTTTAAGCAGCAGTTATCTATTTTCTGATTAATAATATTATTGAAATCAGCAACAAAGACTATAAACATAGTACAGTTTGGAAGAAAAAGCACAAAATTTCGAATATGTTCTCGCTGATGAGGTGAAAAGTTGTGTGTGCTACACGAGAGCAAAGTTTTTTGCATCTCGTGATGTTGAGTCCCTCGCTACACTCAGGATTCTAACATAAAATCACTCGCTACGCTCGTGATTCAAACGTAGAACCCTTCGCTTGCCCGGGACTCAAAATCAGCACTCGTAACAAAAAACAACTTTGCTCTCTTGTTGCACAAATAACTATATTCTACTCCAGTACTTTTTTCTGTCATTTATATAGTTACTAACTGTTCAAGATGGGGTTAAGGGATAAACAATTTCCAAAATAATATTATATATATGTCACGTCGTTGTGTGCACGTACCTGATATGAGCTCCAGAAAGAATTCCCGCGGGATAAAGGCACGGCACAGGTTTCCAGGATTCACAATTAAGTAGGCACCTCACTCGCGTGTTAATAGGAGTGCACCTCAAATCCGTCTGTACATGTCATCATAAGAAGGGAAAGAGGGCGCGGGGTGGCGCGGGTGGAGGGTCAACGAATACTATAATGAACACTAACTCTAATATAAAGACATAAATTATGAAAGTCTGTAAAAGTGTATACTCTACTGCCCAAAAAAACACTGCTAAACGATGTTATAATGTCCCCAAAAAAGCATCACTTAGTACCTACCACAGATTACAAGATACAAGCTGCATTCACACAATTTGCAATTTAAAGAAAAACTTATGGTACTAAAGCATTGCTGCCAACTTAAAAAAAGTTTTAATCTTCAGTGCATGGATGTTTAGTATAGTGAACGTATATTACCTTTATGGATAAGTTCATATTTTTTGACAGATGTTTAGTATAGTGAACGTATACCTTTATGTATAAGTTCATATTTTTTTGACAGATGGACGTCAATAAAAAAAAAAATTCAGACCATTTTTTTTTAATTTTGTTGATACCGAGCGGGAACATGTAATTTTTTTCTTTGTTGTTTATTTGCATTTTATTTATGAAATGTCGAGTCGTAGAAAAAATATTGTATGCAACGTTGTATAAGTACGTCAAAAAACGCTCGTGGCATCTTTCTTACGATGTTCGCTACGCTCACATCATAACCCATGCCACTCGCGTTTTTTGCCCCCTCTTATACAACGGTTGCATAAAATACTATGTCAATCAATTTGATTTGAGTATTTACTATTACGGCTCAGCAACCCAAAGCGAATCTTGGCCTCCGACACGAATTTGCGCCACTTGTCCCGATCTTGCACCGTTTATGATGGTTGTGTTAATCAAATGATACATACATGATAAAGCATCTGTCACTCACACTCGCTCATTGACAAAACGTGACGGATGCTTTGTCACATATTCATCGTGTGATAAAAGCACATGTAACAATTTCCAAAAAAAACTGTTTTTATACGATAGATCACTATCTGACCAGTTAATAAAAAATAAAAACAATGAAAGTAATAAAATTTTTTGATAAGATTGTTTGTTGTGTTTGTTGTAAATGTTATAGTGACAATTGATTTAAAGTGATTACACACACACACACACACCCTACATTACTTTAAATAAAGGTACAAGTAGGAAAAGTTACTAGAAGTACCAGTTAGCACCTATGCTGATGTTGGTTAAGTTAAAACATACCATTTGCTACAAAAATATATTCTGGAGCAGGAAAATAAACTATGTACAAAAGTGTAACTCTTATAGGCTTTTTTTTGTTCAGACCACCTAAATTCTGAGTTCCATAAAGACTTTTTGACGTCTTTTGTCGATGATGGTCGATGAGTCTGTGTCGTTTAAAATAAATGAATATAATTTCCTTTGCCGACTCCTGATACTCTTAGTTTCTTATCAATAGCCCATAGCTCCTTAACTTCCCTGCCGATCAACCACTACAACTAATAAAGACTTTCTACACAAATTATATTCTGGAACATGAACATAAGCTATACCACCAATTTTATTTTTTTGTTCAGATTCATTTGTTCAAATTCACAGTTCCATGAAAATACTACCAACTCTTTGATGCCTTGCGTAGATACGTCTTTGTCCTTTAAAATAAATTAAAATTACTTTATTTCCCGACCCCTGAAACTCTTATTTTCTTGTCAATAGTCCATAGCTCCTTAACTTCCCTGCCGATCAACCACTACAGCTAATAAAGACAGTCTGCACAAATTCGGCAGCCGGCCCCCTGGCGCCGCGCGGCGTCGCGCCGTCCCGCCGGCCGGGCGCACAGACTCTCGGGCGCCCATCGATCCCCTGAGATGACGAATCTGTGCCAGTCGCTTGAAAACAACAGTGGGATTTTTTGCTGTGAAGGTGAAGATACATATTTTTGGCAAAATTCAGGTTCTTTCTGGCACGTAGGTATACCGTGTTTATTGATTTGTTTATTAAATAATGCCCACGTTAAATTGCACGGCACGCTCTTTGTTATTTGCGTGGAGTTTGTATAGCTTTGAACTTTAATAGTTTAAAATAGAAGAACTTTCAGGGATACAATAAATGTGAAGTTCTCTGAGTAAAAACGTAAAAATATTTTTAATGTAATCAAAACAGAAGCATTATACATTGGTTTTATATTTCATTCTAATAAATCTCTTTTATTTGTCTGTTTATAACCCAAAAACTTAATATTAAAAAACAACATAATGATTGAGCAAGGCAGGTGGATCATCTCCCCCATATAAACAAACGTCATTTATCGGAAAGTCAAAAGTGGGTTATTTTTTACCGAAAATTTAGCGTGGAGTTCAAGTAGAGCAAAGATACTCGTATACTAGCGAATAATCCGATGACTCTTTATACACTGGACTATTTTTGCTCCTAGACGAAGATATAAGCAAAAATCTGAAGAAAGTGCTGATTTTTTCAATACGGCGGCGCGCGCGGTGTAGGGGGAATTGTGCATTTTGCATTTTAAACACTCACTAACCATCCTAGACAACATATCATAAATTAAAAACTACCGGACCGTTTGTAAGGTCACCCCCAGTACTGTAGTCTCTATTCCCCGAACTAAAATAAATATTTAATGTAATAAAGCAAAACTTCCCAAATATTCCTAGACCATCGACTTCTATCACCCTCAGCCATTCACCAAACGACGACATTAGAGACCGCCGTCACATCGGAACTAATTGGACGTCCTTGCCCACAATGAGCCACAGCTTAGCTTCATTAAAATTTCATCCCGCAGGCGGTAACTGGCCAATTTGCGAGTAACTCGACACCCCAGCAAACTTCATCTGTGGCGTATTGACAGGCCTTTGAAACATATTGAATGAGCAGCCGTGGGATATGCGTAATTATTTGCGGTATCTTTTGTATGTGACGTCAATGTACAAAACTCAATTACTAATTCATTACGGAGACATTTAACTTCGCTAAAAAATGAGTCTTCAAAAGTGAGTCGGGTACTAAAGAATACAACATTTAATTTTAGTTTACCCTTGTTTTATAAAGAAACGTTTTATCGAATTTTCATTTCATAGAAATATGATTTCGCAGAAAGCAGTTTATATCTGAAACTTAGTATAAAATATTTTTTGCAATGTGATAACACAAACCTAACCTAACCTTCTCTATAGGTTGACATTTTCAAGATTTCTGAAAAATGTAGGTACCTCTATGTCTTCCGGGGAAAAAGTCTATGAAATTAATTCATCATTCTTAACATTTTATCCAGCCGACTGTATAGCTAGTTAAATAATCATTTACCAGAGATGGATATTCACTGCGCTTAGAAAAGTAATAAATAATTCAGGATGTGCAATCATCAACTTTTGAGCAGATTTTCCCGAATTCCCTTATTTTAGAATCTGGAAATTTAACATGCTTAATAATAAAATTGATAACATTAGGTAAGTAGGTATATTAGTTTATTGAGACAAGGAGATTTTTAAGATGATTATTAATCTGTAAACGAAGAGCCTTACCGTATAATTTAAAACCTCTTTATTTTAATTTGTATCGCGTATTAGGCTTACTCTAAACAATTAATCCGAAAATCGCAACAAAGCTCTCCAATCCATCCGATGTAAATTTTAATCCTCAGCCATTAATGCCGATGTTTTATTTCAATATCCGCTTTGTTCAAGTGGAATAAAACAAAATGGCTGAGCAATTAATTTAGGGTTCCGCCGCTGGCTGGACCCATCGGCAAATTGTCGCCGGCAATATTCAAATGGCGGAAACAATTAGTGTGAGTGCCGTGCTGTTTAGCACTATCGAGATGTAGGTATATAGGTGCTGAGACGAATGTGGCGGGACAATCGTGGGGTGCACTGGCGGTTTTTAGCACTTTTAGCAATTTATCATCTCGTTTATTTTGATGTTGTTGTCATATTGCTCATATGCATTCTTAAGTAACGAATTGACTTATACTTTGCTATTATTGCTATTGTAATCAAACCACGGATCTTATGAAAAGACTGTTTGAATTGCAATGAGAATAAGTATGTTAAAACTAACCACTAGATGGTTATCATGGTTATGGTTAGCCCGTGTATATTCGGGCCCTTATGCGGATGGATTTTGCCAACTTAAGGATCTAGCCAGCATAACTACATCCAGAAACGCAGGATACTCCTGGTGTCTCCACAGGCTTCTCTTAGATAGTAAGCATAAACAGACAATTTATTCTCGAAACATATAGCAAGTGAGCAAGATAATTTTATACTACCTACCACCTACTAATGCCATATTACTTTCGCCAACCAACTATAGTTGCGTTGTTGTAAGATTACTTTAGTAGTATAGCATCTGTTCTTTTCGACCTAGTCGGGGCACCTCGACTGGCCTTATTGGTTAATTTTTAAACATTAAGCTTTATTAATACTTTATCGGTATTACGTGTATTATAGGTGTCTCGGTACCTAACTTAAACGAATTAATCTCGGAATTTTCCTGCCATCAAAACATTTCATTTGTTTATTGCTATTTGGAGGACAACAAATCTAATAAACACATCCATAACCATGAAAAGCGCAACGGCACAACAAAATATGACGAGATATAATTGGCGGCTTCCTCCCCCAGAGCACGTAGCAAATCTCTTTTGTGTATCGTGATAACGGCACAAAGCTTGCTAATGTCTTTTAAGGACTTAGTGATTTAAACGGACTAAATAATGAACCGCTACCCTTCTACGGCTACCAATTTATGGGCTTAAAACCTTGGGGATAGCGTTGATGGACGCAGTGAGTGTTCTGACGTGGAGCCCTGATCAATAACATTTTGTGAAACGATTTTTAATCGGTATTGTTTTGACATATCTTAACGTTAACGCTAAGATATGTCTATATTGATTATTTTTTTGTGGAATAAATACCAAATTTTATGTAAGTTTTCAAAAAAGTCTAAACATTATTGTTTGGAAGCGTTTCCTAAGACAATTTTTTTTGAGGATGTATGTCGATTCTTTATTGGGATCAAATGATCGAGTTTTTATTGAGATCAAATGTCTATGTGCGACTAGCTACACTTAGAATGCTCTAAAAGTGACGTATGACCGTCAAAGTTCAATATTCCTACGGAAATCATTTGTGGGTTGGGTACTAATATTAATCGTATGGACACAATAAGTAATTTGCCATTTTCACCGTGAAAAAGTGCGTTGAGGTTAATGGTTGTAATACAATATTATTGTTTTGTTAAATTATGAGGATCCTGAAAAGTGTAAACAATTCCAAATTTCTTTTGGAATTAAAAAAAAAAACATAAAATTGTTGTTTTTTTTTTGTTTCTTTTTTCCATGGCATATAGTTATTGAGCTAATTTTATTGATAATTACTATGTTGTATAATTCAACATCAATCTACACCCCTATCACTATCAAAACTGGTCACATCAGGAACAAAAACATCCCATAGAGATGCCTACTTCGATGTCTTCCCTCGACAGTCATCACTGTGTTATCTCGTATAACTCACTGGAGCTTTTGTTAGGAAACGTTGCCGAATTATTGAATCAAATCCGTATTATGTTCACCCACCACCAGCTGAGAGCAGTCAAGCGAGACGATACAATATCGTACATCTTGTGCTCAAGTAAGCGAAATACCAAATAAATGTAGTACACAGCTTTACAATATTCTATGTGTATTTTTGCATTTGTTACATTTTTTTTTCTTAATTCAACTCACAGTAAAAACAGGACAGTAAAGCAATTTTGAATGAATTTTATTCAAGGTGCAAATTACGAGAATGAACGGTCCAAACATTCAATAACATATATACAAATCGATTGACAGCGATGATTTCATATTTCTTAAGTATTTTTTTTTATTTTTAAAAGATTTTTATGTCATTAACGACAAAACACATTTGTACGTATTTAAAACCAAAAATCATAGGCAGATCAGAAAGAGGTTAAAGTTTCGACACTCGATTACATGACTATTTGATGTCGCCGAAACTATGTATTTACCTCTTTCACGGACGGTACGTCGAGAGGCGTTAATTAGGACCCTCGCTATACGGCACCACGTCTACGCACGGCGATTTTTATCTTCACGATCTCCATATACAGACGAACATTTCTCATATTTATTATGTAAAGGCAAATGGCTTGCCTTAGGCCTTGTGTGTTTTAGCTAGAACGTTTTTGTCTATGTCGCAGCATGCAAAGTTCAAAATAATCCTGTGGCCGTGAACTAATAGTACATTACTGCAGACGCCTGGAAAGAAGGGCTTACTGAGTAGGTATAGACATACGGATAGTGATACGAAGCTAGCAAGCCCTTTTAACGGCTAGGTATGTATAGTGCTTTTCTCAAACATATACAATGAAATAAAAAAATACCACAAAAAAAATCAACAACTGTTTAGCCTGTTAATAAACACAAACGCCATGTTTTGAAAAAAATACCTTCCAGGCTGAGGCCTTCAATTTTCTCTCGAGTTGTTTCGCCAAAACGTGATACTTCGAAGCCTGTGACGACATTTCATTGCATGTTTGAGAAAAATAAATTTCCGACTCCGATCCGCGCTGAAATAACTAAGTATCTCAATCCCGTAGCACGTATGATAACCATAGTCGTTCAAGGAGATTTGTCGACAAATCAAAGCGCGGAGTCGTACTCGGTGCGCATGGCGACGCAAATCCGGATGATGGCTGTTTGTTATCAGCGCTGAGCAGTCGACTGTGCCCTAGGGTTGCCATTCGTTACGCAATAATCGCCTTATTTATCGATTGCGACCGACTATTTGTTGGTGCTCATTAGGATTATTTTTATCGAGAACACCCTTGATATTTATAACTTTGTTAATTGTCTACTGCTTTAAGGGGCCTTTTTTATTTTAACTTTACGGGGGAAACAAAGAGTATTACGACGTTAATAGAGAATGAATGTAATAATATGGCGATGTTTCGTAACTTACTTAGGCTACATTTTATTCTCGGATCGGATAACAAAAAAAAAACATTGACAAAAAGTACAAGCATGACAGTGCAATGTCATTCCCTCTATTTCTAGCGGTCAAGAATGTGTTGCTTCAATTTTAGAGTAGAGCTGCAAAGTTAGATTTTCGAGTAGAACAAATCTGGTCATCTTCGCGTTATGTTTCAACTGCAACTCGCATCATTATGCGTATATTATTACAGGTAATAAAATACAAATTATTGGACGTATAACTCGTGAAAATCGGTTAGGAAGCATCTCATAATGTTTTTGTTCTATTTCTCTCGTTTTATTACTTTTTGGAACTGGTTATACTAACTGTATTTTAGTGGACATCTATTATTGGCTTTTGTTGTAGTATTTTATTTCTAATTCTCATGAATTATATTGCTATTGATGTCTCTAATAAATAAAATAAAACATCAAGAACGCGCTAGTTCGGTTTTCGAGTGGAGCAAAACCCGGCGCCCGTCGTTATATTTCCACTGCAACACGCATCATCCGCAGTCAATATTATCGGCGATCGACTCGCTTCCCGCCAAATTGCTTTTCCCTCTCGGGCAGAAACAAAAGTTTCTGTTTTGTGATGTTATTGCTTTTGTTCAAGAAGCGGAACAAAATCTGATGTGCTCGATTCTTACCTTGCGATTTGAAAGGGAAAAGTATTTGTAACTAAGCATTATTTTTTCTTGCGTAATTAAGTTAAAATTAAATTATTAATGAAAAAGTAAACACTTTAAAATAAAAAATGTAACTTCAAATATAAGATAATATCTAGAGCCTAATATATTATTATCATATTTGAGCATTTTGCTAATAATTGGTCATGTTAAGAGATACCTAACCAACATCAGTGAACCGGTATCGATTAGTATTTTTCATTTGATTCTACCAACGCAAATAACTACAGTATATATTCGTTTTTAACTTATCCTATTTAGTTAATAACACTCTTATCTCAAAATTGACATTTAATACTAAAGCTGTTTACTTGCAAGCATGGTCTATTATATACCATGCTTGCAAGAAAATACTTTCAATTTCTAAAACTGGCAGCGTGGTTTCCAAAATAGTAACACTGGTTATTTTTAAAACTTTGTGGAACTTATTTTTAAATAACGACAAAAAACGTTAATATTTAAGAATAAATTTCTTTAAAATTAAATAAATTCTCTATTCCCTTTTAGGCTGATTTTTACAAAATTAAAGGTCCCAACTAGAAATGTGCCTTTTCAGAAGATTTCCTCATTTTGTATGGGGAATGAGTGTAACAACACAACACAACAACGATAGTAATAATTTTTTACACAACAAGTGTAAAAAATTATTACTATCGTTGAGTCAACCCAGCATAACCATGAACGTTAGGATTAACAGGCTTAGTGAATCTAATTTAATAATAGTATTATCAAAGTTTATGTGGGGTCCCACGTTAGTATTATAGTCTATAATAAAACCAAGGTTAACTATCGAAGTTCTAGTCAAAATTTATGTTACTGCCTCATTTAAATTTATTTGTAGATTAAAGTTGAATGTAACCTTCATAATTCGTGTAAACTTTTCACACAAGTTCAGTCATCAGGATCTAAAATTAAATTGTAATGTGTAATAATAGACAATAAAAAAGTTTTATATAATTAAAGTAATGTCTATGAACAATGTTAATGGGATTTCTGAAAATTGGTCGTCTACTTTATTGTTTGAATTGTACGAAATATGAGGTTGTCGAAGAAAGGTAACCTTCTAAATAAAAGATAACAGCGCGTTTTCACTTTTCAAGTCATAATCGGTTATTATCAGACATGTAAATTACTACCTAGTATTTTATGAAATCGTTGTATAAGAGGGGGCAAAAAACGCGAGGGGCATGGGTTACGATGTGAGCGTAGCGAACGTCGTAAGAAAGATGCTACGAGCGTTTTTGACCTACTTATACAACGTTGCATACAATACTTTTTCTATGACTCGACATTTCATAAATAAAATGCTAATAAACAACAATGAAAATAATTACATTTTCCCGCTCGGAACCAACAAAATAAAAATATTATAGTCTCTGATAAACTTTTTTTTTACTGACATCCACCTGTCAAAAAAATGATAACTACCTAAAGGTATACGTTCACTATACTATACATCCATGCACAGAAGATAAAACTTATCTTTTAAGTTGGCAGCAATGCCTTACTATAAGTTTTTTTTTAAATTGCAAATTGTGTGAGTGCAGCTGTTTATTTTGTAATCTGTGGTATTAAGTAATGCTTTTTTGGCGACATTATAACATCGGTTAGCAGTGTTTTTTTGGGCAGTAGAGTATAGACTTTTACAGACTTTCATAATGTATGTCTTTATATCAGAGTTAGTAAATGACATAAAAAGTACTGGAGTAGAAAAATTATATTTTAACCTGCTTATTAATGTCCTAATAATTCTTGCTTCTGCATTTAACTGTACTTATGTTACAGTAAGAGAAATTAAAATTGTATTTTTATTTTATTTTCTAGTAGAATGTAGTGCAATATTTTATTTGTAGTTATCTGTTCCTTTATAGAGTTCGCTAGCCCTGAAGTAATCCAATGAAATGTAAATCTAATCATCGAAACTAAACTGGTGTATTTGAAATTTCCAGTCTCGAAATGTTATCTAAAACCGTACAAGTTTAGGTCTAATATGTATAGCATATTTTGGGAATATAGATCAGAAAGGAAATGCGCGCTTTAAGAATGGAAGATGGTTTTACGTCAGGGTAGACAGTTGGCAGGGCGATAATAAAGGTAGGTGTCTCAGTGCCTACAAAGAGGCGCCATCCATCGGGGCAGGCTGCGCCTTTGTACCTGTATCGACCACGCCACTGCTGTTTGTACTTAACGTGAGCATTTACTTGAAGAGATGAGATTGAGATGGGATTTGACAAAAATATTGCCGAGATATAAACTGTAGTATATGAGAATGAGAATGTAGATAAATTTAAGGTCAGGGTAGACAGATGGCATGTGCCGATTGCTCCTCTAGGATAACAACGACAAACGACTCTTTGTCACGCGGGATATACTATCTGTCACTTTCCTTTCAATACCGTTCGAGCATGACAGGATGTAAATGAATCGAGTGACAAGCGAAGTCGCGCAAGATACGTTAGCCCTGCTAGGTTAGGTAACTGTCAGTGCCTTAAAGTGGTGCTGTCAGTTAGGGAAGCGCCTTTCTACCTGTATAGACCACACGCTACTGCTGCCTGTACTGAACGCTGGCACTAATACTTGAATAGAAGGGGTTTGTTTACAAAAATGGGCCCGAGATGGACGGTGTTAGTAGTATTTGCCATTGTAGATCAGATAGGAAGTGGGCACTTTGGGAGTAGAAGAGGGTTTTAAGTAGGTCAGGGTAGACAGTGAAATATGTTGTTGACAACAAGGTTAGGTAATGTCTCAGTGTCTGTAAAGTGGGGTAACCTGTAGGGACCACATGTCACCACTAACTGTACTTTTTTTAAATGTCATAGAGGGCAAACGAGCGAACGGATCGCCTGATGGGAAGCGATTACCTTCGCCGGCCTTTCAGTTGGGAGTACGCTCTTTTCTAGAAGGTTCGAAAGTCCTATCGGTCCGGAAATACCGGAATTGGTCGTGCGAGGCAGGAAATTTCTAGAAAAACGCCCAGTTGTGGACTGCCAACTATCTAAGTGATGAGGATGAAATATTACTTAGTCGCGTAGAACGATGGCGGAAAGATTGGGCAGGGATCAATCCGAACCATTCCTCGGAGCACTCCCCGTTATATAAGAGATGGAGGACTTAAAGCTAGCACTTACTTGAATAGAAGGGGTTTGTTAGCGAAGAGGCCCGAGGCCTTCTCTTTCGCGGCTTGCAGCCCCTGCATGCTGGACGCCCGCTGTCCCTCATCAAACTGCAGCCACTAACACCTAGCAACACAAACAACTTTAAGTCAATAACTTAGCAATACTAGGGCACAGCGCATAAGCATAATAACCCTAAAAGTCGGAAGAAAAGTCTTGAAAATTCTGATTACATAAAAAATTGGCCTGAAAATATACTGTATATCCAGCTATACATTGTATAAACACTTAAAAAAAAATAACCGACTTCAATGAGCGAAATTTGGAACATACAATAAGACTTATATGATTTTCTCGTAGATGCCTTTATCAAAACTGGACCTAATTGAAATGGGACCACACGGGAAGCACCAGTTTTCAATTAAAAAAAAAAAATCACTAATATCGGTTCACCCAGTCGAAAGTTCTGAGGTAACAAACATAAAACAGTTCAATTGGGATCCTCCTCTTTTTTTAAGTTGGTTAAAAATTAGGCGTTAGTCACATATGACGCAGAGGAAGCTCCAGTAACGTAGAATTATGGAAAAAAGATTTGTGATTGACGTAACGAAGAAATAGCTCAGTTGAGAAAGCACTGCTTACATTGGAGTGTTACATTTGTTACATTTTTCTTTCATAATCGAGTCAGAGAAGTCAAATTGTCGTTGTCACGTGACAATTGTCATGATTGTACGATGGACGTCAGGCCAGTGCTGGACAATGGGCTTCCCGCGACTTTACTAAAATAAAATCCAATGACGGCTTCATATTAACTAGACATCATACAATTTTATTTCGTATGTTAAGATAAAGGGAGATATGTATATTTTTTTAACTCTCTGTTCTAAAGTCGCCATTGAATTTAAGAGTACGTTCAACTTGCCACCAATTTTTAACTTAGCAAATTAGAAAATTACAGTAGTACGTGGTAGTATTAATAGAAAGTAATACAATGACACATTAGCATACAGATTTATACTAGAAAAGGAGTCAAAAACTTAGGTTTAAATCCTAATCTGTTGAAAATGTATTAGAAAACCTTAATTGGAAGAGGAGGTTACATAGACAGTCATGTATTATATCTGTGCTTATGTCATCGTTACATAACGTGCAGCCATTCATAACTATATATAGATATACCACATAACCCCACCCCCGACACAAAAATCGATAATTATTAACTTTTTTACGCGGCTTCACAAATTCCTTGAATGAAAAGTTAATATTTGAGTATAAATTAAATTAATAACGTTGAAAAACTCACATTGCTTCCAGTTCCCGGTAGTAGCAGCTACGCAGCGTCTGTCGATGGCGTAGCACCCCGCGCGCCTCTACACCGTAGCTCTACGGCTGCGCGTAGCCCCAACCGCCATTGGCCCCGGAGCCTACGTACGTAGACGGACTTCCACCAATCACAGATGACGCTGTAAAGGGGCGTGGTATTGAAATTTTCAGAAATTTTCAGGAGGACCATGCAGCCCCCGAAAGGCACCCCCAACATTATTTCCACATGAGTGCAGCAGGGGGGCGATGCAACTCATGGAAATGTCATTTGAATCAATATTAATTTTGGATTAATGTCGCATTTATTAAATTTATTTCAAATGTGACAACGTTATGCAGTGTGGAAATCATTGTGATATCAATGATAATAAAATAAAGCAAATTAAATAAGATATCCTAAGCTCGGCAACTTAGCAAGTAGTTCTCAGTATAACCAAGAAAACAACTTTAGTGAAAAAAAAAACCTAATCTCCCATAATTTGGCAGCATATGCATTATTTAAGGCTCCTTATTCGTTCAAAAATGCTGATTCTTTTTGATTTTTTTTTCAATGATACACATGTTTTTTAACAAATTATCAATGTTACTACTTAAAGCAGGGCGATTATTATTGCGATTTATTGGCATATATTCGAAACCTACAGTTTGAATTTTTCCTTGATAATTTTTGTTTTAAAACCACTCGAAATTGGCAAAATTCACGCAGAAAACTGTTTTTATTCTTTCAACTTATTTTTGACTGCACGCAATTAAATCATGAAACAGCTTTAAATCTAGGACTTACGGAAAAGTGTCACTTACTATTTAATTGTCAAAATATGAAAAAAAACCATTTTTAAAATGTATAAGGTCTCTTAATGTTAAGAACGTTAAAATGTATAGGTACGCGGGTGCTTCCAAGAAACGAGGACTCCGTGAATTGTTCGTGATTCCAATCATCGCTGAGTCTCTCATTTTGACGAGAAACGGATTCATATTGCTCAGGATTATAAATAAAAAAATAATTTCGTACAATACAATACAACAATACAACAATACTTTATTGCACACCAAAAAAGTTTACAAAAAGGAAACAAGATAAATACAATTTATAAATAACGGTAGACAACAGGCGGTCTTATCGCTAAAGAGCGATCTCTTCCAGACAACCTTTGGGCAGTGAAATTGATGAAAATTTAACTTAATACAGTGATTCGTAATTGGGCCATCACAAATAACGTACTCATCGACTTGAGAAGTTTCCTCTTTTATAAATCAAATACAAATACACAATACAAGTGTCTTTATTTTATAGAATATGGTACCTATTCGATTATGGTACACAAATAAAATCCAATTCCAGCGGCACATTACACCAGAAGCCAGCATGCAATAAATATGATGTAATTGATAAAATCATGATATATATATCAGTTGTAATGAAAATAAACATGTGGTATTTCCAAATTAAAAATAGAATCGAAAAAAATAATCTGTTAAACAAACAAACATCGTATTTTCTTCAGCTTCCACGGCTGTCACACTTTTAAATAAAACGATTGTATATCATTTATTTGAGCCTCCCTGACGTTTCGGTACCTTTCCAGTTGCTTTAGTTTAAGGTTCACCGAGAAAAACACAAATTTTCACTATCAAAGTTACATTTGTGCAAACTACTCATTTTTATAAATATGAATTAAAGTATTAAAAATAAAGGTGTAAAAATATCTACTAGCGGTTCACTATAATGCTTGCTGAGGAGAAAAAACTGCCGAAGGAAAACTCGCTATTTTTACTTTTTTTTACTATGATATACTTTTAAAACAAAGACTCTACGTAATACTACTTTTAACGCTATATTTGTTTTACACCGTACGAGGTCCAGGGTTTCCAGTCTTGTTCTGTGTCTTGCTTGATCCTTGATAAGATGTACATCAGTATCCTATTAAAATTAATATATTTTTTGACACATTAGCCTCGTGCAATTTTCTAGTAAAATATCGTTTCTCTATGCCATATTTAAGGAAACTATTACAAGAATAATCGCTTACTCTCGGTTCGTAATTTTAGAATTCTACTGAAGTTTGATATTACTATCCGTCATTATTGTTATTATCTTTTTTATTTTAATACAGGTTTGGTTAAATCTAGCTTTAATTCTTTACATATATCACGAAACTATCATAAAGAAAAATAAACTTCTGGTTCACAAGTAAAGTGTACCAAACATTTTTTTCTAGGTTTTATAATAACACTTGTACGACGTAGTTAATATGAAGGTTTTATACAGCTAGTACTAACAGAAGCCTATGTTAGCTAAGCTATGGGCTATTGAACGAACAGACAGACAGACATAAGAAAACTGTATGGGTTTATTTTAGGTGACCCCAAAAAAGCAGACCAGATTTATTCCACAAAAACCCTTACATCGACTGTCAATGTCGCTTTTTGCCGATAATATTTTAATATTGGATAAAAACAGCACACGGACCGACAAGGGGACTAACACAATCAAATGGCGAAACTACAAGTTCGTTGTTAAGACAAAAACAAAACCTATATAGGCAAAAGCCGATATATTAAAAAACTAAACCCCAATGTGCCTTATGCAGATTCCAATTGTACCCACATTTTAGCAGTCATAAATCCTGATCCTACTAAATTCAGTACGCCCACTGCGTCGGAGTTGCATGCGAAGCGACGGCACCGGTTAACGTTATTCATTATTTCTGCATGAGCAGCCCGCCATCAGCGGTACTGGATAAAAACCGCAAACGGACTGACTGAGGGATTGACACAAATGGCGAAATTATAAGTATACGGTACGGTAGTTTGTACCTTGTGCCAAAATGACTTGATATGTTTTTATTTAGAGATGAGACAGACTATATAAGCAAATACTGAAGACTAATTTTTTTATAAACTTAATTAACAACTAGTGATATCTTTGGATATCTAGCTATCCCTTTACTAAAATTGGTTAAAATCTGTCCAGCCATTTTGGCGTGATGAGAGAGATGAGTATAGAAGTGTTTGTGTGTGCATGTTTGAAATTTGATGATACTTACAAGTATTGATACTTACAACATTTAAACAGTATTTTAAATTATCCTACATATTTATGAGAATAACTTAACGTAACTTACGTATATTCATTGATCATTTTAAAAAGTCTTAAAACATTTTGCATTGATGTATTTCGCTTTTACATTAGAAAACTCCTAAAACAGTTACCTAACATTGAAGTTACATTTCTTGACAAACTGCAGCCACCCCCTGATTAATGCATTCTTCTATAATCTGAAACGTCAGACAGGGGCGCCCCAATCCGGTTAAATAGATCCAAAACCGCTGACGTCGCGCTCATGCAGATCATAATGAATAACGTTAACAATTCGCTGCGTTCGCTTCGCATGCTACTCCGACGCAGAGGGCGTACAGAATTCAGTGGGATCAAGATTTATGACTGCTAAAATGTGGGTACAATCTGCATAAAGCGACATTGAATATTTAAATAAACCAGCTTTTAGCATTTTAGTGTTTTTTGTCCTGACAACGAACTATTGTAAATAAAATTTAAGGATTTTTTTACTTGTGCCAAGGTGACATAATTTGATCTTAAGAGTTCTGCAGGGTGGAACAGATCGAGGGACTTTTCAGCAAACTGGGAATTGTTCAGAATTAGTACTTCATTTTTCACCAATGAACTATGTCAATTTTTCTATCCATTTCTGAGATACAGTTTGTTAAACATTAGTGTAAAAATCTGCATATATCAACCCTGGCATCCTTTGAACATCGCTTAGTTAAAGACGTCGGTGTCAATTTAAAATGTAAATAAAACCTTTGAATTAGTAGGTTTGTCGCTGATATTAAAATATTTTATTTTAATGACTTTTTTTACTTTTAAATTCAGCTTTACAATTATAATAGGTCGATTGTAGATCACTCAGATGACACTGTCCTGTCAGCCCAGTATTTAGAAATGTTCCATCCTGTATATAGACTATTTACCTCCTCTTCAAATAAAAGCTATAAATAAATTAAATGATAAAAATCCTCCAATTTGCTTACGTAGATTAATCAGTTTAATTTTCCTCAGAGCTTTACCCTAAGTCAATCGGATTCCACCGAGCCATATTTCTTTGTCTCGATCACCACCGTGACGAGCGCTGGGCATATTTCACAAAACGCTGAATATCGGCGGGTGGTCGGTGGACCGCGGAAACTTCATTTGCGGGCTCCAGCGGCCGTGAAATGAACCCGCTGCCATATCGATATCTGAAGCGATGCGCTCGGCCAGACGAGGCGAGGCGGCCTAATCGGTGAAACGTGAAGCGTATGCTGTAGGTACTGATTCTAATATGTAGGGTTATAAACTTTGAGGATGTTTTGCAAAATATGAAATGGGTTTGGTTCGGGTGTGAGACACCAAATGTTAGCGCTTTAGCGTTATTTAGCTCTACTTTTAAAGAAGAAATAAATCACTTTTACATGTCTGAGTCTACCGGCATTTCACAAGAGGACTTAGTATTTATCTCCTTCATAAACACTCTTTACAATGTACAATCGGTTGAGCGTTACACGTAACACGCTTATTACTTCATATAATCCTAGTTGCAATCACGGAACGACCAGCACTCAACATGATCGGCGCTTTCCCGCCGCGCACTATCAGTGCATTTATTGCCTTTCAAGCTGCCCCTACCGCTCTTCAGTCAGAGTAACCATTCATAGGGACGATACTTTCCATCTTTGGATGCACAAAGTAGTTATATATAACTCGCTAGCCTTCATATAATCCCAGTTGCAATCACGTATCGACCAGCACTCAACATGATCGGCACTTCGCCGCCATGCACTCAGCACTTATCGGCGCACTTATTATCTCTCAAGCTGCCCTTACCACTCTTCAGGCAGAGTAACCATTCATAGAACCGATTTTTTCTATCTTTGTATGCACAAAGATAACTACAATGTATATCAGTCCAGAATAATATAAACTCGCTAGCCTTCATATAATCCTAGTTGCAATCACGTATCGACCAGCACTCAACATGATCGGCACTTCGCCGCCGCGCACTCAGCACTTATTGGCGCGCTTAACATCTCTCAAGCGGCCTTTACCTCTCTTCAGTCAGAGTAACCATTCATAGGGACGATACTTTCCATATTTGATCCATCCATCCAATAGAGCTACATGTGTGTCCCACTACTGGGCATAGGCCTCCTTCTTTTCCATCTTAAGACGTATTAAAGCAATAATTACGTCTACATTCATCATACGAATAAAGGCGACATTTTTTCCAGATTGTTTACAATACGATGTTTTAGTAATGGACCTTTTAATGTTTTAATCTTTTGGGGATGACCTAATGGTTACTAAGGTTTTCACAATTATAATTATTCGATAAATATTATTATATAAGTTTGTCTCCATACTTTTTTGTTATATGAGAACTTTACACACATAAACCTGGGGGGGT
The DNA here is from genome assembly GCA_947623375.1 of Apotomis capreana. NCBI lineage: Eukaryota > Metazoa > Arthropoda > Insecta > Lepidoptera > Tortricidae > Apotomis > Apotomis capreana. The sequence continues at coordinate 6,666,178 of OX392499.1, forward strand.
AATCGACCAATTTTAGAGATATAATGGAGATCTCTCCTTTTCATCGCCATCCGTCACTTTTGACGTGTGCCCTACTTGACAAGTGGCGATATCCCTAGAACATCGCAACTTCGTCAATTCGGACGCGCAAAATTTTCGTTTCCTTTGTATGTGACGGCATAAATAACAGGCGCATACCTTAAATTGACCGCGTAGTACGTGAAATTAGTCCGTTACGTTTCGTTCAAAACAGAAATTTATATACATGAATAACATTTTTGACAATCATTATCGCCTTCGTATTTCCAAAATTGAGATGAGATAATGTCACTTTTAAGCTCATCGCATTTAAATGACAGTTCAATGGCGATATAACTGTTATCTAATAGAGATTTGACGTTTGGCGATCACTCAAATGTCAATCTCGAATTAGGTCCCTGTACCCTTACTATGAGTTTACAGTGACTGTACTCGCTATTATAGCGACTGCATATAGAATTTGTATGGAGAATTGTAGTTCTTTATTATATACAAATCGTTTGCGCTGTCGCTAGCGAGACACGTTAACTCATGGTAAGGGCACAGGGCAGCACTTAGCCGTGATCGAACGCGCTTCCACGTGCTCAGCGCTTATCGGTCCTCACGCACCACTCAGCGCTCTTCAGATGATACTTTAGAGACACTCTACAGGACGATATCCCGCCATTCGTGAACATTCACAAACATCCAGTCTTTGCCAGCGTTAGAATGAATGTTATTTATAATCACGTTTGTTATCAGAATGTGTCGCGGTGAAGTCAATTTTGAATTACTTACTCGTATATGTAAGTACGTTCTATGGTAACCTATCATAATTCCCGAATTTTCATTTGCCCGAAATTTCGACATCCCGAATTTTCATTTGCCCCAAAGCTATTTATTCCAGGACTATTAATATTTTCAGGACTTTATAAAAATCGTTGTAAGGAACCCGTTAGGTTAGGTTAGGTTTGTTTTATAATTATTTTGAAATATTAATAGTTTTGGAATAAATAACTTTCGGGCAAATGAAAATTCGGGATTTCGAAATTTCGGGCAAATGAAAATTCGGGATTATGATAAGTAACCATGTTCTGTAATAATTTGATTGTCGTGCTTGGTAGTTATAGAAATGTAAATTTGGTGCAACTAACTGTATTCTAATATATTAATATAAGTTTACATTTCGTTACCACGCAATTTTTAATTTAATTTCAATTTAACGACACGTTTGAAGAGTATATTATACTTAAAGTGAATTTTATCAGTGTTTGTTTTATCATCATCATCATCGTCATGGGCCCTTCAGATTATTACAGACGATATTGTGATGTTCAGTCTACGAAGCACCGTTGAAGTTATTGTTATTATCACTTTTTTTATATGCACATTTTTCAATTCAAGAGCTGATCAAATGTAAAATCTTGCTGACTAAATAATTATTTTGCAGCTCGACTGTTTATTAGGCAAACCAATGACAACAGAAACAAATGGATATCGTTAAAATTGTTGATGATTATTAAGAAATTGTTTGTAGAACATGGGTTGTAGCCCGATTTTTGTTTATTGCCAGCAAAATTGTATGCTGTCCAAAAGATTGAATATCTCATTCTTTTGAAGATATATTTTGATGACGGCTGGCGATTTAATTACTTCCCTTCACATCATAAACATAGCCACTAAATTTTAGCTCATTTGTATTCCTAGCTACAAAATGAGCCAAAACATTGGATTCTTTTTATCCAAAATATTCATATAATGTGTTAAAATGCAATTATCTCCGATCGCCCTCTCGATGGCGCGCGCTCAGCGTTATCGGCCCTCGCTCTTGAGAGCTGAGTGCAACTCTTAGAGCCCTCCGCCATCCTAGTGGTACATCTACCGGGTGTTTAAAACCAGTTCGTGTTAAATGTGTACAGCAATTTAAATGGAGTTTTCGAAATATAATGACGAAGCCTATTGCGGATGTCACGTTATTGGTGTGTTGTTTGACGAAGCCTGTCGCTGATTAGATTTTGTATTCTCTGACGATGCCTGCGTTGCGGATTTGACTTTTACACTTTGCCAAATAATATAATGATAGTCAAAGTCTGTATGTTTGTGTGTATGTTTGTTACTTCACGCTCAAACGGCTGGACTAACTTTGATAAATTGTGAGAGGAAAGAACATCGTGGATATCATAGGCCACTTTTTATCCCGAAAAATTTAGTGTTCCCGTGGTATGAACGGGCAACACCGCGCGGCGCAGCTAGTATGCTTTAATTAGTTACATAATCTTTTCAAATTACTGAACTACAAAAATCTACGCTTTCACTTTACATTTCGGGTTATTTTAAATGGCAAATTTTTTAATATATTTTTCAGCAAAAATCTGAAACAATCTTTAGATAGGTACCTACTATTTCATGCAGTATTTAAACGGATCCTGGATTTACACGCCGTGTTAAAGCAATATAATAGTTGATCGGCCACTCGATACTGTGCACTCGGCTTTCATCGACGGTTGTCGATCTTGAGAGGTAAGTGTAACTCTTTAAGGGTACCCTCCGACTTTTTGGGCTACAAAGAAATGGGGCTAATAGCTTTCATCTTTATGCCAGACAGATTAAGGAAAATATTTATGGCATTCACCATTATTTTAACGTTTATATAACAAGTAGCATATAATGTGCATAGAAAACTACCAGACATGTCAGACATGTGAAAATATCTACGAAACGTGTTTAAACGGGAAGTCTAGTATCACTCGGTCAATCGGCTCTCCTGGTGATGAATTGCCAACTGATTCAAAAAATGTCGAGCAATATTCGACTTTTGCGACGTGAGTAAACCCGTTATATTTAGTATTTGGCGCATTATCTTTAATACTTTGATGGTCCTATTTTTTTTTTACTAGACCATATTGCTACCTTAGCATAAATGTGTTTACTACTTCCTACATACCTAGAATATATCTACGTACGAGGAATCGATAATAGAGTCATTTGTGTCAAAAATCGCATCAGTTCGGAGACACCTCATCACCTCCAAACGAACCTTTTTCCGCACGATTGCGTGTCACCGCGCCACCTGGGGGCGCCGCCCTCTCTGTTCCTCTTCAACAACCCACATCGCTCCGTCCCCCTCGCTCAAGCTATTCATGACTTATTAACTTCTCTGAGGTATCATGGCAACCTCCGCGCCGCTCCGACGATTTAATATAGAAAATTGTGAACCCACCCGGAAATAAGATCTATACAGTTTATTAAATTCTTTGAACTCGTGTCGATTAAATTTAAAGTGGTTTTGATTTGATTTTGTTACTTAGTTTGACTCCGTTTGATTAAGTAACTTAATGAACTATATCGCAATAATTAATACAATCAACTGGAAGGTCACTCATGTGGAAATATGACTTATAGCTCTGGTAAAAAAAAAACTGAAATTGAGTGACCGAAAAAATCATTATAATTATAGAACCTACTCATAAAAGTTCACGAGAATTGGTTGAGATAAGCGAACTTCAGACGAGAACAGCCGGACGACTGGACATCCGGACATGCGACAGATTTTTTAGCGAAGCTGAAACGGTCAATAAACATCCTATCATCATCATCATCAGCCAAAAGACGTCCACTGCTGGAGAACTCCACCATGACCGGTCCTGCGCCGCCCGCATCCGCAAACATCCTATACTCAATATGAATTTTTAACATCCTCTCTGTCAAGAAACAGATTCAGTGGTGAACACTTTGATTCATTGGTAGCTAGACGAAGTCCATGGATGGTCATAGGACACTTAAAACCCCCCAACCGAGAAGCAAAACATATTAGGGTAATGACTTTTTCTTTCACATGTACGAAATATACAATATAGTAAGAACAATAGTTGTAAATCCGTATAGTTCGATTCAAGGCTACAAGCTCAACTAAAATCCCAATGCATGAATAAAATTCAATTTCAAAACGCAGTTCATAAATCTGTATCGTTATTTGTTTTAGAGTATCGACAACAGGGGAATACAGGAGAAACCTCCGGGCGAGTGTTTGCCGACCAATCGCTCCCCAAGGAGACGCGAGCGAAGCAATAAAGTGCTCGAAACCCTCGATATTTATTGGAAATACATTGCAACGATTTACTCGAATACCTGGAGGTTGGAGGTCGTTTGCTGAAAAATCTGGTGGAAATATTGAAACTAACGTCGTAACGTTTTTGTATTCGGTTCCAAAGATATTATAAATGGAATTGGGTGGTGAAGGATTAAGAAATGCAGAAATGGTGTGGACAAGCTCAAGGCTTATCCGTTCAAAAATAATGATTGTTTTAGACATTTTTCTTCTTATGGTCTGTGTTTTTCTCTATCATCAAACATGTTTCTTAACAACTTAAAACAGGGTTGTTGAAAACAGAACCTACAGTTAAAATTTTCATTGATAATTTTTGTTTCAGAAACTGCTCGAAATTGTTTTTTTTTTTCAACTTATAAATAAAATCGATAAGAAATATAAGGCCTCATAAATAGGATATTTTTGGATAATTTTTGTTTCAGAAACTGCTCGAAATTGTTTTTTTTTTCAACTTACAAATAAAATCGATAAGAAATATAAGGCCTCTTAAATAGGATATTTTTGGACGAACTGCCTTCGAACAGGTTTTCCAAATACTTATGCTCTTATAATTGATCACTGTTAGTTAAAGTTAATGTGTTAATACAGCTTCTATTTTTTATACCATCTCGAACTTTACAAGTTTTAGCATAATAATGAATATGTTTTTCTATAAATTAAATGCACGACTTTCCTTATAAAATAATGCAGCACGCAATGTATCTCTTTTTTGTCAAACTTAGTCATCTATTGTTAATAAAGTCAATGTTTCAAATAAGTGTTAACAGTGCAGGTTTTAGCATGCAAAAAAATATCCAAAATTATTTACGTTCTGGTAGTTAATACTAAATTAACAATTTGTTTTAATATTAGTTCATAGCACTTACATCTACGTCTGGTTACAGTTTGTGGCTATATCAACAATACACGCTGTATAATTATGGATATGAGCACAATTTTGCCTATTATCTAAGCAAGTTAATTCTAGTACACCTTATTTGAAAAACTTGTAAAAATAATAAAACTTGGTTCCAGCTGTAATAATAATAAAATAGTGTGTGTAAATAGAGATTAATTAACATGTTTTGGAGAATCGTTGAGCCATTCTTCGGATTTGAAAGTTACATCATATTACTTAAAAAAATAATTATCACTACATAAAACAAAATTGCTGATTTTTGACGTGACAACGTCTTAATTTAAGTTTCGCTCGGAGTCACTCATGAAAAAATGTAACGCCCGCTCACGTCTGATGAGTGAGAGAGACAAAATATATTTCTATAGTTAAAATTTGTGCAATTCTTATTTTCATTCATCGAGCATTACTGTAACAAGAGGGAAGAGGGCGGAAGAGGGAAGAGGGAAGAGGGAAGAGGGAAGAGGGAAGAGGGAAGAGGGAAGAGGGAAGAGGGAAGAGGGAAGAGGGAAGAGGGAAGAGGGAAGAGGGAAGAGGGAAGAGGGAAGAGGGAAGAGGGAAGAGGGAAGAGGGAAGAGGGAAGAGGGAAGAGGGAAGAGGGAAGAGGGAAGAGGGAAGAGGGAAGAGGGAAGAGGGAAGAGGGAAGAGGGAAGAGGGAAGAGGGAAGAGGGAAGAGGGAAGAGGGAAGAGGGAAGAGGGAAGAGGGAAGAGGGAAGAGGGAAGAGGGAAGAGGGAAGAGGGAAGAGGGAAGAGGGAAGAGGGAAGAGGGAAGAGGGAAGAGGGAAGAGGGAAGAGGGAAGAGGGAAGAGGGAAGAGGGAAGAGGGAAGAGGGAAGAGGGAAGAGGGAAGAGGGAAGAGGGAAGAGGGAAGAGGGAAGAGGGAAGAGGGAAGAGGGAAGAGGGAAGAGGGAAGAGGGAAGAGGGAAGAGGGAAGAGGGAAGAGGGAAGAGGGAAGAGGGAAGAGGGAAGAGGGAAGAGGGAAGAGGGAAGAGGGAAGAGGGAAGAGGGAAGAGGGAAGAGGGAAGAGGGAAGAGGGAAGAGGAACAAAATATATTTCTATAGTTAAAATTTGTGCAATTCTTATTTTCATTCATTGTTCCTATTGTGCAATTTAATAAAATTCATATCAATAAATATTCTACCGAGAATAAGACGTTGTCACGTAAAATCTTCCTTCGCCCGTAAAACCGACTTTACAGGCAACCATTTTATTTTTTTATCTCACCACCTAACTCTTTTATTGTTTATTTTTGCTTAATCCTCTACCCAAAGGTTGTCTGGAAGAAATCGCTCTTTAGCGATAAGACCGCCTTTTGTCTACCATTTATAAATTTATATTTTTCTTGTTGGTGTGCAATAAAGAATTGTTGTATTGTAAAGTCGTTTCCTGCTGTCTGTCTGTCCCTATATATGCTTGAATCTTAAAAAACTACCTTGTTTCCAATTTATAATACCCAATGCACACCCCTCCCTTGCGTAAGAGACGGTTATTCTTCAAATAATGATCTTATTAAACGAAACGGCATTCTCTAATAGCATTTTAAACTCCGCCATCTCATCGGTTTTTGCATGGTAACCGTTTCAGTAACGATCGTGATTTCAGCTCAGGTGAGGGCGGCGCCCGCCGCGGCCCCGCCCCCCAGCCATTGTTCTCTGTGCTCGACCAAATTGAATAAATTAACTCGAAATTTAATAGATAACTCTATTAAGACCCTAACAAGCTATGACTCGGTAGCCCACGTCAAATACAACTTAGCTAAAATTGTTTGCCGCGTGATTGAATTTGGCCGTCGCGGAGGGTAAAAAGGTTTTATGATTTGATATAGCAATATATATAATCCATGTCGATAGGAACGTGATGGGCCAAAAGGGAAACATTAGTTTGTCATTGTTTTTAGTTTTATTAAGTTGTTTTTTCTTATCGACTCGTGGTAAAAGCACGCTCATTAACTAAATACCACGCTTGCAAATATACCACATTTTTATAAAATACGATTATTATACTTATACGTGCTTATACCAGGAAATAAGGGCGAAGGGCACCTACCTTGAAAAATAACTAATCTTTCAGCAGAACGAGATTTCCGATGAAATAAAATTCGAAATAATAGGCCTGTACCTAATACGTCTTACATCAAGCCAGCAGACATCTTAAATTATACATAGATACACATACATAATATAAATTAATACACATATACATATAAATAGATGCACAAAGTCTCAAAATAGAATAGTATGATAATACTCAAAGAAGTACCGTTCTCGAGAACGTTTCCCGATTTGTACGGCGAAAGAACGTTTATTTATTTAAGCTTTATTTTATTGCACAGAAGAAAACTTATCGTACAAAAGGCGGACTTAATGCCATGAGGCATTCTCTACCAGTCAACCTTCATTATCAAGAACATTTCCTATTCAAATCGGGAAACATTCTCGAGAACGGCTCCTCCTTGCGTCGGTTGCCTCATGCTGAGGTTCGTAGTCATTTTCTCGGAACAGTCTTTCCCGGATGATCCGCCGCTATCTGTTCCTATCAGTAGCCGTGTGAAGAGCATCGTGTACTATATTGCCAAGGGTTTTATGAATCTGGTCTGTCCAGCGTGTCGGGCTCCTGCCTCATCAGGAGAAGCCGTTCGAGAGAACATTTCCCGTACAAATCGGGAAGCATTCTCGAGAAGAGAATGCTTCCCGATTTGTACGGGAAATGAGAGGAGAAGACTCCTTGCGTCGGTTGCCTCATGCTGAGGGTCGTGGTCATTTTCTCGGAATAGTCTCTCTCGGATGATCCGCGGATCCTATCAGTAGCCATATGAAGAGCTTCGTGTACTATAGTGCCAACGATTCTTAGAATCTGGACTGTCCAGCGCTTCGGGCTCCTGCCTCGTGGTCGCTTGCCTTCGACTTTTCCAGTGTTCATCCGTTTTTCTAGATTATCACTTTATTGACCAAAGTACTCTAGAACCTTGCAAAGAAAGTGACCGTGGGTAGTCTAATTCAGATCTTGAGTTGGGCTAAGATCCTGTCCATGGTATACGCAGCATTCTCGAGAACGGCACATCTCTAATAATACTCATCAACCCTTTTTACAAAAAAATAACCGGCTTCATCGAGAATAAATCGTATTTCCAAGAACTATTGAACAAGTTCCTATAAAATTAAAAACACGGAAATGTATATACTTATTTATTATCAAGTACGCAAGCGTACTAGAGTTTAGTGTGGGAGTAGATCGATTTGTCTGAAATTGTCCTTTATTTATTTTTTTATGTATCTCGACGTCGATTGCCTGTCGTTAGCATCAAAAGTGTGCTCTCTTTATTGGACTATGCAGATGATCTACGAGTATCTTCCTAGCCCTAGACGCGCGGATATGCAAGAAAAACATGACTGGCTAAGTATAAAGGCGGACATTGGAAGACTCAAGAGCATCGATCTAGAATGAGAAACTCGAGACCGTTGCTGATGGGCACCGAGTGGAACATCTACTCACATGTTCGCCGTGTCATGCAGGAGGGACTGAAGATGACGTCACTTCGCATTCTGTAACGCCAGAGCAAGTTTCGCCCAATTGAGGCCTATAGGGCAATTACGAAAGCTGACTCGAAGAGTTAACATGAACAAAAACGGGATGAACGTAAAATTTGTGCTGCTACCTATAGGGATACGTAACATAGGGTAGGTAACGAAACTCATCAAGTCTTAGAGTACGCTATTCTGGAACTCTGATCAACCAGCAGATCAGGCGTAGCAAGTGGAACTTGATTGATCACAGACTCCAAAGACGCCCCGGCCATATACCGAAACAGGCTATGGATGGGAACCCCCAAGGGAAGCGAAGAGAATCGGGAAGACATGGAGTGAGATCAAGCGCAAAGCTCAAGACCGATCGAACTGGAGGGTCACCGTGGACCCCCTCTGCCCCATCTAGGGAACACAAGACCATAAGTCAAGTCAAGCAAAAATTATAAGACATACTGTCATTTTATTTTATATTAAAACAGAGCATATGTCAAGAAAAAAAGAAAAAGTCCAGAATTTAAAAGTGCATTGAAAATTGAGAATTCAAAGGTACTATAAGATTCTATGGTAGGTACAAATTGTTTCAGAATCCTCATAATTCAACAGAACAATAACTGTGTAGCAAACATGTAAGTACTTTAACACACTTTTCACTTTTTTTTTTCTATATATGTACATTGTATTGGTGCCTTTAATTACTTGACGATTCATCTCGTCACAGCCTGGTAGCCAATAATTGTATGGAGTGTTTTTAGCACTCCATAAGAATGTCAAACGTTTACAGTAATTCCTGAGTCCTGACTCTTAGAACACTCTAAATGTATTGTCCCAATAAAAAATAGGATCATTTGACAACTTCAAAAAAATAAGTTTTTCCTCACCCCAATTATGTTTAGCTTCAAACTAGACTACACCAACCAACAGGAATCCAAAAAATAGTACTAGCAAAAGTAGCAAATACGAGTGCTAGGTTAAATTTAATGCATTAATTAAATTTAACCTAACACTCGTATTTGCGACTAGCCTTCGCCCACGGCTTCGCTTGCGTAAATATACAACTATACACTATCTTACGGAAACAATGTTTTTTTTTTTCAAGATAAAAAGTTAAAATGTTACGAGTTAGGGAATAAACGGTTATCACAGCAGTCGATACGTTTCGGCGTGAAGAAGTAAAAGACATATACACACAAACTTTCAGTTTGAATTTTTAATAATATTAGTGGGATTGTGCCCCGGGAAAAAGGGGGTGTAACACCCCCTTTTTCCCATAACAGTTATGACTCTAATAAGTTTAACAGGCGTGTGACTGTGTCTGTCTGTGGACTGTAATTTGAATGCGTCTTTTTTATTTAATCGTACCTAAACCTCGCCAGTCGAGATGGTTCTTAGATATGTTTGGTGAAAATTACAATAGCAATTTTTAAGATGTCAATTGAGTGAAACAAGTGGCAGGATCTCAGCTAAGATTTAAGCTGTTCAGGCGAGATGCCATTTTTATACCACTCATTAAATGAGGGTCTCACCAGCTATTTGTGACGGGGTTTTTTTATAGTGAATTTAGGTTATTAATGTTATTTTGAGATACAATTTCACGTAATCCGATCAGAACAAATTAAGCTATTTTTTATTCATATATGCAACATGAAAGTGACAGCGGTTGAAACTGCCCTGAGAACTACCCATTAAGTTTCTAGATGTATATGTTACAATTATGATTACTATGAATACGAATAATACGTATATGATAATTAAATAGAAAGATAGATTTTTTATTTGTAATATTCTCACAATATCGTCAACATAAAGCTTATAACTTAGCCAGAGCCAATATAGTATTTTTTCTACTCCAGTACCTAACTCTAATATAAAGACATAAATTATGAAAGTCTGTAAAAGTCTCTACTCTATTGCCCAAAAAAACACTGCTAAACGATGTTATAATGTCGCCAAAAAAGCATCACTTAGTACCACAGATTACAAAGATAAACAGCGGCATTCACATAAGTAATTTGCAATTAAAAAAAAAACTTATTGTACTAAAGCATTGCTGCCAACTTAAAAAATAAGTTTTATCTTCAGTGCATGGATGTTTAGTATAGTGAACGTATATAAATTAAATTCAGTACCTATTCTTAATTTACATTTGGTATGTATATCTAGGTAAGGAACCAATAAGTCTAGAGTGGTACAAATAATTGAGATTTAGTAGTTAATAATATTAAATAAAATGTCAAAATACATATTAATGGTAAAATTTTAAAAAGATAAATTAGAAAATAATGAATAGATAGAAAAACTTACCTGTCAATGATGCTTCACAAATGTAAACCTTACATTTAATTAGCATAGACACTGATTATACCCAAGATATGTTATTATATTTACTTAACGTTAATATTAACTACTAAAATCCTTAATGAGATATGATTTGTTTTGATATGTTTTGTATTGATATTCTTTAGAGTTGTTGTTGTATTATATACAATTACTCTAATTCAATACGAGAACATTTTAATCTAATGATATATTCATGACATGTAACTTTATACAATTCACTATAGTTATCTTCCGGGGGTCATCACTCTTAAGGAGCTCGTGATCACTATTTAAATTTACTTTTAAATACTTTTCTTAAAAAATACTATAATTTGAATTTTTGTAACTTTAAAAAAATAAAAACAAAAAGTTTTTCGTAGCTGTGTGGTTGCCGCGTGTTTTTCAGTTCGGTCGCCGCGAACAGCCCTTAAGAGTGATGCGCCCCCGGCGGGCACCACGTGACTGGCGTGCCCAACTTTGTGTTTACATCCCCCTACCCGTCCCCCCCTGCCCCGCCGCCCGGAAAACTCGCGAAGCTTAATCATAATAGTTTTATTTAACACATGTTTTATAGAGTTATGGAATAGGGTTGAGCTTAATGGGTCTGGGATTTAGGGTTTGAATTTTAGAAATAAAACTTGCAGAATTATTGGCAGCGCTCTCAAGTCCGTCGGGCGGAAAATTTTATGTTATGTTGTTTGACAATGTTAAATTATCATAGTTTTATTTAACACATGTTTTGTAGACTTATGAGTTATGAGGGATGAGTTTAAGGAGTGTAGAGATTTATTAGAAATGAAACTGGCTTGATGATTTATTCGCTAAAAAAAGATTGTGGAAAAAAGAGTACATTACTGCAGAGACAGGGAAAAGTCAGTTCGTGGATAAGTATGATTTTGAAGGACGAGGCGTAGTCGAGCTTGTATAGTGCTTTTCTCCAAATATGCTTGGAAATAATCACCAATCTACATTTTGAATTTAATATATCAGTGCCATGAAGTTCATTTTGGTAGGTACTAATTTTTTTTTTTGAAAATAATTAAAATTTCGGGTCCGAATCATATGTTTGATTTAAACCAAAATATATTATTAAGAATTAAAATTATATATGAAAACACAATAATAAAAAATATGGATAATTTGCTTAGTTTTTTTATTTTAGTTAAATCAATAATTTCAAAACGTACCGATTTTTTTTCAGAAACCGTACCACATTTATCATTCGGAGAAGATCATAAGTTCAAAATAACTTTTATGTATATTGATTTGCACACAATAATTCCTGTTTTATTTTTTATTTGTTTACGTTTGGTAAACTTATTAATTTTCAACTCACTCATTACTCGTAAATACCATCATATTATTAAAATTAAAACATTCGTGAGAAATCTCTAATCATGAAAATAAATTAACCGCATATACAATTATTATTTAAATTGTTTGCCCGTTATTCGAAATTTGTCGACATTTAAAATACATTGACAGAGAAATGTTCAGTGCGAGAACTAAACGCAGAGAACAATTAAAAAATTCAGTGGACAATTGGCTTTTGGTTGGATTGGTGAATTATCAGTCTTTGAAAAAATTAAAAGTAAAATTCTCCAAAATAAGAGTAAGTACCCTCATTTGTATAAGACGTCATAAACGGAAAGTGTGTTTTTTGGTTCACTAATATTTGACCAAAAAAAGTTTGACAAATGATCATTTGACAAACAACGTTTCAACAAATATTCATTAGGCAAACGAGATATTTGACAAAAGTATCATATTACAAAAACTCACTTAACAAATGATTAATTTACAAACACTACACTTGGTAAATGTGTTAAAAAACAAAATATCATTTAACAAAATGTTATTTCATAAAAAGTACTTCTTTTTCAAACATTATGATTTATAGTTGTAGTACAATCTGTAGTTGGGTAATTTATTCCGCTACTATTTTAGAATCTATGTACTATGCTCTACAATCTGTATCTACTAATAGAGCAAATTCATTTCTTTATTAATACTGTGAGTAAAAATGTAACATCTGCATCGCAGCTTGACTTTAATATTAATAACAATGACTCAACCATTTTTCTTAACCCAGTGAACCCAGAAGAATTAATTAATATAGTAAAGAAACTCAAAAACTCCAATGCTGTTGGTTATGACGAACTAAGAACAGATATAATCAAAAATTGTATGCTTGTTATTGTAAAGCCACTTGTCTATGTATTAAACTTATCACTAACCCAGGGTAGTTTCCCACAGCAACTCAAAAAATCTGTAGTAAAACCTATTTATAAAAAGGGAAATAAATCTGAAATGGCTAACTATAGACCAATAACTCTCATACCCATATTCTCAAAAATGTATGAAAAAGTTATGTACAACAGATTGGTAAACTTTTTGGAAAACAAGAATATTATAAGTGACCAACAACATGGTTTTCGAAAATCCAGATGTACTTCTTTGGCCTCATTTAAATTGATTAAAAGTGTATTAAATGCAATAGATGGCCGGGTACCGGTAACGACCCTATTTATGGATATGAGCAAGGCGTTCGACTTTGTAAATCATAAGCGACTGATAGCAAAATTGTTCAGGTATGGTATAAGAGGTATAGCTCTCGATTGGATCAAATCGTACCTTGAACATCGAAGTCAATGTGTCGAAGCCTTGAAATACTGCTGTATAACTAAACATCTAATAGCATACAGATCATCTTATGTTATTAATGAATGCGGCGTGCCCCAAGGGAGTATATTGGGACCACTGCTGTTTTTATTATATATAAATGATTTGCCCAATTATTTACCAAATGAGTGTATACTGTTCGCTGATGACACGTCAATCATTATACCATGTAGAGATCCAGCTACATATAATGAGGAAATCAATAGTACACTGGCCAAAACTATTGAATGGCTAGAAAAAAATAATTTAAAAGTAAACCTAAATAAAACCAATTTCATTCAATTTCATACTGACCGGGCTACCCCACAAAATTTAAATGTAATTTATGACGATGAAACTATTGAAGAAGTACAACATACATAATTTCTAGGTATAACAATTGACTGTCACTGTAGTTGGCAAAAACATCTAGATAACACCTGTTCCAAAGTAAACAGTTTCGTATATGCACTTAGAAGAATAGCGCAAACTGTTTCTGTACAAGCCGCTCTAATTGCCTACAATGGGTACGTAAATTCAACTTTACGATATGGTGTAGTTCTATGGGGTAATTGCAAAGACATAAGCAGAATATTTATTGTACAAAAACGCTGCATTAGAGCCATATTCGGCATTAGTCAAACAGAGTCGTGTCGTCAGTATTTCATAGATAACTGCATTCTTACTGTTCCATGTCTGTACATTATGGAGACTTCTGCATTTGTTCATAAATACAAATATCAATTTACAGAGGTACAGCAGCTCAGCTCACGAGAAGTCCGATCTCAATATAGACACAAACTGCACAAGCCCGCTGCAAAACTGGCACTAACTTCTAAAAATTCTTATAACATGTGTATCTCAATTTATAATAAAATTCCTGATGATTTTAAATTAAAAAACATATGTAATTTTAAACAATCTATTAAGACATGGCTTGCAAAGAAATGCTATTACTGTATCAATGATTTCTTTAATGATGATTGCTAACTTCTTATTATTAATTATGAATATTATGTTAACCGTGACAATTCGAGACTCTGCACTCTGACATCTAATTTAGAAAAGTAGTATAGCTTATTGTAATTGTTTAAGATAGAAGATAGTAAATTATGTAAATTATGTATATGCCACCATGTATGTACGCCTGTAAAGGTAGGGGCTGGTGATTCTGTGTTATGCAACTCAACCTGCAAATGTAACCCATCTCCCACATACATCGAATAAATCATTCAAATCATTCATTCAAATTGTACATTTTCCTCAAGTTTGCTCTACGAGTTTTACGGATAGAGCAAATTGAACTCAATTTTTTTTTTGTTCTGGCGCTTCGCCGACCGCTGCCGCGGTACGCTCGCTTCGCTCACTCGGCTCGCGCGCTGTTGTGGTCGCCGTTCAAACAGAACCTTACCCATTAATGAATCTATCCACTATGCTCTACGATCTAAAATAGTAAAAATAGTAGAGCAAATTGGAGAAAAAAAGTTAGATTTGCTTTAAAAAAAAAAAACGAAACACTTGTCAAATAATACATTGTACCAAACGTTTTTAGACCAACAGTAGTTTTGTCTAATAACTCAGTTGCTAAATGATCATTTTGTCAAAAGATAATTTGTAAAATGTAAATTTAACTTCTGATCATTTGGAGAAGTGAGTCATTTGTAAAATGACTTGTTGTAAAATGATCAATTGGCGAAACATTTTTTTGTAAAACGTTGTTTGTCAAGTGTAATTTTGTAAAATTACTTTTGGTCAAACGATAGGACACCGTGTTTTTTACTTAATCGTCTTATTAAAATAATACTTATTTCCCGGCCGAGGCCAATAATATATAAATAACTCGTAAAATTTTTCACGAAAAGCATAATTTCGCTACCTTGACATAGTTTTTTTTTTGTTAAAAACTGATACCTACTTTTCATGATTATTCTGTATAATGTAATAATTTAAACTTCTAATTAAAGTAGGTAGATTAGGTTAGGCTAAAGCAGCGACTCCAATATACCGAGTGATCAATCCAAATGGGTCAGTAGGGAGAAGTCACAAACTATAAGAGATAGGAAAATCTGTTCTTAGGAACCATGGCGCCGATATGAGATTTAATAAAAACTGCATTTTTTTTTTTTATCTGATACATAGTTTCTTACGTAACCCGGTCAAATCCGTTGTAAAAAATGTTACAATGCGACATGCAATTACTTACAGAATTTTAACCTGGTTCAATTCCCAGTTATGTATGAAATTTATAAAAATGTAAAATAATGCAGTTTCTATTAAATCTAAAATCGACGCCATGGTTCCTAAGAACATATTTCCCTATCTCTTATAGTCTTCGTTTTCTCCCTACTGACCCATTTGGATTGATCACCCTGTTTACAAATTACCACAAAAAATAGGGTTTCAACCATGTTTCAACTAATAAATGCACACCTACTTAACAACTGAAAAAATATTTTATTTTTTCAACATTAGGCGACTTATTTGTTTTTATTGATTTTGTTTTTATGGAATTTAAATATTCGATATGTTGTATGAGGTAATTTGATACTTATTTCAATCAATCAATCAAATCGTTTATTTGCTAGAATAAAGGTGGTTACAAATGAGGTCTTATAATCTAAGCAATACAGTTCCATGTATCCAGCCTGCATGCAGGCATGCAAATTATATTAAAAATGCTCGCACGTTACAATAATAATTATAATTATAATATTCATAAATAATAAATTTATTTAATTTGTCCAATGTCCATTATATATACATACTACTTACTAATTTCAGTTTTATGGCACCATGTCAAAAAGTACAAAATAAGCATACAATCCAAATCCAGAAATTAAAAAGTAAACAAAAATAAAAGCAGAGAAGAGTACACCACAAGAAACCAATTTACAATAGTTGTGAAGTCGAGTCTAAGTGGCTTTTTACCCTATAAAAGCACTTGACCAGAAGCCAAGTAGACAAACTGTATTTATTTATTCAATTTCCGAGCAGCGTCATGAAAACAAAAAAAAAGAATAAACGACTGAGTGCGCCTAGCCCCGTTGCCCGGGCAACGCAGCAGCCCGACTGGAAACTGCGATAAGCAGCTTTGCTGTGAGAACGCGTCTAGGGGCTCCGATTACGATTAAGGACTAAAATAATGCGCCGTTCACTAATAGTTCGAACGAGACTGATTGTCTGTATTTTTGTAGGTATGTTTAACTGCAAGTACGATTTAGATTAATTTTATAATATGTTTTGCAACCAGTACCTATTAACCGCCTCATTACCGTAACCGCAATATTGGCCCTCGTATAGAATCGATACCATTTGATAAGAATTTTATAAATCTGTGTCTTCTACAAGACAACATAAAATGGCGCCTTTGATCATACGGGGTTCGTCAAAATATGGGCGGTCAAAAAGCTCGACTAATCACACTGCTGTAGTGCTTTTTAACTCTGTTTTTCTCTAAAGTTAGGTAATTTTTAAATAACTTTAGGGTCCAGAAACAAACAGATTTACTACGGCGCATTATTTTTTAATATATATATATTTTAATTATTTTCTCGGTTTGGTGTAAACGAAAACTAGTTTAAGGAAGTTTAACAGCTTCGTCAGAATTATGAAAAGTTCGCATTCTATGTACCTACTTAGCTACAATATATTATTCAACAACACACAATATCATTTACTTGATAATATTATTCACTTAATAAAATAATAGACTTACTCTGCATGTATGTGGCAACTTATTGAATCACTTATTACTATATTTGGCGAAATATAATTTAAATATAACTACTGAATTTGAACAAATAACTTTGTAGTGCACTAGTATTAGAACAATAAAACAACCCATGGCATGACCAACTAGTGTAAATTTAACTACGCGTATAAAGTTTATATAAGTCCGTCTATATTTCGTAACTAGTACTTATATCGTCATTTGTTTACATGCATATAGGTTGCACTAAATGTATTATCAGGATAACTGATTTTTATTCTTTAAAAATCGATACCACAATTTATTTTTGAATTGAATGTTGTTTTGTCAGACGAACTCCACTATAAGGGAAGTTCCTTCTTTCACGAAATACTTATCAGATTGATACGATTGTTTTCAGGGTTCCGTACCCAACGGGTGCTAACGGTAAATAAGTATTACCATGTATTACGGACCCTCCGCTCGTCTGTTCGTCCGTCAGTCACAAGGACGTATCTTTGGAACCGCAAATTGCACTTGGAATTTTCGCATTATGAAATAACTTTACAACAAATACTAAAACTAAAAAAAGTTAAAAGCTAAATGTGGTTATTACAATAAAGGGTCGATTGCAAAAAAAAATGTACATAGTTAAAAGTGTAACGAAAGTTAGTCATACACAATGTATGGGTAATTTTCGTCACACAAAGGAATCAATTAAGTTTTGTTTTAATTAAAGCCCTTAACTAGGTAATTGTAAAAAAATTGTCGACGCCTATTAGTAGGTAGAACTAGTGACAAACATAATATAACAAAGGGAATTAAACAAAAGCTATGATAGCTAGAAAATCCCTTAAATGTATGTGTAATAATGATATATAAACGAGCAAACGAGCGTATATTCTTTAAGCATAGAGATGGAATACAGTACAAATGTAAATTGGAGTGTGATGAGCTATTTTAAACCCGAAAAAAGCACAATTCACGAAGAGCAAAAAACCGGGGAAACCCTTAGTGATTGTAAAATTGAAAAAGATATAACATATTAATACGCCAATCTACTTCGAAGTAGAGTACATTAATATCTCCTCCTAAACAGAACACTCGTTAAATGAATGTCATCAGCGTCAGATAACCTCAGCGGTCAGGGTTGAAATAACCAATTAGATTATTATTTACTTACATTATACTAGAATAGAATGATTAAGTATGTATGCAGCTGGTTGTTTTGTTTAGATTTTCATTTATTTTCTCACAAGTTTTTATCAAAAAGTAAAAAAATATTTTTAGGAAAGCTTTTTATGTCAAACTGTATTTTTTGCATAACGTCAAACTAGGTACTCGTCAAAACGAATCAAACGAGTCCAAAATCTAAACTCGATGAAGTGGCATCATTTAAGGAGTGTCTTTTCGAAAGGGCTTACTCATACAAAAATAAGCCCTTTTGAAAAGACAGTCCTCATTTTATGACAAAAGTCCTATGACCACCTGGCTGTCACCAGATGAGCTCTACGTCATTATAATATTTCATTATCATCCGATCCGAAATCGGGATGTGGATCAAACACAACTTGCAAGATTTGATTACAGACAGACAGTTCACTAAATCATTGCAGAATTATTCTGCCATGCTACGGCAAAAGGGCGTATCTTACTATGACATCCGTATAAAGATAAGACCTTTTACCGTAACACGGCAGTATTTTACACCGAACGTTTAATTTCGCAGAAGTGTCATTTCGTAGAAAGCATTTATCTCTGATACCGTCAACTATTTGGGATTCTTATAAAACAAGCCTAACCTAACCTAATCAATTGATATTCGCAAGAATTGACAACATTTCATATTTTTAAGACTATCATTTTATTACTTTTCTGAATTCTGCTTAAAAAGATGAAGTAATCTCTGTTTTTATTTGTTTTCTGAGATGATTATTTATTTTATTATTAATTTATAAAAACATACTCATTTTAAAATGTGGCAACACCAAAACCAGAACTTAATGGAACGGTTACTTTAGTCGGTTTTCTTATTAAAAAAAACTTAATAAAACTCGGTATGCATCTGTCATCTGTCAACGTCAAATAAAATAAAATATATTTTTTCGCTCTTTGGTTTAGACAAGGAGCTTATATTTAAGACAACAGGAGTGCGAACTCAGAATAAGTGTTCACACAAAATTAAATCTTAGTATAGATACATAAAGTATATTTTACGGGTGAAGGGGTCACGGGAAGACAGAGACAGCTCGCAGATGGGTAGTGTGTCCCTTTCTAATATTGCCAGTCACAAAAAATAGTAATAATTAGTAGTTTTCAAATAAAATGGTAGTTATTAGTAGTTTATACTTTTCTTTAAATTAACACTATTCACTTCAAATAATTAAATATTTTATTCGCTAAACTTTCTTACGCGTCACCAAAGAAACTAACGGAAAAAATTATGAAAGTTATACAATCCGTTAGTATATAAAAATAATTTTATGTTAGGGCAGGATAAAACCTTTAAATTTGAAATCTTATTAATATTATTGAAAACTGTCAGCATTTTTGACAGTGCTTAATGGTATCTTTTCTGATTATTTAAAAAATTACATACTTATAATTGCATCATGGTAACTGGAATTTAAGGTTGCAAAAGGAAATCTTTTGGTGGCTATAGTATATTTTTTCAGGTAATATATGGTATCATATATTAATATGAAAGCATGTCAAACTTTGATAAAGTACTAAAAGAGTGACAATGAATTTACAAAATTACCGGATAATTCCGATCTATGTTTTACTTCGAAAATATTATTCGTACTAAAAACAATCTGAGCATTGCACTATTGCAGTAATGTCGTTTTAACTATACTACGATAATCCTTCGCTATCTAAGGGTGGTTAATAGGCGTCGAAATTTCAAAATGGTCGTAGCGAGCTGAAATTTGGTATGTAGGGGGCTTTGGGCCCCCTGATTCCAAAAAAGTTTTTTTTTTCTGTCATAAAAAAAAATGTATGGGAATTTTTTTAAGAGGCCCGTATCTCGTAAACGGTTGGCTCAGGTGGGAGGTGCTCGACCAAATGTCATAGGGGGCCTCCACCCGAGTACAGTCGTGAAAAAAAAAATCGAAATGGCGATTTTTTTTCTAAATTTCAGGTTGGTGCTAGGGGGCTGAAACTCGATATCGGGGGGCATTTGGGGCTCACAAATATGAATCTGGAATCGGTGTCCGAAAATTCGGTCAAATATCGGACAACAAACTTTAATATTTTAGTTCGACCGAGGGCCGCAGGCTTAAGGGCGAACTTCCCCCCACGAGGCCGCAGGCCGAGCTCCGTGTAGCACCAAAGGTGCGGAGCGTCCCAGAGACGGCGTAGCGCGCGAGCCCAAGGGCCCGCAGGGCGAGCCCACCTAGAACATTGCTACCCGCCTAAGTAATCGTAGTAGTAGTAGCAATCGTAGAACCGAAGTTAGGAGATAACTCAAACGAGATGTATGCCTTTAAGACCTCCCAGATCACCCCGCCATAAGTATTTTATATGAATCACTAAAAACAAAAAAATATACTTATATAATATAAAAATATAATAAATGAGTGGTTTGGCATCGTCTTCAAAACGTGATTCAAACGTAATCTGTACTTAAATGGGTTATTTTTAGCTTTTTAGTTTTTTTTGAAGTCGGTTTTTTTTTGCTTTTTATTTCGTCATATACTTAATAACCGTTAGTACAGTAATAAAAAGTATTGCGTAGTCTTGCATTGGTAAAACAGAGTTATACCTACAGGTAGTTTATAAAATAACGGTATACTTACAGTTTTACCTCCCTAATTAATTTATGGTACCCTACAAATAACCACTTTTTTTATATCCTCATAAATGAGTTCATGTCCACGTACATCAGAATATGTGTTTTGTTTGTTTTGTTTTTAAGTATGACTTAACGAAGTTTGTCATTTATCAAATCAAATTAACGGTTACTGGATTGCTGCGTTCTGTTAAAATAACAGGAGCCAAAAGTGTGTTATTGCTGGCATAGTAGCTAACATTCACTATATCTATTTATGAGTTTCCATAGGTATATATAAATTAAATTCTAGCTACAGTGCCAGCCAATATACATTTTTAGACTTTAATTTTTTTCATTTTTTTTTTTATAAATATCGGACAACCTCCCACAAATCAATCTAGTCCCAAATTAAGCTCAAGAAGGCTTGTGTTATACTAGACGACGATATACGTACTTATATAGATAAATATATACTTAAATACATAGAACAACCATCACCCAAGCACAAATATTCGAGTTCATCATACAAATATTTGCCCCGGCCGGGAGTCGAACCCGGGACCGCCGGCTCAGTAGGCAGGTGTCTACAAACCGAGCCAAACTTGTAATAAAATGGAGTAAGGATGAGTCCCTCTTTATTGCTAAATATTTGGTTACCCCAGCAGAGTGGGACAAACTGCCCCCTTGGCGGCTTTCTTACTTGGCTCGTTCGAACGAAGCAATGAGCAGTCCAGGTATACTATAGTATTTACTAGGTCCATGGGTTTAGACAACAACCCTATTCAGCCCGTATTGTCTTAGATTGCAGTTATTTGATGTATTTTCCTTATGGGTAAGGCCGCGGAAAGTTACCAATTTGGACGTTTTAAAGGACCATGGGCAAATTTGTATGGAGGCTGGACCAAGAACCAACAGAGATGAGAGTTAGGTTATTAGATAGGTATTAACATAGGCTTAATTTTTTACTATGGGCACCAAGCTGGATTCCATTGCAGATCTGAGATATTCGTGTTTGTAGTTAAGATGTGGCAAAAATTGGAACTAAATAATGCATACATTATAACCAGTTCTACATAGATAGTAGCGACAGTGTAGTAATACAACGCTAAAACTATTTTAAATGGACGATATCGTATGTTAAGCTTGTAGTATTAATGGTACCTTTTTATTACAAAGAATAATCCTCATATTATGCGTGTAGAAGTGTGTAATTACAGTTATTTTTCAAGTTTACTCAAATTATAGTTCTATTGCCCACTAGATGGCATTAGTACTGTTATGTGTAAATTGTAATGCAACAATTCTTTATTACACAGCAACAAAAAATATAATACAGAAAAGACCACGAATATAAAGTGATGCGCAGAATATTCTGCAGTTATTTGATAGTTTTAAGAGACTGATATCGCTGGCGCAGTGACATCTGGTGCAGAGTAGATCACGCTACCTTCTTTCAAAATGTTGTTTTTACACGTCAGTCTAGCTATAGCATTAAATAAAAACATCGGAAGCCATAGTCTGTGAAATACATTTAAAAAACAAACGTCATTGACATTTTGACACCGTTGAAAAATCCACTGTCATATAATTCTTTGAAAGTAAAAGAATAATATTTTTTCCGACTGACTGAGCCAATCATTCACGGTAAAGCATGGTAAGTTGATGGAAATACGTCTACGGAGCAACATCATCATCTCGGATTCGATTTCTGTGGTACGATATTTAGATTAGATGAAGTTCTGCCCTTGAATGAAGTTCTGCTTGTGAACTGTG
The DNA here is from genome assembly GCA_947623375.1 of Apotomis capreana. Classification (NCBI taxonomy): domain Eukaryota; kingdom Metazoa; phylum Arthropoda; class Insecta; order Lepidoptera; family Tortricidae; genus Apotomis; species Apotomis capreana. The sequence continues at coordinate 6,688,915 of OX392499.1, forward strand.
TTGTATTTCCAGTTGTATGGTACTCGGATGAACCTTCGGCTGTGAAGTCAGTGAGCTCAGGTTCAATCCCTGGTGGTTTACTCGGATGAAACTCTGCCTGTGAAGATGGTGAGCTCAGGTTCAATTCCTGATGGTATAGTCCTCGAATGAAGCGCTGTCTGTGAAAACATTGAGCCAAGGTTCGATTCCTGGTGGAATAATACCCATTTGATGTTCTGCCTGTGAAGACAGTGAGCCCCAGGTTCAATTTCTGATGGTATAATACTTGGATGAAGCCTTGTCTGTAAAGAAATTGAGCCCCGGTTCGATTCCTGGTGGTATAATACTTGGATGAAGCCTTGTCTGTAAAGAAATTGAGCCCCGGTTCGATTCCTGGTGGTGTAATACTTGGATGAAGCCTTGTCTGTAAAGAAATTGAGCCCCGGTTCGATTCCTGATGGTATAATACTTGGATGAAGCCTTGTCTGTAAAGAAATTGAGCCCCAGTTCGATTCCTGGTGGTATAATACTTGGATGAAGCCTTGTCTGTAAAGAAATTGAGCCCCGGTTCGATTCCTGGTGGTATAATACCTGGATGAAGCCTTGTCTGTAAAGAAATTGAGCCCCGGTTCGATTCCTGGTGGTGCAATACTTGGATGAAGCCTTGTCTGTAAAGAAATTGAGCCCCGGTTCGATTCCTGGTGGTGTAATACTTGGATGAAGCCTTGTCTGTAAAGAAATTGAGCCCCGGTTCGATTCCTGGTGGTGTAATACTTGGATGAAGCCTTGTCTGTAAAGAAATTGAACCCCGGTTCGATTCCTGGTGGTGTAATACTTGGATGAAGCCTTGTCTGTAAAGAAATTGAACCCCGGTTCGGTTCCTGGTGGTTCCTCATACGAAACTTTGCCTCTGAAATCAGTTGGCTCAGGTTTGAGTTCTAGTTCCATATTATGACTTTATTACTTGTCCATATAAAAATATGAAATTAAAATTAATACTACGTTTATTAGACTAAATGCTTACCCTAATGTTACTATTTTATTTATGACTAACTTATGAACTAATGATAGGTGCCAGGAAGGACTTTTCATAATTCTTCTGGACCCTTCTTATCCAAGCGGCCACCACTACACCGACTAGCGACAAATGATCTTCAGTTGTTTAAAAAAGTGTAGAACAAGTTTACGTGTACTGTACAGTCGAGTTCATTTACATCTACACACTTACGAGAACAAAAATATCTGAACACGATTTTATGCTCCTGACAATAGGGTCGTGTTCAGATATTTTTGTTCTCGTAAGTGTGTAGATGTAAATGAACTCGACTGTACGATAACGAATCTGTAATCTGTATAAGTAATATCGGAAGTCCTGGGTTCGAAACTCCAACCTCTTGCTTGGTAAGTAGTCGAAACTACGATCAGCTATAAGGGCAGTTGGTTTTTTATAGTGATAATATAACTTTCAGTATTGATTTTTTAGACTGTCCGTCTGTCCGTCCGTCTGTCCGTCCGTCCGCCCGTCCGCCCGTCCGCCCGTCCGTCTGTCCGTCGTCTGTCCGTCTGTCCGTCCGTCCGTCTGTCCGTCCGTCCGTCCGCCTGTCCGTATGTCCGTCGTCTGTCCGCCCGTCCGCCTGTCCGTCCGTCCGTCCGCCTGTCCGTCTGTCCGTTTGTCCGTCTGTCCGTCTGTCCGTCTGTCCGTATGTCCGTCTGTCCGTCTGTCCGTCTGTCAGTCACCAGGCTGTATCTCATGAACCGTGATAGCTAGAGTGTCGGAATTTTCACAGATGATGTATTTGTGTGTGCGTCGGCGGCCAACGCCCCAAGAACGCGGTGCCGCGCCCGCAGCTGGCCACAGAAGAAGGGAAGGTTTTGCAACTTCTTGATTCTCTTCAAGCGTTGATTGATAATGTTAAATAAAGGCTATAACCTCGCAATTAATAACGTTACCCTATCCCTGCTTAAAAAGAAGGTTATTTTAGGTTCGCGAAGCGGCGCTGATGTGGTAGCTTTTAGCCTTTAGGATTTAAATGCACTCCTTCGACCGGATGCGTTTTGTTCATCCCGATCTGTTCGTGACGCGCGAGGTGGCTGCGATGCCTGCATTTGCTACTGCTCATCAGCGGAGAAGATAGAAATCTTGCTGTATTTGCCAGTCGCGTTCGCAATTGTGTTGAGGTAATTCGTTTGTTAGATCATGCGGAATGCCACAGATCGCCGGAACTCAGGTGATAATTACGTTACCACTTTTTTATTATTTTACCACAATTGAGATGGATATAGATGGATGGCTAGACTATGCCGCCCGATAAGAGGCTAGAGGTCAATCTAAGCTATAAATTCTAGTCGATTTCCTCTGCACATGAAATAGACCTCTAGGCTCGTTTCGGTATAGGTAATTCCTGAGCGGACTGCTACATCGCACGTTGCAGTGGTTGCAGGCACTAGACGGGTCCGGTCAGGATTATGTGGACGTTGTCGCAAAAAGTAGACTCGCGAATTCTAAGTCAGCGCCGCATAATAAAAAACATTCATCGTCGACTGCACCAAAAATTGTTTCATGCGTTGTGGGTTTGCAATCGTATAACCAAATTCACTGTGACAATTTCATGAAAGTGACACGATGACAAATGGAAATTCATAAAAAAATCTGTCATCGATGACTTAGTAGGTTAACGTAGATTGAGTTGGTCTAGAACTACAAATATATATGAGATACTATTACAGCACGACCATAGCGGTTTTTTTTGTGATACGAATTCATTAAAATAGTTTGAGGTACATGTACATTTTAGCCGACTTTCAAAAAAAGGAGGAGGTTCTCGATTCGACTGTTTTTTTTTTACGTTTATGACCGATCGAAAGTTCTGAAACTTTCGAATGGATGAACCGATTTTGACGATTCTTTTTTTTATTTGAAAGCTGTTGCTTCTCGTGTGGTCTCATACCAATTTGGTACAGTTCTAATAAAACGAATAACTCTTATTCTATGTTCCATTTCGCTCATTGAAGTCGGTAATTTTTTTTGTGTAAAAGTGATTCTGATTATAATTGAATCACTAAAAATAAAAATAAATACTATTTTTAACAAAAAAGAACCGACTTTTTAAAAAAACTGTAAAGCCAAAAATAACCCCTTCAAGTACAGATTACATTTGAATAGTCTTTTGAGTCGGTGCCAAACCTCACGTATACTTCTTTATCGAACAAATATACAATACAATACAACAATATTTTATTGCACACCAATAAAAGTTTACAAAAGGAAACAAGACAAATACAATTTATAAATAACGGTACTAAAATATATTTTAGAAACCTCGATATCATTTTTGAAGACCTATCCATAGATAGATACCCCCCAACTCTGTGTTTGATGGAAAAAAAAAATTGAGTTTCAGTTCTAAGTATGGGGAGCCCCCAATATTTATCATTATTTTTTTTTTTTGCATCAAAATCTTAATGCGGTTCACAGAATACATTTACCTACCAAGTTTCAACAGTATAGCTCTTATAGTTTCGCAAAAAAATTGCTGTGACATACGGACGGACAGACAGACATGACGAATCTATAAGGGTTCCGTTTTTTGCCATTTGGCTACGGAACCCTAAAAAGGTGATTCAAATGTAATTGTACATGAAGGGGTTATTTTTGGCTTTACAGTTTTTGTTGAAAATGTTTTTTGTTAAAAATTTTGCATAAACAGATTATACCTTTATAGTTATGTCATTCACCACGACGACTGTGCCAACAGTCGTAGGTACTACCTAGCACGTTCACGAATCATTTGAAAGCCAAGAATATTTAAATGTCAATCAAAGGGAAAATGTCAATTGAAAATGCTAAAAAAATATTGTACCTACTCTAGGTAACATAGATTTTTACTGCAATAACACTACTAGTATCATAACACAATAGCGCTTGTAATTGTAATTTTTCGACGTCTTTTGTTGTGAATACAAGTTCTTTTAGAATTTTTACTCATTATTTTTGTCATTTATCATTTTATCATTGATATCTTCCCAGATTACCAACAAATCGCGTGGTCGTGCCCCCCGTTTCCTGGTGGTCATAATATTTGTCATATCAGTATGACCACGAGGATATTACATGTCCTCCTAGTCATACTGTAACACCATATATTTAGAAAAAAGGTTTTTCCTTCCTCCTGTATGTATAAATACTTTTCTGTCAGTTGTCTTAGCAATTTATCAGAATAGTCAATCAATTTACGATAGCTAATACGGAAATATTATTGTATTTAAAATGGATGAATTACTATTTATTAAATGAAAAAAGGGGACAATATTGTTGTAAAATGGCCACCAGTATTAAAAAAACGGTGTTACAAGAACGGGAGCACAATTTGGAACTGCAGCCTTGTTAGAAAGTAGAAGTTCCGGGGATCGGTTACTATCCAGGTAAGTTGTAAGTGGTGTAGGTACGTTTTGAGCATGAGTTTATGTTCCAAGGGTTTTTAGATTCATCCGATCTTAATATACTTTTTTGTGTATGAGCCTTGCATATTATAATTATAGTCAAACCAGCTGCCCCTGGCATTTGTACAGTTGTATTCAATAATTATTTCTATGTATACATTTAAAATTATGATTATACGTTTTATGCAAAATGAAAATTCGCTAATTGTTTTTATGACAATCATTTTGTGTCATCTAATTAAGCTTATTCTCATATTTGTATATAACAGTACCAATATTAAGGTAATAAAAATACAGGATTTTCCAAAGTCCTGTCTAGTTATTTCTAGATCGACTTTTATTTTTTCAATGAACTGACATTTGTTTTTCCAACAAGTGAGTATGACTAGGAGGACATGTATATCCTCGTGATCATACTGATATGACAAAATTCACCATAGTTTGACAAAAAATGTACACTGGTCGCTTTCTGTATAAGTGACTTAAGTCTTAATCAATTAATGAGTTTGTTCGCTATTTGGATTATGAAAAAAAACTTTGGTCGCTTTCTGCATAACTACGGTCAATTAGTATGACCACCAGGAAACGGGGGTCGTGCCAGGAAGTGAGTACCAGCAAGAAACTATAACGACTGTACCAGAATGACAAAAGTATTAGAGTACAATAAATGCAAAAATATAATCATTTTAATGACTTTTTATTATTACCGTAACAGAAGTAAAAAATCTCATTTATGCTGTATAGTTACAACACGTATTACCTTTATAATTATGTATGACCATAATGACCCCTAGTTCCCCTTCCCATAGCGACCATTCCCGGATTGTCCGCTCCCATGAAGACCAATTTTCAAGACGACAACTTGATAAAACGACCATTTCTGGAATAACCACTGCCATAGTGACCACTACTCGGAATAACAGCTAAAAATTATGTGTCTTATTGTGCTGCCGAATTTAGTAGGCACCAAGGCAGTGAGCGGGGCAGTACACCGTTACGTACATGTACTAAATTACCTTTTAAGCTTAATACTGTTTTCAAGTAAGCATTCGTTATTTTTTGTGTACAATAAAAACTTTTTTTGTATTTAGTTTGGTAATAAATACATTTTTTTAACTCAAATAACTCCATATTGGTTTATCTTTTTTAGTATTAGATAATATATACGAGTCGGTATAAGATCTATATATACGAGTGGGTATACGACACAAATAGCTAGCAATAAACTAGTTTAATCCGTAGAAGCATATTTTTTATAACCCCTAAATCTTCTATCCAACACCCGTTCTTTCGTGGGAAAAGTAGTCGTGCCGGAAACTTGCCTTTAATGTGAATATAAGAAGTGGGCATTCCGGGGAGCGGCTTTCTGGGAATAGGTCGGTTTAGGAAGTGGTTATCTTGGGAAGTGTTCGGTTTAGAAAATAAAATTTTCTAAACCGACCATCTTTTTATACTTTTTGTATTTTTATCATACTTTTTTTGCTTTTGATTTTACGCATAGGTAATGTAAATATACCAGTATCTTGGAACCTGCTCTTTTCTTTTTATTTCCATCAGTGACAAGTAGGTTATCTGGTGCAGTGGTTGCAACATGAGAATTTCTAACTATACCTACTCTGCGAAAGAGTCGGGTATATGTTTCAGTTTAGGACTTCAAAAGCTACTTGGTAATGAATTAAAAGGGGTTAGTATAATTTCGTCTAAAAATAGCTGGTCGAAACAGCAAGCGGTCTAAAAAGCAAACTGCAATCTGGTCTGCCTAGTATTCTGTTTAAAATCCCGCTTGGTCTAAATATACAGCAGTATTTGTTCCTTAGACCCATACTATACTTACCTATTAATAGCGAAGTATATAATATAACATACATGTAGGAAATAAGTTTATGAAGAAAAAAAATCGCGGTAACGGCATTTTGTCCAACGAACCTTTAGCGTGTCTGGTGAGTTGAGTTGAGGCCGTGGCATTACAGATTAATAGGTGTGCGTTGAGTTTAAAATATAACACAAAAAATACTGAACAAATCGAGAGGTAATATAGTTTCCATTATATCGCGACGCAGTGAAAAGTTATCCCTTTAGTTTGTCTATGCTAAAGCATCAGCTGAAAATGGTTACGCAAATGGTTCAACACTTAAAGAGACGTTTTTAAAAGGAAAATTAACTAAAACTCTTCCCAAAATAATGGAATCATCTTGCGCTGAACCTCTTCCCCGAAAATCATAACTTGGATCTTCTAGTTGAGAGACAATATGCATTTTCTAAGGAAACATGCTCTTTCTTTGACTTCATAGTAACTTTTTGTCAGGTGAAGTCTAAGTATAATATACTTGCTTACTTTGCATGAAAATTATCACCAAATGAACTCCTTAAAATGCTGTAAATGGTAATTGATTACTGATCAATTATCATGAAGATCGCACTGATCATTACGAGCGTTGTAAGAAGCAAGCTTTTCCCTCGCTGAACAATTGATTTAGAATACACATGAGAAATAATAAAAATGCTTTTATTATATATTTGGTACAATGGAGATTAATACACGTCACACCAAATGTAGATATCAACACTATATTCACTTTTCGCTCTTACCCATATGGTATAAGCAAGAGATAAAATAATAAACGAGTATAGGTATACACTAACCTTCCACTTTTCTTTTGACACCTACCTATATTAACTTCTTTTTGGTATTTCCAAGCGTGTATCAGCGACGGTATGGACACAGCATTATTGACATGTAATTAGTTCCGCTACTCACCATTTCAAGAAAAAACTGTCAAGAAAAATGACAATAACGAGTTTTGCTATTCCATAATAGAGGACATAAGTACCAATAAAAAATTAGCTTTTAATGGGATTAAAACTTTGATTTGGATAACATAATATAATATTCATGTATTAATATAATAAAATAACTGATTTGCGTCTACTTTAAGCCCATTTAGCGTTGTAATATAATTCTGGCGCCACTATCTACGCACTCGTCACTGTCCAGTATGAGTTACTTAGTACCAATTTCCGCCACATGTCCCTATTTCAAACAGGAATATCTCAGCTCTGCAATGGAATCCAGCTTGGTGCCCATAATAAAAATTGAAGTATATTCTAATATCTATCTAATGATTTAACTCTCATCTCTGTTGGTTCTTGGTCCAATTTGCCCATTGTCCTTTACCCAGCTGATTAAAAAAAAATGGTAATCCCTACAGTTTCAAAAATATTTTTATTATATGTAGGGATGGGAAATCTCGTGGTCGCAAGATAGATAATTGATATAAACCCCTTCAAAAAAAAACAAAAAATATATTTCCGTCCAAAACGTAACGAAAGTTGGTTAATTTTTTCGACCACGCATCATAAGTGCTCTGTTATGTTCATGATATTTTAACTTTCATGGTCATACTTTTGTTTTAAACTAAAATTTATGACATAGCGATAGTAATACCGATTACAGAATAAGTATGGTAATACAAATTTATTTTTTTATCTTACTTTACTTTAATGGTTCATGATTCCACACTTGTGTTACGAATACTTTCGTGACGCTTTATGTAGCTTGTTTTTAAATATTTTTTGGCGAAAATACGTTTACGTGCACTGGCAACTCATATTCTAGTAGGGCAACACCGATGAGCAAGTCCAAATCCGTCAGTTTGTCAACAAACGCAATTCAAAGTAGACACAGTCATAGTTTCGTGAAAGTACCCCCAAAGTGTCGTGTGTGATTTTAAAGGTAAGGAGTGATTGTATTTAATCAGTTTTTTTTTGTACAATAGCGTAACGGTTTTCAAGCAAGTGACACGTATTATTGTATTAAAAATGTCTTTATTTCACCATGAAAATCCAATTTTTTTCAAAAATACGTTACACTTTCGTTGCGAATATGTTACATTTTTGCAAAATGTTACGTATTTTCTACGTAACATAACGAATAAATGTTGTAAAGGGAAGTGCACACAGAATATACTAACGTAAATGGGTTTTATTAGATTTTTAATGACCCGAAAATATACAAAGTCGAACAAAACTCCTGTACAATAATAAAATAAATAAAAACAACATCTTAATAAAAAAAACTGTTTTAAGAAGAAAAAAAATTATTTTCGACCTCAAGTCACAGTAGAATCATTGATTCTAAAGCTGTTTTATTGTTATACGGTCGTCTTGTTACTAGTATTGGGTACCAGCAGTGAACAAATAGTAATTACTGCCACCTGGTACAAAATGAGAGGCTTTAAAACACTAGAGCGGTTTGGGTTTCATTAGTTCCATCACACGCGTGTTTCATTATATTGATTTTAATGTGCCATGAAAATTTTGTTTACAGGCAGTAAAAACTAATAATTTTATAACTTGATTTTTTTTCTTAGCTACGTTATTTAATGGGAATATTTTCCAGTATGATCTAAGCTTTATAACGACTTATGTTACGTTTTATGATAACATAACGTAAATCTTTTTATGTTACTTCTATGTCACATTGGTAACTTTCCGCGGCCTTACCCTTATATTTCTTTAAATACAGAAGAATAAATTCAAAGATTTTTTTTTAAGGTACACGACATAAAGCCCTGTCGATCTCTATATTAATTTCCACCTGTTATAAATATGAAATGTTGTCAATTATGTAAATTTTCTTGCAAAACAACAACAGAATAAAAAAAAATTGGGCAAGTGCGAGCCCGACTCGCGCATGAAGCGCTCCGTACCTATACATATATATAATCGTATAATACACGTTTAATACAAGTTTGTTGTATGGGAGCCCCCCTTAAATATTTATTTTATTTTATTTTTAGTAGGTATTTGTTGTTATAGCGGCAATAGAAATACATCATCTGTGAAAATTTCAGGACGGACGGACGGACGGACGGACGGACAGCGAAGTCTCAGTAATAGGGTCCCGTTTTTACCCTTTGGGTACGGAACCCTAAAAATAAATAAAAAATACTTAAACTAATTTATAAATATGATGAAGACTAACCTAACTTAAACTAATCTAACCTAAAAGAGCCCGCGCGGCATTATACCTGGCTCAAAAGTCCCCATAATACCAGCAGCGTTGCCCCGCTGAATGGCTATGGACACCTGCTGAACCAGATAGGAGCCAGAGCGGGGATGTAAATTGTATGACTACAGAGGAATACAAATTCAGCAAAATGAAACATTCGACCAAATATAATTCTACGAAACGGCAGTATACCCATACAGGGATAGATAAAACAAAATACAAAAAAGACACTAAAACCCCATAAATGCAGCGATAAACGCAAATGTTATAATGACATAAAGATGGATGGAGATAGTCGCAATGGCACCGTGTCGTCTAATGGACTCCCGCCATTAACGGTGGTTGAGTCCTGTAACTATTAGTCACACGCCACTGTACCAACGCGGTGCCCATGCTTGGTTCCGCAATCGCTGCATTAATGAAACTATAATATTTTATTACAAAAAAAAGTCTACGTATTTATTTGCTGGATTTACGATCAGTGCCGTATATACCCTTAGGCCCGCGAGGCCCGGACCTAAAGGCCCAGCCAGTCTAGGGGCCCCAGTCCCAGAAGCAAAACTTTCACCGTACTTATGTTCTCCTTATTTATCAAGTAAAATACTACCTACTATTTCATTTAATATAAATAAATAATTTTCTTGAACTGGTTCGAGATGCCAAGTGCCTAGGGGCTCTGGCTCTCTAAGTCCGGGCCTAATTACGGTACATATAGATCTAATACATTAAATATAAGGATCGGCATAATTCACCAATTTAACGACACGCAAATATTTTGCAAACACAGAAATAATAAATAGACAAAAAAAACTTACAATATTGCTAAACCCTGAAGGAGTTCATGAGAATATTTAATAATGAATCAAAATACCTATTCATTTAATGAGTAAAATAAAAACAGGGGCAAAGCTCTTAAATCTAAAGTGATGATGTAAATGTTATATATTTATCCAGACATCATTAAACAGTTTTTGTTACACTAAGCTGTCTTATAAGTCGGTCATCTTTGATCGAAAATGGTGGCCTTTTGTCCTCATCTCCACCATCAGCTTCACTTCATCAAATGCCGAATTTGAAGAGTTCCATCAATTGCTAGGCCACAAACAAATTCTCAACAGATTTACATAAATGTTAAGACAAACTATTTGAATATTTGTCCATCCGCCTGCCGCTTTCAAGTACCTAATCGGGATATATACAAAAAGTCCTGACGTATTGACGACCTTCTCTTTTTTTGAGGATGGTTAGCTAAATATTACATCAAAATGGACAAATACCATGTGGGCCCTGTAACAGGAGCAAAAAATTAAAACATAGATTTTCCTCGTCAAAGTGAACAGCATCTGTTCAGATTATGTATTTTTAAATAGGTACTGCTTTCATATGTTCATTTTATCAAACAAAGTAATTAGCATTTTCAATGTACGCCGTCCAACATTGACATCGCATTAGTATTGACATAGCTGTCACTTTACTAAATATCAAATGGTTCGCAATACATTGCTTCTTTGAAAAACCTTTATTTTACAGGTTTACATTGTAAATGAGTTATTTTTAAAAAGTTGTGTAATAAATGTTGTTCAGTTTGAGGGGTAGAACCTATGTTATAATTTATAGCTCCTGTTAGAGGGCCCACCCGGTAGTACTAGGTATGTATAACAAGTCAGCTGCAAAAAGAATATGTACGAGTAGTCTGTTCAAAGATATCTTTCCTAGACCCGTCCTTGAGACAAATCACTAAATATTAAGTTGAGAAAAAATATGTCTAAGATTTTTTAACATATATCATTGTGTGTTACTTTATGTTTTTTATTTCTCAGCAATTGTATTTTAATGAAACTGTAACAGTCACCTCGCCTGATGCAATTAAAACCACAACCCTTTTTACCTCATGCTGAGTTGTGAAATATTTGCTCAAACTTGTCGCAGTCTAATTTTATTACAAAGGCTTTGCCTTTTGTGCCGTAGCTCGTTGTCCACTCTGCGGGTGGCCACTGTAATTTTCGAAATTAATAAAAAAATATACCTTTGATAACAAAATAACAGATTACGTAAAAAGTAAATTGGCGAGCCTCCAATGTAGTTGAATCATTAAATGTTTGGAATTATCCTATACCTACTCCGTTTTCAAACTGAATAAAATAAAAATAACCAAGGCATTATTCTTCACCGAGCACCTATAGTTCGCACCAACTTTCATAACTCCGTAACTATCTGTCCTAAAAACGAAACTTAAAATGTAAATTAATTAACTTAAAATGTAAAACGAAACTTAATAGGAAATTTAATTCACTACAGCATTGCGTCAGCTCTTTTCTAGCTAAAATGGTGCTACACGAAGATATAAGAAAAATCAGAAGAATTTGCGGGGTTTTTCGCGGTGGGCGCGGAAGAGGGGAAATAGTGTAATTTTCACTTTAAACACTTACTAACCATCCTAGACAACATATTAAACATTCAGAACTATGGGACCGTTTGTAAGATAAAACCCCTTTTCACTTCCCACGCTCTAAAAGTTCTACTTTATGCTGTGCGTAGGCGACATACAGTCGCTTTTTATGCTCTAGAGCGTAAAGTGAAATCGTCGTCGAAGACCAAGGCGATCGGTCCAACAGTCACACGAACAACTTAAAACTTGGCTGACATTAATCCCACCAAAAACATTTCATGTAAAATTGGTGACCAAGACTCACATGCTCATAACGTTTTCGCTGTAAAAAAATATCAGATTCCCAGGAAAAGCCAAGCCCCTAAGCCCTGACTTTACTAACCCTACCACCTTGGTTTAGAAAGTATGGTATCAACTGGCTTCAAGCCCCTAAGCTCTAAGTTTACTAACCCTACACCTTGGTTTCAAAAGTATGGCTTGGCCGTATTATAAATGCGAAAGTGTGTCTGTCTATCTGTTACCTCTTCACGCTTAAACCGCTGAATCGATTTTGATGAAAGTTGGCATGGAGATAGTAGTAAGATCCGAGGAAGGACATAGGATAGTTTTCATCCTGGAAATTATCCCTAAAAAGATTGAAAAGTGAGTAAGTAATTCATGATGACATTGATGACCCTGTAGGACATGTAATGATTAGACCAAAAGCACAATTGCTCTTACATTTGCTTAGGCGCTTTTAATAATCCCTTTTATTAATTACTAGCTTTTGCCCGCGACTACGTCCGCGTGGAACTTGGAAGGATGGAAGCATCCTCGTACAACACGATAGATATCCACCTAATCACAAATACAAATACAAATACAAATACAAATACTCTTTATTGCAAACCTCCAACATCAAGGAATATACAACACAACATGAGATACATTCAAATAACAGGCAGCAATAAAAATAATCACCTTAATTAATAAAAGGGATTATTTAAAGCGCCTAAGCAATTGTATGAGCAATTGTGCTTTTGGTCTAATCTTTACATTTCCGACAGGGTCATCAATGTCATCATGAATTACTTACTCAGTTTTCAATATTTTTAGGGATGATTTCCAGGATGAAAACTATCCTATGTCCTTCCTCGGATCTTAAACTATCTCCATGCCAAATCTCATCAAAATCGATTCAGCGGTTTAAGCGTGAAGAGGTAACAGACAGACAGAAATACAGACAGACAGACAGACACACTTTCGCATTTATAATATTAGTATGGATGGATGGTGATAAGTTGGATATCTATCGTGTTGTACGAGGTTGCTTCCATACTTCCAAGTTCCACGCGGACGTAGTCGCGGGCAAAAGCTAGTAATATAATATTACAAATGCAAAAGTGTGTCTGTCTGTCTGTTACCTCTTCACGCTTAAGCCGCTGAATCGATTTTGATGAAATTTGGCATAGAGATAGTTTAAAATCCGAGGAAGGACATAGGATAGTTTTCATCCTGGGAAATTATACCTAAAAAGATTGAAAAGTGAGTGAACATTTCTGTTGGGGTGCGGTGACCCTGTAGGAAATGTAAATACTAGACCAAAAGCACAATTGCTCTTACATTTGCTTAGGCGCTTTTAATAATCCCTTTATCAAGTTCCACGCGTACGTAGTCGCGGGCAAAAGCTAGTATTTAATAAATTAGTAAGGTATGGTGGGGTAAGACCAACATAGTTTATTGTCTAATGGAGTTAGACTGACAGTTAGTTATTTATTGAAACGTGACAGTCTTCTTATATTTACTATACGTCACACGATTTTTTATGGTGTGAATGAGTGAAAGGGCTTGCAGCACGTCTAGCATAACTTTGACACGCGACTCTTTCTCGCACGAGCTTCCTGTCTCTTTCTGTACGATATGATAACATGTAGATTTTTAGAGTCTGTGATAGAGCCCTGTTTAAAAGTATTTGTATTCCTTATCATTGAAATGATACGATTTTTTTAAACATTGACATAGTTTTATTTATAATCATACTTTCAAACACACTTACAAAAGATATATTATAAGCATATAATATAACACTTAATTATTTTTTGGTTAAAATACTGATAGCGAACTTATTGTTTGGTTCCATAAGAGGTCTATTATAAAAACGTGCAAATGTTTTTGACCCTTCTGTCCAACCTGCTGTTCTCCTAATAGTATCAATGTCTATCCCTTTTCTATATTTATGCAGTAGACACAGAGGCATGTTTAGTGCTGTATGCACTAAACTTTTCAGTGTCAATACCGGCTTTACTGAGTAAAGACTTGATCCAATGACCAATTGTCTGAGCACTAACCTGTTTGTGGGGTTTTACTGAGGATAAAAATAGTCTCTTATTTCCTGCTCTAATTGGTTCTGTTATTTTTAAATAATGAAGAATTATGGTGGCTACACAAACTTTAGGACGTTGTTTGAAAAAAGGAATAGTAAGTAAAGGTTGATTTTTTCCAAGTTTTGATGTCTTTATCCTATCAGGAATTTTTATTTGTAGCCCTGATGAACTTACAGCTATCTCATCTATATTTATTAGGGCTATTGTTTGTAATCTATGGGCTGTAACCAGAACTAAAAGTGTTGTAGCAATTTCTGATATAAATTTTAGGTTTTGATTTAAGTTATCCTGATTTTCAATAAATTCTAAAACCTGTTCTATATATTCCACGTTTCCGAGTATTTAGGTGCAGAAGGACGTCTCCTGAAAATACCTTTGAAAAATCTAGATATAATGGCATCATTAGATATGTCTATTTTTGCTATAAGTGAGATGGCTGATCTTGAAGTATTCAAAGTAGCGTAACTTGCATTTTCATTGAATCTCATTGTTAGAAACTATTACATTAGCACTTGCAGGATCAAATATGTCATATTTATTTCTTGTGGCGAAATGGAACCATTTTTTGAGACATCCTTCAGATTGCTTAAGGGTGGAGTGCGATATTGAGTCTACAATAAAATCAACAGATATCTCGGAAACTCCTTTTTTCAGGTATGCTTGCCTGATAATTTCCCTACCACCAGCGAAAGGTTGTGTGATAGAGGGTGTGTTCTGCTCCTGCAAGGAGATAATAGAAGATCATTTGAAGGCTCCAATATTAAAGGAAATTCACATAAAAGTGATGTAAACATCGGGTACCATGCTTGCGTGGGCCAATTTGGTACAACTACTATCCCTGTTGCTTTATCATTAATAATTGTTCTCAGTACTGGCAATATTACTGCAAAAGGGGGAAATGCGTAGAAATAATCCTTTTCCCATGAAATGGTAAAAGCATCAACAACTGACTACGAGATAGTGACGGAGGATACTATGTCGCGCGACATGAGTCGCTTACCATAGTTGTGCTAGATGGGCTGAATACTTTTCATCGACATAAAGGGGAAGAAAAAAATACCCCTGTCCTACGCAAACGTCTCAAGACCTCCAGACATTTCGGGCGTTGCCAAGCGATTTCCAAGATACCTAACAAATATAAATTCCGATAAATTTGCGTCGAATGTTATATTTGTACAATGGGAAACGCTAACGAGGCAATCACTAGCGATTCAGCCCACTCAAAGGCGGCAATTAGAGCAGCTTAAAATGAAACGTAAGAGGCTTTAGTTTGGAGGCTGATGTCGACTGTACGTAGAACGCTTTGATGGAAACCAATGAAGTTGAGAAACCTGATAAATATTCCTATTCCCATAATTAATAAAATGTATATTCGACTGAAAATTGTATCTTGGGAGTGATCAATAAAAATTTAGGGATGACGAAAAAATCTAAAAAAAAATATTTGTTGAAATAATTATGTGACAAAGCAAGCAGTGTATGCAAATTTTATGTTTTGTTTTTATAGCCTAAAGAAAATTTGAAATTGTCTTCAGAATCCTTATAAGGTAATAATAATAAAACAATAATTGCATTACAACCATGGACTTGTTTAAGTCCATGGTTTTTCACGGTGAAAATAGCAAATAACTTATTGTCTCATTTGTCTCCATACAAATATTGGTACCCATAACATAATAATATAATGACGTCACAATGCATGGCCATTTGCATGCAGCGTTCTCAGCACTTCGTAGGAATGTTGAACTTTGCCGGTCTCCATTTCATTTTTGACTTTTAGAGCAGTCTAAGTGTCCCATATTAACATTTAATCCCAATAAAAATATATTTTTTTTCGTCTTGCCTATTCTGACAAGGTATTGGCGAACGATTGCTAGGGATCATAGCTTACGTACCTGAAATAGGTTCCCTCTGATTTATCGAATTATCAAAGCCGCAGCAGAGTTTATTTGGAAAAATAAACTGATAAAGCCTGACCAGAAATATATGAGGAACTAATTTCTTACACTGGCAATGATTTTATGATGGTCTTTAAAAGACAAATATAAAAAAATATCCAAAGAAAATGCCGAAAACCATTCAGTCGTGAAGGTAATATTATATAACTAAAGTGTAGGTACGCGTGTTTAAAGCCTGACCAGAAATATATTACTACACGAAAAACAGTCAGGAAAAGATATATTGCGAGGTTGCCGTAGGAACTGACAAGTATTTAAACTAATGTCATTGTAGTGCGTTTGCAATAGGTTGCTAAATTGTTGACATAATTATAAATGTCATAAATAGCGCCCTGTTGACAATCCTCATATATTTCTGGTCCAGCTTTAGATACAAGCTTTTGATACACCCACGATGCCTTATTAAAAGTACCTCCATTCGAAGCTTGTTTACCCGTGGGCGAATTATTAATATGAGACCGTATTCATCGCCATGGCATTGAGATCGGTTGAATGAGAGTATAATCTCTATGGGGTTCGGAAAAATAGTCGCAAAGGGCTGTGGGGGGGAGGGCGGAACAACGGGCTCGTTACGCCACTTCCGCCGGATGTCGCCTCGTGATGCATTGTCGCCAGGAGGGTGGACATAGATGTTTTTATTTTCATCGCAAACATTAATGATAAAAATCGCTCGGCCATATTGATGGATAAAATGTATAACTACGTTTGGTTCACGGATTGGTTTTATTTAATGTATTTATGTTTTTGACTATGGAATTTATAGTTCATCTTTAGTATAGAAACTACGGTGGTTTAAAGAAGAATAGTCACGTTATATGAATTGGTTATGATTTAGTTGGCCTGCAAAAAAATGTTTTCGCTAGCATAAAAGAGCATTTCTCAAAAAAAACCTACAATTAAGGCAGAAATTAAGGTCCAATATAATTTTCCTATTTTGTCACCAATTATTTTAGTAATTTCATATCAATGTTATGGCTATGTTCGATAGTTAAGGCTCTGTTATGCATATACTTTTTTAATTTTATACATAATCTGATATCAATGTATTGGAAATCACAAAGAAAATTAGTAACAAAATAGGAAAATTATATTGGACCCAAATTGGACCTTAATTTCTGTCTTAATTGTGGGCAACATTTTTGAGAAATGCTCAAAAATTTGTTACTTAGCAAAAATCTATTCTTACCTAATTGAGGACGGATTCTCAAATCATTATTTTTTTTTATTTGAAAGAGTATATCCTGATCCTGAGGTGGTCCCATTATCACCACGTTGGGATCTGATTATGGGATCCGGGGGAAATCGAGGGCAACCTTCGAATATTATAATCACTAATGATTATTTTCATGTATTTATAGAGTTAATCAGGTATTTGTGTCTGGTAACTAGTCATCATCACATTATGCTTTGCTGATGATGGAAGGTACAAGTCCTGAATGGTTAGGAGTTGTATGGTTATAGTAACTCGTTCAGCTGTACTCCGTGGTAATCCCAGGTAGCAAACAGGCTGTATATAAGAGCCATTATAACTCTAATTTAAGCTGCTACTTGGTAACGTACGATTAGGAGTTGGAATTTAATGATATCGCAAAGCCACATTTATGAATGTCTTTATGACTGATAGGTATCCCATTAAATCAGTAAATAACCTAGTCATCCATCGTTCAAATACAGGATAAAGTAAACTCCTTAGCGGTTTAAACCCCCTTGGGCGTAATGCGTGCTCGGATGGGCGCGACTCATCAGGCGTCCATTCACGGCGATCTCTGGATTCAGATGCGGTTTAAGTAGGGAGGATACATGTGGTTGTCGATCATGAAATCGTACATTGGGAAAAAAAAAACATTTTTCCATTAAAAATAACAACTTGGCTCTGTGAGCTGTGGCTCGCGAGTTTGTTTCTAAATTGCTGAAATTTGTTCTTTTTGCAGTTTCCACCCCCATAGATATCTCCGCAATACAAATACAAATACTCTTTATTAAACACCTCCAACAACAAGGTATATACAACACAACATGAGATACATTAAAATAACTAGCAGAGGTAAACAACAGGCGGTCTTATTGCTAAATAGCGATAACTACAACACAACAATACTGAACAATTTCTAAAAAATCTTTTTTCATATCGAACCATCTTACAAAATTTCATGAGAATCGGCTGGGAAATGCGGCCTGCAGGCAGGAATAGCCGCAAATCCGAACATCTGAAAGGAATTTTGGTGAAGCTGAAATAGAGACGCTTCGCTCAGTCGGTCAACAAAACAGGAAAGTGCGGGTTTATTACATACGCAATGTCATTTCCATGTAAAACCCGGCGTAAGCACCCGAAGGTATGGATTTCGCATTCGCAATGCGCCGACGCAGCGAAATGTGAACCGAACACTGCAACGTGATGCGCAACGTGAGGCATGCATCGCACCACCGTGTGAAACCGGCACTTTTGGTTATTACATCGACCAATTGACATGCCTATTTTGTTATAAACTGAGATTGTAATTTTAATTTAATTAAATGCGTTTAAAACCATTTCGGTTTTTTCATGTCCTCCGGCTCTGTAGCCTTCGTCTTTAGTTGACATATTGCGTCGAGGCGTCGTCGGTTTACTACCTCCACAACACGGACTCATTTAAAGCGACGCAAACAGACGCACAAACGCGCATCTGACTTTGTTAGGTCAAAATAGGCGTGCCTTCTACATACCTTCGGTAGGTTGTATTACAAGCCATCGATAAAATATATTACTAAAGCGTTCTTTGCGAATATCAAAGAGATAATCGTTTGTAATATTTTTTATGCTTGTAAGTAGACCTTTTTCGGTACTTGCAAGTCAATAGAGAGATAAGATTCTATGGAATTCCAAAAATAACCTAGTGGGCTTATACAATTATTCCGGTTTATCATTGGGCGGTTGTATCGCAGTAAAAGCAGCATCGAATTATGATTTATTGCTTCGTATATAAGATCGGAGCGTGATTTTTATATCCGAAAAAATATATTACTCGAAGAAAAAGCTAAATAAAATGCCATGCGGATGAAGGCTAGGTAAAAACCGAGTAAAGTAATATGCAATAACTAAAAACAAAAACAATACGTCATCGACGTCCCCCATCACTGGGTTTCGGAGATTTAGCCGACGAGCTGTCGACGGCGGATTACGGTGATTTCCCGGGAGGGACCGACGAAAAGACACCTCAGTGCATCCACGTTATTACTTTCCCATACCTCTTCACAACGAAAAACGTCACAAGTGACGAAAACCGCCCATTAACGTATCCCCTTTTGTAAAAGGCGGCCTGGAAAACGCGTTGCATGGGATTCGGACTTTATCGACACGGGAATAAAAGTGTCGATTAGTGCAAATGGAGAGTTAGGGTTGCGCTGATAATTTTCGGGATATTGTAATTATTTTCGCGTGTAACTGATTATTAACAAGCGATGTTTGACTTATGATATTACAGATACGTGTTGACGGTAGGGATTCGTGTAGGTATTTTATTTTCGGTAATTTGTTTGCGAGTATTGCGAATTGCTACTAGTATAATTATAAATATTATAATATCGTCTGTTGACAACCAAAATTCACTAAGTGAGAAATACCTACTTAAAACAAAGCTCGTACCTTAGTATCAATCTAAACCGGGTGTTGCCTGTAATCGGAGCAATAAATTAAAACATAGATTCTACCCTTAAAACTGAACAACATTTGTTAAAATAACGTGTATTAAATGATAATTTGTAAAATAATGTTCAGACAAAAAAGCACTGCAATTCGAAATGTGTGATTTTAGTAGAGCGACAGCTATGTCAATGCTCAGGGAATGTCAATGTTGGACGACGTACGTTGGAAATACTATTTAATTTGTTTGAAATAATTAAATTCTGAAAACTGACTCAAACTGAGCAACATTTGTTCAGAAACTTTAAGTTGAAGAGTAGAATGTATGCTTAAATTTATTGCTCCTATTACAGGCAACGCCCTGTATACAAACTAGATACGAGGTTTTGAAGAGTAGTGACATAAATTATAGTGAGTTTTGGTTGTCACCGGGCGATATATCTGTTAAATGTCATATTTTGTTTCATGGCATTATCTTTTTGCGGTGGATATTAATTTTGTATCTATGGAATTCCATGTTTCCTTTGCACTTGCTTGGTGCATTCAAAGAACAAGTTGAAGTTAAACTGGTTTATTATAGGTAAAAGTTCCTTCAATGGATGTTTACCGTGATGTTTATTAGTCATACATTCATCGTTAAAACGTTTTTCATTGGAAACTAATTTAAAGGTCTGAAAAATATTATTGTTTTGGTCATCAGAAAAATCGTCAGATGGTCAGCTTAGATCAGGTCCGTCCTGGTAAGGTTAGGTTAGACTTTTGCTGACCAAAAAGTTTTTGTGTTACTCAAAACAGTCTTTTTAGGGTTCCGTAGTCAACTAGGAACCCTTATAGTTTCGCCATGTCCGTCTGTCCGTCCGTCCGTCCGTCCGTCCACGGCTTACCTCCGTGATCATTAGTACTAGAAAGCTAAAATTTGGTATGAGTATGTGTATGTATAACGCCGACAGAACGGTAAAATAAAATTAATAAAAAATTTTTTTTTCGGGTACCTCTCGAACACCTAAAGTGGGGGTGAATTTTTTTTTTCTTTTCAACACTGGTGTGTGGGGTGTCGTTGAATAGGTCTTGTAAAAATAACAGGGGTCTTCTCACATTATTTTTTGATAAAGTCAGCCGTTTTGTAAATATTCGCTCCAAAAACAAAAAAAATAGTGTCCCCCCCCTCTAACTTTTCAACCACGGGTCAAAAAAATTCGGGAAAATTCATGTTAATGAGGCCTTATAAGTACTTTCAATGAAAACTATATTGAACAAAATCGGTTGAGCTGTTTTTGAGTTATCGCCAAATTTCATAGTTTTTCTTTATAAGGTCGTAAGTTGACTTCCAGAAGGTAATAAGTGATTACAGTTTCTAGGGCGTTTACGACCTTTTTATAGAGATTAAAATCTTTCTTAACGTAAACCTCGGGCTTAAAACAGCAGTTTATTGTGAAGGATGAGCAACTACGGAACCCTACACTGAGCGTGGCCCGACATGCTCTTGGCCGGTTTTTTTTGCTTACCAATTAAATCAAACCCCTTTAACAGCACAAATATTTATATTTTTGTATGGGAAATCGGTCCGATGCTGTGTCATCGGGTAAAAGTAGCACCGACAGATAAGATAGATATCTGTTGGCAAAAGGAGAGTTATTAACTCTAAGTAGTGAGCAAAAATGCTAAGTGCGAAGACGATGTGAAAAGTAAGCATTTCTCACTTCTGCTGAGTAGGAATCAATTAAAATTACAACACTGTCAAATCCCCTCAGCTAAACGAGATGACAGGCGAGACGGCAGACCCATAAGTCTTCATTACCAAGTTGCTGGTGTCGCGAAACTTGCCCGATTAGGGATCATCTCTTTATAACGATGTCCACCCATTCCCACCCCCTCGTTTGTGCTGGTACTGTTTTTATAAAAATGTGAGGAGTAGATGGTCACTCAGCTTGTAATATATTAGTTAAGATGTATTTATTAAGTATCTATGTTTATTTTTGTCAAAAGAGGAACCCTGGGGATCTGATGACAATCTTCATGAGGAATCGAAGGATCTCCCAAAATATTATAGACACATATCTACAGCGATGTCGGTGTTTTTAAAAGCTTTTATTTAACTTGCAATGTATGTATGTATCTAAGTATGTTTGTTCGGGTGGAATCTTGCAACTCAATTTTTGAAGCAGATATCGTCAACCGATTGAGCTGAAATTTTGCATACTTACTTAACTTTGATGACAATACAATAATATGGTACCATGGGGCTAATCTTTTGATGGAGCTGGAAGGTGGCCATAGGAACTCTATAATAGAAAAAGTAATCCTACCGAGTTTGGGCTCTTTAGAATCGTCTCAGTGAGCATTTGATGGATATCCAAATAAAAGTATAGTCGGCTATAAAAGCTTGTCACTAAAATGAATTTTTTGACAGAAACTTATTATTTTATAGTAACTCTCCACTTCTCGGAAATACAACTTCTTTACATGCACAGATGGCCAGCAATAGTGGCGACCTTAATTTACACGCCTTTTTGTTTATAGATATACATTAGTTAGATGGGTAGGTACTTAAGTTTGTCCGTTTCCTTATCCCATCTATTTCGTTTAAGTACCCATCACATGCTTAACAGTGGTGTGGCACCCATTATAAGAAGCTGATTTCCAATGGTTTGATTATTTAAACATGTTACCTATTGTTTTTGGTCGCGGCTTGCCCAGAGACTTTGTTTTACTCTACGCCACTGCTACTAATACGCTATCTTGATGACTGTTAACACAACAAAACCTTCCTAAATAAGTTTATCTATAGCTGTACCGTGGGTAGATCACGGGGTGAGTTATCAAATGGTATTTGCAACGTATAGTCTAGCGGACCTCCGGCAGATGCAATGGCGAAATTCAATTATGTATTGTAATTGTATCTCAGTAATAAGTATTAATGTTATGGATTGTATTGTATACCTAGTATAATGGTATATATATGTCTGAGTGCGATTTGAAGCCTTTTCGTGGAATGACTGGTTTATTCTAGGTTTAACGAATACTTTTCGACAAATCTAAATATAAATTCAAATTTCGGGTTTATATAAATTACTCGTTAATATATGACAATTTTAACGAATAAACTCTAAAGTGAAAAACATAATTAAACAAACTTAAATAAAACGTATAAAATCACTGATAGAATATGGATTTTGATAAAAATAAACAAGTTTTGTTTTGAACCATAGTTGGATGATTGGACTACATAGTTGGGTAGTTTTACGGTAAGTATGCAAAATAGTCTGTTCCGAAATAATCGCTTGAAAACAGTCCACTTCAACCTGGTTAAGAAGAAATACCATTACTATTTTTTTTATAAAAATCGAGGTTTCGTTCTCGTCTGTTTCCTCCTTCAAATCTTAATCAATGTTTACAAAATTTTAGGAACTGATTGGGAAGGAAATGTTCTGTGTCGAACCGTTTCTATTTTTAGGGTTCCGTACCCAAAGGGTAAAAACGGGACCCTATTACTGAGACTTCGCTGTCTGTCCGTCCGTCCGTCCATCCGTCAGTCCGTCCGTCTGTCACCAGGCTGTATCTCAGGAAAAACCCATACAACAAACTTGTTATAGATTGGTACCAGAGTACCTAGATTACGAAACCCTTCATGCGCGAGTCGGACTCGCACTTGCCCAATTTTATTGAGCTACTTAAGTATTGTGAAATTTGTTTTAATTTTTCAGAAAACAGACGTTTTTGCCAAAATTCCGCTGCAAACAGCCGCCTAGACCTGGAACACAAATTATTTGCAATTAATTTAAAACCTACCTAGTCGTAGAAAAAATATTGTATGTAACTTTGTGCAATGTTATCAATATGCTTTTACGAGTACTGCAATGGAACAAGAGTTCGATTTGTTCTATTGTCATTGTCCTACTTAAATATATGAATGCTTAAACAGCGTCAAGTTACGCTGACGTGTATGTAAATTGTAAGAACGAACATTATACAGACCACATTTCACATGTAGGCACTTAAAGGGCGACATTGCTGTTGACTGGTAAAAAATGGCTTGAGTTATGAAGTGTTCAGAAGAATTTGGACCTACAATAGTCCTGTCACCACCGGGTTTAGATTCAAGTGTCCACTTAAACAAAATAATAAATTAGCAAATATTTGGCCATTGACAACTTTATCCTCAAACTTTCAACACGTGACAACACTTAAAGTGTCAGATCATTTGTATACTCACACATATCAAAATAAATGTGTACGTTAAACAAAAAGTTTACCCCGGCTCCACACTATAAGAAGAAGTTGACCGAAGTGTGAATTTCTGCAGCGCAGTAGGTAGTACCCCTCGACACTATCATATTAGTTTAACCTCTGTCTACTTCGCGTGTTGTGTAGTGCTGGGTTTAGGCTTGCTGGTCTAAAGCAAACGTGCTAATACTATAATGATCAAGCTTCATTAAACAATTTTAAATTTAGAAAAGGTTAGTTCCTTATTTCTTTAATTTCGACTTCTACTGTTTTGGGTGGTCTGTTGATTCTGTAAATATGTAGTTCAATAATCAACACACATTAAAAACATTGAATAATACAGTTCAAGTTACAAGTTCCCAAGAAGTGACCAGTAGTTTCCGAGTAAAGTTGATACCGATATCTATGCGACCGCAATTGACTTATCGCTAGTAATGACGTAATTTTTCCGTTTATTAAATTCCTCAGTTATTAAATTGTTTAGTTCGTTGTTTGTCTGTCTTAAACAATAATAATTATTTTTGATTTTTAGGATTCCGCACCCAGAGGGTGAAAAACGGGACCCTATTACTAAGACTCCGCTGTCAGTCTGTCCACCTGTCATGCTGTATCTCATGAACCGTTAGACAGTTGAAATTTTCACAGTTGATAATATATTTCTGTAGCCGCTATAACGACAAATACAAAAAATAGCCCGGTTACGATGGGTTCCTCTTGTTCACTGATGACACACGGCACTGAAACATGGTCGCTCGCAATGGGCCTCATAAGAAGGCTCAAAGTTACTCAAAGGGCAATGGGCTGAGCTATAAACACCTGGATAGGATCGCGTGCAGAAGTTGGATGAAGGCGGCGCCAGATCAATCGTTGTGGAGAACTTTGGAGGCGTTTGTCCAGTAGTGGACGTCTACCAGCTGATATGAAGATGATGATGATGATGATGTTCAGGAGTTGCCACCTTCCGTTTCTATCACCAGATCAGCTCCAAGGTATTAAATTAATGTATTTTCACGTGAACTACATTAAACATAACACCCTTCTTTTTTCATCGGGGTTTAAAAGCAGACCATTCCCCTTCAAAATCGGCTAAAAAGATCAGTCATCGTCACATCAGCCTCAGCTGCACTAATTACTCTGGTAAGCCTGTAACGCAATAACGTTGTCGCCCCACCGCGTCGTTTTTAATGATGCTCCACTAATTTACTTCCTCAAGTTTTAACTTTGCTTTTATCTGCTACGGGTATTGGAGCCGGCCCCACATAAACAAACAAATGACGCTCATTAATTCTACGTCGATGAGTGATAAGCTTATAAATACTCCTCTTGTTATGTTTAGCAATTCTTTTAAACTCAGAATGAACGAGATAAGGAAGTAACTAACTTATACCATACATAAATTGTGATAAACCGTCATACTTCCTTGTAGTTTCTATTTTATTCTTACACTTTTCCTCATTTATATCCTAAAATACAGTTTTAATACGTTTTCTTTGAGAACTACGTATAATTAAGTTCATAGGTACTGTAATAGTTAAGTACCTAAGTGCTTAATCCATTGTGAAAAAATTACTGACTGTTGACTTGTGGAATGCCGGTAGACTCAGACATGTAAAAGTGCCCTTGTGGCCTACTTGCCACCCCAGCTTTGCACAGGTGCAATGCTGATAAATTATGAATGTAGGTATTATAGGGTAGGTGCGCCGGTTTGGCGACCACCTTTGGTTTGCGACCATTTGACGGACTTCATTTCTTTAAATCAAGATAATAACATTTCTATAGATGCCACAAATACAAAAAAAATCTTACTGATTTTTAAATGATTTCTAAATAAGAATTGATACCGTCTGAAATAAATGGTTTAGTCCAGCGTTGTAGAAAAAATGTTCAGTGTGCGTGATGACGCAGTGGTGATTGGTCCTGCAGCGAGTTAGAGAAAAAATAGCACGGCGCGCGGCGTTCGACAGTAAGTTTTATAACTTATTTCATGCTGTACACATAAGTTCCATGTTTCATTAGTGCAATCGTTAACTTTTATTAATCTTTTAGTTGTTGTTTGCTATTTTTGTACTTAATTTTAACATAAAATCCAGTGGTCGTCAACCGGAATGCATATTTATCAAAAACTTCGGATTGCGGCCATATGGTCGCAATCCAACGTATACAGCAATATTTTGTTTCTCCTAGTATGGTCCTTATGCTTCATTCAAAACTGTTATAATTTAAGGTGTAGTGTTGTAAAACTGTAAAGAAGTGATTCTTTGGTTTGCGGCCGCCAGTGTCTTTGAAGGAACTTTATTTAAATCGACTACAAATATTAGATAGTAAGTAGGTGGTCGTTAACTGACGTAATTGAAATAAATACGTTAGTTCGCGGCCACCATTATTTAGTATGAGGGAAAGGATGGTCGTAAACCAAATCAGTGTGAATAAAAATATTGGTTTGCGGCCACCATACTTTTGTATGAGGGAAAGGACGGCCGTACATCAAATAAGTATTGGCTTATTGAGGGCGACCACGTGTGATTTTTTTAATTTGGCTGGGTATTGAAAAGTTCTATTTATGCCATTAGAATTCATACTATATAGTATATTATATACACTACTATATATAAATTTATTATATATGAGTGAGTTAACAGTACGGTTTTGCTAACTCGAGGCAAATATCGGTCTTTATGTCTTATCCCTGGTCATAGCAGACAGAAATATATTATTAATTAAACTAATTTTTTAGATGGCGCTCCCAAAAAAATTGGACGCAACAAAGAAAAAGAAGCGGACTGTCCATTACCCTTCGGCCGCCGACGAAACTATGCTACGTAACCAGTTACGTGTGAAGGATTGTTTTTCTTGCTACGAAACTAGTTAAGTACAAAGAGGTTTTTTTCTTCCTACGAAACTGGTTTCTTAGAAAGAAGAATATTGAGAAGAATACTCAAAAGGCTTCTACTGGCTGCGTTTATCGTGGTTCCCGACAGAATAGCAAAATGAAAGTAGCCTATGTCTATTATTAAAGGTGGTTCTTTTTTATAAATTTTTATTTATTATTTTGCTTTGGGAATTGAATTGTACAATTGATGTTTACCTTTTCCAAAATTAAACAAATGCTCTCCTGAAAACCGCATCCAAATCGGTTCTGCCAAATGCGAGATAAATGCGAACAAACATCCATGTATATTTTTTAGAATCCCTTAGCTTTGTGGCTCCAATTAGTAACAAAATCGTTCCGGTAGTATATCACGTCACTAATCGGAGGTGAGGAATTCTACTTTGTCTGAACCAATCTATGTGTTTTTTGTTGACTTCCGGATACTACGATAGTTTGTGAAATGTCTAATTGTGTTTGAAATAGTTAATTATAATCTACTTTTCCAAAAAAAACTGTGACTATCCCGGAACCCTATTTTTTGCCCACTGACACAACGTGCACCTTTCGCTGCTTGCTACCACGCTATCCAGCTTTTCAACAAACTACCAATACAACCAAAAACAATAATTAACAGTCGTATTTTCAATGCAAGACTCAAAGACCTTTTGTTGGAAAAGTGTTATTATTCTGTGTTGGACTTCATTAATGATTGTAATAGTTAATTGAATATGTATTATGCATGTATCGATAGTATTATGATTATTTAAATTGAGACTGACATGTATTTAACTATTTTAATTTATGTATAAACCAATTGTGCAGTATTTTAGTATTAAGTTATGTATTAGGGTTTATTATTATTATTTTTATGTTTGATATCATATTCACATACAATGTACATTGTGACTGAATAAATAAACTTAACTGAACTGAACACTACTTCGTTTTATTGGAATTGACGCTATATTTGCAATAGTAGCCGATGCATATATCATTCTCATGTTGCCAAAATTTAGAAATTAACGCTTTTAGGGGAATATCAATTGCACAAGTCTGTTAGAATCGCTAGTGACTATCTCCGGAGGTTCCGGTCTGTCGATTTCTTTTGACATTGGAAAAACCGTTCTTTTATAAATAAAGCACATGACTAAAATGTTAACTCGTTACTTTATCTGTATAGCCACGATATTAAACCCGAGCCTTCTATAAGAGTTAAGAGCCAAGGTGATCATAATGTGCTCATGAAAGTTAAGAGAAGAGTCCAGAGTAACTACTAAATCCCTAATAGTCTCAACCCGAGTTATTTTCTCTGATATTAGGGTATAATTGTAAAGTAATGGATTACGGGCCCTACTGAATGTTACAACCGCACATTTCTCAGCATTGAAGAGAAGTCTATTTTCAATACTCCACTGGCATACGCGATCAATATCATCTTGCAGGGACTCACAATCTGATAAACCCTGTACACCATAAACGAGCTTCAGGTCATCGGCATACAGTAAATTTCAGGCGCACTTGGAAACCAGAGCCAGATCATTGACCATAACTCCAAAAAGCAACGGGCCCTGGCTGACCCCAGAACGAGTATGATATGGCTCTGAAATAAAGCATCCGTGCTGCACGTACTGCTGCCTGTCGCGAAGATAACAAGCAAAGAATTTCAGCCGTTTCGGTGATAGACCAATAGCGCACAACTTGTTTAAGAGAACATCGTTATCAAC
Organism: Apotomis capreana; assembly: GCA_947623375.1. NCBI lineage: Eukaryota > Metazoa > Arthropoda > Insecta > Lepidoptera > Tortricidae > Apotomis > Apotomis capreana. Next base: position 6,717,491 of record OX392499.1, read on the forward strand.
GCGGTGAAACGCTTTCTTAAAGTCAAAGTACAGCACGTCAACCTTTATTCCATTATCCATATGATCCGAAATGGTATCAACCAGGGTTAAAAGGTTAGTCTCTACTGAAGGACGAGACCTAAAGCCATGCTGGGCATCACAGAGTAACGGCTTCAATTGTGGAGCTACGATTGTATTTATGATGGACTCAAATAACTTTGCTATCGAAGATAGAATAGCTATTGGTCTATAACCCTCAACGTTGCCCGTACAACTAGATTTAGGAATCGGCCTCACCCGTGTAATCTTCCATTTATTAGGGTACTCTCCGGTATCCAGGGCCAAGTTAAAAACGTAAAGAAGCGGCACTGCTAACCATTCTTTGTACCCTTTTAGAATAAACGCCGGAATAATAGTATTGTGGATAAATATAACATGAAAACCTAACATCTATAGAATCAAACGATAGCACTCATATAAAGGTAGGTAAGGTGAAAAAAAATATATATGTTCAACGTGTGGGACATTCAAATATGGCCATGTACACTTTTTTTGAAATAAAAAACACTCACTTTCTTATTTTCAGACCCCTAGCCAATAGCAATGCCTGTGTTAACAAAATACAAAAATATGTTTTGTCCCTTTCCCACTAATGCAAAGATGTGTCAGAAACTGGTTACGTAGCAAGAAAAATAATTCTTCCCTCGTAACTGGTTACGTAGCATTGGTTTTGTAAGCGGTCGTACGTAACTAGTTTCGTAGGAAGAAAAAAACCTCTTTGTACGTAACTAAGTTTCGTAGCAAGAAAAACAATCCTTCACATGTAACTGGTTACGTAGAATGGTTTCGTCGGTGGCCGAAGGGGTCCAGTACACCGAAGAGACCCTGAAAAAGCTCTAAATGACATTCGGAAGGAAGGCAAGGGAACAAGAGATACTTACAGATTGTATCAGAAAACAGTATTACATCAGATGATGAAAAATACTGTCAAAGTTGATTATTTTTAGCGTTCCGTACCCAAAGGGTAAAAACGGGACCCTATTACTGAGACTTTGCTGTCCGTCCGTCCGTCCGTCTGTCACCTCACCAGGCTATATCTCAAGAACGGTGATAGCTAGACAATTGAAATTTTCACGGATGATGTATTTCTATTGCCGCTATAACAACAAATACTAAAAATAAAATGAAATAAACATTTAAGGGGGGCTCCCATACAACAAACTTACAGATATTGGTACGGAGTCCCACTCGCACTTGGCCGGTTTTTTAATTATTTACCGAATAAGAAATAAATATGATTATCCTCCATTGTTAAAAGGCAATATTAAACATATTTTTAAATCAATTGTACTTGTTTTATTTTCATAATTTAAATATTAACATATTGGTCGCAAACTGGCTTACTGGTGGTCGTAAACTGATGAAAGTGGTCGCAAACTGACGTTTTGGCTATATTATTACTTTATCAGCATTTTATAATAATTTATGGATTGGAGTATAATATTTCTGATTTCATATTCAAACTAGACTATATTTGGGACTAGTTTACATTAACGCATACTATGCTGTGTGTTGATAATATTTTTTTTTTCTCATCTGAAGTTGGCAACTCCGTTAACTGGTCGCAAACCAGCGCAATGACCCTACATATATAATAAACCTTCTTATTTAATAACTGTATCTATTAAAAAGACCCGCATCAAAATCCGTTGTGTAGTTTTAAAGATCTAAGCATACATAGGGACAGACAGACAGGAAGCGACCGATTTGAATCTTATTTTATTTCTTTCTTATAATCTTAGCATATTATAGATATGTAGTTTCCCGAATGCAGCCAAGAATTGTATTGTATAGGAACGAGTTGCAATTCCATGCGATGAAGTGACTCTTTCTAAAGCAGTCCAACCACTATCAATAATAATGACAACACCATGTATTTAGATATTATCTGTTTAAATTCAAGGGACTAATATGTAAAGTTTTTATAACCAAGTGATAGCTACAAGCAAGATCATAAAAAAACAATCCGGTTTAGATGTGGTCCAAATACCTGAGTCATAAAAAAGCCTCCGCATCGATCATAACATTCATAATCATAACCCAAACGTAAACGGTTAGATTATAGTAGGCAGGCGCGCAGGAATTGAAGAACATTTGAAAGTTCTGGTATGTTACATTTATGTAGACACATTAATCTAGACACGCGGCAGCGTGTCCAGCCAAGTTCACCGCAGGAACTGGCGAGCAGCAGCCGTGTGTTATATTACACGAACCGTTTGGAGCCACTTTTGACCCCCCAATAACTCCAAATCTATTTAACATAAAAAAATGAAATTTGGCTTATGTATTAAGATCCTTTAGAACAAGTAGAACCCCAAATTTCATTAATATAGGTTAAATAGTTATTGAGATATTAAAGTCCAAAAAACGGTATTTTTATCACTGACTGACTGACTGACTGACTGACTGACTGACTGACTAGTAATCAAAAACCTAACCCACTTCCAGGTGACCTAGAAAGGTGAAATTTGGCATCCAGCTTAGTAATTGTGTGTGTATACATATAAAAATCTAAAACAGTGATTTTTTTATGTTTTTTATTATTATTATTATTATTATTGATGGTTGTTGCCTCAGAACTCTGTCATTTATAAACCGATTTCGAAAATTCTTTTTTTGTTTGAAAGATATACTAGAATAGCATATACTTACACTCACACGCACACACTTACACATACATGCACATAAAAATCCAATACGTACTAACCGTTTTGGAAAATTCTTTGTTTGTTCAAAACTTTGAAAAGATGTACTAGAATAGCACACAGAACTAATTAACAAATAATAATTAAGTAATTTACACATCATAATAAATTCTGTACAAAAAGTAATGATATCCCATCAAAAACATAAATGTAAAATGAGAGCCAAGTTCAATATCGCGTGCACTTCGCCGACAAAAGAATTGAGATCTGCAAGGGTGCCAAGTTCTTTGCTCTAAAATTTTTAGATACAAGGACATGCGACATACTCAATGCATTTATTTTACTTGGGGTGTAATTCAATATCAAGACGTGACTTGGCTAGTTTTAAAATATAAATTTATATTATAAATCAAAATCAATCAAATCATTAACCTATTTTCGTAAAGGTAAGTACGCAAGTTAGTGTACGTCTTGTTACTTATACTGTTAGCTTGATAATGAACTATGACTATGAATATGTTACTTTTATAAAATTTAGTTAGTTTATGAAAACTAGCCAAGTCAAATCTTGATATTGAATTACTCCCCAAGTAAAATAAATGCATTGAGTATGTCGCATGTCCTTGTATCTAAAAATTTTAGAGCAAAGAACTTGGCACCCTTGCAGATCTCAATTCTTTTGTCGGCGAAGTGCACGCGATATTGAACTTGGCTCTCATTTTACATTTATGTTTTTGATGGGATAAACGATCTACCCGAGTAGAATTATAATGAAATATTACTATTACTATTTCTGAAATTGAATAGCTATGTAGCAATTGTTAAGATGTGGCGTTTTTAATATTATTTGAAACATGCTCACATGACACAATTGACATTTCCTCTCTATGGTTATCTGTTATCCGGTGCCCCGACAAAACTGACTGTTGTACTTGTCTCGTCGTCTAAAAGTTAAATTGATTTTAATTAGAGTGATCGCTTTATCCAGTTCCTGTTCGATACAAAATAAAGAGCATAAGTGTGTCATAACGTATGTACTGGTTTTATTTCATGGGATCCATACTAAGGGACTTCTCTGCACTCTGCTCCCCGCCAATCTCCAAGAGGTTATCGTCCCAGCGACCAACACTTGCGTAATCCCATGAAATATATGTGTGATCTCAATACGAACAACTCATCTGGCGTGTTGCTAACCGCCTTCATCCATTTCGCTTCGCGCTGGTGCAGCGAGCTTCACTGCAGTGCTTGGGGCAAGTGCAAGGCGGCGCGTGCATGCAAATGGCGGCGGATAATATAAATGCAAATGCTACAAAGCTGTCGTATACTCATTTCGACCGGCTTGAAGGTGTTGGAAACTATTGTGTATGGAAGCATTATATGAAGAATGCGCTTATTATCGACGGCTTGTGGAGTTGTGTAACAAGAGGCGACGACGTTGCTGTGGATGCGGTCAGTGACCAACGAGCTTTAGCAAGAATAAATTTATCCCTGAAAGCTTCCTGTATACAATATGTAAGAGATGCAAATACTGCAAAGGAAGCTTGGCAAGCTCTCAGCCATGTTTTTGAGGATAAAGGCTTCTACAGACGTGTAATGCTTCTTCGACAACTGCATCAAGCGAGTTACAATAGTTTTAATAATATGAATGATTACATTGAACACATTATGACGCTTGTGCATCAATTAAGTGATATTGGAAGAATGATAGAAGACTCTGAGATAGCAGAACTACTACTGTCGGGACTTCCTCAAGATTTTGATGTTCTTGTCAGCAGCTTGGAGACTGCTTCGATCACCAACAGCCTCAATAGTGAGATGGTGCGAACTAGATTACTTCAGGAGGACCATCGGAGGAAAAATAATGAAAAACAAAGTGATCTAGCTTTGTTCACCAAGCGGAAGGACATCATTTGCAATTTTTGTCACAAACCAGGACACATAAAGGCGAAATGTTACAAGTTTAAGAAGAATAAGAAGCGAGATGGCAATCGAAATGAAGCTTTGATGGTGACTTCTTCAAAGTGTGTGCCACATAGTAGTACAGTTTGGGTTTTGGACTCGGGTGCAACTAAACACATGTGCAAAGACATTAGTTTATTTGAGGACATTACTAAGTGTCAACAACATGTAACTGTTGCTGACGGTGGCTCCCTGCCATGTCTAGGCTTTGGTGAGGTTAGTATTCCTATGAAAAATAACAAGTCTCAAATAGTAACAGATGTTTTGTACGTCCCTGACCTCTCAACTAATTTAATAAGTGTTAGTAAATTGTGTGAGAAGGCATTTACTGTTACCTTTAAAAATAATAAGTGTTATGTTTTCAAAGGGGAATATTTAACAATATCTGCCACTAAACTTGGGGGAATTTATATTTTGGACAATGTGCATGGTTTTGTTTCTTCTGATCCACAGCAAAGGTCGTTTGTGACCAAGAGTATGGAAAATGTGTCGCAGCAGCAGAGCTTGCCCGACACAGATGCTGCTTCTTTGGCGGTGTCATCGGAGCTATGGCACCGGAGGATGGGTCATCTCAGCTATCGTGGGTTTCAGGGGACTCTTCCTTCCATAGTGCTGAGGGAGTCGATGGAGACAGCGAGGACTTAGGTTCTTCCTCTTCATCGAACGAAACGGTCGTTCGAGGGGAAGATTTAGGCGCGCCAGCATCCGGCAGCGACAGCGACCGACCTGTTCGTTCTACGCGGAACACTAAACCAGCAAGGTATGCAGATTACGATTTGTCTGACTCATCAGATTTGTCATATTTAGTTCAAAATTTTATCTATGACGAGCCTCAGTCCTATGATGAAGCAGTAGCAAGCCCTAACAAAGATAAGTGGCAAATTGCTATGCAAGCTGAGTACGACTCTATGATTAAAAATAATGTATGGCAAATTGTTGATAGACCTGCTAACCATAACATTGTCAGTTGTAAATGGGTTTTTAAATTAAAGTCTGATGATTCACGTAACTATACAAAATATAAAGCTCGTTTAGTGGCAAGAGGATTTAGTCAAAAGCCTGGTAGAGATTTTACAGATGTCTTCTCGCCAGTTGTTCGGCACTCTAGTTTGAGAATGTTATTTTGCATAGCTAACGAACTTAACATGGATATGGAACATATAGATGTAAATACTGCGTTTTTACATAGTAATATTGATGAACAAATCTATATGGAACAGCCTCCAGGTTTCTCAACTGATAAGACTAAAGTATGCTTGTTAAATAAAAGTTTGTATGGTCTTAAACAAGCGAGTAGGCTGTGGAATAATAAGGTTCATGATGTGTTGACTAATCATGGTTACTTGCAAAATAGGTGTGAACCATGTGTGTATATTAAAAAGAATAATGATAAGTTGACTATGATTGCATTGTATGTTGACGACTTTTATATATTTTCTAATTGTCAAAATGAGAAAGAAAAATTGTATAGCTTATTAAAGTCTGAATTTAGTTGTAAAAGCTTAGGCCCTATAAAGAACTGTCTTGGTACTCAAGTTCACAGGGATAGAAGTCGTGGCATTTTAATGTTTGAACAATCTGACTATATTAAAAGGTTATTAAGCCGTTTTGGCATGACTAATTGTAAGAGTGTCTCAACTCCTATGACAGTTAATAATAAGTTAGAAAAGGCATCAGACAATAATTGTTTATCTGATAGTGATTATCCTTATAGAGAGTTAATAGGATGCCTAATGTACCTGTCTGTGTGTTCGAGACCTGATATTACTTATGCTCTAAGTCATTTAAGTCAGTTTAATACCGCTTTTACGCGAGATCATTGGTTGGCTGCCAAAAGAATTTTAAGGTACTTGAGTGGTACAATTAATTACAGATTAGTGTTTGTAAGATCTGGCAACTTTGATATGTCAGTATATGCTGATGCTGACTGGGCCAATGATATCGTGGATAGAAGGTCGTATAGTGGCTTTGTTATTAAGCTGGGTGATTCTACAGTCTGTTGGGAATCACGCAAACAGCGATGTACTGCTCTGTCGACTACAGAAAGTGAATATCTGTGTCTTAGTGATTCATGCAAAGAAGTATGTTTTATTAGAAATTTTATGTTTGAAATTTTTGGTAAACATTTTAACCATAGGGTGCAGAGTAGAAATTTAATCGTTCTGAAAGCGTCTTATATACAGGAAGAAACATTGAAGAATGATCTATTTATAACAGGAGCTGAAAACGTTTTAGTGCCTGGTGCTATTCATTGTAGAATCTTTAATGATAATCAGAGTGCGTTGAAATTGCTTGAAACTAAAGAGTATTGCCACAAAAAGACCAAGCACATAGATCTTCGCTACCATTTTGTGAAAGACGTTGTGAAGAACGACAATATTACTGTTAGTTATTTACCTACTGATAAGATGGTTGCTGATCTTTTCACTAAGCCTCTGTGTAGCTATAAGCATTTGGGTTTTATTAATGACTTAAATCTGAGAAATGTATTGTCTTAATTTTACTTTACTTTGTTAAATTAGAGCATAGTTCTGTGACATATCTTTGTAAGATCATGTCAATCATCTTGGTGCTTATTGGATGGTTGACATAAGTCATGTTTTTGATTGTCGGCACATAGTCAATGTAGAGTTTTAATTAATTTGAATTGTTAATTAGATTATATAGTTATATAATGTTTCTCTGCATTGTTATGTTGTTTTCTCATGTTTTGCATGAGGGGAAGTGTTAAGATGTGGCGTTTTTAATATTATTTGAAACATGCTCACATGACACAATTGACATTTCCTCTCTATGGTTATCTGTTATCCGGTGCCCCGACAAAACTGACTGTTGTACTTGTCTCGTCGTCTAAAAGTTAAATTGATTTTAATTAGAGTGATCGCTTTATCCAGTTCCTGTTCGATACAAAATAAAGAGCATAACGTATGTACTGGTTTTATTTCATGGGATCCATACTAAGGGACTTCTCTGCACTCTGCTCCCCGCCAATCTCCAAGAGCAATCGCCAGTCATTTGTTTCTTGGGCTTCCTCCTTCACTCCACATGACTTTAACCTTTTATGTTATTTGCGCAAAGTAATTTCATCTTGCCCTTCCTCTGTCCCGCTTTTCTTAGATTGTTCCTTCTATGTTATTCTTGAGGAATAAGTCATATGTTAGCATGTACCGTTAAACTACCCAAATATAGTCCAGTCCACACAACTATGGTCCAATTTAATCCGAAAATTACTCGTTAATATATGATAATTATAACGAATAAACTCTAAAGTGAACAACATAATTAAACAAACTTAAATACAAACGTATAAAATCACTGATATTATATGGATTTTGATTAAAAAAGCGAGTTTTGTTTTGGACCATAGTTGGATGATTGGACTATAGTTGGGTAGTTTTACGGTATTGTACGTATTCCTCTCTTCTTTTCTTTATTAGTGTTATTAGTGCCCTTTTTTCTCCTATCCTACGCAAGACCTCTTCATTCGATATTTTTTCCGTCCAGATTATAGGTGCTCCCATCCTCCTCATACGCCATATCTCAAACACCTCCAACCTATATATCTATCTCACTGCATAACAGAACAGAAAAATCTCTACCTAAAAAAAACAATAAATCAACTAGAAATTATAACGCAATTTTTAGCTAGTAGATAAAGAAGAGCTTTAAACCATTGATAGAAGGATCAAAGCATTATGAAAAATTAAAATGCGGAATCTGGCGGAATAGACCGGGAATTGAACCCGGTACCTCTGGATTACCGGTCCAGCGTGTTAACCTCTCCACCACCCTAAAGCTAAACCCTTCGAATGCTTGGTAGGTCAATCTTTGCATTGTTTATTTAAAAGGCTTTACACTTTAGCTTGGAAGAGCTTTATAGGTATCATATCATAACAAACGCTGAAGCATTGTTGCGACCATTGTTCTTGATTCACAAAAATCCGACCACGGCCGTTACTGTTATAGCTTAGCAAGCGTCGGTCCGACGAATATTTAGTCCTGTTTCCTCTTCAAGGAATATAATACTCACATTCCTCTTTGTGTACATCAGTGACATTCTCCGACTTTCAACGTCAGTTACCAAAAAATTGTCGTTGCCAGTATAATAAATTAGTATAGTCCTACTCCCATTTTTTAAGCGAATCCCATTAGCTTTGTACCCGATGAACAATACACATTATCTGTATTGTTAGCTGTGGCCACAACTGCCACTTCAAAATGTAAGGCGTTACGTACTTCATTGTCTTTATAAGCATCGAAACGAGCTTCACTGCTCTTTCACTTACGAAGTGACCAACATCTCTATTCTCTTTGTTTAAGAGTAAACCTTATTTCGTTTGACTTAAAGACTAATTTAGTGTAAAAGTAGTTTGCACTTATAACGCCTTACATTTTGAAGTGGCAGTTGTGGCCACAGCTAACAATACAGATAATGTGTATTGATTCCGCCAGACACAAATTGAATTCCCACGGGCCCATATGATGGAAAATTATCATAGCAATCTTGCCTAGCGCGAAACAATGGAACGCGATACGCGCCCTATGTACTTAACCTAACTTAATCTATGTTGCTAACCTGGATTTCAGCCGAATCTCTTCCCGGCCGCAAGTATGTGTTTCTGTTTTGTGTAAAGTGTAGTATGTCTGTTACTTGCGGCAATAAACGACGTCCCGGTCTGCGCCGCCGCCGCTCTGATCTCGTCAACAAAACACCAAACACAGTTCACACTGTAGTAGTCCTTATATCACTCTAAATAACAATCCTTGGGGCGCCCGAAGCAGCCCACCGTACAAGGAATTGTGCCGTATCTCAACACTTTCCGTTAAAGCGTAAAACTTCCAAAATCGCCCGAAAACCACGGAGGTTATAATGTTCAAGAACCGTCACGTTAATAACACATGGCAATGGCGCCGGCTCGCGTCCGCCCGCGACAGCCCGCGCGCTCGCAGCGCCGTGACAGAAAAATGAACTAACTGATTGTGTGGCCAGTGGGTAAAACCTATCGATTCTGAACAACCACCCGCCCCGTACCGACCCGTCGTCGGTCCGCTCAAACTCCCGGTAGTCGGGATAGCGTTGAAACCGCCCGTCTAAGGATCGAGTCCCTCACCTGTACATCTGCGATCCGTGGAGACCCATCCTTGCCCGCTATCAAGTTAACGATGCGCCCCCGTCGCCAACACAACGGTGATAGGTTAGCATCCTTAACCAGTACGAGGTCTCCAACGCACGGTGGGGTCGTCCTGTCCGTCCACTTAACGCGTTGCTGAACAATGTGCAAATACTCAAGCGACCATCGCTTCCAAAAATTTTGAGTCATTTGCTGCAGCATCTGATACGTGACAACCTATACAGCTTAACATCTGTATACGGATACTCCGGCAAGGCGTTAAGTGGTTGGCCAATCAAAAAATGACCTGGGGTAATGGCCTCCAGGTCATTCGGGTCAGCGCTCAACGGACACAAGGGGCGCGAATTTAAAACTGCCTCAATTTTGCAAAACACCGTTGACAATTCCTCGAAAGAGAGGATCGTTGAGCCGATGACCCGATACAAATGAGTCTTGGCAGACTTAACCACTGCCTCAAATATTCCACCCCAGTGGGGGCATCCAGGTGGACTGAAATACCACGAAATGCCCCGACTGGCGATGGCCGTGCCGATCTCTCGCTCATTTTGACTTAAAAATAATACAATTTCCTTTAAACAACGATCGGCGCCCTTGAAGTTGGTACCACAATCCGATCGTATCAAGGCCGGTATCCCCCGTCGAGAAACGAATCGGTCCAGCGCTGCCAAAAAGGCCTCCGTAGAGAGATCAGCTACCATTTCCAAATGAACGGCCTTGGTCGCCAGACACACGAAGACGCACAAATATGCCTTAACCGACCTCGCATTGCGAAGGCGTGATGTCTTGACCATGAAAGGCCCCGCGAAGTCTGTCCCCACACCAGCAAACGGCCGAGCTTCCGTAACTCGGTCGGGCGGGAGATCTCCCATTTGTGGCTGCATTGTGGCTGCCTTGAGCCGGTAACAAGGCAAGCAACGAAACACAACGCTCCGTATCACTCTCCGTGCCGACAAAATCCAGAACTCCCGCTGCAAAATGCCCAGCAGAGTGTTGCAGCCTGCATGTGAGTTTCTGATGTGGCGGTCCCAAACCAACAGCTCCACCAGAGCTCCCTTTTTGGGAAGAATTAAAGGATGCCGCGCTGAATAGGGCAATTCGGCATTCCGTAGTCGGCCTCCCACCCGGAGCATTCCGTGCTCATCAATAAACGGGTTGAGGCGGACAAGGCTCTTCTTCATTCTGCCCACGCCAGTCCGCAAAATCCTAAGTTCATCCTGGAACTCATTCCCCTGAATGACCTTCACCCAACGTGAGAGAGCCTTTTGCTGCTCCTCAGGTCCCATTACAGGTGACAGGTTGCGCTGAGCAGCAGGGCTTCGACAATTATGGAAAAACCGCATTATCCATCCCGTGACTCGAAGTAGCTTCCCTAGTGAGCTATACCGTTCCAAAAGAGTGTGGTCCACTGCCACAGACTCCACTGTAGTCACATTGACTCTCAGACCCTGGTCAGGGGGTAGTGGCTGGCGTCCGCAGTCATTGAAAGGCCACTCCGTATGTGGCCGTTCCAGCCATTGAGGCCCCCACCAGAGAGAATGCTCAACCAGAGCAGGCGCCGGGCAGCCGCGACTCGAGCAGTCTGCCGGGTTAACTTCACCTGGAACATGTCTCCAGACCAGAGGAGTCTCCGAGTTATTTATCTGTGACACTCGGTTGGCCACAAATACCTCAAGCGTATGGACCGAAGCCTGCAGCCAGCACAACACGATCTGGCTGTCCGTCCATGCGTAAACCGTGTCATTCAGATCCACCGTGCCACGCAAGTTCTGCGCCACATGGTTCAGGAGACGGGTCAGGAGCGCGGCACCCGCCAATTCCATCTTCGGAATCGTCCACCGGGTCCGAACAGGCGCAACCTTGCTCTTGGCCATGACCAAGCGTACAACACCCTCGCCAGCAGTCTCACCTGTTCTCAGGTAGACCGCGGCCGCGTACCCTTTCTCAGACGCATCGCAGAACCCATGCAGGGTCACCCTGGCTCCCGGCTGAGGGAGCAGTTTGCGCGGGATCTCAATTTCTTTAATATGCGGCAATGTGGTCACGAATGCCGTCCACTCGTGCAGCAGCTCGTCCGTGAGCTGCTCATCCCAGCCTAGTTGGGCCAACCAAAGCTTCTGCATGAAGAACTTTGCCATGAACGTGACCGGAGAGATCCAACCATTTGGGTCGAACGTTCGTGCGATAGTCGAAAGGACTGATCGCTTGGTCCAGGTCTTCGACAGCAATTCGGCCTCACAATTGTATGTGAAGACATCCTGAGTCGGTCGGTACTGGACCCCCAAAATTGCCAACGCATGAGGATTATCCGAGTCCTCAAACAAATGCGGGTCTTGTTGGTGCTCAACTGGTAGTCCTGACAGCACCTCTGGGCAGTTTGACAGCCACTTCCTGAGTTCATAGCCACTGGAGGCCATGAGCGCCACCAATTCATCCCTTAGGATGAGCGCCTGCTCAATGCTGTCCGTGCCCGTACAAATGTCATCCACGTAGACATCCCGGTCGATGACTGCAGCTGCGCGAGGGAAGCGCAGCCGTTCCTGGTCAGCCAGCTCTCGTAGCGTCCGCATCGCTACATACGGGCTGGGCTTTAATCCGTACGTGTTCGTGTTCAGCTCATACGTGATCATCGGTTCTTCTGGGCTCTCTCGCCACAATATCAGCTGGAACCGACGGTCATCCGCATGGATCTCCGTTTGGCGAAACATCATCCTCACATCCGTAACGAAGACAACTTGGTGTCTCCTGAAGTCCGTTAGAATGTCTGCAATGTCTCTGGTCAACTTAGGACCAGCGTGTAGGCATTGATTCAGAGACACCCCGTTAGATGTCGCCGCGCTCCCGTCGAACACGACCCTGATCTTGGAGTCAGGTGTCTTCAGGACTGCATGATGAGGCAATACGTAGTGCTCCTCACGACGCCAGTCTACCCTGGATACCGACATGTGACCCAAAGCCAAATATTCACGCATGAACTCAACATACTTTCGCCGAAAGTTGGAGTCCCGTTTCATGCGCCTTTCCATGGCCATCATCCGTTTCTCAGCCAGGCCCCTGGAGCTCCCCAGCGGAGGTCGCGTCGATAGAAATGGCAGCCGTGTCATAAATCTGCCCGAAGGGAGGCGCACCGTGTTGCACTGATAAAATGTCTCGCACTCCTCGTCCAGTGGGCTTGTCCTGGGAGCTGTGGGTGGCTCTTCTGTTGCCCAGAACCTTTGCAGGACCTCCGATAACACGCTGCCGTAGTATATGTTGCTATAATCCATTGCGTCCTGTGGTCCCCGTACTGGGCCCAATAATGCGTACCCACCTGCGGTACACACGGCCACCAACCCGTTTGGTTGCAGCTCCCGCTTACCGCTCCGCAGCAGCTTCCCGAGGACGTCAGTTCCAAGTAAGACGTCCACCCGTCCGGGAATCGCGAAGTGAGGGTCGGCCAACTCCAATCCCTTGGTCAGCTTCGTTACCGCCGGCGGTAACCGTACCGAAGGAAGAACCCCGACCACTTCATCCAAAACAATAGCCGTGGCCTTCACCCGCGTGATCGATGCCGAGTCACCCATCTCAAACAGGAGGTCCGTCTGACCCCTGATGTGAGGCACCTGATTGCCACCTATACCTATTGCGCCATCCCGTGATGGCTCCAACCTGAGGCCCAGCCTGGCCACTAGGCGGCTGGACACGATACAACCTTGTGCCCCCGAATCCAGGAGTGACCTCACTGGCACTGGCCGTCCATCCGTACCCCTGACGGTAATCTTAGCCGTCGGTAATAATACCGTCACTGGTGGGGTGGGCACGACGGATGAACAGACTGCTAATTGCTAGCAGGGGGAACCTCCCTCCCTTTCCGCCGGAGGGGGAGAGGGCCCCTGGCCCAGGTATGGGTCCCACCCCGGGTAGTACACCCCTCGACCCATCGGTGCCATGCGCGCCGGCTGGTAATAGCCCATCGGCATCCGTCCCATCTGCGGCGGACGCGCCATCAAGCGTGGGCGCTCTGCGAGGGGTGGGGAGAAGCGACTACTCGGGGGCGGCATCCTGCCCCCCAGCGCGGCCGAGTAAGTCGCGTAACCCGACTCCCCATTGGTCATCTCCGGGCACCCGCCCGAATCTCGGCGCCGATCCCCCCCCCCGCGGAGGAGACTGCGGCATCCGGCGGTACTCCGGAGCCCCCGGTGACCCCCCACCCCGGGAGGGGGGCGACCGCTGGTCTCTGGGTGACCCCCCTCCCCGGTGGGGGGGCGACCGTCCACCCAAGGCTGGCTTAGGAGAGGGGGGATGACCTCCCGATGAGGCCCCGTACCGCTCCCCACTCTCAGCCAGGCAGAGAAGTTCATGATGGGCTCCTCCGCATACTCGGCAGTTGGTGGTCTTACTGCATTCACGCACATAGTGTGCGCCTAGGCAGCGGAAGCACAAGTTTCGCTGCTTGACCACCCCCCTGCGCCTCTGCACCCGCTGTGCTCCAAAATCCGCGCACGCGGTGATCGCGTGTCCCCCCTTCCGGCAGAAGGGGCACACCTCCGATTGGAGGGCGTTGTACCGCTGTCCTCCCCGACGGGGCTCCACCGGTTTGGGCCCAACCGTACGCCGGGGTGACGGGGGGGGTTGTGGCGTGGTTGCCCCTTGGCAATCCGCCCGCCTGCACTCACCCTCCAGGAACGCCCTCAATTCGTCAAATGTTGGGAGGTGACTCGACGAATCACCCCCATGTGACTGCTCAAACCGCGCCACCACCTCACTAGGTAACTTGCGCAAAACCCGGTTCACTATAATATACTTGTTATCCCCTAGTGACAACTTGAGTCGCTCCAGCGTATTCACCGCCACCGTGACGGGATTAAGGATTTTCGACCTTATTTCATGTGCATTAGTGACCTTCGATATACTAAATATTTTTTCGATGAGCCCATCAATAATTAATCGCCGATTATCATATCGGTCAATTAATAGGCCCCATGCCGTCTCGTAACTGGAATCCGTGATCTCCAGGTGGGTCAAAATATCGTGAGGCTCACCGCGTAATCTCCCCATCAACTGCGCCATTTTATACGCGGGGGACAAATCCGTGCGCGAGTGCACCACGCTGTTAAAAATGTCGCGAAACCTCGGCCAGTCGGCATATTCACCACAAAATTCCGGGACATTCACTGGTGGCAACGGCGCCATTAGTGCCACACCACTGGGTGCACGCCTTACCCCAACATCCCCTTTTCGGGCGCGCTCGATATCCGCTGCCGCTTGGATGATACTCATCACCATATCACCGCACTGGTCTACATTGCGTTGCACCACTTCAACAGCCTGGGTCCGACTTTCCCCAGTCTCCTCTTCGTCAATACGGGCCAAGTATTCGGCATGCAATTTCAATACCGCGTCATACCTTTCATCTACCTGTCGCGCGCGCGACAACAATGCGTCCTCGCGATCCGTACGACCAATTAACGTAACGACTAATGAAAACCATCTTAATTCCGATTCGACCCTTGACGCGACCGTTTTAACTACTGACGGAGCCATGGTACCAACCTCGATAACGCGGATCAATAAAATAATATAACCCGAAAACAAATTAATTAATTTGGGTGAATAATTTTGTCCGTGGAACCCCGATTTTCGACAATAACAATCCGTTTTTCTTTTTCGTACCAAACGCGACAACTTCAAAGTTATTCACCCAACACCAATATATTACGCAAAGGAAAACAACACTAAATGTATTTAAATTAAATGTATTTTGAGTGAATAACAGTTCAGCGGAACCCCAATTATTAATTACTTATTAATACGTTTCTCCGTATCGAAACGCAACTATATTTACTTTATTCACTCAACTAACATTTCAATTGAAAGTAATAACTAATATTCTTATAATTTAGTTACTCTTAATTACGCAAATACAACTTAACGTTAATAGATTGGAATGCGAAACAAGCGCAATCCACCGTCAAATTTCAATTATGATTTCGATGCAACTAAATTACTTTATTTCTACGTAAATGAATCGAATATCTTTTCTGTGGATATGAACCACGCTTTTGCTACCAAAATTTGATTCCGCCAGACACAAATTGAATTCCCACGGGCCCATATGATGGAAAATTATCATAGCAATCTTGCCTAGCGCGAAACAATGGAACGCGATACGCGCCCTATGTACTTAACCTAACTTAATCTATGTTGCTAACCTGGATTTCAGCCGAATCTCTTCCCGGCCGCAAGTATGTGTTTCTGTTTTGTGTAAAGTGTAGTATGTCTGTTACTTGCGGCAATAAACGACGTCCCGGTCTGCGCCGCCGCCGCTCTGATCTCGTCAGCAAAACACCAAACACAGTTCACACTGTAGTAGTCCTTATATCACTCTAAATAACAATCCTTGGGGCGCCCGAAGCAGCCCACCGTACAAGGAATTGTGCCGTATCTCAACACTTTCCGTTAAAGCGTAAAACTTCCAAAATCGCCCGAAAACCACGGAGGTTATAATGTTCAAGAACCGTCACGTTAATAACACATGGCAATGGCGCCGGCTCGCGTCCGCCCGCGACAGCCCGCGCGCTCGCAGCGCCGTGACAGAAAAATGAACTAACTGATTGTGTGGCCAGTGGGTAAAACCTATCGATTCTGAACATGTATTGTTCATCGGGTACAAAGCTAAGTGGATCCGCTCAACCAAAAGAATTATTTCTATACCACTAAAAATCCGCATATATGGCGTGAGTTGTAAAACGCCTTGTGGGGCTTTATAATAAACAGATGTTATTTTTTCTCACGCCATTGAAAAGAAAGGATTCTTAAAATACTAAAATGAACAATGGAAGAGATAAACCCAATCACCGTCAAAGAAAAAATCTATACCTAGTAAATTGCTTGCTACTAAACATTTTATTGCTAAAGGTCTTATTATTTCTTTGTTTTTCTCGCACCGTAAACGACCTAACCGTTTGCAATGAAAGACATTTTGTCTCAACTCTAATATAAATGTTAAACATATTCTTAGTTGCGTATTAAGAAAAAACATTCTTATATCGCAACTAGTTGCCAACAAAGGTCACCTAAAGTGGCACGCAGAAGACAATTCGGTCTGATACGGTGTTAATATATGACTAAATCAAGGCCCTAATGCCATACAGATCTCTCATATCTTGAAGATATCTCCGAAGTGGTGTGTAAATCACCACCCCACTACGCCAACCCAGTCGCGATACATTTGCGTCTCATTTAAGTTAATATCAAGCGCAAACTTGACCACACTAACGTGCAATATCACTTTATTATGCAGCTTGCAACACAACTTACAAGAATCAAAACCTCTCTTATAAAGTTGCCTACTCATGTCTTCCTGTATATAAAAATGGAAACAAACCCGTAATTAAACGCGGAGTTCAATAAGAGCGCTAAGCCGCGCCGCGCATACAGCATTCTGATCCATCATTATCATATCGAGGGCCTAGTGTCACAGTCAAACTAATGAACAGTATCTTGTCTTGAGAGTCAGCGAGCGCCGGGCTTATAGCCGATGTCGATGCTAACATATTTAATGCACGTAAGATGTTAGTAGTAGTATTCATTTATGTATACCCACTTTTGACAAATAAATATTCTCATTCTCATTCTCATTCATTCATTCTCATTCTCATTCATTCATTCTCATCTATCTACAGAAACTGCAGTATCAGACAAGATTCATGCCCTGAAGCTATGACGCATACTATGTTTATCACCTAAAAATCATCGAGGTAATGTGAAATGGTTTCGAAGTGAACTCAGAAATAATAAACGATCCTGATTAATCAATTAATAGACATTTGAATTATTATCCACATTGTCAGTATAAACATCTCATGTCACGTAAGTAACTTACCATTCTTACTAGTACTTACTGCGCCGGAAACGAGGAGGCTGTGACGTGAGGCGCAACGATATTGCTGAGTGCCCAAATGTTTGCGCGCCACCGCGCTGTTGTGCTAAGATAAAAGGCGACCTTTTCGTACGGAGCTCCATACAATACGTACAATACGTAGTGTGTAGTAGAGATAGGATTACATTAATCATTGAAATATTTTCTTAACTCGAGTTATTATACTGATGACGCGACCAGTACTGCGCCGGAACCGGGCAGGCCGGGAGGCGCAACGATATTGCTGTTTGCCCTGGACAAATGTTTGCGCGCCGCCCTCTACTTACTGGAGTTAGATCAATATTTAAATCATTTCAAACTTTGATTAATTTGCAGACATTTATTGTTTACAATGATGTCGAGGATTAAAGTGTATTATAATTCATAAAACCAGCGTAAGAATTTCTGGCCCTTCTTTTCTTACATAAAGTAATGAATGGAATGAGTAAACTGTTTTTAAGGTCAATACCGACAGGAGGCCGTAGTCAACTAGGAACCCTTATAGTTTCGCCATGTCCGTCTGTCTGTCTGTCCGCCCGCGGCCTAGCTCCGTGATCATTAGTACTAGAAAGCTGAAATTTGGTATGAGTGTGTGTATGTATCACGCCGACAAACCGGTAAAATAAAAACTAAAGATTTTTTCTTTTTCCCGGTACGTCTGGAACACCTAAAGTAGGGGTGATTTTTTTTTTACTTTTCAACACTAGTGTGTGGGGTGTCGTTGAATAGATCTTTTAAAAATGGTAGGGGTCTCCAAACATTATTTTTTGACAGTCAGCAGTTTTGTAAATATTGGCTCTGAAAATAAAATGATTTTTAAGACTACCATTTTATTACTTTTCTGTATTTATGCCTACGAAAATAATCACTTTTTTTTTTATTTAATCCTGAGATTGCTATTTTTTTTTTTATTATTATTATTAAATTCTTTATTCAAAAATAACACAAAATGTCAATAGGTATAGTCACTTAACCTAACACAACCCAAATAAGTAGGTATTAATCAAATAACCCGCCCCGAGTCATTCCGGGAGCAAAGGTGCCCATCACGCTCGCTGCATTACCGCGTTGAATCGCAATCGACAGCCTTTGCAACAGGAATGACCCGGCACGGGGGTCATGACCTCTCTCCCGCAGACGGCGCCCGACTTCCGTCAAGAACGTTCTGGCTTCTGAGCACCAGCAGCCAGATGTCTCCACCGCGAGAGGGACAAATAAGTAATTTGTCAGGGCGGAGTACTTGCCCCGCTTTCTAAGGGCAGCCGTCTTGGCCGCCGCTCCGGCCGCACAGATGGTACGACCCAGGTGCGAGGCAGCGAAAGTGCTGACGCATGTTGCGTCCCACAGCAGGCACTTGCCCTTCTGCCACGGCACCAAGGTCAAACCATCCGGCCTTTTCCCATCCGATCTACTCAACCCTGAAGGCTCCAGGACACACGGTATGTTGGCTGACACTAGCGCCCTCCGCACGATGTCGTTCAGAGCGTGATGGCGCGAGAATCTCCCCGCGCAACGACAGCAACTCAACGCATGGTGCCCGTTGCTCTCCACCCTGGTACCGCAGATGCATATATGTGGTTCACAAACATCGCAGCCCAGGCGGAGAGCCACAGCCACCCGCATCGACTCAACGAGAAAGCGTCAGAAATAGCTTCAGGGAAAATAGGCGACCCCAGGAGGTTAAACGTTTGCGTCGATAACATCCTGAGGCCGGGAAACAGAGAGTTAAAAGAAGCGAAGGACCCACAGGATGCGGCACTGCAAGGGAAGAATTCGCACTTGGCACTGTTAACCTCCAGACCCAGCTCCTTGAATCGAGGAAGGATGGTATTAAGATCTCGCAATACCACCTCTGGCTTTCCACCAAGGGTGCCGTCATCCAGGTACCAGACATTCAAAGGAGCCTGCAGCTCCGATATGATCTTCTGGATGGCCAGGCTAAAGGCCAGTGGACCAAGTGGGTCCCCCTGCTGCGCCCCAACCTGGGAGAGTATTAGTGACTCGTTGTAGAAAAGATTAGAAGGTGACGAGTATACCTGGAAGAGGAATGGATAAAGGGAAGGCACCCTCTCTCTGACTTCACAAAGCAAGACATCGCGTTCGATGGAGTTAAACGCATTTTTAATGTCCAATTTAATAATGACGCCATCTGCGTTGTCAGAATTTAAAGAAAAGGCCCGTGTGGCGTGAATGGCAGCCTCACATCCCAGCTTCGTCCCAAACCCCAACTGACACGGTCGCAAGTAGGCAGCCATCTCCTCCCTCACGGCCTGACACCCCAATTTAGCGGTCAACCGACGAAACACGCTGCCAACTGCTATAGGTCTTAAACCCCCATTTTTTCATCATTGCTAATTGTTTTATTATTTATTTATTAAAATTTACTCAGTCTAAAATGTAGTGGAATATTACTTTTTTTTTTTTTTTTTTTTATTGTGGCTTTGACCTTCTTGCTGAGCAAGTGGTATTTCGCCAATGACTCGTTTCGAATCGCACACGGCGACAAGATTGAGGATTTATATCACGTTGTACGGTGAGGTGCCTTTTTGTAAATTGATAGCGATTTACAAAAAAACCACGCGGTCTACCGGGCCTTGACCCAAGAAGGGCTATGTACGCTTCAAGTTGAATTCTTCATTAACCATTCACTCATACGTTAGTTCACTGCACAATAGGCTATCAATACTACACATTGAACAAGCAAAATGAATAAATAACGAATAACTAAACTTAAAGGCATGCGGCCATCTTAAGTCACAAACCGGAAGTCGAATATTACTTTATTCTGGTGCCTAATTTAAAAAAAACGAATGACTTTGAGCTTGACATTTTTGACAGATTATTTTTTTTTTCACGGATCGGACGAAGACTACAGCTCTATGCAGGCAAAGTTGTCGTAGATTTTTTTTTATATTTCTTTGCATACAGGAATACAAACATTTTTTAGGGTGTGCACGGTAGTTCTCTCGATCTCTATATTAATTTCCAGCTGTTATAAATGTAGGAAAGCAGATGGCCGAAATAAAATAAAATAAGCACTTTTAACAATTTATTGAAAACCATTTACGACCAACACAACCTCTCTCTCCGTCCGCCATCGCAATCCCCCGTCCCTCTCGCACATCTCCCATCTCCCTCGCACAGTGTACGGAGCATGCTTTAATAGGACATTTACGAAGTAAGGTGCTTATAAAATAAAAAAAATAAAACATGTAATGAAATATTCTACAACTCGGCCCTCCTGCAAACAGGCTGACCTCAGACTGAGCCTACAGAGCTCTTAAGAAACAAAACATTTGACTGTGCTCTTATGTTATTACAGACTAACCCTAATACAGTACAATAGTGGAAATTTAGTTTAGCAATGATGATTTTATTTTTTATTACTGGAAATTAAAACATAATTTGCCACAAAACTATTCAAATAACTTACTCTTAAACCAAATACAACAGCAATAAGCTTGTATCTAACAAACAAGGTATTATCCAAGGATAATCAAGCTCAAGTTTTCTTTAGAACATTAACATAAATCCTAAGGTTATATTATTTTCAAGAATAACATCAACACAAGTTAAACATTTTCCTAAAGAACACACATGATCAACTTTGTATGCCACTCCGGGAATAACAATTTCTACATAGTCTTAAGTTTTCTTTCAGGGATAAGAATATTAACTAGTTTTAAGCTTTCTTTCAGGACTAACAGTATTAAATTATTTCAAGTTTTCTTTCAGGAATAACAATATTAAATTACTTAGTTTTAAGCTTTCTTACAGAGATAACAATATTAACTAGTTTTAAGCTTTCTTTCAGGACTAACAGTATTAAATTATTTCAAGTTTTCTTTCAGGAATAACAATATTAAATTACTTAGTTTTAAGCTTTCTTTCAGGACTAACAGTATTAAATTAATTTCAAGCTTTCTTTCAGGAACAACAATATTAAATGACTTAGTTTTAAGCTTTTTTACAGGAATACCAATATTAAATTAATTTTGAGCTTTCTTTCAGGAACAACAATTTTAACTACTTAGTTACAACATTAACATTTAACATTATGCCACTAGTTTGGTATCCTACTTAATAACATAAGTCTCTTTTATGATACCTAAGTAATAAGGTTTGAGGTAATTTAGAAGTATGCAATGAGTAAGTAGGTCATGTTTACGTTGAATTAATTTTTTTGTAATACGATCTAAATTTAGACAGACCTAGATACAGCTGAACCAAACCCATCTTTTCATATGGTCCACAGCCGTTGTGGTTTTCTTTGGCCCTTCTGTGTGAGGGTCTATTTTTTCAACTTCATATCGATCTCTTCCTAACTCTTTTACAATTTTATAGGGTCCATAAAACTTCTGTTTCAATTTTAAGGCATTTCCAAATTGGGTTCTTTGGATAGCTACTAGGTTGCCCACTTTATACTGATGTCCGACCCGTCTTTTCTTATTATACGTTTTTCTGTTTTCTTCCTGTATTCTTAGTAATTGTGTCTTTGCTTCTCTTCTCAATTCTTCCCTTTTTTCCACAAATTCTCTTCTATTTTCTCCTTCCAGTAATTCAACTAAATTTAGGTCTTCTTTAAGTCTAAGGTTAGTTCCAGTAAGCAGCTGAAATGGTGATGTATTTATCGATCTTTGATATGTACTATTTATTGCCCGCTGTAATTTACTCACATACTTGTACCAATGTCCTGGCTCTTCTATGCACATCTTTGTTAAAACTGAAATAATAATCCGGTTAATTCTTTCAACCTGCCCATTGCCTCGAGGAATTCCTGTTGTCACCTTTACATGTTCGATGCTCTCGTCTTGGCAGTACTCTTCAAACTCCTTTCCAGTAAAAGCCGTTCCTCTATCTGTCACTATGCGAATAGGATTCCCATAGTCTTTCTGGTGAGCTCTCAGCTTCTCTACTGTTTCTCGGGCTGTTACTGTTTTTACCGGGTATATCCAAACAAACTTAGTGTACGCATCTATTACCGTTAAAATATAATTATACATTTTTTTTGTTGCATCAAGCGGTCCTAAATGATCACAATGTAACGTTGATAGGGGTGTGTCTCCCTTGTCGATTGGGTTTAACAATCCCTCTTTCTTTCCTGACTTGCGGCTTGCTAATATACAGGGAATGCACATAGAGATAACTCTTTCTATTTTTCTGTCACATCCATTTATGTAATAATCTCTGTCTAGTATGTCCTTTATTTTCTTTTTCCCAAAGTGTCCTACTCCATGTGTCCTTCTGATCATTTCTATATCCATAATTTCAGGTACAACTAACTTTTTCTCAATTCCTTTATATATTACTCCATTTTCCAAAAAATAGTCTTCATATGGCTTTTCCTCTAAAACTGATTTTACTACCTTTAGATGTTCATCTTCTTCTTGTGCTTCTTGTATCCGTGCATGTAATTCTGTGTTTATAACCAATATGTTCCTGCTCAAGGAATCAACATGTTGCATTTTATCTGCATTTCTGTGAACTATAGTAAAATCAAAATCTTGTAAAAACATGATCCATCTTGCCACCTTAGCGCATACATCTTTTTTAGTCAATGTTTTTTGGAAAGCTTCACAGTCGGTAACTATCTTGAAGGGTGTGCCTATGAGATATTTCCTGAACTTTTTCACTCCTTCAATGACAGCTAAAGCCTCGAGTTCATAACTTGTGCACTTTTGCTGCGCCTCATTTGTTTTTCGACTCATGTAGTGCACTGGATGCATACTGCCATCTATCGGATCTTTCTGTAACAAAATTGCTGCATAACCATACTTACAAGCATCTGAGTGCAGTTCAGTCTCCAGCTGGCTATCAAATATTTTCAGGACAGGGTCAGCGCACAACATCTTCTTCAACTTATCAAAGGATGATCTTTGTTCCTTTCCAAAATGAAATTCACCCGACTTCAATACTTCACTTAGTGGCCTTGCTACTAATGCATATTCTGGGATGAACTTCCTGAAATAGGATGTCAGTCCTAAAAAGCTGTGCAATTCTTTTAGAGTGGTAGGTTCTGGGAACTCTTGTACGGCATCTCTTTTCTCTTTGGAAGGCTTCACAGTCCCATTTGAAACCACATGGCCTAGATATTCAACCGACCTCTGCAATAGTTGTGTTTTTTTCCAATTTATCTCCAATCCATATTCTGCAGCCACCTTAAGCACTCTTTTTAATCGTTCCATTGCTTGTTCCTCGTCTTCAGCCAGAATAATTAAATCGTCAATGAAAATCAACACAATCCCTTCCATTATAAACTCTCTGAATATTATATTGATATATCGCATAAAGTATTTTGGACAAATGGATAAACCGAATGGTGCTCGAAGAAACTCATATTGGCCTTCAGGATTACTTGTCACAAATGCTGTGTATTGGATAGATTCTTCTTCTATTGGCAAATGAAAGAAACCGTTTTTTAAGTCTAATGTACTAAACACTCTAGCTCTAGATAATTTGTCTATGTGATCATCGATCACCGGGAGTGGGTATTCATCCTTTACCATCTTTTGATTTATCTTTCTATAATCCACACAAACCCTCGTAGTTCCATCTTTCTTCTTCACTAATACCAATGGGCTGGCATATTCAGAGTAACTTGGGCGAATAACACCCTTATCTAACCATTCGTTAATCTGATCCCTAACTACCTCTTCTTCTTTCAGAGCCAATCGGCGCGGACGCTGCACTACTGGAATATCATCTTTCAAAACTATTCTTAACTTGATTGGGGCTTCCTTTGACTTCAGCGGCTTGTACCCATTTATTACCTCCTGAAGTAACATGTTTTGCTTTCGATCATCTTCTTTTGAAAGTAGACACAACAAATATGAACTATCATATGATTGGGGTCTCACTTCAACTGTACCTTTGTCTATCAAAATAATTGTACTTGCCAGAAATGGTTGCCCTAAAATAAGTAGGTATGGTATAGTACCTGTAGGCACAATATACAAAGTGACGTAATAACAATGACCATCGATAATTATCTCGTAGTTACACTTACCCATTGCATACACCTTACTTGATCCCAAACCGGCTAACGTCATCTGCGCCGGTTCATACCTCTTTACGTTCAATCCTGTAAACAATTCATGCGAAATTAAATTTACGTCACTTCCTGTATCAATTAGACACTTCACCTCAAAATCACCAATTTTTACAGTTTTTACTGAGTTGTTAAGAGAACCATCATCGTTTACGTTCAAGATATCGGATGATTTCTGACAGGGACAGTGACAGCTGACGCTTTGAGTGAACGGACTCACCTGTGCCTCGTTCATTCGTTCCCATTCGTTGTTAACAATGTTAACTTCGGCTCCACCCGAGGCGCCCTCTGGAGTTTCTTCGATGCACATCGTGCGCTTCGTATTTCCGTTACACTGAGTGCCAATGTGACCGAACGAATTGCATTTGAAGCATTTAGTTCCGTTGGTACACTCTCTTGACATGTGACCTTGGTCGCCGCACTTATAACATCTTTGTAGCACGATCTTCGATTTTTCAGGAACCGTTATTTTTGATGCGCGACGATGCTCACTTACTTTTGGGTCCCGTTCATAGTCATTTTTCACTTTTTGTTTAATTGTGTCGTAAATGTTCAGCTTTTCTTTAAACGCCGTATAAGAAGAAGCACCATACAAACACATCTTGTTGGTTTGGCTGTCGGGAATGCCGTCTATAATATATTGAATTGATACGTAATCCGGAAACTTCGCTCTCTTACCCAGTTCTTTCATAATAAGCATGTATTGGTAACAGCTCTCATGCCTTTGTTTGGTACGCTTACTCATAATTTCGTGCATTTGTTTGCTGTTTAGGGTCTCGGGGAATTCTTTTTGTAGTGCCGCACGTAGATCATCATACGTCTTAAACGCTTTTTCGGTCCTCAGCCATAGCTCTGCCGTACCCGTTAACGATCTTCGTGCAATAATTAACTTTTGTTGAGCCGTCCATTTAAATATTTCAGCATTGTCTCCTATATCTTGCGCCCACTTAGAAGAACAATAAGTCATGTCCTCCCCGCTGAATTTAGGTATCAAGTCCGTCATGCTAAACGGAATTTGCCCCGTCTCGGCCGTCTTATTCCCATCGTCACCGTTAGCCGCCATGGTGATGGTGTGGAAACACTTCGTCGTAGGTATCGTCTTAAGTTCGTCTTTCGTCTTCCACTTAGCCTTAACCAACCGCAGTGGCCGGCGTAACCGCGTTTCTTTATAGGTTATGCGGTCGTATAACTCTTCGCTTTCGTCGTAAATCTAACACTTTTTAACTTTTTTTTTTACTTCGGCTCATCCCGGACGAGATTTGTAGGAAAGCAGATGGCCGAAATAAAATAAAATAAGCACTTTTAACAATTTATTGAAAACCATTTACGACCAACACAACCTCTCTCTCCGTCCGCCATCGCAATCCCCCGTCCCTCTCGCACATCTCCCATCTCCCTCGCACAGTGTACGGAGCATGCTTTAATAGGACATTTACGAAGTAAGGTGCTTATAAAATAAAAAAAATAAAACATGTAATGAAATATTCTACATAAATATGAAATGTTGTCAATTAGTACCTAGCCGACAATAAGCGCTCAAGCTTACACTAATACATCACGCTCTCCTCTCGGTTCAGCTCCCCTAGTTCTCACTAAGATATGCTAAAGAGAACACATCGCTTTTAAACGGAGCTATTAACCGGGTTTAGAGCGTACAGCTACAAATTACCTTCTAAAAATCCAATCTTACTTTTCTTCCCCGATTTGAAAGCAACCTTATTTCACACGCCTAAAGTTTCACTTTCGGAAGAAACATGAGGATGAGATGTGGGGTTAAAAAATAATCTATATAAATGTTTTATGCGACAGGGGGTCTCCATCCCCCAGAGATAGCGAACAAAACTCGACTAGCACTTAATTAAGGGAAGCGACGGAATAGATTTCAGTTAGCGTAAGGTAACGCCCACGGTTCTTTTGTTTGTCCCAAATTGAAAATCTGGATAGATGATGATTTTACGATAAGTGGATGGTGCGCCGTACATTCGCTGACACCCAACAGTTACGTACAGACATTTTGTGAAATTCGCACAAAACTTATGCCCTTAAGTTTGACCTTGACTTATAAAATAATGTTGATTCGTGGCTTAAAAAAGAACATGAGAAAAAAAAGAAACGTTAATTTTCTCATTATACCTAAGCACATACACCACGATAACGAAGACTTACCTATATAATAAGAGGTAGGAAATAGTTCTGAATTAGTACCCGTATATGAATATGGACTAATAGAATAATAAACTATTCAACAAACGGTGTTGAAATTTGTTCACGATTGCAAAAGGTATTGCTTATCAAACAAGTTCACGTAGTCGAAGGAAAACTGCAAAATAAAAATAAAAAATACAAAATTTACGAGACTTTATTTCACAAATAAACTTGAGAACTGTAACTAACTCACTTTATACTTCCGAAACTGAGACAATGAAGGAAAGCAAATAGAAGGGAGTATTCTTTTAAGAATTTAAATAAATTTCCACTAAAGACGGAGGGTTCTCGTTACAAAGAGGAAAACGGGAGCTAATAAAAATGCCGGAGCAAAACGTGCAATTTTAAAGCGGTGTCAAATGGATATGGAATCCTGATTTAAATTTGGCTCCGGCAGAAAATATGGCGATTAAGAGGGGCCTCTGTGGCTAATGTTAATTAACTACTACTCTTGCAGCAATAGCACTTTTGTCAAATGGTTTTGAAGTGGGCTATTTATTTTCCAACCGACTTAAAAACGAGGAACTTATCAAGTTGACGTATAACTACCTACTATGTTATTTTCATATTGTTATATTAGAAGATCATCACCCATTGAAATGATTCGGAACTCCTAGATTGCATTTACTTCTAGAAGGCGGGAATGTAAAAATAAAATAGGGAAATAATATTCATAGACTGTCGGAGTAATATTAATTGTTTTATTTGTAGTCATTTTCTGCAAGCGGGCCAGCAAAGCCAGGAATTTGGTTGTAACCGATCAACCTAACTAATCTGCGGACATAAGTAGTGACCCAGGCACCCAGGTCACTACTTAACCCACTGCATAGCACGAGTCATAGACCTGAAATCCGATGAAAATATAATACAGAATTGTACTGGTCCCTCTCGTTATTAACCGGTGTAGACAGGGCAGGGGTTTACCAAATGTTTGCTGCTCGCGACGCGATACAAATTTGATATTTTACTGTCTGCGAACTTGTCAGTTGAAATGAGATACAATAACTTAGGTTAAGTAAGCGCACCACCACGATTAGGCACTACCTCAGCTCAAAAGCTTGAGCGCACAAGGATATGTGTTTACCAAGATGGCGTATAAATAGAGATATTTTCGTAGAACCGATGGCCGTTGGAAAGGTTCTTAAGTGGCGACCACGTACCGGAAGCCATAGCCTGGAAGGCCCCCCAACAAGCTGGACCGACGACCTGGTTAGGATCGAGGGCAGCAATTGGATGAGGGCGACGCACGACCGATCGCTGTGGAGATAGTTTGGGGATGGCCTTTGTCCTGCAGTGGACGCGTTTATCAGCTGATAATTATGATGTTGATGAGGTATAGCTATAATAAATTCAAACGCATCTCTGCCTGTCTTTTACCTCATCACGCTAAATCGCCAAGAACCAAAGCGGCTGTTTAAAAGCCTATGCAGTCATTACCTACATCTCTAAATTAAGCTGTATATGAGCTGTATACGCTTATACAACCTGTGTGCTACCAGTGCTACTTGCCGCCGCTGTTCCGATTTAGAAACTTGGTAAAGAGGTAGGTAGAGGAGGAAAAGTTTCAATTCCAAGGAAGGACATGCTTCAAGAGGTTGCGAAACGGGGTATAGAATAGAATAGAATAGAATAGAATAGAATAGAATAGAAACGGCTTTATTCAAGATAACACATCATTACAATTACAATATTACGCACCTAAGTATTAAAGACAGAGTACAAGAGATGTGCATCCGAAATGGTCTCCACTCAGCAATGCTGTTGGCTTTGCTAGGTAGCAATGCCCACGGCGCTGGTTTTCTGTGGAGCCAGAGGGACGGTTTCGCGGGACAGCATACTGAGCGACTTGTATCAAACACGAAAACGAAGCAAGTAACTTTTATTATTCTTAATTTATTATTATTATGTATATGTATATGTATATATATGAATAGGTATATGTTAGAATAAAAATAAAAAATATTACGATACATTATTTCGGAGTTAATATATATTTTTTATAATGTAGGTAGGCGGTTGATTTTTTGACGGTGGATTTATACATATCAGCAATCTATTTCGAGGCAGCAGTACTTTGAGAGTCTAGAACGTGTTTTTTAAGTTTAATTTTGAAGAGACTAATTAATTTACAATCCTTAATAGGTGGTGGAAGATTGTTCCAACATTTCGTAGCGGCATACCGAAAGCTGCCACGAAATGCTGCAGTACTGTGCCTCGGACATATTAATCTGGAGCTGTGTCTAATCTGCCGTTGTGAAAATGTTAGCTTATCAAATAGGTACTTGGGCTTCTTGCTGCGGTAAATACCAAAAAGAAGAGTGGCGAAGTGGAGGTTACGTCGTGCGCTCATATTCAATAACTTATTATTGATAAGATGCGGAGTTACGTGTGATCGAGGAGGAATGGGAAAACAAAACCGTGCGCAAGCGTTTTGGACACGTTGTATAACTTTTTTAGTGCGAGCCAGTAAGTAGTTCCCGTACACCGTGTCGGCGTAGTTGAGTTTGGACAGTATTAAAGAGTCGCATAGCTTCACGCGCATATCTACACTAAGGTAATCACGTGCTCTGTAAAGGACCTTCAATCTGTAGAAACAGTTCCGTGCCATTTCCAACACGTGATTTTCGAAATGCAAGGAGCCATCCATCAATAGTCCAAGATTGCGAGCTTCTGAGACTTGCTCCAGATTGCTCCCTGCAATGTTAACGCAAGGGTTTGAGGCGATTATCTGCTTTACTTGTTTTTTGGAACCCAATACAAGGAATTTCGACTTTGTGGGATTGAGGACTAAGCAATTATTTTCTGACCAATCGGCAATGCGACACAGATCTTCGTTCAATTTGGCTACAGCTTCACGTGTGTCACCTGGCTTACAAGATATAAAGAGTTGAAGATCATCCGCGTATATATGGTATTTGCAGTGTCTGATGTTATCAACTATATTTGCGCTGTATATATTGTAAAGCACTGGCCCCAGGATAGAACCTTGGGGCACACCTCTAAAGACTTCAAGTGATCCCGAAACTGAGGTTACACCTTCTGTATTGCGAACTTCAACAAGTTGAGACCGGTCAGCGAGATAGCTGGCAAACCATTTTACAGCTGAACTACTAAAACCATAATATGCTAATTTTGATAACAAAATAGAAGTATTAATTGAATCAAAGGCGCGAGAGAAGTCCAGGAGCGCTAATATAGTCCCTCTACCTTCATCTTGTGATGTCAGAATCTCGTCCACCACATCCAGTAATGCTGTGGAAGTGCTATGCCCTTTTCTAAAGCCTGATTGTCTATCCGGTAATATACTGCAGCTTTCTAGATATTCTGTCAATTGTATGCAAACCGCTTTCTCGAGAATTTTAGATAGAAAAGATAATATACTTATTGGTCTCAGGTCTTTGTAATTTGATGGATGAGGTATTTTAGGAATAGGCCGGACTTTTGCCATTTTCCACATATCTGGAAATACACTAGTGTCTATGGATTTATTTACAATATCCGTGATTACACCCAATGTACTGGGAAGCGTTAGTAGTACCATATCTAGAGAAATGCCATCTATGCCTATAGCATTTGTTGAAATTGACTTTATGATGTTTGCTACCATAGTCGTGCTGACAGGCTTTAGGTTGAAAAC
Organism: Apotomis capreana; assembly: GCA_947623375.1. Taxonomy (NCBI): domain Eukaryota; kingdom Metazoa; phylum Arthropoda; class Insecta; order Lepidoptera; family Tortricidae; genus Apotomis; species Apotomis capreana. The sequence continues at coordinate 6,748,053 of OX392499.1, forward strand.
AGCAGAGCTAAATCGATTAGACTCAAGATATGCTACATACGTTTGATCTACATTATTGTTGCCAGGTATGTCAAGAAAGTGTGAATTTATAACGTCAGGATCAGAGAGATGGGCGGGTAATTCTAAGTCTTTTGACTTAAAGTCAATCAGATTATTTTTTAAATTTTTCCAGAGTTTTCTCGGATTGTTTATATTATTATTAATGTGACTCTGATAAAACGCACGTTGTTCGTGATAGAGAGAGACATTCACTAAGCTTTTCAAATCTTTGTAATATTTTTTATGGCTATCTTTTTTTGTAAGGCGATATTTGGCGTGGGCATTGTCTCTCAACCTCATCATTTCCTTAATATTAGGTGTAATCCAAGGATTTTCATGTTCTTTAATATGAATTGTTTTTAGAGGTGCATAGGTGTCAAAAATGTCTATAATGCAGTCGTTAAACTTCATCACTGTGTCATTGATAGAGATAGAACCTGAGTCCAACTCCTCCCAGTTAATACTTTCAGTTGTGTTATTGAAATCATTTAAGTCTATATCTTTAATTGGCCTGTACGATACAATTTTAGGGGCTGGTTTGACTTTTTTAATATTTAACTGACATGTGATGAAAGCATGACTGCTGAGATCAGGAATATAATTGACAGACAAGTTAGAAACAGTTGTATTGCAACAGATGACATCGATTAAAGTCTCACTATGTTCAGTGAAGGTAGAATTTACAATTAAAGTACAATTACACATTTACAATTGTATGCTTGCCACCATATTTTATATAGGCAATTTATTAATAGGTAAGTACGTTATGGCGATTACCTAACAAGAATACGCAGATAATGCCGCGGACAAAAGTCTTCTATTAAACTCTTTTGAGTTTTATAAAACTAACTTCTGTCCTTCTTCTGTACTTACCTATAACTTGATAGTTTCTCACACAGTCAGATTGCCCAAATGCCCAAAAGCTCTAAATCTTTACATTGTATTTATTATTCATTAGAATTGGACTGTCACCGTTACACATAATTTTTTGACTTTATTACTCGTGAACAAGCTTTTGGGTAGGTATGCATGCTTGGATGTTTTCTAATATGATAAAATATGGCTATAGGTAAAATACGGATTTAAAAACCGGCCGCGGTTCTTACATAAGTAGTAATTGGTATTTTTAGGGTTCCATAGTCAACTAGAAACCCTTATAGTTTCGCCATGTCCGTCGGTCCGTATGTCCGTCCGTCCGCGGCTTAGCTCCGTGATTATTAGTACTAGAAAGCTGGTTATGAGTAGGTATGTGTATCTATCACGCCGACAAAACGGTAAAATAAAAAATAGTGGAGGTGATTTTTTTTTCATTCCAACACTAGTGTGGGGTATCGTTGAATAGGTTTTTAAAAATAATAGGGGTCTCCAAACACGGGAAACTACGGAACCCTACACTGAGCGTGGCCCGACAATGCTCTTGGCCGGTTTTTTTTAGGGTTACGTTTCTCAATCTATATTATAAACGTAGGTACCTATAGCTATTTTTTTATTCATTTGAAGTGCCCAACCGGTCCACGTACCCTGCGGTCCGCCAATTCGTCACCGGGTCAGACCATTAATTTCTATACAAGAATACAACGGGAGCTTTTACAGCACGCACTTTCGATAACATCAAAACGACATTAGGGAATGTAGTTTTTCTTCGCACGGCTGCATTGAACGTGGAAAAGGAAAAATATCTTGCTGTAAAATACTGAGACCCGAAAGTAGGATAATATTATTCCATAAATATTTAATTGTATAAAAACCGGCCAAGTGCGAGTCGGACTCGCGCACCGAGGGTTCCGTGCAAACACTTTCCATCCCTAAGTGGTTAAGTTAAGTTTGCACCTGGTATGTATAGCGCCCCATATAAATTAGGTGCAAAGTTAGGTATTAAAAAAAAAAATTATGGTTTTCGTAATTATTCCTTTATCTATGCTATAAGACGTTGCTTCGTACCAAATTTCAAGATTCTGAGTTCACGGGAAGCACCCTGTAGGTTTTGATTCCCTTGCAAGTGTCGAAAATTTGCGGCATAAACGGCTGTATCTTTTGATTGCGTTGGCTTAGAAGTTTGATTTTTTCACAGCTTCAAGGGACAGTAGACCTGAGTAATTGATATAAATTTCAGCTTCATACGTCCACGCGTTCCTGAGAAAAAGGGTCTTGACAGACGGACAGACGGACAACAAAGTGATCCTATAAGGGTTCCGTTTTTTCCTTTTGAGGTACGGAACCCTAAAAACCGGCCAAGAGCATGTCGGGCGGGCCACACTCAGTGTAGGGTTCCGTAGTTGCTCATCCTTCACAAGAGTCGGGCTTAAAACAGCGGTTTTAAGCCCGAGGTTTAAATTACGAGAAAGATTTCAGGTTCTATAAAAAGGTCGTAAACGCCAAAGTAACTGTAATTACTTATTATTACCTTCTGGAAGTCAACTTACGTCCTTTTAAAGAAAATTATGAAATTTTGCGATAACTCAAAAATTGGGCAAGTGCGAGTCCGACTCGCGCATGAAGGGTTCCGTACTTTATATATATATAATCTATAACAAGTTTGTTGTATGGGAGCCCCCTTAAATATTTATTTTATTTTATTTTTAGTATTTGTTGTTATAGCGGCAATAGAAATACATCATCTGTGAAAATTTCAACTGTCTAGCTATCACCGTTCTTGAGATACAGCCTCGTGACAGACGGACGGACGGACGGACGGACAGCGAAGTCTCAGTAATAGGGTCCCGTTTGTACCCTTTGGGTACGGAACCCTAAAAACGGAGGGATCGATTTTGTTCAATATAGATTTCATTAGAAGTACTTATAAGGCCTCACTTTCATGAATTTTCCCATATTTTTTTGACCCTTGGTTGAGAAAAGTTAGAGGGGGGGACACTATTATTTTTATTTTTGGAGCGAATATTTACAAAACTACTGACTATATCAAACAGTTATGTTTCAAGACCCCTATTATGTTTAACAGACCTATTCAACGACACCCCACACACTAGGGTTGAAACGAAAAAAAAATCACCCTCACTTTAGGTGTTCGAGAGGTACCCGAAAAAAATATTTTTTTTAGTTTTCATTTTACCGTTTTGTCGGCGTGATACATAGGTACACATACTCATACCAAATTTCAGCTTTCTTGTACTAATGATCACGGAGCTAAGCCGCGGACGGAGGGACAGACGGACATGGCGAAACTATAAGGGTTCCTAGTTGACTACGGAACCCTAAAAACTGCTTTAAAGAAAATTAAAACAAAATTTTAACAAAATAATTATACTATCTATGGAATAGATTATCATTATCAATCATTATCGATGGAATGGAACCAGTCTTCTTCAGTCCAGTCAGTTTACCAGAAATTTGTCATTACCAGCAAAATTTAGTACCACAAAAAAAATCCGCAATATGGCGTAGACTGCAAAACATCCGGGCTATACCTACATAATGGTAGTTTTATCAACGATAAAGTCGATAAAATAAATCTATTTGGGAATCACTAGCAACTGAAATTTGACACGTCGTGGGCCAGGTCTGGTACAGAACCCCAGGTATCTTGATAACAGCATGCATACATATACAGCCATCTCGTTTTTTCATTCAAAAACTTGGCATGCTTTAAAGAGATAGCAATACGGCTGCTCAAAATTAAAAACAAGTAAGTCCTTTTTTGGCCATTTTTGGTTTTTTAGCCCATTGGATTTCTTGTGTTAAAATACATATCCCTGTATTTTTTATTTATTTTTTTTCTTTATAGTTTTTCAGTTATTTGTAAAAATATATTTCAAGTATCTCGAATTCGATCACACAACAATGTTAAAATAAAGTATCTCGACTAAAACTACGATAAAATCAAGTAAGTCGAATCAGTCTTACTTGTTTTTAACTTGGTTTTGCGAGATACTTGTTTTTATCGTCGCTCGACAATTGATGAGGAAGATATAACCCACGACTTACTTGAATACTACAGGTGACTCACTTGTTTTTAATGTAGACCCTTGTACGAATCAGTTTGATGTTTTAAAATCAGTTTGTAGGGTACTACATACATGTATAAAAATGACACTTCGAGTGACATTTTGTATTACGTGCGTAATATCAGAATAGAACTTTGATAGGTTAAGAACATCAAATAGATTGTAGTGAAGTGAAAGTGGAAATAAACAAGAAAAAATTTAGCCCTGGAAGAAAGTTGGTTGCCTTGAGTTTGCAAAGCGAAATGTAAGTACCTAACTATTTAATGTAAATTATGTACATCTACATATACTAGCTATTGTGTTTATTTATTTTTATTTTAACTGCGTATAGAATTATCTTTTATTTCATTAATAACCTAACAAGTGAAAGTATGTTTTGTTTATATGACACTTTGACGCGTTCAACATCTATGTACATTATGTACAAATTGATCTAAAACTATGTTAGCCATTGATATAAAGCGTAAATATTATTTAAAAACATAAAAATGTATTGTGTAAATTAAACAATCTAGCTATTTTAATTATTTACTGAGTAAATGAAAAAGTAAACTGTGTAATGTTACTAGTATTTTTAGTAAGCGAGTAGGGAAAAACAGTTTTTTTTTCTACTAACTTAACTACACTTAGTTATTTTTGTATTTGTAGTTGATATTTTAGCTATTTTTTATGATTTTTACTTTAATTTCATAATATTTTGATTTCAGGTCTTATGAAATCAAAAGAAGAATGGGCGACTCATCAATTTAATTATCTTCTTCTAATAGGGAAACTACTTTTACATGCAACATGAGCACAAGTAAACTTGAAACATTGAAGACCTGCAGATTGATTTACCGCCCGTTAGTGATTAATTTCTCACCATCTATCAAGAAACACATAGGTTGTTACTGGGAACTGACCTTTTTCAAGATAATTACGATTTCGGTTTGGGATATTGTACCAAGCCTAATAATGTTAGATCACCTGGTGTTCAGGCACAGGTTTCTTTCAGTTTTGTTGACAACACTGATGATGAAAGTAATTTTAATGTCCAGGGAAGGGCTAAAAGAACCAAATATTCGGATGACTCTGAAACAGGCAATATCACTGTAAACAAGCCCTCGATTACTATACCTGAAACACCCGATCACTCTGTACATGACTGTAATTTGGAAGAGTCTCTGGAAACAATCCAACAACTCTACCGACAATATTTACACAAGATCATGAAATACCTAGATCGGATGATAATTTTCACCAACTGTTACGTCCCCTAATAAAAGTACTACTAAATACTTTACAATTTAGTACTTATTCACCTATGTTAAAAGCAAGTATCTTTGAGTTACTTGTTTTTATAACGGCTATTTCGTATTTTTTTGTCATTTTTACCAAGTTAAAAACAATTTTCAGCTGTGTATCCTCAACGGTTTCAGTTACAGTCGTGTAAAAAACAAATTATGTACAATGTGAAATGTATCACGTGATGTAAAAAAATTTTTTTGGATATCTTATGTACTTTTTGAGAAAAAGGCTTTTGAAGTAAAAATACGTTTTTTGGCTCTCCTGTAAAATTACTAAAAACCTACTTACTTGTTTTTAATTTTTAGCAGCCGAATAGAGTTGCAAGTTTCTACTAAGTTACTAACTCCCTATGAGATTCATTCTTCCGAGGTTTTTCTACTGATCAAGTCAAGTCGTATCTTTAAATCCCATACTTTTTATTCAGTTATTAAAACAATATGTACAAACAATTAAAACTAAAATACATAAAAAGAAGTTACAAACTAAGGAGCTACTTAAAATCTTTTATCAATCATTAAAATCGTACGTCGCTGCTTTCAGGCGAAACAATTCGGTTGGCTAATGTAAAGTAGTCGTTCACGTTAGAGTTAGCATATAAAATAATGCAGATTATACATATTTAGCACACCAATTATCCTTTTTATACATTGTCTGGCCGCAAGAGTATATTTAGTTTTTATGTAGTTTTTTTTTGTTATTTTACCAAGTTGGCCAACCGAATTGCCTTCAACCTATTTTACATATGGCAATTCACCAAAAGCATTTCCTGTTAACATCTGGCAACATAAATGGTCGAATATTGTTTTGTTCGCATGTTTTTTTTTTTTAATTTTCTGTATCCTGTAATCTGTTTTCTCTCGACTCCATTGGAGAGTGGACTTGTGTTGTTATTCGAAGTATTTTTCTTTTTTATTCGGCGCATCAACGTTCGTGATATAAGACAAGACAGGTAAGATAATTATATATATCATTCCCGGAATATGCGTTTTCGTCAATGATAATGTATTAAATAGATGTTTATCCTTTAAACTGGCACATGTAGTTATAGCATGCTTACGTACTAATCCTTTATAATATGTGAAAGAAATGGGCATAGAATGCAAAAAAATGTTTCTTGTTTGCTCAGCTAATGTTATAAAGTATCCAACTATTCAGCGACTCCTTGCAAATTTGGCCTCGGTTTCATCAAAATAAGCAAGCGTCGCCCGCCACCATCCGCCATTTGTTGTTAAATAAAAATGGCTGGTCAGCGATTCTATTTGTCTCGGGAACTCAAGAATATAAAAATACATATATTCTGCATTGCTGACACGTTTTTGAGTAGCACTTTGGTTCTCATACGTGTTAGAAAATAGTTTCAAGTTTAAATATCGGTTATCACCTCTTGTTGATGAATTAAATTAGGTCAACCATTCTTAGGTCCAGACGCTGTTTCAAGGTCAAGTTCATGATTTTATTAAAGTAACGCTTTATTTAGCCACCATGTCCGACCAACCGCGCGGGAGAGGGAAGGCCCGAGGGCGAGGAGGGCGAGGAAGTCAGGAGGGTGCCGGACCGCCGCCGCCGCGCCGCCCTGGAGAGCAGCCGCAACAGCCCGGGCCCTCGGGGCCGCGGCCGCAGCCGCCTTCTGCCTGGGGTCCACCTACGGTCGCGCCCCCCGTTCGGGCCGGAGTACCAGCACCAACGGTCCAAGCTGGCCGTGCTTCCCACAGAACCACCCCGTCCACACATGAGCATCCTGGGGACGTTGATATCCAGCAGCGAATGCAGCAAATTGATATTGGGGGTAAATATTTCTAAACTATTAAGTTTTTTTTTTTTTTAAGTCATAGGGGGCAAACGAGCAAACGTATCGCCTGATGGAAAGCGATTACCGTCGCCCATAAACACCTGCAACACCAGAGGAGTCACAAGTGCTTGCCTACCCGGAGGACGAAGATAGAATGCCTCTATGCTAGTAATTTCACCGGCTATCTTAGCCCCACACCGGAACACAACAATGCGAACATTGCTGATTGGCGGTGGGTTAGCAGGCAAGACGGTAGTAACAATCCGGACGGACCCTGCACGAAGCCCTACTACTCCAATTAAAGATACTATATAATATTTAAAATACTATAATTGACGTTGTTTTCTATATTAAAGATGGTCCTTTCCTTTCTTATATTTTAAAATACTTGAAACTTGTCCATTGCTTCAAGTTCAAAACTCAAAGTAGATTATAACATGTAATTAAATTCAATAGTTCAGAGGTAGGTGAAATTAAATTCAATAGTTCAGAGATAGGTGCATTTTGTCTCAAAATTATACTTGTTGAAACCAATTACATGTTATATTTAATACACAGGACAAGCAGCTGCAGGTGATGCTGGGGCAGTGAGCGGGCGCGGGTCGCGGCGCGGCGGCGGACGGGTGCTGCCTGAAAATGTTATGATTCTGCGCACCAGGCCTGATCAGCTGCAGTCCAAGAAAGGTATGCTTGTAGGATATAGTATGCTAAAGTCATTAACCTTTTGAACAGCAAACGGTGAAGCCATTCACTGCTACAGACAAAACAGCAAAAAATGAAGAAGTGCCGCCTGTTGTCTACCGTTATTTATAAATTGTATTTGTCTTGTTTCCTTTTGTAAACTTTTATTGGTGTGCAATAAAGTATTGTATTATTATTATTAAGTGCTCCAAAATTTACAGGAATTAAATAAACACTTGTAGCTGGTTGAATTACAAATTTTTGACTAGTGTAATTTGGACCAATTTTCTGTTGTTGGCAACAACAGAACAGACTGTGGCAATCAAATGGTTGATAACTTTCTACTGCCTATTTCAAAAACTTATTTATCTCGAGCCTAGCACTAACTAGACAACTTTTACTTTTAGTAGTTCATTGACTAGTTGGCAATTAAACACAATTTTTTGTATCTTGACTCTGTGTAAGAAGCTGCTCAAACTTAACATCTTAAAATGTCTTCCCTGCCGTTTCAAGAATAACTTCAAAAATAAGTTTTTGATGAAGATTCTAGAATATCCTTTGAGTTGGGTGAAGCTGCAGATGTTCAAATCTACTGCATAAGAGCAAAGACTGGAGACAGATATGAACTGTATGGTAGACAAATCACAATGCATCAAGTCATAATCATCAGTATTTGGCGCTGCTATGTTTTCAATAAATATAACAAGCCTTCTTGAGCTTAATTTGGGACTAGATCAATTTGTATGAGGTTGTCCAATATTTATATCTAGTTATATTTACTCACACTCAATAGTTTTTTTTTTTTCAACCAATATTGCAGGATTATAATTTCATATTTAAAAAACTACACTAAACCTGTGGTGTTGCATTGGCCATACCAATGACTGATAATCAATAATCATTCATAGCAAACCTTGGTTAGTGGACACTGTTTGTGATGTCTGATTATCAGATTCATCAATGACTAACAATAAATTTTAATTATAGTTAGTGTGAATTTCCATTCTGTCCTCCTTTTTGTAACCCTGGTGAAACTAAGAAGTAGCTGTTAAAGCGATTGTATGATCTGTGTTGCGATTTTAATAGTGCTGCAAGCGGATTTTACACAAATTACTACTTGTGTTTCTATGAGAGTAAAGTCCTTTAAAACATGTTTATTATTATCTTTAGATTATTTATATTTTATTATTATTATCTTAAGATTCTTTCAAATTCACTGACGATGCTGTTATCCTTGGATATTCTTATCCACTCTTTAGATTATGCCTAATATAAATATTTTTTCAAATATTACCATTTTGTGTATTGTGTATCTCATTTTTTCATTCACTGAAATAACAATTCTGGTCATAAAAAGTACCACTATCAGCTGTAATTCGAGAATTCAGTATGTGTTTGTTATCTTGTGGAAACCAATTTTAGCTAAGTATTAAAACCGCGTTGGCTGTATTAAATATGTACTAGTAATAGTAAATAATATATATCTTTTGTGCCTTACTAAAGCAACAGTGTTAATACTAATATATCCCATAACTACTTAAAAATAACTAGGTGTTTGCATACTTCGAAGTGCCGAAGAAAGTAAAAACGCTTTTTAGCTTCTCCACTCATTCATATATGTATGTACCAATAATAGCTGAGATCAGTCTTAATAGTTAAGTGTGATAATGATACACGCACAATGCACCAAAAAATAAAATAATATCTGTTCAGTGACCCAAAATGTACAAATATTTCGATATTTTATAGTAGGTCTACTTGTGGAAGAATAAATAATGATACTTGTAGTCGGGTCAAAAGTATCCTATGATAATTTGAGGATACCCAGCTACCATCAAAAATTTGGTCTAATTTGGGAATCATATCTTGAAGGTAAACCGTAAATTTCTTCTATCAATACTTGTTATGTTATGAAACAACGATATGTGAACGACTTGCAGAAAAATCATCTTTAAACATTATTATTTTTTGTATGAATAGTGTAGTAACTTTAAAAAACAGGGAATAACAGACAGCCTTTATTACTGTTACACAAGATAAGGTATTTCCGCTGACGCGGGCACGTACGTTTGATAAATCTTGTTGTGACTTAAGGCGACGGGTAATGCGCCACTTTCGATTTTTTTCTACACGTGACGCGAATGTTTCTCACCGCTCACAACATTGCTTAAATAGGTATTTACAATCATACTCTTAAATAATATTTTAGGGTGTAGCCCCTTACTGCAAAATGTTTAAATCGTTATACACAATTTTTCGTTCTGTAGTTGCCGCTTTTGACGTGAACAAGTTCTGTGGGGTAAACTACAGTGAACAAATTATGTGTATACATACAGTGATTTAATAAATGTAAGGTGTTTTGCTAGCTCTTAGACTCCAGCTATTGTTCACAGGTTCTTTTGGGGATACACTGGAATTAATGGCGAACTACTTCACCGTACATTCGACGCCGCAATGGCGCCTGTACCAGTACCACGTAGACGTGGATCCCGAGGAGGACAACACGTCCGTGCGCCGCGCCCTGCTCCGCGTGCACGCCAACACCCTCGGCGGGTACGTTCCCTTCTATAACTTTACCGCTTGAATTACGATGACAGCATCAAAATACCTTCACAAGTCAGCAATTCAATGCTTAAAAATTGATGTTGACAATGTCTACAAAAGCTGACTTCGATACCATGATTTAAAACTTGCAGCGGTTAATTAGTAGCTAAACTAAAAATATTGTTGCTATTGATTACGTTCAAGTCTAACATTCCTAACAATTCAGATAGCCATACGATGCAGTGAGTGCATTCTAGAAATGTCCGATTACATATACAACAAAAAATATCCGCTAACAATAGGATGTGTGAGGTATTCTAGAAGTTAAGACGTTTTTTTTTTAATATGTGTACATTTAATGTTTGTTTTTATAGATACATCTTTGATGGCTGTGTATTATACACAGTCAAAAAACTCCATCCCAATCCCATGGAGTTGTATTCTGACCGTAAGGTGGATGGTCAGCGCATGAGACTGCTCATAAAGGTTTGTAATGACTGTTGTTACCTCTGTCAGAATTATCTGTAAATAACATGAAGGTTCTAATCAAATCATTTTATTTTTCTAGCTTACCTGTGATGTCAGTCCAGGAGACTATCACTACCTACAAATATTCAATCTAATCATCCGGAAGTGCTTCTACAAACTAAATTTGCAATTGATGGGTCGGGACTTCTTTGACCCAGATGCTAAAGTATGTATTACTTTATGGTTTGTTAAATAATAATGTGTTAAATATTTACAAACATTTTAAGAATTGTGCATTAAAACATGAATAAAGCGTAAATTTAATCATTCATATTATTACAGGTGGACATTCCTGATTATAAGTTACAAATATGGCCTGGATACAAAACAACAATTAACCAGTACGAGGACAGACTCCTTATGGTCACGGAAATAACCCACAAAGTCCTTCGATTGGACACGGTGCTGCAGATGCTTGCCGAGTATGCGAGCACGAAGGGATCGCACTTTAAAAAAGCATTCGTAGAGGATGTGGCCGGTAGGTATTCACAAGTTCTTTACACTACAATAATAATATTGCCATATCAACAAGATTTCTTATCAATTTATGTTATTCAAAAATTCAGGTAAAATAGTAATGACCGACTACAATAAACGCACATATCGCGTTGATGATGTCGCGTGGAATGAGTCGCCTTCATCCACCTTCCAGATGAAGGGCGAGACGATCAGTTATATGGACTACTACGCAAAGGTAGGTATTTTAGCGATAAAGCTACTTAACGCATTCACTGCCTGTTAGAGGTTCAAAATGTCGTGTGTTACTTCCTGGCACGACCACGGCGAGTTTTTTAAATTCTGTTGCGGTAGAAATTCATATAAATAGTTGTAGTTTTTTGAAGTATTGCCTAAAAATCATACCCTTTGCAAAATTTCACGGAACAACCACATTACAGAAATACAACATCAGGATTCGTGACATGAACCAGCCGCTGCTGATCTCCCGCTCGAAACCGCGCGAGATCCGCTCGGGCATGCCCGAGCTGGTGTACCTGGTGCCCGAGCTGTGCCGCCAGACCGGCCTGTCCGACGAGATGCGCGCCAACTTCCAACTGATGAAGGCGCTCGCCGTGCACACCAAAATAGGACCCGACCTGCGCATCCAAAAGCTGCTGCAATTCAACCGCCGCTTCACCCAAAACCAGGATGTCGTGGCGGTAATTTATAGTATTTGCTATATTGAGATTACACTCGAGGAGTGTGGAAACATAAAAATCACTCTCAAGGTCGTGTATTTTACTATCGAGTTATTATGATGGGCCGAACACGAACTATTACCTAATACTATTCAGACTACTAACCGAATACTATTTAGTTGCGCCGTATCTCTAGAAACAGGTTTTGACAGGTCCGCGCTCAGCACTCCGCACGTGTTTCGCACCCTTCCCGCCCGACCAACTGCTACCCGCTCACCCTCGCGCTGGCGCCATTTTACTTGTCATGTTCGTTTGTTTTATGAAAAACTAGCGACCCGCCCGCGGCTTCGCACGGGTGCAATGCTGATCAATTATGCATGTATTATACATATAAACCTTCCTCTTGAATCACTCTATCTATTAAAAAAAACCGCATCAAAATCCGTCGCGGAGTTTTAAAGATTTAAGCATACAAAGGGACGTAGGGACAGAGAAAGGGACTTTTGCTTAGAATGCTGAAATGGGATGTGAATCGGACGATTTACGAAAGAACTACGCTCGTTATTTCCTTTGTTTATTCGGTTCGGTAATTTGTGTTCGGCAATTTAACCGAACTATTCGGCCGAATACGAACATTAAAAAGCTTGCGGAAAATATTTACGGAATTTTCGGCCCATCGCCATATCGAGTACATTTCTGGTCTTGGGTTTTTTATTGCACATTAGTATTTTACTTTCAGATTTCAGGTCATGCATTACAAACTTATTTCAGGAATTGGGCACATGGCAACTGAAATTGGCAAACGAACTTGTAAAGTTTAAAGGGCGACAGATGCCGCCTGAAAACATAATGCAAGGGGATGGTAAGAAGTACGCGGCTGGGCTGACAACTGAAGGCTGGACCCGTGATATGCGGTTAGTAATTACAAAAGTCTACACAATCATACCTTGCTCCCTATAACCTTTTGAGCGCCAAATACGGCAAATCACGTCTACTGGTCCGTCCGGATTGTTACTACCGTCTTGCCTGCTAACCCACCGCCAAACAGTAATGTTCGCATTGTTGTGTTCCGGTGTGGGGGTAAGATAGCCGGAGAAATGACTAGCATAGAGGCATTCTATCTTCGTCCTCCGGGTAGGCAAGCACTTGTGACTCCTCTGGTGTTGCAGGTGTTTATGGGCGACGGTAATCGCTTTCCATCAGGCGATACGTTTGCTCTTTTGCTTCCTATGACATAAAAAAAAAAAAAAAAAAACGGAATGCTGTGCCCCAGATACCACGACATCGACGTCGTTTGCCGCTATACAATGTCGTACCTATCTACTGTCAGCTTGGCGTCAGGGACACAGTTTTCCGTCGACAAGCCGAGCGGTCGAAAGGTTGAGGGTTATTTCAACAATGTTTATTTTGATTGCTTCAGATCGCGTCCCCTATTGTCTTTCGGACCGTGCCCGTCGTGGGTGTGCATCACTCCGGAGCGGCAGCGTCGTGACGCTGAAAGCTTCGTGCAGCTCATCATCAAGACCGGCGCCGGAGCAGGATTCAGATTGCCGCAGCCTGAAATAGGTACGTGTTGTGACAACAACACAATAAAACTATAATAATATGAAGTACCATGTACATTTATGTACTTAAATATTTATTTGTATTATTTTAGTGTCCATACAACGAGATGGCTCAATAGAATACGCCAATATGTGCGAAAATGTGATCGCAAAGAAAAACCCGGCCATGATCCTATGCGTGCTGGCGAGGAATTTCGCAGACAGGTGAATTTATTTATTTATTTATTGATACAAAATCCACAGCACAAATTACAATATTTTTTTAAACATATACATATTTGTTTAACATTGGCCAATTACGGATTTACATTATACAGACTTATCACTAGCAAATAAAAACTAACGTTGCGGTAGGAGACGCATTCAGATAAGTGATAAACTGAGTAAGTAAATTTCCAAGGTGGAAACATATTATAATAAACTGGAAAATAAACATAAAAGTAAATGTTTTAATAGTTATTGAGGAACCAATGGTAAGCTGAATAAATAGAGATTTGGAATGGCAGGTGTTGCATTGACGCTGTGTGTTTATGTATTGTATGCAACTCACGCTGACGACAGGTGCTCAGTAAGCATCCTTCTGAAACAGGTTCTGGTCAGGTAGAAATATCCCTACATCATTTATTGCTTTTAGGATAAATAACAGTTTCCTTTTGTAAACTTTTATTGGTGTGCAATAAAGTATTGGTGTATTGTATTGTATAACAGCTGACGGTGTGGTAGTTTGGCAAAGTCCAATTTCGAGAAAAGCATTCGTAAGTTGTGCTACAGTAGCCGGCAAACAACTTGAACCAAAAGGGGGGATCTGCGCATGTAAATTTGTACGTAAATCGGCTACTGCGCAGTCAAGGTCACGCTCAAGAAGTTTGCCGGCTACTGTATTCCTTGTAATTAACGACAAAAATCTCGCTTTGTTTTTTCCTAAAAATATTTTTTAATATAACAAAACTAGACACATTTTCAGAACGGGCGCTGAAGTTTTTGTCACTGTCATATTTATATCTTGCCTCAGGACACAATTCCAGTTCTTTTGGTGTTTTCCTCAGATACGAGGCTATCAAAAAAAAGTGCACAGTGGATCGCGCCGTGCCTACACAGTGTGTGGTCGGCCGGAATATGACATGCAAATCCGCCATGTCGATTGCGACTAAAGTCGCAATCCAAATAAACTGCAAGGTATTTATTATTTATCTTAAATCTATTAGCTTCATTAAAATATAAAAGATTTGTTTACTCGGAAGCATTTAACGTTTTGAACGCCGAGCGTTGAAGCAATTTACCGTGCCGCTGATACAATAGCAAAAAATAAAGAAGTGTTCCAAAATCAACAGAGATTGAAAAACACTGGCGTCAGGTGGTACAATTTTCCGTCGACTTGATTTGCCTTTTTTGGCGCTAAAAAGGTTAATATACACATCAATGTTTTTATAGGCATGCTAACTTGGCTATCTTTACATTCCACTAAATGTTAATCCAATTTTTGATTCAACAAAAACCATTTGACATATCGTCGGGGATAGTGCAAGACCGCGTAACTAACAGCGGTCGATAAAGTTGTCATTTCAATAAAATAGTTAGCATTTGTTTGAATATTGATTCGTATCTACACTTGTTACTTACGCGGTATTGCACTATCCCCGACGATATTATGTTTGTCGGAAAATTCTGTTTGGATTTTTACCTCTTACTAACAGGCATTCATGCATTAGGTGAAAATTGAAAGGTCTTTATCTGGATCGCGTAAGAGCGAGCGAGACCGGTATAAAACGCGATTTGCATTCTTACAGCTCAGACTGTAATATTAATGTGTTACATTTTTTTGAACACAAAGCTAACCGTATTTTAGGGAATCACAAATAAGAATTTCACATTCGTGACATCACTTGCATATACTTAGGCTCAATTCACACGTACCACAACCACACCACGTCGCAGCGTTAAAATGTGGTGTGGTTGTGGTTACGTGTGAATTGTACTATTCATTAACCATACAAAATATGCGCCCGACCACGTCGTGTGGTTGTGGTTACGTGTGAATTGAACTATTCATTAACCATACAAAATATGCGCCCGACCACGTCGTGTGGTTGTGGTGTGGTTGTGGTTGTCGTGTGGTTGTGGTACGTGTGAAACCCTTACTAAACGTGACCATTTTACACGCAGCTCGGCGGCGCTCCCTGGACTGTAGAGATTCCGCTGCCGCACCTGATGGTGGTGGGCTACGACGTGTGCCACGACACGCGCTCCAAGGAGAAGAGCTTCGGGGCGTTCGTGGCCTCGATGGACCGCCAGCAGACGCGGTACATCTCCTCCGTCAACGCGCACACTTCTGGCGAGGAGCTGAGCTCCCACATGGGTTTCAACATAACGGTCGCCCTCAAGAAGTACCGAGACATTAACTGTTAGTATGTTTTTGTTGTCACATCAAAAAAAAAAACAGTAAATGCTAATAAGTATTTTTATGTGTAACAAAGCAATCGATGAAGAAACTTTGTCATAGTTGGTTTTGTTTTCTATTTTTTTTTTTATGTTACAATTTTATAATAGTATCAAATAAGGCGATAGGTAGGTACATAAAAGAAAAAATAATGTTACATGTATATCATGATACATTGCAATTTTCAAGTGCTTTAAGTTTTAGTGATCCTACTTAATTTAATGTGTGTTTAGGACAATGTTACTAAATACAATTTATTCTCGTTAACAGCCAGACTGCCGTCGCACATATTCATATACCGCGACGGCGTTGGCGACGGACAGATCCCCTATGTGCACAGCCACGAGGTAAGTAGGAAATATCATCTTGCTTAACTGTACATGTATCATTTATAAATCAATCTATTGTTTATATTGTATTCCTATTTACTTCGTACATAATGGTCTCATTAGATTGTAATAACTGCGACTAATTCAAATTTCTAATTAAATAATGATGCCTATGGTGTATATGTGTTTTAGTAGTTGTGATAAAGCGAGACCGAGAGACAATATTTTCACTGATCAATTTTAGGGTTTATCTATTTCACATTTAGACTCACACTGGTCGATACTGTACAAAAAAGGCCCCATGCAAACAATAATAAAAAATATAATTTCTAATAAAACTTGTACCTCTGTCGACATTCAGAGTTAAGAACCTAATTTAGTGAATGCAGCAATTAAAATAGTCACTGTATTTTTATCTGTGGCATTGCAGGTTGGCGAAATCAAAAAGAAGCTGAACGACGTATACGCGGACACTCCGTATAAGCTGTGCTTCATAATAGTGTCGAAGCGCATCAACACGCGCATCTTCGTGAACCGCGGCCGCGGCGAGAACCCGCTGCCAGGCACCGTCATCGACGACGTCGTCACGCTGCCGGAGAGGTAAGCCGCAACGCGACTTTACACCAACTAATTTGTGGCCAGCAGGGCTCTAGCATCTTGCCGCGACTTTGCCTGTCACGCGACTCAACATTACCTGTCATACAAGGAGCCGCGTGTCAGTTATGCTAGACGTACTTGTACGTCATAACTGTGACACGCGATAAATACTACCTGTCAGCTGTCACTTTCCTTTCAATACCGTGCGAGCAAGACATGCTGACTCGCGCGACAAACGAAGTCGCATCATGCTAGCCGTACAGGTGTTAATGTAATAAAAATAAACGACACGTTACTGCAATGCAATTGGATGTTGACTCAAGTTCAATTTTCGAATTATTTCTATCACTAATTATAAAGGCTAAAGTCTGTGTGGGTATTTTTCTGTGTATGTGTTTGTATGTTTGTTAATTCTTCACAAAAAAAAAACATGGATCATGGAATGAGCTAAAACGTCTTTCAAAATTACCTGTAATTTTATAAATATAAATAAATGGAACATTTTTAATTTTTTGAACGTATCGACAGGTACGACTTCTTCCTGGTATCTCAAAACGTGCGCGAAGGGACAATCGCTCCGACTTCGTACAATGTCATCGAGGATACATCTGGCCTCTCCCCCGATCATGTAAGTATTCCACATTAATATCATACATACACTACCTTTCATAGATATTTGTCGACCCCGACACCCGTCCTACCATAAAATTGCATATAAATGACTCAAAATCATGGCGTCGAATCAGAACCGAACTGTCATATCGTTTTTTTTTTTTTATTAAACTATGGTAAGGACAAATTAGAGCTGCAGTTTTGTAAATCCTTATATCAAGGACTATCGGGAAAAAATGTCTTCATAAATCTTTACAAACCCTATTGTATAGAGAAATCAACTTTAGTGCAGGAAGGAGTTACGACAATGTTGTACGAGATTTTGACGTCTTGTGGGGTTTATATTAAAAGGGCTTTCATGAGCTAATTCCAAATATATGCTGCATTATTACGTTACTGCCACTTATTTGGAAAATAATCTATAAAGCATTATCGAAACATACCAAGTTTGGGCTCTTGCAGATAATATACTCATTACGAGCTATTTGGCGTATTTTCCATAAAAAAATATTCGGCCGTTTCCAGCCTGCAAAGGACCCAACTTGTTTTGACGCTTTTCAGTTTTTTTTATCTTTTTTTCAAATTACTAGCATATATGTAATAGTACCGTATATATTTGAAGTCAGCTCATGAAGCCCTTTCTTTAGCCCCACGTGATAGGATTCAGACCATAAAATATCAGAATCCCTTACAAATAGTACATAATATACCTAGGGCGGTGAATTCGTGACGGTAATTCGATCGCTGGTATTTCAAACAGAAATTCCTGCATTAAAATTCAATATGGCTCTCATTTTTAAAAATCGTATATTACGCCTTATAAGTCGTGAACACCGCGCACTACTAGCTCTTGTGAATTTATCTTGCTAAACTGGTAAAGCTAAAGTATGTCTCAAGTGAAAAATATCAGTTAAAGACAAAACTACGAGACTTGCGAATTAGTATTTCATATTATTTAACAAATTCTTTGTTTCAGATCCAACGGTTGACCTACAAACTGACACACATGTACTTCAACAATTCGTCATGCGTCCGCGTGCCTTCCGTCTGCCAGTACGCCCATAAGCTGGCGTTCTTAGCAGCGAACAGTCTGCATAGCCAGCCGCATTATTCGCTTAACGAAACACTTTACTTCTTGTAAAATGTTTCGTCGGGCAAGTAATATAGTCGCCATCAGATATATCGCAGCATACAAGACGTTCATAAATATATGAACATGTACTGTAACGCCCAGTCAAGAAGAGTCGTGTTCACATATTTATGAACGCCTTATATACTGCGATATATCTGATGGCGACTGTACAAGAATGTATACTTACTACCTATCATTTTCATTTTTTAAAAGGAAGTAAAATTTTATGTGAAGTACTCGACCTGACATGTGAATCACTTTATTCTCTAAATATCTTTGAAAATGCTAGGTTATTATATTCATACTTTAATGACCTCGAGTACCATTCCACTTCTGCCTTACAAATCTAAAAAGTGACTGAATTATTAGTGGCTGTGTTCCATTACGTGGCATTTTTTAGATTAGTAATAAGTAATCGTTGTTATAAGAACCTAGAGTGATTGTTGATTTTATTGTCATAAATTTTAATTACATGATAAGACCGGCTAGTCCAGAAAGTAGACCTCTTATTTTTTTTTTGTTTATTAGAAAGTAAAACTGTATACAAGTAGCATCGACAACAAAATCAACTTGTGTCCACACTATTACAACTGTTATAAAGAATTCCTTCTGCGGTATTCCCCAAAACCTGGACTTTACGAAGTTTACAGAGACCACGTCAAATTATTGTGCTACTTAGTGTTTGGTGTAGATGGATGTTGTAGTCCCTGGCGGATTTTATTTGATTGCGCTTGTTTCAGTTAATTACTTGCTGTTTACATTAGAATTGTCGCCATTAGCACATGTTTACGGTGCGGATACATCCGTCCTTATCAGCCCAAACGTCGTTGTAGATCAAAAAAGCCTTTGTTTTTATATACATAAAACGCCATATATTATTTGTATACTGCTACGTGTTGAATCAGTCATCAGCGGTGGCATGGTGATAAAAATGTTATCCCATCGATATTTTTGTAAGAAGTTGATTTGTTGCATTTGCTTATGTTTATTTGTTTACTTGATTAGTTACGGTTCTAGAATTAAGAATCTCTACTTAGATATTAAGAACTTTTTGGGAAATTTACACTAAAACTTGCCAAGCGGTTTGGTTGTATTGATGTTGTCACTAGGTTAATGCCAAACTACGTGTCTGTATTACTCACTATAAATAAGTACCTAAATGTGTGGAAAATTTACCGAACGGGCTTACTTTGTTTTCATAATTGTATTTGTACAGTGCTTCAATCATTTATGAACACAGTTTAACTGAATCTAGATAGTAGGAGCCTATTATTTGTGATTTGTAAGAGTCTTCCTTCACAATTATAATACCAAAACAATTCCGAAAATGTCATCCATGTTTTGGCATGGATCATACTTATAGTTATGTAAAAAAAAAACAGAAGAAGAAAGACAGTGATATAGGTATTACTTTTTCATCAGCAAATTTTAATGATTGTAATTTAGAACTTAATATTGGGCAAATAGCCAGTGACTAGAACAAGTGAAAACGACGTGAATAAGAAGTCATTCATTGTACACTTGTGCCAATTTGATTTTTAGTTTTAGGCCCACAATAACTGCTTTGTCTGCAGTTATAGTATAGTAACAAAAATCGTTATAATACTTGTAAGTAAACGTATTTAAAACTTACTTAACTGTGACAATTAAGATTTACTCGCAATTTCCTTTCACACAGAACGCTCAGATGTTATGTATAAGGCGCTCCTCACGATCAAATATACTGATCTGCGTTCCTGTTTAGTTTTTAAAGTAAACAAACGCACAAGGTGCCTTGTGACTTATTATTACATTTGTTATTTTCGTAAATAAAAATCTTAAATGTGATTTCATCTTTTCTTCAGTTTTATACCCAGTCATACCTATATTTTCCCTAAATGTTCTTTTCTTACGACAAAATCTTAACCCTTTGAACGCCACAATCGGCGCCTCTTCCCACTGTGACACGCGCCACTTTTCTTCGAGATATACCTTTCCTCTTTTTGTGCAGTACTGAGAAAGTGACTGGTGACGTTATCACGCGACAACTCGCGAAGCATAATTCTAGACAGGCTCAAAGAATGGTGGCCATACTAATTTGTCATATCAATATGGCTACGAGGATGCGTTACCAGTCGGCAGCAGACCTAGCTAATTACACCGTGAGTTCACAATGAAGTCAACGTTTCAATCAGGAAGACTAACTGCTTGGCTAGCAAGCTGTAGGCGGTTAGCATATCAAACCCATAGCTTCTCTGGAATCAGATACGGAATAGTACATTACGGCAGAGACCAGTAAGTAAGCCATACTGGCCGAGTAGGAATTAGACGGACCGAGCCGTAGGCGAGGTCCGGATATAATACGAGGCCAGGATGGCTCTTACGGTCGAAGCAAGTATAGTGCTTTTCTCAAAAATTAAACAAGAAAATTAGATTAAAATTATGTTTTGAAGGTGACATTCATATTCGGCCATTTTCTAATGAATATTTTTATTATTACACATTGTGATATTCGTCGTCGCAGGCACCATTAACTCCCATGATAACAACCTATAACAAAAATAATTATGAGTTTATACTTGGATAAAAGATATAGTTATATCGTTATCAAATAGTGGCAGCATTTATTTACCTTCATCGCCAAAATGTTTATCATCTAGAGCTTGATTTAAGAACTTTTCTATATTTTGCTGCTGAATATTTGTGATTTATTTTCTTTGTAGCTATCCGATTGTCTCAGAAAGATTGTTGAAATATTCTGACCTTATCATACATTATCTGACCAAAACTTGATTTTCTTCCTTCCATTTAATGAATCTCTTGTATTTTTTTATATCTCCTTGGATTTAGTCGGAAGTAAATTATTTTAGCTAACTCTGCCTCCGCTTTTAAGTATGGAGGAGTGCCGTCTATTCGGAATCAGACTTGTCTGAACTAATTTTTGCTGAATTATTGTAATAGATCACACAAACAAATTTGAAATTTTTGTCTTTTAATTTAAATCCCGCCTTATTTTTTTTTTATAAATACTGCGTTTAATTATTTGCACGGTCTTACATTATCTGACCAAAACTTGATTTTCTTCCTTCCATTTAATGAATCTCTTGTATTTTTTAATAGAACACACAAACAAATTTGAAATTTTTGTCTTTTAATTTAAATCCCGCCTTATTTTTTTTTTATAAATACTGCGTTTAATTATTTGCACGGTCTTACATAGATTAGATTAGATTAGATTTATTTATTTCATAATATAAAATGTCAGTATAAATTACGCTAAGACAATTTACATGCATTTATACTATGATCGTCATAAAGATAAAAATGAGATAATATAATAATAGTCAAAAACATAACAATTGATTGTAACAAAAGATATTTACATGTCATAATCATAATGCAGCTAAATGTGGTTACAATATAAGAATATCTCCTTAAGGGATTGTCTAAAACTCTAAAAAATACCAACTACCAGCAATATTTATACACGGTGCTAAATACAAACATTATTATTATTATATATTACTATGTCAAATAATTTGAAATTAAATATGTCAAAGGTGTCTCCTTGGAGGATTGTCAACAATGTACTACAAGAAACCAAAACAATATAAAATGAAATTTAAATTATTTATC
The DNA here is from genome assembly GCA_947623375.1 of Apotomis capreana. Classification (NCBI taxonomy): domain Eukaryota; kingdom Metazoa; phylum Arthropoda; class Insecta; order Lepidoptera; family Tortricidae; genus Apotomis; species Apotomis capreana. The sequence goes on from OX392499.1 coordinate 6,770,306, forward strand.
CATGTACTCATTTACTGAGTATAATGGATTATCCAATAAAAAGTTTCTCAATTGATGTTTGAACTTCTCGTCTGACGCTTCGGTTCGCAACTCGTCGGGTAGATGTATTGTTCATAGAACGTTGGGCCGATGACGCGTGGGTTTTTTTTTGCCAGTGCCATGCGACGCGGGACTGTCCTAAGCAAAGAATATAATACTCACAAGGAGAAGAACGGTAACTACGTACAAAAAAGTTGCCTATCTTTTTTTTTTTAATACTACTAGCGCCACCGTAGTAGAGCCTATGAACTAAGTGACAGCGGGATTTTTTGGCGGGGTTTTCAAATATGCCATATTGAAAGTTTGTTTTTCTAACTTTTCTATTTTACATGCATGCATATTCAGGTTTAATCCTGCAACTCATTTGTCAACCACTTCTCAATATATGAGATTGAGCTGAAATTTAATTGTTTTATAAAAAAATACAAAACAATGAATTACTTTTAAATGGTAGCCTTTATTCATTTAATATCCTAAGCAAGAACTTTTACAAAATGTCTTTAAAAAGTTTACTACATAGGTGCACTATTATTGCATTGTTTTTAATAATATATTCTGTTGTTCCTGGAACAGAATACTTGCTCAGGCGGTTTTTGCAACTGTCAGTTTAATGGGAATCTTGGAAATGTCGTCCACATAAAACCTTATTCCTTTTGTGCTTTGGCCAACAATATGTGGCCCAAAATGTAGCCCTGAAATAGGAAATTACATTTTAACTAAAACACGGCTAAAACAAACAGCTGGTAGTCCTACTTCATGTTTATTAAAACATACAGTAATGTTCCGAGACATATAAAAGACCTGAATTAAAATATTCTTACCGTTAAATATTGGTTATTCCAGCTTTGGGGAAACGGTGAAATTGAACTGAATCGTCTTTAGTAGAAGTTGCGCCGCGTTAAGCACATTCAAGGAATATAACAAATCACATTTTCTATTTATGCATTTGAAGACATGATGATATTTTCGAAATTAATCGCGAAACAATTTGAAATTGGCCGTTCTTTGACGTAAATTAAAATAACACGCTGACAACTGCTGACAACCATCAGTTTTTTTTTTGGGACTTTATGGCTTAAACCCGTAACAGACGATTGAACAATCCGGCGGACCATAGAGACGCTGCTATCTGTGAGACGTATATTACTATCTCATTCCGACAGATAGCAGCGTCCCTATCGGTCCGCCGGATTGTTCGATCGTCTGTTACGGATTTTATTGCCATCTGACCGTCCAGCCTGGCATTGCCAGAATATGAAATAAATATTTTTTTCATCGAGCAATAAAAATATTGCTAGCCGTATATAAAATCTTGAAGCCAATTCTTTGTATGAAAGTGAAAAGACCTTGGTCCTAAGTCTCCCCGTAGAACGTATTAGTTTGCCCGATACCTCGACACGTGCAAACATTGACAAATTATTTCGTACATACATTAATACCTCGAATATATAAAGATCTAAGATATAAATATCTAAGTTTTAAAGATAACATTTAAATTATTGTTATACATTGTTGTATTTTCTAACTAATTTTCATATCATAAATCTTACCTTCAATTTTAACTCTGAGTTTTTTTCTAACCGACCCAAAAATGAAGGAATTCCGAAATATATCATTGTCATTTTACACAGCACAATTATGAACTAAACGCTGCATACAAACTTCCGCACTAAACCTTGTCGCTACTTTTTTTTTTAATATGCATCGAGTTACGTTTATACTGCCAATAGTGCTAACCTCTTTTTATTTTACATTTGCTCTTAGTGTAAATTGCAAGTGTATACTGTAATGTAGTCTCTTTCTATTTAATCTATGAAAAACGGACGCCACTTTTTAATTTCTACAATTTGCTGTCGCACTGTACTTATAATTACTTAAAACAATTTGTGGAATGCATCCTTTTTACATTTATACATAGCTGGGCATTAACTCGTTAATCCGTAAATCGTTAATTAACGAAGTTAACATTTTGATTAACGGATTAACTTTTAAGTTAACTTTAAAAAATGTTAACGGACACGTTAACTTCCGTTAAGAGCATTTCTCAAAAAGTTTGTACATTTACTTTACGTCTTTGTCCGGGCCGGTTCGAAGCTTGTAATAAATTAAGAGACGATATCTAATATAATCTGACCTTGAAAACTTAAAAATAAGTTAAGTCTCTCTAAGATAATATTATTGTCTGAAATCATAATGCATAATATAATTTTATAAAAATATTTTAAAATATTTGGTAGGTCTCATTTGTATGGCAATGCAAATGTCCCCTTAACAAAATTGTAGTTAAATTATCGATTTTCTGTAACAAAACTTAGTGTTTCGGGTTGAGTGTTATGTTTCATTACAAAAGAGATATCTCAGAATTCATAAAAAATAAGTATTGTTGTCGTTATTTAACATATATATTTATAATAAAAGATAATAATTTGTCCTAGAAAAAGTTCCAATTTTGTTTCCGGTGTTTGTTACGCTATTTTCATAGAATTCAGGGGTTTTGTTAATTCAATTGTAGTTTTATAGGAAAGTGGTAACACTAGGGATATTTTTAAGAGTGGCCATCTTGGCATGTTGACAGTCTATCAAACGCAGCGGTAGAAAGTAGAAACACGCTCGCCGTTGGTGGCAACCGAAAATTTGAACTCCTTGTTTGTTACGGGATAACTTGGTAAGTTTCACTTTTTCTTCAGTTTTGTTTCAACTCATCACTTAATCATATTATTACGACTAAGATACAGTACATACAATATTCGAGTTATTCATTAAATTCGGTTAAAATATTTTTTAAAACGTCCGAGCATCACTTCGTTACTTTCTTTTTTGTTACTTTTGAATCATTTCGTATGACTAGGAAGTGAAGGTAACAAAAAAGAAAGTCTAAGGAGTAGTATAGACTATAGAGAATGACATAATACAATTTATATTATATTTCTCTTTAAAAAAAAATAATAAATATATTTTCAAGTTTAATAAAAACATATATTATAAAGCAAAAGTTTCTGATTTTGAGTTAAATAATATTATTGATTTCTTTTCTAGCTGAAGAAAAAAATGAGGCTTTTTTTACGTTTTATTTTTTATTTTTATACTGTACAAACGATATGTTTATTATCATTGGTAATTGTAAATATTAATTGTTAAATAAAACCACTTACGTCACCCTTGACCGTAAAGCGGGATTTACTCCCGCTTCGCGGGACGAAAATCCCACATCCCGGCCAAGGCAAGACGTAAAACTTTAGACAAACCACGGGCGGTAATTCGTTAAGCCCCAGATTGCATATTTATTAGGGTGGGTCATTTTTTTTCTTTTTTAATTTCTAACGGGCACAGTTGAAAAAAGGTGCCATTTAGTGTCATTAATGGATACAATATTGTTATTTATTTTTATATTTCCGTTTTATTGCCTCCAGATTACTCCAGAAAAAGTTCCTAATGTATGGAGCACTAAAAAAAAGTGGCCTTGTATGTTTTTTTTTGTTGTATTTTGTTTTGTGATGCCCTACTTATTATACTCAGAATAAAAATACATTTAAATATTGGGCCAAATTTAAAATAATAAAACCAGACTTCATAACGCTCATTTAATATGGTCATTTCTATACTAACTTAAAAAGATTGCCGTGTAGGTACTGTAATACTCTGATTTTACTGTACTTTTTGATGTTTAATTTTATTATTATTTGGATTCTTTATTGTGATCTGATCACGTCTACAAGTAGTCAAAACTGCATTTTGTGATTTATTGTATTGTTCCTATAAACAATACTCTTGAATAATAACAGAAGATCTCATGTCAATTCTGCTTGAATTGGCACATTATTTAAGCACTAATTAATCTGTATGATTATTTTTTTGTGATACAAAACTAATAATGATATAGTAAGAAATGTAATTACTATTAAAGTGAGTTGTTAAGCATCTAATTAATATTGTAAGTGTACTAATTGTACACTATGCTTAATAGTTCCGATTTTGTTACTAAGGTTCCTATTATTGTTACTGTCCCTTGAAAATATTAGAGGTTTTTGTTGTTTTTTGTTAATTATTTGTTTAATAACATACATTTAATACATGTTTAAAATATAATTTAGATGGTCTAATAAATGGTTCTTCAAAGATATTTTAAATAACTCAATTTAATACGCGTGATATTGTAATTTCAAACCTGAGTTTTGACTAAATGGTAACGTACAAGAGTAGTTACCATTATATCTTTAACTTATCGGAATATAGTAAGCAATTTTTATGAAAAAATATACGCGTATTGGTTATTACTATGTTAACTAATAAATAAATTCAATGTAATTCGTATGTGTTTACTTTATTTCCCGTTTGAATGAAAGTAACAAAACCGGAAATTTTGATTGCCTCGGCTCAATTAAATAAACTTTACAGTTAAAATTACCGATCTAATCTCTGTCAAAAATTAATAAACTGAATCCTTACATAACAGTTAAATAATAAGCAACAACAAAATCATTAAAATGTGATATTTTTTCTTTGTTACGACAATCCGAGAAATGTACAAACTTTTTGAGAAATGCTCTTAATATGCCGAAGTCCGTTAATCGTTAATCCAATGCCTTCTATTCACCGCACGGCACCGTGGCGCGGCGCGAAAAAGCAGGTTCAGGTTCAGACAAGTATGAAACGACAAGTGCCGGGCGGCGCGTGGCAGCGAGTGAAACAAAAACAAAACTAGATATAGTTTGCCGGCGCGTGCGAGTGAGAAAACTGCGAAGAGATTTGTTTCGTTTGATCATTTCATTACTTAGCGCCAGTGCTTAGAGTGACGAGTGTTTTGTTTGTTATTGTTATTATAAATTACTGTCAGTGATCATTTGCGTGTTGATAAAGAAGAGTGCAGTGTAATTTAGTTAGATAGAAAAAGTGTACTGTGCAGTGTAGTAATTAAAACCATATCATGGAAGACACGGAATCGAATTCAAACGGTCCTGATGAGAATCCATGGCCACATTTGACTGAGTATGTGGAATTTGTATCCAGATCGGGCCAGCAAATACTTTTTGCGTGTAAGCGTCGTACGTAAGTTCACTAACGCAACGATATAAAAATGCAATTTTACACATATTAACGGATTAACGATTAACGTTAACTTCCGTTAATTCTTCCGAAATGTAACGCTTTAACGTTTAACGAAGCTAACTTTTTTTGTAGCGGATTAACGATTAACGAAGTTAACTTTTTGATTAACGGTGCCCAGCTATGCATTTATATAGGTACGACCTCATCTCCTTCACATCCTTAGTTTTTTTATAGGTCGGTGACGATGTAAATCGTGTTTCGATATTCAAATATCTTGATACGTAATAGGAATTACATACTTACTTAATTACTGGACAAATATTGATTCCAAATTTAAAATCTCGCTGTTTACTGGACACTTCTAAAAAGTCTTCGGTATGTTCCACTTACTGTAGTCTATCTAGCCTAGCGATGGTAAGGCAACATTACATGCAATTTTTGAGAAAATATCCGAACAGTCAAACATTATCCGATAATTCTGATCGGATCGGAAGGTCTGGAACGGGTTTAATGCATATTAGTGTAATTAGATCCTAAGAATTACACTACACATTATCCGATAAATCGGGTTTTATTCCTTAGGGCTCGTCCAGAAATCATGTGATCATATTTTGCTGACCTTATTGGTCAGCAAAATATGATCACATGATTTCTCTGGACGAGCCCTTAACTCTTTGAAAAGTATTCAAAACTGCGGGACGTCGAAACCGCGTTAAGTTCACGTTTTCTCGTAATTTTTCCGTTACCTATACGGCAGAAATTACACAACTAATATGTAACTAACTCAAACTGCCGCAACACAATGAACCTGACAGCAAAATAGAACATGATGCTGCTGCCGCTACTGCTCATGTTTAATTTTAATAGTTATTTCGATCATTACGATTTCGTTTATCAATGAAAAATCTTTACAAATCTGAACAATACCCTCAAATAACAAAGACCTGATACGAAATCGATTTTCATGTTTACACGACTACACTTGCATGGCAACGAGGGAACGTTGTTAGCTGCCGTCAAACAAGTCGGGAAATCGCCAAATAAGAGCCGTGTACCTACGTAAAGCAATGGAAGACGATAAGGGGAAAGAGGACACGGAGGATTGGAAGATCTACGAAGCTCTCTGCAGCAAGTCACCCACAGAGGTAAGTGCCAGTATACACATACACACATACATGTAGATAGTATTTAAAAAAAGAAAAGATGTTTATTTGTTACAGATTAGGTACTTGTCTCAACTGATATGCACTCTTACTCAATTTAGTTAGCAGTAACCTACTCCTACACAGTTAATGATGTTATATTTTACGAATAACGTTAGCTTTATCGGGTGATCTAAATAGAGTAAATAGTGACCTACTAAATTTAAAATAATATTAACGGAAGCCTTACTTATAGGCTCATTTGTTGCCCTGTGTGCCTTGTTGTCTGTCAAGACCATTAATATCGGGAACGTGGAGGTATCGAGTTCAACTTAAAGAGTCTCAAATCGACAGCAGCTTTTTAAGCGGCAGTGTGGTCGCTCCTTTGATTGTCTATATCCTGAAAACCTGAAAACAATATTCTAGCTAACGCTTATGTGCAAAGTGCATGGCGGTGGTAATGTTAACGACAGCAGTGCACACCGTAATAGGTTAGGTAGTTAATATTTATCTTTGTGTTCGTTCATTTGAACGAACGAACGTTGTAGGTATTTACCTACATTAAAATGAGAAGGGGAATGGTACGCTATAAACTTCCAATTTAGAACTCCAGACTAACGCTTCTAGAGTGGCGGGCTCTTTCTAAATTAATATATGATATTCCTTCATTTTACTCATAGGACACCGTATAATTGTGACTAAGTACCGTTAGTTTAGAGGTATAAACTTTAACTAGTGATATTGATAACTGACGGATATGTAGGTTAGGTTACTTAGTTTATCATTTCACTATATACCTAAATTGTAAACTGTCGGTGTCCACAATGTTACGGTAACATATGCAGCGTAATTCAGGAGTCATAAGCGGGAGTGATACGGCAATCAATTAACTGTTTTCTTTTTCTTTGCGATTTCTTGGCTGGTCCCAAAGCGAAAGTTGCTCAATGTGATTCTCCTAATCAGCCCTGTTATTCTCACTCATGACTCCCGAATCACTCTATATATCATATTGATAGTCTCATCTAGACTAGATACGCTACACAGCGCTGGAGTCGTTCATATGCACATAGCGAATAGAGGGGTGGGATCACACGAAAATGATACATTCCGACATGATACTCGTAAGTTCATTAGTATCCATTTCCTAAACTTATGTCAGGGAAACTGAAACACGTAGGTGTCACAATTACTATAAGGGTGCTTCTCCATTGACGCGGAGCGGAGCGGAGATGTGCGGAACGCGAGCGACCAATCACCTCACTAAGGGTCAAAGAGGTACGCGTGTCAGTTTCCTATACTGTATAACTAACTAGTACGAGTATTTGGCGAACCAATTTTATTTCTTGAAAATACAGTCATTCATGTAACATTTCAATAAAAACTTCTGAACATGACAAATGTGAGAAAACATAAGATTATATTTAATGAACACTTCTAAAATACAGGAAGGTACTTAATCGTACTCGCGAATCATAGCTAACTGGATAGTTTAGGCACCTTACTTGACTTAATCAATACCAAGTCAATACGCCTATGCGTATACGGTATAATCTATCTAATATAAGTATCTATGTTCTCGTATAAAAATTGTCCGACCTTATTTTATTTCAAGTGTTTAGCATAGGTACCAAAGATTGATTTATGATTTGTACAATCAAGAAGTTATCTAATATTACCTACTCGTACATTACTTGTACAAAAAATAGGTAACACCTACACTACCTAGTAGTACCTACTATCTATGCTACGGTACCAAAATACGATCAGTAACTTTCGTAAAGGCTTGTCTAAGTACTCGAAGCCTGCGCTTTTCGCTAACTAAATCAATTATGATCGTACTTTTACTACGTTCCGATGCGAGTGGCGTGCTCAAGACCGTACCATGCAGCGACTTCACTGAAACATATACATACTCAGCGATCGTATAGCTAAACGTAAACGGAATTCGTTTTAGCCTTTTGTATGGATTTCAACAACATAGCTACCTACCCTCGTTAGGCCTACGTCGAGCCCCCGACGTCACGACCTTTTTTACTGACAAATCACGACAACAAAGTAATAATTTGCTTGGGTGGGCTTCCCGCTTTACGGCAATAAGAGAATATCGTGCCTTTCGCCAGCTTGAAATAGCAACCCAGGTCACGCTAACTTTTTAACAAGTACGTGCAGCTTAGTAGTCTCTTGCCCGCCTCGACAGGCTGTCTTCGTCTTCCTGCCCTATAATAAAAACAATTCCAGACTATGGCATTTTGTAAGTTATTATTATAATTGCGGTATCTGCTGTTAGTATATTCATGCTGCACCCTTTTCGCTATGAATTATTTATTATCGACGTTGAACTTCTACAGATGGACGCAGACGTTGGCAATGACGTGATCACTGCCTTGAGGAGCGATCTCGCGGGTCTCCAGTACAAACGAGATAAATTATTGTCTGAAGTGAGTAGCTTCTTATCAAACCCGTCGACTTGAAATCACGATTACTAATTCAACACTTGCTGTATTGCAGGTCGGAGACTTAAAAAACCAAATGCTTTCCCGCGACCAAAGGATTTTAGAACAGCAGGTCGAAATCGACCACCTGCGCGAACAAAATGCTAGACAGAATGCTATTATATCATCTCTCAGAAAGAAGATACAAGATCTCGAAGATATACAGCGCAATCTGCAAGCTGCGCAGGGCAGAAGCGACATGACGGTGCAGACCTTGCAGAGGGACAATCGATATTATGACGACAAAATAAAGGATTTGGAAAAGAAGCTTCGTTCTCTTGAACTGGAGTGTCACAGCGAAGAGCAACAGAAAGAAAACGCGCGATGCCAGTTCCACGATTTAGTGCGTCGCCTGTCAGCTGCTTTGGATGCCGAGTTTTGTGACACAACCCACACCCACTCCCCTGAGAGCCTGATAATCAAAGCGGCAGAGTTGGTGCAGGAAATAACAAGACTCAAAAACAAATGCATGAACACTACGGAAAACTTATCGACCGTTGAGCAAGACTTCAGAAGTTGCCGGGATGCCTTGGAGAGAGCGAACGCTGATAAGGATATGTTGCAGAGACAGGTCACCTCGCAACTCCTCGATCTCGAGAGGCTCAGGCAGGAGAAAGAGTCTCTGTCTGTTCAGAACAGGGTTTTAGACCGGGAGCTTCATGAGGCGCGTGAGAAACTATCGCACTGTTCCAAGAACTTGAGCGTTGTGACCGATAATGTCAACCAAAACGAGTCGTTGATCGTGCAATTAAAAGGTAAGTTGACCTTGTAAAATTTAACAACGAATATAATAATACACCCTAAGTTATATAGTGTCCCACTGACTTACCCTACTTATTCCAGAGGACCTTAGGCATCGCGACGAGAAGTATCAAAGGTTGCAAACAGAGTTTCGAAACACTATGGAGTCGATAGCGATTCTTTTAAGCTTGCCGACGCGGTTCGTCGAAGCCCATGAGAGCACCATCAAAGACAGGATTAGGGAAATACTAAGCGACAACAAAGACAAAACTGTGGTACGTATTTATTTTAAGACCTAAACTTTCTGTGGATTATCAAACTTTTTCATACGATCCTATTACAAGTCCTTAAAACTATACATACTTATAAGTACGGGACTTGAACGTCTGCAAATATCTTTTTAAGTACATTTCCACCAAATAAGAATGATATATGAAAATGTTTATCCCAATTTCACCGTTCTAAACTTTCGTAGTTTTAGACTGTAGGTACCTATACCTACGTGGAAAGCTTAAATAACTTATGTCCTTTTTTGTTCAAAATGGGTATCAGTACTTAGGTAGTGGGTGTAAGGAAATTTTCTCTATAATATATGGAACTTATGGTAGTTTTTATTGGAACGTTAAATTATCTACATACTCGATACTATCTGTATTACATACAGGAACGTAAGTTTTTCACCAATACATGTGCAGCTTAAAGCTTTTATATACAGTTCGTGGGCAATCAGATTGCGATTCGGTTCGAGTGAAAACTGAAAGGAATGGTTCGCGTAAGAGCGAGCGAGACAAGTATAAAGCTCAAATAGCATTCTGTGAGCTCACGCACTGTAGGTATATATACCTACTCCGCGTTGTCTGTCAGTAACGGAACTATGTATATGTAGATGCATTGTAATGCAATGTAACTTGTCCAGCAAATCGACGCGCTCCGCGAAAAGCTGGGCATGGAGTCGCAGCAGCTGAGCCGCTCGGCGCACGCGCACGACCAGGCCTCCACGCGCGTGCGCATCCTGGAGGACGAGCGGAACATGCTCGAAGGCAAGGTGCACAAGCTCGAGGCCGAGCTGAACGCGCTCGAGCTGGCTCGGGACGCGCTGCGCAAGGACAAGGCCAACGTAAGTGAATAGGCATCTTCTGTGTAAGCAAGCACGATCTTGTTTTCACTTTTACGCCACCAGGTGAGGATCGAATTTAAATCCATTGCCTCATCGTAGTCGATGATACAAGTTGATCCCTGGACTATATAGATTCAGGGTTCACGAGCTAAATAAATAATAACCTATTATAAAAGCTCGCAATAAGTAGATATACTTGCTGTTCAAATTTCGGTATGACACCATTATCACGGCACTGTACTGGAAACCACATTCGAGTCTGGTGTTTTGTTCTTAGAGCATATCGTTTTACTCGCGTTTGCCATACTTCACCGTAAAGGTCAGCAATAATCACTATAGCAATAATCAGCGGTTAACACTCACGTGAAAACGCTTAATACAATAATTAAATATGTCTCACGAAAGTTTTAATAAGATTATCACATTGTAGGCCTTTGAATAGTTCGATCCCTACATATCAAATGCACCAGTATTCGTTGCTCCCGACCTTATTTTAATTCTCATCTGCACTCAAACCAGTTCCTTTTGAGTTAAGACTGCGACTATATGACGTGCGCTGACGCGGAAATTGCCAAGGCAATGTTTTTTGTTCATAAAATCGCTTTATTGTTACAGTTTGTAGCATTCCTCGAGCGGCTGAGCAGAACGCTAAATATGGATGAGCTGACCCAGGATATTGGGATTGAGCTGCACACCGACTCCATCATGCACCGGGCGGAGCAGCTGGCTCGGCTCGAGAGCGACAAGATCGTCGATAAGGTCGGTCTCACGTGGTGCGGGAGAAATCCCAGTGGGGTGTCAAACGAGTATCTTGCTGCGACTTCGCTTGTCGCGCGACTCAGTGTCACCTGTCTCGATCGTACGGTATTGGCAGAAAAGTGACAGATAGTGTTTCCCGCGCGGCAAAGAGTCACGTGTTACAGTTATGCTAGACGTGCAAACAGGCAGTATAAGATCTTATACAGCCATTATACCTCTAATTTAAGCTGTATAAAGGCTGTATAAGTTGTGCAGCTGGTGTGCTTCTTGGGATGTTAACGATTATTATCCAATGCAATTCCATTTATCTGCAATCTGATATGAAATCTCCAGGGCATGATGGTTGCGTTTATTACAAAGCATACGTCATTCTCGTACTTTATAAGTGAAGGGTGTCTTTTCCTTTGTCTATTTGCGGCTCCGCACTACTCGCGAAGTTGACCGAAGTTGGCGAAGTACTGTCCGACCAAAAAGAGTAGAAATTAAAAAGTGGTGATCCCCGTTTACTTAACTTAGATTTATTAGAAATGGACGATACTACAGTATTGCAACTTCTTAATTTCTACTCTTTTTGGTCGGACTGTAATGAGTTTCCGCAGCGTAGTGCCCCTCTAATAGAGGGGCACTACGCTGCGGAAACTAGAGGGCCTCTATACTATCATAATATTTGCCCAACTGCGGCCAACTTCGCGAGTAGTCTAGATCTAGGGTTTCACCTGATAAACGCAACGTCATGGGCCTTCTGAGATAAGTGAGGCTGCCAGAATAGAAAAATCCACTCAGATGTTGTTGACGAAGATTTTAGAAACGGATGAATTACATTATTTACAGGCAGGTTACATTATCTGCATTACGACATAACGTCGACAACGATGTGAGAAAACGCCCTGATAAAATTATCTTCAGGCCTGCTTCAGGCTCATAATTATGTCCCCTACATTACTTCATTCATTTGAAAAACTGTCTTATACCTATCTCAATATAAATTTAAAAAAAAAAACTTATTTAAAATATCTACAATGATAGCAATTTTTCGTCCACATGGGCACTGCTATAATGTAACTGTAACCCAATAACTGTTTTGTGTAGCTGCTATATTATGGATACTATGGCACGCTGCCGCGACTGCGCAGAGAGCGATCCTTCCATGACTTGCCTTACCTTAAAGAAGTAAGACTCGTAACATTCCCACAAGGCATGGTACCTTCGGCATCCTAATTATTTAGCCATTATATGCCCGCAAATTAGACTTGAATCGACACTTAATGACTTATGACTTCATTTGTCTATCATCGCACCGTACGCAGACTGCACCGCAAGACAACAGTATCCTCGGCTCCACACTATCACGAAGTTGACCGAGGCGAAGTCGGACGAAGTATAATCGAAGTGCCGTCCCACACTATCATAATCGCCCAACCTTGGTTAGCTTCGCGAGAGTGTAGATCTATAGAGTTACGCATAATTTAAGTATTTTAGCTCATATGCGAATAGTCCCATTCATCGAACCTTTTCATCCACATTTAATCATGAAACATAGAATTTATGCAACAGTTTTGTATTTAATTTAATTACTTAAACGACTATTTAAGCCATAAAAGTTAAGGGCACTAAAAACGTACACATATCGCGACGTCGCCCCCGTAATTGGAATAGGAATTGACAGATACAGCATTCATGCGTCATTGATATGTTTAACTAGTCGATAAAGTATAATCGATAGGTAGTCAATCAAGCACAACTTAACATTTCGATTCCTATTCTGTCTCGGATATACTCCTATGTAGGTACTTACTTATATTATGATCACCGTTACTTCATGCCATTTCATATTTCGGGTTCACTTTTCGACCGAAAATGGATTTATTTACAGCTGAGAACGAAAACAAAGCTTCGGCTTCAATTTATTATAAATTATTTAAGCATTTATTATTATTCCGCTGTACACTGAAATCTTGTTTGTTTTGGTCCCCTGCATGGCCGTCGGCTTAGCCGAACCTTCGTCAAGTTTATGGCTGAAAACAAAAATATAGCCGAATCATAATTTTGGCAGAAAATGGCCGAAACGAACGAAACGTCACTACTTAGAGTCACCACTGAGAAACCTATAATACAAAACTCCGTAAGAAGATTAATGTCCGCAACAGTTTAATTTAACTGTGACTAAACGATGTCAATTACTTCCTAGTTCGAAAATGATTTCTCATAATGCCATCCCTCATTTTTCGTCTGCGCCCTATTTTTGAAGTTGGATTCTCCTCCATCACACCAATAACGAATTTTAAATCTTTTTAAGGCCGTTGTGATTAGACAGTTGCACCAAGTAGTAAGTAAATAGAAAAGGCGATGAATTGCATGTGCACAGGGTAAAAACGTGTGTGATATCGTAAATCACAAAAAATAATATATACATATTCATCAAATATTATATCAAATCGACTGTTTAAACAATAAACAATTAGGGCCGCCAAAAACGATCGTAATTTTCGTTCGGCTTCTGTAGGGAATGACGCCAGCAAGCGAGACATCGCCATATGACAGACAGAGACACTTTCTGACGTCATAGACAGGGACTTTGTGAAACCGAACGAAAATTTCGAAGGTCTGTGTCAGCCCTTATAGTTATTGCCATAGACTGCAGGTTCCAATTCGAAATAATTATAATTGTTATTCAAAGCCGCTTTAAAAGAAGCCGTCTGTTACAGACTGCTGTGGTGTACCAATTGCAGAGACGAATAAGGATTCTCAGGGAACAAATCCAAAGGAAAGACCTACATCTGGATTTATTACGTCGCAAATTAAGTGTTCAGGTAAGTAGAGAAAGGTGGTAACAGTCCAGTAACATTAGAATGAAATAGAAAATCTGCCTTTGACAATTCTAAAATCTTTGAATTTTGGCGTGTGGGTAATAGGAAGCTATTTTAAATCTTTGCTTAATGCATTCGGTGTGTGTTTTTAATGAATAAAACTAATTACGTAATTCTACATGGTTATCATTCGATACACAATAGTAGTGTATGTGGCTGTACATAATGAAGGGTATGAAACACGAGTGTGGCGGGTTTATGAAACGTGCCGAAGGCAAGTTTCATAATAACATCACACGAGTGTTTTAATGCCTAATTTTCTACAGTTACATACACTACTTTATCTAGCCACATATCATAAGCCTCCATGATGCATTCAGGAGTCGCACATTATAACAAATATTACCCGGTAATGGCGGTAATGAAGTTTTCTAGCAGCTGTCATAGTTTTTTTTTTAACTCAGAGACAAATTCTAGAGTCGGCCCCAACTATCATATCGTTCGATATCTTACTTACGTGCTATATTTATCAAATTTGATCGCAAATTGACAATTAATCTCGAACTAAACGTCATCTCGACTGATATTAGATTCGAAATTTTCAGGTATGTAAAAAAATATGAAAAAAAAAATTATAACCCTACCATAGTCAATGCAAGGAATGTTGCTAATATATTTTTATAACCAAGAGCATGTCGGGCCACTCTCAGTGTTGGGTTCCGTAGTTGCCCATCCTTCACAATAGACGGGCTTAAACAGCGGTTTTAAGCCCGATGTTTAAATTATGAGAAAGTTTCAAGCTCTATAAAAAGGTCGTAAACGCCAAAGTAACTGTTTACTTATTACCTTCTGGAAGTTATCGATTATACGCGTCAGATTGAGCGAAATGTTTTAATACAGTATGGCACTTAACTAATATGTGTATTAACGCTCGAAGTATAAGGACACCGCGCGGCACTTAAGTACGGCATTCGAAAGAAAATTAGGTTTGAATTTTTACAATAACTTAAAAACGGCTCGATATATCGATATATCCAATAGGTATACGAGGGTTGTTTGATAAATACCCGTGTTTAGAAAAAAACAACAAAGGTTTGTATACGTGTATATTTATTTTTCTACATAGTCACCTTCCAACTCTATACACTTGTTCCAACGGTGTTCTAGCTTTAATAAGCCGTCTAAAAAATAAGATTTCGGAAAGTCGTGAAAATAGGCCTCCGTGGCGGCAATGACCTCTTCATTGGACGAAAATTTCTTTCCACCGAGCCATTTTTTTAAATTTGGGAATAGGAAGAAGTCACAGGGAGCCAGGTCTGGGGAATAGGGCGGATGAGGCAGTAATTCATAATGTAATTGCTTTAATTTGGAGTCTGCGATTCTTGAGGAGTGAGCTGGTGCAGTGGTGCATTATCATGATGAAAGAGAACTTTTTTCTTATTTAGATGTGGTCTCTTTTTTTCAAAATGGTATCAAATTCTTGCAATAAATTAGCGTAATATTGCCCGGTTATCGTTCTTCCTTTTTGTAAATAATCAGTATGGATGATTCCCTGCGAGTCCCAAAAAACAGTCGCCATGACCTTTCCGGCCGATGGAACGGTCTTCGCCTTCTTTGGAGCTGATTCCCCCGGCAAAATCCACTGTTTAGACTGTTCTTTACTTTCTGGGGTATAGTGGTGTATCCACGTTTCATCAACAGTCACAAAACGCCGAAGGAACTCACCCGGACTACTTTCGTACGTATCTAAACAGTGCCTTGAAATTTGCTTCCGGGTGAGCTTTTGTTCCTCGGTGAGCAAACGCGGCACCCACCTCGCCGAAACCTTCTTCATGCCTACTTTGTGTTCTAAAATGTGCTGCACGCGTTCAATCGAAACATTTACAATGTCGACAATTTCTCTAAGTTTTATTCGGCGATCGCTTAATACAATATTCTCATTTTTTTTTACCATATCACCTGTGGTCACCTCAACAGGACGTCCTGGGCGATCTTCATCAAAGATGGACGTTCTGCCTCGTTTAAATTCATTGTACCAATATCTAATGGTTGTCATAGAAGGAGTATGATCATTGTAAACAGCTTGCATGCGTACTTTTATTTCATCACAAGAATTTCCTTCCAAAAACAGAAAACGAATTACAGAACGATACTGCTCTTTCTCCATTATTGCAATAACAACGCGAACTCCGTCGTAAAAAGCCGTTAAAAGAAAAAAAAACAAAAGAACGCTGTATTTTTTTTTTTTTTTCTAGTCCATAAAGGATGCCTAAAAAGTTCGTATACCTACATAATTTCAGCCAGTAACAAGAATAACTGTTTAAAACGTGTATTTATCAAACAACCCTCGTAGTTTTCATTGAAAGTGCTTATTAAATGTGCTTAAGGCCTCATATTTATGAATTTTTCCATAATTTTTTGACCCGTGGTTGAAAAGTTACAGGGGGGGCGACGCTATTGTTTTGGATTTCTGGCGCGAATAATTACAAAACTGCTAACATGCATAAGATAAATGCATGAGAATAGATCTTATATATTTTTTAATTTAGCTCACAGTTAACACTAATAATGCACTTGAACTAAAATCCAAGCTGTTATTACTACTAACCAGTTATTATTTAATTTTACCCATTATCTGCCGGCAACCAAAGTCACATCCACCTGATAATGTAGTGCCTATCTTGGATACGGATGGGGGAGGAAAGTTGCGGAAAAAGTTTCCAAAAAGATGAGAAAGACGATATTTTCGGCTGTCTGGAAACTTTCACAAGAATTTAAATTCACACTTCAATTGGCATATTTCCTAGAAATATCCATGTGGAAAGTTACGCAAATTTAGAAAGTTAGTCGGCACATCATTAATCTTGAACTTGAACCCGCTTAATATATTTTGCTACGTTTTACGGTTATCATAGAATTAATGTTTCCATTCATTCTAAGAAACTAAAAGTAATCCCATCCCACAAACCTATGCCATTGAGGTGCCTATGCCGATCGAAATACTGTAAGTACCTAATCGGCGAAAGTTCGACAAATAACCCCAGAAGTAAATGTGTACTTGAATTTAATATTATAATTTATTAGTTATAATTATAACTATACCGTTATGTATTTCAATTTACCATGTAAACAAATCATTGTCAAAAACCAGAACGAATGTGACAGTTTTAGTACATTCTTTGACAATGATTTGTTTATGTTTGAGCCAAATTGGATTGGATAGTGTATTGTATTTTTGGCCCTTATTGTCATTGTAACAAGAGCGAAAAAGGTACGTGTTAAAATTTCCGCAACTACGCGGCACAGCCATAAATTACAATATTGAAAATCCTTGTAGGTAATTGTAGTAAAAGTATAAATTTAATTATAATAGCTGTAAATGATTTTTAGGGCTCCGTAGTCAACTAGGAACCCTTATAGTTTCGCTATGTCCGTCTGTCCGTCCGCGGCTTAGCTCCGTGATCATTAGTACTAGAAAGCTGAAATTTGGTATGAGTATGGGTATGTATCACGCCGACAAAACGGTAAAATAAAAAATAAAAAAAAAATTGGTACCTACCTCTCGAACACCTAAAGTGGGGGTGAATTTTTTTCGTTCCAACATTAGTGTGTGGGGTGTCGTTGAATAGGTCTTTTAAAAATAATAGGGGTCTCCAAACATTATTTTTTGATAAAGTCAGCAGTTTTGAAAATATTCGCTCCGAAAATAAATAAAAAAGCGTCCCCCCCTCTAACTTTTTAACCACGGGTCAAAAAATTATGGAAAAATTCATGAAAATGAGGCTTTATAATTACTTTCAATGAAATATCGAACAAAATCGGTCGAGCCGTTTTTGAGTTATCGCAAAATTTCATAATTTTCTTAAAAGGACGTAAGTTGACTTTCAGAAGGTAATAAGTAATTATAGTAACTTTGGCGCTTACGACCTTTTTATAGAGCTTGAAATCTTTCCTGTAACTTAAGTTTATTGTGAAGGATAAGCAATTACGGAACTCTACACTGAGCGTGGCTCGACATGTTCTTGGCCGGTTTTTTTATAAGTTCTTTAGTCAAATATATGGCGTACTCATTTGTTTTTTTCATACAACTTGTGCAGTAGGTATAATAGTAATTAGGTAGTAATTTATGGACAAAAATTACTTTAATTAACATAAATTATAACGGATCTAACGCGATATTTCTTATTTACCCCCCGAACCCCGGGGTGTGTAACCCCGCCGAAACATTAGATTATGAAGGTAAATAAGAAATATCGCGTTAGACCCGTTATAATTTGTGTTAATTATGTGTACAAACCGCGAGAGTATAAAGTGTGATAATAACTTTTTCACAAAAAATACCTTCTTCGACTAGAAGAAATGTATTTCCGGGAACTTGTGTTGCACTAAAAAAAACACACACAAATCGTACCATAGATGTGCCTATATAATATTTGAGGAGCTCCCTCGATTCCTCGTGGATTCCGTCGTCAGATATTGACCAGAATTGTATGATGGGACCAACTTGATTTTCGAACAAAAATATAATAGGTATTCAAAATCGATTTATAAATAACGACAAACATTAAGTTTTTTGGTGATTAAAAGAGTTCCAGTACGTTGTCTAACTAACTAAGTATTAAGAAGCCTTATATTCCTTTTTATTTTATTTTTTTCATATTATGACAAATATATTGATAATTTCAACCGATTTTTTGATATGAATGGTACTTTTCCCTGAGTTCTAGATAGTAAACATAGCTATTTCATGCTTTCATTGCGTGCATTCGAAAATAAGTTAAACAAACCAATATTCTGCGTAAATTTTTCCAATTCCGAATTTTCTGCGTGAATTTTTCCAATTTCGAGTACCTAAGTAGGTACTTACTTAGTTTCTAAAACAAAATTTATCAATGAACAAAATTCAGAGTATAGGTTTCAAATTATATACCTACCAATAAATCGCAATAGCCAGCTGTTGTAAGTAGTAACAGATCATTGAGAAAAATTTCTAAAATAATCAGCATTCTTGAACGGATTGCGCTATTGAACGTTTGTGCAAGCGGAACTGCATTATATACTTAACCCGCTACTGAATACGTCTGTCTATCCATTTTAAGATTTTTACGTTTCCGCTTCGAGTCGTCACGATTTCGGGCGAAGCTTCTATTAATGTCCGACAAAAACGTACGTTGACGTGGTTTTATTTGTTTGGATTAAATGACCCGCGAGCAGCCTTGCCGGCGGGCATAACTGTAGGTGGTGGGTTCACTTCCCGACTCATATTTGTATAGATACCTGTTATACCATTACGAATCACTCAAATTATTATTATTATGACTAACTACCTAAATTATATCGATGTGTTTGGATAATAGTCGTTTGTCATGCACGCATAAAAGAGAATTGAAATCGTGACGCGACATCTAGTCGATTTATTAGTTGATGCGTTAATTAGGTGGGTATATAAATAATGAATAGGTACTCATTCCGTTGGAATCGTATCCGAGCTCCGTCGCATGGGAGATGAGATAGGAGAGGCTAACGGGAGATATACATAGAGATGTGAAGTTCTCGAGAAAGTTAGATTTGTATGGGAAATGTTATCATGAACGTTCTTTTTCCATACTTAAGAGTATACAAATCGAGATACTTTCTCGACAACGGCACATCTCTAGATACACACGATGAATGTATCATACTTGTAAGTACCGGGTGCGGTAAATAGCTCTTAAGATCTGGGTCAGTTCTGATTTCTACTGTTCACAAATCCAACTGATGGTTTCAGATTTGCATGCATGTGATTTATCTATGTGTGGGGATATGGCGCACCCGCGAACTTCTTCTGTGCAGAAAAAAGGCGGTTTATTATAATTTTTAACCGACTTCAAAAAAAGGAGGAGGTTCTCTATTCGAACTAATTTTTTTTTTTTTTTTGTGTGTATGTTACTCGATATCTCCGAGAACCGTGAACCGATTTTCAATTTTTTTTTTTTAATCGAAAGGGTATAACTCCTAGTAGGTCCCGTTGGCACTAAGTCGGGATCTGATGATGGAATCTTGGAGAAATCGAGGGAACTCTTCAAATGTTATAGGGACATGTACGGCGCTTTCGGTAATTTATTGATAAAGTCAAGAATTTACATTCAGTAAATAGGATTTGGCCACTAAAACTTTTATATGAATCACTAAAAAGCAAAAAAAAAAAAAAATTTTTAACAAAAAAAAAGAACCGACTTCAGTAAAACTAAAAAACCAAAAATAACCCGTACAAGTACAGATTACATTTGACTCACCCTTCGAAGTCGGTGCCAAACCTCACGTAAACTATAATATAACTATAAATATAAGAACTGAGTGGTTTGGGATGGGATCGACTTCGAAGGGTGAGTCAAATGTAATCTGTACTTGTACGGGTTATTTTTGGTTTTTTAGTTTTACTGAAGTCGGTTCTTTTTTTTTGTTAAAAATTTTTGCTTCTCCGTATTCGAGTAAAAAATGTCCTATGGATACTACGGATGCCTAACAACTAGTGTACTAAAAAAATACGTAAGCCGTTTTGGTGTGATTGGAGGACAAAGACTTAGTTTTTAAATTTTATAATGGTATACCTACCTATAGATGTCTGTTCCAATTGATGATTATGTAATATTGATGATTTGTGGACGAGGCATAAATTTAAACTAACCACTTATCTATCACTTTTTATATTTAATGAATATTTAAGATTCAAAATGCGGAAGCCAATTTCTTGGCCGACCAAATAGTGCTTGTTATTGTCAGTATTTCAGTAAATCTCGCTAAATCCTACGCGCCAAGAGCTCTTGCAACCTGTCATAGCCAAATCTTTCTCCTATCTTCTCTTATCTTCTTGGTGTGTCTTACCAGGAGGAGTCGTCACGAGTGCGCGCCGTGCTACAAGCTGAACGCGACGAAGCGGCGGCGAGAAGCAAGAAACTCGCGCGGCAGTGCGACAAGTTGGCTGCACAGTTGGGCGACGCGCGCGCTCAGTTGCGCGACTTGCACGCTCAAGTCGCCGACGCTGCCGAATACAAGGTGACAACCCTCGCCCCAGCACCTCTAGCACAACTGTGACACGCGATTCTTTTCGCGCGAGATTTTACCCATCTCTTTCTGTTCAGTACTGTGAGTAAGTGACGGATGACGCTAAGTCGCGCGACAAGAGTCTCGAAGCATAGTTGTGCTAGACGGGCAGGCCATAAGAAAAATGACAGAGACGAACACTTTGCTGGTGCTCGTGTAAGGTAACGGTACCGATATCGCCTAAGGCACCTGAATGGGGATCTAATACGGTAATACGAGGTAACTTAGAAATGTTGGTTTGCGTCACAAGTTTCAGGCGATCCGTTTGCTCGTTTGCCCTCTATCTAACCGCAAACTTTACGGGGTCTTATACAGGCACTTATGAATATATTGATCAGTAAATTATAAAAAAGAATGAACTTCTTCTTCCCATATAAAATAATTCAGCACCAAAGTACTTGTTTGTTGTTGTTTGTTGACACTTAACATAGTGATTTCACAACTGCCACTTAGTAATAACTTCGCCATACATTGCTGCTCAGAAAATTTTCAAAAATTAAATACGCTATGGCAGTTAACTCTAAATTTATAATTTTTATAAATATCAGATTATAGCACTAAAATCACCGTCTGGCTTTAATTTGCGGTTATATCAAATATACACGCTGTATATATTAAACTAGCTGTTGCCCGCGACTTCGTCCGCGTGGAACCTTTATCTTGAAAATTTTACATCTGTATTATTTCCAGATCTAAGTAATGTTGAAATTGCTTAACGTGCTTTTTTTGCAGTTGTTTACGAAATACATAGTAACGAACCCTTCGTACGCGAGTCCGACTCGCTCTTGGCCTTTTTTTTCATAAGTCATAAAAGTATTTATTCATTTAACAATTTACATTGCGTTTGAAATCACACTTTAGGCTAATTAGCTCTAAATACGCGGTATCACTATAAAATCAGGTACATCTACGAACGAATAACTTTACTAAATTAGATGAGTTTAAAAAAAATAAAAAACTTATCTTTTATTAAAAATACCTTTTTACAAAGTTTCTAATTCCTAACTTAAAATACAACTTATACTCGATACAACCCTTCATCCTCTTTTTAACCCCCTTAGGGGTAGAATTTTCAAAAACACTGAAATTACTTTTCTTGTATTCTAATAGTGTACCTTTACACAAAAATTCAAGTCCCGCGCTCAAAAAAATACTTAATTTCCATACAAACTTTTAACCCCTTTTTTACCACCTTAGGGGGTGCATTTTCAAAAACGCTGAAATCAATTTCTTCCATTTTATTTTAATACCTTTTTACAAAGTTTCAAGTTCTTAGATTAAAAAAAAACTTGAACCCCATACAAACTTTGCACCCCTATTTAAACCTCTTAGGGGAGGTATTTCCAAAAATCCCTTCTTATCCCTAGCCCACGTTATAAAAGTAACCTACTGTGCAAAAATCAACTCTCTAACATTGGTAGTTTCGGCTGTGCGTTGATGAGTCAGTCAGGACTTCTTCTTTTATATATATATATATAGAAGCACCGGGAAAGGCAGCAGAACAATCGACAGAACGTCCGTCATCAGTATCACTCATTATGGAGTCAAGATGCCAGAAACACAGAAATAAAATCACTTTAATCACAAATAACAATCACTGGTTTTATTTAAACACACTCGGAATCAAAATAAAGAAAGATTAACAAGATAAACACTGATTGAGAGCCAATAGGTTAGTATGCATGCACACTCGTGCCCAGCTGTCCGTCAAGTGACCAGCTGTCACCGATTGGCGTCTGCCTACTACCCTATTCGGGGTGCCCCGCTCTTATTTCAATATACCTTCAACATTTTTATTAATGTCAAGCATTATCTAAAGTTACCCTCAACTATTTCATTGATGTAAACAACACTAGTTACTATTATGATTTACAATCTTAAAATCAAATTAACCGTTTAAATTACACATAAAATCGGATAATCAAATCAAACTATTAATAACCGGCATCATATTTGCCTGCGCGCCGTCACGGCCGTCCTGCGTATTCACACGTCCTCGTGTGCAGATGTATGTGCCTCAACACTTTCAGCACCTGCGGACAAGTAAAAGACAATGGTTGACTTTATTCACTACTCGGTCACCCTGACCCAATGTTTACCACACACAGTGGTCAGATGCATACTAACGGCTAGTCCGGAACAGGCCAATCGGGGCCACACAGGCCAGTCGGTGCCACAAAGGCCAGTCGGTGCCACACAGGTCAATCGGTGCCACACAGGCCAATCGGTGCCACACGTCAGACCAATTGGAGCCACACAGGCCAGTCGGAGTCACACAGGCCAGTCGGAGCCACACAGGCTAGTCGGAGCCACACAGGCCAGTCGGAGCCACACAGGCCAGTCGGAGCCACACAGGCCAGTCGGAGCCACACAGGCCAGTCGGAGCCACACAGGCCAGTCGGAGCCACACAGGCTAGTCGGAGCCACACAGGCCAGTCGGAGCCACACAGGCCAGTCGGAGCCACACAGGCCAGTCGGAGCCACACAGGCCAGTCGGAGCCACACAGGCCAGTCGGAGCCACACAGGTCTGTCGGTGCCACGCAGGCCTAGTGAGTGTCACACATACTAGGTGGATCCACGCAGGCCCATCGTTGCCACATAGGCGTGACGGTGTTACACATAAACAAAGATGGGGGCATTATTACAAGCAAGCATGGTATTTGAAATCACAATTATTAATCCATCCATCGCCGTCATCGGCACATTCTGTCTTAGCCTGATTAATAGGGCCTTCTAGTCCGGCGGTCAACTCTAATGGAACATAACACTGGCATAGCACGCACGCGATCGTGTGCGTACTTGTAGGTTCTATTAGAATGAAGAGCCTTCAGTAGATATCTATCGCCAATGGCCATCCAACAACTAAACCACTAAATATGGCATTTAAATTTTGAATCTAATTTTGTTTAGTTACGCTCGTGGTTTTCCAAAAGTACGTAATCACCTACTTTAAACTTTTTAACTTTGGCTTTGGTGCTATCGAACCTGCCTTTATCGTAAGAAGCACTAGTTTCTATGTCTCGTGCCGACTGCTCTCTAACAGAAGCTAAGTCTGTGTTCGGTTACGTCAGTCTCTAAGCTGTCAAAATTATCCATTTTAAGGCCTACGTCACAGATCGAAACAAAATGAAAACTTCTCACCAGATTGCCTCATATGGTGTGTCGACGCCATACACGTAACTCTTTTCTCAGTGAAGTCGCCCTGTCGCTGGCCTGGCAGTTCTTTCCGTCACGACTCGTACCGTGGCAGCTGAAGCAGACGACCCATGGCGTCGCTGATAATTGCTGCTAAGTTCACGTATTTTTTTTTCTGAAACAGAAACTCCAAGCACAGTATCACAAAGCTCGGTCATTCTAACCTTAAATCCAACAAAAAAAAGGAAACTCAAATCAATCTAACAAAGTTACACTTAAATTATGATACGATGAGAACATCTAATCCACGACGCGACGTAGATACAAGAAAATATTTTAATTAAATCATTATTTGCACTTAAATAACAAGCTCTACTTTGTATGATAATTTTTGGATTACCAAGACTTTACCGATTATGAAACAGTGAAAATGATAAATCAAACTTCAATTTCAAATTCTTGTGTCCCAACATTTTCCTTATCCTATTAGTGTCTCCAGTTTAAATATTTTAGGCTATAGCGATCACCACAGTTAAAAGTAACACTGGGATCGTTTAAACAACCACCACTCATACGGAAGTTACAGGCGCTAAAAACTATACGCCAGATAAAGTACACCGAGTAAGAAACTATTCAAGACGTCAACAAATTCAATTCTACAGAACAATTGGAAAATCATGAACAGAGGGTAGATTATTAAAGCAGCCGCTCCTACTACTAAGTACTGTGTATGATTGATGCACCCTCATAGCGCAATTTTTAAATGATAAACTTTAATAATGGTAAACTGCGTAGTGGTCATATTAATCAACACTAAATTTGTAGAAAAATTCCGCGTTCGGTCATATTATATCACTACGAAAACAATCGTTCGAAAAACGTGCAATAAACTTTCTTTCATGATTAGTAATATTTTTTTTGACAAATACCCACTAAACTGAATAAGTCTTACTCAAGTCTACCCCCGAATCTGGCTACACTTTTATTTGTGAACACTATATCGGAATACTAGTGACCAGTTAACGACTGACCTGACGCGATTTTTAAATATGTCGGTGTCACGCGTCGCTTGTAGATCTCCGTCGCTTCTGGGTCACTTCCACTAGTGCAACGTCTGACGATGTGTCCCGCTGTTCTTGAAGCAAATAACGATTTTTGATGTGGTTTGCTGTTGACTGCTGGCTTTTGTCGCCGAGGTGGTAAGTTGTAGCCCCGGTAGTTTCTTTTTTATATGAAGTAAACAATCGAATTTTTCATGTCCGTTT
Organism: Apotomis capreana; assembly: GCA_947623375.1. Lineage (NCBI taxonomy): Eukaryota > Metazoa > Arthropoda > Insecta > Lepidoptera > Tortricidae > Apotomis > Apotomis capreana. Next base: position 6,795,933 of record OX392499.1, read on the forward strand.
CTCTCGCAATTAAAACAGTGCAAACATCATTTGTTTTCATACGTTTTCGTATCTGTGACGCTGTTAGCTGTGTTTTAATGCCTCTGTTCCCTGATTTAGAGCCGTCAGGTTCGTAGTATTTCGAAGAGTAGCCACAAATTTTTGGTTGTTTCATTGTGTTTGCTTCGAGTTCCATCTTTTCGCTCAGTGGCCCGTAGGTACTATCCCAACTTCTGATATAGAAGCACCGGGAAAGGCAGCAGAACAATCGACAGAACGTCCGTCATCAGTATCACTCATTATGGAGTCAAGATGCCAGAAACACAGAAATAAAATCACTTTAATCACAAATAACAATCACTGGTTTTATTTAAACACACTCGGAATCAAAATAAAGAAAGATTAACAAGATAAACACTGATTGAGAGCCAATAGGTTAGTATGCATGCACACTCGTGCCCAGCTGTCCGTCAAGTGACCAGCTGTCACCGATTGGCGTCTGCCTACTACCCTATTCGGGGTGCCCCGCTCTTATTTCAATATACCTTCAACATTTTTATTAATGTCAAGCATTATCTAAAGTTACCCTCAACTATTTCATTGATGTAAACAACACTAGTTACTATTATGATTTACAATCTTAAAATCAAATTAACCGTTTAAATTACACATAAAATCGGATAATCAAATCAAACTATTAATAACCGGCATCATATTTGCCTGCGCGCCGTCATATAGACTAGCTGTTGCCTGCGACTTCGTCCGCGTGGAACCTTTATCTTGAAAATTTTACATCTTTATTATTTTCAGATCTATAAGTAATGTCGAAATTGCTTAACGTGCTTTTTTGCAGTTGTTTACGAAATACATAGTAAAGAACCCTTCGTACGCGAGGTCGGATCCCTCTTGGCCTTTTTTATTTTTTTTCATAAGTTATAAGTATTTATTCATTTAACAATTTACATTGCGTTTGAAATCACACTTTCGGCTAATTAGCTCTAATTACGCGGTATCACTATAAAATCAGGTACATCTACGAACGAATAACTTAACTAAATTCGAGTAAAAAAAAAAAAAATCTTATCTTTTAATAAAATACCTTTTTACAGTTTCTAATTCCTAACTTAAAATACAACTTATACCCCATACAACCTTTCATCCTCTATTTTACCACCTTAGGGGGTGAATTTTCAAAAACGCTGTAATTAGTTTTCTTACATTTTATTTTAATACCTTTTTACAAAGTTTCAAGTTCCTAGATTAAAAAAAAAACTTGTACCCCATACAAACTTTGCACCCCTATTCAAACCTCTTAGGGGAGGTATTTCCAAAAATCCCTTCTTATCCCTAGCCCACGTTATAAAATTAACCTACTGTGCAAAAATCAACTCTCTAACATAAGTAGTTTCGGCTGTGCGTTGATGAGTCAGTCAGGACTTCTTCTTTTATATATATAGATAAAAAAAGTTCGCTCTGCAGCTGAGTATCGCACGCTGAATAAAAGATGGAGAGTACAACAGTGAGCAGTCAGTCGGTGGCTTAGGGGGCGCGACACACGTGTCTTCTCATTGTATGAAATGTAAAGCTTTAGACAATGTGTGACAAATATTATTGTATAAATAAATGTTTGAATTGAATTGTGTTGCTTTTTTCATTTTTTTTTTGTATATTAAGGGACAATCAAGATTAGATGAGATTAAATAAGATCTGGTCACTTTTAGTAAGTACCAACATTTTTGACACACATTGCTTAATACTAACTTCATTGCCCTGGAATAGTAGGTACCGCTCAAAGAATATAATACTCACCGCTTGACACGGCTAACTAGCTATAGGACGCTGTTTACCTACTGAACGCTGACACGGAAAGGTAACACTCCTTACGATAACGACTCAGTGAGTAACGTAAAAAAAATACTACATAAGAGTATAACAAGTATTTCCGACAAACGACAGACTATACTTAATAACGCTAATAAGCCAACGCATTGTCTCTCAATATGCCAACAGCTTTAAATCCTTGACTGACACGGGCGGACGGATTAACTGTTTGGACGAATTTTCAATCATGTCACTGTGACATAAATGTTCGTCATACGACAGTAATTTCGTGGCAATACCACGCAATACGCAAGTTTGGGTTTTTCTGTTGACAACATAGAACACCCATCCACCACCTGTGTACATGTATTGTATACACAGATGTAGTCAGGATGTAGTGATTAGATACTCGATTCATAATTGTGATGTCTCAACCTTCATAACGAATTGAAGCGAGTCCAACAAATAGAAATACGTAGCTATAATCTTTGGTAGGCTTCGTACGAGAATTACTACAAAGTAAACAGAAATTTTTAACTTATTCCTTTATTAACCCAATTTGCATAAATAATGTAAGAGCAAGGCAAGGTTAAATGAATTTATACATTACTTTACCGTGATCTCATTCAGTAGGCTTGATTTATCTATTCGATTAAACCAGTAGAAGTTATTTGTATCATCATAATACGTTGAGTTATGATGAAATTCTCAACTAAGTCTCGTACCTACAGTCAGCAGCAGCTACTTATATGTATGTATGTGACCCTGAAGAGTTAAAAATATTGGTATCAGAAAGTGTGGTTTTCGGCTCTAGTATCTGCTGCTGACGTCCAAAAATCAAATCACACATTTGACAATCGGTTTAAAGATTTTAGTGAAGTATTATCATTTATCCTCCACAGATAACATCGTTAGAGAGAGCTCGCAAGATTGAAGAATTGCAAAAGAAACTGGAAGAAGCGGAACTGCTACGAGCCCGCTACAACCGCAAAGTGAATGTACTTAAGGACCAGGTGAGACATCAATAGTCACTCTTATATTCATAATCCGAATATATAATCATATTCATATCCCTAAACTGCGCTAAATGAGACACACCATGCAGTAACGTAAAACCATACTGTTACGTCCCATGGTAAATGAATATCACCTCACCCTATTTTGTAAGAAGTTACATGCTCTTATACCCAATTTATCACCCTGGAAATTTAGCAACGGCGACAAATCTTCGTAGTCTCAGAATAGCTACAATCATATCCCAAAAATGTTTGGCCACGAATATGTACCTACCTGGAAGCTGGAACTTTGTTAATGGAAAAGTGGAAAAATTGACAAGTTCAAACAGATGACTCCCACTTGATGAACCTGAAGGGCTACTCCGATGTTCAAAATTCGACCGTCCAATAGTGCCGTCGATCTCGATTTCTTGTCTAAGTAAGTACTTATATTTGAGTTAGCGGGAAGGCACTATACGACGGTCGAATTTCGAACATCGGAGTAGCCTCTGACGTCACGTTAAACCTATAATGTCAAGAAGTGAACTTAAGCACATGTGTGAGCAGGTCCGTAACACGGGCGAGACCTTCGAGCAGGAGCGCACCAGCTCGGACCACCAGATCACGATGTTGCGCGATGACCTCGCCCGAACCAAGGAAGCGCTCGCCGAGAGCCATAGACGGGAGGCACAGCTTACCAGCTTCAGGTAACCATTACCAAGTCTACAGGTAACGTACAACATAATCACAATCTTAGTGCCGGTAAAGCCCTTATGAAATCTACAATCCTTCACAAATGCATTGCACCCTTCGCACCATTCTTTAATACATTAATTGAGTTCGCTTTGCTCCATTACTGTTCACCAAAGAGTGCTGGTTCTACATGTGATTAAAGCTAGAGGAGGATTAGTTACGTCTAAACTTTGCCTACATACTGCCTCAGGCTTTGGGGCTTTAGCGTGGATACTTTCTGAATAATAGGTATATTCAATTTTCAAATGTCACAGGAACTCGATAGCGAAACTCCTGGGCATCCTGGTGCCGTCGTCGGTATCGGACTTCGAGATGGTATCCCGGCTTCAAAAGTTGATCGATGCGCACCACGACTTCACGATCGTATCCCGACGCTACGACGACCCGGCGCTGTTACGGGCCTCGTCGCGCTCGCCGCCGCCCTCGCGCTGCCGCACCAGGACCCCCGACAGGTAACCTTGAACAGATGGTGTCCTTGCCGAAGCTGATGGATGCGCACCATGATGACCCGGCACTCTTGCGCGCGTCACTGGTTATTGCCTTAAACACTCCATATTCATTTCCTAGTGAAAGATTATAAGACATTCACCATTGAGATACCGACAGTTACCGCATACTCACGAGTAGAATTTCGGCGATCTTGTTTTGATTAATTCGTTAATCCTATGCGAAATTACAGAATAATCCTTTGGATGCCTTTACCAACAAAGGTATCCAAAGGATAATTCTGTAACTGCCCAAATTTACCAATATGTTCCGTCCTGTATTTAACAATCACGGAATCAGATTCAACGGATGGGCTATAGTCATCTACAAAACCTAATTCGTGATCACGATTCAATATTTTTTTGTTCTCAGATCTCTCCGGTACGATGACTCTGGCTACGCGGACCCTGCGTTCGACCTGGAGGATGACTTGTACAAGGCGCGCGCCGGCTTGTGACCCTCGCGGTCCCGCCGCCGAGCTCGCTTCTAAGCCTAGCATCTGCAAAATTTTGTCAATATGGCTGCCTGCGAGGCTGCGATCAGTGACGTCACCGACGATAATCCATCACGAATGTCCGTCGAGTACTACGTCAGCAAGCCGCACTTATTCGGTCCTGGCGGCTTCAAAATCTCTTCGAAATGCTGTCAGTAGGTGGTTACGCCCAGTGATAGTCTATCACGAATGTTACGCGGGGTATCAGCAAAACCACACTCACTCATGTAAATAATTCTGCGTACTTTACTACCCACCAAACCTGGTTTCTCCAAAAGGGCTTCACCTAAGTGTATCACCTGGTCATCTGTCTATCAGGTTTCTTCTAGTCTGAGCTGATACATAAGTTAATTTCATCAAAATCCGTTTTCTGCGGAGGAGTCTTTGTATCAGGAAAAACCTTAACAGCGCAATGCAGGATATTTGGGGCGCGCGGCGCACGGCACCAGCCATACAGGTCCATCTGTTAATAAAATGTCTTTGTCCGAGTGGACATGAGTGATGAGTATCACGCCGAAACGACTGGAAGGATTTTAACCAATTTTGGTACAAGGACGGCTAGACCGATTTTATTTAATATAGTTTTCATTGAAAGTTCTTATAAGGCCTAATTTTTTTGACTCGTGGTTGAAAAGTTAGAGGGGGGGACACAATTTTTTTGATTTCTGGAGCGAATATTTACAAACCTGCTGACTTTATCAAAAAAATGATGTTTGAAGACCTTTATTATTTTTAAAAGACCTTTTCAACGACACCCTACACACTACTGTTGGAACGAAAAAAACACCCCCACTTTAAGTGTACGGGAGGTACCCGAAAAAAAGTTTTTAGTTTTTATTTTACTGTTTTGTCGGCGTGAGACGTACCTACACATACTCATACCAAATTTCAGCTTTCTAGTACTAATGATCACGGAGCTAAGCTGCGGACGGACAGACAGACAGACAGACAGACAGACTGACGGACGGACATGGCGAAACTATAAGGGTTCCTAGTTGACTACGGAACCCTATAAAATACGCGGACGATGTTGCGAGCACCTCCTAGTAAGTAGTCTACGAAATAAGTAGGTACCTATACATGAGTGCGTAAGCTACTCGATAGCTCAATACTATTACTTGCTGCCGCATCCTCTTATTTCCCCTTTCAAATTTCTCAATCTTGAAGTATGTGTAATAAATTAGTTTAGCCATTTACGTGGAAAGCGATAACACGCACAAATAATCAAACACATTACCGTCTACCCCACGCACTCGCTGCCGTCATTTAATGGCCTCCATTTGAGCACAGTTAACTAGGAATTAGGAATAATTGACCTAAAACTCAGTCCTCCCGGTGAAGTTTCCAAGTATCGTATCCTAAACAAATCCAATTGTGTATTGTATCATCATATATGTAAAATGTGTTTGCCATTTGTATGCCTGAATATGAAATAGTATTTAAGTAAATACCATAGTTGACCGTGTGTTAATTTACCGCAAGAAATGTTATTTTTCCCGAATTAAAACCGTTTTTTTCCGAATGTAATTGAAAACTCCTAATCGATATTGCGATGTAATCCAACATTGTCGTGTCTTGAAGTAGCGATCCAGTAAAAAATAGCAAAATTGATAATTGTAATGTGTAAGTGGCAAACCCTGTTTTAATTGACATACCTGCAGCTGCACATCACTAATATCAGGTAGCCACCAAACTGCCCGCTTGATAACGGTGTTTGGTAAGTGGATATTGTTCAACAAAACATAACCAGTATGTATGTAAAATCTTACTTAATTAAGGTATCGTTAGGGTCAATTCCCTCGTTTAAATATTTCCGAATTGTTCAAAGAATCATGCACCAACATAATGACAATATGTAATCAACCGCCAGCAACCAATCATCATGTTTTTTTCATCGAAAACTAATGAGCAAACGCATTACAGCCGCGGATCTCTATTAAGGGAACCAACTGTAATTAAATTTAACCAATTTATTTTTTTACTAGAAATGCTCGCTTAATCGCTTTTGCTGTTAAAAAGCCATTTCACTGGTTTGCCTTGACTAGGTCTCGGCCAAAAATGTGACAACCCAACGTCTATTGATATATCGCAGGCCCAATATTACAGGTCTATGTTACATCTGTTACATTTACATTTTCAGAGTAATTAAAATTAGACTTCATGTCATTATGACAATGTTCTTATTTGAACTTATCAAAAGGGAGACATAGAACCCTATTATATTGAGTCAGCGATATGTTTAACAAGATAGACATTCTGTCTTTATGTATAATTATGTTCAGGCTCCCTTCTTTACTGAATAATAAAATACTACTGTAATCTATCTTCGAGCATTCCAACCTGCCATAAGCATTTAAATACGACTTAGATGGAATCACAGGTGACATAAATGTCTTGAATATTATGTGTAATTACCATTTCCGTGAAATGTAGTCTAATTACTTCAAAATTATTGAACTAATTGAATAAATTTTTATTAAAGCAGTTACGTCTGCTAGCGTAAACTAAATGTTTATATAAAAACGAAAAATTGTCGCCCTGAGGCATGTAGAAATGAAGCGAATGGTTAAAAAAATCGATGCTTTGGCTAGTGGCTTTGATAGCCTACTTGGTAATGCACTCATCTGGCCCGGAATGCCGCGAGGACGCGGATTGAAATCCCGCTCTCATAACATTTTTTTTTTAATTTTACGCTTCTATATAAACAACTAATTAATTAATGAATGGTGCACTCGTCTGTAGATGATATATTATACTTACTTATAATTTTTAGCGCTCTCCAGTTCAGTTTCTGTTGCGTTACCAGTCTTCCACATCTTAATTATTTATTTAAATTAGACTACTGAAGTATATGGTCATACCTATAATTTACATTATGTACTATAATAGTGATTAAATTTTATGTAAATGTAGGTTAACATATAATTATATTTAATTAAAATAACGTAGGTATCATTTTTGTGCTGTTGAATCGTACATTATCGTAGCGTAGAGGCATCATGTTACTAGAAATAAAGAAAATGTGTTCAAAATGTCTTCAATTCCAGACATTATAAATATTTATACTTAAAGAGTACTCCTTCGCCGCTAGCATTCGCCTGTAATCTAACTAAGAACAAATGAAATATTTATAATCATTGTTGTTACATTCTTACATTAAGTACAGGGATTTGCTAACGGTGAGCTTGCACCCCTAGTGTTACGTCAAGTTAAATTAGTATGTATAGTTTCATTAAATTGGACTTGGCAAGATCTCATGTATATGGGTATAAAGATGTGAATGAATCATATAAATAAAGGCATAGTCGATGTACCTTTAATCTTACCATCTTATTAATGTATGCCTTGCTCAGTTCTGCCGGCTCGTTATCCGTTATTATTTAAAGCTGACAAACCAAAGATGAGAAGTTATGATAAGAAATATAAGTAATGTATCACGTTTAAATCCTTTTATTCCTTCCAACACCTTTGTTCAAAAATGTTGCTGGTTTAAGCTATATTAAGCTGCATTTAATACGTCTCACAGAAATTATCATTCCAGGAAGTTGCAATATAAATTAATACGTATCAAACAATCTAGGTCGTACACATTTTTTGTCCGCATGGCAACATTATTAAACTGACCCTAGTGTGACAACTTAATAAGCTATAAAAGTTTGAGGGTAGAAATAAACGAGGTCGCTTTTAATATCCAGTTCAGGAAATTTTGTATTCACATTCTAAGTCAAGCCGGGTGACGTGGTGTATTGCAAATTAATATTCCTTTAAAAGATGTTGCGTTACACGATCTGTCTCGCGTTGGTGCTGAGCCCAGGTAAATACACGTTATATAATAAATCTGTTAAGACGTTAAAATCTTGCACCTATTAAAATTTACTTTTACATTTCACCTATTAAAATCGTGGTCTATTTCATTTTTCATATACCATTCTAACTTATAACATTCAAGAATTTAGTCTTACCAATTTGTATTGAAAACTAGCACCCTTAATGTCTATATTTTAGCCATTTGCAACATCCTCCATTCCTTATTCCAGTATTAACCCGACATGTGCCACGTTTCGCGGATTTGGACGCCGAGGAGCAACAGCTGTACCGCGCGGCGTACGACACGCCCTCCTACGACCACGATGAGTACGAGGAAGACCTGGAGCCGGGCAAGCTGGACTTGCTCAAGGATGGGCTCTGGGCCATCAAGGCTAAGATCAAGGAATTGAAAGCCTTCGACAAGGCCCTGGCGGCCAACGTGCTCGTGACGAAACTGAAGCTGAAAGAACTCCTGGAATACCATTTGAAGAAGAAGCCGATAGAGCTCGTTGTTGAAAAGAAGAAGCCCAGCTACAGCTATTCCCAGGTGAGTGTCGAAAAATTAGGCCCTCTTGTCAAAAACCTGGATATAGATTTGTATCTACTTGTTACGTTGTTTGACTGAAGATTTTAGCAATTTTCTGCTTGCGCAAAGTCTACATAGCCCATTTTCAAGTCATTAAATATCTTAATGCTTCGGAATTTCTCAGTTATTTTCTTCCCGTACAAGCAATAAAATATTCATATTTTTATTTCTACAGCCAATTAAATTAACTAAATTATTGCTTAAGAAAGGGGAAGCGAGGTAGAAGATGGAAGCGACTTTGCACGCAAGTGTGTTCGCTTGGTGGGCTCGCCCTGCGGGAGGGCCCTTGGACTCGCGCGGTATGGGCGATTTGCCTGGGACGCTCCGCACCTTCGGTGCTACGCGGAGTGTTTCCTATGTGACGTTGCAACAAAACAAGTGTTGTTCCAGGCACCCGCGTACCCCGCGCACCCCGCGCAGCCGCACTACGAACCTCAGTACACCGCGCCGGCGCCTGCCCCCGCCTACCACCAGGAGCCTCAGTACTCTGCGCCTGCCCCCGCCTACCACCAGGAGCCTCAGTACTCTGTGCCTGCCCCCGCCTACCATCAGGAGCCTCAGTACGCTGCGCCGGCGCCCAACTATCACCACGACCCCTACTACGGGCACTAGGATTCTTAGAGATCTGTAACCTATCAGGAACCTCGGCACGCGGCGCTGGCGCCCGCCTGTCACCACGACCCCTACTACGGGCACTGATTCTTAGGATCCGTAACCTGACTACTCTAAGTTTACACTACTCTACTCTAAGTGTCTTTCATACATACACTACTCACCGTTTCATGATGGTGGCTTTTGTCTTTAGACAGAGAAATGATAAAATATCCTTCACTCTCGCCGTCATATACATGCCAGAATTTGACGAATGCTTAGTCATTTATCTATCGTATGATAAACGCTACTACTATCATGAGCTAGTGAATGTGAATTTATAGTAGTTGGGGTACCTAGTGTTTAATTTCCAGGTTCTTCAGTTGAACGCCAAATGTTTAACATCTCTCTTCTTCTTATCTAAAAGAAGGCAGAGTAGACGTGCTAATTGTATTTTTATTGTATAGCTATTTTAAGCTTGGCCCTTCAGAAACGATTAATATCCTATTTAATGTAAACGTATCTGTGTATAAAATAATAAAGTTTATCGTGTTAACTATAATGTTTTTCTCTCGTGCGTGGCTAGTGCGTGTCATAAGAAAGTGCAGTAATGAATTAATTCTTAATTGGGAAGGTCACTGTAGAATTGTTGAGCGGCGTAGTTGACCGCCGCGCGCGCGCAAGGCACACGCGTACTAGAGGCGAACCGCTTCTGCCAGTTCGAAAATCGAATATAGGCCTCGAAGTCTTCGCTTAGTTTTACAAGTGCTGGGAGCCGCGGGAATAGAACATGCTCGGACTATCTCGTTAGATCATTGGTTTGATTTTGCAAGATGTCTTTGTTACACATACCTGATAGAGTGGATATGGCGCTGTCGATCCAGTAGTATCAGGAGGCGATCCCGTGCTGAGGCGAGATGAGGAACGGACTCACGTGGATGCTATTTCTGGTACGAATTTTCAATTGTGATGTTTTACTAGTTCTGTTTAGTCACCCGTAGTTTTGGTGCAAACGGTCTTATAGCGAAGAATATCGAGAAACACCTTAAAAGACTCGCTAGATTAGATGGCTGGATCAAGGGTCGGATTCAGAAGGCGGTACTTCTATAGTCAGGAGGTTCCTCTCTCTGCAGCCCTAACCATCGGTACCTGGGCCCTCCCGCGCTGCCGTTTTTTTTTTACAATGTATTTATATTTTGTCATAACTTTATTGTATTTAACTTCTTATATATATTTCTTATAAAAAATCCTTTCCTAACACAATAAATAAATACGTGAATAATAAGAATAATAATAAACTACTACTCCCTAATGGAAAACATAATTTAGTGACCAATTAATTAAAATCTAAACAGCTTTAATCGCGAATATCTATATCTAATTATTATAAACAATGCCATCATTTTCTGATGCAATCTCAAAGTTGTATATCCAATAATTAGTTTAAAACATTGATTATGATTTAGAACAGTGTGCTATTATACTTTAAACATAAAGAAGTAATAATGAAATCCTAAATATAGTTACATTTAACAGTCATTTACTAGTGTGTTAGAAAATACCTGGCCTGCATCCTAAGCACAGATTTCGTCCAAACACAAATAGATGTGTGGTGGCCTACACAAGTTTCGTCAGTAAGCAAAGGCACAGATACAGAGGAATATTATCCGCAACAAATTCTTGATTAGTATTGAAATTCAGTTTTCTATGGAAAGGTCAGCGCGATGCAGGATCGGCTTTTGTTTTATATGAGCGTCACGCTATTGTCCTTTTGCCGAAACGGCTGAACGATTTTTTACTAATAGACATGTTGTCTGATGTTGAATTCTACAGCGTACCTCTAGTCTGGGCCTAATTATAGTGGTGTTATCAACTCGTCCCTAATGGTATACTGGGTGTGGGCACCACGCACCATTTGGCAGGAGCCCCGTAACGGTTAGCTCACTCGCCGCCGGCCAAGGCTGCCAGCCTGGCATTAACGTTTCATAATGCACTGATTACTGATAAGGGGTGTCTTCCTCTCACGATAATGGCTAAACTGAATCATGAATATTTACCATGATACGTAATGCAACATTTTTTAAACATAATAATCACATTAATATTTTTTTTAAGTACCATCTGTAGCAAGTATTTAGTAAACTGGAAATGAAAAAGGTTTTAATAGACATTAAACTTTAACTCCTAATTAGACCTGATTTAGACCGATTATTGTATTGATTTAGTAACAAGTATTGAGATTACTACTATAGTAATAATATTGTTGAGATATCACTATAGAACTCGTATATAAAGGCCCAAAATAAAGAGTGTTTAGAGTTAGACAAAGAAATAACATTTTGGCAAAATAGTAGTTTATGTGACTGTACATAATGAAGGGTATTAAACACGAGTGTGGGTTTATGAAACGAGCCGAACATCTTGAACTTTTTAAACTTGAACTTAAATTAATTGTATTTATATTGTCCATTATTTTTATTTTTATTTTATTTTGTCCTCATGTTTTATTTAGTATTAAGGACCATTAATGGTGTTTGTAAATGGGATAATATGCCTGAAATAAACAATATTCTATTCTATTCTATAATTAGCTAGCTACATATTATTCATCTGTAGTCATAATGTGCGGTTCTTGAACGCATCATGGAGGGTTAATGATATTTGGATAGATAAAGTATATTATGTTCCATAAAATCACTCATCTCGAACACCTAAAGTGGGGGTGAATTTTTTTTTTCGTTCCTTCACTAGTGTGTGGGGTGTCATTGAATAGGTCTTTTAAAAATAATAGGGGTCTTCAAGCATTATTTTTTGATAAAGTCAGCAGTTTTGAAAATATTCACTCTGAAAAAAAAAAAAATAGCCCCCCCCCCTGTAACTTTTAACCACGGGTCAAAAAATTATGGAAAAAATCATGAAAATGAGGCTTTAAAAGTACTTTCAATGAAAACTATATTGAACAAAATCGGTCGAGCCGTTTTTGAGTTATCGCAAAATTTCATAACTTTCTTAAAAGGACGTAAGTTGACTTCCAGAAGGTAATAAGTAATTACAGTTACTTTGGCGTTTACAACCTTTTTATAGAGCTTGAAATCTTTCCTGTAACTTAAGTCTATTGTGAAGGATAAGCAACTACGGAACCCTACACTGAGCGTGGCCCGACATGCTCTTGGCCGGTTTTTTTAATGTGGGTACACAACACAATTTATATATTAAATCATTGATACAAAGCTCAAAGCTTAAAGAAAAATTTAAATGCTTAACCTGGTGGAAGAGACCGGGAATCGAACCCGGGACCTCTGGATTGCCGGTCCAGCGCATTCTCTTCTATCAGGTTACGCATTTAATTTTTTCTTTGAGCTTTGATCTTTGTATCAATGGTTTAACTTTATTTACTTGCATTAGATACCTATATACCTATGCACTTCACTCGATAAAACGTAGGTATTGTTTCCAGTCAACTGTATTCAGATATTATGGAGTTAATTTAGTACAGGAAAACATAAATATACCTATTTGGCTGTACGGCGGTACGTAAATGAAGAAATTAAAAATAAAACGTATTTATTAAGCCGATAGCCCATTTACTTCGTTGTTTATATCTGTAGGTAGGTACTCTGCCTAATTACTTTGCGTACAATCAACTTGTACAATCTACAGGTAATGAAAGTCCAATTATTCGTTTACTCTTCATTGCAAATCGAATAAAATATTAAAATAACAAGAATCATATAAGCGCTGCATTTGAATCAGTAATGTACTATGTAGACGATCAAATCCGTTCAAAACTCAACTTAATATACCGCTTGACAGCGTCTAAATTAGTACTTGTATTTGTGATTTGATACACTAGATTTTATCCACTGTGGGCAGGACCGCGTTAAACACTTAATGGCGGGTGCTTAAACCCTAAAATGTCAGTGTGATCTTTATCAAACTGGATCGGACGGCTCTGACAGAGGCGCAGGGCGAGACTGGTCTACTTCCTGTTACATTTTACTTACGAGTATGCACCCACATCGCTGCACCGCGGCCTTTGAGCGATGTTTCGATTCATGCTTTATCATACCATATATGGTCGTGCGTATAATTCATAAATCACTCTTTTAATTCTTTGTTACAATCTGATTCGACTTTTAAGTTCGAGAGTGAAACCTATTTTTCATTTATCTATTCTCGCGCTCAGTTCAGCGTTTTCAGACCCAACATAATTATATTGTAATTATATACAACAGTGTCCCTGACGACATAATAAAGTGCGAAAACAACACATTTTCTAGGAACTTAAAACACTACTGGTTAATCTGGCTTGTTACAGTATTGACGAATTATTGAATGTCGGCCGTTGACCTAAACATGACTAGTCTGAAACAAACTTAGAAATAATATCTTGATAAGATTAAACCTATGTAAAGTTTAGATAGCTGAAATAAACTATGAAATTGACTCGTAATTGATATGGACCAATGAATAATCTGAAATCTGAAACTACGTTTGAGCGCATTGAATATAATATAGCGCAAAATATCTCATCTGATATTGGTGCATGTTATTCTCAAATCACCTCAAACCCTAACAAATAACAATTTTCGAAAAGCAAAACGCGTAAAAGTAATCATAATGTTAGAACATTTAGGTGCCCATGAGAATACTGCATACTTAACACTAAAATCAGCCTAAAACCCAAAATAATAAAAAAAGGATTTTTGTATGGATGATTTATTAATAAAACCCGATTATTACAGGCATCAAAGGCATAATTTATAATCTGAAATACGTATTCTTAATACAATATTCAAAATGCATTTACAATATTTGTCTATCTACTCGTACATTTGCTTAAAGTATAGTAATGTTATGTATGTAGTAAGTGTTAATCATGGAAATTAGTGCATTCGCGGCGGTCACCCAGCAATCCCAGCATGCCATCACTTTCTTTGTGCGGCGATCACGTTCGTTATCATCGCTCGATTTATTTGCATGGACTTTAAAATACCGCACGATCTGGTAAATCAGAACAGGTTTCGCTCACCTTACCCCGAGCCAGCCCTGCTATGTACTTGTATTTATATAATAAGCATAGTCGCTTGAGACAAAGAATTTCTTAGCAATGAATCGAAACTAACAACACTAGAGGTGCGTTGTTTCTAAGGGCATCTGTCCGATATACCGCAATAGGGTTGGTTGGTGCATATTTTGAGAGACCATTCAAAGTTTTATTTCTTTCCGATAGTCCTTGCACTACCTATCTACAAACTACAGCTTTTTAATTTTTCTTTACCTACCAAAGTATTACAAAATATTTTTTGAAATTGATAAATCGAATTTTGCAATATTATTGGCTGATGGTATCTTTGCCTTCGCAACCCAATAAAAATTCTGTCGATGGATGGCAATTGTCAATGTAACCATTTAGTTAGCAGGCAAGCGCTCGAATTAGCTTATACAATTATCTATTGTTCTGAATGACTTAGCCTGGTTCCAATTTTAGGTATACTAATTATTAAGATTAGCCTCAATATTAGAAACAATAAAATCGAGTTTGAAATAATTCTTCGTCTACATTATGATTTCAGACATCGATACTGTATAATAATGAATCGTTATAACATTACGCACCCAGTTATTATCAACAATTATGAACTGCTAATTCTAGACCGGTTTTTAACGGATGCGTCGGTTTAGCTTTTTTTCATTGCCCAAATTGTAGTAGCCATTATAACTTGTAAACAGTACCTCTTTTATGTTTCATGTATTTAAAAAAATAACAAATAAGTATTGACTTATTCCTGCGATTGTATGTCAAATAATTGTAATGCTTTCAAATAAACTCATCAAAAGTCTAGTAAGTTCCCAATTCGACGTTTGACAACCTTTGACAACGGTAATTGAAAAGTTCTCGAAACGTCGGGCAGGCTCAAATACGCGATAAAGTTCGTTTAAATCGTTTTATTTAAATTAAAATATTTTTGCATGATGACAATGTTTTTTCGAGGATATCAATCGATCCTATTTTTTAATGAGAATAATATGTGTGTATAGGACTAACTAAACTTTAATTGCTCTAAAAATCAGAAACCGGTTGTTAAAATTCGACATTCCTACGGAGCGCTTAAAACGCTCTATACAAATGGCCTGGCATTCGTGACGTTAAGTATCTCCGAGTAAAGTAACAATATTTGTATGGTCGTACCTATGTACGACTAAATTTGCCATTTCGGTCGTGAAAAAGTGCGTTTGTTTGTATGTAATTGTATAACACATGTGGTTGTCATTCAATAATTGTATTGTTGAATTAAGAGGATCCTAAAAAAAAAAAAAGGTTTCGGATGTTAAATTTTTTTTAACAAAAAAAGGAATTGACTTCTTTGACGAAAAGCCAAAAATAACCCGGTCATCTACAGATTACATTTGAATCACCTGTGGAAGTCGATGCCAAACCACTCAATCATTACTATGAAAACAGATGCCGTGCAAGTTTACTTGAGGTTCCACCGACTTAACAGGTGATTCAAATGTAGGTAATCCGTACATGATCGGGTTATTTTAAGCTTTTCAGTTTTCTTAGAAGTCGGTTATTTTTTTGTTAAAAACAGAACTGGATCAAATTTAAATGGGACCACGTGGAAAGCACCAGTTTTCAAATAAAACAAGAATCATCAAAATCGGTTCACCCAGTCGAAAGTTAACAGTCGAATTCTCTCCTCCTTTTTTGAAGCCCATTTAAACTTGTCCCTACGAAAAATCTAAATTATATTCGGCTTTGGGTTCGATTGCGGACACCGTTCTGTATAAGACAAACCTGCCAACAATGCAGAAGGTAAGAATTTTGCGATCTCGCTATTCGCCTCGGAGTAAACCTTTGAGCACCTTTGAGGCTGCATTTCGAACCTGTTCCCACATTACATAACGACAAAAGCAACGAAAGTCAATGTCACTGCCTACTTGTAAATTTCGATAAGTCGAAAAGCTGTAATAAAGTTCCAATCGCTGGAATAATTCACAATAATCGGCCGCGACCCGCCGCGTACAGGGCGGCCTTCACGAAGCCTTTTATTTTATCTCAAGAAACGTACTTTATCGGAAATAATTGTTTTAGATACGTAGGTAAGTAATGTAGACTGAACCCAAGTATTAAATTATTGAGATAATCTAGACAAACCATCAAATTCGAAGTTCAATATGTAGACGATATTGAACACGAAATAAAATTTTTGTAGGTTTTTCTCAGTTGTAATTTGTATTAAGAAGTGGTTTTATAGTTTAACTAGCTGTTGCCTGCGACTTCGTCCGCGTGGAACCTTTATCTTGAAAATTTTACATCTTTATTATTTTCAGATCTATAAGTAATGTCGAAATTGCTTAACGTGCTTTTTTGCAGTTGTTTACGAAATACATAGTAAAGAACCCTTCGTACGCGAGTCCGACTCGCTCTTGGCCTTTTTTATTTTTTTTCATAAGTCATAAGTATTTATTCATTTAACAATTTACATTGCGTTTGAAATCACACTTTCGGCTAATTAGCTCTAATTACGCGGTATCACTATAAAATCAGGTACATCTACGAACGAATAACTTAACTAAATTCGAGTAAAAAAAAAAAAATCTTATCTTTTAATAAAATACCTTTTTACAGTTTCTAATTCCTAACTTAAAATACAACTTATACCCCATACAACCTTTCATCCTCTATTTTACCACCTTAGGGGGTGAATTTTCAAAAAGCGCTGTAATTAGTTTTCTTACATTTTATTTTAATACCTTTTTACAAAGTTTCAAGTTCCTAGATTAAAAAAAAAAACTTGTACCCCATACAAACTTTGCACCCCTATTTAAACCTCTTAGGGGAGGTATTTCCAAAAATCCCTTCTTATCCCTAGCCCACGTTATAAAATTAACCTACTGTGCAAAAATCAACTCTCTAACATAAGTAGTTTCGGCTGTGCGTTGATGAGTCAGTCAGGACTTCTTCTTTTATATATATAGATTAGCGGATTTCCCCATACAAACTTTGCACCCCTTTTTAACCCCCTTAGAGGTGAAATATTCCAAAACGCTGAAATTACTTTTTTTGTATTTGAATACGTAAGCTTTCTACAAAGTTTCAAGTCTCTAGTTCAATAAAAAAAGTTTCTCCCATATAAACCTTGCACCCCTTTTTAACCCCCTTAGGGGTGAAATTTACTAAAACGCTGAAAGTACTTTTTGTGTTTTTAACCGACTTCAAAAAAAGGAGGGGGTTCTCAGTTCGGCTGTATGTTTTTTTTTTTTTTTTTTTTTTAATGTTTGTTACCTCAGAACTCCGTCATTTATGAGTCGATTTAGAAAATTCTTTTTAGGTTCATGAATAGACATCTCAAGGTTGGTCCCATAAAATTTTGGTGAAGATCGGATGACGAGATCCATGAGGAATCGAAGGAATTCCTGAAATTTTATAGGCACTTATAATATTTTTCACATATTTTATAAAACTATTTAAGTATTTGCATATGGTAGTCATCATCTTCCAATGCTGAGCTGATGATGGAAGGTACAACTCCTCAACGGTTAGGAGTTAGGAGATAATTCAAACGAGATGCATGCCTTCAAGACCTCCCTGATCACCATGCCATAAGTGTTTTTAACAATCACTAAAAAGCAAAAAAAAAAATTTTTAACAAAAAATAGAACCGACTTCAGTAAAACTAAAAAGCCAAAAATAACCCGTTCAAGTACAGATTACCTTTGACTCACCCTTTGAAGTCGGGGCCAAACCTCACGTAAACTATAAAATATAAATATAATAACTGAGTGGTTTGGGATCGACTTCAAAGGGTGAGTCAAAGGTAATCTGTACTTGAACGGGTTATTTTTGGCTTTTTAGTTTTACTGAAGTCGGTTCTATTTTTTGTTAAAAATTTTTTTTTTGAATAAGTAATCTTTCTACAAAGTTTCAAGTCTCTAGCTCTAAAAAAAAGTTTCCCCCATACAAACTTTGCACCCCTATTTAAACCTCTTAGGGGAGGTATTTCCAAAAATCCCTTCTTATCCCTAGCCCACGTTATAAAAGTAACCTACTGTGCAAAAATCAACTCTGTAACATTGGTAGTTTCGGCTGTGCGTTGATGAGTCAGTCAGGACTTCTTCTTTTATATATATACTCGTAGATATATAGATAACCTCTTAACACACAGGTAACTAGCATACTTAAAAAGAGATGCCTACCTATGTCAACATTGTGTATAAATAAGCAAATGAATATAAATATTTTTTATGTATTAATATTTATTATTTATAATATACTAGCGATCCGCCCGGCTTCGCACGGGTATTACAATGCTGATAAATTAAGCATAGCTATGACAACTTTTTGCAAATGCGCTACCTAGTAGCAAAAGCGGTCTAGTGGTGCTGAATGCGGAACTGTTACAGTGAGCAATTTAATATTACTAACAGGGAAATGGTAAGCAATCCTTGTGACTAACTCCACTATTTGTTTTCTAACCCGGATTGAAACAGGGATAAGTTGAGAGTTCTTACGCCGGAATTAACAATCAATAAATGATAAAGTATGTCAAGGGCCCAGAGGCGTGTCATTATGTAAGTTCCAGACGTTATTAATAGCTCTCATTATTATGTATAACTACATATTACTCATAACGATACTTTGAACTGGACTAGAATATAGGTACTCATAAAAGCAGAATTACTCCGACAGGCAGGCGATTTTAGCTCGTTATCCAGAAAGCAATGACAAACATGTGTAGGTGTGGAATATTATAAAGGCGTACGTTTGAGAGATTAGATGTTTGTTTCTTCTTCAAGCTCAAACGGCTGGACCAATTTTAGTAAAATTTTATATGGAGATAGCTGACACCCTGGATTAACACATTGGCTACTTTTTATCCCGAAAAATGTTGTATTCCCGTGGGGTGAGCGGGTAACACCACGGAGTGCAGCTAAGGAAGGAAATTTACATTCGAAGGTTTGGGTCAAGATTCATTCATTGGGTCAGAAGATTTAGATTCGCATCTAGGTATCCTGTGGACTTTAGCAAAGGTATAGGATTTTGGAGCCTAATTTTTCAATTACATTCGTTAACTTTTGACATTTCGGACCACAGGAGAGACGATTTTCTAGGGTCACTATATTTCTTACGTTTTATGTGTTTTACGTTTGATGTGATTTTACAGGTATCTTTTTAAGGCATTGAAAATAAAATGAGCTAACGTTTTTTTTTTTATAAAACTCAATGCATTTTAAGTAAGAATTAAGTACACTCGTTAATATGCATGTAACTATTAGCTACATTCAACATTTTAAACAATTTCAAGTCAGATAACGATTTCACTAACTCCTTATAGGTAGGTACCTACTATAATCTCGACCTAAAACTAGGGTTCTTTTTTTTATTTTTTTGTCCGAATGTTCCTATTATCTACGTCGTGAGTCCGAAGCTCTGAAAGAACCCGACTTTGCAAGAACATAAGAATGCTATAGGTATTTACTTTGATGAAAATCAATAACCTACTTAGGTGTGCTTAAGTGTTGTTACACCTATCCTATAAATTGAAAATTAGAGGTACCTACCTACTGAACTAGTGAGTATATCTCCTGAGGTACCTACTGAGGACTATACCGAAGCGCGAAGGGCGCAAGAGTAATTTGATACAAGAGTTAGCACAGATCTTAAAACATAAACCTAGCTAAGCTCCATACGAGTCTGCTTAAAGTGTCCGTTTCATGCAAGCAACGGCAGGCACAGAATGTGCGTCCGCAATTATTAATGGCTTCTGCTGCAGTCGAGTACAGTTAGTAATAGCTTTAAGGAGAGTTATGCGCTATGTGACCTTCTGGTTTTCACTGTCAAGCGCAGGTCACTCCGAGGCGCGCACGCGCTCGGCGGCGCACTATCACTTCCTCACGTCTACAACGAATGTGTTTTAATTTACATAGTCATCGTTCGGGTCCATTACTAAATATGATTACACTACATTACTGTTACTTATTTTGTTTTATGTGTTGCTTGATTTGGCATGGGTCTTCCCAGAATACATTATGTTGACCATACACGGTAGGTGAACTTTTCTCTTCTTCATTATTTCAACAATATTTAATGACTTTAAATTATTGGGAAGCTGTAACAGAATTTGTAGTTAAAGTAGTACCTAACACCTATTCATCGCAAGTATTGGAACACATGATCGCGCATACAATTTTACATCGCTCGCTGGCAAAAAGAGCTGGAATTTTCCACTCTCTTATAGGGCGGTTAATTGGTTCAAGCTGACGTTAAAGTCAATACGGAACTGTGCGATCTGGAATAGACATGAAATAAAAATGATAATAGTTTTTATTGAAATATACCTACTAGCTGCATTTTTGTGGCATCAGCTGCCTTCGCCGCCAGCCTTCGTGTGACGCCGCCACTTCCGCTCTCGGTGGGCGTACCTACTGGACCAAATATTAATGCGCTCAACAGGCTTGATATGCTGTTATTTTTTACTGTAACATTCCAATGAGAGTAGGTATGGTAGGTAGCAACAAAAAAGGCACAATTTAGCGATTTTATCCTTGTTTTGATGCAGGTTATTTTTAGAACGTCCTTAATATCGCAAAAAATGCTACCTATTCAACGTTTTTGTAAGCGGATTAATATGCTAATCAATTGTCTTATTCAATTTCTGTCGCTTATTAGGGCAGACAAAACAGCCTTATTAGACTTTAATCACGTATCAAAAATATATATAGATTAGAGGCTGTCTGTTGTATTTACTAGCATGTTTTTGCCGCCACGGATTTTTACAGAGCCGCAAATGACCATAACTTATAGTTTAACAATTGGTCAAGAAACTTTGTCCCGAAATAGGTTCGGAACTATAAATCTCTCCTAAACCACTCAATACAATCTGCTATGCCGAAGGCGCCGCAGTGCTAGTAGTAGTGGGTACTAATGACAGTGTTTGCGTACCTGGTTATGTAAATGTCTGCTGCTCTAATTATCATTGCTCACCTACATATTTCTTGGACAGACGTCTATAATCGATGCACCGATCAAGCCCGTGATAACGGGCTGCGGTTACTGTCAGACTCGTGGTCGATCACCGTCGGGAGATAGGAGTGAAGAATTTTACACATAAACCAGTGGATGCCTGCGATCTAATACGTAAAACTTTTTTATCGTGGTCGGGTAAAAAGTAGGTATCACATAAGTTTTAGCTATCCCAACCAAATTGGTTCAAGTCCATCCAGCCGTTTTGGCGTGATGAGAAGACAAAGAAATTCTGATCATCAGATGGGGCTAGATTGGCATGGTGCCGCACATACAAACAAAATGCGATCCTGTATCGCGGTATTCAGATGTTTCCTAAAATCATGACCCATCTCCATAGAAAACTGAGTCTAAAATACAAATCTAGAATTGTATTATTGTATAGATATAGTAGGTACAGACTCAGCTTGACTCTCAAAAAGTAGTGGTGCGTAACTTAATCAAAGCCTCTGATCTGCCAGGATCCAGCACGATTTACAAAAACGACCCATTCCTGCCCTGACTGTTCTGTAGTCTGTACGCCCTCTTTACGTGGTATCGGTCAGAACAAGAGCTTAATCGACAGTCATCTCTGATTCTCGTTACTGGTGCAATGTCTTTTTATTTCGGGTTTCGTTCAGACCACTGTATAATACAGTCGAAGCGAGGGAAGTAGGCAATTGCTGGCTGAGTATTAATTATAAACGGACGACCGTGGGAGTCCGTTTAATTTAATACGACGCCAGCAATTGCCCTTCCGGCTGTTTCATTAGCCACTATATGTCAAAACTGAGTTCTTGCATTGCCAGTCGCGATACGTCGTAGCTACTTATCTTCCGTTTTGGCTGTTTAGTTATGACTTTTTTTAATACGGCCGTTTTAACTTTTTTAATGTTTGTACCGTTTGTACCTCGACAAATAAAGGAATTTCATACAACATTTTATTACATTTTATTTCATTTTACAACATAAGTAAGTACAAGGTTTTTATTTTTATTTTTACTGACCGTAAACTATGCACCGTGTAGCGATTCACATGTTCACGTCATGTGCTCGCCATCATATTATAATCATATATCACCATCGTAAGACTCACATCATCATTGTCATCATCACGTTCCCGACAATAGCATCATATTTCGCCGGCTAATACTAAAATCATCATTGAATAGTTATAATACAATACAAATGCCTAATAGAAGTAACTGTATTAATGTTTACGAAAGCAAGTAAAAATATTCCAATAACTAAGCACCCTACCTTTTTAAAATAGCAAATTACTTCACAAAATTTTCCAACGGAAGAATTGAGCTTTATTTTAGACTGAATAAGGATCAAAATTTAGTGGGAGGAGTCTCATCGGTCACGTGCGCGTGACGCATCTGAAATGTCCAGAATGCCCAGGAAGGGGTCACAGTGTTTTAACGGTACAGTAGGGTGGCAGTCGTGAAATAGACAGTAGGGTGGTTTACGGGGATAGTTACGAAGGTCGGGGAATATTGGTATAAATAGGGACGGATTTTATAGAGTTCATGCATTCTTACTTGCGACTTCGACTGGGTAACACTATTGTTTGGCAATAAGGTATTAAATTTAATTCTAAGGGGAATTTCTGTTGGGATTACATTATTTTTCTGATCTATAATTATTTATTGAAATGTTGTGGGATTTTGTTGTTTTTGAGAGCTATTAAGCTTAATTACATGCCAGAAATAGTGTTTTGGTACATGGTTGCCAGATGAAAGATATTTAACCTTGCGGCTGTTAAACGAATATCTTTCAGAGTCTTCTAGTTTTATCCGGGTTAGGCGACTCGGACACTTGCCATTTACAAGCGCAGTGATAAGCCTACAGATCTAGAGTGCTTTGTCTGGTGAATGCAAGGTCCACGCGTTGGGCATGCGGGATATCCGCACTTGTTGAAATCAGATGGACCTCCAGGTTTGGTCTCATATACATATATATTTATATATTTGCATTATCTACACATATTAGGGCGGGTTACTCTGCGCTTCCGGCGTCTCGTCAGCCGCGTAGGGGGGACCCAATTACACGGATTCTAGTCCAACCTCGGGTTAATCTCCCGAATTTATAGTTTAGCTTACCTAGGTTCCATACACGTTTAAATGTAAATATGAGGTTTAGACCTCTAGTATTGGTGCTAGCTAGGGTAAGCAGGGGTATGGTGTTAGGTACACTTTAATAGGAATATTAGAACGGGGTTCTTTATCTTCCGAGCAATCGGCCATTCATCATTAACTAACATAACATCTATTCAAATTATTTTAATCTCGTCAGATACAGTAAATGCAGATGTTAACCTACTGTTTTATTAGTGTTTATGGCTCGGGTTGTCTGTAGTAAAAAACAAAATCTTGTGACAGGTTATAAGGAGTGGAATAGAGAAATCTGTTATTTCTTTTAATATCTGAAAGGTATAAACCTTTCAGATATTTAAAACCTTTAATTTTACATAGATATTTGTAGAAACAATTAGATAATTTTTTATCGATTATGTTTTAAGATTTGGTAAAGTATAATGCTCTTATATTACTTACAACTGTTATATTGTGATGGCAACACTAAAGTGAGAAAAGTCATTACTGTCACTGTCGGTTTGTGACTTAAGATGGCCGCATGCCTTTAAGTTTAGTTGTTCGTTATTTATTCATGTTGGTTGTTCAATGTGTAGTATTGATAGCCTATTGTGCAGTGAACTAACGTATGAGTGAATGGTTAATGAAGAATTCAACTTGAAGCGTACATAGCCCTTCTTGGGTCAAGGCCCGGTAGACCGCGTGGTTTTTTGTAAATCGCTATCAATTTACAAAAAGCAAAACCTCACCGAACAACGGCATGCTCTACGAGCAAACTTGAAATTGGCGAAATCATCATTAACCTGATGGAAGCCATATTTTAAAAGTAGAATTAGAATTAGAATTTCATTTCGTTTATCCCTACAATAAACAAAAAAAGATTGTAGATAATATGCTCCAGTGTTGATGAGGAAATTCTATGGTAGATTGTTGTGTAGTATGGAAAACCAAGCATTCCTAAGGCTGGATTTGGAGTATCTGAAGTGTAAACTGCTAAAAGAAGCCGGGGACTTATGGATGACAATAATGAAAGTTATTCGTTCCCGTATTTACATCACAGACTTCAGAACTGAATTAATTTATATCACAGAGGCGTAGAAGAATTCCTTTATCAGAATGAGTCAATCGAGAGTTGAAAGATACTTCGAATGGACACAATAGTCTTTACGTTTCAAGGACGAATGACATTATTTTTGGTTTATAGTTAAACGAAAAACCAAGTACTACAACTCATTTGCTTATAATGAATGGAATGGGAATTCATTTAGTCCACGAATGAAGGGAAATCGTGTTGTTTAATAACAAATATACATAGTAAAGTTTCATAGTCTCAGGATAGATCTGAGAGAGATCTTTTTCTCTAAAAGAGCCCGAAGGCCATTAAAAGATTATAATTAGCAATCATACGGCATCCAGGGACATGGGTTTTGGTGATATTTAAAATAACACACCGAACAAATACAAAAGATGAATTGTTTTTAATTTTCAAAGAACGGTATTCCCCCTATTTATATGTGAAGTAACCATGTTCTTATCCGATTGCTCATGTTTGGTAGCCGACATTCTTTTAACAAAACTAAATATTTTAGGGAGAATGAGATGATAGCATTACAATATAACACAGTCTAATGATAATATTTTGTATGCGGTCGAAGGATTTCAATAAAACTCAGAATTCTATTCACCAACCAATTACTTCTTGTTTAGACCTAGTCTACTTTAGAATATCCTACTGGAACTTACTAAAAGTATGAAATCCATACCATTATTCCATATTAATATATCATACTAAAATTATTTAATTTGGTCGAACATGAAAACTTAAGATTCATTAGATTTGTAATAAAACCTTATATTTTCAGTAACTTCAATCTATTTATAGATTAGTTATGAAGTGTAGTTTCATATTGTACAAAATTACTTGTCTACTAAACATTCTTGGAACAGACATGCAATTCCAAGAAAACATTATCTCTCATCTTAGAATTCTAATAATATTTGGTTTTGATTCATATATTTATCTTTATTGTTACATAGAGTAATCTAATATATCTATAGCTTACTTGTGGACTGAATGAGTTTATATTTC
Organism: Apotomis capreana; assembly: GCA_947623375.1. Classification (NCBI taxonomy): domain Eukaryota; kingdom Metazoa; phylum Arthropoda; class Insecta; order Lepidoptera; family Tortricidae; genus Apotomis; species Apotomis capreana. Next base: position 6,821,639 of record OX392499.1, read on the forward strand.
ATATAGAAATAATATAAATAATATTTAATAAGAGTAGAATATCCCATATTGAATCATGTTATAAGAACTGTAGATATTTTTGAAGGTTAGACTACACAGGAAACAATATATTTATATTTTGAGGATAAATAACATTAAGTTAAGTTAGAATATCATTAGTATAAATAACTAAGTTAGCAGAAGGATAGAAGCTAGGGTTAAAAAAGAAACAGATTACAATTTTATTAGGTTCAATTAACAAAAATACTTAGTAGCACAGTATATAGGTATGGCGGCACTCAGCAACACATCACGGTTAAATATCCCTTAAAAGATACTGAGTTACTACTTCAACGTAGGTTCCTACCATCTAGACGTTCACAACGGTTATACCGATCACTTTTTTTGGCCATTCGTTATAAGAAATGTTCAGCTCAACTGTATAAAGATCCTTTCCATATTCAGATTTGTTTAGTTGTAGGATATAGAAGACCGGGAGCTGCTGTTAAGATATTCTTAGGTAATTGTTGTAGGGTTTCCTTAGGGCTTCGTTGTAGGAGTAGAGTTTAGTGAGGAGGGTGAAGCAGACGAAGGACCTGTACCTTTAGTTAGGGCTTAGCATACATTACGATTGGTGGTCCCGTGACTCAGGATAACTCCAGAGTTAAAGTACTTAGCTCATAAGCATTACAACCGCATCCTGTATTTTTTAAAAATAAAGTCAGCATTCCCGACCTTTTCGAAAAAAAAAAATATATATGGACTAATAGAGCATAGTGATGTTAGCAAAGCATGTTCAGTAACTTGACGCGTAATGTTAAATAATAAAGGTACTTTTTAGTTTTTGCGCGTAATTTGGCTTCGGCTAGTGCTTTGTCGATTCGAGCTCATTTCGCGTGCTGTACCTACCTATAGTCTGAGGCAAGGCCGCGCTCGGTCACTGACTGGCGCTTTGCCGTACTTCCGACAAAGGTCGTATCTTATATGTATTTCATAGTAAGATACGGCCTTTTTACACTAGCATTGCATGGCTGCCTGCGCCGGCGCCGGCCGCTGCTCCCGGATCATTAACTTGACACTAATCGACACCTACCCTACTCTATTATAATATACTAGCGGCCGCCCGCGACTTCGTCCGCGTAGATTTTTGATGAGGACAAAGATATTAAAATAGGTAAGTGAATTTTATTCTTAGTTAAAATGGTCTAGACAATGCAATTGTTAAAGAATTTTTGAAGATTTTCCAATTAGATTACGGGAATTGTTTGCAGGATGCTTACTATTTATTCCGTCAGTTACCTGATGCTTTACATCTTTGACAAAAATGACTGCAAGATATAGAGCGACGCATGGATTTGGAGTTAGAAAATGGGGATCTTAGTTATTATGAGTGAGATTTAAAAAAAAATGTTAAATATCGTAAGGCTGTTAAAACAATCTTACACTCAGCACTGGAAATCGAGAGATGGAGGCAGTTTAATGAAGAGTATCTCTTTCAATAATAATAAATAATAAACTTTATTTCATAACAATGATAAATGATGACCTCTTTTCATAAGAAGGCAGCACTGGTATTTGTAGACGCCGGCCTGCCTATTAAACGAAAAGAGTGGTGTGGCGGACTTCCCGAGGCTGGCCAAAATGTTTCTAAATGGTCTAGCAGGTACCCCAGTCTACAGGCTAGTAGTATTGTTTGAAGAGTGATTCAATATATTCTGGTGCTATAGTTCTCTATATCTGTCAAGAAGCTAAATAAAGTAAGAATAGGTATATAAAGTATAAATTATTTATGTGCTGATAGACAACTCACTAAATATAGGAACACAAAAAGTTTGGAACACAATAAATAAGAGACAGCACTAAGAAAATATTGTTGACAGTCAACCATAGAAAAGGGGATGCAAGTTCGTTTTAAAAAAAGCACGTAGTCACTGGGTAGTAGACAGGAAATAAAAAAATATATAAACTGATACCGTTAGCGTAACACTTCTTTATAAACAACATTAATAGCGGTGTTCCCCATACAAACTTTGCACCCCTTTTTAACCCCCTTAGAGGTAAAATTTTCCAAAACGCTGAAATTACTTTTTTTGTATTTGTTTAAGTAAGCTATCTACAAAGTTTCAAGTCTCTAGTTCAAAAAATAAAGTTTCTCCCATATAAACATTGGACCCCTTTGTAACCCCCTTAGGGGTGAAATTTTTTAAAACGCTGAAAGTACTTTTTGTGTTTTTAAATAAGTAATTATTTTACAAAGTTTCAAGTCTCTAACTCCAAAAAAAAAGTTTACCCCATACAAACTTTGCACCCCTATTTAACCCTCTTAGGGGGGGTATTTCCAAAAATCCTTTCTTATCTCTAGCCCACGTTATAAAAGTAACCTACTGTGCAAAAATCAACTCTCTAACATTAGTAGTTTCGGCTGTGCGTTGATGAGTCAGTCAGGACTTCTTCTTTTATATATATAGATTTCATAAATCGTAATGAATAGGTAAGGTATCGGCCGGTACTAAACTACGATACTCGTTCAAGGCTGTGCGCACATAAATAAGTACAAGTACTGCCCCTAGAGGGCTGTTGCCATGTCGTTTTGGTATATAAATGTCTTCTACACACTCACAGGTGAAAAAATAATAGTCCTTCAAGCAGTCAAGCACGTCAAGTTTGATTTAAGAAAATTAAGTAAATGACTAGATCTATAATGACTTAATTACCAATAATTTATGAATGCCTAAGGATCATTTCACAGCAGTGACGAGTAGGTACTTCAGCTCAGATACACATAGGTATTGTGAATACGATACCCGGTATGTCTAAACTCTAAACTAGAGGTGTGCCGTTTTCGAGAACGATCCCCGCTTTGTATGGGAAACTAGCATTTGCTCGCGACTTCGTCTGCATGGAAAGATAGAAAGTATCATATGTCCTTCCCCGGGAATAAAACTATATTCATGCCAAATTTCATCTAAATTGGTTCAACGGTGAAACCGCGAAGCGGTAACAGACAGACATACTTTCGAATATATAATACTAGCTGTGCCCCGCGGTGTTACCCGCTCATCCCACGGGAACACTAAATTTATTCGGGATGAAAAGTATCCTATGTCCTTTCCCGGGTCTCAAACTATCTCCATACCAAATTTCATCTAAGTCGGTTCAGCGGTTTAAGCGTGAAAAGGTAACAGACTGACAGACACACTTTCGCATTTATAATATTAGTATGGATAATATGGATGTTCTCGAGAACGTTCTTTGCCCAAACAAATCGGGAAACGTTCCCGAGAACGGCACATCTCTAATCTAAACCTACCTTTAAAATAGCATTGATGGTGGGCATTCTCATCGTGGTTTTCCTGCAATGAAGCAACATTATAAATGTAGATAACAAATAGGTGCACATGCAACAGTCGTAATTCGTGTAACTGAAGCGTCTGACTCACTCCACAGTCAATAAAAATGAGGAAAACGGATAGTAACTGATAATTAGAGTGCCTGTACTGTATAAAGTTTTTTGGTTTCCTATTGCAGTCCAAGTTGCATAACTCGGTTCATATCCCGCCCTATTATTGACATGACTGATTATATTTTAAACATTATCAATATGCCTGTGCTTATTACCTATCCATACTAATATTATTATAAATGCGAAAGTTTGTCTGTCTGTAAATAAATTTTATATGAAGATAGTGTGAGTAAAATAAAGTGTTTAATTACATACATACAAATACATTTATTGATAAAACATAATGTACAGAGAAGTAACGGTTAAATTCTATACTTAAAAAACAAATAAATTCACAATTTGCATAACCTTAACTAGGGTTCCCCCTGTGTTTCAGGCAATGGGAAAGCCTTAACATTATTTAATTTAAGTACATATTCATCTATATTACAGTAATCTTATTGTAGCTTAAATACATTTTTTTTTTATGTCATAGGGGGCAAACGAGCAAACGTATCTCCTGATGGAAAGCGATTACCGTCGCCCATAAACCTGCAACACCAGAGGAGTCACAAGTGCTTGCCTACCCGGAGGATAGCTGGGGTGTTAGTGCACGACACCTTGCACTTTGTGACTATGCGCTGAAACTTAGCACAGTTGATCCTTAGGTGGTCTTGAGTGAATTCAGACCGGTAGACGTCGATAGCCACCGCGCGTTTAGTGGGGGGGAGGGGGGGGAAGTTCGACGCTGCCGCGCTTTAATTAATGCAACATTTCTCTAAAACTATACATAATATGGCATGTGATATATCATTTTCGGATAAATCAAAGATGAGGAATCTATTTTTTGGACAAAAATAACTCACTTTCAAACAAAAAAAAATTAAAATGTAGAAAAAACTGAAAAACGTAATTTGTGTTTTTTTATATAATTGCCAATTATTTTAAAAGTATAAAAGCAATCTCAAAACAAAAAATATAGTCGTAAAGCTAGACTTATGTAGTTTCTAAAAATATATAGTTTATTATATATATCTGCTGATCCATGTGAGATAATAAATAATATCAAGCGTAAGTCAGGGCGATCTCAATGCATGATCGTCCGTGAAGTAGGGTTTAGGTACTGTGTTAAGCAACATTTCTCTAAAACTACACATAATGGGGCATGTGATTTATAATTTTCGGTTAAATGAAAGATGAGGAATCTATTTTTTGAACAAAAATAATGCACTTTTTTAACAAAAAAGATATTAAAAAGTGGGACATTTGTGTTTTTTACATATTAATTTCCAATCATTTTAAAAGTATAACAAAAATCTCAAAACAAAAAAATATAAACATAAAGCTAAACTTATGTAATTTCTAAAAATATATAGTTTATTATATATATCTGTTGATACATGGGCGATAATAAATAATATTGAGCGTAGGTCAGGGTGATCTCAATGCATGATCGTCCGTGACGTAGGGTTTAGTTAATGTTTATATGAAGGAATCGCAACAAACATGAAGACACAAAAAACCAGCTCGTTCGGGCACTTGTATTCCCCATATTCCTGTACGCCGCAGAAACGTCGACCCTGCAGCAGGAAGTTGAGGAGAAGAAGATAGACGCCCTAGAGATGTGGTGTTGGATGAGAATGCTTGGAGTATTATGGACTGAATTCCGTACCAACGATTCTTTACTTCGAATTCTTGGCAACAAGCAGCGTTTATCGTCTTTAGTTTACAGTCAGTTACAGCGTTTACAGTCTCGTACCTTCACCTTCTTTGGCCACGTATGCCGCCGGGGGGTGGTGGCTATTGAGCGCTTCTGGTCCACGGAAAGGTTGAGGGTACGCGGCCACGAAGAAGATCACCTATGTTATGGACAAACTAAATAAAAGCTGCAATAAATGCATCATCGTTACTACACGAATGCACGAGGAAAGCGGCTATCAGGTAAGAATGGCGGCGTGTTGTGAAGCTTATCACCATTCACCAATATTTGAAATGATGACCACGACCACTCTGCCGAGAGTGAAACCAACGAAGAAGAAGAGGTCATGGAGGAAAGGTTTCCCAAGCTTCAAAAGCACTTCTCTCTCCTTTACCATTGAACGAAGATACCGTGTCACATGTCACATCCTGCGAATGCGTGAAATGGGTAATAATTTTGCTCTCTGTGGCCCTGTAAATAAACAAATCTGTATAAAACACCTGTATTTTCTTAATTTACTATGACCAGATATACCATTTTTACCTATCGTGGTGGCGATATCATGATAGCACAGATATCGGTGATGTTATCTTGTTCCTATATGCACCCAAAGTTCCTCAAGCTGAGGTAAAGCTTGCATATTATGTGTAACTGTCAGTACCAACTGTCAAGGGGGAGCTCAGATGGAGATAAATAAGAGCAGAGGTACGATATAGGTGTTTATTGCCCGGAGGCTCAAGCAAGAATTACAATTCAATCAATCAATCAATCAATCAATCATTTATTCATGAACAACAGAGTTGTGTATGAAATGCATATAAAAAGGTACAACATTAGGTTTAACACAGTTAAAATTTATAATCTAATCAATAAATTTCAAAATCTTATCAAATGATCAAAGTCAACACAATTGTAATAAAATAAGTTAAAAAATAACAGTCTCATTAAATATTAATAATAGTCATCAAAACATAAAATAATATCATTAGTCTACATCATCATTCATAATATACTAAAGATCTAGAATTGAGTAATCTAAACTTGGAATAAATCAATTAAGTACCGTCAAAAACAATAATAGTCATGATTAAATGAGTGAATACTAATAAACAAATACAAAATTAGCTAATTAATAATAATTGTCAAAAATCACAAATTCAAATTATCAAAGATCATCAATGTAAACATAAATAGGGAATGTAAATGTACTTTAGGCTTGATCGTAATATTCCTCAACTGAGTAGAAGCACTTTTCCAGCAAGAATGCTTTCAATTTATTTTTAAACATGAAGCTACTTGTTATCGACTTCAGCTTAGTTGGTAACTTATTGAATAATATAATGCCCTGATAAATTGCCGTGTGCTTGACAACATTGAGCCTAGTGTCAAGAGTTTGCGGTAAATCCTTCCGTCTTGTTGCTAAACGCTTTTCCCTCTGCTCTAGTGTCTCTATATTATTGAAATGTTTCACTAAATCAGTCAGTACTACCAAAATGTATAAACACGGAACAGTAAGGATTTTGTAGTCTTTAAAATATGACCTACAAGATGTCTGTTGACTTATTTTGGCCATTATTCTTATCGCCCTTTTCTGTGCTACAAAAGCAGCTTGGACATTATATTTATAACTGTGTCCCCATAGTTTTATGCTGTAGCGTATCTTAGACTCAACTAAAGCATAGTACACCATTTTTTTCTATGACGGATGTCACTCGATAATTCAAATATATAAAAATTACTTTATTTTTATATCGATGGCCAATATCATTGACCGTGAATGCTATGTCACTGTCGAAAAATCAACTATTATTGAAACACGAAACGAAAGTTATTTTTATTAAGAAAATCCTACCTATTTCGAATTAATAATTAAAATTAATTATAATATATATTAATACATCAATAAAATAAAAATCTTCAGTCTGCAGTCGGCCCGATGCAGGCTGCATGAAGTCCTTGGCCAAGACCTCATGACCCTGCCGCCTCTGGAGGATGAATGCGCGAGGCATTCAATCACACCAGCAGCTGAAATCCCAAGGAACTGGGACAGCTATGGCCCTTGCAGTGTCGAATTACATGAAAAAGAAAATCAAATTAGTAAACACAAATTAAAATGCTGGAAATAAAGTATTATAAATAAATATTGGAGGTCTGAGGAAGCAATAAGTTAAAATTATTTCAAGTAAAAGGTATTGAAAATGCAATAAATTCAAAGTGCAATAATTTATAGTGCAAGAAATTAAAAATTGAACTTCCTATAGTAATATCTTAGAAATGCAGCTAATATATAGTGGAAAGAAATGTAATTATATTTACAACAGTGACACTTGCAAATGCAACAAACACAACTGCATCCTTGTACAGTCAGCCTGAATTAAAAATTGCTGAAAAATAATTGTGTTATTATTTACACCCTAGAAATATAGAACTGTTTTATATAAATTAGAATTAACGATTAAAGAATCTCTTTAATCTGTTAACATGAATTATTACATTCTTGGCACGACCATTAGAAGTGAGTCTTTGTACCACATAATTCCTTGGAGACAATCGGTGGATTATCTTATAAGGTAATAATTTATGCACAACGATGATTATTTGTAGGACCTTAGTAATATGTAGAACTATCATACACCTAGCATAATTATAATGAGACAATTATTTACATCCTAATAAACATATATTCTACAAATTATATATTATGGATCATTATTGCCTGTTAGAAGCGCAGCGTTCCGATCGGCGTCCACGGTGTCCAGCATCGCTCTTCAGTTCTTGAGCGGCCCTCCTCGCTCAGGCACGCTGTTCCTGATGTTGCACTTTCTTGACAAGCACTCGGTCCGGCACAGCACATATTAATCAAATAAAATTTTACTAGCAACATATTGTATAATTAGTGATAATGGCTGAACTTGAAGGCTTCCACTCTTTAAGAACATTTGTTACATCTTTTGACAACACTGAAACTGAATGTTTCTCACTGGTAAAATTCCATATTTTCACTGACAATTGCTTGTCTGATGTCAACAACGTGTACTTCAAGCGTAAAGAAACGAATTAATGATGATTCTTGCGACTTTTGCCGTCGATGATAACATCCTTGTACATGATTTCTTGGCTCGACGGGAATTCGTTGTTTAACTTTAAAATAACATCCTAAAACGATGTCTGATACTATTGTGTAATGCGGGTCCCAAACAATTAAACCGCAACCGCCATTTGTGATTATTTTATTCGTATTTTCTCACTTGGGCCATTAATTAAAAATCTCCAACGTCGGAAAAGCCACTAAAAGTACTCGTCTCCATTTTTATGTGGAGTCCGAAACGATGCACAAACAAATTATAATCGCATGGGATGAAAAATGATAATGGGTGATATAATAATTCGTCAGCTTCACCCGTCTGTCGAACTCGCTCCTTTACGGCAGTGCCGACATACAATACCACAGCAAATGCCAAATGTGCACTTATTTTTCGTTGTGCTTCATGCGCGTATAGACGGTGCGCTTCGCTCCTGTCCGGCTCCTATGCAAAGCGTAAGCTTTCAGTACGTAGGTGAAAATCTGTGGACAAAATTAATTGGGAGCGGGGGAAACTTTCAAACTTGCGCGACTCTAGATGTAAATTTCGCACCTCTGCCACTTGTCAAGGGGGAGCTCAGATGGAGATAAATAAGAGCAGAAGTACGATATAGGTGTTTATTGCCCGGAGGCTCAAGCAAGAATTACAATTTTATTTCTATGACGGATGTCACTCGATAATTCAAATATATAAAAATTACTTTATTTTTATATCGATGGCCAATATCATTGACCGTGAAGTATCACCTTCACACAACACATCAGTATCCACAGTACCATGAGTCGTGAAGCCTCGATCAGAAAAGAAAATATGGGTGTTTTATACATATTTGTTTATTTACAGGCCCACAGAGCAAGTATTAAGATACCCTCTTTCACGCATTCACAGGATGTGATACGGTATCTTGGTTCAATGGTAAAGGAAAGAGAAGTGCTTTTCAAGCATGGAAGCGTTTCCTGACCTACTGTATCATATGATAGGTCAGTTTTTCTGCTTTTGAAACTAATATAATAGAATAATAGGATCTCGAAACTTAAAAAAGAATATTGTATATCATAATTATTATTTCAGATCAGCTTCATGTACTTCAGTGAATGAGTCCCATATATATATTTTTACCAAGATAGACCAGCAGATAGAACACCTCCCACCGACAAAGCCACTTTGTATCAGCATTTATCAAGAGGTGGGCGTTTGGGGTCAGTTATCACGCACTTGGGGTAACTTAACTACTTGGGGTTGGACGAAGGTCAACAACAACTGGGAGCCTACATGGACAGACTTGCTTGTTGCTGCAGGAGCATGTAATGTCTGGAAATTTTTAGGTGCAAATTGGCTGGTGCGATTGCAAAAAAAGGCAGCTTAAATGTTCAGACCTCTGTCATTGCAGTGGATCCTGCAATATATACAATAAATTAATTTACATTGCGTAGATTCATTTAAAATACTAAGAGACATAAACAATAAAATATATGCACTTTTTGTGTGTTTAAAACATTAACTAAACCCTACGTCACGGACGATCATGCATTGAGATCACCCTGACCTACGCTCAATATTATTTATTATCGCCCATGTATCAAAGATATATATAATAAACTATATATTTTTAGAAACTACATAAGTTTAGCTTTATGTTTATATTTCTTTGTTTTGAGATTTTTGTTATACTTTTAAAATGATTGGAAATTAATATGTAAAAAACACAAATGTCCCACTTTTTAATATCTTTTTTGTTAAAAAAGTGCATTATTTTTGTTCAAAAAATAGATTCCTCATCTTTCATTTAACCGAAAATTATAAATCACATGCCCCATTATGTGTAGTTTTAGAGAAATGTTGCTTAACATAGTACCTAAAACCCTACTTCACGGACGATCATGCATTGAGATCGCCCTGACTTACGCTTGATATTATTTATTATCTCACAATTCTCACATGGATCAACAGATATATATAATAAACTATATATTTTTAGAAACTACATAAGTCTAGCTTTACGACTATATTTTTTGTTTTGAGATTGCTTTTATACTTTTAAAATAATTGGCAATTATATAAAAAAACACAAATTACGTTTTTCAGTTTTTTCTACATTTTAATTTTTTTTTGTTTGAAAGTGAGTTATTTTTGTCCAAAAAATAGATTCCTCATCTTTGATTTATCCGAAAATGATATATCACATGCCATATTATGTATAGTTTTAGAGAAATGTTGCATTAATTAAAGCGCGGCAGCGTCGAACTTCCCCCCCCTCACCCCCACTAAGCGCACGGTGGCTATCGATGTCTACCGGTCTGAATTCACTCAAGACCACCTAAGGATCAACTGTGCCAAGTTTCAGCGCATAGTCACAAAGTGCAAGGTTCCCGTACAACAGCGTGCATTATCAACCCAGCTAGGACGAAGATAGAATGCTTCTATGCTAGTAATTTCACCGGCTATCTTACCCCCACACCGGAACACAACAATACGAACATTGCTACACTAAAGTACTAAATTAAACAAAATATTTATTTAATGACAGCCAGTAAGTTCTCTGTATCTTCGTACGTCATGGTTTGTAGTGACTTACGAAGCGTTTTCTCACATTGAGCGAAGCTAAGTGGATATAGGTCCAATTTCGCATTTAATCTATTGCAAAGAAATGGTCCCAGAAATATGAAAAATCTTGTAGAAAATGCGTGTTTTGCTTGCATGTTATAGGAGCAAACAATATCTTTACGCCTCTTGTTTTTATATACGGTGCTGTAAGGAGTTGTGCAGTGCTGTCTTAATATTGTGCCGTGGATAAATAACTGACGAACTGTTAGTATACTTTACATTCACTGTATATAAGGTTAGTAGGGTAGAGGTAAGGACGATAGGTATGAACCTTTAAGATTGCTCTTTGGGCTCTTTCTAATTTTAGTATTGTAGTTTTAGCCAAACCTCCCCATGTCGTTATGCAATACGTTATTATTGATTGGCAAAGAGCAAAATAAACCGTCTTGAGGAGCTGCTCATCAGCAATTGAGCGCAGTTTTTTTGAAAACAAAAATTAACTTACGGATTCTATTACACAGCGCTTCCACATGGAATTTAAACGAGAGGGTTTCGTCGATTAGAATTCCGAGATATTTAATTTTGTCGGTACGCGTTATGTCCGGGCAGCTGCATTTGTCAGTTGTTATGTTATTACATATGTGGGCATAGAGCTTGCGGTAGGTTATGTCTACGCTAGGTTTACGCATGGAAAATCTTACCTACTGAGTTTTATCTGGGTTAAGTGTTAGTAGGTGATGCCGCAACCAGGTGTTGACGCTGTGCATATTCATGTGCGTCATCTGCTGCTTTAGCGGAAAAAAGCAGTACAGTGTCATCAGCGTACGAGATTACTTACCTTACCATTTCCTATTTTTAGATCACAAAGGTCGTTAATATAGATCAAGAATAGGGTGGAAGCGAGCACGCTTCCTTGTGGAATTCCGTATGCGGTGTTTTTTAAGTCGGAGCTGATAGTATTGTCTATCTTCACGCATTGGGTGCGTTCATGTAGATAATACATAAACTACGGTAGCCAATATATACGAATCTCACCAGCACCAGCCGCAACCAACAGTAGGTATTAGATGGTACTAACAATGAAGTATCGGCATTAATATTCGCTAAGCCTTCAGGGACTTGTAATATGTTTGGAAAATTTTATAGATCCGTTACTCAGTTCTTAAGCCAAAATATAAAGTAACAAACACAAGTGAGTTTGTTTTCCTCGCTGTAGCATTGCCATTCATACTGCTAGCATAATTGTGACTTTAGGACCGAACATGACGCTGAGACGGGATTTAATAGATTAAGTTTTCCTCGACGTGGCGTGGCGTGTTCTGGATTTACCTATTCTGTATCTTTTGTAATACATGCTAAGGATACCTAAGGATTCGTAGACAACGTGAAAGATTGAGAAACATGACGATTGTTAAAACTCATGCCACAGTTATACCGGACACACGCAATGTACCTACCTACACATACACAAGCATACAAACTAAATACTTCTACTATAGCTGTCATAGGCGGTTGAGTAAGCACGGGTACGTATTTGAATATCGAAAGCTAATATATCTAACGTTAAAAAGTCGACGGTCAAAATATCGAAAGTTAAAATATCGAACGATCTAAATATCTACTATCATTATATCGACGTTTGGAATACCTAAAAGTCAAATACCGAATTGCTAAAATATCGAAAGTTCAAAATATCTACAATCAAATTATCGATATATGTTAATATCGAAACCCAAAATATCAACCATCAAAAAGCCAACGTTTAAAATATCGAAAATTGAAATAGCGAACGATCTATATATCTACTGTCATTATATCGACGGCTGACATTCCGAAAGCCCAAATGCCGAACGGTAATTTAATTGCACGTGGACAAAATAGGATGGTAGATGCGAAATAATAATGAGCTGTGTGTGAAAGTCCGAATCTAGGGCTCTCGCTGGTTAGGATGCGTGCCGACACAGAGCACCCTAGAGTGTTTTTGTAAAGCCGGAGGCGCGGAGGGAGTGCAGCCCTCGTCCGCCGTTTGCCACGCAAGGGCGGAAGGGCTACTCTCCCCGCAGCGCCGGAGCTAAGTCAGAGTCAGTTTTGGTCGATTTTATACTCGAGGTCACGGCGGGCGAGGGCTGCACTCCCTCCGCGCCTCCGGCTTTACAAAAACACTCTAGGGTGCTCTGTGTCGGCACGCGTCCTAACCAGCGAGAGCCCTAGATTCGGACTTTCTCAGCCATTAGGCTGCCATAATATGTAAGGCGATAGCTCTACTATTTTTAGGAACAAATACTATTTAAAAGCATTCGAAATACTTTCGATATTTTAACATTCGTTGTAATAATATTTCGATATTTCACTTGCAGATATTCAGATTTTCGACATTTTAGTGTTCGACTATTGTACCTTTCGGTAATATAGATATTAGATATTTAGAATTTCGACCTTAGAATCGTTCGAAGTCTCAATTTTCGATATTTTATATGTCGATATTTAGATTTTCGAAATTTAAACATTCGATAATTTTACCATTCGATAATGCATACTTTCGATATTTTGAATTTCGACGTTATGATCCTTCGATATTCTAATTTTCGATATTTTAACCGTCGATATTTTGTATGTCGATATTTCAATTTTCGATATTCAAATACGTACCCGTAAGCACAATGGCAGCGATTAATAAGCAATTTGACAGCAATTCCACACGGTTTAACACCCCAGTGGTCGCTTACGTCAGCATTTTACATATAAATCCACTTTCAGTTGCGGCAGCATACTTGGCAGGTCAACCCGCGTTAACTTTTTACTGACAGTATAATTGTGGTGCGCACGCATCCGGATCGTGCGAGCGCGTGCGCAGGCGTTCGAGCGTTTTCCGATGATTATCGCAATTAAAACGATTCATCTTAAGCCGGTGAACAATTGAACATCCTAGACTTATATTTCGCTAACAGTAGCACATTTTTGTATGGGATTGGCTAGTGGGGCAGAGCTCTTAGGCGCTTGTCACACTGGAATCATCCCGCTGCGAAATGCGGACGGCAATAAAAAAACGTCCATAAGGAGATGCGGAGTCAGTGTGTTGTAAAATTAGATTTTTACAAATCAAGATTCTACAGTAGGTAGGTATAAATAAAAAAAACCGCAGTTTCGCGCTTCACAGCGGGATGCGGCGGAATTGTGATAACCGCCTCATGGTAAATTTTGGTATTATTTATTTGTAATTTTGCCCAGTTTCACCTTTTGTGGCGTGTTATAGGACCTTGTCAAATCATGTACAGTCAGCATCAAAAGAAGGTATTAGCTGTCAATTTTACTATGCAAATTGACATAAGCCAACTTAGTAAAATTGACTGCTACTTTTGATGCTTACCGAACCTAAAGTTTACAATGAAGTGAAAAATTGAAAAATAAAAAATGGTTCAGACAGGGTTCGAACCTGCGTCTCCAACGGCTTTCCGAGCCAACTCCTACCTATTGGACCACTTACCGTATACCTACCTGATTACTACAAAATCCATACTAATACTAGGTACTACTAATATACTAATATACTAATATATACTAATACTAATATACTAATATATACTAATACTAATATACTAATAATATTATAAATGCGAAAGTGTGTCTGTCTGTCTGTTACCTCTTCACGCTTAAACCGCTGAACCGATTTAGATGAAATTTGGTATATACATAGTTTCAGCCCCGGGGAAGGACATAGGATACTTTTCATCCCGAATAAATTTAGTGTTCCCGTGGGATGAGCGGGTAACACCGCGGGGCACAGCTAGTCCTTAATAAAAACAGAATAATTGCTTTTTTGCATCACGACGGTCCTTCTTGACGCGTGTCTCTCAGTTGATATTATGTTTTGTTTAAATGATAATATAATATATTATGTTTGTCCAATTACACATATTACACGTGTAAGTATCAACTTATTAACTATACTTAACCTATTGACCGCCAAGCGGTCTAGCAATTTACCGTGCCACTGACGCCAGAGTAAAAAAAAAAAGATGTGCCCCTAAATCAACAGGGATTGAAAAATACTTGTAGCGGTTAGAATTACAAAGTTTTTGATCATTGAAATTTGGACGGCTGTGGCCGATGTGGGGTCAGGGGCACGATTTTTTGTTGACGGCCACAGCCGACTGTGGCGCTCAAAAGGTTAATTAGTAATTGTAGTCGGGGCAATCACGACACACGCGATAAGTAGGGTGCACTTATCCCATGTGGAGTGATTGGCATGATAACCATAAAAATGTTACACACGTTATACTAACTACGACTACTATGTTAAATATACAACCAACTTATTTGCGTGTTTGTAAAATTGCGTTAGTAGTATAATATGAGTAATTTTCGATATTTTTATGGTGAGACGCGTTTTTCTCGACAGATGTTATACCCTATCTCACCTGTCCCGATATTCATATGATTCCGTTTCCTTTAACGTTGTGAGGTATTCATCGTATTCACATATTTTAATTTTCTCTTTACAGATTCTGCCGTTGGTAATGGTGACGTCGCGACCGGTCCAGGAAGACAATGGACAAGAGGGAAACGTCGACCTGAACGTGCCAAGTCCAGCGGCCAGCCATAACAGTGACGATGGAGTGATAGCCGTGAGCATAACGTCCTCGGTCGCAGTCGGCCGTCGGGGCAAACCGCGACCACCCGAACACGACGACCTGGTCGCACATGAATCGGCTGATGCAACTCCCGCTATAGCAACAATCGAAACGACCCCAAACAACGGAACTGATCAGGGAGATATGCCCCCGTCCCTAGCAGGCGCTAATATAGAGTTCATCAAACAACTTCATTCGAAAAAGGAAACTCGAGGAACCCATAATTTAGAGCAAGTTCACCCATTCCAGTTGCAGATAAAGAATTATATGACACACGAATCGATTAAGCCCACAGATCAACCTGAAACAAAAGAGATTGATAAGAACGATGACATTGACGAAGACATCGAAAACATACCATTAGGTAGATCGGTAGCGCTCTCGCCGTCCTCGCAAAACTATATTCAAGGTCTGTCACCGAGTGAAAGGGGGCAGGGACCGAGATTGACAACTGTTAGTTTTAATGTAGTGCACGACACGCCCAAAACGATACCTAATTATGAGCAAAGTAAACCAGTTCAACCGTTTCCGGATCTCCAGCCGATATACAGTGAGCCCCCGAAGGTGTACAGTCAGCCGGCCCAGGTGTACAGCGAGCCCGCCAAGTTCTACAGCGAGCCGGCCAAAGTTTACAGCGAGCCCGCAAAGGTTTACAGCGAGCCCGCCAAGGTCTACAGCGAACCCGCTAAGATATACAGTGAACCCGCCAAGTTCTACAGCCATCCAGCGTCGCTGAA
The DNA here is from genome assembly GCA_947623375.1 of Apotomis capreana. Classification (NCBI taxonomy): domain Eukaryota; kingdom Metazoa; phylum Arthropoda; class Insecta; order Lepidoptera; family Tortricidae; genus Apotomis; species Apotomis capreana. The sequence goes on from OX392499.1 coordinate 6,837,754, forward strand.
TTTGCCGCCGCCTGACGCGCCGATTCCCACTCCGTGGCAGGAACAGACGCCGGCTTCCGTAGTTACCGATACCACAGTTGACACAACTCCGAGCACGACCATTTCGGTACAGCCGCCTTCGGAGCACAAAATAATTGACCATCGGTCGGAGAAGAACTACGAAGTTGACGAAAAAGACAGCGTGCTGACCGACGGTCAGAGCCACGGCGTGCAGGAGTCGCAGGAGAACTGCAAGGACGACAGCTGTAAAGTGGGATACGTGGTGGAGGGCCGCCAGTACAGGAAGTACCGCGTGGAAGAGAGGACTTCAGACGGTTTCATAGTGGGGGAGTACGGGGTGGTGAGGAACGAGGATGGAGCGCTCCGCGGCGTGCGCTACACGGCGGACGGCGACGCCAGCCCGCGCCTCATATACGACGCACTCATGAAGTTCCTCCAGCTCAAATAACATAATAGCACAACTCTAACCTCGTAGGAAAACGACTTTGCTCAATCGATCCACGCTTTTACTAACATTGAATTAATTTATTAAGACTGACCTTCTTTTATGATTTGACTACTGTCTGTTCTCTAGCACGCTCATTTATAAACTCGTATGTTCTGAATTTGGTATGACAAAGAGTAGCATTTAGCATAAATATTTTTTTTTATTACTTCTCCTTTTACACGTTTTGCTTCTGTTCTTCTGAGTAGGTACCTATATAAATAAGGGACAGTACCTATTCCCAATTTTACAATAAAGTACCTACGCATTTTTCCGTGGTAGTTCAAATAACGCGAGTCCTTTATCCACGCAACATGGCTATCATTCACTGCTTCGATTTAAAAATTGCACAAATATATCGACACTTTTAAATATGTAACATCTTTTGTACATGGGTAAGAATTGTGCCATTTTTAAAGTAAGTTAATAGACAATGAATTTCATAAATAATTTCCACGTTTAGGCATAGATTTTAAGATAACTTATTAGTAAAATCATAATCTTGAGATGACGATGAGTATCATTTCATTAAACTTATTTTCTTGATCATTTCTTTTATCAGGATAAGTTAGCGCTATTGTGATGAGATCGAAGTATCTACCCATTTCATTTATAAATACTTTTCATTAGTTTATAAGTAGCTATTTTATATGTGCAGTCACACAAATAAATGCGAAAGTATCAGTAAGTGGTTTTCTTTTACGTAACTTAATTTAAAAAATATGTTATTCTGTAAGGGGTATTAACTTAACCATGTAAAGTGTGGTTACTTTACGAAAGAGACGTCTTGATGAGAGGAATTAAATAACAACATACATAAAGGGAGTCGCAATTAAATTTATTAATACGATAAATAATCACACTTAGGTAGGTAAGTTATTCTAATGAAATTAATTTATGCTTAGGCATGGTAAGGATTAATCACAAGCTTTCGAAAATCAGCTTAAACATTTTGATTAAATACTAATTGGCAATAACCAGATAATTTGCTAGTTAGACAATTTGACCTAGATATAACATCTGATTCCATCAACCGATATAGTCATTTCAGAAGTAATTTCATTTGATTTATTCAATCCACATGTGCCAATATTAAGTACCTACAGATCTATACTATTCTGACATTTTGTTGGGGAATGAACCAATAATAAGTAGGTTACCGCATCAATAGCTGAAGCTATAATGTAGTTTTTTCTCGCTGACATAGTATGGTATAAACATGCGAAAACTACACACGGCCTCAACTTTCGCTGCACGAGGAATAGGTAATAAATATCTCTCACACGGGGCGATAAATTCCCTAAAATGGCCTAACGGACCGATATCACTGGGTAATATACATATAATATAGCCTTATAACTAAGTTGTGTTCATACCGCGGGGGCAACCCCTTGGCAGCTTAGGTCGTGAAGCCTTATTCTAAGTAACCGAATCAACCAACAACAAATCATCTACTCGCTCAACTTCATAAACCGATTAACGTTAACACCGAATATAGCATTATGCATTTAGTCTAACAGTTTACAAACATCTGGGCTTAAGTACATAACATTTTGAGGTATTATAATTTTATTTATACTTGAGTATCGATTCAGGCGCTGCCAAACTGTTGCCTGTTCAGATGCAGTTAACCTTTAAGATGGCAATGATGGATATATCATATCCGCTCAACAAAATCAACACCAACAGTGGACTAAACCAGGGTGTAGAAGGCCTTCAAATACGGCTCGCTCGGCTCGGCACACCAGGCGGATCCGGCAGAAATTAACTGACCGTAATGCACGGATCTAAACGACTGCAAAGCTACACATGCAACCGTATATATTTGTCTTTGGTTTTAAGACTTAGGACGAGGTATTTTTACAGCTTTTTGGGTTTCTAGCAGCGTCGAAAAGGTTAACTCTTGCAACTGCATTGAAATAAGGAAAACGGCATCAACCAACTGTGCCACTATAATTTCTCAAAATGCAATAATCATTAGGTACGCTTAGGGTGAGCTGGACATGTCCCGAAATAAAATCGACATCGAGTCTGTGGGCCTACTTCGAAGTTCGAAGTTTGAAGTTTGTTTCTAAAACCATTCCTGCTCACTCAAATATAAGCACAAGAGCGCTGAACGATCTTCGAAGTAGCCCCTCCTGCTCGGTGCATGAAAGTTCGATCGTTAGTGAGTTGACCAACATTTACGTCGTTTAAGTCCTGTTTGTACAACGCTACTACAACTGTCCCTAAGTTACAGTGATTGTCTATACATTCTAGTAACTCTAATAAATATTGGTGCAATTTTCGAGTTACATATCTTCTTCGAAGCATAATACAATTCTTATCACTAATTACATTTCGATTATCTTATATAACAATTACCGATAACACTCTCAATTCGATGAATATTAAAATTTTCATTAAAAACTTACAAATTGTTCGGGTAATATAAATAAAAAATATCCACTTTCATCTAGGTCTCATATTTGGAACAATCATCTGGCAACACTTTGTGCACGATTGCTGTAACATTTATTTAATTGGAAGCGCATCAAATCTGTATTGAACATTTGATTAACATTTTATCTACTTCTAAGTAACCGAACTACCTCGACCTACCCCGGTCTTACTCTTGTTGCGAGCAAGCTACGCGACGGCAGACACGACGGATCTACCTTCATGAAATATGGAACTAAAAAGTAAAGATGCGTTTATGTTCTTATTTATAATCTAACTGTTTGTTTTATATGTAGACGTAGTCTACGCTAAAATGTCAACGCCGCCTTCTGAATCCACATAAAAATTCCATAACGGCTTAGTCAACAGTGCGGAGTAGATTGTGTATTTTAACCCAAACTATAGTAGGAATCAAATAATGGAACCTAATCAAATGGGTATTGTGTGCATTTTGAAGTGCGGCCCCAAACTACACTTATGACGCCTTTAATTTCAAAGTATCACTCAGTAATGCCCACAATATCCATTGGGTTAGAACAAAGCGAAGTTAATTCGGCCTCAAAATGTGATTCCTACTATATTAACCACTACAATGACGGTCATCAAACTACGGTGTTACGCAGGAGCATACCTCATGTGTGTTCCTGCCAAAAGTGTGCCATTATAAGTGCCGATAAACATGAAAAGATTAAAATGAAAAGGAGTAGAACTAGACATCATAATAGGAAAAAGGATGGAAAACAGTTAAAATAACTACCAATGGTTTTCCTCTCGGAGTATTCAGCGTTATATGCTAAATGAAAGTGTTACAGTATTTTAATACTACACTGATGTAGATATAACGTTAGACAGACATGTATATACTTGTTAAGACAAGGGAATATATAGTTACTAAATAAATAAGTTTGTAAATCTCACCAGAAAGATTATATCGCTGTTGATATGTAACTGTACTAGTTTTCCACGCGTTGTATGTGCGCCTGTAACTAGTATTTTATCAGATTAGAGTCGAAATACGTTATAAGACTTCAGTTTAGCGATCAATATAAAAAAAGTCATTGAATAATGACGATATGTAATTTTTGAAGATATATAAACATATCATTGATAATGTTTTAGATGCGCACTTTAAAAAGTTAGTTTTTGCTTGTACATTAATGCATATTCCATATGAAGTAAATCCTGTTGTAAATTGGAAGAATTTGGCAGTTACATTTCGACGAAAACCATCGTGAGACCATCTTGTCTTATCAGACCATAAATAATAATAAATAAATAAATATTAAGGGACAATCTTACACAAATCAACCTAGTCCCAAACTAAGCAAAGCTTGTACTATGGGTACTAGACGACGAAATACATAATATATAAATACATATATAGATAACATCCATGACCCAGGAACAAAATATTCGAGTTCATCACACAAATATTTGTCCTGGCCGGGATTCGAACCCAGGACCGCCGGCTCTGTAGGCAGCCGCACTACAAACCGAGCCAACCGCGTCGTCACCATCAATCGTCTGTCTAGTCAATTGTGTATATAAGCAATAAATTACACACTATTAATATTTTCCTTGATAAACTATAAGAAGAAACTAAAATTTAATAGCAATAATCAATAATATATGTCACAACTGTCTAGTAGTGTAGCGCAGTCATATAAATACAAAAAAATAATTAATAACAAAAAAACATTCACGGGGTTCATTTGTTTTGGAAATTTCACCACTCATTAGTCCTCTGAGGTTGTTAGAAAATATTACAATAGCTACGGCTTGGCTAAATAGACATATTAAGACATTTGAACATTTTCCCATTCCTTCTAAATAACAGAATATAGATAATAAAGTTGGCAGTGATCCTCATTTTATTTAGTAATTATTCGTTAAAGCGACGCTCTCCGAGCCATTTCACAAATTCTACCAACCATACTCACCGAGTCACCGATTGCTGTAAGGTAAGCTGGGGTAAGACTGTCACCGGGGTAAGACTGCCAGAGTCAAATAACTAACTAACAGTTAGTCATACCCCAGTAGATAATAATAAACTACGTCTTACCCCATTACCCCCTTACCTTAATAGAACTCGCAGAAGCGCGGTTATGGTGAGTATCAACTCTATGATTCAGAGCGGAATTTCTATCGTTCATTAGTCTACGAATCCGGTAATGATAAATAAATATTGAGCATATGTTAAGTGTAGTAAAATTGTTAATCTCAATAATTATATTAAGTAAGTACCTGACTGTTAATTATTTGCCTTTATTGAATATTGTTTAAAGTTTTTATAAGATGTGTAAAATCATGACGATCTCAATATGTTAGCATATTTTCTATTTTGTAAACTATGTACAACTATTGAGAAATAAAGAAATCTGAATCTGAATCTGGTACAATGAGAAAAACTGAACAGTTTTTACTTTCCATAATACATCCGTATCGAGTGAAAGTGCGAAAGTAAAGTTCAAAGAAACAACAATGAAGAACCACCGTTTACCGATTGTGTGATAATGCGTCTTTAGATCACTTTATTCACAGAATCTAACATTATAAATGCTCAACATATAAAACATATCAGGAAAAGAACGAATCAGCATGTTTTTAACTCAAGAACACTATAATATTTCGGATTCCCAAATTATGTAAATTTATTTTAAAATATCCAGCAGCACGTAATCTAATACTTTAGAATATCAAAATGTTCCCGACTGCGCTTTTTTTTCTTGCAAATATTCAATTTAGAATCATTGATAACGTTTAAATAGTTCCCAATATCACGCCTTCACAGTACGCACTCTGTTGAGATTTTTCATGTGATTCAACTACCATAACTAGAATAACTGAACCTACGTTTCAATAAACATACATACAGACGTTACTTATAATAATAAATTAATAATATATCGCAAAGAAAGTGACCAAAATAACAAGACTAAAACCCGAAATCAGACGCTATCGACTGAGCTCGTTCCCAAAATATCAGAATAAATAATGAAAAATTAATCCATCAGATTCTCATCATAATAATAAAAATTACAAGTATGGCAGTAATAGTCTATCAGCTTTTCATTGAATTCTACCACCCAACTGTTGGATCATATGTTACAGTGACCTGTATTAAACAAAAGATCAAAATACACTTTCCTACATATTTCGGGAAAAGAAAACAGACAAAAATCTCTCGAACGTATGTCACAAAGAGTGAGATCCGCGTCAATTGAAATCAATGTTCTGTAAACTATGAAAATCTGGTATTTAGGAACGGCGCGACCGACTGTCTGCGCCATTGATCGTGGATGCATCACAGTTGGCGCCCTCGCAGCGTAGAGCACGTGGCCAGGGCTGTGACTTAGTCGTAGGTCTCCGACTCCTGCTGCACCAGCTTGAACCGGCGCGGGCTCTTCACGGCCACCGAGCCGTGCCCGTCCAGCGATAGGCGACCTTTCATCTGCAGGTACCTGTGGGAAAAACAAGGGTATATCGGATTGGTAGACGTCGATCGGAAATACAGCCAAAGCTGCACGCAATCGGTATACGACCAATTGAAGATCAAAGACTATATCGAAATCCTTTACAAATAAGCCGATTCGGAATACCCACCTCTTAATGTAGCGGCAGACGAGCTTCGTCGGCCTCTGCTGCCACTCATCTAACACCTCCTTGGGCGCAAGCACCTGGAAAATACAATTCTTCGGTGTACAAGAAGTTTTATAGGCTTTAGTACATTAATGTAGATGCCGGGAACGAAGGGCTTGCCGGGTGAGTAGGTATAGACCGTAAGGAGGCCGGATAGTGATATGAAGCCGGCAAGCCCTTTTGACGGCTAAGGCATGTATAGTGCTTTTCTCAAACATATGCAATGAAATAAAAAAATACACCAATCAAAAAATTATACGCCATGTTTAAAAAAAATTACTTCCCGGCCTAGGCCTTCAACTTTGTATGAAATTCCTTTACAATTCTCGCAAGTTGTTCCGCCCGAAAAGTGATACTTCAAAGCCTGTTATAACGCACGTTATGACGACATTTCATTGCATGTTTGAGAAAAATATGTTAATTGCAAGTTGAAATTTGTATAACCGACTCGAAAAAGTAACAAAGTCGCAACTCTCCCATAAGGATTTAAGGTACATTCCTATCTGGTGGCTCCGAATCCACATAAACGGGCATCCTTTGGTTGGCATTGTGTAGGATATACTTAAGCAAAACAATACTATTTCATGGTTTCGTACCGATGATAGTCAGGTAAACGCCAGGGGTGCAGAAAAGGGGCAAAGGCCTTAGAGTTGATAATCCACCACACATCCACATGACAATGCACGTAGGCGTTATCTACTTAGCACGCTTTTCTAAGGACTTCTAGAAGAGTTTCGTACCTACAAAACCAGAAAATAGTATTGTTTTGCTTAAGTGGATCGTACACAACGCCAAACGAGGGACTGTACCACCCATCACCGACTCGCCTCTCCGTTAGTCGCATCAATTTCAGCAGCTTCAGTATCAGACTGACCTGGTCTCCCTTGAGCCGGTCGAGCAGCGTGACGCAGACGACGGCCGCCTTGATGCCGGCGTGGTGCGTGAGCGCGGCGAACGCGAGCGACTCCATCTCAATGTTCACGACGCCCGCCTTGTGTATCCGCTCCAAGTACTCCATCTTGTCCGCCTCTGTGAAGTCGCAGAACGCGCCGTCCAGTCGCCCCTGACCTGTTAATGATACAATCATTATGTGCCACGTTTATTGTCAAAAACCGAACAGGTGCGAGTCGGTTCGGCCACCAAGGGTTACGTACAAATTTATGTCGTTGCTTAACCTCAATGATTAATTACGTACATTAAATAAAAACATTATTTTTATGATTTAGTTACAAATGTATAGTTTTCTGATTTTTCCCTATACTTGTAGTATAAATATATAGTAGGTATTACTTACCAAATTTCATAGTTCTAGGTCAACGGAAAATACCCTATACATTTTAATTCCCTTTAGTGTCTAAATTCGAAATATACGTTATTTGTTTTCTTTTTACGTTAACTTCGAAGTTAGAGTTTGACAGCGTCAAGGGACTGTATACCTAAGTATACGGTTTTTAATTTCAACTTGATACCTCCACGCGTTACCGAGATAAAGGGTCTTGACTGACAGACGGACGAACGGACAACAAAGTGATCCTATAAGGGTTTAATTTATTCGCTATATTCTACTTAATAAAACTGAAATATCCATCCTTAGCCGACAGCCAATCTTACTCACGAGGTATCCCTGTGTAACTCTATAGCTGACTAGCACTGTGCATTTCAACAAGTGTGGACAGATAAGCGTTCCTGTCAAGGTGCTAACACACATAAGTAATAGTAAGGTTGTCACAGTTCAAAAATACCGACGACGCGGTTTGTAGACACCTGCCTACTGAGCCAGCCAGCCACCTTGGGCGAATATTTGTCGTCCGAACATCTTTGCCAGAATATCCATCCTCATAGAAGTCGGCGATGGCTAAAGGTCCTCTCACTCGCTAGCTCATTAGCCATCCAATACTGGGCGAATGTTTGTCGCCTGACAATCGTTGCCAGAATACCCACCCTCGTAGAAGTGCACGATATACACAAGGTTTTGCCGGTAACGGTGTCGTACGGGGTCCTCTAGCTAGCTCATGAGCCATCCAACACATGGTGACTGTATGTAAGCGTTACTCAGAGAAAGAGTACCTACCCTCGTAGAAGTCGTAAGTGCACAAGGTCTTGCCGGTGATGGTGTCGTACGGGGTCCTCTAGCTAGCTCATGAGCCATCCAACTCTGGGTGACTGTATGCATTCATTACTCAGAGAAAGAGTACCTACCCTCGTAGAAGTCGTAAGTGCACATGGTCTTGCCGGTGATGGTGTCGTACGGGGTCCTCTAGCTAGCTCATGAGCCATCCAACTCTGGGTGACTGTATGCATTCATTACTCAGAGAAAGAGTACCTACCCTCGTAGAAGTCGTAAGTGCACAAGGTCTTGCCGGTGATGGTGTCGTACGGGGTCCTCTAGCTAGCTCATGAGCCATCCAACTCTGGGTGACTGTATGCATTCATTACTCAGAGAAAGAGTACCTACCCTCGTAGAAGTCGTAAGTGCACATGGTCTTGCCGGTGATGGTGTCGTACGGGGTCCTCTAGCTAGCTCATGAGCCATCCAACTCTGGGTGACTGTATGCATTCATTACTCAGAGAAAGAGTACCTACCCTCGTAGAAGTCGTAAGTGCACAAGGTCTTGCCGGTGATGGTGTCGTACGGGGTCCTCTAGCTAGCTCATGAGCCATCCAACTCTGGGTGACTGTATGCATTCATTACTCAGAGAAAGAGTACCTACCCTCGTAGAAGTCGTAAGTGCACATGGTCTTGCCGGTGATGGTGTCGTACGGGGTCCTCTAGCTAGCTCATGAGCCATCCAACACACGGTGACTGTATGTAAGCGTTCCTCAGAGAAAGAGTACCTACCCTCGTAGAAGTCGTAAGTGCACAAGGTCTTGCCGGTGATGGTGTCGTACGGGGTCCTCTAGCTAGCTCATGAGCCATCCAACACATGGTGACTGTATGTAAGCGTTACTCAGAGAAAGAGTACCTACCCTCGTAGAAGTCGTAAGTGCACAAGGTCTTGCCGGTGATGGTGTCGTACGGGGTCCTCTAGCTAGCTCATGAGCCATCCAACACATGGTGACTGTATGCATTCATTACTCAGAGAAAGAGTACCTACCCTCGTAGAAGTCGTAAGTGCACATGGTCTTGCCGGTGATGGCGTCGTACGGGGTCCTCTAGCTAGCTCATGAGCCATCCAACTCTGGGTGACTGTATGCATTCATTACTCAGAGAAAGAGTACCTACCCTCGTAGAAGTCGTAAGTGCACATGGTCTTGCCGGTGATGGTGTCGTACGGGGTCCTCTAGCTAGCTCATGAGCCATCCAACACATGGTGACTGTATGCATTCATTACTCAGAGAAAGAGTACCTACCCTCGTAGAAGTCGTAAGTGCACATGGTCTTGCCGGTGATGGCGTCGTACGGGGTCCTCTAGCTAGCTCATGAGCCATCCAACTCTGGGTGACTGTATGCATTCATTACTCAGAGAAAGAGTACCTACCCTCGTAGAAGTCGTAAGTGCACATGGTCTTGCCGGTGATGGTGTCGTACGGGGTCCTCTAGCTAGCTCATGAGCCATCCAACACATGGTGACTATATGCATTCATTACTCAGAGAAAGAGTACCTACCCTCGTAGAAGTCGTAAGTGCACATGGTCTTGCCGGTGATGGTGTCGTACGGGGTCCTCTAGCTAGCTCATGAGCCATCCAACACATGGTGACTGTATGCATTCATTACTCAGAGAAAGAGTACCTACCCTCGTAGAAGTCGTAAGTGCACATGGTCTTGCCGGTGATGGTGTCGTACAGGGTCCTCTAGCTAGCTCATGAGCCATCCAACTCTGGGTGACTGTATGCATTCATTACTCAGAGAAAGAGTACCTACCCTCGTAGAAGTCGTAAGTGCACATAGTCTTGCCGGTGATGGTGTCGTACGGGGTCCTCTAGCTAGCTCATGAGCCATCCAACACATGGTGACTGTATGCATTCATTACTCAGAGAAAGAGTACCTACCCTCGTAGAAGTCGTAAGTGCACATGGTCTTGCCGGTGATGGCGTCGTACGGGGTCCTCTAGCTAGCTCATGAGCCATCCAACTCTGGGTGACTGTATGCATTCATTACTCAGAGAAAGAGTACCTACCCTCGTAGAAGTCGTAAGTGCACATGGTCTTGCCGGTGATGGTGTCGTACGGGGTCCTCTAGCTAGCTCATGAGCCATCCAACACATGGTGACTATATGCATTCATTACTCAGAGAAAGAGTACCTACCCTCGTAGAAGTCGTAAGTGCACATGGTCTTGCCGGTGATGGTGTCGTACGGGGTCCTCTAGCTAGCTCATGAGCCATCCAACACATGGTGACTGTATGCATTCATTACTCAGAGAAAGAGTACCTACCCTCGTAGAAGTCGTAAGTGCACATGGTCTTGCCGGTGATGGTGTCGTACGGGGTCCTCTAGCTAGCTCATGAGCCATCCAACACATGGTGACTGTATGCATCCATTACTCAGAGAAAGAGTACCTACCCTCGTAGAAGTCGTAAGTGCACATGGTCTTGCCGGTGATGGCGTCGTACGGGGTCCTCTAGCTAGCTCATGAGCCATCCAACTCTGGGTGACTGTATGCATTCATTACTCAGAGAAAGAGTACCTACCCTCGTAGAAGTCGTAAGTGCACATGGTCTTGCCGGTGATGGTGTCGTACGGGGTCCTCTAGCTAGCTCATGAGCCATCCAACACATGGTGACTATATGCATTCATTACTCAGAGAAAGAGTACCTACCCTCGTAGAAGTCGTAAGTGCACATGGTCTTGCCGGTGATGGTGTCGTACGGGGTCCTCTAGCTAGCTCATGAGCCATCCAACACATGGTGACTGTATGCATTCATTACTCAGAGAAAGAGTACCTACCCTCGTAGAAGTCGTAAGTGCACATGGTCTTGCCGGTGATGGTGTCGTACAGGGTCCTCTAGCTAGCTCATGAGCCATCCAACTCTGGGTGACTGTATGCATTCATTACTCAGAGAAAGAGTACCTACCCTCGTAGAAGTCGTAAGTGCACATGGTCTTGCCGGTGATGGTGTCGTACGGGGTCCTCTAGCTAGCTCATGAGCCATCCAACACATGGTGACTGTATGCATTCATTACTCAGAGAAAGAGTACCTACCCTCGTAGAAGTCGTAAGTGCACATGGTCTTGCCGGTGATGGCGTCGTACGGGGTCCTCTAGCTAGCTCATGAGCCATCCAACTCTGGGTGACTGTATGCATTCATTACTCAGAGAAAGAGTACCTACCCTCGTAGAAGTCGTAAGTGCACATGGTCCTCCCGGTAACGGTGTCATAAGGATCCTCGGGATCGGCCAGCCCCCGCACTTCGCGCGCCAGCCGCCGGTCCAGCTTCGCCGGCCGCGACACCATGTTGCCCAACACCGTCTGGAAAGTTTAGGGTTCAATTTGAGTTACATTCTCGTGCCTGAGTGAAAATCTAAAGAGAACAACTTCGGTGGGTAAAAAGCTCCGAAAACCCTTAATTTGACAATGTTCACCAGGATGAACACACTCTTTGACCATCTTTTTCTATTCTTTTTTTTATCTTAACGAGATTAACGAGAATTGTTTGCTCTATTCAACCTTAACGAGGCTTGAACTAGCGACCTTCGTTTTTTTTGTCAAATTAAGGGTTAAGCCAGGTGATCGACGAAAAATGGGTCGTATACCCATAGCAGTGTAAGTGCAGCGTTTAAATCGAAAAAGGTCATGGTAAGTATCACCTTTGCAGCCATTAGCAAAATAGACAGTGTATATTTTTGGACAGATTTGTGTAGATACACGTAGCTACACCAGTAAATCTGTCTTTTGATGAAGGTAGACAAAAGTCTTTTCATAAAAGCCTTGATAATTGCCTCAAGTGTACCAGCAGATTAAGCATATTTTGCCGCTACTTCGCTTGTCGCCCGAGTCAGCATCTCCTGTCTTACTCGCGCGGTATTGAAACGAAACTGACAGGTAGATTTCTCGCGCGACGTCGCGTGTCAAAGTTATGCTAAACGTACAGCTGTAACGATAGTTCGATACCTATCACTGTATATATAGCCTCCTTGCGGCAAAACTGTTATATCGAAAGATGTGATTTAGCACGATGCCACGGTTTCATCGCTAAGCGATATTGTATAGAGCCCGCCTAGCACAACTAAGCTTCGCGACTCTTGTCTAGAGTACCTACTGAGTGTATATAACCACGGTGCCGCCCTCGTAGCCGACGCCGCCGCACGTGCCGATGCGGAAGAACACCGGGTCGCTCTCTCACAGCACAGCGAAGAAAAAGATAGGTAATGTTTCTCATGTGAGAAAAAGTCACAGTCACAGTCGTGCTAGAGGTAGGTAGGTACTGGTAACTAAAGGCGGACTATGGTCCAGTCCAGGGGGTGTCTTACCACTTCGAGTGCGTTCTTAAGCGCCCCATCGACAGCCTCATCAGATATAACCACGGTGCCGCCCTCGTAGCCGACGCCGCCGCACGTGCCGATGCGGAAAAACACCGGGTCGCTCTCTCACAGTACAGCGAAGAAAGAAATAGGTAATGTTTCTCGTGTGAGAAAGAGTCACAGTCACAGTCGTGCTAGAGGTAGGTAGGTACTGGTAACTAAAGGCGGACTATGGTCCAGGGGGTGTCTTACCACTTCGAGTGCGTTCTTAAGCGCCCCATCGACAGCCTCATCAGATATAACCACGGTGCCGCCCTCGTAGCCGACACCACCGCACGTGCCGATGCGGAAAAACACCGGGTCGCGCACCCGCGCGTGGTACATCAGCTTGATCACCTCGTGCAGCAGGATGCCCACAGATGGGATGCCCATTCCGTGCTGGAATAATAACGACACATTGTAATAATACAATACAGTACAAGTACTTTTTATTGCACACCTCATAAAACAGGAAATATATAATTTAACATTTAGGAAATTACAATAATATAAATATATACAATCTTACACAAATCCAAGGCCCAAACTAAGCAATGCTTGTATTATGGGTACTAGACGACAATATACATAATATATAAATTGTTAGTTTATGCAACTGCTAGATAATGAGAGGTCTTAAAATACGAGTGTGGTTTTATGAGACGAGCCGTAGGCGAGTTTCATAATAGGATAATACCAGTGTTTTAAGACCTAATTATGTACAGTTGCATACACTACTTTATCTACACACATATTCATAATCATTATCATAGATTTTCTTTTATGAAAATATGAAACACTCAGTCCGGCCAGTCAGTCCGCAGAGCAGAGGAACACATGAGGTGACTCGCGCGGCGGGGGGAGGTCACCATTACCTGTTACCACCAGTCCTGTTATGGTGACCTCGCGTTGGCTACGGTATTACTGTTATGAAATTACATCTCTGATTTTGGTCGCTGCCAAGTAATGCAGGTCCTTACCTATAATATCTGAACATATAGATGACAGTAGTATGGAATTGGGAGTTCTGGCCCACTGCTACGTGTTCGCTTCGCTCCACTTCGCGACCGTGGGCCAGTTCTTCCCAATTCCATATTTTTTTCGCGGACTAGAAGTCCCATCCATATATTTGGAAATGAAACCAGGTTACTTCTACTTCGCGAACGTGGTCTAAAACTCTCAATCGCATATTTGAAAACATGATTGACAAGGTTGCTTCCATTTCATGAACGTGGTCTCGTAATCACATATTTAAAAATTTAATCCGAATTATTTAATATAAACTCTTAAGCTTATAAAATGATGTTATTTATAAAAAACATATCAAGTTTGTTGCACGTGTTTATTTTATATCATGAAGTTTGTAAAACAACCTCAAAGATTGCAGTTAGACGTCGTTTGTTCTTCGCCCAATAAACGCTATTACCGTCATGGTGTACTTTTACCTGATACTATTCGCTGTATAATATGCGGTCCATCTAACTGTGGAAAAACTAATTTGATTGTTGGTCTGCTGCTACATGATCAAGGTCTACGCTTCCAAAATGTATATATATATTCTAAAACCTTGTTTCAACCTATGTATCAATATTTAGAGCAAGTTTTAAATCTGGTTCCCTCAGTGTCATTCCAAAAATATAGTGAAAATGAAGAAGTAATAAGTCCTCATACGGCTGATATTAATTCAATTATGATATTTGATGATGTTGCATGTGAAAATCAAAATAATATACGAGATTATTTTGCAATGGGAAGACATAAAAACATAGATAGCTTCTATCTGAACCAAACGTATAGTAAAATACCTAAGCAATTGATAAGAGACAATGCTAATTTAATTATTCTTTTTAAACAAGATGATGTTAATTTACGACATGTTTATGATGAACACGTGGGAAGTGATATGTCATGGTTCCAGTTTCGTGTAATGTGCGGACAAGTATGGAACGAACCTTTTAATTACTTAGTTATAAATAAAGATTGTAATAGAAATTCTGGATGTTATAGAAAAGGCTTTGATACATTTATCACGCTAGAATAACTGTATACATAAAGAATAATGTTAACGTGTAGAACTTATTCGTTAATATGAAATCATCTAGATCGGACATGAATAATAAAATGAACGAGGAGAAAATATTTAAAGAAAAATTACTCCGATCTGCTGCAGCAGTAAGAAAAAAAGTCAAGGTTCTTCGTGATATTAAATCTAACAATAACATGATGTTGGAAACAATGTTAAAACCAGTCACAGATCCCCTTAATGAAATGGTGAAAAAAGATGATAACATCCTAAGTGTTAGTGACACTGATTTTGATAACAATGGGTTTAAATGGAATAAGTCAGTAAAAACATTAAAATATAGTCCTTCTGAAGATGGAAAAAAAGAAAGCTTAGCTAATAAAACGCTAATGAGAAAATCATCGGAATCTGATATAGATGATAGCGAATATGAATTAAATGACGACAATTCTAGTCAAGATGATTCTATATCACATGAAAGTATCGAGCGAAATGATTCCGAATCAATAAACAATGCTTCATTTAAATCATCAAATTCGTATGCTTCTCCTCGTGAAGATCCTACCTGGCAAAAACAATATTTACACATGAGCATTCCTTTTGGTGTACGAATGGTGCGTGGTAAACTAACGCTAGGATCTTATCCGATTTCTGCGAATGATAAAGAACTCAAAATAGGAGAAGAAACGTATTGTTTAACGCAAGGATTAAACGATTTATTGTTTAAAAAAATACCTGATTTACGAATAATAACTGAAGACGATATGCGAATATATAAAACATTATTATTAAAAACAAATGCACATAGACGTGACTTTGACCCAAATAAGCCTATAAAAAGCAACAAAGGCATGAAATATTTAAATATCGTAAAACCACTTTTCAAATCAACTAAACATCGTTCAGTAAGCGAAGAAGAACATGTAACCGGTGATGGTTTACCGGTAATGAAAAAAGTGAAAAAAGACATCTCTTATGTGTATTGGGACGACCCGAATGAATTAGTAGAAAGATTGAAACTGCTAATAGCATCAAGGGATGCTGGCAATACAGGATTAGATAATGAAATCATTTCTATTATCGAAGAACTACGCGAAGCAGGCTTAGTAAATGATATATAAATGTAATATAATCGTAAATTTTTATCAGTTGTAGTTTGACTCGCAAGTGCCAACAATACAAAATGAATATTGACAAATTCGGTCATCATGTACATAAGCGTTTGCGTGCTAACGAGGTTTCTGATCTCAACTACAAGGCTTTGCTTCGAACAAACGGCGCATGTTTTGAAGGAAGTTTACAATTAAAGGGAGTTGCAGAACCTTTGTCACCCGATGATGCAGTAAACAAGCAATATGTTGATCAATATATTCAAAACATGTACGACAAGAAGTATATAGATTCTTTGTTTAATACTATAAGTAATCAAATTCAACAACTTACGTCTCAGTTGCAAATAAACTTTTATACAAATAAGGAGATAGATGAAATCTTCAAGAATATAAAAAATGGAAAAGCAACAAATAGTGAACGAGATTCATCGATCGGCAAGAAAAAACTTTAAGCGAAGATCGGTTGTACTAAAAGGAATTGACGATTTATGGCAAGCTGATTTGATTGATTTACAGAAACTTCACACGATTAACAAAGGAAATAAATATATATTAACTGTTATTGATACATTTTCGAAGTATGCGTGGTGTATACCTATTAAGTCTAAAACTAAAACATCAGTAAAAAGTGCATTCAGTCTCGCGCTCGGTGCGAATCTACACGAACGTGTCAACGCGCTAGCGCTAATTAAACAACATGGCGAAATGTGCTAAATGTACGAAAACGGTTACCAAAAAATGTCCTGGTATACAATGTAGTAAATGTAATAAGTGGCTACATGGTACTTGTGCGGCAATAACAACTGAACAGCTTAGTGCGCTGTCGATCACCGAATCTGTGGACTGGAAGTGCAAAATGTGTGCGGGTGGTGTAAAACCCAAACGATTATCGTGCATAGTGCCTGACCCGGATGAAGACGAGAATACTGATGCCGATACCGAAACAATCACTACTAGTACCATAGTACAAAATATATCCCGTGACCTGCGCCGTGAAGTACGAGATATTATACGTGAGGAGTTACAAAATACCCTACAATTCTACTCGGATAAAATAGATGATTACGAAAATAAAATAAAATCTTTTGAGGCTACCATGAAGCTCCTTGAAAATACTTGCATGGATATTAAAAATAAGCAAAAAAACATGGAACTAAAATATCAAGCCATGGAGCAAAAAATGTATTCCGCAGAGCAAAACCAGTTAGTCAACAGCGTAGAAATATGTGGGGTAGAAAAGAGAGAAAATGAAGATATACTCCAGATCACCAGCGAAATAGCCTCAAAGATCCGGTGCAACCCCAAAGATATCGTCCAGGCATACCGTAAAACAGCCCGCTCACGACAAACACAAGGACAAGCGCCTTCAAGTCACCATCCGACTATCATGGTACAGCTGCGAGACGGATGTCGCTCGCAATGGCTTGAAGCAGCTAGAAACAAAACAATTCAAATGGAAGACCCTACAGAAGAGCAGGGGGAAGATACGAACCCCAAAATATACCTACGAGAGCCACTCACACCTTACAACTCATTCCTGCTGTGGAAAGCGAAGTTGGAATTAAAAAACACAAACGTGTGCAAGTTCGTCTGGCCTAAAGACGGGCAAATCCTGGCGAGGAAAGCAGAAAAAGAAAAAATCTTCAATGTGCGCTCGGAGGCGGACATTCAAAGTATTAAACGAGAATTGTGCAAAGGCCAACAAATAACCACACACCTGATGCCTTAAGATGACCTATTTTATAGATAAATGCCTATCTGACCTATGCATTACCTATAACTAGAAATGGCTAATGCTAACATATCACCACTGATAAATGAAGGCAACTATGCAGACTGGAATGACTTTCTTAAAATAAATAATATAAATTGGAATAAGAGTATCATTATTTTTCATGTAAATATACGATCTATGATCAAAAATTTTTCACAACTCGAGTATTTAGTACTAAACAGCAAGTATACCATGCACCTGATAGCGATCACCGAAGCAAATATTCCGGAAACATGTAAACAACTGTTCGAACTAGATAACTACGACATGTACACGGAGCTACGAACAAACAGGCGAGGAGGCGGCATAATATTATATGTGCACAATAGTGTTAAATTCCATAGACGCACAGTGGACACCGTGACCTTCGAATGTCTGACAGGTGAAATAGAAACTAATCAAAATATTAAACTGAATCTTATCGCTACGTACAGACCGCCACAAACTAATAAAGCTACTTTTACACGAGAATTGTCGAAATTAATCAAGCAATACCAACCACGAAGTACATGCGTGTTACTAGGTGACATGAACATAGATTTGAAATCTTCTTCTCCAATCGTCACGGAATACCTCAGTAAACTGTGTGAAATAGGCCTAGAGTGCGGTATTAACCAATACACCAGGATAGAAGTACGAGCTGACACTATAACCAAATCCAGCATTGATCATATATTTGTGCGTAGTTGGAATTGCAGCGAAGTGTACACCGGCGTCGTAAACAATGCGCTAGCCGATCATCTGATAACCGGTTGCATAATCACGGGCGCGGCCACACACCACGACGAAGTGCATCAACTAGTAAACAGAATAGACAATAAAAAAGTTCACAGTGAATTAAGTAAAATAAACTGGCGCGTAGCCCTAGCCTATAATAACCCTACCGATGTATTGAGTTATATATCTAATCAGTTTGCACTTGTTTATAAGAAATGTACTTATGTAACGAAAATTAAGTCAGGTAAAAGGGAATCTTGTAAATGGATGAATACAAAAATAAGTAATATGTGTAAAAAGAGAAAAGAACTTTATTATAACTGGGTTAAAGATAAAAATAATAAATTAAAACGACTGCTGTATAATAAATATCGAAATAAAACAAATAAGTTAATAGAAAATACAAAAAACAATTACATAAAACAAGAAATAAGTGCAAATTTTAGAAACCCTCGCAAAGTATGGGATATAGTAAATAGAATAAGTGGTAGGATAGCTAAATGTATAGATGGTATTATTATGAAACACTTCAATAAGGATGCCCAAAAATTGTCAAATGAATTTGCAAGTGAATTAAAAAAAAATGTCAAGAACCTATGTGATACGTGCGATACTCCACTACTAGACCATAATACTTACTCTAATATACCTAAAGTAGCTATGAGACTAAAAAAAGCTAATAACTCAACCGTATACAACATAATTAAGAAACTAAATAATAACAAAAGCCCGGGTGTCGATAAAATTCGAGCATGTGACTTAAAATACATAATAAATGATATCACGCCCATAATTACCCATTTGATAAATACATGTATTTCAACATCCACCTACCCACACGCTTTAAAAGTAGGTATTATACGACCTATTCATAAAAAAGGCTCTTATACGGACTATAACAATTATAGACCAATTACGATATTACCATGCATCGATAAAATAATCGAGAGGTACATTGGAACTGAAATAAATAGATATTTAAATAAAAATGAAATAATAAACAATAAACAATTCGGTTTTCAACAGAACCGAAGTACCACTCAATTATTAACTAAATTTACCGATGAAGTTAATGGTTATTTGAGCGAGCGGAAACAGGTAATTGCCATTTTCATAGATTTCAGCAAGGCATTCGACACACTTAATTATTCTACGTTATTCTCCAAGCTTCAACAAAGTGGTATACAAGGACCCCTACTCAAGTGGTTCCAGGACTATCACAGCGAGCGACGTACGGTGGTGAAAATAGCCGGCGCACTCAGCGACCCGCTGATAACGGAGGAGGGCACGGCTCAAGGATCTATTATCGGACCTACCGAATATTTGATATACGTTAACGATATGTGTAACATCTTTCGTGGGGGTTCTGTATACCAATTTGCTGACGACACATGTCTACTCACCTCACACAGAGACTTAGACGAAGCACAATCAGTATTACAATATAACTTTAACCAGCTGTGCAAATGGGCTCACGATATGGGTCTAGTCATTAACTCTAAAAAAACAAAAGTTGTTCATATTCAATCATCGCATACAAAAGAGATAAGAGTCCCCCGGATAATTGCACATGAACATCATTGTTTACATAAACCTACTCCAAACTGTAAATGTGAAGCGCTCGAACTAGTACCCAGCCACACGTACCTAGGACTAATCATTGATAACAACTTCAACTGGAGACCGCACGTTGACCACGTATGTTCTAAACTTCGATCTATCGCGGCACAGATGGCCATTCTTAAATATAAACTACCATATAAAATACTACGCATGCTTTATTTGTCACTCGCAGATTCAATTATTTGTTATGGTATTAGTAGTTACGGTCGTACATACAAAACATATTTGGAACAAATTTATAAATTACAACTTACACTTTTGAAAACAATTGTACCAGAGCGGATAAAATACAGTTACAAAGATAATTACACCGGTATTTTTAAACATTGTAAAGTAATTAATGTATTCAATAGGTTTTGCCTGTCATTATTAACGGAGGAATGTGACGTTATACCCTCAATGGAACAAAAGTACCGACCGGATAAACTACGTACCTTAGATTACTTAGCATCCTACTCACTGCCGCGCATTAATAATACTTATGGTAAAAGAACAAATAACTACCTGATCCCATTCACACTAAACAAACTACCTAATCATATACTGCTCGATACCATAAGTACTATTAAAAGCACCGGCAAGTGTAAAAACGTACTTAAGAAATACTTCATGGAACTTGAAATATAAATAAGCTAATGTTGTTGTACAATCGAAGACACGGTTAACTACACATCCATATACGTTATAATTATAACATTCAAATAAAGTTTATAATATCGCTTACAAACCGACAGTAAACGGTGTCTTCAATGTACCCTAACTAACTACAGTATTATATACCTACTTATGCTTAAGATGAATAGTGATGCGGACCGAACCGCGTGACCTTGCCACTATTATATAAACCTCCCGGGTTTCCAAAAGTGGCAATACAACACTTAAAACTTTGTAAAAAAAACACTGTTGATTTAAATAAATTAAAAAAAAAAAAAAAAAAAAATAATTATGAAAACAACTAAACGCAGGCCTAAAAACTTACAGACGGATTTAGGTACAGAATTCTATAATAATGAATTTGAATACTATTTAAAATTTCTGAAAATTCATCATTATTCAACATATTCAATCAAAAAGGCATCAATTGTTGAAAGACTAATAAAAACACTTAAGATCAAACTCTATAAATATTTTAGTTTCATTGGTAACTACAAATGGGTTGGTAAACCGTTAAACGATATAGTGAAAGCATATAATCATACTGTACATAGTACAACAAAATTTAAACCTATTGATGTGGATTCCAATAATGAAAAAGAGGTAAAAAAGAACATTTTAAACTCTCAATCCAAAGTGAATAATAGTAAGTTGAATAAATTTAATATCGGAGACCGCGTGCGTATAAGCAAATATAAAAGTAACTTTTCTAAGGGTTATACACCTAATTGGTCAACTGAACTTTTTACAATTAAACATGTGAATAACACTCGACCTGTAACATATCATATTGAAGACCAACGGAAAAACATAATATTGGGTACCTTTTATGAAGAAGAACTTCAAAAAACCAAGTATCCAGATATTTATTTAGTAGAAAAGGTGATTAAAAAAAAGGGCAGTAAGCTGTTTGTTAAGTGGTTAGGGCTAAGTGATAGTGAAAATAGTTGGATTGATATAAAAGCCATTGTTTAATGTTTTTAATAAATTGACTTTTTTCAAACGAAATTTGACATTCTCATTCCTGCTATGAAAGGGAGAGGACTTTTAAATAGTGCAATTAATAATTTACCATTTGAATTACACTTACCTGGTTATACTCGTAACTATTGCGGACCGGGTACAAATTTGCGCAAAAGGTTACAAAGAGGCGATAAAGGAATTAATGCGTTAGATAATGCGTGTATGAAACACGACATAGCTTATGATAGATATTCTGATTTGAACAATAGACACCGTGCTGATTTAGAACTTTATAAAATGGCTAAACAGAGAACAAAGTCAAAAGATGCTGGGAGAGGAGAAAAAATTGCTTCATGGTTAGTTAGTAAGGTGATGAAATCTAAAATAAAGGCTGGTGCAGGTATAAAATCATTCAAACGCTTTGTTTCTAAGATACGCAGTGAAATAAAAAAGTATCCTAAAATAAAAGGTTGTGATTTAGTGAATCGCGCACTTGTTGCTGCAAAAAAAGTTTTTACTGTTAACAAAAAGATACAGATACCGCGTTTAATACCGATTCCAAAAACCGGAGGCATATTACCGCTGATACCTATTTTTGCTGGTCTTTCTGCGTTAGGATCATTAGCAGGAGGAGCTGCTGGAATTGCAAAGGCTGTAGGTGATTACAAAGCAGCAAGAAAGAACTTAGCTGAATCAGAACGTCATAACAAGATGATGGAATCTATTGCATTAGGAAAAGGGTTACATATTAAACCTTATAAAAATGGAAAAGGATTATGTATAAAAAAATCAAAAAACTAAATAAAAGGTTACCCAGGCGCGCTCTTTCAAACATTGACATTTTAAAACACTCATCAGATATCCCACATTTTCGTGGAGTTTATATGAGAGACAGTTTACCAAAGCGACCTAAAAAAGTAGAATGTGGAATTTTGAACTTAGACAGTTCTGAAAACAATGGAAGCCACTGGGTAGCCTATTGTAAAGATAACAATTATTGTGAATATTTTAATAGTTATGGTGACCTTCAACCTCCGCTAGAATTAATGAAGTATTTAAATAATAACAATATTTACTACAATTATCATACGTACCAAAAATTTAATACCGTAAACTGTGGTCATTTGTGTCTCAAATACTTGAAAAATTTTTGGTGTAATCGATAAATACCTTTGTACAATAAACTGCTCATCATTTACACGATGTCTTTCACTTTGTCTATAACTGGAACATCTTCAACTCTGATAACAAACCATTCACCAGCTCTCCAATTGGATGGTGAATATGAATGTGGACTGTTGTATATATCGACTTTTAATTCGATACCCAATATTGACTACAGAAATAATAAATTCTACTTTGGTAAAAACGAAGTAATGGAAATTCCTGAAGGTTCATATGAACTTCAAGATATTGAAGATTTCCTTAAAGAGCACCTTCAAGGATGTACACTTTCACTGACTTGCAATAATAATACCTTGAAAACTTCGATTCTGTGCACTAAAAATATTTATTTTAATAAAGAAAATTCTATAGGTAGTTTACTTGGTTTCGGAACAGAATCTATTCAAGCGAATATATTAACCGAGTCACCTTACCCTGTCTCCATTCTGTCTACAACTTTAGTTCGCATTGAATGTGACATAGTGAGCGGATCATTTGTTAACGGAAAACCTAGCCATATTATACACGAGTTTGTGCCTAATGTACCCCCTGGTTATCGGATTATAGAAACACCGAAAAACGTAATTTATTTCCCTGTAACTCAAAACAGTTTAAATTCAATTACAATAAGAATAATAGACGTCAACAATAATTTAGTAAATTTGCGGGGTGAAGAGATTCAGATATATTTACACCTCAAGAAAAAATGATAGACTTCAATAAAACTTCAGTCTCACTTAAAATAAACACTAGTACTCATCAAGCGATCAAGAAAAGAAGACCTAAAGTTCAACTTACAAAACAAAATAAACAATTTCTCCAAAGCTTAGGTCTATCAAAATGAGTATATTGAACTTAACTGAATCTCTTACCTTTGACAACTCGATCGAGAGTTTTGAATATCATTCGTATAAGCCATACGTAACAAGTTTTAATTTCAACGATGAAATACGTATACCTATTAACCAGCAAGATCTTTACGTACTACCATCAGCAAGCACTTTATACATAGAGGGTACTATAACTGCATCCAATAGAGAAACGAAAGCAAAGGTAAAAAGTGTTCTTTTTACAAATAACCCCATACTTCATCTATTTCAAGATATTCGGTACGAACTTAATGGGATCGAAATTGATAAGATAAAAAACGCAGGGATTACAACCACAATGAAATCTCTTGTATCTATGAATGAGTTCGAAGCTTCGATGTCTAAGTTATGGGGATGGGATGTTAACGGTACAAAAAACACACATGGAACATTTTCTGTGTCTGTGCCTTTAAACAAAATTCTTGGGTTTGCTGAGGATTATACCAAAATTATCATTAATTGCAAGCATGAACTTATTCTTTTAAGATCCAATACTAATTTAAATAGCGTTATACTAAATGCTAATGAATACATAGAAGATATTACAATATCTAAAATAGCATGGCGTATGCCGCATATTAAGGTGTCTGATCGAGAAAGATTGAGCTTACTTAAATATTTGGAAAGAGATCGAGCTATCCAATTAGCATTTAGAAACTGGGATTTGTATGAATATCCGCTTTTGCCTGAAACATCAAAGCATTCTTGGGCTATCAAAACTTCGTCCCAAATTGAAAAGCCGCGGTACATTATAATTGGATTAAAAACAGGGCGAAAAAATGTAGCTGATAAAGATATAACAGGTTTTGATCACTGTAATTTGCGAGATGTGAAGGTTTTCTTAAATTCAACCTACTTTCCGTACGAAAGTTTTGATGTTAGTTTTACATCTGAGAGGTATGCTATATTATACGAACAGTATGCAAAATTTCAACAGTCTTATTATAACCGTGTTCAAGCACCCTTGTTAAGCCCGCACGATTTTAGGAATATAGCTCCTCTATTTTTTATTGACTGTTCTCGTCAAAACGAAACTTTGAAAACCGGTTCAGTAGATGTGCGGGTTGAATTAGAAGGTGAAACTGATATACCGAAGCAGACTTCAGCTTATTGCCTGATTTTGAACGACAGTGTTGTGGAATATAAGCCTTTAAGTAATATTACGAAAAAAATTTCATAATGGGTGACTTCATATTTGTAGATCTTCAAGGATTTAAAACAGACAAAAACGAATTTATTGTTAAAGAATTTGCATATGGCACTTTAGACTACACCCAACTTTTTTTAATTAAAGCCCCCTTTCCATTTTCTATATTAACAGTAAGTGAAAAGAGACAGATAAGGTGGTTAGAAAAACATTTTGGTATTATGTGGCATGAGGGTTATGTTGATTACATAGAATTTAAAAGACTTATCGGTAACCACTTAAAATATAAGACGATCTATGTGAAGGGTACGGAAAAAATTCAATGGGTTAAAAGTTTTTGCTCAAACTGTACTGTTTTAGATTTAGGTGAAAAAGATGTACCTAATTTACAAGAGCTGAATAAAAACTATTGTTTTCCTGAGTGTAATTTTAATTGTGTATATCATAAAAAAAATTGTGCGTTAAAAAATGTTATATGTATTAAAAAATGGTATATAGAAAACATGGGCGTGGACGTCTGTGGCCGATAGATATATAGGTTTAGAAAAAATTTAAAGGGTGAAAAATTTATGTTCTGATTGTGTAATTATTGATTTAAGTGAAAAATGTGTACCTAATTTACTAGAGCTATCTAAAAAATATTGTATGTTAGAGTGTATTTATAATTGTGTATATCATAAAAATTAGCTCTAAAAAAGTTTTATGTATAAAAAATGACATTTAGATAATAACAACATTAAATTCTGAATTATTATAAGTTTTCCTTGTCTAAATAAATGAAGTAAATCAAAAAACCTTTGTTTTTCATTAATATACCCAAATGAATAACATAAGCGAAACGTAAACAATTGAATACGCTATATCCTCTTCACACTTCAGGAATATAATACGAATCAAAAAGTAACAGAAAATGCACAGTTGAAAACATGCTGAGAAGCATAATACTTTCATGACTCGAACATACAACGCTGTAAGTGTATATACTTAACATAGCACTTCCAACATTTTGTTTCTCAGATATGGAACGACTTGATATTGAATGTTTCGTTGATAAAGAAAAGACATGATGGTACAACACAGAATACATATAAAACAGAGTAGTTACTGCATAGTTATATATTATTAAAAGTATATTGGAGTAACCTCCGAGATATTTCTTTAATTTTAAATATGTTTTCTTGTTTAATACAATATCATAAAACAAGTATGTATTCATATATAGATACGCGTTAGAATTTTGATCAAAAGCTTCATTCATATTTATCAACAAAAACTCTCTAGACAACACGGAGCATATTTTAGCCTACTTTTTAACACGCTTTTTCATAGTAGCAATACAAAATGGTACCCAACCGTTCAGAACTGGACAAGCCTGTCGGAATCGGGTTATATTAACGCCACGCCACTGATAGACAATAGCTGTGATTTAAAAAACACTAATTACAATTTCATTATATTGCCATAAATATTGGAATATAAATATTTTATGTGTCGCATCTGTTTGTGTTAGTCTGTACAAAGTATCTCAGGTCGGATTAAATTACATGTTTATTAAACAGAACAGTGAGAAATGAGCGCAACCAAATTTCAGTAAAAACTGATGCACTATGGAAGTTGCGGTTTGAAATCAAACTCTCGGCTGTAGTTTTATTTTTTGTTTTGTTATCATTATCAGGTATTTTCTAAAGTTCATCAATTTGCAAAAGTCTTGTTCAAAAAACAGACGTTACCTCTTGACGTAGCCTTGTATTCATATCAATATATTGTTTTAAGTAAGGGGATTGTTTGAATGTAATTACTCTATGTATCTTTTTTTAATTTTAAACCATGTTTAAGGCACGTTTTTGGATGTATGTAGTGAATCACATACCAGTATTTGTCATACAGATTAGGTCCAAGTTTATAATGCATGCCACCTGATGGAATACATTTTTCAGGACAAAATGGTAAATCATCATGCTTTAGGGTAAATAAGATCTACTTCTAGAATGAAACCATAATCCGAATCATCAGGAATTTCAGTAATATTTAATGCATTTTTTTCATGATTTTCTAGAAATCGAAAGTCCGATAAAAGCATGTACCGACACATGCTATACCCATATAAATTATTACAGTCAATATAAATTCTAGTTTCTCTGTGGTTGCATTCTATTTGTAAATTATTTAAAAAAAGAAATTAAATCAGTCTGTGGTAAACTTAAAACATATACGTTTAATTTAATTATTTATTTACACTTTTGGCACGATAGGCTGCCGAACGCTGAACGCCAATTGGATTCTTCAATTTCTGCAACAATTATAATTCCATTGTTATGTACGTTTACACAAATCTTACGATGAAGAATTACAATTAAACAGGATTCGAACCTGCGTTTCCAACGGTTTTCCAGGTTAACACGGAACGTGACGTTAGCAGACGTTGCTGCTTTAATAAAAACATTTACACACATCTTTACAATGAAGCGAAGAATTGAAAATTTTACACAGGATTCGAACCTGCATTTCCAACAGCTTTCCAGACCAACACGGAACGTTACGTTAGCAGCCGTTACTGCTTTAATAAAAAACAATTACATAAATCTGATGGAATTACAAATTACAATGTTGTGACTAGGAGTAGATTGAATAGGTATGTATTTACATGATTTACCTTATCAATTCGGCGTCAATTAAAACGTTTAATTGATAGAGCTCCTCTTTCATCTTGGATAGAATGCGGCGGCAGTAGAAGCAGGAACTACCATCATGCTGCAAATTTGTGTTTATTCGTTCAAGCTCCTTCATTTTTTCATGAATGGTGGACTTAAGTATCAACAGCTCACGGAGCACAGTCATAGTTGCAATCTCGTTACTGATCTGAACTCCGAACTGATCGTGTAACTTATGCAAAAGTTGCATACCTAGGTTAACTCGGGACGCCTATACGAAAGTGACGTAGCAAAATATTTTATCGACAAAAAAATATATCGATGTTACTGTCAACATCTAAATGTCATCGACATAAATAAATATTACTTTATTTCTCCACATTTTCAAATGAAAAAATAAACATATTAAAACGTGTATTTACATGTGTATTTTAAAATAATTTTCATAATATACGTAAATTGACATTTTGATTGAAATGACATCCACATACTTTTATTATATTAATTTAAGAGGCCTTATTCCTTTTAAAACGCCGATTGTTTAGACAGTTTTCTCTATGATCAAACATGTTTCTTAACATATTATTGATGTTACTACCTAGAACAGGGCTATTGGGATTTATTGGTATATATTTGGAACCTACCGTTTGAATTTTTCATTGATAATTTTTGTTCGAAAAACTACTCGAAATTGACAAAATCCACCTGGAAAATTCGTTTTTTCAACTTATTTTCGACTGCATGCAATGAAAGCATGAAATAGCTACGTTACTACCTAGAACTCGGGAAAAAGTATTATTCACTTCAAAAAGTTGGTTGAAATTATCAATATATTCGTCATAATATAAAAAAATAAATTTAAAAAGGAATAAGGCCTCTTAAGAGGATCGATATCAGATCAGATATGACATCGAACCTCTTTATAGTAATCCAGAATGTTCATTTATTAAGATATATTAATTTTTATATCGACATCTTTTTTATCGATATCCTATCCCTAGAACGTGCCTCGAGTTAACCTAGGTATCGCATAAGTTAAATGTGATATCCGTGACTAATCATTAGGTAATGTCAATGCAAATTCAGTTTTAAACGTTATCTTTAAAGAATAATTTTATTTACTTTGAAAGTTACATATGTAAAACATGGGATTATATTTTCTTCTTAATTTCTTGTAAGCGAAAGCGTGTGACAACTGTTAATGCTGACGTTAGTTTTATTCGCACAGTATCAAGATACTTGGTATTGAATTTTTATTTAACCGACTATCCGAGTCGGGAGATTATGTTTTGGATATTGTTTTATTTTTGAATGAATGAATGAATGATTTGAATGATTTACTCGATGTATGCGGGAGATGGGTTACATTTGCAGGTTGAGTTACATAACACGGAATCACCATTTGGATGAAAAATAATTTTTTCATAAGTATTTTTATTTTAACATGTACCTAAATTTTGAATAAACATATATGTAGATCGAGTGTAACTTATTACTAGAAGACTAAAATACAAGATTTGTATTTCACATAGGCTTACGAAGGATATTTTATGAGGAGTCGTATTTTTTTAATATTAGACCAATAAAAAGAACATAACACTTACTGAGAATAACACACCCCAGAGCCTGATGTAAAATGTATAATGTCTTTGATAACACCCATTGCTCATGATTTTTAACAGGCTTCAAAAAAAAAAAAAAAGGAAGGGATTATTTTTAATGTTTGTTACCTCAGAACTCCGTCATAATTAGGCTGAACTCAGAGTACAAGCTATAATAATATTATAGCTGTACTATACTTTTTGTAACTAGAAATAACCTATTTTAATAACGAAATATATTAAATTTGAAATTTATTAATCAATATTTAATTTTACGTTTCCTATTTGATACTTAAAACATCATCACCCTCTAGTTTCACACCCCCATACTTAATTATCTATTGATTCATTATTTTTATCACTCGTGTGTCTGTGTCTGCCCGTCCGTCTGTCATAGCCAATTTTCTCCGAAAGCACTGGACCGATTGAGTTGAAATTTGGTACACATAATTAACACATCCAAACATGGAATCATCATCCAAACGTTCTAAAATACTAAGCCTAATTATTATTATTTATTTTTTTAATACAGAAATTAATTCTATACCTATGGTTTACAGAAAAACACGTAAGAAGAAGAAGTCTATGGTATTAAAAGCTTGCACCGGGACAGAGAGTAAATAATTTTTTTTGAAACGAATAAATTAGTTCAATAATAAATTCGTTGTTTTTTTTATGTCAATAATATACCTCTCATCTAATCATGCAAGTGTGTTGCTATTTTACCCCTTGCCGTTTTGGTTTTGGAAAGAACATAGTCTTCATTACGAATTATTCACGCTAACGGAAACGCGAATGGAACGAGAACGCAAACGCAAACGGAAACTACAATTTTTTTAATTAAAATGCATAGGAACGGTCAGTTTGATATTTGTTTTACGTACCTATACGTACGTATTGAAATTTAATTAAGTCTATTAATTTAAAATACAAAACGAGCTTTTTAAAAAAAATCCACTTACAGCGCAAGTTTACGTCACCAAATACATATCTTAACATATTTTTATTTTTATTACATATAACATCGCTATTGAGATCGTCGGTTAATTAATATACATGTTATTGTTTCGTGTACTCGACAAATAAACCATGCGTTAGCATAAAGAATATCACACGCTTATTCATCATTTGATTAATAACATGACATGTAATCTGACCTAAGCTACTTTGTACTGACTAACTAAACAGTTGAGACACAGAAAACTTTTTTATTTTTTATAACTCATGATCTTGCAAAACATAACTCTCCTATTGAGGTCGTCGGTTAATTAATATAACATGGTATCGTTTTGTGTACTTGACAAATAAACCATACGTCGGCATAAAGATTATCACACGCTTATTCATCATTCGTGCAATAACATGAAATGTAATCCGATCCCAGATACTTTGTACTGACTAACTAAACAGATGCGACACAGAAAATATGTATTAACTCATATTCCAATATTATGCTAATAAATAGTGTTCTAAAATTGAGTGGTTTTTATTTTACAATTCCTGTCTATTGAGTCAATTTTATATATTATGTTAGTGTTACTATTACTCAAAATTATGGTGCGTATATATATATATATATATATATATATATTACCGTCTATTTCTGTTATGTACTAATAATGCTGTAATTAATTATATATGTGATTATATTAAACAACGATTACTATTATTAAATTATAGAAACATTTCGGAGGTTTGTCCTACATAGGTACAATAAGATAGATGCAGTAACCACTCCGTTTTATTTTATTCTATGTTGTGTAATGTTATATCATCATATCCGTATCCTCCAAACCTGAGTAGCAAAATGATGCAAGTGTTATGTTAAGTACATTCATTTACAGCGTTATGCTTTTCAGACACGAAGGCACTTAAAATGCTATGCTTCTCAGGATATGTTCACCTGGGCATTTTCTGTTACTTTTTGATTCATATGATATTCTTGAAGTGAGAAGAGGACAAAGCGTATTAGATTATTAACGTTTCGCTTACATCGAGTATTTTATTAATAAGTACAATATTTCAACTTGCATACCAATCGTGAATGAATGAAATTTTAGTCATCTTTATTTCACAATCAACAAGATTGATTTTACAATAACTTAACGATTTGAATTTTCAACTCATAAACAAACTGAAATGCATAATTAATCATTTGTTCGTGTTCAAGACATTTACGTCATATGAATCAGCCAATCAAATTGTGAGGTCTACATCGCGCTTGCGAAGTTTTATAATTTGGTTGCATAAATACAAATAAGCTTGATATAGTTCTCGGAGAATCCGTGGCTATGACAACCGATGGTTTCATGGAAACTCTTACCACTTTGATTCAAAGAGTGTGGCCAACTCTGCGATATTAATTTGGTAACGCATGTGGCGTACCACAGTCTCGCTTGGTTTTAATAATCCGACCCATGGACAGGGCGAGCTGTGAGAAACACAACGTGGTGACGGTCAAACACATTACGCATGTGGCGTACCGCAGACTTGCTTGGTTTTAATAATCCGACCCATGGACAGGGCAAGCTGCGAGAAACACAACGTGGTGACGGTTAAACACAACGGTTCTTCTGATGCTATACCGGTTGATAGTATGGAAAACCAGTCCACTTCTCACATCAAAGTGTCTGGCCAACTCTGCGATGTGTTTCGTGTGACAAACGCCGTAACAAACCTCCGGCAAACCCTCAATTCAGGCAAATCCATTAGGAGGTGCGTTACGTGGACTGATTCTCGAGCAGAATCAGACCTGGTGGGTTACATGCTAGCTGTACCCGTCGCGTTAAGCCTTTTGTTTTTTGAAATAACATGAGTTGTATTTAAGAAATCATCATCAAACGTTTAATTCAGATATGAGATTCGGATTAAATTTTTAAATATGCGATTACGAGACCACGTTCATGAAATGGAAGCAACCTTGTCAATCATGTTTTCAAATATGCGATTGAGTTTTAGACCACGTTCGCGAAGTAGAAGTAACCTGGTTTCATTTCCAAATATATGGATGGGACTTCTAGCCCGCGAAAAAAATATGGAATTGGGAAGAACTGGCCCACGGTCGCGAAGTGGAGCGAAGCGAACACGTAGCAGTGGGCCAGAACTCCCAATTCCATACTACTGATGACAGCCATGACCCAGGAACATATATTAGAGTTTATCACATAAATATTTGCCCCGGCCGGGATTCGAACCCAGGACCGCCACCGCAGTAGGCAGCCAACCGCGTCGTTATAATGACAAATATCTATACATAATCGCACATAAACAGGTAATAATGACAAATATCTATACCTACATAATTGCACATATAAATACGGTATTTGATGACAGCTTAAAGCAGCTACAGTGCGTGCGCTGTTAGAATGCGATTCGCATTTTACACCTGTCTCGCTCACTCTTACGCGATCCAGACCTCTCAGTTTTCACCCAAACCTGAATCGCAAATCTTACGGACTTTATGAAATGTTTGTAAAAGACACCCTCCCCTCTCTGTGTTTCTTTCTTTCATGAGAATAATGACCGCGACCCTTATGAAAAGGATCATGGGTTGGAAAATTAGCCTCTGTCAGCGTTCACGTCATATCTTAATAGATACGAATCTAAAGTATCCATAATTAGATAAAAGTGGGGTTTAAACCTTCAAAAACTGACGTAAGTATCTTATCTACGCAATTCAAGGTGTTCGTAACAAATATGTTAATATGACACTGCATTTTGATCGGATATTGATAGTGGGCGGTATGTATACCTCCGAGATGTAGTCTGCACTGCAAGATCTGACCCTGACATTGCGATGATGTCATATGATAATGATAACACTTAGTTAAGCAATGTAAAATGTTCTACGTACGTATATACACTAAATAACATAACATAAATATTGAAATGTCATATCACACTTGGCTATAGCCAGCAGAGATCGGACGGATGGACGTACATACGTACTAATTATTTAACTTGCTTATTAACTCCCGACAAAAAATAGAGTATATCTGTCTGTCTGTCTGTAGCATCGTAGCTGCCAAACGGGTGGTCCGATTTGAATGCGGATTTATTTATTGGAAGCCTTATCTGTCGAGATGGTTCTTGAATAAATAAATAAATAAATAAATATCAGACAACCTCACACAAATCAACCTAGTCCCAAATTAAGCTCAAGAAGGCTTGTGTTATGGGTACTAGGCGACGATATACATACTTATAT
Source organism: Apotomis capreana (assembly GCA_947623375.1). Classification (NCBI taxonomy): domain Eukaryota; kingdom Metazoa; phylum Arthropoda; class Insecta; order Lepidoptera; family Tortricidae; genus Apotomis; species Apotomis capreana. The sequence goes on from OX392499.1 coordinate 6,871,262, forward strand.
AGATAAATAAATACTTAAATACATAGAACGTCCATGACCCAGGCACAAATATTCGTGTTCATCACACAAATATTTGCCCTTGCCGGGATTCGAACCCGGGACCGTCGGCTCAGTAGGCAGTTGCTTAACCACTGCGCCAACCGCGTCGCCAATGATGAATTTAAGTTATTTGTAAATAAGCTGTCAGTTAATTAAATATTCGAACTCTTATCTAGTTTTTTGCTAGCAGTCACGAGATATTATGTTGCTATCTCTGACGATACCCGCATAACAATTTTTTTAACAGAAACTGACATGTTAAATGAGCAAAATGTAGGTGTGGGTCGACATTAGTATTTGAAAATGTAGCTCCGAAACGGGCGAGGCTTAACGGAATTTCCACGCGCTGTATAACATTTCATTGAGATTTGGAATGTATTCTAAGTATGCTATAATTTCATATTTTTCTGATAAACAAGAAGCGGTAAGATTCCGGTCGCATATATAATTAAAAACACTTTAATAAGCGCACGCCACTCAGTCACGAACCCATTGCGATCGACCGACCGACCCTTTGAGTTGAGGCGGAATCGGTTTATTTTATAAAATATTACTTTCATATTTGTATTTTATCATCGTCCACCTATTTTAGTCGGCTACTGAACATAGATGACATCATTTTTAGCCACTGATTAGGATCCGCGGCCAATCTTATACGGTCCGCTGAAAAGAAGGAAATGTTACCTACTAGTTATATAAATTGTAGGACTGACATACTAAGGGCTCAAAGTAAGTCATGTAAAATTAGCATAGTTTTGGTTACTACTAAGCAGAATTTGGCTATTTCTCAAGAAGTTAAAATAGTTGAGTTATTTATTTTTTCAGTGTTCCTGACACTTAATAGTCATTCAGTATTATCGCTCTACCTGCTGAGAGAATGTCCCACTAACGTTTATCCGTAGTCTCGACTCAAGAAACAGGCAAATGTGGCCGGCTTGCTATTCTGATGGACTGTATCAATTAATTTAATTCGCTCACTGTGGATTCGATCCTTTATACCATACCGATACCATAAAATGTATATATGAGATATGGGAAAGTTCTTGCGATGCTATAGGCATATTGTGTGATCTTTCGAAAGCGTTCGATTGTGTGGAACACGGGACTTTATTATTGAAATTGAAACATTATGGGATATCTGAAAATGCCTTAAATTTGGTATCATCATATCTAAGCCACAGAATGCAATCTGTAGTCATAAATAGAACACAATCGGATGGAGCAGCTGTGAAACTAGGCGTGCCCCAGGGCTCGATTCTGGGACCCTTCTTTTTTTAAGTTTATATAAACGATTTGCCATATATCGTAGAAAATGATTGCAAGATTGTTCTTTTTGCAGATGACACATCCCTGATCTTTAAAATTAATCGAGCATTAGTGGACTACGATAGCATAAATAATACACTATCGAAAGTCTTAAATTGGTTTACTATTAATAATTTATTACCTAATTCTAAAAAAACTAAATGTATACGGTTCACATTACCTAACGTAAAATTAGATAATCCTTTTTTGTATTTAAATGGGGAGCTCTTAGAATTGACTGATAAAACTACTTTTTTAGGCTTGATTCTAGATAAAAATCTTCAGTGGAGTCCCCACATATCATCATTGGCCAACAAATTGGGTTCAGCTGCTTACGCTGTCAAAAAAATCAGGCAACTGACGGACGTAGAGACAGCGCGTTTAGTCTATTTTAGCCAATTTCACAATGTCATGTCTTATGGAATTTTGCTATGGGGAAAAGCTGCAGACATACATACCATTTTGTATTACAAAAAAGAGCAATTCGCTTTATTTATAACATGCGATCACGTGACTCGATATAGGTCATTTATGGGTCAATGTATACTGTTTTACAATAAGTTACCTGCTGAAGCAATGGAACTACCCCTACCTACTTTAAAAAAATATTTGAAATCAGTTTTGCTGAAGAAAGCTTACGAGTACTATAGTGTCGAGGATTATCTGAACGATAAAAAAGCTTGGCCTGATTTGGACAGTGCTAATGTTATGTGATGGTTTTTTTTTCTTTTTTTGTATAATTTTAATATGTCTCAATATTTTAAACATATATTTAATTTGGAACGTACATTTATATTTTTAATAATTTGTTCACTTTTGTTGACATTAACATTACTTTTTTTTATATACAAGTTTTTATTTTTAACTGTTAACTTAATGTATTTTAAAATGTTCTGATGTATTTTATAAAGTTCATGGATTTTTTTTTTTACTTACTTTTAACGATGCGTTTGAGCTGAAATATTTGAATTTGTTTTCATAAATGTAAGTGCTATAATATTCGATTGTATTATATTGTGTGTAATTTATTGACGATGCAAAAGTGCTTCCCATGAATCCTACTTGAATAAATGATTTTTATCTTATCTTATAAAAAGTCCCAACACAACCCTCCTTATCGCTTGCTGAGTGACGTTAAAGTTTGCGCATATGTAAATACCAGTGCACTTAGAGTCATAGGCGTATTCAGGGGGGGGGGGGGGGGTTTGCCCGAGTCGGCAGTGCCCATCCCAATATGGCCTAGTGCCCACTCCAAGATGTTGGGTTGGGGTCATAGGCCGTGGCCTGGCCCCCACCCAGGCCCCATCTGACAAATAATCTTAGATACGCGACTGCTTCGAGTCGAATAAACATTAAATCTCGGTGTGACTTTCAGCATATCATGGTTATCTAAAACCTGCTGCGCACGTGTCTGTATCTATCGAAGACTACGGGCTAGATCCTTCCAAAATATTAAAACAAGTAAATTTATGTCAGTATTTATGGGTTGCCCCTTAAAGCTCAAGTCAGGGCTAAGACTATTTCAGCATGAAAGAGCAGAATTGTCCAATACGTAACATGTTTGTTCAAATAACCCTCTCTCCATCCACTTTGCTTGTATTTCCAGCTCGCCACCCCGCGAGAGGGAAGTTTATTTTCGCTTTGTTACCTAATGTGTGTATTTTACGAAAATCGATAGTTTATGAATTGTGAATGACAGCGCCACAAAGAACATCCGATCGATGCCAGTTACACCGTTTCCGCGTACACTCCTGAGGTTACTCCGATGTTCGAAATTCGTACTTCGTTAACGTGCCGTCCCGCTTATTCAAATATTGTTTGGCACGAGATGGAGAGAGATAGCACACTACAAACTTCGAATTTCGATGTCTATCGACTATAGTAAGATTCGTAAGGGGGTTAAGTTGATATGACTTAAAGTGTTAAATAGAATAAAAATCAGGGTAAAGAAAAAAATCTGCGCGTGCTTCTGTATACCTACCTAATACCCAATCAGTAACGATATGAAATTTATGCAAAAATGCGGATTTTAACTTAGAAGGGCAGAATTCGGTATGGCAGTATGGGCGGGGCAAGTATTCAGGTAAGTACTGCAAAAGTACCTTAGGTGAATATGGTATTTAAAAAAAAACTACATAATTGTTTACCCGAAAATGAGCGTTATACTAATTAATAGAGCCTTTAGCTTTAACCGCACCAGTTTTTGAGCAAGAATACATTGTAGGTACCTACAAATTATTTTTTAGTGTACGTGACTTAAAATTCATAAATTAATAGAGATAACGTATGCATAAAAGAGCAACGTTAACATAGGAAGAGGCCGATTTGTAAACCATCATGACTAGTCTAGTTTAATCCATGTCATTGCGAAAATTTGGTGCACCCAGCACAGCAGTTTCAGTGCCAGCATATTTTGTATCAGAATAGACGGATATAACTCTTTCAGTATACATAAAAAAGAAAGGCTTCGAGGAAATCAAAAACTCCAGCACATTTTACATAAATATATAACATTTTTAAGGTAAATTAAATTAAATTTGCTATTTATTGTATTATACCATCAAAGCGATGCATCCGATACCGATATATCCGATAGTACGTGTTTCGGTATCATATATAGCATCCCTACCTTTTGTCTCAGTCAGTGGAATTCACAGTTTTGACGTTGTGACAGATGCGTACACGGACGAAACTGAGCCTGTGACAGGCCGTGGCTCACTAAAACTGGCTTCACTTACAAGCGCTGACTAGGACTTTTAGGTGTGTAAATATTCTAAGCCTTTATATATATTTAGCAGGTATACTTAAAAAAAGCTTTATCACCGTGTTGCACTCGCTTCTCCACTCCATCTATCTTAGCAGCTTAAAACTCAAAATAACTTTAAGGTTTTCTTACAAACAGCCCGCAAACGCGACTACTAATAAAATAAATGGCGGCTCGATGTAACGCGAAATCAATAGTATCATGTTCTTCAGTTCGTTATAAAAGGGAACAACAAGGACGCCTTGTTAACTGGTAGGTAGATAGGTAAAATCACCAACCCGATCTGTTCGTTCGCATTAAATTATAAAAGCAATGGCGGCCGAATTTTAGGAATTCAGAGCTCGGTGGTATCTCTGTATATAGACTGAAATCTATAATGAAATCGTTATTTTCTCATCGCTTATAGTACAAACAGTGGATACAATACGGATCAAGAATAGTTAGAATTAGAAATGCCGTAAAACAGGCAATTCGATGGTTGTGTATTATAAGCGTTCCGATTTTGGTAGGTACAAAAACCCATATGTCGCACTATTCGCCCTCGAATAAATAGTAATACCTTAAATCATAGGTATATATATATACTCGTATATATATATACCCCAACGCGACGTTTACGATTCGTTTTTGATGGCTCGACGTTGAAATATACGTAGCAGATAATTTCTATTATGTTTATTATTGTTCATTTAAGTTTACCACTGTTTCTATGATCCACTAGACTCTATGATAAATAAAAAAATTGGCATTGTGCGTGATGATGAGGGTAGTTTTGCACCTCCGCCGATGACACCCGCGTCGAGCAGCCGCGCGGACAGGGCGCATGCCCGCAGTGATCGATTGGCCGCCGCCGCGACTGATCGTCTCTCCTGATGATGAATCGCGTACCGATTCGAAACATGTCGAGCGTTATTCGACTTCTACTTTACTTCTACTTTAAGTATTTTAATAAAAAAAATATTGACAGATACCGATTTTAGGCTGCCTGCCTACAGGAGTGGACTGGAGCTATGTGAAATGGACCAAGCACATTCACACAAAGATGCAGCCAGCCCGTCTAGCACAACTATGCTTCGCGACTCTTGTCACGCGAGATCTACTCGTCACTCTCTTACATTACTGCACGGAAAGAGACGGGTAATTATCTCGCGTGAGAAATAGTCGCGTTTGACAGTTTTGCTAGTGGTGCAGATTAAGTCATTTTCTTCGCTTCGCTTCAGTGGACAGGCAGTACCTACTATTCTCTGCAGGGCTAGCATCTTACCGCGACTTCGTTTTTCGCGCGCCTCGGCATCATCTGTCATGCTCGTACGTAATTGAAAGGAAAGTGACAGGTACTGTAAATCGCGCGAAAAAGAGTCGCGTGTCACAGTTATGCTATAGGTGCTTATTCTATTAATTTGCATTTCTATAAATAAATCATGAGTAAAATATGTCACTGCAACGCGATGCCTTCCTAGGCGCCTTTGGTCAATGTGAAGGTTAATTGCAGTAAGATAACCCCGGTAACTACAAACAAGCTAATTTAGCTCCACGTGACACAGAACACAAAGGCAAACTAGCAAATTGAGGCAGAATGCCAGGTCACATAAGTCTCATTTGCATAATTGACGATGCAGATAAATAGCTTAGTTGATATTACACTGATCGGCTTTGAGAAATTATGAAATATAACGCATTACGCTTTGAGAAACTTATGTCAAGATTCCTGTTTCGTTGGAGCATCAAATTATACTTCGCCATCCAGGTATGACTTTAGATGCGTGCTTTAGATGATTGTATAATACCCCGAAAGTTACAACAATTCACGCGCAGGCTAGAACAAGACTGAAGATATGAAAAATTAATTCGGAGCAAAATAATTTGTTGAATTAGTACCTACTGTGAAAGCTTTGAAACGGTAATGATGGTTTGAATAATACCAGTGAGCCTAATAAATTAATTGAAACTTTATGAATGTAAAGCCTTTGCGCTTAGAAATAGGTACGTTTTTGTTTTGTCTTTTCGTACGGCGCGACATGCCAGTAATCAGTTATGAGGTACCTACATCTTCATACATTGAGCGAATCAGTCCAGTGACGTAACTACCCTGCACCCCACTACGGAAATACAAACCGCTATTATCTATGTATAAATTATGTATTACCAGAAATCCGCTAAATTACTGGTAATAGAAAATTTTACCGTTTTGCATTCCCTAGACCCCCATTAAGAGCCCTTATTCCTTTTAAAATGCTGATTGTTTTAGATATTTTTCTCTATGATCAATATTGATGTTACGACCTAGAACAGGGCCATTGGGATTTATTGGTATATATTGGAAGCCTACATTTTGAATTTTTCATTGATAATTATTGTTTCAAAAACTACTCGAAATTGACAAAATTCATTCGGAAAATTTGTTTTTTCTACTTATTTTCGACTGCACGCAATAAAAGCATGAAATAGCTACGTTACTACCTAGAACTCGGTGAACAGTATTTATTCACTTCAAAAAGTTGGTTGAAATTGTCAATATATTTGTCATAATATGAAAAAAATGAATTTTAAAAGGAATAAGGCCTCTTAAATATTTCGGAAACTAGAAGACGTATCCATAAAATAATTTTTCGATTTATGTACTTCTGAACGCAGCATAATGTACCTAAGGTAAATAAAACTGGTCAAGTGCGATTCGGACTCGCGCACCGAGGGTTCCGTACAAACACTTTCCATCCTTAAGAGGTTAAGTTAAGTATGCACCTGGTATGTATAGCGCTCCATACAAATGAGGTGCAAAGTTAACGCAACCAATCCCTTTGTTGTATGGGAGCCCCCTTAAATATTTATTTTATTTTTAGTATTTGTTGTTATAGCGGCAATAGAAATACATCATCTGTGAAAATTTCAACTGTCTAGCTATCACCGTTCTTGAGATACAGCCTGGTGACAGACGGACGGACGGACGGACGGACGGACGGACAGCGAAGTCTCAGTAATTGGGTCCCGTTTTTTCCCTTTGGGTACGGAACCCTAAAAAGAGAAGCACATAAAGTCGAGCGGCGGAATCTATTATCCAATAATGTCCATTGTACAATAAGCATAACGGCGAATAATCCATACGGGTACCATTATTCATATCCCCAACGGGCCATCTGTAACGTTTTTCATCCCTAACTAATCCAAATTGACGATTGAATTCCCTCCATTCCAAATCACTGTCACGTCAAATTAAACCTTTATTCGACCGTTCAATAACCGGTTCGATTGACCCTAAACCAACATTAATCATATTCGGTTTACGAATGGCAACTCGTTAATTGGTCTCAATTGGGGCGGCGCGTATATCTTTGCTCGCTCAGAGACAGTACAGAGCTGTTACTGTGTGCTAGCACACAAATACAGCGGGGCTGAGATTTGCGGCATGAATTTGAATATACTTAAAATGGTCCAAATTTAAAAATTTAGGTATCTGTCTGAGACAGATCGTACAAATGTCGATACGATAATTTAAATATTTCTACTCCCAAATTTAGATAACTCTCCTTTTATCCTTAAACTTCGCACCTCACACCCATATGGAACCAACCCAAATTAACCTTGTGGCGCGGAGATAATCCCATTAGCGGGTTATACTCCCACACAAAGTCCGATTACTGGTAGTGAGGGCTAACCAGCCCTGATACAGTTCAAGTCTTATGTCTTAAAAAAAAACCCCATGTGGAACATGTTTCTATGGAACAAGACACTAATTTAGTTTGTTTACAGTCTTGGTCTACTTTTTCATTGAGTTTGATCTGCGTAGGTATCATGGACTAGTCCAATAAGATTTAATTTCATTGCAATAAGATAAATCAACAGTATCTCCGTTGTGTTTACATTTTTGTAGCCTTTCACTAGATTTGAAGCGTTCCAGTCAAGGTTGAGGCTGCCGTCGCTCGACCTGATACGATACGTTTGTTTCCTCACGTGTCACGTGTCATACATTACTCTACACAAACTCGTATAATGAGTTATTGGCGTTATTGCATAATTTTATTTATGTTGAAACGCGATAAGTGAGAAAAGCTTTGACCCGAAATATCTGTTTATCAATGATCGCAATTATGACAATTATGACATGCTCGCAATTATCTAACTCAATATTAGTCACTCAACTCATTTTTTGACGAATTTAAATTTTAACATTGTCATAACGACATAAAGTCAAATTTTATCTGCCCTGATAATGTAACATAGAACTCTGTTATATTGGGCCAGCGATGTTTTTTACCGACTTCATGTTCGCGAACAGTTGACTTGTCTCGCCTCACTCGCCCGGCTTTGTTGACACGCTGACCTATCCATTGTTCCCGGGTTGTGGATAGGAAGTGCCTCTTCACAACAATTCTAGTAAATCAATATTTGTTTTGATGATGTAGCGAGAGTTAATGAAACTCTACTTATACATAGATAAGTATGACAGCTTTGCTAGACCAAGTGCGTCGTACGGCGACTGAGTTACTAAGGAAACCCAATTGACAACATTTCATCTTTTCAACCACGCGTTTTTCATCAAATGAAGAATATAAAATGAAAGATTAGCACATTTTTTCGAAAATTCGTAAACTTCCAAATTTGTGATTGTAAAATTCATTTAAAAAAGTTCTTCATTCTAAAAGAGCGTAGGCGACCAGTAATTGGTCACAGCGCAGAAAATCTTACAATCAGACTAATCACTAGGCAATTATAGGGATTTGTCTATTTTTTTTGTCTTATTTCAGTTTGTCTAACAACTTTTACCATAATGAACGTTTTATCTAAAGTCAATATGTATAATATCATTTTTCATAATTATTATTTTGTCGAAATTCGTTTTGCCTAAATGATCATTTTCCTTATTCTTGTTTTGTCGAATATTATTTTATCTAAAACTCACTTTGTCGATTCTTATTTTGAAAATTGTAGGTTAGGTTGAAGACCGAATACTGTACGTTAGGCTAGGTTTGTTTTATGCGGAGCGTCAGAATGCTTGCTAAATAAATAAATTAGGCAAAGAAAAAGTTAGGCAAAATATGTTTATACGAATTAAAAATTAGGTCAAATAAAAGTAGACGAAATAAGATTATGTGAAATAAGTATTATACGAAACGATTTTCACTCAAATAATAATTAGGCAAAACGAGTAATTATGCTAAATAATATTAGTCTAACTGAAATTAGGCAAACCGAAATTAGGCAAAAAGTTGTTAGGTAAAACAAGGTACAACCCAATTATAGACCGGAAATTAAAAACGTTAAAAATATTCTCGGGCAAGCCGGAGAGGACTTGACTTAGGATTTCTTCGAGAGCATTAGTAGTATAAAAATACTAGTATAAAACCGTTTAAAAGGCAAGCCGGCAGGAATCGGGTTCTACGGACGCCACACCACTGTTAGGTACCATCGTAAGCCTGGAACCACCAGGATCGATTTTTTGGGACGAGGTGTATAAAAGGTTAGTTAAACCACTAATAATACATTAAGTCCTTATGCCGACAAAAAAAATGTTTCTTAGGAGTCACTGACAATATCCGACGTGTAACGGGTCTCTCAGCAAAATCCACTACAAAGGCTGATAAAAAAAGCCGGCCAAATGCGAATCTGACTCGCGCACCGAGGGTTCCGTACAAACACTTATCCGGAAAGTTTTCAGTTTCAGATTTTTTTGCTATGTAGTATAAGACGGTAGGCAAAATTTCATGGGTCAACGAAAAACGTTTTTTGCGGCACAAACGGCCGTCTTTTTTTTACGTTAACTTAGAAGTTTCATATTTTCACAGCTTCAAGGCAGTGTAGACTTGAGTATATGATTTTAATATCAACTCGATACCTCCAGGCGTTCCCGAGATAAAGGGTCTTGACAGACCGATGGACGGACAACAAAGTGATCTTAAAAGGATTCCGTTTTTTTCCTTTTGAGGGAACCCTAAAAAAAGAATAATTGTCTTGTGTACTCACGCTGATGGACAGCACAGGGCCGACTTTGAACATGGAGTAGCGGTAGGAGAACTGGCTGATGTCCTGCAGCGTGGTGCCGCACGGCAGCTTGTGCCCGATCTCCGCCATGATGTGGTACGCGAACTGCTCCATGCGCTTCGGGGTGCCGCCCATGCACACGAACTGGACGACAAGCAAACAAACATATTAAGACTACGCTAATAAAGCCGTTCAAGTAAACAATGCAAAGTTAGATACACGCAAGGAAAATATCGAAAGGTTGCTTGGGAGTTAGGGTGGCGGAAAGGTTAACGCGCTGGACCGGCAATCCAGAGATACCGGGTTCGATTCCCGGTCTCTTCCACCAGATAACTCATTTAAATTTTTCTTTACGCTTTGATCTTTGTTTCAATGGTTTATAGTACTTTATGCAACTGATACATAATGAGAGGCCTTAAAACACGAGTGTGGTTTTATGAAACGAGCGTCAGCGAGTTTCATAATAGGATCACACGAGTGTTTTAAGGCCAAATTATGTACAGTTGTATACACTACTTTATCTACACACATATCATAAGTACTCTAAGATGGGTTCAGAAGCCATAAGGAAATGACCGGCACCACTAGTGCTACCTGTAAAATATCTATAAACGACATATACTAATGCAGTAAGAAATAAATCTGAACAAATACATAAACATTGTAATTTACATTTACATTGAAACAATATTTTCAACTAAAATGTGAATTACAATAAACTTATCACAATTATACTTTCGTAACAGCAAAGAACCAACAAACAAATGACAACAATAATGGCGGCAATTCGAACCTCCGTCAAGACAAATGTTTTTTTTTTCTAAATCGTATGTATCCATATTCTCATGTCACTCGAGATCAAATGTCGTGCGGTTTTTATAAAAAAACATACTGAATTGACGTTTCGTATCGATAACAATATTAATATCTATGGATACTAGAATAGAGACCTACTTTAGTTTTGATAGCTGTTCCAAATTTAAACTCATAACCTTACAAAAATTGATACTGTTATAACATTACAGTACAGATTTTACCTACTGGCACAGATAAGAAAGTTCTCATAGTAAAATTGGTTGTAGTAATGCTGGTCATTTCCTACGGTTTCTGAACGCATTTTAGAGCACTAATGATATGTGCGTAGATAAAACAATAAACATGGTAAGATTATAGTTTTGAAAAGTGTGATTAAGAAGTGTGTGGAAATAAAGAGACAGAAATTTGTTATATTTTAGATGTGATTGGAAATCAAAAGAGAATTGATTTCCAATCACTACTACAAGATTCCAAATTTTTATTAAAATCTTTAAATAGAGGACACTTTAAGATAATAATTTCATCCGTTTGCCAATTACTTAGATACGTTTATTTTTTTTTCTCCGTAGTATATTGTGGTGACGTCACTATTGACTTGCATTGTACTGCAAAATGGCAAAGAAAAGAAAATCTAAAATGTTTATATGAATAACTTTTCACATGTTTCATATTTTATACTAGCTTTTGCCCGCGACTACGTCCGCGTGGAACTTGGAAGTATGGAAGCAACCTCGTACAACACGATAGCCACCTAATCAAAGGGATTATTAAAAGCGCCTAAGCAAATGTAAGAGCAATTGTGCTTTTGGTCTAATCATTACGTTTCCTGCAGGGTCATCAATGTCATCATGAATTACTTACTCACTTTTCAATCTTTTTAGGGATAATTTCCAGGATGAAAACTATCCTATGTCCTTTCTCGGATCTTAAACTATCTCCATGCCAAATTTCATCAAAATCGATTCAGCGGTTTAAGCGTGAAGAGGTAACAGACAGACAGACACACTTTCGCATTTATAATATTAGTATGGATTGTCACAATCTAATTATTTATTGCGGTATAAGAGCCCTATTCCCAAAAATGAATTTTTCATTAACGGAGGTCGTAACTCGTAAAAAAACGGTTTACCTATTTCAAATGGGCAAAAACTTTATTTCGACCGTGAATTCCATTGAACCGGCACGTTGTACCTATTTCCTTTTCGTACAACTATTTAACCTAATTATTCATTTCACACCTGTTTGATTTTCCAACTCGCGTTTTTGATCAGGATTCTTTTTGAGGGGTATATTTTTTTATCAATACAATTAATCAAGGCTTTGAATCAAAATACTCCGAAAATTTGCTGTTTATCACAAAAACCTAATTAGAAAAATTCAACACGTGGATAATGAAGCAGCTTGGAAAACTAAATTAGCTAGCCCAGCAAAGCCCTAGTTTTATGTAAAGTGACTAAAAGTGATCGGAAATAAAGAGCAGTTGGACTGAAGGTGTCTGGCACCGATATTGATTGAACTTTACTTCGATCGGCGATTACGTGGAACTGGCACGCTAGCATTAAACGCTATTTAAAGCTTTCTTAAGTCTTGGTCTTATAGACGAGACTCTATAATAATAATATGTGCTTTGTATTGTGACTGTTTGTTGCCTAAACAAAAAAAAATAAGACAACTTCTAGGCGACGATATACATACCTACTTAAATACATTGAACATCCATGACCAGGCACAAATATTCGAGTTCATAACACAAATATTTGCCCTTCCCGGGATTCGAACCCAGGAACACCGGCTCAGTAGGCAGCTGCTTCACCACTACCCCAAACGGGTGCGCCAATGTTCACATAATTTTTCAACCCCGATTATTGGAACTCCGAAAATGTGACTCATACAATTTTTCATCATAATAGCCACTATTTATACTTATTACTTAGTCACTATTACTACCGATCATAACTCCGAACCATTTAAAATCATAATGTCAATTATCATAAATATCTCTTATAGTACCTACTTTTTATTTTATTATTGGCGCGGGTCCATATTGGCTCACATAAAATTGATCATCTGAATTTTTCTTCTACTACCGATTTGTTGTCAGAATCATCACTCTTCCGATTTTTTTACTTCATACATTTTGTCCGTCATAAATTTGCACTACTGCCAACCACGTAGGGATGTAGGGATAACGCGGTTAGTAAACTATAGCCTAGCAAGCGTCGGTCCGGCCCAGGGATAGTGGCGCTACAAACAGCTCTCATATGGCAATAATGTTCATACGTCATATTTGCATTATTAAACATCAGTCAAGGATTTGTCATTATCAAAATTCAAAACATTGTTTGCCGGAATGCTGTTGTATCCTTCGTTTTTCTTGGGAAATAAATAATGAATCCTATTGAAAAAACTTGACTTTCATCACTGTGGATAGTTTTGGCTTCATTATGCAAAAATTACTTGAAATTTGCGGAATATTTAGTAATGTTTCCTCTTTGTTTACATCAGTGACATTCACCGACTTTCAACGTCAGTTACTAAAAATTTGTCGTTGTCAGTAAAATAATTTAGTACCACTGAAAATCCGCAATATGGCGAGGGTTGTAAAACCCGTTGCAGGGCTATAACTATCAATGGGAGCAGATTAAATTTGAGGCTCCAACAAAAAAAAAATACAGTCCGTGAGCTCTTAGAAATCGGAGTTTCTTATCTCGATCCCATAAGTACGAGCACATTCTGTCAGTGCACGAAAAATTTCCGCCAAGTTTCATTTCAAAAATAAGTAGAAAACAACTAACAATTGTCGCCGGGACTTTTCAATTCTTACAACAACAGTCACGCGACCGAACTTTATAAGCATGAATATATGAATCCATTATATTCCAAAACTAAATATCGCGCTTAATGTTATATTTAATGTTTAACATAAATCTGTTTAATTTTCACGCTTACTTGAACTCGAGCCTATTCATTAATATTCATAATCGTTTACGAATAGATATGAATTAGAAACGTCCTTCACTTACTAAATGGATGAAAATTATTTTACGTCAAGTTTAGGGTTCTCTATCGTTTGCCCGAATTTCATATTTCATAATTGATGACGCGTTTGGCGCAGTTTGTAGAGCACCTGCCTACTGAGCCGGCGGTCTCGGGTTTCGAATCCCGGCAAGGGCAAATATTTGTGTGATGAACTCGAATATTTGTGCTTGGATCATGGTAGTTTATTTAAGTATATATTTATCTATATAAGTATGTATATCGTCGTCTAGTGCCCATAACACAAGCCTTCTTGGGCTTAATTTGGGACTGGATCGATTTGTGTGAGGTTGTATGATATTTATGTTTATATTATATTGATAATGTAAAACTTGCCATAGTAGTGACTTGCCATAAATCTACTTTTCTCTGTAAGCTGAGAATTCCGGGGTTGTTTTAAAACAAACCTAACCTAATGATTTCTACATGAAAAGTATTAAAATAATCCCGAAAAGATTACGGCATGCTAAATTTGTTAAAATTTTTCATCCATTTTACCGATCGATGAAGGTCGTTTCTAATTCGTATCATGTACTAGGTATTAGGCAAAATATACTAGGCATGCATCGATATAACAGTAGGTGTTTTAAAATTAAAACCCTTATCTAATTAAATTACAGGTAACAATTACTTAAGGGATGGTTCCTCTCGCATGTTGTTTGGTCGTCGGTACGCAGAGGTGTTTTGTTCGCGAGTGAGTGATTCAAATGAAGTATATCTTTTCATTTGTGGCAGTAACTCACTCACTCACTGAAGGATAAACCAACTCACTATACGAGTATATCTTTCGTTTGCAACCACTCACCGCTCAATATGAACTGAACTGAATGATGCTATTTAACATTATGAAGTTATATACATAAAATACATTAACGACGTTAAATAATTAAATTTGTCGGTTATTTTGAGATGAGTCACATTTTTCTTATTATTTTTGCATACTTCCTTATTTTTAAACTACTTTCTTACGACATACATATCATTCAAATGATTCACTTAACGAAATGAAAGAGATGATTATAATGATATGATGGAGCAGTCTGAGTCTATACCTAGATACTCTGAACGAAATTAGTCATATATAATGAATGAGCTAAATACATGAATCGTTCTTCTTCCTGAGTGAGATGATTTGAGCATCTCTAGTTGCACGGTAATGAATTGACTACAAAACATACATATTATGTGATTAAACTCATACCTTAACGTCTCCGAACATCTCGACGAGGTCGTGTGAGCCGCTGCCGAGCGCCAAGTGGTACAGGATGTCCTGGTCCATGAGCTCGATGTTGGGGTTCCGAAGCTTGACCGTGCCATCTGGATATCTGCAAACAACAAACAGGTACTGTTAGTAGTACTTAGGTACTGATAGTGGAACTGAGGGCTTCCAATCCCGGGATTTATGTATGTTTAATCCATTGGAAGCTCTACTGAGGGACTATGGTTGTACCGTCGAATCTCAAAGCATATAGGCTGTTTATAGGCTGCGAGGAAAAAATCCACCCACAGCCTACGACAGAGGTCGGCTGTACGCAGCTGTGCGTGTCTCAACATCATTCTGTCGTAGGCCGCACGTCCTAGGTACACAACAACAAGCATGAAATTTCTACCACAGATAGTGTTCCACGGTGATTATTTTCAGATGTGGAGGGAAGTCAGATTCGTCCCCTGTGTGGCGGGAGAGCGGGGTGAAGAGGACCAAGTACTGCTCTCTTTCTTTTTTTTATTACTGATTAGTTAAGGCTATTAGGGCTTGTGCGACATCGTTTTCGTATAAAATAGATATCAGCTATTAATTTTTCATGTTATTTAAGAATAGTTTCATATAAAAATTTGGGTTTATAGCCGAAAAGGTAAAAATCACAACAAGTTTTTTTTATTCAGAACGATAAATTAGTTATCTATCCTGAATATTTACAATTTAAAAAAATATCACTAAGCAGCAAATTTAATGTTGTTTTTAAAAATGTATACATATTGGGCACATCTGATACAAAAAGTACCTTGAAAAAAAATGTTGATGTTAAGCTTAGCCTGCGTGTCCTAGTACATTTTGCTAAGTCGCGAAATTGTGTACATCGGGATACAACCACGAAATTTCTACCACAGATAGAGTATTCTGCGGTGATTAAATTCAGATGTGAAGGGAAGTCAGATTCGTCCCCTGTGCGGCGGGAAAGCGGGGTGAATAGGACAAAGGAGTCCTCTTTTTCTTTTTTATATTACTGATCAGATAACGCTACTAGGACTTGTGTAGTGTCGTTTTCGTGTAAAACAGATATCAGAAATTCATTTTTCATGTTATTTATTCATAGTAGCATATAAAAATATGGTTGTATTTCCGAAATTGTAAAAATCACAACAAGTTTTTTTTATTCAGAGAGATAAATTAGTTATATTTCCTAAATATTTACAACTAAGAAAAATATTGCAAAATAGAAAATTTAATCTAGTTTCTAAAAATATATACATATTGGGCACTCTTCATACAAACAGTAACTTAAATAAATTGTTGATGTTGAGATTAGCCCGTGTGCTCGTGATACATTAGCAAAAAAATATTTTGTTTTAATTACATTAATTTGTTTTTCTAGGACGTATATAGTAAATATTATATGTAAAAGCATGTTAATAATAATTATTTAGTGTATTTAATGAAGCGAAATAGGATGCGTACGGAGATTTACGTTGGTTACGCCGACGTAAAGATATATTTTAAGCTACTGTTTGTATGAGAAGTGCCCAACATGCATATATGTTTAGAAACCAGATTAAATGAGCTTTTTGATATAATAATAATAATTTGAAAATGTTCACGAAATTGAACTAATTTACCTCACTGAATAAAAAAAACTTGTTGTGATTTTTACCTTTTCGGCCATTACACCCATATTTTTATATAGAACTATGCAAAAATGACATAAAAAATGAATTTCTGATATTTTTTTTACACGGAAACGATACCAAACACGTCCTGATAGACTTAACTGACCAGCTATAAAGAAAGAAAAGAGGGATACTTGGCCGTATTCACTCCGCTCTCCCGCCTCACAGGGGACGAATCTGACTTCCCTCCACATCTGAAAATAATCACCGTGGAACACTCTATCTGTGGTAGAAATTTCATGCTTGTAACCCAATGCGCACAATTATGTTAGAAAACAGCGGACTAACAACTACTATCAGTTTATAAAAAAAAAATTGCTCTGGTCATCGTCACTTTCAACAATTAAGCACAGACAGGAAAGACTGGATACGTTTAACTTTTCATTTCTTTAGTAGCTAAATATTCAAAATAATTGTCATTTGTCACTATACGCGGTAACGCTCACCATTCGCTGTTTTATACAATATTAAGTTTTTACTAAATTATTTTGATCGTGGTACGAAGCGACGACGTGCAACGTCGTGTCGTAAAAATACATTAATAAAAAAATATACTTTTCTTCATGTAACAAGATTCTAAATCATTATATACGTGAGACACGCAGGCACGGATTAAGCTACAGATCCCTAAGTACTTAGAATTTATACATGTAACTAACTCAGTTTAGAAGACCCTATAGAATTTCCTAAATAACAGGATGTTGTAGGTTTGTCGCCACGTTTTAATCCTATGACAGGCTTTTAAAACGATTACACCCCGCTTTTCATCAGCTGATAGATTGGCAGTGCCGCGGTAACTTTCCTCTAACATCAAAACCGTTTTCAACCGTCCGACTTCCGAAGCCCCATTATTGACAAATCCCGCGAACTTTGCATAGCATTTTCGGTTAATTTGTACACGGTTTGACTGAAATATAACCGAAACTTCAATACAGTCATAGTCATATCGACCATAATAATACCACGACAAGTCGCCACAGCCTGGCGGTTGCTGGCTCTGCAAAACTAGTGCGGCGACCACGTGCGTCTTATAAAAGTAGCAAATACGGTATTACATTGATACGCTCGTGAAACTGATCCCAATCGCACTTAATTCTCAAGTCACTCTTAATAGCTAATGACAATCGGAATGTGGTGTCTTCTTGTACGTGCCGTATTATGCGCGACTGACAACTGTTTTACTACAAATATGGCGTTATGTATAAGCTACACTAATTTGATTAAAAGATTATGTCAATGCATGCAACCTGTAGTTTAAATCTTTGTTGTTTTATATTACAATTATTTGTCGCTACTTTCTTTTCATACTGTTAAAGTACCTAATGTAGAGTAGGTTCTGGTTCGATGTTCCGTCCAGTGAGTCCCGAGCAATTTCAATAAGTTTTCTTAAGTAAGTTTATACATTTTAGATGTTGCGAAAGGCAAATTCCATCGTTAAGACTCCTTAGGAAAATTTGTTTATATCGTTGTTCTATCTATCTATCAGCCACAGACGAAAACCTCCCTATACACACAAGCTTGCTGAACATAAGCGTCCCTATAGCTCGCCACAAAGTGAGATCCAGTGCAGTGCAGACCGCATCCATCGACTCCCCGCTACCCTCACGAGGTCATCTGTCCACCAAGTTGGGGGCCGTACACGCTGCGCTTCCTATACGTGGTGGCCATTCTAAGACTTTGGTGCCCCAACGGCCATTCATTCTCCGGGCAACATGGCCTGCCCTGCCCATTGCCACTTCAACCTTCAACCGTCATTGTTCGTCTACACGTAATTGTCAGTTATTTGAGTTGTAATGTAAACTAAATGAGAATTTAACGACAATATGTTTAACTTATACGATTACCCTATTTGCCCGATCTTTAGTAGATTAATGACGATATTTAACCTAGGTCGCGTACGTGGGCAAAGTCAAGTTCAAAATATAGCAAATACAGTATCACCCCTAACTCCCCCAAGGCACACAAATTAGTCTTAACATTTAGCAGCAGTGTCAAATTAATTTAAGCACGGTCTCAACTTTATCACACTATTAGTCACCGCACGCCATTAACGCCAGGTTAGTTTGCATTTGAGCGACAAGGTTCTATGTATGCTCAACTTAACATCTCCTATCGTCCACCGCTTTTTCTCAAAAGTAAATTGGAAAGATATTTCATAAATCTGCCTTTGTTTAATCGTTTGTCTTAATTGTATTTTTTTATCGTAAGCCGACTGTGAGTAGTATATTTTCAATTTTATGTGCGCCATCCTGCCTAACAGCTTCACAAAACTTAAGACCCCTTGGCTAGTCGTCATGTTTCCGTAATGAGAACGGCTATCTAGGTACCGCGCTTCAACTTAATAGCACTATATATAGTACCGTAAACTGCCAGGTAACTTAATAGCCCTTAAACTGAGATTCCTCTCAAGTTTTCCGACAAAGTTTCAAGCAGCTCGTTAAAAGCAAAATTTGCCAAGATCTTGTCGTAGCGTAAACGTTATGGAGGAGAGTAAACAGCGGGCACTTTGAAAGATATCTTTGAGTTGTGCGGGCGTCAAAAAGGACACTAGAGTTGAACTCGAAGGTACACAAGACGTTTTTCACTCTCGAGGGAAACGGCCGTCGGGCCTGTCTCGGTTTTAACGTGTTTATATCGAATGCAAAGGGTGTGTTGGGAAAAGCACCGATATTTTTTTCGACATATTGAAGTACCTAGTATGTTACACCTTTATTCTTTGAACGACGTTTATAACCTTTGATCGAATTCCCATTGGTCAATAGGAGTGAATTGACTCCATTTTGTTATTTTGAATGAGAAGCCTTTTTTTTCGAGTCAGTGTTTGTATCTATTTTTGGCAGTTACGGATTGGATGTTTTTGGAAAACAACCATAATTATATTTGATGTTTACTATTAATTGTATTGTATGTTCGATTTTACAGTACCTAAAGTTCAAATATTTTCCTACAATATTCTAGCGTTTGTTATAATAATAATCGTTTTAAAAGGGATATGCCGATATTTAGTTTGTGTGTATTGTATAAACTTTGTTTCATGAATAAATTTCAACCACGGGCAAGTTCTCTTTCCCCAGAAATAAAGTTAAAATTTGAGTACGTGCAGCAGCTGTAGTGCACACTTTAGTTAGGACAAGACACGAATTTAAATGGGTTGGCAAAAGTAAACCATTTCTACTGCATTAAATGTCGCAATTCAGCCGCGCGTATAAAAGGAAACCCGCAATAAGTTTTTGCGGCTCCCTTTCAGTCGTTTAAAATGTTTCTGTTGTTTTTTTGTGGATTCACAAATATCAAAAAAAGGTCTAGGGCTGAAATTATTAAAGAGAAACATTACATTACAGACAATAGAAAACAAATTCCGTCAACCTGATTCCCAAGTAGATAAATAATACAGTATAATTTTGTATATCATTGTGATTGAGAAAATATCGATATTCCTGGAGGAATTGTCCCAAGGCTTGTCAGAATGATTTGAAGATCGTTCTAGTTTCTACTAGGCCCTGGATTATTTTATAAGAACGTATTTTGAAAAATTGACTGAGTGAAATATTAGATAATGGTGGGTTTCCACCGTGGAATACGCAAGCTAGGATTTTGAAGGCACATGGCTGGCGTTGGCAGCCGTATCCCATTCACCGTTATCCAGGCTATACGCTGAAAACATCACTACGCAAAGGGTATAGTATAACCTAAAGCAGTGTCTCGAATCCGAGACCTCCGCGTCGGAGGGCAGGTACTCCTCTCCTTCTGTGCGGACCGTGACGTGACCACTTCCACATCGCACTTACAATAACTTACGAGTATACATAGAATATCTCCAAGAGTATAACCTAATGCAGTTTCTCTCCTCGTCCGAGACCTCCTCGTCGGAGGGCAGACATTCCTCGTCGTGGACCCTCCTGTGAGGGTGATGCGCGGGCCCGAGGGAGGCCCCGTGCCCGTTGGAGGCCCCGTGCCCGTTGGAGGCCCCGTTGCCGTTGTGCCGGGGGCCCCCCAGCTCGCAGTCGGAACGGTGTTCCGCCCCCGCCACCTCCACTTCGCAGTTACACGGCATTGCTCAACCACTGATATACTAGACGGGATAAAATAAATAAACTGAATAAAATAAATTCACAAAAACATAAAGATGTGTAAATTAGGTACAAATAAAAAGCTGCAAGAAAAAATAAGGTGTGCGAAAAGAAAAAAACGTTTGTTTCGTTCGGTCTGCTTGATTGATACTCCTTGCAGTGACTTTTAATTGAGTTATTATTTTGGAGTGGAATTTGATGATGGAAATGAATATATTTCTAACCTCCGTTTTGATAACAAAAGAAAAATATTATTATTTTATCAAAATAACACCTCTTTTTTCGTAGTTGCTTTTCAACTAAGAGAGAAGTAGGTATACAGTTTTAAAAATATTTCATATTTATTTTTTGTAACTCTACAGCCCAAGTTCAATACACTCTATAGGCCAATAACAACTCAATAAAATACCGCCTACACAAAATAAACACGATTCGCCAACTTCCTGCTCGAGTTCCTTGCGCAGGAATTTCACACTTCCTCGATTCGTAGAACATTGGTAGTTACTCGGAGCTGATAAAGGAATGCTGTGTCAATTCAATCAAGAGAACATGCCAGAGCTCGTGTTAACACATATGTACAATTTAACACCGGCCCTTTGTCAACCTCGTATATACGGGAATGGTGTTACGGAGAAAACACCGTATTTAAATTACACTAATTTGGATATTTTTTCTTTGCTGTTCCACCAAAATAGCATGAAAGCCAGTTTGCTTCGACGCATCAAATAATTATAAATTTAATCAGTTAATCATAGTTTAAAGACTAAGGGCGAGTTGTATCAAACACATTTTACAAGCTTTTATTTAACTTCCGATTTATGTATCTACCTCTGCGGGCCTATGATGGTTGCGTTTATCACGCGATAGGTAGGTACATAAGTGACAAAAGCATCCGTCACGTTTTGACAAAATGCAAGTGTGAGTGACAGATGCTTTATCACTTATTTATCACGTGATAAACGCAACCATTATATAGGCCCCATGTAGTATGTAACTATGTTTGTTCGGGTGGAATCTTGCAACTAAATTTTGAAGCAGGTATCTTTAACGGATTGAGCTGAAATTTTGCATACCTACTTAGCTTTGATGACAATACAATAATATGGAACCATGGGGCTGGTCTGATGATGAAGCCAGAATATGGCCCTAGGAAGTCTGTAATACATAAAACCATACTAACGAGTTTGGGGTCTTTAGAATCGTCTCAGTGAGCAATTCATGGATGTTCAAAGAAAAGTACAGTCGGGTATATGAGCTTGTCACAAAAAATATTTTTTTGACAGCAACCTATTATAGACCGGTTAACGTTATAATATACATAGCATGCAGTATCTGAGCTACAAAGGATATGGCGCGACCGAAACATCTCACGCAAAATTAAAGTGGTCAGTTCCTTGGTATTCTCCATATTTAGTTATGGCTCGGAAATGTGGACAATGAAGAAAACTGACCGTGACCGCGTCGATGCGTTTGAGATGTGGTGCTAAAGGAAGATGCTGTTACGCTGCGTAAGCTGAACATAAAGACCCGACATTCCACGATTTGCCTTCGTAGAAATTTGGAGTATTTTGGTCATATTGCCATGCAGAAAGACCGGACACAATCTTAAGCAGTTACTGGTCACCGGCAAGATTGGAAGAAAAAACCTAACCAGATGGTCAGAGACTATAGGTACGCTCATCGCTGAATAGCAAACTGCACGATGCACTCCATGATGGAAAGGACAGGTTGACACAACCGGCCCTTAGTTCTAGATCTAGGTAGGTATTGAAATGATTGTAGAAATGATGACATGATGATATGTATACTGTGAATGAACACTATATTGCCGAGACAAAACATCCTGTATTTGCGTCATTTCTCATACGCATTTCGGACTAACATGCCACAAATTGAGATAACGGAGTACGTATCGGAATTTAGCTCAACAATGTAAAGAAGCTGTTTATATTCTTTACTTGGATAAAGTCACTGTAAAATTACCAAAATTAAAAGAGTAAACTTTACCAAGAATTTTAAGGCTCCTTATCCGTTCAAAAATGCTGATTGTTTTAGAATTTTTTCTCTATGATCAATTGATCAAACATGTTTCTTAACATATTATCAATGTTACTACTTAGAACGGGGCTATTGCAATTTATTGGTATATATTTAAAACCAACAGTCTATATTTTTCAGTTATAATTTTTGTTTCAGACTACTCGAAATTGACAAAATTCACGCAGAAAACTGGTATTTTTTTACTATTTTGCGAAAGAAACTTATTTTTGAAATAGCTATGTTACTATCTAGAACTCTGAGAAAAGTATTGTTCTGTTCAAGTTTTCAATATATTTGTAATAAAATGAAAAAAAAATTTTTTTTTAACGTAATATGGCCTCTTAAGTACTGGACTAAACTGAACGGTTACTGTCGCCATCCAAGGACGCGTAAATGTAAATTAATGATAGAATTTGCATCATGATACTTGCGAAGTAGGGTCTCGGGTTATCATTATTGTTGTGGAGTTTAGCAACGGTCAACAGTTGATTGGTGATAAGACCAGCTGTGTTGGCAAACATTTCGTCAAGGTCGGCCATAACAGGCTCACCATAACCGGTTACGGTGGATTGTGGATAAATAACACTGGTAATTGGATATTTGGATAGCCTATTGTGAGGAGAGAAAATGTCAGTTAAATAAGCGTCATAAAAAATGCTTTCAAATTGAATAAAAACATAATCAGTAATAATACGTACTATAAGTATAAATTTAAATATATTTCTTAAGAAGTTACGATCGGACTAAATATTAAGCGTATGTTATTGATTAATTTTACATCGATGAAAATCTTTTTTTTTATTTTAACGTAAATAATGCATAATATTTGTTTACAAACAATGGCTTATCTTAAATTAACTACTACTTATTATATACGCAATGATCTTATAAATTCCTTACCCGTAAAAAAATAACAAGTCACAACACAGAAATTTCTATAATTTCACACAAAATAGACTCAAGCGCACCGCAAGAAGAATAATAAAAGTCACAGAGGAAGCGTTGTGCTTAGTCAAGTTTCGAGAGGCGAATAGCGCGGGCCCGAGTTTGACCGCTCGAGACTTGCAGCGACAATCAACATCAACGCATGGGTCGACTTATTACTCGCACCCTACTGGTACACTTGACAACAGCGGGGCTTATGGTATGAAAGATATATTTCACATGGTATAGGTCCTATACTATACTATACTATACTATAGGAAAATAAGGTATGCCACTCAGGAATGACAGGCAAGACTTTTGACGTATCATAATACTCCCTGATTCCCTTGTTACCTCTATGAATCTCATAAAATCGTGAGTGTTTTAAATCAATTATTACGACAAAATAAAATTTAGTCAAGAGCATGACAATCGTAACGCATAAAAAAAATCATTTTTTGTACGACTGGTGGCCAACATTTTTCCTTATAAGTATGTTGTTACTATAAAGCGGCAACTAATGAGTGACCTAGCAAATAGCCGGAGTGTCATACCTTATTTTCTTATGCTGTGATGTTTCATAAACGAGAGGCGAATGTCACGGGCCGAGTTACTGCGCAAGACTTACAGCCACAATCAACGCATAGGTCGACTTATTCGATCAAATCGCACCCTTCTAGTACTATACTTGCCAACAGTGAGGTTTATGGTATGAACGATATGTTTCATAAACGAGAGGCGAATGTCACGATAGCAGAGTGACTGCGCGAGACTTGCAGCCACAATCAACGCATAGGTCTACTTATTACTGGCTCCCTACAAGTACACTCGCCAACAGTGGGGCTTACGGTATGCACGATATATGTTTCATAAACGAGAGGCGAATGTCACGGGCCGAGTGTCCGCGCGAGCCTTGCAGCCACAATCAACGCATAGGTCTACTTATTTCTCGCACCTTACAGGTGACGAGTGATGATCACGAATTTGCTCTCAAATCTGTCAACTATTGTGTCTGAACGTCGCAGAAATGTTACATATACACACATTTGTCAATGCTAATGCTTTAATGATTATTATTATTATGCAAGTACAAAGTACAGCACCCTTTACAAGTAGGTATAGTATCTTTAAATACACCCTTTAATTAGTCCGGGATTATGTTGATATGTGCCAGATTGTTTCCTGGTATAGTTATAGTTAATAAATAATAAAGTGAAGATAGTGATGTTTACGACGACAGACAGCGTCATTAATTACATTACATTTTCATGATTTTGAACGAGATTTTGCCGGGTTCGGGTTGTAACGGAACTATGCTCCAGTGAGTTTTAGCCAATGGTTTTATGACGTGAAGCGCCATCTAGTGTTTTATTGGGAGTCTATTGTAAATGGTCGGCGTCTACGCTGCCTTACCTTACAACGCCATCTCGTAATTCATTGATGAATTAAGTATTGATAGGGTTGCTGGAGCGTGGATTAAGTTTAAATCTTTCACACTAGAGGGCGTTGTGATAGACAAGCATAAAACAAGGATGTGTTTATTAAATATTTTAATATAATTTAAAGGCCGCATGCTGTATTGGTCTCAGTGCTTGTAATTGTGCTGGAAAGCTCAGTTGTTGTTAATTATATGATATGCGTTGGTGTTTCTAGGAGGTTTGTTGATGTGGTTTTGTCGAGTGTAATAGAAATGTCAGTGACGTTTTGGGAGAAATTGCGTTTAAGTCACGTTCTTATTATCTTACAGGCATTGGGAACTTTTAAAACGGACCGAATTTTAAAGACGGCTATGTTGGGATTAATAATTAATCTATAATAATAAAGATAAATTTTAATTTGGTTTAATTTGCCGCCAATATCATTGGCTACAGTAGCGACTAACGGCGAGTAGCGGAAC
The DNA here is from genome assembly GCA_947623375.1 of Apotomis capreana. NCBI lineage: Eukaryota > Metazoa > Arthropoda > Insecta > Lepidoptera > Tortricidae > Apotomis > Apotomis capreana. The sequence goes on from OX392499.1 coordinate 6,897,015, forward strand.
TAAAGTTATCTACACATAAGCCTATAGATATCTTTTATTTGTGTGAGTTGTAGATAATACCAACCAATGAGGAACTGGGAATTCATTGAAACATAAAACACATGTACACAAATTGAGTTCCGCTATCCGACGCGGTGGCGCTTATAGAGATTGGGATGGATTTTGATCGAGAAGGTTCGAGATGGGGGCTCGGGGAAGAAAAACGATGGAGATGGAAGGAAGTGCGGAAGGACTGGTGTTCTTGGGGCTGGATCGAGAGGTGTAAAAAAAAAACTCTGACGGATAAGTATCGAAAATCAGCTGTTCTGGGTTTCGGAAGAGGTTGATGGTCATGTGGGATGTGGTGTGGAGTGTTATTATGTCGGATTGTTTGCTTGCAATAATCCTTATTGCGAGAGAGGTAACCGCTGTTGTTTATTTCCACAGAAATGTCTTTTCCGGCCAGGCCTCCTTTAACACTAGATGCATTTCCATGATTCATTTTACGGTTCAATAAAGCCCTCATGACGAGAGTGTTAAGATACGGGCCCTATGCACTTCTGTTGCTAAGTGGCCGAGTTATCCGCACTGTGTTTCAGCTTGTAATTTAGACAAGTAGGTACCAAACATGTATATCTTATGTAATTGTGGATAGATAAATTATCCCCAGAAATAGCTGTGTTATTAATTATATTTCCTTCACACTATACTGACTACACGTTTAACACACCTATTTTAATATCGGTATGGGTACACAGATTTGTCTTTGTTTAAAAATAGCTACAGAGGCAGGTCTGTCTTGAAGGTATAAGGTATGTGGTACACTCTCTCCTTCGAAGCAATGTCAATGAACAGAATGATTCAACTTGGTGAAATATACTACCTTGGTAGTCGTTTGGTTGTCTGTTCCAGATTGACATTAGAGGCTCATCTGATATGGCGACTGGTTTGCAAAGACCCTTTTGTCATACATAGTACCAGCATCGAAGCGTATTGCTGGTCAAAGGAGTCCTCTATAGAGCAATTCCGGAGATCGGCTATAAGCTTTAATACTAGGAAGGCTCGGGCTGTGCACTGTTGTGTCTAAAACCATCTACTAAAGACTTGGAGGTTTCTCTGACGAGGGAGAAGGTTGGCGACTATCGACTTTGCAGAGACCCTTTGTCAATCGACTATAAGTCTTAATTCGGGGCGACGACTAAACCCATATTTGATCCAAGTTGAATATGACTTCTAATATTTAGAAATGCTGATGGGAAGAGTCTGGTATAGGTAAAGGTTTTACAAAGGTAAAATATCCTACCCTTCCTTCTGACTCTCCTGACACAGTCTGATATTTTTATCATAAGAGAAACGGCTGGTTTCATTGTTATATCAACTATCATCATCACCCAACCATGTTGTGTTAATACATTGCTATGGTCTGGTATTACTTAAGTGTCATTTCTCAGTTGTGGTTCTCTTATGAGATGGATGATCTGTCTATATACCTAATAAAATAGCTGAAACAGACACTACCAGTATTTTCATACTGTATTTACAAGCGACCATTATGGCAGAATATATTTATTTGGTTATTAGCCCTTTATATTGACATAACTTGGTGGCTAGATATTAACATGAGGATATGGCTGAGTCCATCCCCTGTTTTACTTATTCAACTCAGCTGTCAGGTTGTGTAATTCACTGCTTGGTCTTGTGCTACTTTTAGTGTCATGTATCAGTTGCATGTCTCCTGGGACAGATTATCTATCTATATATTTAATAACTGAAAGAGACACTAGCAATATTTTATATTGCATCAACATATGACCATTTAGCAGAATATATTTATTTTGGTTTATTAACCATTAAATTGACATAGCTTGGTGGTGAGAAATCTCTATCAATAACTTATGATGGAATTAGCTGTTTTATTATAGCGTTCCAAATATGTGTCTTCCCTTTATCCTGTCAAGGACGGATTAATTGTTGGTCGAATCTGATATCCGGACAGCGGGGTGGGGCTGTCCTTTCCTAAACAAAAAACCCTTTTAGTTATATATTTATGTATTATATCGAACACTAAACAGCCATACACTATCCACATTCCTACTGGGTCATTTGGAAAAATGTTAGAACAGAGACATTGCATCATATAAATAAATATTTCAACCTTTATTTATTATTTGTTTATTAATTAAATAACTAACACTACTTCTCGTCCAAGATGTATATTTAGATTCATTAACCTTCATTATTGCTTCTGCTAATAATTATTAAATAATATTGACTTGTCCTAAATAAACTGCTAATGTCGTCTGATTTGTATCCTTACCGCAGAGAATCTGGTTATTATAACACACAACTGGATCCTTTAACCCACTAGACATGATCACAATCTATTATTAATTAAGGCCAAAACATAATCTAATTACTATATCAATTACTGAATTCTGGTATGGAATCCGGTAAGGTGACTGATCCTTGCTCCATTCGCTTCTTCCAGTTGAAGTCTTTACAGGGTTCAACTATTAATACGATCAGTTTCATCCTGTAGATGCAACATTGTGTCCTTCCCGCTTTACCATTAACGACCTGTGTTAAATAAGAACCATTTCTGGGAATAGGGCTTTTATACCGCAATAAATAATTAGATTGTGACAATTATGACACCGCTGAAAATTGATTAATTTTGAATTTTTCGACTTTTAATTGTAATTTGGAATTTTATAATAGTATAATACTTAGATCAAGTCAAAATTTAAAACATATAGGCCACTTAAATCTCGGGCGCAAGTCCGGGTAGGTACATACTGGTATAAAATAAACTCCAGCTGATTACTATGTAAATCCTGGTAAACTTTAGTCGAAGTCCATCACTAAGGCATAAATAGAGTGGAATTCAACTCCACAAGGTGGAGAGGAAGAAGAATTCTTCTTCGACTTCGACTAAAGTTTACCAGGATTTACTAAGCCAGCCTGCCATAATCAGTGCGATACCGCACCGACTGGTCCCAAACACCTGCTGCGTCCCGCTTCCCACTGTGCCGACGTCGCGGTTGTATGTACCTATGTGTCCCGTCTACATTACTCTACGAAGGCTGAAGTAATCGTAAGAGTGCGAGTGAAGACCGAAATTATCCTAAGGGTCGTAGAGTCCCAACTGACAAACTAGCGACCAAAACAAAGAAAGAATTTTGGCCGAAAAGTGTCACGTTCCGGCGGTTCCGCGGACAGCTACCTAACCCCCTAGGGTTCACCTTGGTCAGGTTTGTGTCACACAAAAGTGACCTAGTTTTAGTTATTTTTTTGTATTATATGTATGTTAGTCTAAGGTATTTGTCTATGGGCCATGTAGCCTGAAATATATGTTTTCAATTTCAATTAGTCCGTTTTAACAATTTTGTATACGACGACGACGACAAACCATAATTCTGACGTAATGATGAGTGTCCCTAATGTATACACAATAAAAATATTCTAAAACGCAAACGATATTCAATCGCGATTCACGATCGCGGCAGTTGATAATAAATGTTTAAGTATGCTGAATTTGATGCATCGCGAAAACTTACAAAGTCTTAATGAGAAATCAATAAATAGGTAGTTGAAAATCCTGTTTCGGTAAAACTGAAGAATTGAAAAGCTTTTCTAGCTCCTGTTTTGAAATACGCGCTGAAGATAGATTCATTCACCTGTCAATTAATGACGATTGCTCTCTTGTTAACAGGCTTCAGAGGGCTTCAGATAACAGCTAAAATAAAATAGATGTCTGTATCTCTGTCTTGTTCCTCAAACGATAAGTAGAAGATGACTGGTATAATTTGAGTAAGTATAGACACTTCAAATTCGGTGTATTTAATATTCTGTCCTTAACGTCTTACAGTATCACAAGCTTTTGGTAAACAAATGGTGTAGCTGTAAGGAGGTTCAATAAATTATTCTTTGGCCGGATGGCCCATAACATAACGTAAAAAAATAGAACACCAAAACAATACTAAATTGCTCGAAGAAAAAAGTAACCTAATATTGAATAGTGTCTGGCCGTATTTAGTACATACAAATAAATGCTTTACATATACTTTATCATTGTTCATGATGATGATTTTAATGAACAAAATTAAAGTACTTACATTGAAACGATGAATTCAATTGACGCTAGCAAGAACGCGGCAGAACTAAACAAGTATTATTTTTAGTTTGACATATTTTTATTATTAGACGCCCATCCCGTTTTCATTTGACAATGACATTCGCAATTTCACCGGTATCCTATAATTCCTAGCTCGGACAATCTATGCAAATATCCGTATTTTTGCAAATGTACGCTATCTATGCGGACAAGTAACGAAGTATTGTCAGGGGCGGATTTCCCTATAGGCCGAGTAGGCCCGGGCCTAGGGCGACAAAATTTGGTCGGTATTTTTCAAGTAGTTTTGAGTTTTTACACGCCTACGTGTAAAAACATTTACTGACTATCATTTTAATTTTTCATGCTTTACAGCACATACGGGGGCCGGCAATCTTTCGTAGGCCTAGGGCAGCCAACGTATTAAATCCGCCCCTGAGTATTATAAGTACAAATTCACGGTTAACAAACGTTTTAATTAATTGTGCTATGAAATGATGTTGCCAAATTTCATCAATCTAAGATATTGATACCCGAAACAATACATTACATACCAAGGGCGGTGAATACGTGAATGTCCCAGACCACAGGTGTTTGTGGCCGAACCGAAGGTGAGGGCCATAAATATGCGATCTGACGCTTTACGAATTACCGCCCGTGGTTTGTCTAAATTTTTACGTCTTCCCTCGGTCAAGAAACGAGATTTTCTCCGCGTAGCAGGCACAAAATCCCACTTATGACCTGACCCACAAAACCCTGACGATTCTACGTATAAAGGCTGTTAAAGCTCATATCTTTTGATTGCGTTGACTTAAAAGTTTGATTTATTAACGGCTCCAAGAGGTAGCTAAAGTGAGTATTTAATATTAATTTCAGGTTTATACCTCCACGCGTTACTGAGAAAAGAGCGTTGGAATTTACTCGGTTGTTTAAAAACAGAGACTCTCCTATACAAGACTTATATTTCAGAAGAATTTCGTACCTGGAGTGGAATTAACGACGTGAATTCGCCGACCATGGCTGATTTATAATTATTGCCGATGCAGTGTGTATACCACTGTTGAAAGGTGTATATCACTGTTTAGCTGATTGTACAGTCAGAATCAACTAGTCTGTAATCACAGATATACCGCCACAGATGCGCATTAGAATAAAGATGTGTGTTAATGCGCTATTTACTAACAAGACATCAATTAAAATCGTCGGCCTGGTTTTATGAAAAAATGTATTAGCGGCTATTAGCGAGTCGGGGCGTTTGCCATACCCCGTCAGGCCAGTGGAAAGGCATCTTTACTTTAGATGCACACTACTTTTGATGTGCGAGCGCTAATTATGACTCGGTCGGTAAATACGCCGCTCACGTGAGTATTTATTATACAACACTTTTTCCTACTTAACGGACCATTTTCCGTATGAAAATACCTGGGTAAACAATTATATGGTTTACTAACAAAGATGACTAATTTAAAGTTCCTAAAGTACTCATAAGTACCTATTCATGCGCTGATAAATAAAAGGAATTCCCGCCTATAGAAGGCTAAACGATCATTACGAGTACAGTTGTTGCCCGCATAATACTGTTGTTGCTTTGCCAACAGATTTACAAATAAATTACCGAATTTCCAGCCAACTGCTAAACAGCTGTTTAAATAAATGTATCTTGATATACAAATATTTAATTGAACACCTACACTTTTCTGCCGCTTTCTACGCTTTCTAGGACTATTTCAAATGAGAATGAGAGACGAGTAAGAGATGAAGCAGTGATTATACCAGACCCGTATATACCAGAATTGCAACGGAATCCAGTAGATACGCTCACGTATACTCAATGCTAATGCACCAACTTCATAAAATATAAATAACAGGAAATTCATCGTATTGTTAGAGACGAGAGCAACTTTCCCTCATTCTCAAGTGCAAAATAGGTCACGTCGCGGGTTGTTTACCGAAGCAACAACGTACCTAGGACGCGCCTCGATAATTACCTGCAAGAAGGGCGCTTCCATTAGGTACTCCGAGTTTCCGACCACAAAACCCATACAAAAACCTACTAACATTACCGTATATGTAATGGAATCCGTAGACGAGAGCGTTACGGCGCATAGTGGACATTCGGACATCAAAAACACAGAAGTCATATAACGATGCGAAGACGAAGCTCATTGACATTTCCGCTCGAGTTACCGTTGCAAATAATAGTCACGCTTTATGATGGGTACTCACTCGTCGCGCAGCTCATCGTGGTCGAAAGACATGTTGGCTTCACGGGCACTACACTAAACACCTTATGCTACGGAGTTTAATTGAATGTTTTAGTCGTATGTGGCATGGATCGATTGGCGGGGACGCGGGACCGGCGCTGCGTGCACCGTCGGCGGCAACAGAGTGAGGTTTGAGAGGTTTTCCGCCCAAGTGCGGGCGGATGCGCGTCGGGGTGCGCGCCGCCCTGCAGACCTTCTATTGGGTCTCGAACACCAAACTTTTCGAGTCTCACAACCGCCGCAAGCGTTCTTAACTCTTGCCAAAAGTTTACTTTAGAAACCGGAATGAGCCAATTTTCTTTAACGATAATAATGAGAAATTGTTACTTTTGTTTAAATTTTTGACGCGGTTAAAAATAATAAATATGTGTCGTAATGAGAGCTTAGCTTGCATATGCAACGTAATCTAATCTAAACGCCTAATAAGTAGAGCTAATGGGGTTTTATCGCTGTTGAATCAAGGCGGGTAGGTACTGCACACCTTTTAGCGACCTTCGCAAATACTGTAAAGATTAGATAGATAAGGGTCATTGCAAAGCTTTATCTGTAGTACTCGCTAGTGCTGGTGATTATCGCAAGTGCTCTCACTCAGATGATCAGAATCGCGAGTATTTCACTAGACCTCGTCGGTCCTCGACCATGGACCTCAGAAAATATTATGATGATGGACGTCAGGATGAGTCTATCAGGGCCTTGGTGGAAGGAGAGGACCCTGGACCCTAGTGCAAACATAATGAGATTCTATCTCCTTGTATATGGTAGAGTAGATGGCGAATTTCGTGTAGTTTTTAGAAACTAAGAAATACCAAATAACCCATCTTCTCCCGGGTGTAGAGATGTGCCGTTCTCGAGAACGTTTCCCGATTTGTATGGAGAGAGAAAGCTTTCGAGAACATTTCTCATACAAAACGAGGAAAGATTCCAGAAATTATCGGAAACGGTACATCACTAGATGGGTGCCTGGTTCGCAGATTTTCTCCAAAAATTAAAAATATGACCAGCTATTTGCTGTGATTAGGAACCAATGAACACCCGTTGGATTATCACAGGATTAACTTATCAACGTACTTGACAATAGGTGATGATCCGTTATCAATTTATATTGCATCGTATACCTACCTAACTGTTGCTAGGCACATGGCCACTATGGTCAGCTTGTAAATAGCGAGTGAACCTTAAAATAACTTGAAAAATATTACTTAAACGGAAAAAAACGTATTTCCGAGGACAACTGAACTTCTCTTTCTATACGTCCTATACCTACAATCTTCGCCAAAATTGTAGGTATATGACCGACTTGGAGTTGTCTATTTTAGAAATAAAATAATGCTGAATCGGTTTTTTAAATTACGGAGTTCTTAGATAACAAACATTTAAAAAAAAATGCAACCGAATTAAAAATCGCGTCTTTTTGGTAATCGGTTGAAAAACGAAAGTTAAATTCGACGTAATACAATATAAATACTTGGCCTACTGGCTAGGCTGTATTTTTTCTGAACAGAATATTCTGGCTCTTGAAATAAGCCATATCTGCTTCGGATTAGTAAGGCGGATATGTCTGTCTCCTCAACACGTACTTATTAACCCTATCTCTTCCTATAAGTATAAGACTTGAGCGACCCGAGTTCACTCAGCTCAGAATTTGCTTATTTTGAAGTAACAAGAAAAGAACTACAGAAAAGTGTTGTTTTTTGAAAACAAAACCTTTAGCTAATATCGATTTACCTGCACTAAGGACTAGGAGGTATAAAACACGGCAATTCTCACGATCCCGCGACACAAAAGGCTTTCATACTTACACGCTTTGTCACGGCCTCCCTGGAGATCTACAGGGAATATATTTCTTTCGCTTGCTTTAGTTCTCTCGTGCAACAATGACACGCCAACACCCAAGCGTTTTCAAACGAATTAAAAAATAGGCTCTCAATTCGGTTGTTTTTTGTTTGTTAGCTCAGAACTCTGTCATTTATACACCGATTTGTTTTTTTTTTCGAAGTAAACATCTTCAAATTGAATGCATAAAGTTTTGGTGAAAATCTAACGACAAGATCTATGAAGAATCGAAGGAACTTCTCAAATATTAAAGGCATTTATGGCGATATCGGTGTTTTTATAATAACTCGTTCAGTTTTTCTCGGAAATACGATTTATTCTTTAAGGCCGGTTTTTATGGTGTGGTCGAACTTTTTAGCGTTGGCCACTGACATATGAAGTTATCTGCAAAACTACGAGTATGTACCTGCCTGTGTAGGACTACATTCGGCCAAGTTTATTTTTTTAAGAAATTCACTGGAGTCTGGAGAAAGCAGTGTTCTCGGACCTCACCAATATATCATTACATTATCTATACCTACTTTACGCACAGTAATGCTCGGTTCTACTAGTTTACCTATGTAATGAACTGAACTGTAAATTATACAATACTGCTCCCCGTGGAGTGGAAAGCGCCTTTATGTCTTCACTGGCACTTGACTGTGTGCAGTTACTGCATTATTCATGTAAAATCTCAGCAACCTGGATGTTGCTATAAACATGATACTAGGCGCTCGGGAGGTAGCTCCCCGGCTGCCACGCTTTTCCCCAACCCCAACGTTAAATTAAAATAGATGACAGTCGGTGTGGCGCACCTATGCCTAGTAATTAGTAAATTATCTTATCTTGAACATTATCTGTGACGTTCTCAGCCAAAAGGGCCCACTTTGTCGCTTGTATAAGAGTCGAAATTTGTTTTCATCTTTATACCAATAACCTGTCAATACGTCCTTATAGTGAGCGACCAAGTGGGCCCTTCTGATTAAAAAAGTCACATATATATAGGGTTAAAGGTGATACCAAGCCGCTGCTCAAAAACGGTGAAGGTCCAGCCTTAAATCGGTCTTTCAGTAGTAATAAAAACCCATAGTAATGCTCAACACACTTTAATCCGAGAAGATACAAGTAGCTGGAAGGGTACAACTCAACGGTACTCGACTACACGCAGCAACAACTTTTCATCAGTGGCGATGCGTCCGAAAAACCGATTCCTCACAAGCCCTACTAAATACAAGTTTCAAAATCGGATTCTCATTTTCCTTTTATACCGGCTATAGGTACAAATTCGCGAACGATACTCTTCGCACTGTGTATGTATAGTCGGAGTTGTACAATATTTATACCTAATGAACGACATTTAACTTCATTTTACTGCAATATATGGGACGCCTCGCCACTGCACAGTGCACAGTCAACAGCAGAAATTCGTTTACAGTGAAATCTAAACCAAAAGAAATACCTTAAAGGCAAAAAAATGGCTATACACTATTCACTGATAATTTTGTACTGTACCTAAATATTTAAAGAGTTTACAAACATACATCAAACCAATTTATTCTTAAGATGGTAAAAGTATAATTTTGAAATTTTGATTAATGCTGATATTTCTGCTACTGACTGAACATTTATTGCAAGAAGCTTACATGAACACACTGGAAATTGCATTCTGAATCATAAATTAGAGACACGCTTGTTTTTAAAACACTTTCCATAGCAAGACCGACATAAAATATCCATACTAATATTATAAATGCGAAAGTGTGTCTGTCTGTCTGTCTGTCTGTTACCTCTTCACGCTTAAACGGCTGAACCGATTTTGATGAAATTTGGCATGGAGATAGTTTAAGATCCGAGGAAGGACATAGGATAGTTTTCATCCTGGAAATTATACCTAAAAAGATTGAAAAGTGAGTGAACATTTCTGTTGGGAAGCGGTGACCCTGTAAGAAAAGTAATTATTAGACCAAAAGCACAATTGCTCTTACATTTGCTTAGGCACTTATAATAATCCCTTTTATCAAGTTCCACGCGTACGTAGTCGCGGGCAAAAGCTAGTATCTTATATATTTATATCGAGCAAGGATGTCCACGTTTAAGAGGCCTTATTCCTTTTGAAATGCGGATTGTTTTAGACATTTTTCTCTAAGATCAAACATGTTTCTTAACAAATTATTGATGTTACTACCTAGAACAGGGATATTGGGATTTATTGGTATATATTTGAAACCTACAATTTGAATTTTTATTGATAATTTTTGTTTCAAAAACTACTCGAAATTGATAAAATTCACGCGGAAAATGAGTTTTTTTTTTCAACTTATTTTCGACTGCACGCAATGAAAGCATGAAATAGCTATGTCACTACCTAGAACTCGGGGAAAAGTATTATTCACTTCAAAAAGTTGGTTGAAATTATCAATATATTTATCAAAATATGAAAAAAATAAATTTTAAAAGGAACAAGACCTCTTTAATGAGCACGGTTTAAAAGTTGAGACGAAATTCAAGATCTTCATATAGCTACTTGCTTTGCAATTACCCAGGGGCGTAGCTAACGCCGTATCAGCCGGTCCCCCGGTTCAAAAGGAACCCGACTTGGTGTGCCTTCGCCCATACCACAGCCCAAAGAGCTCGTGATTCCGAGTAGAAAATACCTAAAATATCAAATCTCTAAAAAAAATGGGGTACAACTATAGAACAAAAGGCCAAGCTATGCCACTACAAATTCCAGTGCACTATATAAGCTGCTTGATTTCCTATACACTGTATGGATATTTACAAACAGTTACATAGGGACTCGTATTAACTAATCAGATAAAAGCATAAATTCAGGAATGACTTTTCAAAACGGGTATGTCTTTATAATTTATCTTCTAAATTAGACCCTACAACTACGTAACCTAAACTTTAAATGAGACTAAGGATATTCTGCATATAATTTTGAAAAATCCCTCTTCTGTTTTACATTTCAAAATACGAATATTTCTAAAGCTACAGAATCGAGTGATAGATCAGCAGTCACAAGAATTAAATACCTCTGATTAGTGTTTTACATTATTATGATACTTTTTATAATATAAGTATGCATAGAGTACATTATGCAATATGATTCTATGACATAATTAATAAATACTCATCACATTCAGTTACATACATGTAGTACATTTATTATTACATTATAAGGTAATGTAAATTTATAATTTTTTGCGATGAAACGGGATTCTATGATGTTTTATACCGTTGAACAAAAGTATCCAACAGTCAAATTTGTATACGAATTGACCACAAAAATTACACTTACTAATATGATCAACACTAGAGGACACAAACATAGAATACATTTAAAAATATATTTGTACCTAAATGAAAGAAAAACTAGTAGATAAAATAAAAAATCATTACTAGAAAATAAAATATTTAAAAAATTCGAACAATAGGTATAATTAAAGCTCGTTCTGTTACACGGAAATTAAAAAAATTGGTACCTATAATGTTTATATAGAAGCGCAAATTTGTATGGTTCAGGCGGGGTTCGAACCCGCGTTTCCAACAGCTTTCCATGGCCAACACGGGCGTCTTACCTATTAGACCATCGAACCGATGCGCGAGCCATGCTTCATTTTTTATATGCCTTATATCCTAGCTCCATCTACCGTAAAGACTCTTGACTTGAAAGGAAGAATGATAGGTAATACGCCCGTGTTTGCCCAGAAAGCCGATGGAAGCAAGGGTTCGAATCCCGCCCGAACCATCAAAAAATTTAATTTTTTCACTTCAATGTAAACATTTGGTTCACGCTAGGAGACGTTACCCCGTTACTAAAAAATTAAAATATATATATGTACACAAAGAGTAAAGCTGGACACTCTTGCCTAAAGCTAGACATGCCCTTTTTAAGTATCAAGGTAATGCTTATGTTCCACGGTTTCTATGAGAATGTACAGCCAGCCAAAGATTTACTGTAATAGCGGGGCGGCGTAATATGGGTGCATGCATCTATTAAAATTTACCGATGGGAATTGTAACATTAATAAATTACTTCAATCGTAGTATTCAAACACTTAATTATGTATGAACTGTCTGTTTAAAAATCGAAAAAAAAATTACTAATGCGCAGCGTGCTATAACTGACATGAGTCGATTGATTCTCAAGCTCTGGTTTCCTAGGATGCGGTGCCGTCAACTGCAAGCGGCGGGAGCGGGTGGGAGCAGGAGGACCGAGCGCGGTGTCTCGCTCTCTCCAATGGATGCTATTTGGCACTGACCTAGACCTAGGAAACTAGAGCCTAAGCTATGCGGTGCGTCCACGTTTGCGACACTTCATTTAGGTACTAATCCTCGCCCAGCGCAGCCGATTCTATTGGTTCTTAACAAACACATCCCTCGCTGCGTTTCCACCAAAGATTTCCAAGGATGGGTATCCTCGGATATTTTCGTGGAAACGCAGCCCTATGCTGGCGATAAGTAGGTATTAATCACTTAACGTCGTTGATGGGTGTTTTCCAAAAAAACGGAATCGCTGTTTCTTACAGAAGTTGACGTTTATTTGTTCATTCTACTCAGAGTCAGTTGCATTTTCGATATGAATAATAAAAAAAATGTCCCAACATTAAGTTCATATTGAAACGTGACGTAACGGAACGTACATATTTAGGACACATTTTTTTGTTGTATATTGAAAACGCTCTGACGGCCTTAATATGCGTGGGCGCACCGTTTTGTTAAAATAACGCGTTTTGGTGTAGGTACACACGAGTAATCAGGTACGAATGACAGTGTTCCCGAACACGCGTACCTGACTACGAGTTTCCATGTGTGAAACACGCGATTCATAAAGTCAATGTCAAAAGTAAACGGTAATTCAAGTACTTTGTCGCAGTACAGAATAGTAGTGCAGTGAATAGGCAGTCCGCTCTACCCAACAGTTGTCAGAAACAGGTCGCTATTTAGCGATAAGATCGCGTATTGTCTACCATATTTAATTTAAGGTTTCGACTGTAACTTTTTTCTTGTTGTTGTACACGAAATAATTGTTGTATTGTATTGTAGTGTGACAATTTGAACGCGTCAAAGCAGTTGAACAGAAACTGACTGTCTTAACCTATTGACCGCCAAGCGGTCTAGCAATTTACCGTGCCACTGACGCCAAAGTAAAAAAAAAAAGATGTGCCCCAAAATCAACAGGGATTGAAAAATACTTGTAGCGGTTAGAATTACAAAGTTTTAATCATTGAAATTTGGACGGCTGTGGCCGACGTGGCGTCAGGGGCACGATTTTTTGTTGACGGCCACAGCCGACTGTGGCGCTCAAAAGGTTAAAAGGTGACTGAGGATCCCTAAAATTATTAACACTAACATTCACTTCAAGAAATATTCACCAATACACATTCATGATATAAGTGTGACCCATTGATATTCAATAAATAATGGAAGCAAAAGGATACACAAACATTCTCGTAAAATAATTAGACTACTGACTAGTACACAAATGTACAACTTACACATATTATTTGCTAGGAATCAACCATCGTATTTCAAAGGGAGCATTTTCATTAGTTGATAGGAACCGTCGATATGGGTAACCAAACCCTTCCCTTTACGTAAGTCCAAGCCACATTCAGCACGTCTGCGTCGACGTACGCGTTGTATACTATGAATGTTCATAAGAGATGACACACCGCTTGCGTAACGTATGCATGAAGATACTCTTTATTGGTAAATAAATGTTATTTTTTAATGGAACACGTAGCATATTAGCCGATGTGGCTTGGACTTTAAAGTCAGGAAATCATTAACACATGAAAGGGTAAGGGGGAAAGCTGGCTTAGTCCTTTTTTCATAAGTGATGTTTTTAATTATTGCATTTAAGCGGTTTAACCTCACGTGAAGTTGTCAGGAACGGCCCGACATGTTTCGAACTCGTATGGAGCTCTTCATTAGGGACGGCTGCCCGTACACCGGCGCGGCAATTTAGTCACTGATGAAGAGTTCCATACATGTGGGGCCGTTCCTGACAATTTCACGTGATATTTGTAGTCTATCGTCACAAAATTTCTCTGTTCAGCATATGACTAGGTATCTAAAACGGGTCAAACTAACTGAGTCCCGACATTTTTATGTTATATTTTTACTTAAGCCATTTGACAACTTAAATCTGTAAATTTCTGTAGAATTTTGCAAATGACTTGCCAGATCTTACCCCAAGTTTGTAGTTCCTTGTCGATCAAAGAAAATGAGCCGTAAATGATACGCGGCAAGTCGACTTGAGATCGTATGGCTTACAATATTGTAATTACACTATTTTGTATTCATTACGATATAGACACGAACAGAGAAACGATTAGAACGAAGCACAGCAACTAATCCGGCCTTAGACTAAACCCGAGACAATATGAATGATAAATAACTTTATTGAACTACACCAAATTCTACTACGGAAACGATTTATCGTAGTTTACCCCCGGTGTTTGTAAAAAAGGGATCAAGTCTCGAAAGGTACTAGCCATAGAATATACTACATTCTAATTCAATCATATTCCTACATTTTTCTTTTTATATATTCTACATTTCTCTCTTAAATTAGCCGATACTGGATAATAGCCGATACAGGTATATTCACGACACACGAACCTCGGGCGTAACGAAAAAAAAAATATGAAATAGCAGACATACTGGCAAGATACTATGGCTCGTTAACGTTTAAAACCAGCTGAATTATATTATAAACGACAGTATTAGAAGTGTTCAGTCGTTGAGTATTGGCAAAAGGTGAACGTTGTCATCTAGAATGAATATTTTTAAACCGATGGAATAACTTCGTTATGACGATAAAGTTATGGCAAAAATATAAACAGTACCCATCATTTCATTAACTATCTAAAACCAAAGGTGCGTCCCCACTGAGCCGGTTGGCAGAGCAGCGCGTCTAGCATAACTGACACGCGACTCTTTGTTGGGCGACAAATACTACCTGTCACTTTCTTTTCAATGCCGTGCGAGCAAGACAGGTGACGCAGAGTCGCGGCAAGTTATGCTAATCCGCCTGGTCAGAGCGGACCGTCTTTGACCAGCCACGTTGCTAGAAATAACAAACAGTGTGATTGGTCAATTTAAAAATCGATTTGCTCCGCTCCACCCACTTCCGGCTCAATGCAAACGCGCCCCAATTCAGGCATATCTAAAACACGCATCTCTACAGCACTGGAGTAATGGGGGTAAATTATAACCCTTTCTCAGTATAAGTAGTTCTTCCTCGGGAAAATAGCGTGAGGTTCCTTGTAGTTCGGGTCAGGCTGGTTGCGGTAGCGGCGGGCGAGCCACACGGCGAATAGCTGCAAATAGATACAACGTCAAATATATGCTCGTTTCTGACCAAGGAGTCACTCCGAAGTCTGGTTGCCTCTTTCCACTCGTTATTTGGCTTCACTTTTCAAAATATGTTTTAATGAGCGCTCAGGCTGTGATGGCAAGGCATTAGACTCAACGCAATTGTTAACAATTCCAAGAATATCGAAGTTGTTTTAGCTGCGTTACTTATTTACCACTCACTATCGTGGGGCCAAAGTAAAACGAGTACAGTCCATGCCCTTTCATATTAGGATTCGGGCTTAGGTGAAAACTGAGAGGTCTCAATCTGGATCGCGTAAGAGCGAGCGAGACAGGTATAAAACTCATGCACTGTTCGTTGATTATGGTCCCATGAGATAGCAGGCTGTAATTCTATATTTATGCGACATTGTCACTTTGTGAAAGAATGAAACAAGTGATGACGAATTTTATTAGTGGGTTTCCAAACTTCGGGTTGTCACCTCATGCCAAAACTTTTGTCAACAATAATTTAGCGTAACGCGATACTCTTTCATTTTATTTCTCAATAAATCTCTGTTTATAAGTCAGTTAAATATTCAATCCAAGACACCAAACTATTTACGTATAATTATGCAACATCTTAATTCGGCCAGGATATTCTCGTATTTTACCACGAAATTCGTAGTTTTATTCTCGAGTGCTCTACATGAACGCATTACGACGATTTATCAGGTTTCCTCAATTGAGGTGACCCAGAATTGAGACCGGGACCATCAATAGCCGAGAGGTCATTTACCACTTACTTCATTAGGCGCCTATCATGTTGTTCGCATTACGCTAAATTGTCGCTGGAATAAGTCCTTCTACATTACGATTATGTACCAATTATGAAAAGTCCATGCTATTTATACATACATAATGCCATGCCTAAATGCACTTGTCAGACGCATGCGTGTTGGCATACTACTTATATGCACAACTAAGTATTAAGGGTCAATCAACTGTTTTCTGTTGCTCGTTGCCATATTGACGCCTTTTTTAAGAAAGGGTCTAGCAGGCTAAGCTAACGTAATCGTGAGTGACTCCCGACGAGGGATTCGGCGATTCTTTCAGGTGGTGTACTGGCAGGTCCGAAGAACATTCCATGCTTAATATCAGTCCCCGATCTTCTTTTTTTCCAGTTATTTAAAATAGGAAAATCGAGGACTGACATTAATCATGGAGTGTTCTTATGGCCCGCCAGTACACCACCTGATAGAATAGACCCTTTTATGACTATTATCCCCTGGATCACGGTACAGAATAACAACAAAGAAAAGTTGATAAAACGTTCACAGTCCAAATACATATCCTATACAATGTGTGAGAAACACAAATCCAAAGTAAAACACGACCAATTTACTCCACGAGTCCAGGTATATGAAATATGGAAAAGAAAGAGAGAGTAGGTATAATGTATTTGTATGAGAACTGTGGACGGGTTAAATGGCACGCCAAAAGGTTTAAAGAGACATACAAACAGCTGTGCAAAGGTCACACATAATATGCATTTCCGCTTTGGTGTTGTTAACATCAAGCAGCATGCAAACTAAACAATCAGATAGCAATGTAAGGTTAGTGTTATACTTATCGATATCACGACACAGCTTGCAAAAAGCGGCAGGGTTTCGGAGTTTACATCGATATTGCTTTATATATTTACTTTTGTTTTATAGCACTGTATCGAAACTTGATTAATGCATTGAAATCAGGACAAATGTAGCCTTTTGTGTCATAGCGTAGGCGGTAAGCCGCCGTATGAATGCTTAGAAGTGCTGTAAATAGGCACTAATAAACCGATATACGGTTAAAAGGGAAATAAACGGAGCTATAACATTGAACGTTCAACGTATGTTGTATTTCGATTGATAATGCGAGCCTTTTAACGCAACTGTCACGAAAACAACGTGTTGTTATCGATATAGCATTTGTCACTATAGACATTACAGTACGGTCTGCAACTTATTTAGTCATCAAAACTGATGCATTATTGATAAATGCGATAGTTATAGGATAGGTCAATATTTAAAATAGCGCTGACCGCGATACCATATTACTGCGATGAAAAAAAAAACATCTCACACTAACCACATATTTAAACAGCAGGAAATAAAAAATCTAATACAACATTTTATACGTACGTTATACTATAAACAAAAACTAAAAAGAGTTGACTTGGTTGACTACAGATTTTTATGTAGTCATTAATAATTAGTGTTTCCCTGGGGCTTCACATCGTTTTTGACCTGCCATTAAATACTGTAGTGATGTTTGAGGATTTTAATGCCAAGATGTAGTCATTGCAACTATTATGGCAGGCGTGGTTATATATTGTATTGAATTAAATTGAAATTAGAGGCGATTTTGTCCGGACAGAGCATATTACTTTAAAGTTGACTTGCTATGAAAACGAAAATTATATAACCGCCTGACAAATCCCCATTTTCCGCCCTATTAAACATACGAGCAAAATTTCGATCAACGTTACAAGTCACCAAATCCAGATACTTTCCGCACTTCATATGGGAAATTAGGAAAGTTTCCGGAAATTTTCGGAAACGTCACATCTCTAGTTAGAAGGGGTCTAGAAACAAACTAAGATTGAATAATGAGTTAATGGACGCTACGCAGTCGCTAAGCGTCCGGAGCACAGTTTTGCGTCTAAAGCTCAGTTTTCCGTAAACGGGCATAACATATATCTAAAATATGAATTACGTCGGAGCCCAAGATAGCCGATAGCTTCACGCTCGTCACGAAGTATACAGCTTTTGTCCCTTTTGAATTATGCTAATTAGAAAGAGCTCGATGCTAATCCTATTTACCGCATCACTATGTAAGTTACGTGTTGCCTACTATTTTACGGGAAAAACTGCGCCAATGTGAATGCAAAGCAATTATTTATAATTTTCTATTGCGTCTATGAAATTCTGTAAGTGATATATAACAGTGACAATTCTTGGATGTAATATTTATAAGCTTTGTCGCGGTTATTTAATAGGTAACTAACTAAGTTCACGTAATCTAAAAAAGTAATTTCTCCAAAATGCATTTTTCGACAAATTACCTGATATAGGCCCTTTAGCATCTATCTAGGTATAGGGAATTAGTAAGAGTAAGTTATAGATAAGCTTACAGTTTACACCTGAAAAAGATCCACTAGCGGATCTTGCTGTATAAAGAATTAGGATTTTGGAGAAACAACATTTCAAACCGAGGGTTTTCAGAAATCGCTAAAACGCCATCATATGCCTAGATATTCTGCCGTGCTAAGGTAAAAGGCGACCTTTTGCTATGGAGCTACATACAAAAAGGTCGCCTTTTTGCTTTAACTGGCATTATTAACTATTCTTTTTTCAAATCTAGCTATCGCTGCGCAGAATTTCGTGTACGGACTTCTGGAAAAACTCATTATTTACCCCGGAGTTTTCGGCCATGGAATGCGTGACTGGATGTTACCAATTATCTTCTGTAATTAACCTTTTGCCCACTCAGCTCGTCGACGGAAAACTGCGTCCCACACGCCAAGCTGACAGCGGATAGTATGGCATTGTATAGCGGCAAATGACGTCATGGCGTCTGGGGCACAGCTTTCCGACGACGTGAGTTGCCGTCTTTGCTCTGAAAACCCCGAGATATGGTAATTATGCGGTGCACCCTGTGTCGTGGCCAGGTGCTAGTGCAGTGGGTACATGAAGCATGCATAAGCAACACACAAACGAGCACAGCTGCCGCCGGCTACTCAACCACCTCGACTTAGAGAATGCCGTGAGTCCGTATCGGCGGAGCATTCAGAGAAATGCACTGGGGTTAGCGCGCGGGTCCTTCTGATTACGATATCTTACTGTCAACCACACACCCAGAAACTGGAAAGTAATCCATTTGTTAGTCACAAATGCATGCCCGTGGAAAGTGTAGGTATTAGCTATTAGTTACGGCGTTTTACATTAGCAGGGGTCTCCAAACAGCGGTGGGTTAAATTAAAGCTAACCCGTTGTGGTGGCTTTTCACGTAAGTAATTAGAGTCGGTTAGACATTTCCTCCGAGCGTGTACACACTCGAGTCCGAGAAACACAGTTTGCTAAACCCTTCACACGGTGTTAATAAGAAAAAAGGCATGCGTATTGCTCGATCTCGGCAAGAGTGTATGAGGTAACGGAATACGGTATCTTGACTTTAGTGAAAATAAATTGTATCATAGAAACCTCTAAACACACCACCAAATAATCTGCTACAAACTTTTGGGCATTATTCTATTTTTAATTGGGCAAAAACTAATAAGAAGGCTTGGTTTTACTTACTTTATTGACGTCACAAGCCAGTATCTTCATAGAAACTTCATACTAAGAGATGGTTTTTGACATTTCGTAAAGAGTAGCTGATTTGAGCTGTCATCAAATACAGTATTGTTAGCTTGGTAGGGAAGTTAGGTACCCTATTTCTGACTTATGAAACGTTGTCTAGCCAATACCCGATACAGGTAAACTCGGACTTATCACATCTTACGAGTAGGTGGACACACAGCCGGATAGAAAAGCCTACCATTTGAGTGTTAGCTTAGCTGAGCTATTTTGGTTTACTCGATTGTGATCACTGTTTATACAGAATGAACGAATGTCAAACGGTGCGAGGTTGAGCAAGTATGAAAGCGTTTGGAGAACCCCACAAATAGGCAATATGGATCGCGACCCACATGCTGAAGACCCATTCACATCCTCTTTTGCCTTGAAGGAGAAAAAAGGACGGAGTTGATTTTCGGCATTCGGGTGGCGCACCCAACTGTCTGTTGTAAATGTGCCAGCCCGTCTAGCACAACTAGGCTCGCGACTCTTGTCATGCGACATAGCATCGCCCTTCACTCTTTCACGGTACTGCCAAGAAAGAGACAGGGAATATCTGTCGCGCGAGGAAGAATCGCGTGTAGAAGTTGTGCTAGAGGTGCAGAGCAGAATATGAGGTTAATCGTTCATTGGACATTACGAAAGCAATTTCTATTTCTAATATCATTTGAATTCCAATTTCAAAATGCTTCAGTCAGCAAACGCCGCGGCATTATTGCAATCGTTATGCCAAAACGATGCCCTTACAGTAGAGATTAGGCTCAAGTTTAATCTTATGATATTTAAGGCCCGTCGTTTTTCTGGTGATATATAAGTATATACCTATATGTATAGTAAGGTGGGTAAGACGTATCACCGAGGGAAGACTGCCATAGTCCAATAACTAAATTAACTGTTAGTCTTACCCCACGTTACTACGTAACGTACGTACTACGTACTTACGTAATTTACAGTTCATAAGGCATTCTTACGTAATTTACAGTTCATAAGGCATTCTTTGAATGTCACAGTACAACCGGAAAAAAGACAGACCTCGTCGTGAATATAAACAAAAATGATTCACCATAAACCCACTTAACCTAAAATCGCTAGAATATTTACCTAAAGCTAAGGAATTCGGAACACCTGGAAACCAGCCGTTACCACCAGATGCAATATGCTTTGTTTTCAGATTAATGACGAAATAAACATTCATATATTTTAATATGTTTAACATACTACCGTCTTGAGGACGTCAACAAATGCTTCGTATTTTTTATTAAAGCAGTAACGTCTGCTAACGTAAACTAAATGTTTACAAATGAAGCGAAAATTGAAAAATTTAATGATTCGGACAGGATTCGAACCTGCGTTTCCAACGGCTTTCCGGGCCAACACTGGCGTCCTCCCAATTGGACCACCGAATCAGATGTCAGAGTCATTGAATTTTTCAACCAGTTGCTTCGACATGCCTTAGGGTGGCATCGTAGCGACATCTACCGTAAAGATTTTAGACTTTATCGTCGGCACCATCGTCTCAAATTTGTTGAGAATCGATAGTAACGATGTGCTACACCCAAATTACTTATTTTTTATTAAAGCAGTAACGTCTGCTAACGTAAACTAAATGTTTACAAAAGTTCGCTTCATTTGTAAACAAATGCTTCGTAATTGGCAAAAACCTGTTGGTGCGCAAAAGAGATCTTACTGCGTCATTCGCTGTTCATTTTTATCAAGTCTGTGACATACTGTACAACAGAGTCATGATAAAGAACAACGTTTATCGTGGCTATGTAAAGCAATACTAGAACGGAGCCAATGAACATAGGCTTTGCAGATTGTAAGAACGCCCTGCGCGTCTTTTGACAGTTTTGTCACGTCTGGCAGGGAGTGCCCTGAAACGTGCCTCCTAAAGTTTCATACGCTTGTATTGTATGTATAGAAAATTATATTACATGTACCGCATGAATGTTACGTATGAGGTAATAATTAGATAGGAAAAGATTTATATCGAAATATCATATTGTGCGGCGAGATGAAAAAGAAAATACTTGTGTCAATAATACCTTCCTAAAGTAAATATAGCTTTCTGATAACATAATGTATGACAATATAATATAAGTAATACAATATAGCATTTTTAAGAAAAAACAATTATATTGTAATTTACTGTCTTATGGCGAAGAAATCTCCAAATTAAACATAGGATATAGAATAAGTAATAAAAGTAAAATATATAAGTCAAGTTTAAACATGCTTCACAAGCAAGTAGACAAAAGTATCACAGAGATTAGTGCAGTCATGTATTACTAAATGTAAATAATAGATACAAAAACACGTAGACTATTATTTACCTAAAGATTTGCGCAAATAAGTCAGAACAAAGCGAAGAGCCTCGAAAACGATACGCTCAGTTAGATACAATACGGCGAGATAACGTTGCACTCTCAAAACGTCCCAAGCGCCCGTGGATTTTACTATTACATGCGTCATTTTTAACACAGTTAGTTAGTTTAAGCAACAAGATATGTTATCTCCCCGCCCACGCACATCCAGTATCTATTTGAAATATATCATGTTCATATCACGCAGTAACCCATTAATGAATGCCAATATATTCTGTGCACTTCAGAATATTTACTGCAAAGGTTCAGCGTTCTCGACAAAACAAGCATTCTTGTTATGACCCTGGCAAGGATATTCTTTTTATGACCCTTTGTTATTGTATTACAGGTTATTAAGAGTTGGTGACAATCAAAACTCACTAAAATTTCTGTCACTACTCTTCGTAACCTCGTATCTAGTAAGTAGATTGACAATGAGATACGAGCTTTGTTTTAAATAGTATTTGTTACTTAGTAAGTTTTGTTTGTCAACGGACGATTTATATTTTTTATAATTTTATGTATAAATCAAATGTTATTGCTTTCCAATACAACAGAAGCATAACAAAGGTGTGATTTGATAACTACAAAACATAACAAATGTTATCGAGATGACGATATTACCTCAGTAAAGCTGAAGAACAGACCGATGCCACCACAGAGTTTAAAGGCGTAGTCAATTCGCTCTTGTAGTTTTTCCATGCAAGGGGCGCAGTGGCAGTCCGTGTCTAAAGAGTTCAGGCAGCAGATTTTCTGTAATGCAAACAAACGCTTTTGTAGTAAGCAAATTTTTTTATTATTTTCATGTGATTAATTGATTATACATGTTTTATAGAACATATTCTAAACTTTCAAAAGTTGTTACAAACATTAGGATATCTAATAGGGCACGTCAAGTTTATTGAAGACCATTAAATTCTATTTTTTCCAATAGTCCTTGCTATACAAACTGCAGCTTTTTGTGTGAATGTGTAAAGAAAACATGAAGATTTTATCTGGTTTCTTCCATCAGTCAATAAAGAAACATAGTACATGCAGTAAATGTTCTAGAATATTCCACTTACATTAACAGCATCACAGCTGGGATAGTCATTGGTCGTACCGTTGATGGGAACCAGGTTACTTTCAAATCCACAGCACTGGAACTTCTCCTGAACTTGAGCCTTCACCTCACCATTCACTTTGTTCCAACCCTGAAAATACATCACTTGTCCAGTGTTGGTTTGTCACTTATTATCTTCAGCTCATTTAGCAAAACTACGCTTCGCGACTCTTGTCGCGCCACGTAGCGTCACCCGTCACTCTCTCACAGTACTGTACAGAAAGAGATAGGTAACAAATATCGCGCGAGAAAGAGTCGCGTGACATAGTTGTGCTAGAGGTGCATGTCCTTTTTTTAAAACAATATAATTGTTGCAATAGAACTACAGTTGTACCTAGAAAAGAGACCAATTCTTCCCCCACTCTCCAATTCCCTTCTGACGCGTCATAACTGTACTTTCTTTTTTTTTTTGTGTACTAATCTTGATATTTTAAAACCATTACAAAATTTGTATAAATAATGACACAAAGGTAAATTAAGAAAGAAAAATTGTATGCGATCTACTACAATCGAAGCGGGAACCCCGCTCCTTTGTGTCATTATTTATAAAAATAAAAATGTGGTATTACCACATAAAAAATATAGAATCGACAAAAAGATTCTATACAAATTACCATTACAAAATTGTCAAAATTTCTCCTTCGTAAAGTCCTGAAATCCTGTATCAACCATTATTATCTACATATATCAACTGACTTCAAACCATTTCTTTTCTTGTTGCTTATGCAAAGGAAACTTAAATACGTCGCGTTTTAAACCTTACTATCATTGTGACGAGAGCGAAAAAGGTATGTGTTTCCATTTGCTTGGATTAGAGTAGTTCCACAACAAGCAACCACAATTCAAAATATTCTGTAACATTATTTTAGCAATGCAATGCCAATATAACATAACTATAATTTCCTATTCTTAAAGTATTTTTATATAAGAAAAACAAATCAATCAAACATTACCTTCCATATCAATACTGATTGTGTTAATGATAAGTAACTGGGACAAAACACTTAAAGAGGAAGAATAAAAGATATACTCACTTGCTTAGCCAAAATCTCCTGCTGGTCTGAGTTCACGGCCAGACAGGCACATGCCACCGAGAATTGCACCAGGAATAACAGGAAAAGAATCACCATGTACTGAATATTATGTTAAGGAAATAACAGTATGTAACATTATTTACTACTTGTTTGATAAGATGATAACTACAGTATGGTGTCTGAACAAATATAACAAGACACAAGAGGCAAACACACAATATAAGTAATATGTCATTTTTAAAACAAAGCATGAGCTTTAGAATAATATCTGACTGAAGTAATAAAAGTAAGTATAAGTTCAGTTGATTACACTGAGTATACATTTTTATTATGGGTATAGTAAATAAATGATATACAGGCATGTATTTTTCCTGATGGGAACTAATGACTGCAGTCACAGACACATGCAACCTACAATGCAAAAGGTTATTAGAGTACAATACACCCAGAGGATTGTAGTTCCAAAAGAAATGTCACTGCATACATAATTCCCATCTACCAAAACAGCTTGTTCAGTTTTCCCAGCAAGTAACCACTTAGCCAAAAATTACTTTAACATGTTTGCGGATGCTATTGCAAGCATTCACATAATTTTGTTTCGATTGAGGTATCACACATGTCTCGTACTGTTGCCGAACATGTTAAGTAAACAATTCATGTTTAAATGTTGTAAATGTTGTGATCTAAAATCATCTGTTACATACACAAGCTGTAGACAAAGGATACAAAGAACAACATGACTTGATGATGCTTGACTGCCCCTGCCATCCCCAGCAGGGAGATCAAGATGAGCAGGATTCCGCATGCCAAGATCCCGCCCAAGATGGGCAGGTTGGTGTTCACCAGGGATGACGCCTGCCCATACACAGCTACTGATATCAGGATTGAAGCCACTACCTAAAAACATTTCACAATAAAATAAAAATCAGATACCTACTGTTTTACATAAACTTTAGATGAATGTATTTTTAATCCTCACAACAGGAAGAAAACATAATAAATAAAATAATAAATAATAATATATAAAATAATAATAATAATAATATAAAGCCATCGACGCCAGGTCCACAGATGTTGTAACCGGGTTGTAGTCAAAAATGAAACTGTTGACTCATTGAATGTGATTGAGCAAATCCAAATTTTAAGTATTGCCCAAATCAGATTACGGTTAACATAATAGAATTTGGAGGCCAGAGAAATGTACAGGCCGTGTGAAGGGTGAGTTTGTGAAATCTTTTGTTCGCATGTAAGGTCAAAATGTGTTCGATATCTTACCACGTAAAGAATATTCAACGCAATAAGAGCGTTCTTCGAACAAGTGAATCCTCCACACATCTTGCTGATTGATGTTTCACTTTATAACTGACGATTTAATATATTGGGCAGTACAAGGAACTGCCTTTATCTACACTAGAAAATTCATGTCTCACGTATCACTCAAATCTATATGCAAGAATAAATATATATAAATATCTTTTTTGTTTTAACTAAACTGATAAGTTTTAAGAAATAAACAACACTAAATAAAACGTGAACAAATGTAATAAACCAAAATAACGCGTTATATTTTATTTTCCGAGACTTTCAGCGTTAGTCGTTGAACTCAGATTGCAACAAACTGTCAGTTAAATGTCAAGCAAGCATTGAAAGCGTAGAGAAAGAATAGCATTTTTAACTGTGGCAACTATAGAAATTGTAATCGCAAAGTTTTTAAAGCACTTGCCAACGATACAATTTCGTTGGCCAATTTAGTGATAACAGCAAAATTAAAGCAGTTTTCGAGTACTACGTGTATTTGAAAACCAAAGCGCTCTGAAAAGATCGAATGTGAAAAATACAGTTCAAGTTATGATTTTAATTTAGTGAAATGAATTAAGACAGACTTGCACTATTAAAAAAAAATAGTTTCGGTGGGTATTCAATTAAGAATTGTAACGAAACGACCCTTATTTCCTTGGTCCTAGCTTATGTCCAAAGAATACCACGCGTATACGCGTGGACATTCATACTAGTAAGCTTTAAATTAGCAATGAAAAACGTGTGATTCGTTCACGACAAGGGTCTGACACGCTTTGATAGATAAAGATAGCCTTATTGCGATTCCTAAAAGAAGAAACAGAAAAGAGTGCCATGTTTTGTCTTTATCAGCGACCGAGCATTTTTTCATGGTCGGGTTATTGGCACACGTCAAATTCGAAGCAAAACAATCAGGCACATATCAGGCAGTATCAAAAGCGGTATAGAAATAGAAGATTTTGTGTAATAAATTATTATTATTACCAGAAAATTTACATATTAACGGATGTGGAGTGTTTGTGTGTAGCCTCAAAAATGGTGGGGTGTTCAGTGTTTGGTTAGAAAAGCAACAGTTAACAAAAATAAGCGGATTTTACATTTCATGCGTAAGTACAAGATTTTTGTGTTTTGATCACCTATTTCTTTTTCAAATCTCATAAGAATCAAGTAACAAAGTTAAATCATTAGTTATATCATGAAAAAACTTGATAAAATAGGAAAAATCTGTAAATTATTTTCAAAATAACTCGGAGCATTTTGACATGTAAATATTGCAAATCGATCAAATTGCGTAGCATAAATCTACGATAGAAGCCAGCTAACATAGACGTCTAAATAAATCAGTCGGTTTATAATCCAATTTGGGGATGCCTAGAAATTAAATAAAAATTACCCCCATATTTGAGGAATCTATAGCAAATTGATATTTTCACTTTTCAGTTCTCCGATTCCGACAGAGAACCGTGTAAAAAATGAATAGAAAGGCCTGAGAAAAATTAGATTTTCGCAACTAGTATTGGTTATATCCTATTTACTTATGTAGTTTACAATTTTACTATTTAATTTTGCTTTGTTACAGAATGTCCCAATAAGGCGGTGCGTCCATGAACGTGGACTGTCACGATGGATTAAAAGTATTCTGAGTAGAATAGAAGAAAAATAAGAAAGAAGAAGTTTCACTCTATTTTTTTTAGTACTGGCCAGAAAAAATCTACAGTATTCAAGAGCAAAGAAAAATTTTGTTTAGAAACAATTGTTGTAAATACATATTATTTAAAGTTTAAACTGATTTCATTATTTTTATTATCAGAGAACCCAAGTATATTATTTTTATTTGATTATACGGACTAGTTTTGAAAATACTAAAGATAAAGGTGAAATCAGCGTCGTCTAAGACTCAAATCAATCAGCACTCAAATGACGGCACCTTGTGGAAAATTGACAGTCGTAGCCTATAAAAGAACAGCGCTACAATTTTCATACTAAATCCGCCTTAGTTAATAGTTGTCGCGAAATGTCGCGATGTTTGCGTGTTTAGGAACGCACCTAAGAAATACATATTGTCTATGGTAAGAATCAAGTTGCTACTTGCTCAAATTTTCTTTCACTAAGTTTCTTGTGTTTTTAAAAGTAATTTGTGATAAATAAAGTGCTTGGAATCAGTGCGAGAAATTCTATTGTGCAACAGCCGGAGAGATCTGCGAAAGCTAAGTGTTCTAGCCTAAGCCTTTACAATCTTGATTTATTTATTTTCTCTTTATTTATATAGCAACGTGAAGGTACTTTAAGGGACCGCTGGCCAGACTTTTCAGCATACCCTAGGAATCTCATGATTCTTATATTGGTCTGAATATAATATCACAGAGACCATTATGAACATAACTTTGATTTCTTTATGTAATTATATGCCAGTGTATTGATGATTATAACTTTATGATTTTAATTGTAATTTATGATGATAAGCATCATGGAGGACACGCACACTTTGTGGTGTCCTGGCTTGACTATTTCTCCTTGAGTAGACCAATATTCCGGCCTGCAGGCGGAATGAGGCAGCGATATGAATGCTGCCTCCATGATGTGCTGGCGGGGCATGCGCTGGGTTGTTGAACCCGAGTATTTTGATTACTGATGGATAGCGCATGCGCCCAGCCGCCTGTAAAGCCTGGGGAGTTGTTTAACTCCTGCGGGGTTGGCGGCAAGAGCCTGTAAGCCCTGGGGAGTCGTTTGACTTCTGCAGGATTGGCATGAGTTGTTTAACTCCTTGTACTGAATAACGTCGGGTTATCGATTCGTGACAGCTGTTTAGCTATCGATAATCATAGGTTAAAGAGCCTTCCAAAACTTGAACGCTGTGTAGCAGCTTGTACTAACCATAAGTCGTGCACGCATACACGAGAGTCGTGTTGAGAGCCAGCGGGTGGCCTGGTAGTCAGGCACCCAGAGAAAGGAGGATTTGCGTGAAGTGATAATGATTCGCTCTTAAGTCGATCCTCTGGTCTACTCGTCGTATGGTACCTTGCGACTGGCTGACGTCGGTTGATGTCAGCCCATGTATGATGATTATGAATATCCAGAGATAAGAGAATAGAGCCAGACTGATAACCTTGGGTGGATTAATTGACCCAGGATCATCAGACGTTCCTGGAGCAGGAACCAATCCAATTAGTTTATATAACACTCATGGTATCACTTTAATTGTAATTTTCTATCATGAATAATCTAATTATGGTTCGTGTAACGAGCAAACTAATAACAATATATACTTGCTGTCACGAAGCCAACTGTAAGATATTTAACACTAATGATTAAACTGGGCATATAGTTTCATGTATAGTCTAACAGTATGATAATTGAGTTAACTTGTCAGTAAAGATCACATCATTGAGATATACATATAACAGTTCCAATTTAGTAATCTTTATTATATATCATTAACAGTATAGTACCTATCACAGGTGACAGGCTTGGGCACTTAGAGGTTCGACTGTGAGAATCAATGATTTATTTAACCACAGGCGGGGAAGTCGTGGGCGACCGCCATGGTGAGGAGGCGGGACTCGGTGCGCACCCCGTCGGGCGCGGCGAGTCCGGCGTTAGGACTACAACTTTGAAGGTATGGTGAATAACTATTGTAAGACCTTGTTATCATGCTGTAGTTATACAGGGATAGAAGAGCTGGCAATACCTTAACACTCATATAAAAGCGAAGCAGATAGAATAGCCTGAGTTACAACTGAACCAGGCCCGGGATACAGTCAGTTCCGCGTTTGGCAAGTAGCCTCATTTAACATGAGGATGGGAAAACCAAAGCGTATCCGACTGTTCGTTAGATTTCTGTGGGAAAGTAGATGCAGAACTAATAACTATTATGGCGATAAAACCCCCATTATGCAAATAACCCCACAAAATGGTGGAGGTGCTGGGATCAATGGTAGTGAGTGTACAAGGGATAATAATTTTAGCATTGCTCGCTCATACAGATCTAAACAAAGTTAATTAAAACATTCTGTCATTTGATTAAAAATTATTATTAAAAACAAGAAGGTCTACAACGGTTAGTCACTATACAGAAGTTGAAATTTAGATTGTGGGCGAACAGGAAAGTGGCGGTATCTGTGGGCAAATAGGAAAACTAAGAGTGAAACTTCAATGATACATCATTGAAAAGAGTGAATACATTTCATTCACATATGGCACGTATGGCACATACGTACCACGATAATACTGTACATTTTATGTATTTGATGTTTTCAGGTTAGAAGTATTTATCTAAGGTCATTATATTACTATTAATGACAAAAAACTTCTATGCATAGACACAAGTGACATCTATGCGAGCATTCACAAACTAAATAAGTGCCACTACTCACGCGTAGATGGCGCGCATTCCGAACTACATACTTCGCTTCGCTTGAGAAGCGAACTGAAATGGTTGACGTCATGATGATTTGACTATCCGTTGATAGAGGGCGGTATAGAAATGGTGATATATAGACGTTAAAGATAGGTCGTCGGTAATACGGCTATCGATCAATAGAGGGCGCATTCTATAGATTATAACTCATATGATTTCTCGCACTGAGGTTAAGCAGTAATTTATTAATAAGAATCGATATTTAAACATTACGAATTTATATAAATTCGTGACATCATATTACGACTTGGTAAGGGTAAAAGATAATTACACTCTTAATTATCTTTTAGCGAGAAGCGGAAGTGGAGGAAATAACTTCCGACGCTATTACGCAAAATCAAAATGGCCGAAATCCTTTGACAACTGTCGAACAAAAACAGACGCTGTGTGATCTTGAGAGTGAAAATCAATTGTTTATGTGAAAGAAAGCTGTGAAATGAAAAGTTAAAAGTGAAAAAACAATTGAAAGGTGTTATCAGGTGAGATATCAAGTATTATTCTTGTGGATATCATGAAATTAGAGTGTTTGTGTACACAAATATTATGGTCATATATTTACAAACAAACTAGCCTCTGATTAGAAAGTTACGGTCTTTCTTATAAGACTTATTGGAATTCGAATGACAAACAAGAAAAAATTAACTTGCCTACCAATGTGAGAAGAGTACAAACACAGAATTGTAGTCAAAATTATGTTTGCGAGTAAATTCAATGATACAACAAGATGAAATTCTTTCGCTTCATCTATAAACACTCACATATTATAGAAAGATAATTTTATATTTCTTTCTATAGGGCGGAACGTCAAAGGAACGCATTAAATAAATAAGAGGTACCGTTGGTGTAGCACTTCGATAAAATACACAAGGAAAGCTGGTATGTACATTATATATAAATATATACATGACAATTCGTATAGTTATATTATTAACTACTAAAACGTATACATAAAGAACTGACTTTATGTGGATGAAGGATTGATTTATATGGATGAAGAATTGATATCTAGTTCATAGATAGTCAATAATGTATTGGTATAACATTTGTGTAGTTACATATGCACATCATATGAAGAATATAACATTGTTTTGGTGAATCTAGTCTTATGTCACTGTCAACAATTTTCACTTATGAAAAATCAGGTTATGACTACTCTGTTGATAGTTTGATTGGTGATATGACAATAGTTATATGAACATAGTGAGTTCAATTTAAACTTTGATCATGACAAGGAAAAGTGTAGAAAGAGTCCGTCCACTCACTATGTGAGGTGAAGTACAAGAATTAAAATTTTGGTTTGAATTATGATTGTTAAAAGGGGAAAGCATTCTTAGTAGCTTCGGGCATTATACTAAGCAAACACAATTTACTAGCGTTACTGTGTGGTACATAGTTATGTGAGCCTGGTATGATTATTACTTCACTGATTAATTATAAAGTTGAGTGATTATGAAATAACTTATGCATTGGTTAATGCATTTGTGAGTTGACACTGTATGGTTGATGCTTTTAACCACCCTTATGAATTAAAATATACAAAGTATGAGACAACATGGGACCAGTTATATGAGATTTATCAACTCAATTGGTCCAGCTGGCCGTCTAGTGCTTCAGGTGGGTCGCGTCGACAGGTTCAAAAGAGAGGACCAGTGGGTTCATAAAAATGAGGTGTTGTGTAGCGACACTTGGCATGACGAATTGTAGAGATACAATTTGGTTGGCCAACCTGTCGGTGGACTGCGCCGGTCGACTGAGGCGGGCCGAATAGTTTAGACAGAACTTATTTGAATTAATGTGCTGTTATGTAATTGTTATTCATTGAACAATATTAATGAAATGAAATACACTCAATTGAGTGGGCGGGTTCCTATTATTTCTTTACTTTTCCATGAGAAAGCTTCAAAAGGCAACATTTTCTGAAACAGAACAGAAATTTAAATTTATTGTATGATCATGTTGTGATGAAAGATTAAGATTTATTTGATACTGAATTATAAAGTGTGTCGGTGGTATGACATACTTAGTAAATAACATAGTTTACTCAACGTGAAAATTTATAAATGAAATTTAATGGACAGTTTTAGTGAATGTTAGTATGATTACTGACAGTCAATAAACTGGTTGTATGATGACTTGATGAAGTTAGTGGACTGTAGAAGCAAATCAATTGCTATTTATTTCAATGATTATTGTTATTAATTTCAGATTCACGTGTGAGTTAACTATCATTATGGACGAAATATATCTGAATAGATTAAATAAAATTGTGTCAAATATTAAAGACTTGGCTAGCAGCTCTCGTGATTTGTGTGCGTTGAGTCTATGGTCTGATGATGATGTTGATCAAGCAAAAATTACTTCTTCTAAATTACAAGCAGTACTTACCAGATTTAACAATGACTTGTACCAGTACTTCAACTCCTCAACGAATCCTAATGCGGATGAAATTTCTATGTTGACAACGGAACAGCTGAATGGAGAAGAAGTGCTAGCAGAATTAAATGCACGAATTCAAGTTAAGAAAGATAAAGCTACTACTTCAAGCTCCAGTCAAGCAAACGTACATAGAGGAAAGTTACCAGATTTAAATCTGCCTACATTCTCAGGAGATGTACTTCAGTGGAACCAGTTTTGGGATCAATTTAGCTCAAACATTGATCAGAGAGATCTAAGAGATGTTGATAAATTGCTTTATTTGAAAGCATCGTTGAAAGGTGAAGCTAAAACCATATTAGATGGATTAGAAACTACGAATAATAATTATAAGATAGCTTTGGATATCTTGACCAACAGATATGGCAAGACTACTCAAATTGTTGACGCACATTATTCAACACTTTATAAACTAAAGAGAGCAGAAAAACCAGAAGAGTGTCGGAGAACGCTTGATGATATTGAGAGACATCTCAGAGTTTTGAGTACTCTTGGTGAGAACACAGATCAGAACCATCTGCGGTTCATGATTATGGAGAAATTTCCTGAAGATATTATATATGAGTTGAAACTCAAGTTGAATAACAACACTATAGAAGAAATAAGAAAGCAGCTTCATGTAATCTTGTGTGCTCGAGAAGATGCAAGAGGAACTTTTGAAAAGGGTAACAAAGAAAACATCAGTTACACAACTGAAACTCTTCATGTGAGAACAAAGGTCAAAAAAGAGTTTAGAACAAGGAAACCTAATAAAAAGGATGATGCTAAAAGACAATTGAAACCAAACAAAATGAATGATACACATAGACAATGGAAACCTAACAATATGAGTGATACAACTAGACAATGGAAACCGAATATTACAGCATTTAATAAAGTCAACAATCTTAAAAGGAATTTTAATACCAGAGAAAACAGAGATCAACCTAGATTTAGTCCAAAAAGAAATAAGCCATCCTGTTTATTCTGTAATGGAGGACATTACAGCAATTCCTGCTACAAATTTAGAACAATTAGGGAAAGGAAACAAATATTAGGAAACAAATGTTACATTTGTCTTCGAAGCGGACATTATCTCAACACTTGTCCTAACAAGGATAAACCTTGTTTTCACTGCAAGAGCAGAGGTTTGCATAACCAAGCGTTATGCCCAAACGAGACATTTAGAAAACCCGAGTCTACTAATACAATGCACGTACATGACAAAGGATCGACGGTGTTACAGACAGCCATAGTTAATTTAAAAGGACCTGACCACTCGACGTTGAAGTGTCGTGTATTGCTAGACTCTGGTAGTCAAAGAAGCTATATCACTCAAGAAGTGACCAAGAAATTAAACCTACCAACGTTGGAAGAACATCATCTTATGGTATTCACATTCGGGTCAGAAAAACCTCAAGAAATAAAGAGTTCTTTGATGAAACTTGACATACAAACAA
Source organism: Apotomis capreana (assembly GCA_947623375.1). Classification (NCBI taxonomy): domain Eukaryota; kingdom Metazoa; phylum Arthropoda; class Insecta; order Lepidoptera; family Tortricidae; genus Apotomis; species Apotomis capreana. The sequence goes on from OX392499.1 coordinate 6,930,949, forward strand.
GAACGAATAAACACAAAACTATCTACGCTAATGTTGTACCGAACATCACACAAGGAATTTCATCATACAACGAAGAACTGGTCGAATGGAATAATAAGAACGTTACATTAGCTGACGATGGATCTCTTTCAGACAGAATAGACATACTAATAGGAAACGACTATTATCATTCACTAATGTCAACAGAAAAGATAAAATTGCAGGAAAACTTATACTTAGTAAATTCAGAACTGGGTTGGATACTTTCGGGACAAACAAAGGAGAAACCTATGCTAGAGTCGTCAGTGCTCACGTATTTTCAAGCTTCATACGAGACCAAATTGTCAGAGCCAGACTTACCCTTGGACACGGGAAACGTCAAGGTCTTGTGGGACTTGGAATCCATCGGGATCACTGACTCTCCAAAGGCTAACCGAGAAGAAGAAGCCATCAAACATTTTAACGAAAATACCGAGTTAATTGAAGGAAGATACTACGTTAGCTGGCCTTGGAAAACATATCCACCAGAATTACCAACAAATTTTGGGCTAGCATATGGTCGCTTAGTAGGACTGCTGAAACGACTAGATACAGACGCTTTGAACTCTTACAACAAAACATTAGAAGACCAATTAAAAAGAGGAATTATAGAAATAGTACCGGATAACATCAAGGAGGATGGACCTGTTCATTACTTACCTCATCATGGTGTCATCGTAACAGGGAAACCTCTTCGTATAGTGTACGATGCTTCTGCAAGAACCAAAGATACAAAGAGTCTCAATGAATGTTTGTACTGCGGTCCAATGATGCTTGAGGATCTAACAGGATTGCTGATAAGGTTTAGATGTTATTCTGTGGGTCTAACAGCTGATGTGGAAAAGGCTTTTCTGCAAATAGGACTGAAAGATAAAGATAGAGACGTTACCAGATTCCTATGGTTAAAGGATATCAATAAACCTATTAATGAGGAGAATCTTCTACATTATAGATTTAAACGTGTTCCTTTTGGAATTATTTCAAGCCCATTTTTACTGAACGCTACGATAAAACATCATCTACAAAATACAAATGGAAAATATAGTAAACAATTAGCAAATGATATATATGTAGATAATGTGCTTACTGGATCGGATACTGCATCAGAAGCTATAAATCTTTACAAAGAAGGCAAGGAAATGTTCTCACAAATCTCGATGAATCTACGCGAATGGAGTTCCAATTCTTCAGACTTCATGAAACAAATACCTGACGCAGCAGAAGAAACAACGGTAAAGACATTGGGCTTAAATTGGATTTTAGCCAACGATATGCTTCATTTAAGGGCTAAAGTCAATAGAGACAATGAATACACAAAAAGAGGGATCTTGAGAACTATAGCATCCGTGTACGATCCATGTGGATTTAGTGCCCCAACTTTGCTATCAGCTAAGTTGCTGCTCCAACAGCTGTGGAAGATTAAAGCTAAGTGGGACACTGTGCTGTCAGAGGACTTACTCCAAAATTGGAAAACTATTCTAGACGAAATGAAGCAAATTGAAAGTATATGTTTACCTAGAAAAATCACTATACCTGATGAGAAGAATGCTCAATTGCATTGCTTCACGGATTCTTCATCGATAGCTTATGCTGCGGTGATTTATTTAGTACAAAAGGACAAAGTCAATTTTATAATAGGTAAATCACGATTAGTACCTATTAAAGACCAAGAAAATCTGAAGATTCCACGCTTAGAACTGTTGGGAGTACTTATAGGAAGTCGACTTATCAAATATGTTCGCAAATTCCTACCCTTGAACATAACACACATAACTTTATGGACTGATAGTAAGATAGTCATAGACTGGTATAACTCAGATAAATTACTTGAACCATTTGTGTCCAGAAGAATAGAAGAAATAAAACAGAATAAAAATTTAAACATTAAATACGTTCCATCTCAATTAAATCCAGCAGACGTTGCTACGCGTCCTGCCGCGTCAGAAGACGAGAAGAACACATGGTTATATGGTCCTGAATTTCTCCGAAAAGACCAAAGCAAATGGCCTTCGGACCTACCTAGTTCAGTTTCTTTTCTGTCGCGGGAGGGTCTGTTGGACACAGAAGAACAATCACAAATAGAGACACCAAGTAGAACATTTGAAACAAATATCTCAGATTCACAAATGAGAGAAATAAAAGAACTACAAAAAATATCATTTCCAGAAGAATGCAAAGGAAAATTAACTTCGCTATCTCGGAACTTAGGATTATTCATGGACAATGAAGGAATACTGAGATGTGATGGGCGAATCACACATTCAGATTTATCATACGACGCGAAACATCCAATATTAATTCCAAAGAACAGCGAATTCACCGATAAAATAATTAAAGACATCCATGAGAAAAATCTTCACGTAGGAGTGCCTCATACTCTGAGCCTCATACGCCAAAAGTATTGGATTCCTCAAGGGAGGACGCGAGTCCAAAAAATATTAAGCAGATGTGCAAAATGTGTTAAACATGGAGGAGGACCTTACACATTACCAAAGACACCAGCATTGCCAGCTGAAAGAGTAAATTATACAACATCATTCAACTATGTAGGAGTCGATTATTTCGGCCCAATGTACGTTAAATCGGAAAACGGATCGAAGAAACGTTGGATTTGTTTGTTCACATGCCTGGTGATCAGAGCAATACATTTGGAAGTGGTTGAAGACTTAACCACAGACAAATGCGTAATGGCATTCAGACGCTTTATAGCTACAAGAGGAAAACCCACACTTATATTATCTGACAATGCTCCGCAATTCAGACTGTTAGCTGAAGTTATGACAGAAGAAGGAACATTAACAGAGAAGATAAAATGGAAATTCATTCCTCAGCTCGCTCCGTGGCACGGGGGAGCATATGAAAGACTTGTAGCGGTTGTAAAGCACTGCTTAAAGAGAACACTTGAAAAACACATGCTTGAAGATAATCAACTGTCAACAATTATCAAAGAAGTAGAAGCGGTAGTAAATACAAGACCACTCACATACGTGGGATCCGGTGTTGACCATATTTTAAAACCTGCCGATTTCCTCACTCCAGGAAGATGTTTGAATGTTCAAGTGCTCACTGAACAACTACCGATCTCAGGATCTATCATTAAACAACAACTCATCGAAGGATGGAAACGTGGAAACACGATTATGGAAGAATATAGGGATATGTTCATCCATCGGTATCTACTGAGCCTGAGAGAAAGGTATGGGAACTCGCCTAAGCAAGTTAGGGTGAGAGCTCATAGTACTCCTCAGATTGGAGATATAGTACAAATAAAAGGAGAATCGAGGAATCGAGAAGGCTGGAAAGCTGGAAAGATTGTTGAAGTAATAAAAGGTACAGACGGTTTATGTAGAGTGGCTCGTGTGAAAGTAGGTGGCAATATCTTCACACGATCTATTGCTCATTTGTACCCGCTGGAAGCGGAGGATGATGCATTTCATGATGACATGACAGAAATGCATGAGCAAAACATGCAAGAAAACACACACATAGAAAACGAACATCTACCTCGTGTACCATTGATGGAATTAAGCGGTATGGATGTTGATCCAGAGCCAAGAAACATAGAAATTAATGACCAAGACACACATGACTCAACCAACAACACGAGAGAGAAGCTAAAGAATACAAGTATGATTGATGAATCAGAAATGACACAAGAACAGAATACTGAGGGTTCTGATAACGAGATGCCAAGTATCAATGATATAGATAATACAATGACACAAGAGAAACAACGTAGAGCTGCTGCAGTCCAGGCATTGGAGAAAATCCAGAAGTGGACTAGAGACCTGATGACTACCATAAATTAAAACTTTCGCGAGGCGGGAGTGTCGCGAAATGTCGCGATGTTTGCGTGTTTAGGAACGCACCTAAGAAATACATATTGTCTATGGTAAGAATCAAGTTGCTACTTGCTCAAATTTTCTTTCACTAAGTTTCTTGTGTTTTTAAAAGTAATTTGTGATAAATAAAGTGCTTGGAATCAGTGCGAGAAATTCTATTGTGCAACAGCCGGAGAGATCTGCGAAAGCTAAGTGTTCTAGCCTAAGCCTTTACAATCTTGATTTATTTATTTTCTCTTTATTTATATAGCAACGTGAAGGTACTTTAAGGGACCGCTGGCCAGACTTTTCAGCATACCCTAGGAATCTCATGATTCTTATATTGGTCTGAATATAATATCACAGAGACCATTATGAACATAACTTTGATTTCTTTATGTAATTATATGCCAGTGTATTGATGATTATAACTTTATGATTTTAATTGTAATTTATGATGATAAGCATCATGGAGGACACGCACACTTTGTGGTGTCCTGGCTTGACTATTTCTCCTTGAGTAGACCAATATTCCGGCCTGCAGGCGGAATGAGGCAGCGATATGAATGCTGCCTCCATGATGTGCTGGCGGGGCATGCGCTGGGTTGTTGAACCCGAGTATTTTGATTACTGATGGATAGCGCATGCGCCCAGCCGCCTGTAAAGCCTGGGGAGTTGTTTAACTCCTGCGGGGTTGGCGGCAAGAGCCTGTAAGCCCTGGGGAGTCGTTTGACTTCTGCAGGATTGGCATGAGTTGTTTAACTCCTTGTACTGAATAACGTCGGGTTATCGATTCGTGACAGCTGTTTAGCTATCGATAATCATAGGTTAAAGAGCCTTCCAAAACTTGAACGCTGTGTAGCAGCTTGTACTAACCATAAGTCGTGCACGCATACACGAGAGTCGTGTTGAGAGCCAGCGGGTGGCCTGGTAGTCAGGCACCCAGAGAAAGGAGGATTTGCGTGAAGTGATAATGATTCGCTCTTAAGTCGATCCTCTGGTCTACTCGTCGTATGGTACCTTGCGACTGGCTGACGTCGGTTGATGTCAGCCCATGTATGATGATTATGAATATCCAGAGATAAGAGAATAGAGCCAGACTGATAACCTTGGGTGGATTAATTGACCCAGGATCATCAGACGTTCCTGGAGCAGGAACCAATCCAATTAGTTTATATAACACTCATGGTATCACTTTAATTGTAATTTTCTATCATGAATAATCTAATTATGGTTCGTGTAACGAGCAAACTAATAACAATATATACTTGCTGTCACGAAGCCAACTGTAAGATATTTAACACTAATGATTAAACTGGGCATATAGTTTCATGTATAGTCTAACAGTATGATAATTGAGTTAACTTGTCAGTAAAGATCACATCATTGAGATATACATATAACAGTTCCAATTTAGTAATCTTTATTATATATCATTAACAGTATAGTACCTATCACAGGTGACAGGCTTGGGCACTTAGAGGTTCGACTGTGAGAATCAATGATTTATTTAACCACAGGCGGGGAAGTCGTGGGCGACCGCCATGGTGAGGAGGCGGGACTCGGTGCGCACCCCGTCGGGCGCGGCGAGTCCGGCGTTAGGACTACAACTTTGAAGGTATGGTGAATAACTATTGTAAGACCTTGTTATCATGCTGTAGTTATACAGGGATAGAAGAGCTGGCAATACCTTAACACTCATATAAAATCGAAGCAGATAGAATAGCCTGAGTTACAACTGAACCAGGCCCGGGATACAGTCAGTTCCGCGTTTGGCAAGTAGCCTCATTTAACATGAGGATGGGAAAACCAAAGCGTATCCGACTGTTCGTTAGATTTCTGTGGGAAAGTAGATGCAGAACTAATAACTATTATGGCGATAAAACCCCCATTATGCAAATAACCCCACAATAGTCAGACTGTATGATTTACTGCGCTGTGACTAATTACCTTTCGCCTATGGTCTTTTAAAATGAGGAACAAATAGATTTTTAATCGTTAATTGGAATATTTTCAAAAATATAAAAAAGGGAATACATAATTTTTTTATCCTTTATTTGATGTTATCGGAAAAAGAGTAAAAAAAAAAAAAGTGAATTCGAGTAGTTGGAACGTTTCTCTAACCACTTTTTATGGGTTTTTTTTTTGCGACCATGGCAACCCCACATTTTGACGTCATTATATGTCTTTCTCTTACGCCTGGTCGCTCTGTGGCAAATCTATAACTACTATACTATATCTATGGTTCACGACAATATATATTAGTGTAAAGATTATAAAAACAACAGTTGCTAGGAAACCAATAGCAGAGTATAAAAAGAAGTATAGCATAGACAATGAGTCCATGCTCACGTTATCAACCTTCTTCTTAACATCCCGTCTCCTCTGAAGCGACTGTTAGTTTTATGAGACTCCTGCTACTTTCAGTAAGTCCTCTAGCCGAGGTTTAAATAAAGGCTTGGTAAGGAAGTCGGCCAGCTGATCCTTAGTGGAGATCTTATTAACTGTTAAGTCCTTTTCTAGGACACACTGCCTTACAAAGAAGTGCCTCAGCTTTATGTGCTTTGTTCGCTGGTGTGTTTCGTAAGGTGGATCATGAGCCAATCTTATAGCCGATTCACTGTCCACGTATAATGGGGTGATCGTTTTCTGTAAATCACTCTTCATAAAATTAATGATCCGAGTGAGCCATATGATTTCTCTGGCAGCCTCGCTAGCAGCAATAATTTCTGCTTCCGTAGAGGATATAGCAACAGAACACTGTCGCTTACTCTGCCATGCTATTGCGCCATTCGCGTAAATGCATATCATGCCGCTTGTGGAGCGTCCAGTAGGACCGTCACCTCCATGATCTGCGTCACTGTAGCACCTCAGACCTTTAAGTGCAGTGGAAGTCTTAAACGTTATTCCGTACGTCAGTGTACCCTTGACATACCGCAAGATTCTTTTCACCCTCGCTACGTCTTCAGGTGTTGGACTGTCGAGTTTACGTGATACAACTCCAACAGCGTACGAAATGTCAGGTCTGGTGCCAACCATTAAGTAAGATAGTGCACCAACAGCTTGACGATATGGAAAGTTCTGGGTTTGAGCATCCTTCGTGGAAAGCATGGTATCCTTTACTATCGGTGTCACAGCTGCTTTACAATCCTGCATTCCGAATCGTTCAAGTAACCGTTTTGCATATGCTTTTTGGCAAATTTTGATACTCCCATCAGCTTTCCGTTCTATTTCAACGCCGAGAAAGTAGGAACCGCATTTCGTTGTTATTTTGAAACGTTGCCGCATTTCATTAAAGAACTTTTCAGTTTCGGCGGAGCTTGCAGAAGCAATAAGTCCGTCGTCGACGTATAAAGCTATTAACAGCTTATGGTTCCCCTCTCCTCTTTTGAACAAGCAGGGATCGCTGTCACTCTGTTCAAAACCTAGTTCTTTGATGTACTCTGTTATCGTAGAGTTCCAGCAGCGCGGAGCTTGTTTACGGCCGTAAAGGCTTCGTTTCAGCTTGCAAACTTTTCCGTCACTATTCGAGTATCCCTCTGGCGGTTTCATATAAATTTCTTCTTTCAGTGTTCCATACAGGAAAGCCGTCGATACGTCAAACTGACAGAGCGAAAGTTTTTCTTGTGCAGCAATACTTAATAAAGCTCGTATCGTGCTTGTCTTCGCAACTGGACTAAACGTTAAGTCGTAGTCTAGTCCCTTCTTCTGCGAAAATCCTCGTATCACAAGACGGGCCTTGTATTTATCAACAGAACCATCTGGGTTCGTCTTAATTTTAAATAGCCACTTACTGGAGATAGCTTTTCTTCCTTTGGGTAAGTGTACCATTTCCCACGTCTCATTTTCTTTGAGAGAATTGATCTCATTGTCCATCGCTTTTCGCCATTCATCAGAATCCTTGCATGCCGTTGCTTCTTGGAACGTGCTTGGTTCTGTCCGAGGTTCATCACCAATCGAGTTGACGTTGAAGCAAACGTTGCAGATGTAGTCCTTGTATCTGGCTGGTGGCTTAAGGTTTGAGCGCCCTCGTAGCGTCATCCTGCCTTCCTCCTCGATCTCGGATGCTGTCAGTGATGAAGAATTTCGACTTTCTGTCTCTGTTTCATTAGCATCATCGACTTCATAATCTGCTTCGATCATGTCATTGACCTCTTCTTCAGGCTCTTCAATGGATTGTTCTGCTTCGAAATATGAATCAGCCTCAGGTATTTGTACTTCAATCACTGGCTCATGAACTATACATGATGGCCCAGCTACTTCATCTTGACCATCTTGTTGGCGTGGTGAAGCATTAGCTCTATCTCCATCATGACTAATCATTGGCTGCTGATTGTCGCTATTGTCGTGCAGGCTTCCATATTCGGGAACAACGAAGTCAAATAGGCTATTAGGCTTAGCATCGCGTTTGCTCTGTTGGGTATCAGCTTCTTTACTCTCTTCAAGATGACCCAGCAAGGGATTTTCATCAAAGGTTACGTCTCTAGACCGTATCAAATTGAATGACTCGCTATCCCATATGCGGTAGCCATCATCACAGTCATAGCCGACAAGTATTCCCTTTTGTGCCTTTTTATCTAATTTTCTTCTTCGTTGCTTAGGAACATGTGGATAACATTGAGATCCAATTATTCTCAGGTGACTCAGTCGGGGTTTCTTATGATGCCATAGCTCATACGGTGATTTTCCATCGATGCAGGTAGGGCCTGTTCTATTCAGGATGTACACCGCAGCTAGTACCATTTCAGCCCACAGTCCCGTAGGAATCTTGGCGTGTGCATACATGAGACTTCGTGCCATTTCCACAACAGTCCTGTTGTCTCTCTCTGTTGGGTTCTGTTGAGGAGTATAGGGCATTGTCAATCTCTGTTTTATGCCTTCTTTGTTGAGAGTAGCTTCTACTTTAGTATTGACGAATTCGCCGCCATTATCGCTTAGCAATTCTTTTATGACAACTCCAGCAGCTTTCACTTCAGCCAGCATGAGTAATAGCTTCGCGTGTACTTCAGCTTTTTCTCTCATGAAGTATACAAATCTGTATCTCGTATAATCATCTTTGAAGAGGACAAAATATCTTCGCTTCGAAATTGAGTAAGGAAAGGGTCCACAGACATCAGCGTATACCAGTTCACCAGGTCGTGTAGCTTTCTGTCTTGTCCCGAACTTCATCCTGTGTGATTTCCCATAGATACATCCTTCACAGAGTTCCTTGGTGGCTTCTGCTTTAATGTCAAACTCTCTTTCAATCAATTTCTTCACATGGCTTTTATTTTGATGTCCAAATCTTTCATGATACAGCTGTAACAGATTTGATGTTGTGGGCAGCTGGTTGACCCGTACAGTTGGCTTGAGACATCTGAGGTTTAATTTGAATAGTCCGCCGAACTTGCTGCGAGTACCAATGACTTTGATCTGTCCATCCATTTTTAGAGTACATTTTAGAGTAGTGGACTCAAAAACACTATTATCCGATTTGTCATGGGTAGCAAGTACTGAGAATAAATTCCTGCTGATACTGGGCACATACCAGTCATCTTTCAGCAGTATCGGCTCTTGTTTGCCGTTTACATCAGCCTCTGCTAGAATATTTCCAATGCCCAGGGCTTCAATACATTGGCCATTCGCGCCGGTCACTGTGTGCTGGCTTTTGAAGTAAGTAAAGCTTTGAAACAGATCTCCTCTATTGGTGACATGACTGGTTGCTCCATTGTCCACGTACCAATTTTCTCCATCTTTTGTTTCTCCAAATACTTTTTCCGAATGTACTGTCATCACTGTCAGATTCATGTCAACAATTTTGGATTCCTTAGGCGGTCTTCCGTCATGGATCCACTTCTTGCAACTTCTAACTCTGTGGCCCTTTTGCAATAGTTGCATATAAGCTCCTTGGAAAATGTTTTCTTCCTACCCTTACTCGTTCTTGCAATCAAAGCTTCTGCAGCAGTCTCGTCTTCTGTGACTTGAGTGTCATTCGGACGTAAAACCCTTTCGTGTGCGCATAACTGACTTGTCAGATTTTCGACTGAGCGTTCCTTTTTCGAAATTAACAGCCAACTAGACTTGAATCCTAAATATTCTGAAGGTAGGGTGTCTAGGATTTTGCACATGAGGAGAACTTCTGGTAATTTCGCCTCACTCTGCAACTCGGTACACAAATCGCTCCAGATATTCTTTAAAATTGACACATGTGTAATGATGTCATGATCCTTGTCTTTTTTGTAACTGAAGAATTTCAGGCAATAGTCGTATGTTTTATCCACACAGGTGCCTCCATAGATGCGCTCTAGCTCGTCCCACATGTTTTTAGCACAATCAAATCGAACGACTTTTTGCAAGACGTCATCGGACATGTTTGTCGTGAACAAAATTAAAATTGCACTGTTCATAGTTACAAAGCTTTGAAGATCCTTTTCAAACTTAGCCTTTTCTTCGGCAGTTGCAGTTGGCGCCAAGTTTGGTTTTGTCTTCCTTCCCTCAAGGATATCCAAACTACCCGGCATTGCCTTCAGCACTAATTGAATTTTGTACCTCCATGTTTTGTAATTTTTGGGGTCTAAATTCCCAATTTGAACTTTGCACGCATTTATCACGCATAAATCCATTATATCTCTGCTACCACTTTAAATTAGCAAGGAAAAACGTGTGATTCGTTCACGACAATATATATTAGTGTAAAGATTATAAAAACAACAGTTGCTAGGAAACCAATAGCAGAGTATAAAAAGAAGTATAGCATAGACAATGAGTCCATGCTCACGTTATCAACCTTCTTCTTAACAGTAAGTTTCTTTTAGGACCGACCGGTGTCAATGGTCAATTGGTCAGTTTATAATTTATCAGTAAACGGCACGACACCACATGATTGTGTTCTCACGACACGACACAGTGTGTAACTAAAATCCATACTTAATATTATAAATGCGAAAGTGTTTACCTTATTTAGCGTAATTTATTGATATTGACCGAAATGACGGAGTATTCAAAGCTCTAAAAATGATACCAGTTACCGAAGAAGTCGACCGCTTGCGGTTAATCGATCTTAGTGAAGCATGGGTAGAAGCTATTTACTATGCAGAGTTCCTAGAATTCGGAGAGTTTCCCGATGAATACGCGGATTTTGTCTGTCTGTTACTTCTTCACGCTTAAACCGCTGAACCGATTTAGATGAAATTTGGTATATAGATAGTGTCAGTCCCGGGGAAGGACATAGGATACTTTTCATCCCGAATAAATGTAGTGTTCCCGTGGGATGAGCGGGTAACACCGCGGGGCACAGCTAGTGTATTTAATATTTCCGATCACGAAAACGTCGTTATTATGGAAGGCTTAAGTCGTGACGAAATTTAAAAAGTAGCCAATGTGTTTCCTGTAGATCAGTAGAATCACGATAGAATACAGAACATTTTAACCAATAAAAAAAAATATAACTTATGCTCAAGGTAAAAATAAATACTACAACAGACTAAGCTAATATTTATTATTTGACTGAACACAAACGATAAATAATCACAATGATTTGCAAATAATTAATTTATATTTTTGGCCTTATTCTTGTGCCTCTTCTACATCATCATTAGAGTTAAGTTTCTTTAATTCATTCTCAAAATATAACTTTCTGTGCACCAATGCTAACCGAGGTTGTCTTAAAAAGAAGTTTTCATTACCCAGTTTACTGTATTTATTTTCTCCTTCTGTCCCCATTAATTCTCTTAAAGCCTGGTTCCTCTTCAGTATCTTGTCATAGAATGTAACTCCGGCCTGGACAAACTCTGGGCCCAATTCACAGAGAGTTTTATCAGCATGTGTCTCATAGTAAACTTCTGTCATATCTTTCATAAGAAAGTAAGATCCTAAACCAAATAATCCTATTATAGAATACAGTGTTCCTCGCATAGCTAGTGGGCCAGCATAGAGGTTCAGTCTCTTGTTAAGATATTGCGCTAGGTTGTATACAAAGAATACAGAAATAAAGGGATATGTGGCCTCATATTGGACCTTATTGTTTTGGGTCATGAGTATCTCCCTGCAGATGGCAAACTGCTGCACTCGCTCAGGCAGGATTAAAGCATCAGCTAGTTTCTGGCCTGCCTCCGATGACCAGTCTATTTTCATTTGATTTACCTGCAAATTTTTAAACATTAAACTTAGGTTTTACCCTAAAACTAACTTATTCACAAATAGAAATGAAGTAGTGGCCATGTAAGACCTTATATTAAGAGTTAAAATGATATTTAAATAAGTGTTTTTCAATTTAAATTCTTACATGCCTAAATAATTTAGTCACATATTGCGGGATGTATTTTTACCTAATCATTCCTCCTATGAAACAATAAATTAAACAATATATCCATGAAAATTATATTTCAGACAAGAATTTAAGGATTTTTTATCAAGGAATAAAGCATGCTTACTTTTATATCTGCACTTTCCATGTCCGAAATTGATTTGTATGTGAAATTGACAGGTATTCCAATTGCAGCACCATATTTTGAGCTACAGCTACCTATTGGAGAAAAGAATGGAAATCTCTTGAACACAACTAGTACTTACTATGTAGTTTACATTTCAGTACAAAATAAAATTCCTCAATCAATTATTAGCTAATTAGCTTCTGAGATCAGTTGACATATATTGACACTGGAAATACACTTGTATTTATTTTAATCACTTCAAGCAATGTTGTTCTATTATGAATGCTGTAATAATAATGATTAACATTTTCAAACAGTGTTATAAAATATTGTTCATATTGAACATTGTGTGCATCCAATGTCTTTATCCCGAACCATTTAAACCTACAAAAATAAAAACATTTTACCGGCATGAAACAAGTCAAATCCAAACACTGTAAATGGTGAAACTAGTTTCCGATGTACATCAGACAGATTGAGAATATCCAGGCATTTCTTGTATCTGTCTTCCAGTTCTTTAGGCAGAGGATCCGGCCGGCCATTGCTGGAAATGATATGTACAAAACATATGTGAATAAAAAAATGCATTTTCGATTTAATAACATTGTATGTGTTTAAGTATCTTGTTTGTGGCGAAACTTACGTGTAATTATGCACAATTTCTTTGTATTTCTCCAAGAAAAAAGTGTGTGGCAAAAATTTTGCAGCAGTTAATGCAAGACCACTGCCGGTTATAATAGCAAAGGAAAATGACCGACCCTGATCTGTTAGAAACCAACTCACTGGCTTTCTGGTAACCATTGTGTACAATGAACTACCGTAATGAGTCTCTAGACTATTTGTGAGATTTTCAGTAAAATAAACAACTTTTTTTTAATAACATTCACATAATTGCTATGATCGTATCGTACTTATAGCCCTTTTAGGTTACCTTGGGTAATGTCACTATTGTCACTGTCACAGTCAAAGAAAAGTGTCAAAAGTGTTAAATGTCAATTGTGGAACGTTCTTTAACTAAAAAAATAAATAATATCCTGCCAAGAAAGTTTCCTCATAACAGTAATAAACAACTCCCTTACCATACTTCCATATCTTTAACATGCTAATTGCTATTTATAAAAAGAAAACAGTAAAATTTTACCACATTGAAAAAATAGTCAAATGTGGTGTGGTAAATTAGTCATTATTGCAATGCAATTCGGACCAGCATTATTTTGCTGCCAAGTAATGTCAAATTTGACAATTTGTAAAATTATCTTATCAATAAACAACGCGCGCGCCGAGGCTTGTTTAGCCCAAATTCAGAAAACAATCTGTTTACCTTAATTAGCGTAATTTATTGATATTGACCGAAATGACGGAGTATTCAAAGCTCTAAAAATGATACCAGTTACCGAAGAAGTCGACCGCTTGCGGTTAATCGATCTTAGTGAAGCATGGGTAGAAGCTATTTACTATGCAGAGTTCCTCGAATTCGGAGAGTTTCCCGATGAATACGCGGATTTTGTGGAAAACTTGGACATACGTGCAGTATTTGGTAAAATTATAACAGCCGTGGATGATTGGCTCCAGAGTCCTAGCCCCGAGGAAGAGAAGTCATGGACTGTATTATCTCGCCAAATTAATGATCGGAAGCTACTAGCATTGCTAGCTTATTTTATTGACTATGGAGGCAAGAACGTGATGTCGCCTGAACACCGGAACAATGCTTTGATGGCTGCCCGTGTATACTACAAATTGTTGTCCATCCCGGGCTACAAAGCATATCACATTTACCATTCTCAACTGTTTGCCCATTCGTTAGGATGCCTTAGCTACCCCAAAATATTGTGTGAAAATGATGATAACTTTTTCAATTTGCGACAGTTGACGCAGCAGGTTAACAATGCCATCAAAGAGGTGGCCCTTTTTGTGCATGCGCTCAGAGCCATCATCCAACCTCTTCAGCTGAGCCCCACAGATATGAACTTTGAAGATATTCTCAGTAACCTAATAGAATTCACAGGGGGAAATATTGTGAACAAACTTGACATAGGTAAGACTATGACTATACATCACAGTTTTTGTTGATCTGAGAGACACTCACTGTAACTGTGCTTATGCGAAAGTATTTGTAATCTAGTTTAGATTTCTATTGTTACTTGTTTTAATAATATCTTTATTCAACCGCTTGTATTTTTATAAATACAAAAAAATCTTAGTTCTTTCCTTATTTTGTAATTTCACATTATATTAAATTTGTTTAATTTTCAGATAAAATAGAATTGTTAAATATCTCTCAAATCATCTATGAAATGATAAACATTCTGTTGAGTGATGCGAATGGGGTCCCCAATGCAGATGCCATCCAGATGTTGTTCAAATGTCTCTTGCCCAAGCTTGTGGCTGCATCGGTGGACAATAAGTCAGCTAATGTAAGCATTAATTTATTTAATAAACCCGAGTACAACTATATTGTGTATTCTTGGATAAAGTTCACAAACATTAGTATAGGATAGGAATGTAACATGATACAATTTCATTGAAAAAACATTTATTTATTTATTTTATGTTTCTTTTTTGAACTGCATTGAAAACTGTGGAACATTTAGGAATATAAGGCCCATAGGGGTGAGATATGTTGTTTTCTTCTGATAAGAGACTGCAAAAAAAAGCAACAAAAAAATTGTTGTTCTCATAGATTACTATTACATTTTATATATTTCATTAGGTGGGTTCACCAGTGTATTTGATGTTAGATCCAAAAACAATATTCAAGTAAACATTTTTTTTTTTTGCTAAGAGTATTTCATACTTATTCATACTAACAAATTTTCATTATACTCTGCTCCAGAAAGTTAATGTCTAATTTTTATTACATTTCGTAACATAATTATGATATTTTTTTCTTGGCATGTAGATCTTTGTATTATCTATATTGCAATGAATTTCAAATTAATCAGTCATTAAGGAAAATTATATGAACAGTACAATTAGCTTAGTAATTGCAATTTATATCATCTAAGAGCAGCACCCCTGCCTAGTCAAATTTTTTTTTTTTATTTATTTACCAACAAAAAACATACATAAAATACAAATTTAAGTAATTTCTCGCCAAACTGTAACGTTTATTGGCGCTTATATTTTACACCTCGCTTAGGTTTCCGTAGGCTGCCCATACAAGGCAGGAGGAAACGTTTCAGTTTTATTTCTTTTAAGCTAAAAACAAAAATTCAAGTTTTTTTTAATTTTATCCAATCCCATTATGAAACTTCAGAATAATTATGGTTTTGGATATATAAAACTTGAGAATTTCATCAGCGACATACTGATGGATTTTTCTTTTTCAGAATATAGTCCGAGCTTCATATGTGACTTACTCAGGTTTAGTTCTGAGTCAGTATGGAAATTTAGCACTCTCTGGATTTATCACGCTTCTGCAGCATCTCTGCTACACGTGTGATGGCTTGGTAAGTTGTTTATAGGAGGTTTTGTCTACATTGGGGAGGAATTTGCCGTAGTACCCATGCTTAGCAGACGGGTTGACGTTTTCAGTTATATGGTAGAATGCCGCAAAGACAACGGTCCTTCCTTATAACCTTTGGTATAAAGATTCCTGTCAATTGAAGGAAGGGGTGCAGAGAAAATTTACCAATCAGGTTTGTGAAGCTCAAGACAAGTGCGTTTAAATCTGAGGAATGTGTTTGTTCCATTTCATACAGCTCAGCTCCGCTCCAGTAGAGGCGGAACAGGAACTTTCATGGTGGCATTCATCTGGTGAGGCATACATTCAGCAGTGGACGTCTTTTAGCTTGACGATGACGTCTATTGCACACGTAAACATAATTTGTAATATTCTACGGGATGAGAATATATGACACCACATCTATTACATTTTGCATCAAAATGGAATAGCATAAAACTATGATATAACATAACCCATAATCTTGTTATAATTACAGGAGCGCGCAGAGGTGCGCACCGCCCGAGTGTCCCTGGTTATAGGGCTGATGACTTTCCTGCCACAGAAGTCATACCGTTATATTGTCCGTTGGATTCTCAAGTTGTCCAACACGGCCAAAGTGGCACATCGCCATATTGCAATGGTATGTATTAGATTGACTCTTGCCGTTTATTTGGTTTGCAAGTACAAGCACATAATATCTATATCTTGCTTATAATTTGTATGGCACAGTAATACCAACTTTATAAAAAAAGGGTATAGTCTATTGACTATCGGTGTAGTCTGTTAATTTCAAACAGAAATGTATGTTTTCTAGGAACTGATTGCTAAGCTGTTGAACAACGATCCAGAAGAATCAAATGAGCCACCGCCTGCAGTAGAACAACCAGGTATTCATTACATTATGTTGTATTACTATGAAACCCTTGAAACATTTCCTAATTACCATTCTTTATTTTTGCCTCTTAGCATCTTTGGAACAGGAGTCAGTTGCTAGGCAACCAGAGCATCCGACTCCAAGAGTGTCAGGCGATCAAACTGATCCAACTATTGTTGGACCAGTTAATAATGATGAGCCTACTGGTACGCAAAATAACCCAGCGGCTGTTACACAGAACAAAGAACCTACAGCAGGTCCGTCCACTACAAACGATGACCCTACACCAGGTCCATCATCAACAAGCAATGATCCTACACCAGGTCCATCAGGTATTCAAAATGTAGATGAATCCTCGCAAAGTACAGACTTCTCGATGGAGGATGATAAAATTGTATCAGATTCTGGCATCCAAGATCCTACTTTAGACGAAGAATGTGAGGATTACATTTTGTCTTTACTAAGTGGTGAGCAAGACTTAGCCGAGCTACCTGGAGCCCTAGCTCCAGATCTTAACGATATTGATCTCCAAATA
The DNA here is from genome assembly GCA_947623375.1 of Apotomis capreana. Taxonomy (NCBI): domain Eukaryota; kingdom Metazoa; phylum Arthropoda; class Insecta; order Lepidoptera; family Tortricidae; genus Apotomis; species Apotomis capreana. The sequence goes on from OX392499.1 coordinate 6,948,053, forward strand.
GACATGTTAGAAATGACTGGTCCACAAAATCAAGGAGGAACTGATGAAACTGCCACTGCTACCCCTCCAGAAGGGAATGTAAGTCTAGAAGTACCAGTAATAGAAGAAACTCCTAAGAAAACAAACAAGAGACGAAAAAAACCAAGAGGCATCGATGCCGTACAAGAAGACGCAGCATCATCGGTGGAAGATGAAAGCAGCCAAGACGCAAATGTAAGTATACATTGCATTTAATAGGCTTTTGTAAACCGGAACTTAATTTATTTAGTAACAATCCATGTTTGATGGTGAACATCTTCTATACAATTATAATAAAAGTATAAAGTTAAGAGTGTGATACAATGATGTTAATTATTGTGGACTTTATAGTAACTGCGCCATCTCTTGTACAGCGTATATACTTAATCAGAATAGGTATTTAGTACCAAGATTTCATCAAAAAAGGCCTGTTTTACAGTCATAAATACTTACACCTGTAGGTTATAATAACTCTGGACAGACACCGGGACAGTTGAAACAAAATAAAAATTGAAAAAGTTAATTTATTTATTTTTAATGAAACTTTATTGCACAAAATACACAAGTAGAAGTACAAAAGGCGGACTTAATATGTAAAGATAATGGTATGTTTGTCTTAGCCGGACCAAGTGTCGGACGACGAGCTCGCGAACTTGCTCCAGCAGCGGCCGCACACCGTGCCGCACGCGGAGCTCCTGCGCGCCGTGTACGAGCGCGTCAGCGACGTGTCGAGCACTCTGCGGACGAGGGCGCTGGCGCTGCTCAGCGACTGCCTTGCGAGCACTCGGCCTCCTCTTCGGAGGGCTGTTGCGGTATGTAGCCTGCGACGTGTCGAGCACTCTGCGGACGAGGGCGCTGGCGCTGCTCAGCGACTGCCTTGCGAGCACTCGGCCTCCTCTTCGGAGGGCTGTTGCGGTATGTAGCCTGCGACGTGTCGAGCACTCTGCGGACGAGGGCGCTGGCGCTGCTCAGCGACTGCCTTGCGAGCACTCGGCCTCCTCTTCGGAGGGCTGTAGCGGTATGTAGCCTGCGACGTGTCGAGCACTCTGCGGACGAGGGCGCTGGCGCTGCTCAGCGACTGCCTTGCGAGCACTCGGCCTCCTCTTCGGAGGGCTGTAGCGGTATGTAGCCTGCGACGTGTCGAGCACTCTGCGGACGAGGGCGCTGGCGCTGCTCAGCGACTGCCTTGCGAGCACTCGGCCTCCTCTTCGGAGGGCTGTTGCGGTATGTAGCCTGCGACGTGTCGAGCACTCTGCGGACGAGGGCGCTGGCGCTGCTCAGCGACTGCCTTGCGAGCACTCGGCCTCCTCTTCGGAGGGCTGTTGCGGTATGTAGCCTGCGACGTGTCGAGCACTCTGCGGACGAGGGCGCTGGCGCTGCTCAGCGACTGCCTTGCGAGCACTCGGCCTCCTCTTCGGAGGGCTGTTGCGGTATGTAGCCTGCGACGTGTCGAGCACTCTGCGGACGAGGGCGCTGGCGCTGCTCAGCGAGTGCCTTGCGAGCACTCGGCCTCCTCTTCGGAGGGCTGTTGCGGTATGTAGCCTGTGACGTGTCGAGCACTCTGCGGACGAGGGCGCTGGCGCTGCTCAGCGACTGCCTTGCGAGCACTCGGCCTCCTCTTCGGAGGGCTGTTGCGGTATGTAGCCTGCGACGTGTCGAGCACTCTGCGGACGAGGGCGCTGGCGCTGCTCAGCGACTGCCTTGCGAGCACTCGGCCTCCTCTTCGGAGGGCTGTTGCGGTATGTAGCCTGCGACGTGTCGAGCACTCTGCGGACGAGGGCGCTGGCGCTGCTCAGCGACTGCCTTGCGAGCACTCGGCCTCCTCTTCGGAGGGCTGTTGCGGTATGTAGCCTGCGACGTGTCGAGCACTCTGCGGACGAGGGCGCTGGCGCTGCTCAGCGACTGCCTTGCGAGCACTCGGCCTCCTCTTCGGAGGGCTGTTGCGGTATGTAGCCTGCGACGTGTCGAGCACTCTGCGGACGAGGGCGCTGGCGCTGCTCAGCGACTGCCTTGCGAGCACTCGGCCTCCTCTTCGGAGGGCTGTAGCGGTATGTAGCCGGTGCCGTGACGAGCGGCTCCTGCCTTGTGACGCTACTTAGCGACTGCCTTGTGAGCGCGCGCAATCCTTGGGAATGTTCCCGGGAGCGTTACTGGCAATTTCTAACGGCACATCACTGGTCACACGTGTCTTTTTTGGGTTAAAAATCATGTCGAAATGGTTAGATTAGTTTTTTATGGATGTAGATTCCAATTACGCTATTCATTTCATACTTCAAAATGACGGCTATCACTACTGCTGAATAGTTTGACAATTTAGATCAAGTGAATGATTTTCAACGTTACTAAAAACATGTGCTTTCTCTAGGAGTTGAACGGCGAAGGGCAAGTGTCCCGGCTGATGGTGGTGGCGTCGCGCTGCGTGAGCGACGAGCGCGCGGCGGTGCGCAAGGCGGCCGTGGCGCTGGTGCAGCGCGAGCTCGGCGCCGGCGCGCCGCCGCAGCCCGACGACCTCGGGGTAAGGGGACTGAGGCAACCACACAAGTGTCCCGGCTGATGGTGGTGGCGTCGCGCTGCGTGAGCGACGAGCGCGCGGCGGTGCGCAAGGCGGCCGTGGCGCTGGTGCAGCGCGAGCTCGGCGCCGGCGCGCCGCCGCAGCCCGACGACCTCGGGGTAAGGGGACTGAGGCAACCACACAAGTGTCCCGGCTGATGGTGGTGGCGTCGCGCTGCGTGAGCGACGAGCGCGCGGCGGTGCGCAAGGCGGCCGTGGCGCTGGTGCAGCGCGAGCTCGGCGCCGGCGCGCCGCCGCAGCCCGACGACCTCGGGGTACGGGGACGATTAGAGATGGGAAAGTACCCGGGTATATACCCAACTCGGGGTAAATACCCGGTAAATACCCGCAATCTACCTACCCGCGGGTATTTACGCGGGTATTTTTTTTTTTTTTTTTTTATACTACGACGGTGGCAAACAAGCATGCGGCCCGCCTGATGTTAAGCAGTTACCGCCGCCTATGAACGCTTGCAACGCCAGGAGCATGACGCGCGCGTTGCCGACCCTTTAAGAACCTATTTACTCCCCTCTTGAAGAACCGCATACTGTAGCCCCCGGGGAAAACCTCGGCAGGGAGCTCATTCCACATGCGGAGCGTTCGCGGTAGGAAGTTCCTCTGGAACCGGACAGTTCTCGACCATTTAGGCTCCAGCATGTGAGGATGAACACCCTGCCGATGGCGAGCAGTGCGATGGTAGAAGAGATGGTATTTAATCTTCTTTGTAAATTATATTGTAAAATCGGTTTTAAGTTTAAAAATATGATAAAGTTCGTGTATATGTTTCATATTGAATTAAATTATACACTTTTTTCTTATATTACACATGCCATGTGCCATAAAAACAATTTATAAATTATTCGTGGTTGATGTTTTGTGATTTCGGGTCAGCAAATCCTAATAAGTGTATCCATGTCTAGCCTAAAACATACTTATTATCAAAATGTAAAAACTGACCTTCAAATAAAACTGAATCACAACCAATTCTGAATTTTTGCCTTTGACCACTCCACCCCAAAACACTGGAAGTACGGGGTACTTATTCAAAACAGGTAGACAAAAAAAAATAACAAGGGAAACGTACAAACACACAAACTTTATTCCTGTCTCACTCTATTTCCCAAGTGTAACGGTTTTCTTTCTCTGTTTAATGCGTACCGCTAAGATAAGACATTCTTTTGTCCTGGTTCGCTCGCCTCGCATCACTCATAGTTGGGTTATTAGTTGTTATCGCATTCAGTGGTGAACTGGTGTATTAACAAGTTGTTGGCTTTTAAAAAATTGTGCGTGGTTTTTTTTTTTTGTTATATTCGCATGATAATGCTAAAAACATGCAAAGAGCCTTCAAATTAGTACAGAATATACATTCTCATGTAACATATATAAATTATGCTGCACACACACTGAACCTTTTGTGCCACGACATACTTCAAATCGATGTTTTGAAGGCTTTTATTGGTCTAGCCGTGGATTGCGTCAAATCCATAAAGAAGAGTCAAGTTCTAACGGCAATATTATCAAAGATCGTTAAGGCAAAAGCTGGAGAAACGCTCAAAATGCCGTGCAAAACACGATGGGGTAGTTATCACGCCTCGCCTGTTTAAGGAGCCTGGAAAAACACCAAAGTGTCTCTTCAGAATTTAGCTGTTCATGAAGAGACTTCAAGCCTACGGCCAGAAATAAAGATGACTTTGTTAGATGAAGATTTTTGGAAGATGACTCATCAATGCATTTCTATTTTAGAACCAATAAAAGATGCCATACTCAAATTGGAGTCAGATGAAATAAATGTTCATAAAGTTTTTACTACAACTCGAGACTTGCAATCGAAATTGCATTTTGTGCTGCCTGATATAAATATCATCGAAGAAGCTGATAAGACCAAAATTCTTACATTGACTGAGAAAAGGACATTGATGTGCATTAAACCCTTACATCTAGCTGCTTATTTATGGACCCCGTTTCCCAGGGCTGTGAATTAAATGAGCTGCAAGAAACAGATGCCGTGGAATTCATTTTCAATATGGCACATGCATTAAATTTCGATGTTATGGCGGATTTGGCTAAATTTAAAGCGAGAGAAGGCCTTTGGGGAAAACGTTTCGTATGGAGTAATGTTAGGGAGATGAACCCAATCACATGGTGGAAAGGTATATGCGGATCCACATTGCTAAGCAAAATAGCACTGCGAATATTGACAGCCCCGTGTACGTCTGCTGCTATGCTACTGAATGGTCTTTCAGTGCTCAATCTAATATATACACCAAAAAACGAAACCGTTTAACATTGGAACGAGCTGGAAAGTTGACTTTTATTTCATATAATTGGAATATAATGCATCGTAAAGAGGACAGTCGTGATACTCGTGATAGTGATGAAGATTATACTGAATCATTGAAAGACGACGACACTGAAGAAGCTTCAAATCATAGTGTGGTGCAATCTACTTGTGGCAATAATGATATTGATAGTGAATAATGTACATTATGAAAAGTTTGTGATTCTCATCTCATTTGAAACAGTTGTGATTTATTTGTTGATTTTTAATATTTTTTTTATCTTTATTCAAGTCGTTTTGGTAAATTTATATTGAATTATAATATCATTTTTAATATGAATAAGTGAGCAATATATATTAACAATTCTTTCTAGTTAAACTAATGTGACACAATCTGTGATTTATTTGTTGATTTTTGATAAGTAGTCGGTTTTATTAATTTAAGTTCCCGTATATCAGAATTGACCTTATACTATGTAGTAAATTAGTGTTTAGTAATATTTTAATGATACGTATTTGACACAATCTGTGATTTACTTGTTGATTTTTGATAGTTTTTGTAATAATTTAACCTTTTTTTCGATTGTTTATTAGTGTTAGTACTAAATTGTATTCGATTTTTCGTTTAAATAAGTGAACAATTTATTCTAAGATTGTTCTGTGTCAAATCCGAAATATATGTTAAATTACAATCACTTTGCACTTTTATTACCAGCCTATACCACCACATCTAGTTTACTTTTATAAATACCCGCGCGTTTGGGTATATACGGGTAAATACCGGGTATTTGGGTATTTACCGGGTATTTACCTGGGTAGGTAGATTGGGTATTTACCCATTGCCCATCTCTAGGGACGATACATCTGACTGCGGCCACGAAACAAAACCCACCTCCGCCGGCGGGGTCCTTAGTTCGAGTTTTTCTCTGCATCATAGCCCGTCTCCCGCCCTAAGTCAGGCTGACCCGTTTCAGTCTATTCACGACGCAGTCCATGCGCCTAGTGCGCCCGCATCACCCTCAAGAAAGTCCAGTAAATGTCACTGGAATACGACTAAATATGGCGTCGGCACGCCGCCGCAGGCCGCCGACCTCGGGATATGGAGACTGCGGCAACCAAACAAAAGCCGAATCTTACTTCATTCATTTGCTTTTTTCTGTGATTCGATGGATGGCCTTTATGACCCGATACAAGTATGGCTAATTACAAGTTAACTTATTTGCCGCAGCGAACTTGTATACAATACAATGAACATCCTCGAAGTTCATCACACAAATATTTGCCCTTGCCGGGATTCGAACCCAGGACCGCCGGCTCAGTAGACAGCTGTTCCAATGCGCCAACCACGTCGTCAGACAATCGATCTAAAACTAATACCAATTATTTGTCCAGATCCTAGTGAGCCTGTGTCGGGACGCGAGCATCATAGTGCGGTCGGCGGCCATCGCGGCGCTGGGCGAGTTGACGTTGAAGCGGCACAGCGGCGTCGTGCTCGACGCCTTCCTCTCCGGGCCCATGCACCAGATGAGCGACCCCGAGACCAAGGTAACCCCTCACTCATACAGCATAGTGCGGTCGGCGGCCATCGCGGCGCTGGGCGAGTTGACGTTGAAGCGGCACAGCGGCGTCGTGCTCGACGCCTTCCTCTCCGGGCCCATGCACCAGATGAGCGACCCCGAGACCAAGGTAACCCCTCACTCATACAGCATAGTGCGGTCGGCGGCCATCGCGGCGCTGGGCGAGTTGACGTTGAAGCGGCACAGCGGCGTCGTGCTCGACGCCTTCCTCTCCGGGCCCATGCACCAGATGAGCGACCCCGAGACCAAGGTAACCCCTCACTCATACAGCATAGTGCGGTCGGCGGCCATCGCGGCGCTGGGCGAGTTGACGTTGAAGCGGCACAGCGGCGTCGTGCTCGACGCCTTCCTCTCCGGGCCCATGCACCAGATGAGCGACCCCGAGACCAAGGTAACCCCTCACTCATACAGCATAGTGCGGTCGGCGGCCATCGCGGCGCTGGGCGAGTTGACGTTGAAGCGGCACAGCGGCGTCGTGCTCGACGCCTTCCTCTCCGGGCCCATGCACCAGATGAGCGACCCCGAGACCAAGGTAACCCCTCACTCATACAGCATAGTGCGGTCGGCGGCCATCGCGGCGCTGGGCGAGTTGACGTTGAAGCGGCACAGCGGCGTCGTGCTCGACGCCTTCCTCTCCGGGCCCATGCACCAGATGAGCGACCCCGAGACCAAGGTAACCCCTCACTCATACGCCACTACCGAATCTACGTTACAATCTATGGACAAACAGCAAATTCGGATGACGACTGATGGCAAATTCTACAGCATAATTACTGTATATGAATAAAATCACCTCAATATGCCATGAAACAAAAAAAATTGAAATTGTTTTCAGAATCCTCAAAACTATAATTAAATGACAACCATGGATTTAAACGCTCTTTCACGGTGAAAATGGAAAAATCAAAATCAAGGTGTAGATGCGAGGTTTTGAATAATAATTTATAATTACTGTATATGAATAAAATCACCTCAATATGCCATGAAACAAAAAAAAATTAAATTGTTTTTAGAATCCTCAAAACTATAATTAAATGACAACCATGGACTTTACCGCTCATTTTCACGGTGAAAATGGCAAAACCAAAAATCAAAATCAAGGTCTAGATGCGAGGTTTTGAAGATTGTGACAGAAATCTTAGTGAGTTTTGGTTGTCACCGTGCGATTTATTCTAAGGATCAACATCAAAAATTACCAGCTGTCTAAATTAAGCCCTCTTTTTCAGATCCAAGACCAAGTGGTGAACCTGATCCAGCAAGTAGCCATCGACCCGCTACGGAAGTACTCCCACACTGCCCACGAGAATCCCCTCCCCTGGCAGTTCCTGGCGGCCATCACGCGGCACAACATGCGCCGACACCTGCAGAAGGCTTGCATGCTGCTCGCCAAGAATTCCAAGGGTATAAAGTAAGCACCAGTCATGTGTTACGACTATTTTTAAATTTACATACAAACGGATTCTCATTGTCACGATTTTTGAGTTTATCAGTTCTAGCATTTTGCTGCGGCTACGCTCGCGTTGAAATCGGGGTACAGTTGGGTTCATAAATTTTACGGCTCTATGCCATTGACAATAAAGCCTACTTTACATATTTTTGATCAAATTTTGGCTAATAAATTCATGAACTCGACTGTAATTCCTTACTTCGAGAAGCCTGCGTTCTTTTTTTCGGGATAAGAAGAAGCCTATGCGTTAAGTTAGGGTATAAATTATCTCTGTTCCAAATGCCATGAAAATTCCGTTGCCTATTACTTTATTTACATTGAAAACTATATTTATCAACAATAGGTTGTAATAACATATTTCCTTTAATGTTGAGCTTGCCCAATGGTGGGATTACAATGCATCGAAGGAGTTCACAAATCAACGTGTTCTCGTAAGTACTAATTTTTAAATCTTTGCGAACCTATGATCCTTACGTTTATCATATTGTAGCAACACGCGTAAGAAATCGCTACCGCTTATGAGCTTGGGCAACGGGAAAAGATGCACCGGTGCGGTGTGTTTTGGTCATGACTTTGGGCATGACTAAAACATTTTTTTTAATGTCGCAACGAAGCACAACAAAATGCTTGAAGGCATCTGTCGATGAACAGGGAAGCTGCGCGGTGGTGATCTCAGGTTGATCTTGTGGTAATGAGAAGCAAACCAGCCTTCATATATCATGTGCGCGCACACCACTCTACCACATCTTTGCATTAAGTCTCTCGCCACAGGTCTCGGTCTTCAGACGCATCCTCCCAGCTTTTCGATGTCAACTCTGAACTTGTCCAAATGTCATGTCTCACGCCAAAGACGGCATGTTACGCCGATGGAAAGCTGTGCCCCGGAAGCCGCGACGTCATTTGCCGATATACAGTCATACCTCTCTGGTTTATTGCTTGGCATCTGTGACACAGTTTTCCGTCGCCAAGCTGAGCGATCAAAAGGTTTAAAGGTTACTTTAACATTCCACCTTGTTTGCAGCCATCGGGTGGTGGACCTCATGAGCACGCACATGGGCGTGCTCGGGGACGAGCGCGACCTTCAATGCCTAGTGCTTCTTACGAGCGTGGCGCGTCTCGTCGACTACTCCGACCTCACCTTTATCCTGGAGTACTACTACGGCCTGTCTGAGAGCACGCAGGTAAGGTTTATTGCAACTGTAAAGCATTCAGATGGGCGTGATCGGGGATGAGCATAACCTTCAACGTCTAGTGCTTCTTACGAGCGTGGCGCGACTCGTCGACTACTCCGACCTCACCTTTATCCTGGAGTACTACTACGGCCTGTCTGAGAGCACGCAGGTAAGGTTTATTGCAACTGTAAAGCATTCAGATGGGCGTGATCGAGGATGAGCGTGATCTTCAACGTCTAGTGCTTCTCATGAGCGTTGCGCGACTCGTCGACTACTCCGAAATCACCTTCATCATGGAGTACAAAATAATCACCGTCGGTTGAATGACTTCGGGAGACCTATGCTTGGTGCTCCTCACAAGCTTCGCCTGACTCGTCGACCACTCCGACCTCACCTTCATGCGGACAGCGCACAGGTATTTACCTCGGGTCGTACAAATATTTGTTCAGAATACTAAAGATTTGTTGAAGAAGGGTTTTTACACATACATACTTTTACTCCTCAAGCGATGCCGGAGGTCTCTAAATTTCATGAAATTCCATGTGTGGCTGAACAAGCAAATTTCAGTTGTTTTAAGATAATATATGGTTTCAGCGACTAAAGTCACCTGCCTGTATGGAGATACTCGTCCAAAACTGTCCAGAACTATCGGAGATACCATGACTTTGCGCGATAAAGGCAGCGGTGCACGGTGAACGTGTGTCTCGCTCACTCTCGCTCGGACCTCTCGCTCAACCGCTCGCTGCGCCGCTAGTATCACCGTAAATGAAAGCGTACCCTGATTGCGCTATATTTGCTGCAGGTTCGAGACCAGCGCTTGCTGCCCCTGACGCTGGAGCTGTTGACGCTGTGGTCGCGCTACTTGACGCCGGCGGCGCGCACCACACTACGCGAGCAGCTCGCCGCTCGCCTCGCCACCGCGTCGGGCGACGATGGTCAGTACATACTATTGAATAAACTATAATAATAGCTTTTTCACTTCTCATGCTCATAAAATGTTACTTTAGTCTCTGCATATCGGGACTAAAGCTCCTTATTAATCTCTAGGGACTAAAGTAAAATTGTTTTAATTTACTTTGAAAAACCCCTAAACAGCCAATCACGACGTTTGTGAATGGAGGTTTATAGCCATTTTCAGTGATAGGTATACAAACTTTTTGGTGCGTTAATTTAACCTCAAAATTACAACTGCTCAAAAAAAGTAAAATTGCTTTAATTTACTTTGAAAAACCCCTAAACAGCCAATCACGACGTTTGTGAATGGAGGTTTATAGCCATTTTCAGTGATAGGTATGAGTCGTTTTCAAAATATGTGTACATTACTACTAAAATGTGTGTCCTCATAAAAAATCCTCGAAAAAAATATGGTTACGATTAAAATAAATCAGTTTTTAAATTTTACAGACTAATATAAAGCATACTGCATATTATTTCTGATAAAAAGCAATGAATTGCTATTCAAATCCTTACATAAGTTTAATGTGAAAAAAAAGTAACAAATAAACTCCATACATTTTTAATTGTCCCCCTATTTGGACGACATTGAAAACAATATTTTTATCAGAATTTTTGTACGGAAACTTCCTAGTTTTTTGTATCATAATTAAAAAGCAATGTTTTAAGTGTTATGTCTGATAGATAAACTATTAAAATGTACCTTAAAGAAACTAAAAATGATATATTAAAAATATGTCCTTATCAATAATTACAATTTCATGACACTGATTTATTGACATAATTAACTAACTTTTTGTATCGCAAAGAGTAGGAATCTAACTTTAATCACTGGCAAATCTGGTCTTGTCACGAAAAAAAACATCACAAGGACGCGCCACCATTCTTTTTGTCGTTGAGACATGAAAAAAGTCCTGTGGTTCAATTGTGAAAGAATAAATTTACCTTTTCCTAACGAAGTATTCTCAACAAAAGTAAGTACATTTTCAAGGATTCACCTACCACAATTGTAATAAACTTAAATTATGACTAGAATAATAGATTACGCTTTCAATCTACTAGTAAATGTGATTATGTTTTGTGTAAAAGTATTTTTTAAGTTAAGTTTTACATGTTACTGACGAACAATTTCCTGACATTTACTAACGTCAGTAAATTGTAGACGGTAAAGCTGTGGTCTCATGTGTAAAGTATGAAAATAAATAAGATATGAAAATGCGTGTTAAAATGTAACGAATAAAAATAAAGGAGACAAACAATAAATGTTTACAGATTATTTTTATGTAACTAGATACATACTCCAGATAATTTAAAAGAAAACTGAATATGTTTATCAATAGGTTACCGCGCGCAAAATTAGATGAAATAAACATATATATATTATTTAATGCTAAACAAAGAGTCTGTATATTTATTAATTAAGTACTATTTGTTTTGATTTATTTAAATGTATATATTTAGTTATACGTAAGTTACCAATGTGTATCTATATACATAGAAAAAATTAAGTTATACAATAAGTAGGTACCTACGAAAATAAACTACCTTAAAAACTATACAAGATATTATCAAATAAAACTTACATAACATTAAAAGTAACTTAAAAAAAAACCTACAAAATAAACTTTCGGTTAGGTTAACCTTTGTTTTTTAAATTTTGATTTTATCTTCCCTATCAAACTTTTCGAAAATACTAAATTTTCTTTGTATGGAAATACTGAGCTTTGTCTAGAAAAAAGATATTTTTTAACGCTTACCCTATTGCATTTAGTGTTGATCGCTTTGCTACCCACACTAGCGATACTTTTTATTTTTAGTTTTATTTTTATATTCAGAATATAACAAACTAAAAAAGTTTCAGAATGCCGCTAACCGGTGCCGAACGGCAAAAAAATACATTGAAAAAGTAAAAGAGCAAAACCCAAAAAATAAAAAGAAAAAAAAATCGTCTAGTTAAGTCGTCTAGCTAAAGATACTTAAAACCAATTTTTATAATGTTTTCATAATTAAATAAATATCAGAATAAATAAACAATAAGCGATGGTTGTTTTGTTTCTAGCTTTCCTTAATACAAAATCAATTGTAATAATGCAATAATGGTTATTTTTTGTTCTTTCTAAAGAGGAACCAATAAGATATTCCTCATAAATATAACACCGTTACTACTACAATATTACCTAATTATGAATACAGCCTTACTTTTACAACTTACTGACATTTCCTAACGAAACATTTTACTGACAATTTCGTGACGTACACATATTTTGAAAACGACTCGTATACAAACTTTTTGGTGCGTGAAAATAACCTCAAAATTACAACCGCTCAAAAATTCAAGATTTTATTTAATGAAACACGATTAATTATTACGAATACGAATATAATTTTATCATGCATGGTCCATAAGTCCATATTAGTCTTAAATAAAATAGTTTTCAAGTTTGAATCTGTTGTCTAAATATGCAAGCATTTAAAGCGTCACTTTACAAAAAAAAAAGAAAAAACCACGGAACATTTCTTTTTTCTATTAGAATTTTGAATGGAATGAGTAGATGTCTATTACTTGTATTAAGCTTGAATTGTAATCACCAATTAGACCAATTAACTGTGTCACTTTATAAATTACGGACAAAATATGTAATCATCATCTTCCAATGAAGAAGAATAAAGCTGAAGGTTATAGAGGAGTCAATCCAAAATAAACACAATATCTATCGAAGGCTATACTATATTGAAGGAATTAAAATATCCTCAAAGCAAAAATCACAACCAACATTTGACCCACGCCCATCAACATCGCGGGTTGAGAATGAGCCTAATGAAATGACCATCGGCAACCATTTTGAGAAAAGGTCTACGTCTCTACTATACCTACTCTCCATTCTTTCCAACTTTTACTTCGACTTCGAGTGAAAATATTGAACATACTTCTCAATTACAAACCATGCCGACCCAGCTTAGTTTACCGGGGAAAACTATACATTTAAATGTAAAGAATTGTACAAATTGCCCTTTAAATTTTTCTGAGGTTAGATTAACGGCTGTACTACGTAATTGTAAGAAACTTTGTTATAATAAATATCGTAATTTTAAATTGAAATTCGTTTATTTTCCTCGCATTCAAAGTGAAAAGTAGAGTGTTTAACGCGAGACTAAACAACCATAATGACACTCGAACTATTAGCCACCCTCGCTTAGCTCGGGTGGCTAAAACATCTCGTGTCATTATGGCTTGTTTTAGTCCCTTGTTGAACAATCTACTATAGAGGCTCTTTGTAGATATGCCGCTATTAGTCCTTCATACGAAAGGCATAACGCTGTACTGGCACAGTTTCATTGGTCAATAATTCGGTCGTATGCCCGCGTGCGGTGACTCCCCGCAGGCGTCTATCGACCAAAGAAACTGCGCCTTTAGAGACCAGGGGGCCGCTTGTATCCTTTGGCTGGAGTGAATAGTGTATTTAATACCTACAATTATCGTATATTTCAGAGCATTTATTTTCTAGGTTGTCGAATACAGTGTGCTACCTTGGCTGCGCATTTGGATCCATCCAATTTGCAATGGGCAAATGAACTACTGAAACTGGGTATGTAGATTATTTAGACTGTAATATAGGTATTTACATTATCCCTTTCTAACATATTATGTACATAATTCTTAGCAATTTATAAAAGGGTTTCTACGCATACATACTTTTAATATTATTAAAACTATCGTGAGACATCGTTAATAATTATAAATAAAGTTTAAACTCACGTAAAAATTGTCAGGAACGGCCCGACATGTTACGAACTCATTTGGAGCTCTTCATCAGGGGTAGCTATCCGTGCTACTACACGACTCGCGACCCACTGCACTTTTAATCGCTCTCCTACACGACTCGCGACCCACTGCACTTTTAATCGCTCTCCTACACGAGCATTTTTCAAAATATGTTCCGTGACGTATTGGAATTCCACCCAGTAAAAAAAATTTTTTTTTGATAAAAATGCTTTTAATAAATTCTCCTTCTTCTATATTCTTTGAAAATAATACGTGTTTCAATGTAAATTACTTAATTTGGCAAATAATCTACTTTGAACTTAACTACTACCACTGTGACGTTCCATTACGTTACAACCTTTAGGTACGTTTTAAGTAAAGATTAATGTATTGTTTGAAAATCAGTCTTTATTAAATGAAATTTAACACAGTAATACTCTTTTAAAAATGAATAACATTTGCAATTCTAATTATCACAATAAAGATATAAAACAAAATCTTTCCATTACGTTACTATTTGGTCTTCATCATAGCTTAACTATCATCTTAAATTGAGATTATACTAAGAAACTATCATTAAGTTAATTTTTATCAACATTGTTACATGTTGTTCTAACGAATGAGATCTAAATTGTACAATTATCCTTAATAGTTAATATAAAATCTTAAAAATTCAATCACAGCCACAGTAGGACAAAGTGACGGGAATGGACCATTTGTCACGTTAAGGAACGACATGAAAGGTTTACATGGCGTGGAAAATAGCTTACAACTTCTACTAAATTTTCGGTCCATTTTTTTGAATATAGTATACCTAGTTAGTGGTACTAATTAGTACTGTCCACCACTGAACATGCCAAAACAGTCTGACCAGCATATCAAATATATTTGGGTGAAATGCCGAAAATATGTACCATTTCATAACCAGTTCGTTTTCTCAGCTTTGATTACGCATGTTACGCCTATACAAAATGTACAAAAAAGTTACAAAACTGAGAATAAATAAAAAACTAAGTCTTAGCTTTAATGTACCTATACCTCTATGTACATATTTTCTGCGATTTTTCTATGTAATCCTAAACTTTAAAAAAAAAATATTTTGATGGTTGGGTAAACATGAAAATAGTAATAATATGTCAAAAATATATTATTTTTTTTCAATAATGGAAATGAACCCGAAAAGTCTAATATAATCAGAGGAAGGTCATCTCATCTGGCATCTCGGTCTCTCAAGGCAAGATAAAAGCCAGCTCTGGAGGCATCATAAAAAGACAACTCATACTCATTCCTTAAATCGTTTAAAAAGTAATTGAATATTAGAATTAATTAAATGTACATAACATGTATTAATAATGTTATTATTTCTTTAACTGTTTTTTTTTTAATTGTAATTGTTTTATCTGTATATGTATAGGTTTTAATCTTTAGTTAGTTTTGATCGTAACTCAGGATGGCTATAAAATAGTCATTTCGGGATTAAAAATAATAATAAGTATGATTATATTGATTATGAATAAGCGTTGTCTTTTCATGTTCGTGTCTATACTTCATACCTCGTTTTGATCTTACGATATAATGAGATGTGGCCCCAGCTAATACAAAAAGTTCAAACAAAGTGTACGTAAAAAACTATATTAACTTTAGTAATTATTTTGGCCCCTTATTGGAGCCTGTTTTGATTTGAAATTTCGTTTGTATTTCGTGGAATTTTGCATTCGATGAAAGTTTTAGTTGAGTAAACATTACTTCATTGCGGACTAATTAATTAATTGATTAATTGTTGTATAAATGGGCCTTCTAAAATATTATCGATGTAAATAAAAAAAAAACTTTTATGAAAAGCTGGTTCTTGAAATAGTGTTACATCTAATAACTATAGGAACCATGCCGGAATTTATAAAGAAACTGTTTTTTAGTTAACTTGTTTTCGAAACGGTTACTTGTCAATAAGAGGTGATGTTTCGTTTCATCGAAAACGCGTAACGACTCTGAAAACCTTGTTTTTAAGACTCTCTTTCTGCCTTTGCTTACTCCTTTTACTCTGTAGAAACTGCTTATGTGTACCCACTTTGCTAACCATTTCTTTTGTGTGCCGTCGTAACTAAACAATAAATTGTGTGGCAAGCCTAAGATATTCATACGTGGTATTGCTGAAGCCTGTAAAATTGGCTCATTTATCTTGTAATTTTAAATTAGATTTAGGTGTAACATAATAGTAGTAGCTGTATTATATTTTTGTTCATAAATTAGAGATTTTTATTTCGATGAAAAGATTAATTTAATTATAGGTACAACTTTTTAGGTATGTAAGTCTTTTTAAAATTGCTTACCAACTACTACTATTTAACTTTACTATTTATAAATAAATAAAAATACGATGCTAATGGTAATCCGTGCTCTTAAAACCAGCGGCATGTAAACCATGCATTTTCGTTCCATACGTCACGTTTTTTTGTTCCCCTAATACAATACGTATCGTAGTGGATGTGACGTAAGTATGCCGGCAGTTACTTAAAGTGAATTAGTCCTTTGATTTCTTGCAATCTACTACTTCTAACGTCTTAATAAGTTACTGCACAAGTCAATAAATTAAAATTCATAAGAATTAAATCACAAAGTGGCTCCTTACCTTCAGTACGTCCCGTTCGTATTGGACAAAAAATATGACACTCCGTGACGCACGTCCAACTTTTTGCATTTTTAAAGCGATACTGACTGCCATACCTAAACAACGGCTATAGTAAGGATCGAAATGTTGCCACTGATATAAAAACACAACTATTTTGGTAGTTTTTTGTTGTTAAGTAGGTGAAAAAGACGTGACGTAGTGGAATTTTCCACCGAGGTGGTTTTGGAGGACATAAAACAAATTGTAATTTTAAAATTTTATTACACTAGGCGTTAAAAGATAAGGTTTAAAATCAGTTTAAGACTACATAATCATTTCACACAATAGCCATGTTCAGGCCTGGACCCTGCAGGGTGCATGCAGCATGTGGTCGAGGCCGGTGCGTCCTATTTCGTCCGTTTCGATAAGGCACGGTTGTTGGTTCGTGAGAAACGCTTTGTACAACGGAGGATACGTGAAGCTATCGAAATTGGACGGCGCCCGAATTTCAACCGAGACGGTGGTTGGGCTCTACTTCCAGCATGGAAACCTGTGATTCCGGCGTTAAAAATATCTCGCGTTCAGACAATGTCGTTGATACAAGTCAAGTGTGCGTGGTATCAGTGGGTAATAGTGAAAATGCAGTGACAGACAGCCCTTCCCTTCCCCCGCCGCCGCGCTATCTGCGCGTGCGCTGAGGGCGGCGAGGAGAGCGATTAAAAGTGCAGTGGGTCGCGAGTCGCGTAGCAGCACGGATAGCTACCCCTGATGAAGAGCTCCAAATGAGTTCGAAACATGTCAGGCCGTTCCTGACAATTTTTACGTGAGTTTAAACCGTATTTATTATTATTATACATACTTTTCTTTGTCAAGCAATGCCGGAGATCTCCTTTTATGAAATTCCATGTGTGGTTGAACAAGCAAATTTCTGTTGTTTTAAGGTAGTATATGGTTTTTAGCGACCAAAGTCACCTGTCGCACTGTGTTGTAGGCTGTAAGCATGCCTATAAAATCACTTCATGCTCTAGTAAAGAAAACGCTCGTACTTTATCGAGCGTTTTGGCCCTGCAACTAGAGCGACAATTTCCATCAGTCGTGCGTTGCAGTGGATTGAATTTGATATTTTGTAGTCTTGGTAAAACAAAGAGAACAATACTGTACTGACAAATACACTTACACTTTGTCAGCGGAGAAACGTGCACTGAGCGGCGGCAGCGTGTCGGAGTGGGTGCGCGCGGCTGACCTGTCGCTGGTGGCGCCCGAGCCGCCCTCGCCCGCGCTGCTCGGGCTGTTCCTGAGCGCCCTGCAGTCGCCCCCTGCAGGTATGTGCCGTACGGCCGCAATGTCGTGTCGGAGTGGGTGCGCGCGGACCTGTCGCTGGTGGCGTCTATAGGGACAGTTACTCTTATGTATTGTCAGCGTTTCGGATGCCCGACATGCCCGACAGTTGTCTCTCGACCGTGCTCTATAACACACGACCTAATTAAGTACCTATAGTGATGTTATCGTTCAGTCTAAGTTAATTTTATAGTATTTTTTTATTTTCTCGCAGTTGAAATGAAAAGCAGAGTGTTTAAGACGTGGCTAGAAGCCATTGTTGTGGCTAAAAGCCTCACTTAAAATAAATTTGTCCTAGCTCGCTCGCTCACTCGTCCTTATAAACACTTCGTGTCACAATGGCTTCTTTTAGCACCTTGTCAAGCACTCTAGTATTGTTTAGGTTGTGTGTTAGTTAACATGCCGCATGTGCAGATTGGTCGGCGGCGTCGCACGGCGCGGCGGTGGCGGGCGCGGGGCGGCTGTGCGTGCGCTCGCGCGCGGTGGCGGCGGCCGCGGCGCCCGCGCTCGCCAACATCCTGCACTCCAACAACACTCTAGTATTGTTTAGGTTGTGTGTTAACATGCCGCGTGTGCAGATTGGTCGGCGGCGTCGCACGGCGCGGCGGTGGCGGGCGCGGGGCGGCTGTGCGTGCGCTCGCGCGCGGTGGCGGCGGCCGCGGCGCCCGCGCTCGCCAACATCCTGCACTCCAACAACACTCTAGTATTGTTTAGGTTGTGTGTTAACATGCCGCGTGTGCAGATTGGTCGGCGGCGTCGCACGGCGCGGCGGTGGCGGGCGCGGGCCGGCTGTGCGTGCGCTCGCGCGCGGTGGCGGCGGCCGCGGCGCCCGCGCTCGCCAACATCCTGCACTCCAACAACACTCTAGTATTGTTTAGGTTGTGTGTTAACATGCCGCGTGTGCAGATTGGTCGGCGGCGTCGCACGGCGCGGCGGTGGCGGGCGCGGGGCGGCTGTGCGTGCGCTCGCGCGCGGTGGCGGCGGCCGCGGCGCCCGCGCTCGCCAACATGCACTCCAACAACACTCTAGTATTGTTTAGGTTATGTGTTAACATGCCGCGTGTGCAGATTGGTCGGCGGCGTCGCACGGCGCGGCGGTGGCGGGCGCGGGCCGGCTGTGCGTGCGCTCGCGCGCGGTGGCGGCGGCCGCGGCGCCCGCGCTCGCCAACATCCTGCACTCCAACAACACTCTAGTATTGTTTAGGTTGTGTGTTAACATGCCGCGTGTGCAGATTGGTCGGCGGCGTCGCACGGCGCGGCGGTGGCGGGCGCGGGCCGGCTGTGCGTGCGCTCGCGCGCGGTGGCGGCGGCCGCGGCGCCCGCGCTCGCCAACATCCTGCACTCCAACAACACTCTAGTATTGTTTAGGTTGTGTGTTAACATGCCGCGTGTGCAGATTGGTCGGCGGCTATGCACGGCGCGGCGGTGGCGGGCGCGGGGCGGCTGTGCGTGCGCTCGCGCGCGGTGGCGGCGGCCGCGGCGCCCGCGCTCGCCAACATGCACTCCAACAACACTCTAGTATTGTTTAGGTTGTGTGTTAACATGCCGCGTGTGCAGATTGGTCGGCGGCGTCGCACGGCGCGGCGGTGGCGGGCGCGGGCCGGCTGTGCGTGCGCTCGCGCGCGGTGGCGGCGGCCGCGGCGCCCGCGCTCGCCAACATCCTGCACTCCAACAACACTCTAGTATTGTTTAGGTTGTGTGTTAACATGCCGCGTGTGCAGATTGGTCGGCGGCTATGCACGGCGCGGCGGTGGCGGGCGCGGGGCGGCTGTGCGTGCGCTCGCGCGCGGTGGCGGCGGCCGCGGCGCCCGCGCTCGCCAACATGCACTCCAACAACACTCTAGTATTGTTTAGGTTGTGTGTTAACATGCCGCGTGTGCAGATTGGTCGGCGGCGTCGCACGGCGCGGCGGTGGCGGGCGCGGGGCGGCTGTGCGTGCGCTCGCGCGCGGTGGCGGCGGCCGCGGCGCCCGCGCTCGCCAACATGCACTCCAACAACACTCTAGTATTGTTTAGGTTGTGTGTTAACATGCCGCGTGTGCAGATTGGTCGGCGGCGTCGCACGGCGCGGCGGTGGCGGGCGCGGGGCGGCTGTGCGTGCGCTCGCGCGCGGTGGCGGCGGCCGCGGCGCCCGCGCTCGCCAACATCCTGCACTCCAACAACACTCTAGTATTGTTTAGGTTGTGTGTTAACATGCCGCGTGTGCAGATTGGTCGGCGGCTATGCACGGCGCGGCGGTGGCGGGCGCGGGGCGGCTGTGCGTGCGCTCGCGCGCGGTGGCGGCGGCCGCGGCGCCCGCGCTCGCCAACATCCTGCACTCCAACAACACTCTAGTATTGTTTAGGTTGTGTGTTAACATGCCGCATGTGCAGATTGGTCGGCGGCTATGCACGGCGCGGCGGTGGCGGGCGCGGGCCGGCTGTGCGTGCGCTCGCGCGCGGTGGCGGCGGCCGCGGCGCCCGCGCTCGCCAACATCCTGCACTCCAACAACACTCTAGTATTGTTTAGGTTGTGTGTTAACATGCCGCATGTGCAGATTGGTCGGCGGCTATGCACGGCGCGGCGGTGGCGGGCGCGGGCCGGCTGTGCGTGCGCTCGCGCGCGGTGGCGGCGGCCGCGGCGCCCGCGCTCGCCAACATCCTGCACTCCAACAACACTCTAGTATTGTTTAGGTTGTGTGTTAACATGCCGCATGTGCAGATTGGTCGGCGGCTATGCACGGCGCGGCGGTGGCGGGCGCGGGCCGGCTGTGCGTGCGCTCGCGCGCGGTGGCGGCGGCCGCGGCGCCCGCGCTCGCCAACATCCTGCACTCCAACAACACTCTAGTATTGTTTAGGTTGTGTGTTAACATGCCGCATGTGCAGATTGGTCGGCGGCTATGCACGGCGCGGCGGTGGCGGGCGCGGGCCGGCTGTGCGTGAGCTCGCGCGCGGTGGCGGCGGCCGCGGCGCCCGCGCTCGCCAACATCCTGCACTCCAACAACACTCTAGTATTGTTTAGGTTGTGTGTTAACATGCCGCATGTGCAGATTGGTCGGCGGCTATGCACGGCGCGGCGGTGGCGGGCGCGGGCCGGCTGTGCGTGCGCTCGCGCGCGGTGGCGGCGGCCGCGGCGCCCGCGCTCGCCAACATCCTGCACTCCAACAACACTCTAGTATTGTTTAGGTTGTGTGTTAACATGCCGCATGTGCAGATTGGTCGGCGGCTATGCACGGCGCGGCGGTGGCGGGCGCGGGCCGGCTGTGCGTGCGCTCGCGCGCGGTGGCGGCGGCCGCGGCGCCCGCGCTCGCCAACATCCTGCACTCCAACAACACTCTAGTATTGTTTAGGTTGTGTGTTAACATGCCGCATGTGCAGATTGGTCGGCGGCTATGCACGGCGCGGCGGTGGCGGGCGCGGGCCGGCTGTGCGTGCGCTCGCGCGCGGTGGCGGCGGCCGCGGCGCCCGCGCTCGCCAACATCCTGCACTCCAACAACACTCTAGTATTGTTTAGGTTGTGTGTTAACATGCCGCATGTGCAGATTGGTCGGCGGCTATGCACGGCGCGGCGGTGGCGGGCGCGGGGCGGCTGTGCGTGCGCTCGCGCGCGGTGGCGGCGGCCGCGGCGCCCGCGCTCGCCAACATCCTGCACTCCAACAGGCACCCGCTGCAGGCGCGCGTCAACGCGCTGCTCGCGCTCGCCGACGTCTGCGTCAGGTGCGTCTAGCTCCAGAATACAGTGGCTATACTGTAGTGTCCTCCCTTTCTAATCAAAATAAGAAAACAGGGACGACACTACGGTATTGCCACTTTTTAATTTCTACTCTGTTTGGTCGTACTGTACAATAAGACACGTTATACACTCGCGATTTGTACTGTAAGGAAATTATTGGTCGGTGACAGGAGAGCATTTTTCAAAATATGTTCCGTGACGTATTGGAATTCCACCCAGTAAAAAAAAAATTTTTTTTGATAAAAACGCTTTTAATAAATTCTCCTTCTTCTATATTCTTTGAAAATACTACGTGTTTCAATGTAAATTACTTAATTTGGCAAATAATCTACTTTGAACCTAACTACTACCACTGGGACGTTCCATTACGTTACAACCTTTAGGTACGTTTTAAGTAAAGATCAATGTATTGTTTGAAAATCAGTCTTTATTTAATGAAATTTAACACAATAATACTCTTTTAAAAATGAATAACATTTCAATTCTAATTATCACAATAAAGATATAAAACAAAATCTTTCCATTACGTTACTATTTGGTCTTCATCATAGCTTAACTATCATCTTAAATTGAGATTATACTAAGAAACTATCATTAAGTTATATTTTTATCAACATTGTTACATGTTGTTCTAACGAATGAGATCTAAATTGTACAATTATCCTTTATAGTTAATAAAAAATCTTAAAAATTCAATCACAGCCACAGTAGGACAAAGTGACGGGAATGGACCATTTGTCACGTTAAGGAACGACATGAAAGGTGTACATGGCGTGGAAAATAGCTTACAACTTCTACTAAATTTTCGGTCCATTTTTTTTAAATATAGTATACCTAGTTAGTGGTACTAATTAGTACTGTCCACCACTGAACATGCCAACACAGTCTGGCCAGCATATCAAATATATTTGGGTGAAATGCAGAAAATATGTACCATTTCAGAACCAGTTCGTTTTCTCAGCTTTGATTACGCATGTTACGCCTATACAAAATGTACAAAAAAGTTACAAAACTGAGAATAAATAAAAAACTAAGTCTTAGCTTTAATGTTCCTATACCTCTATGTACATATTTTCTGCGATTTTTCTATGTAATCCTAAACTTTAAAAAAATAATATTTTTATGGTTGGGTAAACATGAAAATAGTAATAATATGTCAAAAATAATAAGTCACAAATATTTTTTTTTTTTTCAATAATGGAAATGAATCCGAAAAGTCTAATATAATCAGAGGAAGGTCATCTCATCGCAAGGCAAGATAAAAGCCAGCTATGGAGGCATCATAAAAAGACAACTCATACTAATTCCTTTAATCACTTAAAAAGTAATTGAATATTAGAATTAATTAAATGTACATAACATGTTTTAATAATGTTATTATTTCTTTAACTGTTTGTTTTAATTGTAATTGTTTTATCTGTATATTTATAGGTTTTAATTTTAAATTAGTTTTGATCGTAACTCAGGATGGCTATAAAATAAAGTCATTTCGGGATTAAAAATAATAATAAGTATGATTATATTGATTATGAATAAGCGTTGTCTTTTCATGTTCGTGTCTATACTTCATACCTCGTTTTGATCTTACGATATAATGAGATGTGGCCCCCGCTAATACAAAAAGTTCAAACAAAGTGTACGTAAAAAACTATATTAACTTTAGTAATTATTTTGGCCCCTTATTGGAGCCTGTTTTGATTTGAAATTTCGTTTGTATTTCGGAATTTTGCATTCGATGAAAGTTTTTAGTTGAGTAAACATTACTTCATTGCGGACTAATTAATTAATTAATTAATTGTTGCATAAATGGGTCTTCTAAAATATTATCGATGTAAATAAAAAAAAACTTTGTTAATGTATATGTATAACAGCTAACTAAACATTTTATGAAAAGCTGGTTCTTGAAATAGTGTTACATCTAATAACTATAGGAACCATGCCGGAATTTATAAAGAAACTGTTTTTTAATTAATTTGTTTTCGAAACGGTTACTTGTCAATAAGAGGTGATGTTTCGTTTTATCGAAAACGCGTAACGAAAGACTCTGAAAACCTAGTTTTTAAGACTCTCTTTCTGCTTTTGCTTACCTACTCCTTTTACTCTGTAGAAACTGCTTATGTGTACCCACTGTGCTAACCATTTCTTTTGTGTGCCGTCGTAACTAAACAATAAATTGTGTGGCAAGCCTAAGATATTCATACGTGGTATTGCTGAAGCCTGTAAAATTGGCTCATTTATCTTGTAATTTTAAATTAGGTTTAGGTGTAACATAATAGTAGTAGCTCTATTATATTTTTGTTCATAAATTAGAGATTTTTATTTCGGTGAAAAGATTAATTTAATTTTGGGTACAACTTTTTAGGTATGTAAGTCTTTTTAAAATTGCTTACCTACTACTACTATTTAATTTTGCCCAACTTTACTATTTATAAATAAATAAAAATACGATGCTAATGGTAATCCGTGCACTTAAAACCAGCGGCATGTAAACCATGCATTTTCATTCCATACGTCACGTTTTTTTGTTCCCCTAATACAATACGTATCGTAGTGGATGTGACGTAAGTATGCCGACAGTTACTTAAAGTGAATTAGTCCTTTGATTTCTTGCAATCTACTACTTTTAACGTCTTAATAAGTTACTGCACAAGTCAATAAATTAAAATTCATAAGAATTAAATCACAAAGTGGCTCCTTACCTTCAGTACGTCCCGTTCGTATTGGATAAAAAATATGACACTCCGTGACGCACGTCCAACTTTTTGCATATTTAAAGCGATACTGACTGCCATACCTAAACAACGGCTATAGTAAGGATCGAAATGTTGCCACTGATATAAAAACACAACTATTTTGGTAGTTTTTTGTTGTCAAGTAGGTAAAAATGACGTGACGTAGTGGAATTTTCCACCTAGGTGGTTTTGGAGGACATAAAACAAATTGTAATTTTACAATTTTATTACACTAGGCGTTAAAAGATAAGGTTTAAAATCAGTTTAAGACTACATAATCATTTCACACAATAGCCATGTTCAGGCCTAGAACGAGACAGATATACTTAAAATTCGCTTCAAAGTTAGCAAAGTGTACGTGGGACACTCAAAAATCGGTACCTTTTCTTCGATTTTTTTGACAAAAAAAATACTTTTAGTGGGTTTTAAAGGCAGTATTTACCTTAATTGAATAGTATATAAGTTACTTTACCATTTTTACAAACAAACATTATACTTTAGAACAATATTTTATAGAAAAAAAGGAGTCCTAAGTCATGGGACAGCGATATTTGTATCAAATATTTAATTTGAAAAATGCCCAGCAGCACTGGCAGGTGAGGTTCTGTATTAGTATATATTTGAATATTCGAATTATGGCCGTCTCTGTCACTCACCAAAAGAGTCGTGGATTCGGGAATAAGCTATGAGATTAATCAGTTGCATTAAAGTCCATATATATAAAAAGTCCACGTCCATTTATTCAACCATCACTGAGCTGCACCCCTGCTACACTTGGTGGAGGCGCGAGGTACATAATTACAACAAATTATAACGGGTCTATCGCGATATCCCTTATTTATTTTCATAATCTAATGTTTCGGCGGGATTTTTACCTTTATTAACAACGAGGAAGCTTTAAATATAGGTACAAATTATATGAGGCCCTATATGCCCTGAATAGTTTTCAAAAAGGCTGGTATAGTTGTGCCTTTCGTCGATAATATGTGATACGAAAATGACGTCCATTTTGAAATCTAAGATGGCGGACATAAATTTTTCATAAAAATCGATATGGGTGTCATTTCCGAGGTTCCTCGGGGTTCCGATTACGAAAGTCGATTTGGCAGGAGCACCGCGTGTCATACTCCAGATATGTGATTGCAGCTTAAAACTACCGTTTGCAGATACACGTGCATAGTGGAGCCTCTTCTCGGCTCGGTGTCGGCGTGTCTCGGCACGTCCTCGCCGCCGGCGCTGCGGCGCTGCGCGGCGCGCTCGCTCACGCGGCTGTTGCTGGCCGGGTATCTGCGGCTGCGGCCGCCGTTTTACTACCGGTGAGAGAGACAAACAGCCAGGGCCGGCTTCATTAAGGGTTTACCCAGTTTAATTTAAGACTTATGACAAATTGATTGACAGTTAACTATTAATTGTTTATGTAATATGTGTAGGACATTGGGCGCCAGGAGGTTAACCAGTCCTAGAGCTCGTGCCTACGCTACACAATGGATGAGTAGTCCAGGTCGCCTGTAAGGCTAAAATCGGCCCAGTAAACTGTAACAGTACATTTTATTTACCCACTTGCGGCCTAGGGTGACGTAATAAGTACATTACGTACCTGTGGCGGTGATTCGTGAATGTCCCAGATCGCAGGTTTTTGTGACCAGACCCGAAGGTATAGACCATAAATGTTCGATCTAGGGCTTCACGAATTAACGCCCGTGGTTTGTCTAAAGTTTTACGCCTTGCCTTGGCAAGGCCAGGAAGCGAGATTTTCTCCCCGAGTATCGGGCAGACATTCGCACTTATGGTCTAGGGAGACGTACCTATATCAAATAACGCCTATTGTGACGTGTCATTCAGTCAGCGAAAATTTGAGTTAAGTATTTATTGAAGAGTTACTACGTGTAGGACGTTGGAACTCAGGAGGTTAAAACAGACTTGACAGATCGAGACTGAGCTCGGCACTGCTTTTCGTTATTTTACACATAATTCCAAGAGCTGGCGGTTTCCTCGCTCAAAGAATCAGTTTGGCGATTCAGCGAGGAAATGCCGCCAGCATCTTTGGCACTATGCCGCTGGGGCCATTATTAGATTTAGTTTAACTTCGTTATGTTCGAGTTTAGTTTAATTTTTTGGTTTAGTTTTATTGGAAGTATTTTAATTTTACACCCCAAGTAAAATAAATGCATTGAGTAAATTCCAAATACGGTTGACTGTTTTTGCCTGACCTGTGACGCACCCATTAATATGAATTGTATTTTAAGTGAGCGTGCTTTATTTAACCGAATCTGCTGTCTGGTGCATTGATTAAATTAGTTGTTTTATTTAAATTTGTTCTATAACACTTAGTTTGTAGTCACAGGTAGTTGCGATGTTGTGCATTGTGCGAGCACTTTATTCTTGTATAAAACGTCACTACCGGTGGGAACCTGTAATTGGCTTTCCATTAACTATTTCCAAGAGCAATGTATTGTATGTAGCTGTTGGTTCTCCTAATAAATAATAAATAAATTTGTTGTCAGGTACTGCGCGCTGCTGGCGGACTCGGAGACGGACGTGCGGGAGCCGGTCGAGTACTTCCTGACGAGCTGCCTGCCCCCGGACACCATCTACCAGCACTTCGTGGACTGTGTCGTGCACTACAACAGCCCGCGCTCCGGTACGTGCCTGTTAACTAGCTTTATATCACCAATTCTAATGTGTTAGACACCTGCTGGGCTTGTGGCACTGGCACGACTTCTATCGGGAACATTACGTTTTTTATCTACCCAAATATCATAAACCCTCCATGATGCGTTCAAGAACCGCACATTATGACCAACATAAAAATAAACTGTTTTGTTAGAACAAATTTCTTATCTGTGAAAATGTTATTATTGCTAATTAATAACATCGATTTCGATAATATTATATCATTCAAATTTCGAACATCTCTGAAAATAAAAGAAATTTGGTTTGACCTCTATTCTAATATCAGTCGAGATGACGTTTAGTTCGAAATGAATTGTCAATTTGCAGACAAATTGACAAATGTCGCACGCAAGTAAGATATCGAACGATATGGTAGTTCGGGCCCACTCTAGTTTGTCTCTGAATTAAAAAAAACTATGACAGCTGCCAGAAAAGAAAAGAAAAGTTTTCATTGCCGCCATTACCGGTTAGAATTTGTTTTAATGCATAAAATTGATCGATTTGTTGAATATAAACCATAAAATGAGCTATGAAGATGATATAGATATTTCGGCGACGCCTCCTGATATCCGTAACAAAGCACCTAACGTCATTAATTACTTATTACCAGCTAAGTCAAAGAAACAGTAGGTATGGTGGTCATAATATGCGGCTCCTGAATGCATCATGGAGGCTTATGATATGTGAGTAGATAAAGTAGTGTATGTAACTATACATAATTAAATTAGGCATTAAACACTCGTGTGATGTTATTATGACACTCGCCTTCGGCTCGTGTCATAAACCCACACTCGTGATTAATGCCCTTCATTATGTACAGTCACATAAACTACTATTAGAGGTTCTTTTTATATTTTTTCCCGATAGTTACGTTACGTTATTTGAATTCAGAATTTACGATTTATTTTGAAGTCGTACAGTTTTTCAGATAACATTTATTTAAAACCTCGATGTGACAGTTGGTCAAATTTCGAAGCGACAACATACAACATTATCTTGGTCTTCAAGGAATTAGTGAGGTAAATTAAAAAGTAGTCGTAACATTGACAGCATAGGCCGTCTCGCAATGTATTGAAATGGAAGGAAGTACTCACGTTTAGCGCAATTTCTCTTAAAGGTGTTACATTCCGGGTTCGGGTGAAAACTGAGAGGTTCTTATTTGGACCACGTAAAATCGAGCAAGACAGGTATAAAACGCGAATCGCATTCTGACAGCTCACGCGCTGCACATGTGTTTTCAGAAAATGATAAGCGAAAAACAAGGATCGAAACTAATTACCCAAAGTAATTGAATTTGATGAAAACATGTTCTACTGATTCCAGAGAACATATCGTTCGACTCGCGGCAGCTGATCTACGACGTGATGCTGCAGCGGCTGTCGCTGGTGCAGAAGCTGAACGTGCAGTGCCGGCTCGCGCGCGAGGTGCTGGAGCACGCGGCCGACCTGCTGGAGGAGCGGGACGACTCGCAGCTGGAGCCGCCCATGGCCGCCGCGCTGCTCGACACCATCACGCTGCTGTGCGGCCCGCGCATGAAGCTGCCCAGTGCGTATACACACGATACAGTAGGCCAGCTGACTCATGTGCAGCTGGACGTGCGGTGCCGGCTCGCGCGCGAGGTGCTGGAGCACGCGGCCGACCTGCTGGAGGAGCGGGACGACTCGCAGCTGGAGCCGCCCATGGCCGCCGCGCTGCTCGACACCATCACGCTGCTGTGCGGCCCGCGCATGAAGCTGCCCAGTGCGTATACACACGATACAGTAGGCCAGCTGACTCATGTGCAGGTGCTGGAGCACGCGGCCGACCTGCTGGAGGAGCGGGACGACTCGCAGCTGGAGCCGCCCATGGCCGCCGCGCTGCTCGACACCATCACGCTGCTGTGCGGCCCGCGCATGAAGCTGCCCAGTGCGTATACACACGATACAGTAGGCCAGCTGACTCATGTGCAGCTGGACGTGCGGTGCCGGCTCGCGCGCGAGGTGCTGGAGCACGCGGCCGACCTGCTGGAGGAGCGGGACGACTCGCAGCTGGAGCCGCCCATGGCCGCCGCGCTGCTCGACACCATCACGCTGCTGTGCGGCCCGCGCATGAAGCTGCCCAGTGCGTATACACACGATACAGTAGGCCAGCTGACTCATGTGCAGGTGCTGGAGCACGCGGCCGACCTGCTGGAGGAGCGGGACGACTCGCAGCTGGAGCCGCCCATGGCCGCCGCGCTGCTCGACACCATCACGCTGCTGTGCGGCCCGCGCATGAAGCTGCCCAGTGCGTATACACACGATACAGTAGGCCAGCTGACTCATGTGCAGGTGCTGGAGCACGCGGCCGACCTGCTGGAGGAGCGGGACGACTCGCAGCTGGAGCCGCCCATGGCCGCCGCGCTGCTCGACACCATCACGCTGCTGTGCGGCCCGCGCATGAAGCTGCCCAGTGCGTATACACACGATACAGTAGGCCAGCTGACTCATGTGCAGGTGCTGGAGCACGCGGCCGACCTGCTGGAGGAGCGAGACGACTCGCAACTCAGCTACTTGAAACAAAACTCGTATCACAGTATCAATTTACTAACTAGATACGCAGTTTTGAAGAGTAGTGACAGAAATATTAGTGATTTTTGGTTGTCACCAGGCGATTTTTAGATTACATTGTACTGAATTGTCGCTTGCGGTATTGCCGACCTTCAAGAAAAGAGCGTATTCCCACCTGAAAGACCGGCAACGCACTTGTTAACTCCTCTGGTGTTGCAGGTATCTATGCACGATGCTAATCGTTTTCCATCAGGAGATCAGTTTGCTCGTTTTTCCCCCATAACACAATGACACAATAAAAAGACTAGACCAGCTAGTCTAGCACAATTATGCGTCGCGGCTCTTGTAGCGCGAGTCAGCGCTACCCGCCACAGAAAGAGCAGGCATAACAGTCATATAAAGATTATGAGTACACCATGAATACAAAGATCAAAGCTAAAAGAAAAATTGAAAAAAGAGCTACCTGGTAAAATGAGACATTACATGTTTCATAAATTTATAAAACTAACAGCGCCCTCTCTCGCTTGCTCGTTCACCGCTGTAAAGTGGTGCGGTAAGATGTGAATATTAACGTATTCACATAGAGGTCGCTTAGGTGTAAAAACCTTTCAAATAAACAATGCAAAGATCGACACACAAAGCATAAGGAAAAATTCGTCAGGTCTACGTGGAGCGAGGGTAGCGAAGTGGCTAACGCGCTGGACCGGTAATCCAGAGGTATCGGGTTCGATTCCCGGTCCCTTCCACCAGGTAGCTCCTTTTTCAATGTTTCTTTAAGCTTTGATCTTTGTATTCATGGCTTAAATAAAAATTGTGGTGTTTTTTATTGTTTATTTTTAGTTTCCAAATTAACATCAATTATCCTATTGCAGAGAAGCCTGACAAACAAGGAGACGTCGCGGACATAGACGAGCTCCAGGAGAGGGTTACCACCAACATCGTGTCCCATGTAAGTTTCCTGCATTCTAATATTTACTGCTTTACGAATTACAAGCTAAGACCTTCATTCACTGTTGAGTTCATTGTACACAACACACTAGTTCACAATGACGCTATGCTAACCATTTTTTTATGCCCTGTACAATCTTCCCCTGTTTCTAGGGTGACCAGGATTAAAACAACTCACTTAGAAGATCTAATAAATAAATATATTATAAACCTTAACAACTCGCTACTACATCGTCTTAGCTTACTTCTTTATAATGCTTGAAAAGATTGATTCTTCATAGTGTTTGTTAGATGTAATCCTATAGTTGATTTGACTGGTAAATGTAAAGGGACAACTAAATAAAAAATAAAATAATCATATTTAAAAACATATATGAAACAGGTTTATTTACGTCGTATAAGTCGAATATCGCTCGTCATGTATCGAATCGGTTCACTGCGGCAGCCAATCGAACATCGAAATCTTTCTATTAAACAGAAAATAATCGTTTTTGTTTTAAGAGCTAGTACTTACTTGTAACGTTTTATATATGCACGCAACCAGAATCCAGCAATCAAGGTACTTAATCATTTAATTTTATATATCTGTCTGAATTTATTGCACGATTTAAGAAGGTACTAATGGCGGACTAAATGCCCTAAGGCCTTTTCAACCAGTCAACCGTTGGGTTGAACCAAATATTCATTTAGTGCTGGATCTTACCGTGAGTAAATTAAAAGCAAACTATACACACTATAGTTCCATCAAAGCATAGACTTATATAATTTTAAAACTATGTCTGTGCTTTGACGAAACCATTATTTTCGTTGTACCTGCGTCATAAAAAAGGATGTTACGGAATCAAAATGTATTCATTCGAAGGTTACGATAGCATTATTTTGTCCTTGCAATCTTTATTCATAGATGGAGGGAAGGTATTCGAAAACGGTATTATAAGCGCCCCAATTTTGAATTGTCTGTCCGTAACATCCTAACGATCCAAACATTAATGGCATAATATGCTTAGTAGTGCGCGACGCTCATATACCTATGTCTATACAGGGTTAGTTTTTATATTACGTACCTACGTATAAAGTACGACAACCCAATTCGGCCTAACTTAGACATTTCTCAATTTTTTTTTCGATATAATATTGTTTTAACAATACTTAAGAAGTATGTACACTACACGATTTCAGAACAAAAACTTATCCTGTATTTTTGGGTCATACTTATTAAGTACGTGTACTTCTGCTTTTAGGCAAGTTAAATATTAAGTAGGTAACCTATTGGCGTAACTTGGATTACATTCTTAAAATATTAGAAGTGATGAAGCATTAAAAGTGATCAAAGATTCTAGTCATTATTTTTTAGTTCTACAATAGGCAGGTCGGAGTTTATTTCCTAGTTGCGTCTTTGCCTGTTGCAATAAGAAATGTTAGCATGCCAGGGCCATACATGTATTCAATTCCTTAGCGGTAGAATTTTGATGTATTTTAAAATGTATAGAATATAAAAAAATAATGAATATTGAATGCGCGATAGTTGTCGTGAATATTTATCTCAATATTTGCAGTTGCAATCAACGGCACGGTAGTGGAATGCACTGGGCTATATGGCTTCGTCGTTTTTAATATTTAACCGTGCAAATATTTGAATATTTCTGTAAACAATATTGACGTATCTGAATTCGATGTTTTGCCTCGTGCCCGCATGTCCATGTTGCTTCTCATATTAATATGTAATCGTTTGATGGGTCGTATCACGATATCAGTAATTTACGTTTTTGGTCAGTTTCGTCCAGGTTTCCCCACACTTATTCGCACGGGATCGCCTTAAGCCGACCAAAGAAACTTGAATGTAATGTAATATTAAATGTAAATTAAAAAACCTTAATGTTGGCCTCCGACGCGAGCTGAGACGAATTACCTCATCTTCGCCCTTATTGTAACATTGACATTAAGGCATATCACTATCTTTCCCATACTACCAGTTTATGTTAAGTTTGTACGTGGTAACTATGGCGTCGTTTACAATTGAGGTCCAAACTTAACGTAACCGGGTTATATAAATGGAGGTTTCGTTTTCATCTGTGTCATCCTCAAAAAGTTAACCAATTTTTACGCAATTTTTGCAAACGGGAGTTGGGATTTCTCCGCAAATGGACGCCTAGTACACAAATTCTATAAAAAAATTGCGCTTAAATCGAAACGGTTTGACAGAAACTTCTCTATCTTATACTTTACATAGAAAAATGAGCAGTGATATTTCTTCTTAAATTCTTATATTCCGTGCGAATAAATATGGCGAAAACCTTACGCAACTGACCATAAACGTATCTCACTGATATCGGTGATAAAATGTATCTTACATGTATAAATATGATTCTACAATAATCGGAAAATTATATTTCTATTTATTTAGTATGTAAGCATCATATCTCAGCTAATTTAAGCAGATTTTCTTACATTTCTATTGAAGTTTGATACTGACAGTATGTAAATTTTTTTGTGGTATAGATGTATCTTTAAATGTACGTGTCAGTATAAATAAGTCATCCTGATAAGATTGCTTTATTTACCAAGTTGCATAAACGTCATTTAAAATTAAAACAATAAGCCGCATGCACTTTTATTCTGAAGCAGTGTCGATGAGTAGACATATATTTACTCTAATTACCTAATGTTAGTACGCAAATATTTCAGTCGTTAATAAAAAAAACATCTACTTAGTTATGGGGCTACATTTAAAACAAAACTTAATTGATTCCTTTGTAATGAAACGAAATGTGTATGTTTTGTATGATTAACTTTCGTTACACAAAGGACGCGATTGTCGTTTTGTTTTTAAACGGTTGTATTTTAATGAATGCGTTAATGTGTTATAATGATAAGCAAATTATAATAGCCTCTGTTACTTTCTGACACGTGTAGTGCAAGTGTGACGGACGCTTTATCACTTATCTATCGTGCGATAAACGTGACCATCACAGGCCCGGTGATTGTTGTACCAGGCTGCCAAAAATACGTGGATCTTAGCACAACTGAATTTCAAAGTTCACGAACTCTCGGTACCAGGATGACATAAGGCGCTATGTTATAGAAAATGAAACGCACGGTGGCGGAGGTGCTGGTGCCGGCGGTGCTGCGGCTGTTCGCGCGCGTCAGCAAGACCGGAGGCCAGCTGGCGACATACCTGGTGCGGCTAGCTAACGAACTGGTCAGCGATTATCAAGCCGAGGTAACTAACATCAATTTCTCTTCTTCTCACAGTTGAAAACAAATAACACAATTGCCGAAGAAGCGGTGCATACGTGTGTATATTTTTTTGATGTTTTGTAAAAGGCTAACATAGAACTGTTTTTACACTATATTTGTGATGGCCCGATTCTTTTACTTTTTGTTCGCCCCAGTCATTTTACGACATCGGAAAGTTGTGCCACTGATGCGAACGTTGTCCAATGACGGCAAAATTTTAATGATCAAAAAATGTGTAATTCAAACCAATTCAAGTGTTTTTCAATCCCCGTTGATTTAAAAGCGCTTCTTTATTTTTTTACTGTGGTCAGGAGCGCGGTGAATTGATTCACCACTCTGCGTTCAAAAGGCTGAGATGAAATATTATTCATGGCCCATTTTATAATTTGTAGACCTTTTCATCTATACCTCTCACAATAATATATGAACAAGTCGTATGTACAAAATGAAGACAGATAATTTAGATTAAACAAAACAACACAAACTCAGCCCCGTGACGTACTCATTCTAGATCTCAGAGCTGATGCAGTACGACGAGCAGCTGCTCTCACGGCTGGACGCGTTCAAGGCGACCATCGGGCAGAACCCGCAGTACGGGAACTCGCGCAACCTCGTGACCACGTCGGCGCCGCCCGAGCCCGACACGCCGCGCGCGCCGCGCCGCCGCGCGCGCGCCGCCGCCGGCCCGCCCAGGAAACGCGCGCTCCGGATATAGACCGGGACATGGGCTTACTTGACCAAATCCTGTTGCTATCTCACTCATACCTCAAACAAAACCGCCTTTGTTTACGGCTTTTGTATACCTCCAACTAAACAACAAAGCCGCCGCCAAAGTTTAGGTATAAAAGCATCCGATTATCGGATGCCTAGTGCTTACAGACACGTTTTATACTAGAAGACGACCGCTACTTGATTCGTATAGATGAAAATATCGAAACCCTGTTTTCTGCTTCTTCGCAGTTCGGTAAAAAGCATCCTATGTGTACCAAAAATAGTTTGTTCTGATGTGGTGCTGTTGCATTCTAGTGCTTTCCTAAAAAAACAATAGGCAGTTTGAAGGAGAATCTTGAAGGAGAATCGAAAAATATTGATTATCTTTTATGCTTCATCAAGGCTAGACCGTTCAATATTTCTGGTACACTGGTAGCAAAGCGTCGACAAACAATAGAAATAGGATATTTTTCTACGGAGAACATAAAACAGGGTTATAAATTTCTGTCACTCGGAAAAAGTTCCATATACAAATAGGACTAATACTGGTGGTGATTGGTGTTTGGAAAAAGAACTCTATGCACACTGCATACATAAAAAATATATAAGTTTTTTTTTTTTCATCTTATCGGGTTTGACCACAACCTTCGAAATTCTTATTTATAAGCCCAATTTATGAGATCGGTTTAACTCATGCCAAGATCATCGCTATTATCGGACCGCTATGAGAACAGTAATTCATATATATTTTAAGGAATAACTGTCATGTCCAAAATATATGACGATCATGGAAGTAATTAAAATACCATGTTCTTCATAATTAGAAATTGACAGATGGTTGTCATTTATCTACCATAGGTCCGATGAACATAATATTCATTATTATATTCAACAAGTTCTGATATATCCTTGTGTAGTGTAGATATTTATATGTGCTTAGCACTTCAAAACGACGACATGAATGTCGTGTGAAATGGATTCCTTAAGGAACGCTCATTATCTAAAATGTCTGTATTACTATCAACGACTTTTGACATTTGAAATGCCATATCTGCATGCAGGTTTTTGGTATTAGGGCCTTATCACACTTGCGATTTGCGAGCGTATTTTCTATACAAATAAGCGACGCGGCGTAGACGCTGCGCGATCGCCTTCATACAAAATACGCTCGCAAATCGCAAGTGTGATAAGGCTCTTAGTATCTTTATTTAGAAATTGGTAATTTGCAGTTTTTCCTCGAGTTTCTGTTTTTTTTGTTGCTTTTCAAATACTGTATATGAATTTTGCTTTAAAGACCCGACCAGGCCGTTGCTCAAAATACGCTGACGGTGCGTTTTCGCAGTCAAATGTATAAAAAAATATCACGCGTGATTTCTACTTGACGTCTTTTATACCGAGCGAACGTAACGACCGGATTGTTACAGTTTCATCTACGGGTAAAATTCATTCGTATTGCCGGACCGTTCAGTTTTGGGGGCATCTTTGATAATTATATAAAACTATATCGATAAAGTTTTTCTAAAAGGTGACCCGGGGAGGGGATATAGGTGTTGAAAACGTAAAAATACACATTTCTGTAATTTCGAAAATTGATCGGGAAGATCATACATTTTAAATTTGGATGCGTTTGCGGTGCGTTAACGTCTTTTGAGCAACGGCATGGGACGATGCGGTCGATCCTTGATTTTCTATTCTACACTATACAAAATCTCAAAACCCTTATTTGGAAATCGACTATTACTAGTCTGTTTACAACCAAAATTCACTAAGAGACAACTACCTACTTATAACAAAGCTCGTATCTCACTATCAATCTACAAACTAGATACGAAGTTCTGAAATTTTAGTGAGTTTTGGTTGTCATCAGACGTTATGAGAGTGATGTAGTCTCACAAGCAAAGCTTTAGACCTTATTTTAGACCAATACATCTAAATTGAGCTTAGCTAACTTTAGTCTTGATCAGATTATTTTTGGAGAAAGATATTGTTGAGTTTATTACGTACCTATGTATAAGAAAAATGTTTATAAGTATAATATAATATTAGAAAATAATAACAATTTTTCAATCACTTCTTCGTTTGTATTTTATTACTAGAAAATCTAATTCTCATGATATCTTCCGACTTTCTTGTGTTGACGCGTTTGGCGCAGCTTGTAGTGGCACCTACCTACTGAGCCGGCGGTCCTGGGTTCGAATCCCGGCCAGGGCAAATATTTGTGTGATGAGATGAACTGTAGTATTTATTCCTGGGTCATGGATGTTATCTATATATCTGTTTATATATTATGTATACCGTCGTCTAGTATGCTTAGTTTGGGTTCAGGTCGATCTGTGAATATTGTCCCTTAGTATTTATTCATTATTATTCATATTCTCACTAAACAACAATCAATAGCTTTATTGATTATTTATTTAGGGAGCATAAGATATTACGGCGTCTTGGTACAGATTTATAGAAGCAAGATAGGAAGTACAGATGTAGTGTATAACAGTTTTCCATCGTATTTTGTCGGAAAAGTTCTTTTTAGCATGTTTACTCTATCAACTTCGGGGAAAAAGTTAAGACTGAAATATTAAAACCAGCTTACCCGACAAAATACTTATAATATGTACATATAAGGAGTGCGGTCTTCGCCAACAAACTGCATCGCAGTTTGACGAAACATGTAAAGTGTACCAATTTGTAATTTTTTTAGCATAATAAAAAAAAACCCTAACGGGACCTTTAGCCCCGCTTCGCGAAGATAAAAAGACGTTTTTGGGGAGAAGTGAAACACGATGTTTAATAGTTATATTTGGTTATATTATAATTTGCACATAAATATTAAATGAATGTTAAACAAATATATTTTGAACTATGAATACTTAACATGATTATGTTCTAAAATACGCGTGCAAGTCAATCTAATAGTAACACAATCTTATATTTCTTAAAAAGTAATGCTTGGTGCCTATACTCTAAATTACATAATAATAGTAGTATAAAACACTGTAGTACCAGTGATGATGCTGTGATTAAATCAGATTAGGTTCCTGCTACTTCCCTATTCCACAGATTTTTTAATTTTCTTAAGGTCTGTGAGCGTGAGAGGCGTCTCTATGAGTCTCTTCATGTCGTCGTCGACCGGCGTGTAGTACACCAGCGAGCACTTGTGCCGCGAGATGCCCACCAGGATGTGCGGCAGCGACTTGTACAACTCCTCGTGCGGGTTGCGCGACATCCGCACTATCACCACGTTGTCCGCCTCCTTGCCCTGGAACTCGTGTATGGTGGACACATTGTACCCGGCAAGCTTCAGTTGCTGCTTCTCAATTTGCTTGAACACCAAATATTTGATTTTTGTAGATTTGGGCACACATTCGAGCTCTGTAAACTTTCGGCACTGCATACTGAGCGAGACCTCTGACGTGGAAAACGCTCCGCCATCATATTTGCTGGACAAGAGGGCCATGACATCCACTGGACATCTGTGTGAAACGTTCAAAGTTTCCGCTGCGGTGAAGAAGATTGACGATTTATCGTAGAGCAGCTCGACGTCTTCAACTCTGTTGATGTATCCGAGCTGGTTGGGGTCGCCCAGCAAGTACATGGTGTCACAGCGACTGAACAAGCACACCATGAAAATCTTGCCGGGGTGCTCCATGAGCGCCTCATCGACCCACACCGTGCTGTATGTAGCGCGGCTGTTCAGTATGTAGGAATCGATGGTTCTGTAAGACCTTCTGAATGCCATCGGAACACTCCTGTGCTTGTCCGCCATGCGCGCCCGCACGTCCTGCGCTCCCTGTGAGCATGACGTCAGCACCAGGCTCCCCGGCTGGTGATTGTTGATGATGTACCGTGTCTTTCCGCAGCCAGGAGCTCCGACAATCAGCTTTAGAGTGGGGAGTTTAAAATTATCGAACAATGTAGGAGCTTCTTCTGTTTCCCTTAATAAGTTTGGTTCCTGCTTTATACATGTATATTTGCCAGCTAATAATAAACCTTTACTGGAACTGGCGTGCTTAAATTCTTTAAAACCTCCGTCAGTATAACAAAATTCATAATTGGGCTCCTCGTACTCTGGCTCATCGCTCGATTTCACCAACCATTCCCCCGTACTTTTCTCGTATACAGCAAACTTGTAGCTTCGGCATTCTTGTTGTAGCTCTTCGCTTATAGGAATGGACAACTTTGAATACATCTTGGAATAATTATAGTCTGCATCTTTTATGACATAGTCCCATAAAGATCTGATTTCTATCACAGCGTTGATCGCCTTGTCCCGATCAGTCTGCCCCTTCAAGTACTGCGGTTTAAATTCCGGTTTAGTATTTGTTTTGCTTTTAACGTTATTGGCGTTCTCGGAATCGATTTCATCCAATACATTTTCGACTCCGTCAAAGTCAAACATATTGCAGTAAAGATCCGGTATATCATTTTCTTCACTTTCAATATTATCAAATGCATTTTCGACTTCTCCTAGTTCATTCTGCCCAAACGAGTCATCCGATTCAAATTCGTGTTCATTTTCGACTCCGTCCAAGTCAAACATATTGCAGTAAAGATCCGGTATATCATTTTCTTCACTTTCAATATTATCAAATGCATTTTCGACTTCTCCTAGTTCATTCTGCCCGAACGAGTAATCCGATTCAAAATCTTCTTCATAAATTTCATCCAATACATTTTCAAATTCGTCAAATTCAAACATCTTGCAATGAAGATTACGATGTAGATTTTTCACAGAAGTTCTAGCAAAGGATGTGGCCACCGATTCCCTAAAACATAAAAGAAAACATATTTAGATTACTAAAAAGAAAACCAGTATAGGTAAAGTTACGTTGTGGCACCTTGGACAAGATTAAAGACAAGTGGACGTTAGGAATACGAGTAAGTATTTCTCCTTTCCATTAAGGTACAATTTGATACGTGTCGGACTCACGCTCCGATGGTTCCCTGCCACTACGACAATACCAAAAGTGACTCACTGCAACCGGCGTGGCGTGAAACAAAATCTCTGGGCACACGAGGCCGATTTAGCTTAATTTTTTCCAAAATCAATTGTATACATTTACTCAAATGGGCAACCCGGTGGGAATCGGGCCCATGGGCCAATTTTTATTTCGTTGTCGAATTATTTATTTTTCCTTTCGAGCTTTTAATACAAAATGAGGAGCTAAAAATTCCATACATTTTTTGTAACTCAATAGAAAATTTTGTAGGACATATTGTAAAATTGGGCTTACCTTGTTCAGAATAAGCAACTTTACTAACTCACCAAATTTTATTAAATTCTGAGAAAAAAACTAAATCGACAACAAAATAAAAATTTGCCCTAATAATGAAGTAACATCATTAACAACCAAAAGTCCTAACCCTATTCATCATCCCTCAGAGTAACCCATCGGGATCCTATCGATTATTTTTTTAACGTCACTAAAGTAATAGTTTTTAGGGTTCCGTAGCCAAAGGGTAAAAACAGGACCCTATTACTGAGACTTCGCTGTCCGTCCGTCCGTCTGTCACCAGGCTGTATCTCAAGAACGGTGATAGCTAGACAGTTGAAATTTTCACAGATGATGTATTTCTATTGCCGCTATGACAACAAATACTAAAAATAAAATAAAATAAATATTTACATACAACAAACTTGTTTTATGGTACGGAACCCTTCATGCGCGAGTCGGACTCGCACTTGCCCAATTTTATTATAACGCGAGTAAATTGAAAATAATTGTCATGGTTGTCGTCAACAATCGCGGATCTAAGTGTATTCATTTATCGGAAGAAACTACTGCTTACCATAAATATATCGTTGGCGTTCTTTTTTTTATAAATTTTATACAGAATAATTTAGACATTTTAAAGTCCTAAACTCAACTCGAAATAAAAATTGTATCTTAATTTTAGCTGGACGAGGATTACCGGTTTTAATAACTCGGTCACTATGTCACTGGTGGGCCTATATTCTAATTTCTTCTGTGATGGAAAAAATCACGTCGGTAGGTACATAACTACGTTGTTTCTTAATATAAAGGGCAAAAAGCAATAAATTAACAAACGTACTTTCGCGAAAAGAATGAGTACCTAATTTAAGTGTTTTTTTGCGCAGTTGATATTTTCTTACATACTGTGATGGTTTCCCGGTTCAAGAACTAAATTCTGTGTCAGCTTATTAATACGAGTACAGTAGGTTCTTTTCATTACATATTATACATCGTACGTACACTTCCTTGTCATTGTTGATCAACATTGTTGCATTGCATTTGTTTTTAAAGTGCCTTCGTAGGTAATTAAATGAACTAATGAAATATTATGGAGTCGTTTGGATGGATTATTTATTATTACATGGAATTAGATGGAACTTTGAGATACATAGATTAGAGCAAAGGAGATAAAATTACAATAACTATCTATCTGCTTAATTCCTGGTAACGCGGGCAAAGCCGCTAGGAAACTTATTATTGACTGACACTATAGTAAACAGTACAGGGCCATGAGCAACTTTGTATTGGAGGCTGGAACAAGAACCAACAGAGATGAGAGTTAAAGTTATTAGATATTTTATTATTATGGACACCAAGCTGCATTCCATTACAGATCTGAGATAATGGTGTTACTGAAAAAGGCTTACTTAATAATTAGATACAACTAGTGACTGTAGGCCGTTGACCTCGGGAGTTTGTTTGGAAATTACTGAAATTTTAGTACGGGGTTTCAACTCCCATATCTCCGACAGTTTAAGAAATTTCGATAAACAAAATCGATAAAAAAATCTGTACACTTATCGACCCTACTCACAGAATTTCATGAGAATCGGTTGAGAAATGTAGCCCTAGGCGAGAACAGCCGGAAATCTCGGATTTTTGTGCTTTGACATACGAAATAAATGTTGGCGAAGCAGAGACGTTTCGCTTGCTCGGTAACTAAATAGTGATTAAATTTACTTAAAAACCATAATCATGGTTGTATATCATCATGATTTTCGTAAACGATAATTCCCACCAGGGAGGCCGGATAGTAATACGAAGCCGGCAAGCCCTTTTCACAGCTAAGGCATGAATAAGTAGTGCTTTACAGTTAACCCGTTGTTTACAAATAACTTTTAATGCGCGCCACAGACAGATGAAAAACTAAATTATTGACAAAATGATGACTGAAGTACAAAATCCTACAAAGGCTACAAACAATTATACAATAGGACATAAAACAATAAATTCTTACCGTAAGGACTTGACTCACGTCTCGATTACAAGTTGCACCGCTACGAATGAATGAAGGTCTGAAGGATTCCTTCACATCACAGACTAGTACACGCGGGGAACACCCGCAGTTAAATAGCTTCCAGACGATCAGAAAATTTGTCCGGTCTGATCCCGTCGGTCATTCTTCAATTAGTTGTATTTCAAATACAAATTATTATTTCCTATTTATACATATTTGTAAATACTATCCCATTTTATTGTGTATGCTGTTTCCATTTGAACATATGACGATGTATGGAAGCCTTGCGCATTATGTACGATTCCCACTGACCGGGCGGAGTCGGTGCGCGCTCAAGCACCTCTAAATAGTTGCCAAAGGAATGTAGAGCTTCTGTACAACAGTCAGATCACATATTAAAATGTTATTGGCGCCGCTGCCGGCCGATCGGGCGCTTGCGGACGCGGACTTAGGTGCTCGGCTGTCGGCGCGCGTAAGCGGCTCCGTTCGCTCGTCCGTCGCCCTAGATTTTAATCGCTCGGACGGACGCACTGGACGCAGTCGGCTGCCGCCGGGCGCTCCAGCGTCCGCTGGAACGTGGCGGCAGCCGAACCCGCCCGACCTGGTCAGTGGACGCGGTCGGTTGCGACACGACGGCAGCCGACCCGGCCCGGCCCGGTCAATGTGAATT
This sequence comes from Apotomis capreana, assembly GCA_947623375.1. Classification (NCBI taxonomy): domain Eukaryota; kingdom Metazoa; phylum Arthropoda; class Insecta; order Lepidoptera; family Tortricidae; genus Apotomis; species Apotomis capreana. The sequence continues at coordinate 6,990,175 of OX392499.1, forward strand.
TTATTGTACATTAAGCAGCCTGACTGCGGCAGCCAGTCGAACATATGGGAGTTCGTGGTTGCTTAGAAAAATTAAAGATTTGACGATATTAAGTAGGTAAGTATGTTACTTAATATCGTCATATTTTATGTTGGCTGCCGCATCCAGGCTTTCTAGTGCGCGGGAGTGCGGGAGGCCTAAAGGACAAGGTTTTCAGTATGTTCACTCTAAATGGACAAATAAAAAGATAGGTAGGTCTCCTATTCACACGATAAGAAAAATGAAAATAATTTTAATTGATATATTATAATTCGCATACGTTTCTTATATTAAAAATGAGTGTTAAAGAGTTATACTTGGAACACACGATTATCTTCTAATGCGTGTGCAAGTCAATGTTAAAAAAGTAACGCTTGGTGCGTATATTCTAAACAACATAATAATCAAATTATAATTTCAATAATATTGTATTACACATTGGAGTACCAGTGATGATTCCGTGGTAAAATCAGCTCAGGTTCCTGCTACGGGGTTCCCTATTCCACAGATTTTTTAATTTTCTTAAGGTCTGTGAGCGTGAGAGGCGTCTCTATGAGTCTCTTCATGTCGTCGTCGACCGGCGTGTAGTACACCAGCGAGCACTTGTGCCGCGAGATGCCCACCAGGATGTGGGGCAGCGATTTGTACAGTGCCTCGTGCGGGTTGCGCGACATCCGCACTATCACCACGTCGTCCGCCTCCTTGCCCTGGAACTCGTGTATGGTGGACACATTGTACCCGGCTTTTCTCATTTGTAGTTTTTCAGCTTGTTTAAACACTAGGTATTTAATTTTGCCGGATTTGGGCACGCATTCAAGTGTCGTAAACCTTTCGCTCTGCATACTACGGTTGACCTTTGATGTGGAATATGCTCCGCCGCCGTATTTGCTAGAAAGGACAGCCATAACATCCACTGGGCACCTGTATGAAACATTCAATGTTTTTGTGGGAGTGAAGTAGCTTGATGGTTTATCGTAGAGCAACTTAATCCCGTCAACTCTATTAATATATCCCAGCTGGTTAGGATCACCCAGCATGTACATGGTGTGACAGTGACTGAACAAGCATACCAAGAAGAGTTTCCCGGGGTGCTCCATGAGTGCTTCGTCGACCCAAACCATATCATACCTGCTCCTGCAGACGGTGGTAAATTTGCCAGTCCCTCGTAGCCTGCCTTGGTGCAGTAAGTAGGAGTCGATGGTCCTGTAAGACTCCCTGAAAGAGTCAGAAGTACCGTGTAATTTCAGCGCCATACGGTCTCGGATGTCCTCAGCACCTTCTGCGCATGACGTCAGCACTAAACTCCCTCGGCTGTGACTATTGATAATGTACGTGGTCTTCCCGCAGCCCGGAACTCCTGCAATCAGCTTCCGAGTCGGTAGTACAAAAGTCTCAAACAAGTCGGGAGCTTTATTCGTCATCTGGAGTAAGTTTGGTTCTTGCATCAGAATTGTATATTTGCCTACTAATAATAATTTTTCCCCTTTTCTATTATATTCCTTGGCAATATTAAATTCTACGAAATCATCGCCATTGTAACAGTACTCATATTCTGCCTGGTTGGATTTGACCAACCATTTCCCCGCCCTTTTATCATATACACCAAACTGTTCCTTATGCTGTCGACATTCCTGCTCTAGCGCCTCACTGATAGGAACTGACAATTTTGAGTACATGTACGAGTAGACATGATATGCTTCTATTGTTACGTAATCCCATAGTGCTCTGATTTCTATCATAGCGTTGATGGCCATATCTCGGTCGCTCCGTCCCGCCAAGTATTTGGGTTCAAACTCGGAATTCGCATTAGTTTTGCTGCTAGATGTATAAATTTCATCCAATACATTTCCAAGTTCGCCAAAATCAAACAACTTACGATTTCGATTACGGTTGTGCATTTTCTCTAGATACACGTATATTCCGGTTTAGGCAGGTTTGTCGGATCCTACAACAAAAAATAAAATAAAATAAGAATTGTGCTACCACTAGTCTCTCAGCTAGTTAGTTGGATTTGTCACGAAAATACGGTAGTGCTAGTTCAATCTGGTGCAATATTGATATGTGCGAGTCCGACTCGCACTTGGCCGGCTTTTATTCACTGGGTTGCCTACAATGCGATCATTATCAAGATCACACGCATCACCACACTCTTTTAGCCTGTGTTGGACATGAGTAGAACCCGGACATTTGTCGCGGTGACGTCACAATAGAGTTTGAGGAGTAAACGGACCGGTGTTAATTAATACCATATTATATAATTATAAATTATACATATATGTATAATACATAAATTAATATTCTTCAGTTAAAATTACCTATAAGTCAATTGTCAATTTATTTATTTATCGACGTTGTTCTTTCGTTCACTAGCTGATTCTCGGTAACCTATCAAATGTTTGGTTTGCATTAATATACCAAAAAAATATATTGATCAATTAATTCAATTAATTATGTAATTTTTGTCGTAAATTAATTAAATTTATAAACATATAAAGAGACAAAAACATCTAAAATATTTAGTCAAAGTCAAAGTCAAAACTATTTATTCCATTGACATAAATTATGCACTAGAGATTAAGATTTATATTTTTTATTGTTTATAATTTAATAACAAATGGAGTGTATTACATTAATGAAAAATACAAAAAAAAAAATGATTATAATTTTTGAAAAAAAAAATGTTAAAATTTATTGGGTTAAAAACTGTTAGTTTTTCTTTATTTATTAACACAGGTCCATTTACTCCCCAAACTACCCTATCGTCACGTGACTGTGACGAAAATTCGGGGTCAAAAGTGGAGTAGTTCCACATAAATAGAAATTGCATATAAACTTATGGAATGAAAACATGCATTGCTCGTGAGAGCAAAAATAAACTTCCGAGTAGAGTTGATAAGTTTTGTGAATGCCACCCACACATTGTTAATGAATTGGGCAATTCATATGTAGGTAATGTTTATTTTAACCAGTAATGTTTTCGTTTCCTGTATCCGTACAATGTAGCATTGTAATTGCCGACTGATGAAAATAAAAGGTAAGACATTACTCGACACTCATTTGTTCCACCAATATTAAGTAACATTAGTTTTTAGGGTTTCGTACTCAAAATGAAAAAACCTGCCAAGAGCATGTCGGGCCACGCTCAGTGTAGGGTTCCGTATTTGCCCATCCTTCACAATAGACGGGCTTAAATTACGAGAAAGATTTCAAGCTCTTTAAAAAAGGTCGTAAACGCCAAAGTAACTGTAATTACTTATTACCTTCTGGAACTTATCGATTATACGCGCCAGATTGAGCGAAATGTTTTAATACAGTATGGCACTTAACTAATATGTGTAACGTTCGAAGTATAAGGCCGCGAGGCACTAACGTCATTTTAAAGAAAATTATAAAATTTTGCGATACCTAACTCAAAAACGGCTCCACTGATTTTGTTCAATATAGTTTTCGTTGAAAGTACTTATAAGGCCATTTTCATAATTTTTTCCATAATTTTTTGACCCGTAGTTGAAAAGTTAGAGGGGGGGACACTATTTTTTTTATTTTCGGAGCGAATATTTACAAAACTGCTGACTTTACCAAAAAATAATGTTTGGAGACCCCTATTATTTTTGAAAGACCTATTCAACAACACCCCACACACTAGTGTTAAAACGAAAAAAAAATTCACCTCCACTTTAGGTGTTCGAGAGGTACCCGAAAAAATTTTTTTTTTTAGATTTTATTTTACCGTTTTGTCGGCGTGATACATACACATACTCATACCAAATTTCAGCTTTCTAGTACTAATGATCACGGAGCTAAGCCGCGGACGGACGGACAGACGGACATGGCGAAACTATAAGGGTTCCTAGTTGGCTACAGAACCCTAAAAATGGGACCCTATTACTAAAACTCCGCTGTCCGTCCGTCTGTCACCAGGCTGTATCTAATGAACCGTGATATTTAAGACAGTAGAAATTTGACACATGATGTATTTCTGTTGCCGCTATAACAACAAAAACTCAAAAACAGAATAAAATATATATTTAAGGGGCTCCCAATCAACAAACGTGATCGGTTGCGTTAAGTTTGCACCTCATTTGTATCCGGCGCCATACATACCAGGTGCAAACTTAACATAACCCGGCCAGTTAAGATGGGATAAATATTTGTACGGAACCCTCGGTTCGAGTCAGACTCGCACTTGGCTGGTTTTTGTATGTAGGTACCTACTAATAATCGTGTCCGCATCTATTATTAACCGACTTCCAAAACAGGAGGAGGTCTGTCCTATGTTTCACTGTAGGTATGTATATTTTTTTATGTATGGTCCGATGACCATGTCGGTATCTGATGATGGGATCCCAGGGAAATCGAGGGCAACCCTCAAATGTTATAAGCACTACTGCTGGTTTTCATGTAATTTATAATGAATAATGATTGCCCCGAACTGAGATAAACTCTCGTTTAATGCGCCTACTCGGTCTAAAAGACATTTCCCCCCCTTTCAGTCAAATGTGTTTCATTCAAATATAGGCATAATAGTTTTCTGATTCGAGCCAGTCGCTGCTTAAATAATGTGACAAGAGACCAAGATATTGACATTTTTAATTGTTCCATTCCTTCCGTGAGGCGTAAATTGTCATCATTTTTCTTTGATTAAAAAAAAATAACATTGTAGGTAGTAGGTATGCCCGAGCGTAAATTATGTTTATGAATTGTTAGCTTTTGTGCATGAACTCTGCAGATTATAAATAGCACACTGTAATTAATTAGGTACCTACTTATTGTGCAACTTCGTTCCAACTTCATAATTCAGTTTCTGTATTATTATTTTTTTTAATTTATTTGCTGTTATTATTGCATGTCTTTGTAAAACTGTGCGTGTTATTTAACTTAATGTTAAATACTATTACGTTGCTATATGTGAGATCCTATAATTGGCTCTGTATTACTAGTTATGTCACTATTAGCGTAAGTTAAGCTGTTGGTTCTCCATGTATAAATAAATAAAAATAAATAATTCTTTAAATGTTACAGGTAGGTTAAGACTGTTTTTTGGTATGCTGCTGAGCTGGTCCCATCGTCGCCAAGTCAGGATCTGATGATAGGACCCCATGGAAATCGAGGGCAACCCACAAATGTTACAGGCACTAATAATGTTTTTCATATATTTTCTTAAGTTCAATCATCGTCTCATGATGCTGAGCTGATGATGGAAGGCGTAACTCTTTAACGCTTAGGAGTTAAGGGATAATTCAAACGAGATGCATGTAACCCAGTCCTCCCCGATCACCCCGCTATATGTATTATATTTAAACCACTAAAAAGCCCGAAAAAAATGCAAAAAAAGAACCGAATTCAAATAAACTGAAAAGACACCGACGGCACCGACTTCAGAAGGTGATTCAAATCTAATATGTTACTAGAACATAGATACAAGGTTATTTTCGGGTTTTCAGTTTATATTGAAGTCGGTTATATTTTTGTAGAAAAAAAAATACGCCAAATACCGCGGAATTGGACCGTCCGTGCCGAGCACGGTAATGACGTATTTCGATAAAATCAAAAGAAACCTTCTTTACATCTATTGTGCGATCATACTACAGAAGAAAGGACAATAATTCGATAAAACTCCAAACATTTGTGATCTACAATTCTACATATGCTGAAAGAGCCCAGTTTTTTCCTAATGCGCCTGTCCGCAAGACTAGTTCGCACTACACTTTTTATTCTTAGAAGTATGTATTAATTTCGGCCGATTTTCATTTCTACTACATACCCACTTTTATTATTGTTTCTTTCTGAACAACGACAAATTAGATACATATACATTTTTACTGCGCATAACCACAAGTCCAAAACATCAAGATGTCCAACATTTCACAATATATTTGGAACAACAACAATCAATATGTATCTCTCTGTAACGCTTACAAAATATGAGAAACTTACCTACTTGCTTAATAAACTCGCACGTCTTGGTTACAAGTTTTCTACTCAGCGACTGACTTGTCTTTAAAACAATAGCAACGTAGAAGTCTATTCCAGATACAGATAGTTTTCAATATTCAAAATAAAATGTCGTCGTGCAGCGAACGAATAAAACATTGTTTTATTCGTTCGCTGTCGTCGTCTTATTCGCAGCTACATAGAGAGTAAAAAGGATGAAACGACCACCCAAAACTCTAAAATATTATTATGGTACCTACACTACATACACACACAGACCTAGCTATTGCAGCTGTCACACTTTCCTAAATCAGTCACTGACGAGAGGGATGCAGCAATACAAAGGAGTGAGATAGAGCTATCTCAATACGTGTCTCACATATTGCTGCATCCCTCTCGTCAGTGACTAGTTTAGGGAAGTGTATAGCAGCATTCAGAATAGCAACGGGCAGCGGCCATTTTGAACCAACTTCTCTGGGATTTCCCGTAGTAGGGGATGTACACTCGCCAAATCCGGCAAAATGTAATAAGTAGCATACCAACGTTAATGTGCGAACTGGATTACAATAGATAGATTGAAATAAACCAATATAAACGGGTCTATGCCACGTAATATATGCATACGTGCAAACCCAAACTAATATTAAGGCGAGTGCGCACTGTGCCGGAGCAAGCGGAGTGATGCGACGCGGCACGGCCAAGCATTCTTTGCATGAAATTGCATGAGATGTAGCACACTGCGCTCCAGCAGAACTGCACGACTCCTGTATGAATTATTCCTGTACGACATGAGAGAAACACAAATATCCTAGTTCAGTTTGATTTTCTTTTAGTGTTTTACATTGTTGCAGCGAGTGTGCGCAGCTGTTAGTGTTGTCGAATAACTTCTTACAAGTCCGAGTATACATACTAATACCGATTTTACACCTCCAAAAGTTAATTGTGGGGTTTTTACTCTCCAAACTATTTTTACTGCGGAGACTTTTAACCTTTTGACCGCCGCAGTCGGCTGTGGCCGTCGACAAAAAATCGTGCTCCTGACGCCACGTCGGCCACAGCCGTCCAAATTTCAATGATCAAAAACTTTGTAATTCTAACCGCTACAAGTATTTTTCAATCCCTGTTGATTTTGGGGCACATCTTTTTTTTTTACTCTGGCGTCAGTGGCACGGTAAATTGCTAGACCGCTTGGCGGTCAATAGGTTAACACCTGTAAATTTTAAGTTCTATCGAAGGAGACTGCATCTCCAATAAACTAGGTTATACGCTTGTTTTTATCTTGACGCCTACAGGCCCGTTCCATCTCTAGGAGTAAAGAGCAATATTTTAATATAATCTAATGACAAATCTGATACTACGGAGACCATGTCCATCTGTTACGTGATTTGTCTTTTGTATTCATATTAAAGTACTAGTAATTTAGCATTATTTATGGTAGGATGGATAGTCTAATACTTACAACACCGATTACCTTAAACATACCATCTATAATAACGCGACGCCTGGACGGATGACACTGTCCATATTAACCATTAAAAAAACATAATATATGAAAAACTAATTAGATTTAATGGTGATTTGATCAATTAAACCATTAGTTGTAACAATAAAATAGCTATATTAGCTTATGTACATGACATTTCTCATTAATTATATTTTAAAACAGCATAAAAGAATAATAATATTATGTAGGGAATAATCACACAACCGCAACAGTAAATATAAATTATGTAAATAAGGCAAAACAAAATGTCATTGGCTAAGGTTTAACTTAACCGCTAAATCACTTTCATTCTCGATTTTTATTTCTTTGCTGAACGCTTTCTTGAGTAACATGTCAATAGCAGCTTCCTCTGAAAAAATAAATACATAGTATGTCGTTAAATGATACATAGACTTTGCTCACTTTGTAGCATAACTAACTGTTGCAGGCATAATCTCACGATTCACTCGAAATAGGGACGTGTGTCACAATCAACATAATATTGAATTTACGCTAGCAGGCTTTAATAAAAATTCATAAAATATTAAATTTGTTAAAATCTAGTAAACTGTATTCACATGGCACCGAATATTTTGCCTCTATTTGAGAAACTGTATTCTGCCCGACTGAATCGGGTAGTTCCCATTTTCTTCCCTATTTATTCATGTTATTTGCCTGTTGGAATTCACAAAAACAAATCCGTCCTACTCTAACTTGTGTGCTATATGACTTTCTCTGTTACTCACATGGAGACTAGTCTACACTGTCAAGTGTTCGTTGTTTTTATAAGTACCTCTATCCTGAAGAGGTATGCATTGGTTTAGCTTATTATTGATCACGCTGTTTAGTTAGTAGTACACGTCTCTCATAACAGTATATTAAAATAAATATTATTTTAATTGAATCTATTGTTTATGTTAATATCCCATAACCAACAGGTTATGGGCCCAGTGCAGTTAAAGTAAATTAATAGTGGAGTGAATTTAATATAAAATAAAAGAACTTTTTAGTGCCTAATTTTAAAGACTTGTGACTAAGCGTGTTTTCTGAGTGATTTTGAATAGTAATTCAAAATGGACACTGCAAAGTCAGAGATGTTATAGTTGATGAGATTGATTTCTTATCTAGTAGGCCGTTGTTGCCTGACCAAATTATTTCAGATAATTATGGTAAATCTGACAAGCAATCGTATAAGAGGTTGTGCATAAAATCTGATAAGACAAAATCAGATGAAATTAAACAAACTGGCAGTTCTTCTGCACCATTAGGTCAACAACCTAATACATCTGTAAGTGAAACAGATGCGTACCCAAACTGTAGTTCATTTGATAATCGACCTACTAATAATAATAAATCTGTAAGTGAAACAGATGTATATCCAAGCTGTAGCACATTTGATAATAACTTGACAAAATCTCAAATTGATAATAACTTGACAAAATTTCAAAATGAATCGGTAAATGAAAATAGTTTAAGAAGGAGTGAAAGGATTAAAAACCTATCTACTGTGTCGTATAATGAAAATGAAGACAGTACCTTTAATTATTTATTGTGTGCAAAGTCTTTACTTTGTAAAATACCAACGTGTTATAGAGAAATTGAATCTAGAGATGATAGGTATTCATGGGAAAATGCAATTAAAGAGGAAATCAATTCTCTCACTGAAAATGAGACCTGGACACTTGTAGAAAAACCCGTAAATAGGATTATTGTCGATTGTAAATGGATATTTACGATTAAAAATGATGAGTTTGGAAAACCTTTGAAATATAAAGCACGTTTAGTGGCTCGCGGTTTTAGTCAAGAATATTTAGTTGACTATAGTGAAACATTTGCACCAGTCGCAAGAATTACAAGTTTCAGATTTATGTTAGCCTTTGCGAATCAATTTAATTTGCTTCTTCATCATATGGATGTTAAAACGGCATTTTTAAATGGGAAGTTACAGGAAGAAATATACATGAAAGTTCCTGAAGGAATCCCATGTGCAGATAATCAGGTCTGCAAATTAAATAAGTCGTTATATGGATTAAAACAATCCGCACGTTGTTGGTTTCAAATGTTCGAACAAGCTTTGATAAATAAGGGTTTTCGGTACTCATCAGCTGATAGATGCATTTACATTTTAGATGCGGGTGATATAATGAAAAACATTTACGTAGTACATATGTCGATGATCTCGTTATCTTAACTGCAGATTTAAATACCATGAATAGTTTCAAAAGTTATTTATTGAACCAGTTTAAAATGGTAGACTTAAACGAAATTAAGTGTTTCTTGGGAATTCGAATCGAAAGAACGGATAATAAAATCACTTTAGATCAGGAACTGTACATAAAAACTATTTTAGAAAAGTTTAACATGAGTGACTGTAAACCTGTCAGCACACCCTTAGAAAGTAAAATTGATTACAACGAGTTAAATTCGTGTGAAATAACTGAAGCCCCATGTAAAAACCTTATCGGTTGTTTAATGTATCTTATGGTCTGCACTCGACCTGACTTAACTTTTTCCGTCAACTTATTGAGCAGATTTACGAACAAAAACAACCATAAACTATGGGCATGCTTAAAAAGGTTATTACGGTACTTGAAAGGATCTATGGACCTGAAGTTAACATATGTCCGAAATAACAGTCAAAACTTTTTGTGTGGGTTTGTTGACTCTGACTGGGGTGGTAATGAATTGGACAGAAAAAGTACAACCGGTTATTTATTTCAATTATTTGAACAATGCACATTATGCTGGCAAACAAAAAGACAACAAACAGTGGCAGCTTCATCTACTGAAGCTGAATACATGGCTTTGTTCGTAGCTGTTAGGGAAGCTCTTTGGCTAAAGTCTTTTATGACCAGTATAAACATTAAAACAACTAGTCCCATACCGATCTATGAGGATAATAATGGTTGTATAAGCATTGCAAACAATCCAACGAGTCACAAAAGATCGAAACACATTGATATAAAATATCATTTTTCTAGAGAACAGGTGGAGAACAATGTTATTAAAGTGAATTATATTTCCACAGGTAATCAGCTGGCTGACATCCTTACAAAACCATTGCCCACAGTGCGTTTTTCTCTCATGAGAGAGAAACTTGGAATAATATAGATAGATAAATAGTAAAAGCTTATATTAAAGTTGGATAATGTAAATATATATAGTTAAATATATAAATATTGATAGGAAATGGTCTGGTTAGGTTTTTCTGGGTTTTCCCTAATCCTATTAGTCTAAGATCCCTTTAAGAACGACCTTCACCGAGATGTTTATTTGATGAAATGGATTTTATATTTAATTTAATATGTCAATAAATATATTGCATATGGGTTGCCTAACAAATTTTAGTCCAGGGTATGTTTAATAAATGATTAAAAAATTTATTTTTTTAAACATTTGATTATTAGATAAATTCTATACCAATCGAAAGTATGAAGCCCATAGAATATGCAAACGTTAGGTTGCCTATTCTTTTCCCGTCAAAACTATCGGGTAGCCAGGTTTAAACTGGTAAATCTATACTAGCATTTTGCAACGGTCTGATTATTGAATTGAAATTAAATAACATTAAAGATTATTTTATTATGAACACGTTGGTATAGGGTTGTTTGCGAAAAATCAGTCCAGAATTCCGGTTGGCGAATTTTGAAAAGTAAAATATTGCAGCGAGTGAATGTGTGCGACTGAGAGGTCCCAACCAAAACCATCCCATACGATAGAAGAGGACACAGCATAGCAGCTGTTTGAAGTCCGCCCATTTAAAAAAAGAGAGTGCGCATGCTATTTGTGATAGACTCGTATATGCTGTGCATTATTTTGCAGTAGTTTATTATTAAAATAGAGAAATAGTTATTTAACTTTTTTTTTAATCAATTAATTAATGAAATAATGATCTTTATTCTGCAAGTAGGCCACAAGGGCACTTTTACATGTCTGAGTCCATCGACATTTCACAAGAGGTGACCACTGTTGAGAAGAAACTCCGAAAGATTAGATACATTACATTTGTTTTATTCTACTACCTATGTTTCTACTTGAATCACTTAAAATTAATGCCGTTTAAACACTTTTCACCGTTGGTTAAAATTCTCCAACATTTAAAAGTATGAGAATCTCTGAACACCATGATGACGTAGGCTTGTGTCAGTCACGTGGTTCGCGAGTCTCGGAAGAGAGTACCAGGCGGAGTATATTATTATACCATGCATTTTATTGTATCTATAGCGACAATCTACTCCAAAATAATGCACAGCATATACCTACGAGTCTATCGCTATCCTTTTCATTTTCAAGCACAAATAGCATGCGCACTCTCTTTTTTTAAATGGGCGGACTTCAAACAGCTGCTATGCTGTGTCCTCTTCTATCGTATGGGATGGTTTTGGTTGGGACCTCTCAGTCGCACACATTCACTCGCTGCAATATTTTACTTTTCAAAATTTGACAACCGGAATTCTGGACTGATTTTTCGCAGGCAACCCTATACCACCGTGTTCATAATAAAATAATCTTTAATGTTATTTAATTTCAATTCAATAATCAGACCGTTGCAAAATGCTAGTATAGATTTACCAGTTTAAACCTGGCTACCCGATAGTTGTGACGGGAAAAGAATAGGCAACCTAACGTTTGCATATTCTATGGGCTTCATACTTTCGATTGGTATAGAATTTATCTAATAATCAAATGTTTAAAAAAAAAGTTTTTTTTAATTATTAATTCAACATACCCTGGACTAAAATTTGTTAGGCAACCCATATGCAATATATTTATCGACATATTAAATTAAATACAAAATACATTTAATCAAATAAACATCTCGGTGAAGGTCGTTCTTAAAGGGATCCTCTACTATATGCAACAAATGTTGGACCATGATAAAATTGTACCCCAGATAAAGGAGAGCGTGTGATCTATTATTGTAAATAGATTATAAGTAATAATTATTTTACAGAAAGTAGATTTATTTTTGAAGGGGCGTGTTGGAATTAGCAAAAACAAATCCGTCCTACTCTAACTTGTGTGCTATATGACTTTCTCTGTTACTCACATGGAGACTAGTCTACACTGTCAAGTGTTCGTTGTTTTTATAAGTACCTCTATCCTGAAGAGGTATGCATTGGTTTAGCTTATTATTGATCACGCTGTTTAGTTAGTAGTACACGTCTCTCATAACAGTATATTAAAATAAATATTATTTTAATTGAATCTATTGTTTATGTTAATATCCCATAACCAACAGGTTATGGGCCCAGTGCAGTTAAAGTAAATTAATAGTGGAGTGAATTTAATATATTAATGTATACCACGGGAAAAATAGGGAAGAAAATGTGCCAGTTTGTTCGATTATGTTATGTTCCATAGAACAAATGGGAACTGTGCGCTGAAACTACCTCATTTGAATTTATAACATAAGGAAAGATTCGTCCTGGGTTAAAGGATTTTAATTTACCTGTGACTTGGATCGCTAGCAGCTGGTGCACGATGTGCCGCGCCGTTATCTTGAAGAGGTCTCGGTTGTCAATCTTCTTCTTCTTATAATACGGCATCAACAACTTCACCACCAGCCCCGCCACGTCAACCTTCTCAGATTTCTTCTCCTCCTTTGCTACTTTCTTTTCACTTCTATGCTTCTCCAAAGTGTTTAGTTTCTCCTTATGCCTATCTTTATTATGTTCCTTAGATTTCCTTCTTAAACTTAACTTACTTCTATCTTTAGAGTGATGATCGGTTTTATGCTTGTGATGCGAGCGTGATGAGTTGGTAGGACTGATTGGTTCCATAGGTTTTGTTTCCACAGGTTTTTCTACTGCCACCACTGGCTCCGGCGGGTTTTCTGAGAACTGTTTCAATGCCTGTAATACTTTAGCGGCTTCTTTGCTGAGCTGGTGCGCTTTGTCTAGCTTCATATCATCGTCGTATTCTTTTCCTTGACTAGAGCTTGTCGTTGCGGAGGAATTGTTGGATTGGTCGAGGGTCGAAGTATTGCCAGTACTATCTTCTGTTTTGTTCTCATTGTTAGACTCAATGTGTTCATCGATAACTAGCTCTTGTTCAGACTCGCTACCTGAATTGACTCTCGTGATTGGAGTCGATTCTGGTTTTTCCTTGTCTTCTTTTGAAATCGATGTTTCTACTGATTTCTTTTCATGCGAGTGTTCAGTCTTTTTGTGAGCCTTTTTATGATGCTTTTCGTCTTCGTGTTTTTTACTGTCCCTTCTTTTTCTATCTTCGGATTTGATTTTTTTAGCCTTTGGCTTTTCTTCATCGCTCTCGGAAGATTCTCCAAATAAGTCTTTGATTTTTCTTTTAGCTTGCTTTGGCGATTTGCTAGGGGATTTAAGTTCATTAGCTTTGTTTTCTTTATGCTCCTTATTTTTTCTATCCAATTTATTCCTTTCAGACTCCTTCTTGTTGTTGCTTTTAGAATGACTATGCTTAGAGTTTGCATCTTTATTACTGCTGTGCTTTTCTTTATTTGGTACGCCTTGCAATGTTATATTGATCACAAACGTTTTAGTTTTATAGGAATCTTCTTTAGAATCTTCAATCACTTCACTATTATCTTCAGGATCAGAATTTGCTTCAATTTTTAACGTCGTGTCGTTGTGGATATCTTTATAATTGGTTTTACCGGTTTCGTTGTTAGTTTCTTCCAGTTTAAGCGTCTCGTCGCAAGTACTCCTTTGATCGTCTATAAACAAGGCATCGTCTTCGCTGTCGTCGGGAGTGTTGCTCGGGGACTCAATGGAAGCTTTTTTAAAGAAGCTTTTTAACTTTGTTTGCATGAGCGGGTCTCTCTTAAACGAGTTCGCTTTTCTTTTTGTTTCTTTGTCTGCTTTCGAGAGAACTCTTTCTTCGTTTTTCAATTCTACAATTAAAAAATAATATTCAATTTGTCATACTTAACGGATAAATGACTAAATTCCATGTTCAGATATTACAGTACAGAAATATGTGATCGTTTAGTGCACATGTAACTTACCCATTTCAAGTTCCGACGCTTTAATGAAGCCGGGCATTTTCGTCGTTTTTTCCTTCTTCGATTGTTCGAACTCCTTCACGAATTCTCCGAGGGTGTTTCGTTTTTTCGGCTCGTAAGTTTTCAGCGCCGGATAGAGACTGTCCTTACAGTTTTTCACCGCAGATATCTGAAAATTTTATAAAAAGCTGGTCAAAATAAGGCCTAAGGTAAAAAAAAAAACTCCCGATCCGACCAAACGTAGCTAAGAAGAGTCTCGACAGACGCGACGCATTCAAATCGGACCATCCGTTTGGGATCTACGACGACGCCGACTTTTTTTTTTTTTTTTTTTTTTATTTATTCATTAATTAATTGCCTCAGACAGACAGAGATATACACAATGTTAAACCTATAACATCCCTCTTTTTGTCGGGGAAGGCCTCGATCCATGCATATATGCATAGTGCTTGTTCAGGCATTGTAATCTTTTAATATGTAGATAGACTGCCAAACCCAACGGCGATCAAGAATACGCGGGTAAAAATGTATTCCCGCAGTCTTTCGGTTGACACATTACCTTCCGGCTCGGTACGGGACGCTGACGTGCTCGGTGTGCGTCTATTACTAAATTATCAATTGGCCGGTTCTAACGGACTAGATTTGTGCTTTTAGGTGTGTGACAGACTGCTTAAGGTGTCTACGCGCTGACCAGCCAGACGAGTTACGGGCACAAGTACTCCGCAACTCCAGCCCAGGATTGCCAGGTGAGTGATGTATCTCAAATCGAGCGAGTGCAATGCCTGTTCCTAGACATTAAATTCGTTAGGGATTTCAGAATTAGTCTACCTCAGAGCGGAGGGTTTAGTTACGCGAACAGTGTTTTTAACCTTTTGAGCGCCACAGTCGGCTGTGGCCGTCAACAAAAAATCGTGCCCCTGACGCCACGTCGGCCACAGCCGTCCCAATTTCAATGATCAAAAACTTTGTTTTTCAATCCCTGTTGATTTTGGGGCACATCTTTTTTTTTTACTCTGGCGTCAGTGGCACGGTAAATTGTTAGACCGCTTGGCGGTCAATAGGTTAAATATCTCAGGAACCGTAGTTTACTTACCATCTTGACCATGGCCCGGCGGTACAGGCTGACGACGGTGCCGGCGCAGAAGGCCTCGTACTCCAGGTCGGCGGCGCACCGCTCCAGGTCCCGCTTCGCCAGCGCGTGCTCGGGCTCGTCCGCGCCGCGCACGGCGGCCATGTTGGCCGCGAGCGCGGCCAACATCAGAGACAGGTAGCTCTCGCGGCTCGCCACAGTCAACCCCGTTACCTGATCAAGGGTTTACGCCTATAGTTAAAACATGACGCAAGGTTGCTTGATATTTTCACGTGTTTAGAGCAAGCTCTGACGTGTGGAGCAGAGAAAAACAAATCAACATTCAAATCATACTGATCATTATGAGTTCCAAACAGTAACAATAACCACGTTTCGAAATTTAAGGTTGCGTGTACGTGGAGTCAACTTCAGGCGCCGACATTTAAAAAATATGATAAACGAAACAGACTCCCAGAGAACCAATGTTGCGAAATTAATGATTACCTACATCACTATCACAAATCAAATAAAATGTTATGTGCTGCTCTGTATATTGCCGTCATGCCGTGGATTCCGTAAGAAAATTGCATCTATCTTTAAGTATATAATTGTATACAAACCTCACGTAATTTTCTTTATTATCATTTTTATTGATCGACCGTTTTTATTTTTCTATTACACAACTATCGATATCGATAAAAAATGTTTCCAACACATCATCCGACCTCTGCCAATACAGCAATGTTCGCATTGTGTTTCGATGTGGGGGTAAGATAGCCGGTGAAATTACTAGCATAGAGGCATTCTATCTTCGTCCTCCGGGTAGGCAAGCACTTGTGACTCCTCTGGTGTTGCAGGTGTTTATGGGCGACGGTAATCGCTTTCCATCAGGCGATACGTTTGCTCGTTTGCCCCCTATGACATAAAAAAAAATAAGGGTAGACGAGTCCAATCGTCCGTGCTGTACCTACCTTCGTCCCCGTGCTTTCGGCGGCGCGACACTTGGAGTACTTGGCGGACTGGTCATCGCTACTCTTCTTCCTGTCCCTCTCCACGCTGTTCTTGCGGTTGGCGAACTCCTGCAGGATGAGCGAGCGCGTCTCCTGCGCCACGCGGCGGCGGGACTCCTCGCCGTCCGAGTCGCTGTTATCTGCGCCGTATGCATCCGCTTCCCTGAAGACAACCCGTATGTAACCTTTATCTATCCAAATATCATAAACCCTCCATGATGATGCGTTCAAGAACCGCACATTATGACCACCATAAAAATAGTCTTTGTTACAACAAATTTCTTATCTATAAAAAAAATATTATTGCTAAATAATAACATCGATTTCGATAATATTATTAATTCCAATTTCGAACATCTTAATAAAGAAATTTTATTTGACCTCTATTCTAATATCAGTCGAGATGACGTTTAGTTCGAAATGAATTATCAATTTGCACTGACATTTGACCATTTGGGGCCGACTCTAGTTTGTCTGTGTCTGTCTATGAATAAAAAAAAACTATGACAGCTGCTAGAAAACTTTATTACCGCCATTACCGGGTAATATTTGTCATAATGTGCGACTCCTGAATGCATCATGGAGGCTTATGATATGTGGCTAGATTAGAAAGTAGTGTATGTAACTGTACATAATTAGACATTAAAACACTCGTGTGATGTTATTATGAAACTTGCCTTCGGCTCGTTTCATAAACCCACACTCGTGTTTAATACCCTTCAGTATGTACAGTCACATAAACTACTATTATCTACACCCATCTTGTTAAATTACGATAACAAGTTCAGATATTATAGGTAAGGACCTACATTACTTGTCAGTAACCAAAATCAGATATGTAATTTCATACTTAACAGTACCGTAGCCACCTCATGTACTTTAAGACACGTATTTTAAGACCTCTCATTATGTAGCAGTTGCATAAACTACTATTTCTGCGGAAAACTGTGTCACAGACGCCAAGCTGACATCAAATAGTACGACATTGCATAGCGGCAATGTCGTGGCGTGTCTAGGGCACAACTTCCCGTCGACGTAATCTGCCGTTTGGCGCTCAAAGGGTAATCAATACAACTGCTGAAGATAATAATTTGAATTTGGGAACTTGCTTGTAAGAGGATGAAACGGGGGATAACGAAAAGGGTTTGTATCTAATTTCCACTAGTAAAATACTATAGTCTGAGGATCGGCAGACTTTTAGTTGTATTCTTGACATACCTGCTATATTTTTAACCATAATATAACGTAAATTAATACGTTTTTCGTTTTTGTAAGGAAAGGTAACCAAAATCCACGATAATAGAGACATGCATTGCCGTGGATTCTTTCTTATTTATTTGAGTATCGCAATATAATGATAATTTAGCACATTTTGCGTGAATTGACTATTGCTACATTCACTTAATATATCTAAAAATATAATATTACATTGATTAACAATAGTACCAAAAAATAGTAAATGAGAAGTCTCTACATGAGGGTACTTATCGCAAGTATAATTTGTCCTTTAGGTTAATTACGAGCTACATGTAAACTGATCCAGTAGAATCTAAACCTAACTTGAAATAACTTTTGGATTATTGTATTAACGCATTCGCTACCGCGTAGCGCTACGGGCTACGCTCGTAGCCGATAACATGGAAAAAACCGTATGTAGCGAAAACTTACTACAAGCAGAGCGCCCGGCTACCGGGTTGTTGGTGTCGAAAGTGTTAAGCGGTTTACATTCACGTGAAATTGTCAGGAGCGGCCCGACACGTTTCTAGTTGCCTGTTAGAAATTGATATTGTAGAGTCACAGACAACCCCCACTAGACGGTGCATGTAAGGCGACCCGCGCGCACCGACGATATGGTACGGCAGAACATTAAAGTATGAACACGGCGGCCACCGTTTAGTTGCGTCCATGTTTATGATCCATGTGTACGTCAACGAAAAAAGAAATTAAATAAATAACATGGTAAATTGTAGTGTTAAGTGGTGTAGAGAGACCTCATAAACAAGGACGCAACTAAACGGTGGCCGCCGTGTTGATACTTTAATGTTCTGCCGTACCATATCGTTGGTGCGCGCGGGTCGCCTTACATGTGCCTTACATGCTCCGTCTAGTGGGGGTGGTCTGTGTGTAGAGTGGTACCTCTTCTGCCCGTATCTGCCTTCGCCGTAGAGCTGCGAGGGGTCGAGGTTGGAGACGAGCCCGCCCTCGAGCCGCGCGCTCATGGCGCGGCGCTGGTGCTGCTCGAGCGCGCGGCGCACAGCTCGCTCGTCGGCGCACACGTCGCAGCGCGCCATGCACCTCGGGGATTCCTCGCCGAAGAAATCCGCAAACGTTTTATGCCGGCATCTGTCAAACAAAAAATAAAGGTTCTGAGTATAGAGTGTAGAACGGAGGAGTAGCATCTTCATATATCCAAAAGTTTCCGCTGAAAGGTGTTAAATTGGTGGCGCTAGTGTGGCAAGAGAGCTATACTAGTTTCCTATTCCTGATCAAATCATCAAGTTTTTGGAATAGTTAGCACGATTGTCCACAGGGATATTATCTAAAGGTCACTCTTTACCCGATTGCAGTAAATATGATTTTGGGAAATCTTTGGTTAGAGTCCATATTGGATTGTTTAAAATTAAAAGACATAACTTTTATTTGGCCTCGTGCCGTGGCGCGTTCCAAGTCGGTCTTCAGCAGGAAGTCGACGGCATATACCGACACCTCACCTGACTTCCTCGCAGTATTTGACCATGATCTCGAAGCTCTTGTAGGCGTTCTTGCAGCGCTGCTTCTGCTCGGGCGTCTTGGCGCGGCCCAGCTCGGTCTACAGCAAGTCGACGGCATATACCGACAGCTCACCTGACTTCCTCGCAGTATTTGACCATGATCTCGAAGCTCTTGTAGGCGTTCTTGCAGCGCTGCTTCTGCTCGGGCGTCTTGGCGCGGCCCAGCTCGGTCTTCAGCAAGTCGACGGCATATACCGACAGCTCACTTGATTTCCTCGCAGTATTTGACCATGATCTCGAAGCTCTTGTAGTCGTTCTTGCAGCGCTGCTTCTGCTCGGGCGTCTTGGCGCGGCCCAGCTCGGTCTTCAGCAAGTCGACGGCATATACCGACAGCTCACCTGACTTCCTCGCAGTATTTGACCATGATCTCGAAGCTCTTGTAGGCGTTCTTGCAGCGCTGCTTCTGCTCGGGCGTCTTGGCGCGGCCCAGCTCGGTCTTCAGCAAGTCGACGGCATATACCGACAGCTCACCTGACTTCCTCGCAGTATTTGACCATGATCTCGAAGCTCTTGTAGGCGTTCTTGCAGCGCTGCTTCTGCTCGGGCGTCTTGGCGCGGCCCAGCTCGGTCTTCAGCAAGTCGACGGCATATACCGACAGCTCACCTGACTTCCTCGCAGTATTTGACCATGATCTCGAAGCTCTTGTAGGCGTTCTTGCAGCGCTGCTTCTGCTCGGGCGTCTTGGCGCGGCCCAGCTCGGTCTTCAGCAAGTCGACGGCATATACCGACAGCTCACCTGACTTCCTCGCAGTATTTGACCATGATCTCGAAGCTCTTGTAGGCGTTCTTGCAGCGCTGCTTCTGCTCGGGCGTCTTGGCGCGGCCCAGCTCGGTCTTCAGCAAGTCGACGGCATATACCGACAGCTCACCTGACTTCCTCGCAGTATTTGACCATGATCTCGAAGCTCTTGTAGTCGTTCTTGCAGCGCTGCTTCTGCTCGGGCGTCTTGGCGCGGCCCAGCTCGGTCTTCAGCAAGTCGACGGCATATACCGACAGCTCACCTGACTTCCTCGCAGTATTTGACCATGATCTCGAAGCTCTTGTAGTCGTTCTTGCAGCGCTGCTTCTGCTCGGGCGTCTTGGCGCGGCCCAGCTCGGTCTTCAGCAAGTCGACGGCATATACCGACAGCTCACCTGACTTCCTCGCAGTATTTGACCATGATCTCGAAGCTCTTGTAGGCGTTCTTGCAGCGCTGCTTCTGCTCGGGCGTCTTGGCGCGGCCCAGCTCGGTCTTCAGCAGAAAGTCGACGGCGTTGCGTTCGCTGCGGCAGTAGTACACGCGACAGAACGCCGGCTTGCCGTCGCGGCCCGCTCGACCCGACTCCTACGGACATTAGACAAAGGTAAACCAAGTAATCAACAGTATAATTCAGCATCAGTACAATTGACCTCTCTAAGCTACCTGGAACGAGATTGTCGACGGCAATTCTTATCACTATAATATTATATGCATTTAAAAAAAATATGCCGATATACAAGGTCAAGAAAAAAGCTACAAAGCTAGCTAGCCGTAAAAAAATAGTAACGTTCTAGAATAAAATCATAAATACGAAGAACTTACCTGATAGTAGGCAGCGACATTTTGTGCTAGGCCCCAGTGCGCGACAGCTCGCACTGTCGCCTGAGAAAAAAAGCAATAATTTCAAAATGGCATGACCTGTTGACCTAAATATAATCTGGGTGGGATTCAGGGATAAGGCTGATTTTCCACTTCACTACCAGTCTCATTTTTTTATTTAATCTATCCATTTTATAATAATACAGATGTAAAATAGTCATAAAACTAATACGAATCCCTTCACTCAGCTATAAATGTACATAAATCGTTTTTTTTTTGTATTACATTAACACTAAGCTCCATATACCTAATGCTAAAAATCATAAAGAAGCCTTTTTAAAAAAAATGTTAGGGTTACCTTGTCGACACCCATGCCGAAGGACACAGTGGCGCACACGCAGGGCACCTCGCCCTGGGACCAGCGCTCCTGCACCGACACGCGGTCCGCCGGTTTCATACCTGTTAGAAAAGTGAATTGGAACTTTTACTCTACCTTATGTCTATATTGAGGCATTCTACAAACATCCACAAGGGAAGAATATAGCCGATACTTGCAAGTCTCAAAGGATTCCAAAAGTAATGGCAACATAGTGAAACTGTTTAAGAAGTAACGCCCAAATATACATCAAAATATCAAAATGTGGGCTGGCGATTTGGCATATTCAAATGGAATTTGAGAATGCATTTAATTGATTTATTGTAAATCTGAATGAGCATATTGATGTAAGTATTTCCTGACTAGATTTGAGTGCAATGTAGCCATTTTTATTGCTTTCTCAAATCCGACGATATCGCAATGAGTTAAGAGCGTGGTCGGTCTGCAAGGGAATTGTCAAATAGGTATTTGAATATGAAAAGCTATTGCTGTCACGGTGTGCCCAACAACTGAACCATAGGTGAAATAAAGACTTCAGCTTAGCCCAAGTTTTACCAAATCGACGTTCCGTAATGCCCCGTTTTTTGCTCCAAAACTGAGACGGTTCAAATATTTTTGGTATTGAAATTGCATTTTTTTTTCTGGCGTTCGAAACGTCGGTAAATTTTTATTTTTTTTATAAGTATAGGGGTATAGGGTCAGTAGGGTCAGTTTACTGTTTAGGTTTTATAAACAACATCGTTTGAGCTAGACCCATTATTCCGAAAGAAAACAGGAGACTACAATGGCATGGACCAATGCAGCTCAGCCACACTCTTAAGCATTATACATTTTTCACATATTTTTTTACGGAAATTATGCTTTTCCGGCGGGAGGTCGTGTTTCGGAGTTGTGACGTCACACAAATTGAGGCTGTTCAAACAAAATGGTTTGCACTAAGATAAGTGTACCAAGTTAACAATTGTGGAATATTCCATACACACCGCCATGATATGCCAATGATTGTAGACCTCTTTTGTTCAGCATATTTGATATTTCCTCGGTTTGATCGCGAGTTCTACAGTAAACAATAGCTGCATTTTTGTCTTTCTGAAATAAAACAAAAATAATATAATAAAATACGAAAGTTAGAATCTAAACAATTTGGAATCAGAAAAATATTTTAAACCTTAGAAACTTACTGGTTTAACATTTTCATCCTCCTTCAAACTCTTCTTTAGAAATTCCATCAAATGTCCAATTTCGTCTTGTATACAATTTTGATACACAACATCATAAAATAAATTCTTCCTAAAACTAGGCGTCTTGAACTGTGCCACCGGAGTCAACAGTTTGAGATTCGTCATTATGTCTTTGGTGACTTCTGCACTGGCGGTCGCCGTGAGAGCTACCCACGTCACAGACTTGTATTTCTCCCTGAGATCACCCAGCTTTAGATAATCCGGGCGAAAGTCATGACCCCATTCACTGACACAGTGGGCTTCGTCAACAACAACATATGATACTTTTTTATATTTAACAAGATGCTCCATCAATCCCTTAAAAGTCCCTGTAGCGGCCTGTTCTGGCGTCACATACAGGAACCTTGTGTTAGGCTTCATGCTTTTTAAATCATTAATTACTCTTTCTCTGTCTTTGCCAGTCATTTTAGAGTTGATGGATTCTGCTGTGATTTTGATTTTAGTTAGGTGGTCGATTTGATCCTTGATCAGGGCCAACAGTGGTGAGAAGACAATAGCCACCTTGTTGTCCTGCAACATGGCTGGCAGCTGGAAGCACAGGGACTTGCCCGAGCCCGTGGGCATGGACACATACACATCATGGACACCTGGAAGACAACACCATAAAATAATCAATCAAGGCAAACCAATATTAGAGTTGTGCAAAGTTAACAATAAGAATGTATGGTTTTTTGCAATGTTTCCAGAAAAAATAATATTTATAAGGAACTAAAATGCTAAAGGAGATAAAGAATTGCTTACACTAATTGAAGCAAGACATGTACCTAGTCACAGAAATTTCGCAAATATACGGAATATAAAAACAGATGCCTTATTCATTCAAAACATATTAATTTACAAAAAATGCAGGTCATTTTTTTATTATCTTTAAATAACTGACAAGTGTGTGTCAACTCTGGTGTTGCAGGTGTTTATGGGCGACGGTAATCGCTTTCCATCAGGCGATACGTTTGCTTGTTTGCCCCCTATGACATAAAAAAAAAAAAAAAAAAAACAGCAAAAACCATAAAATTGCACTGTCATGCCCTCAAATCCTTATGTGAATGAAGTTAAGATTTCTTTCATTATAAGACTAAATGTAGTTATTAAAAACACAATATTGTTAAATTCCAATACAAACAATTTTTACTCATTCAAACAGAGCAACTTATTTTTTATTGAAATTAATATTTTGTCGCATAATATTCACTGTATCTTATAAATTTATTAATTTCTTGTGTTCACTGTATCTTATAAATTTACAAATTCTTCCTATTATACTGCATTTTATAAATTTATTAAATATTCTGACTTCATATGCGGAAACAACAATAAGTATGATTTAGGATTTATGCCATATATCAAATAAAACTTTAATAGAAAACAAAATAATATGGTTGTATATACTATAGTGTTTCATTGTGTTTTAAAAGAAATTAAGAATATCTATGTAGAAAAGAAGAAATAATTATATTATATAGTAAAAAGAAAGTGTGATATTATCATCTTATCACTTCTTCAATTTGGCACCACTGTTATAACACGACTATTTTGAAGCGTGATTCCTCTCCTTCAATACGAGATCTTTGTGTTCTAACCAAATATAGCAGTATTACAATTATTGCGTGTAATAATCTGATGTTTATTTATACATAAATCCGAGCTTGTATACAAAATTCCCTGTTTCTAACTCTTACCTCTAGCTATTGCTCTCACAGCTCGTTCTTGAAGTTCACTTTTAAACTTTCGGTGTCCAAAATATAGCGACAGTTTATCTGTTACATTATCCATATCGAAGACTTCCTTTTTGCCGCACTGTCGTAACAGGTATTTCACTTAAATTTAAACACACAACACAGCGAACTGTGTTATCATCATAACACATATTTTATTTAAATGTATTGATAATATTTTTAACAAGAAATAACAATTAGTCAAAACAACCTCAAAATCAATCTGACATTTCTGTTGTGGTATTTGCGATGTGAATTGTGAACGAAATTCCACCAACCGCCAACCGCTGTACTGGAGCATGTTGGCCAACACTAGCAACCAAAACCCGCGAATAAACATTTTTTTGTAATTAAACGTAATTAAGATCTTCGTGTTATCGTTCGTTCCTTTTGTTTGTTTTGCTCTTATTATTATTAATAATTCTGTTAATGTTTTAGAATTTAAATGAGTAAGACATACATTTCCTTGCAGGTACAGCACAATGAGTAAACGTAAAAATCCTTCGGGTAGCGACAACTTAAATGGTGACTTCTGCGACTTCCTAATGGAATTAGCAGAATACGAAAAAAATGTGAGTCGTAACATACACAAATATAATGCCTATAGGAAAGCAGCTAGCGTATTAGCTTCACATGGCAAGAGAATCGAATCCGGTGATGAAGCCAAAAAATTAAATGGTATTGGAGAAAAAATTGCAAAGAAAATCGATGAATTCCTTCAAACGGGAAAACTACAGAAACTTGAAAATATTCATCAAGACGACGAAGCACAGGCGATCAGCATGTTAACGCGCGTTTCGGGTATAGGACCTGTGAAAGCGGCCGACCTTGTGAGGAGCGGAATAAAGACTATAGATGACCTGAGAAACAACCAGAATAAATTAAATCACCACCAACTAATTGGTTTAAAGTAAGTGTATACAAATATTGTGACGTTATATGTTATATATTACGCATAATAAGTTAAAAATAAGAAAAAATCTAGTGATGAAACTTACACGACAGTACAATACAGCTACACTTGACTTTGACCAATTGACCTAAGTGCACTCACTGGCAGGAAAATTGGTCCAAACATTTGAAACAATTTAATGGCCTACAATTTTTATTTATATCATGACAAAATAATAACGAAACCTTAGTAACATATAGTTTATTTAATACTGGGTGAACCGTTTTTGAACATGAGGAATTCAATACATATTTAAGCATATAAAATTGACCTTTTTATTTGTTTTAATAAAAGTAAAAGCCTGGCTGTCTGCAAACTCTAGATTTCTTTTGAAAATCAGTTTTCAATGTTGTATGGGCGTGCGGCGCCTTGACAGTCTGGTGCCATCTGTTGGTCATATACCTACTTTCCTTCGTTCTCTCAACACGCCGCAACGGCTGGACCAATTAAATTAACCAATCTTGGTACAAGAATAGCCGGACATCCATAGACGGTTATATGATACTTTTTACCAGTCTACGGTACCTTAGTCAAATAGACGAAGTAGTAATACCTACTTAATATAACAAGTTAGTTATTCGGCAAGAAGAAACATCTGCTATTATCTGCTCTATATTTTTGTTTATGAAAGAAGCTAAAATTTAAGTTTATATTTGATTCTATTGTACATATTTTATTCTATTGTACTGGGGGGGGGAAGCCAGGGCATGGTCTTGGTGGGAATCGCTGTAAGTGAGAACAGCATTGCCTACAAAATGCCAAGAAACCATCTGCTGTGTTAGTGGCGGAACACCGTATTTAAGCAGAGCCCTGGCCAGTCCGAGTCACCTCACGTCCCCGTCGTCCCTCCTGGGAACTGCTGCAACCGCGCAACCATGCGGCCGCCACCTCGACGTGCAGCTGAGCTGAGGGTGCAGGGCGAAAGGCGAATCTTCTGCGCCTCAAAACAGAATCAACCTCACTAGGGAGGATACCCGAACAAAACCGAGCACGCCCACAGGCTCCAAGGTGGCAGCCCCGCCAGTGGGCTAGGGTATAGTGGGCTAATCACTCGCTTACCTGAACCCCAAACAGATTTTTGAAACTGATATAGTACGAAACCGGACCGATCCGTTCGGGATGGCGACGTACTGTGGACGCCCTCTGCCCCATCCAGGGGACATAGGACATTAAGTCAAGTAAGTCATTGTACATATTTTAAAATCATCATACATATTTTGCAGATACTTTGAAGACTTCGAAAAGAAAATACCAAGATCGGAGATACAAGAAATTGAAACGAAGTTGAGTGCCAATATACTGGGTTTAGACCCACAATTTACAGTAACAATCTGCGGCAGTTACAGGTAGACGCTTTTATTATTAACTAAAATTAATCATTATGCGGTTTGATTAATTGAAAAGTAGATTACCCAAGTAACCCAAGTTCATACATGGCGAAGAGTTGAAGGTCAGATGACAAATTGTCAACGCTATTAACAGTGTTAGCATATTCTTTGCCAAGAGCTCCCCTAAACGCGATAAAAATAGGACCCATACAGACGCCGCGCTGAGAGTGGTCCAGCCGGGGGTTTGAATCATAATATTAACGATCAAGTTACTTACACTTACAAGTTAGTGAAAACCGCATCATACTTGTATATACAGTAATACTTTTCGTGTTCATAGCGAACAGACAGACTAGGGCCGCCGCAAACTTCGTAAACAGTCTACTTTGAGAGTCAGTTTCAGCGTGCCACATGGGATAAAGCGGGTAGTACCATAAAAACATCTAATAATACAGATGTTAGTTATGAGCAAGGACCATATACAGTGTTGGTCCTTGGTTATGAGGTTATGAGTATCATCACTGCTGTGGCGCAGATATATTTCTGTTAGGGTTTGGTAACTTTGGTACTCCCACACAATGTCCGACTCACTGTTAATGAGGGCTAAACAGCCCCGATACAGTCCAAGTCATGATAAAAAAATATGTTAATTGCATGGTTGTAAGATGGCGTTAGTAGTAAAACACCTGTTCCGATATTTTTATGATAGTGCACTTACCTACCCCGTGTGGCACTATGGTACCTTACATAACAAAAAAACAAGACGCGTGATCACCATGCCTTAAGTTTGATAAACTATGTACGCTCGTATGTTTTGCTCGGGTGTCGGTCCGGCTCGCTGAGCGAACTGTAACTATGAACAAACTCGTCTCGCGGGCGCTGTCGGTTTCCGGGGTAGTGGTAATTTTTTTATGTTACGAATTACAGACGCGGTAAACAGGCGAGCGGTGATATCGACGCGTTGGTGACGCACCCGTCAGTCCAGGCCGGCGGCAAGAAGAAAGACAACGAACAGCTGCTGAAGAACTTGGTGGACGCGCTGAGCGGCCTGGTCACCGACACCATCTCTATGGGAGATACTAAGTTCATGGTACGGCACAGACAACCCCCACTAGACGGAGCATGTAAGGCGACCCGCGAGCGCACCAACGATATGGTACGGCAGAACATTAAAGTATCAACACGGCGGCCACCGTTTAGTTGCGTCCATGTTTATGATCCATGCGTACGTCAACGAAAAAAGAAATTAAATAAATAACATGATAAATTGTAGTGTTAAGTGGTGTAGAGAGACCTCATAAACATGGACGCAACTAAACGGTGGCCGCTGTGTTGATACTTTAATGTTCTGCCGTACCATATCGTTGGTGCGCGCGGGTCGCCTTACATGCTCCGTCTAGTGGGGGTTGTCTGTGTGGTACGGTCATGCATGAAGTTTGGAACTTCTAATAATTTTAGTTATACCAGTTCACAAACATTAAATTAACTCAAATATATCCTTACAATAAATGCACAAAAACGTAACCATGTATGGCAACTGTATTCTTAAACGCAGTATTTTAAGAACTACATTGCAAAATGCATGTTTTTACAAACACTTAATAGTAGCTCATGCGCGCATTTATGACGTCACACTCGCGGGACTTTTTCAAATCGTATGGAGCGTTTTTAACGTTCTGTGCACAATGAGATGCAGAATTGCATAGCCCATTTATGAATGAATTCATTGTGAAGCCCATACACAGCCAGTACACGTCTCACTAGTGTCCTAATCACAATGCAATGTTCATGTAAAATTTGATGACTTCAATTATTGTGGCATTCAAAGCGAAATATGTTATTTTATTAAACAATTTTTGGCAGGGAGTGTGTCTTTTGTCCAGCGAGCTGCCGGCAAGAAGGTTGGACATCCGTCTAGTCCCCCCTGAACAGTACCATTGTGCAGTGTTATACTTCACCGGCAGTGACGTGTTCAATAAGCAAATGCGCGCGCACGCGTTAGAGAAAGGATTCACTCTCAACGAGTACTCCCTGCGGCCGGTGGGAATCACAGGTAAAGTTGGTCTTATTTAATAAAATATTTATGCATACACGAACCAACTTACATTAAACGTAAGAGTGAGAGGGTTAAATATTAAAATGCCTTGTGTAGATTGGTTCCCGTTTGCAAAATGCGTTCAGTTGTCATAGTCAGCAGGAGGCTGGTACAGGAGCTTCTGCTAAGCAGGAGAAAGGTTTCATTTTCACATGGGTTGGCTGCGGCCGGTAATTTACAGATCAGTGTTAATCATTCTCAAACGCTTTTTCACGGTTATTTTAGTGCGCGCTTAATCGGTTGACGTTAAACTAAAATACGACGGTGCAACCCGTTTGGTAGTTGTCGTTATAGTAATTTTTATATGGCCATAATTACAATCCCTCGATCTAGTTCGAAAAAAAAATCTGTTCTATTGAGTGTAATACACATATGGGTCCATATTTTCTAAAGTCCCCTCACTTTTTTTTAGATTTTGGATATTTCTGGTTTCTACGCAGAATCAGCTCTTCCGATCTAATCTAATTATCACGTCAGTCATCACTGATAATGACGACAATACGGACTAGTTTTGTTTTTTACACGCCAATTAAAAGCAAGTACGATATAGGGACCAACACTACTGCAATCATTCACGAGCTTATCAATTATCATGTGTGAGCCATCAACATAACTGGGACATCAACACTATAACGTTTTTGGAGTACCTATAAATACAAAACAAATATATCTCGCTGTACAGGTGTCCCGGGAGAGCCAGTCCCCGTGACGTCAGAAGAAGATATTTTCGACTACATCGACTACCCATATAAGAAGCCTGAAGAACGCAATATGTAAAGGATGGCGAATGAAAACACTTGGTATTATAGTATGTTGTCATTTATATAAAAATACAATATCACAAGCCAAATTACTAGGACAAGATAACATAATTCTGTTAACAACGTAATTGTCTTAGGACTAATTTCTTATAATATAGCAGGAGGTCAACTATTTTACTCTAGATTAGCAAAATTCATTGGCTATTGCTTTTCAATTTAGTCATTATAATTAGAGTGTTGTCAATCAGTTCTTTTTCATTTTCTTTCTTTTTAATTGTGAAATGACTCCGAAAAAGAGAAAATACCTCTTTTAGATATACACATAGTTTCGTTTCACATGGTTAAAATATATAATTATCTACTAAAGTACTTTTGGTTTTGGAAGAAATCTTTGTATGTGATTAATGTGATTTATTATCTGAAAGCTCGAATCGCCTTCATAGAATAATGGAAGAAAATCCTGGTAGCAAAACAAAAACACATCATCATCGTGTAGAATAAATACTTGAATTCATAAGATAATTAAGCTATTATGTAGAAAAAGTTTATATTAACGTTTAATTACATCATAGTAATCTTCTATAGACTAGTTATTTTTAGCCTTCTATTATTATTATTAAGGTCACTCAAAATACACATGTATTATAACATAATTTCTTTCAGTCGTTCTGTCACCCCTTAAAAAAAGGCTTCTATCTCTTTGTAACGATCTAATAATATAAAGAATCTCACATTAGAATGGACATGCGTTGCTTTTCTAAGGGGTTACAAACATTCTTTAAAGGAAATTCGTTATAACAATAATTCTGCAATGGTGTAATAATACTTAAAGTAAAAAAGGAATGGTATGATAATAATACAAATGATTAGTAAATCTGGCTAAATACATGTTTTTTTCATCACATCGTCAAATGTAATCGTAAACTACTCATTAGTTGTCATTTATCAGCCAATATAATTTCCACAGCCTAAGAGGATGCCATCAATTGAGTAGTTTACACCATCGCCAGTCTTATATTTCAAACGAAAACTATTACTTCGAATAAATAATGAAAATAATGTCACCAAGTCTTTTTGTCATAGCAAGACCTCTAAGTCTACCTATTGACCGCCAAGCGGTCTAGCAATTTACCGTGCCACTGACGCCAGAGTAAAAAAAAAATATGTGCCCCAAAATCTCGCCAATTGGCACGAGATGATATTATTAAAATCATCGCGTGATTGTTTGGAACTTCGTCAAAGATCAACAAGGATCCTTTTGTGTCATAAAGCAGCACAATTGACTCATTCTGGGGGAAGAATTACGGTGATGTTTAGTTTATGTAGACACCTTATGTGTCCTTCGTACACCGTTGGTTTATTATCAGAATCACGCACTATGTTAGATTATTTAGACTAGCTTTCCCTGTCTGTGGTAGCTCCCGCATGACTGAGGATCGTGGTGATCGATGGTTGTGGAGGGACACCTAGTTTTTATGATCTGCCTCCATCGGTGCCTTTTCATCGCGTCTTTGACGACCGAGCAAAACTTGAGCAAAAGAGCCCTTCACTTGAAACTAGTATTGATCGATTTATAAACGTTTTATATACTTTCGCAGGCTTTTATACTAATTTAGTTCATACAATCTGTAGTAAATTATATACAATTTTAAACATCCAAAGGTATTTATGCGAAAATTATACACTTGCACAAAATTTCAACTTTCTATCAGTAGAACCAATAAAATATTCTCAATACCTCTTTATTACAAATTTATACAAAATTATTTTTTTATTAAATACTAACTGTCTTGCCTTATTTGCGAATATTTACATACGGGATGTTTAAAATCTTATATAATATGCGACAAAATGTTTAATTAGTACAAAAACTGCGAAAGTATATAAAATGCTAACAAATCCTTTAAGCAGTGGTCGTGTGCCAGCTTCCTGCATCGCATATAGCCGGTCACGGATAGCTATACTGCCCGAGAAATAGCTGACGGTGTCGCCGTTGACAGATACGTCAAAGAGGACATCATCATAGTCTGCCGGAAACTATTAACTACATCTGCTGTAGTAGTACACCTTTAACATAACTACGCCACATGTTCTTTGTCGACCATCAATATTACCCGTCTCTCAATTCAGTACAGTGTGAAAGAGACGGGCGACGATATGTGGATATTAGCCTCGCAGCACACACGACCAAGCCGCGCGCTGTTAGGGTGAAGCTAGACGAGCGTAATTTTTCGAGTTCTGAGTCGCCTAATTTCAGTTGCGCCATTCATCATGTCACGTGATCACGTCACATTAAGAGCCAGCGCACACTACGGTTTCTTCCTACATATGTCTCTTTCGCACGCTCGAAGTGAGAAAAAGCGAGATGTACTGTCGCGGCCACGCGAAGCCACTAAGTGTTACGGAGTTCTCACAGACCACCCCCACTAGACGGAGCATGTAAGGCACATGTCAGGCGACCCGCGCGCACCAACGATATGGTACGGCAAAATATTAAAGCACCAACACGGCGGTCACCGTTTAGTTGCGTCCATGTTTATGAGGTCTCTCTACACCACTTAACACTACAATTTACCACGTTATTTATTTAATTTCTTTTTCCGTTGACGTACGCATGGATCATAAACAAGGACGCAACTAAACGGTGGCCGCCGTGTTCATACTTTAATGTTCTGCCGTACCATATCGTCGGTGCGCGCGGGTCGCCTTACATGCTCCGTCTAGCGGGGGTTGTCTGTGGCCATACATCATGTCACGTGATCACGTCACACTAAGAGCCAGCGCACACTACGGCTTCTTGTGGCCGCGACAGTACATCTCTCCTTTTCCCACTTCGAGCGTGCAAAAGAGACATATGTAGGGTCGCGGCCACGCGAAGCCGTAGAGGCGGAGCCAGTAAGTGTTCCTCCGTTTCTATTGGTCGTGAGCGTGGACGAGCGCATAGAGCTGCGAGGTGGGGTCGGCGAGCAGCTCGGCGGGCGTGTCGAGCTCGAGCACGCGGCCGGCGGCCACGACGAGCACGCGCGAGCACTCGAGCACGCCGACGACGCGGTGCGCGACCAGCAGCACGGTGGAGCCGCCGAACGCGCGCCGGATGGTGTCCAGGATCAGCCGCTCCGTGTCTTGGTCGAGGTTCGCCGTCGCCTCGTCTATTAGGACGATCTGGAGGGGTTTGGGGGATCATATATTAAGTTCCAACACAAACTATCTAAAGGGAACCGCACGAACTATAGGGGGCAGCACTATAATACTACTCTCAAGTATTGATAAGGTGAAAGATTCAAATTGTCGTGCACAGAGTGAGTAGGGTTCTTAACGACTAAATTGCATATTGCCTTATTCACTAATTCAACAAAAATCAAGGAAAGTAATAATAACTAAACCCTGCAATTGTCTTATTCTCGGATTGCCTAACGGACATACCGTTTTAATGTAAATCACGAAAATCGAAAAAGAATCCGGTCTTGTACGAAAACTAATTGGTCATTTCGGGACTTGGAGACCGGGAATTGGGCTTTGGCTTTAAGGTTTTTTTGATATCTAGAAGTATTGGTAGAAAAAAGGGTAAAACGAAATGAAGCCGTAATGAACTCAATGCCACAGAGTGGTTAACTGACCTTGGCCCTCTGCAGCAGCGCCCTGGCGACACAGACGAGCTGCGCGAGCCCCCGGGACAGCTGGTCGGCGGGCGCGAGCAGCCCGCCCCGCGCCCGCACCGCGTCCTCCGCCCCGCAGCGCCGCAGCGCGCGCCACACCTCCGCGTCCGCGTGATTAACTGACCTTGGCTCTCTGCAGCAGCGCCCTGGCGACACAGATGAGCTGCGCGAGCCCCCG
This sequence comes from Apotomis capreana, assembly GCA_947623375.1. Lineage (NCBI taxonomy): Eukaryota > Metazoa > Arthropoda > Insecta > Lepidoptera > Tortricidae > Apotomis > Apotomis capreana. Next base: position 7,023,303 of record OX392499.1, read on the forward strand.
GGACAGCTGGTCGGCGGGCGCGAGCAGCCCCCCCCGCGCCCGCACCGCGTCCTCCGCCCCGCAGCGCCGCAGCGCGCGCCACACCTCCGCGTCCGCGTGATTAACTGACCTTGGCTCTCTGCAGCAGCGCCCTGGCGACACAGATGAGCTGCGCGAGCCCCCGGGACAGCTGGTCGGCGGGCGCGAGCAGCCCGCCCCGCGCCCGCACCGCGTCCTCCGCCCCGCAGCGCCGCAGCGCGCGCCACACCTCCGCGTCCGCGTGATTAACTGACCTTGGCTCTCTGCAGCAGCGCCCTGGCGACACAGATGAGCTGCGCGAGCCCCCGGGACAGCTGGTCGGCGGGCGCGAGCAGCCCCCCCCGCGCCCGCACCGCGTCCTCCGCCCCGCAGCGCCGCAGCGCGCGCCACACCTCCGCGTCCGCGTGATTAACTGACCTTGGCTCTCTGCAGCAGCGCCCTGGCGACACAGATGAGCTGCGCGAGCCCCCGGGACAGCTGGTCGGCGGGCGCGAGCAGCCCCCCCCGCGCCCGCACCGCGTCCTCCGCCCCGCAGCGCCGCAGCGCGCGCCACACCTCCGCGTCCGCGTGATTAACTGACCTTGGCTCTCTGCAGCAGCGCCCTGGCGACACAGATGAGCTGCGCGAGCCCCCGGGACAGCTGGTCGGCGGGCGCGAGCAGCCCCCCCCGCGCCCGCACCGCGTCCTCCGCCCCGCAGCGCCGCAGCGCGCGCCACACCTCCGCGTCCGCGTGATTAACTGACCTTGGCTCTCTGCAGCAGCGCCCTGGCGACACAGATGAGCTGCGCGAGCCCCCGGGACAGCTGGTCGGCGGGCGCGAGCAGCCCCCCCCGCGCCCGCACCGCGTCCTCCGCCCCGCAGCGCCGCAGCGCGCGCCACACCTCCGCGTCCGCGTGATTAACTGACCTTGGCTCTCTGCAGCAGCGCCCTGGCGACACAGATGAGCTGCGCGAGCCCCCGGGACAGCTGGTCGGCGGGCGCGAGCAGCCCCCCCCGCGCCCGCACCGCGTCCTCCGCCCCGCAGCGCCGCAGCGCGCGCCACACCTCCGCGTCCGCGTGATTAACTGACCTTGGCTCTCTGCAGCAGCGCCCTGGCGACACAGATGAGCTGCGCGAGCCCCCGGGACAGCTGGTCGGCGGGCGCGAGCAGCCCCCCCCGCGCCCGCACCGCGTCCTCCGCCCCGCAGCGCCGCAGCGCGCGCCACACCTCCGCGTCCGCGTGATTAACTGACCTTGGCTCTCTGCAGCAGCGCCCTGGCGACACAGATGAGCTGCGCGAGCCCCCGGGACAGCTGGTCGGCGGGCGCGAGCAGCCCCCCCCGCGCCCGCACCGCGTCCTCCGCCCCGCAGCGCCGCAGCGCGCGCCACACCTCCGCGTCCGCGTGATTAACTGACCTTGGCTCTCTGCAGCAGCGCCCTGGCGACACAGATGAGCTGCGCGAGCCCCCGGGACAGCTGGTCGGCGGGCGCGAGCAGCCCCCCCCGCGCCCGCACCGCGTCCTCCGCCCCGCAGCGCCGCAGCGCGCGCCACACCTCCGCGTCCGCGTGATTAACTGACCTTGGCTCTCTGCAGCAGCGCCCTGGCGACACAGATGAGCTGCGCGAGCCCCCGGGACAGCTGGTCGGCGGGCGCGAGCAGCCCCCCCCGCGCCCGCACCGCGTCCTCCGCCCCGCAGCGCCGCAGCGCGCGCCACACCTCCGCGTCCGCGTGATTAACTGACCTTGGCTCTCTGCAGCAGCGCCCTGGCGACACAGATGAGCTGCGCGAGCCCCCGGGACAGCTGGTCGGCGGGCGCGAGCAGCCCCCCCCGCGCCCGCACCGCGTCCTCCGCCCCGCAGCGCCGCAGCGCGCGCCACACCTCCGCGTCCGCGTGCTGCCGCAGCGGGTCCACGTTCTCGCGCACGCTGCCCGAGAACATGAAGGGCTCCTGCGGTATCATGCTGATGCGGGATCTGGGGAACCAATTCATTTATAAGAGATTTTGTCACACTAATAGACCAAAGTTTGTGAGCGTGTTTGTATGTATGTTTGTTACTTCTTCACGCTTAAACAGCTGGATTGATTTTGATACGGATTCTGTCGGTGGAGGTAGCTATACCCTGGATTAACACAGGCTATTTATATCTGATATAGGTATCCAAATATTTTTGCCCTTCCTGCGATTCGATCCCAGGACCGCCGGTTCAGTAGGCAGCTACTTAACCACTGCGCCAACCGCGGCGTCAAACCGTAGTCGTGGACGTCTTTCGTAAATATATGAACGATTTATCAGTAGAAATGTACCTGAGCGCCTGCAGCTGCAGCGTGTGCACGGGCACGCCGTCCACGGCGACGGTGCCGGCGGAGGTGGGCGCGAGCTGCAGCACGGCCTGCAGTAAGGAGCTCTTGCCGGCGCCCGTGCGCCCCACCACGCCGAGCTTCTCTCCTGGACAGCTGGAGCACGTACCTGAGCGCCTGCAGCTGCAGCGTGTGCACGGGCACGCCGTCCACGGCGACGGTGCCGGCGGAGGTGGGCGCGAGCTGCAGCACGGCCTGCAGTAAGGAGCTCTTGCCGGCGCCCGTGCGCCCCACCACGCCGAGCTTCTCTCCTGGACAGCTGGAGCACGTACCTGAGCGCCTGCAGCTGCAGCGTGTGCACGGGCACGCCGTCCACGGCGACGGTGCCGGCGGAGGTGGGCGCGAGCTGCAGCACGGCCTGCAGTAAGGAGCTCTTGCCGGCGCCCGTGCGCCCCACCACGCCGAGCTTCTCTCCTGGACAGCTGGAGCACGTACCTGAGCGCCTGCAGCTGCAGCGTGTGCACGGGCACGCCGTCCACGGCGACGGTGCCGGCGGAGGTGGGCGCGAGCTGCAGCACGGCCTGCAGTAAGGAGCTCTTGCCGGCGCCCGTGCGCCCCACCACGCCGAGCTTCTCTCCTGGACAGCTGGAGCACGTACCTGAGCGCCTGCAGCTGCAGCGTGTGCACGGGCACGCCGTCCACGGCGACGGTGCCGGCGGAGGTGGGCGCGAGCTGCAGCACGGCCTGCAGTAAGGAGCTCTTGCCGGCGCCCGTGCGCCCCACCACGCCGAGCTTCTCTCCTGGACAGCTGGAGCACGTACCTGAGCGCCTGCAGCTGCAGCGTGTGCACGGGCACGCCGTCCACGGCGACGGTGCCGGCGGAGGTGGGCGCGAGCTGCAGCACGGCCTGCAGTAAGGAGCTCTTGCCGGCGCCCGTGCGCCCCACCACGCCGAGCTTCTCTCCTGGACAGCTGGAGCACGTACCTGAGCGCCTGCAGCTGCAGCGTGTGCACGGGCACGCCGTCCACGGCGACGGTGCCGGCGGAGGTGGGCGCGAGCTGCAGCACGGCCTGCAGTAAGGAGCTCTTGCCGGCGCCCGTGCGCCCCACCACGCCGAGCTTCTCTCCTGGACAGCTGGAGCACGTACCTGAGCGCCTGCAGCTGCAGCGTGTGCACGGGCACGCCGTCCACGGCGACGGTGCCGGCGGAGGTGGGCGCGAGCTGCAGCACGGCCTGCAGTAAGGAGCTCTTGCCGGCGCCCGTGCGCCCCACCACGCCGAGCTTCTCTCCTGGACAGCTGGAGCACGTACCTGAGCGCCTGCAGCTGCAGCGTGTGCACGGGCACGCCGTCCACGGCGACGGTGCCGGCGGAGGTGGGCGCGAGCTGCAGCACGGCCTGCAGTAAGGAGCTCTTGCCGGCGCCCGTGCGCCCCACCACGCCGAGCTTCTCTCCTGGACAGCTGGAGCACGTACCTGAGCGCCTGCAGCTGCAGCGTGTGCACGGGCACGCCGTCCACGGCGACGGTGCCGGCGGAGGTGGGCGCGAGCTGCAGCACGGCCTGCAGTAAGGAGCTCTTGCCGGCGCCCGTGCGCCCCACCACGCCGAGCTTCTCTCCTGGACAGCTGGAGCACGTACCTGAGCGCCTGCAGCTGCAGCGTGTGCACGGGCACGCCGTCCACGGCGACGGTGCCGGCGGAGGTGGGCGCGAGCTGCAGCACGGCCTGCAGTAAGGAGCTCTTGCCGGCGCCCGTGCGCCCCACCACGCCGAGCTTCTCTCCTGGACAGCTGGAGCACGTACCTGAGCGCCTGCAGCTGCAGCGTGTGCACGGGCACGCCGTCCACGGCGACGGTGCCGGCGGAGGTGGGCGCGAGCTGCAGCACGGCCTGCAGTAAGGAGCTCTTGCCGGCGCCCGTGCGCCCCACCACGCCGAGCTTCTCTCCTGGACAGCTGGAGCACGTACCTGAGCGCCTGCAGCTGCAGCGTGTGCACGGGCACGCCGTCCACGGCGACGGTGCCGGCGGAGGTGGGCGCGAGCTGCAGCACGGCCTGCAGTAAGGAGCTCTTGCCGGCGCCCGTGCGCCCCACCACGCCCAGCTTCTCTCCTGGACAGCTGGAGCACGTACCTGAGCGCCTGCAGCTGCAGCGTGTGCACGGGCACGCCGTCCACGGCGACGGTGCCGGCGGAGGTGGGCGCGAGCTGCAGCACGGCCTGCAGTAAGGAGCTCTTGCCGGCGCCCGTGCGCCCCACCACGCCCAGCTTCTCTCCTGGACAGCTGGAGCACGTACCTGAGCGCCTGCAGCTGCAGCGTGTGCACGGGCACGCCGTCCACGGCGACGGTGCCGGCGGAGGTGGGCGCGAGCTGCAGCACGGCCTGCAGTAAGGAGCTCTTGCCGGCGCCCGTGCGCCCCACCACGCCCAGCTTCTCTCCTGGACAGCTGGAGCACGTACCTGAGCGCCTGCAGCTGCAGCGTGTGCACGGGCACGCCGTCCACGGCGACGGTGCCGGCGGAGGTGGGCGCGAGCTGCAGCACGGCCTGCAGTAAGGAGCTCTTGCCGGCGCCCGTGCGCCCCACCACGCCGAGCTTCTCTCCTGGACAGCTGGAGCACGTACCTGAGCGCCTGCAGCTGCAGCGTGTGCACGGGCACGCCGTCCACGGCGACGGTGCCGGCGGAGGTGGGCGCGAGCTGCAGCACGGCCTGCAGTAAGGAGCTCTTGCCGGCGCCCGTGCGCCCCACCACGCCCAGCTTCTCTCCTGGACAGCTGGAGCACGTACCTGAGCGCCTGCAGCTGCAGCGTGTGCACGGGCACGCCGTCCACGGCGACGGTGCCGGCGGAGGTGGGCGCGAGCTGCAGCACGGCCTGCAGTAAGGAGCTCTTGCCGGCGCCCGTGCGCCCCACCACGCCGAGCTTCTCTCCTGGGTAGCTGGAGAACGTGACGCCGCGTAGCGCCGCGCCGCGCCCGCTTTGACTGTAACATCAGTAGGTACATTACTGCAGACGCCGGGAAAAGTCAGTTCGTGGTCGAGTATGATTTTGAGGAGACGTAGCCGAGTCCTTCAATTAATACCAATCCACGAACTGACATGCCGAGGCCTGTACAATGCTTTTCTCCAAATATGTGAGAAAATAATCACCAATCAGCATTTTGAATATCTGTGTCCTGAAGTTCATTAGGCACCATTTTTTTTAGGAATAGAAACAAAGTTTTGGGTCCGAATCATATGTTTGATTTAAAATAATAGTACCTTTCTGCAGACGCCGGGAAATAAGGTCTCGTCAGGTGAGTAGGTACAAAGGGCTTGCCCTTTTCACGGCCAAGTTATGTATAGTGCTTTTCTCAAACATATATAATGAAATAAAATAATATTGCACTCAATAAATATATAATTCAGCTGTTTAGTCTGTTCATGAAACACAGATGCCATGTTTAAGAAAAAAACTTTATAAAAATTCATAACAACTAATAATAACTAGTTGTCGCGATTACCTATAAGTAAGATGAACATCCTCGAAGCTTATGACGCCCTGTGAGGGCCAGCCGTACGGAGGAGGCTCACCGTCGGCTCTCTCACTTTCCACCTGAAAAACGTAACATGCCTTTACGAATTCGAAGATAATTATTATAGATATTACTATTTAAAATTTATCTAACAGAGATAGACAATTCATTCGGCTAAAGTAAAATATGTTAGTTGTACCTGTGTGATATACTCGCCGACGCGCTCGACGGCGATCAGCTCGCGCTCAGTCTCCGTGAAGGAGTTGAGCACGTTACTGAGCATCGACGTCATCGAAAGCGCGTAGGATATCGCCAGCCCAACCAGACCTGGCGTCAAATATCGCACGTTGAAACAAATACGAAGTTTTTAATTAATGTATGTTAAAAAAATGGTTCTTGAGTGGCAACCGAGTAACGGAAGACTCGGTGTGGGAAAGAACCCCGGTAAGGTCAGGATAGCCGATAGACCGTAGACAGTAGACCGTTCGTTGTGGAGAAATCCACATCATCATCTTTGTCCAGCAGTGGACGTCTTTCAGATGATATGATGTTGAGCTTTTCTTTTTTGGACGTTACGGCGGACGGACGGCGTTAAAGCCGCAAATAGTCGACGTGTTCACAGACTACTTGAGGGATACGTATCAGGCGACGCATGCAGTACATCACTTAACGGTATGGCCCTCAAACTCCCGAAACATCGATTAGGTGCCTAAGATTCTAGTAATATCCTTAATATTGCAGTAGTCTGCAAGGTATGTTTGTGGGTCGCTAATTCACCAGCTGACTGTATACCTGGCTGCAGCGCGTGCGTGGCTCGCTGTACGACACACAGGAGCGCGGCCCCCGCCACACAAGCGCCGGCACACGCCTGCAGCCGCAGCGCGAGCCACTGCGCCGCCGCAGCGCCGCACAGAGCCGCGCGCTGCCCCGCCTCCACCAGCTGACTGTATACCTGGCTGCAGCGCGTGCGTGGCTCGCTGTACGACACACAGGAGCGCGGCCCCCGCCACACAAGCGCCGGCACACGCCTGCAGCCGCAGCGCGAGCCACTGCGCCGCCGCAGCGCCGCACAGAGCCGCGCGCTGCCCCGCCTCCACCAGCTGACTGTATACCTGGCTGCAGCGCGTGCGTGGCTCGCTGTACGACACACAGGAGCGCGGCCCCCGCCACACAAGCGCCGGCACACGCCTGCAGCCGCAGCGCGAGCCACTGCGCCGCCGCAGCGCCGCACAGAGCCGCGCGCTGCCCCGCCTCCACCAGCTGACTGTATACCTGGCTGCAGCGCGTGCGTGGCTCGCTGTACGACACACAGGAGCGCGGCCCCCGCCACACAAGCGCCGGCACACGCCTGCAGCCGCAGCGCGAGCCACTGCGCCGCCGCAGCGCCGCACAGAGCCGCGCGCTGCCCCGCCTCCACCAGCTGACTGTATACCTGGCTGCAGCGCGTGCGTGGCTCGCTGTACGACACACAGGAGCGCGGCCCCCGCCACACAAGCGCCGGCACACGCCTGCAGCCGCAGCGCGAGCCACTGCGCCGCCGCAGCGCCGCACAGAGCCGCGCGCTGCCCCGCCTCCACCAGCTGACTGTATACCTGGCTGCAGCGCGTGCGTGGCTCGCTGTACGACACACAGGAGCGCGGCCCCCGCCACACAAGCGCCGGCACACGCCTGCAGCCGCAGCGCGAGCCACTGCGCCGCCGCAGCGCCGCACAGAGCCGCGCGCTGCCCCGCCTCCACCAGCTGACTGTATACCTGGCTGCAGCGCGTGCGTGGCTCGCTGTACGACACACAGGAGCGCGGCCCCCGCCACACAAGCGCCGGCACACGCCTGCAGCCGCAGCGCGAGCCACTGCGCCGCCGCAGCGCCGCACAGAGCCGCGCGCTGCCCCGCCTCCACCAGCTGACTGTATACCTGGCTGCAGCGCGTGCGTGGCTCGCTGTACGACACACAGGAGCGCGGCCCCCGCCACACAAGCGCCGGCACACGCCTGCAGCCGCAGCGCGAGCCACTGCGCCGCCGCAGCGCCGCACAGAGCCGCGCGCTGCCCCGCCTCCACCAGCTGACTGTATACCTGGCTGCAGCGCGTGCGTGGCTCGCTGTACGACACACAGGAGCGCGGCCCCCGCCACACAAGCGCCGGCACACGCCTGCAGCCGCAGCGCGAGCCACTGCGCCGCCGCAGCGCCGCACAGAGCCGCGCGCTGCCACGCCTCCACTAGCTCTTCGCCGCGTTCCCACCAGCGCGAACTGGCGCCTAACGCGCGAATCGTTGAAAGACCTGAAGAAAATATTTCATTTACAATCAAGTCATTCATATGACACATTTTGAAAATAAACACTAACGCGTCAAACCAGCAACGCTTCTCACGATTTTCTTTATATATATCTTTAAAACGTCGGAAGAAGACACCTTAAGCTCTGTTTTCCTAGGACAGCGGAGAAGAGGTTAGCGGCGTGCGGCGGCTAATCGGGAGCATAAGCGGGGGAATAAGCGGGAGATCCGAGTACGGTGCCTCGCTCTCTCCAATGGTCGCCGCTCGCTGCTGACGGCACCACCACCCTAGGAAACCAGAGCTTTAAGCCAGGACTCCAGCGCGCTGGTTCTCGGCTGGCAGTTAAAGCCATCACTGCTATGTGGACGAGGCCGTACGTAGCAAATGTTGTAGTGAGTGTTGTGTGCAAGCCGACAATTGACATTGTTTGATGAGGGTATATTCTCGCCTCCGCTGGTGCCGCCCGCGTCGAGTAGCCGCGCGGACAGGGCGGGACGGACTAATCGGCTCTCCTGATGATGAATCGCGAACCGATTCGAAACATATCGAGCTACATTGGACTTCTACGTGTGTAAACCCGTTTCGTTGGTATTTTAATATATCTGAGACTTGCTATCGTTTTTTTATGTAAAATACCTATCACTGTTCCCTATTTCATTCCTGAAATTGACAACAATTGACTGAAGGTTGACTTACCTTCGAGTGTGTCGTTGAAATGTGCGTATATGGGCGACAGCGTGACGCTCTGTAGTCGCTTCAGCTGTCTGGACGTGACACGATATAACCTCTGCAGTCGGTAATATATGAACGTTACGGGCACTACGCCCGCCAGCAACCACGGGAGCCCGTACACCGTTACCGCCACCGCACCTTAAAATAAAAATTAACTTATTTTTGGATTACCTCTCCACGTGTATACCTGATAACATATAGTAGTTGGAAAAAGTCCCGAGTCGAACAGGCTGATTCTCACCCAAACTTCGGATTCAGCCTAAAAAATTGAAACGTGATGGACCATGAGAAATAGAGGATTATGTACGATCCTTCAACAATCAACTAATGAAATTAAGAGTGAGACAGAAAGAAAACATATCATTTTAGACATAACTGCACTCACGTTTTATTACTAGTGGTACTACGCTATGTTAACTTACCTATTAGTCCGAAAACTTGAGCTAAAAAGATGTTCATTATAAACGGCAACGAGTCGTCCACCGTATACGTGTCAGATGAGAATCGGTTCAGAATCCGCCCCGTCGGGGTTACGTCGAAGAATTTCACTTTCGCCTAAAACAAAAAAAAACATTAATAAATTAACTGAGTTCGCCCGAAAATGTCAAAACAAAACGCATTAATAAACAGCAATTTTGTGGGTGCCAAGTCGGTGTATCTGTGTCTATCTGTGGCATCGTAACTCCCAAACAGATGAACCAATTTGAAACACTTGTCCATCGAGATGGCTCTTAGCTATGTTTGGTGGAAATAAAGCCAGAAGTTTCCATGATATTCAGCTTTGATTGGAACAAGTGACGAGATCTGAGTCAATATTGAAGCTAAGAATTAAAAAAAAATTAGTTATGTTCAGTTTTAGTAACATTTTCTATATCACTCATTAAATGAGGGGTCTCACGATGACGAGCGATTGTGTTGGGGTGTTTTAAATTTAGGTTATATTGTCTTTAAATCCGTTGCATAGTTTTAAAAATCTAAAGCGACTTTGTTTTATACTATGTAGTGATTTGTTAAATTCTACTATCGTATACATTTCAATGTAGGCACCAATATTATTCATCAATGAGACTAAAATATTATGTTAGCTTTTAACTATCGCTCACTAAACCTTAAATTTACCTTATCTTATTGGTGTCTATATCAAATTATGATATCTGACAACCCCCAGATACGATTATGTTGTATCTCTACCAACTCACCTTAGTCACAACTCTGAGCAAGATCCTATGTATCCTCGTGGCCGCCTGCACTCCGCCGTAAGCGAACAGGAAAGCTCGCATGATCGTGAACACCAGGTTCAAACCCGCGAGTCCAAAATACACTTCCAAATAGAAGTCATCGTTGTACGTCGGTGTATCATTCGAGGCTTTAGCCAACAGCACTGGTGTTGATACATTATGGGTTTCAAATTTATTCATAAATTCTTTGGAGATCTTGTCTATAACAGCGTCTATCGCGTTGAATCCATGGTCTAATGCCGTCGTGTTCTCGTGTGTGGTAGCCTCAGCAGTGGTAATGTTTCTGTTGGATTTGCTGTTGACCCAGAAAGTGAGCCAGACGAATGTGAAGTTCTGGGAGAGCTGCATGAGAATGAGAGAGAGAATGATCGCGACGGAGAGGAAGAAGCCGACGGAGCGCAAGTACAGGCCCAGCACCCACCAGCCGACCGTGCCTTCCGACATTGATTCCTGCAAGAAACATGTCATTATAATTTAGTTGATTCTGATTACAAATTAAATTGTAATAATTCAGTAGTGACTGTCATGCGTTCAACCATCATTTCCACCTTTGATATCGTCAATCATTAATGGAAATGCGAAAACTACAGAATATTTGTTTTTCTCAATTATGTTATGAAATATTGACTATTCGATATTATAAGCTTGAAGTCTCACGTTTCGGAAGCGGCGGGGGGTCGACATGAAGCCAACATGAAGAAGATATTCCAAACAACATTTCAGGCGCCTCGCCTTAGAATTTTAAACTCAACTACAGTTTTTTTTGTGATCTGACCAATTTTCCGTCGTTTTTTATCTGATCTGGTCACTGGTCAGATTGGAAATCCGCATCAGGAAGCTTTAAAAAATACATATTCGTATAATCAAACAGAAATGCTAAACTGAACAAGAATCTCAAGACATTTGGTGGTCAAATTGTAAATATTTTCAAGTTGTGATCTTATTTAATAGTAATTATTCAATATTCAAGAAAAGCTATTACATACCTCGGCGTGAAAAAGTATTGCCAGCCTCGTATCCCTAGCTTACACGATACATACGGCAGGCAATCCCCTTTTTCTGGCCTCTGTAGTAAAGTACTATTTTTTTTTTATAACTAGTACGCGTTTGATGTAAATGGGTCATTGTCAGATTTAGGTGCGCGTCTTTCCGGTGGACATTTACAAAATTAAGTATTCCAGGGCCTAATTTTCTGATAAAATACCTGTGAGAGTAAAGAACGTTCCCTCTTCTATAATCCGATGTAATAGCAACATAGCCTAGATTCATACAAGCTCTTGACCACCGAAGGGATAAATTCTAAAACTAAACTTCGACAATGTAGTACTTATAATTATGTCATCTATTTAGAGTAGCTAAGTGAGAACACAACACTGACACACACACACACACACACACACAAACACAGATATACACATTTGCATTCACTTCACACCTCTACACGCACCGATATTGTAATTAGCTAGAATGTCTTATACATACAATTCGTGTTACTATGTATTTATTTCATTTCCCTAATGGTGGCATCTTATTAGCTTTTCGCATCAATTATGTAAACTCATGTCTGAATTGGTTTCCTACGAGACAGGCTGCGCCTAGTGTAGGGGCCAGTGTAACCTTAAATTGTTAAGTTTTAGGTGCATGTTATTGTCATTTAGTTGTTATGTGGAAATTTGTTTTTGTATAACATTAATATGATAGTCGTGTACAATAAAGAAATTTGAATTTGAATTTGAATTTCATGTATTTTTGTTGTTCTGGTGGCAATAAATCATTTTTTATTTATTTTTTTTATTTTAAATTTTGTTTTTTGTACTGACAATGACTCAATTATAGCATAGTTGTGAACTCACGTCCTCGTCCAAGCTGTTCCGACTGACGTTGTCCTGGCTGTCCGTGGCCCGCTCGACGGGCGGCGGCGGCGCCTCGCCGAGCGCCTCCGAGTCGCTCGGGAACAACTCTTCCAGCTCACTCAATACTGCTTCAGGGGGACCTGACAACAACAACAAATTATTCATAAATTTATGAAACGTGTAATGTCTCATTATTTTCATATTAAACCATTGATGCAGAGATCAAAGCACAAAGATTTCTTTTAATGCTAAGTTGTAAATCCCTTCAAATAAACAAAGCAAACATCGACACACAAAATATAAGGAAAAATTCGATTATTGTTATTTATTTCGCCAGGTTACGCATTTCCATTTTTCTTTGTACTTTGATCTTTGTATTAATGGTTTAAAACAATTATTAATACTAAACTCAAAACTGCAGGTGGTGGATCGAAAGCAAGAATAAAGCTTTGTTATGTGGAAAACTAGGAGTGTATTTTTGAAGTACCTACAAATAATAGGCCAAGGGAAACTCTGGCTAAGTCAATTTCTTTCAAATTATTGTACCAAATTTCCCAGTTCGTCATATGGCTATTTAAAACGGGTAAAACTCGCTGGATCCCGATTTTTTTAGAAATTTATTTTTAAGTGTAAGCCACACAGCCATAAAGTGGTTTTATCCCTTAGCCCTTCAAACGTAACTCGAATGACAATGCAATATTACACGGCGCTGATCTGATGATGGAGCCGGAAGGTGGTCATCAAAACCTCACCTATAACCCCATAGAGATTTGGGCTCGTTTGATTCATCTTGACGAGCAATTTACATTTTTACTAATCTCTAAAAGATATTATTCTTGATAAACTATTTTACCCAGCGCCTGGATTCGGCCGTCAGTGACTAGCACGGTGCGTTCGCAGCGCGCCAGCACCCGGGGCGAGGGCGAGCACAGCACGCGCGTCGTGCGGCCCAGCAGGCCCAGCACGCACCGCTGCATTATGTGCTGCGCGACGCGCGCGTCCACGCCGGAGAATATGTCGTCCAGCAAGTACACTGCAACCAAATACAACTGTAAGTGTTTTTTTTTATACCGATGAATCGTAAAGACGCATTTAGAATACCTGTCCACTGAAACGGAGCGGAGAAAATGAACCAATGCTGCTTCTTTGTGAAATCCGAAAGAAGTGTATTTAAATCTGAGAAGTCTGATTGGTCCATTTGTGTGGATTGTGTACACTCCGCTTTTGTGGACTGGCAGTCTGAGACAGCCCGTGATTTCGCATGGAGGTTTACACTGAGAGTTATCGACGCGTGACGAGTTCCATCCGATGCCTCTGTCACACACAATATTAGGTAAGGTAAGGTGTACCTTGTTTGTCCTGGTAGACGGCGCGGGCCAGCGCCACGCGCGCGCGCTGTCCGCCGCTCAGCGCGCAGCCCGCCTCGCCCACGTGCGCGCCCCAGCCCAGCACGTTCAAGTGCTCTGTCTCTGTCACACACAATGTTAGGTAAGGTAAGGTGTACCTTGTTTGTCCTGGTAGACGGCGCGGGCCAGCGCCACGCGCGCGCGCTGTCCGCCGCTCAGCGCGCAGCCCGCCTCGCCCACGTGCGCGCCCCAGCCCAGCACGTTCAAGTGCTCTGTCTCTGTCACACACAATGTTAGGTAAGGTAAGGTGTACCTTGTTTGTCCTGGTAGACGGCGCGGGCCAGCGCCACGCGCGCGCGCTGTCCGCCGCTCAGCGCGCAGCCCGCCTCGCCCACGTGCGCGCCCCAGCCCAGCACGTTCAAGTCCTCTGTCTCTCTCACACACAATGTTAGGTAAGGTAAGGTGTACCTTGTTTGTCCTGGTAGACGGCGCGGGCCAGCGCCACGCGCGCGCGCTGTCCGCCGCTCAGCGCGCAGCCCGCCTCGCCCACGTGCGCGCCCCAGCCCAGCACGTTCAAGTGCTCTGTCTCTGTCACACACAATGTTAGGTAAGGTAAGGTGTACCTTGTTTGTCCTGGTAGACGGCGCGGGCCAGCGCCACGCGCGCGCGCTGTCCGCCGCTCAGCGCGCAGCCCGCCTCGCCCACGTGCGCGCCCCAGCCCAGCACGTTCAAGTCCTCTGTCTCTGTCACACACAATGTTAGGTAAGGTAAGGTGTACCTTGTTTGTCCTGGTAGACGGCGCGGGCCAGCGCCACGCGCGCGCGCTGTCCGCCGCTCAGCGCGCAGCCCGCCTCGCCCACGTGCGCGCCCCAGCCCAGCACGTTCAAGTCCTCTGTCTCTGTCACACACAATGTTAGGTAAGGTAAGGTGTACCTTGTTTGTCCTGGTAGACGGCGCGGGCCAGCGCCACGCGCGCGCGCTGTCCGCCGCTCAGCGCGCAGCCCGCCTCGCCCACGTGCGCGCCCCAGCCCAGCACGTTCAAGTCCTCTGTCTCTGTCACACACAATGTTAGGTAAGGTAAGGTGTACCTTGTTTGTCCTGGTAGACGGCGCGGGCCAGCGCCACGCGCGCGCGCTGTCCGCCGCTCAGCGCGCAGCCCGCCTCGCCCACGTGCGCGCCCCAGCCCAGCACGTTCAAGTGCTCTGTCTCTGTCACACACAATGTTAGGTAAGGTAAGGTGTACCTTGTTTGTCCTGGTAGACGGCGCGGGCCAGCGCCACGCGCGCGCGCTGTCCGCCGCTCAGCGCGCAGCCCGCCTCGCCCACGTGCGCGCCCCAGCCCAGCACGTTCAAGTGCTCTGTCTCTGTCACACACAATGTTAGGTAAGGTAAGGTGTACCTTGTTTGTCCTGGTAGACGGCGCGGGCCAGCGCCACGCGCGCGCGCTGTCCGCCGCTCAGCGCGCAGCCCGCCTCGCCCACGTGCGCGCCCCAGCCCAGCACGTTCAAGTGCTCTGTCTCTGTCACACACAATGTTAGGTAAGGTAAGGTGTACCTTGTTTGTCCTGGTAGACGGCGCGGGCCAGCGCCACGCGCGCGCGCTGTCCGCCGCTCAGCGCGCAGCCCGCCTCGCCCACGTGCGCGCCCCAGCCCAGCACGTTCAAGTGCTCTGTCTCTGTCACACACAATGTTAGGTAAGGTGTACCTTGTTTGTCCTGGTAGACGGCGCGGGCCAGCGCCACGCGCGCGCGCTGTCCGCCGCTCAGCGCGCAGCCCGCCTCGCCCACGTGCGCGCCCCAGCCCAGCACGTTCAAGTCCTCTGTCTCTGTCACACACAATGTTAGGTAAGGTAAGGTGTACCTTGTTTGTCCTGGTAGACGGCGCGGGCCAGCGCCACGCGCGCGCGCTGTCCGCCGCTCAGCGCGCAGCCCGCCTCGCCCACGTGCGCGCCCCAGCCCAGCACGTTCAAGTGCTCTGTCTCTGTCACACACAATGTTAGGTAAGGTAAGGTGTACCTTGTTTGTCCTGGTAGACGGCGCGGGCCAGCGCCACGCGCGCGCGCTGTCCGCCGCTCAGCGCGCAGCCCGCCTCGCCCACGTGCGCGCCCCAGCCCAGCACGTTCAAGTCCTCTGTCTCTGTCACACACAATGTTAGGTAAGGTAAGGTGTACCTTGTTTGTCCTGGTAGACGGCGCGGGCCAGCGCCACGCGCGCGCGCTGTCCGCCGCTCAGCGCGCAGCCCGCCTCGCCCACGTGCGCGCCCCAGCCCAGCACGTTCAAGTGCTCTGTCTCTGTCACACACAATGTTAGGTAAGGTAAGGTGTACCTTGTTTGTCCTGGTAGACGGCGCGGGCCAGCGCCACGCGCGCGCGCTGTCCGCCGCTCAGCGCGCAGCCCGCCTCGCCCACGTGCGCGCCCCAGCCCAGCACGTTCAAGTGCTCTGTCTCTGTCACACACAATGTTAGGTAAGGTAAGGTGTACCTTGTTTGTCCTGGTAGACGGCGCGGGCCAGCGCCACGCGCGCGCGCTGTCCGCCGCTCAGCGCGCAGCCCGCCTCGCCCACGTGCGCGCCCCAGCCCAGCACGTTCAAGTGCTCTGTCTCTGTCACACACAATGTTAGGTAAGGTAAGGTGTACCTTGTTTGTCCTGGTAGACGGCGCGGGCCAGCGCCACGCGCGCGCGCTGTCCGCCGCTCAGCGCGCAGCCCGCCTCGCCCACGTGCGCGCCCCAGCCCAGCACGTTCAAGTGCTCTGTCTCTGTCACACACAATGTTAGGTAAGGTAAGGTGTACCTTGTTTGTCCTGGTAGACGGCGCGGGCCAGCGCCACGCGCGCGCGCTGTCCGCCGCTCAGCGCGCAGCCCGCCTCGCCCACGTGCGCGCCCCAGCCCAGCACGTTCAAGTCCTCTGTCATCAACCACAGAAGTTAGAGTACCATTTCTAGTAAAGAAAGTGGTTATTTCAACTTAAAATTCAAGCGTGTTGAAGTTTTCCATCCATTCCCCATTTCAGACTATTACCCCGTAGTGGAGAGTGAGGCAGTCATGAATTATTGGACTTATGACGGCATCTTTTACTTTCCCTAACCTTCATATATAATATTTTTTTTGTTTCCGGGTTTCGAGTTGAGAGAACTCGTACGCCCCGGTGTTTTGGAAGGCTTGCGTGGGGATATGGATCCAACACGTAGTATAATTTATAGTATTTATTGACACAAGGTTAGACAAATTAAAACTCCCTCCCTCTTCCTTACAATCAAACACCTATAGGGCTATAACTGACCGGATCTGTTAGCAAAAAATTACACTTACCAGTAAGAGCACAAGCGTCCACGACCGCCTGGAATTTGGTCTCATCATACGGCTTTCCGAATAAAATGTTGTCTCGGATCGTGCCTCGTATTAACCAGGGCTTCTGGGAAACGTAACCGAAACCTAAAAAAGTAAGGTTAGGCTGTAAAATAAAACTCGGGAGAAGTTTGTACATAACGCCATATTCTAAATTTATAAAATAAATTATTTAGGTCGGATATCGGCCCGCTACTAGGCACGGATTTTTCTAGAACAAGAATGTTAGCTAAAAAAGAAATTTGAAACATGTACCTTTATTCGCTCGTGTCACAATGACAATAAGAGTCAAAAGGTACGTGTTTCAATTTTCTCATGCTATGATATCTCAGAACAAAGCGCGAGGGCCTTGATTTTAACGCCATCCCACACATACTTTTATTAACATATTCGTTACAACACCGTTCTCTTTCGTGTCGCCTAGATGGCTCTGTAGACACTGTAGACGACCCATAGACAAGCTCTGAAGCGTTGTTGCTAGTACATAAAACTACATATTTAGGAGAAAATAATTTTTATTATTGCCTTTTAAACTTTTTATATTATTACTAAATAAATATTTTTATAATCTTTATAGTGCACAGTAACTACACTTTCGGTATTTCTTCCCTGGAACTTTTTTTTTAATAATGATAAAGATGTTGACACGAAATAAGTAAAATATTTAATACGTTACTGGCAACAATGACAGTTTGCATGTCAATCTTTGACATGTAAATTTGTTTATTTCAAATGATATTTACGTGTTAGGCCAATATTTGAATTCAGTTTAATCCTGCCCGGATTTAGTGTATTTTTTCAGCAGAAAGAAATTGTGACTGCAGTGAAGGGATTTTATCACCCCTATATCTACTCGTACAAGTGTGCCAAACAATGACAATATTAAATAAGAGATTCGTGTTTAAGTATCGCCCCCGCTGTCTTTCCGAGATGAAGAACTTTGAAATCGGGCTTATAGTTTTGACCCCATGATATCAATATTATCCACTGCATAAAGAGATCTATTTTAGGTTCAACGCGAATGTTAGTAACATCTTCACTCCAGTTATTTGTTGTAAAATTACTATTTTACAACAAATAACTGGAGTGTGAGTTTATTCATTTACTTGTTTCTAATCTTTTAAAAACCACACTGTGGTTTAGGAACTTAAATATTTTACAAGGAAAATTTACTTCCGATTCATTTTTAACAAATTGGAGAGATTATGATTATTATGAATTATGAACTAAATAAGGAAGCGTGATGTAAAGCGCCCTCGAGCGGCTAGTTTAGTTACTACAGTCTGCAGTGCTACGGAAAAAAACCGTATCTTACTATGAAATCCATACAAAGATACGACCTTTTTACCGTAGTATCGCAATACTTATATTTTGGACCAAAAACCACGTGAAGTTGGCTATCTATTACCAGTAATACACTCTTATCTATGAATTTCCTTGTCCGTAGACACCTACCAATGTACTTTACGTTTTTTGTTTTTATTTTTTTGAGATGATCTCGACAAGCATTTTTTTTTTTCAAGATGCTCTATGGTCTGCGCGGATAGAATGCACCGAATGAATCTTGTACATCGTAATGTACACTGGGAGTTTACACGTGCGTATAGCACAGACTGTCTGCATCCGAGTTATAAGTGTTACTTTGTTCATTGAGAGGTACATTGTGCCTCACGAGGGAATAGTACATTACTGCAGACGCCGGGAAATAAAAAAATAAAATAAAATAATAAAACGGTCGGCCGTCTATACCTACTCAGCCGGCAAGCCCTTTTCGCGGCTAAGGCATGTATAGTGCTTTTCTCAAACATATGCAATGAAATAAAAAATGCACCACTCAAAAAAACATAATTCAGCTGTTCAGCCAGTTCATGAACACAGAAGCCATGTTTAAAAAAAAGTATTTTTAATTTTCCCTCCAATCCCTCTATTTGTTTTCTTTAATAAGTCGTTCACGTGTGTAGTGTTCGAATATTAGGGTCATTATACACAACCTGATAATAAGAATCTTAATTTCTATAATAAATAAAATAAAGGCAGAGGATTTTTAATATTGTCTATGGTCTCTGGTGACTTACGTATAGACAATATTTTAAATTTATTCATCAACACATTGTATCATACAGATGTGTATTCTTAATATCAGTTCGTGTGTACTAGGCATTAACGCGGATATTGTTGGTCCGATCCGATGGCTGAATGGGTAGCCACTAGAAAAAAAAATATATATCAGCTGTTCATAAACACAGATGCCATGTTTACATTTAAATTAAAAACAAATTACTTCCCGGCCTAGGCCTTCAATTTGGTATGAAATTCCTTTACAGTTCTCTCGAATTGTTCCGCCCGAAACTTGACACTTCGAAGCCTGTTCTAACGCACGTTATGACGATATTTCATTGCATGTTTGAGAAAAATAACTTACTATTAAGGCTCTCTGGGATCTGCAAATCACCAGTCTTCTTAATCATGTCGCCCATAATCGCGTGCAGCAGCGAGGTCTTCCCACTCCCCACGGGCCCCGCGACACCGATCAGCTCTCCCTTCTGTATCTCCAAACTTATATCATGCAGCGTAAAAGGCTCGTTCTGGGCAACGACCTCGCTCGACGAATCGCTAACTTGTATCCTCCTCGACAGTTTCTTTTTGGACTTGCCCTTGGTTTTCTGGGTGTTGGGCGATACTTTTCGGTCTTGCGGCTTCGCCCAGGAGAACGTCGCGTTGTTGAAGATTATCATGTTATCTTCGTTGCGGTTAGTGTTGAGTCTGTCGTAGTAACGCTCCGGGTCCATGTCTGGAAGCTAAAGCATGTTTTTAAATGACACACGCATATGTAAGAAAATTAAAGTGACATTCCTGGGTGAGTTGCGTGGTGTTACAATATCTTACAAATACAATATACAACTGGGTGACACTGTTATTACAATACAAAGGCCAAGTTCCAATTCGTCATTGTTTTAGTGTATATTATGACAAAATTGCTAATAAATTAACTTGCAAACTATTCCGGGTGATCAATCCAAATGGGTCAGTAGAGAGAAGTCATAAACTATAAGAAATAGAGAAATCTGTTCTTAGGTACCATGGCGTCGATTTAAGATTTAACTAGGTCGATGCAGAGTCAGCCACCGGCTAAGCTTGCACCATAGATTGGAGCGGAGTTTCTTTTTTTTTTTCGAAATTTTCTCTTCGTCACGACCTAGCGAAATTTAATTTGTGCATTTTAAAACAAAAATTTCTAAAATCGGTTGATAACTCGCTGAGATTTGCGCATTGTTACAAAGTCCATTCGAGTCGATCCATGGGAGCTTCGCTCGCTTCGCTCGCTCCGCTCCAATAAAAACTGATTTATTTTTTATCTCATACATAACTCGGCCAAAACCGCTGTAAAGAATGTTACAATACGACATGCGGTTACTTACAGAATTTAAAACAGGTTGAATTAGGTTAATATAATGACGATTTTGAATATGGAAATTAGGTAGACAAAATCGATTTATAGAGGAACTGGCATGAATAACAGAAGGGGCTTACGTCTATAAGTTTCTGTATGCGCTTGATGGAGACCCAAGCCTCCGTCAGTCCGTTGAGGACCCAGGGGAACGCATTGAGCGGCGCGATCAACATGTTGATCAGGGCCACCGTAGTGAAAACCTGCAAATTGACTCAATATAGGTATAGTTACGACCCACCCTGGCTTCGCACGGGTACAATGCTGATAAATTATGCATGCATTATACAAATAAACCATCCTCTTGAATCAATCTATCTATTTAAAAAAAAACCGGCCAAGTGCAAGTCGGACTCGCGCACCGAGGGTTCCGTACAAACACTTTCTATCCCTAAGTGGTTAAGTTAAGTTTGCACCTGGTATGTATAGCGCCCCATATAAATTAGGTGCAAAGTTAGGTATTAATAGGTATTAAAAAAAACTACTTACTAGATCTCGTTCTAAACAATTTTCGTTGGTAGTTTTTATAGTAATGTACATCATATGTTTTTTTAGATTTTTCATTTTCTTATTTTAGAAGTTAGAGGGGGGGGACCAACTTTTTTCCACTTTGGAAGCGTCTGTCACGCAAATTATTCGGTTTAGAATAAAAATATTTTAGAAATCTCGATATCATTTTTGAAGACCTATCCATAGATACCCCCACGTATGTGTTTGATGAAAAAAAAAATTTTGAGTTTCAGTTCTAAGTATGGGGAGCCCCCAATATTTATTATTATTTTTTTATTTTTGCATCAAAATCTTAATGCGGTTCACAGAATACATCTACCTACCAAGTTTCAACAGTATAGCTCTTATAGTTTCGGAAAAAAATGGCTGTGACATACGGACGGACAGACAGACGGACAGACGGACAGACAGACATGACGAATCTATAAGGGTTCCGTTTTTTGCCATTTGGCTACGGAACCCTAAAAACCGCATCAAAATCCGTTGCGTAGTTTTAGAGATCTAAGCATACATAGGGACAGACAGACAGGAAGCGAATTTGTTTTTAATTATGTAGTGATTTTACGTTTTTTTGCCGCGGGGAGAAAATCTCACTTCCTGACCATGGCAAGACGTAACACTTTAGATCTAGACAAACCACAGGAGATGCATTCGTAAAGCCCCAGATCCTATATTTTATGGCCCTCACCTTAAGTTCGGGCCACAAACACCTGCGATCTGGGACATTCACGAATTCGCCGCCATAGGTATGTAATGTTTACAAAATTGGGCCTTAAACAATAATTTCAGGATGTCACGTTCCTGAAATTATTGTTTAAGGCCCAATTTTGTACATGTACATATGTTTAGAAGTTTGAAACTGGAAGTCTTTTTGATATTCAATTACGCGAATAACAAATTTTATATTATGTATTAAAATATTCATCTGTTATATCTCGTGCATCTTTTACTTTTCATACCATTACCGCCTATTGCATACAATTTCAACAGATTTGAAAACCATTACGTAACATGATTCAACGAGCTCTTTTTATCAGTTAGCCTAGGTAACGTTAAGATACTATGACCGAGGTTATTATTGTTATTACGTCCCCTTTCATCGTTTATTACGATAAATATTATGCGATTGGATGTCAATGTCACCATTAAAATAATGTATTGTTGTTATTATCAATGACTAGTAAATTCACGTTGGTAAGTTATTTTTTTCATTCAGTCCTATAACATAACTCGAAAACACGAATACTGACGTGGATTGACAATGTAAACAACACATTAGGCTGGACCTTCCCAGAATAGACTGTAGAATGAGCCTGTGTCGTTACAGTAAAAAAAAATGTTACTCAGGGGACGTTAATGTTACTTACTGTACCTAAAAAAATACTTATGATATTAAGTAGTAATTTTGATACATGTGTTGTTTACGAATATAATGACAATCGAACGATTCCGATAGAGTAATTGTAATTTGAGACTTGAAAATACACTAAATAGTTACTGTAGTACCGCGATAAGCAGAGCCATTTCAGGAAGCTACAAGTTACAAGCGAAAGCCCCTTTTCAACTGCTTATGTCCGCGAAGCGAAGAAACATCCTACGTAATTTTGGTTACATTGTTTCTTCGTGATTTTCAACTTCGTACGCGTAAAACATTTTTCTTTGCCGTAGTCGAGTAAAAACAATCCTATAACCATCTTTAGATGTCCAGCTATCTCTGTCCCAAATTTGGTTCCCATCCCTGTACTGAAAATGGTTAAAATTGTCCAGCCGTCTCGGCGTGATTAGAGGACAATCTTGATAGCGTGATGCAGGATCGTCATTTGTTTTGAATGGGCGCGCGGCGCCAGGCCAGTCTGGCGTCATCTGTCGGTCATAAATATTTTCCATTGTCCTATCATCACGCCGAAACGGCTGGACAATTTTAACCAATTTTAGTACAGGGATGGCTGGTCATCCAAAGATAGGTTACTTTTTAACTAGATACGGTATAAAAAAAAATACGCGTACAAAGTTGCGGCCACCCGTAGACAGTAGACAGATACAAGTGTACGTACGGTGGGCGCGTCGAGGGTGTTGCTGCGGAGCGCGTGCACGCCCAGCGTGAGCGCGGCCACCAGCACGGGCGTCGTGGCCCACAGCACCACGCAGATGGCGTCCAAGTACTTGCGCCAGCGCAGGTACTGCAGCTCCAACGTCCGCGACTCTGCCGACAAACAACATACCTGCTGATGTACTATGTATATTGTTGTATTAGCCACTCAATTGCTTCGAATTTTGAGTTGGACTCTATTTATATAATAAAATAAGAGCGGTGACAGGTAGCCATAGCTACTGTTCAGAACGCATCCAAACTGACGTCACCACTGACGTCACCACCGACGTCTTCAGCCGAAGCACGAAGATCGCCGATCATCGGGCACTTCGGGTACAACCGACACCGGCCGCCTTCAACGGTCAATTTTAAACCATCCTTGGAACGACCAACACTCTGTATTTCTTATTTTTGACAATATATTATTTTAATTTAAAGTTAAATAAAATATTCTTATTGAATATCCACCTAGGCTATTCCCGACTGCACTAGAAAGGAACCTAGGCCTCAACAGCTACCAAAACCAATTGAGTGGCTAAAAGAGAATTCATGTCTTTAAGAACGCGGCCGAGTTGCATATTCCCATACAATAGGCGTGTAGACACTCAATTCTATTTTTTTATTGGACTCAAACATCTATATGGGACTACTTACACTTAGATTGCTCTAAAAGTCAGAAATGACCGTCAGAGTTCAACATTACTGCAGAGCGCTAAAAATGCTCCATATACGCCACCTACATTGTGACGTCATTTTGTTGTGGGTTGGGTGCCAATATTTGTATGGAGACAATAAGTGATTTACCATTTTCACCATGAAAAAGTGCGTTATTATTGTTTTGTTAAACTATGAGGCTTCTAAAAACAATTTCAAAATTTATTTGGATTAAAAAATAAACATGATACCTTTGAAGTCAGAATAAACAAAAAAACAATGTATTTTATTTAATTACCTGTGACTCTATTGATAAAGTAATCCTCCCAGACATGCACTTTAATCGTCCGGATGCCTCGCAGCATATCACTTGTTAAAGTAACTCTCGAGTCCTTGTGCTTCATCAGCTCCGTGCTTAGTGTCCCGATCTTGTTCGCAATCAATTTGTTGATCGGTATCAGCAACACTGAGAAAGCTACGCCGGCCAGGAATGATACGCCGACTTGTTGATACAGTAGGAACAGGGTGATGAAGAGCTGAAACAAAGGACATGTTACGGCGACGGCAACTACCAGGAATTTAATAAGAATATAAATATTTAAGTTAATTGTTTTGACTTTGTCGCTATATCATAACCTTCATATAGCACACCTCTCTCTTTGGCCTACAGTACAGTACGACATAAAAGAATAGGAATTAAAATCCTGCAAAACTGTAGTGTCGTCCCTCTAATAAATCTAAAAAAACGGGTCGTCCCGCTACAGTATAGTTTTACCTGTCCCAGTGAAACTAAATAAAAGTGAACATGTGTATGTAACTAAATCTTGTAAGTTAAATTTGACTTCCCGGTTTTTTATTGAGCTCAAATTTTGCAAACTTATATGTACCTACCTATAGCGGATGACAGTGAAGGAGCTGATTTCATTATAGAGGACGGGGAAGGTGGTGGTCATGGGAAGTCTGTTATAAAACGGTGCAGCCCCAACGAGTTTGGAGTCGATTGATTCGTTTTGACAACCTTTTTGCCAATATTCAAGTTTATGCAAAAATTGGATATTGTTATATAATTTGTATGAATTAGAACAGTACACACCTGCAAAGGAATACTCCACAGCGCATGGAAACTGGGACACGAATTCACAATCCTATCCGTATCCGTGGACATGAAGTTAGTGATCTCTCCGACCGAGAACGACTTGTTCAGCTCCGTGGAGGTCACGCTGAGGGTCTTCCTCAGGATGACCGAGGTGATGGCGCCGCGCATCTTCAGCCCGATCAGGGACATCAGCCAGTTGAAGTGCACGTTGAAAAGCGTGGCTACGAGGGTGGCGGCCATGAGCGACGCTGCGTATATGTAGCTGAAATAGAAAACTGGTTATGGCCGATTGTTTTAAATCGTCAGTAATCCTATGTTCGTAAGTACAATCTTGTAGTTTGGAGAATCTGTCGTTTCTTAATAGAATAAGGTTTGAACCAATTTTAACATCATCTAGCCCCTGGCGGCCACTTTTTGCGCGAAAATCTACTGTTTCCAATCCCTGGGCGATCTGCCAATGACATACGCAGTCTCTACTATTTACGGACAAGTTCTGGCGGCGTCATCGGCGTGGAATTAATAATGTCAGATGGAACGTGTCCTTACCCAAATTGCTGATCAAAGCTCTCGTCCCGGACGAACGTCACCAGCCTATTCAGCAGCATCGGACCAGCGAAGCAGTCATCAGTCGCACGCAAGATGGCGTCACTGGCGTGGAATTGATAATGTCATATGGAACGTGTCCTTACCCATAATGCTGATCAATGCTCTCGTCCTGGACGAACGTCACCAGCCTATTCAGCAGCAGCGGTCCAGCGAAGCCGGCCATATCCGAGACCAGCTTGAGCACGCCGATGCTGTAGAACTGAAGCGCGAAGCACGAGTGCAGCGCTCTGATGAGCGTCACGTTTTGACGGCGACCGCGTAATGGCACGCGAGAAATCGGCGTCACCGGCGTGGAGGATTGTGGTGCTGATTCGCCCACGGCACCATAGCCTAGAGTATTCGAAACAAGAACGTTTACTTCAAAACTGCTATCTCTGTAGCTTCGATATAACACTATGTCACGGTTTTATCGCGTTCACGGCACGACACGGTTCACGGCAAAGAAGCGATGTGTTATCTACTTTTTTACTTACATAGTGCTAATAGTGTGGTCTTATTTGTGCAATGGAAATTGGTAATGGATGAAAAGCGATCCATTGTTCATTGAGAAAGAGTTGAGAAATCTATTGGTTAAAATCAAATTGATTGTTAACAACTTTTTACAATAGGCCATTTTGGTATTTTTGGTTTCCGCCTAAATGATTTGTTTCCATTAATGACAGCAAAAAGGAGCATTATGATTTTGACCGGTAGGTATGTATGTATGTATGTCCATCTGTTCTCTCACAAACTACTTCTATAAAGTATTGATGTAAAAGCTATACATATAAAAATTCAGTTAATCAAAGTTATGTATACTAAGTTACACTCTGTCCGATCTCTAAGATCAAATGAAGTCACTTTGGCACAAGGTAGAAACAACCGTATTGGTGTAAATTTAAGATCATTTTTCACTTGTTTGACATAATTTGTTCGTAGAATTCCAGATAGACTATACAAGTATTCTTTATTATACCTCCATAGTAATTGTCACAATGAAGAAGTAAGTAACTACTACTAGTTGTTTTCTATGTGAGATAAACAAGAGGTAATTAAAAAAATACATATAAATATTCACATTAAGATTACTCAGTATGTAATCTTAATGTGAATATATATTTAATTTATTAAGTGTATGAGTAGTATAGTGATTCACAATCACAAAACTATACAAAACAAAGCAATGACTAATAATACTGTGTGTCTGTGTCACATAACAGAAACATGCATAATTATGCATTTCCGTGCAGGCATCCACTGACAACCTTGTATGTCCCAAACAAAGATATAAAACAAGTTTTGCATTGTTTAACCCCTCGTATGCGGCAACCAATTCAGAATTTGACACCTCGGTGCGGCCGCGTTACGTCATTGTATGCTGCCCGCTAAAACGTATCCGTGCTTAGGCAGTTCATGAACTGGCACAGATACGCGTCTAAGCATACGAGGGGTTAAATGCATTTTAAAGAATGTATTTTTTTTATTACCTTTTACTGTCTTGTAATATGAAACATTTTAAAATACCTGTGCTTATAAAAGGCTCATGGGGTATCTCAGCAAACTGCTGGAAATTGTCCACATTGCCAACTAGAGCTCTGTCCATCTTAGCGCCTACATAGGCACATCTGTACTTTGCTGGGATGTCAAAAAGTTCCTCTGCGTCATGCAGTTTTTTGTCAAAACCTAGAATCAATGATTAAAAATCAGGAATTGATATAAACTAACATAATCTATAAATATAAATATAGTATTGATAAATGCACTTTTCAATTAGACTCATTAAGTGTCTGGGCTTTTTGAGCTGGATCAATTAAAATTACATTTTTGTTTTTATTTTCCTATTAAAATTTGAGCTTATATTTGTACCTTTTCTGAGAAGTGGATTCACCCACAAGAATATGAGTTGAGACATGAATCCATTGCCTTGCATAGCTGTCCCTAGGATACCTTCATCCATGTGGGGTAGCAATGGTGTGTACTCATCCTGCAAGAAGTGAAAAATACAGTTTATCAATATGTTCCAAAGCGGCATTGGTATGTTAATTACATGACGAACCAAGTTAATTTTGATTATGGACTTCTGGACAATTATAAATTATCTGTCAGCCTAGTTTCAACTCATTTGTGCACCAAAACTCCTGGGTTCTATTCAATGTTATTTTTACATTCTTATGAATGTCATTTAAACACAACAAATAATAGTAAATACAACCTAATTGAATTCCAAACCTGAAGACATTGAAGAACACTTAAAAAATAACAATCAGAGATGTCATTGTACAAGCCATGTAATTAACTTAATTTATAAACAATACTTACATGAGCATGTTGAGATCCAACCAAGCAAGGAGAATAGTAAGTGGGTCTAGATTCACTTGATGGTATCAGTGTAATAAAGTACACTACATGGCAGCATAGTGTGGCAATGAAGAAGGCAGTAGGGCCATCCACAAGCACACTGCTACGGAGCCCAATAACATTGAGCATCACAGCCAGTCCCCATAGAAAGAGCTGCAGCGAGGGCCCGCGAGCACTCGAGCCTAGCCGGTGTTTCAGCGCAAGCACATAGCCAAAGTGCACCAGCCAGGACAAACATGATGCCCCAGCCACGAAATAATCAATTGGAAGCAACACAAAATTCACTTTGGTAATAAAAATATATAGTTCTACTATGGGAATGAAAACTAAGACTAGAACTACGAAGCTACGGAGGACTATTGCACGCTCCTGCAACTTCTCTCGTATGACCCAATCTCTTCTGTATCCCACGTAATAGCCCGACACAACTGCAATGATGAAGTACAGGGGGATTTGCAGAAACAACTCCTGGAAGCACAGCCCCATGTCTTTCGATGCGTGATTCCAGGGTTGCAGCCCCATCGGTCCACACATGTCTTCCCATCTCCATTGTATATCCCAAAACATTCCAGGCGCGATAAACAATATCTTCACCAACACACCAAGTCATTTACACTACTATCCAATAACAGGTTCTAATTTATGACAAATTAGGTTCTTAACATTGATCTAATTATTGAGTAATTGCATATAAATTATGTAGTTTCCTCTTTCCTGCCTTTCAAGTAAATTCCCATCCCAATACAAAATATTTATTTATTTGTCAAATAATTGACTGATTCATGACTGATTCATGTCATTCGCGGAAAGGGAAAGACGGCCAGATTTATGTTTTTTTACTCCAATAGGAGCGACCTTATTTGTGTCTCAAACAGATTTCTAGGATACGTTCAGAAATGAAAGTGAAACATTTTATTGACATGGAGACTAATACTAGAAACCAATGTGCATGAAATCGGATGATGATAAATAAATATACAATAATTAGAACGATATTTGTAACTCTTGATTTGATAGTCAATTATAGCAGTTATAAAAAAACGAGAATTTATACGAATATCAGACTATACTATACTGGTTAAAATTTTGAGGTTTCAGATTGTATTGCTAAAGCAATGTGGTTATGGTGGGTTATGGGTACTTTATGTCATAACCACAGACTAATAACATAATCATAATCATATCATAATTCATAATGTCAGTGTCCTGCCTGTTTTGGCTGTTTTGAGTGTCTTGTCTGTCAAGAACAAAATATTGTTTTCATAATTTATTTAACAATTTTCATGGTATTTAGGTGATATATAGTATTATTATTAAAATCAGACAGCACTATGTCTATTAATGAAAATGACCATATTAATGAAGACGATATCGAAGAAGATTTGGATCCAATCAATGATATTGTAGATTATTTAGTGAGATGTACTAGTGTTTGTATTAAAACCGCTCACGTTAATGAAAGGGAAATACGAACAAGAGATAAAATACAAATGGCAAGCGACCTGTTCAAGAGAGCACCTACTGATTTCTTATTACAATTCGGAAAATACTTAGCACCACATCACATAGAATACTTTGAGAAATACCAGCCAGAAAACGGACATCGTGAGTATACCGAGTGTATCAAAGAGTTGCAACAATATCATTCTGCTGAAACAAGACATAAAAGAGTGCGTAACAGAAGGTACAATGCATTGAAGAAGTTACAAGATGAAACTGATTATTTCAGTGAAAAACAAATGATGTACAGGAATCCCTTGCTCTATGAACAATTAGTTGGGCAGTATTTGACAGAAGCAGAAATTAAAGAACGAGACGGAGCAGACAATGAAAACCTTACATTCTTAAACTTGATCTTGGAGACTGTTGACAGAAATCAAATGAGAGAAACAAAAAATGAACAAATGCTTGAAGAAGATCTAGAATCCATGGATATCAATGTCACTAAAGAAAATGTTGATGAAGACGAAGATAAACAGTTTAAAAAGAAACGATGGGGTGAATTTGATGATCCAAAACCTGAGTCTTCTTCAAAACCTGAGGTAAGAACTCAAGCTATAATAAGTGCTCCAGAAAGACGTTTACTGAAAGAGGAATTCCTGCAAGAGATGTACAGCAGTTTTGTTGAAGGCAGGGATGATGTAGACTACACTGCTATTGACAGCAATGATCAGTATGATGACCTGCAGCAAGTCTCTCAAGATGCAGAGGACAAATATTTTGACTCTGAGCCCAATGACTCGGAGAACCTGGAGGAACATATGAAGCTGGTGGCTGAATATGGCAGAAAGAACTCCACTGACAGTGGTTCAGAAGATCCCTTAGACTTATTTATGAAACATCTCAATAAAAGGCAAGTTGAAACTTAAACATTTTTTTATTATTCCCAACAGCCTACCTATAAATAACTATAATCCTAGGTAGTATGATATTCAGGAATGACAAATGAAGGCTTTCCAATATTTGTAAGAGTTTCCCCTTAATAATATGAAGATGTAGAACAAGTTACAGGGACCTTTAACTCTTAAATGCATTAATTATACTCATTTTGTTTCTAAAATTACATAGTGAGCAATAAAATCCATATCACTTTAAGTTAGTAGTCTCGACTTAGCAGTTTGATGAGAGTTATGATGTGGCTATAAATGAGACATATAATATTAACACTTTTGCAACCAGACAAAAAAGTAAGACTTATCCCAGAAACCGGCCGTGCCGACTTTTATAGCATCAACCCCGGCTACCGGGTTGGCCGGCATCTGAACAAAGTTTACAAGCGCCCGGCCTCCGGGTTGTTGGTGTCGAAAGTGTTAATGCACAGTAAATGCAAGTGATTCTGTATGAATAATGGTAAATGGGCTTTAGAAATAAACTAAGCTAATATAATTCCAGAAGTTTCAGAAAATACGATTTTCACGTGCCAAAATTAAGGACAAAGTCAGTAGTAAAGATACACGCGTAATAGGGCCTATGCAAATGAATATATATTTTTCCGAACAATTGCTATAAGTTTTAATATAGGCGTTTCTTTCATAGCTCGCTATTGATTGTATAATTATATTTCCCACCAAAAACGAATTCCATAAACAAATTTTGTATGTTGTAATTATAAACACGAAAACTTAATATTCAAAAGTAGACAGAAAAAGCAAAAGGTTCTATGTGACCTTACTTATAACTATAAGACTACATATCTACTTTGGGATTAGATCCATTTATGTCAAATTGTCTGATATTTATTTGAAAATTATGAGAAATCTTATCTGTTGTCTGTTTCATCTAGGTAAGTAACCAGTGTCGAACAAAGAGGATGGTGTTGCTTGGCAAGCCATTCGCGACATCGCGTGGAATGCGCAATCGCGTAAGTAGTTTTCATTAAATTTATATCGACTTAAGATGCTCCCCCAGTGAGAAACACCCTTAGGAGCGACCTCACCGCCATAGATGAATATATGTATACCTGCTCACCGCTGCTCAAAATACGCTGGGGCAAGGTAAATGCAGTCAATGATGAAAAATACGTGAAGCTAAAGTAACGGATATGCGCGTGCGCGTTACGGGTCTCTCGCTCACTCGTATGGTCGCCGCGCTCGGATCTCTCGCTCAACCGCTCGCCGCGCCGCTGGTCGCGGAACGAGCTGGCATCTCCGTAAGGAGACGCAGCTAATTTATAGGCGTATTTAGGGGCGGTGGCCGTGTGGGCCGTGCCCACCCCAATACGGTGTCATACTTAATCATCAGTGGTCGGAATTAGGTGAGCTAAAATACCTACAGTTCGCGGTGAGACATAATATAGAGTGGTTACAACCGGATAAAAATAATGTTTTATTTGGATTCCGGGTATTCGATATTCATCCAGGCACTGCGAGTACTAGCCGTAATGATGAAAATGGTTACATTCTAGCCATAAAGTTTAAATTATAATGAAAATGTGAAATCTATTGTAAATTAGTAATTCGTGTTTACCTATTCATTGTCAATGCTTGTCAGAGTGGCGTATTAGCGTCAAAATAGTGTAACGGTAATTTCTAGATATAGGATATGAATACATATGACGTTTTTAGTGTTGTATCATTTATGGTATTGGAACGGAAATCAATTCACTTGAACATATTGTTTTTGCTACATGTTTTGGGAAAATAACACAAAATAGTTGACTTCATAAGAATTCCATTTTTCTATATTAAAATCGATCTAACAAACTTGTGAGCATAAAATTTTACCATGAGTGCATGTCGTACTTATGCATTTGCAAAAAAATAATAACAGGAAATCAAATTAGAAGTAGATATTGAGATAAATAAGAATCTAGTGCAATAAAATTCCCACGTGGCATATTAAAATTAGGGTTGACTTACCGTATGGGATCTAGGTGAACGAATATATGAAACGCAGCAAATCGTAATCCTTAGTTCCAGGCCAAGGTCATAATTTGAAGAATATCCAGTATACCATAAAACAAGCCAAAGTCAAAAACAAATCGTTACGATAAATCCAGTAAACCACACACGCACTAACATAACTGACCAGGGTTCAGGAGCGAATGAGTCCATCTACCTACCTGAGTATGTACTTGACCTTTTACTATCTCCCTTATCTTTTGAGCACTTATTGTTCACACCGCTTGGCTCTAACACGCCCCTTTGAGTCATTAACAAACAATGCGCGGGGAAACACATATTATTCATCTTACGACTACTTCTTAGAAATCCTGTACATACCTTCTTTTGTCTAGCCCTTTTTACTAAAAACTATCATTAAACATGCTGCACTGTAAACAAAACATGTCACGTTCAATATTACAACAAGTACCCAAATAAATATCAAATACCCGGAATCCAAATAAAACATTATTTTTATCCGGTTGTAACCACTCTATATTATGTCTCACCGCGAACTGTAGGTATTTTAGCTCACCTAATTCCGACCACTGTTAATCATAATGCCATTATTGGTACATTATTTGATGCATCTTTCCGGGATAAAAACTAGATAGGCTTTTACTTACATAATTTAATTAATTAAAAGAAATAACACCTTATGCGTAATTGCTAAGATGTTGTTTTCCTAAAAACTTTGACAAGCCGACGCTATTCTGACCCGTAACCTTTAGCTTTTTAACCTATATTTATAATACACTATGAGACTGTCGCCCAGCATTGGCAGCATTGGTGTCTGTCGGGGAGTAATATCATAAATTACTGAGCAGATTCTGTTCCGGTTAGTGATTAGGTTGTAATGAACCGAGAAACGTACGTGGATATCAGAGTTACACATTATTTATAACCATCCCCTTTTATAAAATTGAAAAAATTACTTTTCATGCTAACTTCTTTACTCCAAAAAATACAGCGCAATAGAAAACTTTGGAAAGTGTGTTAGCCATCTCTGAAACTGTTCGCAAACGAAGTTACATGAACGATCTAGTAATTATATAATTTTCATAAATACGGGCATTCCAGATAACTTCCCTTCTAAAATCTACGCAGAATACGAATAAATTGATTATATTACCGGTAAGGCTACCTACTAAGCAAAAATCAAGTTCCAACAGACCGAAGGAGGAACTAGGGCAGAGGGCTTAACGAAATTGTACGTTTGTGAAATCAATTTTGTTTTCGACATGCTTATGCTACGTTTACACGCTTGCCAAGCCTCGGCAAGCGTGCAGGACGCAGTCATATGTTAAAGTGAGATGGAACTACATCGTGCTCACTCTAACATATAACTGCGTCCTGTAGGCTTGGCAAGCGTGTAAACGTACCATGAGTTTACAGTGACTGTACTCGGTAGCGAATTTTAGTTCTACCATCTACAAAGTAACCGCTTAGAGGCGCTGTACTATTCTCGATACAAATCATGTACCTACGCAGTCGCTTAGCGAGTACGGTCGCGTTGACTCATGGTGAGGTTACTGTAAGTAAAGGCGTCTTCAAATTGTCATTTTGGCGCCATTTATGACCCGGTGCAAGGCAACCGGTCGCGGTCGCCACTGGTTCCCGACCCCACCGACCTCGCCTTCGCCTCAGGAGAAGGCGAGGAGACTCGCTAGTGGGTTTGTACCCCCACACTAACGTCCGACTCACTGTTATTGAGGTTTAACCACACCTATATCCTATATGGTATCTCTAATGCGGACGGACAAACGGACTAGCATTGGCTCAGTGGGCCGAAACGTTTAACCTCTTCCTCGTATTTGATGCCAAGGACAGAGGCACTTTCCACTCGGCTCGCTGGAAGAAAGACTACAACCCGGATCTTACATTCGTCACCAAGGATGCTTCAGGCAGACCCCTTCCGACTACCCGGGATGTTCTCAAAGACTTCCCAAATAGCCAGCACAGACCAGTCATCCTAGACGTGGGTCTAAAGATACCTCTCGCTAGGTCCATGCCTCTGCCCCGATGGAACTTTCAACGTGCGAACTGGACAGATTTCACTGCTAACGTAGACGCTGCAATTCGTTTTATTCCACCCAAAGCGGAGAACTATGATCGATTCGCTGGGCTTCTGATTTCTTCCGCAAAGCGTCACATATGCAGAGGTTTCAGGAAGGAGTACATCCCGGGTTGGAATGAAGCAAGCGAAACTCTCTATAGGGAGTACCAGAAAACGGGGGACTGCTCTATCGGAACTGAACTCTTACTCTCGCTGGACACTAACCGGACCAACAAAAATGGAAAAACACAGTAGAATCGATGGACTTCAAGCGCTCAAGTCGTAAAGCGTGGAGTGTGTTAAATAAACTCACGGGGAAAATAACAACCCCACGCCCGACCTCTGCAATACACCCGAATGAAATCGCTAACAGGTTGGTTTCCATCTCGAGATCGAAGGGTGACAAACTGGAGACCAAAATAGTGAAGAAGAAAATGCAGGCACTAAAGTCTAATCTTACAGAAGATCCGGAACTGGCAAGACCCTTTACGGCTGATGAAGTTCACCTCGCTCTCAAACGCCTACAGCTTGGAAAAGCCGCCGGCACAGACGGGATTTATAATGAGTTCTTGATCAAACTGGGACCTAACGCTACCAAATGGCTGTCTCTCTTCTTCTCTGATGTTCTCGGATCTAACAGACTTCCCAAGCTGTTCAAGAAATCGAAGGTGATTGCCCTGCTAAAGCCGGGAAAAAGCGATAACGACCCTTGCAATTATCGCCCTATTGCACTGCTGAGTAACTGCTACAAACTACTGGAGAGACTAATATACCAACGAATAGAGCCTCTTATTGACCGCGTAGTCCCGGTGGAACAGGCGGGTTTTCGAGCCGGACGAAGCTGCACTGACCAGGTCCTGTCTCTGACCACTCACATAGAAAATGGCTTCCAGAACGGGCTTAAATCGGGGGCCGTGTTTGTAGACCTAACTGCAGCCTACGACACTGTGTGGAGAGAAGGATTACTATTCAAGCTGTTGTCAGTAGTTCCCAGCATGCCCCTCGTGAAACTGGTCTCAAGTATGCTTACCCAGCGACGTTTTAACGTGCATTTGGGTGCCAGGGTGAGCGATTCTAGAGTGCTGAACAATGGCCTGCCTCAGGGCTCAGTACTGGCTCCCATACTGATTAATCTGTACATTCACGATCTACCAAGCACCAACTCGAGAAAGTTTGTCTACGCCGACGATATATGTCTTGTAACACAGGCCAGGAACTTCGAAACACTTAAACCAATTCTATCTGGCGATATGGAGACACTAGCCAAGTACTTCAGAGCTTGGCGTTTAACACCTAGTACTAGCAAAACCGAATCGGGCTGCTTCCACCTAAATAACCAACTAGCCACATGTGAGCTCAGTGTACACTTAAACGGTTCAATACTTAGCCACAAGCCTACGCCAAAGTATCTCGGGGTCACCTTGGACCGCTCCCTGACATTCAAACAACACCTGACTGGCACTGCGCGCAAACTTAATACGCGAAACAATATTGTCCAGAAATTGAGCGGAACATCTTGGGGAGCTAGTGCTGAGGTGCTGCGTACTTCGGCGTTATCTTTGGTGTACCCAACGGCGGAGTTTTGTGCACCGGTGTGGTTGGGAAGCGCTCACACGTCTAAAGTAGACGTTGAGCTAAACAAGGCCATGCGACTCATCTCCGGCACACTTCGATCCACCCCGTGCCACTGGCTTCCAGTTCTGTGTCGAATTCCCCCGCCTGACATGAGAAGGAAAGGAGCTCTGTTAAGAGAAGTTAAAAAGATCCGAAATGACCCGAATCTCCCCATCCATTCGGAATTTTTGCATCCAGCCAAACACCGCCTAAAATTTAGAAACGCACCCTACAGTATTGTTAAAAGTTGGCCCTTAGGCGATTTCAACGTCAGGCAGGAATGGTTGCAGTCTTGGAGTTCCTTGATGACAGGCAAGCTGGGCTCAGCGATAGTCCCCGGTGACAAAATTTACGGAGTCGAACTCCCAAGACGTGATTGGTGCACACTTAACAGACTCCGGACTGGCCACGGCCGTTGTGCCCAGTACAGGCATCGCTGTGGTTGGGCTGCCTCTCCCGCCTGCGACTGCGGTGCCGAAGTGCAATCCATTCAGCACATAATCGAAGAGTGTCCTCTAACTTGCTACACTGGAGGCTCCGCCGAAGACCTGATCAACCTCAACGACGATGCCATCAAATGGCTAATGAGTCTCAAACTTAATATATAAGCTATGCTGTATTCGACCTACAACCCTGCCATACGAATAAATAAAATAAAAATCTCTAATGCGCATAAGCATTTTAAACACATATGACGTAGAGGGCGCTCCAGTAGCGTACAATTATGGAATCAAAGATTAGGTGTGATTGACGTAACGATGAGATAGCTCAGTTGGTAGAGTACTACGCCGGAAACCTAGGGTCGCAGGTTCGAGTCCTGCTTACATTGCAGTGCATCACATTACATTTTTCTTTCATAATTTACCTTTGTAACTAAGCATTGTATTAAGCGGTTTACACTCACGTGAAATTGTCAGGAACGGCCCGACATGTTTCGAACTCGTATGGAGCTCTTCATCAGGTACAATTTCACGTGAGTGTAAACCGCTTAATACAATAGTTAAATTTGTCTCACGAAAGTTTTAATAAAATTATTTACCTTTGTGTCAATATTTATAAAAAAACACACCTATTCCAGTTTTAGTCATCCCCAAACGTCCCTGGGCGACATGGATAGATAAATAAATAAAATAAAAATAAAAAGCCTTTTATTTCTTGCCAATACAGTACAATGTCAATAGTCAATTATTATAGTTTCAATTTTATATATATATTTTTACATTTAATTTAAATAATTCGTCTAATATAAGAATGTCTCTATAAATTATAATATAATATCATTTGTATTAACCGGTTCTATGTTCGTTTATTATTTTTATTATGTCAATTATTAATACAATTTTGGATAAAGCAAGAACCCTCTCTCAGGTGAAGGCCTCCTCCAGAGTGAGCCAGTCAGATCTATCCTGCGCCTTTTCCGTCCAGTTTGCGCCTGCGAGCTTTGCTATCTCGTCCGACCATCGCATGTACGTACGGTCTCCCCCTCTTTCGTTTCCCTGACGGTCCCGTCCATGTCGTTACTTTTTTTGTCCATCTGTCATCTTCAAGTCTGGCGACGTGTCCTGTCCATTTCCATTTCAATTTTTTTGCGTAATTGTATGCGTCTATCACTTTTGTTTTTTGTCTTATGTTGTCATGTCTAATTCGCTGCG
Source organism: Apotomis capreana (assembly GCA_947623375.1). Lineage (NCBI taxonomy): Eukaryota > Metazoa > Arthropoda > Insecta > Lepidoptera > Tortricidae > Apotomis > Apotomis capreana. Next base: position 7,060,334 of record OX392499.1, read on the forward strand.
ATTTTCTGGTGTTCGTGATACTGCGCTCCATGCCCCTTTGGCATGTTTTGATCTTATTCTTTACTTTGACCGAAAATTTCCATGTTTGTGCACCGTATGTAAGTGATGGCAGTAGGCACGAGTCCATGACTTTCTTTTTCAATTTTATAGGTAGTTTGCCCTTTAATATTTCTTTATGACTCCAGAATTTATTCCACGTAATCTTGATTCTTCGATCAATTTCATTTTCATTGTTATTTCTGTCGAACGAAATTTGCTTGCCTAGATATATATAGTTGTGAACGTACTCGATCTCCTTATCTTCTATAATTAATGGAACTTGTGTACTGTTAGTCATAATTTTCGTCTTGCTAAAGTTTATTTCAAGGCCTGTCTCTCTACTTGCTGTCTGTAAGGTGCGTATCATATATTCTAAGTCTGTAAAGCGTTCAGAGAGGAGCACGATGTCGTCGGCGAATCTGAGGTGGTTGAGGTAATTTCCATTTATGGGTATCCCCAGTCTACTCCAGTTTAGTTTATTGATAATAGACTCTAGCACAGCGATGAATATCTTTGGACATACTGGATCGCCTTGTCGGACACCTCTCTCTATTTTTATAGGCGGACCGGTAGTCTCCAATTGTACTCTGCTTGTACTGTTTTGGTACAGGTATTTTAGGACGTTGATGTATTGAGGCTCTACATTTTGTGCTTTTAGTGCCTGCCATATAGACGAGTGGGATAGAGTATCAAAAGCTTTTTGATAGTCTATAAATGTTATATAGAGCGGCCTTTGGTATTCCTGATATTTTTCTATTAAGAGCTCTACAGTGTGCACGTGATCTACGGTAGACAAACCTCTTCTGAACCCTGCCTGCTCCACGGGCTGGTTTTTTTCAATTGATTTACTAATTCTTTTATCTAAGATCGAGGAAAATAACTTATATAAACTTGGTAGCAAGCTTATTGGCCGGTAGTTTCCAATGTCACTAGGGTCTCCTTTCTTGTATAAAATAACTATATTTGACTCCGACCACTGCCTCGGTGTTGTTGCTGATTCCAAGACTAGGTTGAAAAGATGTGCAAGAGGGTGGGCAAGAGTAGTTGCGGCATACTTGATTGCCTCATTCGTTATTTTATCCGATCCTGGGCTTTTCTCTAATTTTAAATTCCTTATTTGTTGGATTACTTCGGTTTCACTGATAACTTCGACAGATTTTTCGCTACATGGACCACTTTGTTCCTGTAGACTGATGTTAGAAATGTTATTTTCTTTATACAGGTCTCTATAAAAGTTACTTGCTACCATTAATATTTCGCTTCTTTTGTGCGTTAGCTGTTCATCGGACTTTACTCCTTGTATCCAGTTTTTGTGCGTTTTCAGTTCTCTATACGCTTTTTGAATACTTCCAGATAGATGCAGATGTTTTTTAAATACTTCTTGCCTGTGGTTATTATAGTCTTTCTTGATATATTTACTTGTAAGCTTATATAGAGCGCTCAATTCATTTTTCATTGACACTGTTTTTGGTTTAGTATTTTGTAGGTCGTGCCTGCGTCTTATTAACCGTTTTGTGTGGTCGGTAATAATGGAATTTTTGGGTTGCTCCTGTCTCGCTTGGTGTGCTTTTTCGAGGCCTCGTTCGATGGCTTGTACAATCTTATCGTGGTAGTTTTGTACTGTAGTGTCGATATCATAGTCAAGAAGCTCAGACTTATAGTTCTCTAAGGTGTTTATGTACGTAGTAATCTCGTATTCAGTTTTTAGTAAGCTTTTGGGTAGTCTGTTGTAGTCGACTCTACTTTTTTTAATCTGCTGAAGCTTTATCGTGCCTCGTACAGGTCTGTGGTCCGATGGAAATGTATTGTTGATTACCTCAATGTTTTGGAACCACTTCGGCTGGTTTGAAATAATATAGTCGAGTTCGTTCCTAGTAAAGCCGTTAGGTGACTTCCAGGTCCATCGTCGATTCATTATTTTCTTAAAGAAAGTGTTGAGTATGGAGAGATTGTTTTCGAATGCAAACTGGATCAATTTTCCACCCCTTTCGTTTCGTGATCCATATCCATATTTCTTTGTTATTAAATGTTCTTCGGGTTTTGTTTGGCCAACTTTGGCGTTAAAGTCGCCCATAATTATTACATTTTTTCCCGTTAGTTTAAGCGCTTCATTGATTGTATCGTAAAACTGTAGGATTTCTTCGTCGTCTGCCGATTCTGTTGGAGCATATACTTGAATTATGTCCAGTCGTATATTACCAATATTAAGCTTTAGTAGAGCAACTCGTTCCGTTAGTCCTACGAAGCTTTCTATAGACTTTTTCAATGCTTTTTTAATGATAAAACCGACACCATATTGTCCGGGTGTAGTTCCTATCGTACAAATAATAAATTCTCTATATTCTTCTATTGAGCATCCAGTCCTTCTAACCTCGCTAATGCCCATTATATCGAAGTGGATGTTTTTCATTGCTGCCCATAATTCCATTAGTTTATCATATGATGACAGTGTTCGGACGTTATAAGTAATGATTTGCAGCTTGTCGTCGTTTTTTGTGTTCTCTGGAGGGTTTCGGTCGTAATCTCCCTCGGTGACCGACCGGCGTGGGAGATGTGTATCTGTTTGTATTTGTTTCGATTTCGATGTTTGAGAGAGGGTTGCTAGTTGCTATAAGGTTGGTGAATATTTTTGTAATGGGGAAGTAGAGCTTTTATTTGACTGAAAATTTAGCGTGCTTTGCTTAAGTACTCCATTTGAAGGTTCTGATGTTAGCTGTTTCGGTTTTTCATGGTTCACAGCTTGACTGGTGGTTGTTGATACTTTGTTTTTCTTGCTTGCCTGCTACCTACGTGCAAATCAAAACGTGCCCGTACCATTTGCGTTACGGCATGGGTACTGTCGTCACTGGCTGCAATATTGATATAACACAAGTAACACTTCCTTGTGCATAGACGCTCTCCTATAGATAGAGATGTTGCACAACGACATATCCTCTAAATTGATCATTCGGACCCAACCTGCGTTCCGCTATCACATGGCGTCGCCAGTCTGTTGTTTCTTTAAATGGTTCGGGCGGGCGCGGCATGCATACGAAATAAATGATCGCAAATTTCACATTTCTGACGTCTGAATTTATTTCCCACAATGAATCCACGGTACGGGAGGCCGCACACGACGACTTTTAGTAGCGATTCAGTATACCATATCTCTTACTTCTTTTCTTAGAAATAAGGTGCTAAACTACGCTAAACTAGTATTTACCATTCTAACACAAGATTAATATTGACTGCTTGGTATTTTATTTAGCCTTTTGTTTATGATTGTCCAGATTATCCTAAAGTAGCCAGAAAACTCGGACGGCTCGGTTTGTAGTGCAGCTGCCTACTGAGCCGGCGGTCCTGGGTTTGAATCCCGTGCGTTTGTTAATGTTATTTTCACCACTTCACGCGTAGGTAGGTAGGTAATTGTGGAAGTACTCTTATTGTATTGAGTAGCTTATTTATTGCAAAGACACCCATCGATTGCGATACCATCGTAAATCGCAAATAGCGAACAGCCCAATAGTTATAATTGCAGGCGTCAGCATTAGTCGCATTAAATTTCTCTTCTTACATAAGTTGACTCTAGCCACAACTGCCATTATAATAGTTGAGTAACAATTAACACTCATCGATCGAACTATGTTTGTGTTAACCTTTGAGCTTTGTTAGGTACCGATGTGTTGTTTATTAGTGTTTTTTTTTTTTCGACTGCAATGTTTGACGACACGGTTGGCGTAGCCGCAGCGTTCGTCAAACCACGCTGACTCTTTCAAACAAATGAACCGTCATCGCCAAACCAAACAAACTGACTTACTTTGTATGGTTTTTCAGTTCATTTGCTTGGAAAAGTTTGCGTGGTTTGACTTTAGTGCAGCTGGCTATCGATCCGGCGGTAGTTGTGTTATGTGTCGACTTGTGTAAAGATGTCCGCTATTGATGAAAACAATAAAAGTGCGTGGAGTCCCTCCGCGCGGAAGAAGTGAAACTTCGTAATGTGGAAATGAAAATAGGAAGGGGTAGAAATTGATTTTTAGTGAACTCATATTGTTTCTTTAAGACAAACTTCTTCACTCTCGCTCTGTCTTTTTCTATTCCCCCTCCCCAGGAGCGTTGAACGTTTAACGCAACAGTGCCTTCCTACCCCCTCCACGGTAGCGTTAAACGTTTAACGCAACCGTTAAACGTTTAACGTCATATAACCATCTTTGGATGTCCATCTATCCCTGTATCTACCAAAATTGGTTAAAATCCATCCAGCAGTTTAGGTGTGTTTTGAAGTGAAACTTCTAATGCGACGTCCAACAAGGTTGCGTTTAACGTTTAACGCTACCGTGGAGGAGGTAGGAAAGCACTGTTGCGTTAAACGTTCAACGCAACAATCTCACGGACAATGCGACGGATTTAAGGTTTATGTCAAGGTACGTCTCTTGTGAATATTAATTGATTGTTAGGTTTTCTCTTTTGAAATTACAATTTCTACCCCTTCCTATTTTCATTTCCACATTACGAAGTTTCACTTCTTCCGCGCGGAGGGCCTCCACGCACTATTTTTTTTATGATTTAATTACAAATATATAGTGTTCTGATTTTTCCCTATGGTAGTATTAAGACGGTATTACTTGCCAAATTTCATAGTTAGGTCAACGAATCTATATCCTTTACATTTTTAATCCCTTTTGAGAGTGTCAAAATATACGTTTTTTGCGGCATAAACAGCCGTATATTTTTTACGTTATATTAGAAGTTTGATTATTTTACAGCTTCAAGGTACCTACCGTCACGTACCGTAGACTAGTTTAATTTAAACTCGATACCTTCACGCGTTCCCGAGGTTCTTGATAGACGGACGGACAACATAGTGACCCTATAAAGATTCAGTATTTTTCTTTTGAGGTACGGAACCCTAAAAAATATGCGCAATAAGTTGCGGGCAACTTCTAGTACTCTAGACAACACGTACGTCGACGCAGACGTGCTGAACACGCTGGTGTGACCTGGCCTTAATACTTACATCAGTGCTTCCGCATACCAAGCATTAACAAAAATAGTATCAATAACACCGGCCAGTGCGAGTCGGACTCGCGCACGAAGGGTTCCGTACCATAAATTAAAAAAAAACTGCAAAAAAAATCAAGTTTGTTGTATAGCACTTAAATATCCATTTTATTCTGTTTTTAGTACTTATTTGTTGTTATAGCAGCGACAGAAATACGTCATCTGTTAAAATTGTAACTGTCTAGCTATCGCTGTTCACGAGATGCAGCCTGGTAACAGGCAGTCGGACGGACAGTAGAGTCTTAGTAATAGGGTCCCGTTTTAATTTTAACCCCTTGGGTACGGAACCGTAAAAATAAGCGTATGTTGACTATAAATTGTATTTAAATATGTTTAAACATGCAGAACGTGCTGCTAATTCAACAAATTGGATAAATGATCAAAATATAAATTTACGATATAAAAGAGATCGTATAATTTATACCTACTGCTTCTAAGTATGTAACGCAAAACCTTTCGTGTAGGCCGGAGCCCCAATGGCGATTTTGCAGGCGATATCACAGAGAGAATCCGTTAATTCCCTAATTAAAAGTCGTATTTATAATTACAAGTGAAATTTCAATACATGAGCATTTATCAATCACACACTGCTGCGTGGACTGCGTCCCAGCGCCGCCTAGCATTACTGCGATTCCTTATAATTGGCCTTTTGTCTGAATCTCTTATTAACAGGAATCGGACATATGGGCGTCATTATACACGGTGTCCTGTGTTTAATGGACAAACTTCTAATCAACCGAAATTTTTAAGATAAACTTAGTATTAAAGAAAAAGGTGACCACTCTGGGTTTATTATTTATTTATTTCTTCACCAGAAGTGATTAAACGTTATTTAAAATAATTTTAGTCGAAAACGGATTTCATTAATCAACACCTGTTGAAAAAATGTTCTGGGTACCATCACGTTCTAATTTCTAATACACGCAAGTTATCTATTAAATAATAAAAAAAAACAAGATCCCAACCATTAAAATAAGTAGTCCGATTATCTTTAAAACCATGGGACTTTTAATAACCCTAAATAAGAGGCTTATTTTCTGGACCATTCTAACAAGCTCTGTAGGACGTTAGAAGGCTGTTCATTAAATACAGGACACCGTGTATATTGACGCCCATCCATCCGATCTCAGGAATAAACTTTCTAGTATTTGATCTCCGCATATCAATGCAATTCGTGAATGTATAATGTAAGTCACCCTAGGCCGTAAATGGGATTCTCTGCCAGCTGCGCGGGGAGAAAATCTCACTTCCTCGCCAAGGCAAGGCGTAAAACTTTACGACAAACCACGGGTGGTAATTCGTAAAGCCCCAACACACACACAAACACTTGCGACTTGGGACATTCGCGTATTCACCGCCCTAGGTATGTAATGTACTATTTCTCAAACATGCAATGAAATATTGTCTTTGCGTTCCTTATAATAGGCTCGGAAGTATCGGTTTTTGGGCGCAACAACTCGAGAGGACTGTAAAGGGATTTCATACTGCTTTTCAGGCCTAGGCCTGCAAAGTAACTTTTTTTTGTTTCAACAACAAGGTCATTCACACAGCTGGCTGGTTTGACAAAAAGCAGGTTTTGTTTTTAAAGGTTGGTTGTTAGACACTTGTGGAAAAAAAAAATCAAGATGGAGACTTTTTTTTTTCAAAATTTCAAATTGGTGCTAGGCGGCTAAAACTCGGTATCGGGGGGCTCTCGGGGCTCAAAAATATGAATCTGAAATCTTGTCCGAAAATTCGGTCAAATTCGGAAAATATCGAAAAAAAAAAACTATTTGTATGGAGAAAATTTCAAATTGGTCCTAGGAGGCTGAAATTCGGTATCCGGGGGTTTTTGGGGCTCCTGAGTCAGAATCTGAAATCGGTTTTTTTAAATTCGGTCAAATTCGGTATCGGGGGGCTCTCGGGGCTCAAAAATATGAATCTGAAATCTTGTCCGAAAATTCGGTCAAATTCGGAAAATGTCGAAAAAAAACGATTTGTATGGAAAAAAATTCAAATTGGTCCTAGGAGGCTGAAATTCGGTATCCGGGGGTATTTGGGGCTCCTGAGTCAGAATCTGAAATCGGATTTTTTAAATTCGGTCAAATTCGGTATCGGGGGGGCTCTCGGGGCTCAAAAATATGAATCTGAAATCTTGTCCGAAAATTCGGTCAAATTCGGAAAATATCAAAAAACAAAAAAACGATTTGTATGGAGAAAATTTCAAATTGGTCCTAGGAGGCTGAAATTCGGTATCCGGGGGTTTTTGGGGCTCCTGAGTCAGAATCTGAAATCTGATTTTTAAAATTCGGTCAAATTCGGAAAATATCGGACAAACAATATTAAGTGTTATTCTTTGAAGTATATTTTTTTATTTCATTGTATGTTTGAGAAAAGCACTATACATGCCTCGTCGTGAAAACGGATTCCCGGCCTCGTATCACTATCCGGCCTCGCTCGCACGCTCGCTCGGCCGTATATACCTACTTGGCCGGAAATCCTCATTTTCCCGGCCTCTGATGTAATGTACTATTAGTATGTAATGTACAGTACAGACATAGAAGTGTTGGTGGCCCGAATAAAATTTTGCTAGGGAGCGAGCCACACGATATTATTTTATCGATAATCTGTACTTTCTTGACACTAGTTATGTTATGTATGACTATGAGATAACGTATATATTATTAACGTGTATTTGGGCTTTGTTGCAAGGCCTAGGTTCTTGGTTTCAGTTTAATTTGCATGGAAATCGATTGAATATTGAAAAAATATAAAGCTTGTTAAAGTTGATTTTTATTTGCATTTTGATATAAGAAATTATAACAATAATAGTATGAGAAAGTATAACAATTCAGCACCCCACAATCAACAATCGTAAATTTTTATTGTAGGTAATGCTTTCTAGAAATGTACAAATATTTGTATGGACGTGTCTATGAGGTGTTTGTAGCCACAGCACGTCGAAATGCGGGCTTGACGGATTTCCACTATTTTTAAATATAAGTATTCCTATTACTTTTCACTTCTCCTGCTCGAAAATTACGTTATTTTAGAGTCGCGAAGCCGGGAATTTTATGGTCAACCTATTCGTGATATTTTTTAGATAGTTGTTAACCTATTGACCGCCAAGCGGTCTAGCAATTTACCGTGCCACTGACGCCAGAGTAAAAAAAAAAAGATGTGCCCCAAAATCAACAGGGATTGAAAAATACTTGTAGCGGTTAGAATTACAAAGTTTTTGATCATTGAAATTTGGACGGCTGTGGCCGACGTGGCGTCAGGGGCACGATTTTTTGTTGACGGCCACAGCCGACTGTGGCGGTCAAAAGGTTAAATTCATCTATTAGGTAGTACAGTACAGGCGGGTGAAGGTCGTTTCGTTTTTTAGGGTTCCGTAGTCAACTAGGTACCTTTATAGTTTCGCCATGTCCGTCTGTCCTAACGTCTGTCTGTCTGTCTGTCTGTCTGTCTGTCTATCTGTCTGTCTGTCTGTCTGTCTGTCTGTCTGTCCGTCCGCGGCTTAGCTCTGTGATCATTAGTACTAGAAAGCTGAAATTTTGTATGAGTATGTGTATGTATCACGCCGACAAAACGGTAAAATAAAAACTAAAAAAAAAAATTTTTTTCGGGTACCTCTCCAACACCTAAAGTGGGGGTGATTTTTTTTTTGTTTCAACACTAGTGTGTGGGTGTCGTTGAATAGGTCTTTTAAAAATAATAGGGGTCTCAAGACATTAGTTTTTGATAAAGTTAGAAGTTTTGAAAATATTCGCACCGAAAATAAAAAAAAATGTGTCCCCCCCTCTAACTTTCCAACCACGCGTCAAAAAATTATGAAAAAAATCATGAAAATGAGGCGTTATAAGTACTTTCAATGAAAACTATATTTAATAAAATCGGTCGAGCCGTTTTTGAGCTATCGCAAAAATGTATAATTTTCTTTAAAATGACGTAAGTGCCGCGCGGTGTCCTTATACTTCGAACGTTACGCTTATTAGTTAAGTGACATACTGTATTCAAAACATTTCGCTAAATCTGGCGCGTATGATCGATAACTTCCAGAAGGTAATAAGTAATTACTGCTACTTTGGCGTTTACGACCTTTTTATAGAGCTTGAAAACTTTCTCGTAATTTTCGTCTATTGTGAAGGATGGGCAACCACGGAACCCTACACTGAGCGTGGCCCGACATGCTCTTGGCCGGTTTTTATTCGTATTCTTTACTAGTAGCTGTGAAGAGTTTTATTTCATAAAGTAATCTTGTATGCCGTTAACAGCTGGTTAAATTAGCCAGTTAATTTAATGGCCTATGTCTGGCCATTCAGTTGAATGGCTAAATGACGCCTACCTAGCCAAACCGATGCCGTAGCCATCTCGTAGGCTAGATTTGTTAGTCGCACGTTCCTATGACTGGAAATAAAAGCCCCGCGTAATAGTGATTAGGTTATTTAGCACTTGCCTCTATGTAAATTAAAAAACAGCCAAATCGCATGAACATTTGATCCGTATTTTTTAATGAAGAACAGTCATGTGATAGCTATGATTAGTATGTGGTCACATGTGGGTGCGGGTCATAATCCGGCTCGCTAGGTATTGTATGGTAATGGCGGTCTGCGCGGACTCCATATTAGTCATTATTCTGCGACAGGTCGGCTGACCCCGCGCCCGCGCCGCGCGAGAAAGTGCCGCGCGCATGCGCCTACTAATTATCATACGCGATATATGCTTCCACTGACTGAGCACTTGATTAAGAGACACAATAACGTCAGATTATCGCGTAATGTGTATCTGAGGAGCGTTTTAGCCCATATTCGTAGCCAACTGCTAAAATTATATAACTAGTCAATTATATGGCTAGGCCGTTGATTAACTGGCGGCATTCAATTCAATGGCTAAAAGACGCCTATTACAAATACAAAGATAGTAACAGTGATTTTTTTTAGACCCTGGCCAGATTTGATCTTATGCTGTGCCGGGGCGATACGCTCTGACCGACTAAGCTACAGAGTTTGGTAAGGGTGTCTTACTGATTATGATTTGCTGATATTTTTAATATATTTATAAATATGTATACCTACACTGTGTTCTAGTGGTAAGGAACCATTGGCGTGCTAATCTGACTAGATAACTCGACGACCTGTTTCTTTTCAACAAACTGTTGGACAAATTAAGAGGTAGAGTAAATTTTTGGTCGACGAAATGTAGGCCGATGTTATGTAAATTAAATGAACGTCTCTTCCAATCTCGTTAGTCGCTTCCTGTCTTCTTAAGTTCTTAGGCATTAATCTCGCCGCAGGTGAAGTTGACGAATAGCGAATTCACAACTTTAATTGGAATTATAAAAATCTAACATAAGAATACTGTTATTTGGAGAGATTTATAGGACTCCACATTTAGCGAGTCTGTTGCTAAGTTTAATTCAAATGAGAATAAGAACTGTCTGTCTGATATAGAGACAATTTCAAAGATATGGGTGTGATACTGATGCAACTAGGTACCTATAATAATGGTGACGTGACGGGCAATTAAGAGGTTTGTGTTGTGGTGTGTGGCGTACTATGAGCTGCACAAATGCATGGTTATGAATGAATTAATTTATAAATTGGCCATGCAATTTTGCAGCGCATAATCCCTAACCTAGTGCACACATACTGTGAAGGTTCTGCTTCACTGTTGGTGCTATATGGCCACCGACATAAAAATAAAGTTGTATATTGTATGTTTGTATTTAGAATAAGACGCGTGACATCCGTCAGTAAAATAAAATGTAGTAGTTAGTCTTAGACTAGCCTTCGGGCAATAAACGTCTTCACGAAGTACCTCTGCTCTATTAATTATTCCACCTCTGAAGTTATCCCCCCGGCAGTCGCCACACTTGGTGGAGCTGCGAAATTTTTAACTAGAGTCACGCGAGTATTGGAAGTTTTCCCCGCTCCCAATTAATTTTGTTCACAGATTCTCGGGGATTGTACAATTACGTACGGAAAGCTTACGGTTTGCATAGGAGCCGTACAGGAGCGAAGCGCACCGTCTATATGCGCACGAAGCAAAACGAAGAATAAGTGCACATTTGGCAAGTGCGAATTGCCATCATTGTGGTATTGTATGTTATAAAGGAGCGAGTTCGACAGACGGGTGAAGTTGACGAATCATTGAATCACCCATTATCATTTTTCATCCCAAGCGATTATAATTTGTTTGTGCATTGTTTCGGACTCCACATAAAAATGGAGACGAGTACTTTGAATGGCTTTTCCGACGTTGGAGATTTTTAATTAATGGCCCAAGTGAGAAAATACGAATAAAATAATCACAAATGGCGGTTGCGGTTTAATTGTTCGGGACCCGCATTACAGAATAGTATTAGACATCGTTTTAGGATGTTATTTTAAAGTTAAACAACGAATTCCCGTCGAGCCAAGAAATCATGTACAAGGATGTTATCATCGACGGCAAAAGTCGCAAGAATCATCATTAATTCGTTTCTTTACGCTTGAAGCACACGTTGTTGACATCAGACAAGCGATTGTCAGTGAAAATATGGAATTTTACCAGTGAGAAACATTCAGTTTCAGTGTTGTCAAATGATGTAACAAATGTTCTTAAAGAGTGGAAGCCTTCAAGTTCAGCCATTATCACTAATTATACAATATGTTGCTAGTAAAATTTTATTTGATTAATATGTGCTGTGCCGGACCGAGTGCTTATCAAGAAAGTGCAACATCAGGAACAGCGTGCCTGAGCGAGGAGGGCCGCTCAAGAACTGAAGAGCGACGCTGGACACCGTGGACGCCGATCGGAACGCTGCGCTTCTAACAGGCAATAATGATCCATAATATATAATTTGTAGTATATATGTTTATTAGGATGTAAATAATTGTCCCATAATAATTATGCTAGGTGTATGATAGTTCTAGGTGTTACTAAGGTCCTACAAATAATCATTTTTCTGCTTGAATTATTACCATATAAGATAATACACCGATTGTCTCCATTGAATTATGTGGTGCAAAAACTCACTCCCAGTGGTCGTGCCAAGAATGTAATAATTCATATTAACAGATTAAAGAAATTCTTTAATCGTTAATCCCAATTAATATAAACAGTTCTATATATTTCTAGGGTGTAAATAATAAAACTATTATTTTTCAGAAATTTTTAATTCAGGCTGACTGTACAAGGATGCAATTGTATTTGTTGCATTTACAAGTGTCACTGTTGTAAATATAATTTAATTTATTTCCACAAGATATTAGCTGCATTTCTAAGTTATTACTATAGGAAGTTTAATTTATAATTTCCTGCACTATAAATTACTGCACTTTGAATTTATTGCATTTTCAGTACCTTTTACTTGAAATAATTTTAACTTATTGTTTCCTCAGACCTCCAATATTTATTTATAATACTTTATTTCCAGCATTTTAATTTGTGTATGCTAATACATTTTTTTCTTTTCCATGTAATTCGACACTGCAAGGGCCGTTGCTGTCCCAGTTCCTTGGGATTTCAGCTGCTGGTGTGATTGAATGCCTCGCGCATTCGTCATCCAGGGGCGGCAGAGGTTCTGGCACGGGGTGCCAAGAACTTCATGCGGCCTGCATCGGGCCGATGCAGTCTGAAGATTTTGTATTGTTGTTTCTTTTGCCCTTATAATAAATAAATAATTTATTTAATTTTAACTAGGAGATAGGTAGGAATCTAAATAAAGGAATTTTTCGTATTTTTCGTTGATAACTAATTTTACGAATTGACGTTGACATTGCATTTGACATGTCAATATGACGTGTCATGACATCGTCTATGGTCGTGAAATTAGTTATGAGGTAATTTTTTTTATCGGTAAAGGTTTAGTTTTTTGGTACAAATACTTGGAATAAATTAAAAATATTTATTCCAGGTATTTATTTAGAACAAGGTACGGAATCTTGAAGCATAATTCATATGCTTCAGGATCCTAATGTGAAAATAATTAAGGTACAGATTTCTGGGGCATATTTAATATATATGCGCCAGGATTCTAATATAAAGCTAGTGGTAGACGGGTATCACTATTTGTTAGTCCTGTATGGATGTTTGAAGCAAGTGTCATAGACAATGTTTTCAAGCATCTAATACAAGGGCAGTGATATACCGTGGTACAACTGTTTGGGGCATGCGACGTGTGTCATATGTCATACTCCAGGCAGTTAAGGTTAGAACATTCGTAACAATTAAGTCGAGTGTTGTGTTTAAGCCGGTGTTACACCAGGCGATTGAATTACTAAAGCCTGTCATTTTAAATTTTGTATCGAATGGTCTATGCTTTAATATATTAAGTCAGATGACTTTTGGGGACTAGTGAAGTTGGTGCCTTGCCTTTTTAGCAGGTTTTTGTCAAGGCGAAGCCAGTGTCAGTCAACATGTCAGATTACGTAACATGCCATAGGCTAGTGTCTGCTCATGTCCTGACCCTGGTTATCTCTTAGCAAGAGACCATCTGGGTATGAATGTATGGGTATCCCTGCATAGGTAGGGACCTCTTATATGTTAGGCAGGAGTAGTTTTGTTTAGTGTCTGTATAGTAAAACGAATGTCCCTCATTCACCCCGAGACGGCGGGAAATGTGAAGGTTCTGCTTCACTGTTGGTGCTATATGGCCACCGACATAAAAATAAAGTTGTATATTGTATGTTTGTATTTAGAATAAGACGCGTGACATCCGTCAGTAAAATAAAATGTAGTAGTTAGTCTTAGACTAGCCTTCGGGCAATAAACGTCTTCACGAAGTACCTCTGCTCTATTAATTATTCCACCTCTGAAGTTATCCCCCCTGGCTGTCGCCACAATACTCATCTCTATTCCCTTAACGTATAGTAATAATGCCTAGTATTAAAACATATTTATAGGGAACCAAACACTTGTTTGTATCAACCTTATATGGGGGCACTGACAACGATTAGCTTATTCATCATGCGTGTGGTGTGCTTGATGCCATAAAAAATCTACATATTGTTGCGAAAACCGGCATTCATATTATCAACGGAGTTATTATGTAACGATTATTGTTTTATTTTGTCGCTCTAAGCCTAAGAGGCTTATTAAATGAATCGCGGAATAGCTATGTAGTGCAACCTAAAAATACCGCACGGTCACATTATTTATAGTTACCGCGACAAGGTACTAAAACACCACATTTTACGTTCATACCATTGTACAAATCGCATTAGCAACACAAAGGCTCAACTAAATCAATCCGATATCCAGTTACATCCTTATCTAACCAAGGTGCACGCTAACCTCAGACGCAGGTTGGTCGTAAACACGGGGATCGTCGACTGGTGCGCTATGACGACGGCGCAGGCGCAGACGCCGCGCAGACGTCGCAGCGGCCGCGAACCGCGCGCACTATACTCGCGCAGTGACCGTGCTGATAGTGAAGTGAAATAAATGAACCATGACGTGTTCGGTGAGTTAGAGATATTGTTATTAATTTTTGTCCCTTGGCTAGGATTTTTACGATGTGATATAAAAAGTAAAATATTAATATCTTATTTTACAAAAAATACCGCCTTTAAGGAAAGGAAATACTATAAATCAAATGTGTGGTCATAAAAATGGAGGTGTTCCGTCGATAATGGGTGCCATGATCACAGCATTCACAACGAAATTCGGACAAGTCTCTGTGGGTTCAAAAAGAATTTCCAAAATCAGTTATAAATGATGAAGTACTGAAGTTACAGCATAAAAAAACATACACGGTATGGACTTGAAAATATCCTGTTTTTTTAAATCGGTTGAAAATATTTTTAACCTTCAAATTGGGTAGTTAGTGTTCCATAAACATGAACCTCTCTCTTGACGTTGTGCGCCTCGTCCAGGACTACACATCTAATATCTTATGATAGAGGGAAAAACTATTAAAATGACGTACGTACGTGACGGCCCTAGTCAGTACTTCCATGAATTTTGCTAGCATTTTACGAACCCTTATTCACCGATCTAATGAGTATCTTGAGAAGTTGGTCTAGATGTACTCATCAAAAAGTAATAAAAAAAAACTTTTTAAAGCTTTACACCGATTCTACTTTAGGGACGATAAAAATCCTCGTGCCAGTGCTGCGCTGAATAAAAATTCAGTGAGCAAGTTCGTGAATTAACTATGAATAATACTTATAATGTGAATTTCATTCTAATCCACAAAGTTACTATAAACGGACGGACATACTGACATACACACACATCAATATTCTGGCTAACCCTGGTTTTGTAGACAAACGTTTCATGGAATATTTCATGTCATAGACATATTTATCGAAAGCATTTCTTTCCGAAACCATAAAATAATTTGAAATTTTATAAAACAAGCCTACCTAACCTAATCTGTAGGATGTTATTTTCAAGATTGATGAAAAAATTATGACTAGAAGGAAAAAAATACCGGCCAAGTGCGAGTGGGACTGGCGCACGAAGGGTTCCGCACCATCATCTGAAAGTTTGTTGTATGGGAGCCCCCCTTAAATATTTATTTTATTTTATTTTTAGTATTTGTTGTTATAGCGGCAATAGAAATACACCATCTGTGAAAATTTCAACTGTCTAGCTATTACCGTTCTTAGGATACAGCCTGGTGATAGACGGACGGATGGACGGAAGACTCAGTAATAGGGTCCCGTTTTTACCCTTTTGGTACGGAACCCTAAAAATTGTCTATGAAATGAAAATTCCATGAAATTAAGCATTCCATGAAACGTTTGTCTTAGAAAGGGGATCCCAATTCTAAGTGTAATTAATGTGTTATGATTCGGTCATTGTTCATTGTTTAGATGGCTCAATTATTTACTTAATGCCTTAGACATTGCACTCCACAACAGACACACGTTTGTACTTGTAGAGCCTTTTCACAGAGCCACTATGAGTAAATTATTTAGTTATTTGTGCAACAAGAAAGCAAAGTTGTTTTTGTTGCAAGTGCTGATTTGCAGTCCGGAGCAAGCGAAGGATTCTTTGTTTGAAGCACGTGCGTAGCGAGTGATTATAAATTTGAATCCTGAGTGTAGCGAGGGACTCAACAGCACGTTGCAGTTTTTTTGCAGTTGCAAAGAACTGCTTTCGTGTAGCACACACAACTTTTCACCTCAACAGCGAAAATTATTTTATTACATATTATTTCCTTTATTCGTTTCATTTCTTAGATTAACTTTATTTATAATAAATTTATATAAAAAGTAAATACAATAAAGTAATAATAAAATATAAATACCTACATTATAATATAAATAAAAAAAAACCTAACCTAGGGTGCCATCGGCAGCGGGGCGGGGCCCAGGCTAGCGGTGGTTAGGGCTGCAGAGAGAGGAACCTCCTCACGATGCGCGCTGTGTCCATCAGGAGTATCGCCTTCTGAATCTGACCCTTGATCGAGCCATCTAGCGAGAGTCTCTTGGCGGTCGCCTCGTGAGCCAAGTTATTATTATTATTATTTCGAAGATACATTACACTGCACACTTCAAGAAAGGATACTTGTAGTAGTTGTAGTGTGCAGTGATTGTCCTAAGGTTGATTGTGGTAAATAATGCCGTTGGGCACTCTAATGTTTGCCGCTTGTGTATGTAGTGGGGTTAGGAAAATTTACACTCCCGATATGTTCTTAGGTTCTTACAGACATAGGTACCACGACTTCGGCGGCAGGCGGCAGGGGCGAGCGGTGGCCATATGAATAAGTGAGACACCATGCTCGGACCTTCCGCTCCCACCTATAGCCGCCGCTGCCGTTTGCAGGCGAATTCATTATCTGGGCCGTTAGGGCTTGTGCACCAATCACGCGAGGTTTTTTCGGCTAAAACACTAAGTACATAGAAATATTACTGAAATTAAATGATAGGAGAGCGTGCATCGTGTTCTGAAGATATAGTTATAAGCTCATACTATGGATATGTCTATTCATTACTAAGCTACGGAGTTATCTATTGGGGCAATTCTGTGGATGTAAAGTCAACCTTTTTACTGCAGAAAAGGTGTCTTAGGACGATATATCGGATGCGCAGTGATGAGTCTCTTCGAAACGTTTTCCGAGAAAAACGCTTCCTAACTCTGACTTGTATATACGTAGGTACTAGAAATATGTTTATTTATTAAAAATCAACCAAAATATTTTCCGAAGAGATCTTCTAAATGTAATGTTCGATCTCAATACAAATTTGATGTCAAACTCCCCAAAATTAATAATGCAATTTATAAGAAGAGTGCTTTTGTATCAGCCATTCGCATTTTTAACAATCTTCCTGCTGATATTAAAGGTTTAGAAGATAGCAGTTTTAAAAGGAAGCTAAAGGGCTGGTTATTAGATAAGTCATTTTATAACTTAAATGAATTTTATAATTGTTAAATTTTAATTAATTTTATGATAGTTATTAAGGCCATTAAACATTGTATGCCCGGAGGGGTAACTATTGGAACTTATATTTAATTACACCACCATGTACCTACACAGTATTAACACAATAAAGATTTTCTATTATATTCTATTCTATTCTAGGTATGAAAGACATAAACGGCACGGAACTTAAACTACCACTTTCGCGACGATTTATTATTATTATCTTATGGTGTGTAAAAGCTATGTAGCGCATACTGCAGTATTATGAATCAACATAATAAAATACCTAACCGTTCTTCGCCCTTTGTGCATATCACAAATATTTGACGATGCGTTTGGCAGTTTGTAGTGCACCTGCCTACTGAACCGGTGGTCCTGGGTTCGAATCCCGGCCAGGGTAAATATTTGTTTGATGAACTCGAATATTTGTTCTTGGGTCATGGATGTTATCCATATATGTATTTATATATCATACATAATGTGTTTGTTGGTGTGCAATAAAGTATTGTTGCATTGTATTGTATACCGTCGTCTAGTACCTACCCATAGTACAAGCTTTGCTTAGTCTGGGACGGTCGATTTGTGTAAGATTGTCCCTTAATATCTATTTTTATTTTATTTTACGTAAACGGGACTCTGCGATCTGTATACTACGCGTTTTTTTTTTAAATGGGTGGAATATGACATGGCCCCCGTGGCATTGTACCAAAAAGACGCTGGCAGCATTACCTCGCTGTATTGCTATACTAAGACGCTGAGCGAGGAAATTGCCAGCCCTTTGGTCACCACTCACCAGTGGTGTCGACGAGCCGTTTAGAAAGCTTCTTAAAGAGAATTCTAGCGCTTGGACCCCACGGGCCCAGGGTCTCGACACCAAATGCGGAGAAGTGGTATTGAGAGCCGAGACCCTGGTATTTGAGATTTTTGCGGTTTTCAGCTGCCTCCGCCGCCCTGCAGGCCCGGATCGAGGTTTTTTTTTTTTTAAAGTACCGGTGTTAGGGGAGGATTACGCGTGCAGCCATTGTCCTGCTTCCCACCGGGCAGCTGCCAAAAGCCGCGCGCGTGTGGAACCAGAACTGGAATCTATTGTTGAGGAGTAATTTTGAAATGGCGTCATCCCAGCTCCGTTGACTATTGAGGTTTGTGGTAAAATTTTGCCCCGGACAAGCCTCTCTAGCATCGGTCAGTCCCGCCGTTTCGCAGTTTGAAGGGAATGCCCAGACTAATATGGTCTTATGGACCATGCATGATAAAACTAATTCATATTATATTATTAAATAGATTTATATTCGTAATAATTAATCGTGTTTCATGAAATAATAATATGATTTGAGCAGTTGTCATTTTGAGGTTATTTTCACGCACCAAAAAGTTTGTATACCTATCACTGAAAATGGCTATAAAGCTCCATTCACAGACATCGTGGTTGGCTGTTTAGGGGTTTCCAAAGTAAATACAAATAAAAAACTTAAGTCCCTAGAGATTAATAAGGAGCTTTCGTCCCGATATGCAAAGAAAGACCAAAGTAACATTTTAAGAGCATGAGAACATGAAAGTGAAAATTTTAAAAATCCTTTGAACAAAATCTTGTGCTTTCTTATTATTGAGAAATTCATTTTGACACCCTGTAACATTCAACAATCCACTAAGTATATTAATTAACACACTTTCCATTATATTAATTAACATCATAATGTAATAAGAAAACACAACTCACGTCCATTCATTGAGCACAAAAAGCGCGTGCACACACCGGAAGTTACTTCCGTGGAGAATGATGAACATTTGTGGCACCGGAAGTGGACACGTACAAAGTTAGTTACGTTCAAGAATACTTTATTTACCTAATTTGGATGGAAAGTATTTGGTTAGAAGATAGCAAAGTCACGTTGAAAAACGTAAAACTGTCCCACATGTCATACCGCCAATAGGTTAATTTCCTGACAGATCAAATCGTCTGCTTTTTTATGAAATGTCAAAATTGTGAAATAGTATGAAATGAAACGCTGGGGCGCCTATGAATAAACTATTAGTAGATTCTGATTTTCTGACTAAATCCAAATAACGTAATATCGGGAAAAAGTGTAAAATTAAATATCGCTGGAAAACTTAATGATTTCAATTGCTTAAAATAAGTCTTCTGTAATATTTTATCCGTATAAATGGTTTTAACTTGGTAATTTTTTTTTTATTGTGACATGTTTACTTTATAAATTTTAATAGTCAAACTCTTGTCAGCGTAGCCGATGAAGCGCGTAGCGGTCTCCATCTAAATCTAACCCTATCTAAAGCCGCTTTCTTGTTTTGTCTATACGACATACGACATGACATTCTTGTTAAATTTTCCGTTCCATCTGCCATCTCTAAATTCACCGAACCCGGACAAAGACCTAAAAAATCCGGACATTTGGCGTAAATCGTATTTTTTCCCCGGACGTGCCCGTACCAAAATTGGTAGGTACGTTGCCTACCAATAGATGGCGTTGGTGTTGCGGGCAAATACAAATAAGAGTAGGTATTCCTGATAGCGGCTGCACACTACCTATAGATTTAAAACGTTTAATTTACTGGACTTTACCTAGGTATTAGGTATTAGGTACCTACTGTACCCAGGTGGGCCATTTTTAGGGTTCCGTACCCAAAGGGTAAAAACGGGACCCTATTACTGAGACTTCGCTGTCCGTCCGTCCGTCCGTCCGTCCGTCTGTCACCAGGCTGTATCTCAAGAACGGTGATAGCTAGACAGTTGAAATTTTCACAGATGATGTATTTCTATTGCCGCTATAACAACAAATACTAAAAATAAAATAAAATAAATATTTAAGGGGGGCTCCCATACAACAAACGGGTTGGTTGCGTTAACTTTGCACCTCATTTGTATGGGGCGCTATACATACCAGGTGCAAACTTAATTTAACCACTTAAGGATGAAAAGTGTTTGTACGGAACCCTCGGTGCGCGAGTGCGACTCGCACTTGCCCAATTTTTTCTAAAGTTGTACACCCCGCTTTTTTTTTCGATATTTTGGGTATTTTTTACCCAAAAACAATAGAAAAAAACTGTCCAAATATTTTTTCGTTCCATTCCGTTACCATTTCCATATAACCTACTACAGCGGTAACGGAATGGATATTTTGGGACAGTTTTTTTCTCCTAATAAGATCGAAAGAGCTCGTGATTCTGAGTAGAAAATATCCAAAAAAAAAAATGGTCCAGGTAGGTACGTGATCGTATTATGTAGGTTTTGGAATTAATGTTAAGCACCTAGTTATTACATTAAATTATTGCTTTGTTACGTTGACTCCATTATGTAATTTGTTGTACCTAACTAGCTATAAAACGAAAGTATAATAGCCTCCAGAAGTATTTTTAAATCTCATTAAGTAATTTCATTTCCCTTGCATACATACCTAAACGAATGCAGTTAGGTATACATTTGAAATTAAAATTATAAAATATGGACGGATAGTGAAAGGATACGATATTTTTATAGGAAGGGAATATTTTTGCGTCTTCCACTGTCTTCCACTTAATAAAAATTATACTCAGTAATCAATCATTGCACATATTATAAATGCTTTTACTGGGTGGGTCGTATTTCTTTTACTCAACCACCATTGCACCATTGGCATAGCAATGAAAAGGGGTGCCGTCCCTTTTCTATCAACGTACAAAAGGCTACTTTTTATCCTAAATAATAGGTCCAGGATTTCGGAGAGTAACCAAATATTACGTTTGCCACGCGGGACTACTTCTTTCGATTGAAAGTTTGAAACACTCAGCTTGTTTCCACCGCAACCGCAACTGATCGGTTGTAATTTTGAACAGCTCTGCATCTTTCATAGTAGACGATGTTCACGACATAAAAGTGCAATATACGGCGCGGCGTTTGACGATTGATCGAAATCGAAAAGTCTCTTTTTAGGGTTCTGTACCTTAATCGGAGAAAACAGAACCCTTATAGCATCACTTTCTTGTCCGTCCGTCTGTCTGTCTGTCAAGACCCTTTATCTCGAGAACGCGTTGAATTGAACACCATATACTCGTACTCAAGTCTACGGTCCCTTGAAGCTGTTAAAAAATCAATCAACCAGGCCAATTAAGATGGGATAAGTGAAAGTTTGTACGGACTACGGAACCCTCGGTGCGCGAGTCAGACTCGCACTTGGCCGGTTTATTTAGCCTAAAATAACCCCCTCCTGCACTAAAAATCAAGATAGCTCTCCTTCCTAAAATGTTCTTAGGGTTCAGAAGATCCAATGTGCCAAAGCGAAACACCGCGGCCACTATTTATAAATTGTCTGCCGGTGCCGGCGCTGCAGTGTTGTGATCAACGAATCGCTGAGATAAGAAGAGGCCAAGAACTCAATCATAGAACGAGGCATAGCGCATAGATGTTGAGCATGGTCCGCCTCATTAGGAGAGGCTTTCTCATGACTAACTTCAGTATCCTTACCATGAGTTAACGTGACAGTAGTAGCTAGCGACAGCGTAAACGATTTGTATGAAGCGGTTACTTTGTTAAACTACAATTCTCCATACAAATCCAAAACTGTAAACTCATGGTAAGGGTATGCTGACACCCGACGCTCTACGCGCTCACGTTACAATACAAACGACGAGCTCCACCAGTACCTAGTTAGAAAGTTAAAACTTCACATTTACTAATGTTAGGTAAATTTATAAATCCTTCTAAACGTTGACATGAGTAATAGCGTGTGGGTGGTCGGTCATCGACACATAAAACTAAAGAAAGTGTTATTTATTCCTTGTGACAAGCCCACGCCTAGGAACCAGAGGATGACCAAACTAGATTTTATTTATCTAACTTTCTGCGTTCATTCCGAATTAGGTGTGATGAGAAGATATTATACCTAATTCTGCTGCTCATTAAAAACTCATAATTTAACGAAAGTGTCACCGGGCACTCTTATTAGAATTCTGTTCGCCATAAACTTGGAGAAATTGGGAAGAATTTGATGGTCGTTATGCCACGGATTATAATCCTAAAACGTCCAGTTATAAACTTAAAACATAATCGCATCAAAACATTTTTAAATTGTGAACCTAATTCTAAATACAATTTTAACAATTACTTTTTTTTAGAGCAGCTTCATTTAAACGTAAATGTAGGTAGGTAGAAATATATGAGGATTGACAAGAGGGCGCTATTTATAAGATTTATATGGCAACAATTTTGCAACCAATCGCAACCCACTATAATGACGTTAGTTTAAATACCTGTCAGTTCCTCTTTGTTAACCTCGTAATATCATTTAATGGAATTCACTCTTTCCCTGACGGTTTTTCGTGTAGTAAATAGGTGCGTGTATTTATAATCGTACGTTCACGACTGAATGGTTTTCGGAATTTTCTTTGGATTATTTCAAATATTTGCAATTTAAAGGAACCACCATGAATGACATTGAAATTGTTGACAAACCATCATAAAATCATTGCCAGTGTAAGAAATTAGTTCCAGTGAAATTCCGCAATATGGCGCATCCTCATATATTTCTGGTCAGGCTTTAAACCTTGCATCGCACGCGCTGCGCTCGTCACATTATCTCAATCTCACTGACAGCTTGACAATACGGTAGGAGCGCGGCAAAGCGCTTGAATTGAAAGATGTCGCGACGCGATTGCGGGATGCCGTGCCTGGAGGTGCAACCGCCACAGAAGCTCCACTCTACCTGAGTAGTGAGTTCCTGACCTGACATACAAATTTTGGTGATATGTAAGCTATATTCCCCTATGTACTTACTTATTAGCCCCCGCGTGGAGTTTTCGCTCTACCTGATTATCAGAAATCGTTTTTTTGTTTGTATTTTCATAGATCTGCGCAGCTTGATCAACAGCCACAGATTGGGTACCTGATTACTAGACATCGTAATCATTTTTGTTTGATAATGATTATGGTCAGATAAGTAATAAATGATAATTCTTACCCTTCCTCATATTATATATACGTGTGGGAACTGGACGATTGTAGGTAAGGAAAATTGCAATTTGTAAGATTAATTAGCAAGGTTAAATTAGTATGAAACTGTTACTAAAGCGTCCACCCTAGTTAAAATCGTAGAATCAGCATGTTCAGCGGGACTGATAAAGATCAGGACAGTTTGCGCTAAAAACTATCGTAGGTTGTTACTTGATACTTTCGGACAGTATATTAGATAACTGCCTTCCACTATTGAAGTGGCTTGGTGTGCCATTGCCAGTGCAAGAGTTTCACCTTCGTAAAGACAAAGTGGTGTGAAAAAATTGATTAACCTACCAACTCAAAGTCTGGGGGCTCTACGTACAGAGCCATCTTTCGCATTCTGTTTTTATGTCAAAATTGGAAACTTCTCACTTGGCAGTAAATTCTGTACGAGGCGGACCTTCTGACGCCGCTTCGTTGTGGCCGGCGTGGGCGCAAACCGCCCGTGGCGCCACTCGGTCTGCGCGCGCGTTCCCACGCTACCCCTCCTCCCCCCTCCTCCCAGCTCGCCGGCATCGTATCTCGATCTCCTCGTGTATCAGCCATCCATATGACGTTTTATAAATAAATGCTCAAAAACTTTCACCGCCAAATAAATACGAGTTTTGCTGAAGTGCGTGAATAATTATTTAATCATGTAAAAAAACCTGTTTAATTCAGTCGCATAGAGACAAACGCCTAGTCGCATTGTCTTTCTGTCGTTTCTCTGCTCGTCCCAAATCATTTTACAATAAGTAATACGACGGGTATGATGGTCAAACATCCTTCTGCACTTTAACCGATCGTACTTTGATAATGACAAATAAATACCTAACAGCTTACCTACATTTTACTTGTTAAAAGCTTGTTAAGCATCACCATACTCATCATGTTTTCCCAATAACTAGGCATATTTGTCAAATCTACGTTTAGGTTTATTATGGCTTGATAGCTAAAATCAGATCTTTCATTGATTTTTATTTTTATATGTACTATTTACGAGTATATGCCTAAAATAGCTTAACGGTTTCGGCAGAAAATGTAGTAGGTATCGTAGGTACGAATGTACACTTTAGTTATTCTGTGACAAAGGCAGGCCTACACTGGGTCGCATGCTGTACACGAACATAAATAAGTGTTACTCCCAAGTTTCTTGAGCTAACGGAATCTTTGTTGAGGACAGGTTCAGGGGCCGACCTCTGGTTCCAAAGTGCAGCTCTGTCTAGCTAAAGTTACATACTTGCAAGCAAATTCAAGATTATGTAAATCTGTTCATCGACCCGCATTTTGAATGCAGATAGTACTAATGCGTGAATATTAATAGGTATCACAAATAGAATTCACGTCAACTGATAAGCATGTCTACATCAAAATTAAGTTATGGTTTCCGTCTTTTGCCTTTTAAATATAACGATTTTTAATACCAGCTAATATTAAGTTGCCCATGCATGCACAGTTATAAAAGTTAATAAAAAGGGCACTCAGTTTCTAGAGTGCATGTGTCAGATAGTTTCGCAGTCGGCATAACACAAGACCATTTAAATAATGAACAACATAAAATGACATAATCACAGGAGTGTTTTATTTTGTAGGCTGGATGGTATCTTGATAAAACGGACAGTTCGAAAAAAATTTTAAGTTTCAGAAAATAGAGTTAAATACCCGTGCTAACTTTCGTTAGTATGTATGAAATTTCTTTGGAGGGATAAACGCTAGTTATCCCTTAGGATTATTTTATTTGTAATACAAATTCTACGAAAAAGATGTCACGGTCAGGAATAGTAAAATAAAGTATCTAATAAACATGTTATATAATAAAAGTCCATTTCGTCACTTTCGATTAGCTTTCGCACGCATTACAATATTTATAACATTAAAAGACGTGTTCAAGTCTACATAGTTATTGGTCAATGGTTGCATAATTAGGAGTCCAGGGTATATTTGGTAGTGGTAGTCGTATATGCGCGCCGCGCCTTCTTGTCGTGTAGAGACTGAGATACGTTGGTGCCTCATAAATCGGGACGGGAGGAATCGAGAGTGGGCTAAGGGACTCTGACATGTTCTAAAACAGTAATAGCGTTTAATGTCGCTCATGCGCCAAATTATGCTCCATAAAAATTATAATATCATCGCGACTTACCTAGAACTCTACGCATAAACATGTTATGATCCATTTTCAGCCGGTTCGCTAATTGAGCAGTTCAAAAGAAAACTGGAGCTACTTCAACAACGACAGTACGTATGCCAGACTTGAGTTTTTATTGATAAGAGGGATCGAATTAGAACTCACTGAACATGACAACTAGTACTAGGGGTATCTAAACACCACTAATTACTAAATGAATAATCGTAAATGACGCATCCGGTAATATTATTGATTGAAATGAATACCAGAGCTTTAATAATTGTTAAGCAAAGCGCTGTGAACGTAAGTAGTTTTGATATGTGTTACTTAGTTCTAAAGAAAGACCATAAGCGAGCGTTCAATCGCAGTCAGGGAAACTATAAAATTAGAGCCTAAACCTATGACCCAATAACACGTAACATAATCCTTCAACCGATAGTGAAGTTACCCTCGTGTGCTTTGATTTCACTAGCACGTGGTCGTGTACATTTCATTAAGCCAGTAAAACTGGAGGATTGGGTTAACCACAATTTATGAATTAGAAATGGAAAGTCGCGTCCGGACAAATGTTTGCCGAACGTGCTGATCGCGCGCGGACATCACGTGTGATGTTGCTAATCAACCGGCGCGATCTTGTCAACAATACACCATTTTATCAATGAATATTCGAGACAGGTAGATACAACCAACTTTCTATGAGACAGGTAACGCTGCTACTCCCAATAAGTCCCAACATCTTGCGTAAAGTTGTAGCTTTAATTTCGAGATAGATATATTACTGGGTGTACGACGTTTTATATAATTTTACTTACTCTATTTTGGTTTGATATACCATTGCTTTTTAGGGTTCTTAGGGTTCATACTACATTAAAACATTCCGCTCAATCTGGCGCGTATAATCAATAACTTCCAGAAGGTAATAAAATAAATAATTACAGTTACTTTGGCGTTTATGACCTTTTATAGAGCTTGAAACCTTTCACGTAATTTAAATTTCTCGTAATTTTTTGTCTATTGTGATTGTGAAGGATGTGCAACCACGGGACCCGGGACCGGGCAAAAATAATATCCTAATAAAATATATACATGTGAAACAGTAAGTACACTAAAGACTGACCATAAATATATGAGGATTGTCAAGAGGGCGCAATTTATAAGATTTATATGGCAACAATTTTGCAACCAATCGCAAGTATCGCAACCCACTATAATAAAATTAGTTTAAATATCTGTCAGTTCCACCGTGTTAACCTCGTAATATTATTTAATGGAATGCACTCTTTTCCTGACTGTTTTTCGTGTAGTAAACACGCGTGTACACTTTATTTATAATCTCACGTTCACGACTGTGAATGATTTTCGGCATTTTCTTTGGATAATTTTACACCCTTGTCTTTTAAAGAAAGCACCACGAATGACATTGACATTGTTGAAAAACCATCATAAAATCATTGCCAGTGTAAGAAATTATTTCCAGTGAAATTCCGCAATATGGCGCATCCTCATATATTTCTGGTCAGGCTTTAGAAAGTAAAACAACAAAATATGTGGCAGGGAAACATAACCATGACAAAGAGAGTGAAAGGGCCAGAATAGAAAGAGGTAAATTAAATGTAAAACACCTTAGTGGGATTCCTGTCATGTGTTTAGCTGCCTACTCCCGCCGCGGCGCCGCGCACTTCGAGTATGCCACAGCCACAGCCATACCGTATGCGGCGCACGCGCTCCCGCCGCTTTCACTGCCGCATCCTGGTAACAACATTGTCATGATCCTTTGAGACATAGCCAAGCGGCTTAGCACTGAGTGTCGCGATAACAGCCCATCGTTGGGCATTATGATGCACTGCTCCATTTTTCGCTCTTGTTCGGGTAATTCTTCGCACGATAGTAGTCAATCACACGCGTCCGTCGGTCGGGGCGCGATGCCCCACTACCTATATCTTCACGGTTTTACACAAATGACCAATACAATACTGTGTAGGTCAATTCTCGGGGGGCTGTAGTGAAGATCAAAAGAAAAAGCCTTCTTCTTGACGTCGCGATTGACTCGGTTTGTAGACACCTGCCTACTGAGCCGCCGGTCCCGGGTTCGAATCCCGGCCAGGGCAAATATTTGTGTGATGAACTCGAATATCTGTGCTTGGGTCATGGTTGTTCTATGTGTTTAAGTATATATTTATCTATATAAGTACGTATATCGTCGTCTAGTGACTAGTACACAAGCCTTCTTGAGCTTAATTTGGGACTAGATCGATTTGTGTGACGTTGTCCGATATTTATTTATTTATTTATTTATTATTCTTTTAGGTAGAGTTTTATTCCGTGAGAAAGCTCAATATCACTGGAAGTTGTAAAGAGAGAATTTGCTTACTATGTCAAGTAAATCTAATCAAATCTGAACCAAACTTAATACTCCGAATATACCAACCTAACTGCCTAAATACGAGATTTCTCGCCGGTTGTTTGGATCGACTTGTTCGTTATTATTAACCCTCATATGCCGCGCAGATGCATGATTAACTCGGATCCATTGTTTCATACGTTGAATCGGCAATAAATAAGGAATACGAACCGGTCGAGTGCATATCCAACTTTTTTAAGGCTGAGAAAGAAAGATCCATAATAAGGTATCGAGGTCACGTCGTATGGGCACGGGCATGCAAAGGGATGGCCGGTTAATGTGAGCTCTTTCTTCCCGCCGCGGCATTTTAACGAGCCTCGGCCAAAAAACCCGCGGCGACTCGGCGCACTAATTACACGAAAATGGCATGGGACTGCACTTAGTGCTTGTTCAGACATTCATTCGCTCACGAGCTTGAAGTTTGAAACGATTTCACAAGTAAGATACAATGTTGACGGCATTTTTAACTTGTTATGGGATGGGGTTAGGAGGGATGCTAGATTGGTACCAAGCTAGCATCGTAGATCTCCTAGGTCTATCGGTCCTAGGTCACAATTGCGGCAAAGACAGTTGTATTTATGAGGTGCTATGCTTATATACTTAGGGCTTGACAATGTGTCTACTTGAGTATAAATACCTACCGGTTAAGTCGTGGTAAACTTGTAATTGGGCTCGATAAACACACTACACGGCTTAATTGACATGGGATCGGCCGCGCCATCGGTGGTCAGAAGAATAAAATGTGTCTTTATCATGTCCACAGAAACACCGCAGTAAAATGATGGGGATGCTGATCGGATTGCTGGCGACAGCGGCGGCGGAGTTCAGCGCGGCGGACAGTTCTTCGCTCAAGCACATCGCTAATGTGTCCTGTGAGTACCTGATCCTATCGATGATTTTTCCCTTTTTGTGCTCGTTCGTTCGGCAGGTCGCGTTCTGAGCCTGAGCTTTGGCAATTATCTTGATATTGGTTTGTTTAGCCCGATTTTTTTTAATCTATCAAGGTATAAGACCGCCTGTTGTTTACCTCTGCCTGTTATTTTAATGTATTTCATGTTGTGTTGTATATTCCTTGATGATGGAGGTGTGCAATAAAGAGTATTTGTATTGTATTGTATACCTCCGGGTTTTCTTGTCACTAGAATCGATGGCATGGTTTCTAAGAACAGATCTGTGTAAGTCTTATAGTTTCGGACTTTTCCCTACTAACTAATCTAAATGGCCCACACTGTACAGGGCGTGTGTCAAAATGACTACTAATCACTACTAAGACTACTAATGAAACCCTTAAAATATGGTTCGTTAAGTCAAAAGCACCTTGATACAAAGTACTCATGAATCCATGTAATATGCTCGTTTAAATATAAATTACAAAGTTATAATTTTGTTCGCTTTTCAGTCGCTGCAGAGGATCCAGTAGGCAGCGGACCAGCGTCCATGTTCTCCCCGCGGATGGACTTCGAGCAGTGGCGGCCGCTGACGGGGCGCGGCGACCCGCTGCGGAACGACCCCACCTACGACTACGAGCCGCCCGTGCTCGAGCGCGTGCACTACTGGGCCGACGACACGCGGCTCGAGCGCGAGCACTACCCCGAGAGGAAGTCCGAGGTGCTCATGCTCGGCGTGTCCTCGCGCAAGCCCAGCCTCGGCGCCCGCCAGCCGCCCCCGCCGGCGCGCCGCCCGCACCGCCCCCCGCCACCCAAATACGAAGACTTCCAGTACAAACTCAACGACTACCCTATGACTATCCTAGTCCCGCCTCCGCCTCCTCCGCCGGGACACAAAACCCCACTTTTTGTTCTCGGTGACGAAAACCCTCATCAAACCCCACACCCGAAACCGTCTGAGCCACAATATGAAACGAAACCTACGACTGGCGCTCCGGAACATCTCACGTCTTTGTACGCTCTACAGGAATCGAATTTGATCTATCAGTCGTCGACGACAAATCAACATTGGATAATCGATTCCAATCAGACTAAGTCAAACTACAGTTCTGTGAGCAGTGATTACGCGGGCTGGGGACCGACGACCCCGCTCGACGAGAGCGATGTTAACGACACTCTAAACTTCATCTTGAATGATCACTTTGAATTATCGAAACGACCATACGCATTCTACAAGCCCATGTTATCCGAGGCGCCGCCTCCGCCTCGACAGACTCTTAAACCGATCCTGCTACCCACGTTCATTCCGACTGCGCTTCCACCCACAGATACACCCCCAGCGCCAATCACGAGCTTCACTGATGGTTCGAGCACCTGGACCGTTTCTGAGTCTACCACAGAGACCCCAGAATACTATGAAGACACGACCACTGACAAGCAAACCTCGTACTTCCAGCCGACTCCTATCCCCACTTCGGCCCCCGCCCCTAGACCGACCACTGAAAAGGCGTCTATATTCGATATGCTTGGCTCCATGATGAGCATGCCCTTGGTGAACGGCCCGGACAGGCCTGAAGATAACCTGTACGCGCACGCGTCTTCCAATATCCACGTATTCAAAGAACAATTAACCGAAGACCCGGTCAAACTAGAAACAATGCAGACTATGCAACCGCCGCCTGTTACAAAAACTACGGAAAGGTCGCCTGTGCCAAGCAAACAAGGCCCCACGAACCCCTTCGTTCCAAGCGGTTTCTCGCATAAAAAGCCACCGGCCGGCTACGACCCCTATTTGCATATGCGATACACTACTCAAGTAACTTCGACTACCGAGGCTTCAGAATACAAACCTACAACCGAAGTGCCTTCAATTCCAATGTACTTAATCATACAAGGACATTCTAAAGTTAAAACGTACGGTTCGAAACCGAAACCGGTTACCCATAATGACGCCATAAGTAACGAAATCCCGAGACAAAACGAAACCACCGAAGTAAAACATTTACACTCAATAAAAGAAAAGGTCAAACATGACAAACCCGCCGCATATAGAACAAGTAGGACACAGAATTTGAAAGCGTTAGTAGAAAACGGTTTAGGTTCAATTGAAATTCAAGAAGCTAATGTTGGCATCAAATACGACGTGAGCGATGGGAGCGACGTACCCGCAGAAATATACAGGAAAGGAATAGTCGATAGCGATGTCGACATAGATAATTATAAAAAGAAGAATCTCAACAAAGAGCCACGAAAGAAAAGACAGGTGGATTTGGAAGACTTGATTCCATTCGATGAGGATACTATAGAAGAGTACGTATTCGATTTTCTAAAAAGCCGAAAAAATGAGACGGGTGTCACAGGGCTGATCGCGCAGGCGGTTACCAGTGACGCGGCCGCCAGCGTCGTCGACGACCTCGACGACGACGACGACGACGACGACGACGACGACGATGACGATGATGAAGATAGATGAACGTACTTAGAAAATGATTAGGTAAATTATTAAAATGTAATTAAATTGTTATATTATCGACTGACCATATTAAGTTATTTCTGTTGTTAATGTTAAGATTAATAAACTTAGATAGAAACATTATAATATTGGATGTTTTAATTTTTTCTAATGAGAATAATTAACATTGCGAATAAAATTCTGAAGAAAAACATTAATAAGTTAATGACGAAATATTCATTTCAATCGTTTTTATTTTGATATCCCTCCGGAACTAACTCTCCGGACTAGGTCTCGTCTCCTTCAATGTGTCTAATCAGACACATGATTAAACGCATCACAATTTTTTCATTAGTTGACTTGATCTGACGGTCGGTTTTCGTTACCACCTCGAGCTAGATAGGTAATATTAATATAGCATTTTGTTTGAATCGTGAAATAACTAACGGCGGTTTCGACCGCGAACTAGAACTGTTTGAATCGTGAAATACTTAACTATCAGGTGCACAATATTGTAACAGAGAACTCCATACTTAACTATTAATATTTATAAAGATTGGTTACCTGCGAACCTCACCATCGGCATATCTGAAATGTACGGTACCAATCACTACGGCAAGAGCTCCCAAACCTCCCAAAGTGTGCACTGGAGCGCCCTAGTGTGCCGTAGAGGCGTAAGAAGGGAGTCCCAGATGGACCACGTTGTCCAGAAGAAGTTTGCTCACTTTGTCTTATTAACAGTCTTTTAACGATATTACAAGTACCTAGGTAAGTTCTAAAAAAGACGTTTATCCCACAAAACTTTTCCGCCGACCTAATTGACCGGCTCAATTCAATAAATGCGGGATTATCTATTGCCGCTTTCACTTATCTGAGTTGTCTATTTCCACGAAAAGGATGGTAAGAAGAAGTGTGTGTCAGTGTGCCGCGTCGGGAGCCCAACATGGCCGGGTTGGAACCTGCGCGAGCGCACTTTTTGTGCGCGGTGTCAATCTGAACCTACATAATTAAGAAGAAAATAATTTTCACATCGCCATCAATAGATATTGGGCTACTTAGCTCGCATAATGTGTTTACGTTCGACGCGGCGACTGCCATGCAATGCTCGTATGCAATGGTTTTTTTACTTGTTTAGTAGCGTTTATCCACGCCTTCGCGTTACTGGGAATAGTGTGTTGTATGCTTTAATTTTAATCTGTGATACCAATATTACGGGTGGGGTGAATGTACCTAAATCGTTAAGTCACCAAGCCTGTAGTTTATATCAAAAGTACTAATGTGTAAAACTCCACCAAAATGTTTTTATAAAACTTAAAAACATCCAACGCTTATATGCATTCAGGATGATGATTTTGAGAGGTTTTGAAAAGCCGCGATGATGTATGCGTGAAAGAGAAACACGCAAGCAAAAACTTTACCTATAAACTTGCACATCATAATAACTTTAAGAACTAAGGTACATTCTGCATCAAAAGTAACTGCTAGTTTTACTACTGGCTTAAGTACCTACTTATGTAAAATTTCATGCTAAAATGGTCAGCTACTTTTTTATGCTGACTGTGTCTACCTATTATTAAAGGTGAAAAAAACATTTTACTCAAAATAAATTAAAAAGGCTGACTTGGAAGGTAACTGACGCGTATGTTTTGTATGTTTGTGTCTTTAAATCATCTTTACGCTAACAATAGTTCGTCGGATTTAAGTAATACCACAGAATAGATAATAGTAGGTACAGTAATACAACAGTTTTTCGCATCTACTCGGATAGCTGCTTAGGTGGAAATGCAATTGTTACATTACAGGATTGGTACTTTTAACCGAAAAAGAGGGTTTATGACTAATATGGCAATGATTTTATTTAGATCGTACACATTACGTTAAAAAAAACCGGCTAAGAGCATGTCGGGCCACGCTCAGTGTAGGGTTCCGTAGTTGCTCATCCTTCACAATAAACTGCTGTTTTAAGCCCGAGGTTTACGTGAAGAAAGATTTTAAGCTCTATAAAAAGGTCGTAAACGCCCTAGAAACTGTAATCACTTATTACCTTCTGGAAGTCAACTTACGACCTTTTAAAGAAAAAATATGAAATTTGGCGATAACTCAAAAACGGCTCGACCGATTTTGTTCAATATAGTTTTCATTGAAAGTACTTATAAGGCCTCATTAACATGAATTTTTCTGAATTTTTTTGACCCGTGGTTGAAAAGTTAGAGGGGGGGGGACACTATTTTTTTTGTTTTTGGAGCGAATATTTACAAAACTGCTAACTTTATCAAAAAATAATGTTAGAAGACCCCTATTATTTTTACAAGACCTATTCAACGATACCCCACACACCAGTGTTGAAAAGAAAAAAAAAATCACCCCCACTTTATGTGTTCGAGAGGTACCCGAAAAAAAATTTTTTTTTTAAATTTTATTTTACCGTTCTGTCGGCGTTATACATACACATACTCATACCAAATTTCAGCTTTCTAGTACTAATGATCACGGAGCTAAGCCGCGGACGGACGGACGGACGGACGGACAGACGGACAGACGGACATGGCGAAACTATAAGGGTTCCTAGTTGACTACGGAACCCTAAAAATCTGTTTCTTTTCATAGTGTTATGGTAAAGTGCCTGCCAATTTTTTCCGGGCAAAGTTTTGACTATGTATAGCTACAAAAAGTTGCTAATAATGGAAATAGGTTGATATTTTAGATACAATTACAACTTCCTACACTACATACAATATTATCTGAATGTTGGTACGTCAATATTTACTATAATACTTTTGTTAAACAAAGGACGTGATCGTAGTTTCTATGTTTTTTGAAAACGACTCGCATAGAAGTAAGTTACCTACATTACATAAACATAACTTATCGCCTACCTAGGCAGGTAACAACTTAAGACAACTGTGAAAATAATAAAAGCATTGAGTCGTTGTCTGTATTAATTTAATTGTGAGGACAAATACACATAACGTATCACACTACTAGTTGCTATCCCAACGATGATCGTGAAGTGCAGCCATTTAATATGAACCTCGTTTGACTTGGCCGCATTGCACCAGTCCGCTTGGCAGAGACACACCCTGTATTCCGCGTCTCTGTATCTGAGACAATGATAAATAAGTAAATAACTTATAATATGGTTTGATGTCGAGGCACAAAAAACGCAGAGACAGACCGTGGACTTTTAGATTTATATTACTATTTTTCTCATTGAGGGGCAAAACTAAGCGTTAAGGCTCTGCAGTTTCAATTTTTGATAGGGCCCGTTTGCGGGGTGCGGGCGGATTTCCATGCCGCATGCCATAGGGCCGGAATTCGTCGAACCATTTTAATTAGTCAATGCGCCCGAATTTAAGTTTCAGTAGTCTAGCGGGGAATCACCGCATGCTGTATATAGACCGAGTTATCGACCAATAAAACTGAGCCATTAGACGCCTATCATATCTTTCGGCAGATATACACGAATGAGCCTGTGCTTTCCTTCCTGATAAATTCAACGTGAAATACCTCTCGGCCTGGAGTAAGTTCGGGCTTATGGCAGTTTAAGGTGCGACCACACTGCTGCTCAATAAACGGCCAAGCACAGTAAACGCAATCAAATGTATAAAAACAATAGACGCATGACATTGCGTCAACTACTTTTTCATACGTTTTACGTGCGTCAGCGTATTGTCAGCAGCGGTTTGGAGAGCTTGCGATAAGGAGTAAGGACGGTACGGATACGACACATCGCAGCGTAATCGCACCGTTACCGTTTTTTGAACTGCGGTATGGTCCCACCTTTACCCGTCTTGCCATTCTATTGACTATTGTTACGCCACTGCCTGGTGTGCCTAGTCGAGATTCAAATTGTATTGCTAAATATACAGGGTCTGAAACAAGAATTAGGTACCTCTCACGCTTGCACGCCATAGACCTGGTAGGGGTCCGTACGGTGCGCGGCAGAGGATCATCCTTTTGGGACTTGTAGCACCCCCTCTGCACCAGCCAGGCGTGCTTTGCCCGCGCTGACCACGACCGCACGAAACACATGGCGTTTTCTATAATCAAAAAAACTGTCAGAAAAACGCCTACTGCTATTTAAGAGAATTAAGAGCAAGCTAGCTCCGGAATTTATTTGCATACCATCCGGTTCGAATAATCGGAGCTCGCGCGCGGATTGTGTTAAGTAAACAAATAGGTATCTAATAGATTTACAAATAGGTCAGGAATTAAGCTAACTGATACGTATCCCATACCATAACCCATAATTTTACCTTATGTCAAATGAATGATAGTATCTAAATAGAATGGAAGTATCATGAAAAAACCCTAAAAATTGCCCATCAATAAAACTGCGACATTTCGTTAAGTCATTTTCTTGACTGACGTCCACAGCTGGACAAGCGTCCTCCAGTTGAACGGTACCCGCCACCTTCACAAGCTCATCGCTCCACATCCGGCCACCGGTCGTGGTCGCCACTACAATCTTTCCGCCCCAGAGTTGTCGGTCTTACGAACGATGTGCATTACCCACTGCCACTTTAGTTTGTCGATTCTTTAGAAGAGGGTATGTGAGTAGGTAATAATAATAACACATCATTCACATCAATATCAAGAAATGCATGAACGCTTATACAACCCTTGTACAGTCAGAGCCGGACTAAGAGGGCCAAGGCCCCTAGGCACTTGGCGTTTGAGGCCCCCTCTCCCATAAGGAGAACTAAAATCCTGCGTCTTGGCCCCTCGGCCCTTGGGCCTCGGGCCTTGTGGGCCTAGGGGGAAATACGGCCCTGTGTTCAGCTAATTTAAGTTGTATATAAGGGCTGTATAAGCGCTCATGCAGCCTGTGTGCTGTACGTCTAGCATAACTGTGGCACGCGACTTTTTGCAGCGCGACAAACACTACCTCTCACTTTCCTGTCAGTCCCGTGCAAGCAAGACAGGTGATGCTAAGAGGCGCGGCAAGATATGCTAGCCCTGCTGGTTAGGTCATTACCTTCAGAACAATTAGCAAGGCGCAGTCGTGACGCATTAAACCACACATCGCCAGTGCCGAACACGCCCGCGCACTGGTTGGTCTCCTGATGTGACTCCGTGCAGTTGTAACAGTACAGCCCCAACGCGACACCGAACACACTCAGGAGCACACAGCATTGGGCACTCCACATTTCATGTCACGCGGATTTTAAAAGCAATCATTCAGAAAATCACCAGGAATTTGGGCGTAGTCGAAAAAACTTGACGTTCGAAGCTATTGTCAAAAAGTAGCATAATAAATAATAAGACAAAAATATTGGGATATCAACCTTTATTTTTGAGACAGTTGCAGCATAAACCTAAACCTACATGTATATATATATCCCTTCGTATGTGAAATTACGAAAAAGTTCGACGCCTCATTTGCGTAGTAATTTAATTAAATTAGTTAAGTCATAAAAGAAAATAGATATCTGTAAAAATGTAAAAAAGCGGGCCCTAATAGGTCTTCACGTGACCCCGAGGTGGCTTTCCACAGCTGAAAGGTTAAAGTTTCTCCTATTATACTTATTAGGTGTAGGTACCTAAGCCGTCAGCGGTGGTAATAGTAAGTATTTATAAACAGAACAGAAGGAAAGCAAAATAAACAATCTGCTGGTCTACGATCATGTTGTTAAATTCTGTAATATGTAGGTAATTATGCGTACTACCCAGTACTACATAATTACCTAGCATACAGTGCGATACTACTATACAATATCTATGAGTGCGACCAATAAAATTGAGAGATTTTCTTAGATTGATTAGAAAGGGACGACACTACAGTATTGCCACTTTTTAATTTCTACTCTTTTTGGTCAGACTGTACCATAGGCCGATTCGACAACTTTACAACGGACTAGTAGTGGTGTGCCGCAAACAGATATAAAGCCACAAAAGCCATAACTTAGGTATTAGGCACATATAGGTACATGTTGTCCTTTTCGTTCCTATTATGCTGCCATGCTACGATTAAAGGACGTATCTTACTATGACATCCGTATAAAGATACGACCTTTTACCGTGACACGGCAGTATGTGCGTCAAAGTAAAAAGCGTTGGAGTTGGAGGGTAAGTTTCGTTTCCGCTGACTGTACATTAATAAGTATATCTGCGGTTGCCACGGACCAGTGGACGTGGTGGGACGAAAGTTGCGTACCCCTATTTAAAAAACTTAAAATCCTTCCCTTGCCATGCCTATACATAAGTGAAATATGTAAGTTTGTACGATCACATCACTCACTGTTTAAAACACGTGGCGAAGTTCTTGAAAGGCGAACCAGGGTCGAACTTATGAACCGTTTATTTCACCCTCCAAGCCACAAGATGATCTACAAAAAAAATGTTTACAATATGTGCATCGTTATCTACAATACTCTTCCAGAGGAACTAAGGTTACTGGAGGGAAGCGCCTTTAAACGCAGTCTAACCAATTGGCTTTTGGAGCATTGTTTTTATAGCGTAAAGGCGTATCTCGAACATCGACACTCGAGTACTTTATATTAGAATTAGTAACTATTAGCTATGATGTAATTATTATTATGCCTATTATGTTAATCTTTTTATAATTTTTGTTATTTTTTTTATCTCAATCTTTTTAAATTATTATTATTATTTTTCTTTTCTCAATTATTTCAATTTAAGATTGTATATTTTTTATTTTATTTGATATTGGTTTGACATTTTAATTTTAATTGACTGCAATATTTGCACGCTTGCATGCAAGCTAGATACATGTGACATAATGTACCTACTGTAATATCCCTATACTGTGTCTAAGCAAATAAATAATTTCTGATTTCTGATTTCAGTAATTAGTAATAACCACTTGATCCATAGATAGATTCCACTTCAGATGCAGACAAGCTTACTTGTTATATACCTACTTTAATTACACGTCAGAAGTCAAGACGGTAGGTACAGTCAACCAAAAATGTGGTCTACCACTTTTCGACTCTATTTTACATGTAATAGAGTCCAAAAGTGGTAGACCACTTTCTTTGCTGACTGTACGACAAGGTTCTAACAACGAACGCTATAAACTCGGTAGACCTCTCATAATTGCGCGAAAATATGACAATTCAATGCTTCTTACCGTATCCAGCTGTACTTATACATAAGTAATGGCATAAAAAGTAAAATGTTAAAAGTACAAGTTACCATCACATCGTATTGTCATAGAGCACTTCAGTCTAGTGATATTGACTCCCGCTCCGTACAGACCGCCGTATGCCAGCGGGTCGTCCCCATAGCGCAGCGAAGTTAGTGTGCCGTTGTAGCAGAGAAGACCGGCTGCGTGGCTGAACATCAACAATACTAACACAAATACTTCAGGACATGCTTGACAAACCAAACTCATGGCCAACTTGTAAAACTCTCCTCCTATTGACGTAACGTCAAAGTATTAAGTATCAAATCTATTCAATCGACGGTTGCGCTACTATCAACGTGTAACGATACATATTAATAAATATAATGATAGATAAGTGTGCGGGATACAGGTTAGTGCAATGAAAACATAGTATAATCGGTTCGAATAATGTATTTCGTACTTTTCATAAATTTAATCTATCCATCTATCGGTGAGGTAACAACTCGTACAAACATTTCCGCGAGCAGTTCTAAAATTCACAATCTAACTGATAAAACAAGGTAAGAGTGCATTCAAAACATCTACCGTCGAGGCCTTCGCCTTGGTCAATCAATCTAGATAAAGTAGTTTCAGGACATGCTTCACGTTTGCATATGAAGCTGAGAGATGTGTTGAATGCACCCGCGGGGCGCCGCGCTTCGGTTCGGATCCTTCGTAACAACCACCTCCCCCCTAACCTTGCACCTAGTGTCTATGACGCAGCATACAAACGAGGTGCAAACTTAGAGCAACCGGCGATACCAACATTGCGACAATGTTATACATGTGATGTATGATTTCTGAAAACAATACAATGGCAGTTGAGATGAGCACGATACAGCCCAAATTTCTAACAATTTGCTGCTGCTCTACAACAAACAAGCATTTACTCGTGACACATTCCGAAACATACATATACGTTTTAGTAAATTTATTTTAATTGAAACGAAATTTATTATTGGGTAGTCGTGGCTAATACAATAATATAGATGAATACTTTAATTAAATTATGTATAGGCTTTCCTATTGCCACAGGGGGACCCCTAGTTCAGGTTATGCAAATTGTGAATTTATTTGTTTATAAAGTTATAGAATAAAATTTTGGAAATTAAAACCTATTTACAATGGAATCCTGCGAGATAAAATCGTACATTCAGTCGTAAATATAGGTTTTTTCGCCTAAATAATTTTGCGAGCTACAGAAATATAAACAATTTGTGCCAATACAATCTATTCAAATGGATCGCCAACGAAGGCATGTCATAATTTACCAGTAACAATAGTTTGTATCAGTTACATGTGTATTTGTACTTCAATAATAAAAAGTAATTTGGAGCATGATAAGACAGATACATAGATATGTAAAGAAATTCACAAGGTACGATTGCGCTCACTTGCGTGTAAAGCCACTACCACTCCAGATTTTCATTCATTCTAAATTTGTCTTATATACATACAGCATTTTGTTAACTACCTATAGAAGCAAAATATATCGATATATATTAAATGCAAGACATCTATCGCTACATATTTTTTTAGGTACATTATGTTTCAAAATAAATTCAGCCACAACTTCAATATGAAGTGTAATTAAACAGTAAGGGGCGGTACAACGAAGCTACACCTTATTATTTATTTATGCTTGTAATCTATGTAGCAAGGCTTGTTGTACTCCCCATAAACAAATGTATACTTGGATTTAATACGACGATAAAGACGCTCCTAAAATGAGCCAGACATGACCTTCCATAGAACAATTCAAGTTCACATTAATTTAGATTTCCAAAAATACCTTACTCATAGCTTCATCTCACAGACATCCCTGTCCATTACAATTTACCTTTGTGATACGAAGTTCGACATAGACCGAAGTGCACCTAACATTTACAACCTAATGGCAAATTAAGTATAATGGAGAAAGCGGCATCGTGAATAATAACACCATACTAGGTTTAGCAAGCAGTAGGTGCGGGCGCGGCGCCCGGTCCGGCGCCTGAGGCCGAGACTTGGCCATACACGGCTAAATTTTATTGTATCATATTGAAGTAAATTTTCCAAAACAAGCTTGCAAACTTTAAGTACCGACTTCACAAAAAAATGGCAGATTTTAAATTGTTATCTAAAACAAAGTTGTAAGGCCAATCTCACTTGGCAAATGCCTTGTATTTGGGTAGGAGCCTAGCTGACGGTCCAGTCGAGCCCCCAGCGCTCGGACACCTTCAGCTGCGCCGCCGCCGCGTCCTTCAGCGAGAACAGGTGTGTCATCTCCAGCTCCGTCTTGGCCAGCGCGATGGCCTTCTCGAACAGCTCCAATGATCGCTTGAGGTTACCTCTGAAAATTGACATAAATTACTATTGTATTATAAATGAAAAAGCTATACAGCATATTCTTGTGGAACACTTTGCACAAATCATCTTTATTCTTTGGAATATAAAGGCAAAATTACTATTTTGGTCAGATTTGTGAAATAAAAATATTATCTTTTTATGCATGTATAAAGCTGGTTAAAACAATGTAGTAGAAAAAACTACAGCAATCATTAAGCAAATTTTATCAATCTGTGTTGATACTGCAATAAAAATACTGCGATATAATATTTATTTATACTTATACAACTGTGATGGCAATGTTTATTATGTAACTAATCAAATACTTGAGATAAAAAATCGTAAAATCCCCCTTGAGGCAATGACTAGAAAAGATAATCTGTTGCTATCTTTAATGCTCCAAGGACACCTCATGATAGTGATTATCTGAGCAAACAATGGATGTCAGTGGGTATTGAAGTTAAATCATCCATCTAATATACAGGCCAAGAGGACAAGTCTAATAACAACACTCTCAGAAGCATTGTTGCCCTAAATTAATGTTGGCTCAGCGCCATAAGTCACACTGATAATGACACTTGACTTTGATTATATTGTTTAAACTGCTGAGGTGACCTCTGACCCTGAGAACAATATGTACTAACAGATAGTTTGACATCCAGTCAATTAATGATGATAATGCTTTTGATTCCTTTGTCATTTGCAGTGATAATTACTATTACTGTTTAGTTTATGAAATAAATGTATCAACTGCATGTACAATCAAAATCTTACCTTTGAACTTCAATGGTACCAAGTGTTTCGTAAGCAAAGTCGCATTTATCATCCATTTCAATTGCTTTATTGATAAGTTTGACAGCCTTGTCGAAGTCTGTGCTCTTCTGCAACTGTACCAGGCCCTTGTGGACGTACAGTGTGGCATTGTGTGGGTCCACGGCCAGTGCCGAGTCAAACAAGGCCTCTGCGCGACCCCACTCTTGCTGGTCTGATAACACTTGAGCAAATAGAATGTAAGCTTCAGCACACCGAGGGAACCTCTCTAGTGCCCGTTCAAAGTCTGACCGGACCTGTGTCAGAGCACCCACATTCTTGTTTAGCTGGGCATGTCTGTAGTCGGCATAGCATTTCTGGATATAAGCAATGGAGAAATCTGGGTTTAGTTGGACGGCTTTAGCAAACTCGGCAGTGGCCTCATCCATGCGCTCTAGCAGTAGGTACACTTGCCCCCTGTGGTGGTAGATATCAGAGTTGTTAGGGTCCAGCTGTGCAGCCTTAGCAAAATCTTCCAAACAGCGCTCCGTGTTTTCCAACTGAGTGTACAATGATGCTCTCTTGATCAGGGCATTCACTTTTACCTTAGTCGAAGCATCACTTTCAATCACCTTGCCAAGATCTGCTTGAGCCTCCTCGTGTTGACCCAGCAACAAATAGAAGGTAGCTCGCAAAAGCAAAGCTTCATTTTTGTACTTTCCATCAGCCTCCAACTCAGCGGTGCATGCATCTACAATTGAATCATAATCCTGAGCGTCAAGAGCGCGTTTCGCCTTCGCAAAACCGCCGGTAGCCTTTTCGTCCAATTGGATTTTGGCAATAGGGTCCTCGGAGAAGGCAGAGAAATATGTTTTGATGAAGTGCTTGGACGGCATGACGGGATGCCGCTTCGCCAGCGCCTCACGCGCGTGCTGTCGGCCCAATGCCTTCAGGATGCGGTCTGCGTTGACTAGGGAGCTTTGCACTTGGAATCTTTCAAGGATGCAGGCAGAAGTGACGTCTTCCAGGGCCAGGACGAGGTCGCCGCTCTTCTCGGCGGCGCGGGACCGCCGCAAGAACGCCTTGACGTACTTTTCGTTGAGCTTGAGCGCGAAGGTGCAGTCCTCCTTAACCTGTTCCCACATCTCTCGCTTTTCGTAGCAGGCGGAGCGGTTCTGGTAGAACGTGGCGAGGTCTACAGGCCGGTCCGGCGGACACGACTCGATGGCTTCATTGTATAGAGAGATCGCCTTGTCATATTCGCATGCGTGGAATGCACGGTTTCCTGCACCTTTCAGCTTCATGGCACGGTCGATGGCGCTTTCGGCAGCTTTTGCATTGTTCTCCTCGTTGTCCAGTGAAATTGTCGTCTTAGCTTTTAGTTCCGCGACCTTTTTCTTTTCGGGATCTTCTAATCTCTGCCTAAGATAAAGGTAACCTAAGCCGATGGCCAAAGGTGCACCGAGAAGAATGGCCAGTTGCCATTTAGGAAAAGGTGTGCTGCCGGTCGACGCCATGTCCTACTAGGATTTCTTCAAAAAGTTTCAAGATTACACCATTTATTTTGTCTTTACACAATTACAGGAAAAAACCTACAAAACTATAACTTTTACACCGCTCTTTCCATTTCGATACCAAGGCAAGTTCCAAGCGAGGAGAATACATAGACAAAATTTTGACAGCTATGGTTTTTCTATGATTGATTAATCATGTGGACACATCCTGCCAGTAGGAATTAATATTTTAAATACTGTTCGTGGTATATTCAAATTTATTTACGTAAGAATTCAGAATATATGTTCTAGTTTATTAATCAATATCAAAATAAATAAAAAAAATCACATACTAATATTACAACACCGATCTATCAGTCTAAGATCAGTCTACCAGTTAGTGTACAAGATCTTTAATTATTTGGGAGAAGTTGCCATCATTGATCCAAAAGCGTTTTTATTAACCATTCTAGACAGGCACTTCGCGTGTTTTCTTTTCTTTGTCGTCTAGTTGTACTTGTACTTGTAGTAAAGTATAATCAATCATTTACTTATAAAATAATATATTCTATGAACATAACTTCACACATTTTATATTACAAGAACGTACAAGTATTAGAATCATTAGAAGCATCCCATCATCAGCATTATCTTATCAAACATTTATCAAAGAACAAATGCACAAAATAAAAAAAATAAAAACACTTTTGAACTGTCACTGTCACTACTGTCAAGTTAAATCTAATGTCATGTCATGTCATGTCATGTCATATACATTACATTGATTTAGGCTGATGTTGGAAAAATAACTTAATAAAACTGTTTAGCAGATCTAAAAGGAACTAATTAACATAAGTAAATGATGTTCAGTTCTAAACTCACGACACTAGTAAGTGTCAATCAAATATTTTTAACATAAAGTTATCGTTTTATAGGTTATAATATTCTCATTAATTTGTTGTTTATTTACAGGCGAGGATTACTCAATTAGTTAAGCCCAACAGAATTCCTTCCTTTAGAACTTCAATATGTAATCAAACTAGAACAAAGACTGATCTCTATGAACCAGATTACCTTATAGTAAGTTATTTCATTTAAGTAGGTACATTTAGCAGAAAACTTAGAAGTTCCCATGCCTGAAACAGCTTAAATTTTGCAGAGTATGGAGCCAGACGAACCGGTGTACGACTGCTTGAACCTGCAGCTGAAGGGGTATGACTTTGCTCTGCTGGAGGCCACCCAGAAGCAGATCCACAGATATGCTGAGATTATGGGTGTACAGGTTGACGACAGGTATGATTGTTTGTAGGCGGTTTAGATACTATTGTGACTTATTTGGGCCGTCAGTTCATAAACTATTTCTCAAAAACTTCCATCCTCTGTTTCTTCCATTGGCACGTCACTTAGCCAAATATAGGCAAAGATAGGTCTAGGACTATGATCCAAAATTTTGAACCATAGAAGGGAGACATTTAAATAAAATGATTCAAACTGATTATATCGCATATATTAATTATTTGAGCCTTCCTGATGTTTTGGTAACTTTCTAGTTATCATTGTCAAAGGTTAATGGTAATGGGAAAGTTATAAATGTTTTATTTAAATGTGTGACAGTTGCGGGAACCAAAAAAAAATATTACATAGAAGGGAGATTTAATTCTAGCTCTGTCTTATTATTTAAAAAACATCATATAACAGTAACTATAAAACAGCATATAATTTCTGGTTAAACACCAAAATATTATCTAGCTTGGTATAGGGCTGGATGCACATAATTATGACAAAGAAGGTATAAAACCAATATAAATAAAAATCTTTTACCTTTCATATTCAGTTTTTGAATTAGTGTAATATTGAGGTAACTGAAATTATAAAAGTAAATTAACCACTTTAAAATAACTGTGCCTGAAAACCAAAATACTTGTTTTATTAATCTTGCTAAACCTTAGCAAATTCGAAACAACAATGAGTTTTTTATGTTTATTAAGTCAACACAAGTCACAACATATGACATAGAAGTGATGTGTGGTCACAGCTGGGCGACACCAGCACAGCAG
Source organism: Apotomis capreana (assembly GCA_947623375.1). Classification (NCBI taxonomy): domain Eukaryota; kingdom Metazoa; phylum Arthropoda; class Insecta; order Lepidoptera; family Tortricidae; genus Apotomis; species Apotomis capreana. The sequence continues at coordinate 7,105,331 of OX392499.1, forward strand.
CTGAAGGTGCAGCGGTTCAAGCCAGGGGGCACCATCGTTGACGCAGAGTATCAACTCAACCTCTATGAACGCAATATACAGGTAAATACACACTACCATGCTTTCAGAAGTCTAATACCTAGTTATTAAATCTATACAGACTTGAAAATGAACAATTAACTGAGATCGCTTATTTAAGTGAATGGCAGTATTACATAAAAATGTGTACTTTCAAATTAAACTACATGTAGTTACCCAAATAAGACAAACCAGGAGGAATAGTTGATTGAGACCACAAACTAAATTTGTTGATTTAACATTTATCTTACATGGGCCTAAGGAAACCAAATAAAATACAGTTATCCTATTCTCAGAGAAGTCTTTAAGATGTCTAATGGATCTCTTTTCTATTTTGCAATGTGGAGTAACTATTGATGACAGTCTTACATTTAGACAATAGACAGCTCGACTCATAGTCAAAAATACGATTGGAACTATCAGACTTGGATTTTCAGGTAGTTGACGTGCCCGCCTGGGCGCTGGGCACGTTGCTGCGCGTGGCGCGCGCCGCGCTGCCCGCCGGCTGCTCGCTGAGCGTGCACGAGCACGCCGTGGAGCACGAGGAGACGCGCTACGTGCCCGACAACCAGCTGTTGGACCTGAAACAGCAGCTCGAGGACATGGGCGGCAGCCGCGCCGAGAAACGCAAAAGGAAATAGATACTGTAGCTTTATGTAGTCAATGTCAATATAGTGTTATCGTTATATTTTGGTTTTATTTTTACGATTGCTGATTGCTCCGTATCCCTTAAATTAAAAAAAAAATGAAGTCGATAGCTCAAGTCTCTTTAAGGTTGCATAGAGCAATCAATTCGCGTTCGAAAAAAACGGAAAAAGGTGGTCAAAGAGTTTGTACATCCTGGTGTACATTGCCAAATTAATAAGGGGTATTTAACCCCCATACAAAATAACGAATGTTATAAATAATTATAAGTTTAATATATATATATATGTGAGTCAGTGGCATCATAGCTATAAATAATAATAATAAATATTACCAGACAAAGCTTCCAAACTTAATGCGGGTTTTTCAATCAAAACTTGCCTTGTCTTTGTTTGATGATAATTACTTTCACAAAATATTAACGACTTCAATACGTGTAAATTTTGTTGTTCGTTGTTTTGTTGTTTCACTAAAGCGCTAAGTAAATCCATTTCGATAAAATGTGTATGGAACCACCTCTAAAATATATTCTACTCATCAGAATCTATCATAATTGGCCGAACGATCGCGGACCTTCATACGAAAGAAAACTACAACATAGTAGAATTGAGAAACTCCTTTTTTTGAAGTCGGTTGAAAATTGAACAACAGCGATGCCCTTGGGATTAATGTGCTCAAGTATACCTACATAGATTTTTGTTAACCTTAACAATAAAAATCCCGCCCAAACAGTATTGTATTGTAATCGGTTTAGCGGATCACTTATCTCGGCGGTTCTTCTATAATAATGGTAGGTAATGCAGCGAATAAAGCCATAATTTCGTGGGACGCGCGCGGCCTTAGCCCGCCATTTTTATTCTTTATCTTATTACTCTCGTTGTTCCAAATCAGCGGTGATTTTATCGTGTCCGGTGGGTAAATAACCGCGAGATCAAACACTCATTGTCAGCGCATCTTAATGCGTCTTAGGGTGTGTTCATACTAACGGAATATCATAACATAAAGAAATAAGTCTTATGATTAGATGAATGAACAATAAAAGCAAAATTTGAATGTAGTTAATTAGTTTAATTACCAAAGGATGAGCAAATGGCTTTATAAATCCTGGGACTAAAATAAAGTAGGTACGTACATTGATTTTGATGGCCTTTTCTTCAAAAGCAGTGAAATACGCCATTCCCATAGGAACTTTACATTAAAAAGTTGAAGAATCGGTTTTTCACTCGGCCGGCCTTTAGCTGGTAGGTATCTATGGCATATACCTATGCGAGTAAACGCTCTATCCCACCAAAAACATTTAATGTAAAATTGGCGGCCAAGACTCACATGCTCATAACGCTTTCGCTGTAAAAAAGTGGTCAGATCCCTCGAAAAGCCAAGCCCCTAAGCCCTGAGTTTACTGATCCTACACCTTGGCTTCAAAAGTATGGCTTGGCCGTTTCATAGAGTAACGTAAATAAGTCCAACGAACCGTCTGGGCCATACGGTATCAAGAAATTAAGTTTATGTCTTCATGATGACGATGACGACGACGCGGTTGGCTCAGTTTGCACGCACTTGCCTACTGAGCAGCGGTCCCGGGTTCGAATCCCGGCCAGGGCAAATGTTTGTGTGATGAACTCGAATATTTGTGCTTGGGTCATGGTTGTTCCTATTTATTTAAGTATATATTTATCTATATAAGTATATATATCGTCGTCTAGTACCCATAACACAAGCCTTCTTGAGCTTAATTTGGGACTAGATCGATTTGTGTGAGGTTGTCTGATATTTATTTATTATTTATTTATTTATGATAAAATATATTAAACTTAATTTACCTTATAGGCCGGACAGTCCGTTAAACTTATTTACGGTACTTTATGAAACGGCCAAGCCTTACTTTTGAAGCCAAGGTGTAGGATCAGTAAACTCAGGGCTTAGGGGCTTGGCTTTTCGAGGGATCTGACCACTTTTTTACAGCGAAAGCGTTATGAGCATGTGAGTCTTGGCCGCCAATTTTACATGAAATGTTTTTGGTGGGATCTCATTTCTTTTTGTAAGGTAATTTTTAATTTATATGTTTTTTTTTGTGCTGAAGTGTTTCTAAGTAAGTAGTAATAATAATTGTGTATTTAAGAAATACTTACGTTTAGCCCCATATTTATATATACACTTTTATCCCCCATTACCTATGGAAAGCCCATACAAACTTTCATCCCCTTATTTTAAGGGTGGGGGGTGATTTTCTAAAAATCCTAGAATGTGTATTTTATTTATAACAATGAGCCCAATAGGTATAAATTTTCAGACCTCTAGTATCAAAATTTGCGAAAGTCTCATACAAACTTTCATCCCCTAGTTTAAGGGGTTGGGGGGTAAAAGTTCCAAGTTTCAGAATTATTCTATTGTTTGTGTACTAAACCTAGCTTACATACCAAATTTCAGCTTTCTAGGTCATCGGGAAGTACCCCAGAGGTTTTGATACATAAGTGAGTGAGTGGCAAAATCGGCGTATTTTAGGTACCAATAAAACCTAAAGTATAAAAGCTAGATCAATGAAATTTAGTACATTTCATATGTTCCCTAACTGCATCTTAACCTGTGAATTTGGGCGCTCTGGTGTTAACTGGGACGAAACTATGAGGGTTTGAAAATGAGACGAAACGGTTCGAGAAAAGGTAGGTAGTGCCCCGCCTCTTTTTTTTTCGTCTTGGCGGGGGCACTACCGTGCCCCCAGATAAATTCGCTAAGTTGCCTGCGGCCAGGATTTCGCGCGACCAGCAAAGCAGCGAGCAGCGGCCATAGAAATGAGGAGACAACAGAGATGGGCAAAATGTAATCGATTAAGATCAATACTTAACCGCGATTAACGATTAAAAAAATGCGATTAATAAATCTTAACCGTACGCGTTCCGATTAACTTATCCCGATTAAAATAATCGTAGATTATTTTTTTATCAATTAATTAATATAATTAATATTCGGAAGAAAAAAGTTTTTTTTTAAGTCTCGCCCTTGCCTAGAAGACCCTAGATAGAGTAAGTATAATACGAGTATACTGCACTATAAAAATCACATTACTGGAACAAGTTTATTTCACACAACACACTAGAATGATTTTTCAAGTGTTTGTATATTTAGGTACATAGGTAACAAGATAAATTGCATTTTTGTAAATGACGATTAATTAGTCGTTAATTGAAAACTATGTCGATCAATTTAATCGCGATTAATCTTGCAATGATTAATTGCTTAATCGATTAATTAATTGATTAAAAATGTAATCGATTAACGCCCATCTCTGCGAGACAACGCGCTGGGTGGGACCTTCCGCTCGCGCGAAGTCGTAGCTGGGCCGTTAGGCAGATGTGGTCTAAAAGTTAGGAGCGTTAGGTACTGCTAGCAGTGTCGTAACTAAGGCGTTGCCAATGGCACCCAGCCAGGCACTCAGTGGTGACCCAAAAGACGAAAACAGGATCAACCCTAGGATAGCGCATTTTTAGGGTTCCGTAGTCAACTAGGAACCCTTATAGTTTCGCCATGTCCGTCTGTCCGTCTGTCTGTCTGTCTGTCTGTCTGTCAGTCTGTCTGTCTGTCTGACCGTTCGCGGCTTAGCTCCGTGATCATTAGTACTAGAAAGCTGGTATAAGTATGTGTTAGTATCACGCCGACAAAACGGTAGAATAAAAACAAAAAAAAAAAATTTTTTTAGGGTACCTCCCGTACACCTAAAGTGGGGGTGTTTTTTTTTTCGTTTCAACACTAGTGTGTGGGGTGTCGTTAAATAGGTCTTTTAAAAATAATAGGGGTCATCAAACGTGATTTTTTGATAAAGTCAGCAGTTTTGTAAATATTCGCTCCGAAAATAAAAAAATAGTGGCGTCCCCCTCTAACTTTTTAACCACGGGTCAAAAAATTATGGGAAAATTCATGAAAATGAGGCCTTATAAGTACTTTCAATGAAAACTATATTGAACCTAATCGGTCGAACCGTTTTTGAGTTATTGCAAAATTTCATAGTTTTATTTAAAATGTCGTAAGTGCCACGCGGTGTCCTTATACTTTGAACGTTACACATATTAGTTAAGTTCCATACTGCATTAAAACATTCCGCTCAATCTGGCGCGTAACAAGTAATTACAGTTGCTTTGGCGCTTACGACCTTTTTATAGAGCTTGAAATCTTTCTCGTAATTTTCGTCTATTGGGAAGGATGGGCAACTACGGAACCCTACACTGAGCGTGGCCCGACATGCTCTTGGCCGGTTTATTTTGTAATAGAAGCACGTCACGGGCGCATAAAATGCAATTTTTCTCTACGGCACTTTTTGAAAGTGAACTGTCTACTCACAGCTTTAATGTGTGCAAAACTTAATGGACGGCGTTGCATCGAGTTGCGTAAGGGCAATTACAATTCGTGCAAATCCTAACAACGGGTGCAAGTTGAGCAACGCTGCAGTTTTGTGGGCAAACAATGATAATTGTTAAGGAATTCACGTGCCCAGATGCGATCTAGACGATACTTAACACACATCCAGCGATGAGGGACAGGTAATAAACCTTTGCCACACGTTTAAATTATTTTAAGTAGGTATTAGCTAATTTAATATCTACCTACATACAGCAATGTATATATATACATATAACAACTACCACCATTCAGGGCCGTGGCAAAATCGTCGGACGGGCGGGACGTGTAAGCGTACACTCAATGTAAGAAAATATCCGGTCCTGTACCTGTACTCGTGAAGTTCACCTGAACCGGCGGGTGCATTTTGCATGTCGTGCTAGGTTGCTACCCTATTTTCACGCTTAACCGTAAATTGTTTTCTTTACATTTTTGCTTAGTTACTTGTTTATGGTTTCCCGTTGAACCTTATGAACCTTTTCGTGGCTTTATCTACCTGTAGCACCGCGACTTGACGTGTCCGCCGTAGACAATGTCGTCAGCCCTTCAAGTACCCATTTGGTGTACCGTTCGCCCCTAAATCATCGTCACCCGGCAGCTGCATTGCATCAAAGGAAAACTTTTATAGTTTAAAGCTTTATGCAATCTAATAAACGGACCTAAGTAGCGGGCCGATCAATCGATCCATTATATGCACTGTGAATGACCGGCAAAATCGCCGTCGTTGCGAAACTGCCACTCCTAGTAGCAATTAGTTACAAATACCGAAGTAACCCTCCCTAGATATTATCTAGTATTTTGCCCTGGCGAAATGTTTAAATATAGGTAAGTAAATACACATGCCCGTTTCGGGAGCTCCTATTCAAGGGAAAATTTATTCATCCGCGTAAAATAGAGCCTGCCTTGCCGCAACGTCGTTCATTCACCGGCCGAGGTATAGGTAGGTATATAGTTGTGAAGTTGCATTATATTTTCGTACAAATTATTATTATTTGGGCTATCATCACCCATAATTACGACATGATTAGGACATAACATCAACGGTTGATCACTGATTAGTATTCCATGCACGTAGCGCTAAAACTCACAAATGTGTACTCATAATCATAAGTAAGTATAGTACCCTTTAGTAGCAAAGATTACACTGTCGCAACATTCGCAGATCCTTGAAACTGTCATCTTAATATGCGATGGGTTTGATGATCATTGCATAACTAAGGGCCGATTGTTCAATCACCAGATAAATTTATCTGCCAGTTGAAATTATTGCTTATCCTTTTCTTCCGTCATATAAAAGAAAAGTGACAGCCAACATTTATCTGACAGATATGTTTTATCTGGTGATTGAACAATCGGCCCTTAGATAAATAAATAAATATCAGACAACCTCACACAAATCGATCTAGTCCCAAATTAAGCTCAACAAGGCTTGTGTTATGGGCACTAGACGACGATATGCATACTTTATATAGATATATATATCCTTAAATACATAGAACAACCATCCAAGCACAAATATTCGAGTTCATCACACAAATATTTGTCCTGGCCGGGATTCGAACCCGGGACCGCCGGCTCATTAGGCAGGTGTCTACAAACCGAGCCAAACGTGTCGTGCCAAAAGATACGATAATTGTTAGCGAATCTAACACAAAAAACTCAAATTATAATACATAGTTGCTTCAAATAAATGATAAGTGCTCTGTTAATGGCGACCCCAAAGCACAGAGAATCGCAATCATTTATTTAATGTTTATTTAATTTAGTATAGAGAGAATACCACTTAAGAGGAAAATGAGCAGTGGTTAATTTTCCCATACAAAAAGAGGTTTCGTCTGTTTCCTGTCCATATAACTTAACCAATTGTTGCGAAAGTTCAGAAAATTAATAGGACGATTATGAAGGAATATGTCCTGTGGCGCACCGTACACAAATTCTACAATAATTTGCGCAGAAATCGAAACCGTCCGACACAGAATATACTTGTTGGAAAGTCTATATTTTATTGTTTGTGCTCCTTTAGTATATAAAGACTGTACCATAGACTAGCGTTTTCTCTCCTCTCTAATCTCACAATTTTAATCATTTTATTAATCAATTCAATAATGACCCTGACAACAATATGTACTGGTGTTTAATGAATAAACGCTTTGTACGTACGTACGTACGTACGTACGTACGTAATGAATAAACGCTTTGTACGAAACGTATCTTTGACTAAAGACTTTGATTTGTGCTCTCGCCATGTTACACGTGCCTATCTGCGCTCTATGCATTGCTAGCAATACCATTATTACGATCCGTTAAGTTTTGGAGAAGGAAACAGTTGTTAAAAATTTATTAACTTTATACAGGGGTATAGTAGTAGGTACATATATGTCGTTATACAGTTTGTATCAAAAGTGTCCAGGTAGGTAGGATACTAACACCCATTAGCAATGTAGTAAAGATTGTCGTTGTTAAAAAAAACCGTTTATTAGTTTGCATGAAAAATCTTATATACTTTAAAGACACCAAATTTATGAAAACAGTTATTATAAAAAAATTATTTTTGTTATACTTACGTATTTTGTTTTTATTCATGGCAAAAGTACTTAAACCATTTCTACCGCATTAAATGTCGCAATTCAGTCGTATAAAAGGAAAACCACAATAAGGTTTTGCGGCTCCCTTTCCGTCGTTCTAAATGTTTCTATTGTTGTTTGTGGATAATGAGGATTCACTCAAATTATTCAACAGAAACGTTACGTTACAAACCATAGAAAATAAATTCCGTCGACCTGATTCCCAAATATCCCAAATGAATACTTAGTAGATCTAGTCCAGAACCTAAAGCTGGAAAGTATAGAGACTAAAGAGACTTGTTAAAGAACTACAGAATAATAAACTGTACCGTTACTTTTGACGCTGACTATACACACTGTGTTTGGGTTTCGTAGTGAAACTAATGATTAATCTTAAGATAAATCAAAGGAGTATTGGGGACGAGTGGGCGAGGCGTCGAGCCGGCTGCGCCGGCGCGGCGCTCCCTGCGTCCTTCGACGACATGTCATGGTTTAGACTTCGTTAAATCTACCGTGGATATCTGTTAGAAATATTGCAAATTTTAGTTTATGCTGTAATTATTAGTTTTCTGTATCATACATGGCTACACTCTCTTTTTAAGCCGCCATTAGCATGTAAGCTTGTGTTGTCCCGATTTATATTATTTTAATTGCATATTCATTACATTTTAATAGTTGAAGAGGTTATTATTAATTCAACGTATAAAAGGGTATTCTTGTATATAAAAATACACTTCTATATGCAAGTTGTTGCCGTTTAATTTGTGCTCCGCCATACCACGCCCGCATTCCCTGCTGCGAATCCTCTAACAATATCCATATTAGGACGGTATCAGTAAATAGTCATCTATTTGTCACAACCATGACACAAGTACCTACGTAAAAAGAAGTTATGTGTATGAAACCTGTGTATACATAGGCTGGAAAGGCAGCCCTTAGGGCACATTATATGCTTAGGGTGCGTCTCCACTGAAGCGACGAAAATGAACCAATCACGCTGCGTGTTTGTGAAGCCTAAAAGAAGTGCACTTATATCTGATAAACCGGCCAAGGGCATGTCGGCCCACGCTCAGTGTAGGGTTCCGTAGTTGCTCATCCTTCACAATAAACTGCTGTTTTAAGCCCGAGGTTTACGTTAAGAAAGATTTTAAGCTCTATAAAAAGGTCGTAAACGCCCTAGAAACTATAATCACTTATTACCTTCTGGAAGTCAACTTACGACCTTTTAAAGAAAAAATACGAAATTTGGCGATAACTCTATAAGGCCACATTAACATGATTTTTTCCGATTTTTTTTGATCCGTGGTTGAAAAGTTAGGGGGGGACACATTTTTTTAGCGAGCGAATATTTACAAAACTGCGGACTTTATCAAAAAATAATGTTAGAAAACCCCTATTATTTTTACAAGACCTATTCAACGACACCCAACACACCAGGGTTGAAAAGAAAAAAAAAACACCCCCACTTTAGGTGTCCGAGAGGTACCCGAAAAAAAATTATTTAAATTTTATTTTACCGTTCTGTCGGCGTTATACATAGGTACACAATTACACATACTCATACCAAATTTCAGCTTTCTAGTACTAATGATCACGGAGCTAAGCCGCGGACGGACGGACGGACAGACGCAGACGAATATGGCGAAACTATAAGGGTTCCTAGTTGACTACGGAACCCTAAAAATGTGATTGGTCCATTTTACAAAGCTCCGCTCCAGTGGATACGTAGCTTTACGCCATAGAGAAAATTGCATCCGAATCTGATCCGTTTTATTAAAAAAACATGTATGTGTGTTAGTGTATAGATGATAATATTTAAGTTTCAGGTGTTATTCCTTAATTTAAGCCAATACATGAAATGTACAGAAAATTTTCTTATGACACAGTATGTATTTTTTTTATATCGAACATAATGTAGATATAATACAAGAATAGCTCGTTTAGAATAATATAAGACATGTAATTAATTCGTAAGTCTGACTGGATCTTGTATTATCATTACTATGCTGCCGTGTTACGGTAAAAGGTCGTATCTTTATACGGATGTCATAGTAAGATACGTCCTTTTAACGTAGCATGGCAGTATAACTCGGACACACGACTCCTTGTTGTGCGACAAACACTACCTGTCACTTTCCTTTCAATACCGTGCGAACAGGACAGGTGACGCGGAGTCACGCGACAAGCGAAGTCGCGACAAGCCCCGCTGATAGATAAAGTGGCACTATGCCACTTTAAAAGTGTCCAATCTCTCTTGCTTCACCTAGGATCATATCTAATTACATTCAAAACACATCTTGCGTATAATCGGATAAAATCAGTGCATTTACTTACGTCATCGTAGTGGGCAATTTGTATCATTTACGTTAATTAATGCTCTAATCTTAATCTAGCTTTATTTGAAGTGTAATAAATTTGCATGTTTTGTTCATTACTGATCTAACAGATGTGTTGTGTAGAAGATCTACCGAGTCAGTTACTTAGGAGTCTAGGCATTGCAATTAATAATAATATTAGTTCGTAAAATAAACATGTACCAAGTACTTTATGTATTTCTCATAATAAGTGATGTTTTATGCGTTCTTGCAACATACAAAAGAGTACCTATTCGCTCATGTCTGGAATCCCTGTCCTTATTAACCAAAATGCAGAATCATTAGTTTTGCGAGGATATTATATGCGTACATCGGATTTAATGTTGCGATCATTACTTATTGAAAATACGTTTAAATATATGACATTCTAAAAGAGCTGTTCTGAATCTAATAACATCATCCATTTATTAAAGGAACCACACAAAAGTATTAACTTCATTGCTTTATGCTTAAAACATTTAAATACAGGTAAAATATCGTGTACCAATTACATACCAATCGCACCGTTACACGAACGATCATACTGAGTGGAATTTGAGTCATTAGGTAAAGCCATAAATGTAAACAAGACGGTTTAAGAGTACAATAAATTTTAACATAGATAATCTTCATCATTACTGACCTCATGAAACTTAGATCCCACTTTTTCTTCTTTGTCGTTACACTCTTGGCAGAGTGTGTGACAAGCCTAACCACACGGGCTCAACCATTCTTCTCTCACAGCCGCGCGTCTGGTGCTATCTATCGTGCAGAGGACAGTTTGTGGCCGATTTAATTTGGTCAGTCCACGTCATGGGAGACCTACCGTGTGGCCTAGTACCGTCTATTACTTTTCCCTGAACCACCAGGAGCTCTAGGACAAAGCTACGTCTTGAGACATGTCCGGAAAAGATGAGGATTCGTGACTTCACTATTGATGATAGGCTTGTTCTATGTAAGTACATGTAAAATGGACTGGTTGCAAATAAATAAGTAAAAAATATATATCTCAGGCACCCTCACACAAATCTAGTCCCAAATTAAGCTCAAAAAGGCTCGTGTTATGGGTACTAGATGACGATATACATATTTATATAGATAAATATATACTTAAATACATAGAACAACCATGACCCAAGCACAAATATTCAAGTTGATCACAAAAATATTTGCCCTGGCCAGGATTCGAACCCGTGACCGCCGGCTCAGTAGGCAAGTGCTTACAAACTGAGCCAACCGCGTCGTCAAAGACAAATGAAAAAGCGGTTAAAAAAAATCAAAATGCTTGTATTTTTTAATACCAATAAGTAGAGATTTATATAACTGGTTATCTCGCACCTCCACCAAGTGTAGCGGCGGCGCAAAACGGGGGATATTTAATAAAAGGACTTGGACTTTATAATGTTTGTATGGAAACTTTACTATAACTGCTTAAAAAGAATGCCTAGCCTCGAAGGTATACATTACCCTTTGAAGTCGGTGCCAAACCTTACGTAAACTTCTTTCATCATTCTCCTAGCCTTTGTCCCATTTTTTGAGAATGAATTCTCAATTGGGGTCGGCTACCTAAATCCCAAGATGTGGCGTAGGCACTAGTTTTTACGCAAGCGACTGCCATCTGACCTTCCAACCCAGAGGGGAAACTAGGAGTTATTTGGGCTTAGGTGGTTTCCTCACGATGTTTTCCTTCATCGAAAAGCGAGTGGTAAATATCAAATGACATTCCGTACATAAGTTCCGAAAAACTCATTGGTACGGGCCGGGTTCGAACCCGCGACCTCCGGATTGAAAGTCGCATGACCTAACCACTAGGCTACCACCGCTTACGTAAACTTCTTTATCAAACCAAATTACTCGTAAATAATCCCTAATCATAAAAGGCTTCAAGCGTGGCATCTGTTTTCATAGTAATAATTGAGTGGTTTGGCACCGACTTTAAAAGGTGAATCAAATTTACTTAATCTAATACATGAACAGGTTATTTTTTGCTTATCACTTTATTTTGAAGTCGGTTCATTATTTTTCTTAGTTCGACATCGCAACCGGTCGGCCCTTTTACGCTCAACGTACCGTGACTGTGACATAATATTAGGTTAAACATAATCAGCTTTAAGCACACTCAGTTCAGGTATGCGAGCATTTTTTATCTTATGTAATATCCATTTACGCAAACTAAAAGGGTAATCAAGATTAAGTTAACAGTTTATTATTCAGTATGCATACGTATAAATGAAAGAAAAACCGGCCAAGTGGGAGTTGGAATCGCGCACCGAGGGTTCCGTACAAACACTTATCCCATCTTAACTGGCCGGGTTAAGTTAAATTTGCACCTGGTATGTATGGCGCCGGATACAAATGAGATGCAAAGTTAACGCAAGCGATCACGTTTGCTGTATGGGAGCCTCCTTAAATGTTTATGTTATTCTGTTTTTTAGTATTTGTTCTTATAGCGGCAACAGAAATACATCATCTGTGAAAATTTCAACTGTCTAGGTAACTATCACGGTTCACGAGTTAATGAGATACAGCCTGGTGACAGACGGACGCACAGCGGAGCCTTAGTAATAGAATCCCGTTTTTACCCTTTGGATATGGAACCCTAAAAATACAATGTTTTTAGTCCCATTATATACAAATAAAGACATAACTATATCACATACACATATATATGCATAAGCTCTTAGGTACGCCACAAACCGAAATGATGCTAACTACTTGGTGTACAGTCGAGCTCATTTTACATCTACACACTTACGAGAACAAAAATATCTGAACACGACCGTATTGTCAGGAGCATAAAATCGTGTTCAGATATTTTTGTTCTCGTAAGTGTGTAGATGTAAATGAACTCGACTGTACTCTTGTTTTGTCGACAACCTTTTCATCGAATATTATTTCATCGACAACGATTCATTATATTTATTTAAATTTATCTTACTACGTAGAAATACTATTCAATGAATATTACTTAATCGCTGATTTGTTTCAAATTATCTTAATTGGCACAACTACAAAGCATTTCAATTCATTCCTTCGACGTATTACTTTAATACAATTTTATATGTCCTACTGTACATTTATACATTTTTCAAATTATGTAGTTAATTGTGTGACATACAAATATGTATAATATGTATGTATAATAAAACTATGAATCATTGGTGTAAATCGTTTTAGAACTGCGACCCCCAAAAAAAAGACCTGTTGCCAGAAATGGGTTAGGTTAGGTTAGGTTAGAACTGCGATCCCCAAGAAAACGAACTGTTGCCAGAAGTGGGTTAGGTTAGGTTAGAACTGCGACCCCCAAGAAAACGAATTGTTGCCAGAAGTGGGTTAGGTTAGAACTGCGACCCCCAAGAAAACGAACTGTTGCCAGAAGTAGATTAGGTTAGAACTGCGATCCCCAAGAAAAAGAACTGTTGCCAGAAGTGAGTTAGGTTAGGTTAGAACTGCGACCGCCAAGAAAACGAACTGTTTCCAGAAGTGGGTTAGGCTAAGTTAGAACCGCGACCCCCAAGAAAACGAACCGTTGCCAGAAGTGGGTTAGGTTAGGTTAGAACTGCGACCCACAAGAAACTTCACTTTAAACGAAAACCTTGTCGTGGTGGGGGGGGGGCTCAGTGTCAGTACCTGCGGTTGGGCGCGGGGAAGCCAAGAGACACCAGGGAGGGGGCCTACGGGCCAAGGCGGGCGAGGGAGACCGAGAAGGAGACCGGCGGAGCATGACTCGGGTGGGCACTTCGGTGTTTGTGATGGACTTCACCTCCGTCGGTGGAGGAGACCGAGAAGGAGACCGGCGGGGCATGACTCGGGTGGGCACTTCGGTGTTTGTGATGGACTTCACCTCCGCCGGTGGAGGAGACCGAGAAGGAGGCTCGCGGAGCATGACTCGGGTGGGCACTTCGGTGTTTGTGTTGGATTTCACCTCCGTCAGCGTTGAGGGACCCACGGGGTAGGGGCTTCTGTCCTCCCGTGGCGGGTCGAGGGGTAGGGGCGTTTGTCCTCCCTTGGCGTGGAGAGTGTGTCGTGGGGTAGGGTCGTTTGTCCTCCCATGGCCGGCTGAGGGGTAGGGGCGTTTGTTCTCCCTCAGCAAGGAGGGTGGGACCGAAGCACCGTGTGGCGGTGGCGGTCCACGCTTCCTGGGGGCTTGGGGAAGTGTGTGAGGGTAAGGCACACTGCTATGCTACAGTGTGTCTTTCGGTGAGGGTTCGCCTTAGGGCGAAGTGCCGGTGGTGTCGTGGTGACATGTTCGCGATCCCATGGCATCACCACTATGGCACAGGTTGGCAGCATCCCAGAGTTTTAGTGGGTAGGCTAGTCCTTCGCGGATTAGAGAGCCCCACATCACCAATGCGTAATATTTGACTCTACCCCCGAGGGTCTCATGTTACGTAGTGGTATGCAATTGACAACATTTCATATTTTTAAGACTATCATTTTATTACTTTTCTGAATTCTGCTTAAAAAGATGAAGTAATCTCTGCTTTTATTTATTTTCTGAGATGATTATTTATTTTATTATTAATTTATAAAAACATACTCATTTTAAAATGTGGCAACACCAAAACCAGAACTTAATGAAACGGTTACTTTAGTCGGTTTTCTTATTAAAAAAAAACTTAATAAAACTCGGTATGCATCTGTCATCTGTCAACGTCAAATAAAAAAAAAATCTATGTTTTCGCTCTTTGGTTTAGACAACAACCCTATTCAGCCCGTATTGTCTTAGATTGCAGTTATTTGATGTATTTTCTTATATTTCCTTAAATACAGAAGAATAAATTCCAAGATTTTTTTTTAAGGTACACGACATAAAGCCCTGTCGATCTCTATATTAATTTCCACCTGTTATAAATATGAAATGTTGTCAATTCAATGCATTTCTCCGGGTTAAAAAAAAAAAAAAAAAAGGTTAGAACTGCGACCCCCAAGAAACTTCACTTTAAACGAAGATTAACAATTTCATACCTGAAACATGCTGAAACTACCCGCATAGTGAGCCGACTGACGTGATCTTGCGTTTAGTTACGACAACCAATTGAAATAATTTTATACGGGATAAATATTATTGCATGTAAAAAAAAATATTCAAAAACCCCGAAATGAAAATCCATGACATGAATTTTATTGAAATAAGTCAACTAGCAATTAAAAGACCTCGGTTCAAATTACCTAGTATCGAGTCCTCGACGCGATGACTTAATAGTCGATGAAATGAAAATACTTGAAACGTTGGCTTTGAAATAACATTCGATTAAATCTCTGCCGGCAATTCAATGGTAAACCCAACTACTTATATCTTACAATGAAGCGTAAAAAATTATATAATTCCTATCTCGGACTCGACCAATTCGTATAACCACAGTATTAGTATAACTTATATCGTTTGGTAAAATAATATTTGTGTAAACGGAACGGAAGTCTAGTGGTTATGATGGGTGAGAGGTGAACGGATTATACAATGACATGAATGCTTCAGAACCGACCTCATATGGTCATTATCGGCGAAAAAATAATTTGTTAACCGTCTTTTGATAATCCAGTGAAGCGACATGTAGGTAGATAGAAAATTGCACATCGAATTAGAAGAATGTTTTTTTTACATATATAAATATTTGTATACATAATACAACATAACAAAATGTATCTTTTGTTGTTATTGTCCTTTTTGAGGTTACGTACCTCACTCGGCAAAAACGGAACCCGACGTCTGTCAAGATTTTTTCAGGAATGTCTGGTGGGCTCATCAAGCTGAAATTAATGACAAACTCAAGTCTAGGAGCCGTGAAAAAAATCAAATTCAGAATTCAATTCAATAAAAAAATAAGAGCGTTGCATTTGTTGACAAGTAACAAGGGAGTCAAAACCTTCTCGTTGACTTAGAAATCTCACAATCAACAAATTTGTAAGGAACTAGTAAGTAGTTAGTAACATTAAAATAAAAGTAACTATATTTTCTTACTTGTTCTTTAAGAAAGCTACAATACAAGGGTAAAATATGCAAACCAGTGGGAATCGGGGTATATCATTCGATTCAGCCGTTATTGCAATAATTTAATGAAATGTTCATTAGTATAACATGTAGGTACCTTACCTATTTCGTCTAAATATGTTTTTATGGTGTAGCTTGTAGGTACCGAACAAAACTCCCTTATAAATTTGTGAAACATTGAATGTCTCATTATTTTTAATGTGGATACATCACATTTTTTTGTATCAGTGGTTCCAAATACCCTTACTTGAAACTAGCGACAAAATACGTCCACATGTACGAGTATATAGGTAAATGGTATTCTGTACTTACTAGATAGTAGAAGAGCGTCAAACTCGTCCCACTGATACCTTATTCGACCGACCGCGAATGTTAGTAATTTAGAAATACATTAATTTTCACACTACTCGTACAGATTTGAAATATAATACTCTTCGTAACTTGCGCAATGTGCTATAAAATGAAGTATCTGAAATAAAATACGGCGCGACATAGGATATTACTTACGTGCAATTCGTAATCCGGCCGTGAGATATTGCATTTAGCGGGCTGCGGGCAAACTCGTAGCGGGCACGAGCTTAAGGTTTTTTTATATATTTAAATAATTATAAATTACTAGCTGCGCCTAGTGGTGACGACGTATAGGAAAGCGCAGCGTGGGTCGGCCCCCGACTAGATGGACGGATGACCTCGTGAGGGTAGCGGGGAATTATTGGATGCGGTCTGCACAGGATCGCACTTTGTGGCGAGTCATGGGCGAGCCTTATGTTCAGCAGTAGACGTCTGTGGCTGATAGATAGCTGCGCTGTGCGGTGTTACCCGCTCATCCGACGGGAACATTACATTTTTTCGGGATAGAAAGTACCTTATGTATCGGTGTCAGCTACCTTCATATTTATCAATGTATCAAAATTGGCCCAGCCATTTGAGCGTGAAGATGTAACAAACACACACTTAAACACACTCACATACTTTCGCATTTGTAATATTAGTGTGATTAGTAATACTCGGCGTCGGCGTTGTCATGGCGTCTCCCGGTAAAGCCGGAGCAGATTTAGCTTAATTTTTTCTTCACAACGTTCCCAAATGGCCTGCAAAATCATGGGAATTGGATTCTGTGATTGTTACGCCGCTATTGATGGCTGGTTAAGTATATAAATATAAACGAAATCAATTATCTATTAGATAAATTACAAATCTATGTTCGGTTTAAGAATTTTTACTCATTCTCATAAAAAAAAATCGCTTACTAGAGAATTTTTAAGTTCTTCTTATCGTGCATTAGGCACCCACTATCTATATTATATATATCGTCTGGCATACAATTGATGGGCTTAACGTATTGTTTGGCAATCATTCTTATTTGTTTAGCAATGAACCTAGCTGAGCCGCCTGTTGTTTGACCGTAGCCTTATTTAAGTGTCCATTCACATACGAAGCGATGACTTCATTGCGGCGTAAGACGAGCTGTAGCAGCGGGTTAAAACTAAACATTACGAGATCATTCTAATTTATTTAGCAATGAACCTAACTGAGCCGCTTGATGTTTGACCGCAGCCTTATTTAAGTGACCGTTCACATGCGAAGCGATGACTTCAGCGCGGCGTAAGGCGAGCGGCGGCGGCATGTTAAAACTAAACATTACGAGATAGTTCGATCACCCTGAACTAGGATTGTCTGCGTTTGGGGGCCGCGATTACTGTAACGGATACGTGACTTTCTGAAATCTAAGCAACTATAAACGCGAACTGTCCTTTAAGAAACAGTTGCAGATATAAAATTGTAGGATGACGAGAATAATGTAGTTTGTATTAGGTATTGAATTGACACACATCATTGTATTGGAAACGCTGCGACGACGATCCGATACTGGGACTGTGGTTGGTCTGTCAGTTTAGGGTTGTGAGCTACCGCCGATTATTTAATTAACCGAGCGAGCGGAGCGTCTTTTTCAGCTTCGCCAAAATTTATTTCGTATATTCGGATTTCCAGCTGTTCTCGCCCACAGGCCACATTTCTCAACCGATTCTCAAGAAACTTTGTGAATAGCTTCTATAAGTTTACAGCATAGGTATAATAATATAACTCGAACCTGCGAAACGTCGCCGGAAACGTATTATAGGGTCACAGGTTCGAGTCCTGCTTACATTGCAGTGAGTCACATTACATTTTTCTTTCATACCTTTGTGTCAATATTTGTAAAAATAAAAATGTGGTATTTCCACATTAAAACAGAATCGATAAAAAGATTCTCTTAAAAGAACATTGAGAAAAGCGCCATTTCTCTCGCGGTCCTTGCACTTGCTGTAAAGGGTGTTAAACCAATGGGGACTAATGGGGATCGTTCGTGTAGACGTACATCCTAGGGTATGGCTAATGCGCGCGTTTTAAACACATATGACGCAGAGGGCGCTCCAGTAGCGTATAATTATGGAATCAAAGATTTGGACGGTGTGATTGACGTAACGATGTGATAGCTCAGTCGGGAGAGCACTACGCCGGAACCGTAGGGCCGCAGGTTCGAGTCACGGTCACCGTCAACTCATGATAAGGTTACTGGCTGAATTATTTATTATTATCATCGAGTCGTTATTAAGCGCGCTAGAATACAAAGAATGTCGCCATCGCCAATACCAAGGGACCAAAAGAGTGCTTCAATGATTTATGAGTATGACCAAGATCCGTCCCGCTCCCGCACCTAGTACGAGGTAGAGAGGAGGTAATTAGCCTTTACAGCCCGCCATTATAAAAATACGAGTGATCGGAAAGAGATTTGAATGTACGCAAAAGTTCAAGATATGTAATTTAGAGCGAAGGCCACAGAGGCGGGTAGACTAATTATTTACGTGAGGCTTCCAAATAAAATGTGGCAACATATCGCCATGACTGTAAGGTCAAGCTTTAGAATTGTGCTGATGATTTGACCACCTACGGCCACAAGAAGCGGCGATTAAGTAAATGCATGTTGTGATGCGTTTTGTACAAATATGGAAGACCGGGCTTATTGCAACATACGTTCGATATAATAGGTACTTATATTATATCGTAATTGTCACTCGGATAGCAAAATTCCTTAAAGTACAAAGCTGAACCTTGTTTACATTTTGTTAGGTTAATGCTAATATATACTAACGAAGTAGGTATTACATATAATGGGACTTTACTTATATACATATTGGACGACGCGAGAACGCGACGATGAGAAAAATTCCTATCATAATGAACTTTAAACCCTACCCTTTTACCCCTGAAAATTGCGTGAACTTTCCCAACGTTTTACTTTTGGACGCAGCTCATTGGCGTATTTAGGGGGGTGGCCGGGTAGGCCGTGCCGTGCCCACCCCAATATAGTCTAGTGCCCACCCCAGAATTTTGGGTTACCCATAGAAGTTCATAACTTCAACTCAGTCATAGGCCATGGCCAGGCCCCACCCAGGCCCCACCTGAAAAATAATCTTAGATACGTCAATGACGCAGCTCACAACGGAATATATACTAGTAATCCCTTAGGAATTCTTATTTATTAATTGAGATACCTAATCTTAATCTATTGTATTCAGCTATTGCGTTTCTTCTGTTCCTGACCCAACTCTAAGCTGGAATAGCAAACGACGCCTTGGAATATTTTAGGGGAAAACACGAGGTTTTAAGTAATCCTTCGGTGTGGTTGTTCCTACATAGAAATACAACATCCGAACTGTAGAAATACATTAAAATTGAAAAATACTACTTCTACCTACTTTGAAGTCGGTTGAAAATACGCGATTGCCTTGAAAGATAAGTAGGTAGGTACCTACTAAAATTAAAATAATATGGTTCGTCGCCAATATGCCAACACTAGGTTTGAAGATTGAAAATAGAGGTAAATGTTTTTAGATGCCTTGTCACATTTTTTCCTTATTGTTTTCAACTAAGCACCCTTATTATGACAACGGCATACTATTTTCATGGTCTTCCCTTGAGATGCGGACTCCTCGAGGACACACATTTGTTGTGTCCCAACTGTCATAATAGCACTGGCATGTTGCGAAACTTTGGCCCGCAACATGCTATGCGAGATTAAGTAGTCAATGTCGAAAAACCTCTGCTCACTCTCCGGAACTGCAGCATTATCAGTCCATCTTACACAATTATATTAATGCATATATAATTTACTGGCTACTACTCCTATTGTAGCCTTTTTCACACTACTGTTTAACGCCTCATCAGAATTGCAGAATGCTTCAATTCAGATAGTTCTCACGATGATTTTGTTTTGATGCATTAAGTACTGACGCACAAGGTTAAGATGAAAACGAACTCACCGATTTAACTTTAACCTCGATAATAAAATAATAAGCACTACACACGTGCTTAAGCTGGTTAATTTTACTTAATTATTGACGTAAGCATGTTCCAATGCAATGAAAAAATCTCAAAATCATCTTAGCCTTGTATGGGTTCGATTTCCGGCAGAAGTATTTAATTAGCCTTAACTTAAGTAATACGAGTATATGTTTGTTTTCCGCAGCTAACTGCACTGTAATATTGAGCGACAAAAAAACGTAAATACTTGATTGAGTTGAACGATCATCTCCGCTGTTTGATCCACAGAAGTATGCTTACTATTCCGATAATGGTATTTACTGGAGGTTATCAACAACCTAGTTTACCGGTTGAGATAGTTTCCTTTTACGTTGTTCAGATTTAGTAGTTTTTAACCGACTTCAAAAAGGAGGTTCTCAGTTTGACCTGTATGTATGTATCTACCTACCTATGTATGGTGCTAAATTGATTCGTTAGTCGACAACAGAGGTTATCAACAACCTCCAACAAATAGCTAGAGATCTTCCGGTAGATATAATTCTCGTACACATTCAGTAGTTCTTAATTAATTTGATGCCATTAATTCATTGGTCGACAACCTAATACAGTTGATCACTTACACACGATGTCGTTTGAGTAAGCATCGTTTATGTCGGTCTCCGAGGCGTTGATTCCACATGTCGCAAGTAGCTTTCATTAGACTGATGTTTTGGATAGTTCACGCCACCGTCTCAGATCTGCTCGTAAGTTGCGAATTTTGCTGTTGAGCAACAATCTCCTTTCACGGAACAGTTTTTTCCAGCCTCTACTTGTGCCATTAGGATAGGATGGATATGGCATATGTAGATGCTGCAAGCATTTGTACGTGATGTTGGAAAATGGTAGAGGTTCTCAATTCGGTTGTATAATTTTTTTTAATGTTTGTTACCGAAGAACTCCGTCATTTATGGACCGATCTCGAATTGATTTTTGTTCGAGAGTAGCCAATTTGTCCAGTATCCATAGTACAAGCTTTGGTTAGTTTGGGACTAGACCGATTTGTGTAAGATTGTCCCATAATATGTATTTAACCTTGCCGAGATTCGATTTATTTTCAGTCTACTACGAGTACATGCTTGCTACTTAGATAAATCTAATTTCAAAACATATCTCCCGATGTGTAACTAATGTGCTTTGCGGCCTATCATTATGAGAAATTTAGTGTTGTCCCTGTGCATAGTAGTGAGCATGTATGGCGGCGTGTTACGCAGCCCACGAAACACAATGGAAACATTACTGACACTGAGTAGACTTTTTACACCTTGCTACAACTGTACCTACTTATAATTTTATGCACCTAAAACAATTTAAAAATTAGTTACAAATAATCAACAATAACAGAAATTAAAATACTAACTGTAAAGTTAACTTAACTAACTAAAATAGAATAAGATGCTAAAACGGAGTAAATTTAATATTAAAAAACCGGCCAAGAGCATGTCGGGCCACGCTCAGTGTAGGGTTCCGTAGTTGCCCATCCTTCAGAAGAGTCAATAAACGGACATGGCGAAACTATAAGGGTTCCTAGTTGACTACGGAACCCTAAAAAGATTTAAAAATTGGACCCCCTTGACATGGTCCCGAAGACGCCGGCAGCATTTCGTCGCTGAATGGAGACGCTAATACGTTGAGCGAGGAAGCTCGAGCTCTTCGGTCCCCTGTGGTGTGGACCAGTCCTTTTGATGCATTTTTGTGTGCCACGCATTGAAATTCGAAGGTCTAGGCAGTGGACATCTTTAGATTTGCCTTATTGTGAGTATCACACAAATAATTACCTACATACTAAATATATGGTCTTGAAAAAAAAACACTAAAATATAAAATTAAAAATAGATATTTGACTCACAAATTGATGATAATTTACCACAGGTTACGGGCCCAATCGCATTCAACTAAGGACGACCTTTCGCGTGGGATGTCTTTTATGATTATTGATTTCACAATATTCTGAAATAAATAAACATAGTAATTATGAAAACGATGCAATTAAATAAGTAAATAAAGTCAACAATAACCTAGATCAAAATCACCAAAAAAATTACAGGATGTGACTATAATGTATAAGTAATTATGAAGTTTAAATCCATTAACGCTCCATCTCCTTGATGTTTTTTTCTTTGCTAATATCTTTTTTACGACTGCATTTACGGAAAGGTTATTAAAATTAAGACTCTTTTTAACATAAACACAGTTAATTTTATAGTAAAAATATTTTTCGTCCAGACACAAAGTTTTGGGTGTATTTTTTAAATTTCCTATAGAGATAAAGATCGAAGAGGCTGCAAAATTACGATATCTTGCTAATATTGCTACCACTGGTTGTACGAGTATTAGGTACTTGCATATCGCTTTTCGCGCCACACTTACATAAGATTCGCTGAAATGTCTAAGATTTACAAAAAAAAATATCATGTTGTTTTAGAAGGTATGTTATTGTAGCTAAACCTATGTACCTAAAATTGGCAAAAACGTCAATTAATTCATCTACAAACTAACCTTAAAATTACCTATACCTACCAATTAAAGAAATGCGCCTTATGTTAAAGTTATACCAACTAACTCAAAACAATTTGTATACTACCTATATAGTATAACTACCTATTTGATTATCTATGTTATTCCGCTAATTGTTAAAAAATCAAAGTCAGTAGTAGTTTAGTAACACTATACGAGTATTTTTAAATTTTAACTTTGATAATTTTAAATTTCAAAAGAAGGCTCCGCAATTGAACCGCGAACCATTAATCTGCGATGAACGTTAGTGCGACAGAATTTTAACGCGACAAATGATAGATCGAAAATACTTTACTGCGACAATTTTTTTGCCAACGGTCGAAAGTTCGACGCACGTTAGTGCGACAAAATTTTAACGCGACAAAAACATGGATTGACACCAGAATCCCGACCCAAGTTATGTAGCAACCGGTGGATTACTACCTACAGGCCTACAGCTACAGTTCAGCTAGAGAAATATTTTCACACATAAAAGTGTGCGGTACTCTTGTTTAATTTGTATATGCTTAAGGCTGCACATCTCTGGGAGCACTTGAGCACAATGATGGTTGCATCAGCCGCGGAACCGCTTCCGCTCTCCATGCGGACCTCGCGGCGTCAGGCGAGTGGGAGATGCCTTCAGTTCGAGTATATAACGCCAGACCACCGACCCCCAGGCAAGCACTCATCGCTCAGCTTCAACCATGAAGGTAACAAACACACGAACATTCAAGTATAAAATTTAGGTATAATTAAGACTCGTAATCATAAACTCATCGCGTCGTAATCCATTCATCACCGAAACGTTCACTTTCAATTTTTTCGGTGAGATAATATATCCACAATGAGTGATGATTCCAAATTATCTAAGACCGTGAGAGGGCGCTTATTGTGATATATAATGTACTATATTGCGTAAAGTGGAAAATAGGTTTAAATTCTTAATTACGCATCTTGGTACCTAAATAAAACTACCGAAAGCTACTTTAATTATCATCAAAGTGCTAATTACATTACCCCCATAGTACGAATATTTTTTATTCAAAATTCGGCGCGCTTTTCAGACTTAGCTCAAATGACTATTTTATGCATTTCAAAATGTATTATTTAACAAGCATCCATAACTAAAATTGCAATTCGCACCATATTCAGGAGTGTAATTGGTAACGCCTAGAATGTGCCGTGAGTTGGAATTAGGTCTAGTCGGAAGGGGTTGGGATAGTATACGCGATCGTAGTCATGAATTCATCAAATCATCCCTGAAGTTTTCCGCGCATCACACAAAAATATTGATGTTTGGTTATTATAATCACTGATCTTCCAGGTATTCGTATGTTTGTTGGCCCTGGCCGTGGCGGCCCACGCCGGGTTCATCGGCGGCGGTAGCAGCGGTTGGTCGAGCGGCGGAGGCGGAGGCGGCTGGTCCAGCGGCGGAGGCGGAGGCGGTGGCGGATGGAAGTACGGTGGCGGCGGCGGCGGCGGCGGTGGTGGCTGGTCTAGCGGCGGCGGTGGCGGCTGGTCCGGCGGCGGCAGCGGTGGTGGTGGACGTATGTATCTGACACAACTATTCTGAGTCTAAACAGACCCAAAATGAGCTTCGTTCTGGCTATATGTTAATGTGTCATGTAACCTGGAAATACAACCAAATGTTTGTAGTTTAATATGTTGACTCTGACTGTAACCTAAATAACTATATAATAACCACCATAATAATTACCTCCTATTTCATTTGTCACAATTTGTACCTTTAAACTAAATTACAACTAAAGAAGATTTAAACCGATTAATGCGAAACTATACCGAAATCCTGAAATTATTACATCATTCCCATCATGGTCAGTCGACGACTATTGGACCTTTCCGATTCGCGCCACCATACCCGGTCATCCCCACCTGTCTGTTCAGGTCGTCAGTCAAAATGTAAAAAATTACGTACTTAGTTATAAAATGTCCAACTATAACATAATATTGTACACATAACATTTTAATGTTTTACAAGATCTTCAATTTAATTATAATATGTTTTTTACACTATTCCAGAGGTGAAGATCATTAAAATCATCACCAGCGGCGGCGGCGGCGGCGGTCACGGTAAGTCCAAAATTTAAATCGCCTAATTTTAGCCTCGTAATCGTAAATGTCTGAAACTCTTAGCACCTTATCGTATTGAGTAAAGTTCAATCTCTTCTCAAATCATTTCTTCCGAGTAGGCAATTAAGTATAACTAGCTGCGCCGCGCGGTATTACCCACTCATCTCACGGGAACACTAATTTTTTTGGGATAAAAAGTAGCCTATGTGTTTATCCAGGGTCGGTAGCCACCCTCATACCATACCAAAATTTATCAAAATTGGTCCACCCGTTTGAGCGTGAAGAAGTAATAAACATACAAGCACACAAACTTTCACCTTCATAATATTAGTGTGAAAGACAAAACCACTACAGTCTTTATTTAAGATGCTGACTGTACTTCCTACCATTTTATTTTTTTCCGGATACTTTACGTAAACCTTGACCCGTAAATGGATTATACAACAGATATTTACAGTACTTACCTCGTATAAACAAATACTTAAGAGAACGTTTGTCAGTCACACGGCGGGTCATCGTCGCCCGGCGACCCGTACCGTACCCTTACCATGAGTTTACAGACTTACAGTGACTGTCCTCGCTAGCGATATATCTTAAGAGGCCTTTATTCCTTGTAAAATGCTGATTTTTTTTAGACAAGTTTGTCTATGATCAAACATGTTTTCTAACATATTATTGATGTAACTACCTAGAACAGGCCTATTGGGATTTATTGGTATATATTTGAAACCTAGTTTGAATTTTTCATTGATAATTTGTTTCAAAAACTACTCAAAATTGACAAAATTGACGCGGAGTTTTTTTTTAACTTATTTCCGACTGCACGCAATGAAAGCATGAAATAGCTATGTTACTACCTAGAACCCGGGGAAAAGTATTATTCACTTCAAAAAGTTTGTTGAAATTATCAATATATTCGTAATAATATAAAAAATTTTTTTTTTTAAAAGAAATAAGACCTCATACACTATTTGTATGGACAATAGTAGTTCTACAAAGTAATCACTAGGGGCGTTGTAGTACTATGATCCATTCAAATCCTTAATCCTTTTACGCTGACGCTCGCGAGTTAGCTGGTACAGTCACGCTCATGGTAAGGGCACCGAAGGCCTGTCCCGCGGTTTCGCAAGCGAAGTACTCCGAATACAGAACATATTTACAATTAATCTGTTTTTACGATGTAATGACGATGAGTCAAGGTTTTTTCTAGCTGAATGTTGACTGTTAAGTACCTACTTAAGTACGTATTTAAATACTTCAGTTCTAGTAGTATGGTGACTTCGGTTAAATTGTTTGTGAATTTGTTATTTAAGTATAGCATTCTCCTGATAACACTCTAGGTCATTTAAATAAAACGATTTAACCCCTCGTGTGCGGCAACCAATTCAGAATTTGACACTCGGGTGCGGCTGATTTACGTCATTGTATGCAGCCCGCTTCAAATTTTAGAACGTATCCGTGCTTAGGCAGTTCATGAACTGGCACGGATACGTGTCTAAGCATACGAGGGGTTAAACGGATTACTACCATTTTACCCTTATTACACTCGGTGTCATACATATTCTTTTACCTACCAAGTATCAAGTGGTCCGTTCATTGAACCTGATTCCCACTTGCATATTTCCATATTTAAAAAAAAGACAGCCTTTGCTTATGTAAAGCTTATATAAAGTAGGCTACAATAATCATATATTTAAGAGTCTATAGACGCCACTATATCAGCAGCATACCACGGGTTTCTCGGTGCACGAATGATTTAACGCCTAACAGTCGGCCTAGTGTCAAGTCCGTCCGGTATGGTATCTTGACAAATCCCAGTCTGTGATCTTTCAGTTTCTTGCACTCGCCGGACCACTCTTAAAACATAAATCAAGGAATCTAGCATTGCTAGAATCTAGCATTGATAGATGCAGTATGCTAGTAATTGAGATTAAGGTTACTATGATATGGATACTATGGTAGGCAGATACTGAAAGGCGGATTAAAAGTGAAGGGATGCACTTATTACGCCCTTCAGGCCTAAGTTAGATTAATCTCATAATTAATCGGTTACTATTAAAATAAAGTCAATTAGTAGGTATATTATTCTTGTAATGTGTGTACTAAAAAATCTTCAATGAAAATTCACGCTTTTGCGTATAGGTGTCAGGTTGTTTGGATTTACGTGTACAAAGTATTAACCTCTAATTTAACCATACAGGCGGCGGCGGTTGGTCAAGCGGCGGCGGCGGCGGCGGCGGCTGGAAGAGCGGCGGCGGTTCCTCCGGCTGGTCTAGCGGCGGCTCCGGGTGGCCCAGCGGTGGTTCATCTGGCTGGTCGAGCGGCGGTTCCTCAGGGTGGCCCAGCGGCGGTTCATCCGGCTGGAAGTCTGGTGGCGGCGGCGGCGGCGGCGGCTGGTCCAGCGGTGGTGGCGGCGGCGGTTGGAAGTCCGGCGGCGGATCATCCGGCTGGTGGTGATCGCGTAACCTTCATAGCTCAATTAAAAACAATACAGTGATACTTTCATATATACAGATTTTTTCATTACCTCTCTAGTCTAGTAAATCCTACGTACTACGATTGAAGCCAGATTGATTCGTCTACAAGGGCACAAACAAAAATCTTATTAACTACTTAAAAAGACAAACAAGCTACAACCTGTAATAACATAGCCTACGAACACCGTTCATCAGAATGCTTGGCTCCACCTTCCGTATTTATTAGCGCGCTTAACGGAAAATCGGCGCGCGTTCGTAGCCACTCGTAGTGGCGCGCATACGTTGACACGCACCGCATTTACATTTTTACACTAATCAGTCCTGTAGCGTTTTTTACAAAGATCTAATTCTCAAATCTGGGGTTTTCCACCACGGTTTCCCTTCAAGCTTGTGAAGCTGCTGGGCCTGCTAGTGCGGAATCGGAGTCACAGGCGCGCAACGACGTGCCTGGTCTTCTGGCCATTACTCTAGGGTTGGCCGGCCATCATTTGGTAGAGGGGTTTACAGTGATACCTTCAAGTAGTCATTTTTTTTATCACCTCGCTAGTAGAACGTACTCTAGGTGATTTATTCCTCGAACTGCAGCTAGCTACCATCATGCTAAGGCATTTGTTAAGTCTGTACAAAAATCAGGCTTACATGAGAGATTGGCATCGATCAATAGAGGTATTATCAAATTGCTTAGTATTTAGACAAGCTATTTTCTGGCGACGTTACTTTTTACACATACCTACGTTTATTGCTCATCAATGCGTATCAAAAATCCGTCCCAAACACGATGGCTCTATTCTGATTGGTTTACGAGTTCCTACGGCCACCTTCCGACTCTATCGTCAGCCCAGCTTCATCGTATCACATTATTGCATTGTCATCGAAGACACCAAAGTATGCAAAATATGAGCCTAATCGTACGTCAGCAAGTGGGTCAAAGTGGGC
Organism: Apotomis capreana; assembly: GCA_947623375.1. Taxonomy (NCBI): domain Eukaryota; kingdom Metazoa; phylum Arthropoda; class Insecta; order Lepidoptera; family Tortricidae; genus Apotomis; species Apotomis capreana. The sequence continues at coordinate 7,133,673 of OX392499.1, forward strand.
TTCCAAGATTTGACCCGAACTATAATACATCCATCTTAGAACCACGCAACTAGGTATAAGTATAACTAATTCATTGGTAAAGGTAAGATGACTTAATATTAGTACATAGTATTAACATCCGTCTATTAAGACCGGATATTAATCCGACATCATCAGTCGTTCACTCGTGGTGGTTACGGCAATGGTGACATTTGGGTCCAGCGAGTTGGTGGTCGGTTTCGTCCTCTCTTTGCTTTCATTTTGCCCTGGATATGTACTTTTCGATATTTCGCACCAAGCCCGACTGACTTTAGCGCGGCCGCGGCAAGTTAAATAAAACCTTATAAAAATAGATTGAGCTTATAACAAAAACAAGTACTATACATATAAATATAAAAAATGCTTTAATTCCTTTTAGTCTTAACACTACATCAACATCTAAATGGCATAGCAGTTTCTGCTCAAGAGTATTATTTATATTTCCTCTTCTTCTTCTTCGTGTCTCCCTTTCTCCTTCTATTGGGGTCGAAGTTCTCCTTGTCCGAAGAGTTGTTGCTGTCTGGCGTCGCGCCGCGGGGAGCTCTTCTCCTTCTGTTTTGGAGACCAGCTCCATCTAATGCCGATAGAACACCGAATTCGCTGAAATAAATTAAAATAAAAGATAAATAATTATAAGGCCTACACCCGAAGACGGGTCCAAATTAAATAAATAAATAGTACATAACAAACATAAACTTAACACTAACAAATAACTTTAAGAAACTCACTAACCGAATAACTTCTAATGTAAAAAAATGGGAAATTTGGAAATAAAGGCTTTTTTATTTTTTATTTTATTTTATTTAATTATAAGACCACCTCACATAAATTGATCTGCTCCCAAATTAAGGTGAAGAAGGCTCGTGTTATGGGTACTGGACGACGATATATATACTTATTAAATATATACAAAAATACAAAAACAACCATGACCCAAGCAGAAATATTCGAGTTGATCACACCAATATTTGCCCTAGCCAGGAATCGAACCCGGGACCACTGGCTCAGTAGACAGGTGCACTACAAACTGTGCCAACCGAGTCGTCAAATTAACTTTTTACACGTACTTTACACCACAATAAGCAAAATAAACATATGTAAATAAGGAATGTTGCTATTCCCCAGTTGGCGAATAATCCCTGGGATAGGATCACAAAACATGATAAATTTCTAATAATATTGCTTTGCGAAGTTTCTATATGAAACTGTGCAATACAATACAAGTACTCTTAATTGCACACCTCATAAAACATACAGGAGAAATACAATGCAAGAAATTACAATTAGAGGTAAACAACAGGCTGTCTTATCGCTAAAGAGCAGTCTCTTTCAGACAACCTTTGAAGAATTTGAAAATTTATTTTGTTATTAGGCAATGCAAAAACAGACGAAAATAATAATTCCTAAATATTAGCCAAATATTTGTTGCTTTATAAATAGGTAACTTTCCATCACTAGTGCAACAAAATTCACATGACTAGTTTAATAATAAAATGTAATTAATAAACTCACTGTTCACTACTATGACCTGCTTTTATGATATCCTCCTGCTCTACATTTCCACCACCTTTATCGCTCCCATCTTGCATTTTGGAGATGGATTCACAAAAAGTAGTTTGGGATTTAGCATCTGGAACTTGGCTTGCACTGTCTACATCCTGAGTTTCAATGTATTTTCTCATTTTAGAAATCAGCGACCCAGCTTCTCTCAGTGTTGGCTGTTCAAAACCCAGGAAGGGCTCTTGTGATTCTGTTTGAACTGCGGCAGATTGTTTTTTACCAGAATTAATTGGATTACAATCAACTATACTGATTGTAGCAATGAAGCTTTTATTTTCAACAGTTATAGAAACATCTTTAGAGACTTTAGGGGCATTATCTGGTAAATTAGGTTTATTTTCACTTAGAGCCTCTTTTCTTGCAACACATTGTGTACAGCTTTCATAAAGTTTACTTTTTTTATAAAATGGCACATGGAAAACTTCTTTATCATGTGTGATGGATGTTGAGGCTTCATTCACAGAATGATTATCTTCAGTATCTCCTATTACCATTACAGATTCAGACATTTCAGTGACGCTAGCTTTCTGCACTTCTAAGAGAGCCATTCTGTCTTTATCTACAATCTGATCCTGAGTATCCTCAATTGAGCAGCAATCATCATCAATGACAATGCCACTCTCTTCGCAGACCGCTTTACAGTCCACATGTTTCTCAGTATTCTCAAACTCTTGTTTTAATCTTTTTGCACTCCAAGCTTTCTTCTCTCGTTTCTCTAGTGGTTTCAAGTAGTTTTCAAGATTAACTGGACTGACTGTTGGTGTCTGTTTTAACCGAGATCTTTTTCTATTTGATTGCCTTGTTGCTGTTGTATGAGGATTTTCTTTTTGTTTACTTTTGTTTACAAGTGGAGTGGAATGTGTTGGTTTGTTGTGATGGGTGTTTACTTTCAAATCTGAGAATGGCGACCGTGGCTGCGGGTCTGGTTGCTTATTCAGCCATTCCTGTACAAAATTTCGAGATTTATTCATTGTGTGGTCGAACGAACACGAAGTTAATTCACCAGGTAAGACAGTATGTCTATTTTCTTTGCCCTTAGACACATTCAAGCTCTTTCTTTTATTGAAGTACTTAGCAGGTGCCTGAATGCATTCTGGAAACAATTCTTTTTCTATTCTTAGTTGTTCTGAAATCCTCTGTTTCTGGTACACTGTAAATTAAAACAGTAATATTAATAAAGTAAGATTTAAGCATGTTTATGTTTACAATACAATAACATAAACAACAACAGAGTCACCAGCTAATTGGGATGTATCTTGATTAGAGGTTAGTTCAGAGTTGTGTTTAGCGCCTTCCGTGATAGTGTCGCCATATCGAGGACGACTGGAGCTTGCGTCCATTAATTCAGAACAAATTTGGCACACTTCCGACGCCACGCAGCCAACGCACGCCAAACGACTGCAAGCCAATCGCACGCGAGCCTTATCCGATTTATCACTGTTTAGAAACAATAAAAAAAATAAACAGTTTGCATTTCAGATTCAGACAAAAAAGTTTTCACTATATATTATTGCGTCTTACCATGAACCACAGAGATTGCCCTCAAATGCCTTTAAGAGTCCAGCGAGATCTTTAGGCAAATTATTTGACATAGTAGAAATATATTAGCATGCTTAGATTGTGGGATTAATGGTACCTGTGTGAAGATATTTCACTTAAAAATTCTTCTTACATACTATAATTATTAGTAGCGTCAGGCGTAACTTTCACCGAAAACTTCAACGGAAAAACTTCAACATTGACAATTAGATGACGTGACAGCCATCATATTGACAGTTATACATTTTTCCAGTACTGATGTCCAAACTAAACTTTTGAAATAATTTATTTATTTATAGCATTTTTTAGGTCTCGCATTCAAATTGTTATAAATTATATTGTATATATGTTACATTCATGAAATAAACTATTAAAAATTCCAGCAGCAACCTAGAAATGTTGACCGATCTGATCAGGTCGACCGTCATTTCGCCGTTAAGCAGCACGTTGATCGGTTTTATTGCTAGTTGGTATTCACAGATTACTTACTATTAGCTTTACTATACTATATCTATGATTTTTAAGCTTTGTTTGGAATTGAAGCTGAACCTTCGGGAGGACTTCGTCTGCATCCATGTTTCGTACGTTCTCAACTTGTCCTCGTTGGCATATGGCCTAATTCGAGCGGTTCGGCCCTATTCTCATATTGTCACAGCTCGCAATGTGTATTTTAGACCATATAGGAATTTGACCAGATTAGGCCATTTTACGATAGGTATAAGAAATAGGAAGACTTTACACTGACTTGGTTGAGCCTATCTATAACGTTCAAAGCCCTTGGGCCACCAGGGCATTTGTACTCCACTCCCGCACTAAGCCCAACTCCCGCTGTTAGCGAGGCTCTAGATCAGCTAAATAGTCAACCTGCGGCTCGTTACGCTTTTCTATGCGGCCCGAAAGAAAGGCAAACTGCTACTTTATAGTGAAGTTAATACAGCGTAGGCTAGGTTATTGCGGTCCGCAAGGTAAGGCAGCAGCGACTATGTGTAAAGTGGTGTGGCCCGCGAAAAAGAAAAATTGGGAATGGCTGGACTAGATACATGTATTCTGAATAGAATAAGCCCGTTTTAAAATACCGACCGTATGAAATAAATAAAAACTGATTTATTTGCAAAATACGGTTTATTATGTCAACCTGACTCGTTCCTAATTATGCACTACTTGTCTATAGTATAGCCACAACAAAACGCCATAATTAGTAAAGAATTGTTAACACCTTCGAATCTATAAATGCAGATATAATCACAATTATTTCGTCAAATGCAGTCACACTGCAAACTTAAACAAATCATTCAGAATACTTATTTGAACTATCAAACATACATAATACCATAGTTAAATAAAATGTACCTACTTTGTTTCTCGGTAGATTTACACAGATCTATAATCAAATTAACGAATAACTGTAACGGTTACTAAATATTACATTAGTAAACAGCAAACTCAATTAAATTTAGTAAAACATAATGTATTCTGTAGGAACTGAACTTATTTGTACAGTCGAGTTCAGTAACCCAAAGGTGAACAGGGTACATATTCAAAACTCGACTGTACAGAAGCTGCTTTGCAGCTCACACTGTAGGCAAATTGATGGGCGATAAAATTAGTCCATCCAAAATAATACTACATATCACTTGCCTTTCAATGCCGTGCGAGCATGACAAGTGGCGCTGAATCGCGTGACAACTTAAGTCGCGGCAATATATGCCAGATCCGCTGGAGTCCTTGTAGTTAACCACAATTTTAATTAGGAATAAAGAAATAAAGGTAAAGGGGAAGTAATTTAGAGTACATAACGGGTGATTCGTTTTTAAAATGCTAAGGGCGCATTTGCTTGGAAGAGCGTGGCTTGACTCTAGATATGACGGACCCACGACGTCTACCCGGATACATCATACCAAATACCACACAAACCTTCAAATACTGATGATTAAATTATAATATTTGCATCTCAGACGAAACAGTAATGATAATTGTACAAGCGAAGATAATAAACAGTTGACTACAGTTACAAAGACAACACTTCATACTCTTCATAGTACAATATTTAAGTGTCGGGGATCTTCATCCCAGTTATTGCCATCCCTCTCACTCTCTTTTACACAATATTGTGAGTGAGCTAGAGATGGGCCCATGGTCGTGGTCATGACAGGCTCAATTTCCACACTATCATATTCGCCCAACCTCGGCAAACTTCGCGAGGTTTAGGTAGGTCTGAAGCGAGGGTTAGTGGTCGCCCTCGGGAAAAAACCGTCTTTGTACATAAACATTAATAGCGATCAACACGCATACAATATATGCAAACAAAATAACTTAATACACATAATAAAAGTTAAGATTAAAACAGTTTTATCACTTGGCAAATAAGCAAACATGCAGTCTTAAGGTTAGGTCTCTGCGTTAGTCGCACGAGAGCGCTTAGAAGAAACTTACACCAATACAAATGCAATAGATCAGAATCCTTATAAAAATTATACAACCGTCTACACACTGATAACACGTTTCACATGAATACTACGTTACTCTATCTTCCTGACGCCTATAGAAAGTACATTATTGTTTTTCAATGGAATTGATATAATTCTCAGGACAAGTTGCATTTGTTTTTAGGGTTCCGTTTCCGTAACATTAATAAGGCCGTATTACTGAGCCGTCTGTCTCTTAACGTTCTTTGTGAACCGTATAGGGAATGTGTATAGTAATCATGTGTATGTAAAAATGAAATATGTTTTATCGTATTTCATCCGGAACAATGTAGTCGTATGTCATTTTCACAAAGTATAACAATTAGATATACATATCCAAAATAACTATAACATATTATAAAATATCAGGGTTAATATTATTAAAACTATCGTGAGACATGTTTAATAATTAAATTGTAAAAACGGTTTAAAGTTACGTAAATACGGACGCCGCCCGAATTTCAACCGAGACGGTGGTTGGACTCTACCTCCTGCATGAAAACCTAAGATTCCGGCGTGTCGTATATCACTATATAGTATAAAACAAAGTCACTTCTTGCTGTCTGTCTGTCTGTTCCTATGTATGCTTGGATCCTTAAAACTACGCAACGGATTTTGATGGTTTTATTTTATAGATAGGTAGAGTGATTCAAGAGGAAGGTTTATATGCATAATATAGTAGACAAACACTGATAATATTTTTTGCTTACATTACAAACGTTGGCTGAACCCTACGATATAGATCTAAATAATGTACCTACTATAGTGTTGTACTTACACCTTAAAAGATCTACAAAAAAGTCCGCGATGGTATATGTCTATCTCTTAGGGATAACCCACAATAACCATTTGTTATCTTTCACTTTTTACGAGAAATAATGACTTATTTGCAAAGCGATTTTAAGCAATACAGCAATCCTTATCCAATTAAGTACCTTAAATACACTGTGCATTTAATATAGATCAATATGGCCCTTTACAGTATGTAATTCAAATAAATATTTTCGAAAATAATACAGATATAAAATACAGGGACATAGCGGTTGCGGCGGTACCGGCGGCACGTGCCTTTAATAGCATTGCACCCGTGTGGAGCCGGGGCGGGTCGCTACAATAAGTCAAGTATGCGTAGTATCAGTGGGTAATAGGGAAAATGCAGTGACAGACAGTACACAGTGTGACAGTGCAAGAGCCCTTCCCTCCTCCCGCCGCACTATCTGCACGGACAACGAGGGCGAGTGGGCCGCGGTCGCGTAGCAGCATGGATAGCTGTCTCTGATGAAGTGCTCCATATGAGTTCGAAAAATGTCCGGCCGTTCCTGACAGTTCTTACGTAAGTTTAAACCGTTTTATAGGTATAAGGATTTTTACGTAAGTACAACGGCCCGGAATCCTTTGTGCGCGAGTCCTTATTTCTCTCTAGAATTAGTAATTGAAGACTTAGTCGCCAGGAAGCTATACCTAAAATTACGAATGAAGTTACTTTTGACTATGTTTAAGGGAAGGCGTATATTTTGTTCAAATTTTAAGTCTTCGTTACTTTATTGCACGGGTTTTTAAAACCACACAAGCGTTTTGTATACAATACAGAGTGTTTTATCACAGACAACATGAATGTTACGTTTAAGTAGATTTAATATATCATTAATTTTATTAGTATTCAAAGCATAAAACAAATCACAGATAATAAGTAATATGGACTTTTGTTTATAACAAAATCGACTATGTAATACCCGCAATAATAAACAGCACTACTGATGGCCTGGTAAATAATATGTAGGATAATTTGTCAATACAAATCGTTCATAAATTCAACAGGATTATTTACAACACATACATGAAGTACATACAAACGACAATTAAAAGTAGTTTAAAATAGACTTCCGAAATTTGATTATACAACAAGTTGCGGTTTAGCCCTGGGACAGTGGCGCTACAAACAGCTTTCAGATAGCAATAATGTGCATACGTCATACACATACATTATAAAATGTCAGTAGCGGATTGTCAACAACCTTTCAAAATATTGTTTACCAGAATGCTGCTCAATCCTTCGTTCTTCTTCTGTAATAAATATTGAATCGTTTTGAAAAAAATTGCCTTGCATCACTGCAGCTAGTTTTGGTTTTACTGTACGAAAATTACTTGAAATCCGGGGAACATATATGTTCCCTGGTTCCTCTTTGTTTACATTAGTAACATTCGTTGACTTACAATAAAACATCAGCTACCGAAAAGTTGGATTTCGCCAGTAAAATAAATTAGTACCACTAAAAATCCGCAAAATGGCGTGGGCTGAAAAGCAACTTGTCAAGCTGAAAAGCACCTTGTTAAAAAAGTTTAAGTAGTTGCAATTGAAGTTAATAAAAGCGTGTTGAAAAGGAAGCAAGGTGTGGCTTAAGCTTGCACCCAGCCTTCTTTTTCCAGAGAAATAATGGTGCCCCAGAAAAAGGCATCATTTTGAAGTTGGAAACCTAATTTCCATTCTGTCACTCTACTTTCGTACAATACTCGAGTGAGTTGGTCGGCACGATTATGGTTTACAAGCATGTCTATTCACGGATGCATGTATTTTCCCTGAGCATATACGAAACAGAATGTTACCTTGCATATGTACTACAATGTATTCACAAGTATGCCAAGGTTTCGGGAAATTGTTTTGCTTATTTCCAGCAAGCACATGAACACATCTTAATGAATATTTCACAAATAGGCATGATGACATTTCTTTTTGAAATCTTATGTCTATATGGGATTAACTACACTTACAGAGCTGCCACGGCTTTGCGCGACAGCGGCAGCGGTGCGCGGTACGTGTATCTCGCTCACTCCGCGCTCGGATCTCTCGCTCAACCGCTCGCCGCGCCGCTGGTCTCGCAAAGCCGTTAGATTGAAAATGCTCCATACAAACGGCTTTATACGATACAGTGACTTCATTGTCAAGTAAAGGTACAAAATATCTTTGTGCAAAAACAACTACCTTATTTTTATTTTGCATTTCGGCCGTGAAAAAGTGCATGCATTAAAACAATGATGAACTCATGAGGATTCAAAAAACAATTTTTAGATTTACTTGTTAATCATGAAAAAAATCATCAAATTTTGCGTGCCTTTGACTTTAAAGTCTCATTTCAGTCCCTTTAACTTTTATCTTTTTTTTGTCATGACATATTGAGCTATTTTTATACATATCAGTCATCTTCCCTATTAAATTTATGTAAAACACTCTGTATAATTGAAATATAATGCTTCTCTAACTTTAACGTTTTACAGACATCATAAAAAGTGTAACAGATTACGTAATTAAGTCTAGGATCTATCAAACTACGTGTATACACAGAAAATACTAAAGGTAATATTCTTTGTTATAATTTTAAATTTCAACATTACAAATACCCTTTGAAGTAATTTGTATCGCGTTTTGTACATTTCAATGCTCAAGCGTCGCTTCATGACACATGATTTACTAACATATTTTTGTATAAATAATTCAACTCAAAAACAGTTGTTATAAATAATACCGATCCACTCACTTTTCCATTTTGTTTTGTACATTGTTTTATTGTGTCAATAACATATAATCTCACAATATAAGACTATAGTCCGAAGATTACAAATACGCCTAATTCCTATTTTTATATTATTACATCGATTCACTGAATCTCACAGATTAAATTACATCATTTTCGCAACTGTCTACAATGTTAGTAATTTATTAAACGAGAAGATGCATTGAAAACATTTACATCGACCACTTTCACCTTTAAACGCAACAGATGCGAAACTAGCGCCACTCCAAATGTATGTCCCCAAAAGCTGGCCCAAATGTCCCAAAACTAAAGTGCTCGTTATAGTTTTGTGTAATTTTAAGGACAACTACAGAACGGCAAATTGTATTCCTTGTGGCTTCTTGCTTTTACTGAAAATTTATTTGATTTAGATGATATAAGAAAAAATCGGTATTGGCGCTAGTTTCGCGTCATTCGCCTTAAGATGCAGTGAAAATGAGTGAGAATGACAGAGACAACTATCTCTTTCCAATAATGTGATGCTGATATAACTGTGATGTGATGTAATACTAATTAAATCTAGTATTATTAGATAGTTTCAAGTGGGTGGATATTTCGGCTTCACACTGTTTAAGAAAGAGTGCAATCGAAATGCTTTTTATAATCATATTTTCAAAGAAAACAAGTTAAATGCTCACATTTCTAATTGACAACATTTCATATTTATAACAGGTGGAAATTAATATAGAGATCGACAGGACTTTATGTCGTGTACCTTAAAAAAAAATCTTGGAATTTATTCTTCTGTATTTAAAGAAATATAAGAAAATACATCAAATAACTGCAATCTAAGACAATACGGGCTGAATAGGGTTGTTGTCTAAACCAAAGAGCGAAAACATAGAATTTTTTTTATTTGACGTTGACAGATGACAGATGCATACCGAGTTTTATTAAGTTTTTTTTTAATAAGAAAACCGACTAAAGTAACCGTTCCATTAAGTTCTGGTTTTGGTGTTGCCACATTTTAAAATGAGTATGTTTTTATAAATTAATAATAAAATAAATAATCATCGCAGAAAATAAATAAAAACAGAGATTACTTCATCTTTTTAAGCAGAATTCAGAAAAGTAATAAAATGATAGTCTTAAAAATATGAAATGTTGTCAATTCTAGCGTCTACTGGGAAATAATCACCCTCTTCATCTTATAGACCAATTACGACCCTTTCTAACAAATTTGTAAGGGACGAGTTTTAGTACGTACCTACTTAATAAAAAATAGTAATGTTGTAGATGGTTGGTTTGTGATAAAAAATAAATATATGTATTTGAAAACATTAAAACATTTTACTTACCGCATTCAGTATGCAGTACTTCACGCAGCGGTTTTTACGCCAAGGATCATTTGTTCAAATAATTCCCTCTCCACATTGTCACATAAGTAGTATGAGAGCAGAGCGTATTGCATATAAACTGTTCTCGATCATTGCAGGCGCCATATCAATAAGGCGGTCACCCATCTGCAGTAGGTTTTATTTTATTTTTAGGCAATGTTTGAACAAGAATAAGCAAATGAGTTACAGTAACCGACTGTCCCCTTCGAGTAGGATATAATCTAGAACCAGCAAACTGAACATTGACATCTTCGACTTCAATGCCATTATGAGATTATTTATGGCGTAATAAAGTAGATGAGTCCACAGCGCATGTGCGCGCTCAGCGCTCTCGGCGCGCGCGCTTGGCTCTGGCGCTGGAGGCGGTGTCGTCCTCCTCGCGGCGCTTGGCCGGCGCCGTCGGCCGCTGCAGCTGGCTCTGCGCCGTCAACTGGAGCTGCAAGGCGTGCGTGTTCAGCCGCTCAGCTAACAGCAATGGCTTTAGCGCCGCCATCTTGTGAGAGTACAGCGTAACCCGCGGCCGACTGTTCACCGCGGCCGTCAACTGTTCCCGCACCGACATTTCCGCGTTCTCAGAATTATTATTCCATTTGTCTTTATCCTCCTGTTTCTCCGACGTCTCCTCCGCCTGATCGGAGTCCAGGTTGCATACGATGTGCACCTGAGCCCGAACTTCGGCGTCGAATTTCGATATGGTGCTGACCAGAGGTTTCGCCCAACCGATGTGCAGGATGGGCGTTTGACTGCCCTCCTCCCATTTACATATTCCGTCGTAAAACCTGCGAGGAAAAGCTCCATAATAATCTATAGCCCCTTATTATCAGTGTGATATTTTAAATTGATATTAATAGTCATTGCAATTACCTTAAAAGGGATGCAAAACATTCTGGATCCTTAAGAATAGACCGGGCAGAGTGCCCTGAGCTTTCCACCTTCATCAACTGTGGTATTAACTCATTGGCGATCTCCGAAAATTCCTTATATATTTCTTCATCATCCCGGGAGTAGTTGTAACTGCAAGAAAATTATTTTGTAACATTACACCTGCAGAAACAAATATTAATCATAAAAATTACAAAAAATTACATACTGTCGAATCACATCACCAGCACAGGCCCAAGCATGAAAGGCCTCTTTGTACATCTTATGTCGATGATAGTACCCTCCTTGGAATGTGTAAGGGTAAACGTGACGGTCCTCATAGTTTGTTCGGGAAGATCTAATAGCTTGAGTATATAAGGCAGCAGAGTCTGGTCTGGAGGCACTTTTAGGAATGTCTTCTGTGAGTGATTTGCTTTCTGACTGATCTGAACAATTTGATATTTTCATGTACTCATCTAGGTCTCCTAGATTACCCAGCGCCATGGGATACTTATCCAAGAATCCTGAAGTTAAAAAAATATCATAGTTAGTATTCATAATAATAGTTGTTTTAGCATGGATTTATGAGGGCATTTGTTGCAAATTGTGAGGCTTCCACTCTGTGGTTTTCCTGAATAGCACTTTTAAATTTTCCTGTTTTATTGCATTTAATTTCATATAAATTAGTGGTAAAATTCCATTATTATTAAAAGTTAAACAATGCCATTATTTTAATGAACATTAATAGTGGCTATAGTCAAGTTTGTAAGATCCTAGAGCCAAATCTTGTTAGGATATACTTAGGACAAATGGACCAATTTCTTTTACACCTATTTATTTATTTAAGCATGTTTACATGACATAATAGTTTCTTAACGAATGCGCTATGAAACTTACATTATTAGTACAATATTATCATAGAGCAACCGAATGAAAAACATAAACATAAAACAGAACTTAAATGAATAATATTATCAAAATCCTATGTAATATCAAAAATCGGCCAAGAGCATGTCGGGCCACGCTCAGTTAAGGGTTCCATAGTTGCCCATCCTTCACAATAGACGGGCTTAAAACAGCGGTTTTAAGCCCGAACTTTAAATTACGAGAAAGATTTCAAGCTCTATAAAAAGATCGTAAACGCCAAAGTAACTGTAATTACTTATTATCTTCTGGAAGATATCGATTATACGCGCCAGATTGAGCGAAATGTTTTAATACAGTATGGCACTTAACTAATATGTGTATTGTGTAACGTTCGAAGTATAAGGACACCGCGCGGCACTTACGTCATTTTAAAGAAAATTATGAATTTTTGCGATAACTCAAAAACGGCTCGGGTGATTTTATTAAATATACTTTTCATTAAAAGTGCTTTTAAGGCCTCATTTTTATGAAATTTTCCATAATTTTTGGACCCGTGGTTGAAAAGTTAGATAGGGGAGGGGACTTTTTTTTTTGGATTTCTGGAGCGAATATTTACAAAACTGCTGACTTTATCAAAAAATGATGTTTGAAGACCCCTATTATTTTTAAAAGACCTATTCAACGACAACCCACACACTAGTGTTGGAACGAAAAAAATAGTCACCCCCACTTTAGGTGTACGGGAGGTACCCGAAAAAAAGTTTTTTTGTTTTTATTTTACCGTTTTGTCGGCGTGATACATACACATACTCATACTAAATTTCAGCTTTCTAGTACTAATGATCACGGAGCTAAGCCGCGGACGGACGGACAGACAGACAGACATGGCGGAACTATAAGGGGTCCTTGTTGACTAGAACCCTAAAAATGCAGGGAGCAAGGCTTTCAAGTAAATAATCAATCAATTTAGAGTGTGTAGGAATTTAAAATTTTGATTTTCTTACATACAAAATCTAAACAAAGCTTTTCTTATATTTTATTATAGTCTTTTTATCGATTCTATTTTTTTAATGTGGAACCACCACATTTTTATTTTTTTTTATAAATATTGACAGAAAGGTAAATTACGGAAGAAAAATTCAATGTGATCTACCACAATCTAAGCAGGACTGTGCTGCCCTCCTAACGTAAAGTGCAATAACTCGAGTTTTGGGTCAAATTGAGTTATATACATATTCGTAAAGAGCACGACGAGTTCTATATTCTCTTCTTAGACAGTTTTAAGGTATCTATTCTGTAAACATCATTTTTATTAATCAAAACTGCGATATCTAAGGCAATGACTGGTGATTTACTTATAAAGAACGACATAACTCTAGTTATATTTGGATTGGTAATACTATTAAGCAACATTACTAACAATATCCGTAATAAGTATTGATATTGCATTTTTAATAAGTAGGATTCATAAAATATTTTGACATCAATTACTTACAATAACTGAAACAAGTATAAGTTATTACCATTATAATTGGTAGGGTCAATAATTTGTTTTAGCACATTACTTGTTAAAAGTGTAATAAGTATAGTTGTCGCTCTTATGCTTGGTAGAATTCATTACAAGTTTATGCTCAATGACTTGTTATAAACGCAATAAGTAAAGTTGTTACACTTATGTTAAGGATTGTCTTAATTATTATTCATAGTTTACTTAATAATAAGGCGATAAAACAAAGTTAGAGCAAAGCAGATAGAGCAAAGACAGTACAGGTTATACCAAACACATTGCAATATGATTCCAAGTTATCGCATTTATGCATAGTAAAAGACCTCACTGCGGGGTGAGGGGTGTGGTGTAAGTTGACTTTTGTGCCGCGAGGACCATCCAGTTGATCCAGTTGATTGCACGTGTTTCGCGACGAATTTGGTGTGGTTTACAACACAATGTCCAGAGAAGACAAAATTATGGCTTTAGCTATTTCAAATACAAAAACTTCAGAGTTACTTACAACTTACAAGTGTGAAGCCGGCTAATTCGACAACCAAAATTCAAAATTCTTTAAGTAGTTCTGTTTATAAACCAGCTACACAAAAAAGTCCAATCCTAACAGATCCTAATGAAATTCGGTCACGCCCTCTTTCTTGATTATAAAAAAATCCCAACAATATTTGAAAATCAAAATGAATACTGCAATTCATTTGAAATAGTTCAAGATCTTGACCTATCATCTTTTAATTTAATAACCTTGTTCATGAAGACACGATGCCATCTACTCGTCAATTAATTCGGTGAATAGAGACTAAAGTACTATGGGTGACCTTACAAACGGTCCGGTAGTTTTGAATTTTTGATATGTTGTCTAGGATGGTTAGTCAGTGTTTAAAATGCAAAATGCACAATTCCACGTGACTTTATTTTTTATATATCTCCGTTATTATCTGTCCTAGAAACAAAATTTGAAATGTTAATTATAGTAAATTTAATTCTCTACAACATTTCCCAAACACTGGTCTAGCTAAAATGCTCCTAAACGAAGATATAATCCAGAAGTTTGTTTTTGAGTTGGAAATTGCAATTTATTAAGTTTTTTTAAATGTGCATATCTCCTTAACTATCTGTCCTAGAAACAAAATATAAAATGAAGAATGTCGTAAATTTAACTCTCTATAACATTGTTTAAGCTTTCTTCTAGCTCAAATGCTCCTAAAGGAAGATATTAGGTAAAATATGAAGAAAGTGCCGGTTTTTTCAATATGGCGGCAAGTGCGGGGGGGGAGAATTGTGCATTTTGAATTTTAAATACTGACTAACCATCCTAGACAACATATCCAAAATTCAAAACTACCGGACCGTTTGTAAAGTCAAAATCCTTTATTCACTGGATTAAATCTTTAATATTACTAATTAAAATTGCAATAAGTAAACTAGTTATTGTGCTTAAGACTCGAGCATATAGTACCGCGAACATACTCTAATTGCTACACATAATGGTAATATCTTGCTTTACTTACTATAAATGAAATAATTAGTCTACTTATTGCAGTTATGGTTTGTAATTGTATCATGCATGTATTGGAACATCCTAAGTAAAAGTGCATTTGCTCATTTTTTACAATATAAACAAATAAATAAATAATAGAAAAGTATGTACAAATTAGCTAAATAATATTACCTACTTTTTGGTCAAAGTCAGTTAGTCAGTCAAAATAAAATAAATAAATAAATATTAAGGGACAATCTTACACAAATCGACCTAGTCCCAAACTAAGCAAAGCTTGTACTATGGGTACTAGACGACGATATACATAATATATAAATACATGTATAGATAACATCCATGACACAAGAACAAATATTTTGCACAAATATTTGCCCCGGCCGGGATTCGAACCCGGGACCGCCGACTCAGTAGGCAGGTGTCTACCAACCGAGCCAAACGCGTCGTCAGCAAGCATCATCAAAACAATTTTAAAATCTTTAACCGCGTTTTTCTCGAAAGTATCTTGAATCTAGTTATTGCACTTTACGTTAGGAGGGCAGTGTGGTAGATCACATTGATTTTTTCTATCGTAATTTACCTTTTTTCTCAATATTCATAAAGCTTTTTCTTACCTCATGATTTGCAATTGTGTTTGCAAGTGCTATATAATAATAACACATGCTTGTTGACACCACAAGTATACTCAATTCAATTCAATTTTTATAAATAAATGGCTACTGTCCATTGGGACAATTCTGCCAGCGTCAAGGTTGGAAGCTACAAGTAATCGGTTGTCAAAGTTGTCAAACCTCCAAACACCGCGAACATTTGAACGGTGGTATACATCGCCTAATAACCGGAATCAAAAAGTGAGAGGAATTAGAGCACAAGTATACTCAAAAAAAAATCACAAATGAATTACATACTACCTCTGATTAAACTATTTTTTAGAATTGGGTATTTTATATAGTATATACTCACAACCTGAATGTAGGTTTATTGGCACATTTGTGTGGTTTATGCTGCTGGACTCGCACTTGACCATTTTTTTGTATGGGTGCCTTTTTAGATTGAAACCACACTTGATATCGCAATCCAACAAACTTTACTAACCATTATCATAAAGAAGCCAGAGTAATCGGTGCTGCATTTGTGCCACTTCGTGAACATCAATCGAAGGGGTTAGAGTGGGGTTGATGGACGACACCAATGCTGCCAGCTCCATGTGCCGAGTGCACACAACGGGCTTGCCAGCCACATACAACCATGAGCATGCCAGCACTCCATCTCCAACGGAGCGTCCCCTCTTATCTTCATTGCCTTTCCCATGCCATGTAACCTTAGAACAAGACGGTATAAAAAGCAAATTAAAAAAAAGGTAAAATTAAGGTTAAAGCAAGGTAAAATTCTTTATATTATAACACAGTTTTAGGGTCCTAGCACATGTGCTGGGCAGGAATCATGATAACAGACTGGTTATTATATCTAGCTCACATCATGATACAATGATGATGCACTACCTTCATAAAATTTTATGAAACATGTAATGTCTCATTTTTTTTATATGGGTTCACACCACAACTTTATGCATTTCAGTTTTTCTTTGAGCTTTGATCTTTGTATCAATGGTTTGCTACCTTCATTGTTCACATATTAGTGTACTAAATAACATGAAAGTTTAAGATTTCTCATGCAATTTGAAACTATTTCAATCGTCAAATAAAAAGCTTACCTCTGCTGTTTCAGTACCATCTTTCCCGAACACAACCCAAGCATGATCCTCAGATAGGGCGAGATGAACATCCCGTTTGCCCAGCACTTGACATCCCGCTGTCACAGCAAATGCGACGCCGAAGCAGTCAAGTTTGTTGCCAGTCAGGAAGCTGTATATGGACTGCAGGTGCGCGCGGTCCTTGTAGTAGCTACGAGTAAGGGAGTTCCATACGATGTCGGCGACCCGCTTCACGAGCTCTCGTGTGGCAAACTCGCCGCTCAGCAGCTTCGAATCCACTCCGCCGCGCATCAGTGACGCGAACCGCTCATGCAGCCCCTTCACTTCATCCCACTCCACACATGGAAACTTCATCCTCGCCAACTTATTTGTCGACAAGTTCACATCTTTATCGCAGTTTTTAACATTAGTTAAGTTATTCTCCACCGCTCCAACGATAATTGAAAATAAAGCCAAATCTGGCTCATTGTCACTGCGTAGTTGCTCTTCAAACAAATCGTATACCTTTTGTATACTATCGATGGGAAATACTTTTTTATATTCAGATAATTCGGACATTATTGCTGCGCATTATATTACACTGTTAAAACAATTGTATTCAATTAAAATAAATAAACAACCAAATGAAACGCCGGCCTGCATTACATCCACAGGTTAAATATTTAATGACATTACATTACATACTACAATGCAATTGCACTGTTGTATTTGCAGTTAATACCGGTTTGTAAACGTTTCTGAACGATTTTTGGTGTGTTGGTAGTTCTGTTTTTTCTTAACAATTTGTACCTTTTTTATAAAGCGAACACAGGATAAAAAGCCTGCAGCGTAGTGAAGACACCGCTTAAACCTCAATTCAATTCAATTTGATTTGACAGATGTCTTGTCTGAGTCGATTTTCGTCGACTGTTGGCGATTGCTTGACTTGACTTGTTTATTTACTCAACAACAAAAATTGATTGATTGAATGGAATTATTGGATGGCCTACATTCATCTACATTTTTAATCCAATATTGTAAAAAAGAGTTCCAGTATTGATGGTTTACATTCGGTGAATTCTCACCACATATTGCAAGAAACATTCAGATAATTGTCGCATCTCAACAATGAACAACATTCTACGTGAAAAACAAAATAATCGCTACCGTAAAAAATACAAATTCATGAAAAGAAGGATAAAGAGTCTAATATTAGTAAGTATTTTGTGCAAATAAGTACGTATAACGAATATACAGTGTATTATTGTATTATCCATTTGTCTTCAGTCTTTTTTCCCTATAAAGCCCAATTTATTGGTCATTTACTTATAGTAAGAAAACCTATGCTACATAATTTATAATTGAATTAAAAAATGTTTAAGCACCTACTTTCAAAGTAATGGTTGTGCCCGAGATGTAAACATTAAACATGTAGCGGCATGGTTTTCCATAAACATGACTTACTATATTGTGCTCAAGATGTTAACATAACAAAAATTACAGGAAAATGCTGCACTCTGTGATGAAGTTGCCAAAATCCAAGAAAGTATCTTAATAGTCAAAGATGAGAGAAAGTTCCTGCTGCGGAAGCTGCTTGAGTATGCCAATGATGCTGAAGTTCTACAGCAAACCTACCGGCATGACACAAATGCCATGGCTAATGGTTCCAGTGCTAAACTTAAGAAAAGAAAAAGTATGGAGGACAGTGGTAGAAATATATCTTTGTCTTAACAGTTACTACACATCAATTCATAATCTTTAAACTGAACATCTTTAGTTAAATCTTGTGCAGTTGCTACACATTTAGTAAGTAAATTACTTTTCATGTGTCATTGTCATTATACGATTATCCTTTTTAGTGCCAAAGATGGCAAATCACGTCGACGGAAAGCTGTGCCCCAGACGCCACGATGTCATTTGCCACTATACAATGTCATGCTATCTCCTGTCAGCTTGGTGTTAGGGACACAGTTTTCCGTTGACGAGCTGAGCGGTAGAAAGGTTAATTATTAACCTTTTGTCCTCTCTGCTCGTTGGCAGAAAACTGTTGTACACTGGCAAATGATGTGGCGTCAGGGGCACAACTTTTCGTCAATGTGATATACCGTCTTTGGCACTCAGTTAAATATTATATTTCCACTGCACTTGGACTTGAACGCACTAAGACAGAGACAGGAGAAGCTTTTGCTTACTTGATTGATATACTTAGTATCTCCCTCCAGAATGGCATGCAATTATTTATCTCTTGGTTAAAGTGTTTAATTAAATTACCTTAATTTTACAAGTATAATATTGGTTTTTGTAACTTTTGCAAAATTGACATCATTTAGTCTTAGCATTTTGGACAGAGACTACATAATAATTATGGACTTCTGTATAGTATATGGACAGACTATAGACTATTCAGAAGTTCATATTCAGTTCAACAACAATTAAATAATATAATTATTATAGATAATTATCTCTTTCTGACCATGCTCTATTTTTGAACAGTAATTTATTCCTTGTATATTAATAATTGATTTTTGGCTGAAGTGGAAATAAAGTTATAATTTTAACTACAGTTTTTGATACATGTTCCTTATTTAGATAACAAGTATTATAGTCAAGGATTGGAAATTTGGATAACTTAGGCAAAATTTTGTTTGCTATTTTACTCATACTTGAAAGAAAGCCACCCATACCTACAACTCAACAACAAAGTTTGGGCAAATATCTGTCAGAATTTCCAATCCCTGCTTAGTGTGCAAAAGGTGGGTATTATAGAGAAGTAATTATTGCTTTATTCTTTATTTGCAATTTAAACTATAAATATTAAAATACATACATCAATTTTATAAAACCAAGTAAGTTCTTTACATATTAACACTTTAACAACCACCAACTCGCGCAATGGGCACTTGTAACTTTTACTCAGCTCAGTGGCGGATTATCCCTAAGGCAAACTAGGCACGTGCCTAGGGGCGCAAGGCCGCAAAGGGGCGCAAAGGGCCGCAAAAGGCCGCAAAGAGGCGCAAAGGGCCGCAATGTAGCGCAAAGGGGCGCCGATGACGTTTTTGCCTAGGGCGCTCTCGACCCTTAATCCGCCACTGACTCAGCTGCTGGCCCAGCAAGCCGGGTGCATTGTACTATACAAGCGCCCACCTGGCGGGCTCTGTCGGTTTCTGGGGTAGTTTAATTTACCTGGTTGTGAAAGTGTTAACCATTCCAACATGTTTTTGAAACTATTATTGTTTCTAAGATATAAATATTCCGTCAAACCACATAACAGTTCCAGATCACTGAGCCAGTCCATACTGTACTAACTACTTTCATCTTCCTCTTCATCATTAAATGATAGCAATTGACTTTGCTTTTTAGTATTTGTAGAGAGTTTTTTGCTTGAGTCTTTAACTTTCTTATCATTTTGTGGCACTTTCTTTGACTTGGGGTTAAATATAACTCTTTGACTAAGGTCTGCTTTAGTTTCTGCCGCTTCTTTTTCTAACCGTTTTTTTTCGATCTCCGCTTCTTCAGCGGTGAGATCTCCCGCTTTCAAAACTACGACCTGGGGTTCTTCACTCTCCGTGTCGTCTACGAAGTCTTCCTCAGCATTTTCAAGCTGGTCAAACTTCCTATTCCTATCGTCGTAACCGGCTTGTCTTTTCATAACTTTTAGAAATTCTGGATCCTCCGGTTTGATGTAATTCACGTTTCTTTTTCTGTTAGCCATGATAATTGATTGAAAATTCCAAGAAATAACGTAATTTGGCCCGATTTTAACTTAAAATGCAAACTAATTTGTAATGAACTTACTTTAATTTAACATACCACAACAAAATAAGCGGGCAGTGCTTAATGATCTGATTGATCTTGATCTCATGTATTATTTAGGTTCGTGTTCGTGCTATGGCTATAAGGCTAAGGCTAGGTTGTTATTCTTATTTCTTAAAACGTCAAACAAGTCCACAGATGCAGTATATAATAAAAAATTGGAGTTATATGTTCCATCGTTGTAATTAAACAATAATCAGGTGTAACAACATGAAACAAAAATACCATAAAAGTGGTTGCGCATAAGTCGCACAATGTTTTGATTCATTTGTTTGCGAATTTCAGTTACTAGCTTATTCATTGGGAATAAAAACTATGAAATTTGTTCCCTTCGTGCTTTGGCGCGAGCGTTTGAAAAATATATATAACATGTGGCGGGTTGCAACTATAACTTTTGTATGAATTGTATGATATAATTATAATCATATCTCTATTTTGTGAGTATGCCTTAATTATTTCTAGCGTATGGTTCCTTTGCATTTGTTTTTAAGTAGTATTGTCCTCTTGCATCGTGATCGATATTATCTCCCATATAAGTTGGCTGTTTACATTCTTTATTACTTAAATAATCCGTCCAATTTACGCTCCGGCAGGCGGGGAAACCAGTAGGATTTCTAATAGATTCAGCAAAATAAATATGAGACCTCCCGTGACTGCATGCCTCTGAAAAGCAGACAATGTGTTATGTACAATATATTTCATTAAAGGTGACAAATGGGGAAGGTGAGATAAAATAGTTACCCAGGAGGAAAAAAATGCTGTCGCATCCTGGTTGAGGCGGTGCGCCACTATTCGGATAAAAATCTGCATGACCAATGGGACTCTGGAATCCTAAGACACCACTGCACGAGTGGATCACGTCCACGAGCTTTGCGTCTGATGAGTCCAGTGACAGTGAGTTCGGTTTTTTTGGAAACTCGAATAGAGGTCGTGCTGGATCCAGACCTGTAGTTATTATAAAATATGTTAGGCATGCATGGTATAACAAAACGTATTATTATAAACGTCTGATGATTGTAAAAGTTAGTCATGGCTTATTTTAATTACCATAGGTATAGGCACGTGTACCTACTTGTTAGAAAATATTTAATTCCGAGAAAGTGCTTAGTACAGTATACCGAGGAAGGTAATGTTGACTTTAATGTTTTAGAGAAGCCAGGACACCGTTGACTTACCAGTAATTCTTCTCATCGTTACGTTAGACGTTGACGCGGCAATCCCCATCACATGAGCTCCGAGGCTATGGCCAATCAAATGCATCCTGTCGCCAGAGACGTCGTAAATTTTGGAGAACATATTCAAAAAGTGTCCCACCCGTGATCCCACATCCCATGTCGCATCTGCAACCATCGGGTACAGATAGTCCATCGCCGTATCACTCCAATCTACACCTATAACGACTACATCTTGACTACTCATGTAAGAGTCTTTAATTCCCATTATTACACTCTTCTCAGCCGACGACATCCAACCATGCGTTACTACTTTTACAGGTTTGTCCGACAAAAGTTCTTGTATATTTGCATCCTCTAATGGTTTCGCTGACTGATCTAACGTTATATAATTAGACACACCCCTGAAAATAAACACGAAAGAACGTTTTATAAGTGTTTTTAAACTTTGTATTGTGGCAAAGTTGTTTTTGTGCTTCTAGTCTATCTGAGATGAATAGTAATAATGCGATTAGATTAGGCTATTAAAATATATTTTTACTTAGTGTGATAGATAGTACATACTTACTTATATTGTTTGATTAGTTAATAAATAAATGATTCAGTGACAAAAAACTATACAGGGTGTCCCTAAAACCAACGCCAAAATGAAGAGGGCTGATAGAACAGCTCACAAGCAACCATATTAAGTTAATTTGACCTTAATAAAAAGTTCATGGTTTTCGAGATATTTGCATTTTTTTTAAACTCGTGACTTTTGATGCCCTGCGTCAGTATGTCGATTGCCACCACTGCAAATTTAGGTATTTTGTAAATCTGTTTTTTGCAGGATGTTACTAAAAACATATCCTATCGAACGTAATTTAAATTTATTACATATCATGATGCTTTGTCGGTAAAAATAATAAAAAAAACGAATTATAGCAATTTATTAAATTTAGCCAGCGGTTTTGATCGAGTTTCATTTAAAAAAAGTATTGTAAACTAACATGGCACACAACATAAAAAGATAGTAAATTTATTGTAGTTTTCAAAAAGGTACAGCATTTTCTAATGTACGCAGCAGTTTACGAGATATTGATATTTTACACCAAAAGGAGCTCATACTGCAGTTATTACATAATAGTATGGAACCAGAGTCCCTACTAGGCTCAGAGTTTCAATTTCGAACAAAAAATAGATTCAAAGAATACACAATTTGAAATTGGAACACAATTCGAAATTCGAATTCAAGTCGGCTTTCTGATTAAAGAGTATTTTTAGTAATTTTAGTACATTTCGTCAATTCGTTTGATGTGCTTTATTTAGTTTGGTTTCTTATTTTCTTAAATAGACTTGCTTTACTAATAGAACTCGTGTTTGCCTTGTGATTTGGATTTTTGGTACAATTTAACTTTGCTTTGTGCATCTTGGACTTGAGTTCTGCCTATTGATTTTAACTTCGATTTACTTTGACTCTGTTAAGATTAATTATAGTGCGTTTGTTACAAATATGCCAGAGAATTATACTCCTCAAGAATATGCCAACATGAATTTTGTCTATGGGGAATGTCAGGGTAACTCTTGTGCTGCAGCTAGACTCTATCGGGAAAGATATCCAAATTTAAGGCATCCGGACCATCGAGTATTTCGAAATGTTCATCTCGCATACTCACAAGGCGTTTTGCCTGGCAATCGTGGCGGATTAGGAAGACCTAGAGGAGATTACGATGAAGATGTTTTACAAGAGGTTCAAAACGACCCATCGACTTCGACACGGAACATTGAACGTAATTTAGGGATACAAAAATCTGTTGCCAATAGAATATTACGTCGTTATGGATATCATCCATACCACATACAACGTGTTCAAGCGTTGCTGCCCCGTGATTACCCACTTCGCGTTCAGTTTTGCCAGACAATGCTGCAAAAACACAGAGAGGATCCCAATTTCATAAATATGGTTTTATGGTCTGATGAAAGCACTTTTAAGAGAGATGGATTTATGAACATGCACAATTTACACAGTTATGCATTAGAAAATCCTCATTTAATGAGGGAAGATCGGTCGCAGTACCAATTTAAAGTGAACCTCTGGACTGGAATATTAGATGGGGAAATAATTGGCCCATTTGAATTACCAGAAACGCTGAATGGTCCAAGTTATCAGCATTTCTTAGAGAATGAGTTGCCAAATCTTCTCGACGACGTACCTTTAGCTACGCGGAGGTCAATGTGGCTGCAGAATGATGGCTGTCCAGCACGTTATGCACGCGAAGTGCGACTACATTTAAACCAAACTTATCCACAGAGATGGATCGGCCGTCTGGGTCCCATTTTGTGGCCTCCTCGATCTCCAGACCTAAATCCTCTGGATTTCTATTACTGGGGTTATATTAAAGAAAAAGTTTACAATGAACCGATTAACAGTATAGCGGAGCTGAGACAACGCATTTACGCAGAGGCCCAAAACGACGTAACAAGAAGTGCACGTAACATCAGTCGAGCATTTTTAACGAGATGCTGGGCTTGTATTCAAGTCAATGGCGGACAATTTGAACATTTAATTTAGTTACATAAAACAGGTTTCGTATTTTTTTTTAATTTTTAGTTTTTTTATCACTTAACAGATAAAAATGGCAACCAGTATTATTTTTGTATTATCTCATAAACCGCTAAATAATTAAGTCACTTCAATACCATTTTAAAAACAACTCTAAATTTGCTATCTTTTTACGTTATTTGCCAGGTTCGCTATGAACATTTCAATTTTTTTTATTCTAAAATTGAATTTATCTGCTTTGCCCGAAGGTTGACTGGTAGAGAATGCCTCATGGCATTAAGTCCGCTTTTTGTACGATAAGTTTTCTTTTGTGCAATAAAGATTTAATAAATAAATAAATTGTGTTTCTATTCTAAATAAAGTATTCTTTAAATCGATTTTTTGTTCAAAATTCAAACTCTGAGCCTAGTAGGGACTCTGGTTCCATACTATGGAATAACTGCAGTATGAGCTCCTTTTGGTGTAAAATATCAATATCTCGTAAACTGCTGCGTACATTAGAAAATGCTGTACCTTTTTGAAAACTACAATAAATTTACTATCTTTTTATGTTGTGTGCCATGTTAGTTTACAATACTTTTTTTAAATGAAACTCGATCAAAACCGCTGGCTAAATTTAATAAATTGCTATAATTCGTTTTTTTTTATTATTTTTACCGACAAAGCATCATGATATGTAATAAATTTAAATTACGTTCGATAGGATATGTTTTTAGTAACATCCTGCAAAAAACAGATTTACAAAATACCTAAATTTGCAGTGGTGGCAATCGACATACTGACGCAGGGCATCAAGTCACGAGTTTAAAAAAAATGCAAATATCTCGAAAACCATGAACTTTTTATATAGGTCAAATTAACTTAATATGGTTGCTTATGAGCTGTTCTATCACCCCTCTTCATTTTGGCGTTGGTTTTAGGGACACCCTGTATAAATATAAATATATATATATATTTACTAGCTGTTGCCCGCGACTTCGTCCGCGTGGAATCTTATCTTGAACAGTTTACATCTTTATTATATTATTTTCAGATCTAAACAATGTTGAAATTACTTTTCTTTTTTTGGAAGTTGATGATTTTGATGTTGGTTACTGTAATTCAACAAAAAATTAATAATAATAAATATTGAAGTGCTGCTCCCATACAATAAACGTGTTTTTTTTTGCCATTTTATACGTAATGGTACCGAACTTCGTACGCAAGTTCGACTCGCTCTTGGCCTCTTTTTAGTTTTTTTTTCGGCTAAATTGCTCTAATTACGCGGAATCATTATGAACTCAGGTTTCAAGTCCCGCACTCAAAATAAATATTTGATCTTCAAACAAATTTTCAACCCCTTTTTCACCACCTTCTGGGCTGAATTTTCAAAAACGAATTCACTTTTCTTGTATTCTGATAATATGCCCTCATACAAAGTTTCAAGTCCTGCGCTCAAAAAAATGTTTGATCTCAATACAAACTATCAACCTCCTTTTTACCGCCTCAGGGGTTGAATTTTCAAAAACGCTGAAATTACTTTTTTTGATTTCTAATTATATGCCTTTATACAAAGTTTCAAGTCCGGCGCTCAAAAAAAGGTTTGATCTCCATTCCATTCCAAACATTCAACCCCTTTTTAGAGTTCCATACCCAAAGGTTACAAACGGGACCCTATTACTGAGACTTCGCTGTCCGTCCGTCCGTCCGTCCGTCTGTCACCAGGCTGTATCTCAAGAACGGTGATAGCTAGACAGTTGAAATTTTCACAGATGATGTATTTCTATTGCCACTATAACAACAAATACTAAAAATAAAATAAAATAAATATTTAAGGGGGGCTCCTATACAACAAACTTGTTATAGATATATATATAGGTACGGAACCCTTCATGCGTGAGTCGGACTCGCACTTGCCCAATTTTTCACCATCTTCAGGGCTACATATATTTTCAAAAACGCTGAATCACTTTTTTTGTATTCTAATAATACGCCTCTATTTAAAGTTTCAAGTCCCACACTCAAAAAATTCTTAAATCTTCATACAAACTTTTAACCCCTTTTCACCACCTTCAGGGCTGAATTTTCAAAAACGCTGAAATTTCTTTTCTTGTATTCTAATTATATGCACTAATACAAAGTTTAAAGTCCCGCGCTCAGAAAAAGGTTTGATCTCCATTCAAAGTTTCAACCCCTTATTTACCAGTTTCAGGGATGAATTTTCAAAAACACTTAAATCAGTTTTCTTATATTTTATTTTAATACCTATTTACAAAGTTTCAAGTTCCTAGCTTAAAATTAAAATTGAACCCCGAGGCAAACTTTCATCCCCCGTTTAACCCTCTTAGAGGTTGAATTTATAATGACGTTAAATTAATGTTATTTTGTTATTATTATATATGCCTTAGTCAAAGAATTTGTAATGGAATCAAACTTTCAACCCTTTTTAACCATTTTAGGGGACGAATTATTGAAAACGCTGAAATTACTTTCCTTGTATTTTAATTATATGCCTTTATACAAAGTTTAAAGTCCCACGCTCAAGAAAAGGTTTGTTCTCCATACAAACTTTCAACCCCCTTTTTACCACCTAAGAGTATGAATTTTCAAAAACGCTGAAATCACTTTTGTTCCGTTTTATTTGCATAACTTTTTACGAAGTTTAAAATTCCTAGTTTAAAATTAAATTTGAACCCCAAGATGAACTTTCATCCCCCTTTTAACCCCCTTAGAGGTTGAATCTTTGATGACGTTAAATTAATGTTATTTTGTTATTATTGTATATGCCTTATAATAAGCAGTTTCAAGGAATTTGTGATGGATTCACACTTTCAACCCCTTTTTAACCCTTTTAGCGGACGATTTTTGAAAACGCTGCAATAACTTTTCTTGTATTCTAATAGTATGCCTTTACACAAAGATTCAAGTCCCGCGCTCAAAAAAATACTTGAGATCCATACAAACTTTAAACCCCTTTTTTACCCTTTTAGGGGTCGAATTTTTGAAAACGCTGAAATGACTTTTCTTGTATTCTAATAGTATGATTTTACACAAAGATTCAAGTCCCGCGCTCAAAAAAATACTTGATCTCCATACAAACTTTCAACCCCTTTTTTACCACCTTAGGGGATGAATTTTCAAAAACGCTGATATGAGTTTTCTTTTATTTTATTTTAATATCTTCTAACAAAGTTTCAAGTTCGTAGCTTTAAAAAAAACTTGTATCCCATACAAACTTTGCAACCCTTTTTAACACCCTTAGGGATTGAATTTTTCAAAATCGCTTCTTATCCCTAGTCCACGTTATAAAAGTAACTTACTGTGCAAAAATCAACTCTCTAACATTAGTAGTTTCGGCTGTGCGTTGATGAGTCAGTCAGGACTTCTTCTTTTATATATATAGACTAGCGGCCGCCCGCGACTTCGTCCGCGTAGATTTTTGATGATGACAAAGATATTAAAATAGGTAAGTGAATTTTATTCTTAGTTAAAATGGTCTAGACATATTACATTTCAAACAGTGGCAGACACTGATATGCAATTGTTAAAGAATTTTAGAAGATTTTCCAATTAGATTACGGGAATTGTTTGCAGGATGCTTAATATTTATTCCGTCAGTTAGTACCTGATGATTTTAATCTTTGGCAAGAATGACTCTGCAAGATATAGAGCGACGCATGGATTTGGAGTTAGAAAGTGGGGATCTTAGTTATTATGAGTGAGATTAAAAAAAAATTTAAATATCGTAAGGCTGTTAAAACAATCTTAAACTCAGCACTGGAAATCGAGAGATGGAGGCAGTTTAATGAAGAGTACCTATCTCTTTTAATAATAATAAATTTTATTTCAAAACAATAATAAATAATGACCTCTTATCATAAGAAGGCAGCACTGGTATTTGTACACGCCGGCCTGGCTATTAAATGAAAAGAGTGATGTGGCAGAGTTCCCGAGGCGGGCCAAAATGTTTCTAAATAGTCTAGCAGGTACCCCAGTTATTAAGAAGGCTAGTGTTTAAAGATAATGCTGAAATGTGAACATTAAAAACTAAATGCACATAAGCGAATTAGTAGTATTGTTTGAAGAGTGACTCAATATATATTCTGGTGCTACAGTTCTCTATATTTCTCAAGAAGCTAAATAAAGAAAGAATAGGTATATAAAGTATAGATTATTCATGTGCTGATAGACAACTCACTAAATATAGGAACACATAAAGTTTGGAACACAATTAATAAGAGACAGCACTAAGAAAATATTGCTGACAGTCAACCATAGAAAAGGGGGTGCAAGTTTGTTTTAAAAAAAGGACGTAGTCACTGGGTAGAAGACAGGAACTAAAAAAAATATAAACTGATAACCTTAGCGTAACACTTCTTTATAAACAACATTAGCGGTGTTCCCCATACAAACTTTGCACCCCTTTTTAACCCCTTCAGAGGTAAAATTTTCCAAAACGCTGAAATTACTTTTTTGTATTTGATTAAGTAAGCTTTTTACAAAGTTTCAAGTCTCTAGTTCAAAAAATAAAGTCTCTCCCATATAAACATTGCACCCCTTTTTAACCCCCTTAGGGGTGAAATTTTCTAAAACGCTGAAAGTACTTTTTGTGGTTTTGAATAAGTAATCTTTCTACAAATTTTCAAGTCTCTAGCTCTAAAAAAAAAGTTTCCCCCATACAAACTTTGCACCCCTATTTAACCCTCTTAGGGGAGGTATTTCCAAAAATCCCTTCTTATCCCTAGCCCACGTTATAAAAGTAACCAACTGTGCAAAAATCAACTCTCTAACATTAGTAGTTTCGGCTGTGCGTTGATGAGTCAGTCAGGACTTCTTCTTTTATATATATAGATAGCGGCCGCCCGCGACTTCGTCCGCGTAGATTTTTGATGATGACAAAGATATTAAAATAGGTAGGTAAGGAATTTTATTCTTAGTTAATTCACCCCCTTAGGGGCAGAATTTTTCAAAACGCTGAAATCACTTTTTTGTATTTGATTAAGTAAGCGTTCTACAAAGTTTCAACTCTCTACTTCAATAAATAAAGTTTCTCCCATATAAACATTCCACCCCTATTTAACCCCTTAAGGGATGGAATTTTCTAAAACGCTGAAAGTACTTTTTGTGTTTTTTAATAAGTAATCTTTCTACAAAGTTTCAAGTCTTTAGCTGAAAAAAAAAGTTCCCCCCCATACAAACTTTTAACCCCTTTTTAACCCTTTTAAAGGACGTATTTTTGAAAACGCTGAAATTACTTTTCTTGTATTCTAATAGTGTACCTTTAAACAAAAATTCAAGTCCCGCGCTCAACAAAATACTTAATCTCCATACAAACTTTTAACCCATTTTTTACCACCTTAGGGGGTGAATTTTCAAAAACGCTGAAATTAGTTTTCTTTGATTTTATTTTAATACTTTTTTACAAAGTTTCAAGTCTCTAGCTCAAAAAAAAAAGTTTCCCCCATACAAACTTTGCACCCCTTTTTAACACCCTTAGGGATTGAATTTTTCAAAATCGCTTCTTATCTCTAGCCCACGTTATAAAAGTAACCAACTGTGCAAAAATCAACTCTATAACATTAGTAGTTTCGGCTGTACGTTGATGAGTCAGTCAGGACTTCTTCTTTTATATATATAGATAGAATAGATAGATAGATTAGCGGATTTCCCCATACAAACTTTGCACCCCTTTTTAACCCCTTTAGAGGTGAAATTTTCCAAAACGCTGAAATTACTTTTTTTGTATTTGATTACGTAAGCTTTCTACAAAGTTTCAAGTCTCTAGTTCAAAAAAAAAAGTTTCTCCCATATAAACCTTGCACCCCTTTTTAACCCCCTTAGAGGTGAAATTTTCCAAAACGCTGAAATCACTTTTTTTGTATTTGATAACGTAAGCTTTCTACAAAGTTTCAAGTCTCTAGCTCTAAAAAAAAGTTTCCGCCATACAAACTTTGCACCCCTATTTAACCCCCTTAGAGATTGAATTTTTCAAAATCGCTTCTTGTCTCTTGTACACTTTATAAATGCAACCTAGTGTGCAAATTTCAACTCTCTAGCATTTGTAGTTTCGGCTCTGCGTTGATGAGTCAGTCAGTCAGGACACTTGCATTTATATATATAGATTAGCGGATTTCCCCATACAAACTTTGCACCCCTTTTTAACCCCCTTAGAGGTGAAATTTTCCAAAACGCTGAAATTACTTTTTTTGTATTTGATTACGTAAGCTTTCTACAAAGTTTCAAGTCTCTAGTTCAAAAAAAAAAGTTTCTCCCATATAAACCTTGCACCCCTTTTTAACCCCCTTAGAGGTGAAATTTTCCAAAACGCTGAAAGTACTTTTTGTATTTTTGAAAAAGTAATCTTTTTACAAAGTTTCAAGTCTCTAGCACTAAAAAAAAAGTTTCCCCCATACAAACTTTGCACCCCTATTTAACCCCCTTAGAGATTGATTTTTTCAAAATCGCTTCTTATCTCTTGTACACTTTATAAATGCAACCTAGTGTGCAAATTTCAACTCTCTAGCATTTGTAGTTTCGGCTCTGCGTTGATGAGTCAGTCAGTCAGGACTATACCTAGAGATTTTCCTAGCACGAACGACGTGTTGTTAGTGCTTGAAAAAATAAAACATCGACAGTCATGTTATCGATAAATACTACTTCAACGTCATAAAGGAAAAATCGTAACATGCATTTTCATTTATTCCTTAACTTAACATCAACGTATAATTATAAGTTTAGTAATCAAAGATTTTACATTCATAGACCTAATTATTATAAGAAATAAAAAATTCGAATAATAATTTTAATTATATTTATATTTTAGTTGATTATTAGGTATTTAGTTTAAGTAATAAGTAAGTTTTTTTAATAAGTATTTGTGTTGTTTTGTGTTATGAAATAATAAATTCTTACCTTTTAAAGTCGGTTAAATATAAAAAAAAATTACAATGTGACGTTTATTGGAGTTCGAGGACATTTTGAATGTTCTCTTAATAACTATAACTATACTTAATCATGCATTTACTTTATAACGTTGACGTGGTGGTTATCGATAACAGGTTGGTCGATATTATTATTTTGTAAGCACTAACCACCTGTTGTTCCTGCTAGAAATATATCTAGGTATAGTCAGGACACTTGCATTTATATATATAGATATATATATATATATATCGGTCCAACAGCCACGCGAACAACATAAAACTTTATAGAATAAGCTCTTTATTTTTCTTCGTTTCGTTAGTATCCTAAGACCAAGGTAAAAATACCAACAGCCAAAGTACACAATAAAACTTTTTGAAATAAATTTGTAATTTTTATTTACTATCACTATTTTATTTACTTTTTAAATTTATTTCAATTTTAGTAAATCAATACTATATTTAAACTACAAAAATAATTTATCGTAAGTAGATATAAAAAACTAAATGTTTTAATTAAATTATTTTTTAAGTATAATATTTACATGACGTAGTTTAATTTTCTCGCAATCGAAGTGAAAAGTAGAGTGTACAACTCGTCCACTTTGTATATCCTCTCCCATTCATAAAATATTACAATTTGCTTTATAATCTATTTAGCCGATTAATCATATTGTGTAAGAGAGTATTTGTGTGTGTGTTCGTGCAATGGCGGTGATTGATAACGAGGGGCAGAATTGAAAAGGAAATACTCACCTGATGTATAATCTATATTCAATTTCCTTTTCTCTCCCGCTACGCGTCTGCAGTAACCAATTTGGCATGGTCAAATTAACGAAGTGAGGAATGCCATCTCCATCGGGGAAGAAAATCCACTCTGTTCCGTAACCCGTATAGTCTTTGATGATATATTCGACGTCTTGGTGGAAGTCTACTCCATTCGCCATTATTTCACCTATTTACAAGAAGTATCACTGTTATGTCATGTATTGTGTGTCTCGTGCGTAGCCGATCTAGTTTTAAAGTTGTTACATAAGTGTTATTTTAGTTATAGTATCACTTTCATCATAATCAATATCACTAGACACTATTACCTTCGCCAATACGAGTTGTATCATATGTATCATAGTAACCATTTGCACCTATTATTTGGGATATCTCCCAAATGCTCATCAGTACAATTATTGAAGTCTTCATTTTCGGAGTGTATCACAAGATGTAGTGCTCTGAGCAGCCACTAGTGTTCTGCAGAAACGTGAGTAAGCGTACTAAGGCGCGAGAACAAGTCACGCTTGACGAGTTAAACCAACCGTACTTACTCTTGTTAATTAAAATATCCTAGGCGTAGGAACTTCGTGTAATTAAAACCACAGGTTGTAGAACCATTTGGTAGGGATATATCTACTTAATTGTAGGTACATAGCTACAAGCGTAAGTTATGATGAATGTTTTTGTAATGTCCATGTTTTCATTGTGATTTTACAAATCCAAAAAAACACGATACTACGTATACGTACATTACATACCTAGGGCGGTAAATTTGTGAATGTCCCAGATCGCAGGTGCCCCAGATATGTGATCTGGGGCTTTACGAATTACCGCTCGTGGTTTGTCTAAAGTTATACAAGATGAACTATTATATTAATCTGTGGTTATACGTCTTGCCTTGGCCAGGGAGGGAGTTTTTTTCCCCCACGTAGCGGGCAGAAAATTCCGCTTACAGCCTAGGGTGACGTAAAAATTATTGGTCATCATCAAGCACAAAATCCTGAGCTATAAAAATAGAAAAGCCAATTCACTACGACAAATAAAATAACAGACGTTTTATGTGAATGTATGTACATACAAAAAGTACATACAAACTAGATAAGTATGTAGGTAGAGCAAAGCCGCTGAAAAATGTATAGTACGGCTAATTAAACCATAATAATATGTATCTGAAAAACCGGTCATGTGCGAATAGGGCTCACACACAAGGGTCCCGCATCGCTAATACAACAATAGTAATTATGCATTTACCAACAGATTAGGAATAATGCCTTATTGTGTGGAATTTTCTCGCAGTTAGTGTAATTATATGATTTAAGCTACATTGATGTATCAAATTTCAACTTGATCGGTCTAGTAGATTCCGAGTGAATTAGCTGTGACAGACGGATAGGCAGACAGACAGACAACGGAGTGATTATATACGAGTGCCGTTTTTTCGGAGGTAGGGAACCCTAAAAACACGTTTACGTAGATAATAAGTACTTATAGCAATTTGCAAGGTAGTAACGTGTAATGAAACGGTTAGTGTCTCGATAATCAATTAATTAATGTGCGTTGTAATCGATAAATTTACAACATTGTAATGTTCGTACCCTACACATTTACATAGTTACTAGGCAGTTAGTAAACAAACTGTTGATAAAAACCGGCCAAGTGCGAGTCTGACTCGCGCACCGAGGGATCCGTACAAATACTTATCCCATCTTAACTGGCTGGATAATATTAGGTTAAGTTTACACCTAGTATATGGCGCCGGATACAAATGAGGTACAAAGTTAACGCGTTTATTTTATGGAAGCCCCTTTAAATATTTATTTTATTCTGATTTTAGTATTTGTTGTTATAGCGGCAATAGAAATACATCATCTGTGAACATTTCAACTGTCTAACTAACAGGACGGTTCATGATATACAGCCTGGTGACAGACAGACAGACGGACAGCGGAGGTTTAGTAATAGGGTCCCGTTTTTACCCTTTGGATACGGAACCCTAAAAACTGGCTACGTGGAAATACGCTTAGGAGGGTTTCGTATTACTACTACAACGCAATCTACTCGTACTTAATACGTACACCTACATTGTATGTAAGCCTGACCAGAAATATATGAGGATGCGCCATATTGCGGAATTTCACTGGAACTAATTTCTTACACTGGCAATGATTATATGGTCGTTTGTCAACATTGTCACTGTCATTCGTGGCGATTTCTTTAAAAAGACAAATATTTCAAATTATTAAAAGAAAATACCGAAAACCATTCACAGTAGTGAAAGTAAGATTATAAATAAAGTGTACATGTGTTTACTACACGAAAAACAGCCAGGAAAAGAGTGCATTCCATTAAATGATATTACGAGGTTAACATAGTGGAACTGACAGGTATTTAAAACTAATGTCATTATAGTGGGTTGCGATTGGTTGGGCAATTGTTGCCATATAAATCTTATAAATAGCGCCCTCTTGACAATCCTCATATATTTCTGGTCAGGCTTTAAACACTTTATTGTACACAAAAACAATTCTCAAAACGTCAAAAATTTTTAAAAAAAACATGTACAAAGGCGAACTTATCCCTATAAGGGAGATTGACACTCGAACGCAGGCGGTGTGCACTGCCAGACGCCATATAGTTAAATCTTTCGGAAAGGTAGAGAGGTGAGGCAGGGTTGAATAATACATTGTATTGTAAAGCAATGACAGGACATGCACATCTCTACGACGGCGAATCAGAGGCCAGCCGAGCTGTGCACGGTAATGAGAGACATGATCAAACTTTCTTAGACCAAAAATGAATTTTATTATATTTGCATTATGTATTTTTTCTACTCCAGTTACTAACTCTAATATAAAGGCATCAATTATGAAAGTGTAAAAGTCTATACTCTACTGCCCAAAAAAACTGCTAAACGATGTTATAATGTCGCCAAAAAGCATTACTTAATACCACAGATTACAAAATAAACAGCTGCACTCAATTTGCAATTTAAAAAAAAACTTATGTACTAAGGCATTCCTGCCAACATAAAAAATATTTTTTATCTTCTGTGCATGGATGTATAGTGAACGTATACCTTTAGGTATAAGTTCATGTTTATTTGACAGATGGACGTCAATAAAAAAAAGTTTATCAGACTTTTTTTTTTGTTGGTTCTGAGCGGGAACATTATAATTATTTTCTTTGTTGTTTATTTGGCATTTTATTTAGTAAATGTCGAGTCGTAGAAAAAGTATTGTATGCAACGTTGTATAAGTAGGTCAAATAAAAACCGGCCAAGTGCGAGTCGGACTCGCGCACCGAGGGTTCCGTACAAACACTTTCCATCCCTAAGTGGTTAAGTTAAGTTTGCACCTGGTATGTATAGCGCCCCATATAAATTAGGTGCAAACTTAGGTATTAAAAAAAAACTACTTACTAGATCTTGTTCAAAACAATTTTCGTTGGTAGTTTTTATAGTAATGTACATCATATGTTTTTTTTAGATTTTTCATTTTCTTATTTTAGAAGTTCGAGGGGGGGGGGGACCAACTTTTTTCCACTTTGGAAGCGTCTAGCTGTCACGCAAACTATTCGGTTTAGAAAAAAAATATTTTAGAAACCTCGATATCATTTTTGAAGACCTATCCATAGATACCCCACACGTATGTGTTTGATGAAAAAAAACTTTTTGAGTTTCAGTCCTAAGTATGGGGAGCCCCCAATATTTTTTTATTTTTTTTTATTTTTGCATCAAAATCTTAATGCGGTTCACAGAATACATCTACCTACCAAGTTTCAACAGTATAGCTCTTATAGTTTCGGAAAAAAATGGCTGTGACATACGGACGGACAGACAGACGGACAGACAGACATGACGAATCTATAAGGGTTCCGTTTTTTGCCATTTGGCTACGGAACCCTAAAAACGCTCGTGGCATCTTTCTTACGATGTTCGCTACGCTCACATCGTAACCCATGCCACTCGCGTTCTTTATTTATTTATTTATTTAAACTTTATTGCACAAAATACATAAGTAAAAGTACAAATGGCGTGAATAGTTTGTCCTTCTTGCACACGTCAATGGAATGAATACCTAGTTAGAATTAAGAAGTTTTTATCCGACTACGCTGACTGCTGAGGCTAAAATGTAGATTCCGTTATTTGCCTCCTCCGAGAACAAAGTAGCGAAGCAAAGATTTATCTCTTAATCTTCACAATAACCACGCGAGATCTGCATTTTATTGGTTGTTTGTGTAAAATCATGGGTCGTAGTGGTGCCACCGACGGCTGCGTGTCAGTGCACGTCTCTAAGAGTGGCAATAAACGGGTTCGTCGTACATACAAAGTAGGAAAGTGGAACCGGGCACTTCGGTGTACGCTCGCACGTGGGCCATTTAGCGCGATTCTCGGCTCGTAGTGATCCCGTCTTGGTTGCGGGCACCTTCTTGTTCGTTATTTGCGTATACTTAATATTTGGTATATCAATATTACCTAGCTTTGACTTTCATGTTCATTAGGCCTTCATTTTGTTTTTCTAATCTGCGATCGATATTCGCATTGTTTGCCCAAGTGAAGAATGACGTGTTCGTTTAAATAGAAAAGTGACGTAACCCCCAATATGATATTTTTTAACGTAGTTAATATACCTATTTCAGCCTGATTTAAATTAAGCATAGCATCATGATACCCATGATACAATTATTTATTCTCTCAAACATTTAATAGTTTAATACTATTATAAATATTGTTTTGCTAAACCTGTAGTTTTGTCGCTGTACAGCGATATGTAGCGATATTGATGCTAACTTAGTAAAGCAACGTCACATGGCACTAAGATTTTAGTTTTACGTATAATTTATTGAATGCTATAAATAAAAAAAACCACTTATGTAATTATTAAGTTAAATTTTACAAATCTCCCCATTTTGTATAACTAATATTTTGTGTAATGTATATTTTATAAAAATAAAAAGCCATAGACACGGATATTGCGACATGTACGTACGCTTTTTCAAGCTTCATGAAAACAACGGACTATGAAGTGTGTATGGAAGTGCGTTAGACTGATTGCGCCGCAAATTACTTTCTAGGGTAAGGTTTATATGATTATATTGTTATCAAAATTGTAGTTAGTATATTGAAAATAATTTTCATCCGCCTCGGAAAACTAGAGATTCACCTCTCAAAACTCATTTGTCGTAAGTCATACAGGGTGTGTGCTCCTTATTTTCTAATTTTGCTAGAGAACAGTTTTTACAAGTTTTTAATGATAATGTTTAGGATGAGATTTATTATTTAGCAATGTTTACGTTAACCGCATATTTAAAACACAAAAAACGTCTCGTTGATTTATTGATAATTATAAGAGGTTATAAGATTTTGTTCTCTAAAATTTTGCTTTTATGTATTTCAGTGTGGCACGAGGTGAGGAATGAATGTGAATAAATCAACCTGAATTCGGTTATTAACAAGGGGAACAAAGGCAAACCGTTTTACTTTAAAAATCACAATGACAACTTTAGAGCAACAAGGTTCTAAACTTTTGGATTTTAACCAAAAGCTAGACATAACTTTACTGGATAGTATCGTCGGATGCCTCTATTCCACCGTGGGGGAACAGCAGCGCATCGCGCAGGACATTCTGACCACACTCAAGGAACACCCCGACGCCTGGACTCGAGTGGATACAATATTGGAATTCTCACAGAATCAGGAAACAAAATACTATGCCTTACAAATATTAGAACAAGTGATACAGACCCGATGGAAAGTTCTGCCTAGAAATCAATGTGAAGGTATCAAGAAGTATATTGTGGGTCTCATCATCAAAAACTCCTCAGATCCAGTCACAATGGAGAACAATAAGGTATTTTTGAAAAAGCTTAATTTGATTCTGATTCAAGTTTTGAAAAGAGAATGGCCTCACAACTGGGAAACATTCATTAGTGATATCGTGGGTGCCTCGAAGACCAATGAAAGCCTTTGCCAAAATAACATGGTGATCCTCAAGCTTCTGAGCGAGGAAGTGTTTGTGTTCAGTACCGGCCAACTCACCCAGACTAAAACGAAACATCTTAAAGATACCATGTGTTCTGAATTTAGCCAAATATTCCAGCTTTGTCAATTTGTACTCGAAAATTCACAAAATGCCCCACTTGTGGAAGCAACGCTTCACACTCTGTTAAGATTTTTGAACTGGATTCCTCTGGGGTACATTTTTGAAATGAAACTCATAAGTACACTAATATTCAAGTTCCTGAGTGTCCCGCTGTTCAGAAATGTGACCTTGAGTTGCTTGACAGAGATAGCAGGCGTGACTGTTAGTAATTACGAAGATCAATTTGTAGCTCTGCTCGTGCAGACTATGGACCAGCTGGAGGCAATGCTGCCCCTCACAACCAACATCCGAGACGCATATGCCGCAGGACGTGACCAGGAACAAGTGTTCATTCAAAATCTAGCTCTTTTCTTATGCACCTACTTGAAAGAGCACTGCCAACTTATTGAAAGACGAGGACTGACTAACACGTTGATGAATGCACTGCGCTACCTTGTTCTAATTTCGGAAGTGGAAGAAGTGGAAATTTTCAAGATTTGCTTGGAATACTGGAATTCTTTAGCATCTGATTTATACAAAATCGCCCCCTGTTCTCAATCATCAAATCTGGTTCTGGGCAAAAGTATGGGCAGGAAAGCTCTCTATGCCGATGTACTGAGCAGTGTGCGCTATATCATGATCTCTAGAATGGCCAAGCCAGAAGAGGTGCTGGTGGTGGAAAATGAAAATGGAGAAGTGGTGAGAGAATTTATGAAAGATACAGATTCCATTAATTTGTACAAGAATATGAGAGAAACACTGGTATACCTTACCCATTTGGATTACCAAGACACAGAGCGCATAATGACTGAGAAATTGCAGAATCAAGTGAATGGCACTGAGTGGTCTTGGAAGAACCTGAATACTTTATGTTGGGCAATAGGGTCAACCTCGGGTGCAATGATGGAGGAGGATGAGAAGCGGTTCTTGGTAGTGGTTATTAAGGAACTTTTGGGTTTGTGTGAGCAGAAGAAAGGCAAAGACAATAAAGCTATAATTGCCAGCAACATTATGTATGTTGTGGGACAATATCCGCGCTTTTTGAGGGCTCATTGGAAGTTTCTGAAAACTGTTGTAAATAAACTATTTGAATTCATGCACGAAACTCACGATGGCGTACAAGACATGGCTTGTGATACGTTTATCAAAATCGCTTTAAAGTGTCGCCGCCACTTCGTAACCACACAGGTTGGAGAAGCATGTCCATTCATCGAAGAAATTTTAAGCACAATCAGTTCCATTATATGTGATTTGCAAACTCTTCAAGTTCATACATTCTATGAGGCTGTCGGATACATGATTAGCGCGCAAGTAGACCAGGTTGCCCAAGAGCAGCTTATTGAGAAGTACATGTGTCTTCCTAACCAAGTATGGGATGACATCATTTCTCAAGCTTCCCATAATGTGGACATATTAA
The DNA here is from genome assembly GCA_947623375.1 of Apotomis capreana. Taxonomy (NCBI): domain Eukaryota; kingdom Metazoa; phylum Arthropoda; class Insecta; order Lepidoptera; family Tortricidae; genus Apotomis; species Apotomis capreana. The sequence continues at coordinate 7,173,272 of OX392499.1, forward strand.
AAGACCCCGAAGCTGTTAAACAATTAGTCAGCATCCTAAAAACGAACGTGCGCGCTTGCCGCGCACTAGGCCATCCATATGTTGTGCAGCTGGGCCGAATATATTTAGATATGCTGAATGTTTACAAAGTGATGTCTGAAAACATAACTCAGGCCATTGGGTTGAATGGGGTAGCTGTCACAAAGCAGCCCCTCATTAAGAACATGAGAATTATTAAGAAGGAAACACTGAAGCTCATCTCCAGCTGGGTGTCACGCTCCACGGACAATAGCATGGTTTTGGAGAATTTTATTCCACCACTACTGGACGCTGTCCTATTAGACTATCAAAGGACCACAGTTCCAGATGCGAGAGAACCCGAAGTATTATCTTGTATGGCCGCAATAGTGTACAAGCTGGGGGGACACATCACTTCTGAAGTGCCTAAGATATTCGACGCAGTTTTTGAATGCACACTGGAGATGATAAACAAGGACTTTGAGGAGTACCCAGAACACAGGACAGAGTTCTTCTTGCTTCTGCAGGCTGTCAACACAAATTGCTTCAAGGCATTCCTGAGCATACCACCAGCGCAGTTCAAGCTGGTGCTGGATTCTATCATCTGGGCGTTCAAGCACACGATGCGCAACGTGGCCGACACGGGGCTGCAGATCCTACACCGACTGCTGCAGAACGTGGAGCAGCACCCTCAGGCGGCGCAGAGTTTCTACCAGACATACTTATGCGATATCCTGGAGCATGTGTTCAGCGTGGTGACGGACACGTCGCACGGCGCGGGGCTCACCTTGCACGCCACCATCCTGGCGTACATCTTCTCGCTCGTGGAGGCGGGCCGCGTCACCGTGCCGCTCGGACCCACTCCTGACAATGTCCTCTACATACAGGTGAGCAAGAGCATTCTTCAATCCATCCCAAGTAGCAAAACAAGCTGTGGAAACACTTATACTGCTAATTTAAGCTGAATAAAGGTTGTATAAGAGCTTTTGCAGCTTGTTTGCTACTCGGGATTGCAATAAATGATACTCGGGCACCAGAGAGAATTCTGCGACCCATTTCGAACTGCCACAAACTTATTAGTGTGTACTTAGAGTAAATCAAACAATTCCGACTTTGCTTGGCTATAATGTGCCAAACTAAATAGTTGTTGTTTACCTATTCAATAAGAAGTATAGTTGACTAAATGTTTGATAGTATTTGTAGAATGGTAGTTCAAAACAAACTTAAATCGAGTGTGATTTATGACGCCAAAATGTACATATTAAGTAATTGAAAACGAAACCAGTATCTAATTTCCATATAAAATACACTTCTAGATTTTCTTATACGTCTCTTAACTCCTAAATCCTAAATAACAAATGTTGAAATAAATTACTGAATTGAATGATATGAACGATGTTCTTACTTATTTTCAGGACTATGTGGCGAATCTTCTGAAGACGGCATTTTCTCATTTGACTGACAACCAAATAAAGATCACTGTCCAAGGATTGTTCAACTTGGACCAAGATATTCCAGCATTCAAGGATCACTTGAGAGACTTCTTGGTCCAGATAAGAGTAAGTGATAAGACAAATATCTCAACTTATGTTGTCATAGTTATACTGTTACATACTATACTAGAAGGCACCTTCTAGTAGCTTTGTTTGGAGAATTCATAATCGTTCTTGCTTTACAATAGTAAAAAGTATCCCATACCATAAGGGCCTATGGCCGCGTTGTCGCAAGCTTATCAAGGGTCACCAAAAACTTGCTTTCTCTGAGTGATATAGAAAACACTTAAAATTAATACTTACTCTGATTGCGCATTAAAATCTTAAAAATCGGTCCCGAAATTATGAAGTCCCAAAATGGCGTAGGTTTGTAGTGTACCTGCCTACTGAGCCGGCAGTCCTGAGTTCGAATCCTGGCAAGGGCAAATATTTGCTGGGTCACGGATGATATCTATATATTTATTTAAACTTTATTGCACAATACAAAAAAGTACGGATGGCGGACTTAAACCTTTACCGCATACGAAGCCATATATGGCAGATATGAACTTGGACCTTATTGGCGCAGGTCAAGGTTCAAATTCAAACAACTATTTTTTTTCTATATGCGGTAAAGGGTTAATGCCTTCAGGTAATAATAACAATAAAAACTGCATTCATACTTTTAAAAAAACCTGTACTCAGCTCGGGAATTGAACCCGGACGTTTTGAAAAATAACTGTAACATTATTTCTACTTAGATATCAATATCAATTAGGTCTTAAGCAGTAAATTTTATTATGAAACATGATGTGTAAAATGAATAAAATGCATTGTTTTCATATTCTTTAGTTTATTCTAGCACTTAAGTTTTCGAAATGACCACCATTTTTCAATACAATATTCAACGAACAAACAAACAACCATAAAGAAAATTTACGCACCTAAACGTGCGTAAATTTTCTTTATGGTTGTTTGTAGATCTTTGCTGGTGTTGGTGTGTTGTTACATACTCTGCATATCTAAAACCTACACAATTGATATCTATGTAAAAATAATGTTAGTGTTATTTTTCAAAACAAATTTACAATTACTTTAGAGGTAAACAACAGGCGATCTTATCGCTAAAGAGCGATCTCTTCCAGACAACCTTTGAGTAGTGGAGAAGTTGAAAAAATATTTTGTTAATTATTCCCTTTAATTAAACTTAAGTCCCTCACTGGGATTGAAGCTGGGAACGCTAACGTTGGCTGCAGGTTTACTTCCAAGTCTGACTGTGTCGTACGCATTTTAATTATTACCGAGTTCTTGCATTTTTTTTTTTTTTACATTGAAGTAAGCAGAAAATATCATTAACGAACGCTTTTTTTTCGCAGGAGTACACGGGCGAGGACGACAGCGATCTATACCTGGAGGAGCGGTTGTTCGCGCTGCGACAAGCCCAGGAGGAGAAGCGACGCGTGCAGCTCTCCGTGCCCGGCATGCTCAACCCGCACGAGCTGCCCGAGGAGATGCAGGACTAGGCCCGACTCGCCTGCACGTGGTAACAGTTCACTCAAATCACGACCAACTTCAACGATAATCCGGCTTAAAATTGTACCGTTAAGGCTGATGTAGACGAAGACAATTTTGAGACGCCTAAATGACGGCGCCAGTGATTACCGCACAGCACACCTCCGACCGTTTAGACAATGACTATGTTCAGCCGCCTAAATCTCGCCGCCAGTCGTGTTTACACAGTGCTTTTTTTCAGTACCAGTCATTAGTGGCAGCGAGAGACGCGGAGGGGGGGTCACTGGCGCCAAAAAATAGGCCCGTGTTCTATTCCGCGCCAGCGCTGGCATGCCGCGAAAAAATGGCGCGGAAAGTGTTTATACGGTGCCTTTTCGAGGCGCCGTAATTTAGGCGTCTCAAAATTGTCTTCGTCTAAATCAGCCTTTAGATAGTGTTGTGACTGTGCGAAAATTTCTGGAAACACGCTCGATTTTGTATGGAAAATGTTCCGGAGAACATTCTCGCTCCGTACAGATCGCGGAATGTTTTCAGGAACAGCACATTTCGTTCTCGGCAACATTCAATTTTGCACGGGTAATTATCTTCATTAAGAGCTGCATTTCGTATACAAAACGGGGATTGTCGAGGATTATAGAAAACGGCGAAAATAAAATATATGTTTTAAACCTCAATTTTCTGGAAGTGGTAACATGACGTTTTAAAGAATCTGTTGAAGTGACTTGACCTTAATACATACGGTGTACATAGGAGCTCTAGTTGCTTCATAATTTATCATTTTTTATTGGAAATCCATTGTAATTTTAAAATGAGTAATTAATTGGTCTAAGACATGATTATTGTGTTAACGCAGAATTCAAAATTAAGTGTATATATGGCTGATCGGTGGTTTCGTAATAGTGTAAGGGCGCTGTGACGTAATATAATATAGATCAGGATTTTATACGGCTTATGTAATAGTATTTTTATATTCTTGGACACAATGTTAACAATCCGTTGTTATTGCAATACAGCCGTGTGTTTCTCCAAGGAAGACTATCTATGCAGACGCTGTAAATGTGTTCTTTCCATAGAAACGAACCCATAAAAGACTGCAAGAACTATTCAGTGTTTAGTTTGACTTGGAGTATCCAACGGCGGGACCGCTTGTACTTAGTGTTACACAATTACAGCAGGAGCACATGCAGTGTAGTGGCGAGACTAGTTTACGCTTTAAAACTTTTATTTAATAGCATTTAATACTTTATAAGGATCAAGTAATTTCTATAGAGTTAGCCCCAAGAAGTGTATGCATTTGCGCGTTGTTTTATGAGCGGCTTGAGCAGATCTGGCGCCAGAAGACTGCCGCCGACGCTCGTTTGGTTTCTCCCTTTTTTATGAGGCTTCAGGCAAATTATCTCTAACGTAAAAGTCAGCCGAAGCCGTCTAGACTTGTAGTTGGATGAAGAAATAACCGATGTATACATAGTAGGTACTCACGTTATGTTTTATCCAAATCAAATACTAAATAAACCGTTCTGGGTAGCGACTATCTATCAGCGAGATAGGTAATCAATCATAGTAAAAAATAAACTTTATAAACACGTACATATACTGGGGAAAAGTTAACTTTGTAAGTATTGAAAAATACACGAATATTATTACTTACATTCAAATCTTCAAACAGACAAATCAATTTTCCAATGAAATATAAGAATAGATATAAACATCTGCCTCAACGCGCTATGTGCGCAAGAACTAGTGCTACTGGTGATCCATGCTTGGAGCAAGTCCAAAAAAATACTTTTTAATTTGTAAGGCTAAAATTGGATTTTAATAATTGAACTCCGCTCCGCAGCGCGACAGCCGAGACTAGTGGTTAAGGTATCACATTTAAGTGGACTGTTATCATAGTTTTACGTGGAAGCCAATCTTGTGCCTATAAAATATTCCCTTATTCTGCCAGATTGTACAGAGGTCCGCATGGAACGTGTAAGATGATGAATGCTAGTTGAACGGTTTAATATCACAAACCACTCCGATAAGGCTATATTTTGCCGGCACAAGTCGTAGCGTAGGTGGGCCTTATTTAAGCGAGCATTAAATCATGCATCAATTTACATTGCTAGATGATATAGAATATTTCTATGTTTTTAAGTATCTTCAAATGTAATGAAATCTCTGTGATGGAAACCAGTGTCGGATGTTCAACATGTGCGCTACAAAATCTGAGTATTAATTAGTAGATTCTAGGTAAAACTTTATGACGTGAATTGCTGTTAGTAACATTTTTTATGTTTTGTTTAATGTTGTCTGAACTAATTTCATGATGGTTTGGGAATCTGAACACTCAGGGTAGTATCCAAACGCATTTTGGGCCCGATTAACTGTCAGTCTTTCATTTTGTGTTTGAAATAAACCAATAAATATTAAGGTATGCGTCTCTTTTTTCTAAACTTCACTACAGTTGCCGAGAAACTTCTTGAGCCTAACCTTGACTGCGCAGTAGCCGATTTACGTACAAATATACATGCGCAGATCCGCCATTTTGGGTCAAGAAGTTTCTCGGCAATTGTAGATACCTATCTATCCACACCTAGTTCAGATCCAATCAATCCCATCCCGAGCTCTCAGCATTTTGCAAAATTTGTCTGGTTTTACATTTGTATGGAATAATGATTTTCCATACATGTAAAACGAGACACTTTTACAGCTATAATAGTTAAGAATACATGCTGCAAGAAAATGTAGTAATATATATATTACATTACTGCAGACGCCGGGAACGAAGGGCTTGCCGGGTGAGTAGGTATAGGATAATGATACGAAGCCGGCAAGCCCTTTTCACGGCTAGGCATGTATGGGGCTATTCTCAAACATATGCAATGAAAAATAAAAAAAATACACCACAAAAAAAACGGCTGTTTAGCCTGTTCATGAATACAGACGCCATGTTTTAAAAAAAAAATACTTCCCGGCTTAGGCCTACAAATTGTGTATGAAATTCCTTTACAGCTCTCTCGAGTTGTTCCGCCAGAAACGTGATACTTCGAAGCCTATTATAACGCACGTTCTGACAACATTTCATTGCATGTTTGAGTAAAACACATGAATGAGAAGCGGCTGCCCACCTAGGAACGAGAGACCTCCTGCTCCCACTTAAGGCAGTCCAGCCCTTCGAGCAGATAGTATGCCACTAAAGCGGCAAATTACGTCGTGGCGTCAGGGGCACAGCTTTTTGTCGATATGATTTTCCGTCTTTGGCGCTCAAAAGGTTAAGACCCTTACCACTATACACTGCCAGGCCGCTGACACTTGCCGCACAAAGGCGGCTGCTCGGCGGCACAAATATCCGTCGGGTACTTAAGAGGCCTTATTCCTTTGAAAATGCTGATTGTTTTTGTCATTTTTCTCTATGATCAAACATGTTATTTAACATATTATTGATGTTACTTCCTAGAACAGGGCTAATGGGATTTATTGGTATATATTTCAAACCCACAGTTTGAACCTTTCATTGATAATTTTTGTTTCAAAAACTACTCGAAATTGACAAAATTCACGCGGAAATTTAGTTTTTTTAACTTATTTTCGACTGCACGCAATAAAAGCATGAAATAGCTACGTTACTACCTAGAACTCGGGGAAAATTATTATTTACTTCAAAAAGTTGGTTGAAATTATCAATATATTTGTTATAATATGAAAAAAAAAATTTTTAAAAAGGAATAAGGCCTCTTAAATCGCCGAGCTTGTTGGTTGTTGGAGACACGCTGCCCGGTTGCGGTTTATTTGATGAGAAGCTGCTCGAAATCCTGGTCGGTCGATTTTAAAAACCTCTGAAGGCGAATGTGTTGGGCATAAAGCTGGATAGTTATAACGAATTTATAGTACAGGTGTTTAAAATACTTCACATCGCCAACGTACATTGTAAATGGTATGGAAACAGTTTCGTGCACTCGGTGCACTATTTGCTGCGTTTACAACATGTTTAAAAATTGGTTCGTTGAAGCTGTGTTCGAATAGCGAGTACTCCTTGTGAGTATTATATTCCTTGAGCGAGTAGGTGTAAAAGTTGAGCGACGAGGCGAAAGTGTAATGCGGCGTATACATGTGTCCTATGAAAATATCTGTGGAACTATTCTACATTGTCTATGGCAAGTCAATATTCATATCACACTTTTCGATTTTTTATTTCTATTTTTATGTCATGGCAATGGCACAATGGCAATGGCGTAAATGAAGTTCACTCAGTTCATTCATTGATCTCTCTGTTAATTCTAAAGTAACCTTACTGATGAATTGAATTTTGGAACCCACGAGGTATTTGACTATTGAGAAAAATGGCTAACATATCAGAAGAGCCAGCGAGCAACGATCCCACAGAAGATAGATTAGTGCCCAGTGAGAGCAATGATGCTGAGTTATCATCTGATAACGTCGATGTAAGTTCTTATTCTTCTTAACATAGTTTAGGCCTGTTCTTCTTGATCAGGCTAAACGATAATGCCTTGCGATTTATTAAATGGTTTTTGAAAACTAAAAAATACCACTATCATTACTTTTACATATATGTCAAGGGCTCTTCTTATAGTATGGTAATTAAGGAATTCAATTCATCCAAAGATGTGTTCACCTTTCTTAAATTTTATTCCAGATTAATGCACAAATTGATGAACAACGTGCAAGGATGCAGCCAACCAAAATGGAATCATTTTTTGCCATAACAAAATCCTTAATAATACGGGCATTGGTTGTATATTTCATCACCTCAATGTTCCGTCAACCAGCAGCTCCTAAGCCAGAAGTGAATTCCGCAACAGGAGCGCCTCGGATTCCTTCCGTCAATATGTTTTCCAATGGGACAGAGTTGGATATTTATTGCTATTTATCTGAAAAGGAGTTCTTTGGGAAATTTGAAGATGCAAAGTTAATTTGGAAGCATGAGGGACTCATTTACGGAGATTGGTATGCAGGACCTAACAATGATGGATCATACACATTCTCTACCACTGTTGAGCCTTCACAATCCTTGAAAAATAATGGATCAATTTACCTTCACGTCTTTGTAGTCCAAGCAGGAAAGTCTCCTGACCCTAAAGACAAAGACATTTATGCAGCTGATTATATTACATATGGAAAAAAGATGGTAAATAAGTACAAAAAGTTACGCTACATGAAGACACATAACTTGCTAACTGGTCAGACTGAAAAGTCAGAGGAGGAACAAAAGAAAGCAGAGACTTTAAAAGAAGAAATAGTGTCTCATTGGCATCCCAACTTGACTATCAATTTGGTGACAGACCAGACCAATTGGATGCAGGGCAGTGTACCACCGCCCCTGGATGAGTTCATTTACTTTGTGCCTGATGGCAAATACTACAAGCCTGCTGTATTTCTGAATGACTACTGGAATATGATGCGGGATTATGTGCCAATAAATGCATCAACGGCTACTCTTGACTTACAATTAACTTACCAACCGTTGAGTTTATTCAAATGGCAGTTATATACTGCACAAGCAATGCGTGATAAATTGAGTATGTTCTCTGCTCTGGGGGCTGAGGAACAGGATGAGGAGCAGGACACAGTAAAGGAGCTGCTTCTGGACACCTCTCCCTACCTGCTGGCACTCACTATATCAGTATCTATACTGCACTCTATATTTGAACTGCTGGCATTCAAAAATGATATTCAGTTCTGGAACAACAGGCAATCGCTAGAAGGACTTTCTGTGAGATCAGTATTTTTCAATGTATTCCAGTCAACTGTGGTACTTTTGTATGTTTTAGACAATGAAACTAATGTCATGGTTAGAATTTCATGCTTCATAGGATTATTAATTGAAATATGGAAAATCAACAAAGTGATGGATGTGAAGATCAACAGAGAGCATAGAATTCTTGGAATACCCACATTAAGCTTCACGGACAAGGGTTCATATGTGCATTCAAGTACTAGGGAATATGACACTCTAGCTTTCCGTTACCTCAGCTGGGCGTGCTTCCCTCTGCTTATTGGCTATGGAGTCTACTCACTGCTGTATCAAGAGCATAAAGGATGGTACTCATTTGTTCTGAACATGATGTATGGATACCTTTTGACTTTCGGATTCATCATGATGACGCCACAGCTGTTCATTAACTACAAGCTGAAGTCAGTGGCCCATCTCCCATGGCGCATGATGACTTACAAGTTCCTGAACACATTTATTGATGATATATTTGCCTTTGTGATAAAAATGCCAACTATGTACCGCATAGGGTGTTTCCGTGATGGTATGTATTACTAAAATATTTTTTGTAGTTACTTTAAAAACATATATCATGGTTTAACATGGTTTTTCTTTTGTTACAGATATCGTGTTCTTCATTTTCCTATACCAGCGTTGGATCTACAAGGTAGACCACAAGCGGGTGAATGAATTTGGGTTCTCTGGTGAGATGGAGCTGCAGCAGAGCCAGGACAAGAACGGCACAGCTGCTATCACGGAAGGCGAACAGTCTGAGCCCGCTGATAAGAAGAATGATTAAGGCTCACTGCCTCAAACACAAACATTGTTATCAATAATACATTTCTGTCCTTAATGTAACAATTTAAGTCGGGCAAACATATTTATTACATACTAGTTAGTGTGATTTACATGATGCTGATGTAAACTAGACAAAGTTTTAAAGGTTTATACTGGAGATTTCCTTATAAGTATTGTATTTCGATGGGATAATATGCTAGTATAATTCTTTAGACAGCTTGTGTTATGTTGTTCATGGGTTTGACCATGCCATTGCTGTTTTATTTATATATGTATGAATTGCTGTTATGTGGAGGAGTGAACTTATGTTTTCGGTTAAATTAAATTAATATAATATAAATTAAAAGTATTTAACGATGTCTTGTGATTGCATACCTACGTACAAACATTTTATTAAGGTTACCAAAGAGTTTTTCACAGCTCATTTCTATTTACATTCAAAGTTTTGTCTGTATTTCGTATTTTACTGGTTTTCTAGTATTAAATGTAGACGAGCGAGTCCTTATTCTGGCTAGAGTTATTGTATTATGGATTATGGCATCGATATGTTTGGGTTTAGTTGGTGAGCGAAAAGGATAACAATACTCCTATGCAATATATGATGCGAGTATTATTACTGTTCCGTTCTAACAAATTAGAATGTTGCTCTTGGTCTCAGCTCGACTTAGTGCCGCCCATTCGACTCCGAGATAGCTGGGTTTGATCACTCGATGGTATTTTCAGGTCGGTTGGTAGCTTGAGTAAGAATTTGGACCCGCTCTGTTTTTTTATTATATCATTCTTTCTCTACTTTTTAAAACTTCAGGTTTCTTAAAAATCTTAGTTATGATTACTTAATAATGTTTATTGACTTGATTCTATAAATTTATGTATTATTATTCTATAAATTTATGTATATATCTAGCAGCACCTCTAGCATAACTGTCATACGCGACTATTTCTCGCGCGAGATAATTATACGTCTCTTTCTGTGCAGTAATGTGAGAGAGTGACGGCTAGCGCTGTCGCGCGACACGAGTCGCGAAGCACAGTTTGTGCCAGACGGGCAGGGTACTTATTGGAAAAGTGCGACTTACAAAGAATTTGCATTACACTTGAATGTGCGTCTATGATGATGATCTAAATTCAATGTCATTTAGAACAATACTACTGTCGTGTGTATAACAATAAGACAATAACATAGATTTACATAGTCTGGCTAGCATAACAGACCGCGGCTTCGCTTGTCGTGCGATACGTTATCCCCAGTACCAGTCTCTGGTACTGTACAAAATAAAAATAAAGCAACATGATATGTGGAGCTGTGCTAGAAGCGCAGGAAGGTAAAATAAAATGCGACAATTTTAATTGACACGAGAGCAAGGTTAACGAAATTAGTTTTATATTTTTTACGACTAAATTCAAATTAATAAATAAACTACCTACTTTTATAATACGGACTTGTTTGCAGTTTGATAATGATAACACAAAGCTGTAGACTTTATAATTAAAAGGAAGTTAACTACGACGTATTGTATCAAGTGACGATAAATTCTTTAGGTTAATCTTATTTCTCGTGATCAAAGATATCTTCTATTATAGGATTACTTGTTTCAGTATTTGTTGTCTGAATGTTATTATCAAATTTGTTACTACATTGGAATTTCAAGTATTAAATGCGCTGTATTGTGGAAATAAACGGGTATAATTTGCGGTAAGTAAGGGAATTCATGTTATGGACCTTTGCACCCATTCGGTGTCTTCTCTTACTTACCGACGATTGTACTATAAATGTGCTTGATGTCTGATTACCATGTATGCGCGAGATGAATTCGAATAAGCGTTTTTTTGAAATAATTTTCTTAATACAAGTTTTCGGTGACTGCACTTTGTTATGGCTTTATCATCATATTTACTATGCCAAATTTAAAATGTAGCAGACGAGTTGCAAATTTGTTAGGCTGATTCAAACCGGCGATGATATTTTACTCGACATTCGAGTGATATTTTTTGGGTTGATAAATGCAATAAAAGACAATATTAAAAATACTTATTTATTTTTTTATCATTACGAATCATCATATCATTTATATTCAAATGGAACATCTTTTGTTTTAAAACTAGCCTCATATTCCACAAACGTTTCATGCGAAAGATGACTTGATCTACATAATAGAAAAAAAAGTAAAACGGCTGTTTATATATTCTATACAAAATATTTACTTTTAACAAATAACCAAGTAATGTATAGAAACTTGTAGACACCCAATGCTAATCACGTTTATGGAATAGGCTCTTCACATTGACATGACACATTTAAAATTAAACATCGAAGATTCACACGGGTAACAACGGTTACATCAATCAAGGATATTGATAAAGAGATTTGTACAAATATACTCGAAGATAGTTCTCACTTTGTTAAGTTATAGTGGTCATTTTCACAAAAAGATGTATTAAGCGCATTTACGTAATTTCATGCCGAAAAGGCTATATTTTCCAGTAGGTGCGTAAGCTAACTGACTATATCAAGTTATTTTTTAAAATATTATTATTAGGCATAAGTAAAAGGGCGCCGCAATATTTAATTATTTGATTTATCATACCCGGCACTAAAAATTATAATAACATTGGCACAATTTGCACAATTAGCACTTAGATATATTGCTTTATGTTTGGCTCAATTTGTACCATTATTGATTTCTCAAAGATGAACATAACGAGAGAATCAAAATTTTAAGGCAAAGAACTTGGCGCCCATATAGATCTCTATTCTTTTGTCCGCGAAGTCCACGCGATATTGAACTTGGCTCTCATTTAACATTTATGTTTTTGATGGGATTATTGATTTCTCAAAGATGAACATAACGAGAGAATAAAATAACAAATAAGTCGTTTCGAAACGAACTGGCACGGAGATTAAAAATCGCTATCATATAATATCACAGACATTATATACTAATAAATTATTCTCTAATTACAAATAGTATGGTATTAGCAACAATGGATTATTCACACTCGATGCAAGTTGATATTTAAAGACGATAACAAGATGCTACTCGTGGCTTGGTTGTCCCAGTACCGTCGAGTAGTTCACGCTAAGAAGTTCACAATAAATTTGAGCAGCCGGCTGTACAAACACTATAAACAATCAGCGGTCAACTATTGAGTATTAATATATCTATCTCTTATTGACGCCGGCCCAATATCTATTGTACATTCAAGGCAATTAAAACCTCTCCTAATTACCTCATTAAAACCTAAAGGTACCTTTTTCGCTTTTATTACGACAATAAGGGTTAAAAGGGTACGCGTTAGTTTCTTTTGTCGGAGATTTTTTGACCATGAAATCAGCCCAGAACTTGTAAAACATTCGACAAAAAATTATTCAAGGAGTCAATAATTCAATATAGACAAAGTGACTGCTCCATTGGTGGCGGGACAGCTCGGCTACTGTCACTAGTTCTCAGCTGACGGAGTACATTTCGGGATATATCCATTTGGGAAGCGGTTAATGTCGATAACAAAATATGACAAGTAGCTTTGGGAATAGGTAGTTGCATTCAAGGCCGGTAGTCTATTTTAAATTGAGACAGGCACCAGACTGTTTTATTGATTTCGGTGGGCGTATTCGTCGAAATGTAGGAACTCAAGTCCTACCTAAGGGATTCCTCGCGAAAGCGGGTTCTCGACAACGGATGTTTTAACATCGGTCACAGACAACCCCCACTAGACGGAGCATGTAAGGCGACCCGCGCGCACCAACGATATGGTACGGCAGAACATTAAAGTATGAACACGGCGGCCACCGTTTAGTTGCGTCCATGTTTATGATCCATGCGTACGTCAACGAAAAAAGAAATTAAATAAATAACATGGTAAATTGTAGTGTTAAGTGGTGTAGAGAGACCTCATTATAGTTGTAAACCAGCGGCTTGTAAGCCGGTAGTAACCGAAAGCAGCGGCTAGAAACGAATAACCAGCCGCTTGATACCGGGTAGATACCCGACTTGAGCATCAAATAAAGAAATGACTTTTATTACATTTTTTTTTGTTAAACCTATAATTTTTGTTATACAGTAGCACTTTTTAAAAAAAAATAGACCCCGAAGACACCATTTGTACCTACTAATTTACTTAATTCAGATACGAAAAGTAAACTATGAAACAACGTTTGTGTTAAGGTGGCGGTGTATGAAAATTATAAGAATAAAGGTAGCTAAATCAGTTTATTTTGGATCTAATCATCATTGTAAACCAAACGCGGGAATCTCGCGCGGCAGGATAAATGCGTGTGGGGGGCTGAGGGGTGCGCGGGGCATGCGGGGATGCTTACTATTACTAGGTTACTGATAAATACCTATTTCCAATTCATCTCTCACAAATAAATTATTAAAATAGTCCTATTCCACTGCTCTTTCACATTTTATAAGAGAATTTCGAGTTTTTAACACTTAATACAGATGCAAAAGTCATTGTTTATGTCTATTTACGTTAAATCGATCCTATAGTAAATAAATGAAAAGAAAAATAACAAAATCAAACATTGAATCATGTGAATATGTCAATGAAATGTAAGCAGCCGTTTCCAGCAGCTTGTTATCGCTAGAAATGATAATAAGCCAAATAAGCCGTTTCTAGCCGCTGGGCTAGAAATGTTAGCAACCAGCTTCGCATCTATAGACCTCATAAACATGGACGCAACTAAATGGTGCCCGCCATGTTGATACTTTAATGTTCTGCCGTACCATATCGTTGGTGCGCGCGGGTCGCCTTACATGTGCCTTACATGCTCCGTCTAGTGGGGGTGGTCTGTGAACATCGGTATTATAAGATTACATCTTAGTATCCCTTCGGTTCGGGTTCCGGCTAGAGTGCAGTTCTTTCTCCGGAGGCCCCATTCAGATCATGTCAGTGCGGGGCGCCTGGAAGGTTGGCGCTATCTGTTGGGGCAGCCGGGCGCCCAGTGGCCGCGCTGGTTGCAGCGGAAGCAGCGCCCGTAGCCGCCGTAGTAGGAGCCCGGGAGCCCGGGGACGCGGCGGCGCCGGCGCCCACTCGCACCAGCTGCCCGTTCGCCATCTGTGCCGACAGATTGAGGACGATGAGCGCTTCTTAACACTTTTGCAACCAGACAAAAAAGTAAGACATATCCCAGAAACCGGCCGAGCCGACTTTTATAGCATCAACCCCGGCTACCGGGTTGGCCGGCATCTGAACAAAGTTTACGAGCGCCCGGCCTCCGGGTTGTTGGTGTCGAAAGTGTTAAAGACTAAGTGAATATTTCGATCATCAGTAGGGTTAGGATATTTGGTAGCACAGCGACTCCGTGGATTTTAGAATCACGGGGTTCTAAAAAGCCATGGAGTCGCTTATTGTATATTTTTCAGTCAAACTCAAAATCTAAAAAATATTATGGCGATATATTAGATACCATGATTTATGCTGTTTCATCATTACTAAACTCATTTCAATTGAGCATAATTAATCAAAGTATTTCGCTTAAAATACATTATTTAACCCACCGTAAAGTGTTAGACTTTTTAGACAAATGGCTCTAAATATATCTTTGTCGTCCGTACCGTACCGTCGATTATGTAATAGCACAAATCATGGTATCTAATATATCGCCATATATTTTTAGACTTCGAATTTGGCTTTAAAAAAATACAATTAGTGACTCCATGGATTTAAGAACCACGGTATGCTACCAAATGTCATAAGCCTAATTAAATCAACAGTGAATAAATGCAACTTATATGCAAAGCTGCCGAGTATAAGCGAGCACTGGTTGGATACTCGCATGCGAGTGTCGTCACATTGCGGGGTTTAATTGTTCGATTAAAGACTCGCACGTTCTCGCCTCTTATAAGGGGTTCAACGCTACAATGTGATTGTATCAGCAGATGCAGACGTAGTCATGACGATAGGCCGCCTATTGTCTATCATTATTTAATTTATGATTTCTCATGTTATATTTTTCTTGTTGGTGTGCAATAAAGAATTGTTGTATTGTATTGTATTGATAGGCTCACTAAAAGTTTTTTTAAATTGGCACAACATAGTGGCTCCACTTCGATAGTAAGCAAAAACGGGAGCCCAAGTCGAAATGGCGACTGAGAAGAAACAAACGGTGCCTTGTCAGTACACTGCCATCATCCTCCTCCTTGCGTCGTTTTCCTCATAGCTGAGGGTCGTGACCTCCCCTTTGCAACACTTTCTCTCGTACGACTCCATCTGTCTGCGGCCACTGCCTAATGCTTGTATAAATAAAAGTGAAGCTATCGAAGGCCACCGAGTGGTCGCAGACCCGTAGGACGGCCTAGATATCGCTGGAGTGATAAATATAATAAATAAATATCAAGGGACAATTATACACAAATCGACCTAGTCCCAAACTAAGCAAAGCTTGTACTATGGGTACTAGACGACGATATACATAAATATATAAATACATATATAGATAACATCCATGACCCAAGAACAAATATTTGCCCCGGCCGGGATTCGAACCCGGGACCGCCGACTCAGTAGGCAACCGAGCCAAACGCGTCGTCGATGATGAACTCCAAAAAGATCTCAGGGACCTAGGCTTCTTTAACGGGCGAGAGCTGGCGCAGGATCGCGGCGTGATCTGGTGTCGGAGGCAAAGATCCTAAAGAGGTTAGTTAGTTTTTTTTATCGAAGCCTCACCCGCACCACGTGGATGACCTGCTGCGGCGGCAGCGTCCCCGGCAGGTGTCGGTAGGCCCGCAGCGGCAGGCGCAGCGCCGGCGGCGGCGGCGGCGGCGGCGGCGGTATCGTCGTCAGATCCACTATCGGTATCGGAGGAGGAGCGGTACGGGCCGGTGTAACTGCGGAAGAACCGCCCGCCGCGCCCGAAGAATACGTCGAGCGGGTGATCGTAATCGCTGCAATATGATAAATAAATAACAAATAGATATTAACGCAATGTTTGCATTGTTGTGTTCCGGTGTGGGGGTAAGATAGCCGGTGAAATTACTAGCATAGAGGCATTCTATCTTCGTCCTCCGGGTAGGCAAGCACTTGTGACTCCTCTGGTGTTGCAGGTGTTTATGGGCGACGGTAATCGCTTTCCATCAGGCGATACGTTTGCTCGTTTGCCCCCTTTGACATAAAAAAAAAAAAACTTTTGAGCGCCAGCGACGGCAACTCACGTCGACAGAAAGCTGTGCCCCTGACGCCACGACGGTATTTGCCGCTATACAATACCATACTATCTGCAGTTGGCGTGTTAAAATAATGTTTGAAGACCCCTATTATTTTTAAAATACCTATCCAACGACACCCCACAGTGTTGGAACAAAAAAAAAACACTCCCACTTTAGGTGTACGGGAGGTACCCGAAAAAGTTTTTTTTTTGTTTTTATTTTACCGTTTTGTCAGCGTGATATATACACATACTTATACCAAATTTCAGCTATCTAGTACTAATGATCACGGAGCTAAGCCGCGGACGGACAGACAGACAGACATACGGACTGACGGCCATGGCGAAACTATAAGGGTTCCTAGTTGACTACTGAACCCTAAAAATGACACGATCCAGTATAAAAAATCTTTTTAGTTCACAATTGACCATTGTATCAGAATGCCCACTTTATCAGAATGTCCTCTGATCAGAATTAAAGGTAAACTTTCTGATGCGATAGACGTTTTGATACTTTTGATACGGTGGACGTTTTGATACAGTGCACATTTTAGACCTAAACGAAATCGTTATAATTCTACCCTATACTAAAAATGTAGGGTCTCCTTCTTAAGACGTTCTTAGGATTTAGAAGGTTCATCGTGCCGAACTCTCGATCATCAAATGTCGTATATTGAAGCGAACACCGGCCGCTATAAAGAACTGCAACGGCATTCGACTTTTTTGTCTAATTAGTTCTTATGTAAAAAAAAGTTTTAAGTATATCAGTTTCGAATTCCTTTTTTTTTCTGAATGGTTCTAAGCCATTAATTACCTCGCAGTTTTCGGTTCACTGTACTAGCCCAGCCCGCCTGGCACAACTCTTGTCACGCGACATAGCATCGTCACCTGATACCTTCACTTCCCCGAATTTCATTCGTCATAAATGTATCACTTGCCACAATTTTCATTTGCCATAATTATTTTATTTCATAAATCATAAACTCTTCGAGAATTCTATGATACTTCATGGAGAAATAATTAGGTTAGTTTAGGTTTGTTTTATGACAATCCCGAAAAGTTTCAGCTTACTAATGAATATTATGGCAATTGAAGAAAGAAGCCTATTGTAAAAAATATTCTTCTTTCTACGAAACCAGTTTCGTAGGAAGAAAAAAACCTCTTTGTACGCAACTGGTTTCGTAGCAAGAAAAACAATCCTTCACACGTAACCGGTTACGTAGTATGGTTTCGTCGGCGGCCGAAGGGGATAGATTATGGCATATGAAATTCGGGCAATCGATAGAGAACCCATCGTCACTCTCTCACAGTCCAGCCAAGAAAGAGATAGGTATTAATATTTCTCGCGCGGGAAAGAATCACGCGTCACAGTTGTGCTAGAGGTGCAGTTAGGGTATTAACCGTCTTATGAATGAATTAATTGGCTACTTTCCTGAAGACAATACAAATTAATCGACACTAATAACCAGAAAGACACGTAGATATTTAAATATTTTGAAATTACCAATAACCAAATAAAGAGGTAATTTAACCGTACTGGCCGGTGACGTCATAGTTTGCATTTCTCTTATAATTTTCATACAATTCCACCGTTTTGACGTTTTATAAAAAGCTGATTTGATCTCTCAGGAAACTAGCCTATTGATTGTGAATTTTTAACAACGGAAATGAAACTAGACAGTAATATATTATGTAATTATATTTTTAATTTGACTATGTACAGAGTAATCAACACTGAAAATACTACAAGGTATATATGTAAAATAACATTGATATAAAACTATCATTATGTAGTCTCAAGGTTTCGAAATTCAAACAGTAACTTCTTAAATTTAATCAAACATTAAATAAATAATGTACACTCCTGTAATTGAAAGTGTTTAAATTCTTCTTTTCCCTATTTATTACTTGTATTAAGCTTCTATTGGCATATTCCGGACTATTTAACCATTGTTAGTATCTGAAAAAAAAAAGAGAAACTATTATAGAATTCTTAAAAACCTACACACACATGAATAAAAAAAAACATGAATGGTAATTTTTTCCTACTTCAGCCTAGCTACCCTATCCATGCCTATAAAATAACGAAAATTACGGATATTATATGTAACATAAGTTGATATTAATGTGAAAAGGTACCAACCTTTCTTCGGTTATTGGAGTATAGGCCAGAAAGTTTACTTATTTCTTCATTTCTGGCGTATCTCACGCTCACACCGAGCCCTACGCGCGGTGACGGAATATCCACTCTTGATACAACATAAAATATTCTGGTCTCACTTCGTCGCGTGCGAGTCGGAACGTTTAACACGCAAAATATTTTCAGACTTACGCGCTATGGAAAAACTACATCAAAACCGCGTCGGCGCACTGGCTAGCCAGCGTACAAAATAAAAAAAATGGCTGGATTTCTTAAAATACATACGAAACCGGTTACTCACGTCGTATAACACGAATAGGGTTCACAATGATCTGTCGCTTTAAGTTAACATCTGTACTTTTGTGATATTGATATTGCAATAAATGATATTGAGTATTGAATATCGCTCGTGATGTTTCAAATCGGTTCACGATTCGTCATCAGGAGAGCCGATCAGTAGTCACGGCGGCCATTTCAACGGCAATGTTCGATTCGAAACATGTCGAGCGATGTTCGACTTCTACGACGTGAGAAAACTCGGTATGTATTTTAATTCTATTAAAAAATGGTCTGGATTGTCAGTCCACATAATAATAGTGGCAACCAGAGGCGTGGTGTCCGTAGAACACGATTCCCACCGGCATGCCAAGTTTAGAAAAAGTTCTCTTGTTTTTGGAAAAAGTAAACTAAATCGCCGCAGCTTACCAAGAGATTTTGTTTCATGGCACGCCACTTGTGGCAACCCTAATATATTGAATGACTCGCGTCTTGTTACTTGTAACAGGTATGCCTGATACACGCCCAAATATATTGCTTTTTATTAAAGACTAAAGGCTGCTCAATATACGCCGACGGTGCATTTACGTAGAAACGTGTCGTATCCGTAACGTTTTCAACGCTTGCCCTCATACCACTGCTCAAAAGACGTTGACGCACCTAATGCATTAAAAAGACATGACGCAAACGTCACGCGTCAATTATTTTTGATGCATTTGACTGTCAAAACGCATCGTCAGCGTAAAGGAGGACCACATCACCACACTATTGCTCAAAAAATTATGATGGTGGATTGTATAAGAAAGCCGTGACGTGACGACGTCAAGGCTTACGACACGACGGGCACGAGAACTCACTGTGATCGTTTTTCGAACAGCAGAGTGCTCGATCCTAAACATGAAGCCTCTATTATGTTAGGAACTTGTATTGGTCATGTGCCCAGTGAAAGGTGTAAAGTCAAGGAGTGCAGCGTACGAAGTGATAATAAAATAGCTTACCACAGGGGTTCCCAAACATTTTTAATTCGCAATGTCCTAGCCGGAAAAAGCGTGAAATCTAAGTATAGTTTCCGAAGAGTGAACAAAAGCGTCTCACGGAGCTGCTCTATACTCTTTACGGCGCAACAGGGCGCCGCAGTACACAGTTTGGGAAACCCTTA
Organism: Apotomis capreana; assembly: GCA_947623375.1. NCBI lineage: Eukaryota > Metazoa > Arthropoda > Insecta > Lepidoptera > Tortricidae > Apotomis > Apotomis capreana. The sequence continues at coordinate 7,193,486 of OX392499.1, forward strand.
CTTAGGAGATTTAAAATATTGAACTTCAGAACCACCTTAGTTATCGTCCTATTAACTTTGCCGTTTCTTCGCCAGTTTGACAGTTCCCTCTAGATTCAAAAGCTGCAATCGTGCACACAGCCAATGAACCTACAACACAACTGACTACGCGACTGCTTCTCGCGCGAGATACACCTATCTATTTTTGTACAAAGCTGTGTGAGAGTGACGGGTGATATGTGGCGCGACAAGGACAGACTGATGTGGTACTTACTCGACGGGCCCCCAGTCGTATTCGTCGTCGTAGTGTTCGTCGTCGTCCTCCTCGTTGATGTCGTCCTCCTCCGGCCACGAGTCCGAGTCGTGCTCGCTCGAGCTGCCGGAGGAATCATCGACTGAATGATTTCCGCTGAAAACAGGATAGCATTATTGCATCACCGTCATATATGTAGGAATTTTTGCGAGCCAACACTGGCAACACAGATTTTTGGGCTCTGTTCTAAAAGATGGCGGATTGTGCCCCGGATTTTTAGTAGATTATTTTCCGAATTATTAAAGTGATTTCCTAGTTTCACTCCGAAGCCCCAGTCCCACATATATGGGCCGAAATCTGTTGTGCACGAAGGACCCGAGGATCTCTTAGGGCCTTATCACACTTGCGATTTGCGAGCGTATTTTCTATACAAATAAGCGACGCGGCGTAGACGCTGCGCGATCGCCTTCATACAAAATACGCTCGCAAATCGCAAGTGTGATAAGGCTCTTAAGGTTATGGCGAACCTAATCACTCGGCTCTGGATCAACGCCACTTCAACTCATTAGCTCGCTCGCAAAATTGTATTAAACTAATGTTTATTTCGTATCAAATACTATATAAAGGAAACCTTAATATACATGTTTCAGTTCATACAAGTAGAAGACGGCCGAACAAATTGAAATTACCCGCGGAAGTTTCACCTAAAACTGCTGAACGGTTTCCATGTTATTGAGACTTACGTGAAATAAGAAAAATACAATGAAACACATCAAATGAAGATGATAAATGGGCTGATTTTTATTTTGTTGTCGATTTTGTGTTTTTCTCAGAAATCAATAAAATTTGGTCAGTTGGTAAAGTTGCTTATGCTGAACAAGGTAGGCCCAATTTCGCGATATGTCCTACAAAATGGTCCATTGAGTTACAAAAAATGTATGGATTTTTTTTTACTAAATTTCGTATTTTATACTAAAATTTAGTTGAAAATGAGGAGCTCGATATACAAAATAAATAATTAGACAACAAAATAAAAATGGTCCCATAAGTCAATTTCTGTCATACATTTTGCGTAACTCAATGGAGAAAAATTTGTAGGACATATCGTGAGATTGGGCTTACCATGGCCAGAAGAAGCAATTTTACCAACTCACTAAATGTTATTGAAATTTGAGAAAAGAAAAGAAATCGACAACAAAATAAAAATTTGCCCAAATACGAGGCGTAAGCCCACAAGGACTGCAACGGAACGTAACAACAGACTAAAGTCTACTGACAAATCCGACCTGATTTTGACTGCGAAGATCTTTTCATATAGATACAGACAGATAGCGTCGACGTGTAAGTGTTTCAATATATCGCCGGGTAACAATCAAAACTCACAAAAAATTCTTGTCACTGCTATTCAAAACCTCGTATCTAGTATGTGGATGGACACCGAGACAAGCTTTGTTTTAAATAGGTATTTGTTACTTAGTGTTGTTCTCAACAGTAGTTTTGGTTCTCAACAGACGATACATTGCAAGCTATCAACCCCAATTCAACCCCCTTCGTTTTGCAATATCCCTTTAAAAGATTTTGAAAGATTTTTCCGTCGATATGGTTCTCAGCTACGTTTGGTGGAAATAGGATTAGTAATTGCCAAGATATTCAGCTTTATGTGGAACGAGTCACAAGATCTCAGCCAAATTTGAAGCTAAGTATTACAAAATTTGTAGTTATGTACAGTTTTAGTAGCATTTTCTATATCACCCATTGGATGAGGTTCTGATGATGACCTACTTTTGTCGGGGGTGTTATAAATTTAAAATTTTGGATTATATGTATACAGGATACAGGTAAATCATAATAAGAAAATATAAAGGATGGTACGTGTTACATAGATATGGGAGGTCAGAGGTGAGCATACCGACTGGTTCCCGCGGAGTTTCTCATCTCCTTAGCCACGAGCTCTGCGAACAATACAGCTTCATAAAAACCCGATATGCTACCACTGACCTACAGACTCTAGCGTGCATACAGCTTCATAAGAACCCGATATGCTACCACTGACCTACGGACTCTAGCGTGCATACAGCTTCATAAGAACCCGATATGCTACCACTGACCTACGGACTCTAGCGTGCATACAGCTTCATAAGAACCCGATATGCTACCACTGACCTACGGACTCTAGCGTGCATACAGCTTCATAAGAACCCGATATGCTACCACTGACCTACGGACTCTAGCGTGCATACAGCTTCATAAGAACCCGATATGCTAACACTGACCTACGGACTCTAGCGTGCATACAGCTTCATAAGAACCCGATATGCTACCACTGACCTACAGACTCTAGCGTGCATACAGCTTCATAAGAACCCGATATGCTACCACTGACCTACGGACTCTAGCGTGCATACAGCTTCATAAGAACCCGATATGCTACCACTGACCTACAGACTCTAGCGTGCATACAGCTTCATAAGAACCCGATATGCTACCACTGACCTACGGACTCTAGCGTGCATACAGCTTCATAAGAACCCGATATGCTACCACTGACCTACGGATTCTAGATGGTGTATGTATGGACTTTTTTAATCCATTTTGATTCCATACGTTTGGGACTATTTTTGGGGAGATTCATAATAAATGTATAAAACACACGCACATACGGTTATTTTGATCTTTGGCATTTTAACTTTGATATGGTTAAACAAAATAAGGATTGGAGCTTTTTCTACAGAACAACTTAATCCTATCCATGTTACTAGTCCTAAATTAACAAGTGGTTAGCCTATTATATTGTCCGTGTGTTGTATAATAGTGCACAATATTCCTAAATAAACGCTTGCCGGTACGTGATTTAAACATAAGATGTAATATTGCTACTGAACTAACCTGCGAATGTCTACTTTTTTATATGATATTCAGAAAACAAAAAACAATCATATAACGTGGGTGTTCCTAGTTTATGAAGCTGCATTGTTCACTCGTGTCTCAACACTACGTACCTTCTCTGGTCTTGAGAATCTCCTCCCGCTTCCGCTTGGTTTCCTCCGACGTGTGCGTCATGCGGTCGATGAGCGAATCCAGGACGTTGCTCTTGCATTCCGAGGCTATGGGCGCCCTGGAAATAACAGTGGGGTTATGTTTTAATGTTTAAATTAATATTAAGGAACGATCTTACGCAAATCGACTTAGTCCCGAATTAAGCAAAGCTTGTACTATAGGTACTAGACGACGAGTTACATAATATATAAATACATTTACGGTGTCCTGTGTTTAATAAACAACCTTCTAACCCTCCTAGCCTAGTCCTACATCATTCTAGTCTAGAAAATGCTTCTTATTCTAGTTTTACTAAAATGTACCTTAGTTTTTGAGATGAACAGACTTTATTTTTTTTGTCAAGTTTTTTTAGTCTAGTTTATTATGAAAATGAAAATATTTTTATGTTCTGTTTGTTGTTAAATATTATTTTATAGTGATGCTTAGCATGTATTATGTCGCCCATCTGTCCGATCTCTGGTAATATTAAAGTAAAGCCTGACCAGAAATATATGAGGATTGTCTAGAGGGTGCTATTCATAAGATTTATATGGCAACAATTTTGCAACCAATCACAACCACACTCTAATGACATTAGTTTAAATACCTGCCAGTTCCTATGGTAACCTCGTAATATCATTTAATGGAATGCACTCTTTTTCCTGGCTGTTTTTCGTGTAGTAAAAACAAGTATGTACTCTTTATTTATAATATTACGTTCACAATTGTGAATAGTTTTAGGCATTTTCTTTGGATATTTTTAAATATTCGTATTTTAAATAAAGCACCACGAATGACATTGACATTGTTGACAAACCATCATGAAATCATTGCCAGGGTAAGAAATTAGTTCTAGTGAAACTCCACAATATGGGCGCATCCTCATATATTTCTGGTCAGGCTTTATTTATATAAAGCCTGACCAAAAATATATGAGGATGCGCCATATTGTGGAGTTTCACAAGAACTAATTTCTTAGTTGAACTTTATAGTTCAACTTACCTGCAAATCGGGCATTCCCTCTTATTCTTCTTCCATTTGTCGATGCAGTACTTGCAGAAGGAGTGTGAGCAGCCCAGCGTGATGGCGTGGATGAACAGCTCCGAGCAGATGCTGCACTGGAGCTCAGTCTCGATGATGTCTTCCACGTCCGCGGACTTAGTGCCCTCGCCCACGCAGGTCACGCTCAGGCTCTCTAGGAGAGACTTCTTCTCTGTCTCTACTGATTGCAGTTGGTCTCGGACCTGTAGAGCGAATAATGATCAGGACAAGGCTTGACGCGTATATTCTATTCTATTCTATGTATGACGTTAATATTCTACAGTTCAACCGCATAACCAGGTTTTACAAACTTAAGAAACGCTATTATACAAAGAGCAAAATTGATTTAAGTCGCACGGGCATACCACCCATTTACTTAGTTCGGCAGCCATTGGCCACAAGCCCAAGTAAAGAGGACTCAATAGACGGGGCGTGATCTCCTGTCACAATGCAAGTTTCATTATATTGCGGGCTTTATTTATAATTGTTCATAGCTTATGAAAATCTTATTGTTATTGTTCATCGCATGGAAGGTTTATGCTTAAAATTGCAGGCTTGCGAACGATTCAATCACTGGACCTAATCCCGAAATGTAATAAAATGCGAGTTCAGGATTGGTCAAAATGGGCCATAAGGATGTGTCTCCGACGGATGCTCACCTTCTCTAGCTGCGCTTGCAAGGAGCTGATCACTTCACTCGACTGGTCCGCCTGTTGCTGTATCCGGTCAGCCGCCAGCGCCGACAGCTCTATTTCACGTTGTTTTACGTGCTCCTGTTTGTTTTGAAAATACTTAAAAAAAAAACTCATATCGCTCGCGCTATACTGTAATTAAATTTCAAATTAAACGTGGAATTTAGTATTAATCACACCTTTGTTTATTAATTAAAATGTCTTTTACTTTATTGTGTTGTTCTCGTGAAAATTCAACGCTGGTCTCCAAAGCTCCAGGTGTGACAACCACGAATGGGAAAAAGAAGCGTTCGCAGACCCCTCGCTAGATGGAGAGACGACACAGTTATGGTCGTGGGAAGGGAGTGGATGCGCGCGGCCCGGAATCGCAGCGAATAGAAAATGCACAAGGCCTGATCCAGCAGTGGCTAGAAACGGGCTGACGATGATGATGGTCATTGTGACTGAACTTATGACCCCACTAAGTATTATTCACATAGATATAAATCTGGAAACAGCAATAGTATAACTTTACCTGACAGTTCTGTATTGACTTGTCGGCATCAGCTCGAGCCAAAGCTAGTTTCTTTTCAATTTCGGCTCGCTCCTCCATCTGTAAGTGGCAGATAGTCTATCATTACTATCATTTTAAGTAGGTTGTGTCAGAACTATAATAGGATATATGACATAGTAGTAGTTAGTTATAGAAGAGTCTTTCACAGCAAGACCCGGAAAGCTTGAAAGGAGTTCCGCCTTAAGCCGTGTACGCACGAACGAACGAACGAACATCGAACACTGTGTTCGCACGTGCGTACTGCTAACGAACACCAAACACTACTAGTTTTCCGTGTCCATTGTGCGTGTTGACCATGTTTTTGTTCGTTCGTGCGTACCACTAACGAATATCAAATACTAAAAGTTTTTCAAGTCCGATGTGCGTGTTCACCATGTCTTTGTTCGTTCGTACGTGCACGGCATTATGGTTTTGTTTAGTAAAATTAGGAGGTCGTACAGTCGCCATCAGATATATCGCAGCATATAAGGCGTTCATAAATATCTGAACACGACTCTTATCTCTTACAGTACATGTTCATAATTATATTTATGAACGCCTTATATGCAGTGATATATCTGATGGCGACTGTACGTTACGAAGTCTCCGCTCTCATCGCTACGACCATTTGCGTTGCATTTTACATAAACAACAAATAAAATACTGACACCTGCGGCTTACACGATACATTCTGTACTGTTTTATTTTATGAAATTGGGTAAGTGGTTTATAAACTGGCAAGAAAATCCCTTACGAGTTGGTTGATCCTAAGCTTTTCTTCGTCACTGACTTTCTTCAACTCTTCTTTCTGCTGGTTCAGCAATTGCTCTGCCTCCCTCTTCTCATTTTCGTGTAACTCTATCTGCTTTGCAAGATTATCTTTTATACTATTCAGTTCTTCTTGTAACTCCCTTTCTCGGAGTAACTTTTGTTCTTCTAACTCCTTTAGTTCCTAAAGAAATTAAACATAATACCTATTTATGTGTACTCTAGTTATTGAAGGAGGACAGGGGTATTTTAAAAACAATGGAGAACCGCAGAGGTAAAATGATTGGACACCTGCTGCCGCACGACGAATATCTAAAGAAAGAAGGAAAAATTGAGAACTAAGGAACAAGATGTATTGGAAATTAACATTTATCAAAGGGCATTTAATTATGGTCTCATGTAGATCAGCATCAGCAAGAAAAACATTGTGGATATTTGTATGTGATAAAAAAAATTGGGATATTTATGTTTGAAGAGACCTCCTCAAATCTATAATCAAAAAGTAAACATGAAAATTAACCTTCAATTCAGCAGGAGAATAAAAGTTAAGTTTCATTTCAACTCAGCTAGTAATTTCTTAAAAAATTGACCACATGCAATATTGAGTTCATGTGATACTAATATTTATTAAATTATTAGAAAGAAAAGTATATTGGGTGGTTACAGGCTATCAAATCTGAACAAATAAACTACTCACCTTTTCTTTTGCAAGCCTGAGTTGTTCTGTTTCTTTGCGAAGCGTCTCTTCCAACTCTTTCTTCTCATTTTGCCGCACTTCTTCTTGCTCTCGGATCTTGGCTTCCAGATGGTCCAGCATCTCCTGCTTGGAGGAGCTCTCTCTATTCAACTCTGAGAGAAACTCATCCCTTTCTTTTAATAACTTCTCTTTGAGAGAGTTATTTTCTTTTAATAGTTCCGATTCTGTTTCATTATGTTTTGTGATTTGTTCCTGGGAACAGACCATAAAGGCGTAAGGGGTACAGTCGAGTTCATTTACATCTACACACTTACGAGAACAAAAGTGTGTAGATGTAAGAACTCGATTGTACATTACGCCAACGATGGATATTGAATTAGATGTAGAAGATGTTATGATTACTAGCAAATTTAATTAAAAAAGTAATTTATAGAAATACCCATCAAAATATAGTCGGGGATAGTGCAATACCGCGTCACTAACAAGTGTAGATACAAATCAATATTCAAATAAATGCTAAGTATGGTTTTGAAATTAGAATATTATTGTCGGGTGCGTAACGATGGCTATAACAACTTTTGATATAATTTCAGTCGCTATAACGCTCATTTGATATAATTATTGAATGATATAACAACACTTAATATATCAACATTTGATATAATTATTGTTTCATATACTGATCATTTTATCGAATAACATTTAATAAAACAATTTATGGTATAACGTTTATTTTATCTAACGTTCAAATGGCATAACGTATAGGGTATAGAGAAATAGATTCGCCCCCCCGCATTAATAATAATAATAATAAGAGACTCTCGCTAGATGGCTGGATCAAGGGTCAGATACAGAAGGCAGTACTCCTGGACACGGCGCGCATTGTCAGGAGGTTCCTCTCTTTGCAGCCCTAACCACCGGTAGCCTGGGCCCTCCCCCGCTACCGGCGGCACCCTAGGTTAGGTTTTTTATAATGTATTTATATTTTGTAACTTCTTTATTGTATTTTACTTTTTATATAAATTTATTGTAAAAAACCTAATCTAAGCTATAAAATGAATAAAGGAGATAATGATAATTTATTTATTTCAAAAGCAGTGGTTACAAACAACACAAGGTTGAGGCTTCCCAGTAGGTATATATATACCTGTGTCGGGATGTCTCGCTCTTCCAAAAATAGAACATTAAACGATCCACTAATCTGTATCTGCATTAAAAAAGAACTTAAACCAATAGTTCAATTAGAAACGTAGGTTAGGTTAGGTTAGATTAGAAAAAAAAAGCTTTGGGTTAGGTGTTAGGTAAATAAAACGCAATTCGCGCACAAAAATTAATACATTTTTCATTAAGCATAAGTATACCTAATGTTGTTATATCAAATGTATTTTATATTAATTGAAATTATACCATTTGAAATTATACCATATGAAATTATATCAAATGTTGTTATACCAAATGAAAATTATACCATATGAAATTATACAAAATGTTGTTATACCAAATGAACATTATACCATATGATGGTTATAGGAAATAAGTGTTATACCAAATGATAAATATACGAAATAAACATAGATATTTTAAAATTATAGCAAACATTTATTATATCAAATGAGTCATTATACCCTTTGAAATTATATCAAATGTTATATCAAACATACTTATACCAATTATTTTTATATCGATCATTACACACCCATTATTGTCAGCTGTTATTATGGGGTATTGTACTATCCCCGACAATATGTATGTTATTTCACATACTAATGCCAAGTTTTACTAAAGTTTTATGATGAAAAACTATGGATACTATCCAGATGGATACTTTTCTTATAAATCCATAATCATAGAATGTCATAACATAATATTTTAAAAAGTTATACAGTTGGGCTTTAGTAATCTGAACTCCTGCTTATTTGGTGATCGGGACTGTGTAAGCGTAGGGTCTTGTTTTGGCTTGACCAGATTATCAAGGACTTACTGTAATTTTGAAGCTACTAACTTTATATGATTTTAGAAAAACTCATACTTTCATGAGGCCCAAGCCAAACCCACAAGGCCTAAACCCCCATGTCAAATTCCTTACATGTACAGTCAACCAATTTGAATTCTAGGCCACTATAGAACCTTGTCACAATGACAATGATATGAGATTTCAAGCGGCTTTCATATTGACATTCACTGTGACAAGGTATGAAATGGCCTAGGATTCAAATTGGTTCACTGTACTTGTGACCCAAGACAAGTTATTTGATTTTTTTTGTGAAGATCTCAACTAGGATTTCTTTATATTTTTTTCAAGATGCTCTATAGTCTAGACGAATGGAATGCACTAGTGCATTGGGCTTTTACGCATGTGTATGCCTAAAGCACAAACTGTCTGGATCCGAGTTATAAGTGTTACTATGTGCATTGAGAATTTGAGACGTATATTGGGCATCATGAGGATACAGTATAAACCAATAGGTTAGGTGTTTTGTAGTATGATTATCCTGAAACATTACAGTGTTATGTTTTTTACTAAGAAGATGAAAAATGTAATAAAAAGAGCTTTAAACCCTCACCATTAAAGAAGCTATCTTGCCCTCCATTTCTGCCTTGATGGTGGCCAGTTGCATGTCCCTCTCCTCGATGAGCAGCGCCTTCTGCTGTTCCACCTCATTCTTCTTCCCTTTCAGTCTCTCAATCTGCACCGCATAGTCATCATGTAGTTGCTGCTCTTTCCTACTCAAGTCTAACTGCAGCTGCTCCTTCAATCTCTTACTTGTGGATTGCATGTGCTTAGCATTTTGAATTTTATCTTCAATGTGTTGCATTTCACAACTTTGTGACTGCTCAAATTTTTTTTTCACATTATCAATAATATCGTGATTTCCATCCACCAAATCCAATTTTCTTCTCTTACATGGCGTTGGCTGTTCACTACTGACTGACAGAAATGTGTAAATGAACTCATTTGAGGATTCTAGCTTGATGACATCTTGATTGCATAGTTTTCGTTTCTTGCCCTTGCCAAGTTTACTTCCATTTACTTCTATGCCAAAAGAACTGCAGTCTTCCAATATCCACTCATCTTCAATTTTTTTAAATATGCAGTGGTCTCTTGAGAGGCATACAAATGGTATAACAACTGAGTTGTGAAGTCCACGGCCAAGTTTAAACTGGAATTACGCAAAGTTACAATAAGTTGTTTGTTTTGAAAATTTAGTGTGTAAATTTCTGTTATTAGTACATGCAGATTTGAGTATCATTAAAGTATGCGTTATTTTTTTATTGGGTAAAGTGAATAGTAGTTGTTTTCAGTACTTACGTCTTCAGAAGTAATTGCGATGCTTTGGAATTTTTCAAACTCTGGTTTCAAAGGTTTTGAACATCGGAGTATCGGGAATCGCTCTTCCATTTTGATTAATCAATAATCCAGTACCAAACGTACGGGTATATTTAAAGAGCGAGAAACATTTTAATGTTTTACTTTTATTTCAAAATAACAAAGTACTAAAAAAAATCCAGTATAAAGCATTGGTTCGAAACAAAGTGTCAAATCAAAATGGGGTTACCAGTTAACCACTCACAATACCCGCCATCGTCGGGAAGTGGCCAGTAGTTTAACCAGTTAAGGGTAGGTTTTACACACTTTGAGAGTGCCCATGGAGTGCCCAAGTGATGTTAAATGTCCTCGACATAGTGCATTGTTATCGGTTAAAACACTATTCATACCTACTATATATCTTTTTTATCAGTCTCACCATTGTTTCATAGTTTGTACGGACGATTTGGATGATGAACAATCAGTAAGTATGTGTAACTGGCTTTATACATGATAACATGCATAGATGGCGCTAGGTCATGCAATAGACTTGAATGAAAGATTTTTTAAAGTATTCGTGTTTTTTTTATTTGGTCCTTGGTTGCTATAGATTTTTAGCCACGCCAAGTTACGAAGAGGAGCCTCCTTTTTTGAAGTCGGTTAATGGATATAAACATGGATAGGACAATACACAAAAGACTAGCGAGTGATTCTAAAGTTGGAACTCTGAGCGTAGCACAAGATGCAAATTACTTTTACTACCTGCGGTTGAAAAAAAAAATGTTGAAGTACGTTACTTTTTGATAACAGGTAAACTAAAAATTAAATGAGATTTAACAAATAATAATTCGATAAATCCTTAACCGTTCCTTAATGTTTTCGGTATATTTGTAGTTTTTTCCTTCTAAAAACAAAATTACCTTTCCTTGCTGGAGGTTACTAAACGGATCACTATTCGAACGTCATCTCGCTCCTTTAAACCTTTTGTTGAAATAAATTCCTATAGATTTTAATGAGATTTCAAACCTATTTAATAGAAATCAGGGGTTCTTTGAACCAAATATTAAAATAAAATGGCACAAACATATATAGTAAGTACTTTGAAATGTGCCCAGGAAAGTGAGCCGAGTGAACCGGTTCAATAATGTTCCAAACTATAATACTTTTAAAGTTACTTATTCAACGCAATAGAATATCTCATTCGAACACGGGACTTTATCGTGTTCAAAAAGGAGTTTATTGCAGTAACTCGAAGGGACTGTCTATCTACCTATATCTACCTACTAATATGTGGAAGAAGTTGCGGGCATCTCATTTATAAGTAGTGAAGGAGAGTATAACTGTTGAGTTACTAGCGTCGCAAGCATTCTATACGATATCCGATCTACTAAAACTTCGTCTTTTGGGTACAAGATCGTAAGAAATTCTGCAGTTACAAATTTCAATTTATTGCTCGATATGATGTTTCGTGGGAAGTAATCATATTATCACACTAATTTATAAAGGCGAAACTTTGTGTGTGTGTTTGTTACTTCTTTACCGTTTGGACCAATTTTCATAAAATTAGTTATGAAGGTAGCGGATACCCTGGATTTTAAATATGGGTTACTTTTTATCCCGAATGCGGCCAATGCGGGCAATAAATAACGAAACAGAAAACTCCCGTGAATCTTAGACGAATTAAAACCCATATGAAATTCTGATGATGAATCGCAAACCGATTCCAAACATGTCGAGTGTTATTCGGATTTTTAGCGACATGGGTAAACCCAAAATGGATTTGTAAATGGATTTTTACGAATATATTTATAAACTCGATCTAAGTAATGCCATTACTAGGTACTTACACTTATTTTGGCATTCCAAAAATAAAAAAAATATTCAAACAAAACCTTCACTGTGAAGTGAAGTACTGCCGTCATATCGAAATAGGGCGCTTCTACATAAACTTGAAAACGGAGAAAAAAAAAATTTGTAAATTTGAAATAAAAAAATTCGCTGCATTAAAGAATATGAAAAATGTGATACTTTTTTAATGCAAAAACCTGTAGAAGCATTTGGGCTATAGGGATTGATATGCAAAATCCAATTTGGATAACATTTAATAATAAATAACTAAATGATATTTTATCTTTTCTCTTAGTAAAAAAAATACAAATAAATACTTTTTTACTACAGTAAAAAGACGTGTCTGGCTAGAAACGTCTTTTCAGCGTAGTTTTTTATTAAAACTTCTTTTTTACTTAGTAACAATACGCATAGCGCATTTTAGTTAACGAAATAAAAAGGACGCATATAGCCATTAAATGCTTTTTAACGTAGGTTATAAGTAAAACATCGACCTACTTAAAAAGAAAAAAGCAGATACGTCTGTAACGCATTTTGATTTTTGATTTTTGACCAGCCCTAATACTTGGTATAGTAGATTGTACAACAAGTGCATAAAACGCACCATTTTATACGAGACGTTTATCCATCCGAGCGAGCTTGCGAGCGAGGATGAATATAAAGTCGAGTGTAAAATGCGTTTTATGGACGAGTTGCACACTCTACTTTTCACTTCGATTGCGAGAAAATTAAACTACTTACATCATGTAAATATTATACTTAAAAACAAATTTAATTAAAATTTAAAAACATTTATATATCTACTATAAATTATTGTTGTAGTTTAAATAAATAGTATATTGATTTACTAAAATAAAAATAAATTAAAAAAGTAATAAATGATAGTAAATAAAAATTACAAGTTTATTTCAAGAAGTTTTATTGTGTACTTTGGCTGTTGGTATTTTGCCTTGGTCTTAGAATACTAACGAAACGAAAAAAAAAAAAGTTGATTCTATAAAGTTTTATTTTTTTCGTGTGGCTGTTGGACCGATCGCCTTGGTCTTCGACGACGATTTTACTTTATGCTCTAGAGCATAAAAAGCGACTTTATGTCGCCTACGCACAGCATAAAGTCGAACTTTTAGAGCATGAGAAGTGAAAAGTACATTATTGTTGAAGTGAAGGAAGTAGGCAATTGCTTTTTTTTTTAGTTACGTTACCTACACATAAGTTTTAGTTTTATCGCTTTATAAATGTCAAAACGGAATTCTTGCATTGACAACTTTTTATTTGTTTTAATAAAAAGTACAAGTGTATTTTTTTTACGGAAAACGTCATAGGCTATTTGAAGCAACTGATTTTAGCTTATGTATGCCTTTTCTATATGGCCGTTTTTTTTTAATGATTGTACCTGTCTCCTTTGAAGAAAATGTATATTTTAATACGACAAAAGAAAAGCAAACTAATATATTTATGTATATTTATTTCAGTAGACTCAAAATATACACCAGACATCAAAGCAAGAATAGGTTTAGCAAACGTGGCTGTTAAAAATAAAAATAATTTAATGACCGCAAATATATCCCAGAGAATAAAAAATAACAAACGAAATTTTTTTATGGGGTGCATAGTTTTCTATGGGTGTGAAAATAGATCATAAGGGTCATTCTCAAAATATTTGCACCGCCACCTGTCAACAGGTTTGTCTTAGAAGAAGTTTTTTACACCGCATTATTTTAAATATCCAATTATCAACACATATCGATAGACACTTTTTACATAGAGGCCAAATGCTTTTAATTGAAACTAAACTATAATAATAGACAAAAAAAACGATTTAAAACTAGGTTTTGTCGGTCACTTGCCGTGTCCCAACGCGAGGTACTAATGTTTCGTTGTAATAAAAACATATATATTACCGACTTAGCTTAAGTTCAGTACTCCATTTTATTTTCATATATGATGAGGATTGAATACTACCATATCGAATAATAATACTATGCTTATGTTGCGAATTATTTGCAATTTAAGTTTGTCCACGCTATTTTTTGTCGTTCACTTGTCATGAGACAAACAGTACAATTGTGCGACTGCTATTTCGTTTCCCCTGCCTCACCCCGCATAAATCGAGACCTTCAGTTGCCACCTAACACTGTCCAGAGTGACACGTCGTCAGTGTGCTCCACTAAAAAAATATGATACATACACTTACGCGAGCGGGAGTTTGTAATGGGTATGTAGTCTATATTCTGCCTTCCATATTTTGGTTGACGTGTGTACTATTGCATTTATTTTAACTTATAACGCGTAAAGTATGGTCTACCTTTATGTGTATAAATATGCAGTTCATCAACGAAATACTTTATTTGTTTTGATGACATAACTGTCATTTTGTCCATGTCCTGTATGTCGTTCACTTGTCTATAAAAAAACAGGTGAACGACACATACGGCAGGCGAACGACAATTATTTAAACACTTTTACAAAATTATTTAAAAACCAGGTTTTATCGGTCACTCGCCGTGTCTCAACTCATGTTTCGTTGTTATTAAACCATATATATTACCGAAATAGCTTAGTTTGAGTATTCCATTTTACTTTCAAGCTGTCTTAGGAATCGTTAGCAGGCGGCGCTCGCACCAGATTTCGAAAGCATCAATCCTCTGCCTGTCAGCGGCTTTGAGCGTCCAGGTCTCAGCCCCATAAAGAAATATGGAGAAGGCAAGTGCACAGACGAGGTGCATCCCAAGTAGCAAAAATATGTTATATAAAGGTTTATAAAAATAAAATAATTATTCTTATACAAGCCATATAAACGTTAATAAGGGTGGCATTGGGCCCAAATTATAAGATATTGAACCTTATAATTACCATATTCCAGTTTTATTATTTGCTACTTATCTGATACCAGATGTGTTACGTTTAGCAATAAGTGTAATTCCCTTGTAATTGCCAATTGTAATCCGTTTATATGTTCATAGTCCTTATAATCGAAATTTATAAAGCTTGCATAAAAAGGATTAACTTATAATTTCTATGTAAACTCCAGTCGTAAGAAGCGTGTTCTTGTAACCGCTATGTAAGGATCGTTTAAAAGTTAATCCGACTCATAAACGTCGCAGCAATCATACAACAAGAATTATCGTGCGTGTGACATCGATGAATAAAATAAAAGATCTTTTATTCGTCAACCATTTTGAAAAAGGTAATATAGTCTGTGTCCATTTTTCTGATGTTACTTCTGTGTCTTTAATAATCGAAACTAAGTGGAAACTCATTTTTATGAGGATATGGGGTATGGTTTTCAATTCATTTTCAACGCCCCCATGAATTGACAATGATTTGTGATGAAAATACTTTGGTTTTTTTTTTAATTTCTTCGTTATTGTTGCTATAAGTCTTTAAGCAAATTACATAAACTCTACAAGGTGTTTACAAGAAAAAAACATTTATAGAGGTTATGTTTTGTCCTAAGTATTCTCCATCTTGATACATTTTAGGGTTCCGTAATGACGTAATTAATTAAAGACACTTCTTTCCTAGATTTGCCGAACTGAAAACTATAGTAATTTTTATTGATGTGGACCGGTTTCTTAGAAGAGAAGATTTATATCTTGTTCATAGTTCAATATGGCCTTGGCAAATGACACATTCTGTAAAGAGAGACAATTGTTATAATTGCAAACGTACTACTTCGACCCACATGACATCACATTTCTTTATTAATCGTGACCAAATTCAATTATTATGTTCTTACGTAAGTTGTCTTTTTTTAACTCAACAATTATACTTCCGTCCACATCGTAATCACTACTATGTTCCCCACTGTCATATTCCAAATTTTCACTGCAATAAGTCTGCTCTAAGTTATAATTTTGTACGGAACCACTTGCACTTTCGGATGTGTTATCCTTGACAAAAGAAGTGTTGTTGACATCGGTAGAGGTTGTAGGTTTATTAACATCATTTTTCATTTTTTCGTACATGCTTTTCACTTTCCTCTTGTAATCACAACTTCTCTTGAACTTTTTCCATATCCATCATTTGTAATTTCACTTACGAAAAACAAACTTTTATTCGTATAATGGCTGACTTTGTTATATAAACAAAAGTACATGACAATCATAAGAATTACACACTTATAATTACTATATAGCAAACTAACCAAGACTTCAACCCTTTTAAAATTCACATAAAATGACATGTATACCATTGCTATATAAACGTAAAAATTCTGACTTCTATAAGATAAAATGCTTTATAACAATCCTGTGTATTTTCTTTACAAGATCAAATAGCCTTCATGCTAGCCTTTATATGGCTTCTACTATTATTTGGCTAAAAGCCCGTATAATTAGCCATTATAAGATAATTCATAATTTTAGGCTTATAGTAGCCATATTATTTCGTTTTGTTGTCGTTTACCTAACCGAATTATAAAGGTTGTAACCTTATTAACTAAAGGTTTTATAGTAGCCATATTATATAGGTTTGTTGACGTTTACCTAACCAAATTATAAAGTCAGTAGCCATATTAGCTGAACCCTCTTGTAAAGTGCATTTATACGATATTTTGACATAAACAATGCCTTTAAATGACGACTATAAGAGTTATGGCCATATAGGCCTTTCTTTATAAGGTAATTTTGCTAGTTGGGATGTTAGTCCGGTTAGGGATGTTTCTATTTTTCTATATTTTGGCCGAGTTGGTTCATCGCTGTTTTGGTCATTCCGATTCGTCTGCGAATCTCTGGTTTACATGTGCCCCTACTTGTGACAATGGAGCCAAGGTACTGGAAGTTATCAACAGTTTCGAACTCTTGAAGCAGGTTAGTCTTTGTCAACTAGTAAATGGTCGACTATCATCAGCTCGGTCTTTTTTTTTATAAATATCGAGACCCATTCTGAGGCTGGTTTTGACTTATTCCAAAAGTTGGGCCACTTCTGCTTCGGGTGATGCAAAATAGGCGATGTCTACCACGTACCTTCAAGGGCTCCATATCTGTTAAATAGTATTGGGGATATGATGCATCCCTGTCGTACGCCTTTCCGGAACTTAAAGTTCTTGTATGTGACATCTCCTACCGTCACCATTCCGTATCCAGACTCGTAAAGGCTTTATAAAGTGTTACCAGATGTGCTGGCAGCTCCAGACAATACCTCCCATAGCTTATCCCACCTAACGCAGCCGAAGGCTTTCTCGTAATCAGATGTGAAGGAATTCCTCGAAGATGACGAAAACAGCAGTAGGTAACTCAGCGGGTAAGAAACAATATCTCAAAAAGGCAGCTCATTAGGATGCAGAAACGTTATTTAAATGATTCGCTGTTGAACCTTCATAAGAAATTTATAAAATCACGTGGGTATGCTTGAGTTTTGCACCTTTTGCCGGTTATGACCTTTCTGGATTGAACAGGCTTCAAAAAACCTCCTGAGAAATGTCCTTTGAGATGAGAATTAAATGCTTGTTTTATTTATGCAAATTACTAACATAAGGCAAAAATACAAATAAAAAACAATCAAAAAAGCACTAGTTGACAGTTCAACGTAGGTTTTATTTAAAATATCATTTACCTGCAACTGTCGTCGTTAACCTGCTAACAAATTCAGTTAAGTTGGAACATATTTGTCGCAAACCTGCACCCATTGTCGATAACCTGGTAACAAATGTCGTTTACCTGACATTGATGTCTTTCACCTGTCGACCTAAAATTTTAAACATCTATATCTTCTAAGATATTCAATTTAACTACTTCCCTCGACGTGATATCAATTGTCTGAATATATTTCTAGCGATCCTATGAAAAATAAAAGAAGAAATCGCAACTTTAAAAAAAATGCAAAATTAACGCAGCGGTGCAAATATTTTGAGAACGACCCATAACGCAAAGGTAAGGGAAGGTACGGAAAACCTTCGAAATGTGGTGTTGGTGAAGCATTTAACAGTAAATGGTTGAACACCATAAGTCCGGTCCGGTCCAGGGATAGTGGCGCTACAAACAGCTTTCATATGACAATAATGTGCATACGTTATATTATTAAAAACGTGAGTAGCGATTTATCACAGACCAAACTGAAAACATTTTTTACCGGAATGCTGCTCAATCCTTCGTTCTTCTTGCGAAATAATTACTGAATTCTATTGAAAAAACTTGACTTTTATCACTGTGAACAGTTTTGGCTTAATTATGAAAAAAAAAAACTAAAATGGAATATGTAAAAAGTCTTGTTTCCTCTTTGTTTACTTACATCAGTGACATTCACTGACTTTCAACGTTAGTTACCAAAAATGTGTCGTTGTCAGTAAAGTAGTACCTCTAAAGAACCGCATTATGGCGTGGGTTGAAAAACACCGTGTTAGAGTATACATACTATATCAGCTACACCGACAGGAGTTTGAGTCTTAAATTTATGATGATAATGTATAGAAAACCTTAAAATTTCCTTCAACTGCCTGGACGCATCTGATTGAATTGATATCCAACCGCGAGCCCCCTTTACCCCGCACGCTTAACTTTACTACGTAGAAAAGACGGTACTGACACTTGCGCCTGACTTATTGTGACTTAAATGGTGATTTCACTAAGATGAAAAGGCGCAACTACGCAGAACCGTCTTTTCTTCATATTATCGTGTAGAAGCGCCATTTATTTTTATGAAAATGTCCATATTTTTCTAAAATAATAAAACGCTTTTGCTTAGATGGGTCTTTTTATTTTAGCATACATCAGAAATGCCTTTTCTCATTCGTTGTATACGCTGTATCCCGCAGATACGTCCTTTTTGATTGTAGGTTTCACAGGGTCTGTTCATTTTTAGTCAAATTTAAAAATACTGGTAGATCAGTCTTTTTTTGCTGATTCCGAATATGTATAGAACTCATTTTTGACAAAAATGTTAGATGCGCCCTTTTTCGATATGACGGCAGAGTAACTCTCCAAGTAATTCTCCCACAGTAATTCTCCAAGTCTGTTAACATTTGAAGGGTTCCTTAATGACGTGATACATGTTTTGAAAAACGTCCTTAATGAGATTTTTCTTTACAAACTCCAGAGACGGCGGCGAGCGCTCGCCGCGACTATGAAGAGCGGCGGCGGGAAGCATATTTCTTGAGGGATAAAACGAATAGATAGAGGTCTTTAATATAAACGAAGCAGACTTTAGTACTCTCGAAAAATGCAAGCGTGGCGGTTGGGTACACTCTGAATTTTTAAAGCGCAGTCGGTTGGTCGGATCGTGCCGTGGGACTGGCAATGAAATTTTCAGTTCGACGTTCTTACCTTTGGACCTTGGAGTTTTGTGGATAAATGGTTATGGGTTATGGCTGTCGATACGATTATGATTATGAGACAAAAGTCGGTCTTGGTGGTACCTTTGTTATCTAGGGTTCGAACTCCCGACCACCTGATTACAAGTCCACTGCACAGACTGCTGTGCTACAACTCACATGTGCACCAGTGAAGCACTGTTAGGTAGGGGAAGATTGGCACCATTCGTACACGGGGCAGCTCCATACAGTCACTATTACAGCTTATTAGGACAATGTATTTATTACGGGTTTGTGTGTGTGTGGGTAGGCGCTGACGGCGACCGGTGGACCACGAAGGTAGCTGTCAGTGCGGTTACCAAGAACGACACGAGAGGGCGTTATTTGTTTTTGCACCCTTTTTGTAAATTTTCTGTCGATGTTCTCGGATGTTTCGTGCTTAAGTGGAGCGGTAAATCTTAAAATTTTGTTGATCAACGGTAAGTAAATACTATCATTTTCATAATAAAGTACATGTTTTGTGTATTTCTCTACATTAATTTTGTATAGTTACCTATATTTTATTTTTGACCTTCGGGGCAGGTTCGTACGCCTACACCTGGGGCACATTCATATGCGTATGCCTGTATCCCCAATTAACATGTTTCTTTTTATTTCAGAAAATTAGCAAAAATAGTGCGGAATTATAAGAAAAAAGAGTTTTCTAACGAAATAGAGTCACAAATTGATCGAATATATTGAAAATTTTCGAAAATGCATTGCGGGCTCACAAGTCAGACAGCTGTCATGTGAATATGCCAAAGAATTGAAACGGAAATATCCGCCAATGGGATTGGTGGGTATTGATTTGTTTTTAAAGACCATTAAAACCATTTTTGATATTATTATTGCTGTTTTATTTAACATGTACGAAGTTATCTCATACTGTCTGAATGTTCCCCGACCCATGTACGAATGTGCCCCTTGAGTGGGGTAGATTCGGACATTTTACAGCTTCTACTAAAAGTCAATCTACTCGTTTGTTGTAAAAGTAGGCGACTTCTAACTTTTTAATAAGGAAGCTAAATGTATCTGCTATATTATAGCGGCCGATGGACGAATCTATCTTTAAAAATAAAAATTCAAAAAACCATAATGTAAAAAGTGTACGAATGGTGCCAATCTTCCCTACCTACTCTTGTGTCCAGTGACCATTTCATGACGTGGCCGACCATGATGGTTGTATTTCATGAAATGGCCCGCTACTGACCATATCGTTTAAATGTTAACGTTTGATATATGTGATGATATTTCAAGACATATCATTACTTAATAAAGTTTTCCCATATTATTTTTAATATAATTCTGGGCGGTATGCCCTTCAGGCATTTGAAGTTACCTTACGAACGCAACCTATATAATGTAAAAAATCTACAGACTCACACTACGCGCAAGTATCAAAGGCATTGTAGATGTAATTTGTAAATAAAGCACATGCAAAATGACAAATATTGTTTTCTGACCTCGCGTGTGGCAGCTACTTATTTGCTTACGTTTTTGCCCTCCCGCCTCCTAAGATGGCTGAAACTGTAGCTTAATTCAATCCTGATATTCATTTTATTTCCGTTTCTTGAATAGCGAGCTCTAATTTTTTTTGGGAAATTATCTATCCAAGTCAGCGATTTTTTTTAAATTTTGCGTTTTTTTCTTAAATCTCTGTTACCGACCGACGCACTATCTCCGCCTTCTACTTTTGATCGAACGAAATGGGCGCGCGCTCGTAGAATGCGCACGTTGTTAGCACCATCAGTCATCCCGTCCCACGACCAACTCCGTCGTATTTTACACAAACAACAAATGACAATATAGATAACGTTTTTATTCGAGTTTTGTGAATATCAGAAATGTGAACCTTATATAGGTAGTGATTTATTATTTTATTCTGTGTCCCAAGTTTCTTAGGGATCATTTCAGAAATTAGGTAATGAAAGGGTAATGATGAAACCCATTAGCAATGATCATCCATCAGTGCCCGTCCGTGATAATAAGGTTCTATTCTAAAGAAGAAGCTTTACCGCAAAGAGTCTTATAGTTACCATCATGTGGCAACATTCAGCATTTAGTGATTTTGATCGACTGAAGGTCTTGTAACCACCTTGTAACCATGGTCATGAATAAATAAAAAAAGTGATTTTGACTGGTGTAAAGTCAAACTGACTGATTTTTCACCAGTCATTTTAATAATGCGCGATAATTGTGTACTTACGTACGTGTTTGTGCGTTGTGAGAATCAACGACAAGTGGTAGTGAAGTGAGTCGGGCCGAGAAGGCGAGAGCTTGTCTTTTTAAGGTAACTACCTATTTATTGCTTAGACTCCAAGAGGAAAAAATATTTAAAACTAACTGTGCCCATCAAACGACTAATTCAACCTAAATTTCTGTAAGTTTATCAAGGTAGGTATACTCGGTAGTCTTAGCACATGTTTGAAAAAAGTTTGCACCTCCTTCCTATGTAGCACCATAAGATTCAGGTGCAAACTTAACTTAATCGAGTGTAGTTGCTACCCCCTTTTATTGGTAATTTTTTTATAGCCTGTAATATGGCCAGTGATTTTCTCGATAGATTTTCATCAAAATCCTAAAAACTGTTGAAACGTGTTCTGTTATCGGTTCTAAGTAGGTATCCCCCACCAACTTTTCATCTTTATTATATGTAGCCGTATAGATGTTCCAGACTCGAGCTCCAACGCAACTTGTATAGCTGGCAATATTGCTGTTCTAGAGCACAAAGTTTAATTTTACCGTTGCAAAGGCAAATACAATAGAATCAACTCAAGTTTTCTCTGCTGCATCAGGCTGAATTCATATTGAAATGAGGTTGGTTAGTGAAAATAAAAAGATAAAGTAAAAAGCAGTTTAAACTAGTCTAAGTTTCCCCGGCGCACTGGAGCCGCGTCGCGGGAAATATAATATCAGACAGAAGTTTGACTTCCAACGAAAAAAAATTACCTTTAACAGTACATATGTGTACTTTGAAGAATTAGGACGACGCGATAATTTAGAAGAGGGAATACGTCTTATATTAAGTAAACTTCTTTTTAATTGTTATACCTATATATATTTTTCTAAACATGTCTCGAACTGTATCATGGCTGTTTCGCCATAACGCTCTAAATACCAGCAACTAGCTTTTACAAAGCCACATCGGCAAAGTATTTTATCAAACAAAAGTATAAATGATACGGCATTAATGTATGAATAACGTATTTCAAATAAAATTTGACTGTGCTTGTGAACTGATTTTAAGCTAAGAAGTAATCCGTTTTCTGTAGTTCTAACATTGTCTGTGTCCCAAGCCGCCTTCGGATAGTCCTTTAATAAGAATGATAATTCCTTTTATCTATTTGGACTAAGCCAACTCATTAACTCCAAGTTTATGCCCGGATTTCCATTCGCGCACCCTTTTGGGACCACTTCATAAATATCCGTTTATTTTGTGAAATCACGAGTTGTGCTTTTTACGTAATTAATGTTATGAATTGGAGACTTTTCCGGCTTCATTCTAGTCTTTTCTTTGTTTGGACTTTCAAAGTCATGCGAATTACTTTCGGTCCAATACCGTGTTTTTCTGTAAAGCTCTTCCAATACCAGGTACAACTAGTATAAGGTTTCTTAACCTTTACACTCCCACATTATTATATCATAAAACTGAAGATTGAAAGGTAAGTTTAATAGGCTAGGTATATTAATAATATTTTCTCAAAACGTATACGGTTTAAGCGAAACTTGCGTTATACCTACATATTTAGTAAAGTTTACTCTGCTACTTTTTGAATAACCGTCAATAGTGTTGCAAGCATTCAATTTATATTTTTAACAAAATTTTATAAATAAAAGATTATCGTTCATATTTAGTTCCATAATGCCTTTCTTAATTTAGCGAAGTTACAGGGATTTTATACATCGACCTATTATGTAGGTAATTAATTATTTGACTTGCGAGTGTAGTTCAGTGTCTTTTAATGAATTTTATATGTTCCAGATAAGAACTTGATTTGTCCATCAGTAAGTAAAGGATTTAATTTGGACTACGCATGCATACTCAACACTGAACCGACCGAACAAAAACACCGTTAACATAGGTATGTAAATATTAGCCATCAAGCCCTTGCGCCTATTAAACCATCGCAATTATTTCTCGGAGGAGGAATCTAGTGAAAAAGTAAATGAGTTGTGTTGTGTCGTCGGGCGGTCTGGCGCGGGCGGGCCGCATCGGCCCCAATATATCAACGTGGACAGGACGAAAATTGGACTGGACCCTTGTTAATGTCCCGCACTTAGGCCCTTCCGCCCTTGTTTCTGATTATTTATTTAAGACCTATTGATACCTATATCCACGGAAGGGTAAGTTACGATGAAAGGACCGAGTTCGAGCACCTTTGCGTGTCGCCGGCCGACTTACCGCTCCCAGCGCGGTGTTTTGAAGAAATGGAACTACTGATGAACTTACTCTTTACATGCGTGTGGTTGCGTAGTCAAAGGGTAGTTTTGATAGATCGTATCGTAAGCGCTAAGGCGTTTAGAGCGATTACACACAGCGTCCAATCTGCTGGCTGATTTCGGAAAAAAAACGACCATTTTACAGAGATGACGATTTCGTCAGGATGGTGTGCAGCGCGGATATACATTTTGCGAATATGCTGGCAGTAGTTCCTCGTTGAACAGCTATACATTGTGCGAAAAAGTTGCCAGCTCTTCGGTCCTCAGTTGTCTTTGTTCTCTGTCAATCTTTTTGGAGTTCTTTTTTTTAATTGCGGGCACTGTGACCCCACGGGTCTCGACCCCAAAGGGTACGAACTTTCAACATATTACCGGGTACTTGACATTGGCTCATCAGTGTAAAGCCAGAACGTAAAAAAAACATACCACGCACACGTACGTGGGCTCAATGCTCATAGAAAGTCTTCGCTACGTACACATTTCTCCATATGCCAACGGGCGTATAATATATACTATTACGAAATCTTTGGTTGCAAAATTGTTAAAGGGGTTTTCAATAACGTATCTATATAAAAATATAAAATTAATTAATAATTTTTTAATTATGATGTTTTACTTGTAACATAATTGTCATCGATTTTTCCTCCAATTCCATATCTCACTTATTAATATAGGCGTATTTAGGCGTATTTGGGCCGTGCCCACCCCAGGATTTTGGGTTGCCCATAGAAATTCATGGCTTCAACCTCATAGGCTATGGCCAGAATCCCACCCAGTCCCCACCTGAAAAATAATCTTAGATACGCCAGTGCTTATTATATCCCTCGGTCCAGCATCTATAATGTGCAAAAGGTGTGCAATAAATGAGTAGGTAAAGTAACAATAATAAAAAAATATACACGTAACTCGTAGCAGCTGCTATCCCCTAGTTCGTACAATTATAAAGGATTTATATAAGAATTTGATCTCAGCGTATTTCAACAATCATCAAAGAAGCACTAGAGAAATAACAGCCCATCTAGAGCATATAGACGTCAAGTCGAGCCTGAATGGTCCCCAGCATACAATAAAATTCTAGGCCAGCAAATAAAATATTGAAGGTAAATCCTTCGCATTAAAGAACATGGCGGCACGGTACCGCTCTGTACAAAACGTTCATTTGTAGACCGTGACATTGTTATTTAAAATGTAGTTGTGTTTATTTGTTTTACTTATGTTTCAAACATGTGTTTGCTTTTAGCTGTTGCAGTGCGTCCCTTTGAACAATAATTCGCCCCTAATGCTTTGTGTGGGTGTTTACATTTTGGCCTACGCGTTTAGACCCCGCTGGCACGTTGTTGCTATACGTACTTGTAGTTGTAGACATGTATACTGACACAAATTTCACATTGATTATAATCATATAGGTAATATTAAGATGATTGTTTTACACATTGTGCACAGTACAGTCGTGCCGAAAATTGGTCCTGTCTTACGCGCGTGAGTAAAACTAGATGGCATTAGATACCTAGGTGTCAGGTGGCAGATTTTGTGTGAAATTTTGATTGCATAAAGTGCTATTTCGTCACCAACAAAATTTACTTAGTACTTCTACTTGAGGGGCACCAAATCAAACGTCAAACAAATTCATAAAAATAAATAAATATTAATGTATTTAAATGAAACACATTCGAACAGGCTTTAAAATTCAGTTATTCAAAGAAGGTACGACGGCCATAACACAACAAATAAGAGTTAAAGATTCATTCATTCATTGTGCAAAGCAAGGCGGGACCTTAGTAGGCATTATTAAGGTTAAGAATTTATCCACCCACACAACATACTCGTACGTATGGCGGTATAAATTGTAAGTACATGTTTGCGATATTACGACGAGATAGAGACAAATTTTGGCAATAAAAAAACGTATTTACAATAATTTCGGCCTTGTATCATGCGGAAATATTCGTAGAGAAAAAATGTATCCTGTAAGTAAACGTCTCATATTTTCCTTAGGAGGGTTGAACGACGGGATACATACCTGACGGCTAATATGTACAAAACGTTTATGCGGTATTCTGTGGGATTAAAATGATTATTTCTGACAAACTGTACCTACCTAGATATTTTACAGTGTGCTCCTTTTCATTATTTAGTAGCTTTCCAAAGCGTCTGGGTAATCTGGATACTGTATTGGATGTTGTTGCGTGGCAATTATGCGAGATTGAATGGAATCTTGAATCTAGCTCTGGTCCGTTACGTTCGTGGTTGGCCAGAATCGTCTTACCTACTATTTATGCTAGTTCCCAATAGCTGTCTAGCGTTTGGTCTAGCGGCAGCCATTGAAATAATTCGTAAGGTAGGTAGTTATAATTCTCACGTAGTTTGGCTGGTTCTTACAAATAAGGGATTTCAGTGGGCTCAATTCATAGCAATTTTGTTACTTAGTATCTATATATATATTACGCGAGGCCGATTTTTGTACATCCCATCAGATCTACAGTTATGGTCCGATTTTGATAAATGATATGTCATTAGATTCGTCCCATGCTGGAGATGTGCATAAAACTCTTGGATTTTTAATTTTTTCCCGAAAAAGTACTGAAAAATGGATTTGAAAAAACTACTGTGCGCTAACCACGTGACATTGACCACGTGACCTGTGATCCCTATTTTGACTTAAGATGACCAAATAATAATAAGCATGATTTGCTCACAAACCTGTAGTAAGTTGTTCAGTATGATGAAATATTATTTTTGAGTCGGCAACATAATATCCGCAACACTTAAAACATGTACGAATATGCAAAAATAATTTTACAGTTTGTTGACAATGAATGACAGTAATCATATTCTGACAACTTTTAATGTATTTTTTATTGGGGGCTATAATGTCAATGATCTAAATTGCCAGGTTGTTTTTCTTTTTAAAATGTTGATATGGAAACTTTTTTCGCATGTTAAAAATGTGGAGGAAAAAGCCGGTTAAGTGCGAGTTGGACTGGTGCTCGCAAGACCAGAAAAACTGACCGTCATTCAAGAATAGATTATTTTTATAAGCGAGTTTTACAATAAATCAAAGCAGAAAAAATGTAGTAAGTACAACTAAACGTCATTCAAATAAGTAAATTTATGATAGATTATTTTAAATATGATTATATAAGTCCATCAAAAATAAAACCAAAGCAAATAGCATGAGTTATGGTAAATTAAATAGTATTTTACTAGAAAAAACTAAGTCCTTCCGCTTGAATGTCGACGGGATGGGAAATGTGGTCGAGTTGAGAATATGGACGAGTTGACAATGTAGCTAAGTTGGGAATTTATCTACATTGGTAATATGGATGAGTTGGTAAAATGGACGAGTTGGAAATGAGGTCGAGTTGAGAATATGGACGACTTGACAAAGTAGCTTAGTTGGGAATGTATCTACATTGGCAATATGGATGAGTTGGTAAAATGGACGAGTTGGAAATGTGGTCGAGTTGAGAATATGGACGAGTTGGCAATGAAGACGACTTGGTAATACGGACAAGTTGGTGATATGGAAGATTTGGCAATAAAGACGAGCTGATAATAAGGACAAGTTGGTATTGTAGACGAGTTGGGTGTATCGTCGAGTTGGGAATATGGACGAGTTGGAAATGTGGATGAGTTGGCAATGTGGATGAGTTGGTTAAATTGACAAGTTGGGAACATGGAAAAGTGGGCAGTTTTTTTTTATGTCATAGGGTGAAAACGAGCAAACGAATCGCCTGATGGAAACCGATTACCGTCGCCCATAGACACCTGCACACCTGTGGACGAGTTCGCATTATGGACGAGTTGGCAATGAAGACGAGTTGGTAATACGGACAAGTTGGTAATATGGACGATTTGTCAATGTGAATGAGTTGGGAATATGGAAGAGTTGGGAATGTGGATGAGTTGGCAAAATGAACAAGTTGGGAACACGGACGAGTGGGCAATGAAGACGACTTGGTAATACGGACGAGTTGAGAATATGGACGAGTTGGGAATGTGGATGAGTTGGCAAAATGAACAAGTTGGGAATATGGACGAGTTGGCAATAAAGACGGGCTGATAATAAGGACGAGTTTCTATAGACGAGTTGGGTGTATCGTCGAGTTGGGAATATGGACGAGTTGGAAATGTGGACGACTTGGAATTGTGGACGAGTTGGGCCTATGGACAAGTTGGAAATGTGGACCAGTTGTATTTGTGGACGAGTTAGCAATATGGACGAGTTGGCATTGTTGATGAGTTGGAAATGAATGCGAGTTGGCAATGTAGATGAGTTGGGTGTATGGACGAGTTGGTAATGTGGACGACTTGGCATTGTGGACGAGGTGGGAATACGGATGAGTTGGAAATGTGGACGAGTTGGCATTGTGGACGAGCTATTATAAATGAATACATAAACAGTTACGCACTACATGATTTCCTTTTTAAAACCTGCGTAGTGAGTGCCCAAATCTGTCGTTTCGATTCATGTGCTTTTTCTGGAAATTGATAGAAATCGATCAAATTGATAAATTCTTCTTTCCTGAAGAAAGAACAACAAATTAAAATTCTACCAATCTTCGGTCCTATGAAAATATGTCAATATTTTTTTCAAGATATGGGATTATTTTTATGAATTAAATTTTTCCATAAAAAATAATATACATTTTATTTGTGGAACAGATCAGCAGATCACATGTCATTAATGCACAAGTTATTTTTACAAAAGAGTTGAAAAAGTTGTCACGATGAAACTGGCAGTTGGCTATCAGGCCTAGCTCTAGCCTGGCATGTTTCAACGTTTTTAAAACATTATTTTAACGTGTTTTTTTACAGTATTTATTCTTCGTTCGCCAAAAACTTCTTTTCGATAAAGTAGTTATTTTCTGTAACACTACCGGATTTCCATATTCTAGCGGCGGTTCGACGCCGCAACGGGCCTCTAGTTTGTAAATAATTTCAAACTTCGAATAAACAACTAATTGATTATTGCTTGGGCATTAAAATTCATCCAGGTTAGAAAATATTTATTTGATGAAAAATGCCCTAATGTGAACAAACTTGTCATTTTCCTGTGGGGCGATTTTCCAAAACGCAAGGCTTCTAACGCAATAATACGTAGAATAACCACATTAATCGAAATAATTGTATTCGATCGCAGTAACAATAATTGCAGCTATGATAAAAGCCAAAAAGAAATTACGTATCTGTTTTTCTATTTTCAATCAAATTTTCAACATATAAATAAGGCGACGCGAATAGTATATCACTTTCCTGCTAGCAAAAAACACGCTAGAATAACAAAAAAAAAACAAAATCAATTATAATTGGGTAGGTAAGTACGTAATTTAGTGGTTTTCAGAAGTTTATTTCCCAATTGAAGATTATCGAACCTAGAAACTGGAACGTCAAATGTTTCAGGAGCACCCGATAGCAGCCGCTGTCCCACATTGCGCACTCTTCAATTTTGATTCGTCGGCTTCACTGTGAAATGGACTATTTGAATGAAACTTCTCGTCGCTAAAACGAACCAGGTATTTTTTAGGGAAAATGTGTGGGGTGCGTTGAGGGTTGCCTAAATTTAAAACGTTTCTTCGAGGCGCGCGGCACCGGTGAATGAGCGCACCTGGGGCGAGCTCTCTATCCGCCTGATCTTATTAAATCGGCATCGGCAGGAAGGCTCCATTCCGATCACGTAGACAATTATTCGAGTGAAGTGTGCGGGCTTGAATCACTAACCTCAGTGAACGGCCAACTTTTACAATAAATCCATCGTGGCCTCGACACTTAATCAGTCCTCCGATAAAAGCTTTAATCGGGAGTTAGAGTACGGGCTCAAAGAACTGCTCGACTTATATTATTAATCGGCAAAACGAACGTTTGAATGCGGCTGAAAGGAGATTAATTAAAAGAAAATGAAAGAGTGCGTAGGTAAAGTAATAATTTCATTGCCTTCGCGACAGATTTCGCTTCAGAATTTTATTTAGGTCGAAAAGCGAATTATATATGGTATGTTTACTACTTATAAAAGTACGATGCGATGTGAATTTTACTACATAGTTAAGACACACACAAGTAATTGTTATTTCATATTTTGGGATTTTTCAATAAATCGTTTTATTTTTTATTCAAATGGGCTTAATTTAATATTCGTTTTTTCTTTAAATTACATTTACATATTTCGACATAGAATCAGAGAGCAATTCGAAATAGAATGTCACTTCGGGAGATAACCTTTTTCATATGATATTGGTGCTTAAATTGGCTACTCAGCCATCCATCCACGGCGCGAGAGGTAGGTAATTTAATTTGGGCCCTAATGTAGGTACCATTTGTGCAGTCTTTGCCATTATCACGGAATTGGGAGTAATGTACAGATAAGAGACATGGATAATGTAATAAAATTCTTTTGAAGCTTTAAGTGATATCTCGTGAATACTTTTTACTTAGGTTTTTATATGAGGTTTTATGTACCTACACGCGGTTTTAGTTGAGTTGCGGACGGAAGTATTTTGCGCGGGTATTCTTTGGGAAAAACCACGTTGATCCATTACCTACTTAATTATTTGTGAAAGATAGACATATTAAACATCCCTGCCTATTTAAAAATAATTTAACTTAATAATTTACACAACCCCCGACTTAACCAAACATACTAAGAACCATCCCGGCAGACAAGGCTTGACAGCAAAACAGTCTCTTCCTGCGCACATTTTCCCTGAAAACATAATAACTTTATAATTCTTCAAATCGAGAGTGAATATGCATTTTCTAGGCAAGCATGCTCTATCTTAGGCCTTTGCAATCGAGGCCAAATGCTTGACTATCGTAGATAAAAAAAAACGATGAGGTATTTATTTGTGTAAAATAAAGATTCTAGAACACTTAACAAAATACGAATGCCACCTTTTGAACCAATTATTTAAATACAGGTCCTTCTATAATTCTATTTTTATTTCAAAGAATATAATAGGCACTAGAAAGTTCAAACACATTGAGCTTAATTTTATTTAAGAGCGATCTGTAGAAACAGGCGGAATTAGTTTCTTTTCACTTCGTCTTAAATCAAGGATATAGAGCCTGATCAGGGCGATACTGTTTAAACCTCTAATTGCATTTGGAACTGTGATCCTTCTGTGATACTATGCCTTTGCCTTGGGAAAGGCACAAAGTTGCCTTTAGCTGTTGAAGGTAAGTGTTATAATTTTTTCGACGCCATCAGCAATTAAAACACTATTAAAGCATTTTCATACTGAAACTGTATCTGGAACTAAACAAGCAACTTAACTGCTCTAGGCGAGTTCACGAGTTCTCAAATCGATACTTAGGAAATAATTTATCGAGTGTTATTCACGACAAGCTTTGCTCCGTAATTTCCATAAATCCGTAGTGTATTTTTGTTTTCAAATAAGTTTTATCGCAGCGTAGTCGGCTGTACATTGTTTACGAACAAAGAGGATCGCGCTCAGTTTCCGATGCAGGCGCGGAACGGTGCCTTCAACTTGTCCGTCTTTGTTCTACTTCTACTAACTATTGGTGCTCGACTGAACTTTCTGTGTCCGCATACATATTATATATTTCCCGCTACGTTTCTTCCCCGATGAACACTGTTGTTACGTGTGATATCGCAATATCTAAGTTTTGCGATAGTTTATGAGTGGAGCGAAGTCTCAAATGGGGTGTACTGCCGTTTGGCAAATAATGTTTCCCAAATATGACTTCCCAAATAACTTATCGCAACAGTTTTATTTCCCAAATGCATCTCTAGCAAAGTTACATTTCCCATTGTATTCATTTGGTCAAATCATCTTTTCCCAAAATTTCACTTTGTCAAGATTTTATTTAGCAAATGCTTATAAAGCAAATGTTTGATTTTGTCATAAATTATTTTCCAAACAAAATTTTCCCAAATTAGTCACTTTGCAAGCTGAACTTATAGCAAAAGTCTGGTAAATTGTAAGCCCTAAGTATTCGTAAGGTAAGTAGTACGTAAGGCAGGTCCAACTTGACTTAGGTTAGGTACGACGACGAGCGTAGCGAGGAGGAGTGTTAGGTTGAGTTGCGACCCTAACGAGCGAGCGTAGCGAGCGAGCCACGCCCACGCGGCCCTATAGTGATAGCGAGTGGGCGAAACATCATAATATCACTTATTTCACCTTAAGGGAAATCCGACTTGGCTCAGGTTAGGTACGACGACGAGCGTAGCGAGGAGGAGTGTTAGGTTGAGTTGCGACCTTAACGAGCGAGCGTAGCGAGCGAGCCACGCGGCCCTATAGTGAGTGGGCCAAACATCATAGTATTACTTATTTCACCTTATACTGGGATATAAATCGTATGCCATGCAATATTTTGGGATAAGAATGTTATGCCAAACGATATATTTGCAAAAAAAAAATTGGGAAAGTAAAACTTGACAAGTAATTATTTGCTAAGCAACCACTTGCTAAACAAAATGTTTGCAAACTGTAAATTTGCGATACGTAGTTTTGCTAATTGCACTTTTTGCCAAATGAAAATTTGGGAAACAAAGTTTGCGATGTGACACTTTGGGGAACGTTTTTTGCCAAACATTAGTAATCCCTCAAATGGCTATCACCTATTTTCGTTGTGTCGCGAACCATTCAGTCGAATCGGACGCATTAGCGGAGGACGATGGTGCGTATTTGTTTCCATTGATACTCAATCGATAATTCTTTTTCAATAATTGTAGCTCGAATCTCAATCTTTTTTTTTTTTATATAAGAAAGTAGGATTGTACTTGTGTTAATTGAGTAACAAAAAGTAGATAAGCGCTAACTTCAGGTGAGATGTATTTGGAGTCTAAAATTCGTACCTTTTATTTTATGTAGAAATGTTGGTTATCATTTCTAATATGAAAAAAGTAACGATAGGCTAGTTTAATCTTCGGTCAACACTCACAGCAGTCACAGTTATAGTTGCTGTCTAATATAACCTATGTTTTTCGGCTGTTAACCAATTTAAATTACACCCATTTACAATAAAAAATAATTGGATTTTGGTCTATTACTTAAAAGCTAAATTCGGCTTTAATTGACGTAAGTACCGGATGCTTGCAGCCCAGATTTAATATACTCGTGGGACTGACACTATGAAAAATAAATTCTGCGACCGCCCTCGACCTCGTTTGGCCAAACAACATTCGAACTGAAAACCGCTATCCAGAACCTAGAAACGCATTCGCTAGGCACTGAAAATAACATATCCAAGTTAGAACAATGAACAGGCGTCCCGCCGTGTTCGCTGTACGTAAGTAACAAGCTACACGTTCCCTCAATGGATGTTTTTCTTGTATATTTTGTAGCTTATCCATAGATTTTGCGATAGGATCTCAATCTCCACGCGGTTGTGCGGTATAAGTAAATTCGGACTCCAAAAGTATTTCTTACAATACTATAGGGTAGTTTAGCCGGTTTCCCGGCCCCCTCTGGTTTTCGGCCTCTACGCAGTAAAACTACAATAACAAGAAAATTTTACCTCACTCATTCAAAAAAATACTATTGTCACTCAAATTCTTTTAACACTGACGCCTCCTAAATGTTTTCGCTTAATAACGTTTCAATTGGCTCGCCAGTAAGCCAACGCAATTTAGTCAGTGTGAGTGTGGTCAAAATTAGTGAAAAAAATAGTGCACGCCATTTTCTTTAAGGTAAGTTTTTAAATTGTTGATTATTTGGTTTTAGAAACATTGCTTTGACTTCTATACGCTCTAGAAGAGTTGAAATAATGTCATTTATATTCAAATGTATAAAACATGTAACAAAATCCTTTCAAATGTGATGGCCGGATGACTAGATTGCATTTCGTAAAATCATTTAGCTTCCGGCCTCCGGGCCGAGAAATAACTTGAATACGTATATTATTAAATGGTCAAAATCGCTATTAAATTAAAATCTATTTAATAAACATCATGTCAATTACAAATTTGGATACAATCTCTTTCATGTATTTAGGTGCCGGCCGCATGTATCTTAAACAAATTAATGATTTAAATCAGTTTATGATTGTTTGTTTTTGGCGGCCGAGAACTACATTTTGAATAACTAGTTTTCGGCCTAGGTAAATGATAATGGCCGGAAAATAGAATCGATTAATTTAGTTTTCGGCCGGTAACTAAAAATTATAAAGGAATGGCCGAAAATAAGTCTTTTAAAAGCGAGTTTACGGCCAATGCGGTTAACATGGCCGAGCATTGGTGGAGAGTATTGTTTGTTTTCGGCCGCGGTGACAGAAAGCGGCCGTAAAGTAAAACAAATTTAGTTTTTCGGCCCTGCTTTATCATGCGGCCGAAAAACAATTTGTATGTGTTCCATTTTCGTCCCTATAAATATAGGACGGCCGAAAGTCGGCTCAAATATCTTTAGAT
Source organism: Apotomis capreana (assembly GCA_947623375.1). NCBI lineage: Eukaryota > Metazoa > Arthropoda > Insecta > Lepidoptera > Tortricidae > Apotomis > Apotomis capreana. The sequence goes on from OX392499.1 coordinate 7,227,733, forward strand.
TTCAGCCGTATTAATCCAGTAAAAAAAAGGTTGCAGCTAATTACATTTTCCATAGCTTTTTACTTTTTTTGTTTTATTTAATATGAAAACCTATTGTTTCTCAAATAAGGGTCATTTAAAATATAAATAACAGTGGCCGAGAACTGGCTAAATAAACGGCCGTAAACCAAAACAAGCGGCCGAAAGCCAACTTAGTAGTAGAGTTGCTAAGCCGCGAAATTGTGCGCATCGGGTTACAAGCAAGAAATTTCTACCACACATAGAGCGTTCCACGGTGATTATTTTCAGATGTGGAAGAAAGTCAGATTCGTCCCCTGTGTGGTGGGAGAGCGGGGTGAAGAGGACCAAGTACTGTTCTTTTTCTTTTTTTTATTACTGATCAGTTAAGGCTATCAGGGCTTGTGCGACATCGTTTTCGTGTAAAATAGATATCAGCTTTTAATTTTTCATGTTATTTAAGAATAGTTTCATATAAAATTTTGGGTTTATTGCCGAAAAGGTAAAAATCAAAACAAGTTTTTTTTATTCAGAACGATTAATTAGTTATGTATCCTGAATATTTACAATTTAAAAAAATATTACTAAACAGCAAATTTAATCTTGTTTTTAAAAATGTATACATATTGGGCACATCTGATACAAAAAGTACCTTGAAAAAAATGTTGATGTGTTGCTTAGCCTGCGTGTTCTAGTACATTTTGCTAAGTCGCGAAATTGTGTACATCGGGATACAACCACCAAATTTCTACCACAGATAGAGTATTCTGCGGTGATTATTTTCAGATGTGGAAGGAAGTCAGATTCGTCCCCTGTGCGGCGGGAAAGCGGGGTGAATAGGACAAAAGAGTCCTCTTTTTCTTTTTATATTACTGATCAGATAACGCTAGTAGGATTTGTGTGGTGTCGTTTTCGTGTAAAACAGATATCATGAATTCATTTTTCATGTTATTTATTCAAAGTACCATATAAAAATATGGTTGTATTTCCGAAATTGTAAAAATCACAACAAGATTTTTTTATTCAGGCAGATAAATTAGTTATATTTCCTGAATATTTACAACTAAGAAAAATATTGCAAAATAGCAAATTTTATCTAGTTTCTAAAAATATATAAATATTGGGCACTCTTCATACAAACAGTAACTTAAATAAATTGTTGATGTTGAGATTAGCCAGTGTGCTCGTGACACATTAGCAAAAAAAAAATCGTTTTAATTACATTAATTTGTTTTTCTAGGACGTATATAGTAAATATTATATGTAAGCGCATGTTAATAATCATTATTTAAAGTATTTAATGAAGCGAAATAGGATGCGTTCGGAGATTTACGTTGGTTACGCCGACGTAAAGATATATTTTAAGCTACTGTTTGTATGAGAAGTGCCCTACATGCATATATTTTTAGAAACCAGATTAAATGAACTTTTTTAAATAATAATAATAATTTGAAAATGTTTACGAAATTGAACTAATTTACCTCACTGAATAAAAAAACTTCTTGTGATTTTTGCCTTTTCGGCCATTACACCCATATTTTCATATAGAACTATACAAAAATAACATAAAAAATGAATTCCTGATATTTGTTTTACACGGAAACGATACCAAACACGTCCTGGCAGACTTAACTGACCAGCAATAAAGAAAGAAAAGAGGGATACTTGGCCGTATTCACTCCGCTCTCCCGCGTGACAGGGGACGAATCTGACTTCCCTCCACATCTGAAATCACCGTGGAACACTCTATCTGTGGTAGAAATTTCATGCTTGTAACCCGATGCGCACAACTATGTTAGAAAACAGCGGACTAACAACTCTACTATAGTAGCTACTTTCTGATATTTCTATATATATAAAAGAAGAAACTGTGACTGACTGACTGACTGACTGACATATCAACGCACAGCCCAAACCGCTGGTTCTAGAGAGTCCAAATTTGGCACGTAGGTTCCTTATAAGGTGTAGGGGTGCACTAAGAAAGGATTTTTCAAAATTCACCCCCTTAAGGGCTGAAATGGGGGTCCAAAGTTTGTATGGGGAAACAAGATTAGTTAGACTATTTTATTTGAAACTTCACAGGAGTATTTCTAACGATAAATGAGTAAACACGTGTTTCAGGTTTTTTGAAAATTCAACCCCTAAAAGGGAGAAATGTGGTGACAAGGTCTTAAAATCAACATGGGTATTGTTATTATGGTTTATCGGGTCGCTGTATCCCGGAAGGAAGAGGGAAGAGAGAAGAGGGAAGAGGGAAGAGGGAAGAGGGAAGAGGGAAGAGGGAAGAGGGAAGAGGGAAGAGGGAAGAGGGAAGAGGGAAGAGGGAAGAGGGAAGAGGGAAGAGGGAAGAGGGAAGAGGGAAGAGGGAAGAGGGAAGAGTGAAGAGGGAAGAGGGAAGAGGGAAGAGGGAAGAGGGAAGAGGGAAGAGGGAAGAGGGAAGAGGGAAGAGGGAAGAGGGAAGAGGGAAGAGGGAAGAGGGAAGAGGGAAGAGGGAAGAGGGAAGAGGGAAGAGGGAAGAGGGAAGAGGGAAGAGGGAAGAGGGAAGAGGGAAGAGGGAAGAGGGAAGAGGGAAGAGGGAAGAGGGAAGAGGGAAGAGGGAAGAGGGAAGAGGGAAGAGGGAAGAGGGAAGAGGGAAGAGGGAAGAGGGAAGAGGGAAGAGGGAAGAGGGAAGAGGGAAGAGGGAAGAGGGAAGAGGGAAGAGGGAAGAGGGAAGAGGGAAGAGGGAAGAGGGAAGAGGGAATAGTTGGTTTCTATGGATTATCGGGTCGCTGATATACTAAAAAGAATGATTTTAAAATTCAACGTGGCGGACGTGTAATACCATATCTCATGTTAGGGCGCGATGGGGTAGAAATGTCTAAATAATGTCTAAAAATATGGGTGTCGTTTTTAAACGCACAGCCCAAAACCGGTGATTCTAAAGAGTTCAAATTTGGAACGTAGGTTCCTTATAAGGTCTAGGGGCGCACTAATAAACAATTTTTTCTACTCCAGTACTTTTTTCTGTCATTTATATAGTTATTAACTCTTATATAAGGACATAAATTATGAAAGTCTGTAAAAGTCTATACTCTACTGCCCAAAAAACACTGCTAAACGATGTTATAATGTCGCCAAAAAGCATCACTTAGTACCACAGATTGCAAGATAAACAGCTGAATTCACACAATTTGCAATTTAAAAAAAAACTTATTGTACTAAGGCATTGCTGCCAACTTAAAAGAAAAGTTTTATCTTCAGTGCATGGATGTTTAGTATAGTGAACGTACGTACGTATACCTTTATGTATAAGTTCATATTTTTTGACAGATGTTTAGACTATTTATATTCGAAACTTCACAGGAGTATTTCTAACAATAAATGAGTAAACCTACAAGTACTCTTTATTGCACACCTCATATATACAGGAGAAATACAATGCAAGACATTACAACTAGAGGTAAACAACAGGCGGTCTTATCGCTAACGAGCGATCTCTTCCAGACAACCTTTGGGTAGTGGAGAACTTGAAAAAATAAGATTTTGTTATTAGGTGGTGCAAAAATCGGTCGGATAGTAGTAATAATAATACATAAAAAACAAATAAATACATAAATATAATAAAAAATAAATACATACATACATTCAGCCAACAGATAATAGATACATTTGAATAAAATACGAATTATGAAAGGGATAGATAGTGTTCTTTCAGTTGAGCTTTGAAAGAAACAAGAGATTTAGCGCGCCTTAAGCTCACAGGCAAGGAGTTCCATAAACAGACAGCTTTAAAAGTTAACGAATTATTATAAAATTTTGAGACGGAAGAAGGTACGGCAAGGAGCAAATTTTGGGCAGATCGAGCAGAAGTGAGATAAGTGAAACGCTCTTTCTTTGAGATAGCGGGGAGTTGCAGGATGAAAAAGTATACTATAAAGAAGAGCAAGAATATGAGAGTTACGACCTATACTTAAACCTAATACTTAGATGTTTAAATTTGTATTTGGTGCCATCTCGATTGTCGTCAAGGCCAGTGCGGGCGGCGCGGCGGGACTGGAGGAGTAGTCATAGGGAAACTTCCTGCAGCCGTAATAAATGCATTCAAGCTTTTCAACAATAAAACGGCTAGACGGATATGCATGAGGGATAAGCAGATAATACCCTAACTTTAACAAATTGCCTAATTTTTTACCTGAAAAAAAGGGCATCGTTCCCGTATGATAATGTATATTGTATAAGAACGCGGGCGAAGCCGCGGGTTAATGCTAGTTACATTATAAAAATAAAACTATATTATTCATGGCAAAATGTGATACGAAATAGGAAACTACAATATGTCTAAGATTCGTAAATAATACTTAGACTAAGGTTTGCTAAATATATCGCCCAATAAATCCACCTGAACTCAAAATTTTGCTTACTTGGCCGAAAACCGGCTAAACTACCCCACCTAGACCTATTTGACTGTAGTTTTAGTAGTAATAGGTACCTACATTGCGCACCAAATGTTTAATTTATTATATCAAAGTGGGACTTCGTAGCATTGCATCATATATGTAGGTTTATTATGTAAAATATTCATGTAAGCTTATGAAATATCAAATATACATATAAAATTATTATTAAATTTCGCTGTTTATCTATACTCTGTAATCCTGCACCGACTACATATTTCTGTTTAACCCAGTAGTTGACTGGTAGAAAGTGCCTTAAGGCATTGAAAAAAGTAAAAGAAAAGTTTAAATAAATAGTGTATATAAAGGAATGAATATAAGGCAAAAATAAAATTTAGATGGCACGGCGAACCTCTACCTAACACTATCTACTTAACTGTCTTCGGCGATAGCCAGAGTTCGCTAAATAGTGTTAGATACTGGGGTAAACGACCGATCAAAATGAACACGAGATTGCCAACATCCAAAACACCACTTTACCTGAAATGAGTAACATAGAAACTCGGAATGCTTGTCTCAGTGAGGGCGCGGCAAAGAGCCGCGAGCGGGTAATGCGCCCATCATACCATGCAAATTGAATCACGTCCGTCATCTGCTCATACCCGGCTAGAATTGCCAGGTAGATTTACCCTATTATCGGGAGAAACAACAATTTTTTCGGTATTATGTGACTTTGGTCGGGAGATTTTTTTTTTAAACACATTCAAGTAAATCTATACATATAATAAAGCTGAAAAGGGTCAAAAGTCTGTACATGGAAAATATTTGAATAAAAAGTTGGCGGGGATACGTAGAATCGATGACAGAACACGTTCCAACATTTTTTGTCTGTTTATCGGTTTGTCTGTTTATTTGACCGCGCATCACGTGAAAACGGTTGAACGGATGTTGATGAAAACTTCATTAATCTATCGGAAAAATCCCCGGCCATATAAAGGCTATAAACAGTTTACCAATAAAAAGAGGGGTAGCCATTACACTCGATTGAGTTAAGTTTGCACCTGAATCGTATGGCGCTACTTAGGAAGGAGGTGCAAACTTTTTTACTGACACAGACCGATATCCACGCGTGCGTAGCCGCGGGCACAGCTAGTATATTAAAAACAACGTCGTTCGCTGCCAATAGAAATGTCTACATAAATAAATAGTAACAAAAAAAAAAAAATCGTTTTCTCATTATTATATAATTGACAACATTTCATATTTTTAAGACTATCATTTTATTACTTTTCTGAATTCTGCTTAAAAAGATGAAGTAATCTCTGTTTTTATTTATTTTCTGAGATGATTATTTATTTTATTATTAATTTATAAAAACATACTCATTTTAAAATGTGGCAACACCAAAACCAGAACTTAATGGAACGGTTACTTTAGTCGGTTTTCTTATTAAAAAAAAACTTAATAAAACTCGGTATGCATCTGTCATCTGTCAACGTCAAATAAAAAAAAAACTATGTTTTCGCTCTTTGGTTTAGACAACAACCCTATTCAGCCCGTATTGTCTTAGATTGCAGTTATTTGATGTATTTTCTTATATTTCCTTAAATACAGAAGAATAAATTCCAAGATTTTTTTTTAAGGTACACGACATAAAGCCCTGTCGATCTCTATATTAATTTCCACCTGTTATAAATATGAAATGTTGTCAATTGACAACATTTCATATTTTTAAGACTATCATTTTATTACTTTTCTGAATTCTGCTTAAAAAGATGAAGTAATCTCTGTTTTTATTTATTTTCTGAGATAATTATTTATTTTATTATTAATTTATAAAAACATACTAATTTTAAAATGTGGCAACACCAAAACCAGAACTTAATGGAACGGTTACTTTAGTCGGTTTTATTATTAAAAAAAACTTAATAAACTCGGTATGAATCTGTCAATCTGTCAACGTCAAATAAAAAATATATATATAGGTATTTTTTCGCTCTTTGGTTTAGACAACAACCCTATTCAGCCCGTATTGTCTTAGATTGCAGTTATTTGATGTATTTTCTTATATTTCTTTAAATACAGAAGAATAAATTCAAAGATTTTTTTTTAAGGTACACGACATAAAGCCCTGTCGATCTCTATATTAATTTCCACCTGTTATAAATATGAAATGTTGTCAATTTTATCTATAATCTGCAAAAACGTAATAACGTAATTTATTTATAGTACTAATGGAAGAATCAGCAGTGGTATTTCCTTTCAAAATGAGATCATAAGTCGCTTAATGTTTAGTTATATACGTTTTATTTTGTGTTGTTTTCTTCTCTAATAAAGGTCATCAAAGATCAACTAGAGGAGATCCCATAAAGGGATATTTTCGCCTTTGTACAATATTTTTTTCTTTTTAAACATATTTCATGTTGTGTGCAATAAAGTCTTTCAAAATTATAGTTTTATACTAAAATGAAGTTGTTTTTAGAGATTTGTCACAAAATTTGGGAGAATCTCGTCAAATCCCGACCATCTGGCAACCCTCTACCCGGCCCCGGCGCGCCGTGTTTCATAAAATACCTGCGCTAACTGAATTGTACAATGCGCGATAAAAATTGAATGTGAAAAGAATGAACGCCGAATTAAATCAAATGTCAGATTGTGACGAAGTTCGGTCACACTTCGAGACTGATTTGATTTCGTTAAGTTATTGGATTGTCGTTGAATAATTAATTTTGAATCAAAGTGGCCGGGAGCCGTCCTCATTAACCAACCGACTTGACGAAGGAGGTTTTCATTTTGACCTGTATGTATGAATATGTCCCCGATTATCTCGCGTTTGGCTGAACCGATTTTGATGCGGTTTTCAGAAAAGTATTTGATACACTTAGGTTTTGATATTTTAACAGACTTCAAAAAAAGGAGGTTCTCAGTTTGACCCGAATGTGTATGTATGTTTGTCTGCGATTATAACGTTGTTCATTTATTTTTTAAATTGCGTCTGATAGATGCGCTGAGCTGATGATGGAACGTATAACTCCTTAACGGTTAGGAGTTAGGGGATAATTGAGACGCGAACGAGATGCATGCAAACAAGACCTTTCCGGTCACCCTGCTGTATGAATTTAATTTAAATCACTAAAAAGGAAAATATTTTTATTTTTACCAAAAAAGAACCGACTTCAAAAGCCAAGAATAACCCGCCATGTACATTGTACAGATTACATTTGAATCACCTTTTGAGGTCGGTGCCAAACCTGACGTAAACTTCTTTATCGAGCAAAAATCACGTAAATACCAAATAGTAAAAATTGAGTAGTTTGGCACCGACTTCAAAAGGTGATTCAAATGTAATCTGTACATGAACGGGTTATTTTTGGTTTTTCAGTTTTATTTTAAAGCCGGTTCTTTTTTTTCATACTACAAAATCCTTAACTAAATATAAGCTCCATGTAAATTCAAATGCCAGCCATCTAGCCGCGTGGCTAGATCACGGGTTAGACACCAAAGGCAGTATGCCTGGGAGGCAGGGATTTCTCTGTCTATGCAGTCCTAAACCACACAGCTTGAGCCTTGCCCCGCTTTCGGCGCTACACTAGGTAAGCATTTTTATCATTTGCCTGGGATTCTGATATCACTTTTGTGTTTCAATATGTAATACTGTGTACATTCTAACGAACCTAGTCTAAGAATGCAATAGTACCTACATTACTGCAGACGCCGGGAACGAAGGGCTTGCCGGGTGAGTAGGTATAGACCGTAGGGAGGCCGGACAGCCATATGAAGCCGGCAAGCCCTTTTGACGGCTAAGGCATGTATAGTGCTTTTCTCAAACATTTATGCAATGAAATAATAAATACACCTCTTAAAAAAATATAATTCAGCTCTGTTTAGCCTGTTCGTGAACACAGACGCCATATTTAAAGAAAAATACTTCCCGGCCTAAGCATTCAATTTTGTATGAAATTCCTTTACAGTTCTCTCGAGTTGTTCCGCCTTGTTATAACGCACGTTATGATTAAATTTCATTGCATGTTTGAGAAAAAAAACGTATATACTATTATAACATTCTAAAATTGTATTAATAACCTGTTTTCTATGGAGAGAGGTTAATATTTCAGGAAAAATGCAGGATTTGTATAGGCGCGAGTTCCTCTCATTCTCATCACGCCATGGTTATGATACGCGACCATGGTAAAAAAACACGGATGGAGGTGCTGGTAACTTCTAGTATTTACTATAAAATGTATCGTAATAATTAATTGTGCAGAATGTGTATTCTGCAATTTCTGCACAATTAAGTATACCCGTATTCCGGTATGATCTACTGCACGCAACCCTTGGTGTCGTTATCACACTCTACAATAATGTTAACAGACCCGGCCACGTTATCTACTACCTTTCCATTATGGTACAAGTTGAAAGGTTAAATGTACCCACCCTGTATAAGGAGCTGCCATTAGAGCGTCATACGTGTAGCCAGTTAATAACGCAAGGATGGGCCAACCTATAGTTACGTAGACGTAGGTACTTTATATTTCATTCAGGTATGTTACTATGTTACTTCGTTGAAAGTTGAGGTAAACCCATTCAAAATAATTATTTAATGATAGCAAAAGACATATCGATTCACCAGGAGTTGCTTCAGTTATTGTTATATTATCGATTAGGAGTCTAATTTGGTCAACGGTGTATCAGCCATACTATATCATGGCCGAAAGTGTGGTGGTATGTGGTGGTATGGCGAATATACGTCTAGAACTTAGGACCCATGTAGGATCTACTCTGTGACAAGGTGTCACAATCAGGCCCGGGCTTAAGGGCCACGGCCTCTAGGCACTTGGCGTTTGGGGCCCCCTCCATCTCAAAACGCTTTTTAGCAACAAGGAGAACTTAAGTATGGTGCAAGTCCTACTTCTGTACAGCGTGGGCGCGCGCGGGCTCTACCGCGTGGCGCCGCAGGGGGCTGGTGCGGGGGAGGTAACTGTAGTATCATAACTTAAGTATGGTGCAAGTCCTACTTCTGTACAGCGTGGGCGCGCGCGGGCTCTACCGCGTGGCGCCGCAGGGGGCTGGTGCGGGGGAGGTAACTGTAGTATCATAACTTAAGTATGGTGCAAGTCCTACTTCTGTACAGCGTGGGCGCGCGCGGGCTCTACCGCGTGGCGCCGCAGGGGGCTGGTGCGGGGGAGGTAACTGTAGTATCATAACTTAAGTATGGTGCAAGTCCTACTTCTGTACAGCGTGGGCGCGCGCGGGCTCTACCGCGTGGCGCCGCAGGGGGCTGGTGCGGGGGAGGTAACTGTAGTATCATAACTTAAGTATGGTGCAAGTCCTACTTCTGTACAGCGTGGGCGCGCGCGGGCTCTACCGCGTGGCGCCGCAGGGGGCTGGTGCGGGGGAGGTAACTGTAGTATCATAACTTAAGTATGGTGCAAGTCCTACTTCTGTACAGCGTGGGCGCGCGCGGGCTCTACCGCGTGGCGCCGCAGGGGGCTGGTGCGGGGGAGGTAACTGTTGTATCATAACTTAAGTATGGTGCAAGTCCTACTTCTGTACAGCGTGGGCGCGCGCGGGCTCTGCCGCGTGGCGCCGCAGGGGGCTGGTGCGGGGGAGGTAACTGTTGTATCATAACTTAAGTATGGTGCAAGTCCTACTTCTGTACAGCGTGGGCGCGCGCGGGCTCTGCCGCGTGGCGCCGCAGGGGGCTGGTGCGGGGGAGGTAACTGTTGTATCATAACTTAAGTATGGTGCAAGTCCTACTTCTGTACAGCGTGGGCGCGCGCGGGCTCTACCGCGTGGCGCCGCAGGGGGCTGGTGCGGGGGAGGTAACTGTTGTATCATAACTTAAGTATGGTGCAAGTCCTACTTCTGTACAGCGTGGGCGCGCGCGGGCTCTGCCGCGTGGCGCCGCAGGGGGCTGGTGCGGGGGAGGTAACTGTAGTATCATAACTTAAGTATGGTGCAAGTCCTACTTCTGTACAGCGTGGGCGCGCGCGGGCTCTGCCGCGTGGCGCCGCAGGGGGCTGGTGCGGGGGAGGTAATTGTAGTATCATAACTTAAGTATGGTGCAAGTCCTACTTCTGTACAGCGTGGGCGCGCGCGGGCTCTGCCGCGTGGCGCCGCAGGGGGCTGGTGCGGGGGAGGTAACTGTAGTATCATAACTTAAGTATGGTGCAAGTCCTACTTCTGTACAGCGTGGGCGCGCGCGGGCTCTGCCGCGTGGCGCCGCAGGGGGCTGGTGCGGGGGAGGTAACTGTAGTATCATAACTTAAGTATGGTGCAAGTCCTACTTCTGTACAGCGTGGGCGCGCGCGGGCTCTGCCGCGTGGCGCCGCAGGGGGCTGGTGCGGGGGAGGTAACTGTAGTATCATAACTTAAGTATGGTGCAAGTCCTACTTCTGTACAGCGTGGGCGCGCGCGGGCTCTGCCGCGTGGCGCCGCAGGGGGCTGGTGCGGGGGAGGTAACTGTAGTATCATAACTTAAGTATGGTGCAAGTCCTACTTCTGTACAGCGTGGGCGCGCGCGGGCTCTACCGCGTGGCGCCGCAGGGGGCTGGTGCGGGGGAGGTAACTGTAGTATCATAACTTAAGTATGGTGCAAGTCCTACTTCTGTACAGCGTGGGCGCGCGCGGGCTCTACCGCGTGGCGCCGCAGGGGGCTGGTGCGGGGGAGGTAACTGTAGTATCATAACTTAAGTATGGTGCAAGTCCTACTTCTGTACAGCGTGGGCGCGCGCGGGCTCTGCCGCGTGGCGCCGCAGGGGGCTGGTGCGGGGGAGGTAACTGTAGTATCATAACTTAAGTATGGTGCAAGTCCTACTTCTGTACAGCGTGGGCGCGCGCGGGCTCTACCGCGTGGCGCCGCAGGGGGCTGGTGCGGGGGAGGTAACTGTAGTATCATAACTTAAGTATGGTGCAAGTCCTACTTCTGTACAGCGTGGGCGCGCGCGGGCTCTGCCGCGTGGCGCCGCAGGGGGCTGGTGCGGGGGAGGTAACTGTAGTATCATAACTTAAGTATGGTGCAAGTCCTACTTCTGTACAGCGTGGGCGCGCGCGGGCTCTACCGCGTGGCGCCGCAGGGGGCTGGTGCGGGGGAGGTAACTGTAGTATCATAACTTAAGTATGGTGCAAGTCCTACTTCTGTACAGCGTGGGCGCGCGCGGGCTCTGCCGCGTGGCGCCGCAGGGGGCTGGTGCGGGGGAGGTAACTGTAGTATCATAACTTAAGTATGGTGCAAGTCCTACTTCTGTACAGCGTGGGCGCGCGCGGGCTCTACTCTACCGCGTGGCGCCGCAGGGGGCTGGTGCGGGGGATGTAACTGTAGTATCATAACTTAAGTATGGTGCAAGTCCTACTTCTGTACAGCGTGGGCGCGCGCGGGCTCTACCGCGTGGCGCCGCAGGGGGCTGGTGCGGGGGAGGTAACTGTAGTATCATAACTTAAGTATGGTGCAAGTCCTACTTCTGGGACTGGGGCCCCTAGACTGGTTGGGCCCCTAGGCCCGGGACTTGTGGGCCTAGGAGTAAATACGGCACTGATCACAATGACACAGGGTTTAAAATGGGCCCTTAATTAAATTTCTTGACCCTACATCGATTTACGATATCTGATATCATTGGGTAACACGAACTAATTGTCATGTACTTAAAAGTAAGTAGACCATATCAGATCCCTCAAATTAACGTAAATATTTAGTTGCGATAATTCGGACTGTAGTACAACATAAGTAGCATGTAAACTGAGACTGTAAACGTTGCCGTAGCAGTAGAAAAGTTCAAGGCCTTAACCTATGGAATAAATAATAAAGTTAGGTTTGCTTGAAAACCTGTGAAATGTACCTACTTAGCGCTAATGGACTTTTAGAGCACCTACCGTCTCTTTGTCATTCAAATACATAGATAATACGAGCACGCCTACATGTTGGTATTACGTTTGACTAACGTTAGTGCAACTCGGCAACCGTAATACTGTGATTGAGGCGGAAAATTAGATATATTGCTCTCATATTGTTGCTTATTCTACGTTCACGTTCATTATTGCCACCTCGAGGGCAATAAAATAACAGAACATTTCACAAAGGTACGGGACTGTTAATAATAAAATGTAAACATGTACTCATAGGTACACTCGTTCAAACGGTAGACAACAAATTTAAAAATAGTGAATCTACAGATCTCACACTACGCGCAACTGGGTGATTCTCATATAGTTTTAAAATATTAACATTTTTTTTTATTTTTTTTTCTGTGATATATTGCGGTGTATATTAAGAGTACATACCAAAGGCTAACTTTTGGTGCAGATGGACAAGCTTAATACCCTCTGCAAGTGATTAAAGTAATGCATGTACACGGCTGTGACATCCCTAAGCATAGTTGTGAGACTGTATAACCAGGGTGTGACAATTTCATCGAAAATCAAGTAATTGTGTCAAATAACAAGTAACCAAGTAGCCAGGATCATTCACCAGCAACTTGCTCTTCGATAAGGTCTTGTGACTCTTGTGGGGTCTGAGGTGCCGTACTATAAGTACGCACCGATGCCAGTTCTTGAGAATGGTCGTGCCACGCTCTATTGTGATCGATCTATCATCACGGACAGGACTATTGTAGCCAATAAGCCTGATATCGTTTTGGTAGATCGATCCAAGCGCCAGGCAGTGCTCGTCGACATCACCATCCCCCATGACGAGAACCTCGTGAAGGCCGAGAAGGACAAACTCAGCAAGTACCTTACTTGGCTCACGAGGTGACCGCCATGTGGGATGTTGACTCGACGATCACTGTCCCGATAGTCGTTTCGGCTAACGGTCTTATAGCGAAGAGTCACGACAAACATCTTAAGACTCTCGCTAGATGGCTGATTTAATTTATTTTTCTTTGGTGACATCTGCGGAAAAAATACAACAAATTGATAACCCAACTTAGCAAACAAAATCATCAAATTATTCAAATATACTACAAGAATGTCACAACCAAGCATTACATGTCACAACCGAGGTTTGAAAAATTCAGTGGTCGTGACATTTAGATCTATCCATGGTCGTGACAAATTTTGAACATGTGCGACATAATGGAACAATTTGCTTTGTCTCGCCAATTTTAAACAATCACCTTATTCTGTTATTTCAGAGGTACAATTTATATAAGTATCAATAACATAACAGTAGAACTTACATTTAAAACTCATTCCACGGTGGTGACCTACTAAGGTTGTCCTTTTCTTTAATAAATACAAGAAAATATTTTTGCTATACATTCACCGCACTTTGTCATAAGCAGAACCGACAAGAAGGTAGTTTTTCCGTTCTTAAAAAGCCTAAATAGGGCTGCTAGCTTCAAATATAATTGTCTACCAAGTTACACGTATTTAAACAAACACACATGGCTGTGACAAAAAAATTGATCACAAACTTTATGATGTTCTGAATCAGAAACTGTTACATTATACTTTTACAACTTTTTAATAATGTTATCAGACATTTATTAGCTTTGCGTCATTCGTATAACATTAGTCAAAATTACTTGATATTGTAGCAGAAAAAAATATTTTATTAGAAAATCGGGAGATATCACACGGCATGGACGTGACATTTTGGGCAAACATTCTTTTTTTTATATATATTTCTGAATATTTTAAGGTAAATGTGTTTATAAAAGATAAGTAGAGGACATTTGCTCAACAAAGGCATAAATAGATTTTTGATTTAAACAAAATAAACATGTGATTCTTACAAATCACAAAAAAATGCATGAGAATAAGAATTACCCAAATGAAAGACATTGAAAGTGGAGTTTAGAATCAAGCTCATGATACAATTTATCAAATTTGTTTTCTGAACTCGCGCGTCAGGGACCTGCTACCGTCTACATTTTTTGTCCGCCCGCCTCCTGAGGTGGCTCAAACTGTAGCTTAATTCAATCCCAAGAGTACTTTTTTTCCATTTCTTGAATCGCGAGCTCAAAAAAATATATTGGGAAATTCTCGATCCGAGAAAGCGAAAAAAAATTGAAATTTTGACAAATTTTAGAAAATTTCATGAAGTTACCGACCAATTTTGGAATTCAAATTGCACTTTGCTGCACTCCGACAGACGCACATTTTGATATAAATGGACTATCTGCGTACCTAAGTATCATATCTGTGAAACAGGCAAATGTCACAATTTCATAAATCGGGGCTCTACCTACTTATACTCGACAGAAAAACATAATATTTTCAATGTTAAAAATAACTAAAGGTCAATGCGTCATGAAATTTTGTTATTCGTAGATTCTGGATCCACATGAGTCGTTTTCAGAAAAACATGTAGGAGTAGGTACTTAGTTATTGTGTAACGAAAGTTATACTTGTATATAATCTGTGACCCTGTGTGACATCTTTTGTGTGACTACGTTCGTTGCGCAAAGGACGCGATCGTAGTTTTTTTTTAATAAGCCTTTAACTAAGTACCTATAAGCTTTTTTTAAACGACTCACATAACGTACACTGTCTAGATAACCATACTCATAACACAATTCATGCGGAGTTCACAAAATTGGGGACAGAGTAAGAAGACGGTTATAAAACATGCTCAATAATCACCCAAAAATGTCTTCAATATTTCGTAAGCAACGTTGTTCAAATGCGTTCGAACTTACGTTCGTTTATGTCACAGTAATTGTCTAGAGCCTTTAAACGGGACACAAAGTGTGGTCCATATAGCTTAGATCGCGTGTGATGCTTCCTGGCACGACCACGGCGGATTTTTATATTTCTATCCCAGTACAAATTTATTAAGTAAAATAATTGTACTTTTTTGTACTATCGTTCGATCGTGCGTGCGTGTCGTAATAGTAGTGCTAGCACAACAACGCAATGGCGCTTTTAAATGTAGTTTTTTTCAGTATTTCTATAAAATCCGATGTTCTTATGTAAGTACAATAATTTTTCAGAATTTGTACCCATTATAATTGATATTTCAACCTGTTTGGACTTCAAATCTTGCGTGGTCGTGCGAGGTAGTGACTACCTAGCACGACCACAGTGACTGTGCTGAATTGGCGAAACTATAAGGGTACATTTTTTAAACTATAGTACAAAAAAAGTACAATTATTTTTATGAATTTGTACCGTGATAGAAATAAAAAAATCCGCCGTGGTCGTGCCAGGAAGTTTCACACTAGATCGCCACTCGTCGGCTCCCTAATGAAGGGGCCACTTTATACCTACACCCCTCGTCTTACATGGCGACGGCAGAAATAATACTTTGACAAGGTCATCCACGATTGTTTGTATGGTTGATGAACACCATCTAGCCTAGCGTTTATTTTATTTTTTTGGATCCATTTGTTAGCCATTTCCCTCGTTTAGTCGATATCCACAATGCTGTGCTGAGGCGTCTCTGAATAACTTTTTCGTGGGCTAGTTTTGCGCCAGTTTACTTATCCCGGGCTGCGTGGATAGCATCGTAAATTGAGTGCTAGAGGGTAGAGCGTATCTGGTCCGATCAGCGTGTTGGACTTCTTCCTCTGGGCCGTCTTCCGCACACCTTGCCTTGCCTGTTACCAGCAGCTTTTCTTAATTGTCACCTCTCTTTCTTGGAAATGTGGCCAAAGAACTCGAAACTCCTCCGCATGCATATGGTGATGAGCCTCCTCGGAATCATGAGCTCGGTAAGAATGGACTCGTTGGTTCGGTGTTCCGTCCAGTGAGTCCCGAGCAATTTCCTCCAGCACCACATCTCAAACGCGTCGATGCGCTGGCGGTCGGCTTTCTTGAGGGTCCAAGTTTCTGCGCCAAAAGAAAGATTGAGAAGACGAGGGAGGTGAACAGCTGCTTCTTTTTAGCAATTTACTGAAAATCTATAATGTTTATCATAAAAACTCTGATCAATTTATAGGATTTTTGACAAGCTCATCCAGTAGGTTAGGTTTGTTTTATGCTAATCGTGGAAAAGTTCAACGTATTTGTGGGCGTATCCTATATGCCAACATATTTTATTCAATCTAGTTGTGATTATTTACCTACATTAAGAGGCCTTATTCCTTTTAAAATGCTGATTGTTTTAGACATTTTTCTCTATTATCAAATTTCTTAACATATTATTGATGTTACTACCTAGAACAGGCAATAGCCCTGGGTTTATTGATATATATTTGAAACCTATAGTTTGAATTTTTCATTGATAATTTTTGTTTCTAAAAGTAGTCGAAATTGACAAAATTCACGCGATAAATTAGTTTTTCCATCTTATTTTTGACTGCACGCAATAAAAACATGAAATAGCTACGTTACTACCTAGAACTCGTGGAAAAGTATTATTCACTTCAAAAAGTTGGCTGAAATTATCAATATATTTGTCACTAGCTTTTGCCCGCGACTACGTCCGCGTGGAACTTGCAAGTATGGAAGCAACCTCGTACAACACGATAGATATCCACCTAATCACCTTAATTAATAAAAGGGAGCGCCTAAGCAAATGTAAGAGCAATTGTGCTTTTGGTCTAATCATTATATTTTCTACAGGGTCATCAATGTCATCATGAATTACTTACTCACTTTTCAATCTTTTTAGGGATAATTTCCAGGATGAAAACTATCCTATGTCCTTCCTCGGATCTTAAACTATCTCCATGCCAAATTTCATCAAAATCGATTCAGCGGTTTAAGCGTGAAGAGGTAACAGACAGACAGACAGACAGACAGACAGACAGACAGACAGACACACACACTTTCGCATTTATAATATTATAGTATGGATATGGATAGTATGGATAATATGAGAAAAATAGATTTTAAAAGGAATAAGGCCTCTTAAGTATATTTACAACGAATATGATGAACTTCAAAACCGAGTGAAATGTTTAGCAAGTTTAAAAATATCGTTAAAAGTTATTCAATTATATTCGCCAATGTAATGGCGTGAACAATATTATATATAGGTAACATATTCCAGTAACGAGAGAGATTTTCTTAATAGTACATTACATCAGAGGCCGGGAAAATGAGGATTTCCGGCCAAGTAGGTATTTACGGATAGTGATACGAGGCCGGGAATCCGTTTTCACGACGAGGCATGTATAGTGCTTTTCTCAAACATACAATGAAATAAAAAAATATACTTCAAAGAACAACATTTTATTAATTGACAAATAGGACATTTTAGTCTACCAACCAACCTTTAAAAACAAAACCGGCTTTTTGTCAAACCAGCCAGCTGTGTGAATGTCCTTGTTGTTGAAACCAAAAAAAAGTTACTTTGCAGGCCTAGGCCTGAAAAGCAGTATGAAATCCCTTTACAGTCCTCTCGAGTTGTTGCGCCCAAAAAGCGATACTTCCGAGCCTATTATAAGGAATGTAAAGACAATATTTCATTGCATGTTTGAGAAAAATATTTTCGCGGCGTTTTGTTCCACATCAAATGTCAGTGCTATTTTCGGGTTATAGCGTACACAGTTGTAAAAACTTCTTGATTGATGTTGTCAATAGAACTTCAGTAACTCAACTAAATGTTAAAGTTGAATAAAATTCATTGTTGTTCTGAGTTTACCCGAAGGTATTGTGCTACACGTAAATCTTTTCATCTATAAACCTTATGACGCGTCATGACGACGATACGTTCGCTATATGTAGGTACATATTATTTCCTGTCAGTGTCTTTTATTATGAAGGAAATAATAATAAAAATTCCATGTTTTCTTTCTGCTGCTCGCTAAAATCGGCATGCTTATTAAAAATACCGTTCTTTAAATGCTATTTTAGATTTAATTATTGATATGATATCGGAGTTTCTCAACGTTTTTATTTCGCTTAAGTTTGACACATGACATAATTTGTATTTAAGCACCATGTGGTATGTTCTATTTATATTATGGTTGTTTTATGTTCCATGCCTGCATTGGTTATTTTTTTTCTTGTCGTTTTTCTTTCCTGGGGCCCAGCCCAGGTGACAATAGTGATTAAACTTCTTAGAAAAGTGCTGATAATTTATATTACTGATATTGTCAGGAGATACATAAGAATCGCTGTTTAGCGATAAGATCGCATATTGTATTATAACCTGCCATATTATGCCGGGGATTTTCTCGACAGATGAATGAAGTTTTTATCAAAATCCGTTCAGCCGTTTTCACTTGATGCGCGGTCAAATAAACAGACAGACAAAAATTCTAAAAACTGTTGGAACGTATTCTGTTATCAATTCTAAGTATCCCCCGCCAACTTTTTTCAAATATATTCCATGTACATACAGACCTTCGACCCACTTCAGCTTTGTATTATGTATATGTATTTATGTATAGATGCCGCCCCAGCACCTCTAGCACGACTGTGATATGCGTTCTTTCTAGCACGAGATATTTATCTATCTCTTGCTATGTAGTACTGTGAGAGAGTGACAGGTGAAGCTATGCCGCGCGACAAGAGTTGCGAATAAATATCTCGCGCGAGAAAGAGTCGCGCACAGTTGTGTTAGAGCGGCATATAACAATATGGGTGTAGTGTAGATAAATCAACACAATGATTCCAACTATAGTCTTCTAAAAACTGCCCGTTTTCTTATATTGATTAGAAAGGGACGACACTACCTACAGTATATAGCCACTTAATTTCTACTCTTTTTTGTCAGACTGTATATGTACTATATGCACTGTATGGATTGCTGAACCAATCATAGCCCAGGCCTGCGATCATAGCGCCTGTCATTTCGGAGTGCCATTTCTTATACCATGATTCCAACTATATGTGAGCCCAGCCGAACGTCTGGGCGCTAATGAAGCGCGCGATGAACGTCGTACTAAAGAATTTGGAGTGATCTTGGGGGGGAATTTTTTTGAGCGCACCTTCCCTTGTTCATTAGTGTAATTAACTTATGCCCTACTCTTCCACAATTCGTTTCGGATCTCTGACTTTTGCTAAATTACTGTGCGACTCGCAAAAATCTACAAGGCCTTGTCGTTTTACGTTGAAGTTTATTGAAAGCGTCTTCGGGCGAGGTTGCTTGGAAATTTTGACGTGACCGAATTAGTCGCTCAGTATAATGCGTTTGATCAATCTGGAACTTTTGCTCACCAAATAATGTAATGTATATTATTGTTACTTGTTATTTGATACCTTTATTTTGACCTGTGTTGTTTATATTTACTTTTTCCGTATTATAAATAAACGGTGGCGTCCCATATTTTTGTGCCTGGATTAATTATGATTGGTTGTATATTTAAACAACCAATCATAATTAATCCAGGCAAGTAGCAATGGGGACATGGGATCGTGCGTGTAAAGCGCACATCCTAGGGTATGGCTAATGTGCATAAGCATTTCAAAACACATATGACGCAGAGGACGCTCCAGTAGCGTATGAATTATGGAATGAAAGATTTGGTGTGATTGACGTAGCGATCTAATAGCTCAGTTGGGAGAGCAATGCGCCGGTAACGCAGAGGTCGCAGGTTCAAGCCCTGCTTAGATTGTAGTGGATCGCATTCAATTTTTC
This sequence comes from Apotomis capreana, assembly GCA_947623375.1. Taxonomy (NCBI): domain Eukaryota; kingdom Metazoa; phylum Arthropoda; class Insecta; order Lepidoptera; family Tortricidae; genus Apotomis; species Apotomis capreana. The sequence goes on from OX392499.1 coordinate 7,247,572, forward strand.
TTTCTTAACTTACCTTTGTGTCATTATTTATAAAAAATGTGGTATTTCCACATAAAAAATAGAATCGATAAAAAAGATTCTATAAAAATATGTATATTTATAATTATTTTTATTTTTATTTTTGATATGCAAGCAAGCTCTTTTGGTTTGTCACTGTTTATGATAGGTATATATATACTATTACAAAATTGTAATAACCTAAATTCAAGATGAAAAGAAACCTCGATGTAAGTCATAATGAGGCCCTCATTTAATGACTGGGATAAAAATGCTACTAAACTTGAACATAACAACAAAATTTGGAATCTTAGCTTTATATTGGCTGAGATCTTGTCATTTTTTTCAATCAAAGCTGAATATCTAGGAAACGGTTTTAGGTATTTTTACAAAACATAGCTATGTCTCGACGGACAAAGCTTTTGATAAAAAAAAACCCGCTTTGGAATCGGTCCTTCCACAGACAGACACACAGGAAACTTATGAACTTATAACACCCCTCTTTTTTCGTCACCATATCTCTCTCTGTTGGTTTTTGCATTTTCATGTGTATTATTGTATAGTTATAGTTACTCCTTTGTATTGTACATGTTGCTTGGTTTGTCTACCATTTACATTTGTTTAGCACTCATTTGCTCAAAGGTTAACTGGAAGAGATCCCTTAAAGGGATAAGTTCGCCTTTGTACATGCTTATTCCTTTGTAATGTGTTTTTCTTGTTTTTATGTACAATAAAGTGTTTACATACATACATACATACATAAACGGCTGGACCGATTTCAAAAATGTTTGGTACAAAAGTAGTTGGGCATCCCCACACGGTTATAGAATAGTTTATACCCGACTACGGAGAAGCAAAAAAGAGGGTGATGATGATGACTTTATCTTCAACGCGGACGATTCGCAAGCACCTCCTAGTTGGTTAATAAAGTTGCATTTCCTCTTCGAGAAGATGCTACGAATGCAATATGAAACTTGCGGTAGAAGTAGGTAGTTTCATCTTCGTTGATACGGCTGGTGCTTGTTTCCCGTTGTTATCTATATACATGCGAGCTAGCTGCAAGGCCCGCAAGTTATGTAATAACAAGCGAATCATACCCAGAAGCTATAATTTGTTTGTAAACTATCTTATAGCTTGACTATTTTAAAGCATACCTATAAACTCTTGCTCTTGAAAAAGTAAAAAGTATGTTGGTCACTGTTCGTCGCGGACAGCGTCGAGGTCCGAGCTGTGGTTTGATAACCGTGAGAAAAATCTAAATTTGTAATATTTTATTAATGACCTACCTACCTATTTACTACGGGCACCTGCCCGCGACCTCATCCGCGTAAAACTTTTTTCTACCATAGCCGGGTAAAAAGTATCTTATAAGTTATAACCATCTTCGAATGTCCAGCAATCCCCAACCCAAAATTGGTTCAAATTCGTCGAGCCGTTTAGGCGTGATGAGAGGACAAAGAAATTCGGACCAATAGATGGCCCCAGACTAGCATGGAACCGCGCGCCCATAAGTATAAAACATAAGGCGATCCTGCTTCATGCTTTTTCTCCCCATGGAATACTGATTCTCAATACAAATCTGGAATTTTATAATAGAATATGTAAGTAGATGTCTCAGAAAAGTTTGAATACGACTATTGCTGCATTTTAACATTGATATTGACACTGTCATATTTTTGGTTAGGTATTGTCTTATGAAGAAAGTCTTACAGGGCCGCCCGCCCGTGGAGGCACGGAAATAAGTTATTGGTAGCTTATTACGATGCAATTTCCTACCCATGGATTTAAAATGCATCATAGATACCTATATGATGAAGGTTATATGTACAAATGTACCGTGCATAGGCGTTACTTTGATCCGCGGGGTAATATTGATTACTAGTTTTTAAACTATAGGAAGCATGTTTTTAACACGCTTCAAAGATTTTATTGTTAAGGTATGCATCATCGACAGAAATACATTACGTACGCGTTAATAACTAAACGTATTTATGCTGAAAAATTGATTAATGGCGATTAATGTAACCCCTATCCACGGTACTTATAGTGTACGCAACTACACAATACTAGACATACATATCTAAACATAAATTGACTCTAAATACTCATGTGGTCTTGTTATTTCGTACTTCATATTATCTTAAACTCATAAATCTCGTGTTCACACTCGACGAGATATTGAAGGCAACATCGTTGCTACATTTCTACTTATATAGTTCTATGAAATAATTTCCGTAGATACTAAGACAGCGATGGTGTTACCACGACTATGTCGCTGTCATCTGCATCTCTCCCCGGTAACGAAAAGGCATCTTAAACTACTATCTTTTGACGACGCGGTTGGCGCAGTGGTTAAGCAACTGCCTACTGAGCCGACGGTCCCGGGTTCGAATCCCGGCAAGGGCAAATATTTGTGTGATGAACACGAATATTTGTGCCTGGGTCAGCTGGATGTTCTATGTATTTAAGTATTTATTTATCTATATAAGTATGTATATCGTCGCCTAGTACCCATAACACAAGCCTTCTTGAGCTTAATTTGGGACTAGGTTGATTTGTGTGAGGTTGTCTGATATTTATTTATTTATTATCTGCGTTAAGTTAAATACAACAGCTTCCAATAGGGATACAGTTGACTGGCATGATGGTGGCACCGGCATGCTAGTTGAATTAGTTTTTGCAGGATGAAGCGACGTGCCGCGGCGGGGTACCTACGGAAGGGGGCACGGGTAGAGAGGGGGAGGACACAGACGCGACCACCCTTTCCACAAATTAATTAAAATAATTCGTTGAAAGTGTCACGAATTTAGCAGCTCCCACAGCTTGTTACTATAGTCGTTTGTTTTGGAAACATTAAATTATAAGGAGTTCCTCAACAATTTCCTAGAATTTACAAGAGTTCTAGGAATTCCTGTTTACTACAATATTTAAATAAATAAATGTTTCTAATTTAGAGCGCGATAACTTGGCATTTGCCAGCTTAGGAGTGAGAAGTAGTTGTCATTGTCTAAAATAAGTTTCACATTTCATCACAATTTAATTATCTGACTGTCCCTTCTACATACGAATGCAGTCGTGCACGTAGTCAGTACATGTACTTGCACAATTTCTTGCATAAATAATAGCGAAAGAACGAACTTTAAGTTCAGATGGCAGAAAAACGACGGCAACTTATATGCATACGTATGATTTAGTATACGTATTGATTCAATGTTACCAACCAATCTGCCTTAGTTTATTTAGATTACAGTCAAGGAAATTGAAACACGTAGTGGAAAGGAAACGTTAATTTATTACACATTCATCGTTTACTTTACAGGAACATGGCTGCAGGCAACCTAACTCCTCCGCAGCAGATGTAGCAAAGTCTCCACCGGCGAGTTAATACCCACCCACCCCGCAACTTTGCTGTGCTAGATACTTCTTTAATCTATGTTATCCTCTTTAAATCATATTAAAGCATGGCTGCAAGCGACGGTGCTAATAACTCCTAGATTGCACTTTAAAATATTACTTGAACTAAGATGCTAGTCTTAGCCTAAGTGCTTCTTAACGTAGACTAATTTGATTAGTCTATATAGAGAGTACATTAGTCCCATTATGCGGGCACGAACGAAATTTCTCAGTCGATGAAACCACGAATATTTAATCTAATTCGCAAAATTTCACAGAGTAAACGTGAAATAATTAGAGGGTTAAAAAGACAGGAACGTCGCAAACATTTTAAGCGAAATTGCAAATGGCACTGTTGGCATATTACGTTTACGTGTGCGCATAAACTTGGTTGGTGTCGTCAGGGAGGACGTGACTTCTTCACATGGAATTTTTACAGCGTTTGACAATATGTTGATGCGAGGGCACGGGGAGCGTGAGGTGCAATGTGGCCGAGATCTCGAGTATTTTCGAGCGCTGGTGCCCTCAAGCGTGCCACGGGCAACGTGCTTAAAAGACGCTCAGCGCTTGCAGTAATACTGCAGTTGCAGTCAGACGTGCCGCTTTTATTATGACGATTCATATTTGTAGATTGTGACTCGACTGTATTGCAGCGTTACGTCCTACCTACGAAATAGTGACTTCGCTTGAGATGAAAGCAATTTATTTCTTTTGACGGTTCCGTATCGTCTGGTAATGTATTGTTGAAATGTATTTGAATAGCTTTTAAGTGATTCGCTGGAGTCCTCGACTTGGCGTTGGGCTCATAATATTGTGTAGTAGACGGAAATAGCGATTGAAGTTAAAGTCGTCGACACGGTAAGCGTTTCTCATTTCAGGCTTATAGCGGAACACAGCCCAAGCCCACGATTGCTTTCTATGTATTTATAGCCGAATGGATTATAGGTATAGATTATCCTTCTACTTTTGAATTGCTACAAATATTCGTGGTTAAGTCATCGACTGAGAAATTTCGTTCGTGCCCTCATAATGAGGCTGATGTATACTCTCTGTTGAGACTAGTCAAATTAGTCTATATTTAAATACAAAGAACAACACGCAAAGAATAATTAAATGGCGCTCAACGTAATCTACACCAGGACTCAGACCAGACAGAGTATAGGGTCGAAAGGAAGTTGGACTGGTAATTCAAAGGTACGGGGTTCGAGTCCTGGTGTGGTTCTTTGCGGTAAAATTAATTTAACCAGGATAAAAAACATGTGGAAACATCCGATATTCCGACATAAAATATTATTATATTTGAGTTCAAAATTTCGTTTCTCGACTACGTACAGTATAACATAATCCTTGAAGTTCGGTTAGGTACAAAGAATATTGACTAACACGTGGTAAAACTTAAATACAATATAAGCATAACAACCTAAGTTAAGTAATATTTCAAAGGGATTTGCGGTAATTTGCATTTTAGAAGCTTATTACATACACGTCGTTCTACGAATTTAGTTGAAAGATGTGGTTGTTTATTTAATAAGTGGCTAAATTTCTACTAAATAATTAAACGCCTTTGGTCTCCGGTCTCCGATAGTTTGGCTCCAGCGTCTTAACACGTTGGCTGCTATGCTATGATTTCTATATTGTTATTTATTAATAATAAATATCGGCAAATTAATTGATCTTGCCCCAAATTATGTAGGCTTGTGCTATGATGGGTACTAGACGACGATATAGTTTACTTATATAGAGAAACATCCATGACCTATAAATAAAAATTCGAGTCCATCACACAAATATGCTTGCTGGGATTCGAACCCAGGACCGCTGGCTGCCTACTGAGCCAACAAGCTTTTCTACTACTGCACCAACCGCGTCGTCGTTATATTTACTATACATATATAAATATACAATACAACCCACAACAGATATCAACATACACTTGGCTATCTTTTACACTCGCTCGGCCGTATGTTTGCATACAACAAGCGTAAATTTAGACCGCAAGGTACTTAAGGAAAACCGAAAGTCGGTCGCAAGATAAGAGCCCAATTTAAGGCATATAGTTCATCTAAAATGGGGTTATCATATCTGATTTGTCTTGAGACTTCAGGAGTTTTAAGCAGCTCTCACAGGATTTCGGCCGGATATTGAAAACCTCAGGAAATCTTAGGATTTTTACATTTATGTATAAAATAGAGTAGTTTTTTTTTATTACAAAATAATTACCAAAAACTAAGAATCTTATTTATATCGGGACTTAAAATCAATTTTGGCTGTATGATTTACAAAAATAAAATCAGTAGGTACTTTATTATACATAAACCCGAATTTGTTTTTATTTTTACTATTACCGAACTGTAAATTACGTTTGTGAGAATATTCGGAAAATACGAGATAGCTCTGGAATTTTTCATGGAAATCAGGTTTTTTCTCTCCGGATTAAGGCTCCTTATCCGTTCAAAATGGTGATTGCTTTAGACAATTTTCTCTGTGATCAAATATGTTTCTTAACATATCATCAATGTTACTACTATAGCGCTTGTGAATTATTGGTATATATTTGAAACCTACAGTTTAAATTATTCATTGATAATTTTTGTTTCAAAAACTACTCGAAATTTGCACAATTCACGCAGATAACTGGTTTTTTCAACTTATTTTTGACTGCACGCAATAAAAACTTGAAATGTTAATATCTAAATCTCAGGGTAAAGTATTATTCACTTTAAAAAGTTGGCTGAATTTATCGATATATTTGTAAAAAAGCAATTAAAAGGAATAAGGATGGAGGAGGAAAGGATTCAAGTGTTCTATCTGGTAGCCATAGCCTGAAACGATTTTGTCACTCGGGTGACGCTCAGGCGCTAAGCAGACAGCGAGCGGCGCGACCCTTTTGCCGCCCTGGGCTCTGATTTTGTTGTAAATGTACTGTACCCATAAATAGAACGGATGAGTACTTTGTGGAACATTTTATAAATCTTTTAAAAAAAATTACGATTTCGACGCCATTTTGAAAAAAATCGAAAAACTGAAGTGAGTATGAAGTTTGCAGAATTCGTAGCGATAAAGTAAATAAATATGAGACTACAGTAGCGGCAAACAATCTACTATAAATGTGTATATTTTGTATAAAAAATGCCACTTTTACACTAGTTTTGGGAACAAAATACTTATTCATTACTTTCTAAAAGCATTGTATTAGCTAAAAATAAAAATTATACTTTTTTCCTGAATAGGTAGTTATTTAGTAGGTATTTAAAACAACGAAGTTGACACTGTGCCTCTTTTTTTTTAATACAAGACACTATCAAAATGATCATTTCATATTCAGTACTATTTGGAAGTTCAAATTCCAAGGTTTATGTAAAAAAACATGATAATGAAGTATTAATAAATCGGGAGAAATAGATATATGTTTTTATATGTATTACATATTTTTATATTCGTTATCTACTGATTACACTTTTGGCAATTTTCATTTGGATACTATTAATCTTAAAATAAAATATTTGTATAGGTAGGTACCTATTATGATACATTTTCGCCGCTGCTTACTTTTATTGTATACGACGAGCAAAGAAAACTGAATAGTTTAAAGAAACTAAAGTCGGTCGCATGACATTTAATCCTCTCTATCCATTATATAATGTACATGTACAATGTACAGCGTCTTAGTTAAGCTTAGGTTAAGATGTATAATATAATATGTAAAACAAACAAGTAATGCACCCTTATTTAAGGATTTAATTAGGCACTCGCACGCTTAGGTTATTCATTTTATTTAAGTTTACTACCTACATGTTCACGTAAAATGTTATCTCAGTACAAAATAAAAAAGCAGTCAAGTGCGAATCGGACTCATATCAATGGTTCTCTAACCACAACACCACATTTTTAGTGATGTGTAGTGTTCACTAGGGTTTCCTATTGGGATACTTCAATAAACACATTAATCGGGCTTTCAGTAAACCTGCAGTGCGTCCGCTACCGGTGACGTCTGTCAATGTAATGACCGATAGCTGGCGGATCGAGGGTACATTTATTATCTATAAATGTCTATATACTACATCTCTCCCTTTTTACCAATTAGATATTGCTTGGAATTAGGTAGTTACAAGTATTACAAGTCTTTAGTAGACTTACTCACTGTCCCGCCCAAGTGTCAACTAATTCTGTTTAGGGTCCACTTCCAGGCGCCCTACACCAGACAGCTATGACAAACACCAACACACGAAATGCTCGCTCAAAGATCTCGAAGACCAACAACACAACGCTCTTTACACTATGTCGATTACGACGTCTCGTTAAGAACCCGAGCTGTTTTGTATTATGATTTTATAATCCTCTTTGTACTTAGTTTTCTTCAAGTTAATACAATTAGTAGTCAACATGAACAATTTGGTCTTCTACTTATTTATTTTAATCATACCCACTTTTTTCCTTTATCCCATGGAAACTTCTATGCCGCCCTCCATATCCCGTTGACATTTTTTTTTTTTGCTTTAATTTTTTATCTTTATTTCAGTTCGTTTCTATTTTATTATTTATTTCCAATTTGTTATTACTTTTATTAACTATTCAGTAAATTTATATTTTTTTTTTACCATCTCATACCTACTAAATGTTTCTAAGATATTTATTAAGTATTTACTCATGCGGTAGCTAGAAAGCTATTTATTTATATTTGAAAGTTTATAATATCTACCGGCGCTTCTAAACAAGGCTTGCGTGATAAAGAAGCGCCGCAATAAAACTCACAGATTGCATTTTTAATATAATTCTATCAAGCCTGTCAGCAAAATATATAAATTAGTTCAAAGATTTTAATGAAGATTTTTTCCGAGCTTACTTTCCTTATCGTAAAATGCCGTAAGTATATTCACTTCTAAGCCAGTGATAGTTCTCGACATTAGTGACTTGAAACAACATTACTTGAAAACAATATTCTGAAATCAAAGCAAATTTAAAATTTTATTCGTTTCACACAACCCATTAGAACTAGTTCTGCAATATAAACTTGCCTTGAACCTTGTTTGATACAACGCTTTAGAGGATACATCGAGGATACACAAAGGATACCGTTTCGAAGTCGCGACAGCGTGCAATATGCTGTAGTCGCCGATCAGTCTGTCGCGGTCGCGGCTAACCGGTCCCCATACGCGTTCGCGATAAGGAAAAGTTCTCCCACACCAATGTGGATAGGGAGGGAGTCACACTGGTGGAAAGGAAGAGCCAGACGCGCATGGTGCCCCACAACACTAAGTGGCACAGACACCGTGTCCAACGAGAGGACATGAAGGTGTACCACCTCAGACCTGTCACTACGTGCAATTCAGCTCGTTAGAGCTACGCGTGTCCCAGCAGCTACAGGCTGCTACTACCTGCCTAATCCTGCCAGCCTGTCCAGCACAACTATGCCTCGCGACTTAGCGTTAGCCGTCACTCCGTCACATTACTGCACAGCAAGAGACAGGCAAATATCTCGCGCGAGAAATAGTCGCATGTGACAGTTATGCCAGAGCTGCGGGTCAAACAACGCAACGGAGCCACGCTGTTATGTCGCTTAAGCCATTAAGGCGCTTATTAAATTAAATCTAACTAGTTTTAAGTTTGGTCTGCATGTAGTTTTGTAGTTCCAAAGCATGTAGGGTTAATTACTGTAATATCGTGTAACTTATTTGAAAAATAAATGAATTATTAAAACAAAGATCTATACACTTGATACCAGAATTTTTAAGAATTGCGACATGTAGCCTTATCTGGATAATTATTTCACAACAACCATCTTGTCAAGCGCTTAAGAACTAGTGCTTGCTCTTTTCCCCCTTTTACCATCAATTATTATCTTCATTATTATTTATCTTCAATTATTTAAAATGAAACTGAAACTGAAAGTAGCTAACTTGCTTAATACGTCATCATGTACTCTCGTTCAATATTCTCACTAAGGCCATCATTATAATTTGTCATCTAAAATTCCGATATACCATTCAAAAGAATATGAGAATCCAAATTTTCGAAATTGCAACTAAAGTCCAATTGAATTGAGATGTTGAAATCGCGTCTTTTCGTATAGGATCTAGATTTTAAATCATAGATAAACAAAATCCAATTTTATTGCGGCATTCATTTAGAATACCAGACCATTCTCAATGTAAGGTTGATAACCAATTCCAGTTTAATGGAGCCATTCATTTGAAATACAGGACTATTGACAATTTAATTAATGTTTTCAAACGATTCCTATTTAATGAAGGCACTCATTTGAATTCCTAAACTAAATTGCAACTATAAGATCCAATTGAATTGAGATCTTGAAACCGCAACATTTCTAATTGGATCGAGATTTTAAATTACAGTGATATACTAATCCCAATTTAATTCTGGCTTCCATCTGTAATACCAGACCATTCTCAATTGAAGGTTGATAAACAATTTCCATTTAATGGAGGCATTCGTTTGAAATACCGGACTATTGTCAATTTAATTAATGTTTCCAACGATTCGAACTCAATGGAAGCTCTTATTCTAAATACTAAACTATTGTCATTATAATGGAGGTTGTTAAACCATTCCAACCTAATAGGTTAGGCATTCGTTTGAAATACCGGACTAATGTCAATTTAATTAATGTTTTCAAACAATTCGAACTTAATGTAAGCTCTTATTCAAAATACTAACTTTTGTCAATATAATGTAGGTTGTTAAACAATCCCAACCTAATATAGGCATTCATTTTAAATGCCAAACTTTTGTCAATTTAAAAATGTTTTCGAACAATTACAGTTTTATCCAGGCATTCATTTGAAGTACCAAACTATTTTCAATTCAATAAAGGTTGTCAATTAATTCCAATTCACTGAAGGCTTTCAGATCTCTAGTATCCCAATTGAATGGGAGTCAAAACCAAGTCATATTCCCATGTTACGGACCCTCTGAAACCTCAGATATTCCAATTTAATGAAAGTCTTAAAAAAACAGCCGTTTTCAATTGAATGAAAGATTTAAAGCACATCATATTTCAATTTAATCGACGCGTCCAAGCCACCGATATTCAAATTTTAATAGAAGTCTCAAAAGCACATACTCCCCAGTTTATGAACGCTTTGAGACCTTAGATTCAGGTTCATTACAAATTCGAATTTAAAGTAACTACTTTAATTATTTCCCAATTAAAAGGAAGCTTTAATACATATAGTAATCAAATTTAATAATATGGTATTTCAAATTGAGCTTCCAGCACGAACGCGGCACTTTACATACCGCTTATAATATTTCTATGGTGTATCAAATTTACCTTCCATGCAATTATATTTGCTTCGCCTTTAAGCCTTACGATATCTTTCTTACGAATACTTTGGTTCCCGTGGTCTATTAAATAGACGTTTCAAAATGCATTTCGCTTACTTTAACAATCCTCTTAGCCTATCATAGTGGCAATTCAGCGTGGTCTATCCAATTGACTTCTCATACAGTCTTAGCCTATCATATTGGCAATCCAGCATGGTCTATCAAATTGACCTCTCAAACGGCCTTAGCCTATCATATTGGCAATCCAGCATTGTCTATCAAATTGACCTCTCATACGGCCTTAGCCTATCATATTGGCAATCCAGCATGGTCTATCAAATTGACCTCTCATACGGCCTTTACCTATCATATTGGCAATCCAGCATGGTCTATCAAATTGACCTCTCATACGGCCTTAGCCTATCATATTGGCAATCCAGCATGGTCTATCAAATTGACCTCTCATACGGCCTTTGCCTATCATATTGGCAATCCAGCATGGTCTATCAAATTGACCTCTCATAAAGCCTTTCGTTTTCCGTAACCATACAGTCATAGCCTATCATATTGACCTTCAACTTAAAAGTCTTCCATATCACTTTTAAATTCAACTTGGTCTATCATATTGACCTTCCTTATAGATACACCTATTTTCTATAACAATCCAGTCATAGCCTATCATATTGACTTCCACTGTATACTAAGTCAGTAACATTTTAATTAAAAGTAATAAACTCCTCAATAATACAAATAACTTTACCATGTAGAAGAGTGCTGCCTCTTAGCACAAGTATTAAATACTTAAGAGATACTAAACTGTTTGTATACTGGATTACGGTGTTACTGAACAAATACATTTATAATTTAACTCAAAATGATTTTCCAAATAAAAGTCTTCCATATCGCTTTTAATCCGTCTTGGTATATAATGATAATGACCGCTCAACAGTCAACACTCGCAAATAGCTTATAATTACAACGAAATTCCCACAGACGTAAGGCTCTCTTGCTTCTTTATATTTCGTTGTTCTATACCTTACAAGACGCTGGTCTGTAATTCTATAAAAATATCTGCTGGTATGTAATTACTGATTTTGTTATACCAAATTGATTACATGTGACATATGCACCTATGTGTGTCATGTGTACTAATACATGACCCTTGAGCTGGATGTTCATACGGTTTATCAGCTATACAAGATACTCTGGATAATTATTCCAAAAAACATTTTCAACGTAAGACAAGTAAGCTTATCACACTATAATATTTAACCCGTCAATATATTTTGGAATTCAGAACAATCAAGCCCACTCCATAGGATAGTATTAAGTAGCGTATTCAATTAAGTACGCACGCACAAATTAACAGTCGTATAAATTAAATAGACGCCTAGCAGTCCAATCGTTTTCCCAATCTGTTCATAATTATTATATTGTGATTCGTCATCCACTGCGCCACTGCGCAGTCGAAGATTAGTAACACGACCAATTCGAGAATTACGCTAAACTGCTAAATATTTATATTCCTCGAGTGCACAACTACAAATTAATATTCAAAATAATACACTTCGCCTGTGTTCCTATTTATTTAACTTTCCACAAGGTGGTGGTTTGTGGGTAGGCCTCAGCCTCATGTCGTGGGTAGGCCTCAGCACGAATTCCGTGACTAATATACACTACCCAAAATAAAATTATCCTACATTTAGCAACCGAAAACTTGTGTTAATAGTCTTATCACCCCAAAGAAACCGCATCTACTTTTCCAATGCCCTTGTCGTCCCTTTTTATTTTCCAAGAAAATACTGTCAACGACGTCGGTAATTACGTCAATGATTTTTAAGTCAAATTTAACTCACGCTTTTATTCCGTTGCTTTATACTCGTCGCCATTGTAGTGTTCACTAGGGTTTCCTATTGGGATACTTCAATAAACACATTAATCGGGCTTTCAGTAAACCTGCAGTGCGTCCGCCACCGGTGACGTCTGTCAATGTAATGACCGATAGCTGGCGGATCGAGGGTACATTTATTATCTATAAATGTCTATATACTACATGATGTCATCACAAATTTACGCTTTTCGTTTTTTTCTTCTTTGTCTGCATTGTAAGGCTTTTGGTTCTTCTCTTTCACAATCTAGAATAATTATCAACGAGTAGCGCTGTATAGGTCTTGCCTAGATGGTCTTGACAGTCCTATTAATAAGGGTGACGTTTTTCCGCTATCCTCTTTTTTTTAAGAAAGACATTTCACCGAATGCTTCATTTCGTAGAAAGTACATTATTCAGAAATTTTAAAAATATCAACCTAATATGGATTAGGTTAGGTTAGGTTTGTATTATAAGATTCCAAAATATTTTATGATTTCTATGAAATGAAAATTCGATGTAACGTTAGTCTATGAAACAAGGGTAAACCCGTTGTTCCCTTTGACGTACGAAACCCTAAAAAAACTCACCAAAATGGAGAGACCGAGTTTTTCGCCGTCCAAACGTAAAAACCTATTATTGGGGAACTTTTGCAGCTGCAGCAGTTTAGTCATAATTTACCTGCAATTTAATTCACATTACGGCGGAACTACGTTCAGTCCGCGGTGAAACTTTTCCGTGACGGCGCAGGGATGGATATCATGTTTTCGAGTTGGCCTAGCGACCGGAACGCCGGACACCGGTCCGTAACTCATACACGGTTCCGGCGTAAAAACAGCGCCGGACAGTTCGCGACGCGATAGCGCCAGATATATGTCCACACGCCGCTTTATTTACTACTTGTGTTCAAAAACGGTTCGGAGCTATATATAACCGCGGACTGGCTGCATGAAAGGAAGTGTCAAACGCTAGTGTGTTTCACAGGTCTATTTCCGCGCCCCGAGCTGTAGGCTCCTGCGCCTTCACCATATCTGTCATACGCGACTATTCTAGTTTTTAATTACCCGTCTCTTTCTGTGCACTAATGTGAAAGTGACGGGGAGCGCTATGTCGCGTGACAAGAGTCGCGAAGCATAGTTTTGCAAGGCGGGCTACTCCTGCCCAAAGTAAAAATATCCACTTCATTTACTATAATATTATCTTCTATGTCATCGGTGGTTGCTGTTATGTATATATATATTTGCACTTTTCCCACAAAATAAATTATACATACACTATACTTAGAGAAGATTAACTTTTCCGATCTTCTCTAAAGCCACCCTAAGAATTGTATTTTATTGGTTGTTTGTTTAAAGTGTGACGCAATTGGTTGTCGGGCGTGGTGACGTACGCAACTACGCAGTAGCTATGTAGGTACTTAGGTACATATGCGCCGAATTGGGAACATTAAGTTTAACAAAGCTATATAAATAAATAAATATAAGACAACCTCACACAAATCGATCTAGTCCCAAATTAAGCTCAATAAGGCTTGTGTTAATGGGTACTAGACGACGATATACATACTTACATCGATAAATATATACTTAAATAAGTACATAGAAAAACCATGACGCAAGCACAAAATATTCGAGTTCATCGCACAAATATTTGCCCTGGCCGGGATTGGAACCCGGGACCGCCGGCTCCGTAGGCAGGTCTCTACAAACTGAGCCAACCGCGTCGTCAGGTCAAGTATATATACCTAGTATACGTTATTTGGATTCAGAATCTATGATAAGTATAATTTTGCGTCGTATAGATTTTTAGATATCATTTTTTAAAACCTCGATATGACAGTTGGTAATTTCCCGCAATTATACATAATTGCCTTGGTCTACAAGAAATTAGTTAGGAAAGTTAGAAAGTAGTCGTGACAGACGGACAGTGGACTCTTGCTAATAGGGTCCCGTTTTTTACCCTTTGGTATGGAACCCTAAAAACTATACCTACGACGTAAAAAATAAACTAATCGTAGATACTGAATCCAAATAACGTGTAGGTACTATCGAGAAAAAATACAATATGTATACCTCTGAAATATTCAAATTCAATAGCAAAGGCGGGGCGGATATGCACCATTATGAGCACTCTGCTAAGTATGTCTACACGCCGTTTTATTCACAACTTGTATTCAAATACGATCAGAACTATATATAACCGCGAACTGGCTGCATGAAAGGAAGTGTCATGCCAATATGTTTGACAGGTCTATTTCCAATATTCTAACAGCTTGCAGTTCAATGCGGGAAAAATACTACTTCTCTATACGTGAACTCGAAGAATTTGAATGATTATATAATAAGCAAGTTAACATAATTCTGAAATCACAGAATTTTCCGCAAAATTTTCTGTCTGCTAGGGGAACTTCGAGAGAAATAAATTAAACTGTTAGCTTAGTTTCTGCTTTCAAGGTCAGAGTACTAGTTTCAAAAATAGAAGACCTTACGTTCAAATGAGATCTTCTTTTTGTCATTATTGATATGATTAGTAATGCCATGGTTACTAAGTGGTCTCTGCCGTAATGTACCTACTACGTTATGTATAAAAAGTACCAATTTTGTAGCAATATAATAAAGAAGTAAAAGTCATAAAATAACAATAAATAGGAAAGTATAAAGATATAAGTGAGTTAGAAAATCTTTCATGCGTTGCAGATTTATGAGGATCTTTATTGACCCAGTAAATACGACGGGGTACAATTAGCAGAACAAACAAGACGAACAAAGAGACTCGAGACAACGGATGGAGACATCTAATTCCATTTTATTCCTTTATGTATTAATCGAATTAAATGAAACGACTTTTAAGGGAAATTACGGTTTGAGTTGATGTTTTGTTGTAATAATAGATTCAATACAGTGATCTATTTTTACTTGAAACAAGAGGATTATTTGTGAAGAGCTCTTTTTCATAACGTTTCTTGACTTACCTTTTGAAGTGTTTTAGGGCTTCTTTTCCCAAGCATTGAGTGACACTTTATTGTAAAATCTCATGCAATTTGCCACTAATGATTTTTTGTATTTCTGAAGACAGAACTTGGGGACAAGTAATTCACGTTTAACTTAAGTAAACAAGGGCTATTTCCACGTTGGCGAATTGTTTTATCCTCCTTGCTACATAAACGGGTTGTGTAGTTTTGTAAAAAAATCGGGGTTTCGCGAGTGGTGAGTATATTTCGCTCGTTGTTTGGGAACGAAAATAAGTGAAAGAAGGACAAATCAACGAACGCATCTATGTGTAAGGATTCTGCAGATATCAGCTAGGGATGTTGCGTGCGTAGGACGGTGCGGTACGTAGCGAATGCATTACAAGTATGTTTATAAAGCATTTGCTATATAAATAGAAAAGCTCCATTTTGCTTTGCTTCAGTTCAGTTTGTTACGATTTCCTAAAAGAACCGTCTTGCGACGAACTTTCAACGCACGCACTTAACGGAATTCCTCTATAAAGGCCACATGTAAGGGTGAGTGGTGCGGTGCTCGCGAAGTGGTAAAAAGGGGCCGCGCCGGCTCATTGAGATCCCGCTGTCGGCCATTTATATAAATATGTATCTGGAAGCGGAAAAAGTCGTGCCCGGATTAAGTCGCGCGTCGTACATTATGAGAACATCCGCATTATATTTCACTGAGTGGCATGAATTATGGCCCGCTGGACCGCGGCGGTGTAAAGTTGCTTTGAATCGGGGACGGAAAATTCCTTTCAGTGCCGGTGAATTTGTTACATAATCATTTTTCTTTTCAATTGCTAACTAGGAGTTTTTCCGAAGAGGTTTTATTGGTGTCTGTGGTGTGCAATCGTCCATTTACCACCCCTTGCGAGCGTGTTTTGTTCTGCCGGTGCTCCAGTGCGCTCGTGTTCTAAATTGCAACAAATGCATTTCCTCGCATTGGCAAACGGCCAATTGTTGACAACTTGCCTGAACTCGTTGATAGCTGAGAATATTACATATGTATGCCGACCTTTATTAAATTCTGATGTGCCTACACAGATTGCACGGTACGTGATGGGGGCTCTTGGCGAGCGAGGGAATATTGTTTTGATTATGGAGGACGTCTACGAACTACTACACATACATGACTAGGTACACATATGTAACTACAACTTGTTACCTGTTTTTTTTAGATATATTAAAGTTGCAAAACTTATTTACTACTTACTTGTGTTTATTGTACAAATAGTTGTAATGTTAAGTTAGGTGTTCTTCAATCAAAATAGGCAGAGAACAAATTATATAATATATTTATTGTACTTATTATGTTTTAGTTTGTCTATTTTTTGAAATAATATTGTTTCCTTAGTTCTTGTCAATAAATTTCCACGTCAAGTTGCTTGGTTTTCTTTCGCCTCCACCTCCAGTTATCGAAGATTCCCGTACATATACCTAGTATGTATTTATTTGTGTCGCGGTTTTTGTTGTGTTTATCCTATGTTGTTGTACAACATAACATTATATGTCGCTTAATAGGATAGAAAGGAAAATAAATATTCCGACAAAAATCATTGGAATTGTACGCCTTGTCGTTGTAACAATATAACTAGGTACAAAAATATTGGAGTTACGTAATACTGTGAATTTAGTGTAGCTGTTTAGTCAAATCTTAATAGCATCTATAGGTAGAACTCGATTCGATACTCTATATATTAATATCAATAAATTTATTAATGTCAAATCTTATGATGCACTTCTAGAAGAGAACTATCGATTTTCTAATGGACCCGATGAACTAAACTGCCCTTTAATTACGGAAAATTCGAAATGTAACAGACCATTTAGACGAGGCGTGCCATCGCATTCAAGTTTCATTTTTCAGGGTTCCGTACCCAAAGGGTAAAAAGCAGGATCCTATTACTAAGACTCCGCTGTCCGTCCATTCGTCTGTCTGTCTGTCCGTCTGTCACCAGTCTGTATCTCATGACCCCAGATAGCTAGACAGTTTATATTTTCACAGATGATGTATTCCTGTTGCCGATATTACAACAAATACTAAAAACAGAACTAAATAAATATTTAAATGAGGCTCCCATACAACAAACGTGATTGGTTGCGTTAACTTTGCACCTTATTTGTATGCAGTGTCATACATACTAGATGCGGGATAAGTGTTTGTACGGAACCCTCGGTGCGCGAGTCCGACTCGCACTTGGTCGTTTTTTTTTTAATTAATTGCGGGCTATCAACGTACGACGAGTTCAAATCGATCTAAGCCCGCGCCATTCCGCAAAGTAAATTCGCATGCTAGTTCTCTCCCGTCAAAATTGGATTTAAGACTGCACTGAGCGAAATGTGCAAAAATAGGCAGTTGCCGTTAAGTAGATAACGTCAACACTAGTTGTTTAATCCATTTCTAAACTATATATTTAGCACTTCGAAGAACGTGTTAACAACTTCTCCGTGGAAAAATTATAAGATTATTAATATTTTACCCTATAGAGAACTAAGTAAAGTTGGACGAAAATTGTAAAATCGTAAGCAGACGATGTGTTTTTTTACACTTTAACAATGGAAATCTATTCTGATTTTCAGTTCAAAAAAAAGATGAATGTTTACATTACAATTTGTTCCCATCAAATATTTCAATTATTGTTTAGTATTAAAAGGTCCAGAATTATCAAAAAGTGCTTTTATACATTCTCCATACATTTTTACTATGGCGGCCGCGCGCCGATCTAAATACGCATTCCCCGCGCTCTATGGTTCAGTCGCTAACGCTCGGCGCCCTCTTAATGCCGAGGGGCGGTCAACTCCTTCGATAAATCATGGCGCAGTTACAAGTTGATACACGTGCAACAGCTGGAGCAGTCGGTTGGCGGTGGACGCGACCGCAGCCGTGTCACAACCGCAACGACTATGTCACAGTTGCGCACGACCGTGTCACGGTTACGTCACGACTAGCATTGCCGATCGTTACGTGGTGACTGAGAATCTGCTTGTAATTTACAGATGTGATAAAGTCCCTGACGAGCGAAATTTTACGCGCGTTCAGTCTCCTCAGTAAGTAGATTTTTACTTACTTTTACTTTATTTTAGTCTCGCCAATAAAGTTTGCCAACATGTCTTACCTAATGAAGTTACGATTTAATAGGACATTACCGCAGTAGGTTTGAACTTCGCAAAAGTTGCCTCAGGAATGTAGTAGGTCTAAAATGAGCCATCAAGACTCGAAGTGATTATTTGGACGAGAGAACAAAGTGAGCGAGGATAAATATATCTGTGTTTCGTGATGGCTTTTAGCTACATCTGCACTCTGATTTTCAATTCGATTGCGAGAACGATTATAAGAAGAAAAATAAAATTCATGACATATGATGAAAGCGGCTTTTATATTTCCCGGCTAAACCACTGAGAATTTTTCTACAAAACTCGGCACAATAGTACTACTAGATTCAAGTAATAAAAGTATTTTTAGTGGTTTGGCACCGACTTCAAAAGATGATTCAAATGTAATATGTACCAAAACGGGCCATTTAGGCTTATCAGTTTATTTTGAAGTCAGCTCTTTTTCTTTTTGTTTTGCTCTTTAGTGATTTAAATAAAATACAGCTCAGCATAATGAGATGATGACTACCAGACGCAAATACCTGAATAACATTATAATATATACATTATTTATATTTATAACATTTGTGAGTTATTGTCCTCGATTTTCCTGGGATCTCATCATCAGATCCCGACATGGTGACAATGGGACCACCTCAGAAGTATAATTTTGACAATCAGTTTACAATTGGCGGAAATATCAGTGAACATACGTAAAATAAATAAAATATAAAATACATACAGCGAAACATAGAACCTCCTCCATTTTTTTAAGTCGGTTAAAAATGCGTTAGTTTTACATATCAGCTAGAACAAAATCTGTAAAATAAAGTTCCATGTCAGACTCTTCTCGCGGAATTCATCCGGCGATGTAATGAGTCGACAGAACGTCTGCCGAGAGTAAGTGCTAGTCATTAACTTGTTGTAGCCATACGAAATGTCCATTCTGCGTTTTATTACCCACGGAAAGCTGCTCAGAGGTTCCTCTTAATAACTCGACTCTTTTAAGATGCATTAAACTTAAGTCAAGTGTATCTCGGTTGGCTTTACAGCAACTTTTCTAAAGCTAATGTAGCGTGTATGTAGTTACAAAGTGTTTTTTTAGGATACCGTACCTCAGTCGGCAAAAACGGAACCCTTATAGGATCACTTTGTTGTCCATCTGTCCATCTGTCAATACCCTTTTTCTCAGGAACGTGTCAAAGTATCACACTGAAATTAATATCGTATACTTAAATCTACTAAAAAATCTAACTTATATCCAGTTCACCTAAAATTATGAGAATTGGCATGAAGCAACAACATACAGGTTGTTTGGAATAACGATGTAGGAACTTTAGGAGGTGATACAGGGGATTATTTGGAACAGTATGAACAGTCGAGTTCATTTACATCTACACACTTACGAGAACAAAAATATCTGAACACGACCCTATTGTCAGGAGCATAAAGTCGTGTTCAGATATTTTTGTTCTCGTAAGTGTGTAGATGTAAATGAACTCGACTGAACCATATATGCCTTATTCCAATCAGTGATAGTTATTTTTAAATCGTGATTTTCAATTTTTTTCAATTTGTACCAAAAATTGTCATGAAAAGTAAAATTATAAAAGCGTCATTAATTTATTAACCAATAAAAAGAAAGTTCACCCTCCCACATACTGCACTTAAAAAAAAAAGGTTTTTGTAGCTCACCATGAGTGATTTCTGGCAAAAAAAAAACTTTAGCAGAACTACAAAACTTTAGAAACAAGTTTAATTGAATGCCTAGTTTGCTTGAAATTTAACTTTTCATGACAATTTTTGGTTCCAATTGAAAAAAATAAATAAACCTCGATTTAAAACAAAAACTATCACAGATTGGACTAAGGCATATAAGGTTCAAACTCTTCCAAATAGTCCCCTGTATCGACTCCTAAAGTTCCTACATCATTATTCCAAACAGCCTGTATAGCATAGCAAAAGTAAATACATATTCCGAAAACCGTACCTAAATTTTTAGTTACATTCAATTTAAGTAAATAGTTGGTTGACAAGGTTTATGATAATTTAAATGTAATGGAATGATTTTATGTGAATATGTTGATGTTATTAATAATTCAAAAGTTCTGAGCACTGATTTTGTGTATACGTAATGTGTATTATGCATGGATCAGAAATTAAATTTTCACGCCGAATCGGCAAGTTACGTTAGAGTTAGTAGCTTAGTAGCTTATAATTACTTGTAACTGCGAATAAACGATTTTGATTTTGATTTTTGAAGGGGCTAAAATAAGCCATTGTGACATGAAGTAATTATCAGGACAAGCGAGCGAAGTGAGCGAGGATAAATATATCTAAGTTCCGTGATGGCTTTTAGCTACATCTGCACTCTGATTTTCAATTCGATTGCGAGAACGATTATAGGAAGAAAAATTTTTTTTTTTTGAGTTAAATCCAAATTATTAGGAATTAAATCGCGCAGTATTTCGGTGAATGCTTTTTAATATTTGAAATAGACCGTATTAACTCGCCGTGTTCGTATCTAATAATATACCAATTCACCTAAATGATAAACGCAGATGACAGAGCGCATTGTTCATTTTATTCCCCGCCGCCTATCTGATAAGTACGAGAACAAATAATTCAGATTACGGACTAAGTGCGCAAACGGGATGTGCCAAAATAACTTAGCTGCAGACTTTGTTGTTAATATCATGGCGTGAAAGTGCTGCGACGGTAGGCGGCGGGCGCCGCGCCAGCTCCGATTCTACGAGTGCTTTATAATTTTAATCTCTTCACACTTACTATGATTTCATTATTTATTGGAAGCAGAATAATCATTATATTTCCTTCGGATCCGCGACTGCCACACATTGAAATAGAACAATTTAAACGGATTATATCGTGTATATTCATTATTTGAGACTCCCTGACCTATGCCACGGAGAAAAATTGTGGTTTTCTCAGTCAACCTTTGACAACCGTAACTGGAAAGCTACCGAAACGGCAGGGAGGTTCAAATAATGAATATACGCGATATAATCAGTTTCAATTGTTTTATCAGAATAATCATCATTTTATTATTTACTAAAAGGGACAACTTCATCACATAACCTCTCTTTTGTCAGATATGAAAATTATTTTATATTTTGACTTATACTTTTGTTTAGGAGCATTTTAGCTAGAAAAGAGCTCAGGAAATGTTGTAGAGAATTAAATTTACTATAACTTACATTTCAAGTTTTGTTTCAAGGACAGTTAATTACGGAGATATGCACATTTAAATAACTGTATTAAATAACTGTAAAAAGTCACATTTTCCGGTTTTTTTTTCACTCCCAATACTTTAGTCTCTATTCACCGAACTATCAACCATCAGCCATCGGCATCGACAGCCGAAAGGTTCCGATCGCACACGACGACAAGCGAACAGGGCTGATCGCAAACGAACGGAGCCGATCGCGTGTCGCAGCATACTTTCGGTGCTTTCGGTTACGATCACATGTCGCGGAAGGAAGACGCCCGCCGTCAAGCTGTTGTTCGCAGCTTGGTAATGTAGACTTAAAAACAGTACATATATGATTCAGTATCGTTTAAGGACCATAAAATTCCTTCCGTTCCGATCCGTTGCGGGCCGGTTGGTGGAAATAGTACTTTAATTTGTAGGAAAGCACCTTAAATTTCAATATATGTATATTTAGAGATTTTAGCTCCTCTTTTGATCTTGTAAATACAACGTCATGTTTACTAAAAGATATAAGTTACGCTCCGTAAATTCCGTAATGAATAGTTGCCTATGGAGCCGCTTAGAAAATTTCAAGCCGTCCTTAAAATGAATAGATTACTGTCTCCACGACTAATTAAAACTTTGCCTTTTTGATAGACAATCTCGGACCGCCGCGCGGGATCGGGATTAAATTTGTGCGTCGGATTCGAGTAGCTGACGACAACGAAAACAATTTAATAAGGGGTTTGTTTATCTCTGAGGGAGTAAGCCCAAATAATTAGGAGGAGCGCCAAAAACGACGCTAATAGATCTGTAAGATTGATGACGAGGGCACAAAGAAATACTCGGGCTCATGCATCAATCTGACGCGGAATACGTGTTGGCAGGAATTTCGCTCGCTGCTTTTTACAGGTATCGATAATTCAATGTATTAAAAACATCTCACCCGCCCTGGAAAGTGAAGAGAATATTTTTTTGGAGACAGTTTTCAAGTTTGTTGCTTATCACGGTATTTGACTATGGTGAACATAAATTGTACAATTTAATCCACAAGCACACATTCAAAAATACACGGAACCAAAATAATCAGCCACTAACTTTAGGACACTATGCTATTTTTAATTGCACAAAAACTGGAAAAAGACGTTTTTTGACTGCAGATTTTTATGACGTCACCCAGTATCTTTATAGAAACATTTTATAAAGAATAGCTGATTTCAGCTGTCATCAAATACCGTATTTAATCTAATTTAAGAGCTTGGGAGAAGAGGTTATTTTCGTATAGTACCTTATAATGACGACACGCGTAGCTGTGGAACTTTCCTTAATAATAACTACGTCATATGTTGGTGACAAGCCCTATGAAGGATGAATATATTTATGTATATAATACTTAAGTACGCATATTACGCGATACAGTTTGACGAACGACGTGACAGGCGGACCTTTGGTAGATGTTGGTCGTGATATTTGATTAGCCCGCAGCGCGCAGCGGGGCGCTACTACCAACCACCACATCACTATACATAGTATAACACAAAATTGCTTTCTGCTGTATGTCTGTCTGTCCCTATGTATGCTTGGATCTTTAAAACTACGCAACGGATTTTGATGCGATTTGTTTTTTAGTAGATACATGTATAATTTATCAGCATTGCACCCGTGCGAAGCCGGGGCGGGTCGCTAGTATATATACATTGCCGCACTGTTTAATTCAGGTAACGCCGCTATAAAAACAGGCGATTACAGCCTGTTAAAGGTCATAAATGTATCTTGTGTTCGGCCGGGTACTAATTTATTAGTTTTTTGTTCCTTTGTGATTTTGCGTAGGCTTAGGAGACATGATGTGGTGAGTATAATTCACCTCACCTTCAGGAAATTCAGGTTTGTTGTATGGGAGCACCCTTAAATATTGATTTTATTATATCCTTTAGTATTTGTCATTATAGCGGCAACAGAAATACATCATCTTTGAAAGTTTCAACTGTCTAACTATCGCGGTTCATGAAATACAGCCTGATGGTGACGGACAGACAGACGGACAGCGGAGTCTTAGTAATAGGGTCCCGTTTTTTTCCTGTGGGTACAGAACCCTAAGAAATGGGTGAAATATGGGGTTTAAAACGTAAACATTTCGTCATATTTCAGCCATTTCAAAAAAAATCGTTGAGAACGAAATTAAACTATTCCAATGTAGGTTACCTTCTCAACAAAAATAATATTTGCCTGTTTAATAACAACCCATTCATCATCATCAGTAGTTATGTAGCCAACTGCTTCTTTTTTTAAGTCCAATAAGCTTAAACAAGACTCACCTTTACGCTTTTGTCGGTCAGGGCCCTTCGTGGGTGTAAACAGAAGAACCCACCAAAATTTCATCAAATGAATATAAAAATTATAAATTAAATATAATATACACGTATGTAAGTATGTACTTAAATAAATAGACCTAAAGATATTTCCAATAATAATGAAAAACCAAACTTTTGCCAGAACCTTGAAAAGCGAAGTGCTTAAGGATAAATATATTGGAAGCCCATTTCTCCAGTATTATCAATCAGAGAAAAACGCCTGTCCTATTCCGAGAGTAGAAGTATCGGCGGGGACATTAATTGAGACGGAGATGATTTATTTGTGCCAACATAAAAACGCAGAGCTATATCAATCATTCGCCGCGGGCTCGGTATTGTCTATTGTGAGGAAAAGGGAAGACGAGCGTCTCCCGGGCGACCGGCGGGTCAATTAAATCTGGCTATATCTACTGTGTAGCTGAAATATCAGGTTGTGCTGGACGAATACGCAACTTGTACAAATAGAGGGTTTGCGTGCGTAGTGTACACGTCTACACGTGGGTATAGCAAATGTGTATGCGTAAGAGATATTGCACTATTGTTTTTACAGGCCGGTGAAAATTTGTGACGATTCTTGTAATTGTAAAAGAGGTACGGAGGTAGTGTATAATAGTTTTCCATCGTATTTTGAAGAGAACTTTACTTACCGACATAGCACAGCGTATAAGCAAGCTGAAGTGGCAGTGGGCTGGTCATACATGTATCTGTCGTAGAGCCGATGACCACTGGGGTAAACGAGTTCTGGAGTGGAAGCTACGAATCGGTGAACGTCAGTGTAGGGCGCCCTATAACAAGGATGGAGCGACGACATGTAGGACAGCGGGTGGTAGGTACTGGAGGAGGAGAGCTGAAAATCGAACTCAGTGGCATGCAATGGGAGAGGCCTGTGTCCAGCAGTGGATGATGTTGATGATCGTATTTTGTCGGAAAAGTTCGTTTCAGCATGTTTTCTCTATCAACTGCGGTGAAAAAGTTGAGATGGATATATTAAAACGCGCTTACCCGACTAAAAATGATGGAAAACTATTATTCACTACATCTGAGGGCCAACCGGTGGCTCAATAATTAAATCTGGCTCTACGTTTGAGGCTGGGGTGTGTATGTGTAGCTAAAAATATCGGGCTATTCTAGACAGTCAGACCTTACATTACGTATTATGTGTTACATTACAAGTAATAATAAACGAATCTGAAACAGATATGCAAATTGTACAAAATATCGTCATCAACGAAAGGTATGCATGCGTACGCTTGCGCAAGCACGCATACGAATGTTATGTGCGTGTGTGTGTGTGCGTACTAGATCGTACTATTCTTTCCACGTTAAAATTTATACAGAAATATCTCCCAATTAAATGCAAACTAAGTAACGCAAGTTTTCTGTTGCCATAAATATAGATATTATGCCTATTTATTATTTGCATTTAAAAAAAAACAAGGGTAAGCCGTACCGTATGGGAAGATTTAATAATTTATCTATTTTTTGTATTTGTTGTGTATTGCAGACCACTGATTATTTAATTGGAGATATCTGTCTCTTATATCTAATATCGTCTATTGTTCTCTTTTTCTTCAGATGTTAATTACGGCCTCACTAAACTGTACGCTGTTTACCTATTTCATATTCATTATCCATAAAATGTTATAGTCTGTTGAATGGTCTAGTTATTATTGGTTCCGCTGTAACATAACATTTATAATTAGTTCTTTATATCCATGTCATTGCCCCAAATATTTTCCGCTCACAAAATTCATGACAGCTATTATTAATAAAGCAAAATTGTAAAACAAACCCTGTATTCCTGCGTTGCTAAGCGCCGAGACAATCTTTTAATATAATTAGGGTTAAAAATTGAGATACCGTTGATTCAAATTGGGGAAGTGAATTATTTATTTGTAAGCAAATTAATCTGTTTGTGTCCGCTTTACAAATGTATTTGGGCGGACGTGACATTTTGTTGGGTTAAATTACTATCTCTAATCAAAGATAACCCAATTAAAGTGGCAAAAGTTCATTCGTGCGGCGCGTATAAGAGTCGGCGTATTGAAACAGTAAACAGAGGGCTAATTAATGAAATGACAAGACAAACAAAACACGTGTAGGGCTGTAGGGCTACGGAGCGCGGCCAATCACGGCGGGGAAGTAATTTCTTGGCGTTGTGTTCATGTATCGGATTGGATTTGTCTATCATAGTTGTTTGAATTAATGCATGGTGTGTTGGATAATGGGTTTGTCTATGACAATAGTGTATTTGATTGAGTGAGGACGCTTATTTAGGGATATATACCTAGATCTTCTAGATCCATATAGCGTGCCTTAATGAGTAGAGGCAAGTACTACTTTGTAACATAACATGTTTGCGATATAACATATATTAGCATATATAGCGATTGTACACACGCGTTGTTCGGTTGGATTGTCACGCCCCACAACTAATAGCTCAGCATTTTACACAAACGATCAATAAAATACACTTTAGTTTTACGGAGAACAAAAACTCTTGACCGCTTCCAGCCAGTGTGAGTACGCAAATACAAAAGTGCTACCACTTGTCTTTCACCCTCAAGTGAACGTTCGCTGCCGTTTCAACAAATGGGATATGGCAATATCCTGACATGGCTGGAGGATCCCTCCTTGACACGCCACGCGATACTAATGACCGGGCCTGTGGAAAAATTTGCGAAAATAACGAAGCGTGTAACCGAGACTATACTAAGAATTCTTTTCTCACACATGCAATGAAATGTCGTCATAACGTGCGTTAGAACAGGCTTCGAAGTATCACGTTTCGGGCGGAATAACTCGAGAGAACTGTAAAGGAATTCCATACAAAATTGAGGGCATAAGGCCGGGAACTAATTTATTTTTAATATGGCGTGTGTGTTCATGTGCAGCTGTTTTTTAGGGTTCCGTAGCCAAATGGCAAAAAACGGAACCCTTATAGATTCGTCATGTCTGTCTGTCCATCTGTCCGTCTGTCTGTCCGTCTGTCCGTCCGTATGTCACAGCCATTTTTTTCCGAAACTATAATAGCTATACTGTTGAAACTTGGTAGGTAGATGTATTCTGTGAACCGCATTAAGATTTTGATGCAAAAATAAAAAAATAATAATACCTAAATATTGGGGGCTCCCCATACTAAGAACTGAAACTCAAAATTTTTTTTTTCATCAAACACATATGTGTGGGGTATGGATAGGTCTTCAAAAATTATATCGAGGTTTCTAAAATATTTTTTTTCTAAACCGAATAGTTTGCGTGACAGACGCTTCCAAAGTGGAAAAAAGTTGGTCCCCCCCCTCTAACTTCTAAAATAAGAAAATGAAAAATCTAAAAAAAACATATGATGTATATTACTATAAAAACTACCAACGAAAATTGTTTTGAACGAGATTTAGTAAGTAGTTTTTTTTAATACCTAACTTTGCACCTAATTTATATGGGGCGCTATATATAGGTACATACCAGGTGCAAAACTTAACTTAACCACTTAGGGATGGAAAGTGTTTGTACGGAACCCTCGGTGCGCGAGTCCGACTCGCACTTGGCCGGTTTTTCAGTGGTGTATTTATTTATTTCATTGCATATGTTTGAGAAAAGCACTATACGTGCCTTAGCCGTAAAAAGGGCTTGCCGGCTTCGTATCACTATCCATCTATACCTACCTCTACTTACTCATCCCGCAAGTCTTCTTTTCCGGCGTCTGCAGTAATGTACTATTATACAAGTATTGTGTAAGTACAAAAGCTTATTACATTTGAGCTATGTATATGTCGTCTAGAACTAAAGTCTAGGTCAAAGTGAATCGATAAGCGAAACCATTGTTATGAATATAATTGTTTTCTCTTTGATACGGACAATGGCATAAAATATTTACGTTTGAATATTCCAATGCTAGTTAAAAGTTTTATTCATAATCATTAAAGGTATTCTGACAAGAATGTTAGCGTTGTGTTCTGAAAGGACTTCTTAAAATTAATTCTGTAATTATATGAAATGGCATTCCAATCTGCATGCTTTCGTTTGCAGTAGTTAGGACGGAGGTCAAAGTCAAGGTGTAGTCAGGTAAAATGAGTTCTATAACATTCCCTGAATCTGAAAAGTGTATTGCCGGTTGGGCGTTATGAGGCAAGGACACGTAGATACATACAAAAACAAAAAAAAAATGGCAAGAAGATTTGGCTTTTCAGACAGGTTCTATTATTTTGAGTAAGTTGTATATACAGACACCATCAGATATATACGTCTTCCAGGACGATTTTCTGTTTTCTGTGTTTTTAAATATGAAGATGAAACTTACTCATTACTATGTATTCGGAATATTCGAATTCATGATAGAAACTGACAAGGTAAAAGTTAAAAAAATAATGGCAATAAGTCATGTAAGGAATGTATTGAAAGTTAACGATGCTCAGAAATATTTGGCCACCTTGCTCGCTACTATGTATATACTTATCAAATTTTGCCATTTTTATCTAGATACAAGCAAGTTCCATCTTCGGAACCAAAGACAACAGGAATTCATCCTGGATGACCCACCGAGTAACTAGACTACACGGTCGTTCTAGTCGTTCTTTATTTTGTGTAGAATTCAAAACGTAGCGCGTATAAACCACAGCTATACTCTACACTACAAATTATATAATTAAGAGGCCTTATTCCTTTTTTTTCATATTATGACAAAAATTATATTGATAATTTCAACCAACTTTTTGAAGTGAATAATACTTTCCTTGAGCTCTAGAAAGGAACATAGCTCTTTCATACTTTCATGAGTGCACACATCGAATATAAGTAAAAATCAGTTGTCTGCGTGCATTTTGTCAAATTCGAGTAGTCTTTGAAACAAAAATTATCAATGAAAAATTCTCACTGTAAGTTTCAAATATATACCAAAAAATCGCAATTAGTAGTGACATTGATAATATGTTAAGAAACATGTTTGCTCATAGAGAAAAATGTTTAAAACAATCAGCATTTTAGAGCGCATAAGGAGCCCTAATAGTAAATATTAATAAATCAAAAACATGACCAACGTTGTCGATGTATAAAGTTAAAATAATATTGATTATGATTTCAATTTGAGTGTTTACCAGAAACGTAAATCAATAGTCGTAAAACCGAGATCAGATTTCGGGATTCGCGGTGAAGAATATTCCGAAAGCTTGTTATCTCACGTTTTTCGCCACAAGAGATCAAAAGCGATTTGTCATTAGGTATCGTCAAGATTATGTCCTTAATAAATTTCATGGCTCGCCAATTATTTATATCGTAACGGGATACCACGAGTCGGCTCTCCAGTGCGACTTAATTTATGGAGACTTTCAACGCGGAGATTATTCTTTAACCTACTTCCTAAATTGGATTTCATACGAACGAACGCAAGGATAGCCCCGCGATGCATAACAATTAGTGCCGTAGGAAGCTGCCATTATTTAAAAAGAGCCACGATGTTAAGTAGACTGATGAAAGGTTAATAAACCCGGGAATGAAGATGTCTGGTAGGTATTTGTTGGGACGCCGCGAATTTTTTATCCGCTTAAGAATTTATTTTATACGGGTACTGGGCACTAAGTCACCCAGTACCCACTGGGCACTAAGCAGATTGAGTCATGGAGTAGTCTAAGATATACAAAATGGATAGTCCGGTAGTTGTACTCCTTTCCATTAGATTGTATGAATGAGACCATTTATTATGATAATTAGATTCTCCGACAGTTTGTTTCCTTTTTAGTGTTTCAAAAGGGGTATACATATTTACTGTGTTGTTATTTCTCACCGTAAAAACATCTTTTGGAAATAATTAATGCTATACGTACATTACAGTCCGAGAGAGTCTGAATATAATTAGCTTGATTTGCGAGTATACATACATAAATGCTCGCACAAGTGCATGCTAATGATGTAAACTTTCAAAGTACGTACATGGAAGCAACTGGAAATTCTAGCATTTTATTTTGAAACACTTCGTGTACTGTATAATAATAGATGTGTTCGAAACTGCTGCTAAACTACACAAAGGCAATCAGTAACGCGCGAATGTATCACAAACCGTGTTTTCTTTAAATAATGGTAGTCATGTATTCCGAGTACTTATGTACGTTCACCGTAATGGCGTTTTTTGTTTTCCTCCCCGAGTTCCCAGGTGGAGTCTCATTGTTTCCTTAAGAAAAACGCGTTCAGTTTCCGGAGATGCGGGTAATCGTAACAGTGAATCACATCGCAAAGGGCACGCTCTGCCCATGCGGTACTTCATCGTGAAATTATGAGTTTAGTACGTGCCCGATATTCGGTATGAGATAAGAATGGCGCGCGGACCGTTCCGTTTGTACTTATTCCCGTCACACGCGACATGCGAGCCCATGCTCGGTTTTATTCAAATTGTTTGCCTGCTGCGGGTCTAAATCTAGGTTTATCGAGTCTGAGACGGTATCGTAATACGTTTCCTATTTGTGCATAATTATCCCGCTAATATTATAAAAGCGAAGGTCTGTTTATGTGTATCTTTGTCACAACTCCACGCTGAAACTTCACGTGAAATTTGGAACAGAGATAATTTATGTGTTCATGTTTCCAATTCCAATGTTTCCGTTTAAACGCGAGCGAATCCGCGTGCTAAATTTAATAGTATCTTATTATAACTAAACCTTAACTAAACTTTAACTAACTTTATTAATTCATGTACCTCTACAAACCAAACCAAAATTGGTCATGGTATGGCCGTTACTGCTCCTCTCTAAAATCTGGCGTTGTTTATCTGCTTTGCCTGAAAGTTTGACTGCATGGTAGAAAATTTGTACGATAAGCTTTTCTTTTGTGCAAAACGAATACATTTCATTTTGATACTGGTTTTATTGTCCAATTTAAAATGTATACAAAATTTTCACTCAATTATTCACAACAATCTCAATATGACCAAGTTTTGATTGAGATATTTTAAGCCTTTGAGGCTATATTTATTAACAAACAAGCATAAATAAACTCACAAACAACGGTTCGAGCAATTTAAACTTTTTCATTTTCCATTTCATTCGTCAGGGCGGGCGAGCCAGCTGCCGAAAAAGGAAAGCAATTGCATCAGTTTTGTGTCCTTCAATTTGAATACATAATTTACAGCGTACCTACGCCGGACTCAAAATTCCGTACGATATAAAATTCCGCCTCGTCTGAGGTGATTCTACAAAGCTGGGCTCATCTCTGGTTTATGTTTAGTTTGCGCTGTGAATAAGTTAGTTAACGGAGGGGTTGCTCAGTGAACTGGCGAGCAGTAAACAACAGGATTTAATGGTTATAGAGCAGTCCGCGGCGGTAAGTGAAAATGAAAGTGATTCCCCCGAGCCCGTTAACTCCTGGGAATTATGAGCAGAACTCTTCCCCGCCGTATCTGCAGCTCCGAATACCGCCATTCGTATCATAAAATGGAAACGACATTGCTGTTAATTTTACTGCCCCGCTCGCACTCCCGAGAGTTTGCATTTTTTAATATTCTTGTCAAATATCAATAACCTGCGGATGTTTACACGGTAGAGGATTGCTTTGATGGTGTAAAAATAAGCTGCGCAAGGACTTTGATTGAATTGTACCTAAGTGACGAGTATTATAAGCGGAATTGCCAGAGATAAAGATATGAAATACTTGCATGATGGCTATCGAAACTAAGCATAGGTCAAAAAAAAAAAAGACAGAAGCAAGATCAGCTTCGCTCTGGAGGTCCTTAAAAAATAAAACAATCCAATTGAAAAGGATAATAAGTAAGTAACGATATTAACAGTATGCCATTCTCGAGAGAGTAAGTACAAGGAAACAAGAAACACGCTCGAAAAATGATAAAAGCTATATATAGGTATGTTAGATAAGAATGATGGATGCAAATCAGTTCGTAGTATCGTTTTAGTCCCGTTCCCTTCGGGGTATGTTTTTGACCACGATGTCATATTTGCCAGGTCAAGTTATTACCTTGATGGAGCGACTGCCGTCTGACCCCAGCGACCCCTGTCATAGCGAACCCAGACACACTGGCGGGGCGGGCTCATGGTTACACATTCAGTTGCCTCAATGTAGGTACGAGTAAAGAAGAGATTCTAGTAATATCTACCACATTAATATTATAAAGGCGAATGTTTGTGAGAGTGTACGTTATAGTTGCTTCTTCACGCTCAAACAACAGGACCAATTTTGATAAATTTTGATATGAAGTTAGCTGACACCGGAATAACACATGGGCTTCTTTTTATACCGAAAAAATGTAGTGTTCTCGTGGGATGAGCGTTTAACACCGCGCGGCGCTGCTAGTCCTTACATAAATTTGACAGTAGTTACCGGTTTGTCCGGATACAAATTAGGTAGGTACCTACCTAAATATTCGCAGCTGCTGCAAATTTTGACTATTTTTAAACGGTTTTATTTTGCTTGTAATGACATCTACCGCTCATAAGTATTTAAGCACTTAATATTTTTTCCATACAATTGTATACAAAAAATACTTTTAGAATTATACTGCCAACATTTTTTATTTAGCTGACTTATTGGACATCAAAATGGTTTCGGGATATTCCTGTAAATATTATGTTTACCCGCAGGCAAGAGTTAAACAAAATCATAAACCAATTGCTAGTATAATTATATTAAATTGTTACATTTTGTAACGTAAACGTAAACGTAAAATCATGGTTTTTTAAACGTTGCAAAAAGCAAACTGGAAATTAAAAAGGATGTCTATAGTACCGATTTCAGGCTTAGAATATTACGTAATCAAAAATGCAACCAGAATTCTCCATGCTTAGTCCATTGGTTCTGATTGGACAATATGATTTTTAAAGTTATTTTTGTATACAATTATATGGCCAAAATAATGAGTGCCTAAATACTTATGAGCGGTACTGTAGGTAATTATGATGTTTACCTCTAATTGTTATTTCTTGCATTGTATTTCAACTGTATGCTTTGTGAGATGTGCAGTACATGTTATTGTTGTTGTTGTTATGTGTTGATATTATAGCAGATATAAACACTTTTTAAATCTCAGCAATTGAGCTCTGAAAATGCCTACTAATCTTTTTGCTGGTTTTAGTACTTATAACTTTACAATTTTATCACCCTTATAAGGACGTAAAGGTAAAGGTATTCCTGCTAAATACAGGATTTTTACATTTTTGTTAAAGCAGTAACGTCTGCTAGCGTAAAGTAAATGTTTATATAGAAGCGAAAAAAAAAAAAAAAAATGTTTGAATGGCATTTGAACCCACGCCCCCTCGGCTTTCCGGGCCACTAAAGCATCCGCCTGGCCCGGAAAGCCGTGGGGGGCGTGGGTTCAATTCCTGCTGAAAACATAAAAAAAATTGCTTCTATATAAACACCTAAATACAGGATTTGTTTGTATGTTTGACGAATCAATTGCGTTATGCCGGCAAGTAGATACGTGTCATAACCGAATTTGGTAGTTCTTAATGTTTTGCGTTTATCCCAACAAATAGCTGCATGTAACTGGGCCCCTGAAGACTGTGAGTAATAGGGGTCCACTTTAATATTATCGGAACCCGTGGAATTTCCTATCTCCACTTTAATTGCATGTTTATGTAGATTCGAGCGCTGTTCCGCCATATTGCCATACGCACAATCATTGGAATTGTATAGCTAATATCATTAAATTCCTAATACTCTGAATATCTTCGAGGAGTTTTTGAAAACTGAATAATTTATATCGTGTTTTCAATATTTTGAGCTTCATAACAACAAGGCTGTCGGTATGAACTCCAGCAAGTGAATAGAATATTAACGTGAATTTCGCTCTAAATAACAGACTCTCTGAAGTTATTCTCCGGCTATAGTCTTTTATTACGCAAGTTACAGAAGGTATATTAATGTTGTTCAGTTGATCACGAGTCCTCCGTTCGGGGAAAAGCTATAAGACAAACAATGGTGGTATCAGCAGTACCACAAGTCCTTAAAGCCCATAATAGTGTTTGATTTCTCTCGTATTCCAATTAGAGATAGGCAATCCAAACAGATTCCGTATAATACCAATATTCATGACTCTTATTTATTAGCAGCAACAAAATGCCAAAAAAAACTATGTTGTACTGATATTCCTGCTCGACGTATATGTTGTACTGTATGGCTGTACAGATGTAATAAAAATAAATAATGTTTTGATATCGTATTTTGTCGGAAAAGGTCGTTTTAGCATGCCTTCTTTAACTTCGATAAAAATATAAAAACAAGTTTTCCGGACAAAATACTACAGCAAAACTTAAATAACTAGATCTGTACCTACCGGTTAGTTCATTGCCCTGCGGAGCAATTGAGTATTCGTTTTTCAGATCACTAGTTTACTCTTTAACTCTGGGGCCCTAGAATAACACCTATTTTCTAAATTCCAGAAAAGATAATATCGTTTCCGTCTTACATCGCATTTTATATAAACAACCAATAAAATACAGTTTTCAGCCGGCCTTTACGAAGGTTAAGAAAGAGAACCTTGTGCATATGTTATATTCTGTGCCGCCTGCAAGTTCGTCCTACGGTTTTGTTCGTTTTTACACTGCTTATGATGCTACGTTACCGTAACCAGTTACCGCTATTCACGGAATCAAAAACATCTGGCACTCTCCTGCAGAATAGACATTCACGAAAGAAGAAATGGTTACATCCGCAATAAACGTTAACCTTAATGCCGTTACCGGGTGTAAATGTTTTTAAGTCACACTGATATAAGATGGAAACTTGAAAACCCCTCTTTATGAATAAATAGTTGATCGTAATATCAGTTTGACATGACGCTAATTCGACGGAGTTTCCCGATAATTTTAATTTAGCAAAAGTACAGTCAGCATCAAAAGTAGCTAACACATTTAGTATGCAATTTGACATGCTCCGGAAGTGAAGTTCACACCGCTTGCGTAGGCAAGTCTGCGTCAGTCGCGTAAGCAATGTGGCACCTATTATCCAACTCCATACTTTACAACGCGCACGTCACGCACACGCATCCGGTGTACTCCGTCCGTAAGTACTTATGACCAGCGCAGTGGCCATTTTCAATCTGTTCTAGCCTCGGCTTTACAGTCCGCGACAGACTCACGGTTTCGTCCGGTTCTTCCCACAGCTTATAGTTAATTGCACAGGACTGATTAGGAAATATTTTATCATTAAACTGCATATTTTAAATAGATTCAGATTCAGATTCATTTATTTCATGTGAAAATAACTGTATACATTTGCATTAAATATTCAAAAATATAAGTATTCACATCATGATCGTCAAAATAAAAATATAATAATAAAACTAACTATAACAATGTCAAGCACAAGAAATGATAACCATAATAATAATAAGCAATATAATCTCCCAATAAGGATCGTCATCACAACTTGTCATTAAACTAAAACAAAGCAAACAATAGAATATAATAATCAGGTGACATCTCCTAATAATACAAAATAAAATCATCGTCGCAATACGAAATAATATAAAAATAGGCACACAACAGATATAAAAATAATAATTAGAAGTTTAGTTCCATGTACTCATTCACGGAGTACAGAGGGTTTTCCAACAAAATGTCTCTCAGTCGACGCCGAAATATTTCGTAAGATGGCTCATTTCGTAGGTTTTCAGGTAAATGCTCATAGTAAGTTGGGCCAATGACCCGTGGGTTTTTGCCTGAAAGCGCCATGCGACGAGGCACGGTTCTGAGTCGCCCGGTAGTACGGAGGTGTTTACCTGCAACATGGACGCGCGCGAACTGTGAGATGTTAGTTCTTACAAATAGAAGTAAGTCGAAAAGATATTGTGAGTAGTGCGTCATTATGCGTTGCGATATAAAAAGTATTTTACAGGGGTGCCTAGGTGTAGCTGCGACAAGAGTGCGAATAGCTCGTTTTTGCATTATTAGAACCCTTTTTGCGTCAGTGGAGTTACCCCAAATAAGTGTTCCATATGACATGAGGGAGTGGAAATGAGCAAAGTATACTTGTTTTAACGCGTCTCCCGAGATTAGTGGTGCTAATTTTCGAAGCGCAAAGACAGCACTACTCAACCTACCACAAAGATTGTCGACATGGCACTTCCAGCCAATATGCTCCGAGGAAAACGTGGAGCAGGAATAAAAACTAATTCTGATATATTTAATGCCATGGATATGCTGATCGTTCTATTAATTAATGGACTGTATGTTATGTATGGACTGTATGTTATGGGTGACCCATGTAGATCGGTACGTATGGGCAGGTCTGAAACTGTAAAACATACAAAGACCAATTCTTAGGAACAGTTTTGTCACAGTGGTTTTGTTCATTTTAGTGACAAGGAAAATTTGTGTTAATATATTTAAAAACAAACTTTTACTCATGCTCATGCTGATGTGATATGGGCGCAGTGGGTAGGATGGTTTCTGAATGTAGATTTGCTTATTTTTTAAGCGTTTACTGTTGTCTCTATTCAATGCATATATTCGTTACATGTAATATATGGTTGTTTTTACAAATATGCAATGCGATTATTGACGCAAACCCAACAAACCGCAGCTGGTTAAGATAAAATAAATCGTTGATTTGGCATTAGGATTCCAGAGGGTAAGTGGTGCGCGGGTTAAATAAACGGGCGCCATGTTTGCCAAGCCCGCCATGCTAAGCGACTGTACCCAATTCCAAATTGCAGACGAGGTCAACAGGTAAACGTAATTACTTTTGAGCCGTTCCTAAACGTATATAGCCGCGAAAAATAAACGAAATGTGTGTACGGTATGGGCAATATGCGTGATTATGCATGGTTTAAATTATCGCCTTTAATTTTATTTTTATTTAACGAGCATCAACCAATTTGTTTCTCAGAGTAATTAAAATAATCATGCTGATGTGATATGGGCGCAGTGGGTAGGATGGTTTCTGAATGTAGATTTGCTTATTTTTTAAGCGTTTACTGTTGTCTCTATTCAATGCATATATTCGTTACATGTAATATATGGTTGTTTTTACAAATATGCAATGCGATTATTGACGCAAACCCAACAAACCGCAGCTGGTTAAGATAAAATAAATCGTTGATTTGGCATTAGGATTCCAGAGGGTAAGTGGTGCGCGGGTTAAATAAACGGGCGCCATGTTTGCCAAGCCCGCCATGCTAAGCGACTGTACCCAATTCCAAATTGCAGACGAGGTCAACAGGTAAACGTAATTACTTTTGAGCCGTTCCTAAACGTATATAGCCGCGAAAAATAAACGAAATGTGTGTACGGTATGGGCAATATGCGTGATTATGCATGGTTTAAATTATCGCCTTTAATTTTATTTTTATTTAACGAGCATCAACCAATTTGTTTCTCAGAGTAATTAAAATAAACCAATGTCTGACCCATTCAATTCTCTGTTACCGGTATTTGCGACCTACAGAAATAATGATTTCTACCGCCATAATGAGCAAATTTTCTTATCATTATCCCCATATTATAACGAAGCTGCTGTAAACTTTTGAAGTAGATATATTTTATTGTAGAAGGCACTCAATAATAATATGAATACTTACAAGTTTTATCTCTAATAGGTTCGTAAATAATCTGATGAACGTAACGTAGACAATCGAAAAGCTGCATAAACCGGGAATGCTGATTAAAAATAGATTGCGCTACAAAGTGCCATATTGTCTGATACAATGTCAACGGTAATACCTATGAAATTAGTATTTAATGTAAGAAGATAGAGGTCGTTAAAGGAAATTAATGAAAATTCTAAGAAGCAACGTCCAATTATTTTGGAATTTAATGTACTTTACGTACTCTTTAAGTCTAACTTAAATCGTTTTCATTTACAACCGTTTGTACCAAAACTGTTTTATATTACAAATGAAGGGCTTAGGGGAAATCTCTGATCTGGCTGAGTAAGTAGTTTTTCTTAATGCATTTTTTATTCTATGGCTCCGAAATTACCCAGTTCATCATATGATTATCTAAAACATAGGTAAACCTGCGTTGGGTTCAGTAATTTTTTCATATTCGTTTACGTACGCCATACTAGCCATAAGTAGATTTCACAACTTCAACTATGCATTGTAAAATTTAATTGTGATTTTGCAAGTTCTTTCCCTTAGCCCTTCAAATCATAATTCTAAACAGCGATAACAAACAAAAGTTACACATTTCAATTTTTCTTTGTGCTGTGATCTTTGTATCAATGGTTCAGTGCAAACAAATTTGAGACCCTGACTGGATTTGAACCAGTGCCATTCCGGCGTGACACGCTCTGAATCAACTAAGCTAAGCAGGTAGCTCACACAGTAAGTATTATCTAGTGACTAGCTTTTGCCCGCGACTACGTCCGCGTGGAACTTGGAAGTA
Organism: Apotomis capreana; assembly: GCA_947623375.1. Lineage (NCBI taxonomy): Eukaryota > Metazoa > Arthropoda > Insecta > Lepidoptera > Tortricidae > Apotomis > Apotomis capreana. Next base: position 7,286,078 of record OX392499.1, read on the forward strand.
TGAAAGCAACCTCGTACAACACGATAGATATCCACCTAATCACCTTAATTAATAAAAGAGATTATTAAAAGCGCCTAAGAAAATGTAAGACCAATTGTGCTTTTGGTCTAATCATTACATTTCCTACAGGGTTATCAATGTCATCATGAATTACTTACCTACTCACTTTTCAATCTTTTTAGGGTTAATTTCCAGGATGAAAACTATCTTATGTCCTTCCTCGGATCTTAAACTATCTCCATGCCAAATTTCATCCAACTCGATTCAGCGGTTTAATCGTGAAGAGGTAACAGACAGACAGACACACTTTCGCATTTATAATATTAGTACTAGCTTTTGCCCGCGACTACGTCCGCATGGAACTTGGAAGTTTGGAAGCAACCTCGTGCAACACGATAGATGTCCATATCCACCTAATCACCTTAATTAATAAAAGGGATTATTAAAAGCGCCTAAGCAAATGTAAGAGCAATTGTGCTTTTGGTCTAATAATTACATTTCCTACGTGGTCATCAATGTCATCATGAATTACTTACTCACTTTTCAATCTTTTTAGGGATAATTTCCAGGATGAAAACTATCCTATGTCCTTCCTCGGATCTTAAACTATCTCCATGACAAATTTCATCAAAATCGATTCAGCAGTTTAAGCGTGAAGAGATAACAGACAGACAGACACACTTTCGCATTTATAATATTAGTATGGATGGATTAACCAATTCAATAAATCAATTCCCTTTAACAATTGTGAAGAATGATTCTCGTAAACAATCCATTACAAAATTGTTTTTGGTCGTTAATATGGTCGAATATGAAAACGTGCAAAATTTCATCAAAGTTTTATTTTGTTTGTCGTGAGGCGCGGGGACTCGCTGATATTGCGATTCCCTTCGGTGTCCCCGTGTCAATATCGCATATTACCTTTTGTTACTTGCTCTGACGGGTTTTTAACAAGTAAGGCTCAAAACAGGTACGGCAATATCGGCGTTTAACATCCTTTTACTTGTCTCTTATAAAGTTTATGAAAAAAGAGTGTGAATATTTCATGTTTATGGGAAATTTTCCTTATTTCTATGGTTCCGTACCTCAATTGGCAAAAACTGAACCCTTATAGGATCACTTTGCTGTCCGCCTGTCAACCCCCCTTTCTCAAGAACGCGTGGAGGTATCAAGCTAAAATTAATATCAAATATTCAGGTATGCTACCCCTTGGAGCCGAGAAAAAATCTAATTCTGAGTCAACGCAACCGAATGATACGAGCATTTATGCTGCGTTTACGCTGGCAAGGGAATCAAAATCGGGTACTTCCCGTTAACCTTGAATCATGAAATTTGGCAAAGGCGACATCATATCATATAGCAGACCGTAAATGTGTAGTTACATTACAGTACAGTTTATCTTTTCTTAAGAGTAATATGCAGTGCCTTTATTGTTTGTACGGAAACCTCGGTGCGTGAGTCCGGCTCTTGTATTTAACTTGCTGCCATTTTATCCCTTGAAGGGATTTTCATTTAAATATATGACGAATTGAGTCATATGAAAATAATAGAGTTGTTTTTTTAAATCTTTTAATTAACACGTTCGCTGCGATATAAGGTCGAAAGACCCGATGCATGTGCTCTCACTCTGTGCGGAGGTGAGAAACGGTGAATTTCCTCTGTTGCGGCGGCTGTAATATGAGTATTTCTGCATGTACAAAAGAGACAAGTATAGGTTTGAATTTAGGACTTTAAGGGCAGCATAATAAAGCATTAACATTGTGCTAAGGCTTTTCGGCCCGATAACGCACTGGGTGATATTTTTTTCGATTCCTTGCGGATATCGGGTCGAAAGGCCTGACATAGATTACAAGGTCATTCCGCCCCTCCCGCACTGGTTGCAGGTGATTGCATTGTTTACTTCCGATTAGTGTTGTGACTGTGACGTTATTATCGCGATTGGACGTATATTACGATAGTACATAATTAAATATCTCCTAGTGTCTGTGTACGTTTCGATGTGGCTTAAAGCCGTTAATACTTATGTCTCGACCAAATAAATGATGTAAGCGATGTTAAAGCTGCGTGGGGCACTCACCAGCCGAGAAACAAATAAAAATGTAAAAAATAACCTTTCTGTGTGGAATGTAAGAAACGATTAATGCTTGTTATATTTCTATAAGGCCCATATCTATTTTTTTATCAAACGATATTATAAATAATATGTCTGTGGGATTCGTAGTAGACTGTAGCTTGAATTTAACTTTAAACGGGAAAAGGGATACTTCAGTAGTATAGGGAAGTTCCCATAAATAATAACACTCGAAGAATAAGTTTCACATAATGCTGCGTGAAGTGTGGTTTGATCGGAGGCCGCTGAGAGAATGAATCAATTTAATCGAGCGCCCATATAAATACTGAGCGCTTGATTAAGCGTGTATGGCCTATTAGACGAGTGGGCGTTCCCCAATCCTCGTGTGTGTGCGGTGTGGGTGAGTAGGTGCAAGTGAACAACATTATCCCTTTATTTAGTATATAGAACATTCACATAAAGTACATAATATACATTGGTCGAGTATATATTTATCGACAAGTTTTCATATAAGATTCTTATTGGATAATTTTAATGTTTACAGTATCATCAACCTACTTTATGAAGCTTTCTATATGTCTTCGTTATATATTTATTCAGGTGGTTTTACATAGTAATTAACCAAAGCTTCATATCTTATCCTAACACAATAATGGAGAGAAATTAACCTTATATATTAAGTAAAGTAAAACGAAAAGAAATAAGTCTTTGTATATAATGATTTTTTCTTATTATCTAAGCTGATTACTTACTGCTATATATGATCGAGCTAACTTATAACTATTACATAAAATACCTAGCCTACATGCGACAGTCCCCCCTTCGTACGAAAGTACAATATTTAAGTGGAGCAAATGTAGATAAGTCGATTTGTAGGTCGTCGGATTATGCCTGAGTTAGTTTGGACGTCGGCCACCCTTACATGGCCATCAGGGCCGGGAAAGGTTTTTGCTATAATGCCTCTAGGCCACGTCCCTCTCGGCATAGTATTGTCAGCTACTATTACGACGTCTCCTATAGCAGGATTCTTGAATTTGCTGTAAGTACTGGCTCGCGGATATAGCAGCGGTCGATACTCGGCGATCCATTTCTTCCAGAATATGTCGGCTAGAGCTTGGGCTGTCTTCCATGACTTTAGGGACGTATCGTCCTTGAAGGTGCCCCATGGGCTACTAGCGTTGGATCTCAGCAATAAAAAATGGTTCGGGGTGAGGGAAGGTTCGCTCATATCGGTATTGATTGGAGTGAGAGGGCGCGAATTGACTATATTTTCGGCCTCTAATATGAGCGTATGTAGGACCTCTTCGTGTGGGGCCTTCTCTCTGAGTGTGATTTTCAGAGCGGCTTTGATGGCGCCTACCATTCTTTCCCACGAACCTCCCGCGGCGGGATTACCGGGCGGAATTTTCTTCCATGTAATTTCTCGGATGGCGGGATGATCTTGTATGGATTCGGGTAGCGTTTTCTTCGCTTCTTTTATTTCTCGTTCCGAGCCCACAAAATTGGTTCCGTTGTCCGAGTAGATGATTGTTGGGGCTCCGCGACGTGCTATCATGCGTCTGAGGGCTAGTATAGTGGAGCTCGCCGAGAGTGATGCGGCTAACTCGAGATGGACGGCTCTGGTCGTAAGGCAAGTAAAGAGCACGCCCCATCTTTTCTCTCTTCTACGCCCGATAGTAATCTGCATCGGCCCGAACAAATCTATGGCGGTAGCGGTAAACGGAGGCTGATATGCGAGTAGTCTTTCTACAGGTAGGTCGCCTACAGGGGCCTTGAGGGTGGCTCCTTTATAGGTCCGACACCATTGACATTTGTTGCATATATATCTCATAGTCCCTCGTAGACCGACTATAAAATACCGCTGTTTAATCTCGTTCATCACGGTCATGTGATTGCCATGATTGTACTTTTCATGGTAATGTTGTATGAGTAGTTTCGTGAAGCTTTCTTTAGCGTGTAAAATTGGGATATCCACTTTGCCTCGGTCTACTCTCGAGTCGAGTACCATGACGTCCGCCTTGTTCATTTTCACTGCTATCTTATGGATAGGCGATCGTCGCGGCAGTGGATTATCGTTTCTTGACAATTTTACTTCCTCTTCGAAACTTGCGTATTGACTACGCTTGATTAGGAGTAATTCCGCAATCTTTACATGTCCATTATTCATCTCTATTTCGGGTTTTCTCAATAGCAATCGGGTTTTAAATACTTCAGCCGCAACTATAACGCAAGCAGTAGCCCTAACTAATCGAATAAAACTCGAAAATCGTTCTATCGGAGGTAAATAATCGAATTTATCGCATGTACGGATTGATAACGTAATCGCGTTATTACGTTCTTCGCCTGAGGGCGGTTGAGGTGAAGGTGACGGTTTTTCGCGCGGCCACTCCGATTTATCTTTCGTAATGAATTCGGGTCCGAAAAACCAGCGGTGGGTGTTATCGAAATTCGCGGGCGCGCCCTTTGTAGCGTCGTCGGCTACGTTTAGCGCGCTGGGCACCCATCGCCAGTCCGCTGGCGTAGTGCTACTTTCGATTTCAGCTAATCGGTGAGCCACGAAGCTCTTAAATGTGCGCGGATCTGCTTTTATCCATGCTAGCACTGTTCGCGAGTCGGACCAAAAATACCTATTCTCAATTACGTAATCGGATTCTGCGACGACCGATTCCGCTAATCGAGTGCCTAACACACAGCTCTGAAGCTCTAATCTCGGAATAGACACTACTTTAAGCGGCGCTGCTCGGGCCTTGGATGCGATTAAAGTCGATTTAATTGACCCTGACTCGTCCCTGCCCACAAAATACACGGCCGTAGCGTAAACCTTCTCGCTGGCGTCACAAAATATGTGGATATCGCCCTTACGGTCGCGTGCGGGAACGTGTCGGGGGATCTCGAGATTGCGTAACTTTTGTAAGTTATTTATAAACGACATCCATGGCGCTTTACAGCTATCCTTTATTTGATCGTCCCATCCGATACCGGTACGCCATACCTCTTGCATTACCGTTTTACCTAACACGGAAATGGGGCTTGCATAGCCGATTGGGTCATATACAGACATAGCGCTACTAGTGACCTGCCGCTTAGTCGGCAAAGTCGAACCGTTGAGAACTTCTTTCGGGGTGTTTCTCAAATTTACGTTAAAGCCTAACGTATCTCGCCTATGGTTCCATATAAGCCCTAACGTACGTTCGGTATCAGATTTACCTATCACCGTACTATCCTCTGTTTTTGGCTGTACGTCGCTTATGACGTTTGGGTTGTTAGAGGCGAAGCTTCGCAATTCGAACGAAGCTTGCATGTTCAAGTGGTACAGGTCGTTAACTATCTGTTTAACCTCATTTTCTTCCTGATCTAAGGCTACCAACATGTCGTCCATGTATGTGTTTCTGATAGTTATATCGGCGGCGATAGGATAAACGTTTTTTTGTTCTAACGCGTTTTTGTTTTTGACGTATAAGGCTGTGGTTGGACTCGCAGCGGATCCGAATATCAACCGTTTCATACGATATTCTTGTGGATCTTCTGTCCTGCTCTCTCCCCTCCACAAAAAACGTAAACTATTCCTGTCCTGCTCTAACACTCCTACTTGTAAAAACATTTCCTTTACATCGGCAATAATCGCGGTTTTGCCCTCGCGAAATCGAAGTAGAACTCCGAACAATGACTTTAACAGGTCGGGCCCTGTTAATAATGATTGATTAAGGCTAGTATTATAGGCTGTAGCCTTTGCGTCAAATACTAGACGTAATTTTAATTTTTGCGCGTGTCTAGTTGCGAAATGCGGCAAATACCACGTACGCGGCGCTTCTGGCGGGGGACGAGAGTTAACTATTTCCGCATAACCTTTATTAATCAAATTTTCAATTTGTGCGGTATATTCTGCCTTAAAACTTTCGTCTCCGTCCAGTTTGCGTTCTAAGCTATATAGCCTGCGTAGCGCTTGTGCGCGGTTGTTGGGCAAAACCTCGTTATCGGATCGCCACAACAATCCCGTTTCGTACCTATTTTCTCCCGGGATTTTTCTACACGTAGATTCTAATATGTCTAAAGCACGTTGGTCCGGGTCCGCCCGGGGCAATTTTTTCTCTACCCCTAACGACTCGATGCTAAAGTGCTGTTTCATACAGCTTAAAATCTCATCCTCGGTAGTGGCTGGACGCACGTGATTTATACGAGCTATTTTCCCCGGCCTATCCTGGGACCCAAAAAGGATCCAACCTAGGTTGGTATAGCCCGCAGCTATTGATGAGGTGGGGCCCGTAAGGAGTTGTCGCGACACAATTAAACCCCAATTATCTTGCCCAATTAAAATTGTGGGCGTCCCGCGCTCATATACTAATTGGTCCGTTATGTCTTTTAAATGGTCGCATTTTTCCACTAACTCGCGAGAAACCTCCTGCGAAGGCAGATTTAATTTATCGATTGTGTACGCCGAAATTTTTTCTAGATTTCTTGTACATAAACCGCGAATCGATAAATTTATTCTACAGGACTCATGGTCTGTTATCTGACCTCCAATGCCTTGGATCGCGAGAGGTTTGCCCGAACCCCTGGGAGCTACCTTATCGGCCGTGCCTCGTTCTATTAAAGTCATGGTCGAGCCTGAGTCTAGGAACGCTAGTGCTTCGGCACTACCTAACGGGCCTGAAATTTCTACGGGGACCACCATAAGATACGTGTTAGCGCGCTGAATTTGATTAATACTGCTAACACTTGCGCGGACAGATTGCGCTTCACTCGTAAGCCCGTGAAGTAACTTATGGTGACCCGCCTCGCATTCGTTTTTACCGCATGCGACGTATTTGCACTTAATAGGGCGCCTATGATTAGGTTCTAAACACCTATAGCACAGCTTAAGGCTTCGGGCCGATTCCCACCGATCCGAAATAGATTTCTTTAGAAAATCCGGGCAAACGGCTAATTTGTGATTCCCCTTGCAAAGTACGCAATCTTTTTTACTATTGTTGAAATTATTTTGCGACTGCGTGGGCGGTCGAGATTGCGTGGGTTTCACCGTTTGCGCGGGCTTTTTTTTATGCGTTTGCGGGCGCGAATTTACGGTAGCTACGGTAGCGGCGCGGTTCGATTCCCGGTATGAGTCGTTGTCCGAATCAGAGTCGCTTGCGTAGTCTCGATAGCTACTTTGGTATGGCCGTCCGCGGCTCGCACCACCGTGCATTCGTTGTTGTGGCTGCCTCGACTCGGCTTGGTTCATATTAACCACATGAACGTTTGCACGGGACTTTGAATGTCTGTGGTGTGATCGCTTCGTGGCCATACTGACGTCATTCAAAAAGTTAGCCATCGCGACTAATTCGGGCGTCCCCTGATTGGCCTGTTTATACTTTGCCCATTCATACCTAATTATTACGTTTAATTTATCAGTTATTTTACTCACTAACTCGGGCGCATGTAAATACTGATCTTGGCGCAATGCCTTAATGGTAGCTACCGTATTTGCTACATGGCCGGCAAAAGTAACGATATTACTGCTATCTTCGGCTAACCTGGGCATGCGCTTAACGTTATGGATCTCGGTCAAAACTATTTCTTCGGGATCCCCGAAATGCCTTTCTAAAGACTCCATGATTTCGTAAGGATCGGTTACAGTATACATAATGGCCTTGACCGCTATTCGCGCTTCGCCGCGTAAGGCGCGCCTAATTCTACCTACGTTATTTACGTTACTGAAATGAGGTGCGCTGTCCTCAAATTCGGCCCTAAACGCTATCCATTCCGAGATATTTCCATCGAAATGCGGCAATTCCGGAATTTGCCTATGAATTGGAGGGCCCTGCAATGCCCGATCGGCGTGTCGTACTTGTCCTAATTCTACCCTATTGCCGTTATATGCCGGGTTCAAACTTCTGTTTTCTACAACGGGTGGTCGATTATCGTAGTGAGATGCTACCCAACCCGAGACTCTCTCAGCGGCCTGACCCACCGCGGACGCACTGTCGGATTGCGCTTCAATACGCGCAACCTCCAGTCTAATATTTGCTTCCGCGGCTGCCTTCTGAGCTAGTTCGAGTTCGGCTTTACGCACCTGCAATTCGGCCATTAAAACAGAGATTTGACTACTACTTTCCCTATTGGCGTTAACTAACGTATTGTCCGAATTCCTATCACCGGGCCTGTCTATATCTCCCCTACCGACTTCTAACGCGTGGTCGCGGGCGGAATGGGGCACAGGGGCCGGGTTCGGGGGTGAATTGGCTACGCTCGATCGCGGGGCGGGGGCCGAGGGGGGATCGCTCGCGGGCGTCATTGTGTTCGCGTTTTTATTGCTACTGCTTGCGTTATTAGATGGGCCAGTCCCGTAGCTCCAAGTATTTGTAGGATTAGTGGACGTCTCGCCTGACTCCGGAGTCTGGTCTCGTGATTTTTGAGAACGCGTAACTCTCTTTTCCGGAAGAGACATCGCACGGGGGGACTGTCGCTTAACCTAACACACACACTGAATTTAAAACAATAACAAAAAACACTGAATTTACCTAATACCTAACACCTATTCATTAGCGAGGCTAAGTGCGACACTAATGAGCCCTAATATCCCTACGGCGTAAATCCCTCGTTGCACAGATCCGTTACGGTTTGTTCACACCGCTGGGTTACCCCCGTACGGAAGCTGTGTTATGCGTCACACGTGAACGCTTTAGACGCGGTACAAGGAGAACTTAATCAATCCGAGACCGATTGATGCGGAAGCAAGGGGAAATTAATCAACCCGAGATCCGATTGATGGCAGAACAAGGGGAACTTAATCGACCCGAGTTCTGTGATGCACGTCGTGGTGCGGACTATTGTCCGATTGATGGCAGAACGTGGGTTCTGTGATGCACGACGTGATGCGGATACGAGGGGAAAATTAATTCGACCCAAGGTCCGATTGATGCCAGAGCAAGGGGAAACTTAATTCAACCCTGTCTGTGATGCCCGGCGCAGGGACGTAGGGTTTAATCCGCTACACGTCCCCGTGATGATTCTCTTGCGCGCCTCCTGACACTGGAACGACGGTCCAATTCCTTCCGTCTTGATCCGGTGCTCGAAGGTCCAATTCCTTCCTTCGATGATCACTGATTCTTGATATCCGGCTTTCGAAGTACCAATTGTGGGATTCGTAGTAGACTGTAGCTTGAATTTAACTTTAAACGGGAAAAGGGATACTTCAGTAGTATAGGGAAGTTCCCATAAATAATAACACTCGAAGAATAAGTTTCACATAATGCTGCGTGAAGTGTGGTTTGATCGGAGGCCGCTGAGAGAATGAATCAATTTAATCGAGCGCCCATATAAATACTGAGCGCTTGATTAAGCGTGTATGGCCTATTAGACGAGTGGGCGTTCCCCAATCCTCGTGTGTGTGCGGTGTGGGTGAGTAGGTGCAAGTGAACAACATTATCCCTTTATTTAGTATATAGAACATTCACATAAAGTACATAATATACATTGGTCGAGTATATATTTATCGACAAGTTTTCATATAAGATTCTTATTGGATAATTTTAATGTTTACAGTATCATCAACCTACTTTATGAAGCTTTCTATATGTCTTCGTTATATATTTATTCAGGTGGTTTTACATAGTAATTAACCAAAGCTTCATATCTTATCCTAACACAATAATGGAGAGAAATTAACCTTATATATTAAGTAAAGTAAAACGAAAAGAAATAAGTCTTTGTATATAATGATTTTTTCTTATTATCTAAGCTGATTACTTACTGCTATATATGATCGAGCTAACTTATAACTATTACATAAAATACCTAGCCTACATGCGACAATGTCGATAAGTTGTTGCCCATCACTAATAACTCTCTATTATTTCCTGTCATTCAGTGCGGTTTCGGGTTGTAAGACCTTACACCTTTACATATTTATTCCTCTTAAGTAAATAACAGGAACCCGGGGCGAGGCAAACACTAAGATAACCAACTCGTCTACTACTGATATTGATAGGTAGTTATCTAACATTTTAAGTTTTCGCATAGTTACAGCCTTTAATATCCGTCAATACCTTACCAGGCCTATGAGCCCTACAACGCACTGCTGGATAGTTTAAGTAACAGGCCAATCGGCCTTTTAACGCACCATACGAAAAAACGTCAGTTTCGGTCCCGCAGCGAACGTGTTAAGGAGCTTAGATCATTTTGACGAACATGTCAGCTCCAGCATAATAGAGATTTGAGATTTATATGAGTAGAGTAGGCATTATAATTATATGGCGATAAAGATTGCTAACGTAATTTTACCTCTTTTCTCGTCGCACGCAGCCAAATGTATAAGCGAAACGCATACGCGTGTTAGCAATTTATGATCGCCACATGATTGATACGTGTCAGATAGAGAGCTCGTATATTTTACGCATGACCTACGAATACTTTTACCTTAATAAAGTGGAAACAAATCAATCATCATCATAATTCAGGAACTAGATGGAGCACTGAACAGACGCATCGATCACGCTATTATTAGTCTAGCTTGTACAATAAAATGACAATAGATGGCGCCTGGCGAGCAGCAACGAATTAGTCACAGGGCTAAATAAATCTCGATAATGTATACTGTACGTAATGTAAACACCTTAGTGCACATAAAACAATATTGACAGTGACAGAAACACAAAAACAATACATGTGTACAAGGGCGAACTTATCCCTATAAGGGATTTCTTCCAGTTAACCTTTCAGCAAATGAAATAAGAAAACTAGACATAGAAGTGATAGACAAACGAACAAAAATAATAACGTAATTCCAGTGAAAGGTTTAAATTAAATTATAAAATAAAGCGTTGGAGTTGTGTTCCTGATGACATTTGCATTGAAATTAACATGATTAGTTACTGCATAACTATGGCCCAATTCGTGGGATAATAATTCCATTATCTCGTTTTCAGAGCTCGCTGCCCTATATGGGCTTTTATTGTTACTAATCATAAATTTCCTTCGTGGTGGGAAGGCATGCTTCTATGCACAATTTAAGATCAACGAAGTTACAGTCTTTTAGTGAGAATATGTAGTTTCATTCACGAATTTTAGTTCCACTCACGAATTTAAATTTTAAACTCAAAAGATTGCGAGAAGTTTAATGCGAGCCAGCACCAACAACATACTCAAATGTTTGCGGGTAAACCGGATTCCCCCATACACACACATCTGAACTGACTAATGATTGGCTCTTAAGTTCAAATGTTATGTGTATGTGTAGTTATGTGTATTGTGTTATTGCGTAATTAGTTTTGTTAATAACAATAGATAGGAAAGTTAATGCAGTACTAACACTTTTATGGATCCTGTTATTTATCTGAATAAATAGTTATTTTTAGTAACGTCGGAGACAGTCAAAAGTGTGTCAAAAAGTTTATTGGCCACCCTACAGCCTAGTTAGCAAGTGCCATTGTTAAAACACTGCTGAAGTGCGATGGACAACACATTCATGAGGGCTCATTAATATAACGAACATGGGACTGTGTGCCACATTTTGCCGCCTTGTTACACATGCAAACCCTTCACAGGCAATTAATATAGTTTTCTCAAAAATTGCATGTAATGTTGCCTTACCATCGCTAGATAGACTACAGTAAGTGGAACATACTGAAGACTTTTTAGAAGTGTCCAGTAAACAGCGAGATTTTAAATTTGGAATCAATATTTATCCAGTAAGTAAGTATGTAATTCCTATCGAAACACGATTTACATCGTCACCGACCTATAAAAAAGCTAAGGATGTGAAGGAGAGAGGTCGTATATAAATGTAAAAAGGATGCATTCCACAAATTGTTTTAATTATAAGTACAGTGCGACAGCAAATTGTAGAAATTAAAAAGTGGCGTCCGTTTTTCATAGATTAAATAGAAAGAGACGACATTACAGTATACACTTGCAATTTACACTAAGAGCAAATGTAAAATAAAAAGAGGTTAGCACTATTGGCAGTATAAACGTAACTCGATGCATATTAAAAAAAAAAAGTTGCGACAAGGTTTAGTGCGGAAGTTTGTATGCAGCTTTTAGTTCATAATTGTGCTGTGTAAAATGACAATGATATTTCGGAATTCCTTCATTTTTGGGTCGGTTAGAAAAAACCTCAGAGTTAAAATTGAAGGTAAGCTTTATGATATGAAAATTAGTTAGAATATACAACAATGTATAACAATAATTAAAATGTTATCTTTAAAACTTAGATATGTAAGACCGTGCAAATAATTAAACGCAGTATTTATAAAAAAAAAATAAGGCGGGATTTAAATTAAAAGACAAAAATTTCAAATTTGTTTGTGTGATCTATTACAATAATTCAGCAAAAATTAGTTCAGACAAGTCTGATTCCGAATAGACGGCACTCCTCCATACTTAAAAGCGGAGGCAGAGTTAGCTAAAATAATTTACTTCCGACTAAATCCAAGGAGATACTAGGTCGATGCAGAGTCAGCCACCGGCTAAGCTTGCACCGTAGATTGGAGCGGAGTTTCTTTTTTTTTTCGAAATTTTCTCTTCGTCACGACCTAGCGAAATTTAATTTGTGCATGTTAAAACAAAAATTTCTAAAATCGGTTGAGAACTCGCTGAGATCTGCGCATTGTTACAAAGTCCATTCGAGTCGATCCATGGGAGCTTCGCTCCAACTAGGTCGATGCAGAGTCAGCCACCGGCTAAGCTTGCACCATAGATTGGAGCAGAGTTTGTTTTTTTTTTTTCGAAATTTTTTCTTCGTCACGACCTAGCGAAATTTAATTTATGCATTTTAAAACAAAAATTTCTAAAATCGGTTGAGAACTCGCTGAGATCTGCGCATTGTTACAAAGTCCATTCGAGTCGATCCATGGGAGCTTCGCTCGCTTCGCTCGCTCCGCTCCAATAAAAAAATACAAGAGATTCATTAAATGGAAGGAAGAAAATCAAGTTAATAGTTGGTCAGATAATGTGTGATAAGGTCAGAATATTTCAACAATCTTTCTGAGACAATCGGATAGCTACAAAGAAAACTAGGTCGATGCAGAGTCAGCCACCGGCTAAGCTTGCACCATAGATTGGAGCGGAGTTGTGCGATCTTCGATTTGTATAACGCAGAAACTACAAAATAAACTACAACAGAAAGTTGAAAGAAATAATAATTTATTTAGAAAAGTTTATGTAAAATATTAATATAGAAATTAATTTTTGATGATGATTTAAATTGACTGGCGTTCAGATAGCTCTACCAAACGATTCAGCTCTGTGCGCTTTTCAGACAATTTCTTCTTTTCGTTGATTTTTTTGATTCGTGCGAAAGGAAATCCAGGCTCGAAGAATAAACCATTGATGTTTCGGACTCTGGAAAGCGCAACATAAGACATGCCTAATGCAAATTCAGTGTCTCCAATGTTTACAACTGCTTGATCTAGAGTTAAGCCTTGAGAACGGTGAATGCTTATTTGCATATGCAAGCTGTATGGGAAATTGCTTCCTTGAGAACGTTGTTGAGCCATTCCTGAATGAAACTGTCACTGGTGGTATTGGCAATATGTTGCAGTTCTGGAGTTGCGGACCTGAATATGATGCAAATTCCACCATAATGCAAATTGGAAAATCGTCACTGAAACGGTTGTCTTCGCGGTGATTGTACACAATGTCTACAACTTTACCAATTGTTCCATTGCACAAACCCGCAGCAGTGAATAAATTTTGCCTCGGTTTGACTTGGGCCCCTTCACACAAATACAGCTCAGATGCTAATCCTCTAGCGTCATCAGAAGATGCTGTTGCAGCCCTTGGGTGGTTGTGGATGGCGTTGATTCGAACAACAGGGTGGCCGACGTTCCTCAACTTATCAAGATTGAACGACTCGATATCTTTGTTTGTTGAAATCAATCGAATTACATCTCGTGTTGAGGATACTGAAGCTTGATTGTTTTGTTGGCTTTAACTTAATTCTCTTTTCGTCAGTGTGTAGTCTAGTGGTCTAGGTATGTTAATTCATGAGGAAAATAAGAATCAGTCAAATATATACGTAAATATTCGCTTTCGGAATAGTCAAAACTTACATGTTACACTAATTGTCACCTTTGATATTGAAGCTTGTCTATGAAAAAGTTGCGCGCGCTTTTCACTTACAAAGTCCATTCGAGTCGATCCATGGGAGCTTTTTGTTTTTTTATCATAACTTTTTAATTAAGAACAATTTCAAAATTTTCTCTTCGTCACGACCTAGCGAAATTTAATTTGTGCATTTTAAAACAAAAATTTCCAAAATCGGTTGAGAACTCGCTGAGATCTGCGCATTGTTACAAAGTCCATTCGAGTCGATCCATGGGAGCTTCGCTCGCTTCGCTCGCTCCGCTCCAATAAATCACAAATATTCTGCAGCAAAATATAGAAAAGTTCTTAAATCAAGCTCTAGATGATAAACATTTTGGCGATGCAGGTAAATAAATGCTGCCACTATTTGATAACGATATAACTATATCTTTTATCCAAGTATAAACTCATGATTATTTTTGTTATAGGTTGTTATCATGGGAGTTAATGGTGCCTGCGACGACGAATATCACAATGTGTAATAATAAAAATATTCATTAGAAAATGGCCGAATATGAATGTCACCTACAAAATATAATTTTCACTTCTCATGCTCTAAAAGTTGGACTTTATGCTGTGCGAAGGCGACATTAAGTCGCTTTTTATGCTCTAGAGCATAAAGTAAAATCGTCGTCGAAGACCAAGGGTTGTTTCACACGTACCACAACCACAACCACACCACAACCACACGACGTGGTCGGGCGCATATTTTGTATGGTTAATGAATAGTTCAATTCACACGTAACCACAACCACACCACATTTTAACGCTGCGACGTGGTGTGGTTGTGGTACGTGTGAATCGAGCCCAAGACGATCGGTGCAACAGCCACAGGAACAACATAAAACTTTATATAATAAACTCTTTATTTTTTTTCGTTTCGTTAGTATTCTAAGACCAAGGCAAAATACCAACAGCCAAAGTACACAATAACACTTCTTGAAATAAATTTGTAATTTTTATTTACTATCATTTATAACTTTTTAAATTTATTTCTATTTTAGTAAATCAATATACTATATATTTAAACTACAACAATAATTTATCGTAGATATAAAAACTAAATGTTTTTAAATTTTAATTAAATTTGTTTTAAGTATAATATTTACATGATGTAGTTTAATTTTCTCGCAATCGAAGTGAAAAGTAGAGTGTGCAACTCGCCCATAAAACGCATTTTACACTCGACTTTATATTCATCCTCGCTCGCAAGCTCGCTCGGATGGATAAACGTCTCGTATAAAATGGTGCGTTTTATGCACTTGTTGTACAATCTACTATTTAATCTAATTTTCTTGTTTAATTTTTGAGAAAAGCACTATACTTGCTTCGACCGTAAGAGCCATCCTGGCCTCGTATTATATCCGGACCTCGCCTACGGCTCGGTCCGTCTAATTCCTACTCGGCCAGTATGGCTTACTAACTGGTCTCTGCCGTAATGTACAATTTATATGGTGTATTTTGCGATTTTATTTGCGATGGTGTTTTTGTAAAAAAAAAAACCGGCCAAGTGCGAGTCGGACTCGCGCACCGAGGGTTCCGTACAAACACTTTCCATCCCTAAGTGGTTAAGTTAAGTTTGCACCTGGTATGTATAGCGCCCCATATAAATTAGGTGCAAAGTTAGGTATTAAAAAAAAAATTTATGGTTTTCGTAATTATACCTTTATCTATGCTATAAGACGTTGCTTCGTACCAAATTTCAAGATTCTGAGTTCACGGGAAGCACCCTGTAGGTTTTGATTCCCTTGCAAGTGTCGAAAATTTGCGGCATAAACGGCTGTATCTTTTGATTGCGTTGGCTTAGAAGTTTGATTTTTTCACAGCTTCAAGGGACAGTAGACCTGAGTAATTGATATAAATTTCAGCTTCATACCTCCACGCGTTCCTGAGAAAAAGGGTCTTGACAGACGGACGGACGGACAGACGGACAACAAAGTGATCCTATAAGGGTTCCGTTTTTTCCTTTTGAGGTACGGAACCCTAAAAATAGGTAAAAAGTGGAGAATTTTTCCCGAGAGCCTAATAAATAAAATAAAATATCTTGATACACGCTCATCATTCTAAGTCCTTAAGTATACTTTTCACTTTTGAATGATTGATATTTTTGTAAGGTATAATAATGTAAGTAAACGATGTTTCATACCTAATATATTAATAATATTTTTTACCATTATAGCTACCTAGTTAGATTTCTTTGCTATTATATTCTGTGTATAGCGTCGGCCTTTTGCCGCATTTCAGTTGAAAAAAATTAAGATGTTTATTTGGTTTGGGTTGTTACACGCTAAACGAGCCTTTTGCAAGGAGCGCGGCATCTGGAGAAATTCTGTTGATTAGACTCTTATATTCAAAAGAGTTTAAATAGGTAGGTATAACATTGAATATTTTTTGTTGGCCTGCATTAATTACTTTCAACGTAGTATTTTTTTAATGCGATTTTCAGAATTGAGCAGCTACTTCAAAACGTAGATACTTGGTACTGTAACTTCGAAAAGCCAATGTGAATCAACACATGACACAAAATCTTATTGTGAATACTGAATACGTCATGTTTGTCTCTTCCCTTTAGGGCTGTAGCGTCGGTGTAATAGTCGCTTCATTCGCATTAAATTAGTTTATTATAGCTACGAATTAAACGACATTAGGTTAAAATCTTTTCCCAGAATTCCTAACAGACACGCCCCATCGTTCACGTCACCCGAATTGAATAGATATCTCCAAAGATCCGGATTAAGATTAATCGCAAAGTTTCCTCCCATGTAAATAAAGAGAGTGAAAAAAACCGTAAATCCTTATCCGTTGTAATCAGACCACGAATTAAAAAGAAACCATCTTCTAGAAAATTCGAAGTGAGTGTTGAACTCTGCCGGAAGGGCTCCGGAAGCGCTCCCGCAATCGACGGGAAAAGTAGCTCGAACTTTGACCGGCCTCTACCCTCCTAAACGAGAAAGGCACTAAGAATACCTAAGTTTAATATAACCTTACAACTTTTTTTTCGTGGGACGACACCGCCTTCAGAATTCCCCGGTTACTTGCATGCATATTATTCATCTCACATCTTTGGACTATTTTGTTGGACTTGTTTTGGTTTCTCGCAACTTAGTTGGGAACTTGTGCCGTTCGGTGTTTGCGTCCGTATGCTGGTAATTACGAAATTTGCTCTTAAGCGGCGAGTTTCTACGAGTACTTTGTGGAAATGTGAACGAAATGTGTCTCATCTCATGCAAGATAAGCCCCGGATAGACAGGCTAAATGACGAAACTATAACTTACGAAGAGTTCCGTTGTATACGGAAACCCTAAAAAGGAAGGCATTTTTTTTTTTAATTTGGCAATTGTATGAAAAACAAAAATTATCCCGTACGACTATTACCCGTATGAAAATATACAAAATAATTATTATGAATAGGCACACCAATAAATAGTAAGTAACATGGATAACGAACGAGCAACATAACTTTTTTCCAAGTTGTAAATAATATTGACGACACGTTTGGCTCGGTTTGTAGACACCTGCCTACTGAGTCGGCGGTCCCGGGTTCGAATCCCGGCCGGGGCATAATTTGTGCAAATATTTGTTCTTGGGTCATGGATGTTATCTATATATGTATTTATATATTATGTATATCGTCGTCTAGTACCCATAGTACAAGCTTGCTTAGTTTGGGACTAGGTCGATTTGTGTATGATTGTCCCTTAATATTTATTTATTTATTTAATAGTTATTATCATAATTATTAACTAAGATGGCCCTTGGGCGCCATTCCATGAATTCGCCCCCGGCGGCAACTGCTGACGACGAATGCTTTGTACTGCAATGCAAAGTTACTAACTTCCAACAGTCTTAGGTCTTCAAAGGTGCAGAGGTAAATCGAACGAGATGGGACGAAATCCGTAGAAACACCAGAGTAACCGACTTAACTCGGAGAATTGCAAAACACCTTTTGAGCGGCAAATCGCGTCGATAGAAAATAGTGCCTTTAGCGTCGGTGGCACAACTTCAAATTTCAATGATCAAAAACTTTGTGATTCAAACCGCTACAATTGTCTTTCAATCCCTGTTGATTGTGGAGCACTTCTTTATTTTTTGCTATTATGGCGTCAACGGCACGGTGCGTGGATTGATTGACCGCTTGGCGTCCAAAAGGTAAAGATTGGATTGAAGGAATGCTGGCCCCTGGGACCTTTAGGGCCTTATCACACTTGCGATTTGTGTGTTATTTTGCATGAAGGTGATCACGCAGCGAGTTCGTCGCGACTGAAATTTGTATAGAAAACACGCTCGCAGCTCGCAAGTGTGACAAGACCCTAAAAGTCGAAGAGATCTTGAGTGGCGTTCACGCACCGGGCCGGGAGCCTTATCGTGAGAAAATAGGCTACATCGTGAACTATAATGAAAGTTTCAGCTATATGGAAAGTCTTATGTTTCGTAGTCCAAATGCAAGAATCGCGAAAATGGTTTTAATTTTCATAGTTTCCACTTTAGAATTTTTACTTATTGTTCATTACTGGTTAATGGTTAGGCCATGTTCATCACTGAGTTTTTTGAGCGTTTTCCAAAAAATCAAAAACAACTGTTTTTTATTCTTTACATTGAAAATGCTATCGATTCTGAGTAGGAGGAACCCTAAAACGGTAAGTTTTGGAAGAAATAGGGATTCTGTTTTTTTTTGGAAGACGCTCTTCTATGATCAAATATTATTAAACTTGCAATATGTTTATGACACTTGGTCTCATAATAAGTTGATACATTCGAGAACTGTCAAATTGCATCCCTGCTTATTATCACAGCTTAAGGTCACATGTCAAACCCATCGGAGGGTTAACGGTCTACACCTCTACAGTGTCAAGTATTACCCTGCTTCTTGCTACTTACAAAATAGCACGTAATAATAGATAAAGTATGGCATTTACGTCCTTTTACATCTGGGTGGAAGAATATCACTCGACCTTTGAAGGCTCATGAACCTTTCTCAAATAAAAAAGGTGACGCAAAAAGACACGATTCAAAAATCAAATTCAATAATACATATATTCAATACTAAGTATAGGTACCCGCCCCTAAAATTGCCTTCGACGGGCAGAATAATATTAAACGTAAATAATTATCCGAAGCTACATTATGAATAATAAATTTGACTAGAATAAGTGTATTTGGGAGGTAAATATTTTTTTTAAATGTCAAGTAAATTTACCAATTAAACAGAACTACGATATCATCGAAATGGCGCGCCTGGATTTAACCTAACATAGCTAATAATAACCTCTAGGAAATGTACCTACGTTTAAGACTTTCCTTAGAAATATACGTGACAAAAATATTCCTTCAAACATAATATTTTGTGATAAGTAATTGGTTCTCTATCATAGCCCGAATTAGTATAATGATAATTTGCCAATATATCTGTAAAATGAACTAAAACTTTCTGGGATTGCCATAAAACAAAGCTAGCCTATTAAGCCAATGATTTGTACATGAATAGTTTTTAAATTATACCTATGAGTTTACGGTTTATGAAATAAAATCCGAATGGAAATTATGCCATTTGATATATTTAATGGCAAATAAAATTCGGTAAAATTTCGCTGTGTGTAACCTGAGAAAAAATTTGTTTAATCGTCGTAATTTAAAAGATTTAATGACCTTATTCATGGAAATGGTTTAAATTTTACCCCAAGGTGAAAAAAATCGATAACCTGTATCTAATTCTGCAACACACTATGCCATCTGTTTTACCATCAAACTGGTTTTGATATCCAGTGGCGCGCACATACGGCATAAATACAATTTGTCAGCGCGCGAAGTGCACGTCCTTTGATATTTATCTATGAAGGGTGAAATGCGTATCGACTATATATTATGGTGTTTGCGGCAATGGTTTTAAAACATTTTTTTTTAAGTATGTTATTACAATCTGTGCAAATAAACATTTAATTCTTGACCCAATTTGGAAATAAAATGAATGTTAGGTACATTAAAACATGCATGTAGTAAATAAAAATAAAAAAAATAAAAATATCATTTATTTTCACCTCACAAAGGACATACAAAACAGTTTGACAACTAGTTGGTAAACATGAAAGTGGTACAAAGTATCCTTTGTGAGGGACTGGAGTCTGAACTAGGTATTGAAAAACCTGTAATACAGATCTCCAGGCCCTCACCCTGGAAAGCGACGCAATTAAGTAGTATAGTAGGTGTAGTATAGTAGCAATTAAGTTACAATCTCCACTTTTATATATGGATCCAGAAAATTAGTCCACTGATGAATATTTCCGAAAAAATTTTTTTTTCAAAATCAAAAACCATTATTTCCGTGATTTTTAACGGAAAGTGCCACCAGAATGGTCACCATACGTTAAGAACTTGCAGAGAAAGACACGGAGTAAAGAGCAGAACACTTACACATTAGTGTCGCGACCAACTTTCCTGTAAACTGAGGGGTGACGCCACAATCTTTACACAACAGAACACTCGATCGCATAGACACTGACAATCGCATACAATTTCAGCATGAAGCAGCATGTTTCGTACATATGATTGTGACTTACGTATGATTTTTACAGCATGTTACTTTTTTGTAGATTACTTAGGAACAAATTTTTATAGATTCATTAAATATTGCTCTCAGCTTCTAATTAAAAAATGTGCATTATAAGAGCATTCCTGAGAAGTAACACTACACGGGATTTCAAACTTTGACCAAAGGCTAGGGTTATCCAGTATATCATCACATTATGTATATTTCTAGTAGGTATATTTCAGAAATTCACGGAAACGCAGGTATTATAAACGGAAATAACTATCAAAACACCTGGGCATTTTAAAGAAAATCTAGTTGTTTAATTTTGCCGACGCGCTATTTCAGTACAATTAAAAACAAAATGACTGAAAGCGCTGTGCTGATGCATTTTGTAAAATGCCAGCTTTACTTAATCACTAAAAGCCTCTGAAGTAGCGAAGAGTGCGCCATGTAGCGATACGGAGCGCTTTCACAGGGCGTCACGCAACTATGGGGTAGAGGGAAGTGCCTTAAATATTTATTGTACACTAGCTGTTGCCCGCGACTTCGTCCGCGTGGAATCTTATCTTGAACAGTTTACATCTTTTATATAATATTTTCAGATCTAAACAATGTTGAAATTACTTTTCTTTTTTTGCAAGTTGATGTTTTTGATGTTGGTTACTGTAATTCAACAAAAAATAAATAATAATAAATATTGAAGTGCTGCTCCCATACAACAAACGTGTTTTTTTTTGCCATTTTATACGTAATGGTACCGAACTTAGTACGCGAGTTCGACTCGCTCTTGGCCTCTTTTTAGTTTCTTTTTCGGCTAAATTGGTCTAATTACGCGGAATCATTATGAACTCAGGTTTCAAGTCCCGCACTCAAAATAAATATTAGATCTTCAAACAAATTTTCAACCCCTTTTCACCACCTTTCTTTCTGGGCTGAATTTTCAAAAACGAATTCACTTTTCTTGTATTCTGATAATATGCCCTTATACAAAGTTTCAAGTCCCGCGCTCAAAAAAATGTTTGATCTCAATACAAACTATCAACCTCCTTTTTACCGCCTCAGGGGTTGAATTTTCAAAAACGCTGAAATTACTTTTTTGATTTCTAATTATATGCCTTTATACAAAGTTTCAAGTCCGGCGCTCAAAAAAAGGTTTGATCTCCATTCCATTCCAAACATTCAACCCCTTTTACACCATCTTCAGGGCTATATTTTCAAAAACGCTGAATCACTTTTTTTGTATTCTAATAATATGCCTCTATTTAAAGTTTCAAGTCCCACACTCAAATATTTTTTTAATCTTCATACAAACTTTCAACTCCTTTTTCACCACCTTAAGGGGTGAATTTTCAAAAACGCTGATATTAGTTTTCTTGAATTCTAATTATATGCCTTTATACAAAGTTCCAAGTCCGGCGCTCAAAAAAAAGGTTAGATCTCCATACAAACTTTCAACCCCTTTTCACCACTTTTAGGGCTGAATTTTCAAAAACGCTGAAATTTCTTTTCTTGTATTCTAATTATATGCACTAATACAAAGTTTAAAGTCCCGCGCTCAGAAAAAAGGTTTGACCTCCATCCAAAGTTTCAACCCCTTATTTACCAGTTTTAGGGATGTATTTTCAAAAACACTAAAATCAGTTTTCTTTTATTTTATTTTAACACCTATTTACAAAGTTTCAAGTTCCTAGCTTAAAATTAAAATTGAACCCCGAGACAAACTTTCATCCCCCCTTTTAACCCTCTTAGAGGTTGAATTTATAATGACGTTAAATTAATGTTATTTTGTTATTATTATATATGCCTTAGTCAAAGAATTTGTAATTGAATCAAACTTTCAACCCTTTTTAACCATTAAAGGGGACGAATTATTGAAAACGCTGAAATTACTTTTCTTGTATTCTACTTATATGCCTTTATACAAAGTCTAAAGTCCCACGCTCAAGAAAAGGTTTAATCTCCATACAAACTTTCAACCCCCTTTTTACTACCTAAGGGGATGAATTTTCAAAAACGCTGAAATCACTTTTATTTCATTTTATTTGCATAACTTTTTACGAAGTTTAAAGTTCCTAGCTTAAAATTAAATTTGAACCCCAAGACGAACTTTCATCCCCCTTTTATGCCCCTTAGAGGTTGAATCTTTAATGACGTTAAGTTAATATTATTTTGTTATTATTGTATATGCCTTTATAAGAAGTTTCAAGGAATTTGTAATGGATTCACACTTTCAACCCCTTTTTAACCCTTTTAGGGGACGAATTTTTAAAAACGCTGAAATCACTTTTCTTGTATTCTAATAATATGCTTTTACACAAAGATTCAAGCCCCGCGCTCAAAAAAATAATTGATCTCCATACAAACTTTAAACCCCTTTTTACCCTTTTAGGGGTCGAATTTTTGAAAACGCTGAAATTATTTTTCTTGTATTCTAATATTATGCCTTTACACAAAGACTCAAGTCCCGCGCTCAAAAAAATACTTGATCTCCATACAAACTTTCAAGCCCTTTTTTACCACCTTAGGGGATGAATTTACAAAAACGCTGAAATCAGTTTTCTTTTATTTTATTTTAATATCTTCTTACAAAGTTTCAAGTTCCTAGTTTAAAAAACAACTTGTATCCCATACAACCTTTCATCCCCTTTTTAACCCTCTTAGGGGTTGAATTTTTCAAAATCGCTTCTTATCTCTAGCCCACGTTATAAAAGTAACCTACTGTGCAAAAATCAACTCTCTAACATTAGTAGTTTCGGCTGTGCGTTGATGAGTCAGTCAGGACTTCTTCTTTTATATATATAGATAATATGTAGGTCGATGGGCCATAGTTCCTACAGGTTACTGGCATGCTAGTAAGTACGTCCCCATTGAACGAGTATTTTATAGCCCAGCAAGCGTCGGACCTAGCCAGGGATAGTGGCGCTACAAACAGCTTTCATATGGCAATAATGTGCACTAATATATTTGTATTATTAAACGTCAGTAGCGATCTGTCAAGGATTTATCATCAACCAAATTCAAAACATTTCTTACCGTAATGCAGCTCAATTTTTCGTTCTGCTTGGAAAATAAATACTGAATCCTATTGAAAAAAAACTTAACTTTTAGTTTTGGCTTTATTATGCAAAATTCGACGTCTTTTGGCTGATGATGATGCAAAATTACTTGAAATTATTATTAAATGTCAGTAGCGATCTGTCAAGGATTTGTCATCAACCAAATTCAAAACATTGTTTACCGTAATGCTGCTCAATTCTTCGTTCTGCTTGGAAAATAAATACTGAATCCTATTGAAAAAAAAACGTAACTTTCAATAGTTTTGGCTTTATTATGCAAAATTCCACTGCTGGACATAGGCCTATGTCCAGCAGTGGACTTCGTGGCTGACGATGATGCAAAATTACTTGAAATTAGCGGAATATTTAGTCCTGTTTCCTCTTTGTTTAAATCAGTGACATTCACTGACTTTCAACGTCAGTTAGCAAAAGTTTGTCGTTGCCAGTAAAATAAATTAGTAGGTAATACCACTATAAAACCGCAATATGGCGTGGGCTGAACAACACCCTATTGGGTTATATTTAAGTATTTTTATTTTAGTTGACGGTTCCCCGACGCAACGACGCTTCGACTAAAATATTCTTTTCGGAAATCGAAATGGGTAATACTTAAATATAATTTTTATTTTCAGATGTTTTTCATATCGATGTTGGATTTTTCGGCAGTGATAAAACAGTAAATCTTTCCAAGACATAATTTAATCTACCTACAGTTGTTTAATGAGTAGCAAATCCTATTTTATTTACCGTTTTCCGTTTTAATGTTAAAAATAGAACTTGTTTACAATCATGCCGAATTCGTTGTATTGCTTGAAATAAACTCTTTTTTTCTGTTTATTCCTATGGTAACGAATATCACAATGCTTTAAGCTCACAGGGGAGGTATCATACTTTAGTGATAAGATCGACTGGTGTTTTCAAATTCTATATAACTAATTTGCTGTTTCTGTGGTACGAGTTTTATAGTATAGTAATGTAGGTACATTACTGCAGTCGCCAGGAAAGAAGTTTTTGCCGGGTGAGTAGGGAAGGGATAGTGATACGAAGTCGGCAAGCCCTTTTCACGGCTAAGGCTAGTGCTTTTCTCAAACATATGCAATGAAAAAAAAATACACCGCTCAAAAAATATATAATTCAGCTCTTTATCCTATTCATGAATACAGACGCCATGTTTAAAAAAATTACTTCCCGGCCAAGGCCTTCAATTTTGTATGAAATTCCTTTACAGTTCCCTCAAGTTGTTCCGCTCGAAAAGTACTTCGAAGCACGTTATGACGACATTTCATTGCTTGTTTGAGAAAAATAAATACATGTATATGTCATAATACGAACGTCTGCGCCTGTAAACCAAAACTCTCCAATCAATATCCAATTATAATTGTAATCAGCTTTGGACTTAGGCACCTGTAAGCGTATTCATTGGATCTGTGATGAATAATATAGACCTTCATCCTTCATTAAGTGTAAATCTTAATGCCATATTATGTTATCTCAATCCCGACAACGCGGTGACGGGTTTTGATGACGAGCGTGATTAATAAGAGGGATTTACTATGATTGAATCATTCCGGTAACTACTAAGAAATCGTTTTAATATACTTTTATTTATTTAATGACTTATTGCACAAAATACAAAAGTTACAGTACAAATAGCGGATCGAATGCCACAAGGCGTTCTCTACGAGTCAACCATAGGAATAAACAGAAACATTTATATGGGTCTTTTATATGGTCTGTTACATAACACAAATACTACCAGTCTTCCACCAGGTTACGTTTTTTTTTTGAGCTTTGATCTTTATATCAATGCTTTAATATAAAAATTGTGGCATGTACCCACATTAAAAAAAATTGAAACATTACATGTTTCATAAAGTTATGAAACAAGTTATTAACACATAAGTAATATGCCTTATATATTTATTCATAAACGTACACAAACAAGACATACAATATACTTATTTATATTATAAGTAAATATTTTATTAGTTTCACTTCTAAGTTTGTAACAAATATAACCTACTTCAAATTGTCGTATCCAAATGCAACTTTGCATGTATACCTACGTAGTTCACGTGTCAGTACAATAGTTTGGCATCTTGGAGGTGATCTGATGATGGAGACGGAAGGCCGCCGTAGGAACTAGCTAAACAGCACTTCATAATCCCACCGTGTTTGGGTTCGTTTGATTAGACTTGATGAGCAATTAACGTTTGTGTAAGAAAGTTTAGCCTCCAATAAAAAAGTTATTCATAAAAAACTTTTCGCACAAAACTTTTACTTGGTGTCGTTACAATGATACATTCAAAATGTTGTACATGCAAGTACGAGTATATTATAAAAAGATATCGGCCAAGTGCGAGTGGGACTCGCGCCCGAAGGGTTCCGTACCATTATCTGCAAGTTTGTTGTATGGGGTATTTAAATATTTATTTTATTTTATTTTTAGTATTTGTTGTTATAGCGGCAATAGAAATACATCATCTGTGAAAATTTCAACTGTCTAGCTATCACCGTTCTTGAGATACAGCCTGGTGACAGACGGATGGACGTACGGACGGACGGACAGCGAAGTCTCAGTTATAGGGTCCCGTTTTTACCCTTTGGGTACGGAGCCCTAAAAATGGTAGAAGTACAAAGGATGATCAAAATTGAATGGCATTTTATTTGACGCGGTTGGCGTTGTTTGTAGTGCACCTGCCTACTAAGCCGGCGGCGGTCCCGCAAATATGTGTGTGATGAACTCGAATATTTGTGTTTGGATTATAGTTGTTGTATGTATATTTATCCATGTGTGTAATTTAATTATGTACCTATATCGTCGTCTAGTACCCATAACACAAGCCTTCTTGAGATTTATTTGGGACTAGATCGATTTGTGTGAGGTTGTCTGATATTTAATTATTATTGAATCTTAAATCGACGCCATGGTTCCTAAGAACTGATTTCGCTATCTTTCATAGTTTCTGATTTCTACAACAACTTCACCCATTTGGATTGATCGCCTTGTAAACTGGGTGTTGCATGTAATAGAAACAATAAATTAAAACATAGATTCTACCCTTCAAACTAAACAACATTTGTTAAACAACTTCTGAAAATAACTTGTTTTAAATGTCAATTTGTGAAATATTGTTTATTCAAAGAAGTATCTCGAACTCCCTTCATGGGCAACTGAGCCCACACACCACTCATCCCGCGGGCTAAGTTGACCGCTACTGTTTATGTTGGGGGCGACTCGGACCACTCGGTCAAATCAGCCCGCGGGCTCAATTACCCACATCTACCGCTATAGGGTCAACTTAGCCCGCGGGCTCAATTAACCACATCTACCGCTATAGGGTCAACTCAGCCCGCGGGCTCATTTAACCACTATCTACCGCTATAGGGTCAACTCAGCCCATTTGAAAAATATTGACAGATATTGTAGGCTGGTACAGTCAAGTGTATAAATATAGTGGTGCATAGGCAAATAAAAAACAAATACATGCCCCAATTCTTAAATAAAAACTTCGTAACATATTTATCAACTCATTCGATACTTATTTTTGCACTGGACTGTGCATTCTAGATTTATACAGGATGGCCCATATTTAGAACGGTCAGTATGGGAAAGTCTGAAACTGTAAGATATAGAATGATCTGTTCTTAGGGACCACGACATTGATATTTGCATGCATTCATACATGTAAATAATCTGTTGAATTTTGTATTGGAAAATTTGTATAGGTACATTTCGGACACCTACTAAAATAAATGAAAGGATATGAAAACAATGATTTTTTATGAATTTCAGATATTATGTTTCATAGTCACATTTATTGCTTAAGATCTACACAATCGATATCTAAATAAAATAGTAACTGTTAGTTTTACTTTTCAAAACGCCCGGGTTCGATTCCTGAGCTGAGTAAGTTTTTTTTTAATATATGAATTAGATATGTGCGCCGGTCGAAGAATGATCGGCGGCGGCGTCTGTCAAAAAATCGGCGGCGGCGGCGCGAAATCGGCGTCAGTGTTAGGTGAATAAAAAAAACACATTGATTGGTGTTTTTTTTTTTTATATTTGAGATCAGTTAAATATCGTGGTTGAATTGACGCGTCAAAACATTTTAGAAATCAAATTGAAGACAAAATAAATACTTATTGTATAATTATACACAAGAAAGAAAAGCAACAGTCATGGGCAGTAAATAATGATACGATAACATCTATCTAACACAATTAAAATATTAAATTACACATCACAAGAAAATACCACATAGCCGTTATTAGGGTTCCGTAGTCAACAAGGAACCCTATTTTTCCGTTGAGTTACAAGCGTCACCCCAGCTCTCCCCCGTAAGTGGTACGTTTAGTTTTCGAGTGATAGTCAACCAACTTATAAAATGTACCCAATCCCGTAGATAATCACTTGTACAATACAACGTTGTTAGTTGTGTTTGTGTACAGCAACTAGCAAAAAAACTGAAACGCTGGTCTCCTGATTCAATAAATTAAACTGAAGAGAACATGAGTGACTAAGTCGGTGGATTCGCAAGACCTCAGTTTAAGAAAGAGACATAATTATAATTACCCTTAAATTTGCACATATATAGCATTTTTTTTATGTCATAAGGGGCAAACGAACAAACGGATTGCTAGAAGCAAAGCGATGACCGTCACCTGGAACACGAGAGGAGTCACGAGTGCGTTGTCGGCCTTTCAGGTGGGAGTACGCTCTTTTCTTAAAGGTTTGAAGGTCGTATCGGTCTGGAAATACCGCAAGCGACAATTCATTCCACAATGCAGTCGTGTGAGGCAGAAAATTTCTAGAAAAACGCACAGTTGTGGACTGTCAACTAACTTAGTGGTGAGGATGAGATAATTGTCGCGTAGAACGATGGCGGAAAGATGCGGCAGGGATCAAATCGAATAATTCCTCGGCGCTACATCTCTACGCAGCGCCGAGGAGTCAAGCCGATCTGAAATTCGCTGGCAGCCGATGATACGAGTCGCTTTCCGTTGAATGTGGTCTAGAGGAAGATGCCGGCACTTAGGCGCCTCAGCTCGCAGATGAGAACAGTATTCCACACGTGGGCGAACCTTCGCCTTCTAAAGCTTTAGGCGATGGGCCGGAGTGAACTTCTTGGAGGCTAATTTAGACTTGCCCTCTAAATGACCGCGGAATTGGACTTCACTCGAGATGTTGACACCAAGGATTCCAATAGTGCCCGAGTCAGTGCTCTCACAACGAGGTGATGTGATAAATACAGATTTTTTTGCGGTGAACGCACCATTCTGACGGTCACTAAGTAGCTGGTGGTCCTCAAGGTATCGAAGGAGCTGGCAGTTGAAAATTGACTCCATTATCTTCGAAAACAGGGAGGTTAAGGCTATCGGTTTTTTGTTAAAAGGATTAGAGCGGTCCCTTTTTTTAGGGATTGGGTGCACCAAAGCTGACTTCCACGAAGTCGGGACAACACCAGTGGAGCATGAGAGATGAAAGAGACTCGTTAAAACCGGTGGCAACTCTGAAGCACATATCTTTAGCACACTTCTTTCCCTGGACATTCATAAGTCGAGTGGGCCTAATGTCAATAGGCGAGATTCCATCCGGTCCATTCGACTATTCACAATAGGCGAGATTCCATTGGGCCCACTTGACTTATGAATATCTAGGGAAAGAAGTGCCGCGCACACGAACTGACTAAACTCGCTTAATCAACATTTTTCTAGTGTTTAAGGAATGACACTTGAGTGAGTGGTAGGAATAAAGGCGTGGGCATGTAGCACAATACAATAAAATAGCGCTTATTTTATTTTCGTACGCCATCATGATTTCGCAGGGAAAGGCAACGATTTTTTTATTATTACCGAGATTATTACTCAAATAGAAAATAGGTGATATATATAAAAAAACCGATCGGCGGCGGCGGCGTGGCAAAAACGGCGGCGGCGGCGCCGCGCCGGCGCGGCGCACATGTCTTGTATGAATGCATGTTTCCTTGTTACTAGAATCGATGTAATGGTCCCTAAGAACAGATCATTCTATATCTTACAGTTTCAGACTTTCCCATACTGACCGTTCTAAATATGGGCCATCCTGTATAAATCTAGAATGCACATTCCAGTGCAAAAATAAGTATCGAATGAGATGATAAATATGTTACGAAGTTCTTATTTAAGAATTGGGGCATGTATTTGTTTTTAATTTTTGCCTATGCACCACTATATTTATACACTTGACTGTACCAGCCTACAATATCTGTCAATATTTTTCAAATGGGCTGAGTTGACCCTATAGCGGTAGATGTGGTTAATTGAGCCCGCGGGCTGAGTTCACTGCCTTCCTGTACTTAGGGTTCCTAAACATTTTTCGCCTTCTTAATGTGTAAGTCCGCCAAAGCCAATTGTGCCGAGTAGACCATATAGCGGTGAACTGGTGTCTACTAAGCCCGCGGGCTGAGTAGACCATATAGCGGCGAACTGGTGTCGACTAAGCCTGAGGGCTGAGTAGACCCCTTGGCAAATTAATGGGCCGAGTCGCCCCCGACAAAATAAAAGGTGTCAATTGAGCCCGCGGGATGAGTGGTGTGTGGGCTCAGTTGCCCATGAAGGGCTCGAACTGTATGATATTTTGATATAGTAGAGTGACGGCTATGTCAATGCTTAAGGAATGCGAATGTCAATGTTGGACGGCGTACGTACTTTGAAAATACTATTCAAGTCATTTGTTTGAAATAATGAACTACCGAAGTCTGTTCCGAAATAATTTCGCAAATTGGTCAAATTTTACCGTACCTATGCTTTATTTCTAAATTACAGTTTCAATTTGATGGTTGCGCGTAGTGTGAGATCTGTCGATTTTTGAGTTTTGTATAAGTACTATCAATTCAATGAAAACTTTATATAATAACTTCCATGCATCATGCATCCAAATATTTTATCCAAAGCGCAGGTTTCGTCATAAACGGGTCAATCAACTATTTTCTGCAAAATGAGCATCCGTAACAATTAAATTCAATTCCTTTAAGAGCCCACCCATGCAAAATTCGTCAGGTGAATGATCCTAGATCTCAACATCCATATTGATTAAAAATCTGTCCCTTGGAAATAAGAAACTTAAACAGTTTTTCTTGAATCTTGTCAGCGTGAAAACACGATTGGTAATAATTTTCTCGATACTTTTATCTCTGAAACATAACCCTTTTTTTAAATATTTTCGGTTGGATCTTCAAAACCCTTCCGTTTTTAACAATTTTTTTTAGCTTATAGATGCACAATTATAATTTCTCAAAAACTGTAAAACTATTTTCAATATAAAATGCACACGTTTATGACACAATTCAAAAAACATGACTTCCGAGCACGCACTTCCATCTCGCTCACGCTTACGCTCGGTGAGAGAGAGAGAGCTAGCCAACGCGTTGACTTACTTGACTTAATGTCCTATGTCCCCTGGATGGGGCAGAGGGCGTCCACAGTACGTCGCCATCCCGAACGGTCTTGGGCTTCGCGCTTCACTTCGCTCCAGGTCATTCCTATCGCCTTCGCTTCTGCAGTGATCGTCCGCCGCCAGGTTTGTTTAGGGCGACCACGTTTCCGCTTTCCTTGGGGATTCCAGTCTAGGGCTTGCCTTGGAATGTAATCAGGGTCCCTTCGGAGCGTGTGGCCGATCCAGTTCCACTTGCGGCGTTTGATTTGCTGGTCGATCGGAGTCTCACCACAGCGTTCCCACAGGTCTACGTTGGAGATTTTCTCGGGCCAGTATACACCGAGAATTCGGCGAAGACAGCGGTTGATGAAGACCTGGAACCGGTGCGTGATGTCTTTAGTGACCTTCCACGTCTCACATCCGTACAGCAACACGGTTTTCACGTTGGACCGGAATATCTTGAGCTTAACTCTCCTAGTCAGTTTCCACGATTGCCAGACAGGACGGAGCTGTGCGAAGGTTGCCTTCCCCTTGGCGATTCTCGAAGCGGTGTCCTCTTCGGTCCCTCCTGTTTCCGACACTACACTACCGAGGTAAGTAAATTTGTGGACTCTCTCCACCCCCTCTGTGCCGATGAGCAACGGCAAAGAGCTTGTCGCTCCGCACCTCATTTCCTGGGTCTTCCGGGTGTTAATTTTAAGTCCCGTCTCCAGAGCCTCTCGTCGTAGGTCGTCCAGTTTGGCTTGCATGTCTGCGCGCGTGTGGCTCAATAGGCATAGGTCATCGGCATAGTCCAAATCTTCCAAGACGTTGGACAGTCCCCACTCTATGCCGCGGCGCTTGCTGTTGGTGGTGTTATTCATGATGCCATCCAGGACGGGGGGGGAAGCCAGGGCATGGTCTTGGTGGGAATCGCTGTAAGTGAGAACAGCATTGCCTACAAAATGCCAAGAAACCATCTGCTGTGTTAGTGGCGGAACACCGTATTTAAGCAGAGCCCTGGCCAGTCCGAGTCACCTCACGTCCCCGTCGTCCCTCCTGGGAACTGCTGCAACCGCGCAACCATGCGGCCGCCACCTCGACGTGCAGCTGAGCTGAGGGTGCAGGGCGAAAGGCGAATCTTCTGCGCCTCAAAACAGAATCAACCTCACTAGGGAGGATACCCGAACAAAACCGAGCACGCCCACAGGCTCCAAGGTGGCAGCCCCGCCAGTGGGCTAGGGTATAGTGGGCTAATCACTCGCTTACCTGAACCCCAAACAGATTTTTGAAACTGAGCCAACGCGTTGGCGCCCTCTTAATTCAGATTTAGATCAATATTCATGGTTGTAACTATAATTTAAGACCTAAAAGTTATGTTTTTAACACGCAAGCCTATTGAAAGGGAAACGTCGTTTATGCTAATATAATTTTGATCGGAAAACTAGGTCTAAAGTCCTTGTATGTGTTCACCGAAAAGACGCGAACCTAAATCTGACAATGACCCAAATATTATTTGACATCTGTGGCAAAGATATAAATTAAATAGGTGTTGAGCTGGTTCGATCTCCGGAACAAAGTATCCCATCGGTTTGAGATCATAAGCAGGTATGACCGAAACCTTTGAAATTGCAATAAATCATATATTAGTGGTGTCTACCTTATAAGTTTTCTTCAAATCGTGTAACCATACGAAACACTTAAAAGTTACCTAAATGCAGTTAAGCTTACATTTTCTATGTTTTTAAGGTTCCGTACCTCAGTCGGCAAAAAACAGAACCATCACTCACTCACGTTTTTGTTCGTCTGTCTGCCGTCTGTCAACCCCCTTTTCTTAGGAAGGTATATATGGAGGTATCAAGCTGAAAAACTGAACCGGCGAGCTACATCCTCGACCCCGTAGTCACTTTCCATCTGGTGATACAGAGGTCAATCGGCGGTCAGTATGTAAATAAAAAGAAATATATATCAAATACTCAGGTCTGCTAACCCTCGGCGCCGTGAAAAATGCCGCTGGCAAGGGAAGCAAAACCTATAGGGTACTTCCCGTTGCCCTAGAACTATGAAATTGGTATAAAATTGTAAGAAGTAATATGATGTAGCATAAGTAAATAAAAAGGACCACAAACTGTAAATTTGTACTTACATTACAATATATATATATTTATTTATTTTGACCTATTTGCAGTTGGTAAAATAACCCCGACCTATAAGGATGTTGTGCCTGACGCACCTATGACTGGTTTGTTTACGTTGGATTGACTGGTACAAGCGTTGGATTGACGGACAACGCTGTACTGACGGGCAGGGGTTTCTTCTAGTAATGAAACACTTCTTGAGTCTTCAAAGCCGGGGAGAGAGTTGGGCAGGGATTTCTTCTTAACACTTGTAGCTTGCTGGATCGAATAATGCCGGTACGGCGCAATGTATCGCCTTATATTTTGATCCGAGCCCACCCCACTCCTACCGTATCACTTTATTATTATTAATTTTGTTTACATTACACAATTTCGACACAAACATTACTTATTCTAACTTATTTTTATATAATAACAAATATACCTTATACCTAATATTATTCTAATGAGATTCCAATTGGTAAACACTAAATAAACACTAGATTAGATCCTAATTTCGACTAGGAAACTACCTGCGCGGGCGTCAGCGGGGCGCGGGTGGGTGCGGGGCGTGGCTACCTCGCCTCCCAACCTTTTTAATATACTCCCGCGCTACTTCCCCTCTGACGCCCGTCAGTCTGCGGGATGTCGTCGTGCTGTTAGGATCTAATCGTTATAACTTAGTACTTATCCAAGTACTAAGCTATACTATGGGGGAATGAAATGCAATCAAGATAATTATTTATTTCCTTAGCCTATCTTACTTAACCTACACGTTTATTCACTTATTATGCTACTAAAGCGTCATATTTCTTATAGCTAATAACCAACAACAAAACGTAATATTTATTGAACATAAGATAACAAACAAAACATAACTTCTTAATTAAATTGCCGTGGTCGGGGTGGCCGGGCTGCACATCTCTCCCGCCGCGCATCACTCTCCGGAGTGTTGCGTATCTTCGTAGTGCAGGTCGGCTGAGCTCGTGGGCAGGATCACCAACTTCTTCGTCGCTCGTCGCATCACCTTCCCCTTGGTCAGCACGTCGACCACTCTCGTGACGCCGTCGGGACCCGGGTACGCGGCGGTGACTCGGCCGAGCGGCCAAGTGTTGCGTGGCAGGTTGCCGTCCGCCACCAAGACGATGTCGCCAACCTCGATGGGCCGACCGTGTCCGTAAGGCTCCCGCCGGTTTTGAAGGCTGGGCAGATACTCCCGGATCCATCTCGTCCAGAAGTGGTCGGCAAGGCGTTGGCTGGTACGCCATGTGGCGCGTCCGGCGACGTCAGCGTCGTTGTAGGTCCCTGGTAGCGGCGTGCGCCCGGCGCCTCCGATGAGGAAGTGGTTTGGGGTCAGGGCTTCAGGTTCTTCTGGGTCGACTGATACGTGTGTCAGCGGCCTGTTGTTCACCGTGAACTCCACCTCAGCGAGCAGCGTGGTCAGCACTTCTTCACTGGGGGCCTTGTCCTTGAGCACTACGTAGAGGCTGTCCTTGGCGGCGCGCACCATGCGCTCCCACCCCCCGCCCATGAACGGGGCGCCCGGGGGAATGTAGCGCCAGCGTATCTGTCGTTGCGACGCCTCCTCTTGGCACGCCGCAGCTGCTTCGGCGGCGGCTCGTTGTATCTCGTTGTCCGCGGCGTGAAAGTTCGTCCCGTGATCCGACCATATCTCCGTCGGGCAGCCTCGTCGCGCGATAAAACGTCGCAGGGCCATCACCGCAGAGTCCCCACTCAGGCTTGGTACGACTTCCAGGTGTATGGCGCGTACAGTCAGACACGTGAACAGCGCCACGTATCTCTTCTGCGTGCCGCGCCCGACGGTGACGGTAAGCGGGCCGAACAAGTCGAGGCCGGTGTACTTGTATGGCCGTTCGTGGTGCGCGAGGCGTGTGCGTGGATGATTTCCCGTTGGCGGTACAGTCGGCCGCGCTTTTCTTCGTTGACAGGGCAGACATCGATGTAGTACTCCGCGTGCGACGGCGCGCAGACGAAGTATGCAGTATTGTTGCTTGCACTCGTTTACGACTGCATCTACGCCGCTGTGATGCAATTTTCTATGCACGTAGTCGATGTACAGCTTCGTCGCCGGGTGGTTGCCGTCGAGTACCGCCGGCTTCTTTGTTCGTTCCGTTATTCCCGCTGCTTCGTCGATGCGTGTCTTCACGATGATGACGTCATTGACGAGTTCAACGGCCAGTGTGCGGAGTCGGCTGTGCGGGGTAGGGGGGCGGCCCCGTCGTAGGGCGACTACCTCCTCGGCGAATGCAGCGCGTTGCACTTCTCGTACTATTAGATTTTCGGCTTCTATTAGGTACGTTGCGTCGAGCGTTAGGTATTTTGTATGACGGGGTTCTGCCGGGCGCGTCGTTGGGCGAGTTGTGGACCGTTTCGCTGCCGTGCGCCAATCTTCGTCCGCCTGCTTGTTTTTCTTTGTTCTTTTATACAGCGTCTTGGCTCGATGGGGGCGACATAGTGCTATGAATTGCAGCACTCTGCCTATAGTGCGCAGTAGACGCTCCCATTTGGAAAATCTGCCAGCCGGTGGGAACCACGTCGACGTTGTTACGACGTTGCATTTTTCGACGCGTACGGCTCTCTCCTCTTCCGTGTTGACGTCGTGTGGTTGCGCTTGTTCGACTGGCCATGTTGACGGGTCGTCGAGCAAGAAGGCGGGCCCGGTGAACCATCTGTGTGTCGCGTTGAAGTCGGCGGGCGCTTGGCGGGTTGCTTCGTCGGCGACGTTGAGTTTGGTAGGTACCCAACGCCATTCGCTTACAGCCGTTGTGTCTTCTATAGCCGCTATTCTGTGTGCGACGAACGGCTTGTAGGCGCGCGACCCGGTGCGCAGCCAGGCGAGCACGGTGCGGCTGTCCGTCCAGAACACCCTTTTGTTCGGCTTGTAGTCGTGTTCGTCGATGACGGCGGCGGCCATGCGACTGCCCATTGCCGCAGCTTGCAGTTCGAGCCGCGGTATCGATGCCAGCTTGAGTGGTGCGACCTTCGCCTTCGCCGTGATGAGTGTGACGTGTACACGGCCGTCGTCGGTTATCACCCGCCAATATAGTGCGCAGGTGTATGCAGTGCTGCTCGCGTCCACGAATGTGTGCAGCTCGCGTGTGTGTGCCGAGCTGTACTGCGGGTAGCATCTCGGGATCGCGACGTCTCGTAGAGCCTTCAGTTGCGTCGTCCATTGCGCCCATTGTTCGCCGAGATCGGTGTCGATGTTTTCGTCCCATCCTGTCCCGCGGCGCCATACTTCTTGTAGTATCTTCTTGGCTTGAATGCTGACGGGCGAGGCGAGACCGAGCGGGTCGAAGACGGACATCATTATTTTCAATAGTTGACGCTTCGTAGGGCAGCGCACGTCGAGGCTATTCGGCGGCAATCGGCTGAGATCGAGGTTGAAGGCGATTTCGTCGGTCATCGGCTTCCAGACTTGGCCCAGTACTCGTTCGTTCTTCATTTCTGTCTTGCTCAGCTCGACGTGTGTGTTGTCGCCTTGTTCGCACGCGAGAGCCCGTAGTACGGCGGGCGCATTCGATGTCCATTGACGCAGGTTGTAGTGTGCACGTGTATGTATGTCACGTACATCGCTGGCTATTCGAATGGCGTCCTCCTCGCTCTTGAAGCTTTGCAGGTAATCGTCAACGTAGTGATTCTTGATTATCGCATCGGCGGCTTCAGGGTGCGTGCTTCTATGTGATTCTGCATTAACGTTCTTGACGTATATGGCAATCGACGGCGAACACGTAGCTCCGAAAATTAATGACGTCATACGGTACTCTTGTGGTGGCGTGTCGTCACGACGGTCGCCGCGCCAGAGATAGCGAAGCGCGTCCCGGTCCTCTTCCCTCACTTTTACTTGCATGAACATTTCGGCAATGTCGGCTCCAACGGCAACGGGATGTTGGCGGAAACGCATAAGCACCCCGGGGAGAGCTTGCAGCAAATCGGGACCGGTGAGTAGGCAGTCATTGAGGCATAGGCCTCTCGTCTTGGCGGCGGCGTCGTGGACGATGCGTACTTTATTCGGCTTCATGGGGTTAAGTACGGCGAAGTGAGGTAAGTACCATATCTTCCTATTTTTCGTAGGCGGCGCAGGCTCGGCGTAGCCTTTGTTGACGAATGCTTCCATTTCTTCATTATATCTTTTTTTGAAGGCTTCATTCTTGTCCAGCTTGTGTTCAATGTTGTGAAGACGCTTAAGTGTATTTTCGTAGTTGTCTGGCATTTTCATGTCTTCTTTTTTCCACAGTAGCGGGACCTCGTAGTTGCCCATTGGAGTATGCCGCGTTGACTGGACTAACTGGGTAAGTGCTTGTTGTTCGAGATCGTTTTGCGGGCGTTTCGGTTCGATGAGTAGATTCTCTATGGCGAAGTACTCGGCGAGTTGTTTGTCGATGTCTTCTTCGTGTTGCACGATGTGGTTCGACGTTTCGACGCGGCGGCAGGCGAGTCGCGAGTTAGTGCCGTGTAGTACCCAACCGAGCGGCGTGAGTGAGGCGACCGGTTGGCCGGGGTTGCCTCGGCGCATCTCCTTTGTTACAAGCAGGTCCCAGTTGTCTTGGCCGATGAGTACACGGGGTTCTTGGTCTTCATATTTCAGGTGCTCTCGTATGTCGCGCAGGTGTTCGCAGGCGTCTATGTCATCGTCGGATACGGCTTGCGACGACAACTGCGGACTGTTCATAGTGCGCGCACGTATTTTCACCTCCTCTTCATTGCCCCGTATGTGTAGCGTGACTCGGCGTGACTTGGCGGCATTCACCTTTTGATTGGCGATAGCTTCGATATGTAGGGGTTCGTTCGGCCCGTCGAGGCCCACTCTTCGTGCGATGTCTTCGTCGATGAGTGTGACTGTCGATCCGTCGTCCAGCAGGGCGAGTGTGGGTTCAGCTCCCGCCGGTCCGCGCACTGTTATCGGTACTAACTTGAGGTAGGCGCGGGGGCTGCGGGGTGTCCACGTTGACGTGACGGCTTCGATGGCGGTCCCCTTCGGCTTGGTATAATGAAGTAGACGATGATGGAAGTATTCGCAGCCGTCTTGTTCGCACTTCTCGCGTTTGCAGAAATGCGTCTTGTTCTTGAAGCGTAGGCATCGGAAACATAGCCGCTGTTTTTTAGCTATTTTCCAACGTTCGTCGACCGACTCGGCGTTGTACTTAGGACATTTTTCTATTCGGTGACTATCGGCGTTGCAACAGGAACACTTCGCAGGCGGCTTTTCTATGGCGGCGAACGTCTTGTGTACTCTTCTTGCTTGTTGCGGTTGCCCCGTGACGTCATAGTTCTCGGGCGGGGCGTACGGCGCGCAGTATTCGGCTTCGCGTTGAAGAAATGATGAAATCTTGATTAATTCGGGTTCATTGTTCGGATGAGAGGCGGCGTAGTCGTACCAGCGGTACCGTTGTGCAGGCGTGAGCTTGTCTGTGACCGCCTTCATCGTCTCGGGGCTGTAGAGGTACTGACTTCGGTCGAGGGCTCGCAGTGTGGCTATCGTGTTGGCCACGCGACAGGCGAATGAGCAGATGTCGCGCGGTCCGTCGGTCAACCGCGGCAGTGCTCGTAGGCGTGCGAGCTCGTTGAGGGCGATGGAGTCAGGACGGCCGAATCTTGATTCTAGTGTCTTGATTATTTCTTCGCAGCGGCCGTGGTAGATGAGTAGGTTCTCGACGGCTTCTTTGGCTTTCCCTTTCAGGCATCTTCGTAGTCTTGATACGTTTTCTGCCTCGGTGTACGTTGACTTCGTTTCTTCATAGGCGGCCTTGAATGACAGCCATTCTTCATGCGAACCGCTAAACGACGGCAGTTCGGCGTGGTAGCGAGATGTGTGGCCGGCACGCGCAGCGACGGCTATGGCGGACGCCAACTCGGATAGGTTGACTTGATTTGCTGCGACGATGGCCTTTTCTGTGTTGATGTTCTCGCTGTTGTAGCACGGCGGTGCATTTCTTGCTTCATAGTAGGGCTGCGCTGGCTGCGCTGGCTGCGCGTAGGGCTGCGCTGGCTGCGCGTAGGGCTGCGCTGGCTGCGCGTAGGGCTGCGCTGGCTGCGCTGGTTCGAACGGCGGAGCGGCGGCGGAGAGCGGTGCGTTTCCCCTCCCGGCCCACCCGGCGGCGGCAGCGGCGGGGGCGGGGGGGGCGACGGCGGGCGGCAAGGGCTCCGCGGGGAGCGGGGGGCCCTGCCCGGCGTCGACTGTGGTGTTGCGCGGTGCGTCTCGATGAACCGTGGCTGGCCTTGGTTCTTGCTCTTCTTCGTTGTGTGGCACCTCTGTTAATGCCAGTATGTGTTGCTGACTGGAATCGAGCCATTCGTCCACCCGCTTGTTGGATTGGGCGGACAGAACGGTGGCTCCGTCGTCGTTGTCGCTGTTTTCGGCTTCGAGGACGGCGATGCGTGCTTGGGCGAGTTCCAGCTTGATGCGTAGAACCTCTTCCTTGGCTTGGGCGATGCGTAGCACGCGGCGGCTTGACGTCGTCTTCGTGGACATCATCGACGGCGGAGCGGCGGGGCAAGCTTGTTTTGACGGCGTGGTTGTGGCGGCGGTGGTCGTGGTCGTGGTGGACGTGGCGGTTGTGCTTTCTGCCGTGTCCCCCGTGGCCGACGTCCGTGTGTTAGCCGTCGTGGAGTCCCCCTGCCCAGAGCTCTCTCCCGGCGAGGTAGTTTCCGATCCTGCTAGTAGCGAGATCAGAGATCGACCCTTGCCTTGCGATCGTGTAACGGGCATGTTGAATTTTCTCTCTTGAATTTTCTTTCTTGAATTTTCTTTCTTGAATATTCTTTCTTGAATTTTCTTTCTTGAATATTCTTCTTAGTGGAATCTTCTTTCTTGATTCGGCTTCCGAAGGACCATGATGTGCCTGACGCACCTATGACTGGTTTGTTTACGTTGGATTGACTGGTACAAGCGTTGGATTGACGGACAACGCTGTACTGACGGGCAGGGGTTTCTTCTAGTAATGAAACACTTCTTGAGTCTTCAAAGCCGGGGAGAGAGTTGGGCAGGGATTTCTTCTTAACACTTGTAGCTTGCTGGATCGAATAATGCCGGTACGGCGCAATGTATCGCCTTATATTTTGATCCGAGCCCACCCCACTCCTACCGTATCACTTTATTATTATTAATTTTGTTTACATTACACAATTTCGACACAAACATTACTTATTCTAACTTATTTTTATATAATAACAAATATACCTTATACCTAATATTATTCTAATGAGATTCCAATTGGTAAACACTAAATAAACACTAGATTAGATCCTAATTTCGACTAGGAAACTACCTGCGCGGGCGTCAGCGGGGCGCGGGTGGGTGCGGGGCGTGGCTACCTCGCCTCCCAACCTTTTTAATATACTCCCGCGCTACTTCCCCTCTGACGCCCGTCAGTCTGCGGGATGTCGTCGTGCTGTTAGGATCTAATCGTTATAACTTAGTACTTATCCAAGTACTAAGCTATACTATGGGGGAATGAAATGCAATCAAGATAATTATTTATTTCCTTAGCCTATCTTACTTAACCTACACGTTTATTCACTTATTATGCTACTAAAGCGTCATATTTCTTATAGCTAATAACCAACAACAAAACGTAATATTTATTGAACATAAGATAACAAACAAAACATAACTTCTTAATTAAATTGCCGTGGTCGGGGTGGCCGGGCTGCACAGATGTGTGCCGACAACAGTTTTCCAACGCCAAAGTTAAGTGGTTCACTCAGTACAGTTTATCTTTTCGTTAGGGCAACAAATATGCAGTGATTTCAGCTTGAACGGAAACCTCGCTGCGCGATATACTCCGATTGACCGGCTTTCGCCAAAATCGAAAGACTTTATAATTGTGAAAAATTATATTTTATTTCCACTTTCATTTGACGGCAGTTAGTAGGTACTAATTTACCTGTAAATACTGTTATTTTTGTGACTGAAGTTTCGACTTCAGTTAAAAGTTCCTTCCATAAGTTTCGTGTAGTTGAAGTTGATGACAATGTAAAATTTCGGTAAGTTATGTGCCTACGAGTAAGTATAGCTAGTCCTTGGGATATCCTATTGCACCTCGATTCAAAAGGCATTAAGTACCTGATATTTGAAGTTCGACTCCTAAAAGGCAATTAAAGGTGATCAATTCTGGTGAGCGATTGGGTTCTGCGATCGCGCGGCTAGGCGCGTCCCCTCCTCCCCTCCTCCCCCTCCTCCCGTCGGTTCATTATGCAGCCGCCCACGCCACGCGCCAATCACATACCAGCGCCGCGATATTGCCGTCTCACTAGAGATTCCAATGCTGATTGTCGACAGTTT
Source organism: Apotomis capreana (assembly GCA_947623375.1). Classification (NCBI taxonomy): domain Eukaryota; kingdom Metazoa; phylum Arthropoda; class Insecta; order Lepidoptera; family Tortricidae; genus Apotomis; species Apotomis capreana. The sequence goes on from OX392499.1 coordinate 7,327,612, forward strand.
CTTGGATTTCTGAATACTTGGCGACCCTCTTACTGCTATATTTCCTGGCTAGTTCCGAAGTCGAAGCGTTTGTCTGCCTAGGTTCGCGTGCGGACTACGATTCAAATAATATAAACTAGTACTCAACAGCCTCGATTGGTTGCGGGCGTATTGTCCAACTGATATCGAGTAAATTGAGATTATTCGCTTTCGGATATTTAGGTACATGAAATTCGCGGAAGGGGTGAAGGCTGGGATATCTGCTGATGGTTACGTATATGCTGTTTTATTTCAATTCCTTTGTTGGCTTGGCTTAGCTAAGCCTAGAATCGCGAATTGCTGAAAGAAGTTTCAACAGAGCACTCGGTTCATTGCGGTAATTGCGCTCAGGATAATTGGAAGAGGTCCCCAAGGCGAAAAAGTTATATTACACAACATTCAAGTTCTATCTTGAACTCATTAAATTTTCAAGCACCGTTTCTATTGACTTTGTGTATTAAAAAATTAAAGTTCTATATTTTTAAGTGAATTTATTAAGCCTTAACAGCATACACCCTTGGTGGGAAGAGAGACTTCTTTCTGATCTCTTTCCTGGTCTTGATCTTGGCTTCATGTTTGGTCAGAGCCTTACGCATAGCGCGGGTCTTCTTGGGCCTCAGGTCAAGGGGCTTGTACTTCTTGTTTTTGTAGTGGTTACGCAGATTAACCTTCATTTTCTGGTGGTATACAATGTATACACGGGCTATAGCTTTCCTCACAACACGGATTTTGGATAACTTGGAAGCTGCCCCACCAGTCACTTTAGCTACTCTGAGATTTGTCAACTCAGTTTTCAACTCTTCCAGTTGTTTGAAGAGCTCCTTCTTATCCTTCGTACGCAGTTCTGAGCACTTGACTTTACCCATTTTGGAATCTTCACAAAATCCCTAGTATTAGTATTAACAAAGTATTAACTTTTAACAGGCGCACATCGATATAGATAGTATAGAATAGAACAACACTAGCATATATTACCTGTTCTGTTCGTCGCATGAAGAATAATCTCGGTTGGACGCCATTGTGGCGGCCGGAAAGCCTCATGCCTCGTATAAAATAAAGTCTTGTTGCTAAGGCCGGGCGAGTCAGCTGGAAGTGTTTTTTTACTGCCGAGACAGTCATAAGGCAGTATTTTATTTATACAGGTAGACTGCCACGCATGGCCGCGACACGGGCGGCGTATCTGATTAGTTATTTCCGCTATTCCGAGACGGTAAACCGAGTATGACGCATGTATTAAGGCATTTAATCCTGCTTTGAATTCATTATAATGGATGAATTTCTGAATAAGCACGGTGTCTATTATGAACTACGTAGTTTGTGAACGGTTTGAATTGAAACTGCGGTTTCAATGTAGTTGTTTATTCTAAGTTTCACAACATTGATTTGTTTATTGCTCAATATACAATAACATTCTAAAAGAGCGTATACATAGTTATTATTAAATGGGCTTAATGTTACTTTCTATTGCTTGTTTCATGTCTCGTTATTGCGTTTTCCATAAATATCTCCTAATTAAGATTCCGTGAACAATTTGCTAACAACTTCAGACATCACTTTGTTTTTATCGAGTAAGCCGTAACGCAATTGAATGCCATGAATGATGCAAATATTGAAGCCGGCGAGAGTCGCGCGGGGGCGGCGACTAGGCCGGGCGACCGGGCTACCTGCAAAGTAATGCCAAGTACCGGGAAAGTATGACAACGGTCTTTGTTAAGTGAATGAATCTGGAGTCTCGCAACAATTGTTCCAGCTTCGCAACTTTTGCTCCAGGTAGCTACTTAATATTCTTTTATATCGCTAGCCTTTGAATTTCGAAAAGGTTTACTTTAGTGATTTGGTGTGTTATAGAAGTGTGTGGCGACACAAAGGAGCGGCATTATTCGTCCCCCGGAGCCCGCGCCGTACAGACATTCCGACACAATTTCCCTTTTAGCCGGACTCTCGGACTCTTTGTGGCCAGAATTTATCGATTGAAAACTATCTCACGGCAGCTCGTGATCTCTTATCGGTGTTTACTTACAGACGCTGAGAGACGGGGACAGATCGAGTGCCGATAAAATTAATGATATAATATTGTCAAGTCGGGACTGTGTAAGTTTTTCGGAGGGAATTATTTAGTGGGATTTCTGTGACGGTTTATTAAATTACTTCGGAAATGATTACGGTGATTGATGGCTCTATTTACCTAATACGTAATGTGAGGTAAAGCGTTATCTTTTATTCGGCCAGCTCCCGAAATTTTGACGGTTCACAGACCGATGTTAAAAGCGGCGTTTGGTGATTAATTTGTTTTCATCCACGGGTAATTGAGAGGCCCGTAACTTTTTACCGTTATTCTCGAGTAACAATGATTTTTCGGCTTCGCGAATGTAAACATAAATTATTTACGGTGCGTGTATATTCCCGGTAGAAGTTCACGAGCCAGTGTTTACTTTTGCTTTTTATTTGATAAAATAAAACTCACGCACGGAGTAGGAATCTCTCAGATTTAATTAACGTCATCGTGGGATGCGGGACTCCATCTCAACCGCAATTTTCTGTCATATCCTGTGCGTGAATCTACGTGACATCCGACGTAATTATCTGACGGGACGGTAATGTTATTGAATAAACTATGGATGTAAAATGTCTTTAAATTTAAACAAATGTGAAGCGTTTAATTTAGGAAATGTAACCTATATTTATGTAAACTACTGTTAATAAAAACTCTATCTATGTGCAACCGTTTTAAACGTAAACCTAGCCTGTTTGTTATCAGCGCCTAAACTAGTTTGATGAAAACAAGTATTTCATGTAAAAACATATCAGCTCCTAAACCGTACAGTCCCAAACCTTGTGGAAACGAAATGAGAAATTTGTACTCATCTACTTTAGTCGCTGTGCTACAGTGAGTAATTCGTTTGTATTAATAACATCATAATATTTGTAAAATTTGACCGGTCATGTATATAGTTTATATATACTTTTTTTAATTGGCATAATATAATGGCTCTTCTTCGCCTGATTGTAAGCAACAAGAGGCACCTAATTCGCAATGGTAACTAACAAGAAACCAGCGGTACCTTATCAGTTGACATTGCCATGCTGGTTCGAGAGATGCTTCTATCTAAAGCTATGAGTGCTAGACATAGCACCTCTATCAATCCGACGACTTACAATGCTCTGGATGCATCTGGTAGAGCTCTGTCCTGGCTCGTTGAATGCCTAGTCTAGAGGGGCTTGTGGGGGTCACCTCCCGAGTAGGTGCGGACGAAAAAACAACAACTCGGTTTTAGTTGTAACGATGGTCACATCATAAAAATGTCAATTGTACTTTAAGCGATATGAGTCGTAATTTAAAATTTTAAGACAATAAAAAAAGAGTAACGAGAGATATAGTTATGAGATTTCGGGTACACGTCAGTATCAAACTACGCACGCAGGTAGGTATATCGTCAGTTGGTAAGTAAAAAAAAACTTGCTCACATACAGGTCTTTAAAGTGTATAAAGCCTTTCGAATAAATAATGCAAACATCAATATTACACAAAAAATAAGGCAAAAAATCAAGAGGTCTCCTGGCGATGGGGTGGTCGAATGGTTGACACGTCGGATCTGTAATCCAGAGGGCTCGATTCCTGGTCTCTTTTCCCAGGTTACGCATTTAAATTTTTCTTTGTTCTTCAATAATCAAATTATTATAATATGCGATTCCTACGATACGTAATACTTACCTAATATATACCTAATTATATATTAATAATAATGAAAATTATCTGATTGTACACCATGAATTGAAAAGTACACAAAATACAAAATTAACTTACAAGTCGTATTTGTATAGGTACTTTAAAGGCAGATTTTCACATTATTCTATAAGATAGTATACAAGAACAGTTTTTATTACTGATATGGAATCTCGTCTTGGAGTCAAAAAACGGAAAATCTTTATCTTTAGTTTAATTCTATTAATATGTAGCTTTGATAGTAAACATACTGACACGTTCCCTTTTCATATAGAGCCACCACAAATAATTATATAGCCTGAAATCGGATAAGTAGTTTTAAAGTTGCGGCGGTGTGGGCTGGCGCGGAGCAGATTATTCCTGAAATGCGAAACCGCAGCCCGCAGTCAGCTACTGCTACTGTAAAAGGCATATCCCTGGAACACTTACCAATACTCTTATCTTCAATACCCAGACAAATAACATAAGAACTTAACTCCTGCGAAATAAGCCTCGAATTGCAGAACCGCGGAGAGACGAGATAAGTAGGATACATTGTTGTGAAACTGGATATTCATATGTTCGCTTCACTAAAAGGATATTTCATAATGTTCCGATTGAATGTTGAACGCATCGCGATTATTACGTTTTCGTCAGTTAGTAGAATACATGGTTAAATAAAGAATAACAAGTTTTCATTCGTTCAATAAAACATATATTGCAACTTACTTAATTCGTAAGACAAGTGTTGAAACCTCCTAGGAGGTATTATAAAATTTTATTATGTTTTTGTCAATTACCTATAATTTATTATATAACAAGTGTCTATTCGTTCAATAAAACAAATAATTGCCAAGTGTTGAAGCATAATGAAGCACAATGATATATTGAAGGTTTTAATAAATTTTATTATGTTTTCATCAGTAGGTACGTTAATTACCTTCATAAATAAATTATAAAACAAGTGTCTATTTGTTCAATTAAACAAATAAATTACCAAGACAATAGTTGAAAACTCCTGGAAGTAAAATTAAATTTTATTTCGTTTTCTTAATTACGTGTGTTGAGTTGGTAGGTATTATTAAAGTTTGTTAGCCTCAATGTTTATGTATGGACCAATGTTATATTATATTATATTATGGTTTTCATGCAGATGCAGTGTTCAAATGGAAGTCATGATCATGAGTAGGAATATCTTCTTTCATAGCCTTACCTGCTCGTATTCGGGTAACTTTAGTAGGTTCAAGAGGCAGCATACGTAATATTATACAGACCCAAAATATTTCGTGAAAGCTTATAAAATACTAGCTGTGCCCCGCGGTGTTATCCGCTCATCCCACGGGAACACTAAATGTATTAGGGATGAAAAGTATCCTATGTCCTTTCCCGGGTCTCTCTATCTCCATACCAAATTTCATCTAAGTCGGTTCAGCGGTTTAAGCGTGAAGAGGTAACAGACAGACAGACATCACACTTTCGCATTTATAATATTAGTCTGGATGGGATGTTTAATGGTTAATTTATATAATTTTAAAATAATTTACAAAACTAATTGCGAGAATTTCCAAAAATCCATCAATTAACACGAAAAAAATTTTTAACAAAAAAAGAACCGACTTCAGTGAAACTAAAAAGCCAAAAATAACCCGTTCAAGTACAGATTACATTTGACTCACCCTTTGAAATCGATCCCAAACCACTCAGTTATTATATTTATATATTAAAGTTTACGTGAGGTTTGGCACCGACTTCAGAGGGTGAGTCAAATGTAATCTGGTTATTTTTGGCTTTTTAGTTTCACTGAAGTCGGTTCTTTTTTTTGTTAAAAATTTTTTTTTTCGCTTTTTAGTGATTCATATAAAATACTTATGGCGGGGTGATCAGGGAGGACTTGAAGGCATGCATCTTGTTTGAATTATCTCCTAACTCCTAACCGTTAAGGAGTTGTACCTTCCATCATCAGTTCAGCATTAGAAGATGATAACTACCATATGCAAATACTTAAATAGTTTTAGAAAATATATGAAAAATATTATGAGTGCCTATAAAATTTCAGGAATTCCTTCGATTCCTCATGGATCTCGTCATCCGATCTTCACCAAAATTTTATGGGACCAACCTTGAGATGTCTATTCATGAACCTAAAAAGAATTTTCCAAATCGACTTATAAATGACGGAGTTATGAGGTAACAAACATTAAAAAAAAAAAAAAAAACATACAACCGAACTGAGAACCCCCTCCTTTTTTTGAAGTCGGTTAAAAAAGGAACTCGATCTTTCCTTCCCCAAGTTCGTGATAGAAATTTTGTTTTGTTTAAGTTCTCTATTTCAGATTTTTTCTAGGGTTCTGTACCCGAAGGGTGACCACACTGCCATCGGGACATTTGGCGACGCGGTTGGCCAGTGGTGGTGCAACTTCCTATTGTATATCCGTAGTTACATATATGTATAATTTCATATGACTTCGATAGATGTCTCGACCTGTCTCGGTGTTATCCTAAATTTGGTTACCTAAATTGATACTAGATAACGCTAGTAGTCCTAGTTTTATGGTTAACATAATGTATATTTGTATAGAATCTTTTTATCGATTCTATATTTTTTATGTGGTAATACCACATTTTTATTTTTATAAATAATGACACAAAGGTAAATTAAGAAAGAAAAATTGAATGCGATCTACTACAATCGAAGCGGGGTTTGAACCCGCGACCTCTGCGTTACCGGCGCATTGCTCTCCCAACTGAGCTATTCGACCGCTACGTCAGTCACACCAAATCTTTCATCCCTTAATCCTTTACGCTACTGGAGCGCCCTCTGCGTCATATATGTTTTTTGAAATGCTTATTGCGCATTAGCCATACCCTAGGATGTGCGTTTTACACGCACGATCCCCAATCCCCATTGCTTAAAGCAAAACATATATGACGCAGAGGGCGCTCCAGTAGCGTAAAGGATTAAGGGATGAAAGATTTGGTGTGACTGACGTAGCGGTCGAATAGCTCAGTTGGGAGAGCAATGCGCCGGTAACGCAGAGGTCGCGGGTTCAAACCCCGCTTCGATTGTAGTAGATCGCATTCAATTTTTCTTTCTTAATTTACCTTTGTGTCATTATTTATAAAAATAAAAATGTGGTATTACCACATAAAAAATATAGAATCGATAAAAAGATTCTATACAAATATTTAGAACAGCGCCATCTCTCTCGCAGTCTTCACACTTGCTGTAAAGCAATGGGGATTGGGGATCGTGCGTGTAAAACGCACATCCTAGGGTATGGCTAATGCGCAATAAGCATTTCAAAAAACATATATGACGCAGAGGGCGCTCCAGTAGCGTAAAGGATTAAGGGATGAAAGATTTGGTGTGACTGACGTAGCGGTCGAATAGCTCAGTTGGGAGAGCAATGCGCCGGTAACGCAGAGGTCGCGGGTTCAAACCCCGCTTCGATTGTAGTAGATCGCATTCAATTTTTCTTTCTTAATTTACCTTTGTGTCATTATTTATAAAAATAAAAATGTGGTATTACCACATAAAAAATATAGAATCGATAAAAAGATTCTATACAAATATTTAGAACAGCGCCATCTCTCTCGCAGTCTTCACACTTGCTGTAAAGCAATGGGGATTGGGGATCGTGCGTGTAAAACGCACATCCTAGGGTATGGCTAATGCGCAATAAGCATTTCAAAAAACATATATGACGCAGAGGGCGCTCCAGTAGCGTAAAGGATTAAGGGATGAAAGATTTGGTGTGACTGACGTAGCGGTCGAATAGCTCAGTTGGGAGAGCAATGCGCCGGTAACGCAGAGGTCGCGGGTTCAAACCCCGCTTCGATTGTAGTAGATCGCATTCAATTTTTCTTTCTTAATTTACCTTTGTGTCATTATTTATAACATAATGTAGATTTGATGTTCAGTTTTATACAAATATTGGTGTATCAATTTCATAATAGATGTCGCTGACCCGTGTAAGGGATCCGCTGCATCGCGTTGTTAAGATTTTTCCTAATTTGATGACTCCGGCCTGATGTAAAACCAATCAAAATCAACCAAAGCCGAGAGACTTGCGACGTTGACCAATGTACAGTCAACCAATTTGATAACTAGGCCATTTCGTACCTCAATATGAAAGCCAGTGAACGTCAATATGAAAGCCGCTTGAAATCTCATATCATTGTCATTGTGACAAGGTTTTATAGTGGCCTAGAAATCAAATTGGTTGACTGTACGCACTCCGAAAGTATTAAAGTGTTTGATTTAATCACCTACTGAGTCAACGGTCCTGGCATATTTGTGTGATGAACTCGAATATTTGTTCCTAGGTCTTGTATGATTTCTTTGTATTTAAGTATGTATTTCTCTATACAAGTAGGTATGTTGTAATCGTTGTCTACGGCTATACGTTGTGTGACGTTGTCCAAAATGCCCAAATAGAAACATTTTACCTTACTAGGCGTTAATGCGAGTGTACTTTGAGATATTTTTTTGTCAATGCGGTTGGCGCAGTTTGTAGACACCTGCATATACGGAGCCGGCGGTCCTGGGTTCGAATCCCGGCTGGGGCAAATATTTGTGTGATGGACTCGAATATTTGTTCCTGGGTCATGGATGTTATCTATATATTATGTATCGTACCATTCGTACCTCAATAACCTCCTAAAAATACCATGTATTATTATCCATAACCATGATTATTCTGTCTTTTGAGGATGGTGCGCTTCGTGTGTGCAATTAATTCACGGTTAAGGATAGATTAACGTGTCCTGACAATAATAAATATGTATGTACTTTCAAAAGTAAAAGTACTTATAAGTACCTACTTTTAAGTTTCATCCCTCCCACTTAGTCTGATTCCGTTTTAAATTAAAACACATGAGAACGGAGACCACAGTGACCAATGTTAACTTCATTTATTTCTTAAAACGATTGGATGGTTATTATCGAGCATCGTTTTTCCATTAAGTTTATTCACTGCCCTACCCGCAGCCCACCAGACCAGAATCAAAGACTGTTACGAGCTTTATATTGTGTCGTATCCCAGTGTGGCTGTGTGCGACATCCTGCCTGCCAGATTAGCCTGAGTGCCGAGAGTAGATAGCGTAGACTCGACACTCCTTGTCAAAGTAGATTGAATAAATAACCCCTTTAACCATTGTACCCAATCACCCATCAATATGCGTTAATTGTAATTTGATAAAAGCAACTCTTTAAAACAATGATGAAGCCGCTTGGCGGGGCTTCTAATTCCACTGAGTAACGCAACAAGGTAACTAACGAGACTAAATATCTAGGGGAAATGATCTATCTAGGTTTAGCAGTTTATTCGCTGCCGACATTGCCAAGTGCTACCCGCAGCTCATCAGACCAGAATCCAAGACGGTACGAGCTTTACATTATGTCGGTCGGATCCGAATTGGGGTGTGTGCGACATCCTGCCCGCCGAATCATAGATCGTTCACTTTTCATAAATAAAAACTCTATTCCTATTCTGGGAACAAATACATGAGTTTATATGAAAACCGTGAGAAATTCTTTCCTTTTTTTTGGACAAGGCTTAAACTCAAATATATCCATTTAGAATTTTAGACCACATTAACATTGTTACCGGTCTTGGTATGGGGTACAAACCTGTTAACAGAAATGTCTTCGCGGTGCAGATGTAGGAGAGAGTGAGTGGGTGGTCGTCAAGAGATCGGCTGGCTTGAGGCGTAGAAGAGAAGGGGAGAGAGCCAGACTAACAGACAAACCGCGAACTACAACAAAAAATAATTATTTATATAGATTCAATAAATTCTACATGTTTGATTGAACAATCAGGGACTTGCGTAAATTCTTTATGAATTTCATTATTACATCTCAATTCCGGTCCCGACCTTCACCCTAATGGTCGGGACCATTCTAGAATACTCTCGGCCATTCGGGGGTCCTAACTATTAAATAAATGTCCAGCCGTAAAACCTGAAATTACAAGAAGTTTACAACTAAAATATTTATGATGTTTTCAGTTGTAAACTTGATAAAACTTCGACACTTTGTCAATGGTTTTAAATTTAATAGAAATGGGTTCGCTCAATCATTTTGTTCAGTGTTTGAGCATTTCTCAAAAAGTTTGAACACAATTATGACATAAAATTAAAGTCCAATATGCTTTTCATATTTTGTTACCAATTATTTTAGTAATTTTAAATCAATGTTATGGTTATGTTCGGTAATTAAGGTTCTGTTATGCTTATACTTTTTTAATTATACATAATCTGATATCAATGTATTGGAAATCACAATAAAAAATGGTAACAAAATAGGAAAATTATATTTGACGTTAATTTTCTGTCTTAATTGTGTACAAACTTTTTGAGAAATGCTCGTAAGCTATCACTACACTATCAATCAATCGAATAGACGCGTCTGTTTCCAAATATTCATTTTACGCTACCTACCGCGTGAGTGTATCAACAAACACACACACAGCGCCGCAGCAAGACTTGTAATAACCTGTCGATTCAACCGGGGTCCTTTGTCGTGTGGTTTATTGACGGTCTAACGATCCTACCTATAGAAAGTAAACTAACTAGGTATTGCGGCAATTCTGCCATGTGCCGTGAATGACTCTGTTTGAATACACCCCTACTTAAGTATATACTAACAAATAAGTAGATTACATAAATAAAATGAATATAAATCTCGATAAGTCCCCAAGTGTGATATAGGTACTAGACGAAGATATTACATAAAAACTAATATTTATAAATATATACCTACCTACTTAAAAACATAGAAAACGTCCAAGACCCAGGAAAAAGTATGGAGTCCATCACACAAATATTAGCCCTGGCCGGGATTCGAATTTGAACCTAGGACCGCCGGCTCGTTCTACTGAAAAGAGTATGACGCAAACGGTTTCTGGTATTGTTGGAATTCCCTTTAACTGATGACGTAAGAAGTTAATGGTATTAACAAATTCTGCCCGAAATAGCCAGATTAATTATGACAATAAGATATGTATATCTACAACCTCGTACAAACACATAAAAAATATTCTTAGGCCCATTGGTAGCCATTGCCAACTCTGACAAAACAGTATAGACTGGTAGAAAAATCCAAATATCGGCTTCCTTTACCGTCCTAACGGCATTTTGTGAGCCATTTTGGCAACATGACTTTTTCGATGTAAACAAGCCTGCTGAATTCGATTCTGGATGTTGCCAAGCCGAATTTTGCCCCCCTCCCCCCATCTCCCCCCTTTTTACGTCAAAATATGCCCCTTATCACGGTTTTTACGGTTTTATACAAAAAGTCTTACAGTTAGAAAAAAAGTGTCACAGACAAGAATGACCTCTATAAAATTTCCTTTAACATGGTGTATAAACTTTTTTAGTAGGCCTTATGGTTCGTGAGCAATATCTTCCGGAACTTCATAAACTGGTAGAAAATTCAAAATATCTGCTTCCTTTACCGTCCTAACGGCATTTTGGGATCCATTGTGGCAACATGACTTTTCCGATGTAAAAAAGCCTGCTGAATTCGGTTCTGAATGTTGCCAAGCCGAATTTTGACCCCCTCCCCCTATTTCCCCCCTTTTAGACCTCAAAATATGTCCCTAATCACGATTTTTACGGTTTTATACAAAAAGTATTACAGCTAGAAAAAAAATGTCGAAGACAAGAATGATTTCTATAAAATTTCCTATAACATGGTGTATAAACTTTTTTAGTAGGTCTTATGGTTTGTGAGCAATATCTTCCCGAACTTCATTATTTTTTTTTAAATTGATAAACATGGTTGACGCAGTGAAATACACTTATTTTGGGATAATTTTGGTATCGCACAGGATCCAGCCGCTCTGCAGCTCTTGACGCTGACATCCAGGTGGCGTGCTGCTTATTATATGTCAAGACTTACGAGGCTTTCAGTCATAAGCAGTCGTCAGATTTACACGCAGAACTGTATCCAAGTCGGGTTAAAAGCGACGTAGAAAATAAAAATGCTTTACTTCTCACCATGAAGTCATTCAAAATGCTCAGTTATACGCCAGATTCTCCAGAAACGGGCCTGAGAAATGCAGTTACCCAGGATCTTGCAACAGAAAAAAATAAAGTGACAATTCTCACTGCTAAGCAGCTTGGCTCACTCTAAGTAACGTAGTTTGTTTCCGAAAGGCTCACCAACAGCAGGTCTACAATACAACGCAAAGTTTCTAAATGAACAAAGGCCGGACCCTCAAGACCTGTACAAGGCAGGTCGTTCAAAATCTACCATATTTGCGTCTGATGTGGGGGGCAAACGCTCAGGCGCTAGAGTGGTGCCAAACAAAGCATAGCCTGCATCGTCACATACTCGACTTGTACAGCAGGGACAGGAACTTCTCAGCCTTTCGCTCATGGGGTGTATGCCGATCTCATTGAGTAGTTCACAGTGCTTTCGGTATATTACAGTCCATGCTCCACGTTTGCAAATACCTGAAAACGGAATACTTTTAATCAAAGGAGTGTCTAGGTTAATGTTTTAGAAACGCAAATGATCAATTTAATTATTTTATTACCTGCAATAAAGCCGTTCGAATCGCCAGTGCCTGAGTAAAACGCTAGAATATTCTATCGTTCTAAAGCAGTCCCTTAATTTTGTCATGATGATGAATCATAAGCAACAACAACACTAACGTACGACCAAATTAGTCCCGCCAAAATCAGAGGCGATAATTTCGCGGAATAAAAACTGCGAGCCCAACCTTGTTTGAAGGTATTGAGTAATTTTTAAGGAATGGCATGGTTCTTGAATCAGTCTTCTTCCGGATCTGGCGAGCTGATAAATACCGTTTCTGTTTCGTTGCAGCCGTAATGTTAAGGGACCAGTATTCGTAAAAAAAATTATAAAAATGAACACATGAAGAAACCAAAAAATACAGGTACGTGTGCAATGGTCTATACCTATCGAACACTAAGTCCACTCTTTGGAACCCTACACTTATAGTTTTTATGCGTTAGCACACTGCAAAGGCCAAGTCTCCGAAAGTATGGGCATCTTTTAGTTCCCGAAGGCCATGCCCAGCACCTGTCCATCATAAATGAGGTGAGCATCCACAAGTGATTCAAGAACTTGCGGATATTCTACCATTTCGGTGAATAGCCTGAAAACATTAAACTTTTCTCGCCCCGCAGGGATCCATCCGGGATGTAAATAGCCATGGAGACAGCATGTAGCTCATGTTTCAAGATCTCTCGTAGACTTAAGGTTCTCCCAGCCTTGTCAACAGTTGTCAAGCGTTGTTGGACGCTACGGTTTTTCTTATTTGTAGTTTTAGCAATGGCAGATTTTGGACGACCTGCCTTGTATTTGAAGCTCGGGCCTTTGTTAATCTTGAACTTAGCGCAGTTGCTGTTGGTGATCTGCAGTTGGTGAGCCTTTCGGAAGCAAACTTCGTTACTTGGAGTGAGCCAAGCTGCTTGGCAGTGAGAAGTAACACTTTATTTTTTTCTGCTGCAAGATCCTGGGTAACTGCATTTCTCAGGCCCGTTTCTGGAGAATCTGGCGTATAACTGAGCATTTTGAATGACTTCATGGTGAGAAGTAAAGCATTTTTATTTTCTACGTCGCTTTTAGCCCGACTTGGATACAGTTCTGCGTGTAAATCTGACGACTGCTTATGACTGAAAGCCTCGTAAGTCTTGACATATAATGAGCAGCACGCCAACTGGATGTCAGCGTCAAGAGCTGCAGAGCGGCTGGATCCTGTGCGATACCAATTATCCCAAAATAAGTGTATTTCACTGCCTCGACCATGTTTATCAATTAAAAAAAAATAATGAAGTTCGGGAAGATATTGCTCACAAACCATAAGACCTACTAAAAAAGTTTATACACCATGATATAGGAAATTTTATAGAGATCATTCTTGTCTTTGACATTTTTTTTCTAGCTGTAATACTTTTTGTATAAAACCGTAAAAATCGTGATTAGGGACATATTTTGAGGTCTAAAAGGGGGGAAATAGGGGGAGGGGGTCAAAATTCGGCTTGGCAACATTCAGAACCGAATTCAGCAGGCTTTTTTACATCGGAAAAGTCATGTTGCCACAATGGATCCCAAAATGCCGTTAGGACGGTAAAGGAAGCAGATATTTTGAATTTTCTACCAGTTTATGAAGTTCCGGAAGATATTGCTCACGAACCATAAGGCCTACTAAAAAAGTTTATACACCATGTTAAAGGAGATTTTATAGAGGTCATTCTTGTCTTTGACACTTTTTTTCTAACTGTAAGACTTTTTGTATAAAACCGTAAAAACCGTGATAAGGGGCATATTTTGACGTAAAATGGGGGAAAATGGGGGGAGGGGGGCAAAATTCGGCTTGGCAACATCCAGAATCGAATTCAGCAGGCTTTTTTACATCGGAAAAGTCATGTTGCCAAAATGGCTCACAAAATGCCGTTAGACTTGAAAATTTTTATTTGAACTACCAGTCTAGTACTTAATATAATTAGTTATTACTATATTATAAACGTCAATTTTTTGTATTTGTATTTGAATTACGTGAAAGTTTATAATAATAAATAATAATAAATATTATGAACAATCTTACACAAATCGACCTCCCAACCAAACTTAGCAAAGCTTGTAATATTACTACATATTATAATTATAAATAGACAAAATCCGTGACCCAGAAACAAATATTCGAGTTCATCACACAAATTAGCCCTGGCCGGGATTCGAACCCAGGACCGACGGTTCAGTAGACAGGTGCACTACAAACTGCGCCAACCGCGTCGCCAACATAGTTTGTGAAAATAATACGTTCGACGTAAAAGTAAAAATAACTAAATCGATTTCCACAAAACTACAATAATATAGCTTAGATATCGGAATAGAGAATAGGTTACAAAAAAGCTTAGGTAAGGGCCTTATCACATCACACTATCAGTCGTGTCCTCGCGGTCGTGTCCGTGTTTCGTGTACCCGTAGCCGGATCTCCGTTGCCGGGTAACACGGCAACGGAGATCCGGACCGTTCGGCACGTATAATTAGGCTCCGTGTAATTAAGATACGTAGATCCGTGTTACACGGAGCCGAACGCAGTCACGGCTACGTATCTTTGACGTGTCCGTGTAGTACCGTGACCTTAGTACCGCCGGTGCTAAGAACACAGAGCTACGGTTCCGCGTGTAACACGTATATCAGAAGCTCTATGACAAACTGGCCTTCATGTGCCTTCATACAAAGTTCGCTCGCAACTCGCAAGTGTGTTAAGGCCCTAAACAGGAATTGAATGCTTGTATGGGCACATTTCATCCCTCAGTGCGAGCGAATCCGCGGGGAGGGCCAGTATTTTCTATAAGATATATACATGTCACAAACGTCTTTTTACATTTAAAACAAACGTATGCTTTCTACCTGTATTAGGAGATAAGTTGGAGGTATATACGCTCGTGTGGAACATGCGGCAAAGAGTATAATATGAATACAGTCACAAAAAATGTTGCCATTTTTTGACTCTATTTTATGATGAGTATCCAGAAAGCAGTAGACCACTTTCGTGACTGTAACCGTCTATAGACTTGTCTCTAAATAAATAAGTATTTACTGTGACACTATCGAATATTTATTAAGATCCTATTTAAGAAATATCAGGTAATAAAGGCACCTAACTACATTGTATAGTACCTATATAGAGCTTAAATAACTCCTAAATATGTAATATTTTCCTACGAAAAGCCAAGTTTATTTTGGAACAATTTATATTCAGTATATTTTGGTCTTATCTACCTGACACCTCATTAGAAAACCTTGGTTTTGGTAATAACTAATATGCATAGAAGGGAGTTAACGTTAATTAAGATACGTGGTAAGTACATAAATTTGATGCTTGCTCTATAAATTTCATTTGCCTTCGTCACATTAGACCATTTTACAGTAGGAGTAGTTATAGTTAGTAGTATAGTATGTTTGGGTTACATTCTTCTGTTATACAGGGTGTCTCTGATCATGGGGCTTTAAATGCAAGGTTTCATTTGTGCTCTCCAAACTGAGCATCTTTTGTTCTGCAACTTTAAAAAAGAGATCCATCCTTGATTTGAGTTTTTTCATACAAGTTAAATGTTATTTTCAATGTACGCGATCCAATGCTAAATTGACAGCATACTGATATTAAATGTTTATCTTAGACGACTAATGTCAAATTAGTAATCGCATTTTACGATACCCTGACTTAACGATTAAACTTTGGGGTCTAATAAATTATGTAAGTTGTATTTTTTTTATGTCACTAAACAAAATTATATTAGTTGAGTGAGTAGAATCAAACTTTACATTTAATGCTCTATAGTCAAATAAAGCTGTACTATATAGGTCCTTCCTTTTAGGTTTGAAGCATTAACTTTTTAAGGTATATAACGTTCGTACAGAAAATTTCAATATATGTAATTTTAAATAAATATATTTTATACTAGAGAGTGTTAGTGTCAATTTAGGTCAAAATTCATTGAGCTTTAAACTTATTTAACTAACACGTTCTGTCATTACAATTGCCAACCTAGCCTGTTAGAAATAATACCTAGCCCTCATTTTACTTTACTGTAATCAGCTGCGGACACCCAGCAACGTGTCGTATCAAGAATAATTAAGATCCGTTCAACAGTTTTGACGACTTGAATCTACAAATATAAAAACGAACCACCACCAAAAGTCCCAAAAATAATCCTATCAGTGACATTTGACAACCTATGTTATATTTAAATTTTCGTTAATATAAAGGCATGAAATTTACACAGTTTCTGTGTAAATACGTACATAGTTTCTGTATAAATAGGCCCAAACAAGACCCAAACGTCCCCAACTCTCTACTTGTAAGTTTCGCTGTAGCGGAACAAAAATCAAAACAGGAAGGAACATGATAAAACTTGTCTCATGAACGCGAAGTGAAACAAGATAAGAGTTCAAATCGCTGCGTAGAAGGCGCGTGTTGTAAACTGAGCCCGTTTCGCAGAGGCATACGCGTTGAGCTTCGCCTAGAGCAAACAGAAGTAAGTAGATACCTGCCAACTTAATCTCTATTTACGCCGGCGATAAGTCTACTTCGACGTTGAACAAACATCACCTGGGGGTAACAATCAAGAACCGTTTAATGCCACCGCTTTAAAATACACCGTATGTTACACCTCGAAGAGACCCTTTTGAGTCGCACGCCGTGTCTCTGTGAACTCGAATCTTATGGAGTCACGATATCATTTACGCGCAGAAACTTGCGCTGTAGGCCAATTTACGAGAGTGGCAAGCTCCTGGTGAAAACTTGCTGACTCGTAGAATTATGGATCAGCTTCATTGACCCGTGTCTGTAAATTAGGCAAACGGGTGAGCTCGGTATATTTATGAGCCAGCCTGATTACGGGTATCGATGCGAATTCTTTTAGATTTATTTTTATTTGGCTTTTTCTTCTAGTTCTGTCGTGTTGCTCAAGAGTTGGATTTTCCGCCGGTTTTTGACATAAAATCTTTAGAGCCGCAAGTGTAACTTATATTATATTATCAACTAGCGGCCGCCCGCGACTTCGTCCGCGTAGATTTTTGATGATGACAAAGATATAAAAATAGGTAGGTAAGGAATTTTATTGTTAGTTAATTCACCCCCTTAGGGGCAGAATTTTTTAAAACGCTGAATTTACAATTTTTGTATTTGATTAAGTAAGCTTTCTACAAAGTTTCAGGTCTCTAGTTCAAAAAATAAAGTTTTTCCCATATAAACATTGTAACCCTATTTAACCCCCTTAAGGGGTGGAATTTTCTAAAACGCTGAAAATATTTTTTTTGTTTTAATAAGTATAATCTTCCTACAAAGTTTCAAGTCTTTAGCTCAAAAAAAAAGTTCCCCCCATACAAACTTTTAACCCCTTTTTTACCACCTTAGAGCGTGAATTTTCAAAAACGCTGAAATTAGTTTTCTTTTATTTTATTTTAATACCTTTTTACAAAGTTTCAAGTTCCTAGCATGAAAAAAAACTTGTACCCCATACAAACTTTGCACCCCTATTTAACCCTCTTAGGGGAGGTATTTCCAAAAATCCCTTCTTATCCCTAGCCCACGTTATAAAAGTAACCTTCTGTGCAAAAATCAACTCTCTAACATTGGTAGTTTCGGCTGTGCGTTGATGAGTCAGTCAGGACTTCTTCTTTTATATATATAGATAAGTCTCCATCGCGTTTACGTTTCCCGTATAAATGCGTTCCTGCGTTATGCGTAGCATATCTTGCCGCGACTTCACTTTAACGCGTGACTCAGCATCACCTACCTTGCTCACACGGTATGAAAAGGAAAGTGAGAGGTAGGATTGGTCGCGCGTCAAAGAGTTGCGAGTCACAGTTATGCTCTTATGCTAGACTTGCAGCGTATTTACACTAGAAACTCAGGTTTAGAATATTAACAATATGATGTTAGTGTGACCTTTAATTTATAATAGGGTAAGCACCCTAAACCTTCGGGACCTTTGAGAGCGATAGATGTGGCAGTTATGTCTAGTGTTAGCGTCTCGGCGGTATCCCACACCTGTTAATGTAGGTGTCTCGACACTCCTCACTCCCGGAGTGGATGCGGCCCCATCTGCGGTTTCGCGACGAGTCTTCTGCATGAGATATTTGACCCGAGTGATGCCCTTTAACTACTAGTAGAGGCACATATTGCTTGTTCCTGTCATTTGTACTTTAACGTTATGAACGAACCGCCATTTTGGATTAACCTTTCAAAATAAGTCAAACATCACTTAGAAATGCTTAGAATCATGGTATAAGAAAATAAGTTATGGCCACAGACAACCTCCACTAGACGGAGCATGTAAGGCGACCCGCGCGCACCAACGATATGGTACGGCAGAACATTAAAGTATCAACACGGCGGCCACCGTTTAGTTGCGTCCTTGTTTATGATCCATGCGTACGTCAACGAAAAAAGAAATTAAATAAATAACATGGTAAATTGTAGTGTTAAGTGGTGTAGAGAGACCTCATAAACATGGACGCAACTAAACGGTGGCCGCCGTGTTGATACTTTAATGTTCTGCCGTACCATATCGTTGGTGCGCGCGGGTCGCCTACGGGTCGCCTTACATGCTCCGTCTAGTGGGGGTGGTCTGTGGTTATGGCACTCCGGAATGACAGGCGAGACTCACGATATGATTGTTTGGTTGGTTCTGTCAATCCGTTTCTGTGTTGCCAGTGGTGTATCGTTATTACTCCCCGATTCCCTCGTTACCTGTATGAATCTCAAAAAATCGTGAGTGTTTTAAATCAATAATTACGACAAAATAACATTTACTTAAAGAACTGTAATGCATTAAATGCATTTTTTTTTGTAAGACTGGAGGCAATTTTTTTTTACCTTATAATTATTTGTTACCATAAAGTCGGAGCGCCATACCTACCTTATTTTCTAATACCATCATCATCCTCCTATGCTTAGAAAAAGTTAACACAGCTTCACTCTCTTTCAACCAACGTCCAGTAAACAAGTGAAATAGATGAAAACAAAACAGAAAACGGTTCATCACCCCACATAGGTATGTTAATACCATCAAGCATATGTTAATGGCTGAAAAATAAGAGCAGTGCGCTGTTTATTTTGAATAAATACCACTTTCAATTCGAGCGGCTGTCTGCTGCATATATCTGTTCTGTTTATTTTTGATATTATCTAAGGGCCGATATAATTAGTCGATGGCGTGTTCAATGCTAGTAGGTAAGGTACCTACTCGTATTATGAGCTGCGGAATTGCATGGCCAATTTATGAATGAATTCATTAATTAATTTATGTAGCTCATATTACACGAGTTTTCAAGTTTGGTGTGATATACCACAAAACTATTTTATAACGTTCAACATACTCGTATATTATCATTTTATAGCTTGAAGAGATAATTATATTACTACCAGTGGCATCATGTACATAAAGCCCTATTCCCACCAATTTACAACCATTTTAAAGCATTTGGGTTTCTGCTGCTTTTGAAGAATGAATAAGTTAAATCTGCTCCTGCTTTACCAAGAAGTGATTTGCGGATACATACCTATAATGACAATAAAAAGTAACTCAAAAAAAATAACGAAAAGATATTTTATTTAATTTTTCATCATCATCGGACGAAGTTATGAACCCCATCTAGAGTTCACGTGATAAATAATCGATAAAACATCCTTCACGCTCGCACTCTTATATTTGTCAAAATTCTGCGGGTGATTCGTCATTTATTTGTCGTCTGATAAACGTAACCATCATAGGCGCGTGGAGGGTGTTTACGTATCTACCTTTTAAACAGAGTGCACAATGCATTTTGCAGGACGCAATATCGTTGTAATTGAAGTATATCGACGTATAATCTATACAGGGTGAGTCACAGTCAGGAGACGTCATTGCGATCAACCCTAAACAATCAGTAAATTATAAACGATCAGACACCATATCACCATCGAAAAAAGTTAAGACACTTCAAATAAATATCTGAAATGCCTTTACTTTATTTTATTTTATTGGTTCATACTTTTGTTTACTCGCTGCAATATAGCTGTGATCACACACTTAAATACCTGATAAAACCCTCGTACTTTAATTGTGATATTTTGGCAATGTCAACATATTTAAGTGAGATACGATATTTATCAACTAACCGGAAATATGACAGATAGGAGTTAAAGCGAAGAATATCGGTACTTGACAACTCCAAATCTAACCATGCACTTAGTAAATAATGTAACATTTATATGACGTTATAGAATATGAAAAAATAAATAAAAAAAATACAGAATAAAAAGTAGTACGAAACAGTAGCTCATGATTTAGATTAGATTTAGATTTCTTTATTTCATAATATTATTTATTTGACGACGCGGTTGGCGCAGTGGTTAAGCAACTGCCTACTGAGCCGACGGTCCCGAGTTCGAATCCCGGCAAGGGCAAATATTTGTGTGATGAACACGAATATTTGTGCCTGGGTCATGGATGTTCTATGTATTTAAGTATTTATTTATCTATATAGGTATGTATATCGTCGCCTAGTACCCATAACACAAGCCTTCTTGAGCTTAATTTGGGACTAGGTTGATTTGTGTGAGGTTGTCTGATATTTATTTATTTATTTATTTATTTATTAATATAAAATGTCAATACATTGTGTAAGTTAAGTCAATTTACACACACTTAGTTTGATCGTCACATACATTAATACTAATATAATAATATAATCTATGACAACATTAAAAATTAAAACAGCTTTACTGAATTTGACATGGTTGGTCCCGATCCCGATCACGTGTACCTACTGAATCACCCTGTATAATATTGAACAGCCTGCCCAGTGGAGCGTGCGCTGCCCACTTGCACTCGATGTCCCCAACTATGTCAAACAGCTTTCCGCGACGTGCGCCGTAATATAAATTAAATTCCGACCAACTAACAACTATATAAGTAGTTTCTTACCTAGCTAGTAGCTTCTTTATTACTATAAGATATAGTTATTTGTTAACTAGAAACCCTCTCATATCAAGAGCACTTCGAGTTTGACTTATTCCTAGAATTCATAAGGTTTGGGTATAGATCTGAAATCTGATCTCTAAAATCAAGTTGCCAGTTAAAGTAGACATTGCTCAATATATTCCTAGTTCCTGTCATAACCAAAATGTATATGACAGTCTGTTTGTCATTTTCATTTTAGCTATAAATGACTCGGCGTTTGAACTTTAAGCCTATCAACATAAAAAAAATGGATGTACTATGGTACGACGACTGCACAATTACATGGCTTATTTATGAATGGATTAATTCATAAATAGGCCATGTAATTGTGCAGCCCATAGTACATAACATATTAATTTCAATAAGATAGAACATGCCGAAACGGCCACGGGCCACGTTATATTTATATAACAAAGCGCTATAGTCATAGTAGCTAGACTTATCTAGTATATATACTGTAAGGCATTATATGTCATCGATTTTAATAAAAAGAAAAACTGCATTCATACATTTAAATAAAAACCTGTACTCAGCTCAGGAATCGAAGCCGGATGTTTTAAAAAATAAATTAAAGAATATGAAAACAATGTATTTTATTAATTTGAGACATCATGTTTCATAGTAAAATTTACTACTTAAGACCTACACAGTTGATATCTAAGTAGAAATAATGTTAGTTTAATTTTTCACTTCGTCCGGGTTCGATTCCCGAGCTGAGTGCAGTTTTTTGTTAATTTAATTTATGAATGCAGTTTTTATTTTCATTAAAATCGATGACATGGTTCCTAAGAACAGATCTTCGTATGTCTTATAGTTTCAGACTTTCCCATACAGACCGATCTAAATGGGCCACCCTGTATAAAGCTTGAGAAGAGTAATTTCATGTATTTAACATAGCATCTCGGATTTATTGTACTAGGTACTTTCACACCTAAAATACAATATGTTTAAAGATAAAAATATATTTTCATCCTTATTGTAATACCTACTTGGCTCCTTGGTTTTCCTTGGTCGTAGTCTCCGCGTGAAGATGTCTGACCATCTTTAATTTGGACTATTGCCATAAGATAAGAGAAAAAGAGTGCAAAGCAAACTCTTGTCATAAGCATATATGTGTCACGGAAAATTGACACCTGACATGATGAATGTGATGTACCTACTTATCACGCTATAATCGAAACATAGGCCCGCTGATTTTTGCCATATTTTATACGTAAAACGATCGAAATAGGCTTCAGGCATTTCGTCGCTGCATGTAGGTAAGTCAGCTTTATCGAACAAATTGTTTCTCACGTAATTTACTCCTGAGCTCGCCTGCGTCCCCGTTCCCTCGGCGGGCTACCCTTTGCCCAAATACTTAACTTGTTAGTTGTTTTACGTTAGCAAGATTAGTTCAGTGCCGGATATTAACTTGAGGAAACGTGATACTCTATACGTATTAAGTACTAGCTGTTTCTGTGGCTTCACGTGCCGCCGGATCATTTATTTGTTAGGGAAGTTTTATTTATTTACAAGAAATCGTCTGTTGACAACAAAAACTCACTAAGTAACAGATACCTACTTAAAACACAGCTCGTATCTCAGTCTCAATCAACTTACTTTAGATACCTACGAGTTTTTTAAGAGCAGTGCGAAATTTTAGTGACTTTTGGTTGTCACCAGGCAAAATTTGATATACATGACATGCTTAGCGAGATTTACCATTCCATCCAGATTTAATTCATAAGTCATAACGACGCATATGATCGAGTACGTTAGTTAATGCTTCGGCAGACAAGGACAATTATCTTGCTCTTTATCGTTACTACTCACCACCAATTTTCGTTAAATCAATAACGTACCTATGGAGTAGCAACACAAACCACTTAATCTTTCGTCTGTGTTGCTACTCCACAGGTACCTACGTTAATAATTTAAGGAATATAGGTTTATCTATTCGGTATTTGATCTAGACTAATTAATTGAAGTCAAAGTACAAGCCTGTTCTAGATCACAGACGCTCGTTTTAATGTGTACGGCTTAGTTGTTGCTACATTTTGAGTTGATGAACGTTACATAAAAACGAATTAGAAAATTAATTTCTACATTTTTGTTGTAGTAAGCCTTTATTGCTGATTATACTTTTCTTTGAACATCCGTCAACTAGGTACTCATTAAGACGTTTTTAAAGGGACTCGGTACAATTGTTTTTTTTTTACAGAGCTCCTAGACAAAATAGGTACGTACAGAAATCTATCTACATACAAGCGCGCTCGAGCAAACGCACACATAGACATTGCACGAACACGTCAAGCGGATGGCTTTCGCGCTCGCACTGGTCTGAACTGGTCCGAGATATCGTGTCCAATTGATTTCTGTACCTATCTATTTTGTGGCTCCTATGACCATCATCCATCATTAAACCAGCTTTATGGCGTCATAATATAGTATGGTTGACGAGGTGGTTGGTGCAGTTTGTAGAGCACCTGCTTACTGAGCCGGCGGTCCCTGCCAGGGGACCAACTCCGGCCAGGGCAAATATTTGTGTGATGAACTCGAATATTTGTACTTGAGTCGAGGTTGTTCTATGTATTTAACCCTAAACTTGGCAGTGTATCTAATAATGCACGTTTTAAATTAAAAAAATTGATTTATATTTTTTGTTTAGAGGGTCGTTCTCAAAAAATTTGCACCGCTGCGTTAATTTTGCATTTTTTTTTAAAGTTGCGAATTCTTCTTTTATTTTTCATAGGATCGCTAGAAATATATTCAGACAATTGATATCACGTCGAGGGAAGTAGTTAAATTGAATATCTTAGAAGATATGGATGTTTGAAATTTTAGGTCGACAGGTGAAAGACATCGATGTCAGGTAAACGACATTTGTTACCAAGTTATCGACAATGGGTGCAGGTTTGCGACAAATATGTTCCAACTTCACTGAATTTGTTAGCAGGTTAACGACGACGGTTGCAGGTTAGTGACATTTTAAATAAAATCTACGTTGAACTGTCAAATAGTGCTTTTTTGATTGTTTTTCTTTTTCTTTTTCCTTATGTTAGTAATTTGCATAAAAAAACAAGCATTTAATTCTCATAACATAGGACATTTCTCAGGAGGTTTTTTGAAGCCTGTACTATCCAGACAAGTCATAACCGGCAAAAAGATGCAAAACTCAAGCATACCCACGTGATTTTATAAATTTCTTATGAAGGTTCAATAGCGAATCATTTAAATAACGTTTCTGCATCCTGATGCTGCCTCTTTTGACATATTCTTTCCTACCCGCTGAGTAACTTACTGCTGTTTTCGTCATCTTCGAGGAATTCCTTCACATCTGATAACCAGAAAGCCTTCGGCTGCGTTGGGTGGGATAAGTTATGGGAGGTATTGTCTGAAGCTGCCAGCACATCTGGTAACACTTTATAAAGCCTTTACGAGTCTGAATACAGGATGGTGTCAGTAGGAGATGTCACATACAAGAACTTTAAGTTCCGGACAGGGACGCATAATATCCCCAATACTATTTAACAGATATGGAGCCTTTGAAGGTACGTGGTAGACATCGCCTATTTTGCATCACCCGAAGCAGAAGTGGCCCAACTTTTGGAATGACTCAAAACAACCAGCCTCAAAATGGGTCTCGATATTAATAAATATAAGACCGAGCTGATGATAGTCGACCATTACTAGTCGACAAAGTACTAACCTGCTTCAAGAGTTTGAAACTGTTGATCAGTTCCAGTACCTTGGCTCCATTGTCACAAATAGAGGCACATGGAAACCACAGATTCGCAGGCGAATCGGAATGACCAAAACAGCGATTACCTAACGCGGCAAAATATGGAAAGATAGACACATCCCTAACCGAACTAACATGCACCTCGTCTGTGCCCTTGTCTTCTCCATATCTCTTTATGGGGCAGAGACCTGGATGCTCAAAGCCACTGACAGGCAGAGGATTGATGCTTCAAAATCTAGTGCGGGCGCCGCGTGCTAAGGATTCCTAAGACAGCTTGAAAGTAAAATGGAATACTCAAACTAAGCTACTTCTAAAATTTATAGAATAGAATAGAATAGAATAGAAATGTTTTATTTGCTAGAATACTACAACACATGTGGTACAAGATCTAATGGTACATAGGTTAGTAAAGTATTCTGTCGTTGTACGACATGCAAAATTGAGTTTATACAACATAAGTAGGTACAGTCATGGGAACAGCATGCAAAAAGATTATTATATTATTATTTATACACTAAAAGTTAATCATTTTAGGGCTAATATAATCATTAAATTAATTAATAAATAAAGTTAATCATTCAGTCTATATTCTAAAAATTATTTTAAGCTATAGAAACAATGTTCTGCGAGCCATCTGTTAATTTCTCTTGAATATTTATTATACTCCATTTGCCTGATATATTCTGGGATATTGTTGTATATGATTATGCACATATTATAAGCATTTTTACTATAAATAGCAGAACGACACGGAGGTTGATACAGTAAACTCTTGTACTGCGATCTCTGTTTGCCTACAAAAACATCCGACCTATTTTTAAAGAAATCTGGGTGTTCCTTGACAAATAAGCATACTTTCTTAATGTACATGCAAGGTAGTGGCAGAATCTTCAGTTGTTTAAAGATTGGCCTGCAGCTATCAGTGTGCGAGATATTAGCTATTGCACGAACACATTTTTTTTGTCTTACAAAAGCTCTGACTATGTCAATAATAATATATGTTTTTATAACAACGAAACATGAGTTGAGACGACGGCAAGTGACCAATAAATCCTGGTTTTTAAATAATTTTGTATAAGTGTTTAAATAATTGTCGTTCACCTGCCGTATGTGTCGTTCACCTGTTTTTATATAGACAAGTGAACGACATACAGGTGATGGACAAAATGACAGTTATGACATCAAAACAAATAAAGTATTTCGTTGATGAACTGCATATTTATACACATAAAAGTAGACCATACTTTACGCGTTATAAATTAAAATGAATGCAATAGTACACACATCAACCAAAATATGGAAGGCAGAATATAGACTACATACCCATTACAAACTCCCGCTCGCGTAAGAGTATGTATCATATTTTTTTAGTGCAGCACACTGACGACGTGTCACTCGGAACAGTGTTAGGTGGCAACTGAAGGTCTCGATTTATGCGGGGTTAGGCAGGGGAAACGAAATAGTAGTCACACAATTGTAATGTTTGTCTCATGACAAGTGAACGACAAAAAATGGCGTGGACAAACTTAAATTGCAAATAATTCGCAAAATAAGCATAGTATTATTATTCGATATGGTAGTATTCAATCTTCATCATATATGAAAATAAAATGGAGTACTGAACTTAAGCTAAGTCGGTAATGTATATGTTGTTATTACAACGAAACATGAGTACCTCGCGTTGGGACACGGCAAGTGACCGACAAAACCTAGTTTTAAATCGTTTTTTGTCTATTAATATACTTTACTTTTAATTGAAAGCATTTGGCCTCTATGTAAAAAGTGTCTTTAGATATGTGATGATAATTGAATATTTAAAATAATGCGGTGTAAAAAACTTCTTCTAAGACAAACCTGGTGACAGGTGGCGGTGCAAATATTTTGAGAACGACCCAGTATTAAATCGAAGCATGATGTGCACACTTTCTACCAAATAATATATTTTTGTGCTCTGGAAACAAATTTTGACCAGTAGCTCGCCAGATGGCAGACCATGCGCGTGCGACTATGAAGCTCAAATTCTCAAAAAGCTAAATTTTTAATATTTAATTGGTAAATAGAAAATCACTTTAACTTATTGCCGAGTAGTTTAAGTAGGTAACGATTTTAAACTAAACTAATAGAAAAAAACTCGTTTTCCAAGTAAAACATTAGCATATTTTTGGGTGTATCTTTTAATGCACACTGCCAGCTTATTAGTAATTTTAATATGTGCATTTTTAGATACACTGCCAGGTTGCGGTTATTATAATTGACCGGCGAATTGACCTCAGTATCACCTGATGGTAAGTGACTACGGAGTCGTAGATGTAGGTCGCTGGTTCATCAACAACCTTGAAGACCTAAATTATAATGTTTTAAGCAATACACACCATGGGAGCGAGTTCCATCACAACATAAGGATGAAGTCGGTTCTCTTGCCTAGATGTCCGATGGTGAAATAGGGATGGTGGGATTGAGTCCTGCAATTCCTACACAAAATCTCCAAACTATATCCGATCGAAAACTGACATGCTGGTAACTTTGCGGCGATGTTTGAGGCTCTCGATGATGCCCCTAACCGGCGTAGCCGGCTGCATTACCATTTAGCTCGCGTTTTGCTCAATCCAAGGTACCCGCTTTGTGTTTTTGTTAGAGCACTTTTATTAAGCTCTATAAGTAAGTAGTATCCGTGAAACGCTGTGATTTGAGAAAATTTCTTAAACATTTTCTGTAAAAAAGCACTAGATTCTCTTTTGCTATGTAGCAGGCAATGTATCCTGAAATATACAAATTTAGTTTTGTGAACACTTGGCATTGTATCCAATAAGATACATGCTATAAATATTAAAATACAAGTCAAATATTTTTTTATATATTTTTTTCGTATATTGTTATCGCTAACTAATTAAATAAATCAAGAAATCAAATTAAAAACGCACATCTAATTCCCTGCCAAGTATAGGATTAGGTATATATTTACCTATATAAGTATGTATATCGCCGTCTAGTACACATAACACAAGTCTTCTTGAGCTTAATTTGGTACTGGATCGATTTGTGTGAGGTTGTCTGATATTTATTTATTTATGGTTGCCGAGCTTACATATGTTAGTATGCCGAATTTCAACCACATTCCGAAACCGGTGATTTGGTCAAATTTAACCTGCAAGTTTCAAAACAGACTACTTACAAAGTTATCCTCGTTTGTATTGTACATGTTGCTTGGTATGCATTTGCATTTTCATTTGTGTTTGGCACTCATTTACTCAAAGGTTAACTGGAAGGGATCCCTTAAAGGGATATAAATTCGCCTTTGTACATGCTAATTATTTTCAAATCTATTTCTTGTTTTTGTGTACAATAAAGTGTTTACATACATACATACCTACAAACAAATTTTTTATCCACTCAATTCAGTTTTCATTGTAAATCACGACTACTGTGTCGCCAATTCAACATAAGCGCGCACAAAAGCTGCTCTTGATAAATTGGCGTTATAACAAAAACTAATATTTTAACAAGGTTGAGCGGCACTTACAAAAGATTTCGGGGCAACTGCAAAATTCCCTTTACCGACAATCAAACGAATGATCCACAAAAGCAGGAAGCGAGCGCCGATTATAAATACGTTACGTGTTTGGTGAAGGATGTTGATTTTGTCCCGAGTTCGTCGGGGAGACCCTCCGAAGGTTCTTCTCAACCGCCTTTGTTCCTGTTTTGAACCGCCGTCGCTAAACCGAAAAAACGTCATTCCATTGGCGATTTCATCCCGGCTAGCGGAATAGAAACCTCAATAGCGGTGATGGCTGATGTTAAATTCGACAAGATATTGTAGTTATATGGATAAAAATAGCACTAATACGTCATGATGTGAAGATGAAAAAGGACTTTGAAATATTAGTCTTCAAAAGGTACGCAAAATTTGATGATTTTATTAATTTAAAAAGAATACATGAAATTGTATTCAGAATCCTAACATTTCAACGAAACAATAATTGTTAAACATCCATGCACTTAACCGCAAGTTATTTTCGGCTAAAATTACAAATACTTAGTTGTTTTTCCATGCAGATGTCACGGTTAGGACGTGGTTAGGACACAGATAGGATGTCATTTTCATCATTATGGACGTTTTGAGCGATCCGTAGTGATGTCGAACTAGAACGGTCATTTCTTACTTTTAGAGCAGTCTAAGTCTATACTTAGTTTGTCCCATACATACATTAAATCCTTATAAAAAATAGGATCGATTGAAAGCTTGCCTATTGTAGTTGAATATTAATATGTCGCTATAAGCGGCACATTCATACCATCGGTATAGCAGAGTTTATTAGCTCGGATATTATATTTTCTGAGCAGAGCAACTTTCATATTACTCCCGCAAACGAATTTGATATCGCGGCCATGCTTGGCTTCCCTTTCATCATACAGTGGTCTTTACCTCTCCTCCCGTTGGCGGAACCTACTCACGTTCTCTCGAATCTGGCGACAAGCAAGGCGGTAAATTGTCATCTTCTTGAATCATGAGGTTTTTCCAAGAGAGCTATTTTGTATATGGTATTATTATTAATCCGGGAATGGCAGCATTGTAAATGGTAGGTACTTTTTGGGGCTAAATTTGACGTTTGACACTGACATTTCGACATTGAGTTCGAATCATGTCTGGCCATGCATTCCTAAGAAGTTTTACGTGAGTTTAAACCGTTTTGATGATTATTAAAGATGTCTCACGATAGTTTTAATCATATTTATGCTTATAAATTTAAGAATCAGACTGTACAAATGACCAGAGCGAGCATTTATATATCTAACTTTAAAATTTCACTGAATGCTCAGTCGAGAACGAGATATTGATAATTCGGTGATATCATAAAGCCAAGTATGTACTTACAAGACCACGACCAGCAGTTGGGTAATGCTCAGGAACGTTTAGAACGCTCCTTGACTTATGTTGTGTTTTCACGAATAAATAACATAATTGGTGAGCTCATAAGATAACGCAGCGCTTGTTGCGAATTGTGATGGAATCCAAAAATATGATTATATTCGTCTACATTTCGTATCTCAAGGGAACGAGCAGTTGAAACGCTCCTTAACCTTACCCATGTAGCATTAGTTCGTAACGGAATGTATTAATACCAATGACCTTTAGTCGGTGCAGCACGCACGGCGGATACACCTGTGAGCGCACCTGCCGCCGCCGCCTCAAATGATGTACTCAGGCCAAACTTAATATTTCACAATTGCGATTGATTGGGCTCTTAATAGCTTATCGATTTTTTTGTCCTTTGAGCTCTTATTATACCGGGTGGAACATTTTTAAAGACTGGGCTGACAGGATAGTGTCGTCTGATCTACAATCGACCTATTATAATTGTAAAGCTGGATTTAAAAGTAAAAAAAAAATCATCATACTAAAATATTTTTATATCAGTGACAACCCCACTAATTTAAAGGTTTTATTTACATTTACATTTTAAATTGACACCTGTCTTTAACTTATGCGATGTTCAAAAGATGCTAGGGTTGATATGTGCAGATGTTAACACTAATGTTTAACAAACCGTATCTCAAAAAAAACCGGCCAAGAGCATGTCGGGCCACGCTCAGTGTAGGGTTCCGTAGTTGCTCATCCTTCATAATAAACTGCTGTTTTAAGCCCGAGGTTTAAGTTAAGAAAGATTTTAAGCTCTATAAAAAGGTCGTAAACGCCCTAGAAACTGAAATCACTTATTACCTTCTGGAAGTCAACTTACGTCCTTTTAAAGAAAAAATGTGAAATTTGGCGATAACTCAAAAACGGCTCGACCGATTTTGTTCAATATAGTTTTCATTGAAAGTACTAATAAGGTCTCATTTACATGAATTTTTCTGATTTTTTTTGACCCGTGGTTGAAAAGTTAGAGGGGGGGACACTATTTTTTTTTGTTTTCGGAGCGAATATTTACAAAACTGCTGACTTTATCAAAAAATAATGTTACAAGACCCCTATTATTTTTACAAGACCTATTCAACGACACCCCACACACCAGAGTTAAAAAGAAAAAAAAAAACACCCCATTTTAGGTGTTCGAGAGGTACCCGAAAAAAATAAAATTTTTGAATTTTTATTTGACCGTTCTGTCGGCGTTATACATACTCGTACACATACTTATACCAAATTTCAGCTTTCTAGTACTAATGATCACGGAGCTAAGCCGCGGACGGACAGACGGACGGACGGACGGACGGACGGACAGACGGACATGGCGAAACTATAAGGGTTCCTAGTTGACTACGGAACCCTAAAAATGGATAGAAATATTGACATAGTTCATTGGTGAAAAATGAAGTACAGTAAACGGCGATAAAGAATGCACATCGGCAATCATCGCATTTCCGAATACAAACGAATGCTAATTTCCATGTACATCAATTATTAGATTAATCGTTCATCACAATTTGAATTTAGAACTAAGTACTTTATTGTTGTTTTGTTTTGATTTCACGTGGAATATATAGAGCTGTAAAACTCGATGTAATTATATATAGTTATTGCTATAATGTTCTTGTTGGGGAAAAATAATATATATTCAGGCCCACATTCCTAAAATGGGGTTGACTGAGCTTTAGCAACTGATGTTATACAACTAGGATACTTAAATGTGGGTTTAAAGATCGACAAAAAGTGTAATTTCATACACTAACATTCTCATGTTTTTTAAATTGGTCGGCTTCAGTTACAAAATATTTATAAACATTGTAGATAATTTCGCGTGACGGGCAAAGTAACGGCTTACCTTTTTTCCCTATAGATGCAATAGTACAAATTTAATTTTGTGTAAGTTTTAGCAACTCTATATATATATTGACTTGGATATGCGACTGCACTCTCTCGCATTTGAACCACGACTGACAAAACAAACGTCATGGTGTGTGCGACACGGATATCGCTATACGAAGTCGAAATTAGCCGATTGCCTCTTTCCAAAGATCGATGTGCAAACTTTATCGCCGTTTACTGTACTCAGTCTGAACAATTCCCTGTTTGCTTAAAAGTTCCTCGATCTCTTCCACCCTGTATACAAAAGTGGCCACAGGTATTAAATACATCGGTTAGCTGATGTGCAGTGTTATATAAAGTTGATATACTCTTGTTGTATGTATTAAAGGACCCTGGGCCTAAAGTATGGAAAATATGGTTTCAGTTAAATGTCCTGGGTCTTTGAGACGTTAATAGATTTCAGTGCCCTGAAAAAAAGTTTCTATGGGTGCTACCATTGTTCCCTTTTAAAGTTTAAATGTATTATTGGAATCGTTAATCGTTTAGACTTTTACACACATATGTACTTACTAGCACTAACCCGCGGCTTCGCTCGCGTGCCTATATAATATACATCATCCTACGGGAACAATGCTCTTTTTTTCAGGATTAAAAGTAGGCTATTTGTTAAGTTAGGGTATAATCTCCATTTCCCTCATGCATATCCGTCCAGCCGTTTTAGCGTGAAGAAGTAACAAACATACACAGACTTTCGCTTTTCTAATATAACTGGGAAATACTTTTTATGTTATCACAACTCCACTTTAACAAATCAAACCGAAAACTCAAGCACTGAAATCAAGCGATCTCAGCTTTTACTGTATCCAAATAAAGTTCACTTCAAAATTCATAACTCGAAGTGAAGCTAAGACACCGGGATATGTGTGCATTTTATTTGTATAAAGCTTTTATAATGTCCCGAGCCTCCGCTTATCGACTTGGGATATTCCAGATTGGTTTAATGATTCTAAGCCATGTTCTAAGTTACGTCATGTTCTATTGTAAGATATTGAGGTTCTCTTCGTTGATGAATTAAAAATGTATTATTCTGAGCCAGATAAACGTAGTTCAGAATTCTGAAATGACTTACCATAATTATTGAAAAGCTTGAATGTATTTATTACGGGTGCAGGAAGTTTCCCGATCATTACTCCTCCCGTCCCAACGCGCCGCCCGCCTAGGTAGCGATTGACGACGATCGAGATGCCACCAAATACAATTTTTTTAATCTATTAGGATAACGTGGGTCTCTATCCATACCTCAAAAGTAAAAATAGAACCCCCTCATAGGATCACGTGTAGCGTCTGTCAGTCCGTCTGTTACAACCGATTTGCTGCAAAACTACTGGACCGATTAAATTGCAATTTGGCGCAAATGCTTTCAAGAATTTTCATGTCAACAAAATAAAATTTCAAAATCGGTGGCATTTTCGTAATTAACGTCCCAAGAAACCATAAAAATTATACCCATACTCATATTTAGTCATTTCAACCCCATCGCACCCCAACAGGCGAGACGGTATTTCACGTCCACCACGTTTGTTTTTTAAATCGTTGTTGTTTTGGTAATCAGCGACCCAATAAACCATAGAAACATTACCCTTGTTGATTTTCAGACTTTGTCACCATATTCTCCTCCTTTAGGAGTTGAATTCTCAAAAAACATGAAGCACGTGCTTACTCATTTATCGTTAGAAATACTCCTTGGAAGTTTTCAATAAAATAGTTTAATCTTTTTTCCCCATACAAACTTACGACCCCCATTTCACCCCCTTGGGGGGTGACTTTTGACAAATGCTTAGTTTATTACACCCCTAGACTTTATAAGGACACGTAGGTTCCAAATATGGACTCTCTAGAACCAGCCGTTTAGTATTTAGACATTTCAACCCCATTTCACCCCAACAGGGGAGATGGTAACTCACGTCCGCCACGTTGGATTTTAAAATCGTTGCGGTTTTCGTGATCAGCAATCCGATCAACCATAAAAACAATACCCATGCTGATTTTCAGACTTTGTCACCACATTTCTCCCTTTTAGGGGTTGTATTTTCAAAAAAACTCAGTTATTATATTTATATATTATAGTTTATGTGAGGTTTGGCCCCGACTTCAAAGGGTGAGTCAAATGTAATCTGTACTTGAATGGGTTATTTTTGGCTTTTTAGTTTTACTAAGAAGTCGGTTCTATTTTTGTATTTTTTTTTTTCTTTTTAGTGATTCATATAAAATACTTATGTCGGGGTGATCAGGGAGGTCTTGAAGGCATGCATCTCGTTTGAATCATCTCCTAACTCCTAACCGTTAAGGAGGTGTACCTTCCATCATAAGCTCAGCATTTGAAAATGATGACTACCATATGTAAATACTTAAATAATTTTAGAAAATATATGTAAAATATTATAAGTGACTATAAAATTTCAGGAATTCCTTCGATTCCTCATGGATCTCGTCATCCGATCTTCACAAAAATTTTATGGGACTAACCTTGAGATGTCTATTCATGAACCTAAACAGAATTTTCCAAATCAACTCATAAATGACGGAGTTCTGAGGTAACAAACATTTAAAAAAAGAAAACATACAACCGAACTGAGAACCCCCTCCTTTTTTTGAAGTCGGTTAAAAAAACCAAAAACACGTGTTTACTCATTTATCGTAAGAAATACTCCTTTGAAGTTTCCAATAAAATAGTCTAACTAATCTTGTTTCCCCATACAAACTTTGGACCCCCATTTCACCCTTTTAGGGGGTGAGTTTTGAAAAACCCTTTCTTAGTGCACCCCTAAACCTTATAAGGAACCTACGTGCCAAATTTGAACTCTTTAGAACCAGCGGTTTAGTATTTAGACATTTCAACCCCATTTCACCCCAACAGGGGAGATGGTAACTCACGTCCGCCACGTTGGATTTTAAAATCGTTGCGGTTTTCGTAATCAGCGAACCGATAAACCATAAAAACAATACCCATGCTGATTTTCAGACTTTGTCACCACATTCCCCCTTATAGGGGTTGAATTTTCAAAAAGCCTGAAACACGTGTTTACTCATTTATCGTTAGAAATACTCCTGTGAAGTTTCGAATAAAATAGTCTACTAATCTTGTTTCCCCATACAAACTTTGGAACCCCATTTCACCCCTTTAGGGGGTGAGTTTTGAAAAACCCTTTCTTAGTGCACCCCTACACCTTATAAGGAACCTACTTGCCAAATTTGAACTTTCTAGAACCAGCGGTTTAGTATTTAGACATTTCAACCCCATTTCACCCCAACAGGGGAGATGGTAACTCACGTCCGCCACGTTGGATTTCCAAATCGTTCCGGTTTTCGTAATCAGCGACCCGATAAACCATAAAAACCATACCCATGCCGATTTTCAGACTTTGTCACCACATTTCTCCCTTTTAGGGGTTGAATTTTCAAAAAACCTGAAACACGTGTTTACTCATTTATTGTGAGAAATACTCCTGTGAAGTTTCGAATAAAATAGTCTAACTAATCTTGTTTCTCCATACAAACTTTGGAACCCCATTTCACCCCTTTAGGGGGTGAGTTTTGAAAAATCCTTTCTTAGTGCACCCCTACACCTTATAAGGAACCTACGTGCCAAATTTGAACTCTCTAGAACCAGCGGTTTGGGCTGTGCGTTGATATGTCAGTCAGTCAGTCAGTTTCTTCTTTTATATATTTAGATTAGAATCAGCGCGCCGCCATTGAAATATATAGTACTGAATACGCATGGAATTAATATGTGTACCTAGGCAGGTATAAAATAGCCACACACATCCTTAATACATCCTTGATTTAATCCTAAAAATTATATATTTTCTAATAATGTGAATGTTCACTTCTGCAATTTTCTTGCAGTCCTAAGGGTGTTGAAGGTAAATTCCTGTAATGTAACTAAAAATTACACGAAAATCTCATTTGGTACATTACAGGTGAATGGTAGCGGTGAGGGAGCACCCTAATTGTTTAAAAAAAAATGTAAACCTGCCCCATGTTAACGCGTTAGTAAAAAATGTATAACTTAGGCTGGATAACCAAACTTAGCAAGAACTAGC
Organism: Apotomis capreana; assembly: GCA_947623375.1. NCBI lineage: Eukaryota > Metazoa > Arthropoda > Insecta > Lepidoptera > Tortricidae > Apotomis > Apotomis capreana. The sequence continues at coordinate 7,363,395 of OX392499.1, forward strand.
GCCCCGGCCCGGTAACCTATCTCAAACACTAAAAACCATTGACCGAATTTCATTTCCCCGAAAACTATTCGAATTATTTTCGTTTGTCCGATGACAGGATTCGTACATTTTTCTTTTCACCATTTTACATTTAGTAGAAGTATCGTTTGTCCGAAAAACTTTTCCCGTCACATTCACTTGCCCTATGAGTTGTTACGTATTTTTTTTCGTAGCCCATTTTCATTTACCCTATGATACTTTTGGCACTGCATACATTTGAACAAATTTTCAGTTCACCTTTTAACTTTTCCCGCCCCATTCACTTGCCATCTGAATTGAGACGTCTTTTGTTTAATACCCATTTTTTCATTTACTTAGCCAAATTTTCAGTTCACCTTTTAACTTTTCCCGCCCCATTCACTTGCCATCTGAATTGAGACGTCTTTTGTTTAGTACCCATTTTTTCATTTACCCAATGATATTTTCGGCATTAAATAAGAACTGCGACCACAACAACAGCCCGCGAGCCGAACGAGCGATGCTACCGTGCTGCGGCAGCAGCCGACAAACCGCCAAAACCGACCTGGTTGGGTTAGGTTAGGTTAGAACTGTGACCACAACAGCGCGCGAGCTGAGCGAGCGAAGCTGCCGTGCTGCGGCAGCAGCCGACAAACCGCCAAAACCGACCTGGTTGGGTTAGGTTAGGTTAGAAATGTGACCATAACAGCCCGCGAGCCGAGCGAGCGAAGCTATCGTGCTGCGGCAACAGCCGACAAACCGCCAAAACCGACCTGGTTGGGTTAGGTTAGGTTAGAACTGTGACCACAACAGCCCGCGAGCTGAGCGAGCGAGGCTACCGTGCTGCGGCAGCAGCCGACAAACCGCCAAAACCGACCTGGTTGGGTTAGGTTAGGTTAGAACTGTGACCACAACAGCGCGCGAGCCGAGCGAGCGAAGCTACCGTGCTGCGGCAGCAGCCAACAAACCGCCAAAACCGACCTGGTTGGGTTAGGTTAGGTTAGAACTGTGACCACAACAGCGCGCGAGCCGTGCGAGCGAAGCTACCGTGCTGCGGCAGCAGCCGACAAACCGCCAAAACCGACCTGGCTGGGTTAGGTTAGGTTAGAACTGTGACCACAACAGCGCGCGAGCCGAGCGAGCGAAGCTACCGTGCTGCGGCAGCAGCCGACAAACCGCCAAAACCGACCTGGTTGGGTTAGGTTAGGTTAGAACTGTGACCACAACAGCGCACGAGCCGAGCGAGCGAAGCTACCGTGCTGCAGCAGCAGCCGCCGACAAACCGCCAAAACTGACCTGGCTGGGTTAGGTTAGGTTAGAACTGCGACCACAACAGCCCGCGAGCCGAGTGAGCGAAGCTACTGTGCTGCGGCAGCAGCCGACAAACCGCCAAAACCGACCTGGTTGGGTTAGTTTAGTTTTTAGTTTAGAACTTTTGGATTAGAGTTCTAATCCTTAAAAATTGGGTTAAAATAAATCAGACTCGGATAATGCAAAATAAATTTATATTCGTGGAATAATTCTTGTTTGCTCAACAAAAGAAGAAAAAAAACATGTTAGGTACTTTACAATCAAAACAGCTTTGTTTTTAATGTGTGACGATTCATAAGTACCTAGTCATTATATAAATGTTACAACTAAGTTACTCTATATTACAATTTCAAATGTTTTGCCAATGTTTTTAAATATTGAATTTCGGACAGTTTGTCTTTCATGTCTATTATTTGAAAAAGGATACAATAATATGACTAAAATTAAAAAGACCACTTGAGAACAGTCTAGTAGTTAATAAACCGAATCGTTACATCGGACAAATGAAATCAAAGTCATACAAAAAAAGTCGAGTAGTTAATAAACCGAATCGTTACATCGGTCAAATGAAATCAAAGTCATACAAAAAAAGTCGAGTAGTTAATAAACCGAAACGTTACATCGGAAAACTGATATTACGGACAAATGAGATTTAGGGAAACGTGTCATTAGTCGAGTGAATAAAAATCCTAAACAATTAATGTCCAATCGTAAATTATCGAATTGAATTTTCGGACAAATGAAAAAAAGTTAAAATGATATTTGTCGAATAGTTTTTGTCGAAATGAAATTCGGACTAACGTTTTTAGTGTTTCCGATAGGTAACCCCCCGGCAGAGATGGGCAAAATGTAATCGACTAACAACTAACGATTAAAACTAACAGAATTAGTTGCGATTGACGATTGAAAACGACGATTGATCAATCTTAGTTGTATAGAGTGCAAATAATTTAGTTGCAACTAATTTAGTTGTGCAACTAATTTTAATTTAGTTACAACTAAATTAGTTGCCGATTGATTTCGGACAACTAAATTTTGTAATCGACTAATTAGTTAGACTAATTTTCCGCAACTAATGTTAGAAGCAAATTAAACGGAAAACCTCGGTATGTCTATGTTGACAGACTGAATAGGACGTCTTAACGAATGTACAAAAATAAAATAGTCATGTATTACTTACGATATTTTGACCATTTCTATGGAGTGAGATGTCTGTGCTAACTATTATTCTCTTTGATAATACCAACCGAATGGTCTTAAATTCTGTATTACACGTTTAGTTTGGATGGCAATGCTACAACTCGTCGTGTTAGGGCTCGTCAGAGCTCCTTGACCCGTAGATTACGATTGTCAGAAAAAGTAGTGTCAGCGATAAAAACTTGTAACAAAAATGAACTTTTTGTGAAAAACTTATTTTGCTACTAAAGTTGTGCATCTCTCGGAACCTGGATTAAATTTCACGGTAAATAAAAACTAGGTACTGTGTGCATTAGTAAGTTAAAACTTAATAGGGCGCCAACGCGTGGGCTAGCTCTCTCTCTCACTGAGCGTAAGCGTGAGCGAGATGGAAGTGCGCGCACTTAACTAGTAAACAACTGATATGACGGATGAGTAAAGTAGTTATCTCGCTCCTTCATACATTGTTCTCTTTCTATATTTTTACCTGCACTCCTTTTTCTTAACCCCTTATCCAGATTTGCCATGCAAAACGTGTGACCAGTTATAATATAACAAGTAATAACCATCCAGTATTAATGTACAGTTTAAATATAATAAGCTATAAAATGGATTAGTAAAGTACCTAGGTACATATATTTTTTTCCCTCCTTCATAGGTACATCGTTCTCTTTCTTTTTTTACCTAGGGTCCGTGCCCTTAAACCTTTACCTATATTTGCTGTAATAATCGTAAAAGCATCGTAATAAGTTATAATCACCTCAAATCTAAAATGACAGAACCTAGAATCTAGAATATAATATAATATGACCTAGATACCTCAAAACATCTATGAGTATGAATTTATGAAGCATGAGCCTTACATCGAATAGCCTGATCGATCAATTCGCTGCCGCTCCAATATATTGGCAATAGCGCTAATAAATAAAATATGTCATGTTGATATATTTAAATGTAGAATGAGGCAAGGAAAATGTACAATAGTTAATGCTGAGATTTCTTTACAAAGAGGTCTAAATATTTTAAATGACCACACGGTGAGAACAAAATAGACCGCTACAAAATCACTATCACTACATAGTATAAAACAAAGTCGCTTTCTCTGTCCCTATGTCCCTTTGTATGCTTAAATCTTTAAAACTACGCAACGGATTTTGATGCGGTTTTTTTAATAGATAGAATGATTCAAGAGGAAGGTTTATATGTATAATACATGCATAATTTATCAGCATTGGACCCGTGCGAAGCCGGGGGCGGGTCGCTAGTAGATTATAATATGAACAACATGCAGATGTTTAATTCAATAGAACGTGTTATTTTTAGAAGATTCGTCGGCACTTGCACCAAAATGCAACAAACAACTTCCAGGTACCTAAGTAGGATTATCCCATTGTTTTGTCGCCGCGTGACACTAAAAAAAGTTTTACTAATGACACAGACAGCAAAATATTGATAATATCTATTTCTAAAATTTACTCAGTAATTCAGTATCGTATAGTACTTTACGATACTCGTTAGAACAAGTAAAGTATCAAAATATTAATAGAGCACCAACCTAACTAGTTATATTGTTTGCGATTTGTAAACATTGTAGTTTTTCGTTATTTATCGTTATAATATTGTTAATATGGCCCATAATATTGCATTGTCATTCTAGCGTTTCAAATTAAACGTGTATATATAGGTACATAATTTTAGCTCAATCGGTTGAAGATATCTGCTTCGAAATAAGTTACAAGATTCTACCCAAACCAACATAGATACAAGTGATACAACATACGAGTACCTACCTACAATGTACATACCTACTCGTAGTTACATATTGCAAGTTGTCTATATTGCAAGTTAAATAAAAATGCAAAAACGGGCGACTACATAGTTTTAATATTGATTTAATCGTGAAATTTAGTCGATTGAAACTAAAACTAATTCAATTGTTAGTCGAAGATTCTCACAACTAATTCAATCGCAACTAAATTAGTCGCGATTGAAAAATGACGATTGATATTTTCAATCGATTGATTAGTTGACTAAAAAATTAGTCGATTAATGCCCATCTCTGCCCCCCGGCCAGGGTACAATGCTGGTAAATTATGCATGTATTATACATATAAACCTTCCCCTTGAATCACTCTATCTATTAAAAAAATAGCATCGAAATCCGTTGCGTAGTTTTAAAGATCTAAGCATACATAGGAGCAGACAGACAGACAGCAGGAAGCGACTTTGTTTTATACTATGTAGTGATAACGCTTTCTCTCAGATAGTTATGTGAACATCGAGCGTAAGCTTCTTATCTTGGAATAAAAGTTTAGCCAAATGCAGCCATAATCTACTACTTCGACCGAAATTTTACAATACAATACAACAATTCTTTATTGCACACCAACAAGAAAAATATAACATGAGAAATCATAAATTAAATAATGGTAGACAATAGGCGGTCTTATCGCTAAAGAGCGATCTCTTCCAGACAACCTTTGCTACTATTACTATTTACTATTTATTTTACTATAAATCTTTAATTAAAAGTTACAACATAGCGTTCAAAGCACGCTTAAAGTATCCCAACCGTGATTATACTAGAGTGACTGAAGTAATCAATGTTAATCGATGTAATTTGGTACGAATTAAATTACTCCAAGCCATCAGCGATAACGAAGAAAATTAGGCGTGAAGCGCGTTCTGAAAGCGACATATCGAACGAGCGTCTGCCACGTCCTAGGGCTGCCATCTCTAAATTCGCCGCACCCGGACAGTGACTTAAAAAACCCGGACATTTGGCGTAAATTGCAATTTTTCCCCGGACGTAAATAAACAATCGCTTTTTTTTTTCATTCATGTAATAAGTATCCGGGTTTTCCCCGGATTCAAAACCCTCCCGGACGGCCTCCAAACTAGGACAAATCCGGGGAAACCGGGACGGATGGCAGCCCTACCACGTCCTCGCGTCCACGTGGTGGGAAATGGAGGACAATTATTAAATATAACCTGTAATTATTAAATACAGCTTTAAGTGGTGTTAATGGTTCCACTAAAAAGTGTGACAATTATTCTTGTTTATAGAGCTTAATTAAAATATTACAACATAGAGTTCAGGTGGGCAGTTTTGACAGCGTATTGCGGGTGTAACTTTGTGTATGTCCATTTTAAGTAAGGCCTTTACTGACGAAGCGTGTTGCGGATATTATTTTGTTCCTATAGGTTACGTTGACGAAGCTTGTTGCGAATATTATTTGTATAATGTTTTTTTAATGATTACGCTAATAAATATTTTTTTATATTAAAATATTGATTGAACCTTACACGAAGGTCATAGTCTATAAGGAATTAGAAAGGAAAATTAAAAAGTAATAGTGACTGATACATTCTTTTTTTATTTTTATTGGCCTTACTAATTCCTTGTCATACTAAAGAAATGTTGTATACCTTCGGACTTATAACAAGAATCACTTTGAGGATTTAAAAAAATATATCTAAAAAACGACTACGACTTAAAAATAAACCATTTGCAGCTTCAGTCCAAATATTTGACAATCAGTTAAATTTGGAAATAAAATGTTAAATTTGGAAGTACGTACATTAATAAAATATATATTAAATTCATATTACTTACAGACTTACTACACTACTTCCTTCAAAAGTTTGATCCTCCTTCCTAAGCGCCATAGGATTCAGGTGCAAACTTAACTCAATCGAGTGTAATATGGCTGCCCTCCCCCCCCTTTGTTGGTAATTTTTTTTATAGCGTATAATATAGCGTAAAATCCGGTCAGCCGTTTTCACGTGATGCACGGCCAAACAGATAAACGGATGAACGGATGAACGGACGAACGGATAAATGGATGAACGGATAAACAGACAAACAGATACACATTCTAAAAACTGTTGGAACGTGTTCTGTTATCTTCGTATCCCCCGCCAACTTTTTTTCGAATATCTTCTATGTACAGACTGACTATGTATGTAATTATGTATGACTTTCGAGCCTCTTCTCTTCAGCTTTTTTATTAATTTATTATGTATAGATACTTAGATTAGTTAGGCTTCGAAATTTTCGTAGCACGATAGAACGTAGCGAGCTATGGAGCCAGCATTATAATTTAACTCATAAGTACTCATAACCATAAATTTATTTATTTCTAAAGTGCCTTTATGGTTATTGTGGTTTAAATGACTAAAATTATAAATAAAATAATATTTCTATAATATTACAAACTCGTAGATTTAACTGGTTTAATTTACGTTTCCATGATTTTGAGTCAGGACTTCATGTTCACGGTTCCATGAAGGAACGTGGAAAAAGTCAATTAACAACGTTTTTGACGAATAGAACATTGCCTACCGCAAGTAGGACTTTAAATCAGGTATCGAATAATATAATAGTATAATTTTGCGGTTTTTCTAATATTTTTGGTTGGTAGTTGGGTAATGAAATAGAATTTTGAAAATAGCCCGCTAAAATATAAAAATGTGTAATACTTGAGCGAAAAACCTAAATGTAATACTGAATGAGTATGAGTATGAATTACTTACATTTTAATGTGAATGTCGGCGATAGCTGTCTAACGTCCTATCTTGCTACGAAAAGTCCAAAGCCTGTATCACTACCACTACATAGTATATAACAAAGTCGCTTCCTGATGTATGCTTAGATCTTTAAAACTACGCAACTGATTTTGATGCGGTTTTTCTTAATAGATAGAATGATTCAAGAGGAAGGTTTATGTGTATAATACATGCATAATTTATCAGCATTGCACCCGTGAGAAGCCGGGGCGGGTCGCTAGTAGTATATACATTTTGAATGTGTAGTATTATAGCATATAGTATACATGTATTTGGATGAGCAAAGATCGGCAACGGCGGTTCTATCAGTTTCCAGGATAAACAAAGTTGCGGGACAGAAACAAAGCGAAATTCACAAGTATTGATTCGGGAAGACGTCGAGTTTCCAACAACTTGGTTCGGTTTTACCCCAACTCGTTAAAGAATACAAAAACCAGCCAAGTGCGAGTCGGACTCGCGTACGAAGGGTTCCGTACCAACAAATAAAAACGGCATAAAATCACGTTTGTTGTATATGGCCAACTTATTCTGTTTTTAGTATTTTGTTCTTATAGGGGTAAACGAAATACATAATTTGTGAAAATTTCAACTGTATAGCTATCACGGTTAATGAGATGCAGCCTGGTGACAGACAGGCGGACTGTGGAGTTTTAGTATTAGGGTCCCGTTTTTACCCTTTGGGTGCGAAGGCTAAACTTGGTTCGGTCATAGTGATCCCCTGGATCACTCTTTGAGCATACGATTTTCTGCGTTACCAAAAACTTTGTTATTGCAACGGTTATAAGCCCATTCCTATGTAGAGTACTTGTTGACAATACTACCCACGTAACACCGCAGGCTGTTTAACAGCTTATACATCCCTTACACGACTTATTACAGCTGTGCTTGCTGGTGTACTTGGGTAGTAATATTAGCTATAGACACCTTTCTAAGAAATTCAATTACTGTTGTCGCCTGGCTCACAGGACAGAATAACAGCAAGAGTAAGTTGATCCATCCCAATATAGTTTGTTGTAAATTAAAATACCCTATTTAAAGTAGTTATACAGATTGTTCTCTAATTTTACTCTGCCGGTCTAGATTTTTGCTAAATCTCAAAGCAAAATAAGCTTTTAAACACCTCCGCAGCGTTGGCTCGCTCTAACTCAGGCCACGTAATTATTACACCATTTTAATTAAAATGGCATAACCTCATGCCTTACATTTTCCTAAAATGAAGAGGAATTGCAATTTCCACTTTCGCGTCAACTGCTTTGCACAAAGTATTATTCTCATTATTTGTTTTAACTCTGTAACAACCTCGCAGTTCATGTAGTTATTATTTGGATTAAGTATTTTTTCTAGAATTTATCCTCCTATTTGTTGAACGAGCAAACGAAGCGTGTCCGTTTCAGCTTGGCCAAAAATTCTTTCGTATGTCCGGATATTCGGATGTCCAGTCGTTCGGCTGTTCTCGCCTACCTCAAATCCCTCATTTCTCTACCGATTCTCGTGAAAGTAGATTCGATAATTATATAGAAAATGTTTTGGTCGATTCAGCTTTTCTTCCTTCTTATCTAAAATTTTACCCAGTTTTCTTACTACTATAGAACTTTAGGAGCTATAAAACGCAGCGCGTGTGTCTTCTGGTAAGTTGTCACCATTCAGACACCCGAAGGCCCACCATCGATCATTAGTTCTAATCTACGAGCAATGTGTTGTGGACCTTTTGACCTAAGTTGGTTACAGTCCACTTCTAATTTAGAAAGAATCGTATCGGGATTACAAAAAAGGAACGACGCTAAAGCGCTTACTAGTTTAATTCACTATTGATAAAAGAAAGACATTTCCCTTCCCGTGTAGGAAAATGCAAATGGCAAGCGCTATAGGGTGTGGCGTCGAGGCGAGGGAAGTTGGTCCGTGCTATTTAATTTGCCGAGTATACCTTCACCATTACCGGCCTTATCGCCCCCGGTTGCCCCTCAGATCTTAAATAGCATGGTATCAGAAAACAAGGTAACTCTCCGGCTGGTGAGACTTTCTACATCGCTGATTAGTTCCCACAATATTATGGTAACAAAATAATTTTAAGGATTTTTTTGCCGCAAGTCGTACAAAAAAATATGCATTTATGCATTACGCTGTCATGTTTGACTAAATTTCATTTTGTCGTAATAATTGGTATAAAACACGCAATTTTATGAGATTCATACAGGTAACAAGGGAGTCGGGGAGTAATAACGATACACCACTGGCAACACAGAAACGGATTGACAGAGACAACCAACCAATCATAGCGTGATGATGTCGAAAGTCCAGCTGTCATTCCGGAGTAGCATACCTGGGGGGGGTAATTCGACCAATTTTAGACAGATGAGGGTGATCTCTCCATTTTATCGCCATCCGTCACCTTTGACATGTCCCTACTTGACAAGTGGCGATATCCCTAGAACATCGCAACTTCGTCAATCCGGTCGCGGGTTTTTCCGGTTTGTGACTTAAGATGGCCGCATGCCTTTAAGTTTAGTTATTCGTTATTTATTGATTTTGGTTGTTCAATGTGTAGTATTGATAGTCTATTGTGCAGTGAACTACCGTATGAGTGAATAGTTAATGAAGAATTCAACTTAAAGCGTACATAGCCCTTCTTGGGTCAAGGCCCGGTAGACCGCGTGGTTCTTTGTAAATCGCTATCACTTTACAAAAAGCTCAACTCACCGTACAACGTTCGTCAACTTTGACACTGGCAAAATTGACCCAATGGGCAGTAGCCATTTTTTTTTATATATAAAAAAAAAAAACAATCCGGTCGCGCTTAATTTGCGTTTCCTTTGTATGTGACGCCGTAAATAACAGGCGCATACTTTAGTTTGACCGCGTAGTGCGTGAAATTAGTCAGTTACGTTTCAAACAAAACAGAAACAGAACTCAAAATAGAAATTCGTATGCATGAATAACATTCTTGACAATCATTATCGCCTTCGTATTTCCAAAATTGAGATGAGGTCACTTGAAGCTCATCGCATTTTAATGACAGTTCAAAGGCGATATCACTGTTATCTAATAGAGTTTTGACGTTTTGCAATCTCTCAAACGGCATTCTCGAATTAGGCCCCTTGTTTTCTTAAACCATGTTAAAAATAGTATCGATGAAATTGCTTCCTCGTTTAGATTCCACGGAATAATTCGATACCTATTAAAATATACAATGGGCTGCATGGCAGTTAGACTTTTAATGGCGCGACCGGCGATCGGAAATACTCGTTTTATTTTATTGTTAATATAAATACAATTAACGCGGCTATATTGTAAATTAACCGCGTAGAAGCGAATATGGTTGTGTTTAAAATTAGAAATTTGTTCAATTTATATTGGGACATAAGTGCCTTTCAATTTATATTGGGACATAGTTCGAGACCTGATTGAAGTACATACAAACATAATTATGTCGGGGAATGAAAAGGTTGTGAGTTCCAAAACACTTGTGAGTCCAAACTGAAATAACCTTTCAATTACTCGTCTATACTTGAGAATTAATGGTGTATGGAATAAAAAAATGGCTAAACATTTTCCATTTAGAGTACTATTTGACGCTAGATATATATTTTTACGAAAAATCTAGATAATACACTTATTATGCTAATAAACAAGAATAATCTTGAGCAAGAAGGTTATGGTGGGAGTATTAATTCGCTTCAGGTACGTGTTAAATCACAGGTAAATGAAAACAAAATAGATTCATGAGTGACTAAGCCATGTTAAGACAATATAAATCATACAATTCCTACACCATAGCTCCTCTGTACTTATTGGAGTTTACTCGTAATGCCTAAAGTCTAAAAAACTACACGTGAAATCTTCGCTCAAAGTAAGCAATTTCTGAATCTCTAATGTGTAAGTGTTTGGGTTATGCACCGTAAATTTGCACATTTTGTATACATAAATAAAATTGTGTATATCTCTTTGCAGCTGAGTGTACCTAGTAGATCTTACTGGCAAATACGTATAACTGCACTCAATTTATGACAGACTGTTAAAAAAATGAAGGGTTTACGTGTATTTCCAATTAGATAGGCTTTTTTAATTTAGTTTATTGGAATGTGCATATCACATTACAAATCAGGTCGAACGGGATATTTCGAGATATAATTTGAGTCGGCGATAGATATATTTTATTGTTAAAGCAGTAACGTAAGCAGTAACTAAATGTTTATATTGAAGCGGAATGGCGTGCCTGTGTTGACCCGGAAAGCCGTTAGAAAGAAACACGGGTTCGAAGCCCGCCAGAAACGTTTAACATTTTCAAACTTCGCGAGAGATGCGGGCAAAGCTACAGAAATTCCTAGCTAAAGTCGAGTTTTTAATCAGGCGAACTAACTTGACAGCTGTAAGTGTTGTTAGAAATAGAAAAAAAGATAGTAATTGGTTAATGTCGATAAAAATATATCGATATAATCTTAACTATACACCCATGGACCTTAATATGTTGCAATAAAGTTTATAGTCGTTTGCAAATGTACAGTTATCAGTGTATTCGATAGTACCATGGAAGGTGGACGGAGCGTTCCTAGCGATGTGTTAAAATAAAGTTCGTTCGATGTAAGTATTTTAATTCCAACCGTTTATTTATTATTGATTCGTGTAATACAATTATTAGTTTGATTTCAAACACAATAATGCAAAATGTATGAAACATGTAATGTTTAATTTTTTTAACGCTGTTTGATTAAACCACTGGTATGAACTGTTTTTTTTTAATATCGATATTAACAACACTAGCGAAACTGTCGCAACATTCGTGTGCAACAATGAACTGTCAAGTTAGTTCGCCTAATTAAAAACCAGAATTTAGTACATTTATTAAAGAAAAATCGGCATAAAAACTTTAGAATACCTTAGCTTAGAGTTATTTATATCCAACAATGAACACAACTAAACAAATGAAAATCATGCAGTCTTATTCCTCATTAGGGTAACCATAATTGCTCCCAAAATATTCGAGCCAAACTAGTTTATCCATTATTCAAGAGTAGGTATAACTGTCCGAATTGAAAGTTTAGCAACTCGTTCCGCGCCCGCTGACCGCCGGAACTAACTAATAACAATTATAATTGGGGTGTCCGTTTAATTGTCAATTATTACCGAACCGACTACGCTCGTTAAGGAGCCTGGGAAAAAATAACGCAGAATTCTAAACTGTAATGTCCCGTTTATTTACATTTGAAAGTAATTGCTAATAAATAACCAGTGACCTTAATTATATAGATTTTATTGCACTGACAAACTAAATAGCGCACTTAATGCCTAATGGCATCCTCTACAAGTCAACTATAGCATAAAAGAGAGAAGACTCATGTAGTTGATAGAGCAACAGCACTCTCAATTGGTATGGAGAGTACGACTTGAGGCTTGAGGGGTAATTTAACTATCAGTCAACAAAATTTGTCCAGCCACATGTCCAACAGATCAGGGAACTTTTAAGACAAGATAATTACATATAACTATCATCATAGAGATTGACTAATGCTTCGCAGAAAATTGTTTTACCGAACGTAATGTTACGCATAATGCTCATTTCGCATAATTGTTACACCAATAATACCATTAACTTTTCTGAAGAGTTATAAAATAAACCTAACGTATCCTAATCTATTAGAGTACACTTACACATTTAAAAATATATTTTCCAATTCTCCGCAGATTTTTTTATGCGAAATGAGCATTATGACAAACATTACTTTCGGTAAGACAATTTTCTGTCAAATGAGGGTAACCCCAATGATAGAGCTGAGAAATAGTGATTTAACATACTTAATTTGTTTTTGCAAGTAGGTAGGTCGGCTCAAATCCAAGTGTTATTTTATATGTCTGAATCTACAACCATAAATCGGTTTATGAGTCACGCAGCATAGTTCAACTACAAAGACATAACAGTGACGTATCGTCGAAATCGACGTCAGAACGTTAACACGTTCTGACACGTCAAAGCGATGTCGGCGGCAGGTGCTGCCGTCTCGGATATTGGCAAATACGTGACTACAGCAACTCCATAAAGCTGTAACGACATACGAGTACCTATAGAGCATTCATTCAAAAGCTGTACACCGTACACCCATTTCACGAGTTTTAATAATCATTGATAAAAAAAATGTTGATGGGTCATAATCAGGCTTAGGTTCGAGTCTTTCCTGTGTATACCTACGCGAATTTAAGGATTCCAGAGCCTAATTTTCTGAAAAAATTCATGCGAGAATAAAGAACGTTCCTTTTTGTATAATCCGATGTAATCGTAATAGCAACATAACCTGGATTTATTTGGCTCTTAACTTTTGACCACCGGAGGGACGACTTTTGTTTTTTGAACTGTTTATGACCCTGATGCTATTGGTACCTAGATAGTTAGTTAGTTGCGCTGGGCATTTCCCGCAAGTCGACATCCAACGTGCCGTATTTTGCGTGAAAAATGGGGTAGCGCTACTCTCCAACCACCCCAACTCCTCGACAAACCTTATCAAAGCTTTTATGTTGCTTGTGGCGTCGTGTACGGTACTTGGAGATCCTAATAGGTACTTCGTCCTGTATGTTTCTACCTGTTTTCAATCTAGTACAATATGTCTGGTGGTTTCTTCTGCCTCCATGCATGCCCTGCATAGAGGGCTATCTGTTATACCTAAATTGAAAAGGTGTTTGTTCAGAGTATTATGTCCTGTTATTATTCCTACTATTTTGCGTAGTTGGTTCCTGTGGATTCTCAGTAAGATTATGGTGAGTTTGTGGTTCCTATTCGGAAGAATTTCTTTTGTCTGTCTACACGTTCCTATGTCTTCCCAGTATTTTTGGTGTTGGTATATTTGTATATTGGTTCATTGTGTTGTATATGTAAGATAGTGGTAGGGTATTATTGGCTCCAGGCGTCCCCTCTTCGCTTTCGTCGGTTTTGCCTGGATTGTTCCTGAGGTAGACTTAGCCGCCTCTGATTTGCTCGGGGCCTCATCTCCCTTACTGTAGTTACAGGCGTGGCTCTCCTCCCTCTCTTTCCGCTTTTGGAGCCGCCGCCTCTGCCCCTGCGAAAGCTTCTTCTTCGGGGGCTCGTTCGTGTTGATCTGGGGGTTAGGTATCCCTCTTGGTTTGCACCTTATCTCCCAGCCAGGGTCCACGGCCTGCTTTGAGGGTTCAACCATGGTCGTCCCGCTCTCCGCCGCCTTGTTCTCGTGTGAGGGGCCATCCTTAGAAGGTTCCGTAGTCCCTGGTTTGGTCACTACAGCTGAGGTTCCTTTCGGTACCTCAACCGCCAGTGACTTCCCCAGTTGCAACGGCTCCTTCACAGCTGGCCCACACAATTGGTGTGACACCTCCCTAGACGGTTCAACTTTCGTCGTCACAATCGTAGGGGGCGTAGAGTTTGTTTTAGTGATTTTTAAATTGCTTTCTTGCAAGTAAGTGTTCTCCATTTTGTTCCCACGAGTAGCTAGGGAATTGTGGTCCATCTTACGCATTGCCCCGCTTGCGTAGATAAGGCTATAATACGACGGGTTTCGCCCAGTTCCCGAAGTTCCACCGTTTGCGACTGAGCACCGTCCCAGCCACGCATCCCTCGGCACGGTAGGTCACACCTTGGATTAGGGTTTTTGGTGTCAAGGTTGTCTCCTCCAGGAAAGTGGGAAGGAAAAGGTAGAAGGGGTTGGGATGGGGCAGAGGTTGGATAGTTGGAAAAGTTGGAAAGGAAAAACTAGGATGTGAGGAGAGGAGGGGTAGTGGGCAGAAGATCTCGACCTTTGACTGGGTCGAGATCAACCTCTCATTGTCCGGGTCCATCGAGATGGAAGAAGGGCTATCCGCAACCTGCCCACCCGCTCGGTCGCTCTGAGAGAGGAGCTTGTCGTCAGGGTAGAAGTCCCAGGCTGGCATCAAAAGACTGTTCCATTGGAACAATCAAGCGTCACACAGCCTAATCCTTCTACCGAGACACCCGAGGTACTTGGTACGGGTCCTGGTACCTAATGGAAATGGATTATTTAAAGCAGTTAGAGTTGACATTATTAGATGTAGGAGTAATACCTATCTATTAAATATGAAATATAGGGAAAAATAGGTCTAGGTGTACGGTGTACATTGTTAAACCATAAGGAGGATTTTCTCAAATATAATTTATCCCTGTCAAAGACGTGGGAGTGGGCGGCGTGAGTGGGCGGTCAAGTTATAGGTATAATAAAATTATTATATTATTAGTAGGCAGGGCCTCGTATATGCAACAAACAAATCTTCGGACATGCTATCGTATAATTATGATAGAACTTCACTTTCGGTAAGTTCGTTTAATCATTAATTTATTGAACCAACATAATAATACACAATCAAATAAAAAACATATATAGTTTATTTAACCTGAACTAGGGTTCCCCGTGTGTTTTAGGCAAAAGGAAAGCTTAATATTACATTATTTAATTCAAATTAAATATTCATCTATATTGTAATATAATTTACAATACTAACATGCTACGCTTTACAAATTTAAAGGTATTCGCCTTTGTCTTCAGCTTTGAAAGCTTTCAAAACATTGTTAGGCCTTTAGTTCTAAATAATTCTTCCCGAACTAAAATCCGTGCATGCTACGCAGCTCTATACGTATATACCTGTAGGCTGCCGATATAAATAATTCTCTCACATGCATCGTGCATGCATCGATAAGGTAACTATACCTACAGTTTGTATACATATGTTATATATAGATATAGAATATCCATCCAGCACAACTGTGACACGCGACCCTTTCTCGCGCGATAAATATTACCTATCTCTTTCTTCGCAATACTGTGAGAGAGTGACAGGCGATGTTATGTAGCCCGACAAGTCGCTAAGCCTAGTAGAACGACTCGGCGCTTTGTCCACTCTGCGCTTTGTCCAAATGGACGAGGCGTGTCAGCGCCAAATCACGCAAAGGCCCCCATGGACCCGCAGATTAAACCATACAAAAAAAAACCTAGTAGGACATGAGTTCGACGACGGCTTTCGATATCAGACGTCGTATTAAGGCCCAGTTCCGGTCACCACGCTATTTTCGATACGAGTAACGATCAAATATACCTATTAGAATAGTTCTCTAATAGTTAAAGAAAATTAGATTGAAATGATGAGTGAGAAAATTAATGAATGAGAAAATTAGATTGAAATCAGCAAATTTTATTGAACTATAATAGCCACTTAAACTGACATAAAAAAATGGTTGTAAAACTTGGAAGTACAAAATAATTTATTCACATTCAATTACACTGGGATGCGTTTGTAACCCCCGACGAAATAAGAGGGGTGTTACCTATACGTTTAAGACTGCGCCGAGCGAAATGTGAAAAATAGGCAGTTGCCGTTAAGTAGACAACGTCAACACTAGTTGTTTAATCTATTTCTAAACTACATATATATTTAGCACTTCGAAGAATGTGTTAACAACTTCTCCGTGGAAAAAATATAAGATTATTAATATTTTACTCTAGAAAACTAAGTAAAGAAAGGAAAGTAAGTACCTAGGTACTCGTAAGTAACTTTTATTGGTGTGCAATAAAGTATTGTATTATTATTCTCTTTATTCTTTTTTATACTTAGGCTAGGGTTTTTCTTACAATAAATTTATATAAAAGTTAAAATATAAAAAATACATTACACATAATATAAACACATTCTAAAAAAACTATTATAATCTCCTTTATTCATTTAAAATCTTAAGTTAGGTTTTTTACAATAAAGTTATATCAAAAGTAAAATACAATAAAGAAATTACAAAATATATAAACACATTATAAAAAACCTAACCTAGGGTGCCGCCGGCAGCGGGGCAGGGCCCAGGCTACCGGTGATTAGGGCTGCAGAGAGAGGAACCTCCTGACAATGCGCGCCGTGTCCAGGAGTACCGCCTTCTGTATCTGGCCCTTGATCCAGCCATCTAGCGAGAGTCTCTTAAGATGTTTGTCGAGACTCTTCGCTATAAGACCGTTCGCCGAAACGACTATCGGGACAATGATCGTCGAGTCAACATCCCACATGACGGTCACCTCGTGAGCCAAGTCAAGGTACCCAACTAGCAAAACTGAACCAAATTTAGCTGTAAATCAGTGACAGACGCAGTTTTATATCCGTGATAGAAACATCTCTATCACTGGGAAGTGGCCCCAGTTTTACAGCTATTTGATGATATATTATGTGTATTTTGGCACCGCACGTCACTACTTTGATGTATATCCATGATACTACAATGTTTTATGAATCTCTTTAGCGTTACACCAATGGTGCCTGAATCACTATATCACTAAATTATGATAAGAAAGTAACAGCAATGCCGATATAGAGCTGTTTGTTGTTATATTGTTATTAGGGATTCTTTTATGTCGCATATCGTTAGTGCTAAATATTACTGAGTGTTATGTGTAAATAAAGTTGTATGAAAAAAAATGACCTTACAATTAACAGTTTTGTAAGTATAATAAAATAGCAAACTATTTTTGTGTTAGTAAGTAGTGTCAAGTTGCTTTTAGGTACGTGCATAACGGGTAATATTTTATCATGCGCTCAAAATTTTATTGATGAAATAATAGCATATTATTTGTGTTTTTTTCATGCCCCTATTAAATATTGAATATTTAATTAAATAAAAAATATTTAAAATAGCAAATTATTTTAAGTCACCAATGTGTATCTAAAATGTGTTCTGGTTACCGATATATCACAAATTTACAGTTTCCCACCGCCATTACCAAACACTTTCGGGTTCCTTAATAAAACGGGTAAAATCCCCTACTGTATCTACCTTTAGGTAATAAATAAAGTATCTTCAATATTGTTCAACTCATTTGCGTGAAATGAAGGTGGTTATATTTTTGGTCAATTACTGTTTTTCAAGCAGAAGTAATTTCATAAAACTCAACAGATTTGAATGGCTGTGGAAGAATATGTTTTCATCTTCTCCATTGTCATCAAAATTGTCAGTCGCAAACAAGTCATCTTGGTGTCCTGAACAAGGTTCTGTTAAGATTTCATTTTTTGTATCTACGGAACCAACTTCCGAATTCTCGACGCTGGTTTGACTATCATAAAGATCCTATAAATGAGGTTACAACAGCTGATATACATTTATTTAGCGTTATATTAGTAACAATAATGTTTATATGTCACTGATGATATAAAAGGTCTTAAAAAGTGTATTTGCAACTGTTTAGTGTTAATGTAGATCTTTAAACAACTTTATGCTGCTGGTGTTAAGGAAACGCCATTATATGATACTTTAGACGCATATCAACTGCGTTATGTTCTTATATATCTCGAGTTAGCTCCATTAGTGCACTGATATATCACCAGCGATATTGCAGCGCATTTAAAGCCACAATAGAGTTACTTAGCTGTATACAGGCACTGTATATATCTGATATGCAACGAAATTGCTCTAAATCACAGTTAGGGATACTGTTGTGCAGCTGTGTTATATGTGCCGTATTAAGAAGTCCAGTAAACGTTTATGTCATCAATTCTTATCACGATATAGCTGCGTTTGTGGCGGACTCCCCAGAAAGTCTACAAGAGCTTATGTCGAGTCTAAATCAGTCGTGTCAGCGGTTTGGCCTTAAAATCAATGTCAAGAAAACCGAAGTAATGGGGTCGGAGACATTGACGCCACCTGACATACGGCTTGATGGTGACTCGCTTAAGCAGGTAGACAGGTTCAGATATCTGGGGAGCACTGTAACTGCTAAGTGCCACCTTGACGACGAAATAAACAGCAGGATCGGAGCGGCTGCTGCTGCCTTCGGGAAACTTCGCGTCAAGGTGTTTCGCTCACATGACGTAAAGCTCCCGACTAAGGTATCTGTGTACATGGCAATCGTTCTGCCCAATCTCCTGTATGCCTCAGAAACATGGTGCCTCTATCGCAGACATATTCGCACATTGGATAGGTTTCATCTTAAATGCCTCCGTGACATTATGAACATCTCCTGGTCGGACCGTGTTCGGAACACGGAAGTTCTGCGACGTGCTAATGTCAACGGAATTGAAGCTTATTTAATGAGGCGGCAGCTGCGGTGGTCTGGCCATGTCTCCCGCATGTCAGAAGAAAGAGTGGCTAAGCGCATCTTTTACTCAGAGTTGCAGGACGGCAAGCGGAAACAAGGCGGCCAACTCCTGCGGTATAAAGATGTGCTGAAGCGCCACATGCGAAGATGTGACATCGAACCTTCGCGCTGGGAGACTTTGGCCCAAGATCGACCTAACTGGAGGCATACAGTGCAGGTAAAAGTGCAAGCCTTCGAAGGAAAAAGACGGAAAGAACTCGACGCTAAGCGCGACGAGTTGAAGACCCGACCACCTGTGGTCATCAGTTATAATTTCGTCGGAGGGGTGCTGACTTGCAGCATTTGTGGCCGTACATTTGCAGCAAAAATCGGCTATGTCAGTCACCTTAGAGCACACGAAGGACGCTCTGACTAGCTAGTGTGTCCAGTCGCCGGGGCCGAAATCGGCTAGGATTGGATGATAGCTGCATAAGATTATACAGCTAGATGATGATACAAGTTGCCAATATACAACATAGCAGCTCCGAGTTGCTATTTTATGACTTTTATATCATTATTTAGTGTTAAAACATTTTATTTTATCACTACTTTGCTAGTTGGGTACTTGCTGAGTTTGTCCTTCTCGGCCTTCACGAGGTTCTCGTCATGCGGGATGGTGATGTCGACGAGCACTGCCTGGCGCTTAGATCGATCTACCAACACGATATCAGGCTTATTGGCTACAATAGTCCTGTCCGTGATGATAGATCGATCCCAATAGAGCGTGGCACGACCATTTTCGAGAACTGGCATCGGTGCGTACTTATAGTACGGCACCTCAGACCCCACAAGACCGTATCGAAGAGCAAGTTGCTGGTGAATGATCCTGGCTACTTGGTTATGTCTGTGCAAGTACTCGCCGTTAGCAAGATGAGAACAACCGGAGATTATATGCCTGAGTGACTCACCGGGACGGCGGCATGCCCGACAAATGTCGACCGTACCGTCCTTCAGGATATATCTCCGGAAATTGTTCGTCATCATTACTTCGTCCGCAATTGCACAGACAAAACCTTCGGTTTCCCCGAAGAGATCCCCGAAGCGTAGCCAGTTCACCGACGCGAGCAGATCTACATCGGGCCCCGTAAGGGCCTTGTAGAACCGCCCGTGTAGCTCCTTGCTCTTCCATACAGCCCTGCGGTCATCGGTGCTAAGCACCTTTGGTCTGCGCCAGTTCTCGTTCGCTAAGGAGAGAGAGGTGAGGCCTTTGTCAACTGCTACTACATCGCGATGAATCCCACACTCGTTGTTTAGGAAATACTCCCTAAGACTGCACACCTCGCGGTTATGGAGGTCCTTGGCGTTTAAAAAGCCACGGCCCCCACACTTACGCGGGATGTACATTCTCATAACTGACGAGCGTGGGTGCCTCATGCGATGTGTAGTGAGCAGCTGACGGACCCTCGTATCCAGGGCGTCCAGCTCAGTCTGAGTCCACCTTAGTATGCCAAAGGAGTAAGTGAGCAGAGGCATCACCCAAGCGTTGAAGGCGCGCGCCTTATTGCCACCGGACAAAAGACTGTTAAGTGCTTTTGTCAAACGACAAAAGAAACGCTCCTTCAACGCCTGTCTAATGTCTCCGTCCGCAATACCCAATGACTGTGACATACCAAGGTACTTGTAGGTTTCAACTTCGGAGATAGACCTGAGGGATATTGTCTCAGAAAGCTGTAAGTTCGCAGAATTTACGACTTTCCCCCGCTGTACATGCATGACCGCACACTTGTCTACACCAAACTCCATTTTGATGGCACTACTGAAGGTTTCTGTTACTTCCAGTAGTTCCACCAGATCCTGGCGTTTTGGTGCATACAGCTTAAGATCATCCATGTACAGCAGATGAGAAATGACCTCACCTCCTCTTCGAAGCCGACAACCTAGTCCTGAATCCTTCAGCAGCGTGCTGAGCGGATTCAGAGCTAGGCAGAACCACAGAGGACTCAAACTGTCACCCTGGAAAATACCTCTCTCAATCCTTATCAAGTCCTGCGGGCCAGGGGGGCCATCTCCGCCACCTGGTTGACGAAGGACTGTGGTCCACTGCCTCATACACGCGCTTAAGAGGGATCTTAGAGCTGTATCGATTTTATACAGCTCTAAGATCCTCTCCAGCCATGAATGAGGCACCGAATCATAGGCCTTCTTATAGTCAATCCAGGCGGCTGAGAGAGACCCCCTGTTCCGCCGGACTTGTTGGCAAATGGTCGTGTCAATGAGGAGGAGCTCCTTAGTACCACGGGACCCAACCCTACATCCATTCTGAGAAAAGGCCAAAACGTTATTCGCAACAATGTGCGTGTTAATTTTTGTTCTCAGAATGGACGTAAGGAGCTTGTATAAAGTGGGCAAGCACGTGATGGGTCTATAGTTTTTCGCTTCCGTGGTACTACCGGACTTATAGAGCAGGAAGGTAGCACCAGTAGTCATGAAAGATGGCAGGGAACCAAGCTCGAGGGCGTCTTGAAATTGTGTTGCCAGGCGTGCGTGTGAGGATCGAAACCACTTGATCCAAAAGTTGTGCAATCCGTCCGGCCCGGGACTTTTCCAGTTCTGGGCCGTACGGACCGCACAACTCACATCATCGGGGCTGATGATCACAGCCCCCATGTCTTCGATCGGCTCACACTCACGTCTGACAACATTCATCCATTCGCCCTCGGTGTGCTCGACTGGAACCGACCAGATACTACGCCAGAAATTAATCATGGCAGTAGGATCCGGCAGTTGCCCGTCGGTCACACATTGATCGGTTCCCTCCCACTTTCGGTATACCTTCCTTTGGTCACTTTGGAAGAGGCGATTTTGCTGGAATCGATCCACACGCTCTCTGTAGCGACGAATACGGCTTGCCCATGCATAAACTTTCTGCTTTAGGTAGTCGATGCGCTCCGTGACACATGCCATGTAATCGCAGGGCCTGGTGCCAGTCCCCGCGAAGGCTTGTGTCACGTAGCGCATCACACGGGGGCGGTTGTTGCCCCCCCTAAAACAGATTAGCTTGGCAATGAGAGTCCTAAACGAGCTGATACGCCGCTCGATCCGTACTTGCCAGGCAGGAACACCCCCGGCGGTCCGCGGTGCTCGGTCAGTGTCCGGGAATCTGACACGAGCAACGCGGCACGCCGCGATGGCCCCACAGTACATGATCGAGTGGGTATCAGCTAAATCTTCGCTAGCCCGAAGGTACGGGTCTAGCAAAGCGTCCAGGGCTCCCATCAGCGCTAGGTTACGTTTGTGCATTGGCAAGCGTGGTAATCGCGGCCTAGACTCAGGTGTGGATCGATATCGCACAATCGCCTCCTCCAAAGCCCTCCTCAGCTGCTCATTGGCCTGGGTACTTACGCTGCTCGCACCGTCTTCCCCATCGGCTTCGGGATCCGTCAGCGGCACCCCCGGCACCAGGTTGGGCGCTGGCGCCGGAACCGGTGACGTAGCAGACGTATCCCGAGCCGGCGTGGAAGCCGCGCGAGTGGCCAGTACTTCCAGGCGCAATCGATCAAGTGTCGCGTCGTCCAGCAGCTTGCGCCGCTGGATGAAACGCACTTGATCGGATAGCCGCTGCGCAGATACGGCGATGGTCGGATCAAATGCAAGAAACAGAGGCAGCATCCTGTCTCGGTACGCGGACAGGTTGATTCCCCCCTCTGTAGCCCCGTAGTAGGCGCGCATGCAGTTTTCGTTCATTACTTGCGTCCATCGCATGCGACGCACTACACCACCGGTAGCGGGAGCCGTGGTCGGAGCAGGTTGCCCCGTAGGCCCCAAGCATGCCGGCAGCGGTGGCCGTCCACGTCGCGCAGGTGGTCGCGGCGGCGGGGGCGGCGGCCCGCGCACGTCGTCGCTCGACTCGCTGGTGTCGGGCGCTGTGGCGAACTCATCACCCGACGACGATGGCGAGGAGGACGACGAGACGGGCGGGGGTGTTGGACGTGCGTTCTGTGTGTGCGCGGCTGTGTTTCTTCTCTATAATTCTTCTATTATAATTATTATTAAAGTTGGACGAAAATTGTAAAATCGTAAGCAGGCGTTAAGTGTTTTTTTTATACTTTAACAATGGACATATATTCTGATTTTCAGTTAAAAAAAAAGTTGAATGTTTACATTACAATTTGTTCGCATCAAATATTTCAATTATTGTTTGGTATTAAAGGTCCAGATTTATCAAAAAGTGCTTTTATTTCTCCATACATTTTTACTATGGCGGCCGCGCGCCGATCTAAATACGCATTCCCCGCGCTCTATGGTTCAGTCGCTAACGCTCGGCGCAGTCTTAACATATGTATGTATATGTGTGTAATTGTGTATTTGTGTATCTGTGTGTCTGTCTGTAACATCGTAGCTCCCAAAAGTCTCAAACGGATGGACCAATTTGAGTGCAGTTTATTTTTTATCAAAAGACTTGTCCGTCGAGATGGTTCTTAGCTAGTTTGGTGGTAACATGACAAGTAGTTTCCAAGCTATTCAGATTTAATTGGAACAAGTGGCAAAATCTCAGCTAAATTGAAGCTAAGAATTCCAAATTCAGTTTGTGGAGCATTTCCTATATATCACTCAATGAATGAGAGTCTCACTCTCACGATGACCAGCTACTTGTTTCGGGGTGTTTTAATCTTTTTATTTAGGTTATTCTATTCTATTGCATTCGATTACGGTACGAGTCTATAATTTCTGCTAGGTCAAATTCCTGGTATATACTAAACTTTAAATTTGCGCGACAAGCGATTACTCACGGTGTCCTGAACTTCTATATCCTTATGACGCATTAATCCACGAAATAATTGTGTAACCAAGCGGCCAGTCACCGCTGTTGGCTCATATGACGGCAACACTTACACAATTGGAAATCGTGTGAATTATCCCACACGGCGAGCAATGCATGTCTTCGGCGACGGCGGTGGCTATAGAATTAGAATTAATGACAGTGCTATGGTCGTGAAACTATTAGTTGTATAAATAGCTCCTTAATAGAATAAAAAAAACCTCTAACACTCTCTAACTATTATTATGGTAGAAGGAAAGATTGAGGGAAAGAGGGTACAGCGTGTCTTATTATGAAGTAAAAAAAAATGGCTGGGGGAAGAGTAACATGGAACTTCTGTTTAATTTATGATGCTACTAGCTGCGCCTTGCGGTTTAAGCCGCAATTTATCAGACAAAAAGATAGCCTGTCTTAATCCAGGGTGTCGGCTACCTCCATAACGAATTTTATCAAAATTGGTCTTGCCGTTTGAGCGTGAAAAAGTAACAAACATACAAACACACTTACAAACTTTCGTCTTTATAACATTAGTGTGATAGTGTGAATGCAATGAAATAATCAGTAAGCTGTTTTTTATTGTAGGTAATTTGCATTGTTGCAAACGGAACCGAACTGAAACTGTCTGCGTTCCCATATAATTTACTTTCGTATAACCTTAAGTTACGACACTCCAGCTCTTTTAGCACAATAGTTTTAACCGTAATAAGTACTTTGTTTTGTAACTGTTTGTTACCTAAATTAAAAAAAAAAAAACAAAAAAAAATTAAAAGATGAAAATACGTGTGGTTCTGATGATGTTATAAATTATGTAGGCATTGAAACTTTCTAGCAATCTTACTATGCCCGTATAATGTGAGATTCTGAGATTATATAATCTAATGGGGCCAAATTGGGCCAAATTATCTTACGCAGACTCAGCTATCTTCACTACATAGTATAAAACAAAGTCGCTTCGTGCTGTCTCTTTCTATGTATGCTTAGATCTTTAAAACTACGCAACAGATTTCAATGCCTTTATTTTTAATAGATAGAGTGATTTAAGAGGAAGGTTTATTTTATAATACTTGCATCATTTATCAGCATTGCACCCGTGCGAAGCCGGGACGGGTCGCTAGTAGACTAAGTTAAGCATAATTTGGGTAACGATGGACGGTGATCAACGTTCGGCGGCAACAACTGCGATTAATTATTTTCGATAGTTACAATCAGTAACTAGAATTGTAAGTACTTACAAATTTATTCTCTATGGCACCAACTGCGTCGACTCACATCACAACCGCGCCGCACAGGTCCTGTTTACACACGATATATAAATGCACCATCCATTATAAAAGAAGAAACAGCTTGCGTACACATTCAACATTCGGAGAATCTCAAAACTGGCTCGATGTTATGATAACATCTGATGAGTAAACGGAAGCGAGAGGGAGCCCTTCTGAATGATATTGTCAGTAGCAAACTGTAATCTTCTCTTTGTATTTCAACTTTGAAGCCAAATATTATTAAAGTTAAAAAGCTTTGTTGCCGTGAACTTCGATATTGTATTTAAGACCGTTTGTTAAAGTTTATTG
Organism: Apotomis capreana; assembly: GCA_947623375.1. Lineage (NCBI taxonomy): Eukaryota > Metazoa > Arthropoda > Insecta > Lepidoptera > Tortricidae > Apotomis > Apotomis capreana. The sequence continues at coordinate 7,388,852 of OX392499.1, forward strand.
TTCTGTATAATTTGCCCAACAATCGAGCGGCTTTAATAATAATATTTTAGTTAAATTTGACACTAAAATGGGGGTTAACTTATTAAAGTTGAACGGCATCACCGGGTCAGGTGAGCGGTTCGCGTTTAGTTTCTAAATAAATAATGTTCACTCATGTATTTCATTTCAAGTATTTGATTTCAAGTGAGCGCAGAGAATTAAGGTTTAAAATATTGATGATCATAAAATAATTGTTTGCGCGTTATATTAGTATATAGATAAGTATCGTATACAGTTAAGTTAGTTTTGTAAGGAAATAACTTACCGATTCACCAATGCTGGTTTTATTTGTAACATTTTTCTTCGAAGTTGTAATTTACTAATAATAGATTAACCGCACCACCGTAATTTTTCATAAATAATGAAAAATTAGATGTTCAGAATTATTCTAAAATTCTAAATCGTGATCTAATTTCCGATCGAGTAATCGGAAAATTCGGAAATATGTAAATATTCTGGTATTTATCTATTTATAAAAAATCTTACGGGCTTCGCGACAAAATATCCACAAAATATAATATGGAATATACATATTCTTAACTAAAAACTTAAGTATAAGTTATACTAAAGTTGTATATAATAATTAGACATAAAAGTCTTAGCTTCGCAACATATTCTGGTATTGGTTTTTGAGGTTTAAAATACTCTATTATACGTTCTTACGCAAGGTGTGGGTATTTTAGCTCTACCTAATTCAGATCCGTGATCCTTTTATACCTTTTTGGTATAGATGCCTAAAAACAAACCATTATTTTTTTATTCACGGACCTACAAATAGCGTACGTAAATAAATATTATAGAGGTGAAAACATTTGGGTTTAGGAATCGTGATAAATGTAAGCGCTTTGTAGTGTTAGTTCAGGTGACTCTACATGAGTCCCAGTTATATATTCAAGTTTGAAAGGTGTATCTAAATAAGTAAGCGACGAAAGGAAATGATGTATATCCTCGCGACGCGTTGTAAGCAACACTCGGCCTCACACACACGTCACGTACTAGTCGCACGAACGGACATCAAACAATTCTGTTTGTGTTTAATGACCGTAAAGCATCCTCCGAAATTTTAGTGTTCTTTCTTCCGTGCGAGACTTTCTATCATTTACCGCGAAAGTGGAACGTTTTAATTTATTAGAAAGCCTCGGAAACCTTATTAGCGAGGAGCATATGGGCGGCAGGCGTGTTTCAACCCCAGGTGCCAAGGCAGATGACGGCGCCAAAAAACGTCGGAGTGTGCTCGCCGCGTGCGCCTCCGCCTGCCAGCCGCCCGGCCGGCTGCCAACCGCCTTGCTAATTATTTACTCATTATGAAGCCCTTTGTTCTTGTTTGGGTTTAAACGACATATCGGTTTTGAGCTTGGAATTAACCGATGAGCGGCTTAATAAGGTTACTTTTATTTATCTTTAGTGTAGGATTGGTTAAACAGTGTTTGGAGCAGCACTGTTTTTAATGACTTAGAGAAGTCGTAAACCTGTGATCTGTGGTTAGTAAGATATATGGGTGACAAAAAAGAGATCTGATGTTTGACACAATTTAGAAATACTAACCTAATAGAAGAAGAACCTATAAGTACTTGCATATTATGATTAAAAAAATTGTGTGACTTCTCTGATAATAATATTATGTTGGGTTACTAATGTGTTGCACAAAATTTATTGGCATATTTTCGTTTCGCATAGCAACCATTGGCACAATCATCATGTCGCACAATTGCTTTTTGCCTAAATTTCTTGGCATACTATCATTTCGCACACGTTTCTTTGGCAGAATAGTACATTGGCATCATAATGTTGATTAGAACAATACTCCTATGGTCGAATAATTGTGTCGCCGAAATTTATATGGCATAATATTCCGTTCGCATGATTATTTTAATACACCGAAAAATGAAAAGTCCGACTCAATATTAATACGAAACAACAAAATACCTACCTAATCTAAGCAAAGTCGGACCTGCGCAGCTCGCTCGCTTCGCTTGCTCGTTAGGGTCGTAGTTCAACCTAAACACTCCTCCTCGCTTCACTCGTCGTCGTACCTAACCTAAGCCAAGTCGAACCTGCCTTAAGGTGAAATAGGTAATGTTAGGAATCGTAAGCCTGAGTCGGACCTGCGCGGCTCGCTCGCTTCGCTCGCTCGTTAGGGTCACAGTTCAACCTAACACTCCTCCTCGCTTCGCTCGTCGTCGTACCTAACCTAAGCCAAGTCAGACCTGCCTTACTTACCTGCCTTGCCTTCGTTTCTGTGAGGGACACAGTTTCAATCTAACCTAACTTTGTTTTCTGGCAGCGATTCGGTTCTGTGGGTATGCTATGGTATGCCGCAATAAATTCGGCGGGACTTATATTGTGCTACATAAAATTCTGCGAAATAAAAGTTGGCGATATTAGTATTCTGCTATACAAATTTGTGCCAAATGAATATTATGCGACATAACAATTGTGGTGAGTATATAATTATGCGATAGTATCATTCGGCTAAAAATGATTGTGCGAAAACGATTATGCGAAGTGTATTTCGGACAATAGAGATTGTGCAAGATAAGGGGTACCCTATTATGTTATATTTTATGTACAGGAAATTATACATATTGCTATGGAGGGTAAAAGCGAGGAGTGGTATGTTTCATGAATATTTGAAAAAGTGTCCAGCGGTAAGCAAGAAATAATAACTCCAATGACGTCCACAATAGCGCTTAGACTAGGAATAGAAGATAATATGAAAAAAAAACAAAGTTTTAGAGGAGCAAATTGTATGGAATTGAAAATTTTGATATTTTCGGTGACCTGAGTAATTCCTATTTAGTTCAAAGGAACAAAATATTAAAATTTACTCAAAGGACTATACAGGAAAAACGCATAATTTCAACAAGCCTTCTTGAGCTTAACTTGGGATGGGACTAGATTGATTTGTGTGAGGTTGTCCGATATTTATTTATTTATTTATAATTTAGATCACGATGACTTGTATTAAACATGTATTAACTAAGCGTTGCTAAATAACGTAACTAATACTAACTGTTAATTTACATAATTACTGAAATAAATAAATAAATAATAAATAAACTAATACTTTCACCCATAGTAGCACCACCAATTTAACACCTTTCAACGGAAACTTTTGTATGTATAATCCTCCCTTTACCCTCCATACCTACTGCAGTGAGTTGGTTATACATACGTAGTATACGTACCGAATAATGTAACCTAAAATGCAAAAAAATATTGGTATTGCAATTGCATGATGTCGGATCGTTACTTCGCTCTGCTATAAAAATGACTCCAGGTGGTCAAGTAACCTTTCGTTTATGGGATTCGGATAAGTACCTACATACAAATGAAAAGGAGCACAAGAAATTCTGTATGAATAACTGTATTAAACGAAATTCCGTAAAAGTTTATCTTTATTATGAATATTGGTAATATTTTACAATTCGCTGGTTAGAGAAAGTTTTAGTCATAGTTTAGGCACTTTACACCTACAGTTGCAGAAATCAATGGATAGATATAACAAAAGGTTCGGTCCTATCAATGACGCTTGATTGGTCATTATTCGGGGTTCAATAGTGAATCGAGATAGTCCCAGACTGTCATGAATTCAAGGAGACGCTTGCGGTCGACCGCGCGCCTCGACAGTCCACTAATCGTCCATCGAGATTCCTACGCCCGCCATGCGTCTAATCTAGGTATGCAGTTCTATTCATTGATAAGCAGGATATCCAACTCCGCCATTCATAACTTACTTGTTTAAACCCACTACGTGCTTTTACGAAAGTTGAGCCGTTTAATTTTTTTAGCAAAACGTCATTTGGAATATTCATTCATTCTTATGAATGAAAACGTGTTTAAACGCCACATCCTGTTATATTATTGTCCGGGGTACCTGCGATCGCCGGCGTGGCTATTTATAATTAGTCGTCTACCTGGCTTCTGTCCCGACGTGATCTCAACAAATAGTTTCGAATTCTATAACAATTGAAGCGGTTTCCGCGGCGCGACGGCTCGCCGCTCTGAATGCACCGCCCCACCGCCGGCTCAGGTATTTGTGAATGAACGTGACGGGCTGGCGCAGGGGACCCGCTCGGCCGTGGCCACTCTCAGGTAGAAAATTACACTTTTGGAATTCTTTCAACACTTGGCTCTTGCGGAGCTACTCAGCGCGCTGGGCCGAGAAGCCGCAGCGCGGGGCGCGGGGGCGCCGGAGCGCATGCGTTGCGTTCTTTTTACACAGACGATCCCTCTCTCCCTCAGTTGATTTACAGCCGTCGCGGATGCGTGCCGTGTCGTCATGCGTCGTTCACCAACTTTTTCGAGTAGTGACGTGATACGGTATACAAACCTAGCGGTTAATTATATTTGGTTCGAATGATTTAAAGGATTTAGTGAACGCAAAATCGTGGAACGTTGATCACAGGAAATGCAGTGAAAGTGACAATTATTCGTAAATTGGATTAAAATGAAAATGAGGTGGTTTATAGTGACAGTGAATGTGGTGATGTGGAAAACAATACTAGCCGGGATCGCTCCCCCCGGGTCGTGTCCGGCGGTGTGCGAGTGCAAGTGGAAAGGCGGCAAGCAGACGGTGGAGTGCGTGGACCGCGCGCTCATCACGGTGCCGCAGCCCGTGGACCCGGCCACGCAGGTGCTGGACCTGTCCGGCAACAACCTGCAGATCCTGCCGCAGGAGGCCTTCGCGCGCACCGGCCTCGTAAACCTGCAGCGGATCTACCTGCGCAGCTGCAGCATCGGTCAAATACACGACCGAGCCTTCAAAGGCCTAACTAATCTAGTGGAGTTAGATCTATCTCATAATTTACTCACTCAAATACCTTCCAGCAGCTTCAAAGATGCTCCGTTTCTAAGAGATCTCACGTTAGCTCAAAACCCGATACAGAAAGTACATTCTGATGCATTGAGCAACTTAGGGAGCGTCGTGAAGCTCGATTTGTCTAGATGCGACATACGAGAAATAGCCCATGATACGTTTAGAAACCTGAAATCAATAGAATCATTAAAACTCAACACTAACAAATTGAGAGAGTTACCGCTCACTTCCTTGGAGAGACTGGAGAAATTACGAGCGATAGATCTGTCAGACAATCATTGGACTTGTGACTGTCGCCTTCGAGAGCTAAAGCTGTGGTTGGCGAAGCGGAAGTTGCTGTCGACCCCGAGCTGCTCAGCGCCGGCCCGGCTCGCCGGCCGGCCCTTCTCGGAGCTGGCCATCGAGGAGTTCGCCTGCAAGCCCGAGATCCTTCCTGTTGGTCGATACGTCGAGGCGGACGCCGGAGGCAATGCTACTATTACATGCAAGACGGAAGCGGTGCCAAGCGCTAGCATTAACTGGTACTGGAATGGCCGCTTGCTTCAAAACGGAAGTCATTTCAACTCTCACCAAAAGATATACGTCTTCGAGGAAGGTGAAGCAAAAAAGAAATCGATACTGGTATTAACCAACATGCAAGCTTCCGAACCGATCGAATTTTATTGCGTGGCAACGAATAACGGAGGCAATGCGGAGGCCAATTTCACATTAAATATCAGTCAGATGAATCTGCAGACGACCTTAGGAAGCGCTCAAATTGCCGGGCTCGGCGCGGCATTGTTCGTTGTTATTGTGATAATATCTTTGGTATTGGTAATTCCGTTCGTGCGAATTCGTCCACCGCCTACGTGTGAAAGCAAAACACCTAACACGTTAGACAGAGTGGTATCGGGGAATGAAGTACACCCGGCGGCGGCGGACAGGCCGCACGGCGCAGTAATAGTGAATAGACAAGAGACTATGAATTACAATGACCCCAAATGTAATCCCGTGCTGAAACCTCCGAGAGTCAGCGATATTCCTTATACGACAAATCACTACGAAGGCAGAGGGAGCCTCGTGACTGCCGGCGGGCCGGTAGTGGTTTCTCCGACAGCCTCTGCTGGTATCGATCCTGATCTTATCAACGGCACGAGGCCGGACAGCGCCACTCGACCGGGGAGCGGCGAGTACGCACGCGAAGGCTCCGACTCGCTGTACCCGTCAGGCCTCTGGGATCAAATGAAAATGAATCAAGCGAGTAATTTAGCTCGGGCCGTGAGTTCGGCCATACCGGCGTACTACAATGACCGGACACCTATAATTGAGAACTGCAGCGTGGATGGGTCGCAAGAGGAGCTGGGGTACATGAGCCGAACATTTCCACGGTCGCATGCCGCGACGACCGCGTCGGCAGCGCCGGCGTCGCAAGGCTCGGGTGACGCGCCATACCCAGCAGACTATGGGCTGCCCGTGGGCGGCGCGGGCGCCGCTGGTGCCCGAACCCTGCGCGTGTGGCAGCGCGCGCCTCCCGTGCTACCGCCCGTGCTCAAGCGGGTGCTCACGATCACTAGGCCCTCGTCCGAAGAGAGCTTTCAGGATGGCTGTGCCACTGATGTATAGATTTTATAAATAATGCAATGTTACATATCTACGACTTAAGTGAAGAGATGACAGAATTGTAAATTCATACGTAAAATAAGAATGGTATGTATTAACTATACCTAAATAGGCCTTAGTGTAATATTTTTTGTATGATATAACTTATTTATATAGATACATAAGTATTTGGAAAGTTACTTTGGGTCCCGATGTGAGGATCCGCGACTGATTAGTTGAAGGATGAATCTAAGTGTAATATATTATTAACGTGATATGGAATGGTATTGACTATGATCGCCAAATAATTAAATAACGTTTAAATATTTCTTCGTTGTTGAGTCGACGCCCGGTGAGACGCATTCATTATGCACTGATGTTAATTGTAAGTACCACAAGGACATTATTATCCAAAGATGTTGAATTCCTGTCAAGATAAATGTAAAAAATAATGTTATAACACAATGAATGTTGTTCAATGTACGATAATAAGTAAATATATGTGTAATTTTTTGTTGAAAAGAATATAAATACTTAACTGGAAATAATAAACAGGGCGACTGTCAAACAATTTTTTGTTTCATTACATTATTACCTTAATAATTCAGTGAAATCATTTGTGAGAAAATTTGATTAATCAAACATGAATTTATGAAACCTAAAGTGTTTAATGAATTACGTAGATCTATTACGAGTAGGGCCGAGAAGTATAAAATATTAGTGTAAATTTTTAGAAGTAAATAAACTAGGCCAAAAATATTCTGTTTAATCAAATCACCGCTATTCAACGTTAATTCGTAAAACGATTAACGTCAAATCCTTCTCCCAGTTGCGAAAAAAGGAAAAGGACTAATTGACCACCCAAAAAGAATGTTTTTTCAGTAGTAAGCATTTTTCATTTCACAGAAACAACTTTCAAGTAATTTAAGACTCGAGCTATGCCTGAGGCATGAGACATTCCTTTGTTTACATGTTCTTGACATCACTTCGGTACTAATGAGTAGTTTGTTTAGAATACCCATTTTTCTGTGTAATGTAAATATATATAATTATATATATATATATATATATATATACACAGGGTATTCGGCACATGGCCGGTAATTTTTTTGGGATATTTTTGGGGTGGACCTTAGGTCCCAAGGGTAACGGTTTTGGAGATATGATTTTTAAATGTAACGTCTCATATTTCTGGAAATCCCGCCTTTAAACGTTTGTAACTTTTTGTTAATGTATGTAAAATTGGTCCGTTGCTGCCTTGAACAGAGACGACTGGAAGAAAGAGAGGGAAACCTTTGCCCTGCAGTGGGACAGCACAGGCTAAAAAATGCTTTTTCAACTACATTATAATACTTTTTATTCTAATTGGTAGTCTCAAAGGGACGTACGAGGCTTTTTATTTTTGCGGGTTTCATGGTTGCGTGAAGAAATCCAACTTCGAAATTCAATTATTAAAAAAAACTAAAGAAAATTGTGAGCTTAATTTTTTGAATACGTCTCTAGCTTGTGACCTTTCTAACGATATGCTACACATTGATAAAAACAGATCTGAGTGATATAACGGGGATATCAATCAAATAAAAAGTTGCCTATGTGTTAATCCAGGGTGTCAGATACCTCCATACCAAATTTTATCGACATTGGTCCAATCTAGCGTGAAGAACTTGAAGAAATACCAGACAAACACTCACAAACTTTCGCCGTTGTAATATTAGTGCGATAGTTAACAGCTATGATTAATGTTTGTTTTATTGTTGCACAGTAATGTAAAACCAGTCAATCATTAATGATATATTTGTTCTATGTTACTTTTACTTTTACACGACGAAGGTAAAGAAAAAAGGACTATAAACTAAAGTTAGTCGGAAGTCAGTTAACACTTAACATATTTAATGCATCATTTATGATGTGTTATGTCTTCCATGTGGTTTATGGGTACGTATATAGTTCTGTATCGTTGCTCGAATTTCATATGTCATAATGTTTTACTAGTCATAATATTCATTTGCCAAAAAATCTTTCTTTCTCTGTAAGCTGAAATTTTTCGGGATTGTTGTAAAACAAACCTAACGATTTCTACATAAATAGTATTAAAAATCTCAAAGAGATTACGTTCTATGAACCGCCATCCCCGCGGTTTTAAATACATAAAATAGGGTAAGGATTAACTTTTTAAGCTACCTAAATAAAATACTGATAAATAAGCTGCTAATGAAAAAAATTACATTTTTTATTTTTGTTTTATACTTTAAAGCTTAGAAGAGGACGGATGATTGGACACCTGATGCGACATGATGCTTTCTTTGTGAAAATCCTGGAAGGCAAAGTGGACGGGAAAAGAGGCAGAGGAAGACCAAGAATTACGTTTTTTAGTCAACTGAAAGAGAAAGTGGGCACTATGTCGTATCAGGAGACCAAAACACGGGAAGAGTGGCGTAATTATGAATGAATGACTTTAAGGCCAATGTGGACATTTATGCGCTAGGGCAAAATTGGACGATTTTATGGTAGTAAAGGTGGTTAAGAACTATCATAATGAACGTCCAGATTCCAGAAGCCTTATTCTTTATGTAGTACGCCACTATTAGTTACGGAGAAAATTCAGGTAGCCATCTCATAGAATGCTTATTGTTTCCCCAGATGGGTTGAATAGACTCGCGTCCTTCTAACCAAAAATAGAAGCTCCACGAAGCGGAAATTTAGAATAGATTGATACGCAAAATAAACGCTTTTAAAAGGAGGGGCGATGGAAGTTAAAATCACTGTTATTTGTACTAGAATGGTATTCTTTACTGGCCTTCTTTACTTATCCCTAGAATAACGCTTATCTGCGCGGATAGTAATGTCAAACGAATATAGGATTTCGATATTACTATCCTCGGATAGTAAGATCAAGATCTATCCTCGGACAGTAATATCAAAATCTATCCTCGGATAGTAATATCAAAAACCTTTATTAGTTGAAAATCAACGCTTATCCTCGGATAAGCGTTATTTTTTGGAACAAATCCAGCCGTAGATTAACACTATATAGTCTCGCAGCGCTGGCCCAATATTACAGGGCTATGTTACATTTCCAGAGTAGTTAAAATTAGACTTCATGTCATTACGACAATGTTCAAATTTGAACTCGTCAAAAGTGAAAAATAGAACCCTGTAATATTGAGCTAGCGACTGTTGTCATAACATAATACAATTGTAACTTATCATATTATAAAGGTTCTATCGCGTTTTTTCCCTTCATTGTCTAAGGTTTAGGCAAACTTCACCAGTACGTCTTAGACAACGGCGTATGCAACATCACTAAAACGTCAGATAATTAAGGTTAATAAAAAATATCGCGCTATACCAAATTATAACTTATAATAATTTGGTACATGATCTTGCAAATTGCAAGAAACATGTACTAAGTTAAGGGCTTTAATTAAAACAAAACTTAATTGATTCCTTTGTGTAACGATAGTTACTCATATCTTGTGTATGAGTAACTTTCGTAACACAAAAGAAGCGATCGTAATTTTGTGTTTATTAAGCCTTTAACTATGTATGTGTTTTTTGAAAATGACTCAATTACGAATAAGTATGTAGATCTTAAGTGAAAATGACAAAGCTTTGCGACGTTTGATATTTCGTGGTAACAAACTAGATCAAAGACAATGGCATCCCGGCTTTCTATACGGAGAAACGTGTGACGCTTCCGCGATTTTGCTTTATTATGTTTACTAGTCTGTTTTATGTTACATATAAAGAATTACACCATTAATGCAAGTAACAAGGAGCATGTCATACTACCTATTTTAAATTATTTATTTAATGTGAGCTTTGGTTAGTCACGGGCTAAGTCTCCAATGAAGCGGAGCGGAGCGGAGCGGAGCGGAGCGGAGACGTGCGGAATCGACCAATCACAAAAATGAAGAGATACACTTTTCAACTCAGATGATTGGTCTTGTGATTTGTGATTGGTCTATTCCGCACGTCTCCACTCCGCCTCGCTTCAATGGAGACGCACCTTTAGTTTGGTCCGTGTGCGCGTCGCAACGGCAATGTCACAAGCAAAACGTCTCTATGATTGGTTCGTAGACACGCACACATGAAACCAAAAGCGGCTTCATCATTCGCAAATCTGTTGTATGATTATGAAGACTACCGTTCTAAGCGTACTTATAAGTTTGAACCATATAGTAGATTAACTATTTATTTATCAGCGGTTCAACTGGGTCAAAAGGTTATTGACCGGATGAGTGAAGCATCTCCGTTTCATATTCTTCAGTTTTCCCTTCTGTTTTCGCCTGCAGGTCGTATTTATCAACCGATTGCCGTGAAATTTCGTGAGCAGGTATTATAATTATATACTTCGAATCACCAGGCTGTATCTATGCGATACCTAACTGTTGAAAATTTCACAGATGCTGTATTTCTGTTGCCACTATAACTATAACGACAAATACTAAAAACCTAATAAACGTGATCGGTCGCGTTAACTTTGCTCCTTATTTGTACGCAATGCCATACATACCAAATGCAAACTTAACCCGACCAGTTAGGATGGGATGAGTGTTTATTTGGAACCCTCGGTGCGCGAGTCCGACTCGCACTTGACCGGTTTTTTTTGTTATTGTCCTTGTCACTGGAGGCAAGTAGAAGCAGTTTATTGCAAGATCAATACACTTTAAGTGAACGTCGTTGGTTGACACCAAAGGGGTTCACTTGTTTACGAGATACGCTTTTCTGCTAACAAGCGTTAGGCCCGTCTGATAGTAGGTAAGCGTTTTACATACTATTTTAATTTCCTACAGTAGTATATTTGCAAGCACTTACATTTGATCTAAGGTAGGTGGGGATAAGACTAACAGTTAGTTACTTATTCGACTGTGGCAATCTTTGCCCGGTGATAATTACCTCACCTTACCTTACTCACTTTTAAATTTTATAATTTAAAATTATATGAATCATATATAGTAAAGGCTTGTCATCCAATACTTTAATAGCCGTCTTCTATTACGCTACAATCTTAATACTTTTATTATAAAGTACCTAATACGTTAGGTACTTTATAATTTCACTTTCTGAAAGACACTACCTTAAGTCCGGAGTATCAAAAATCTAGTTTAATCACTTTTTGGATATTAATTAAGCCTCTGAGAAGTGAAATTAATATAAAGTGGGGTCTTATTTATTTGTATCATATTTGTGCTCTCTGGACATTGATATACAAATAAATAAGACCCCACCTTATTGATTTATAACTTATTTGATCAGCCGGATGATCAGCCCTCTACATGATCGGTCCTTCTGATTGATAAAATATTGTGCACAGACAATAAGTCAATAGTTCAATACAAAGTACACAATTTAAGTTGTGTAGGTTTGTATAGCCCTGCAAGGGATTTTACAACCCACGCAATATTGCGGATTTTCAGTGGTACTAAACCGGCAACGACAAATTTTTGTTAACTGACGTTGAAAGTCGGTGAATGTCACTGATGTAAACAAAGAGGAAACAGGACTAAAGATCTCTCAAATTTCAAGTAATTTTTTCATATAAAGTCAAAACTATCCACAGTGATGAAAGTCAAGTTTTTTCAATCTCTCTCTCTCTCTTCCTAGCTATTATCCCATATGGTGGTGGGGTCAGCTTTCCGTACTTTGCTTCTCCACTTCGCCCTGTCCTTGACGTCGTCGTCGGATACTTGACACTCTATCATATCCTTTAGCACTACATCCTTCCACCTAGTTTTAGGTCTGCCTCTGGATCTTCGACCAAGGATGGAAAGTTGCAGTGCCAAGTTTCCTATGTGGTCAGATGTGTCGCCTTTTTACGTGACCATACCATCGCAGCCTACTCTCCTGGAGCTTATCGCAAGTTTTTTCAATAGGATTCAGTATTTATTACGCAAGAAGAACGAAGGATTGAGCAGCATTCCGGTAAACAATGTTTTGAATTTTGATACTGACAAATCCTTGACTGATGTTTAATAATGCAAATATGACGTATGCACATTATTACCATATGAAAACTGTTTGTAGCGCCACTATCCCTGGGCTGGTCCGACGCTTGCTAGGCTATAGTATGTACATATAGGTAAGTAGGTAATATTTGTTAAATTATAATAATAAAATACAATAAATATTAACCGACAATCTTACACAAATCTACCTAGTCCCAAACCAAACTAAGCAAAGCTTGTATTATACTATGGGTACTAGACAACGATATACATACTAAATAAATACATATATAGTTAACATTCATGAACCAGGCACAAAAAATCGAGTTCATCACACAAATATTTGCCCCGGCCGGTATCCGAACCCAGGACCGTCGGCTCAGTAGGCAGGTTCACTACAAACCGCGTCGTCTAATCGTCGAATCGCCTAAAATAGGTCAAAAACATGATTCAACTTCCCAGGTTGTTAACATGAGTTTCATTTTGCGATCAATAATTTAATAAATAAATAAGAACTAAAGCGGCGGCTAAGAGACGAAAATAAAATATTCAAGCTTGCTGGCGGCGCGAGGCTTCGAACACTCGCAGCACTTCGAAGAAAACCGGTTAGGTTTATTTCATTTCCGTTCAATTCATCTTTTTATGAGAACCAGGCCCGAGTGAATGGACAGAGGTATTTAAACGCGCCCAGTTCAATCAATACAATGGGCTAGGACGGGAAAGGACCGACGGGTTTGGAACTTGGGACCAGTGTTTTGTTTGATATAGGTACCTACTGTTGTTTATAGAGATCCTGTGGTCAAGAAAAAACAGACAGACAGACAGACAACGAAGTCATCTTATAACACGGTGATTACTAAATAAAACTTTCGTATTAATAGGGAATAACAATAATTGATTATTAAGTAAACCCATTAGCATTTTTTATTTTTCTTTTCTGAGCTCCAAGATGGTAAGCGGAAACAAGGCGGCCAGTTCCTTCGGTTCAAGGATGTTCAAAAGAGACATATGAAGCAATGTAATATTGATCCCTTACAGTGGGAAGAAGTTGCAACTCGTCGTCCAGAGTGGAGGCGTTTGGTACGTGGAAAAGTAGATCACTTTGAAGAGCAAAGGAAAGTTGATCTTGATAATAAGCGTGATGCTCTTAAGGCTAAAACACCGACGGCCATCAATTACAATTATGTTGACGGTGTCCTTACGTGCCGCCAATGCTCGCGCACGTTCACGCATAAGATTGGCTACTGTAGCCATATGAGGCCGTATCACACGATAGGGCTAATCACTAAAGCCTCTAATCACATCACCGGCGTGGTACCTAGCAGTCACCGTAGCCGAAACCGGCATGGGAGTATTATTATTTATTATTAAACCCATTAACATTAAGTAAGTAGATATCGGCTTTTCAAATTATAACTTAAGTGTTACACTTACAACAGTGGTAATTTCCTGTACAATTCCATACCGGTTTGACACTTCATTAACAGTGAACTGTAATAATGGGTGATATTCGACTACGTGTATAGATTTCAATAATCTGTACTTAACCCATTTTATACAGTTATGTTGTCATTCAGGGTGTTCGCTGTAATAGGAGTAATAAATTAAAACAGATTCTACTCTTCAAACTGAACAACATTTTGATCAGCAACTTTAAAAAAGTCAGTTTTCAGAATATCATTATTTCAAACAAATTAAATTGTATTTTCAATGTAGGTACGTCGTCTAACATTGACATTCCTTGAGCAGTGACATGACATAGTTGTGTTAGTTGTCACTCTACGAATATCGCACATTTCGCAATAAGTACATTGCTTTTTGTCTAAACATTATTTTACACATGATGTATCATTTAATACACGTTATTTCAGAAGTTGCTTAACAAATGTTGTTTAGTTTGAAGGATAGAGTCTGTTTTTAATTTATTGCTCCTATTACAGGCAACACCCGGTATGTGTATGTAATTTATGTTGATTCGTTGGGATGTTGAAACGTAGAGCGTATAATATTGTTATCAATAATTGTAATTACTAAAAATTATAATGCTATAAAATATATATTTTGACGACGTGGTTGGCGCAGTGGTTAAGCAACTGCCTACTGAGCCGACGGTCTCGGGTTCGAATCCCGGCCAGGGCAAATATTTGTGTGATGAACTCGAATATTTTGTGCCTGGGTCATGGATGTTATTTGTATTGATAATAATGAAATAATAATGAAATAATGAAATAACTGAGGACTGTTGACTAGATTGATTTGTGTGAGGTTGTCCGATATTTATTTATTTATTTTATAAAATACAATGATATTAATGTCAAATGGCAAGTAATGTTTGCCATACAATCTCAGGACATCATGCTGACAAATAAATTAAAATATTTTTTTAAATGGATCAGCTTAGGTTTGTTTTTAAACTTAGACATCATTAAAAATTATTTGAGTCATATTTGAAATAATTTAAATATGACTAACGTATTTTATAACCAACATTACATTATGACTACTTAAAGAACGTATGGCAGCCAATAGTGACTCGTAATTAATTAAGCTTGATGTTCGGTTCAATTAATACAACAGACAAAACATACACTTAGTCGTTAAATTGACCATTCATTTGTTCTAGTATTTTATTAGTGTGCGTGAAAATGATTAATGTGTGTGTGAGGTTTCAGTGTTAGTAAAATGTAAGCTTTCCGATGATATTGGCCATAAAACCCTAATATCAAATAAGTTGAACACCAATGATGTGTTAATTACTAATTCTGCGCAAGCATTGAATTGTTTACACTGAATTTAAAGTAGTCCACATTAATACATATTAATTATTGTACTCGCAATTTGGAAATGCATTACATGCTTTTGTGATTCAGTTCAAACTAGAAGCTATGTTTTTTCTAAAATATTCGAGGCTTTGATTTAGTAGTTAGTTTTCGGGCACCAAATTTTCGAGTCATTTTCAAATTGACATGTACATAGTTAAGGGCTGTAATTAAAACAAAACTTAATTGATTCCTTTGTGTTACGATAGACCCATATATTTTGTATGAGTAACTTTCGTAGCACAAGAGAAGCGATCGTAATTTTCTTTTTATTAAGCCTTTAACTGTTTTTTGAAAATGACTGTTTTGTATGAGGCAATATTATCTCTGAACCCTAAAACTTACAAAAGACAATCTAAGTTATTCTGCACGTCTAGATAACTGTGACACGCGATTCTTTGTCGCGCGACAATTACTACCTATCACTTTCCTGTCAATACCGTGCAAGCAAGACAAGTGACGCTGAGCCCCGTTGGTCCATAACACAGAAATATATCTTGATATATTTCTGTGGTCCATAATTATTGACATCAACATGTAACAGTCAACCAATTTGATCCCTAGACCATTTCGTACCTTATCACAGTGAACGTGAATATGAAAGCCGCTTGAAATCTCATATCATTGTCATTGTGACAAGGTTCTATAGAGGCCTAGAAATCAAATTGGTTGACTGTATAACTTACTTATACGTATGTACTCAAAGTCACACAAGTTGTAGAATCGTATATACTGCCCTTGTCCCGCTAATTTAAGCTGAATAAAGGTTGTCTCAGCGCTTACGCAGCCTGTGTGCTATTTGTAATTGGTAATTATTTCTCACGATGTAAAAGTCACTACGTAGATACACACATCACCATTCTCGTCAATAAACAGCACACTCGTGCACCTAAACCTTAAAATAACAGCGTTTCTGCTGCATTAAAGGTACCTATGCTTAGACTTGCAATTTAGGATTAAGCTTGCCGCGTGGGCGTGCCACTCCCAATGAATACAAAACTCGATTGAACGAGCCCCAACGAGATAAAGACGCGCATCAGAACAAACTTATCGCGCGCTTTAATATACAGAGCTAAATACAATTCAAATATTTATTTTAACTATCAAGATCGCTCCTCGAGAGTCTATTGTTAGGGGAAAACATTACTTCGCAGCGAAAGTCCGTCTGAGTACGGCAAGAAAGCGTAAAGCCATACTGGAGATATCTACGTATAGTCGTAAGGCTCTCTCTCTGTTGTAAATTACTCGCTACTGGTTTTGCTTTGTGTTTGATAACTTGATAAAATGTAAACCATGGGATGGATGCCGGGCGAGCTCGGTGCTCGGGAAGATTGGAACTTTAGGAATGGATATTAATGAATAAAGGTTTCCTGTAGAGGCCTTATTCCTTTCAAAATATATTTTTTCACGTACCGTAAAACTACCCAACTATAGTCCAATCATCCAACTGTGGTCCAAAACAAAACTCGTTTATTTTCATCAAAATCCATATTCTATCAGTGATTTTATACGTTGTTATTTAAGTTTGTTAAATTATGTTGTTCACTCTAATTAACGAGTAATTTTCGGATTAAATTGGACCATAGTTGTGTGGACTGGACTGTAGTTGGGTAGTTTTACGGTAATGACAAATATATTGATAATTTGAACCTACTTTTTGAAGTGAATAATACTTTTCCCCGATTTCTAGATGGTAACGGTAAAGTTATTTCATGCTTTCATTGCGTGCAGTTGAATATAAGTTGAAAAAAAAACCAGTCTTCTGCGTGAATTTTTTCAAGTTCGAGTGGTTTTTGAAAGAAAAATTAACAATGAAAAATTTAAACTAGGTTTGGAATATATAACAATAAATTGCAATGGCCCTGTTCTAAGTAGTAACATTGATAATGTGTTAAGAAACATGTTTAATCATAGAGAAAAGTGTCTAAATCAATCAGCATTGGCCATTTATGAACGGATAAGGAGCCTTAAATCATATGTTTTATAATATCTAAACCTCAAGTAATACCTACCTAAGTTTTCAACACAACAACCTGACTCCATCGGGTATAGTTAATCGGGGCATAATTGGCCCATAATATACTCCCAACACTGCCAATTTTAATTGCTGCTACAGAGCATAATAGGTAATGGTATTTAAAATTGTAAATACCTTATCCCTGCGCTGAGTGTACGTTTCTTTTAAGCTTCGTTTGAGATATTTTTTTGCGAGAACGTCAGTTATATGACTGCGAGTTACAAATATGTACATATAAATACGATAAATATGTAAATATGCCACTTTATACAATATACAGTGGCCATTGTTAATATTCTAGAGGGTGAGGTGGCCAAATATTTGTAGTTCTACTTCTATTAGCTTTCATTATTTTTTCACTCAGTACAAATTAAAGTAAGGAGAAAGATACCTTAAGTCATTATCATAAAAGGTCATATCAGCCACTCCTGTGGCGCGGAGATAATCTCATTAGCGGGTTATACTCCCACACAAAGTCCGACTGACTGGTAGTGAGGGCTAAACAGCCCGTCACTCAAACTCGCATTTTGTCTAAACGTGACGGATGCTTTGTCACTTATTTATTGCTTGACAATAGCAACCATCAGAGGCCCGCTTTCTCATTGCTAGGTTCCAAGTCGTCCTTGTGTTTTATATTTTATAACTCTTAATTTGGCAATGTCAAGACAAAACCTATGACCCTCTTTTTGTATTTTTTTCTGAACCGCAATCGTTTGAACTATCGGACCCAATGAGGCACGAATTATTAAACTTTAGTGTTCTTTTCCAAATTAAGTTTAAAGACACAAGACCGATGATTACCTGAGCATTTCTCAAAATGTTTGTACCTAATTTCCTATTTTGTTACCAATTGTCTTTGTGATTTCCAATACATAGATTTCAGATAATATGTATATTATTAAAAAAGTATAAGCATAATAGATCCTTAATTATCAAACACAGCCATAACATTGATATAAAAATCACTACAATAATTGGTAGCAAATAGGAAAAATATATTGAACTTTAATTGACGTTTTAATTTTGTACAAACTTTTTGAGAAATGCTCACCCAATATCTAAAAGTACGCAAGGAGAAATAGGTAAGTATAAGTATGTAGATAAATTAAAAACGCACTGGAAATGTGGTGTTGGAGACGCATGCTCAGAATCCCGTGGACTGCGCACCGAACCAACGTTTCAATCCTGAAAGAGCTCCACATCAAAGAGAGATATCGTCGGCTGTGCAAATACGAATCCTCAAGTTCTTCGGTCACATCACCCGCAACGAGGACTCCATGGAACGATTGGTGGTGCAAGGCAAAGTGGAGGGCAAAAGACCGCGTGGGCGCTCTCCAACGCGATGGACAGACCTCATCAAATCTGTGACACAATGCGGCATAAACGAGAATTCTCACTCCGCCAAACATAGGACTACATGGCGGCGCATCACGAGAGAAGCGGTGACGGAAGAATCGACCTAACCATGACCACGACCACTCTGTCAAGAGTGCACGACTACGAAGAAGAAATTAAAAACAACACTGTATGGTCCTTCGCGCTTGGGAACAGAACGGGCATATCTTGTTTCTAAATCCGAATCTTACCTAGTGATTTATAGCTATGAATTTTAATGGTGACCTTCATTTACATTGTTTATGTCTCCAACCGACACATTATGATTACGAATTGATTGGAATAAGTAGTTAAGGTTATTTATGGCAAAGTTGAAGCAGCTTCTTTACTTAAATTATATTATTTAGCTGAATATGAATACTTTTTCCGAAAACCTGTAATGATCAACCGATAACTATCAGTGTTGAATTGTTGATTGAAGACGATATCAAAATATCGATGGCAAAAAGCGAGAACGTAGTAACCGCCACTTGGCCAAAAATTTTTTTTTTGCATATTCGGAATCAGCGAATTTTTCTGCGTCGACTGGTCTGGGTCCCATGGCTCTACGACGCTTAGAAAAAACTGGACTACGTTGCAAAACGAATGTATTTTTTTGACGATGCCCACATCTAATTGCTGTAAACACCCAAATAGTAGTAATTTTCTAAACGAGTACATTTACGCTAATTTTGTTCTTTCATAAATCAAAGGGTGTGCCGGTTACAGCGTTGCCGAAATTTTGTTCCGTGGCGGTTGCAGCATTTATGCATGTAGTGAAAAAATTACGAACCAAGCTTACTGCAATTATCCTAAAATAAATTATCTATGATTGACGCTTACTACATTTCATTCGAAAATGAATTAACAGCAAGCTACAGTAACGACATTTGAAACACAACGTGAAGTGGGTAGTGCTTGAAGATACAGCAATAAAAATGTGCGCTCGCGGCGATGTGGCTCGTGAATACGACCTGTGATTTAGTCTATCGGCGATCGCCGGAGCGAGTGGGTGTACGTAGTCTGTGTACATGCCTTTTTTTGGATGTAAAATATGTTGCGGGTTTAATGTGAATATTGGTATAAAACATAACTAGCATATTTATTTGCTTTATTAATATTGAAAGGACAGCAAAAATGTTTTTATTACATTTTGTTGGAAGAAAATAACGATGTTGGGGCGCGGGACGCGGCAGCTTTGAGAGTTCCGTGCCTCAATCGCCAAAAACTAAACTTAAATAGGATCACTTTTGTGCCTGTCTATCCATTTGTCGAGACCTTTTTCTCAGGAACGCGTGGAGGTATAAAGCTGGAATTAACATCAAATATCATCAAAGGTCTGCTTATCTTCAGCTTAAAGGCAATCAAAAGATACGAGCAAACACTCGCATGATGATTAAAAAAAATTAAAAAAATATTTACTTTTTTTCGGCTTTCTTCTCGACAGCGGCCTCCTCTTGTGAAATGCCGATAAATTCAGATTCAGACATGTAAAGTGGCCTACTTACAGAATAGGTATACATTTCAATTTTGATTTCGATTTAAAATAATGATTTTTTTTTAATTAGTATAATATGTATATCTAGTTTACGGTTGTAATCGCTAGAAGAAAGTTTTGCTGTAATCTACTATGTTTCACTACAACCATTAAGAGTTAATTGGTCTAACCCCTAAAAAGCTGACTCAAGCCGGATCAAACTAGTTTGGGGTGTCACGTGCGCATCTTTATTATCTAAGGGCTAGAATCAGATAAGCACTAAATTTGTTGAGCTGTGGTAGATAAACAACTGTCTTCTTCTTCTTCGTTACACTCTTTACAGAGTGGTCGTGACCATTATGCATTTGTGGAGTTCTGAGTGACCCGTTTGACGACACGTCGCCATTCATCCCGTAGGGCCGCTTTCCGTGAGCATTCGTTGACGGTAGCCGACACACTGGCTTTGATCTGGTCGGTCCATCTCATCGGCGATCTTCCTCTGGCTCTGACACCTTCCACTCTCCCTTGAACAACGAGGCGTTCTATGGACGTTCCGTCTCGCCGAGACACGTGTCCAAAGAAGTTGAGGATGCGGGATCTGACGACAGAGAGCAGACGCTCTTTAATTCCAAGCTCCTCAAGAATTGAGACGTTGGTCCGGAACTCAGTCCACGATACACCAAGCATCCGTCTCCAGCACCACATCTCCAGTGCATTGACTTTCTGCTCTTCTGCCGCCCTTAATGTCCATGTCTCAGCAGCATACAGGAATATGGGAAATATGAGGGTTCTAACAAGCCTGGTTTTAGTGGTCCTTGTGATATTACGGTTCCTCCAAACCCTTTTCATCTTGTCCATAGCAGACCTCGCAATCGCCATACGTCGTTTGATCTCATCTACGCAGCCTCCGTTGTTTGTGATCAATGCCCCCAAGTAGATGTATGACTGTACTACTTCACAATTCGCAATTTCTGTAACTTCGGGCGAATTGTTGTTTGCACGATCGACAATCAACATTTTGGTCTTGCTGCGGTTAATCCTCAGGCTAAACTCTAAACTGACGTTCTCCGTTCTATGAAGCAATGCAAAGCATTCTATAAAACAACTGTACAGTATTTAAAATTTACCGGTTAACTGGTGCCTGATTCGATTAATATTTTCACAATAACCATACGCATGGCATAAATGAATAAAAAAATATACAGGGTGTTCGGCACATGGACCGACAAAATTTTTTGGGTTATAGTTGGGGTTATTTGCCATCTTTTCACCCTTGGACCTTGGGTCCTAAGGATCACGGTTTTGGAGATATGATTTTTTAAATGTTGTTTCTCAAATTTCCCGAAATTCCGCCTTTAAATGTTCATAACTTTTTTGTTAATGTATGTACAATTGTTTTGTTTTGTATTTAATACTTGGCAATACACGCTTGTTCAAATAATAACAGTTATTATTCTAATTGATGGTCTCAGAGGGACGTACGAGTTATTTTATTCCACAAAAATACTGACTGTGTGAAAAAAATCCAACTTCGAAATTCAATCATGATAAAACTAAAGACAATAGAGGACTTCATTTTTTCTAAAGAAGTTCTCTAGTTTATGACCTTTCTAACGATATGCTACACACTGACAACAAATAAATCTGAGTCAAATTACGGGGATATTCCGTCAATAGGGCGGAAATTATTATGAATTTGCAAGTACAGAAATTTTATTTGTAACGCAACGGAACCTCATTGGAACACTGGCTGGCTGAATCCGCTGAATTACAGGCTGAAACCTTCTTACCATCGGCTGGTTTTTTTTTCTAATGGCGAATTACTTTTGTTACGGTGCAGTTGTGGCGGGATTCTACATTTGTGATTTATTGTAAGTATTTTTGCTAAATACTATTGCTAACTACGCTAACGAAGAGTATGTGGATATGATAATGGCGTATGGTATAGCACGAGGTGTTGCTCGTGAAGCCCAAAGGATTTATCAAGAGATGCATCCAAATCGATGATTACCCCACATTACCAAACATTTTCGACGACGTATCGACGTATTCCAAACTTTCACGTTTAGTTCGCGTGCTACACAACGAATACTTGTATTGGGATCTGCTTCAAAGGCTTGAAGTATTCGTTCATCGATTGCAGCATTATGCTGCCTCACATTGATACTGGGCTCTCGAAAGTTTACGTGTCCAGTCTCCCGCATACGTCGATACGTCGTCGAAAATGTTTCGCGGTGGGGTAATCTTCGATTTGGATGCATCTCTTCACGCTTCACGAGCAACACCTTGTGTTACACCCACAGACCACCTCCACTAGACGGAGCATGTAAGGCGACCCGTAGGCGACCCGCGCGCACCAACGATATGGTACGGCAGAACATTAAAGTATCAACACGGCGGCCACCGTTTAGTTGCGTCCATGTTTATGAGGTCTCTCTACATCACTTAACACGACAATTTACCATGTTATTTATTTAAAGGTTGTCTGGAAGAGATCGCTCTTTAGCGATAAGACCGCCTGTTGTCTACCGTTATTTATAAATTGTATTTATCTTGTTTCCTTTTGTAAACTTTTTTGGTGTGCAATAAAGTATTGTTGTATTGTATTGTATTGTAATTTCTTTTTTCGTTGACGTACGCATGGATCATAAACAAGGACGCAACTAAACGGTGGCGTGTTGATACTTTAATGTTCTGCCGTACCATATCGTTGGTGCGCGCGGGTCGCCTTACATGCTCCGTCTAGTGGGGGTTGTCTGTGGTTAAACCATACGCCATTATCATATCCACATACTCTTCGTTAGCGTAGTTAGCCATAGTATTTAGCAAAAATAATTACAATAAATCACAAATGTAGAATTCCGCCACAACTGCACCGTAACAAAAGTAATTCGCCATTAGAAAAAAACCAGCCGATGGTAAGAAGGTTTCAGCCTGTCATTCAGCCAGCCAGTGTTCCAATGAGGTTCCGTTGCGTTACAAATAAAATTTCTGTACTCGCAAATTCATAATAATTTCCGCCCTATTGACGGAATATCCCCGTAATTTGACTCAGATTTATTTGTTGTCAGTGTGTAGCATATCGTTAGAAAGGTCATAAACTAGAAAACTTTTTTAGAAAAAATGAAGTCCTCTATTGTCTTTAGTTTTATCATGATTGAATTTCGAAGTTGGATTTTTTTCACACAATCATTATTTTTGTGGAATAAAATACCTCGTACGTCCCTCTGAGACCATCAATTAGAATAATAACTGTTATTATTTGAACAAGTGTGTATTGCCAAGTATTAAATACAAAACAAAACAATTGTACATACATTAACAAAAAAGTTACGAACGTTTAAAGGCGGAATTTCGGGAAATTTGAGAAACAACATTTAAAAAATCATATCTCCAAAACCGTGACCCTTAGGACCCAACGTCCAAGGGTGAAAAGATAGCAAATAACCCCAACTATATGAAAAATGGTGCATATAGTTCATTATTTATTATGTCAATATTTCATTGTGTGTGTACTAACCTTATGTTAAGCTGTATTTACTAAAAATATATGGATCTTTTTCCGAAATAAATAATTTGAATTGATTGAATTGAATATCCCAAAAAAAATTGTCGGTCCATGTGCCGAACACCCTGTATATCGGGCAACCTCACACAAATTAATCAAGTACCACAGTAAGCTCTAGGAGGCTTGTGTTCTGGACACAAGTGAACATACTGGTAAAGATAAATACATATTTAAATACAAATAACATCCATGACCCGGGCACAAATATATTATTCGACAAATAATCGAGTTCATCACACAAATATTTGCCCTTGCCGGGATTCGAACCCAGGACCGTCGGCTCAGTAGGCAGCTGCTTAAACCACTGCGACAACTGTCGTCATTCATTTTATCACGGACATAATATACAGCTTTGCGGCTGCTTGAGCTACATCAGCTACCAGCGTTTTGAAACGCAGTACTGTGTTCTTAATTCTGTCAGTTAGTTTTACGCCCAGAATACTGCGTTCCATGGCTCTTTGACAAACCTTGAGGGTGGACTTCTGAACTTTTGTCAAAGACCAAGTCTGCGCTCCGTAGGTCAGGATAGGTCAGGAAGAATGCACATGTCCATCAGTCACTATTGCACTAATTTTCATTACTTTAGAGGGGCGATTTTTGAGTTAATTATGACAAACATTTTGAGGAGTGTTTTATAAAACAATGCATTTTAGAGGAATTTTTAGTATTTTTTTAAGAACAGTTATTTAAATTATGTTATTATGAAAACGAATTCCATTGGAATGCAATTTTTAGGTTCCTATTTTAATGTCAATTGATATTCTACCTAAGAAAAATTACTCCGAGTTTTTATTTAAATAAATAATAACAATTTTAATTTGTACGGTACCACAGTAATATAACGTCTAGTTATTTAAGTTAAATATTAATGGTTCAGTGAGATTAGTTCAAAGAAATATTTTTATAATTGAGGTGATAGTTGTGTTCAAACAATTGTTTAAGAATTATGTTGAAAACTTACGAGTATATAATAAGTAATACTTACATTCAAAACATCTTTTATAGTTAGTGGGTTTAATAGGTAGTGAGTTTTATATCGATAAAAGTTACTTAAAAGACAATTTAATGCCAAAACTGGAGATAAAATGTAGAGAGTTTTAAAGTTTTCACGGGAATATTAAACCTCATTACCTATAATATTTAGTTTAAGCGGATAACAATATTATAGTCTGATTAACCCTAAGAATATTTATGTTTGTTTTTAGCACGATAAGAACAAGGTTGTGATTTTATAATATGAGAGATTTTATTAGCCTTTTGAAATGTTATAAGCAACGGAGGTTTTAAGTAGCTTTCGTAATGTTTTTATACAGAGAAATTGAGACTAGATAGTATTTGATATGTTAAGACGGTAATTGTTGCTTCTGAACTTTTAATTTGTAAGAAACCTGCATTTAAAATTTGGAAACATTTTAAAAAAGTATGTTGATAAAAGTTGATTGATACTTAAGTCGTTTTATTTTCACAGTTTCTTTTTGCCAGTGGACACTTACCACATTTCAGTTAGTCCTATAAAGAACGTAATGACATTTACGTCAAAATTATTGAATCTTAAAATAAATACGCATCTGGTTACAGCATTTATGCTTTATGGAAATAATACTCGTTTCACCATTTTAGTACATTTATTTCTGGCGTTTACAGCGTTTTCGCGTAACGAAAAAAAAGAGTTCAATTGTCGTAACCGCCACTAAGTCGTAAACCAGTCTTTTTTGTTAAATATTAAATATGCCAGTTGAAAGAAAACCATAAGTTATGAATTAGATCCAAATATCAAGCATTTTCGTTCATAAATGAAAGAGTTATGATTTTTTTTCTCGAAATCGAAAAGTTTTTTGGCTCTGGTGTAAAGTTTGCATTTTGGCGGTTACTACGTTCTCGCTTTTTGCCATCGATATGTGCCGAAATTTACTTTAGGTAAAATTGATGTTGTTACTATTTATCTATTGGCAGAAAACATAGCAAATTTTATATTCATATGAATTGATTCTCGCTTCAGTTTAGAGTTAAGAAAAAAATTGCTTTTAATTCCAAACTGTAATCTCTGTAGGTACTGAATACAAAAGGAAAATAAAAGCAACTAACTACATAATACCTAAACGCTTTATACTTCAAGCCGCTTATTGGACTGGAATGGAAACCCCATCCAACGTCTGTTTCCTTGGTGTTTAAGGGCAAGAAGTATAATTTATTTGCGTGTTGTTCTTCGTGTGTGTGTCTCACATGGACCAATCGCATTCCTCATATTCAAATGCATTTCCTTTGGGGTTTACAAAGATGCAGCCTGATTGTTTCATTTTCTCCGCTCTGATTCTGTGGATAGGTAGCCAACTCAGCGTAGCCAGAGCTATGGAAAATCCGTAGGTGTACGGATTTTAGGCTTTGTGCCCAAGCCTACGGAAATAATTGGTGAACCTACGGAATTCAGACTTCTTTTATTCCTTACCAAAACATGACGTAAACGAAATTGAATGTTTTTTCTGTAAATAGTGAATTGTAATCCTGGCTGAAACACTCGCAGACCAATCATACAATCTGCGTTTCATTACACACAGTTCATTCAGGTCACTCAAAGATCCGTTTTGTTGATTTCATTTTCTTACTATAGCTCAAAACTTTGAATAGACTACGGACAAGGTGTGCAAAAATATAAGATTTTAGTTACTTTTTCACTTACGTTTTTGCAAAAGTTACTAACTTTTAATAACATTTTAAGGTTCAATATAGTCAACTGAAGCATTGGAAAAAAGTCTGTAGAACTACGGATTTTTCAAGCGACGATCTACGGAATTGTATAGATCTTTTCGTCTCACCCCACGGATTTTCATAAATGTCATCTGGCAACTGAGCCAACTAGTAACAACCGATTTATTGTTTTATTCGCACGTAACCCACCCCAGGGAGGTTTGGTTTGGGTTCAAACAATAGTTTTAGTGCTCCCTTGACCAACCCATCGTTGGCCAATTGTCCAATATTGTGCCTAATTGCAGTGATAAATTTTCCATTCGGTAGACACAGCCGCAAGTGTTATTATGAATTGCCTTATTTAATATTTTACCATACGAAAATAATGGACGTGAGTGAATGCAACGCGTGACGCATGACTATGCTATACTCAACACAGTCATTACTAATAATCGTATTTATTTTTTACTTTTCTTAATGTAAGTATATGAACCATTCTATGATGCACTAATAAAAATACAATTATGTTTGTGCGTATGTAACTATGTACATGTACAGTACGTTAACTTTTAGATTGTGACTCTGGTCTGGGTGGAATCGAAGAGATTCTTATTCGATCGCATAAGAGCAGGCGAGACAGGTATAAAACTCTAATCACATTCTGTCAGCTAACGTACTGTACTGTACTGTACGTATGTAGGTAACTATGATTTCGTGGCCCCATCGCGTCGAAACTTCTGGATAGATCTTAATTGTTTTTGGTACAAAGGTAGGCTAACTATACAAAGATGGGTACTGGATATATTTACCGGATTATATGATAAAGCGAAAAATGAAGTAATAATGACAAAGTTTAAATCATTATTTCCCTTGCATAATGCAGTTGATAAAACGGTACCAGATCCAGAAACGAACGTAATGTAAGTGCTCGTCATCCGAACCCGGGACTGCTGCTTTGCATGCCGCTGTGCAACTCACTTCGCTAAACATCTGATCAATCAGCAAAATTGTATGGTTACGATCGGTGCCGGCAAATCATTTCTTGGATATCATCACAAATATCATAGTGATTTCGGCTCGGGTATTTGACGTAGATTTGAACCCTGTCGATGTGTCACTTAAAAGGGTTAAAAGTGTCGTCGTTAGTTAAGCATCTATATAATTAATCATAATATAATATCAGACAACCTCACACAAATCGATCTAGTCCCAAATAAAGCTTAAGAAGGCTTGTGTTATGGGTACTAGACGACGATACACACACTTACATAGACAAATATATACTTAAATACATAGAACAACCATGACCCAAGCACAAATATTCGAGTTCATCACACAAATATTTGCCCTGGCCGGGATTTCAGCCCGGGACCGCCGGCTCAGTAGGCAGGTCTCTACAAACTGAGCCAACCGCGTCGTCACACGTTCATCATCATCATCAGCCTGTTTCAGTCCACTGCTGGACATAGGCCTCTCCCATGGCACGCCACTGAGCTCGATTTTCAGCTCTCGTCCTCCAGTTACTACCCGCTGTCCTACGAATGTCGTCGCTCCACCTTGTTACAGGGCGCCCTACACTACGTTTACCGATTCGTGGCCTCCACTCCAGGACTCGTTTGCCCCAGTGGCCATCGGCTCTACGGCAGATATGACCAGCCCACTGCCACTTCAGCTTCACAACGTCACACGTTACAAATTAATTATATATGTATTAATTATGACGGTTTGTATTCTGACATAATCTTTTTATCATCATGAGTTTTATTCTTGTCGGTCCAATTCTCTCCAGTCCGTTCTACTTAACGCCAGTTCTTTCACTTGATACATCGAGACATCTACCTTTTTCTTTATCTAATTAACTAATCCTTCCTCTTCTTCCCTCAAATGTTCCCTCTTTTATCTTCTGTATTATATCGTCATGTCGTATTAAATGGCCTATCATTCTCTCTTCTGATTTCTATGGTATGTAATAATAATTGTATTAAAACTTTCGTGAGACATATTTAATTATTGTACATATTAAGCGGTTTACACTCACGTGAAATGAAAAGAATCACTGACGAGACTGAAGTTATCGCGCCGCTGTACAGGTAGCGGTCCCTGATGAAGAGCTCCATACGAGTTCGAAACATATCAGGCTGTTCTTGACAATGTCACGTGAGTGTAAACCGCTTAATACAATAATTATAAGTATGTAATATTATTGGTGACTTTTTCTGTCCAGCTTATTCCCTCAATTAAATAAAAATAATTCAAGCATTAAATACAAAAGATCAAAAGCTTAAAGAAAAATTGAAAAAGGAGCTACCTGGGGGAAGAGACCGGGAGTCGAACCCGGTACCTCTGGATTGCCGGTCCAGCGCGTTAACCATTTCGCCACCCTAGCTCCTGGGAGCTTCTTGGGATTTTTCTTTAAGCTTTGATCTTTGTATTTAATGCTTAAATAAAAATTGTGGTGTACCTACCCACATTAAAAAAATGAGACATTATATGTTTCATAAATTTATAAAAATAATTCATTATAAAGTCTTTGCTTCGTTAAACCCTTGTGTAGAATAATTCGCCTAACTGCCCGACTGTTTACTGACGTACCGTCAGTTCGGATTGTCGGCGGTCCCCAACGCTCAGGTAAAAGCTGCCCCGATTAAACTGCCGCTGGCATTCAATTGAAAATCAAGTTTTTATTACAGTTCGGGATTTATGAAACCAACGAATAATAGTGTTAAATAAAGTAGGATATTCGATTTCATATTTTGTACACTGACATGTTCGTTTTGATATCAAATAAACAGGAACAAGAAGAGCAACAGTTCAAGCTAACTAAATAAAAAAAAAACATGATGCGGTTATGACAATCGTAGATATTTTTCTGAATTGTACCTACTTATAGATGTATGGAATCAGGCTGGACTAAGACACTATATGAAAAGACAGCTCCGAATCATAACGGGGGTGTTTACTGGGGGCCTATGATGGTTGCGTTTATCACGTGATAAATAAGTGACAAAGCATCTGTCACTCACACTCGCATTTTGTCCAAACGTGACAGATGCTTTGTCACTTATTTATCACGTGATAAATGCAACCGTCATCATCTGGTCACTTTGGGGTCAAATTACTATTGGCCAAGCTTGGACTGTTTGACAATACAGATTGTAGAATGTGTGGCGAGGAGGCAGAGACAATGAAGCATATATTGTGTGTACCTATGTCATGCCCTTGCCAGACTTAGAATGAAGGAATTCGGTATTGGTTACCCAGAACCGAAGGAATTCCAAGCACTACCAACTGGTCCCATTATCCGATATATGGAGGTGATGGAACAATTTGAGTAGGCGCAACTAGGGGTAACTACACAAAAGATCCATCCCATTAGGTCGAAATGTATCCGTATGGACCGCTATATAAGATAAGATACTCATAGATAAATTGAGGTTAAATTCTGATATGCCATATTTTTTTGTCCAGGACGACTGT
Organism: Apotomis capreana; assembly: GCA_947623375.1. Taxonomy (NCBI): domain Eukaryota; kingdom Metazoa; phylum Arthropoda; class Insecta; order Lepidoptera; family Tortricidae; genus Apotomis; species Apotomis capreana. Next base: position 7,418,653 of record OX392499.1, read on the forward strand.
CGGCCGATAATTTGATGATAATGTTTTCCGATGCTGTGAAACACATCGAGAGTCGGTTACGAATATTCTTATTAAATTCATGATTAGTAATCTTGACACGACGACGCGTTTGGCGCAGTTTGTATACACCTGCCTGCTGAGCCGACGGTTCCGGGTTCGAATCCCGGCCAGGGCAAATATTTGTGTGATCAACTCGAATATTTGTGCTTAGGTTATGGTTGTTCTATGTATTCAAGTATATATATTTATCTGTCTGGGTACGTATATCGTCGTCTAGTACCCATAAAACAAGCGTTCTTGCGCTTAATTTGGGACTAGATTGATTTGTATGAGGTTGTCTGATATTTATTTATTTATTATTTAAAATTGCAACACCCTCCAGTTTTTTCTTAGAATTAAACCAGATATTTCCATGTCTTGATTTTTTGTCGTAATAAATGAATATTCATGCGTTTTTAATAGTGATAGAGCGTAGTGATAGCAGCTAGTAATAGCAGTGAGAATGAAACATATTCGAGGGCAATGTGTGTAATGGATGAACGCGGCACTCGTGCCGCCGACCGGATCAATCAATCAGTTTTCCACTTTATTTCATGCGATAAAACGTTTTTTTCTCAAACTATGGACTACCAAATGGATTACCAATCTGAAATTTGCTAAAGCAATCTCTTTAGTTTTAAATCGTCAGGATGATTGAACTATCTAAGTTAGGAATATGATTATACCTTACCCTTCATGAATATTACGAGTAAGTTTAATAGTTATTTTTAACGTTTAATTTGCGTTGCTTGATAAGAAATTCCAATAGATTATTTCGCTTAACCCGTACGCTTGAGTATTTAAAGGGTAAATAAGCATAAAAAAGAAAAGGTTCTCACAGTTCAAGTGAATATATTTTATTCATAATATTTAAACGTGTAAGTAACACTTTTACATTAAAATTTACCTATCATGGAAAAAATATATTGATTACTTAAAGAAAATGTTTTTCGAAGAAACCTACACATGATAATAAGCATGTAGGCCAGGTTTTACGTTTGATTTTACTAAAATGGAATGAGGTTTATGCTGAAAATAAGTGTCGAATTTCTATGTTTTCAATCTCCGAAAAAGTTTTGATTCAGATTATTTACCTTAATTTTTTTTTTTCTTGCGAGTGATAATAACTTTGTTAAAATACCTATAAATATAAAATTGACGAGCTGCCTAACTGTTCAGGCAACTCATCAAATGAATTTTATGTTCAACAGACGCTCATTTGGGTCATTGTCAGTTCAAAAAACAAAATTCGTCCCTCCGGTGGTCAAAAGTTATTTAAGAGCTTGTATGAATCTAGGTTATGTTGCTATTACATCGGATTATAAAAGAGGGAACGTTCTTTATTCTCACAGGCATTTAATCAGAAAATTAGGCCCTGGGATCCTTAATTTCGCAAATGTCCACCGGAAAGACTCGAACCTAAATCTGACACTGACCCATTTACGCTATGTGTGACTTTTAGAAAAAGGTTAGTAACTTACACTTTCGTTTACCGCGGGCAGACATTTCTTCTAAGTCACGGATTAAACGTAAACCTTGGCTAATAGCGGGAATCCTTCTTATCCGGTCAGAGCCTTAATATAAATTGGTCGCAGTTGCTTACTGTGTGTCCGAATGTGAGCTGATAAACTCACACGTTTGAGATAGAAATGTGTTATTTTCATGGCTAGTTTCCTATGACCTTCACAAGATCGTTGGTTCACTGATTGGGGGGTTCATCACACACTGTGTTTTCCAGTACGTGGTCGCCACTTGCGAACCTTTCTGCCCCAGTGGCACTTGATTCTATGATCAATGTGTCCCACCCACTGCCATTTTAGTTCGACGGTTCTTTAAACACATTTTAAACACGATTGAGACAGAAATGCATTAAGCTAAGTGTCCGATTGCTTGACCATTGTCCCAATAAATAGTATCTTTTTAACTTATTTCATAGTGGTAATTTAATAATAAACAGGGCGATAAATATTGGAATTGTGTGTCCAATATTGCTACATTTACCTTATGCGTTATTAAAATAGATGTCAAGTTACCTATTCGTAAAGCATACAAGGTGAAGTCTTTAGTGAAATATCGATTAAGAGGGTTGTTACCGACAAATGTGAAAATAAGCGATCCGTTTCGGCGGCTTTTACGGTTTTGGGGTTGGTTTATTGTGGAAAATTTTATTGTTTTTTTTTTACAAACGTTTACCGTGTGTTCGGAACTATCGAAAGTATCACAAAGGTTGGGATCGATGCTAAGTTTAGTAGAAAGTGAAAAAAATTGTTATTTGTGCAACATGAGACCAAGTTGTTTTTTGTTGCGAGTGCTAATTTAGAATCCTGAGTGTAGCGAGGTACTCAACAGCACGAGATGCAAAAAACTTTGCTCTCGTGTAGCACACACAACTTTTCACCTCAACAGCGAGAACATAAATATTCGACTTTTTGTACTTTTTCTTCCAACCATTCAGGTGTAGGTATGTTTATAGTCTTTGTTGCTGATTTTAATGATATTATTAATTAGAAAATAGATATCTGCAACTTGAAATGGAATAAAAATATAATTAAATTGAAATAATACGTTTCAACACTATACCAGTCCCTTACAACTTACAACCACCATGGTTGTTATTACTTGATCAAATTGGAAGATTGAGCAGACAGATACATTAAGTGTTTATTTATTATTACGAGATTTTGTTTATAGTTTAATTAATATTTTTACTCGTAAATCACCAAACAAAATAAATGCAAAAGTAAATAATGATTTGAATTTGAACTCGATATTTTTTTAAGTACGTTACGAAACTGCGTCTATGATAAATTGGTGATGTCATAAATTAGTGGTACGGGCATTTACAGTAAAGTTGAAAAATCTTATCTTATTTAAATAATAATCTATTTGATTTATATAAAAGACACAATTTATTAAACATTCGGTTGTTAGAACAAAATGTTGTAATTAAAACTTCATCGGGTATATTTTTTTAATTTTAAGGTACCTATAACGCGTATCGGAACGTGTTCTTATTCGAGATCGGATTCGAAAATCGAATTTCGAATTGATATATTTTTATCACTCTCTTTTTCATATAGATATGAAAGAGCCAGAGTGCATCGAAATTCGAATGATTAGAATTTTACAATTAACCTGTGGCTGAGAAATGACAATTCGTAGTCAAAAATTGAAAAAATTAAAAAGCTACTTTCTACTCACGCTCGAAACAAAATCGCATTTTGTTCACTGTTATCTGACTGCAAAATTGCCATGTTTGAGCTGGTGAGGTGAAAACGTTATGGTTTTATATAAAAAAGTGAGTACATATAATACTTTTTCATTTTACTCGAATAAGTGTGTTGTGTAATTAATTTATTCCATCAATAATCAAAATATTATGAAGTAATGCCTTCAATGCCTTAATTAAGTTCTCAGTAAAGAAGATCTAACTGAAAATCAAGTTAGTTCAAAGTTCCTTAGATCACAACTCCTGTCATGCATAATTTTCTCCAACTGCTTAAGTTGATTTTCCATTAACCGCATTACAATGATCCTATTTTTTGCTTCGGCTTCGGACTCGCTCACAAAGAAGCAAAACTATTTTTCTCAAACATGCAATGAAATATTGTATGTACGTTCCTTATAATAGGCTCGGAAGTTTCGCTTTTTGGGCGCAACAATTCGAGAGGACTGTAAAGGGATTTCATACTGCTTTTCAGGCCTAGACCTGCAAAGTAACTTTTTTTTGGTTTCAACAACAAGGTCATTCACACAGCTGGCTGGTTTGACAAAAAGCAGGTTTTGTTTTTAAAGGTTGGTTGTTAGACTAAAATGTCCTATTTGTCAATTAATAAAATGTTGTTCTTTAAAGTATATTTTTTTATTTCATTGTATGTTTGAGAAAAGCACTATACATGCCTCGTCGTGAAAACGGATTCCCGGCCTCGTATCACTATCCGGCCTCGCTCGCACGCTCGTTCGGCCGTATATACCTACTTGGCCGGAAATCCTCATTTTCCCGGCCTCTGATGTAATGTACTATTAATTTATGATTTTTGTTTTATTTTTAGTAAGTATTTGTAGTTATAGCTGTCACAGTAATATATAGGTCTATCATTCAACGCGTTTTTGTTTGCGCTTATTTTTTTTACTTTTTCTTTTACTTTCAGTATTTGTTATCCTGTATAGGCACATTATGCGAAAATGTCAAGTCTTTACGGTTGGAAAGATCCAGCCCAGTTACAGACACAGACAGACAGCGAAGGCTTAGTAATAGGGTCCCGTTAGCACCCTTTGGGTGCGGAACCTTTAAATCTACACGGAAAATATGGAACCTCGCCGATTTCACGCTTCTCCATCACTAACACCCTGTTAAGGTGATTAAAGTAAGTAATTACATGTTCACCAAGAAACAGGAGCGGGTAAGTTTTAACTTTAACGATACATTTTCATCAGGGTGATTGTGTGGTAATTAGCGTGCATGGTAATGACACTTAAGTTCATAGAAATATGGGGGGTTATGATTGGAATGTAACTATTTTTTACGTACTTTGTAAATTCAGAAACTATTTATGCCAATAGGGGTCTTATACTGTAATAAACAATTAGGTTGTGCTAATATGACCGACTAGGTGGACAGATGACCTTGTTACCGTCGCAGGGAGTCGATGGATGAGGTCTGCACAGGATCACACCTTGTAGCGAGCTATTGGGAGGCCTATTTTCAGCAGTGTACGTCTGTGGTGTGGTGGTCACCTCTTCAAAAGTTATTCATATTTATAGGTAATGTTCTGACTTTCATTCACAAGTTATGTCGGATAGTGACGTCGCCGCAAAATAGTATATTACTTACCTAGGGCGGTGAATTCGTAAAAGTTCCAGATCGCAGGTGTTTGTAGCCCGAACCAAAGGTGAGGGCCATAAATATGCAATTTGAGGCTTAACGAATTACCGCCCGTGGTTTGTCTAAAGTTTAAGTCTTACCTTGGCCAGGAAGTGAGATTTTCAACCCGCGCAACGGGAAGAAAATCCTACATTTACGGCTTAGGGCGAGGGAAACAATAAACGGACCTAATATGGAAACGAAATAAAATACAGTTTTATATTAGTATGAAAAAAAAATAACAAAAAACGAATTTAGTGATTAAAAAGTGGTGTGTTTTCTCAGGCTAGCTGAAGGTGGGTAATAAGAAATACTTTAGTTAAGCAAATGGAAAGGCTCCTATTGGTTTTTTAAACATACTAAGAAGAACACTTAAAACTGCATTATTAATTAGCACTAAAACACAAACATTTAAAGGCAAATTCACGCTTAATTTTTACCTTTAGCAAAAATAACACCGATCCAAATATAAATACTCGAGGCAAGTTCGTAAAAGTCCGCCGTCTTTACAAATTCAGCCTGTAAAAGATACATTTCGTTTAGTACCTATTTTTCCAGTTTTTCTATAGTTTAGCGCACGATAGTTTGACTCCTAAACTTGCTAAGTATTCGATTCACGCCATGAATTCTCAATTGAACCCCACAATTATTTATAATTTCAGATTTCAAACGTATGATTTGTATATCTCTCTTTGTCCAAACTGAAGACCGGCAGTGAGCAGCAATTTATGTTAGATACATCGTCTCCACGCGCCGAGTCTTGTTGCCTTGTTGCAACTAGGGAACTCTGTTCCAAATATATCGATTTTATAACAAAAACGAGGGGTTGGTTGCAGGCGGGGTTAATGCCCCTGTCACTGCAGATCCGCCGGTTGGGGTTCGGTTCCCTTAATGGAGTACTGCGCTAAAATATGGGCCCATTCTTCTGCACGCGTCGGAAGGAGCCGGGACCCCGAAAATCATTTCCAAAGTTAAATGTATTGTAGCTTCTGAAATTGTTAACGTCTTTGCTCTGTTATTTACGTTAATGGCATATGTTTTTCAAGTATATTTTGGCACAAAAGGCTATGCAATGCATACGACCTATATAGGTGCTTATTATAGATACGTAGGTATAATGTGATTGACTACATACAAAACGTGTTTGATGTGTATCCTATAACCTTTTTAATTGAAGTCTAATAAATATCTATGTCGGATATTTTTGGTCGCTGTATTTCTGAACACCGATCGGATGAAAGTTTTATATATTGTAGTTAATTGTGGACTCCTCCACCCCTCCCCCATTTATTGAGATACACCAACCGGTAAATTTTTGTACGAAAATTACCGGTTTACCGGTAAATTACCAGTAATTTCTATATATAAATTTTTCGGTTTACATTCCCGACTTCCATCATCGGCAATGAATGACATATTTCTTTCGGGTAATGCCATTGTATATTAGAAAGTAACCTATGATGCTACTCGCGTTATATGCGTTGCAACTAGGGATAATTTAGGAAAACGGGGCTTTGAGGGAATTAAAGCATTATTATAATTTATTTCTAACTAGGTTTATTAGGTTTACAGTTATTACATTTACGATAGTATTACACGGATCACGCGTAAAATCTTTATTTTCTAAGTCACATGTGCATTATGAGATCGTGCCGGTTTATTCTTGCCAGCACAGAAACGGCGGTATTTTTATATCACGACCGATAATCTTCGGAAGCTTGCATCAAACTTCATAAACTGTCTTCAAACGGTTACGAGTTTCAACTCATAACATTTTAAAGAACTATTTGATAGTTCCTGTACCTATAACCTAAGATAACTTGGATAACATACCTATAGAAAACTTAAATATAAATTTTATTCGCCTTTCTAGAATCACCGGTTAAGATTGTCCTTTTTAGGACTTAACTAAGTATTAAGTCGATACAACTTCCATCTGGATCCTAAGAACTAGCATTGGATTTATAACAGAATCCTTTTTTAGCATTAAGGATTCTCAGTGAGTTAGAATTAGCGTGTGTGAGAGCGCCCCCACTATGAGGGCGGCAGAACTAACGCGATCGTTGTGGAGAACTTTGGGTGAGGCCTTTGTCCAGCTGTGGATGTCTTTTGGCTGATTTGATGATGACACATCCACTATGCTAGTACAGCTCTGAGCTCGTGCTACCTCTGAACACAACCTGTTCCGTAATATTCATTCCATTGATACATTGTTAAATATCTTAAGACACTTTGTATGCAAATTCGAACCTTCGAGTATAACTTTCTTTATTTAAAATACAACTACAACCATCATTTTTGCATACAATCAAGAAGATCACTCCGCTTATCCTACAAAACACGCTCCACAAGCCCCAATACCGGGTCCTCGATGTAAGGCAAGTGAAACAAATCCATTCGATACATTTTGTTTAACATAAGCCGCATAAGTCGGGGACGACGCCGGCACCAGTACAAGTCGAGTGCAGACATTCAGTGAAACGGTTCATATGTAAATGTGTCCATAATCCGCGGCGCTCGCCGGCGCCATCGATCGAGGACGGATCCGGCTCCAATCCGAAACTTTTATTCCATAATCCGCGTTTCCTGCGTTTGAAACGTAAACGCAACCCCGACGACCAATAAAATTGTCTAACTTTACCGTTCGTTTGATCAATGTGGAAATTAAGAGTTGAGCGAGAGCAGCTGTATAGAAAAGCTTTAAAAATATATTATTAATAACTACATATAGAAAAGCCTACCTTGTCGACTTTAAAGATTTGATTTCGTAGACAATATTATTAAAATAATGTTTTTCAACCTTACAAACGGGATACATTCGTTAATCCTACACGTGAACCCTGGGGGTGCTAAGCCAGTGACTGTCTACTGGTTGCTAGTAGTCATTTTATACGACGTGACAGCCCTTTCAGTCACTCGGTCAGAATCAAAACTATGTATCTTATCACTTTAGAGGTCAGAAACTAAATTTCAAAGTTGCCTTTGGAGCGTCCTAAGCTATTCACGATTATAATAGTTGTTGCTGATGTGATTTATATTTTCGCCATACTTCGGATGTCCTGATTTTCGGGTTCTTCCGTCTACGGAATTGCATTTCTTGACTCGTAAAATTTTGTGAGCAGATTCGATAATTATATGCTTTTTTTTGTTGCTTCACTTTTTTCTAAATTTATCAAACTTGTGGCGGCTGAAAATATAATAAAGAGTATATATAGCCTGGCAATTTTTTGGTAACTGACGTTGAAAGTCGGTGAATGTCACTGATGTAAACAAAGAGGAAACATGACTACATACCTATTCCGCTTCAAGTAATTTTTGCATAATAAAGCCAAAACTATCCACAGTGATGACACTCAAGTTTTTTTTCAATAGGGTTCAGTAGTTATTCCGCAAGAAAAATGAAGGATTGCGCAGCATTCCGGTAAACAATGTTTAGAATTTGGTTAATGGTAAATCCCTACTGACGTTTAATAATGAAAATATATGACGTGTGCAAATTTTCGTCGTCCAGAGGTCATTGCTAGTGGACGTGTCTTCGGTTTCCTTTAAAATTTTAAATAATTAGTGCACGCTACTTTGGTGCGTAACGCAAGTGCGTTAACGATTAAGTTTCTGTGAGTGCTTTAAAGTGAAGTGCGTGCATCGCTACCGTCCTCGTACCCCTCCTCACTTCGAGTAAACGAGACGCTTGAAATAATTCATCTCCGTTGCACCCGTCTCGGTAAATCAAAGCGAGCGTCGTAGAACTTCGGCGCGCATTCGGCTTCTGCATCTATCGTCTTGTGTCACATAGGCAAGAGGTGACTCACGCGCTGCTCTGTTGCTATCACGAATCGACCCAAGTACATTATGACCACTAAATGTGAGGCTTGTGGCAAATTCGTCAGTGGCGGCGATGTGATGGGATGCACTTCGTGCGCCCGCGGCTTCCATTATCAATGTTTATCCATATCAGCAGAGGACTTTAAGAATTTGCCTAAGGATAACAGGAAGGTAAAAAAATGTTCTGTTTGTAAGATGGAAGAAAGGAGCGTAAAAACTCCCACTCGCGGTGCGAACACAAACTCCAGCACCCCGATGTCGTCGACTGTCACTACTGCCACGGCTGGACCGGCGGCGGGCAGCGCCACCGCGACTGCGCGCACCACCGGGCCACAGGCCCCGCGGTCCGGCGCCCCCCCGTCGACCGGCCGCACCTCGAACCAGGCCTCCCCTCTGAGTACATCCACTCCACAGCTTAGCGCCGGCCTTAATACCGCTGATTTAGAAAGCCGTCTGATGAATTTTATTAAAAGCTCTAATCAGTCGCTAAAAAATGAAATTAGAGACATAATTAAATCCGAAATCACCACTCATATTGCCGCGATTACGACCGAGTTGAACCAGAAAATCACGTTACTGGAAGAAAAATCGAATCGAATCGTCGAACTCGAAGAGAAACTTGAGGCCTCGCAACAGCGTATAGTCGATCTCGAAAATGCCTTCGGCGCACACCAGCAGTGGTTACGCATGAACAACCTGGAGATATCTGGCGTGCCTGAGCTACCAAACGAATCCCTAACGAACATCGCCGTTGACATAGCGAAACATGCCGGGGTCACTCTTAAGCCGGAGGATATCGAGTTCGCGAACAGGGTCCAGCCAGTGCGCTCTCAGGACGGCAGGCCAAAAAATATTATTTTGAAGCTCAGACATCGTATCACGAAGGACGAGATCCTGTCCGGCCTGCGTAGGAAGCGCGGAATTAAGACCGAGAACATCGGGATGGGTGGCGATTCACAAAAAAATTACGTACACGACCACTTAACACCGGCGAATAAGAAGCTTTTAAAAGAATGTAAACTTATCTGTACGTCAAAAGGTTATGAATATGTATGGGTTAAAAATTGCAATATATATGTACGCAAAGCAGATCAAGCGCCATATATTCATATTAGATCTTGCGAGGACTTTCGTAAAATTATTTAATAATATGAGACTATTAGTTCTAATTGTCGTTCGACTGGTTTCTCATTTAAGATATTTTTTTATTTTTAATGTTTTCACTAACACCCCACTTTCACACATAAACACAAAATATACACACAAATACATACATACACATTTTTGCGCTCACAAGCATTTCGATACATTATATTTTATAAATGTAATGTCCACGCTGATACGTACCTACCTGACTGCATATATATACGTACCCACATTTATTTACAACCAGCTCATCTTATCTCCGTATTTACTAAATACAATACGATGTCTCTAACTAATCTTAAAGTATTCTACCAAAACACCCGAGGTTTACGTACTAAAACATTAAAATTTTACCAAAGTATATTAAGTAACGACTACGATGTTATTGTTATAACTGAGAGCTGGCTTTGTGATGGTGTCTTGGATTCTGAATTGTGCGATAATAGGTACGATTTGTTCAGGTTAGATAGGGACCGGTTGCTTAGCGGTAAATCAGATGGCGGCGGCGTAATGATTTTGGTACTGCATACATTGGACGCGCGCGTGCGGCCTGAGTGGTCGCGGCCCGGGCTCGAGTGTCTGTGGGTCACAATCCCGGCCGCAGCGCTGCGCGCCCGCGCAGTGCCCTCCCCACCCGCTACTCGTGACCTACACCTATGCTCGGTATACGCACCGCCCGGGATCACATTAGCTAATCATATAAATAACTTAAATTCCGTATTTAGTAATGTCATTTCGTCAGAACTTAACTCTCATTTTCTGATTGCCGGCGATTTCAATCTTCCTCACATACAGTGGTATAGCGATTCTCCTCCGGAACATGCGCGGCGTGGCGCAATCGAGGTTCAGACAGCGGCTACCAATCTTGTTGAGGGGATGTATCTGTCATCTTTTGAGCAATATAATATCAATAAAAATTCAAGTAATAATATTTTAGACCTGATATTCACAAATTTCCCAGTTGAAGTAGAAATGTCCAACTCTCCTCTTGTCAGCGCGGATCCCCATCACCCTCCTCTCGAAATAATTATTAAAGACATTTTTTCGGCGCCCTTAAAAGAAATCGCGAAGCCTAAATTTAGATTTCGGAAAGCTAACTACGATGCTATAAACGACAGTCTTGAAAGTGTGGATTGGCATTCTTCTCTCTCTGCTGACTCTCTTGATAATGCACTTGATACATTTTACAATATCGTTAACAGTACAATTAATGACCATGTTCCTGTAGATACTCGCAGCAATAACAGCCGATATCCGATCTGGTATACAAGTAGTTTAATTAAAATAATTAAAGAAAAAGATAAAATGCATTGTAAATGGAAAAAGTATGGGAATCCATTAGATTATGATAGCTTTTCGCTTCTACGTAAACGCCAAAAGAAATTGCAAGAGAACTGTTGGACCCAGTACATTGACTCGGTGCAAACTAATATTAAACATAACCCTAAGCAACTTTGGTCGTTTGTCAAAGCTCGTCGCGGTGGTTCTGCCTATCCGAAGTCTTTCGAATATCTTGATAAGACCCTAAGCAACAGTCAGGAAATCTGTGAGAGCTTTAATATATTTTTCAGCTCAGTATTTAGTAAACCACTCGATGTTTACCCTGAGACTTCACTTGCGCCGCCGTTCTGCGATAGTGATGAAATTATTTCCACTATACGCATATCACCTAAAGAAGTTATAAATTTATTGTTAAAATTAGATCCCAATGGTGGAGCAGGCAGCGATGGGATACCTCCGTTCTTCATCAAAGAGTGCGCTTCCAGCTTAGGTTTGCCTCTTTCTTTGCTATTTAACCGCTCTTTAGCTGAAGGTTTCTTTCCTTTAAAATGGAAAGAAGCCCTAATCGTGCCCATTTACAAAAAAGGACCTAAAGCTAAGATAACTAACTATCGTCCAATTTCAATTTTAAATCAATTCGGCAAAATTTTAGAAAAACTGGTCTTATCAAATATTTACAACATTTTAAATAAAGGCATTCCACCTCAACAGCACGGTTTTTTACGGGGTCGGTCAACGGTTTCAAATCTAATCGAATTTACTAACTTTGTCCTTCGAAGGATGGAGAGGGGGAAGCAGGTGGACGTGATTTATACGGATTTTGAAAAGGCTTTTGACCGTGTAGATCACGTCATCCTGCTTCGCAAACTGTATTGGCTGGGACTACGTGGTGATGTTTATCGCTGGATATCGTCATATGTAGTTAACAGGCGCCAGGCTGTTGTGCTTGGCGGCTGTAGATCGGACTAAGTAAACGTTCCCTCTGGTGTCCCCCAGGGCTCGCACCTAGGACCTTTGCTGTATAATGCTTATTTATATGATATTTATACTGTATTTTGCAACTCTAACTTCCTAATGTACGCTGACGATAAAAAAGTTTTCCTTGACATTAACCAGGAGAGTGACTGCGACAAAATTCAGGCTGATTTGGATCGATTATCAATTTACTATATTACTAACAGGATAAATGTTAACGTAAATAAATGCGCTCAAATTTCATTTACACGTAGTCGTTCTCCGATATTACGTCAGTATCATATAGGAGGTGAGTTTATTCAACGAGTAAACACTATTCAAGACCTAGGTGTGACTTTGGATTCAAAATTAACTTTTGAACAGCACATCGATAAAGTAGTCGCTAGGGCTTATCGTAATCTGGGTTTTGTTTTCAGGGTGTGCAGTGATTTTCACGATAGCAATTGCATTAAAGTTGTGTACTTTGCCTATGTCAGGAGTATTGTAGAATACGCCAGCTGTATATGGTTCCCCCAATATGTCACGCATAAAGAAAAAATTGAAAAATTACAGCGCTCATTTTTGCGTCATTTAAATTATCGTGTCAAAAAATGGGATCCAAGCTACGAGTCTATGTGCAGCCGCCACCACTTACTGAGCCTGGAGGACCGTCGTATATTGCTTGATGTCTCTATACTACATGATATCCTGTCTGGTCGTATCGATAGTGCTTCACTTCTTGCCGAAATTGGCTTTTCTGTGCCAACCTTCAGAACCCGGCACTCCGAACGTCGACTTTTCAGCATACCCAAGGTAAACACTAGGTATGCTCAAAACTCCCCAATTGTACGTATTCTGAGAGAATACAATTGTAAATTTAATGCCGCCGATCTATTTGACTGTTCCAAGTCGGTCTTAAAAAACCGTATTCGAAAACTCATTTTGCAAAGTTGATGATGTGGTAGCGTGGAGTTGCGTACGATAGACATGCTTATTATTACACACACACACACACACACACGTACACACACACACACACACTTGGGGTGGTTGCTAGCTTTCTTTTGTTTTAATTTAAGTGTATATGTACCTTACCTAATTTTATACCAATTGAAATCTAATATCGTTACCTTTTCAAGACCTCGTTAACTGCATATCTGTGGACATCTGTTATTGGCTTTATGTTCTAGCTATAAGCATTGTTATATATGTTCTGTAATGCTGTTGATGTTCCAAATAAATAAAATAAAAATAAAAAATAAAATAAAAAATGATTGCCATTATGAAAGCTGTTAATAGCGCCACTATTCCAGGGCCAGACCGACACTTGTTAGATTATATCATATTTCTGCCAGTTTAAAACAGACTCGCGGAATCTACAACTAAAAGATGCACAGGTTACAGTTGTTGCTGTTGTGATTTCTACCATCATATAACGTTCTTAATGGATCTACAAATAAAATTCTCTCTAGTGTTTGCACCTCAAGTGCACCGTTGTACAGTTATGTCTAGCAACTGTAAAGCACAATGGGACGCACCTTGCGCGTGAGCGTTATCAGCGACGGGCGCGTTGCCCTCACTTCCGCCCTTATCTGGTTTAGTCACCGGCCTGGGAACTGCGACCGCCTGGCTGAGGCAATACGTATCCGGTACGAAGGCGCAATATTTGTACAGCTTTAGTTCTACATTCTTAATATGGGAAGAGAATATTGATGGGAATGGCGAGGGTTTTAACCGTTAGGTGCATGAAGTATCAAAATCGCAATCATATCGTCAATTGAGTCATAATTGTGGATTTTATTTTTATTGAAGTCATTTCCGTAATAAAATGTAGTATCATTTATAATACATACCGTATATCCAATGTGGTGGTCCAATTGGGAGGACGCCCGTGTTGGCCCGGAAAGCCGTTGGAAACGCAGGTTCGAATCCTGTCCGAATCATTAAATTTTTTAATTTTCGCTTCATTTGTAAACATACCGTATATTTTAACTTTTGGTAGGGTCTGGAGGGACATGTTGAGCAATTTTGGAATTATGACTGCTTAATTCCGTGATACCTACGATACCTAAGTACTTTAGGTATCGTAGGTATACCTAAGTACTTTAGGTATCGTCTTTCCAACACCAACCACTAACACCACTACCAATACCACCACCACTAAACAATACATCAAATTTACCTTGCAATCAAATTTGAACGCTAGGTAAATTTATTTGCGAATATAGATCCCTAGACAAATTGATGAATGATGGTGATGATGAAATGATGTATTGTTAAGTAGATAATTGCACTAAATTGACTAAAGTCAGACAAGCTTGACTTGTCCTTATAGTAAGATAAGTAATAGTTTCCATAAAACAAGACTTATTAGTTTCTAAGAAGGTTTCTCTGTATCTTCTATGCTTTGAACATTCTCCTCACGGTGCCAGTAAAAAACACCCGGTATTACGTTAGATTCTGTTTGGGAAAGCTTTGGAGTGCATGTGAATTTTACAAACTAGTATTTCACGGGCCATTTTTGGAGCTTAAGCGCGAACCAATTTTTCATGAAACTTTTTTCAGCTGTTCCGGTTTGCTTGCTCTATAAAGTTTATGTTGGTAGGCCTGGTTCCCTTACTCAGTGTTGGCAGTAAATATTGGCGGTTTTAAATACTAACTAATTGTGTTTGCTTATGGGAAAGTGAAAAAAGTTGTCCGCTTCACATTTTGGTCAACTGGAATAATATTTGGGAATATGTTTTTTTTTATTAGTACACGTACGTAAGAGTCAATGTTATAATTGGAGAAACAATATGAAAAAACATAATATATTTATTTATTTATACAACCAGAACCAAAAGCTTAATAGTAGAGTTGCTAAGCCGCGAAATTGTGCGCATCGGGTTACATCATGAAATTTCTACCATAGAAAGAATATTCTGCGGTGATTATTTTCAGATGTGGAGGGAAGTCAGATTCGTCCCCTGTGCGGCGGGAAAGCGGGGTGAATAGGACAAAGGAGTCCTCTTTTTCTTTTTATATTACTGATCAGATAACGCTACTAGGACTTGTGTGGTGTCGTTTTCGTGTAAAACAGATATCAGCAATTAATTTTCCTTGTTATTTATTCAAAAGATATGGTTGTATTTCCGAAATTGTAAAAATCACAACAAGTTTGTTTTATTCAGGGAGATAAATTAGTTATATTTCCTGAATATTTACAACGAAGAAAAATATTTATACATTTATTAATTATTTAAAGCAAAGTAACAGAGAAAACTTAAACTAAATAGCAACGCATAAGAAATACGTATGTATAAAACCTTACTCTAAATAACCTAAGTATAATACAATTATATAAAAAGAAGGGGCCATAAAAAGAATACCCCATTGCAAAATAGCAAATTTAATCTAGTTTCTAAAAATATATACATATTGGGCACTTTTCATACAAACAGTAACTTAAATAAATTGTTGACGTTGAGATTAGCCCGTGTGCTCGTGATACATTAGCAAAAAATATTTTGTTTTAATTACATTAATTGGTTTTTCTAGGACGTATATAGTAAATATTATATGTAAAAGGATGTTAATAATCATTATTTAATGTATTTAATGAAGCGAAATAGGATGCGTTGGTTACGCCGATTTACGTTGGTTACGCCGACGTAAAGATATATTTTAAGCTACTGTTTGTATGAGAAGTGCCCAACATGCATATATTTTTAGAAACCAGATTAAATGAGCTTTTGAAATAATAATAATAATTTGAAAATGTTCACAAAATTACCTCACTGAATAAAAAAACTTGTTGTGATTTTTACCTTTTCGGCCATACACCCATATTTTTATACAGAACTATACAAAAATAACATAAAAAAATAATTTCTGATATAAGTTTTACACGGAAACGATACCAAACACGTCCTGGTAGACTTAACTGACCAGCAATAAAGAAAGAAAAGAGGGATACTTGGCCGTATTCACTCCGCTCTCCCGCCTCACAGAGGACGAATCTGACTTCCCTCCACATCTGAAAAATCACCGTGGAACACTCTATCTGTAGTAGAAATTTCATGCTTGTAACCCGATGCGCACAATTATGTTAGAAAACAGCGGACTAACAACTCTACTATAAGAGCAATTGTGCTTTTGGTCTAATAATTACATTTCCTACAGGGTCACCGCACCCCAACAGAAATGTTCACTCAGTTTTCAATCTTTTTAGGTATAATTTTCAGGATGAAAACTATCCTATGTCCTTCCTCGTATCTTAAACTATCTCTATGCCAAATTTCATCAAAATCGATTCAGCGGTTTAAGCGTGAAGAGGCAACAGACAGACAGACACACTTTCGCATTTATAATATTAGTATGGATGTCTGAGACTCAGACCACTCAGGGTAGTTTTCTATGTAAAAAAAACTTATCTCAAACATACATTACTCGTTATTTTTAATAAAACCTTGTTTTCATTCTTACCTGAGTATTATTTAGTAGTTGACTCCCACTTGCCTGTTCTTGACTTAGTTTTGGTATGAAATACTCCAAATACCGACTAAACATTTTTTTTTTTGCATGAGTGTTATGGTACACTTTCTTTATCGATACCTGATAAGTACAGAACCCTAAAAAATTTACTAAAAAGTAGGTTAATTGATATCGTCAAGGTTTAGTTTCATAAAGGCAGTTCTCACCAATAGAAATGGATGTGACGGATGAAATGTTACAAATTAACGCATCAATGAAAGCTGTAATATGCAGGTTTAGGCGTATTTACGGGCCGAACGTATCGCTTAACCAATAATCCATTTACGTTCGATACTCGATGCCGGCTGGTTCAACAGTGGATGACCAATTAACTAAGGCCTAGGTTTAAAGCACGTTTAAAGTGATATTATTAGATTGTTTGACAAGGTTCTGATCCCTAGTGCCCCACCAAGAGTACGTACTATTTATTATTTTAATATACCTAGTGATAATTAAAGCAATCAAAGTCGTCTTGTCACCTACGCAAAGACATGTATCTGGTGAACTTCACCAGATACATGTCTTTTTAAACTGTGTATTGCAGGACCCACTTAGTGTAACCCACTAGACGCCTAGTCTATGCCAGTTATCCTAGTTTTGGAGCTTCGATCTGTATTCTTGATTCGGTTAGTGAACGCACGACGCTCAATCGCCGTTTGACAAACCTGGCGGGCGTTCTATCTAAATCGATTCTGTGGTTTACGCGTGAAGAGGACCTACAGATAGACGCAATTACTTTCGTATTTCTAACATAAGAAGAAATTTTATTTCGTTCTCCGAAAATCACGTAAAGGTTTTTAGTGCTCACATATTCCGAATTTGTTTACACGGTATTTACATTTCCTTTGATGTTTACTTATTTCCTTCGTTTCCATTCAAAGTTAGTTCAAATAGCGGAAACGGTCCTGAAACATTCCTTACGTGCGAACAACTGACCCAAGAAATCGTACAAGGGAAGTCGATTAACATACGCTAAGCGATCTTCTATTTAGGGATCCGCAATCCAATGGCGCCAACTGACACCAGTATATTTTTTGGTTCTTTTATTTGAATTCTCGCGCGCTTTTTTGGAAAGAAAATTTTAAAACGAGAGAATTATACAAACTGGCTTCTGCTCGCGATTTCGTCTGCGTAGAATTAGTTAATCGCCATACGAGGCTAAAAATGTGAAAATAAAATAGAGGTAAACATTAAATTGTACAAATTATATTTAAAAACGCGGGTACACTATCGCACCGTAGTAAATTAACTCCTCTTTTCACTCACTTCTGGAATGATTTCCGTGATAAAAAATATTCTATGTCCTTCTCCGGGACTCAAAGTATCTCCATTTGCCATTTGCATTGCACATATTGCATCTTATCAGTTTTAGGCCTTCAGATAGAGTTGCTTTCACGTTGATAAGATTAGTACCGTAAACCGGGGCTACTTTGGGACTACTTTGATAGATTTAGAATGGTTATAAGAACGCAAATAGCTCGATTGAGCAAATTAAGTAAAAGGTTAGATCATTTATGAAGGGCGGTATTTCATTGCCCCATCTGCGGCAGAAGAAATAAGGACATGGCGTAAAAATTATTTTCCAAAGTAGCCCCTGCATCTTAAAGTCACCCCGTTTTACGATAGGTAATTAGTATGGCCTGTACGACATTATCCACGCAAATTGACATGGCGTTAAAATATGGTCCACATATCATGACATATGTCAATCGAATAAGCATCATTATAATGGTAGAACATCAATAAATAATAAACGATGTCGTATGGCAGCGTGACATCACTAATTCATTCTTATACGGATTATCGGTCAACCAGGATTTGTATGTAACGAGGTCGCTTTATGACCCATCATCATTCCTGGCCTCTCCAACATCGATTTCTACAAGTTCTAAATTCAAATAGTTTTAAAAGTGATTTTATCAATCAATTGTTCGAGCTAGACGATCGATTACTCACGATTATCTGTAGCAAACGGACGGGTGGATTCTTAATTTTACATTTATAGTTGTTATTAAGTAATGTTTTCTATTTCTATATTTACCTGTCATTACTTTAAATTATACTGGTCACCCCGGATCCTGTGTTTTAAGTCCCCTTCACAATCAGATAGTAATGCCAAACTGTTATGGGGTTTTGATATTTAAGGTACTATCCGAGAATTGAAATAAAAGTTTGGACGAATCCACCCTTAATTTAATAATACAAATCTAATCGTTAACTTATAATAAAACATTTTACCTTGCCAATCAAATAGGACGATAACTGCTTCAAATAAACGGAGGCCGTGGTCGTGACTACTTCCCGGAAAAGGATCACTTTTATCACGAATCCGAATCGGTAATGGGATGTGGACAAGTCGCCTCCCGCGCCCATTACGAAGGCCATGCCTATGTTTAGCCCAACAGGGTGTTTTTCAGCCCACGGCATATTGCGGATATTTAGTGGTACTAATTTATTTATGGCAACGACACATTTTGGTAACTGACGTTGAAAGACCGTGGATGTCATTGATGTAAACAAAGAGGACAGGACTAAATATTCCGCAAATATCAAGTAATTTTTGCATAATAAAGCCAAAACTATCCACAGTGACGAAAATCAAGTTTTTTTTCGTTAGGATTCAGTATTTATTACTTCGCAAGAAGAGCGAAGGATTGGGCAGCATTCCAGTTATTATTATTATTAAGCCGAGAATGGCAGCTCGAGGCTTTTGCCAATGTCAGTTATGCAGAGGCGCGTTTTAATTCTGCTTGATGCCAGGTTGTGAAAAAAGCAAGAATATTAATTTATATAAGTAAACAAAACAAAACGGCCAATAGGTAAACAAATCAGAATGCTGTTACATACAACGTAATGAATCAATTATATAAAAAATAAACGAGACAAACGGGAAACTAAAGACGAATACTATATATTATTTTTCATAAAGTCACTTAAAATAGAGATAAATGGTGTGAAAACTAAACGAAGAAGAGACTTGAAATTTACAGGGCGAGGGATGAATGGAGGAAGATGGTCATAAAGAGATGAAGAAAGTCTATTGCATTCAAAAAATAAATGATCCAGCATTCCAGTTAACAATGTTTTGAATTTGGTCGATGACAAATCCTTGATGAATCCCTACTGACGTCTAATAATGCAAATTAAAGATTAAAGATTATTTATTAAGCATAATACATGAATACTGTAAACAATTTGTTCGTAAGCAGCTGCATTAGTATAAACTGTGCCGCAGCTGTTTACGCCCACCTCGGGACATAGGAGACATTGTGTTCTACAGAGATAAGTACTACGTAGATGTACATCTAGATTTGAGTTAGTATATTAATTACTAATTATAACTATGTTAGCCTAACAATAGGGGATGATTTGTGTCATTAAGTGGTTATTATATTTATTTTTAACAATAGAAATTTCCTTACCTACCAGTAACAAGTGTTTCGGTCTTATCATAAGTAAGATTTTGCAAATACCTAGTAATTTTATTTTTGCATTCCCAATACGTTAAATCATGAATGCCTAACAATTCATTCAGTTTGTTGTATACTTTCGCTGAAAGGTAATCATAATGTTGTCTTACAAGACAAGAACAATACGAGCAGGTCTGAGTTTGCATATCCGGCCAGCCCGTCACTTTGTAGTAATTTTAGTAAACGGCAGATTGACATGTTTGCGTAAAATATATGACGTAAGTACATTATTACTATATGAAAGCTGTTTGTAGTGCTAATATCCATGGGTAGGAGTAGGACCGACACTTGTCAGGCTTTAAATTATGCGGCCGGGTGCGGAAAACCACGGAAAATATAAAAATAGTACATAATGGTGAGCACTGAGCAGGCATCGGATATTCCGATGCTTTTATTAATACGGTGAATAGAGACTAAAGTACTATGTGTGACCTTACAAACGGTCCGGTAGTTTTGAATTTTTGATATATTGTCTAGGATGGTTAGTCAGTGCTTAAAATGCAAAATGCACAATTGCCCCCCTCCGCCCCCGCCGCCATTTTGAAAAAACCGGCACTCTCTTCATATTTTTGCTCATATCTTCCTTTAGGAGCATTTTACCTAGAAGAAAGCTTCGACAATGTTATAGAGAGTTAAATTGACTTTATTCTCCATTTTATATTTTTTTTCTAGAACAGATAGTTACGGAGATATCCACATTTAAAAAAACGTAAAAAAATCGCAATTTCCTACTGAAAAACAAACTTCTGGATTATATCTTCGTTTAGGAGCATTTTAGCTACAACAAAGCTTGGGCAATGTTGTCGAGAATAAAATTTACTATAATTTACATTTCGAATTTTGTTTCAAGGACGGTTAGTTACGGAGATATGCACATTTAAAAAACAGGAAAAGTCGAATTTTCCGAAAATTTCTCAAAATTCTTGGTTTAGAACGCTGTCATTCAGTTATTTATTTATTTATTTATTTATTTAAATTAGTTACACAGCATAACAGTAAATATACCAAGGCACTGTGAACTACAAAATTACATTACAAAACAAAAAAAACTTAAATCTAATTTGATTTAGGCGACGTAACAGCGTGGCTCCGTTGCGTCGTCTGATCTAGTGCAGGATTCGGCAGATTGCCCCGGAACTGCCGAAACACAACACCCTTCGGCCAGAAGTCTGCACTTGCGATGGTGTCCTGCAGCGGCCGCGGCCCGCGCACCACAAACGAGCTGAAGTGCACGTAGTGCCGGGACTGCAGCTGGTGCACCCTCAGCGAGAAGCCAGTCTTCCCGCGGACGTACTCCACCACATCGTCAGCCGCGGCGGAGTGATGCAAGCGCGACACATAGAGCGCCTTACTCGGTGTGGCAATCCGAAGACCAGAATCAACCGGCTCGGCAGTGCCACTCAGAGTCTTGCGGGGCACCCTGCGCGCCTTGCTCTTCCTTTCCACCAGTGTGAACCCCTCCTTATCCACATTGGTGCGGGAGGACTTTTCTTTATCAGGAACCCGTACTGAGGCCCGGTTAGCTGCGACAGGCTGACCGGCGACGTCAGCATAAGCACGCTGACGCAACTTCGAAACTTGAGGCGGGAGGTTATGGACTAGTCTAGGACAAATTAAAACATGTAGGAAATATAATTGCTTATAAAACTCATGTCCATTTTTACATACATTTTCGGAAAACGTGACTTTATTTTTTACATATCTCCGTAATTATCATTCACCCTACCAAAGGATCTCGATCATCCACTGCCCTATATTGCACTTTTACGTCGTGAAGAACAAAATATATTATGTTACATCTACGTAAAACGCCGCCCACAAAGTAAGGGGTGATTCACCCAGCATTGTATAATATCTCAACCCCGCTCATGTATGGTTATAACACTAAGACGGTGAGATCAAAGGGCATTGTATGTCAGGCCTTCGTCAGACTCGCTCATCATATTGTAGACACTGTACTTATTTAACATACTTAAGACATGTGCCTTAGCTAGGGATAAATCTAGCTAGGGATTCGAGACTATTTGCAATTAACTAGTTTAAACATTTAAATAAATAAATAAATAATAAATAAATATCAGGCAACCTCACACAAATCGATCTAGTCCGAAATTAAGCTCAAGAAGGCTTGTGTTATGGGTACTAGACGACGATATAGATAAATATATACTTAACCCGTCAAGTGTCAGACCTCCCTAGAACAAAACACCGCGAAATGTCCCATACAAACAAGAAACGGCTGAATTTCCGCTAAAGATGGGAATTTTACCTACCCCGAGAATAATTATATGAGATGTGTTATATATCGTTAGAGAGCTAGATAAATTTGGAATTCGGCACAATATGTTATAATAGCCGCACTTACTTGTAGTGAGATGTAGATTTATTTATATTCCAAGATGTTCGCTTTCCGTCACATCCGTCACCAATCATTCACAATTTACACTCAATTTAAAACCACATATCACATTTTACATACACTAAAATGATACTGGCTAGTTTATGCGTCAATTTTACGTAAATTCACCTCTAAACACCTAATAATTACTTCACAACAAATATTTATTTACGAGAACGTGCGCGCACGCTACAAACTTGCGCCGCCCGATCGCAACTGTCATGGCGGACGTGCCGCGAAATTGAGCACTGTTTGAACAAAATCATAAATCTATCAAAATTCCCAAGACCTCACACCAATCTAATATATGAAATGAAATCCTGAGAAAGTGTATTATAAAACTATTATTTGTTCGTAAGGTTTTGAACAATTGAAAATTAGGAAACAAATGAATTACGACGGCCATCATTGCAAAATTATTGCGTCATTCAAACTTGAGGACTTTTTTCACTAGGAAACAATGTCGTGCGGCTAAATTTAACATTAAAAACGAAAACCTTATTTAATTGCCAGTAATTTGATATATAATACATAACATAAACACTTTCCGTTTAAAAGATTTGGACATATTTATTACACGACACGACACCTCAAATGCAAGTGATTTTCGAAATGGCGGACGAATTCCGCCAATGTAGAGAAAAAAAAATATTTACACGTCACTATTGAGGATTCTGATTGGTTAAAAATCAAATTTGTGTGCTCTGATAGCTGTTGTTGGATAGTAAAATATCTATCAAGCTGCCACCATAAGGAATCGATGCAGAGAAATTGATCCAATGAGCGGTTTGGGCTGTAGACTAGCGCGTGTCTACTGGACGCTACCGGCACAAAATTGCTGTAGACTAACGTTAGTCTACTGGACGCTTGACGGGTTAAATATGTAGAACAACCATGATCCAAGCACAAATAGTATTCGAGTTCATCACGCAAATAGTATTCGAGTTCATCACACAAATATTTGCCCTGGCCGGGATTCGAACCCGGGACCGCCGCCGGCTCAGTAGGCAGGTCTCTACAAACTGAGCCAACCGCGTCGTCAATTCAATTTGTAAGTAAAGCGAGTAAAAAAGACTGGCTTGTACTTATTTCCAATGCAAGAAATAAACTGTCCAGATTAAACTACGAAAAAATATATATTTCAGTCTACCCCGCTAACCCATAATTGCTCTTTGCATTTTAAATACGGGTAAATGAGTATTTACTGTATTTTATATTAGGCTAGTTATATGAAAATCCTAATATGAAAATCCAGAAATTCCCTGCCTCGATCGTGGTATTTGCGGACCGATACCATTCTATCGTAGGTATAAAATAAACCTATTAGTTCGTAAGGAAAAGTAGCATGAAGTTAAGGCTGTCTTTTAACGTTCTTGGCGTTTACTAAATTGTCCTGAAAACATAAATCTTCCTAGAACACTTTGAATCACAACCAAACCAATTCAGTAAAAATGAACGACATTAAAATCATCACAGGATGATATTAAAAATTAAACTTTTCGAATGACGACGACGTAGCGCGTATGTTGATGATGACGTTGCGTGGGGACACCCGGCCGGAGACAGGCGGGCTGTCGGTCGCCTGGTTGCGTTCATTCAGTCCTGTTCCCAGTTGAAGCAAACGGTTACTGTTCCGGCGGCACTTACATACAGCCTTCTTCAAATCTTGTTTTCCTGCAGAAAAAAGGACATCTTTAAGGTTGATATCCTTCAGTTCCTCCTCTCCTAGTTCATCTTTTCCGAAGATGCAATAACGAGTTACGTAGCTGCTAAGTACCTAGCGTAAGTTGATTCGTTTACCATCCATACAATTATTAATGCTAGCCTGTTGAACCACTTAATCAATACTCATGACCTACAAGACGAGGCGCAGGCTTTTAAAGTCTAGCGCTTAACTTGAATAAGTGGTTGCTTAGTTTAAGTGACACGGCACGCGAGGCACGATGCAAAATCTACTCACTATTCATAGTATTCATGGCTATTAGAGAGAAACGATGTTGTCAGTTTTAAATTGACCCTATGTGGCATGATCATGGATGGGTAAGTTGCAGAAAGTTACTAAAACGCTGAGATTTTCCGGAGGTTTCTGGAAACGTACATAAGAATTTTAATGAATTTTTGAGTTCAGAAATGTTCAATAAGATATTAAAAAAAAAATAACTTGCGAAAATTTCTGTTATTTTGGAAACTTTCAGTCTGCAAATCATTAGTCATCATTTCATCAATTCATCATGATAAAAGATTGTCAGATAAAAGGTTTTTTTGTACTTCAAATATGTACCTACCAGTTATTTTTGTAAAAAGAGGTCCGTTATATTTTATATAGGTAACTTTTTGGTTTAACGTAGGTAGGTTTAATACATCAAAATAAATAATTGAATTATATCAAACGTCACATTACGTCAAAAAAAAAAACAAACGTCGGGCACCCGTATAATTATCATATTTCATGAGCAGTTTTTGTAATAATATAAGTAGGTAAATTAAAACATGGATGTGCATATGCTACACTTGCAAATTTTCCAGACATTCAGACGATAAAATGATATAAAAAGGCGTTTAAAATAGATTTCCTGTAATAATAGTACCTATTTTCACTTCTCTCGCTCTAAAAGTTCGACTTTATGCTGTGCGTAGGCGACATAAAGTCGCTTTTTATGCTCTAGAGCATAAAGTAAAATCGTCGTCGAAGACCAAGGCGATCGGTCCAACAGCCACACGAAAAAAGTTCTTAATAAACAGTTAAAAAAAAACATAAAACTTCATACAATAAAACCCGTTCCAGACCTTCCGATCCGATCCGATTTATCGGGAGAAATCGGATAATGTGTAGTGTAGTGTATAAGATCCTAACAATTGCACTACACATTATCCGATTCCGGATCGGAAGGTCTGGAACGGGTTTTAACTTTTTATTTTATTTCGTTTTGTTAGTATTCTAAGACCAAGGCAAATATACCAACAGCCAAAGTACACAATAAAACTTCTTGAAATAAACTTGTAACTTTTATGTACTATCATTTATTACTTTTTAAACTAATACTTTAAATATTAATTAAATTTGTTTTTAAGTAGGTATACATGATATGTGTGTATATGTTATTTACATGATACAGTTTCATTTCCTCGCAATCGAAGTGAAAAGTAGAGTGTGCAACTCGTCCATAAAACGCATTTTACACTCGACTTTATATTCATCCTCGCTCGCAAGCTCGCTGGGATGGATAAACGTCTCATGTAAAATGATGCGTTTTATGCACTTGTCGTACAATCTACTATTTATGCAATCGTTGCACAATGAAGGTTCTTGAAGTCGAGTACCGCGTTTAGCTTGCCGTGTGGCCTAAGTAAGGTAGGTACGAGATTTTAAGACCTAATTGTGTAACTATTGCATACAATACTTTTTATACGAGCAAAACACAGAAAACTTTTTTTACTTTAATCGTCATTCCCCACTATGTATATTTATTTTTGATGTAACCTTTTTCGTTCAAATAAAACTGACCAATAAAAAAAAACATGATCGCAACTGTCATGGCGGGTGCCTCGTGATTGGTAAAATTTTTTGACAAGTAATTTCAACCAATAGAGAGTAGTAGCGTGCTTTTGTTTTAAATCAAATATGTTGATGTTCTCTTTTTGAAATTATTAGAGTTGAGTAGAGAGATGTCTTATGAATATTAAAGTTCTGTAGCGGGTACCATAGAGTATAGAATTTTGTTACAGGATTAAAAAGTGCGTTATTTTGTCTGTGAAATAATAATTGACAGATTAAAGTACGCGGGTAAAATAAAATACTATTTCACCCATCGAAAATTGCGTTTGCCGTTACTTTTCCTCCGAAATTGAACGGTTCCAAATATTTTCATATAATAGAATTACGTTTGTACGAAGGAGAATTTTCTAAAAAAACACAAATAATCGATTGTAGCGGATGTAAGAGGCATTTGTAATTTTATGGAGGAACAAAAGCAATTCGTGGCAGTTGTTAACAACTTGCGGTTCGTGTAGATGTCTTATCTGGTTCTTGGTAACAACTTACACATTAAACTAAGTTTTACCTAGTCCCAGGTGGAACGGCCTTTTTGGAATACCTTATCTGAAATAATTACAGAAATGCAAACAAGGGAGTAGGCAAATGTGGCAAGTTTTGAATAATCATCGTGTGAAAGTTTTTTATTACACGGATAAGATATATATATATATAACAAATTATACATATAGGTATAAACTCTATTGATGTGTGAATATTGCCCCGCATAACCTCGTGCCGTTCTATGTTAGGATAGCGACGCAAATTCAGACGTCACTTTTGGAATTGCAGATTCCGATCAAGATAGCCGGCTCTTGAACTCGATCGTTCAATATCATGGAATCGTAAAGGAAACGTAGTCAAATCGACACCGGTGCCGGTTTACTTGCTGGGATTCTCGCGATTTATGAGGCAATATGTTTAACGTCTACTACGGGAACCCTCTCCGAACATAACGGGGGTAGTTACGTAAACAGATTGCCCGCGACTGGCGGCCCGACGCTCCAGATATCGGCCTATACGAACCGTACACTCGCAACTTTTGTACCAAATCGACGGCGACGTTTCCCTCTTAGTAAAACCCTCTGCATACGAATAGCTACGGCGACGTACGGTGCCTGCATACTTGCTATACGGATTTATCTACCGTGATTCCGCCCGGCTAGATTTTATTGTATCGCACTTGTTTCTCGTTAGGCAGCCAACTTTTGAAATTTTATTTTCGCTGGGCTTGAAATTAAAAGATTTTTTGTAGCGGTTTTATGTCAGTTTGCGGGTTTTAGTAGTTTGATGGGCATGCTACAGCTACATCCCAACAAACAAATACGTCGTATAAGCCTTGACTTGTACGACCTAAAGTTGGATAGCAGTCTTACAATGGTAATGAGATGACTACCAGGTCCTATAGATGTCTTTAATGTAACTAATTAGTCGTGCGACGAATATGTCATAGTAAACTGGTCTTAGCAACGTTGGGGAGACTAAACGATACAACGTTATATTACAGTCTTAGCTAAAACGTTTGTACGACAACGCAATAGTCATACTAACGTTATAGTCCAATAAACGTTTTGAACACACCAAATCATATTTTTGGAAAACCTTTATACGACATTTATACAACGTGGATGTTATATAGACGTTTTCACAGTGACGTTTATATAACAGTCAGTATCTTGTTTTACAGCGGTTAATTAAATACTCTTTAATGACTTGGTTGTTTATTGACGACTCAAATATAACCTTAATATTACATGATGTCCGTTTAATGTCGTGTCCTGACTTTAATCAAACTTGCAGTCGCATTTAAGTCAGGTTTTGACTTTATAATGATTAGGCGGCCATATTTACGGAAATAGCTAGCTGTCATGGCGACCATCATCATCATCATCAGGTCGTACAGAGGTAAGTGTGCGACAAAAGCAACATGTCAGACATTTTTAGAAAAAAAACTATTTTTGTTAATGAAAATATAATGATTATAACACAAAATTACGAGGGGGCATGAAAATCTGAATAGTATTCACATAGGTATATTATCATAAAACTTCAGTTCCCAGTCAAACTAAATAGCATGAGAGACAGATAAGGTAAGCAAGATATGAAAATTAAATAACACTCAGCTTTTTATTTCCTTGTACTTAGTATTTATTTTACACTGAAATCTTTGAACCACAAACACGTTGCCACGAACAATATGAATAAGTCTTACAGGTGTTGTCACTTGACTTAAATAAAACGTTTTAGTCATTCAATAACACCTGTATGGCCACAATACAACAAACGAGTCGTTGTAAAGTTAGGATGCGACTACTGCGCGACGAAAGTGGTTATCCCATAACATTTGTACGACTGTTGAATGACGTTAATGAAGTTGGCTCGAGAATTCTGTATGACCATTATACGACCATTTAGGTCGTATAACGGGGCCATTTTCGCGTTTAGTAAACGTTATTATAACGTTAGTATGACTTTATTATAGCGATGTATGGTATTCAGATAACGTTTACTTAACCTTTATACGACTTTAAATTGTTACTTGGGATAATTATATTTTGTTTACAATTTAGGCATAATCTGGATCTATGTTTCGTTTGGTGATATTTATGTAACTACTGACGTACTTACTGATAAACGAATGAATTATTTAAGCCTTAAAGGACGACATCTTCATATAATTATCTTTGCTGTCATGCGCTCTCTTCGTATTCAGGGAGTTCTATTGTTGTTGTCTTGTTTTTCCGCCAATAAACTACATAAATATTAATTAATTATCGGTTAAAGTGGTGACGAGGATATGACCAAGAGTCTTGTTCATACATATCTTATTAGACCTATAGACGTACATTAGACCCGGCAGTAATCATCGAAACATCGCAATATAGTTCTGATGCATACCTAAGTAAGTTGTTATCGATCAAGTGCCCGCGGCCGAGAAGTGGCTAGCGTGGCAATGCCACTTGCGTGCCACCGGGAGATCCGCCACGTTGATTATGGTTTTGCGTGGGAGCCACGCCGGTGACGCGACAGACCATTCATGATTATAATTATTATTTGCATCTTGGAGTTTATAATTACTGCCATATCCGTACCTGTGAAGTACTTTTATAAATAAATAAATATTAATAATTAATATCGGACAATCTCATATAAATCTAGTCCCACAGTAAGCTCTAGTAGGCTTGTATTAAGGACACTTGACGACGATAAACATACTTGTATAGCTAAAGGGGAGCAATTTTTTTAATTTGTTTTAGTTTATTTTAATTTTAGCTTTTTGTTGTTGTTAGTACCTAGTGTTCAAGTTTTTTATTTACTGTTTCTTTGTTTTTCTTTTTTCCTGTGTTGAAATAAATTAATTTATAGCTAAATACATACTTAAATACAAATAACATCAATGACCCAGGCACAAATATTTGCCGGGATTCGAACCTAGGACCGCCGGCTCAGTATTTTTCATGTAAATTTGATAGGATAATAGTAGATTGTTCAACAAGGGACTAAAACAAGCCATAATGACACGAGATGTTTTAGCCACCCGAGCTAAGCGAGGGTGGCTAATAGTTCGAGTGTCATTATGGTTGTTTAGTCTCGCGTTAAACACTCTACTTTTCACTTTGAATGCGAGGAAAATAAACGAATTTCAATATAAAATTACGATATTTATTATAACAAAGTTTCTTACAATTACGTAGTACAGCCGTTAATCTAACCTCAGAAAAAATTAAAAAGCAATTTGTACTATTCTTTACATTTAAATGTATGGTTTTCCCCTGTAAACTAAGCTGGGTCGGCGTGGTTTGTAATTGAGAAGTATGTTCAATATTTTCACTCGAAGTCGAAGTAAAAGTTGGTGAGAATGGAGAGTAGGTATAGTAGAGACGTAGACCTTTTCTCAAAAAGGTTGCCGATGGTCATTTCATTAGGCTCATTCTCAACCCGCGATGTTGATGGGCGTGGGTCAAATGTTGGTTGTGATTTTTGCTTTGAGGATATTTTAATTCCTTCAATATAGTATAACCTTCGATAGATACTGTGTTTATTTTGGATTATATAGCCTTCAGCTTTATTCTTCTTCATTGGAAGATGATGATTACATATTTTGTCCGTAATTTATAAAGTAACACAGTTAATTGGTCTAATTGGTGATTACAATTCAAGCTTAATACAAGTAATGGACATCTACTCATTCCATTCAAAATTCTAATAGAAAAAAGAAATGTTCCGTGGTTTTTTCTTTTTTTTGTAAAGTGACGCTTTAAATGCTTGCATATTTAGCCAACAGATTCAAACTTGAAAACTATTTTATTTAAGACTAATATGGACTTATGAACCATGCATGATAAAATTACATTCGTATTCGTAATAATTAATCGTGTTTCATTAAATAAAATCTTGAATTTTTGAGCGGTTGTAATTTTGAGGTTATTTTCACGCACCAAAAAGTTTGTATACCTATCACTGAAAATGGCTATAAACCTCCATTCACAAACGTCGTGATTGGCTGTTTAGGGGTTTTTCAAAGTAAATTAAAACAATTTTACTTTAGTCCCTAGAGATTAATAAGGAGCTTTAGTCCCGATATGCAGAGACTAAAGTAACATTTTAAGAGCATGAGAAGTGAAAAATGTCTAACTAATATGAATTCGGGGCGTTCAACCAGAATGTCGGGCACGTGACGATACTTTACATACTTATAATGAAGTTTTTTTAATCCACGTATTTTTTTCGTACGAAAGGCAAGGTAGTTCAAATCTTGTTTAACATTAAAGGTAAGTTCGATTTTTAAAGTTTCTTTGTAGCTTCAAAACATATTAATCCATGTCATATGTACTATGCGTCTTTTTAATTCGTCACGGTGTCTCGATTTCATGAAGGATAAGTATCTGTTTTTCCCAGTTATAGGTATAGAGAATAAGGAAAAAAAAAATTATTCACTATGTTTAGCAGTGGTTGTGTAGGGGTTGAAATGTTGATGAATTATTAAATAACTTGATATCAAATTCTAATTTAACGTAATAATTGCAGGTTACTTTAGTACTACAGATTGACGCTTATTAATACAATCTCTGAATGAATTACATTTAATTATTATATATAAATATTTTGTAAATCGTGACGCGTAGAGACCAAATCTCTACCAAATTTAGATTTTTTTTTAAAATATGAGTCGTTCTATTCTAGTTTGTAATATATGCACATTGCACATCCTCAAAACAGTTCAGTAATTGACTCGAAGAGTGACAAGAATTGTCTGTACACTTCATGCTCAAACCAGGTATGCCAAAATAGAGCCATTTGTAAGGAATATTTAGGATTGAATTGGATTTAGCCGAATAAGGATAAAAGGCAAAACGTCATAATTCTGTTTGTTTAGGAAGGTACCAAGAAGCTTGCATGTACCAAGACTGAATTCGACGTTTCTAATTAATTTAGCGATAAACTCTATTTGAAGTACTGTGGGGGTGGAGGCTCAGGGAAACACATAACTTCTTAATTTGGAATCTAGATACGCGGCAGCGTGTCAAGCAAAGGAACTAGCTAGCCAACGCCGAGTGTAATATTACACGAACCACTTGGTGCCACTTTTGACCCTTCTATAACTCAAAACCTCTTTAACATTAAACACATAAAATTACGTGTGTTTAATTATATCCGACGATCGTCGATTATCGTCGGCTGTGCAAATACGAATCCTCAAGTTCTTCGGGCACATCACCCGCAACGAGGACTTCATGGAACAATTGGTGGTGCAAGGGAAAGTGGAGGGCAAAAGATCTCGTGGGCGCTCTCTAACGCAATGGATAGACCTCATCAAATCTGTGACACAATGCGGTATAAACATGAATTCTCACTCCGCCAAACATAGGACTACGTGGCGGCGCATCACGAGAGAACCGGTGGCGAAAGAATCGACCTAACCATGACCACGACCACTCTGCCAAGAGTGAACGACTACGAAGAGAATTATATCCATAAAGACATCTAGAAGCCCAAATTTCATGAAGCTAGCTCAAACGGTTATAAAGATATGAAGGTCAAAAAGTCGTAAATTTTAGCACTGACTGACCGACATATAGTACCTAAACCTGAACAAAATAAAATAATGAACAAGTATTAAACTCTATTTATTTGCTTTATAGGATACCTACCTATTTGTATACCTATAACAATTGCTGTTATTTAAAAATGTGAGATCTTAAAGTAGGTTAGATTTGACTTGGCCAGTTTTTATCAGAATTAAAAAATATATATTATGTTGAATAACTTTATAAAATGACTGATGTAATGAAAACTGGCCAAGTCAAATCCAACCTACTTTAAGATCTCACATTTTTAAATACTTAACAGCAATTGTTATAGGTATCCAATAAAGCAAAGAAATTGAGTTTAATACTAGTTCATAATGTTATTTTGTTCCTATAAATACATATTTGGATTTTGCATAGATCTTGGCACTCATTTAGATCTCCATTCTTTTTGCGGCGAAGCCCACAGCCAAGCATAATTTTTGCATTGAACTTGGCTCTCCCCTGTTTTACATTTATGTTTTTGGTGGGATATATTTAAGATCAACAAATTATAGTTGTGTGTTTAGTGGCGGCTTGCAGAGGGATTACGTAATATTTTATTACAACTAGGCATCGGACTTCTGATAGCTCGGTAAGACTTTAGAGAGCTATGGAGCCGATACTAACATTAAAATACAATTCATACTTATATCTATACTCAATAGTGAATTTCATTCGCAATTTTAATTTTATTTTTCTTCTGATTTTGTCCTTAATTATAAAATTAAAATTGCGAATGAAATTCACATAAGTATGAATTGTATTTTAATGTTAATATGAGCTCCATAGCTCTCTAAAGTCTTACCGAGCTATCAAAGTTCGATGCCTAATTATTATAATCACCTGACAGGGACAGAATCTTCATTTAAACTCAAATAACCGGCCTACATCCCTACAATACTTAACCATTATGCATTTTCATTCCCTTATATTCATTTCAGTGGTTCCCAACCTTTTCTTGACTTTTTAATTCCTACGTTGTTCGCAGGGACCAAATGCAAACCAATTCCTCTCTTCCGGCGGACTTTGGCGATGTATCAGCCGCGTTTTTGAATAGCTCGCGGACCATATTTTGACTCTTGTTGTGGACCAGTGGTAGGGTACCACTGCCTTATATTTATAGGCTTTAATTCAACATATTGCGACAACATAATTCATATTGCTAAAGAACTAATTACAGGTACGAGTATATTTATTTATTTAAACTTTATTGCACACGACATATGGCGGATTTAATGCCATAAGGCATTCTCTATCGGTCAACCATAGGGCCAAACAACTACAAAATGGAGTATATATCTACATACAAGTCGACAATTTTATATGGCTACATTAGATTGTTTGGCTACCTTAAATGAATAGGATAGGTAAGGACGAAAGGCGTATTAAGCTAATTTTTTTTTTATAAACATACTGAAATATATTTGGAATCGTCACGGGCTTGATTACGTTAATTATCACTCTGAAATAGGGTTTGGAAAAACATTGTACAAGTTAATTGAAATTTCGGCTAAGCCGGCGGCTGGTATATAAAAATAGACCATTAGAAGTGTCGCGGATTTAATAATAATGAAATGAAATGTACTTATTTGCAATAAATATAGTTTACATATTGATTTTAAAATATGTATAAAAATTTCGTATCTAGACTTAAGTAAGTCATGCAAATCTTGAATTGCCAATATTGACATCGTATTTAACTATTTAACAAATATATTCTACTTATTTGCTGCATCAAATAGTTATAAATATAGCCTAAAATATCAAAAATGCGCAGAAATAAGGTCACCATTCATCAAATCCCATTACTATAGTCTATTTTATATAGCTTTATGCGTGTGTTAGCTATCATCTTGGTATTATTTATAACCTAAATTCAATTAAAATCTACTGAACAGGTGTAGGATGCCACACGCACAAAGCTACTCGTATATAGAATACCAAAGCTATATTACTAATTACACTTTTGTTTTACGAAAAAATGATTTTTTCTCAGTGCCATCGTCTGTAAGGACTATAGCACTAATTATATTTTTTTGATTGCTGCTTTGCTGAATTATAGACGAGCTTTCCCGTGTCATCTTAGGTTTGGTTTACCAGTTAGGATTCATCATCAGCCAAAAGACATCCACGGCTGCACAACACATATACCTCCTCCAGAGAACGCCACCAACGGTGCATTGCATCAGCCACATCGTCCGGACTCCAACAACCTTCATTAGGGGGGCTCATTAGGGAGCTGCCCATTTTTTAGTCCAGTGTCATCCTGAGGGTCGTAAAATTGGAGTCTCGCCACGACGTGAGTTTTAATTCCTTCGTGCTGAGAGTTCCGACGGACCAACTAGCGACCTTCACCAAGGAAGAGTACTGGCCGAAAGGTGTCACGTTCCGGCGTTTCCGTGGACGGCTCGGCCCTAGCAGCAGCAGTATGTGAGATACGATTACCGTATATTTTTAACCACGTTCAAATTATACGGACCTTAACGGGATACATACTTTATGAGGCCAAGTAACGAATTGCAAACAAAATCAATCGGTAAAATTTTAACATTATCAAGACTCAATTGGTAAATTTCAAAAACGCTTTGTATTTACCAGAATAAAGTTGATTGGGATAGAAGCTTTATTGCAAAAGAGGCTGACTTTTATAGTCTTACTTGTTATGGACGGTTTTGGCCCGGAAGCTGCACTTTGTGATGGAAGCAAGCCGTTTTGCACAGTGATAATATAGACCAAAATAAACGATTTCACTCGAGGAGAAATTAGTTTCACCCCTTAGAATTAATGGTAATATA
Source organism: Apotomis capreana (assembly GCA_947623375.1). Classification (NCBI taxonomy): domain Eukaryota; kingdom Metazoa; phylum Arthropoda; class Insecta; order Lepidoptera; family Tortricidae; genus Apotomis; species Apotomis capreana. The sequence goes on from OX392499.1 coordinate 7,453,537, forward strand.
TAAGTGGTGCAAGAAGGTCAATTTGGCGCAATGGGCACGGAAATCTGTACTAAAATAACGGGTCTTGAGACCGATTTGCATCTTCTGCCAAGACTGAAATCACGCATTCAGTTTGTGCTTATCCGACTGCATCAGAAAAAGTGATTTGTTTGTTAAGAATATGTCTATTTCGGTATGCAAAGAAGAATTATTTTTTATCTGCGTCGTGATTACTTATTGTTTAAGCTTTTGAAGTAAAAGAAAACAGAAAGGAAAATATATGTCCATAGTTGCTTAATAGTCCTATTTGTTATGAAAAAAAGCTGCACTTCGTGATGGAAGCAAGCCGGTTTGCACAGTGATAATATAGACCAAAATAAACGTTTTCACTCGAGGAGAAATTAGTTTCACCCCGTAGGATAAGAGATGGCCCCACTTATTCAAAAAAAGTTTAAAAAATTGTAAATCCTGAACGGATACTCCGATTTTGACGAAAGAGGTGCCCAACGGTAGATAATTACCCAATTTAACATAAAATAAATTAAACAGGTAAAAAATTATTTTGGATACCCAAAAAATTATAATTTCTGAAAAACTATTTAAAATTTGTGATTTTTTGGAATTTCACTCATAAAAATGTACGTACATGGTACTTTTTTTATTTATTTATATTAATATACAACTAATTTTACATTTATGAAAAAAACCGCATATCATTAGCTCGTATAGTTTTAAAGTTATTGAAGAATACAGACATGGCGCCGCTGGGTCAAAAAATCTTACAAAAAATCTAAAACCTCAACGGATATTCCGATTTTGATAATTAAGGTGCTAATCGACAGATAATTACTTAATTTAGTTTCAAAAAATAAAATAAAAATTCGAATAGGCAAAAAGTAATAATATTTCTAAAAAAACATACTACATTTTGATAAAATATTTTTTTTTTGGGGCTTTTATGTAATTTCATATAAAAAAAACTATGAATATGGCTTTATTTTACATATGTATATTATAACACTATTAATTGATCGATTAATAAAAAACCGCATATCAAGAGCTTGTACAGTTCCAAAGTTATTAAAGATTTTACTATAGGGTGCTGCCGGTGCGATGTTGCCGCCGCACGTGCAACTTATGTATATGTATTTATGAAAGTATTCTCCCGTTTCGAAGGTACTGATTGCCCTGAAAATATAACCACAATTGAAAGTACAAATAATAATCATCACAAGTAGCACACAACACACTTATATCCCTCAATACAGCTTCAATTAGAGTTTTAACGGGTGAATAGGCTCTGTTTGCTAATGTCACAAGTATATTTTACTTACTTTACATTTTATTTTCAATAAACTTTGCATTGTAATGTAACGTGAGTTAGGCCGTTGCATCGGCTGCAACAACGCATTTTGCCACAGCCCGATTTGCACCCATAATGACTGTTCTATTGTGATTTGTGGATCGCACCTGCAACTTGCTTCCAACGCCATTCGACTCCCAAAAAGAAAGGACTTGGGACTGGATATATATCCAAATTAGACGTTTTTTTCACATTTGGCTCGCTTAAAACGCTACACGCAGAACATGTTGTTCAATGGCAGCTGAAGTAGTCGGCGAAAGGCTTGTCGCCAGCCCTGTGAAAGCATCGAAGCATTCAAATTGCAGTCGTCAGTGCAAGTGCAGTGTCGTATTAGTAGCAGTTTACAAAACAGTTATTACTTTAAGTAATGAAATGATGACTGCACTTCAAGGCTTTCACAGAGTATGACAAGACGTCTAATTTCAATACAATAAGAAAAGAGACCTATTTTAAAACATGCATGTTATACCCTGAAATAACTACTGCTTTTGCAAATACATCGCTATCTATAGAAATTCTCTCTGGATACATAATGGCTCACGTGAAACGGTTACTTAGGGCCATTTTTGTTTCTTTTTTTGGGGTGTGTTTACATAATTAATGTCATTAATTATTACCTATGACAAAAATGTTTATTTACCGCAATTAAGTTCCGTTTTATTATTTTAATATAATGTGTGAAAATCGTGTAAGATTCAATCAAAGTCTATATTAATGTCATTCATTGGTTCTCAATTAATCGTAACGTTGTTGTTCCCCCATCCACATGCAGGCTATACGATGCTCCAACAGAGCATATATTATTACTGTTAATGCGATTCGAAAAGATCTGTTTAAACTAAAAAACACTAAACTAAACAAGCTTGTGTCCATTTCAGCTGCCATTGAATACCGTTTCATGCAAACCAAGTGTGGGTTCACGTTTTAATTTGGAAATATCGAGGCCCAAGTCCTTCTTTTTGGGATTGAAATGGCATCAAAGGTAGATGGAATCCACAATAGTTGAAGGTTAGTTCAATTTGAAAACTCCTTGAACATTATGGATACAAATTAAATTGGGCTGTGGCACAAGCACAATGCGTTGTTGTTGCTGATGCGACGGTCTAACTTGTACGTTACAATGCAAAGCCTGCAAAGACTAAAGTGAAAATAAAACGTAAAGTAAGTAAAATATTGATTCAGAAATGCTATTTAGCATCTAATATACTTGTGATATAGTATAAGCAAACAGGTTGTATAAGAGCCTAGTCACCCGTTAAAACTCTAATTTAAGCTGTATAAGGGATATAAGTGTGTTGTGTGCTACTTGGGATGATTATCATTTGTACTTTCAACTGTGGTTATATTTTCAGGGTAATCAGTACCTTCGAAGCGGGAGAATACTTTTATAAATACATGTACATAAGTTGCACGTGCGGCGGCAACATCGCACCGGCACCCTATAGTAAAATCTTCAATAACTTTGGAACTGTACAAGTTCTTGATATGCGGTTTTTTATTAAACGAACAATTAATAGTGTTATAATAAACATAAGTAAAATTAAGACACATTCATATATTTTTTTATATGAAATTACATAAGTCAAAAAAAAATCGTTTTTTTTTCAAAAGGTATGTTTTTTTTTGTATTTATTATTACTTTTTGCCTATTTGAATTTTTATTTTATTTTTTAAAACTAATTTAAGTCATTATCTGTCGATTAGCACCAGGTTTTAGGTTTTTTGTAAGATTTTATGACCCAGCGGCGCCTTGTCTGTATTCTTCAATAACTTGGGAACTATACGAGCTAATGATATGCAGTTTTTTTTCATAAATGTAAGATTAGTTGTATATTAATATTAATAAATAAAAAAAAGTACCATGTACGTACATTTTTATGAGTGAAATTCCAAAAAATCACAAATTTTAAATAGTTTTTTCAGAAATTATAATTTTTTGGGTATCCAAAAGAATTTTTTACCTCTTTGCATTTTTTTATGTTAAATTGGGTAATTATCTACCGTTGGGCACCTCTTTCGTCAAAATCGGAGTATCCGTTCAGGATTTACAATTTTTTTAAACTTTTTTTGAATAAGTGGCGGCATCTCTTATCCTACGGGGTGAAACTAATTTCTCCTCGAGTGAAATCGTTTATTTTGGTCTATATTATCACTGTGCAAACCGGCTTGCTTCCATCACGAAGTGCAGCTTTTTTTCATAACAAATAGGACTATTAAGCAACTATGGACATATATTTTCCTTTCTGTTTTCTTTTACTTCAAAAGCTTAAACAATAAGTAATCACGACGCAGATAAAAAATAATTCTTCTTTGCATACCAAAATAGACATATTCTTAACAAACAACTTTTTCTGATGCAGTCGGATAAGCACAAACTGAATGCGTGATTTCAGTCTTGGCAGAAGATGCAAACCGGTCTCAAGACCCGTTCTTTTAGTACAGATTTCCGTGCCCATTGCGCCAAATTGACCTTCTTGCACCACTTATATATTACCATTAAACCGATATATTCATTGACTACAAACTGGTTTCACAGAAAACATACAATCAATTCGCGACTATGAAAAACCTGACCCAGGCCTCTATTGGAGGTTTGACATTCATAATCTATACGATAGGTCGCCGGCTCGCTACTACATTCTTTTATAGTTTAGCGGTATTAGGTATGCATGGTCGACTGTTACCCTAATGACATTTTCTTTCATATTAAGATACCATAATGATAACAAATTTCTCCGTCGTAATATAGAGATATTGAAAAAAATAATGGAGATATCGCAAAGTACCGTCAAATTAACCTAATTACTCAAAGTTTGCACCTCGTTTGTATATGGTATCATCCTCATGCTCCAGATAATAAATGTACTAACATCTAAAATTCTCATTTGTTCCAAACATAAAAACTTTATGAAATGATCGCAATGGGATGTCGGTCGTGAATCATGAGTCGTCAAAGAGAATCGAATCGTAATCGCGCACGGTTGAGCGGTTTCGTCGCGTCCCGATAATGAGCGTCGATATGAGGAAATCACACGACACGCCTCCGCGGCCGATAACTCGCCGTGATGCCGTGCTATCGGTAAAAAAGTCAACAAATTTGTTACGGTCTCGGATATTTCTCCGCGACGAAATCAAAGCTCTCACAGGAAAGATGGCTCACTACAGTTTACTAATCGGCCGCGGTGCTTGGCCGAGTTTTTGTCGCATGGTCGTTTTCCTCTCCATACGTATCTTTGACTATGCGGTTGACGTAGTGGTAGTGCTGCTGCCGACTGAGCCGACGGTCTTCGGTTCGAATAAGCATTTGCAAGGGAAAATATTATTGTTGCGTTCTATTAGGCCTGTTTCAAATTATCTTCCTACTGTCCTCTCTTCATCTCCCAAGTTACAATAATTCATTCATTTTCCAGGCTAGATACTCTTCTGTGGAATTCTTTACCTTCTGGTCTAAGGCGTGCACAATCTCTTGCTATAATTAAATGACACCTTAAACGTCATTATTTATCTATGCCTTACCGCTCTTTTAATTTTTTTACTGTACCTACATATTTCTCATGTTTTGTATCCTTGCGTATTTGAGGTGTGAAATAAAGTGGATTTGTGTTGTATTGTATTATTATATTAAAGGGTACCTACACGATACAGAATGATAATAGTGCAGCAGAGTAATATTGATACATTTAGGCGTTTCTCTGTGAACTTCAAATTAAGTTACTGTAAATATAATAAATAGTTCCTTTGCTATGCTGCGAAATAGCTGGGTCAGTTGCGTTCTACAAATTAATGCTTTGCTTGACAGCAGCAAAGCATTTCTAGTACCGTAACTAACACGAATTTAATTTGATAATCTAATTCAAATTAAATTCTTGGTCTGTTTACTTGAGTATTATAAAACTAAGGTCCTAGATATCTAATTTGATAAACAGAGAAGCACAAGTTGAATAAAAACTAGCAAATCTGTACGTATTATTCTAATAAAAGGTCAAGTACAAAAAGATACAAGATAAACGACTTATCTCAAGCCTACACGCTGACCCGAGGATACGATTTATCAATTTTGTAGTCAATATAATAACCCTTTCCCTATCCAAGTCATGTCATGTTTATACAATGTGCTGCAAGAACGCGGGCCCGGTTCATCCATCAGACCATTGATTTTTTCTTCGTCGTCATTTCCTACTCGTTGTCGACGCCGCGCTACTTGAAATTATTTCCGTCATAGACTCAGCAATTACTTGTAATATCCTGTGATTCTGTGGAATATCATTTAGTTTCATGTATAAGTAAATGACACTAGTAAGTAATTATTAGTCTGCGGCAGTTTTTGAAATCTGGTAACTATAAATGATAAAAAGCAAATTTCGTTGATGTGCTCTTTTTAGGGTTCCGTACCCAACTGAAATGTATTTTAATAAATATTTATAAGGACTTAAAGGAAATCTAGGACGAATTTATAGGAGCCTAAAGGTAATAAAGCTGTTACCAGCAAACCAAAATAAAAGTGTACGATTTATGTTGACCTTATTATATAAAGACAGTACGAGTAAGTTGCGTATTAAGCAAAGAAGGAGAATTCATTTGTGAAGTATTTTATCGTGTATTTTATACCTATGTGAATACCAGCCAAGTTAAGAACACCCGTAACGTGAATTATGCATTAGGCAAAATAGGAATTTGGCAACCGATTTGGTTACCAAATCCAACGGGATATAAAATCAGTGTATCTAACCGTTAAAATAATCGTCACATGGTTATTGGACCAGAAGTATAAAGCCATCAATTTCCCTGACGAAGTAACCAACCCCGTTGCGCTGACTGACTGCGCTGACGACACTATAATCACGGCAAAATTACGTCTTACTTCAGTTCACGTTAATCACTCATTAGGCCTACTTAATGGGCTCGAGTGAGTGGCTTTCTAAAGACAATTTGATGCTGTTCATCGTATAAATTCGCCAAGTAATCAAAGTTTGTAGTTAGATGGCTAAGCTGAGGATAATAGACAGCAGAGGCACCTTGGGCCGCATACATTAGGACCGCTCAGGTAATCTGCGACACGGGTGTTGTTTAGTGATTTATTAATGAATCTCGAGGCAGCCGAGCAACGAAAATGTCGCCCAGAGAATTCTCTGCCCATGAAATATACCTACAGCATTTATAACGGCAAGAAGTTACGATTCAGAGCAGACAGCGAGCGCGTCGATGTATAATTTAGTATGCGAGTGTTTTTAAACAACTTCTAAATATAGGACGTTTCCGATATTTTATTTATTCAGCATGGTAATAAAATGTAAACTTATATTAACATATTAGAATATAGTGAGCTTGCACTAAATTTACATTTCTATTACTACCAAGCACAACAATCGAATTATTATAGAACTTACATTTTAAACTTATTTAGAAACAACTAAAAGTATACATATACTTACAGTAACATGTTATTGCAAACTTAAATTAACTTAATCTGATTATACGTACATTATGTATGTAAGTGTTTTTTTCCTTTTCTTGTATTAATCGTAAAAACTCAACGCAACTCTTCATATGAAAAATAGTAGGAAGTACTCGAACTGATAAATCAATATCCCATTTTGTTTATATCCAATTTACGAGATTCAACTTATCCGTCTATTTTTTACGGCCTTTATTGGGAATTGGATTCCCTAATCTCTTCTCCGCTAAGTAGTGATTTTAGTGAAAATAAATATCGCAAATAATTACGATTTCATTTTACTTCATAACATTAAATGCTTGGTTTTCAGCACAAAAATCGCGTTATTATTATTTTGATTTTGTATTTTGCTGGCGGCAATATATTTCTCTCAATTCTCGATTATAAAGTTATTTGAATGTATTTTATTTATTCAAATATAATAAAGTCAACCTTTTGTTCGACCCTAATGGTTTATTGATAAAGAAAACTTTAAGCATAAATCTGCCATTATTTATATCATTTCAATCTATTATTACTATATAGTGCCTCAAAAATAGAAGAAGTTAGAGATGCTTCAATGGTCTTTCCAACCCAAAAGCTGTGCTGGATTATAACTGCTTCTTTTCAGATATTACTGAAGCAAATCAACGTGTTTTTTTGCTTAATATACATTATGTAAAAATGACTAACTGTTGTGTTTCTTTCGGCTTTCTTCTCAACAGCGGTCTCCTCTTGCGAAATTCCGGTAGATTCATAATCTGACTTGTAAAAGTGCCCCTGTGGCCTACTTACTAAATAAAGTATTTCATTTCATTTCATTTCATTTGTTTCCTAGAAAGATGCACGGTTCCCGAAAGTCAAATAAGCAGAAATACTGCAACACAAGCATAACCGCAGGAAAACCTAGATGATAATAATAGAGTGTTATGTATAGGTGTGTACCTATAACACAGTCCATTACCTAAATTCCTTTAAAAGCTATTAAATAGGCCTTCCATCATATTCAATCTTTCGAAATTCAGAATGATTTAGTAAAATCCTTATTTACTTTGCTCCAGACGTCGGATTATTTGCAGATTGTTGCCAAACATAAAGATATTTCGATGGAAATAGGGATAGTTCATAAAGATTAGGTATTCCTGTCTAATCTTCTCAGAATCGTTCGGAAATATAATGCGGTCCAATTTTCTGTGGACAAACACTGGAATTTAATTGTACACCCGATTGTTGGAATCACCTTAATTAGTGGTTAAACATTACGCTTAGTTTATCGAAACCCGAATTTGACTTGGTTAAAATTTGACGACCTATTCGAATCGTTCCCTTGGTGATATTCCGAGAGAGAAGTCCGGCGTTACGAGACTTCCTTCCGATGTTTGAATGAAAAGTTAGAAAGGCCACGCGGATACAATTATGGACAGAATCTAGAAGCTCATAGTTTTAGGCATCTACGTGTTATACACACTTACTTGTTATGTTTCAAACCCAACGGGAACGAGCTGTTTTGCACCTAATAATTAAGACCAAGTTCACAAGTGAAACACGCCTATTTAACCCACTAGTTAAGGCGACTCCGTACGTGGAATGGTGATTTTTAAAGTCCTAAGGCTCGTAATCTAGCCAACGGAAAAATCTGAAAAAAATATATGTTATTTTTGACTATTTCTTCTAAAAAGTTATAGTTGGATTTTTTTTTAAAGCAATAATTACTATGGAAAAAATAATGTTGAAATAGGGTCGTTTTCAATTTTCAATTCCCTAAGGCTTCTAAACTACAAGTGATATTTACACGGCTTTTTCGCAAGAACATTGACAATTCATTGATCTTTAATCGTATTGTTTAAAAGTTAGTAAAATGGAAATTCGGTCTAATAAAGCATCAGAAAAACTGAATTTCCGCGAGCGCGGCCGTGCCCGGGCTGCGAGCTCAGTGTAAATCTAACCGTCGAAGGGGAAGGCTGTGTCACTTGCTCCCGCGACCCATCTAGTTACGGAAAATTGTTATAGTACCGGATCCCGCGGAGGTTCGATCTGTCTTCGTGCGTTTGAAGTGTATTTTAAGAGAGTGTAGTTCGTTTTTTGCACGACTACGCTATGCGACATAACTAAAAGCACTCATTTTCATATAGAATTAAATTCAACTGTTTTTTTTCGTATTTAGGTATCTATTAATTTTAAGTACTTATAAAAAAAAATTGTCATTGCTTAGCATTCCCGGACACATTTGGATACTTAGATATTCTCAGTCATGGGCCCACACCAGAGAGGATTCCCAGAAAATAACACTTTTGGTGTGGGTTTTAGGGCCCTTCTCTGTGTAATATTAGAGTACCTTAGGTATTTCACAGATATTTAAGTATGATAACGTCTAATGATCTTTTTGAATTCAACCCTAAGAGATATGAATATCGTAATGCAGAACAAGTATTATTCGTTTGAATACCATTGTAATATTCGGTAAAACGCTAATTTACGAATACGAATATTTATTGTAAGTATTCACATTCGTTGCGTCACTAGTACAGTACATGACATATGCTATAAAAATACATTATCAAAAATTACAATAATTTTCTAGTTTAAGAAGGCAAGTGACAATTTTGGCATGAGGGCTTATTTATGTAAATATAGTCAGAATACATATTTGCATCAATAAATTTCCCACTTCATATTTAAATCTAAATGAGCGTTAGTAATTATTGACATATCCGCCGGGCCTAGCTATACACACCCTAGCCTGGCCATAAGTTCTGTTCCAATTGTTTACCGTTTATAAAATAAAAACCTGATTTTTATTACATATCGTTTAAAAGCCATATATTAATGATCGGATTACAGTTGAATTAATGAAAAAATATATAACTTTATTTAGACTAATCATCGCAATGCCCGGACTTGATTTTTGACTAATGCTCAGAATTTTTCTCTCTAAGTTTGCCAGAGGGCAATGAAACGATCATGGATCAAATTAATCGATCACGGAAGGAACGCCTAAACCCAAATAGCTTACGTAACTCAGACAACCGCTAAACTAAAGTAGGGCTGACACGTTTGCAGCATGTCAACCGATCTGCAGATCAAGAAATCTACACCCACCCAATAAAATTCGGAACTTCTAAGTTAACGTAAAAAAAGATACGGTTCTTTATGCCGCAAAAAAACGTATCTACGCTGGAAAGGAAAATTATCCAAGAGACACGGAGCTAACTTTACAGGAGATCTAAAAAACTACGAACTTTTTCAAAAAAATAAAAAGTTATTAAATATTCTGTGGACCGACTTTTTAAATGAAGCATTTTATAATGTCGCTTTCGTTATTTTGTCTATTAATGGGATAATTTAAAATTTAGCATCGCTTACGCAAAATGGCTGTCAAAATAGAATTAGGTAAAATTATCTAAACGACACGTTTCCCGAGATAATTAGTCAGGTAAAATAGTATAATCTACATTTTACACTCCAATCAACACAGTAAACAATATTTATGTGCATACGATGCTCATTTTATATAAACAATATCATGTTTTTTACATGTTGCTTTTGTTATCAGTTATCAGTTTATTTATTGCTTTCATAGGTTACATAAGATGGACGATACAGAATTTTATTTCGCTATGAAACCCTGCAGGGTTATTATTTTGTCTATTAATGGAATATTTTAGGATTTAGCAACGCAAAATGGCCGTCAAAATAGAATTAGCAATAAAACCTCACGATTAATGTTTTAATTAGAGGAAAATATTTATTTTCAAACATTAAAATTAATGAAGTGACATTTAAAGTTCTCTAAGACAAAAACTTATGGTCCAATTACGCAAAAAACAAAAAAAACTGCTTTAGAAATGTTAAAGATTTATTCATCAGATATCACGTGAAATTTCAATTTTATCAATTTTTATGTGTGATCTGCTGAAAGTTTTCCAGTAGTTCTAGACCAATGTATGGTAGCAAACGATAGCTATGACTAATGAGAACAGCACAAGAGTTCTCAAGACTGCAGTCACTCGGTACTCATTAAGGAATTTTAAATCACGAAATACTTGAAATTTCAAGTTTTACAATTGCAATGAGATAATATCCTATCCTAACAAGAATAACAAAACTACCTACAACTCTGTGTGGTATAAGTGACGTCTCGTAAGACACTGTTTGAGTGAGATGGCATTTGGGTCCATCAAGCGAGTCCAAAGTAATGCCTTAGCGCCACAGACACAGATTTACGCCGCAGATGGCGGCCTAACGGCCTTTATAAATATATTGAATTACTACTAAATGTGTGAGTTTTTATAAAACAGAACCGGTAAAGTTGTCTAACTACCAATTTAACGAAAATATTTGTTTTTTAGTACATTCTATGCGACAAATACGACTCAATTGTCATTCAAGCAATTCAAGATAAGCGACAGTAGTCGATCAAAGTCATATCAGGTAAAAAAGGATAAGCGACAATGGTTTCATTTTCATAGTATCAAAGCAGGTAAATTTGGATAAACGTCAATAGTTAAGATACGACAATCAGGTAATTTAATCTAACTATGTTATTTTTTTTATAGAATCTTATATCGATTCTGATTAATAATGTGGAAATACCACATTTTTACTGTTTGGCTAATGCGCATAAACGCCGGAAACTTAGGGTCGCAGGTTCGAGTCCTGCTTACATTGCAGTGGATCACATTAAATTTTTCTTTCATAATTTACCTTTGTTAATTTTATCATAAAAACGTAGGTAAAATGCCTCAAACGACATTAAAATATATTTTACGATCAGGTAAAAACAGTTAACTAACAAGTGCAAGGTTAGTTGCAATAAAGAAAAATTATTCAAGTTGTTTGATCTGTTTTGACAAATAAGTAAAAAAGCTCTAAGGTTCATTATTATGCAAAACACTTTTTATGTAATCTCCAATGGAGATTCTCCATTTTGCTAAAAAAAACCTCAAAAATGAAGTCGTTTAGTAGAGAAAAAAATGTAGAGATTCTCTAAATCACCGACGGGATAAGCGACATAAAAGTCGTCAGACAGATGTATACGAGACCCAACCCATTCGATGCAGAAAAATCTGCCGATCCCAACAGTGTGTATAACTCAATATCCCTAAAAATGTCGCTTAGATAAGTTCTCCTTTCCAGCATCGGCATATTTTGACACTCAAGTAAATTAACATTTATAGGGTATCCATTGACCTTGAACATTGAAATTAGCCAAAAAATTCGTCTAGTAAAATATCTTCAATATCAACAAGTATAGGGGAAAATCTGAGAACATTACTATCACTGTAGTCATAAAAAACTATCACTGTTAATAAGTAGGTAAAGGACGTAAATCCGTTTTCCAACGGTAAAGTTGAGTTTGTCGGTCTATTATTTATAGTTTATCTTTTCATTAGAGCAGCATGACCCGGGGGATAAAGCTGTGCCTCCACTACTATGTTAAAAGATCGCTATGTATAGCGCAGCGCCCTATATAAATTAGGTGCAAAGTTAGGTATTAATAGGTATTAAAAAAAAAACTACTTACTAGATCTCGTTCAAAACAATTTTCGTTGGTAGTTTTTATAGTAATGTACATCATATGTTTTTTTTAGATTTTTTCATTTTCTTATTTTAGAAGTTAGAGGGGGGACCAACTTTTTTCCACTTTGGAAGCGCATGTCACGCAAACCATTCGGTTTAGAAATTTTTTTTTTCAGAAACCTCGTTATCATTTTTGAAGACCTATCCATAGATACCCCACACGTATATGTTTGATGAAAAAAAAAAATGTTGAGTTTCAGTTCTAAGTATGGGGAGCCCCCAATATTTATTTTTTTTTTTTATTTTTGCATCAAAATCTTAATGCGGTTCACAGAATACATCTACCTACCAAATTTCAACAGTATAGCTCTTATAGTTTCGGAAAAAATTGCTGTGACATACGGACGGACAGACGGACAGACAGACAGACATGACGAATCTATAAGGGTTCCGTTTTTTGCCATTTGGCTACGGAACCCTAAAAATGATATTTTTTTATTTCTGCATGATTTTACACGTATAATCAAGAATCTTGTCGGCATTTTAACTATTTTTGGTAGATACCTACACATACAAAAGAAACTAAAAAGTATTTTTCGATGCGAGACTTCCAAATGGCCAATTTCACTTATTTTTTTGGAAAATAGCTTTAACGCATTTTATTTTTTTATATTCTACTGTAGTGGGTAAATAGATATTTAGTAATCCGCAATAATTATATCATTGTTTAAATGATTTATTTTACTTCGAGATTTTTCAATGCCTTTAAATATTATAAGGTTTATTCATCTTCAACTCTCGCTCGGACTATGCGAGTGTATGAAGCTGCTTGGACGCCACTCAACGAGATTATGAACGAAGTAATGTTCCGGGGGCGCACGGTCGGCGGGGGGAATAACGTTAGGCTCCGCCCAGATCCTCAAGGACGTTGGGATAACGAGTCGCCTTAACCTAAGATCGCTAACATGTTTGTGAGTGGTACACGTGTTACCCGCCGCAACAGCCAGGAATTACCGTGTTGTTGATCTTCCCGCGATATCAAACAAACCACAAAGTTTAATACAATACCCAGAAGCTTATATAAAGTTATTGAAGTATCTACACAGTATACTGAGGCTTCCATCTTCAAATTATTTCCGCATGACGTTAAAAATATCAGTTGTAGGAAATTAATATACATCTATATTCAGGTTACGCAATATGCGCTTATTCAAGTGTACGAGTCCCTACTTTGGATATCTCAAAATACAAAGCTCCAAATAAGCGATGTTTGCGATTTGATAGCTGCATAAAGTAATTTCATTTCACGTTACTACCCGATCAAGTTAAGTTTACACCTGATATCTATGGCGTCACAAATAAATGAGGCGCAGACTTCATGCGACCGGACTAGTGAAGCGACGATATAATGAGGTATGGCCAATTCAGAAAGCTGTTCGAGATAACAGAGTGATATAAGTAAACACTCCAACAACGTCGTTTGTCTGGTTTTCAAAACCATGTAGGCACACAAGGAGGACATTCCATCCCCATTTATGTATCAGATTATTTTATTAAGAGTAAAGGTCTATATGTAATATGACAACCGACAGCACCTCCGACCATTCAGTAGAAAGCCAAAGTTAAGCGAAGTGGTTAATGTGCTGGACAGGAAATCCAGAGCTACCGGGTTCGACTCCCGGTCTGTTCCACCAAGGCACAGATTATATAAACCAAGGTAACTCATTTTTCAATTTTTCTTTAAGCTTTGATATCTTATCAATGGTGGAATATATTACATTTTACATTGCTTAGAAATCACAGTGCATGTTCTAATCCTTGATTTTTAAAACTGAGAGCGACAGGAGTTCAAAAAAACGTCCAGTTGCGTTGAAAATCGAGGCAGGCCCGTCGGAAGACGCGGCTGGGAGCGATTTCGTGGTCCGCTGCCGCCGACCGACACACGCCGCTGCACTCTCACAATGGAGACCCGTACCGCATTGTTCTAGAGTAATCACGCATACTATTATCACAAATAAATACTTTTTACCAACTTTTATTCTTGTATTGCCAGTTATGTATAATGACAGTAACTTTCGGAGAAGTCATATGGACTGTACGAGAATAAGTATGTACCCCGCGAAGCGTATTGTCATAGTTCTGGGTCATTCACGCATATCAATGTAGGCGGTGTTTGTCAAATTTTATCATGTGCTTTATTTCTAAGTTACATTTTCAATGCCTCTGATAGTTGAACGTAGTGTGAGATCTGTAGAATTTTTCTTTTTTCTATTTGTATAAGACGTTAATGTCTTATACAAATATACCGTTGCACTTATTTCGATAAGGAGCCCGGATGATAAAAAAATTGGCTAGTACAAAACAACACACATTTATTTTAATATTCATCACACGCTTAGTCAAACGTCTGGGTACCTAATAGAACCTAGACGCCGATATACATTATATAAATAAATAATTGAAATACATACTTCAATATACAGACCATTCATGACCTAGGGGGTCTGTAAAGTTTAATAATTATAGGTAATTCTAAATCTAAATGCTAAATCTAACGTTTGATTATAACAAGTTTTCTAAAACGAATAAAGTTTTCACGTCACCCTAGGCCGTAAACGGGATTTTCTGCCCGCTACGTCGGTAGAAAATCTCACTTCCTGACCAAGATAAGACGTAAAACTTTAGACAAACCACGGGCGGTAAAAATGCTCGTAGAGGTTTTTTTTTATATACTGATCTATTCACTGTCAAGCCACCTGCGATCTGGGACATTCGCGAATTTACCACCCTAGGTATGTAATGCACTATTAATGAATAGTAAATGAAATGTAGGGTTTAAATGAACAGCCAGTTGACTTTTAGTTTGTCAACCTAGTCGGGTGGTTGGTATTAATACGGGTCTAAATGTAACTGAGCAGCATCATTCGAACCTTCATTTACAAAAATGTCACTTTGGAATCGGGTCACCTAACTCGTACACATCGGCTAATAAATACTGAAAAGAACCCTTGTCAAAATGTTACTGCAACCGTGGCAGCTAATGGTTTACGGAATTTTCAATGGACTCGTAATAGTCGCTTAGAATTTAAACAAACTTACATTCGATTTAGATATATTTATTTCATAATAACTAATTCCATTATAAATTACCATAAGTTAATTTACGTCACCCTAGGCCGTAAGTGGGATTTTCTGCCCAGGGAGAAAATTTCACTTCCTGGCCAAGGCAAGACGTAAAACTTTAAACTTTAGGTAATTCCTAAAGCCCCAAATTGCATATTTATAGCCCTCACCTTAGGTTCGCGTCACAAACACTTGCGATCTGAGATATTCACAAATTCACCGCCCTAGGTACGTAATGTACTATTATGATACATTTTCATAAACATCCTGTTCCAATTGTTAACCGTAATTTTGTAGGAGGATAAGGTATCGCCAAAAGTTTTCATATCACTCAGTGATTGATTTACTTACCTAGGTATATGCAATAAAAAAAATATAATGTATTTCCGAGGACATCTGAACGAGTTACTAAAAAGTTTATATGAAATCGCCATAGATGTGTCAATAATATTAGAGTAGTGCCTTCGATTCCTCATAGATCTCGTCATCAGATCTTCACCAAAACCAACTTAATGTCTACTATTGAACAAAAAAAAAATTCTATAGGTATCGCTTTATAAATGACGGAGTTTAGAGGTCAGAAGGTAACAAACATAAAAAAAAACAACCGAAATAATAATGAAATAATGAACTTTATTCTACCAGTAGGTCACAAGGGCACTTTAACATATCTGAGTCTACCGAATTGAGAGCGTCCTCCGTTTTAAAGTTAATAGAAGACTGATGCAGTCCATACTGACGACGCGTTTGGCTCGGTTGGTAGCCACCTGCCTACTGAGTCGGCGGTCCCGGGTTCGAATCCCGGCGGGGGCAAATATTTGTGCAAATATTTGTGCAAATATTTGTTCTTGGGTCATGGATGTTATCTATATATGTATTTATATATTATGTATATCGTCGTCTAGTACCCATAGTACAAGCTTTGCTTAGTTTGGGACTAGGTCGATTTGTGTATGATTGTCCCTTAATATTTATTTATTTATACTTAAAATAACTAATACAATAACTGTACTGACTTTGCGTCGCGCAGCCTGGTTAAAATGCAGAGGCTTATTGGGGCACAAATGGCACTATGTAGTACTATGTACAGTAAAGAAAATGAAAAGAGTGCCTTTTTGACCCTTACTGACATTGTTACAAGAGCGAAAAAGTTACATGTTTCAATTTCCTTGACTGTACCTATTTGTGCGGATTATACCGTTCACCCACGCGCACGCCTACAAAACACTAATAGCAATTGATCTTTATCGTAACTTTAAGTTTGCAAAGAGCTTCAGTGAATGTGCGTAGGCGCTGTTTATAATACAGCCTGTTACCGGCATGCAGGCATTTATTAAAACTGATAATAATATGATCCATTAGTAATTGTTTGCATGTATTAGCTAATCATAATTATGTAAATTAACTGCACAATTAAATTTCTTAAGTCCGCACATTGAATGTAGTGGGTGTACAGCGTAATTGTCGTTACTCATATCACGCCGTCATTTAACACTCACTTGTCAATTTACTTTACTGTACATTACTGGCAATTAAAATTTTGTTAGAAAGTTAATAACGCCTGAATTTAAGTTAATTAATTAAATTAAGGTCATGGATACGTTAAAGATCTATGTTACTTTACTCTACTTTAAGAAAAGCCTTCTTGGCGGTAACACATTGTATATGTAAGCTATAGAAGTTCAAGGGTCAGATATGTTCAAATGCCAAACTTATGAGAAACCTAATAAATGCCAATGGCTTCTTAACTTCCCAGGTTTGGCCTAAAGGAAAAAAGGCAAAGTTATTTCATTATTGTACGTTCGTTGTATTAAGACTATTAAGGAAACCTAATACCTAAGGAGGTAAGGGGTACCTAAGTACTGTGAGGTGTTACTTGATTTATGACAGCAGAACTGGCCACTAGGTTTTTATTTAAAAATATATTTAAATATTTAGAATTATGGCCGTCTCTGTCACTCATCAAGAGTGCCGGGCATTCATGTTTTAGCTCTGTATCGTGGCTGAACGAATAATAAAATGACAATCCAAGTTCTATCTTCTTTTAATATTCCTCTACCAGTGCTACACCACCCACATATGGTGGAGGTGCGAGGTAAGGAGACTTGTCTATGCTAGTGGTTTAAAGAGTATGTGACAATGTCAAGGTAATGGTCATTGAGGTAATGCTTCATCTGACATTGAAAATGTCAGGTATTTAGACATGGACCATGTAAGATGAGGCATGGATACATGGGTTGTGCTTTTATTCCGGAGTTTTGCCAACACGAAGCAACCTCTTGAGAAGCGTAAGGGACTGGTACAGGTTATGTTCCACCGCTTTTCTATAGATTGCTATCTCTTAGTAAGAGATGTATCTGTTTGTAATTTCTCCGCATAGGCAGGGCCTTAGTTCGTATAGGTTACTATTAGGTAGGTAAAATAAATTGTTTTTTTTTTAGGGAAGTAGTTAGACGCCCATAATTCTCGTCCAGACGGCGGAATATGTGAGGTGTTACTTGATTTATGACAGCAGAACTGGCCACTAGGTTTTTATTTAAAAATATATTTAAATATTTAGAATTATGGCCGTCTATGTCACTCATCAAGAGTGCCGGGCATTCATGTTTTAGCTCTGTATCGTGGCTGAACGAATAATAAAATTACAATCCAAGTTCTATCTTCTTTTAATATTCCTCTACCAGTGTGACACCACCCACAGTACCTAGATATAGTAGAGGCAAAAATCCATCATTCGAATATTTAAATTCTCAAATTACCAGGATTCAATAGTCCCTTCGACTTTAATGTGTTTAGGTAATTGCAGGTTTACGTACGTATTTAGAGATTTAAAAACGTTCGTTACAAATGAAAAAAATATACGTATAGGTACATATAATTATGCATTGAGCGCTTTGTCTAATTATTCGTGTTTTCACAATGTTTCCCAACCACAAAACAATGTGAACAGAGTGATTCAGAGTAGGTTGAATTTTTTAGCTATTCAGATTTTTGCATAGACTAAAGTGTTAATCTATATATATAAAAGAGGAAGTCCTGACTGACTCATCAACGCATAGCCGAAACTACTAATGTTAGAGAGTTGATTTTTGCACAGTAGGTTACTTTTATAACGTAGGCTAGAGATAAGAAGGGATTTTTGGAAATACTTCCCCTAAGAGGGTTAAATAGGGGTGCAAAGTTTGTATGGGATAAACTTTTTTTTTGGAGTTAGAGACTTGAAACTTTGTAGAATGATTACTTATTTAAAAACACAAAAAGTACTTTCAGCGTTTTAGGAAATTTAACCCCTAAGGGGGTTAAAAAAAGGTGCAATGTTTATATGGGAGAAACTTTATTTTTTGACCTAGAGACTTGAAACTTTGTAGATAGCTTACTTAATGAAATACAATAAAAGTAATTTCAGCGTTTTGGAAAATTTTACCTCTAACGGGGTTAAAAAGGGGTGCAAAGTTTGTATGGGGAACACCGCTAATACTGTTTATAAAGAAGTGTTACGCTAAGGTTATCAGTTTATATATTTTTTATTTCCTGTCTACTACCCAGTGACTACGTCCTTTCTTTAAAACGAACTTGCACCCCCTTTTCTATGGTTGACTGTCAACAATATTTTCTTAGTGCTGTCTCTTATTTATTGTGTTCCAAACTTTATGTGTTCCTATATTTAGTGAGTTGTCTATCAGCACATGAATAATTTATACTTTATATACCTATTCTTACTTTATTTAGCTTCTTGAGAAATATAGAACTATAGCACCAGAATATATTGAATCACTCTTCAAACAATACTATACTACCCTGTAGACCAAAATAGTAATCGCATCATTAAATTCGCTTATGTGCATTTAGTTTTTAATGGTCACATTTCAGCATTTTCTTTAAACACTAGCCTTTTTAATAACTGGGGTACCTGCTAGACCATTTAGAAACATTTTGGCCAGCCTTGGGAACTCCGCCACACCACTCTTTTCGTTTAATAGGCAGGCCGGCGTGTACAAATACCAGTGCTGCCTTCTTATGAAAAGAGTTCATTATTTATTATTGTTATGAAATAAAGTTTATTATTTATTATTCCATCTCTCGATTTCCAGTGCTGAGTTTAAGATTGTTTTAACAGCCTTACGATATTTAACTTTTTTTTTAAATCTCACTCATAATAACTAAGATCCCCATTTTCTAACTCCAAATCCATGCGTCGCTCTATATCTTGCAGTCATTTTTTGCCAAAGATTAAAAGCATCAGGTAACTGACGGAATAAATATTAAGCATCCTGCAAACAGTTCCCGTGATCTAATTGGAAAATCTTCAAAAATTCTTTAACAATTGCATATCAGTGTCTGCCACTGTTTGAAATGTAATATGTCTAGACCATTTTAACTAAGAATAAAATTCACTTACCTATTTTAATATCTTTGTCATCATCAAAAATCTACGCGGACGAAGTCGCGGGCGGCCGCTAGTAATAAATAAATCCAAATATTTGGGACAATACAGATTAGGAGAAATTTACTTTCCGCTGCGGACCAATTACAGATAATACCAGCTAACGATATTGTTGATTTGATTGTCGGTTTCACACATTAAGTATTATAACAGAACGGGACTTAATTACTTTCAAAAAATTTTTTAATTAATTATCTCGACTTTTCAAACGTGACGTTACGTTCATGGTCTGGTCTCAAAGGGACTCACAGTCCTTTTTTTAACGTGATTAAGAGGCCTTTTTCATTTGAAGTTCTTTTTGTTTCATATTGTGACGAATGTATTGATTATTTGAACCAACTTTTTGAAGTAAATAATACTTTTCCCTGAGTTCTAGACAGTAATATAGCTTAACTAGATCATGCTTTCATTACGTTCAGATAAAAAACAGTTTTTTGCGTAAATTTTGTCAATTTCGAGTAGTTTTTGAAACAAAAATTATCAATGAAAAATTCAAATATATACCACTAAATCGCAATGGCCCTGTTCTAGTTAAGTAGTAACATTGATAATATCTTAAGAAACATGTTTGTTTATAGAGGCAAATGTCTAAAACAACCAGCATTTTTGAACGGATAAGAAGCCTTAAGTCCCATCATAATAATTTGAGGGTGGTCAAAATCAATAACTAATTCCATCGAAGATTAAGAAGCACTAACGGCAACACTCTCCGACATCTACGGCGAGTAATTAAGGGTCGTTACGGTACCACCTGCGCCGCCGATGTTCTCATAACCTACGTATTTAATTACTGCTCTTCGAAGCCCACCAGCTACCCGAAGCCTACCTTAACACTTCTAGGGAATTAGGAGATTAACACCTAAGAGCAATTTACGAATTATAGCTACTACTCGACACTGCTCAAAATTGTTACATTTGAAATTGCTTTCAAAACTGGCCATTTATTAGAAGCCGCTTGAGCCAAATCCTGTAATTTTTCTCGTTTAATTTGTTCGAGTTTCCTGACAGCTCGGTAGCTGAAGTTAAATTGACGTAAACTCGTGAACGAAACTAAGACTCAGCTGTAAACAGTTTCGAAGCGTGTCAGACTTTTTTAAGGGGACAGAATATCACCAACTATGGGGAAAATAATACAAGTGTGAGCAACATCGAGAAAGCAGTAAATATGAAACTTCACAAGTATTGATGTTCTTTTTCATTAACCCTCTACAGCATGAATTACAGTAATATTTTTTCAACTTTTAACTTTGACACGCTGTCATATAAAGTCATAAATTGAAAAGACATAGATGGCTTCGTATGCAGTAAGTAAAGGATAAGACAACTTCTTAAAAGCTATAAAGACAAAACCAAGCTATATGATCGGTATGATATAACCTATTTATGAGGTATACAAAATCTTAATAACTATACATGCATTCTATTGTTATGTTATATGAGGAGAATGGAGTTTAACCCGTCTATGAATATTAAAATAAATATAATGACCGACAGATTTGTATCTATTTTTATATACCTTTTTATCTATTATATAAAAGCTGCGCGAGCACGGTGTAAACAAATTAAGTATTTAATCTGTGACACGAGTATCTGATTTTGCTTATTTTTACCTTGAATTTACCTCTCTGTCAAGAAAAGCCCATTTCTATTTACTTATTTATGCAATAAATCACACAAATGCGCGAATACTAACAGCATTAGACACAAATGTAGTGACAAAGTTGCCGCGTCGGTGTACGGGTAGCACCTGATGAAGAGATTGAAGAGCTCCAACATGCAATGAAATAAAAAATACACCACTAAAAAACAGCTGTTTATCCTGTTCATGATCACAGACGCCATGTTTAGAAAAAAATTAGTTCCCGGCTTAAACCTTAAATTTTGTATGAAATTCCTTTACAGTTCTCTCGAGTAGTTCCACCCGAAACGTGATACTTCGTAGCCTGTTATAACGCACGTTATGACGGCAGTTCATTGCAACTTTGAGAAAACATTTTAATGTTCCAAACGTTCAAGTGTCTCACGCAGAAAGATGCGGTGATCGTAACTACAGTCGGTCGTTTTCCGTAAGCGATCCGATAGAAGCATCTGTTTTAGTTGAGTAAGCACCGCCTGAATTTTGTAGTCATTTTCGCGCTAAGCGAAAGTAGGAACACGCTCGTTTCCAACGTCGACCCTTCAAAAGGTCTTTATCGGACCATAAAACTTCCTTTATGTTACGCGAAGTTCCTCCGGCGGCACTAAGGTCGCGAATCGTAACAGTTGTTTGATGGTCACCCTTGGAAATAATTTTCTAAGCCCTCCTTCGCTTTTTCCGATTACTTCACAAGTTACTGCCGAAAGCTTTACCTACGCGAGTTCTATAAATTCCGTTATGATCCCTTTTACTTTTTACTGAGTGCTCTTGCGAGCAGAAATAATGGGATGATCCGAAAATGAATGCCGACGATACATCGATTGCCGCCTTAACTGAGTGTACCTATATCATGCTCGGCACTTAATAGGTAAGTGCACTTTTCCCTATAAAATAGTCGCAATTTTTCCACCGAATGATTTCAACAGAGTTCGTTTTTAATTTCAACTGAACACTCGAATAGGTTTGAATGATTTTGTTTCTTTAATATTCAATTTCTTTATTCATCAACGAGAAATACCTGTAAGATTTACAAGTATTTATCAAATTTTGTGAGCAATCTTATGATCGAATGATAAAGTTCTAGGGAACTTTTTTATACTTTATATCCAACACAGATATTAATACATATACCATTTATGATACAATTCAAAAATTGTATTGAAAATCTGTTTAGAAGAAGAAACAAGTACAGTTCCATCTGTTGGTAAATATTTATTTGTTCACTCATCACGCCGAAACGGCTGGACGGATTTTAACCATTTTTGGTACAGGGACAACTGGGCATCCGAAGTAGTCGTGTTAAAAATATCCTACAAGTAATTTTACTTAAACTTTAAATAGATGAGTGTTTTTCAAACTTTTTGGTGTCACGGCCCTTAATGACCATCAAAATTCCCTCCCTAAAACCCAGTTTGTACGATTAAACTTAGAACCCAACTCTTATTTAACAGATCTAGAGCGCACCCGTCTATCACTCAATTAGTTGCGTACATGCGTTTTGGAACGCCACCCACCGGTATTTGTCATAAATTCAGAAGGTAGTTTAATGTTGTGCAAAAAATATAAAAAAGGCAAAAATATAAAAATTTCATATAATAACCCTAAAATAAATAAATGAACATATCTAAGAATGATTGTAGAAATGTACACGCTTGAAAAAATCTGCATTCCTTATAGTCACGAGACTTTCTCGATGCTGATCTTCGCGACCCCCGTGTATATATGCCGCCCCCCAGTGGGTCGCGACCCACAGTTTGAAAAAAGTGTGTGTGTCAGCTCCGACGCACGACTGGAGTTTACTCTCCAGGCCAGGCGCGCACCACGATTATTTTTAGTCGCGCGTTAATTTTGTCGCAGAAATAAGCGTACTTCTGGGTTTATGAAAATCGTGGTGCGCGCACTCTCATATAAACCCATATCTTGCATTTATGCGACAAAATTATCGCGCGACTAAAATCGTGGTGCGCGCCTGGCCTTAAGAACGATTATAAAATATATACTCAATACTCAATACGTTTATTGCACATAATGATTAGTAAATAGTTTAAGTATCACATTATGTACCCTGTTGGGTGCTGCAAACAAGAACCAGAAGGTAGGCACTTACATAATATTAATATACGAGTATAATATACAGCAAAATGACAATATTTTACAGGGAAAATTTACTTCAGATTCATTTTTAACAAATTGGAGAGATCATGAGTAGTAACTAAATAAGGAAGCGTGATGTAAAGCGCCCTCGAGCGGCTAGTTTTGTTACTACAGTCTGCAGTGCTACGGAAAAAAAACCGTATCTTACTATGAAATCCATACAAAGATACGACCTTTCTACCGTAGTATCGCAATACTTTTTTTTTTTTAATCTATTAATTAAGGAGCTTTGATAATTTTTATGAAACCGGTGAAATGTTTAAAACAATTTTTTTTTATTATTAATTAAACATACCCTGGACTAAAATTTGTTAGGCAATCCATATGCAATATAATCATTGACATATTAAATTAAATTGAAAATACATTTCATCAAATAAACATCTCGGTGAAGGTTATTTTATATCGGGATCTTAGTCTATAACGCTTAACGCATAACCTGCTAAATTACGAAGTCGTATTTTTACCCCGATCGTATACTGAGATACGACTTTTTAAATTAGCACGGCAGATACGTTCGATTTTACACCCCATACTTTTCATACCCCGGGCTTATATATGAAAATCGATTCTTAAGGAGTAAACTCCAAAAACACAGACCAATTATAAAGATACATTCTTCGTAAGTACTTAACACAATGTACTTTAATAAAAGGGACATCGTGAAATTGAACAAATTAATAAAAGAAGAACGCCGACCTTTGATCAGTGAAAAAAGCTCGCACGTAAAATTTTGTTTTGCACTTATGATGAAAAAGAACGTAGGCAGGAGGAAATTATTGACTTCCTGACAATGATGAAATTTTCAATGAGTATGTCGTGGGATGATTTGATCAATCAATTATTTGCAAAAGATTGTAAGGGTATTGGAAAGACACAAATACTTGGGCAGTGGTGATTTTAGCCCTTGCAATCTGTCACACTTGTAAGCGATGTCGACAGAAAGTTAGTGGCGAACTGTGACCGTACAGTATTTATTTCATAAAAAATACCTGCATATTTACCATGTAAGGAAATAATAACCAATAGACGATTATAGAGTGATCTCTTCCAGCGAACCTTTGGGACAAAATACATAAAAGTCGTTCATGCCCGGGAATAAAATAAATAGTCGAGCACATAATACGATTATTTATTATATTTTCCCCTCGGCATTCAAACCCGCGACAAGCTACATCTTGAAAACAGTAATTAAACAGTAATTAGACACTCGATGCTTTTGGTAGCTAAGGTTTCCTGTACTCCCCTTATTTCATTATATACTAGCGACCTGCCCCAATGCTGATAAATTATGCATGTACCTATTATACATATAACCCTTTCTCTTGAATCAATCTATCTATTAAAATATACCGCATCAAAATCCGTTGCGTAGTTTTCAAGATCTAAGCATATACAGGGACAAGACAGCAGGAAGCGACTTCGTTTTATACTATGTAGCGATGAGGAGATAGAGTTTTAATTTTTAATCAAGATTCCAAGCAAATCAGTGGGTATGAGAAAATAATGTTCTAAGGCTACAATGCTGTGCTGGAAAAACCCTCGTTCCGTTCTACCCTGTATAACTATTAAATTCCAGTGGTCATTCCATACTCGGCGAGAACTCGGTACGAGTATTGTGTTGACTGGCGCCCATTACTTTTATAACGGCTTTGCGGATATCGATTTTCATTTAGCTCTCCTTAAACAGGTCGTTATGGCGCCCGTGTTTATAAGTAAAGTGCCGTCGGTCGAAGGGCAATATTGCGCTTTGTGCCCTCGCATATAAAAGGTGATTAATGGCTGATGTGCTGCACAAAGAGTCTTTGTTGTTTGGCAAATATTTGATCCGGCGCCGGTTATGTAATCCGTTCTTTTTGATATCACTGCTGGCATCGGTATAAGCAGCCGATAGTACAGTAATGGCTCCGGGGTTTCCGGGCATTTAAAGGATCCCATACAGCACTTATTGCCGGGATCCTAAAGTGAGGATTTATTTTGAAGGCGAGCAATGACTACGCTATTTTTTATTTATACCCGACTACAACAAAACCTATAGGGATGGGTTATAATTTTAGCGGTCTATGTTAGTATTGCATGTATATTTCTATGATTAAGCAAGTGTAGATACCTATACGTGTGTTAAAACTAGAACTTCATCCGCGCAGAAAAAGTTATAGGTAACTTTCTTATTTTCTTATCTCCGTAGTCGGGTAAAATTTATCCTGTAATGTGGATGCCGAGCTGTACCTTTTCATTCAATCTTTTGTACACGGGTACAAAACAAGGTGGATTGGGTCCAGCCGTTTAGGCGTGATGAAAGCACTAAGACAAATCGCACCTTTAGAATTAAAGAGACCTAATTCTAAAACTTCAAGATTTTGAATTTATTTAATACAGACAACGTAATTTTCGATGTCACAGCAGGCATCGGTTCTATGTTTACATAGAACCAGTCGAGAACTTGAATGAGATGCGCTTTAAATGAGATTTATTATATTTTAGTCAAGCTTAGGTACTGTCTCGTAATGGACGCTACTATAATTATGGTAAATGCAATGTTGTGTCTCTATATATATATATATATATATATATATATATATATTTAATTGAACTCGTACGATCAGTTTTTCTTTTGTGCAATAAAGATTAAATAAATAAATATATACACTAATTATATACTGAATCCGCCTGGTAAAATAGCTGTTACATATTTTAACGAAACCCGCATCTAAATCCGACCGATAGTTTTCGCAAACTGACGCGGCTTGGAACTTTGTTTTATAATATGTTTGCAAAACTTAGTCCTTGGCTCTAATAGAAAACTACTATCATATTCGTGCTTGTAGGTTTATCATATATACGGAGTGTGACCTGGAACAGGGGAAAAATTTATTAATATATATATATATATACTATACAGGGTGTAACCGACAGCGTACCGAAAACGAAAACTGTAGTTTTAGACCATAATCACGAACAGAAAACGAGTGTTCATTTTCTCGGAAAACTCAAGGATAAGATTTTCCAAAATAAATTATAAAACTCGACGCGCAATGTATTGCGTCCAATTCTCTCGGGTGCAGACGCGCGGGGAGGGGAGCACGCGGTAAGCATCGACCGGTCCACGCACTCCCCACTCCACTCACGCGTCAGCGCAAAACATACCGTTACGCCAATGCTCATCGAATGACATGAATAAATGCACTCACAAAAACAACGCAATCACAGATCATGACTAGTGTACTACCTAACACCAATAACAACTGACCGATGAATTAAAACAGTCTAAAAAGATTATTTTCATTCAAGCAAGTAAAGCAAATAAAATGTGCGGGTAGGTAAACATTAATGCGGGTTGGTAATTAAAACATTGCGAGCGCACTGGCCTGGCGGATCAATGACCGGCCAGTACCGTTATCTTTCCCACTCCACGCGTCTGTGTTGTACCGTAAAGCTTACATAATACTGTTTGTGATACATTGCGTGTTTTGCGGAAAATGCTATTTTCATGCGATTTTTCATGAAAAATTGTTACCGGTAGAGTTCGATTAACGGAAAAATAAAGAAAAAATGAAAACTTGCGAGGACAATTTGTGAATTTGCAAAAGCAATTGCAAAGAAATTTCCACGATTTTCCAGCCGAGAATAATGGTCTGAAGCCATGGTTTCAGTTTTCGGTACACCGTCGGTTACACCCTGTATATATTTATTATTATTATCTCCTTTATTCATTTTATAGCTTAGATTAGGTGTTTTACAATAAATTTATATAAAAAGTAAAATACAATAAAGAAGTTACAAAATATAAATACAATATAAAAAACCTAACCTAGGGTGCCGCCAGCGGGGCAGGGCCCAGGCTACCGGTGGTTAAGGCTGCAGAGAGAGGAACCTCCTGACAATGCGCGCCGTGTCCAGGAGTACCGCCTTCTGTATCTTCCGCCTTCTTATTATTATTATTATTTTTCAATGAAAAGTAAATGAAACTGAAATGCGTACAGTTAATGGACATGAAACTAGTCTACTATCATTTCATAATAAACGTTTGACAAATAATAATTTCACAAACTTGTCTTTTCACAAACTCTTTTTATCACAAATGATAATTGAATAAAATATTTACTTTACAAATTTGTTGTTTACAAATTAATCGTTTTACAAATAATTAATAATTTTATGTTTTTTCTTATGAAATGATTTGACAAAAATAACTATTTGCGTAACAAAACGCTAGGCGGGCGGTATGAATAGATTTTGCTTAATTATAAGTTGATTAAAATAATAGAATACATACTGACGTAACTAAGTACCTTATGTTAACTGTGGATAAGTGAAATTGGTAGGATGCAGTTACAGCAATACCGCTTCTCAATATCTTGCAAACCATATCATACAAACCTAACTTAACCTACGTATTTGCTGACTTCCATTAGTCTCCTAACATGAAAGTAATTTTTTAAAGATTTATAAGATAAATCATTCATAAAACAATTCATTTTTGTTAAACGTTACTATGCCATACGTTGATTTGCCAATTTAAGTGTTTGTGAAATGAATATTTTGCATGATTTGTCAAGTAAATAATTTGTGTTATTAACAATTTGTGTGACAATGGCTTTTGAAACGACTAATTAGTGAATGGTGGTGTTGACAAACGTTGTTTATGAAATGTATATTTATGAAACGTTTTTTATGATTGGATATCGAAAGTGGAGGTCTTGGCCGATGCTTGAGCGTGTTTCGTAAAATGGGATCAATAATTTACACTGCATTCGTTTTGGTATAGTACAAATTTTCTAAGCTAAGCTCATCCACTTAAGAACTAAATACCATTGAGTGGTTAACCACAAATTAAGATAGCGAGCTCGTAGTAAAAGCAGATTGTAACCACCTTGGACGGTTAATATAGATTATCGACTCTATTTCCTTGGACATTTGACTACAAAATACACTAACAGAATAATGGTGATCATAATGGTGATTTTTGGAATTTTACAACCGTCCGACTCTCCACAAGAACGTATTCTCTAGAAAAAGGACTATGGACTTTTATCATCAACCATTTTAAACCAATTCAACAAGGAATAAGGTTGAAAATTCAATATCCACGCAATGTAGTTCTAACCTTTTTTTTGTAAGTAGGTAGGTTGGCGCTTACGAGAACAAAAGCAGATAGGATTGTATTAGACACAATGCCATTGTGAATGCAGGTAAGTGGATGAGCTCAGTTTAAATTTTTTTAACTATATTAAATTTCTCAGTACGCGGCTTATTTTAAGTAAATCATTAGCTCTAAAATTCCGGTAGTTAGACCTCATCCATATTTTCTATTCGCGCATAAATTTATGTGTGAGCAACCTATAAATAAGTTAATCAAATTATGTATACATACACACATGAGAATCTCAAGTGACCTATTTA
Organism: Apotomis capreana; assembly: GCA_947623375.1. Taxonomy (NCBI): domain Eukaryota; kingdom Metazoa; phylum Arthropoda; class Insecta; order Lepidoptera; family Tortricidae; genus Apotomis; species Apotomis capreana. Next base: position 7,482,593 of record OX392499.1, read on the forward strand.
GACATAATGGAGCACTCGCAAGCAATTGATTGACATTTGGCCATTTAGCAGCGCTGGAGTCCGTGCAACGTATGGACAGGTGATTTATCCCCACTCGGGGCTCGCTCTAACGGCCCCCTGATTTGTATGTCCGTACATCAAGCAGTATCAATTTCCAACCGAAACAATTCACGCCTTTGAATAAATTTATCAAACTATTATCGGCTAAGTGATTAATATATCGTCGACCGTAGGTTCAATTGGGGTAAGGGACAAAATACGATTTTTCAGGAGAGGCTGACAAAGTTTTTTTTTTAACTAAATCGTTCATAACTTTTTTTGTAGTGAACCTTTTTTGGGCCTGATTTCATACATAATCTTGTATTTTAGTGTTCTGTTTATCTATGTAGTGCTCGTTTTAATAATTTGGATATTATAGAAAATGACATGTCCCTTACACCAACTTATTTTGCTGCTGATGTCCCTTACAGACAAAGTATTCTGTAGTCTCGTCCCTTACCTTGAATTTACCTATTCATTGTATCCACTATATTGATGAAGAATTGGCGTAAGGGACTAGTTGAGATTATGTGTGAAAGAAAAAATAGCGTAAAGGGATCGTTGTAAAAATAAATAAGTACATACCTTTGACGTAAGGCGTATCTTAACACCGGAAATCTTTAAAACATTCATGTAAGAGGTATATAAATGTATTGAAACCGTGTGAGCATTTTTTGTGTGTCCGTTACATGCAACATTTGTATCGTTACACGTAACGTTTCTATCGAGTGGAATAACCCACATTTTAATTTATGTTTTTTTTTTTTTAATTATAGTCACATGAATTATTTCTCAGCCTCTATGATCGAATACTGAAATAAACAACCAATGTAATTTATACAGCAAAATTATTAAAAGTTTAGGGCTTGTGTTGAACGATAAAAGTTACAGAATTAAATACAATTCAGAAATAATCATTTTACATTTGTACTTTTTAGGAGTCCTGTTAGACAACATAGTAGTTGCTCACAATTCAGTGCCTCCAGTTAATAAGGGATAACTCAAAAACGGCACTTTTCAGAAGAGACAAAAAACTATTTTTCAATAGTAGATATTTAGAACTTGAACTTTTTAAGAATTTTTATACAAGCTATAGTGTAAGGCTTTCATTTAATAAATAACTAATGTGTTGGCCCTATAAATATGTTTTTGTAGTTATAGCTTTTGTTTGCGAGTATTTAAAGACATAACTCAATTTATTTGCACCAATTTTATCCTTATGAACGACGTGCATAAACAAAAGAATAGGACTTGTACCTGTGTGAACGACATGCATAAACGAAACGACTTATTCTATTATTTGTTATGGTATTTTATAATTAATTACTACTTTTCAAACTTGAAACTTGTTACCTAAGGAGTCAAATGAGGCTGTATAATCAATATCAACATCAATGTCAGTCAATGAATAGCAAGAGCTCTAGTTAGATCCTTTGATTTCTCAACACTTATCGATAGAGGAATTTCAGATAGTGACTATTAAAGTGTGTCATACCTAGGGATGCCTTTTAATTGACAGTAAAAAAATTTCTTTGCAATTCATCAAGTACCGAGACGACTTTAAGAAGTCCAAACTCAGTAGGATTACCTTATAGTTATCTTTAAAGTTTTACCCATGTCAACTATCCGGCCTCATGTACCTAATTTTAACTCAGCTAGTCCTCGGAAAGTCAATCAAATCTTTGTTGAGATATTTTTAAACATATAATGTGTAAAATGTATTAAAAACTTTTAATAAAGAACGTGTTATTACCTCCTTCAGTATTCCATTGGTTATTGTTTTTTTCGACAATCTTAGCCCACTTTTTTAAACTATCCGCTTAACAAAACACTTCACGGGTAGAATAAGATTCACGAGCTGTCGACAAAGAGTTCAGTACTTACTGTCGGTCAGAGACGCCGAACTGACGAATTATACCTAATAACATAAATAGACACTTACATTTCTCGGTGGATTAATTACTAAATTTGAATTTTCTTACTACTTAAATTTATTTGAATACCTTCATTTATCGTGAAAGTTTGCATGTAAATAAAGTCAAACTACGCTAGTAGTTTCAATGACTTAGTAAAGCCAAAAATTAACATCCAGTTTACACAGATACCCGTATAAACAAAGATTATAAAACTGATGAAGGTGCTTTTATTATTTATTAATTTATTGAAAAACAGATTACATGACATTACAGTTTACACCAATGCGTCATGAACCGAACAATGTTTATTTCAACGGCGAAATGGCGTGGCCTCGTTGTTCCGACATCTCCGGTGTTGGTTTGCTTTTATTGCAACATAACACTTTCTTTAATAACAATAGATTAAAATAATATGAAGTTAGATGTGTTTGTATATAAAGGTAACAGGGATAAGTATTCATTGATTCTCACGAGAAAATTAGCGTAACGGACACGGAATCTTAATATAAATCAGATCAAACCTAAATATCGTCTTAACCAAATTGGTGTAAGGTTCATACTGTTAAAAAAATAAGGTGGCAAATTGGGGTAAGGAGCATTATTTTCTAAGCTCGTGCAATCTTTTTAAGGTATGGGTGTTATTTATTCATGAGTCAAAAAAAGTATTAGTGTAAAAGCCAGTTTCATAAGATTGTCTTCAAAAATAAGTCATGTAAAGGTAATTCCTTAATTGGAAAGACCTTTACCTTATTCAAAGTGGATTGGTGGCAGTAGTTACCCTATTTGACGTTGCTTTATTAAAATAAAAAAAAGATACATGGTTTTTGTGGGTCAGATTTGATTTTGAACCCATAAAAATCAGTAATGTAAGGAACATTTTTTTTAAGCTAGATTTTTTTTATATACACCATTCGATAGAGCGGAAAATTCTGAACAAAACTGTATATTCAACTCATTTTGCGTATTTTGTCCCTTACCCCAATTGAACCTACGGCCGACGATATAATTTTATTTATGTATGTCGGGAGCAAATGCGAAGCCGTATTGAACCGTTCGTTTAACAATATATCGGAAAATGCTTAATAACAGCGACCTAGAAACGGTCTCCACCAGATAATTGGACGCAAAAAGTAGCTCTGAAAGGGTGATTTATAAAGTTTTCGGATGAAAGGCATTAATAATGGACGTAACAAAAAGCCTGCAATAATAGGCATGAAAAGTTTCCAAAGTATATTTTCCAAAGTTTTAAAAGAGCCGAAGAAACATTAGCGCCAGCTCAAAACCTTGAATTTCTGAGTTTGTGAAACAAATTTTCTAATTTATTTGTTTAACAGTGCTCTCCGCACTTGTTGCTTGGATTAATTATTAGGAAACAAGTTAACAAAAAGTGCAATAAACTTCGTTAAGGAAGCTTAATTTCCGCCCGGGTTGAAAGAGGCTGACATTAATCAAGTGAAATCGCTCTTGACTGCCGCGGATTTCATTACAGATTCTGAACAGGCGACCATTACGGGGAAACAATAGGCGTCGCTGCATGCCGCTTGCCGCGCCGCGCCGCCGCCGGGGTAGTGCCAATGCCAACTATGTACTTATCCACCTACCTAATTAACCACGTTTGAGTATATTAATTCAAGGGTAAGCGGGCGTGATTACATTGATAAACATTATTGAGCGTCTTTTCCGTTCTTATGTAACTGTAATTGAAGCCATCTTATGCCTTCAGATGTTGACTCGTGTTTACATTAAAGCGAAAGATTGATATCCCGCTCAAAGCATAAAAAAAAAAACAATTTTTCGCTTTAATATATGTAAACATTTGGTTTACATTAGCAGACGTTACAGCTTTAATAAAAAAATAATGTTAACTCTTATTTAATATTGATAGTAGAGTGGTAACCGAGGACACTACTGAACCTGTAACTAACACCACAGAATAGATAAAAGTAGGTACACTAACACGCATAAAATTCCTATTACGATTACGTTTCGAATTCTATGAATTTTATCCGAAATAAAATGTCATATTATGCGAATTACTACATAAAGATTCACTAAGTACCTATTCATAAAAAACACTGGAGGAATAAACATATTATTTTGAAAAAAGAAAATACTATTAAAGTTTTGGTATTTTTGGAGTTTACTCCTTAAGAATCGATTTTCATATATAAGCCCGGGGTATGAAAAATATGGGGTGTAAAATCGAACGTATCTGTCGTGCTAATTTAAAAAGTCGTATCTCAGTATACGATCGGGGTAAAAATACGACTTCGTAATTTAGCAGGTTATGCGTTACGCGTTATAGACTAAGATCCCGATATAAAATAACCTTCACCGAGATGTTTATTTGATGAAATGTATTTTATATTTAATTTAATATGTCAATAATTATATTGCATATGGGTTGCCTAACAAATTTTAGTCCAGGGTAGGTTTAATTAATAATAAAAAAAATGTTTTAAACATTTCACCGGATTGATTAATATTAGATAAATTCTATACCAATCGAAAATATGAAGCCCATAGAATATGCAAACGTTAGGTTGCCTATTCTTTTCCCGTCACAACTATTGGGTAGCCAGGTATAAACAGGTAAATCTATACCTACTAGCATTTTGCAAAGGTCTGATTGTTGAATTGAAATTAAATAAAATTAAAGATTATTTAATTATGAATTTATCTAATAATCAAATCGGTGAAATGTAAAAAAAAAAAAAAAATTTAAACCAAACATACCCTGGACTAAAATTTGTTAGGCAACCCATATGCATTATATTTATTGACATTTTAAACTAAATATAAAATACATTTCATCAAATAAACATCTCTGTGAAGGTCATTTTATATCGGGAGCTTAGTCTATAACGCTTAACGCATAACCTGCTAAATTAAGAAGTCGTATTTTTACCCCGATCGTATACTGAGATACGACTTTTTAAATTAGCACGGCAGATACGTTCCAAAAATATAAGTATTGCGAGGATTGACGTTTGGTTGTCATAGGCGACGGTTGAAAATTTTATCAAATTTTATTTTATTTATAAGTTAATTCAGTTTTAGAGTCCTTTTCGCTGTTTTTGCGATGAGTGAGTCAAGTCGAGGTGTCGTGAGTGATACGTCACTTTTAGAATGTGGGCAGCGGGCAGCTCCGTCGTGGCTATCTGAAGTGGAGTTTGATAATAAGGCAGGGCCGAGTCAATTGGATATTGTATCGGACGCTGAGTCCATGTCGGATGTGCGGCATATAGCGGTGAAGCGTGCTTGTGGTCTGAGCGACGAAAGCTGTGGTTGTAGCGATAGTTTTATCACAATAGGCAGGAAACCTAAACACTTGCGGGTTTTAGCAACCGCCAAAACGCAGCTGGAGCCGGACGGTGTGCCTGACAAGCTATTTGAAGTTTATATAGTGTCAAAAGAAGATTTACCGAAACAGATTGGTTTGGCAAAGTTGCTGCAATTTAAGGGTATAAAAGGAATTTTATCCGTCAAGTTTATGGGTCCACGTAAAGTTCGCATACAGTTTAACTCTAAGGATGATGCGGAGAAGCTTCTGGCTTCTCAGGAGTTTAACAAAGAGACGAGACGTTCTTATTGGTCTAATATGGCATGCTGCACTTATGGAATTATAAGGCAGGTTGAGTTGGAGGTTGAGGAAGACGAATTTTTAAAGAATATTGAAGGGTCTGAAGACATTTTGGCAATATGTAGACTGAACCGTTTGGATCATGATGGGCGTTGGGTTAAGGCTGAAGCTATTCGTCTGTGTTTTAAGGGAACTTCTTTACCGCCATATGTTTATGCCTACGGTTGCCGATTTAAGGTAAATCAGTACACTTTCCCGGTTACCCAATGTTCAATATGTTGGAAGTTCGGTCATCTGAGCAGGTTTTGTCCTACTACTAAAGTTACTTGTCCGAAATGCGGCGGGGAGCATGCCAATTGCGAAACGACTATTTTTAGATGCATTAATTGTAAAGGCAGCCATATGGCCTTAGATAAGTCGTGCCCGGTTTTTGTGAAGGAGTAAGAAATTCGCAGGATTATGTCTGCTGAGGGATGTATATATAAACGGGCTTTTTGGTTGTATATGCAAAATAAGGAAAAAAAGGATACGGATGTTTGTAGTCAGGATGTGCGATCTGTTTTTGAGAATGACTTAAGTTTTGGAAAGTCATATAGAGATGCTGTTTTGTCGAAGCCGTTACAATCTAAAGAGTCTGAAGATTCTGTCTGTCAGGCTGAGGGCCAGCGATCAGTAAGTCAGTACAGATTAGAGAGCGAGCCACAACAAGAGGTTCATAAGCCGCGGAAGTCAAAAAGAGTAACAGATGTGAAGAGGTCCGAGTGTCTATTGGTCAATCAGCCTACTATTGAGCGGGCTGATATGGAAAATCAAAGAAAATAAGGACAAGAAGAAGAGACGTATTACTTTTGAAAGGCTGGTTGAGAAGACGAAGGATATTTTGTTTTCTACCGAAAGTTGGGAGGAGAAGTTCAAAACGCTGTTTGGAGTTGTTGTTAAGGAGATTTTGGATTTATTTAAGGATTTTTTTAAGGAAGGTGATTTTGTACGTTTGTTTTTGTCTAATGTAAATGGCTAGGTCTAATACCAGATCTTTCTTGAATGTAATGTTCAATTCAATATTGGCGGAACCCTTATCTAAATTACAAAGGGCTAAATTTGTATACAGTTTTTTTTATGTAAATAGTGTATACAAATTTAGTTGTTTTCGTGTACATGTTATTTTTAAGTTTATACGGTTTATGTTTTTATTTATCTATGTCTTTTAGATGAATGATGTTGTGTATTAGGCCTGCTGGAGCTGGCATGTTCATAAAAATGATCAAAGCTCCTTAATTAATAGATTAAAAAAAAAGTATTGCGATATTACGGTAGAAAGGTCGTATCTTTGTATGGATTTCATAGTAAGATACGGTTTTTTTTCCGTAGCACTGCAGACTGTAGTAACTAAACTAGCCGCTCGAGGGCGCTTTATATCACGCTTCCTTATTTAGTTACTTTACTACTCATGATCTCTCCAATTTGTTAATAATGAATCGGAAGTAAATTTTCCTTGTAAAATATTGTAATTTTGCTGTATATTATACTCGTATATTAATATTATGTAAGTGCCTACCTTCTCGTTTTTGTTTGCAGCACCCAACAGGGTACATAATGTGATACTTAAACTATTTACTAATCATTATGTGCAATAAACGTATTGAGTATTGAGTATATATTTTATAATCGTTCTTAAGGCCAGGCGCGCACCACGATTTTAGTTGCGCGATAATTTTGTCGCATAAATGCAAGATATGGGTTTATATGAGAGTGCGCGCACCACGATTTTCATAAACCCAGAAGTACGCTTATTTCTGCCACAAAATTATCGCGCGACTAAAAAAAAAGCGTGGTGCGCGCCTGGCCTGAAGAGTAAACTCCAGTCGTGCGTCGGAGCTGACACACACACTTTTTTTTAAGTATGGAGTATTTTAAAAACTGCTTTAGGTGTGCAAGATGAAGTCCAGCAAAAGCCCACGAATTGTGAAAAACGCTACGTGGCGGCTCTGGGTCGGATGCGGCCGAGTGCAGTAGATAAATCACTTGACTTTCAGTGTTCCACCTCAATGACGAAAACTCAAAGTTACTTCATTTGCATTTTTGAGCGCACCTTTTCGTGGCTATAAATTGGCTCTGTTACTGCACATTAAGTAGTAGTAAATGGGTTTCTTTAAGTTTTTTTTATGTCAGTAATATATCCATTAACAAGTTTGTGTGAAAATATGAATGAAACATTATTCTTAAGTAAGTATTCAGAAAGAAAATACTAGAACCAATAAATAAATACTTACTTAGTATTTAAGTATTTATTGGTTAGTATTACTTAGTTGGTATTTAAGTATTTATTGTTTTTGTTATTTTAAGTCTGTCAGATGTTTTAACGTCTAATAGGTATGTTATTTAACTTTCCGTGTTGCAAAATTTACTTTGAAGATATATTTAATATAGACTAGATTCAGATTCAGACTTGTAAAAGCGTCCTTGGCCTACTTACAGAATTTTGGAATTTTGATTAGATTTTATATTTTTGTTGAACTCGACTTTTAAGATAGAATTTATTCTTAATGTTTTTTATAGCTTCTGAAATAAAATTAGAGTATAGGTATACGTTTTATTCCTTTTAATATATTGGGATCTGGTTCGTAGTTCGTAGAGACTCATAGGGTACTGTTAAGGTTTGATTATCTGTACATTGATCAGGCAGAGTTATTAAAAGTATCCAACTTGCATAGAAAAGGAATGCGCGAAGAGCTAAACATTAACTTGGTACTCTTTTTTAACAGTAAGGGAAGGAGGTACGAGCATTTGTGACTGGAAATATATAATAAATAAGGAAAGTGGGATGGTATGTTACACTTCTCTGCAACTTACTGTACATTATTGCAAAGGCCTCGAAAATGTAATTCAATGAGAATCTCTAACCATCTACCAACTTTATTAAATGAGGCTGTTTACAGAATTGGGACCATTATTCTCAATTTAAAGTGTAGCACACCCCAGCGACCGAGGGCTACCGTTAAATAGGTAATTTCCATTCCTCTCAAAAAAACCTCTTTTCAAACACCATTTTACGGTTTTGGTTTGGCGAAGAAGTTCATTTAAGTACTTGTAGTTGGTTAAATAAAGGCTATATCTATGAGTCTTCTCTGGTTTTACCCTAGATAATATATTTGACATTTTTTTATGTTACTTTACACACAGATTACACGTGGCCAGGCATATGCCCATTTCACCATAGTTCTCTATAAAGACCATTAATTCTAGGCTATGCCAAAGTTCCAAGAATAGCGACAAACCAACAAAAAACATCCTTTGTAATATAGACAATAAAGAGTATAATAACGTGACGTTCTTAATTCAGTGAATAAAGGATTTTGACCTTACAAACTTGGTGTAGCGAAAATAACAGGAACGAATATGTACATAAATAAGTACATATTAATGACACGGTTTTTACGAGTGCATACTTTAACTTAACAATGTGCTAGCACGGGCATTCGATTAAGCCTTTGAATATGCTGGCACGATAAATTTATCGATTAAACAGTGCACACAATGTCCCACAGGAAAGGTCAGCTTTTCCTGCTTCCCTCCTCCACTGGCTCCACTTCTCCCTCAAGCGTCTTAGATGATCTTTTTCCGGAGACAATTTGAGCACTTAGTTGCCAAGGTAATCCGGATTTTCTTCTCTTGACTGGTCCATACCTCATCTGGCATTTGCTTTCCCGTAGCTTCACGGCGTAGTTTCAGTCACATATGAATATTACTTCCGAATCGTATCTTACCTGGTAATGCCGCTTATCTAACTCAACATTTTGGCTTTTGCATCATGTTTAGAATGTGTTAATTATTAACATATTTAGCTGCTGACGGCATGCAACCGAGCGTCGGGCACACATAATAAAAACCCCGATTTATATTTGTTCTAAACTCGACCTGTGGACTTGGAACAAAGAGAAAAGCACTCGGAGCTCGGGAGGACAAAAAACACGGTTTTGTTGTCCAGTTCCATGCCTCAACCTCATTAATATTATTTTTACGTCACTCAACAAAATTTCCGTTGGTACCTAATTTTTTTCATGATTTATGTGTTTGTTTAGGATTTTTAATTAACTTCGACAATAATTGAGTGTTTTACCCAGTTGTTCTGCGATCCGTTGTTGATTACGTTTAACTTTCCCAATTACCTTTGAAATTAATGTAACTTGCATGTAACATTCGGTAAAAGTTAATTTTCTCTCTATGTTTATAGGTACTCGTAGCGTAGCGTAGCTATAAATCACTGTATTTTGACTTTTGGTTTGAAGTGTTTTGTAGTAGTATAATATTATGTAGTAGCGACATCGCTTGTCGCGCGACATATTATCATCACTCGTCTTTCTCGCACGGTATTGAAAGGAAACTAACGGACGGAGTTGCGTGCTCAGTTGTGATACTTACTCATTATTTCACTAAATAAATAAATGTACGAATTTATTTTTTTCTTTTTCTATTCATCTGGAAAATCCGGAAAGTCATCTAGTCTACGCCGCCAGTGTGATGGGTACGTTTGGGCCAGGCACGATTCGGGGCGTGCCTCATTAACGAAATTGACGAAGCCTGTTGTGGATCATATCATTGGTTTGTATTTGACGAAGCCTGTTGCTGATTTGTTGTTGTATCTCACCTGACGAAGCCTGCGATGCGGATCAGAACTTATTGTAATTTTTCCTTACGTGTGTCTTTTATCTAGTCTTGATATGTCAATCAATCCAGAGTCACTATTGCTGAACCAGCGAACCGAGGTCGATCCCGCAGTCTCTTACCATCTGTACCCTTTACCATGAGGTACTGAGGTTTAGCGACTGCGTAAACAATTTGTATGGAGAATTGTAGTTCTACAAAGTAACCGTGCTAGAGGCTCTGTATTCTCCATACAAATAGTTTACGCGGTCGGTAGTAGTAGGAGAGCCAAAGAGGGGATTTCGGGAGTACCTAAAGCGCGGCAGATTAATATATAGGGGGATACCTTGTACCCAGTTAAGTACTTCCACCAAATATGAGCCTCATGTGTATGGCCGCCCGTCAAGGATAAAAGATCAGATTAGTAAAAAAAAATTGTTCATCTGAAATTCTCGAGCGCGTCAGATTAAGGTAGGGTGAGTTAGTTACATGCTAAAACGTGTATATTCTTCTAATCTGACAATTTAAAGGTGACTTAAAGAAGGAGGGCTACAAAGTTGTAAAAAAAAACTTCATCTCGACATTCTCGAGCGTGGCTAATTTTTTTTTATTTAAAAGGGAATGAATCAATGATAACGGAAAATATATAATCTGACGATAGCGAGTACGGTCACGTAAACTCATGGTATGTGGTGATACTTGAGGTCAATCACCGATCAGTTTGCGAATAAAAAAAATCTATGGTATTCGTCATGTAATACCCATTACTGGTTAATCTCTGTAAGCCGTAGACCTTGCAAATATATTTCGAAATGGCAGATTTTTTGTCTTCGCCATTTTAAAGAGGTGAGAATAGCGGAAATACGGATAAAGGTTTATACGAAATCAATTTCGTTCAAGCTGAAACGGAAATGCTTCGCTATCTCATAGAAAGGTCTCCTGGCGTTGGGGTGGTGGAGCGGTTGACACGTTGAACCGGTATACAGAGGTACCGTGTTCGATACGCGTTCTCTTCCGCCAAGTTACGCATTAACCTTTTTGCTTTGTGCTTTGATCTTTGTACCAATGGATCTTTGCCGAGACTTTGCGAGCTATCGAGTTTTCAGTTCGAGTTTTTTTATCGTAGTTTATGGTAAGTATCTTAGACTAACATTCTATGGACATTGTCTGAAATGAATATTATAAATTTGAATTTGAATAAGTTATTTGATTTGCATATTTGCGTTTTTGTATTTATTTTGTAAGGCGTACTTCCTATTTGTAATTGATAAAAGAAGAACAGAACATAGTAGATTTTATCGCTTAAATTAAAAGTCCGTGTTAAAGTTTGCATGAATTTCCATTGCTATTGGTTGAATTAAAATATCAAAGTAAGATTATTTCGCATTCAGTATTCCACCGAATTTTCATTATTTTGCATGCTTATGACAGGCGGAAAGCTTTCAGTAAGTTTGTTATGTTTATTAGGTAAGAGTTTCGTTGTCAAACTACTACCCGTACCTAATAGTTTCGCCGTACCCGGTCTGCCTGTTCGTTTGCTGGTGAAAACTGTAATTTTACATATATTTTATTAGTGTGGGTATTAAACATACATACATTTGTGATATTAGAATCCGTTTACGAAATATTATGTTAAAGGCAAGTGTCTTCCACACTTACAGGCACAGGCTGAGATATGCGTCATACTCGTGAACGGGTGCCGTTTGTGGGGTCCGGTCTGTTCATGCTAGCAAGGGCCAAATTAAATATGTAGCAACCGCATACTAGTGTTAAATTAAGCAAATGTGAGAAACTTCATCCTGTACTCGATTGAAGTTATTCAATGTTGATTTTAACTTTTTGAACTCTTAGAGACTGTATACATCTCTAAGAAACAGCTTAGTGTAGTATGACACTCAGAGACTTTATACATCTCTGAGGAAATTAAATAATTTTAAAATATTTTATTGCATGTTATGACGCCTAGAGACCATATACATCTCTAAGAAATTTAGGTTTAATAATTATTTTCTAAATTATTCACGTTGACGCCTAGAGACCTTATACATCTCTATGGAATTAAATTAATTAAGTAATTATATTTTATTGCATGTTGTGACACCCAGAGACTTTATACATCTCTGGGTATATTTAATATTTTCAATTTATTAAAATTTATTTTAATGTTCCTTAACATTGATTTGGAGTATCTAACATCTCCATTACGTGTACCAGTGTAATTAGTTATAACACAAATGTATCATGTAATCGTTTAAGTATTATTTACGAAAAAATGACTTACTGTTGAGTTTCTTTCGGCTTTCTTCTCAACAGCGGTCTCCTCTTGCGAAATGCCGGTAGATTCACAATCTGACTTGTAAAAGTGCCCCTGTGGCCTACTTACTGAATAAATTATTTCATTTCATTTCATTTCATTTCATTTCATTTCATTTCGTAGCTTAAAGTACCTAGGTTTTCAAAATTTGAATAGTACTTTAAATGATGAAGTTAGAAAAAAGTCATGAGTAAGAAGATTTTACCTGTTCTCGAGTTATAACATATTCAGGGAACGTTTCTTTTTTCAACTTTTTAGACCGATTATGACTGAATATTACCTGACAAATACTTGGCTATGGCGAAACTGTTAGGGTTTTTAGTTTGATTATGGACCCTAAAAAGCTGTGTCATCACTATTAGAGCCTTTCAGAATTTCTCTTCTACTAATCGTAAATATTCATCATCCCTTCGTGAATGAAAAACGGAGTTTGTGTCTGGAATTTTTAAATTATAACGCGTGAACAATAGTTGTAAATCTCGTTTAGGGTTCAACCATATTTCAAATGCGCGTTGCTTCAAGATTTAGAGCGCCATTAAAAAAATCCTCAAAACTTTGCACAAGTTTTCCTAAAATTTCATACGGATTTAAGGAAGAAAATTAAAGTTTAGAGGGATTGCTAACTTCGCTCGTAACTCTACGTGAGTAGTGGTTGTATGCAGCGCGGAACTGAACAATAAATCTATCACACGCATCCTACTGGTGGACTATGTACGAGTGTTATTAGTTGCTGCCAGTGCCGCGCAGTACAAACACATACACCAGTATCTTACCTTCATTGTCGTAACAAAGATGGTGCGCGCTTGATAGGGATCGAGGGCACGAACATTACATGGTTAGATATAGCACTGTTTTCCTTTTACCTATGGGCAGATACATTGGTGGTGTATTTATTTTGTATATTTTTGTAAAAATATTGTATAAGGTGTTGTAAAGTTGTACAAATATATCTATCGATAGTAGTTATAAGGTATTGACGTTTCACGAGCTATCTGACTGCCGAACTTCCTTTTTGTAAGATTCAGCTAGGCCGATCCATCATGCCTACTAACTATGTGCATCTTTGTAAGTGCCGCAGTTTATTAGACGCTGCTTAACTCATCTGTTATAGATGTAAAAGGCTAATGACTATGTGAATGGTATTGCAGTCAAGTACATATTTAAAGATAAAACGCTGTCATTATTAGATATACTGTGTTGACGTGCTTCAAGCTATCTGACTGCCGAACTTCGTTTCAGTAACATTATTCGGCGAGGGCGAGGCAACATGCAACCTCCTACCTCCTATTAAGAGCATGTTGCTGCAGTCGGCATATGGATGAATGAATGAAACTTCATTTCGGACATCATTAAATCCATTTAGTAGGGTCTTATATCTAAGGTTAATAAGTAGGTACTTACGAGTATAGTTAATTGATAAAAGATTTATATATATTTTTGGTTATATTTAGAGCTACGCGCTAAACCTGCTCCGTCCAACATCTTTGTATAAGGGCGGTCATATCTCCCAGCAAGGACTTTTAGAATGTTGTTGGGACTCTGTCTCAGGTGGCTCCATATTGAATTTCCTCGGGAAGGCTTGAAAACTATCAGTGCGAGCTTCAGCAAACATGCCTGATGCATTACACCATCTTGGAAGTCCCATCAGCATTCATACATACATTTAAAGATAAAGTGCTGCCAACACTAGTTACATTGTATTGACTACTAGTTATACAGTACTACGAGCTGTCTGCCTGCCGAACTTCGTTTCGGTAACATTTGGCGATGGCCAGGCAACGCGAAGCCTGCTATACACACTGTTCTATACTATAAAACCAGTTCGAAGCAAAATACATACCGACTTTTCTCTGGATTTTTGAAATCCAACATCACCATGTTGCTGCCTTGAACAGAAACGACTTGAAGAAAGAGAGGGAGGCCTTTATCTAACAGTGGGACAGCACAGGCTACAAATAAATAAATAAATAACACCAGCCACGGTTTGAGAAGCGTATCCTTCGAACTTGTTTTAAAACTTATAGCAAATTTTATAAAATTGGAACCGAGATGGATCCCAACTCCATTGCTTGATTTTGAATCGATAATATAATAGCAAACATATCTATTCGTACATTAGCAATGGACACCGCCAAAATGTACTTATTAAGTATACATAATAATTCAAAGGTCATGTCTAGTTATAGCCTCAGACAAGACGCAATTATAAATAATCTTACTTGGCTATCTATCTACTTTTCTTATTAATAACATCTTAAGAATAACAAAATGAATAGAACAAGCAGCGATCAAATTTATCTCTAGAATTTAATATTCTTGTTCGATCCAGTCCGTATAGTGGGTCGGGACAAAAAATCTAATAATGTGGCCCCCGGAGGGATATAACATAACCGCTGCAATCGTGGCGGTGAACTTTCAGCTGCCGGCGAATGGCCGTGATATTTGCAAAAAATACCAGAAACGCACAATCAAATAAACGCCTTGCGTTCAGATATATATTAGAATAAGACTAGGGCTAATTTGAGTGTACTTTGAGACAACAGATGTCTCAGATAGATCTGAAGTGTATCGTCTTGAAATGTCATTAAAATTCGATGTTTGCGACTATATACAGCTTTGTGTATTGCGGATCTGTCCATTTAGGTTGCATAACCCCAGCTGTAGAAAGTCCCCTCGAAGCTGCACAGTAACGCACGTCTATCATCATCATCATTTTTTTTATAATTACGGCGGAAATGAGCCAAGAACTCGCGGCTACGCTGCCCTGGAGGGGCTTTCCACTGCTGAAGGAATATGCAACTTGTCAGTATACCTAACTGAAAAGTTGCATATTAAAAATAATCCACTGCAAAACAATTTCCTGTGTTAATTTTTTAAACAGACGGATCGATAGTCAAGCATTCAAAAGGGACCAGAAGTGCAGTAAAACTTTCAATATAGATCTTGTGTAAGTTTGCTTTCCCACAAAATCATTTCGAACGAGTAATGTGGCCATGTTATTTTTACAGGCAATGTAAACGAGAGCAAGACATTTTGATGCGTTGGAAATTGACACTTTGGGTTCAGGTCGTGATGGTGGCAGAGTCTATTTTAAAATGTATTACAGTTAATAAAATATAAGTGACCCGCCCCGGCTTCGCACGGGTAAATATATTATGCATGTATTATACATATCAACCTTCCTCTTGAATCACTCCTCTACCTATTAAAAAAACCGCATCAAAATGCGTTGCGTATAGAGACAGGAAGCAGGAAGCGACTTTGTTTTATTAGAGCAGCTAATGTTTTATTTTCGAATCTGTATCTCGTAAAACCATTAGAGCACATTTTGAAAGCACGAGTTTCAAGGTTTAATCTGTATTCACTGTGTAATGTTGGATTTTTTACGTGTCAAGACGAATTTAGGCTGGGTTCGACAAAACTTTGACTCCGAGAATAACGCTTACCTACAGATAGTAATTGGCATTGCTATCTGGGTGGTTCTACTCAGGAGGGACGAAAATGAAGTGATTTGCGGCACACCATTTTTAACCGACTTCAAAAAAAGGAGGGGGTTCTCAGTTTTTTTTTTTTTTTTTAATGTTTGTTACCTCATAACTCCGTCATTTATGAGTCGATTTGGAAAATTCTTTTTAGGTTCATGAATAGACATCTCAAGGTTGGTCCCATTAAATTTTGGTGAAGATCGGATGACGAGATCCATGAGGAATCGAAGGAATTCCTGAAATTTTATAGGCACTTATAATATTTTTCATATATTTTCTAAAACTATTTAAGTATTTGCTTATGGTAAGTCATCATCTTCCAATGCTGAACTGATGGTGGAAGGTACAACTCGTTAACGGTTAGGAGTTAGGCGATAATTCAAACAAGATGCATGCCTTCAAGTCCTCTCTGATCACCCCGACATAAATATTTTATATGAATCACTAAAAAGCGGAAAAAAAAAAAATTTTAACAAAAAAAAGAACCGACTTCAGTGAAACTAAAAAGCCAAAAATAACCCGTTCAAGTACAGAATACATTTGACTCACCCTTTGAAGTCGGTGCCAAACCTCACGTAAACTTTAATGTATAAATATAATAACTGAGTGGTTTGGGATCGATTTCAAAGGGTGAGTCAAATGTAATCTGTACTTGAACGGGTTATTTTTGGCTTTTTAGTTTCACTGAAGTCAGTTCTTTTTTTTTAGCATCTAAGGTCAGAAAAGTAGCTTAACGCCTAGCGGAGGTCGTTCTTTAACTGATCTCAAACGGGCCAGTCAAAAAATAAAATATACCAAAATGACCATTTAAACAATATATGGGCCCAGGAGACTGAGGACAGGATACTGAGATTATTGTAAGTTTTTAGCCAATAACTACGTCAATGCAACATTTAATATTGAAATCATGCAGTTCTGTACTCTAATGCAACGAATTTACGACCTATGAATGTAAAAAAGTGTATAGAAAGCAATGGATTTTAAATAAATACGGGCTAGGATACTGTTAAGCTGACTGCCCGTAGGACAACTTCACTTACACAACTCACCGTAGCGACTAAGCCAACCGCGAACCGAGACAAACGCGATCATTTATATACTAACTTCACTTCGATCCTTCACTCAGACCGAACCGCAACCCGCTAGACGTGGTAACTCAAACTGATTTTAAGGCGACTCCTAATCCCAACGTCCTTGAGGATCTGGGTGGAGCCTAACGTTATTCCCCCCGCCGACCGTGCGCCCCCGGAACATTACTTCGTTCATAATCTCGTTGAGTGGCGTCCAAGCAGCTTCATACACTCGCATAGTCCGAGCGAGAGTTGAAGATGAATAAACCTTATAATATTTAAAGGAAAAATCTCGAAGTAAAATAAATCATTTAAACAATGATATAATTATTGCGGATTACTAAATATCTATTTACCCACTACAGTAGTATATTAAAAATAAAATGCGTTAAAGCTATTTTCCAAAAAACTAAGTGGAATTGGCCATTTGGAAGTCTCGCATCGAAAAATACTTTTTTGTTTCTTTTGTATGTGTAGGTACCTACCAAAAATAGTTAAAATGCCGACAAGATTCTTGATTATACGTGTAAAATCATGCAGAAATAAAAAATATCGTTTTTTAATAAATAAATCATATCGTGACCCAGCGGATGAACCGATATTTTAACATAGTAGTGGAGGCACAGCTTTATCCCCCGGGTCATGCTGCTCTAATGAAAAGATAAACTATAAATAATAGAGCGACAAACTCAACTTTACCGTTGGAAAACGGATTTACGTCCTTTACCTACTTATAAACAGTGATAGTTTTTTATGACTACATTAGTCAGTAGTTTCTCAGATTTTCCCCTATACTTGTTGATATTGACGATATTTTACTAGACGAATTTTTTGGCTAATTTCAATGTTCAAGGTCAATGGATACCCTATAAATGTTAATTTACTTGAGTGTCAAAATATGCCGATGCTGGAAAGGAGAACTTATCTAAGCGACATTTTTGGGGATATTGAGTTATACACACTGTTGGGATCGGCAGATTTTTCTGCATCGAATGGGTTGGGTCTCGTATACATCTGTCTGACGACTTTTGTGTCGCTTATCCCGTCGGTGATTTAGAGAATCTCTACTTTTTTTTCTACTAATCGACTTGATTTTTGAGGTTTTTTTAGCAAAATGGAGATTACATAAAAAATGGTTGCCTGTAAAGTCGGTTTTACGGGCGAAGGAAGATTTTACGTGACAACGTCTTTTTCTCGGTAGAATATTTATTTGTATCATATCCATTCACAATTTCCCAAACAACATTTTAAGTGTTACTTTCTGAACGCACCCATCACATGTGTCATTCTCAAAACGAGAAAATCTATGCGCCAAACACCTCGGACTGACAGACAGTCCAGATACACCTATCTACATCTCTGAACAACTGACACCACTGGCCTCTAGGCTTTATTTTCTGGGCAGAGATCTCGAAAGAAGGAATATCTTTAAACACTGTTGAACAAGTTACGGACAAGTTTACCTCAGAAAGGAAGATCAATCGACGATAATACCAGTGAACACTGAAACCCAAATAACCCGCTTAAGTAAGGAGCCGCCACGCAGAAAAGATGACAGCCCGCCATCCACCGAAATACACCGCGAATCAGTTAGTGCCCATACTGAAATAAATAAGTGACTACTGCTGCAATTTATATCATGTGATCCCTACAAAGGTAGGTAAATTCTCAAATTATGTAAGAAACAACTACTATATAGCTAACTACCTAATACAGTACATGTATTTAAAAAATCCACTTAGGTGGCTTAGCGGATTATTGTTGTTACAATTTATTTTCGACCATTTAACTATTACTATAAGGTTGATAATTACTCTCAGTATAAGAATGTTACAAACCGGCCGCATTACAAAACAAAGCGCTTACTTATTTCCTCATGCATCATGCTATCCTAGTAACTGTAAGAAATATCTGGCTCATAATATAATAAAAATGTATAAATATTTAAGACATGGAACAAGTAGACCTGAGTTACCATATTCTCCTGGTAATCAACACTGTGAATCGCTATCCGAAGACCCTAGACAAAAAAGTATATTTAGCTGTTAAGAGGACGGCACGATCGGATGTAACCTACAAACACTTATGCGCTCCTAGTATAATATTTAGACTAAAATATAAGTTAAGCAGTAATAAAACGTATAATAATTATAACTATTTATTATTTTACAAACACAACTTACCTTTCCCTCACACACACTCCAAACACATACGTTCCACATATGCGTATACCTCACACACACACAACTAAAACCCACAGTCTACAAACACACATGCTTGGCAGCATTTAACAACTTATGTAGCCTTGGTCAAACACAGCAAAAGTCTCAACAGAAATTTACATTACTTATAATAATGCTGAGTACCTCTTTGGTACTATGCTTTCCTGGTAACGTGCCTTATACACAACACTGCAAAATGAATACGTCTTCCCTCTTCCCTCTTCCCTCTTCCCTCTTCCCTCTTCCCTCTTCCCTCTTCCCTCTTCCCTCTTCCCTCTTCCCTCTTCCCTCTTCCCTCTTCCCTCTTCCCTCTTCCCTCTTCCCTCTTCCCTCTTCCCTCTTCCCTCTTCCCTCTTCCCTCTTCCCTCTTCCCTCTTCCCTCTTCCCTCTTCCCTCTTCCCTCTTCCCTCTTCCCTCTTCCCTCTTCCCTCTTCCCTCTTCCCTCTTCCCTCTTCCCTCTTCCCTCTTCCCTCTTCCCTCTTCCCTCTTCCCTCTTCCCTCTTCCCTCTTCCCTCTTCCCTCTTCCCTCTTCCCTCTTCCCTCTTCCCTCTTCCCTCTTCCCTCTTCCCTCTTCCCTCTTCCCTCTTCCCTCTTCCCTCTTCCCTCTTCCCTCTTCCCTCTTCCCTCTTCCCTCTTCCCTCTTCCCTCTTCCCTCTTCCCTCTTCCCTCTTCCCTCTTCCCTCTTCCCTCTTCCCTCTTCCCTCTTCCCTCTTCCCTCTTCCCTCTTCCCTCTTCCCTCTTCCCTCTTCCCTCTTCCCTCTTCCCTCTTCCCTCTTCCCTCTTCCCTCTTCCGCCCTCTTCCCTCTTGTTACAGTAATGTTCGATGAATGAAAATAAGAATTGCACAAATTTTAACTATAGAAATATATTTTGTCTCTCTCTCTCATCAGACGTGAGCGGGCGTTACACTTTTTCATGAGTGACTCCGAGCGCAACTTAAATTAAGACGTTGTCACGTCAAAAAGTTTTTTGCATAATAATGAACCTTAGAGCTTTTTTACTTATTTGTCAAAACAGATCAAACAACTTGGATAATTTTTCTTTATTGCAACTAACCTTGCACTTGTTGGTTAACTGTTTTTAGCTGATCGTAAAATATAGTTTAATGTCGTTTGAGGCATTTTACCTGTCTTTATGATAAAATTAACATAAAGGTAAATTATGAAAGAAAATTTGAAAGTGATCCACTGCAATGTAAG
This sequence comes from Apotomis capreana, assembly GCA_947623375.1. NCBI lineage: Eukaryota > Metazoa > Arthropoda > Insecta > Lepidoptera > Tortricidae > Apotomis > Apotomis capreana. The sequence goes on from OX392499.1 coordinate 7,503,062, forward strand.
CAGGACTCGAACCTGCGACCCTAAGTTTTCGGCGTAGTGCTCTACCAATTGAGCTATCATATCGTTTCGTCAATCACACTAAATCTTTGATTCCATGATTCTTCGCTACTGGAGCGCCCTCTGTGTCATGTGTTTTTAAAATGCTTATGCGCATTAGCCAAAAAGTAAAAATGTGGTATTTCCACATTATTAAACAGAATCGATATAAGATTCTATAAAAAAAATACCATAGTTAGATTAAATTACCTGATTGTCGTATCTTAACTATTGGCGTTTATCCAAATTTACCTGCTTTGATACTATGAAACCATTGTCGCTTATCCTTTTTTACCTGATATGACTTTGATCGACTACTGTCGCTTATCTTGAATTGCTTGAATGACAATTGAGTCGTATTTGTCGCATAGAATGTACTAAAAAACAAATATTTTCGTTAAATTGGTAGATAGACAACTTTACCGGTTCTGTTTTATATAATATCACACATTTAGTAGTAAATTAAATATATTTATAAAGGCCGTTAGGCCGCCATCTGCGGTGTAAAGCTGTGTCTGTGGCGCTAAGGTATTACTTTGGATTTGGACTCGCTTGATGGACCCAAACGCCATCTCACTCAAACAGTGTCTTACGAGACGTCACTTATACCACACAGAGTTGTAGGTAGTTTTGTTATTCTTGTTAGGATAGGATATTATCTCATTGCAATTGTAAAACTTAGAATTTCACGTAGTTCGTGATTTAAAATTCCTTAATGAGTACCGAGTGACTGCAGTCTTGAGAACTCTTGTGCTGTTCTCATTAGTCATAGCGCTATCGTTTGCTACCATACATTGGTCTAGAACTACTGGAAATCTTTCAGCAGATGACACATAAAAATTGATAAAATTGAAATTTCACGTGATATCTGATGGGTCATGTACTGTACTATAGTGACGCAACGAATGTGAATACTTACAATAAATATTCGTATTCGTAAATTAGCGTTTTACCGAATATTACAATGGTATTCAAACGAACAATACTCGTTCTGCATGACGATAGGTATCCATATCTCTTAGGGTTGAATTAATAAAGATCATTAGACGTTATCATACTTAAATATCTGTATTATCAGATTTTTTTTAGTAACCGAAATACCTAAGGTACTCTAATATTACACAGAGAAGGGCCCTAAAACCCACACCAAAAGTGTTATTTTCTGGGAATCCTGTCTGGTGTGGGCCCATGACTGAGAATATCTAAGTATCCAAATGTGTCCGAGAATGCTAAGCAATGACATTTTTTTATAAGTACTTAAAATTAATAGATACCTAAATACGAAAAAAACAGTTGAATTTAATTCTATATGAAAATGAGTGCTTTTTGTTATGTCGCATAGCGTAGCCGTGTGAAAAAACGAACTACACTCTTTGAAAATACACTTCAAACGCAAAATGACAGATCGAACCTCCGCGGGATCCGGTACTATAATAATTTTCCGTTACTAGATGGATCGCGAGAGCAAGTGACACAGCCTTCCCCTTCGACGGTTAGATTTACACTGAGCTCGCAGCCCGGGCACGGCCGCGCTCGCGGAAATTCAGTTTTTTTTATGCTTTATTAGACCGAATTTCCATTTTACTAACTTTTAAACAATAAGATTAAAGATCAATGAATTGTCAATGTTCTTGCGAAAGAGCCGTGTAAATATCACTTGTAGTTTAGAAGCCTTAGGGAATTGAAAATTGAAAACGACCCTATTTCAACATTATTTTTTCCATAGTAATTATTGCTTTAAAAAAAAATCCAACTATAATTTTTTAGAAGAAATAGTCAAAAATAACTTATATTTTTTTCAGATTTTTCCGTTGGCTAGATTACGAGCCTTAGGACTTTAAAAATCACCATTCCACGTACGGAGTCGCCTTAACATGTTTTGATGTAGCAGGAGACTGAGGTAAAAAACGAGGGACAAAATATATAGTTTCGCATTTAGGGTAAAATTAGACAAACACATTGAAACTACATATATTATAGATTTCTATTTTAGCGAAAATATTACGTACATACTCAAAATGCAGTTATGATGCAGCCATTAAGCTTTCATTTCGTCCGAGAGACATGCCTGGAGACTGAGAATTTGGCACTTTAAAGTACAATTTTTGAGAGATATATATATTTAGGGCTTAGCAAATTTTCAGTGTCATACTAGAAACCATTTAGTTGTACAGTTTCGATCGTAAATTATATAATTTGCCTACAAAAACTATAAAAAAAATAATAAAAAAAAAAGAACCGACTTCACAAAAACTAAAAATCCAAAAATAACCCGTTCAAGTACAGATTACATTTGACTCACCCTTTGAAGTCGATCCCAAAGCACTGTTATCTTGGGGCACGGTAGTGCCCCCGCCAAGACGAAAAAAAAAGAGGCGGGGCACTACCTACCTTTTCTCGAACCGTTTCGTCTCATTTTCAAACCCTCATAGTTTCGTCCCAGTTAACACCAGAGCGCCCAAATTCACAGGTTAAGATGCAGTTAGGGAACATATAAAATGTACTAAATTTCATTGGTCTAGCTTTTATACTTTAGGTTTTATTGGTACCTAAAATACGCCGGTTTTGCCACTCACTCACTGACGTATCAAAACCTATGGGGTACTTCCCGATGACCTGACCTAGAAAGCTGAAATTTGGTATGTAAGCTAGGTTTAGTACACAAACAATAGAATAATTCTGAAACTTGGAACTTTTACCCCCCAACCCCTTAAACTAGGGGATGAAAGTTTGTATGAGACTTTCGCAAATTTTGATACTAGAGGTCTAAAAATTTATACCTATTGGGCTCATTGTTTTAAATAAAATACACATTCTAGGATTTTTAGAAAATCACCCCCCACCCTTAAAATAAGGGGATGAAAGTTTGTATGGGCTTTCCATAATGGGGGATAAAAGTGTATATATATATGGGGCTAAACGTAAGTATTTCTTAAATACACAATTATTATTACTACTTACTTAGAAACACTTCAGCACAAAAAAAAGCATATAAATTAAAAAATTACCTTACAAAAAGAAATGAGATCCCACCAAAAACATTTCATGTAAAATTGGCGGCCAAGACTCACATGCTCATAACGCTTTCGCTGTAAAAAAAGTGGTCAGATCCCTCGAAAAGCCAAGCCCCTAAGCCCTGAGTTTACTAATCCTACACCTTGGCTTCAAAAGTATAGCTTGGCCGTTTCATAAAGTACCGTAAATAAGTTTAACGGACTGTCCGGCCTATATGGTAAGGAATTAAGTTTAATATATTTTATCATGAAGACATAAACTTAATTTCTTGATACCGTATGGGCCAGACGGTTCGTTGGACTTATTTACGTTACTCTATGAAACGGCCAAGCCATACTTTCGAAGCCAAGGTGTAGGATTAGTAAACTCAGGGCTTAGGGGCTTGGCTTTTCAAGGGTTCTGACCACTTTTTTTTACAGCGAAAGCGTTATGAGCATGTGAGTCTTGGCCGCCAATTTTACATGAAATGTTTTTGGTGGGATTATATTTATATATTAAAGTTTGCGTGAGGTTTGGCACCGACTTCAAAGGGTGAGTCAAATGTAATCTGTACTTGAACGGGTTATTTTTGGATTTTTAGTTTTACTGAAGTCGGTTCTTTTTTTGTTAAAAATTTTTTTTTTCGCTTTTTAGTGATTCATAACTATAAAATACTTATGGCGGGGTGATCAGGGAGGTCTTGAAGGAATGCATCTCGTTTTAATTATCTCCTAACTCCTAACCGTTAAGGAGTTGTACCTTCCATCATCAGTTCAGGATTGGAAGATGATGACTACCATAAGCAAATACTTAAATAGTTTTAGAAAATATATGAAAAATATTATAAGTGCCTATAAAATTTCAGGAATTCCTTCGATTCCTCATGGATCTCGTCATCCGATCTTCACCAAAATTTTATGGGACCAACCTTGAGATGTCTATTCATGAACCTAAAAAGAATTTTCCAAATTGACTCATAAATGACGGAGTTATGAGGTAAAACATTAAAAAAAAAAAAAAAAAAACATACAACCGAACTGAGAACCCCCTCCTTTTTTTGAAGTCGGTTAACAAAATAAGGTGAGCCGCGGAAAATTCCCTTGTGAGTAGAACCACCCATCTGAGAGTAAACCTTATTTTTGGAATAAAAGTTTCTTCGAATCCAGCTTTACTAGTAGAGTTGCTAAGCCGCGAAATTGTGCGCATCGGGTTACAAGCATGAAATTTCTACCACACATAGAGCGTTCCACGGTGATTATTTTCAGATGTGGAGGGAAGTCAGATTCGTCCCCTGTGTGGTGGGAGAGCGGGGTGAAGAGGACCAAGTACTGCTCTTTTTCTTTTTTTATTACTGATCAGTTAAGGCTATTAGGGCTTGTGCGACATCGTTTTCGTGTAAAATAGATGTCAGCTATTAATTTTTCATGTTATTTTAGAATAGTTTCATATAAAAATTTGGGTTGATTGCCGAAAAGGTAAAAATCACAACAAGTTTTTTTTATTCAGAACGATAAATTAGTTATCTATCCTGAATATTTACAAATTAAAAAAATATTACTAAACAGCAAATTTAATGTTGTTTTTAAAAATGTATACATAAGGACCGTGCCAGAATGATAGTGGACAACTTTATGATGATATAAATACTTCATCCATCGGCAAAGAGTAAAACTTTTTAATCGTTTATTAAGGCCTCTTTTGTGTACTTTTTGACAGTGACAAACACCAATTTAAATTCTAATTTATTGTCAAGATGGGACGAATAAGCTTAGAAATTCGCAAAAATATTTTGGACGATTGGTGCAAATTAAAGGGTATGACGTTCAGAAAACTCGCTAAAAAGTATAACGTTAGTCCGTCAGGTGTGCACAAATTAATAAAAAAGTTTGGTGAAAGTACTGTTTTGCAAGATCTGCCTAAGTCTGGCAGAAAGCGAGGAACGTGGGACCCGGCACTGGAGAAGAAAGTGGTACGGATATTTCTACAAAAACCGTCTCTTTCAGTACGAGACGCCGCAAAAAAAGCTAATACGTCGCCCTCAACGATTCAGCGAATCAAACTTAGATGTAACTTAAAAACATACAAAAAACAAAAACAGCCCAAACGGGACGATAAGCAGACGGCAGCTGTTCGAAAACGCACTAGAAAACTCTACGATCGTGTACTAACCAAAAAACGGTTATGCATAATAATGGACGATGAAACGTACTGTAAATTTGATTTTAAAACCTTACCAGGACCCCAGTTTATTACGGTACCCGCTAGCAAAACTGTTAGCCAAAAGGATAAGTCTATCTGTGTTGAGAAATTCGGCAAGAAGATATTAGTTTGGCAAGCAATTTGTCAATGCGGGATGCGATCTCAAGCATTCTTTACCACAGACAACTTAAAAGCCGAATTATATCGCAAGGAGTGCTTGCAGAAAAGACTGCTACCCTTCATCAGAAAGCACAGGATACCGATATTATTTTGGCCAGACTTGGCATCATGCCATTATTCTAAAGACACACTAGAATGGTATAAAGCCAACAAGGTGGACGTTGTTGAAAAGGACATGAACCCACCAAACTGCCCCGAAGTCCGGCCTATTGAAAGATACTGGGCTATAATGAAGCGGCACCTACAAAAAAATGTCAAAGCTGCAACGTCAGTCAATGACTTCAAGGAAAAGTGGAATAGGGCGTCAAAAAAAGTGCCAGACCTGGTCGTCCAAAATCTGATGAAGAATATAAAGAAAAAAGTCAGATTGCAAGCAAAATAGGCAGTTTACAGCGAATTCCTAAAAATTGTTTATAGGGAGAATGTTACAGTTTGGTTTATTTTATATTTTATTTGTAAATATTACTCAGAATAAAAAATATGCACCTTTCCAGTTGTCCACTTTCATTCTGGCACGGTCCTTATTGGGCACATCTGATACAAAAAGTATCTTGAAGAAAATGTTGATGTTAAGCTTAGCCTGCGTGTTCTAGTACATTTTGCTAAGTCGCGAAATTGTGTACATCGGGATACAACCACGAAATTTCTACCAAAGATAGAGTATTCTGCGGTGATTATTTTCAGATGTGGAGGGAAGTCAGATTCGTCCCCTGTGCGGCGGGAAACCAGGGTGAATAGGACAAAGGAGTCCTGTTTTTCTTTTTATATTACTGATCAGATAACGCTACTAGGACTTGTGTGTTGTCGTTTTCGTGTAAAACAGATATCAGCAATTCATTTTTCATGTTATTTATTCATAGTACCATATAAAAATATGGTTGTATTTCCGAAATTGTAAAAATCACAACAAGTTTTTTTTATTCAGGGACATAAATTAGCTATATTTCCTGAATATTAACAACTAAGAAAAATATTGCAAAATAGAAAATTTAATCTAGTTTCTAAAAATATATAAATATTGGGCACTCTTCATACAAACAGTAACTTAAATAAATTGCTGATGTTGTGATTAGCCCGTGTGCTCGTGATACATTAGCAAAAAAATATTTTGTTTTAATTACATTAATTTGTTTTTCTAGGACGTATATAGTAAATAATATATGTAAAAGCATGTTAATAATCATTATTTTACGTATTTAATAAAGCGAAATAGGATGCGTTCGGAGATTTACGTTGGTTACGCCGACGTAAAGATATATTTAAAGCTACTGTTTGTATGAGAAGTGCCCAACATTCATATATTTTTAAAAACCAGATTAAATGAACTTTTTGAAATAATAATAATAATTTGAAAATTTTCACGAAATTTAACTAATTTACCTCACTGAATAAAAAAACATCTTGTGATTTTTGCCTTTTCGGCCATTACACCCTTTATTTTTATATAGAACTATAAAAAAATAACATAAAAAATGAATTCCTGATATTTGTTTTACACGGAAACGATACCAAACACGTCCTGGTAGACTTAACTGACCAGCCATAAAGAAAGAAAAGAGGGATACTTGGCCGTATTCACTCCGCTCTCCCGCCTGACAGGGGACGAATCTGACTTCCCTCCACATCTGAAAATAATCACCGTGAAACACTTTATCTGTGGTAGAAATTTCATGCTTGTAACCCGATGCGCACAATTATGTTAGAAAACAGCGGACTAACAACTCTACTATACTTGTTATACGATTTTGTGAAATAATTCGAATCAAAGCAATTTATAGATATAGATATTTTTTCGTCTTAACCTTTTGTTTGACCCACTGACTTTGGAAACACTGTTCTTGCAACTCAACTCTGCGTTAAAGTAGGGAGTTCATAATTATGAAATAGTAATCTATCGAGATTCCTGAAATTGTGAATTTAGATTGCGAATATAAGAGTAGTTATACCAATCCAATATTGTATTGCAGACATAATCGGTCTTGAATAAGGAATACGGGAAAAGATTCTAATTGGAAGGCCGCGCGATTGTATAGCTATATAATCATTCCATTCTAGTAGAAACAGGGTTCCTAGCTGACTACGGAACCCTAAAAAGGAAGATAAAGTGCTACCCAGGCGAAGCTGCTGGTACCTTCTAGTGACAAATGTAATGTCTATTTGTTGAATGCATTCTTCGTCTGAGTAGCGGTTTATCTTCCTTTTTTAGCGTAGTCGAGAAAAAAGTATCCTATGACTAAAGTTTGAAGGCTCGCTATCCTTGTTCCAAAACTAGCATAAGCTCATCCGTAAAAATTACGATTTGCAATTCTGTAGGGATAGACAATATATACTCATTATTTTAATATTATTTTATGATAGCTTCTATCTAATCGTTATACTCGTACTTACTGTAAAATAATATTCAGGACCCCTAAAAGTATAATATCTTTCTTAAAAAAAATCAAACAGTTTCAGGCGTTTGAAACGCCCGGCATTATTGCATGCTTGGCGTAACGTCGCAGTCTATTCCAACCAATAATTACCTCCTACATGGCCTTGTTTTTTTTTAATCCGAATGTCCATGTCGTAGTCATCAGCTGCTCACGCCGGCCACCGGTGGGCGCACGCGTCGAGACTGTCACACTCGACAAACGTCGCGTTTCAGCTGCTTGTGAATTTGTCATATGATTTTGCACTCTTCAATAATTATTTTTACATCGAAAAAGAAAAACATTAAGAAATATTGATAGAGATATGATGCTGAACCAAAATTGTTTACATAAAAACATATTACCCTTATCAGATTCAAGCGCATATTTTCTGATATAATTATAATAGTATAAATATCTAATTCTTTAAAACGCATTTGCCATATAGATCTTGGCCCCAGCAACCATAAAATTACATGAATGTCGTCCTTTATTCATGCAGTTTTCAATTTGTCTCTTGAGTTCAGAATATTTAAAGCGGGGTTGAAATCACACTAGCAAAAAATTGAGCATTCCGGCTTTCAATTTCAAGTAAGTGAGTTCGAGAGAGTTTTCCCATTCGTTGTTCGCATTTATTCCGCTTTGCCTGGATTAAATTAGTAACTATGTAAACCATCGATATAAAAGACTTTTGCTGATTAAAGATTGAATATTACAAGTTTAATAATATGATTATCATCACACTTGCTCCTATTGTACCGTTTTAAAAACCCATACTAACTATTGTGGTCCTGTGAGCTATCTATACCTTGCACCTGTTTTCTGAAATTGATAGTTTTGTCTGACTGAATTACACACTCGCACAAATCGTATCTGGGTGGATCAACTGTTTTCTTGTTGTTATTCTGTCCAGTCACTCAGTAGACAATGGTGATTAAACTTCTAAGAAAAGTATTGATAATTTGTAATATTGGTATTTTCAAGAGAACGGGCTTATAACTGCTGCAATTACAAAAAAAAATTGAATATGGCTGCCAAAAATCGTAGTTTTAAAGAGTAACGCAGGAGATATCACCATGGCAACAAGCAACAGAAAAAAGTTGATTGACGCATCTAGTTCTAATCGCTTCTCGCTCGCCGGCGGTGAGACAAGTGCCTATATAATGTGTTTGCGTGTGTGAAGTTTGAATACGTGCGTAGTGTATACTCGATCATTTACGTACTTGTAGTTCTGACGTGGTGCCGACAAGGAATTAAACTGTATCAATCAATCATACGCGGCAACAATTTGATACAATCATGCATATATTGGTATTAATGAGGTATTCATATTGTCATTCATAATGTGCTAGTTTAATGCTGAAACTAATAATCAATTTCATGTAAATACTAACATTAAACGATTAGCTCGTTTCCGTGATTTGTAATTAATCCTTATTAGTCGCCATTTTGAACTTCACACCTATCAAAATAGAGTAAGTTAATTTCAATAACACGAAAATGTCGTAACGGTAAACGCTAAATAAATAATGAAATTATGATTTTTTTTTAATTAATAGATTAATTCTACAACACCTTATTTACAACACCGAGTCTATCGCCATTTCCCAAGAAACCCATAGTTGCGATTGAAAGAAAGAAGAATATTTTTTCAAAAATGTAAGCGTCGTAATAATCTACACACCTAATGATGAAAGTATATGAACAACTGAGTGACACTAGAACGCCATTTCTGCACATTGTGAGATAGCTATTTAATAGGTGCCTAGGCTTTTAACGCTTCAGAGTCAAAAGCTTTTACCGACCTAGTATATTAAATACCTACTTTACTTCCTGTGGTAACGGACGCCGCTCGGATTCTCGGATATGATGCATTTTAGATAATGATTCATAATGAACATTATCGCACGTATGGCGACTACAAATTAAGGCACCTCCATTCAAAAATGCTGATTGTTTTAGATTTTTTATCTATAATCAAATATGTTTCTTCACATATTATAATTGTTACTACTTAGAACAGGGCCATTGCAATTTATTGGTATACAACGTGTCCCAAAATTCAACGATAAGCGGGCACCAGAGGACGGATCTGGTCATGATACCTCGAGAAAAAAAAAGAAAAAAAATATATCTCAATCCCTTTAGAAATTATTTAAAAAAAATGAAATTCTTAAAATATCGACACCCCTAATGGTATTTTTAACGACCATGTCTTTAATTTTTGGAATATTTCAGATATTTTTTGGTATCGGCTACCTAAGTAGCACTGCTATCCACCGCAGCCTTTAAAAATATCAGAATACATGTAGTTTTAACACAAAAAATAATCAAGATTATTTTTACCTCAATTCTTTTAAATGTTTTTTTCTTTCAGTCCACTTTCAATCATCATGGTGCATAAAAAAAGTATTGACACTACTATGGCAAGTGTTTTAAAAAGTTGACGCAACTAACCAAGATTCCAAAATAGTAGGATACTCTTGGAAAACTAGCCCCGAAAAAAAAAACAGCTATTTTTAAACAAGAACCGACATTTTTTAATGTTGATAGTAATCACTTTTACGTGCTACCACTAACCCGTCCCGAACTCAAACTTGAACTATGCTGCTGCAGAGACACACTGAGGCACCCTCTGGGTGGAAAGGCTAGCCTCCAGGAGCGGGTCACCGGCCCTCTGCTTATCCGCATCCCATCATCGGCCACTTCCGAAGTGAACTAAGACAAAGACTAGCAAAGCAATCTAACCTATGCCCACCCCAAGTGCTTCCCATAACTTGCAAAGTCTGATCTAGGCGAGATGGGTACCGAAGAGTGCACACCAAGACAATGACCGCATCTGCCCTGTCTTCGCGCTCCCGTACCGAGTCCTCTCGCTCCTCAGTATGGCCACTACGACGCCCACCATAGTACGGCGTTCACCAACCCAGTGAATGCACTCCTTTAAGGTGTGCTGGGCGGTGTCATCCGGGTCGCCGCTCGCGGTACCCCGGGCTGGTTTCCCTGCCGATTCGATGCATGTAATGATCGATACACCCATGTCCGGTCATTACCTGCGCCAGTCGGAAGCCAATGCTCCCATGAACCCTCTCCAACCAGTGGTCGAACTATGGGAGGAGTGCCCCTATGGTGCGGGCTTCAAGGGGGAGTCCTCCAGGTCGTTCCTCCACCGGTCCCTCACCCAGCGCTGCACCTGTCGGCGCTCCTTACGCAGCTCTTCGGAAGCGGGGAACTCATTAAGGGCTCTGCATCAACATCTGCATTAAGAAATGTCGGTTCTTGTTTAAAAATAGCTGTTTTTTTTTTCGGTGCTAGTTTTCCTAGAGTATCCTACCATTTTGGAATCTTGGTTAGTTGCGTCAACTTTTTGAAACACTTGCCATAGTAGTGTCAATACTTTTTTTATGTACCATGATGAGTCAAAGTGGACTAAAAGAAAAATTAATTCAAAATTTTTGGGGTAAAAATAATTTTGATTATTTTTTGTGTTAAAACTACATGTATTCTGATATTTTTAAGGTCTGTGGTGGCTAGCAGTGCTACTTAGGTTGCCGATACAAAAAAAATATCTGAAATATTCCAAAAATTCTAGACATGGTCGTTAAAAATACCATTAGGGGTGTCGATATTTTAAGAATTTCATTTTTTTTTAATAATTTCTAAAGGGATTGAGATATATATTTTTTTCTTTTTTTTTCTCGAGGTATCATGACCAGATCCATCCTCTGGTGCCCGCTTATCGTTGAATTTTGGGACACGTTGTATATTTGAAACCTGTACTACAGTTTGAATTTTTCATAGATAATTGAATAAATAATTGTTTAATAATTATTAAATAATTATTTTTATATAATTTTTGTTTCAAAACTACTCTAATTTGACAATATTCACGCAGAAAACTCCTTTTTAGGGTTCCGTAGTCAACTAGGAACCCTTATAGTTTCGCCATGTCCGTCTGTCCGTCCGTCCGTCCGTCCACAGCTTAGCTCCATGATCATTTGTACTAGAAACCTGGAATTTAGTATGAGTATGTGTATGTATGACGCCGACAGAACGGTAAAATAAAAATTATAAAAAAAAATTTTTTTCGGGTACTTCTCGAACACCTAGTGGCGGTGAATTTTTTTTTTCTTTTCAACACTGGTGTGTGGGGTGTCGTTGAATAGGTCTTGTAAAAATAATAGGGGTCTTCTAACATTTTTTTTTTATAAAGTCACCAGTTTTGTAAATATTCGCTCCGAAAACAAAAAAAATAGCGTCCCCCCTAATCTTTTCAACCACAGGTCAAAAAAATTCGGAAAATTCATGTAAATGAGGGCTTATAAGCACTTTCAATGAAAACTATATTGAACAAAATCGGTCGAGCCGTTTTTGAGTTATCGCCAAATTTCATATTTTTTCTTTAAAAGGACGTAAGTTGACTTCCAGAAGGTAATAAGTGATTACAGTTTCTAGGGCATTTACGACCTTTTTATAGAGCTTAAAATCTTTCTTAACTTAAACCTCGGGCTTGAACCCTACACTGAGCGTGGCCCGACATGCTCTTGGCCGGTTTTTTTACTTTTTTTCGACTGTACGCTATGAAAGCATTGAAATAGCTAATGTTACTTTCTAGAAGTCAGGAAAAAGCATTATTCACCTCAAAAAATTGGTTGAAATTATCATTTATCATGTCATAATATTATGAAAAAAAACCAAAGGAATAAGACCTCTTTAAGAACACATTAAGTTTCAAAATTGATATACTATCTTCAAAACCTACTAAGCAGTTGAGGATGCGACAAAAACTATGGTGTAACTTCGCATGAAAATTTAAACGCAAGACTGTAATTTTAGACATCATATATCTATTCTGCTATAGGTAATTTGTGAGCGAGATCCACTTTCCACACTAAGGATGGATTCGACCAAACTTTTATTCCTTTAGTTAGTGTGCTCAACCAAATCAATATCATTGTAAAAAAAGATCTTATAAAATAAGTATCTACAAACAAAACAATGTGCGTTTATTCTAATTGTAATGTGCGTCATATTTCATGGGTAACGGCTAATTGCTACGTGCCTAACGTTCTTTTTACTACTGCTCGTAAATTTCCCAATAAAAACTTAATTTACCATAGTAAAAGTGCAATTTTTATTCTCCAATCGTCCGCCTTAAACTTTTCAGGAAGAGCCGTTTCTTGCGCGAGTTATGAGAGCAACGAGGGGAATATTGGAATATATTTTTATGAAGCCGAAGTCCCAGCCGAGTTAATCTGCTAATATTGGAGCTCCCCACAAGAGTAAACTGCGTGAAACCTTTATAACTCTTAAATCTACCGAAATCTAGATTACCTACTTACGTTCTTTTATTACGTAGCGGCCCCGTTTCTACTGCACCGTTTGACAGCTTACCATTTTTACTAGCTTTTTTTGGGGTGCACCGGCCCTGTGTCTGTATCCTAGAAACTTATTTAGTCGACTGTATCATTTCACCAAAACATCTTTTCGAAGAACTTTTATTCCTCTGTAGTTATACATTTTTCATAATTCATGCACATATCATCCTATTGATTAGGTCCTTACCTACCTTAGGATTGTTTTATTTATAACAAACTCAAATAGTTTAAGGTTGCAAAGAAGAATGCTTTCTTCGTATTGTTTTTGGTGAAATGAACTAGACGAAAAATAATTCTAGGAGTCAATATAGGCCCGGTTTTCTGTTTCTTTATCGGTCTGTTAAAATTTTGCTAATTCAATTTGATTCACGTCCCGGTTTTGGGTTTAGTTGAAACTTTCATAAATAATATTAGTCGGATGACTTATATAAATTAAATGATTGCGCCGGAAGATGGTCATGGGAACTCTATAAAAAACGACGCCTTCTAGTCGAGTGAGGGTTTGATTCGTATTGACAAGCAATTATCGTCTGTGCTAAAAAGTAGTGTCAGCAATAAAAGCTTTGTCTCAAATATTTTATGATAAAACTAGTTTTAATTGCTTTCGTATCCGATTATGCTTGGTACCTTTGACGAAGTTTGCGATGGAGCGAGTGCATCCAGAAATTAATGAATTACTCGTAAAATAGTTTTTAGTCATCGGAGTTTTCTAAGTATTGTTAGGGTTCCGTAGTCAACTAGGAACCCTTATAGTTTCGCCATGTCCATGTCCGTCTGTCCGTCCGCGGCTTAGCTCCGTGATCATAAGTGCTAGAAAGCTGAAATTTGGTATGAGTATGTGTATGTATCACGCCGACAAAACGGTAAAATAAAAACTAAAAAAATATTTTTTTTTCTCGTACCCTCCCGTACTCCTAAAGAGAGGGTAATTTTTTTTTTCGTTTCAACCCTAGTGTGTGGGGTGTCGTTAAATAGGTCTGTTAAAAATAATAGGGGTTTTGAATTATCATTTTTTGATAAAGTCAGCAGTTTTGTAAATATTCGCTCGGGAAATCCAAAAAATTGTGTGTCCCCCTCCCCCTCTAACTTCTCAACCACGGGTCAAAAAATTATGGAAAAATTCATGAAAATGAGGCCTTATTTAGTACTTTCAATGAAAACTATATTGAATAAAATCGGTCGAGCCGTTTTTGAGTTATCGCAAAGTGCCATACTGCATTAAAACATTTCGCTCAATTTGGCGTGTATAATCGATAACTTCCAGAAGGTAATAATTAATTACAGTTGCTTTGGCGTTTACGACCTTTTTATAGAGCTTGAAATCTTTCTCGTAATTTAAATTTTATTTTATTGTCTATTGTGAAGGATGGGCAACTACGGAACCCTACACTGAGCGTGGGCCGACATGCTCTTGGCCGGTTTTTTTAATTATACAAATAAAATGCCTAGTATTTAAATTTACAAGATTTTATTATTTTACTTAATTTGTATTTAATGTAAGGATTTCAGGTTTCTTCCCATTTTTCTCGGTCCTGCACTATATAGTGCCAATATGTTCGACTGCTATTTTCTTTATGTCATCCTCCCAGCGCGTATAAAGTCTTTTTCTACAGCGCCCTGTGATCCTTTCCAAACTTTGCTGGTTTATGTTTTAATTATAACAGCATCTAATAAATATTATGAATTATTGTATTAAGCGGTTTACTACACTCACGTGAAATTGTCAGAATCGGCCCGACATGTTTTTACGAGCTAAGGATTCTCAAGGATCCAATCGAAATGCATTTCCTTCGAATCGCTTCTAGACAAAACAGAAACCTCATCTATTATTAAAGGTGCTGCCCTGCTTGCAAAGATGCTCTGTTTGCGCGAAAAATCGATGACATGCCCAAAGGGCTTTTATTGGTGTTGCAGATTTTGTTTTGTACGTCGAATCTTCTAAGTTAATGTTAGCATTTGTAGGTTTATTATTACTTTATTTTAATAAGTATAAACTGGTTATGAACATGCAATAATTTGTTCAATAAGAAAATTAAAACGTTTTCGTATGTGTTAATATAAATATGTCACTATAATAATACTTAAGTATGACAAGTCAAACGCGAATAACTGTATCTTCTTGAAGATATCACCGAAGCGTCTTATCACCGAAGAGCTGAAGTGAAGAAGAGAATAAGTGCTGTACAAATATCAAATTTCGTCTCGCTTCATCTTGTCTTGCCCGCTGGTGGAAAAGCACGTTAATTCTCTAGAACTCAAAGGAAGACAGCCGCAGTGTCCGGACAGTGGCTAAGTGGGTTGTCCGGCTCGCGCGTGATGGATGGACGCTTGTGAAACACCGGACAATTTGTTCTTCGCTTTCATTAACAATATAAATATATAGATTACTTAATCGCGATTTGTAAGCGGTTTAAGTTTACGAATACGATTGCGAAATTTTAAGTTGGACAAGGATTGCCTGCCTGTTCCTGAACAACACTCCTCTTAAATTATTTCAAATATAATGTCAAATGGTATCATTCAGTTCATTTTATATTGACTGGTTTTTTTTTTTTTTTTGTGGCTTTGACCTTCTTGCTGAGCAAGTGGTATTTCGCCAATGACTCGTTTCGAATCGCACACGGCGACAAGATTGAGGATTTATATCACGTTGTACGGTGAGGTGCCTTTTTGTAAATTGATAGCGATTTACAAAAAAACCACGCGGTCTACCGGGCCTTGACCCAAGAAGGGCTATGTACGCTTCAAGTTGAATTCTTCATTAACCATTCACTCATACGTTAGTTCACTGCACAATAGGCTATCAATACTACACATTGAACAAGCAAAATGAATAAATAACGAATAACTAAACTTAAAGGCATGCGGCCATCTTAAGTCACAAACCGGAAGTCCCATATTAAGTGGTTATTAATACGATATTTAATGACAGCTCAAATCAGCTACTCTTTATGAAACGTCAAAAACAATTTGTTAGTATGAAGTTTCTATGAAGATACTGGCTTGTGACGTCATAAAATTCAGTGGTCAAAACATGCCAACTTTCTAGTTTTAGTCCAATTAAAAATAGTTAAATGTCCGAAAGATAGCGGTAGTCTGTTTGGTTCCGCGTATTTTTAATTGAATGTATGTTTAGTTATAATACCGTATTGCGAATGAAAAACATACTGATATAATGAGTTGGTTTATCCTTCAGTGGGTGAGTGATTTACTGACATGAAGGAAAAATATACTTAATTTGAATCACTCATTCGCACTCATTGCGCACGACACACATCTGCAAAAATCGTAACTGATAAAATCCTAAAGACCTCATTTATGTTCCCATCACCACAGGACCTTTAATGAGGTCGACAGCTTGAATTTGAAATGAGGGATCGACAAAAATAATCTAAGGTGAAGTTCGCCGTTTCTTTGGTGTTTAATATTCACGAGCACCTTTATTCGAGACATCAACAAAGTAAACAAGAAGGAAAGAATACGGCTGAGGTAGCTATAGCCAGGATGTAGGATCGTAATAAGCCGGGTAAGAGGTGTAAAAGGGTATTAAGCTGATACAAATTTAATAAGTTATTCAAAACGTACAAAGTTAATAAATGAAATCAGTAGACATTAGTTAATTAGGTACAATAACTGTACAACATCACTGAATATGCGTGTAAGAAAAAAAGTCAGCAAATGCAGGTTTACAAATACATACCAATTAATTTATTTTACTTGAAGTATGGTACAGAAATGGGCAGACAATATTATATAATCATAGAAAAAGTATTTTTGTCATACAAAGCTTTACTCTTCCGATTTCGCAATGGTAGGTATATAAAATGGTTTATTCATTTGCGATTATTTATTTGCGACCCCGAACTCGGTAGGATTGTTTTATCTCTTACAAAACTCTTTTTAGGGCCACCTTCCGGCTCCATCACCAAGCCAGCCCCATGGTAGGTGCCATATGGAACATTTCTCAAATAATCACTTAACAAACAAAAATTCACAAACCTGTCATTCCCTAAAATGCACATTTTATAAATAATGACTCGACAAAAGCAGAACCACCAAACAAGACCCATCCAGCTGCTTAGAGGTGTAAGACAGGGTGACGTTATTTCCCCGAAACTCTTCACCAATGCTCTGGAGGATGTCTTCAAGACCCTGCGGTGGAATGGAATGGGCATCAACGTCAATGGTGAATATCTCACACACCTCCGCTTTGCTGACGACATAGTTATAATGGCAGAATCGCTGCAAGACCTGCAGGAAATGCTGTCCGGTCTTAATGCTGCCTCGAGACGCGTTGGGCTAGGGATGAACTTGGACAAGACTAAGGTCATGTTCAACGAGCACATCGTCCCTGTGCCCGTTTCCGTCGAAGGTGTAGCCATTGAAGTTGTCCAGGAGTACGTCTACCTAGGACAAAAGTTACAGCTGGGTAGAGACAACTTCGAGAGTGAAATCACCAGAAGAGTGCAGCTTGGCTGGGCAGCATTTGGAAAGCTGCGTCACATCTTCGAGTCACCCTTGCCACAATGCCTGAAGACCAAGGTATTCAATCAGTGCGTCCTGCCGGTCATGACATACGGAGCCGAGACGTGGAACCTGACAGTGAAACTAGCCCACCGACTACACGTCACACAGCGAGCTATGGAAAGGGGTATGCTCGGAATCTCGTTAAGGGACAAAGTCCGGAACGAGATTATCCGACAAAAAACCAAAGTCACTGACGTAGTTCAGAAGTGTAGCAGACTGAAGTGGCAGTGGGCTGGTCACATCTGTCGCAGAACCGATGATCGGTGGAGTAGACGGGTTCTCGAGTGGAGACCACGACTCGGCAAGCGTAGTGTAGGACGCCCTCCGGCCAGATGGACCGACGACCTGAAAAAAGTGGCTGGTGGTGACTGGATGGCGAAAACGGGAGATCGGGCCATGTGGCGAACCCTGGGGGAGGCTTACGTCCAGCAGTGGACTGCAATAGGCTGAAATGATGATGATGATGACTCGACAAATATACATTTAGTAACTTTGACGCTTCATAAACATATTGAAAGACAAAGTATTAATATTTAAAAACTGTTCACTTCACCAATAAATCGTTTTTAAAATCAGTTATTTTGCAAAACGTTAATTGTTAAACTATTTTTCATAAAAATAACTTTCTATGTAACGAAACCTTTCTGGTAGCGATTCGGTTTTATTGGGGTCGCAGTTCAAACCTAACCTAACCGAACTGAATTTATGCTACCTTTCTGGTAGCGATTCGGTTTTATTGGGGTCGCAGTTTAAACTTAACCTAACCGAACCGAATCTATGCTACCTTTCTGGTAGCGGTTCGGTTTTATTGGGGTCGCAGTTCAAACCTAACCTAACCCAACCGAATCTACGGTACCTTTCTGGTAGCGGTTCGGTTTTGTTAAATCTAACCTACTATTTTGGTTGCCGTTCCGGTGGATACCTATTGAGTATATCATTGCGTCTTTATGCTCATCAGAACAATTAGGTATATTTAGTTAATAATTATGTTCAAATTTGTACTCGTAGATAACTACACGTATGAATGGCGTACACACCATGATGATTTAATAAAAGACTTACTAAACAATGTATTTTACTAACGTTTTCTTACCATGCGTTATTTTGTTAATTGTCGTGAATAATAAATGAGTAATATGTCAGATAATGTTTTGTAATACCAAGTAATACGAAGTTTTATCAAGTAAATAATTTGTATCATGAACTATATGTAAAACAATAGGTATTTTATGACACCTCTAATTTGGGAATTGTTAATTTGCCTAACGTTCCGCGTTGTTTGTAAAATGAATATTTATGAAGAGTTGTTTAGCAAGTGATTGGATGCCAATTATTGTATTGACATCACAGTTAAGTAGGTATGCAAAATTTCAGCTCAATCGGTTGAAGACATCTGCTTCAAAATTGAGTTGCATGATTCCACTCGAACAAATATAGTTACGTAGTTAGGTTTATCGTCAATTATCTTTCATTCGTTTGTCAACATTTTCACACTCTTTGTGCGTTATCGCCCTGTCACCGTTTTTTGCACAGCGGTGTGGTCGATCCTTTATGTAGGTAGTTAAACATAAAAATGCACCACTATCTTTACTTTATTCACGAAAAAGGAACGGAATATGAAACGGCAATATTGATAGAACCTAAAAGGGCAATAGACAATCACAGTCCGATATAGCCAGGATAAAGAAAGTCTGCAGTATATTGAAGTTAGATTCTCTCAGGCGAGTGCATCGGCATATGCGCACCGCGCAAAGGGAACGTGTCACAGAAACTTGTCATATTATTGATGAATTCGCGTCGCAAAAGCCAAGGCAATACTACTGGTGAAAACCGCTTCAAAATTGGAGCTACTGAGGTGGATTTTATACCAAATGAAATTAATTAAAGTGAGCAAAAGAATAGAACAACTTCATTACAACCTACGATACAGGCTTAGCCTAGTGTGTAGGTGTCGGACAGTAGTGTAGGTGTCACGGCTATTAACTATCACTTAATCGATTTAAAATAGTTTGCAGTGATCAATGTTTATTAAAGCAGTAACGTCTGCAAAGGTAAACTACAAAAAAAAAGTTTTTTATTATTTTATTTTTTCGCGTGTAGGTATATAAACATTTAGTTTGCAATGATTGTACCTACCTATAGTAGCTACATGTCTTTGTAATTGTAATTTTTATTCACTTTTATAATTATTAGTAAACTATATTTGATTTTATTTGATAAATTGCAAGAAAGGTTACCTCAACTGTTGGATCATAAAACTGACTGACTGACTGCTGGACAATGGCCTCTCGCAATGGAGCATCTTAGCCGGTCCTGTACCCGTATCCAGCGAATTCCCACAACCTTCATCAGATCTTCAGCCCAACTCATGATGGGCATAATTACGCCACGTTTTCCGGTTTGTCGATCCAGGGTCATTTTATAATATATTTTTATAATAAACAATATAAACATAATGGAAAACTTGAGATTGAACGCGTGACAAACATTTTCTAATGTTTAAGTGAACTGATAAATGTATATATATATCTTGAAATAAGTTTTAGTTTAAGAGAGACATTTCGTAACCCAAAACATTAAGAACGACCCAATATATATATACGATTCTGTGATAGTAATTTAAAGATATAAATATGACTGCTAATATTAATAACAATATTTTTTTATCGAATACCTACGTAACTTCATTTTAGATTACACACTGAATTCCATTTTCCGATAAAGGTATCATAAACTTCGTTAAAAGTAATTTTTATAGTCGCAATAAAGGTTACAGCGACCCGGTAAGTAAGAAATGGTCTCTGGTAGCCAATGGATCCATGATACGCAATATCTACCTTTATAATTTTATTCAATGCCTCATTTTCCGATCTAATTTTTTATTTATAAGTGGTCGCACAAGATAAATTATGTAACTTTAATATCTTGATTTCAGCATAATGTGTCAACACTGAAAAAAAATAGCTGAATTAGTTTTACTACTTGAGAAATAGCCAAATTGTACTTAGTAGTAACCAAAATTATGCCAATATTACAAAACTTACTTTTTTGGTTACTAATAGTAGCCCTCCGTTTGTCAGTCGTCCGATTCATGTAACTAGCAACATTTGGGCTATAGTTAACAAATCTTTTTTTTTCAAAAGAAGAAGACATTATTATTCAACCCAGATATTATAAACAGTATTTTGTTAAAAGGGGTCTGCTTTGCGCAGCAAGTTGTCATATAACTAAAAAACTTCGTTTTAAAAATAAAGGCATTGCTTCTGATAAGCCTAGATCTATTAATAATTATTACTCAAATATTTTATAACGATCCGCTGTCAGGCCTGCAATGTTGTACGGTGCCGAATACTGGCCGGTAAAAATAAACTTCATACTACCGAAATGAAAATTAGTGGGCGGCGTTCGTGACATATGAGCGTAATATACGGCATTTGATGATGAGTTTTCCTTTGGCAGTATGACCTTTCTGGACCCTAAGAACATTTTAAGAAGGAGAGCCATCTTGAATTTTAGTGCTGGAGTTATGACGACTTAATTTTTTTGTATGGGATATGGGAGGGTTTATTTAGCGTGTTTCATAATAAAATTATTCAGCCGTCTTTTACCTGCAAGAGCCCCGACTTGGTATGTTTCGATAAAGTGATTCAGATTTTCAAATAGGTAGCAGTAATGTTATAATGCAGTATATATTTACAATAAGTTCATGAAACAAAGCAGAGGTGGATCCTGTATTTTAGTAAAAAACAATCTATGTTGCAAGCAACTACAAATATGTAAAGACTTGAGTATTCCAAACGTTTTTGAATGTTGTGGGATTGAAATTCCAGATCATAATGTAATAATAATAAACATATATCGCGTTCCAAAACGCATGTATGAAAAACAGTTCCTACTTCTACTGGAGGCTCTACTATTTAAGTTAAATAAAAATATGAAGAGGCATAAAATTATTGTTAGCGGCGACTGGAATTTCAATATCTTAAAAAAAAAACGAAAAAACTAATGTGGAATTGTTACGGTTATTAAGCAATTACAATTTACGAGCGCACATAAATTCTCCTACTCGAGGCCAGTCTTGTTTGGATCAGATCGCGAGCAATATGATGAAAAAAAATATACACTCTTGTGTTCTCCCGTTGGCGCTATCTGACCATGAAACGGCCCAATTCGTGTCGTTTGATGTTAAGAAAACTCGTCAATCGGAGTTAAAGTATATTCAAAGACGAGACTACAGTGTTGACAATTTGCGAAGATGTAAAAGCTACATGGAGGTATTGTCATTTTCCGATGTTTTTAATATCAATGATACAAACGCAGCATTTCGTGAATTCCATAATCAACTTTCCTTATTCAACGACTTATGCTTTCCTTACATTAAAATAAAACTTAAGCATGGACGTAATAATAGATGGGTGTCTAAAGGGATACGCAAATCATGCATAAGTAAGAAAAAATTGCATCTTAAATATGTACAAGAAGCTTCAAATAAACTCTTAAATAAAAATAAATATAGACGGTACGCCAGAGTTTTAAGGGGATGTGTATATAAAGCTCGCCAATTGCAAAACAAGAAATTTATTTCGTCAGCAAAAAATAAATCTAAAGCTACTTAGCAAATTGTTAATGGTGGTAGAAATTTTGAGCATGAAAATATAGATTGTATTGATTATAATAAAACCAAATACTCCGACCCAACTGCCATAGCTGAGCTTTTCAATGATTTCTTTGTCGGTGTAGCGAATAATTCCTCGTCAGGTAATGTAAATATTAACCATGTTAATTCAGTTTCTTTCAAGCCGATGACCATATTTCTCAATCCCTTCAGTACACAAGACATACATAAAATCATATTATCCTTAAATAATAGTAACGCGTCAGGAATTGATGATATTAGTACCAGAGTCATTAAGCTGTGCGCTAAACAATTTTCGGAACCACTAACGCACATAGTAAACTTGTCTATGGAAGAGGGTCGCTTTCCTGACTGCTTAAAATATACAATTATTAAACCTTTATTTAAAAAAGGGGACAAATCATGTATGAATAACTATCGGCCCATTGCACTTATACCAATTTTGTCAAAGATTTTTGAGAAAGCACTGTACAGTCGGGTTATTTCGTTCTTAAATGCTAACTCTATTTTGAACAGTAATCAGTTTGGTTTCCGAAAAGGTAGCTCAACCACCTTAGCGTGTTTTAATCTCGTCAAAATTATAACAGACTCCATGAACGAGAAAAAACCTGTGGCTGCGATTTTCTTAGACCTAAGTAAAGCTTTTGATTCCGTGGACCATTCAATATTGTTAAATAAATTAGAAAGGTACGGAATCAGAGGAAATGCTTATGATTGGATTCGTAGTTATTTGTCTGGCCGACAACAATGTACTGAAATAAATAACATTATAAATGGTGAATTGAAAATGGCTAGATCAGCATACAAATATAACCACCGTGGAGTGCCACAGGGTAGTATACTTGGTCCGTTGCTATTCTTATTATATGTGAATGATCTCCCGAGCAACTTAAACCACAACTGTATAATGTTTGCCGATGATACTACGTTAGTAATTAAATCCAATGATATTGATGAGTATAATGATGAAATTAATGATGCACTCTCAAAAGTTATAGACTGGTTAAATAATAATAAGTTAAACGTTAATGTTAATAAAACCCAACTGGTGCAATTCAGAACCAACAAAGGTCGTACATGTAAATTAAATATACTCCATGAAAACGAGAAAGTAA
This sequence comes from Apotomis capreana, assembly GCA_947623375.1. Classification (NCBI taxonomy): domain Eukaryota; kingdom Metazoa; phylum Arthropoda; class Insecta; order Lepidoptera; family Tortricidae; genus Apotomis; species Apotomis capreana. Next base: position 7,526,535 of record OX392499.1, read on the forward strand.
AAGAAGTAGCAACGACCAAATTTTTAGGAATTTATATAGATCAATGTTGTAGTTGGAAGACCCACATTTCTGAAATTTGTTCTAAACTACACAAATTTGTGTTTGCTCTAAGAAGATTAAGTTGTACCAGCTCTAGAGAGGTAGCACTTACAGCATATCATGGGAATGTTTCTTCTATGCTGAATTATGGATTAATGATATGGGGTAATTCAGTAGATGTGAAAAATTTATTTTTAGCACAAAAGAAGTGTATAAGGGCTGTGTGTAACACCCACTACCTGGCACATTGTAAACCTTTATTCCAAGCTACGGGGGTCTTACCTTTACCATGCATGTATATTAAACAGATTGCATTATTTGTAAAACGACATCCTGAATATTTTATAAAACATGATCAAATTTACACTAGATCAACTAGACATAAGGATAAACTATACTTGCCTCGATCCAAAACGCATGTTTTTGACAACAATTCTTATTGTATGGCAATTAAAATTTTCAATAATTTACCGACGTATGTACAGGAATGCCCCCTTAATCAGTTTAACAAAGTCATAACAAGTTGGCTTCTTGAAAAATGTTATTATTCCGTCCAAGACTTTCTGAATGAACAATATAATAATAATGATAATAACATTTAAAACAAATATATTCCCCAATTTTGACATATTGTAATCTATTGTAATCTTATTAATAATAAGTCGACATTTAATATAGAATTGTGCCTACTGTCTAAGTTATGTTCTTCATAATATTGTAAACAGCGAACAAAAATTAATTATATTGCATGCCTATTTTAGGTCGAACATGAACTTCCTGTGTGTTATCAACATCCATTGTAGCTACACTGTTCTTGCAATAAATATCTTTATCTTTATCTTTATGAAGCCCTTTCATAAGACACCCTACATAATAGGATTCAGTCCACAAAATGTCAAAATCCCAAACAAAAAATTGATGACGGCATAACTCCTTCCTGCGCTAAAATTCAAGATCGCTCTAATTCTTAAAATGATTTCAAGGGTCGGAAGCTAGGTTCATCCTAATTCCTACCAAAGGAAACCTTCTAAAAATCAAATACCGTGTATATAAGTGAACACCGCCCACTAAATGCTAACGTAGCATTTAGTGGGCGGTGTTCCCCCTCAACTGATCAACGGATCAGGAGGGGTTACATGACTGGAGAGAGTCAGAAATGAACATATAAGAGGAAGTTTTAAAGTAATCCCCATCACCGAAAAACTAAAGGAACATCGTTTGAAATACGTTATGCAGAGAGACAAAGAGTATGTGGTCAAGAAGGCACTAAGCCTGCCGGAGAACAAAAGAGGTAGAATGTAGATAGAGGTCGCCCCTCATTGACGTGGTGGACCAGTGTGACCAAACTCCTGACGGAGGAGAATCTTCCTGATCTGACAACCATGGACAGACGTTAGGAGAGCCGACCCCACCTGAAGTGGGAGCAAAGAAGAAGAAGAATAAAAGTAATTGTAATGGTAAATCAGATGCATGGTTTAGGCCACAATTTGTAGCTTAGTTACGAGTATATACTGAATTTACTTAGATTTTATAATATAAGGCTCTTAACATGGTTGTGCCTCAAACGTGCAGAAGCGAACGTATTTGTAAGCTAGACACACGCATCGATCGAGTTAGTCATGCCAATATATCAAGGGACAAAAAACAACAGCAACGTTTACGAAAAGTTGAAATTAAGGCTCTTATTGTGGCCTGGGACGTGTAAAAGTAAACGTACCCCCAGTAGTTTTTTTAGGGTTCCCAAAGGGTAAAAACGGGACCCTATTACTGAGACTTCGCTGTCCGTCCGTCCGTCCGTCTGTCCGTCTGTCACCAGGCTGTATCTCAAGAACGGTGATAGCTAGACAGTTGAAATTTTTACAGATGATGTATTTCTATTGCCGCTATAACAACAAATATAAATATTTAAGGGAGCCCCCATACAACAAACTTGTTATAGATTATGGTACGGAACCCTTCATGCGCGAGTCGGACTCGCACTTGCCCAATTTTTTTTTTTAATGTAAGAGGCACACGCATCGATCGCGCCATAATATTGAGCGACAAAAAATTACCGATATGTTTGCGAAGAGTTGAAATTAGGCTCTTAACGTGGCCCGAAACGTGCAGAAACTAAACGTTTTACCAGTTGTTTTTATAATGTTAGCTAGGCACACGCCTCGATCGAGTTAGACATGCCAATACATCAAGTGGCATTACAGTTTGAGTAATTGCTGGGAGGTGGCATCCCAAAAGGTAGGAGGCACTCAGCGCCTCACCTACCATACGTGAGAGATTTATTCGTCGTTATTATTTAAGGGTCTCTCAGTTTGTCAAATGGCTAAGACGCTCCATAATTTTGACAGTTGACAAATATTTGGTAGAGTTAAATGTAGTGTACAGTTATAATATCGGGTTCAAGTGATTGCTTTATATTGAAAAATCATTGTGTGGGCGCGTTATCGAATCGATAAGCAGTGATCGGAAAGGGGAATCGATGAGTTTCTTCATTAAGCTTTATTTTTTTATAATGGTAAAAGTAACCGCAATTCATACTTCTTTCCTATACCGCACAATATCCGTACAAATAAGTCCGTACAAGGCAGGGAAAATCATATTTTTTTTTTAAACCTACAGTTTTTTAGTTTTTCTAGAAATGAGAGTGGAAATCTTGCTACTTATTAAAACAAATTCAAGTTGTTTTAAAAAAATCACCTATTCCCCATTAGTTACAGTTATATCCTTACCTTGCGTCAATACGTACAATGGAGTATTTTAAACCTCAAAGAAACATTTATTTATTACAAGCCCTGCATCCCTAAATATATTGCAATTTTAGACTATTTGCTTCCACCACTACTCAATGTTCGTCCACACAAAGTGTAGATATTTTAGCTCAATCACGCTCTACCTAATTCCAATCACTGTCGATAACTATACAATTTGTTTCATTTGAGATTTATTCTAGTTGTTAAATTGGGCCATTCTTATTTTTAAACTTGACCTTGTGCACAGTTAAGGAAACGCGAGTGTATTTAAATCCCACCAAAATCATAAATGTAAAAAAGGACAGCCAAGTTCAATGCAAAAATTATGCTTGGCTGTGGGCTTCGCCGCAAAAAGAATGGAGATCTAAATGAGTGCCAAGATCTATGCAAAATCCAAATATGTATTTATAGGAACAAAATAACATTAATGAACAAGTATTAAACTCTATTTCTTTGCTTTATTGGATACCTATAATAAGAACAACGTTAAATTTAATGATGAGCATAACCCGATTGGCAATTCGGATCGAAACATTGAATTCGTGAATATCCCAGACCGTAGTTGTTACCAAAGGTGAGGGCCATAAATATGCGATCTAAGGCTTTACGAATTACCACCCGTGGTTTGTTTAAAGTTTTAACTATGTCTTGCCTTAGCCAGGAAGTTAGGTTTTCTCCCCGTAGGGTAGCGAGCAGAGAATCACACTTACGGCCTAGGGCGACGTAAAAATATACATAAAGAGCCGTCGTGATTTTAATTTCATTCCAAAACGATTCAGTAAAAGCTATTACAAGTGGCATCACTCAGTTATGTAACCATGAAACGTCAAAAACAAGAAGATCCGAGGAGGCTAAGCCCTGGGGTTCCAGCGCGTTACGTGCGCGGAATACGGCCGAAATTATAACCAGTTTAAGTCCCAACTCAGAGATACATTCTGAATTGTAATTAGCAGAATCCGAGCCGTGAGAACGTCACAAAAAGTAACACTTTCAATTATAACAAAACTCAAAAGTGACGTTGCGTTAATTGAATAATCGTTTAAAAGCTGTCGCGGAACGTTTATTACATGGCCGTCAAGCAATATTGTGTATCTAAAATCGCGTTTCGCTGTATTGATTTAAACTTACACGATTCGCACAATATTAATAACAAAACGCGTTCAAAACTGTTTAATTAATTACCTCGACGTTTCGAACGCGACGTTACGTTTACGGTCTCGAAGGAATCAAAGGGCGGGAAGGGATCAAAAAAACCTATGTACAGTAAACGGCGATAAAGAATGCACATCGGCAATCATCGCATTTGCGAATACAAACGAATGCTAATTTCCACGTACATCAATTATTAGATTAATCGTTCATCAGAATTTGAATTTAGAACTAAGTACTTTATTGTTGTTTTGTTTTGATTTCACGTGGAATTTATAGAGCTGTAAAACTCGATGTCATTATATATAGTTATTGCTTTTATTGTTCTTGTTGGGGAAAAATAATATAAATATATATATATATATATATATATATATTCAGGCCCACATTCCTAAAAGGGGTTGACTGAGCATTAGCAACTGATGTTATACTACTAGGATACTTCAATGTGGGTTCAAAGATCGGCAAAAAGTGTAATTACTTATCTACATTAACATTCTTTTTTTTTAAATTGGTCGGCTTCAGTTACAAAATATTTATAAACATTGTAGATAATTTCGCGTGACTGGCAAAGTAACGGCTTACCTTTTTTCTCTATTGATGCCATAGTACAAATTTAATGTTGTGTAAGTTTTAGCAACTCTATATATATAATTATTGACTTGGATATGCGACTGCACTCTCTCGCATTTGAACCACGACTGACAAAACAAACGTCATGGTGTGTGCGACACAGATATCCCTATACGAAGTCGAAATTAGCCGATTGCCTCTTTCCAAAGATCGATGTGCAAACTTTATCGCCGTTTACTGTACCGGCTATAGATATTTTTTAGTGACAATCTATCAATTTCAAAAGAGGATATTTAATAACTTGTATAGGAAGTGTATTAGGGTTTCGTAGCCAAATGGCAAAAAACGGAACCCTTATAGATTCGTCATGTCTGTCCGTCTGTCTGTCCGTCCGTATGTCACAGCCATTTTTTTCCGAAACTATAAGAGCTATACTGTTGAAACTTAGTAGGTAGATGTATTCTGTGAACCGCATTAAGATTTTGATGCAAAAATAAAAAATAAATAATAAATATTGGGGGCTCCCCATACTTAGAACTGAAACTCAATTTTTTTTTTTCATCAAACACATACGTGTGGGGTATCTATGGATAGGTCTTCAAAAACGATATCGAGGTTTTTTTCTAAACCAAATAGTTTGCGTGACAGACGCTTCCAAAGTGGAAAAAAGTTGGTCCCCCCCCCTCTAACTTCTAAAATAAGAAAATGAAAAATCTAAAAAAAACATATGATGTACATTACTATAAAAACTACCAACGAAAATTGTTTTGAACGAGATCTAGTTTGAAGTTTTTTTCTAATACCTAACTTTGCACCTAATTTATATGGGGCGCTATACATACCAGGTGCAAACTTAACTTAACCACTTAGGGATGGAAAGTGTTTGTACGGAACCCTCAGTGCGCGAGTCCGACTCGCACTTGGCTGGTTTGTTATTTATTTATACAGTTACCTATACCCCAGAGCTCTTTAATTACGAACTGATTTAAAAAATCATTTTATCTGGGCTGTCCCAAATCAAAACCTAGTAAGTGCATTTAGCGAAATTTTACAGGAGAGGCAAATAAAGACTTTGTTGAAAAAAACACCCACAGAGACCTTTTGCACACAAGACTTGTTACCATTTAGAGAAGTATACCTTGCTTTACAAGACGCATTAGTCAAACTAAATTTATGTGTAATTTTACAAGTTTTATGTGCCTTACTAACGGCTGACTATAAAAACTAGACAAAAGTGTTATGTCAATTCCCATATAAAAAGCTAGCAAGTGGTCCTACTGAGTTTTTGAATTGGTTCCTTTTGAGGATTAATTTCAGATCCGTAACATAAAACCTAGCTAATAAAAGTATAATTAGGAAATTGGATTAGGATTTTTATTTGATTTAACGGAAAACTTGTATAAATTTATGAAACTTGTAATATCTATTTTTTTTTAATGTACACATCACAAATTTTATTTAAACCATTGATACGAAGATCAAAGCTTAAAGAAAAATAAAAAAATAAGTTAGTTGGTGGAGGTCGCTAAGGTGTAATAAACAATGCAATCATTGACACACAAAGCATAAGGAAAAAGTCGATAGGTTGCTTGGGAGTTAGGGTAGCGAAGTGGTTAACGCAATCCAGAAGTACCGGGTTCAATTCCCGGTCTCTTTCAACAGGTAACTCATTTTTAAATTTTTCTTTAAGCTTTGATCTTTGTATCAACGGAAAACTTGTAGTATTGCAATCTATAGTAGGTATACATTAATCAGGAATTACTGAATACCAGCTTTTGCCCGTGACTTCGCCGCGTACACTTGCGTTGAAAGCAGCTGCCTACTGAGCCGACGGTCCTGAGTTCGAATCCCGGCAAGGGCAAATATTTGTGTGATGAACTCGAATATTTGTGCCTGGGTCATGGATTTTATTTGTATGAAAGTATGTATTTATCTATATAGGTATGTTTATCGTCGTCAAGTGCCTCAAACCTATACAAGCCTAAAAGAGCTTTTTTAGTTCCACGAACTAGATCGATGTGTATGAGGTTGTCTGATATTAATTTATTTAACTTTTACATTTTCTTTTACCCACTTAAGGGGTGATTTCCGGGATAAAAACTATTATTTGTGTTAATATAGATTATAAACTACCTGTGTGCTTATTTAACGCAGATTTATTTAGGCGTTTTAGCGGATTCAGTAACAAACATCCGAACTTTCTCATTAATATTTGTAAAATTAGTAGGATCATAATAAAACAATAAAAATATATTGAAAAACTAATAAAAAGTAGCAAGAGGTTGTAAGTTTGTTCCATGAATTAAATTAGCAACCGCTTATAGTTATATCGTCGGGGATAGTGCAATACCGCGTAAATAACAGCTGTCGATAAAGTTCTCATTTCAATAAAATACTTAGCATTTGTTTGAATATTGATTCGTATCTACATTTCGCGGTATTGCACTATCCCCGACGATATACGTTTTTAATGTAGAGCAGTCAGCATCGGAAGCCACTAAATGGAATTGTGTTTCTTAATTTTCAGATGCCTATAGCATGACATAATTATAAAAATGCTGTTGTATAAATGCACATCGACATGGTTTAATATAATATATCTAATGTTTACGGATATTTATACGACAGTTTCATACATAACTTATGATACCTATTTTATAGTAGACCTGTGTATTGGTATAGCTTGTCGTTACTGACTGTACTCATAACTACTATGCCTATAAACCCTACACCATACGTCAACAGCTCCAGCAAGCACAGGCAGCCAGCTATTAATTGGGGTAGAAATGCATCAATGATAGAATAGAACATTCTATTTCAAGTTTCTAATGACATTTAGTTTGTAATGTACCTACTTCAGAAAAGGGGCGCCAAAGATATTAAATGGCGACCGTTAACGCCCACTTCACTCATTACTGACTAGCTAGGTTTTATTTATTGTAATATTTGAATTCCTTGTTCTACACTTCGGCAATTTTTAAAATCAAAAACCCAGTATGGGGCAATTTCGGATTTAAAAACCTAGTAAGTTCCGGTTACAAATTCAAAAACCTAGTATATGCCACATTTAATAGGTTTTTGGACTTGGAAATGTTGCTTACTAGTATTTTGAATTTGATATTTGCAAGTAAGATATGCACTTGCTAGGTTTGATGGGTCTCATAACTTTGATTCTAATTGTGATAGCAATACAGGTGTTTTTGCATTCGACGCAGCTCAAAATTTGAGGCAGGTTTATTAGAAAAACGTATTTTACCAAAAAATGTCCCTTGCTAGGTTTCGATTTGGGACAGCCGTGATTTTGATGAATCTTTTTATCTGAATGAGAAGAAGAATGATATGAAGAATGAGATGAAGCCCTGATTTGTCCAACTTTCTCGATACTCATGACATTTGCTCACAGAATAAGATTTATTTTCGTTAAAGTAAGTTAATACTGTTTTAATTTTAAGTACAAACATTTAAAAATACACATTACAAAAATCATTAGGTAATATGGGATCGCATTAGTATTTGTTTGCACCGTTCCATAGGTACTAAAAATTATTGATGTTGTGCCGGTTCACTTATATCCGGTATTACACTTATTTTAATGAACAATCGAACCGGCTTTTGCGCGCGTAATCGCGTTAAAGCCAGTGCGGCCGCGGCGGCACGCGCAAGGATTACGCGCATGATGGATGCGCGCTGGATTATGTATTATGTAGCTCTGCCCCATGACTTCCTACGCTGTATGGACACAAATAACTAGTGATTTGCTGTATATAACTCCAGAGTGGAAAGTGGTAATTGTCAACAATTCATATTTCTAACAAATGAAAACTAATATAGAGATTGTCGGAGCTTTGCGTCGAGTACACGCTAAATATTTATTCCAATTATTTTTTAGTATGTAAACATATAATTATAAGAAAATACATAAAATAACCGAAATCTACGACAACTATGCTTAAATAGAATTGTCGTCTTCGACCTATCCCCAAAAAATATGCAGTCAACAATGTCAACCAAAACGTCATTCGTTTTTTAGGGTTCCGTACCCAAAGGGTAAAAACGGAACCCTATTACTGAGACTTCGCTGTCCGTCCGTCCGTCTGTCACCAGGCTGTATCTCAAGAACGTTGATAGCTAGACAGTTGAAATTTTCACAGATGATGTATTTCTATTGCCGCTATAACAACAAATACTAAAAATAAAATAACATAAATATTTAAGGGGGGCTCCCATACAACAAACTTACAAATAATGGTACGGAACCCTTCGTGCGCGAGACCCACTCGCAGTTGGCCGATATTTTTTTTAATATACACCAGACTAAAGCAGCCTTTCCATTCTGTCATAGTTTTGGAGTTACTACATTTTAGAATTAGTACATTTTAATAAATGAATGATAAAATAATTAATAATCTCAGCAAAAACATAAAAACAGTGATTACATAACATCCTCTTTCTTAGCGGAATACGGAAAAGTAATAAGATTGTAGTGTTAAAAATATGAAATGTTGACAATTCAATGAAAAAGAAAACATGTTTTAAAACTTTAACTTTAACACAACATAGTGGATCCACTTCGATAAGTTAAAAGGTGAGCCCAAATCGCTATGCTATGGCAACTGGCAAGAAACCAACGGTGCCTTGTCAGTTGACACTGCCGCGCTGGACCTAGAGATGCTTCTTCACGCATCGTTTGAAGGGTCCCATTTTGTAAGGTGGGTCCAAACACATGTGAATTGTCAAAGTAAAGTGGGCATGGAACATTGCTTGGGGCGTTTTCCAAAACAACCGAATTCCTTTTTCTTCCAGAACTTGGCGATTTTGGGTTCATCCTACTCAGAATCGATAGCATTTCCAATGTGAAGATTTAAAAGTGTCTTAAATTTGCCGTTCCATTACGTCACGTTTGAATATGAACTTATTTTTTAATTGAACGAGCGAGCGTTGCGTTGTGGAAATTAATAATTCCCATTATAATTTTGGGAAACCTTTTTTAAGCTTCACCACAGAATAGATAATAGTACAAGTACAGAAGGCACACTACTTTGATCTTTACAAAAGCCGCTTTTTTTTGCCAAAAAAATATGATTTATGGCCCTTCTAAAGTCGTCGTCTCCAGCGCAAGCCAAACGGAACGTTGAGGCTGTGTAATAACGGTGAAAATGAATTGGCTCACTTGCCGCGTCGACGCTAGCGTGGGTTATCAATGATTAAATAAAATAATAATGTATTTTCCATTTATTTCTTGCATTCAATATAGAGAGCTAACTATATTATTGAAACATTATATATATTATTTCATTATTTATTTAACTATAAAATAATAAATTTCAAAATTTACACAAATTTAATCCCCCACCTGGCTACATTTTATTGGCGTTGCTGCGAACCACTGCAATACAAAATCTTGTTGTTTTATTTTTAAACACTATAATAATACGTATAAAGAAGAATAATGCAACCTAACACATAGAAAAATAGCGATAGTAAGGCGTGGTGGTGCAATGCAGTAATAAAAAAAAGACTGATTTTGTCTTAGAGCATAAATACTCAAAGGATTTTGTTTACAAAGGACGATAATAAATTAATAACGCACAATAATATAGGTACACATGACACATTAGTTACAAATGGTTAACTTCTAAAAACTGTTTTGCCGTCTTTAAATTGGTGGCTGTTAAATTTAATATTATATATCCGAATTCGAGCAAATTCCTGCATCCTGCTACGATGCAATATTTCTTAGCTATCTTTTTATTCATTTAAACACTAGTATAAAAAGACAAATGCGGTACGTTCACTTGCGACGTAAATCGTGCGCGAGACGCGTGCGAAAATCGTGTAGGTACGTGCGTTCCGAGACAGAGTGTGTCAGCCATAGAGTAACTTATATATACTGAGATAGAGTCATTAGCTTCCTTTGTGTACTAGCGCCATCTATTGAGTGAGTTTCGAGTTATCTGAGACATGTACATATGTATACATAGCAATCGCTATGCACTGTACTGTAGGTACTTTCAATACATATTATATGATTCATCTGTACCTCACACTTAACATAATAAGTGGGCTTTAAAACTAGTTATGTTTGTAGGAAGGTATAAAAAAGACACATTTATAATTAATTATTTTTATTTCATTAATTTTGGGGAACATAATTAGAATAACAAACGCTTACCACAGGTAGACACACACAACATTTTTTACTGCTACCATGACTTTAAAATAGTTTAAAACGAGGCAATCGTGATCCATTGCACAAAGCCGGGATCGAAATCCTTCCTGGAACTTCTGTCGTCGGAATCCAAGTTAGCGTAAAGGTCAACAACGTAGAGCAAATTCGCTAATATCCATAAAGCACAGCCGAAGTAAATTTCTTATACCCGTTTGAATATCCACCAGAAAACAAACTTGTCCATAATCCATAGGTAAAGTAAACTGTCAAACAGCACTACGCTACGCGTTCCTCTACACCGAATTGTATTAACTAAGTAGTCTTTTAGTTTTCTTTCTTCTATTTTTTACATTTAAAAAAATACGCATTTATTATTTTCCATTTTTTTTTGTGGATATTAAAATTTTGTGACAATCATCATATAACTGCTTAAAATATAATAGGTGAAATCTAAAAAATAAATGAGTGGAATGGAACGGGGATCTAATCTTAAGCCGTAATGTTGCCTGTAATGATAAATTAAAATAATGCTTCATAATCTTTCACAATAACTTATAGTTATGTTTTTGTTATATGTTTATTTATGGATAAAATAATAACATAAAAACAGATTTCATTTTAATAACACTAATTCAAATATTGAATTTAGCTCCATCTATCGAGCGAGTCTCGTACTAAACGCACGCAAGTTTTAATGTATGAAATCTGTAAAGTACTGAGTGAAATGCCCCTGGTGTCAGCCACTGAATAGTCCGCATGCATGCGGCGACCGGCATGTACTTGTAGCGGGAAACGTTAATCGCGGAGTGCGCCCCGCCTGGCTTCACATTGAAAATGCTATCGATTGTGAGTAGGAGAGCGTTTTCCAAAAAAAAAAAGACCGATTCCCTGTTTCTTGCAGATCTTGACGTTTTTAGGATTTTTTTGGAAAACGAAGTCCTACAACCGACGGCCGCTGGCCAACACAGCGTGGGTCGGTCCTCATACTGTGACTGGTTTCAAAGTTCAAAAGTGTTAGTTTTAAAGAATAGACTGGTAGTTCAAATCAAAATTTTCAAGTCTAACGGCATTTTGTGAGCCATTTTGGCAACATGACTTTTCTGATGTAAAAAAGCCTGCTGAATTCGATTCTGGATGTTGCCAAGCGGAATTTTGCCCCCCTCCCCCCATTTCCACCCTTTTTACCTCAAAATATGTCCCTAATCACGGTTTTTACGGTTTTATACAAAAAGTATTACAGCTAGAAAAGAAATGTCACAGACAAGAATGATCTCTATAAAATTTCCTATAACATGGTGTATAAATTTTTTTAGTAGGCCTTATGGTTTGTGAGCAATATCTTCCCGAACTTCATAGACTGGTAGAAAATTCTAAATATCGGCTTCCTTTACCGTGCTAACGGCATTTTGGGATCCATTTTGGCAACATGACTTTTCCGATGTAAAAAAGCCTGCTGAATTCGGTTCTGAATGTTGCCAAGCCGAATTTTGCCCCCCTCCCCCCTTTTCCCCCCATTTTGACCTCAAAATATGTCCCTAATCACGATTTTTACGGTTTTATACAAAAAGTTTTACAGCTAGAAAAAAAGTGTCATAGACAAGAATGATCTCTATAAAATTTCCAATAACATGGTGTATAATTTTTTTTAGTAGGCCTTATGGTTTGTGAGCAATACCTTCCCGAACTTCATTATTTAAAAAAAAAATTGATGAACTTGGTCGAGGCAGTGAAATACACTTATTTTGGGATAATTGGTTTCGCACAGGATCCAGCCGCTCTGCAGCTCTTGAAGCTGATATCCAGTTGGCATGCTGCTTATTATATGTCAAGACTTACGAGGCTTTCAGTCATAAGCAGCCGTCAGATTTACACGCAGAACTGTATCCAAGTAGGGCTAAAAGCGACGTAGAAAATAAGAATGCTTTACTTCTGACCATGAAGTCATTCAAAATGCTCAGTTGTACGCCAGATTCTCCAGAATCGGGCCTTAGAAATGCAGTTACCCAGGATCTTGCAGCAGAAAACAATAAAGTGTCACTTCTCACTGCCAAGCAGCTCCTTAAAGATTACTCAAAACCTTCAAACTAGGTTGGGCTCGCAGTTTTTATCCCGCGAACGCGCGAGCGGGACTAATGTCGTCGTAGTGCGAGGATTTGCAGACGAGACTAAGGTTCAAGCGTCACCAACTGAGGTCGATACCTCAACATACGTGCTATTCATGAGGAAACCGACACACGACATGTGCTCCACACTGTGCAGCCCACCCAGAAGACTGGTTATTACTGTTGTTGTTGCTTATGATTCATCATCATGACAAAATTAAGGGACTGCTTTAGAACGTTAGAATATTCTGGCGTTTTACTCAGGCACTGGCGATTCGAACGGCTTTATTGCAGGTAACAAAATAATTAAATTGATCATTTGCGTTTCTAAAACATTTACCTAGACACTCCTTTGATTAAAAGTATTCCGTTTTCCGTTATCGAAAGCACTGTGAACTACTCAATGAGATAGACATACACCCCATGAGCGAAAGGCTGAGAAGTTCCTGTCCCTGCTGTACAAGTCGAGTATGTGACGATGCAGGCTATGCTTTGTTTGGCACCACTCCAGCGCCTGAGCGTTTGCCCCCCACATCAGATGCAAATATGGTAGATTTTGAACTTTGCTACAACAGCTTGTAGACCTGCACCCCTAGCACAACTGTCGCAAACGGCCATTTCTGGCGCGAGATAATTGCCTGTCTCTTTCTGTGCAGTAATGTAAGAGGGTGGCGGGTAGCGCTATGCCGCGCGACAAGAGTCGCAAAGCATAGTTGTGCTAGACGGGCTGCTGTTGGTGAGCCTTTCGGAAACAAACTTCGTTACTTAGAGTGAGCCAAGCTGCTTAGCAGTGTGAATTGACACTTTATTTTTTTCTGTTGCAAGATCCCGGGTAACTGCATTTCTAAGGCACATTTCTGGAGAATCTGGCGTAGAACTGAGCATTTCGAAGGATTTCATGTTCAGAAGCAAAGCATTTTTATTTTCTACGTCCCTTTTAGCCCGACTTGGGTACGGTTCTGCGTGTAAATCTGACGACTGATTATGACTGAAAGTCTCGTGAGTCTTGACAGATAATAAAAGCAGCATGCCAACTGGATGTCAGCGTCAAACGCTGCACAGCGGCTGGATCCTATGCGATACCAATTATCCTAAAATAAGTGCATTTCACTTCCTCGACCAAGTTTATCAATTTTTTAAAAAATAATGAAGTTCGGGAAGATATTGCTCACAAACCATAAGGCCTACTAAAAAAAATTATACACCATGTTATTGGAAATTTTATAGAGATCATTCTTGTCTATGACACTTTTTTTCTAGCTGTAAAACTTTTTGTATAAAACCGTAAAAATCGTGATTAGGGACATATTTTGAGGTCAAAATGGGGGGAAAAGGGGGGAGGGGGGCAAAATTCGGCTTGGCAACATTCAGAACCGAATTCAGCAGGCTTTTTTACATCGGAAAAGTCATGTTGCCAAAATGGATCCCAAAATGCCGTTAGCACGGTAAAGGAAGCCGATATTTAGAATTTTCTACCAGTCTATGAAGTTCGGGAAGATATTGCTCACAAACCATAAGGCCTACTAAAACAGTTTATACACCATATTATAGGAAATTTTATAGAGATTATTCTTGTCTATGACACTTTTTTTCTAGCTGTAAAACTTTTTGTATAAAACCGTAAAAATCGTGATTAGGGACATATTTTGAGGTCAAAATGGGGGGAAAAGGGGGGAGGGGGGCAAAATTCGGCTTGGCAACATCCAGAATCGAATTCAGCAGGCTTTTTTACATCAGAAAAGTCATGTTGCCAAAATGGCTCACAAAATGCCGTTAGGACGGTAAAGGAAGCCGATATTTGGATTTTTCTACCAGTCTAGAAAATAAATTACAAACACCAACTTCTTTTTTTTTTAATAATTTAAGTCAGTTTGTCATTAATGTCATATTTATTGGGCCTTATGATATGGGCAGTGAAAGTGTTAATAAAAATGGTGGTATTTACACATTAAGCGATAAAACTCACAACATTCGCATTGTAAAAAATATATTGGCTTGGTATATAACATATTCACAACAAAGCTTTACAAAGCTTGTTTTACAGAAATAAAAACACTATTGACATTGTAGGAACCGGTAGCGCATTTAAAACTCGTGATACTCGTAATACTAGTTTACCAGCGGCCAGCCGAATGTGTATTTTATTTCGTTATAAATCACGCAATAAACAAGTAGGTAATAGCCAATATTAATACTAACTATACAAAAGTAGCGGAAACAATATGGACGATATTAATCTAATCCCCGAAGACATAATGGTACTAATGGCACTGGATAACGCAGGGACGATCATAATTTTCGGAAACAAAGCGCTGCCGTGAACGACGTGTGGCGAGGCTCGAACAATGAGATAATTATACCTAGAGCTCGTAAACCCGCACTTGTAACTATACAATCGTCAAAGTTCCCTCGACGTATAGGACGGTTTGACGAGGGCTCAATGTGCGTCTTGAAATGAAAGCCGAGATACCTATGCCAAACTTTCCTTTATTGATCACCCTATCAAAGGAGCAGCTCGTACATATATACAGGCACAAAAGGAGAAAACATTATACTTTCATATGGAATAATATACGGTTAATCTATTAATTGTATCAGTCAAGTTTACATAGAGATACAAACTTGACTAATATTATTTTACCTATATTTAGGTCGTGAATATCTAATTTCATCCACAGCTAAGCTAATCTTTTGTTAACTGCGGAATCCCGATAGCTCATTTAATGTAAGAGCAAAAGTAAAGACAAGCAAATAATCTCTTAGGACAGCTGCAGCACCGAAGCAGGACACTTTACGTCAAATTTTATTTTCGCAGATGACTTAGGAGCGACAAAGGACGTCGTAAACATCAAAAGCTATTATGTGACCATAAATCTTTATACGCCTCCGGCTCGCGGTATGTCGAGACAAATTACGAGAAAAATAAATTTCCGGATATTAAGCAAAGCTCTTGTTAAAAGAAGGAAGGTGGCAGCTGGACAAACAGATTGCTGGAGGCGCCGCGCGCAGCCGCGCCGTGACAAACGACCTCAGACGGGACACGAAATATGTTTTTGCCGAAACGTGCACCCCGAGGGATCACTTTCTAGTGGTTATTCTTTACTTTAAACCTCCTTCAAACAAGCACGCCTTGGAAACAGCCGCGCTACACCGCCGCTTAGCTGGTTTCCGATTTGATAATCCAACATTAAACAAGTCAATATTTAGCTACGTTCCGTCCAGGGATTTGAAGTTCGCGTTACATAAACGTAACGTATCAATGCTACGCGACTCCGCGCGATAATTAAACCGAATCCAATCTCATAAGTGCCATAAACGTGGTATAAAACTATTACGGCGCTGTCGAAACTGAAAAGGCATTCTATTTGGGCATAAATGATTCTGGGCTCTGGCACTGTTTGCATAAAATGTAATGGCAGATTGCGGCCGCGCGGAGCCGGTACAAGCGATTCGCGTCATGCCATCTGCTCACATTTAGAGCCCTTATAAAATGTTACTGCGCATTATCACACGTGGATACGGCGCGGGCCCGCGTTATTTCGAAACGCTACCTTTTTATGACACTAATGGAAAATACAGTTTAGCTCCGCGAGCCGGGTGTCTGTAAGTCATTCTGCTCAGCCTCGTTTCGCGGCTTTCATGAGTACTTTTTATTTATTTCACGTGCCTAACGGTCTGAGATAATTTCGCATGTTCCAGCCGCAGAGCCACTAGGTTTGTGATATTATATTTTTCTACTCTTGTACTTTTTTGGTCATTACATAAAATTAAAGATATATATTCATTAAAGCGTGGTAAAAGTATATTATAATTTATATCTAAAATAAAGTATATAATCTGTTTGCTACGCTCACATCGTTACCTATGCGACTCGTATATCTTGTATTTCTTTGTACCCCTCCTGTTGCATTAAATGCAGGAAAAAATATTGGAAATATGATCAAGAACATGAAAAGAAAATGTAACTAATGTGGGGCGTTTGGTTTTAAGCTACACAACCATAGCAAATATTATTTTATTTACATTCGCCTGTAATGTCATGTAATTTTATTATATATTGTTTGTTACATGCGCCTATTATGTTGCGTCATTTTAATAGAATTTTTTGTTACATTCGCCAGTAATATCATGTCATTTTAATACCTTTTTTTGTTACATTCGCCTGTAATGTCATGTCATTTTAATACCATTTTTTGTTAAATTAAAGGCGAATGCTCGCAGTGAGAACGCTATCCCTATCATAAACCGTGAGCAACAACAGCGAAAGTGCAGTGCTACGAAATACGAGCATTTAAATCTGCTCGTGTAATTATACTACGAAGCTACGAATGTCTAAATATGATGTTACATACCCCACAAACAATGCGTAGATACTAATTGACATCATCAAAGGCCGTTCAGCTTTTTACAGACTCAACAAACAGCGTCATGTAGGAAAATTATCTCTTCCCCAAAATTCCTTCTATCTCCAAAGTTTAATACATTTTTAATTTTTTTTATTTTTTTATTTTATTTTTTTTATTAATATTTCCACATCTACAATAGTCATAACAGGATAAACCCAATGCGACAATGTAGCTAAAGATAACTTAATTAAAGTAACATATTTTATACAAGGCTAACTTAGTAAATTCATTTATATGACCCAAAATAACAAATACAGAGTCAATAACAATATCACAATCTTAAAATAAATAAATACATTTATCCCTCATGTACCATTCATTAACTTAGGCACTAGTCGAATAACCCGCCCCGTGTCATTCCCGGCGCGAAGGTTCCCATGACGCTCGTCGCATTACCACGCTGAATTTTTAATTGTTATTAATATTACAGGAAAAATATACCTGAGCATCGAGCATCTCTGTACACAAAACAGTAAAACGGTTATCAATCATTATAAATCTAAATCTTAAATGAGACTGTTTCATAATACCAGGATTCTGACAGAATTTCGCAATGCCTGTGCGTAATAGCGAGGAAGCTGTCAACTCTCCTCTGTCCCCTGTGATGTTGACCAAATAAGTCAAGATCATGGTATTAGGTTAAGTGACGCAATGCCTCACGGCCCGAGGGTCTCCACGCCAAAAGCAACAAAGTTAACTTGTAGAGAATTCCTTTCATAACGTGCGCCAGTTGTGTGTTTTTCAACTAAAGTTTATAAATAAAAAGTTGTAGTTAGTTTCGAGAATCCGATATTTGCGCCTTTTGAAGGAGTCAACCACTTCGGTATCTGCGCCGGCTATGCTATCTGTGGTATGAACCTCAGTACGGGTTCCTGATAAGGAAAAGACCTCCCGCACCAATGCGGATAAGGAGGGGTTCACACTGGTGGAAATGAAGAGCAAGGCGCGTAGGGTGCCCCGCAAGACTCTGAGTGGCACTGCCGAGCCGGTTGGTTCTGGTCTTCGTTCGTGTCCATAAGGCATTCTTGGTGCAAAAAAAATGTATAAGAGCTGTATGTAATGCTCACTACCTAGAACCTTGCAGACCCTTATTTATTGCCACTAATATTCTACCTCTACCCTGCATGTATATAAAACAGGCGTCTATATTTGTAAGAGAACACCCTGAATATTTTGATACGCATAGTAGTCATTACCCCAGATCAACTAGACATAGAGACAAAATACACTTGCCAAGTGCTTAATTTAATATGTTTAAAAACAATGCTCTAAGTATGTCGGTACAGATTTGTAATAAATTACCTAAGCAAATAAGAGAATGTCATCCTAAATTATTTGCAGGAGCTCTTCATAAATGGCTTCTATCTAATTGATTCTACTCTGTAAAAGAATTTTTATCTGGCAACAATTAATATACAATTACTATTGTAACTAGAATATCAATTATATTATTATTAATAATTATTAAGTAACTAGAATAGCTATTATATTATTATTATGTTTCTGTGAATGCAATAGCATCCATACAATAAGCAGGGCTAAAATTCAGCACACATTAAATGTTTGCATGCCTCTAACGGTAGAACATAAGCACTTACTATTTACTACATCATCTAATGTACCTACTATGTTCTTGCAAATAAAACATTCATTCATTCATTCATTCATTCGGATTATGACACCGAGTAAGGCGCTCTATGTGTCGCGCTTGCATCACTCTGCCGTGGCTGACAATGTAGTGGAGTAGGTCCGTCCGCCACAAGACTGGCTTTTCGCTGAGGGTGCACCAGCTGCAGTCCCGGCACTACGTGCAATTCAGCTCGTTTGTGGTGCGCGTGCCACGACCGCTGCAGGACACTATCGCAACTGCAGACTTCTGGCCGAAGGGTGTTGTGTTTCGGTAGTTCCGGGGTGTTCTGCCGAATTTTACACCAGATCGGACGACGCAACGGACCCACGCCGTTATGTCGCCTAAATCTAACTAGTTTTAAGTTTTGTTTATATGTATTTTTGTAGTTCACAGTGCCTTGGTTTTGTCACTGTAATGCTGTGAAACTTATTTGAATCCTAAAAAGTAAAATGAAGCACCGTGAAGGATAAGCAGTGCGTCTATACAGGTCGTGTCCTAGACTGGAACTCATTACATCCTTCGCGGTATCAGTAAACCCATCTAGTCTCTTGCCGTCAATGTGATTCTCACCAGCTCGAGTATGGTAAACGGTGGCAGGAATTCAAGCGTTGCCAAACCCACGATCTAACAATTTGAGGGCAAAATCAGACGTGCTGTGGGCGAATAGGAATATGTAGTGAGACACTAGAAATTCTGCGCATCCCAAGCCCGACGTCACGGGTAATTTTACTCGCTTCACTGAAATTTAAATTAAAAATAGCCAAAAATGACCTGAGAATGCACTGCTGCCGACGTATAAGCCAAATGAAATCGGGTGAGTAAATTTGATCACTAATTTTCTGGCTAACAAACGCAATTGAAACGCGCAGAATTAGAAATAGGTAGTAATTGTTATCTCGTGCGTAATTCCAATCAGGCATTACTTCGCGCTGATATTTGGTCTAAATATGGGCGCGTGTGATTCGATCACGCGCGGCTGTCGCCCGCTGTAATTGATTTATCAGGCTACTCTGATCCGCGCTGGTTGTTTGCCGTATTTTGGATTATATTCGCACGCACGCGGAAAATGTGGGTTTGGCGGTTTGATGCTCTGATATCACACTGTCCAAAATGATCTTAACCTGTTTTGTTAAACAGATCCCTGGTCAGTGCGGTGATATGCGGCGTTGGTATGGAGTTATTTGGTCCTATAATCTATATTTACCTTAAGAAATAGGTTACAGTCCAAAACTATCTTAACCTGTTGGGTTAAAAGACTTATTATCGACGTGCTTAACACCAATATCACCGACAGGTATTAGGTTTTTAGTTATGTGGGTTGTTTAATTATGAAAGTTTTATTATTCTGTAAGTAACATTCTATTTTTATCTACATATCCTAGGTACTTGAAATTTTCAGATTTTTTTGTTGGTTGGTAAACTTTGGAGATAACCTCATACTTTAACATTGTTCTCCGTAAATTTATCATCATGATTGATTTGAGATTTGTAGTCTGTTTGTCTGTAGTTGTTTATTTTCTAATGTTGTGTTTTATTACTATTGTGAGAGCTACATAGTACACAAACATTATCGGCCATAGTTGAATAGAGTTTTTTTAGTATTCCAATTCGTCGTTCAAGCCTAATGAGGACCAACATTATAGGTAGGTACGCCTAATCTGAAAGAATACGTATTATAATTTTTTTTTATTTGTAACTTTCCATGTATATTTTATATATATATATATAAATTAAGAAATAAATATCGGACAACCTCACACAAATCGAACTAGTCCCAAATTAAGCTCAAGAAGGCTTGTGTTATGGGTACCTACTTGAAGGCCATAAACTTACTTATATAGCACGTATATGTATAAATTACTTAAATACATAGAACAACCATGACCCAAGCACAAATATTCGAGTTCATCACACAATTGCCCTGGCCGGGATTCGAACCCGGGACCGCTAGCTCAGTAGGCAGGTGCTCTACAAACTGCGCCAAACGCGTCGTTTTTTATAATATATAATTCAGTACGTAACCTCTTTTTTAACTAATTTCCAGTTTATAAATTAATTAAACTGAATTTTTATTTAAATATCAGTAGAACTCTATTAAAACTTTTACTGAAATTAGGTACAACCCTTACAAACAAATTGCACTGTTAGGTAATACTTAAAACGCTAAGTAAAGATTTTCCCACTCCACCGTCAAGGTTTCTTGTAAATGACCATATAAATCATGCAGAGTGACGGTAAATTGACATATCGAGGCCATAAATCAAACTGGAATACCATAAGAGAACAAGTTTTGACAAGGCACTTAAGCTCTTGGGGGACAAAATGTATTTACCGAACTTGCGCCACCTCGCTCACGCATGCCTGAAGGTGAGGTGTGATCCCTGAAAACAAACGTAGGTATTAGTAAATGGGTCCTCTTCATAACCTGTAAATATAACTTGTAGATAAAATACCTGCACCTCGTGGAAGGACGCAACTCATGTAACAAAGAGTGATGATGGAAACAAATAAATAAATTTAATGAAATAATGAACTTTATTCTGCAAGTAGGCCACAAGGGCACTTTTACATGTCTGATTCTACCGACATTTCACAAGAGGAGACCACTGTTGAGAAGAAACGCCAAAAGAAACTCAACAGTCAGTATTTTTTTCAGAAAGCATAAGTACTTAACTATTACAGTAATATGAACTTAAGTATACGTAGTTCTCGAAGAAAACATATTAAAAGTGTATTCTAAGATATATATCGTCGTCTAGTACCCATAACACAAGCCTTCTTGAGCTTAATTTGGGACTAGATCGAATTGTGTGAGGTTGTCTGATATTTAGTTATTATTTATTTATTTATATAAATGAGGAAAAATGTTGAATAAAATAGAAACTACAAGTAATAATTATTAAGCAGCAATGTTACACAAATCGACCAGGCCCCAAACCACAAACTGAACACCTTTTGTACTATGGGTACCAGACGACGATACACAACAGCCATGTCCCAGGAACAAATATTCGAGTTCTTCACACAAATATTTGCCCTTGCTGGAATTCGGACTCAGGACCGTCGGCTTAGTAGGCAGCTGCATTATCACTTATCACTGCACCAACCGCGTCCACAATAGCATACCATTGCATTCTGAATGTTTGCACGAAGCGAAAAAAAAAGTGTTTGGTGGCATGGCGGGACTCGAACCTGAACCTGATGCTAGAGCCATTGATTTTTTTAACCAGTTTGCTTCTTGCATGCCTTAGGGTGTCGTCGTAGCGTGTGTTGCATTCTGATATATCGGGATTATAAATGATTCTAAAATGTATAGTTCTTCTAGTAGGTCAACTACTTCAGCCTATGTCACATTCATAAGCGAATTTTAATGGCAACAACAGTCCGTTTTCAGCACCTGAGTTATCCGCTACAGGCATCTTTATTCGAGCATTCCCTGAATCACGGAACGTGACGGACGTTTCTTTCATTTCCGCTCTTACGCTCGCCCCTCCCAGCTCCGGCAACGTGCCGTTATATTTCCCCATATATATTTACAAAAAAAATACTTAAACTAGGCAATGTATATTTAAACACAATTTGCCGAATAATAAAAAAGACAAAGAAATGAAAATTTGAAGAAAACAATAGGTACCTATTTGAATATATTTATCTCCTATATGTATTCAATCTATTATGATACAAGAGTCAGACCATACACTGACAAAAAGACAGATTGCGTAGCCTTAGTAATTGTAGTTGCCATGCAGTTGGCAACTTGGCAGCCCAAAGATTGAGAAGCCAAAAACCCAACTTCCATTACATACATTTAAGAAAAAAGCTACTATTTATAACATTATTTATAAATCTATATAGATATTATATATAGTCCTCCTCATCGATTTCAATGACGGCGACCGTAGTAAATAACAAATATGGAATGTAGAAAAGGAGAGGGTTTGTACGCGCGGCGTTTTAAGCGACTTTACCAACTCATATAAGTAAGAAGATCAACTAAAGTTTTATCAATATTCCGCAAAAGATTATGCATTTAATATCGCATGTCTTCGAATTTTGTCATATTAAATATCTAGTCACCTATTATTATTTAGTGCTTACCGCTGGACACCTTTTCAAATATTCTCTCATAAAAGATCGAGGAGCGATCCTCATTTTCTACACTCAATAACAAAAGGATTATTTTTAATCATTAGACAAGTATCGATAGGACGAGACATTTAAGTAATATTAGTTTCTGATACAACTGCGGAAATTATGTCATTTCGGAGGTGTCCCAAGGAGTCTTGGCCCGAACCGCAAAGCGAGGGTCAAGACTCGGAACGAATTAAAAAACACTTCCGCACGTTATTTGATACAAAACAACGTTTTTTTAATGCATTTGGTAAAAAAAGAAATTAAACAAAAACAAAACAGTAAAAAAGGAGACCATTTTATTTACCTCTTTGTCTGACTAAAAATTAGAGTACAATTGGACTGAAACGACCAGATAACCTGAAGACTTCCCCTTCAAAAATGCAGTCAAAACTTTTATATCTAAGTACGTCGTTTATTGTTTAATGTTTCCAACATTAAGTATTGGGATTAAGCCAAAGTGCCATTATTTCGTTTTCTGAGAATGACAATTTTATTATAGTTTGATTTCCTACTTTCCAGTCTATGAAATGTTCATAGATGGCAATATATCTTTCTTTCGACTTTTCGGGTAAAATACTATCACTTGCAACAGTTGCAACTTGCTCGCTTGCACTTTGCTCGTATATCCGACAGTGTTAAATCCATGCCAATATTGTCAAAGTCACTCATTTTTACAAATAAAATCATATTCTCTCAAACTTGAAAAGGCGGGAATGAAAATAAAGTTTTACTTTAATTGCAATGTTTTTTCAATATAACGTCGCGCGTCGGTTGTCATCATTCAGGCAAATAAAAAAAAATAGTTTAAAGGTTGTCCGATATATTTATATTTATTAATATGAATTAATAAAGCAGCTGTATTGTCACAGAAATATTGTATATTGGTTGTATATGCCATAGGGGGCAAACGAGCAAACGGATTTGGTGGCGGTCACGCATAATACTTATTTCGGGTCATTAATCTTAATCAGCTAAATTAATGAAAAACGTTTTGGAGATTTTTTAAACATAGCCCTGTAATTGATCAAATATGCAATTTAAATAGTTCAAGCATATGTATATATAAGATTTTATTTTCCTAAAATACTAATTTCTGTGTGAATAACAATGAATCGTATTTTATGAAAGGCATAACATAGCTGTATCTAAGACAAAGTTTTAATGCGAAAAGTTTATAATGAACGGGTAAACTATGTAGTGATCAACTCCGGGGGGTGAAAAATAAATGATTGGCCCGGCGGCGGACGGATGAAGGTTAACAAACAAAACTGTTATTATAGTGAGCAGCGTTCTACAAGGTTAATTAATAGTACCCAGACCTCAGCAATTACGTATTAGGATTCAAATAAATAGATAGATGTCAAACTCATTGCGCATGCAGTCGATGAATTTGACACCGCTCTTTGTACCTACGTGAGATTGGGTATAACATTATACAATAAAAAATAAATATATTAGTCTTTTTAGGGCGCGTCAGCATCGAATAGTATGTATAATAATAAAAAAAAATTATTCCTTAGTCGGGTCAAAAGTATCCTATAACCATCTTTGGATGTCCAGCTAATCCTGTATAAAAAGTGGTGTCTAGCCGTTTCGGCGTGATGAGAAGACAAAGCACATTATGAAAACAAATGGCACCAGGTTGGCTTGGCCCTTACAAAATAAATGACGATCCTGCATCATCACGCTATAAAGATTTTCCTGAAATCATGACCATTCTCCATAGAAAACTGCTTTTTAATACAAACCTCGAATTTTATAATAAGTAGTATAGATGTAAACCGAAACTTACCTTTAATCATATACATAGGGATAACGATGTGTTAAGTTAAGTAATTAAGTATTCATTTTCATTTATTGTAAACTGTGTACAAAGATGGTATAAAGTAAATTAAAAGAGTATCAACAGCCGCCCATTTCGAGCATACAATTATGTTCTTATGACTACACTACAGTATAGTACGTATAACCTTGTCGCACTTATATACATATACATATTTAATTTAGTGTTACATTTATTAAAGAATTTATTCGAATTATAAAATACATTTTCAATTAACCACTGTCTTAACTTAAATTTATTTCCCTCTAAAATTTTAATTTCAACAGGTAAAGCGTTAAAAACACGTTTACCTAATGAACGCGCTTTTAGAGTACCTACTGCGAAATGTTAGTTTTAGGACAAATCAAATTATACTTGTATTTCTCCCTCAGATTATATCTATGTCAGCCTTTTTTAAAGTGAAATATTCATTATTTTTATTTACAAAGAGACAAAGCTCCAAAAATATATGCCAGTCAGTGTTAAAAAGCGTCTTTCCTTAAAAATGCTTCGAAGAGATTGTTCAATAGTCATGCGAAATATTGTTCGTATACATCTCTTCTGAAGGACAAATGTGCTCTGGACGTCTACTGAGTTACCCCAAAAATTATTTCATAGGTGAGTTGTGGATACACATTACGGTAATAAGAACTTCTGACGATATCTTCAGAGCAAGTCCAAGGCATTGTCATTTGGAAGTTATACATTTTGATACTGATTGCATTGCACAATATTAACAATCGAAAAGTGAGGACCCAGTAATATGAACCTAGTATATGGAATGTAAAAAATAGTGTTAATAACCATAAAATGAAAGGGCACTAAATATAGTCTCGGCCAAATACTATTTTGTATCCTTTTGGGCCGAGACTCTAGATCCATGGGTGCATCTGAGTGTGCGTTCTTGCTACGCTGACGGATGTAAATACGAGAAATTGACGTTTCAACTCACCTCTATTTCAAAACCCCTCAGTCTCCCGTAGTCTATGTATTGGAACAAATTCGCTTTGCCGGTTCTCTCGTAATGAGATAATGTCCTCTAGAGTTAATGCTATCAATTACGAACCGAGCATTGAGCAGTCAGCTGGCTCGCGCCTCTACTTAGGACTTATTTCGATTTAAACCCCGATAATTAGATAAAATTGCAGTCTGTGAAAAATTAGAGTAATCTATACTGTTATAAAATTGGATATTACAGTCATTTCTTTAAAGTGTCTCAGTTTCTATGTTGCTATTAAATCACTAAAAAAAAAAGAATTTTAAAACTTTCTGCGATAGCTTTTTTTGTGTTACGAAAGTTAGTCATTCATACAAAAGGTATGGGTTCGTAACACAAAGAAATTAAAAGTTTTGTTTTAATTATAGCCCTTAACTAAGGTAAATATTTTACAGTAAACGTTTTTTTGAAGACTATTCTTGTATCTATAAAAATTATGTTAACTAGTTATGAAAATAAAAATTCAAAGTAAATCACTGATAGATGAACAACGAAACTCCTATAAGGGTTTTAAAGAAACCCTGAAAATGTGTCTGCGGGAAATAAACGTTAAATTTTCCAATGAAGCCACTTCTAACAGTAAAAGTTGCAGTAGTTTACTCTCTCATTGGAAGGGTAACACGTCTTGCCGGCTGCAATTGCCTCTTACCGATGCAGAATACAATTTGGCGACTACCGGCGGAGCTTTAGTTCCTATTGCCTATCTGGGATGTGGTTTGATGATATTTATTGTAGAACTAGCCACTCGCTATGGGGTTTTCGAATATCTGTCTTTACCTTTTAACCTTTCTAAGAATCTTTTTACTACTATTTTTGAGCAAATGTTTTATTTCGCCGATTTTTCACTTCGCAGTTTTTTAATTCCTCTGTAGTCATACACTTTGCATAATTCTTGCAAATAATCATCCTATTGATTAGGTTAGGCTAGGTTTGTTTTATAACATTCCCAAATACACAACGAAATGAAATGAAACATCGCTGTTTCTCTGAGAAAAATAATTCTGCAATGATTTAGTGAGCGCTGCCAGTGAGATACAACGTAAATATAAGATAAAACCGGATTAGGAATATATTTTTACGAAGTTAAGGACGTACATGTTGCTAATTAATCAGTAAATTAAACATAATATTATCGACGTAAAATTAAAAACTTATTTACCTCATCATCATAAATTTAAGAGCTATTGTAGGTGGCCTACACTGTATAATTTTAATACATACTCGTATTCAAAGACTATTAGAATTTCAAGTACTTAACTTTGTGAATATTACTTTTCCGTGAGTTCTAGCCAACACACAATAAAAGCATGAAAAAGGTATGTTAAAATAAGGTAAACTAAAAAAACTAGTTTACTTTTTTCAATTTCAAGTAGTTTTTGAAACAAAAATTATCAATGAAAAATTCAAACTATAGGTTTCCAAGAAAATACTAACACATCTCAAAAGTGCTGTTTTATCCAGCAATATTGATGTAATAACTATGTTAAGAAACATCTTTGACCATGGAGAAAAATGTCTAAAACAATCAGTATTTTTAAACAAATAAGGAGCCTTAAGTAGCCAGTTTTGTTACAAATCAGTTCAAATGCCAAAAAACCCGACTCAATCTAATCAATTGCTAAATAGAAAATAAATTTCCGGGTCACTTAAGCGTAGTTACTTATAACCCTCGCGTAGGGCGGTTTGAAAGGCGGGCTACACGCAATGGTATATTTATGCGCTTAGTGCACATTCGAGAAGGAAAAGATCGCGTTTCGTAACGGAAACATTTCTAAAGTATCCCCGAACATTGCGGGCGTGGGCAGTCGAGTCACGTGCCAGTAACAACGGGCGCTGCGAGCACCTCGGGGTTTGTTGTGATATCGACGCCAGTTTTTTCACTCTAGTACCTACCTGACCCCACTAGCGTGGTCAGATTTCGTATTGTTGGACGCAGATAACTCGCCCGGCTTAATGTTCTTGTTACCCACTAACAACCGCCGGCTACGTGACTCAGTGTTTTATGGTTGTTATGCGAAATTTACGCGTTACATAAAATATGATCGCAGATTATCTGATGTTGATATTATGTAAATTGTGTGCGAATTAACGCGTGGTTTCCACCACGGTATTATAACTTATGAGTAGTAAGTAATTAAGTGTATCTATAAATGTCGCAATAATATCATATTATATTATTCGTAGAAAAACTTTACGCATGTCATGTGTCGCGGTGGAAATCAGTCGTGAAAGGAAGCAGACATGTTTAATCTGAAGAATAATTATAAATATACGTTTTGAAGATGTTTTCGGTAATTATTTTTTCCCGTTACTGTGTTTAACTGTAAGAATTCGATATATAAACGTTTGTATTTGAAATGTTCGCCGGAATGTCACAGCAGGCGCGCCGTCCACGTTCCCGACGATATATTTTATTCGAGCGGTGTGCGAGCTAAGGCGATCGGTGGAGATTACAGTGGATTGTTATCGTGATTTTTGATGCGGGTCGTGAAGGATTACACGATCGTACTTAATATAACGATTTGCTTTAGTTGTGTAGGCACAAGTATACTTGAGGGCCCAAAGAGGTTTTATCTTCAGTTTTAACTACTGAATTGGTAGTTCAGGTGAACCTCTCTAGAATTCTATCTTACGATTACGACAATATTGTAATTACTACTGCTAGTTTATTAGAGCCTTAAACATGTTTTACAAATTTATAAATAACAGCGCCCTATCGCTTGCTCGTTCACTGCTGCTGTAGTGCGGTAAGATGTGAATATTAACGTATCACATAGAGGTCGCTAAGTTGTAAAGCCTTTTAAATAAACAATGCAAAGATCGACACACAAAGCATAAGGAAAATCCGAAAGGTTAAATGGACGTTAGGGCGGTGGAAAGGTTAAGACGCTGGACCGGTAATCAAGAGGTACCGGGTTCGATTCCCGGTCTCTTCCACCAGGTTAAGCATTTTGAGCTTTGATCTTTGTATCAATGGTGGATATAAGAGCAAGTTTCCCGTACAATTATAATACATCACATCTCTTTAAAAACAAAAAGTTTCAATGGGGCTTAAAGGTCTACTGGCATTTACATTTTCGAACAATATTCACTTATTCACTATCACTTGACCAACATGAGCTGCATACTAAGAAATTCCGTTTAGTACTACAAAATCGATTAAAAATAAACTTTAAACTGAATCGCTAAAAACTGGCAACTTTTCCGCACGGCGCGCGACAGAAGAGGTGGAAATTGATGCATCCTGTAGCACTGAGCGCCTGAAATTCTGCTACGGTAAAAGGGCGTACCTTACTATGATATCCGCATAAAGATACGACCTTTTTGTAACACAGCAGAATTGGTCTTTGAACTAAAAGCTTTTCCGAGTCTTGAGTGACACGAGCTCCGCTTATCGCTCAATAACGGGCATCAATTAAAGATTTTTCTATGATATTCATAACTTTTTAACGAATTTACCGACACCTTTTTACTTTAATATGGACATCCTGCGGTTTCGAAAGCGAGGCAATTAATTTTACCGGGACTAAAAGTAGACTCTTTAGTTCATACTTTCTCACAGACAAACGTGCATTACGTACGTTAGGTCTACCTATTACATTTAGTTGAAGCATCATACTAATATTACCTTTAAAGGCGAACGTTTGTGGGTGTATTTATATGTATGTTTGTGACTTCTTCACGCTGAAACAGCTGGACCGATTTTGAAATTTTTTAAGATGAAGGTAGCTGACATACTGGATTAACACATAGGCTACTTTTCATTCCGAAAAAAAATGTGTTCCCATGGGATGAGCGGGTAACACCGCACGGCGCAGCTAGTTACTTAATAAACACATTTTGACAGGGTACCTTACAGGGTAGGTATATATTAATAATTTACCTGATGACGTCGCTAAATACGTCATTTTATTTTAATTTTGATATTTTGGTGAACGACAGTTATGGGGCTCTGTTACATAATATCAACGAATTGTTTTATGAGAACCATCGAAATGCACAAACACCATTAAATAATATTACAGATTCTGCACACCATTGTGAATAAAAGGGTATATATACCTATATCCTAAGTTATTTCTGTTGGGCCCGTTATTGTGTAGCCATCGGTATTGAATGCCCCTCAAACTTGACGTTTCTTGATACAGGGGCAGCGTCCCATATGAGAAAATATGAAAGGGCCAGCGATCGCCAGCAGCTGACGCGGGCGTGACTCGTGGGGGAATATACCGCGGCCCGTCTTCACCTTACAAAATGTTATATTGGGAACTTGCAACACAGTTACATCTATACTATTATAATATTGTATTGAATACAGTATTTCTCTATGAATTATTTTATCAGAATTCTTAATAGCGCGATGCTGCATATTAGTGGCACTAGGTAAGTAGTCGTACAGCGCCGTAGCAGATGGTTATAGGGTACTTTTTACCCGACTATCATAAAAAATAAAAAATGCGGACGAAGTTGCAGGCATCTTCTGGTTGGAGAATAGAATAAAATTATATTCAGCAAAAAAAACTTGTAACACCTCTGTTTTATACTTGTGCCTGATCTAAAAGAATGTTGTATCTCGGGAATTGTACCAATCAATGAGATTTTCTTACGGAGTATTATGTCCCATACTGACCAATGTGATTAAGACACTAAGAACTTCTGAAGTGGGAGTCAAAATGAAACGTGTCTACTGAAAGTTTAAAACACTCCATAGAATAAGTCGCAGTTCTGACGTGATCGCGCGCATGACTTTAAGTATATATAGGTGTCATACTTTGTTCACGTTTTTGTTTGAAATATTTTATCTCGTAAATTTTTCAATTCTTGTCTTGTTGTGAGGATTATATTTTTTGAGTTAATTTAGCTAAATATGAATTCCAACTTCATGCAAGTTCCCCATTCAGTAAAGTAATCGCTTACACCCTCACGCTGACGTATATTTATTCGCAATGAAAGCTTAAGTAATAACTTCACGGCTCTGCGAGTGAAATCTAATGTGTAACGTATTATAGGGCTGGGAGAGACGTGAATAAATAGCAATTATTAATATGGCGAGACTAACATAAATAAGCAAATTTAGAGTTTTATTCAAGTATATTTTGGGATTCAAATAACACTATTCAAATTCAAATAACCATTAAATATTAAGAGAGCTAGGTGTTTTTACCGCAGTATTTTGTTTTTCAGACTATTTACTTTTATAATGAATTTTCATTACAATTCCTCAATTCCAAATGAGCAGACTACATTTGTTAATTGTTTCAACATTTATTGCATAAAAGGAAACTTATTTTACAAAATGCGGGCTTAATGCCATGAGGTATTCTATACTCAACATAATTGTGTTAAGTTCAAGCTCGGCTACGTTTTCATAATTAATTTAATGCTAACAAATTCAACTAAAGAATATATAAATTAAAACAATTATAATGTTGTTATTATTATGTTAAGTACCTATTACTGTATGATACTTAAAAGTGCCCGTAACACACTGTAACTTCGTCCGTGTATCCCTATACCGAAATTGGTTAAAATCTATGACTATCTCCGTATAACGGAATTTCAATACAATTTTAGAACACAATTGAAGAGCACCTAATATGGGGATCTCGGTCTCGAATACAATTTTGAACCCTTTGGGGTCGAAACCCCACGTGTATAGGTTCCCAACACCCACCACCTTCATAAAGAGCTCTCTAAAAAGTTGACAAAGACCACTGGCGACTGAAGAGCTGGCAGCTTCCTCACACAACGTATTCGGCATAGCTGTTCAGCGAGGAAATGCTGCCAGCATATTCGGTACCATGCCGCAGGGGAGCAATTCCCTAAATTTGTTTTATTTTCATTTATAGCTTTTATGTACATTGTTGTTAAGTAATATTTAATTCATTATTTTATTTACTGTTCCATTGTTCTTCCCTTTTTTGCGGTTACATAAGTAATTATTTTAAATCTCTGTAATAGATATATTTGAACTCGGAAGTCGTTACGGCAACATCCAACCGTAGCCCAATATATCACCACGCGCCCTGAATTGGCAGCTAGTTACCTAAAATATGAAACATAAATATCGCGGGGCGACACATAGCTTCGGTGGCGAACTGGGAATTTCTGTATCCATAAATCCGTTCCTCGCAGGCCGTGACAGACACTTTATTCTTGGCGTACAAATATTTATCCGGCTCAGGCGAAACTGCCAGCCGCCTGCCGTGACACGCTCGCCCAAGCCCTTTGCGTCGATTGTACATCTCGGACGCCATCCGAAGTGCAATAAATGCACAAATGCAGAATTCGGTTCCTCTTTTAAGAATACCTACTCTCGACTCGTACGTGCACCAACTTCGTGAAAGGAATTTCATAACGCATATGTATTTATTTTGTTTTTGTAGCTCGTACCAGGATATTGTTACGACAAACAGCATTAAAGTATTATAGCATGATGTGGGCGGCAAACAAAATTGTATTAAGTCGTTATAGCGAGCCTACTACAAACATACCGTTCGTTAGCGGTAAATGGGTCAAACCCTTCGGATTCACGGATTGAAATGGATCGAAGCTATCGAAGGAACCAAGCAAACAGCGGAAAATATAGGTACTATGTCTGTTGTGCGTTAATGGGCTGTAACTTCGGCATTATATTGTTGTATTGTTTATTATCGAGCACACTTATGAAAATTTGCTCTTATATATTTAAATAATAAGCTTTTGTTGTTAAATGTACTTAATACTTATGCACCGGTTGGAAAATTCAAGCCGCTTTACAGTTTCGTACAAAATTTTCTGCTACAACTTTCTAGGTTGTCCTACAAATTCCTTAGGTCCTACTAATGTTTCCATTGAGTTACACAAAATGTATGGAATAAACTTCGTATTTTGTACTAAAACTTAGTATAAAATGAAGAGCTCGATATGAAAAACAAAATGACTACAAAATAAAAAATTGGCCCTTTTAGTGGGTTAATTAGGGTTCCGTAGTCAACTAGGAACCCTTATAGTTTCGCCATGTCTGTCTGTCCGCCTGTCCGTCCGTCCGCGGCTTAGCTCCGTGATCATTAGTACTAGAAAGCTGAAATTTGGTATGAGTATGTGTATGTAGCATGCCGACAAAACGGTAAAATAAAAACTAAAAAAAAAATATTTTCGGGTACCTCTCGTGCACATACATTGGGGGTGATTTTTTTTTTCGTTTCAACCCTAGTGTGTGGGTGTCGTTAAATAGGTCTGTTAAAAATAATAGGGGTCTCTAAACATTACTTTTTGATAAAATTGGTAGTTTGGTAAATATTCGCTCCGAAAATAAAAAAAAATTGTGCCCCCCCCCCCTCTAACTTTTCAACCACGGGTCAAAAAAATATGGGAAAATTCATGAAAATGAGGCCTTATAAGTACTTTCAATGAAAACTATATTGAACACAATCGGTCCATCCGTTTTAGAGTTATCGCAAAATTTCATAATTTTCTTTAAAAGGACGTAAGTTGACTTCCAGAAGGTAATAATTACAGTTACTTTGGCGTTTACGACCTTTTTACAGAACTTGAAATCTTTCTCGTAAATAAAACCGCTGTTTTAAGCCCGTCTCTTGTGAAGGATGAGCAACTACGGAACCCTACACTGAGCGTGGCCCGACATGCTCTTGGCCGGTTTTTTTTCTTTTTTTTTCTTGGAAACGGGTCAATCGATTTGAGTGCTGCTTTTGCTGCAAAATGATGGAATGAATTGAGTAGAGGAAGGATTGAATTTTGTTTTACGGAGAAAAGTTTGGGTAAATATAGCATCCCTTCAGAGCTATTAGATCGTTACCCTTAGGCCATACCCTAGGATGTGCGCGTTAGACGCACGATCCGCTGTCCCCATTGCTTTACAGCAAGTGTGAAGACCGCTAGAGAGATGGCGCTGTTCTTACTATTTTTATAGAATCTTTTTGTTATCGATTCCATTTTATAATATGGAAATACCACATTTTTATTTTATAAATCTTGACACAAAGGTAAATTACTGCTTAGATTGTAGTATCACATTAAGTACATTTTCTTACATAATTTACCTTTGTGTCAATAGTTATAAAATAATGATTATGGTTAGGACATTTGGTAGCATACGTGGTTTTAAAATCCATGGAGTCGCTAACTGTAATTTTTTCAAAGTCAAAGTCGAAGTCTAAGTCCTAACCCTAATAACGATATTTAAACCAATTCCATCCTCCATCTTTCACAGGCAGCCTACCTGTCCACAGGCAGAATCTAATAAAATGTGTTTGGTGTGTAAATTGAACTAAAGTGTTCAATAAATTGCGCTTTTTTTCCGAGAACCCATAAATCCGCTTTTGCTTTGCAAAAACTAAAAAATGCTCCTCAGTATATTTTCATTGGTGATCTGGGCTTTTATACTTTCAGAGTGCCAATATTTTTTCACATGATTTCGTAAAAACCATATATATGTATGTACCTATAGCTACTATTATAAAATTCTAGATTTGTACCTATTGGCTAGACAAATTGTAACCTACTTAGGTACAGGAATAGTATTATAGAATATTCTTTACTACAATAACTACCCTTCGTCAGGCATAGCGTCACCTGTCACTTTCTCACAGTACTGCACAGAAAGAGATGCTTTTATAAATATCTATCGCGAAAAAGAATCGCGTATCAAAGTTGTGCTACAGGTGCCGGTTGTACATCGTAAACGTAACCGTCTAAAATTGAAGGTCCTAGACGACCTTTAATTCTGTATTTTAAACTACGCGGTTCCCAGACGGTTTAAATGAAGCTCGTCTACGGGTAAATAGCGTAAAACAGCGCAAGTATTCGCAGTAGCCGTCCTTAGTATTAGTTAGGTCGCCGCAGAGCAGTTATTGGTCTGGCGGCTAAGATATTGCGTGTTGCTGTCGCGCCGGGACCCATGTTTCACCGCTCCGCACTTAAAGGTTCCGGCGACTTCAACAGCCTATTTAGCACGATATTTACTGTTAATTTAACTGTAAGCTAGCGAAATTGGCGAATTAAATGGACCACAAAAAATACGGAAAAGTACTTAAAGTTGGAAAACTATGTAAAAAAGAAACATTGACTGAGGGAGCGAAGCGTTCCAAAATTCAGTCGTATGCCCGTTTTTTCGGCTGTTCTCACCTACAGGTCGTATTTCTCAAATGATTATATACTTTTTTTTAGTCGATCAGTTTTTATAAATAGACCAAAACAGATCCGCGCCACTAGTTGATATCATCCATAGAAAATAAATGAATCCATCCTTAATCGAATAATTATAATTATGAGAAAGTACATAGGTGGTTCACTTGTATTGCATTTTTGTCTCGTAATCAATAAGAACGAGGGCGGGCATTATCATAGACGACTGAAAGCCGACGCATAAAATAGGTAAAATACTTGTACTACTTATACTGATGTGAAACCGCAGAAAAATCGAATACTTCATGTTTATCAAATATAAGGAAGAAGAATTTCAGTAAAAAACCGTCACATCCGCACCGCCCCGAAGTGTAACACAAAGTGAAGTAATGTCATGAGTTGTTCAGTCTATTTTTCGTATTATTGTGAGTTGTACGAAGCGTGCGAGCTCGCCGACTTGGTGCTGCCACTCGTACAGCCACCCTCCAGAGAATTCGTTTCGAGTGTGGAGTTTTACCAATCTTTCTTTGTATCGTCGTGAAAGAAATATGATCCTAAGTTGTGAAAAGAACAAGCAATCCCCGAACAACTTGGGTGGAAACGGTTTTGTATTTTATTATTGTGATAATTTGGCGTGTAGTAGACATTCAAACGTTCATATTTAAGTCATTTTCAAAAAACATGTACATAGTTAAAGGTTTCATAAAAACAAAATTACGATCGCGTCTTTTGTGTTACGAAAGTTACTCATACAAAAGATAGGGTAACTATCGTTACACAAAGGAATCAATTAAGTTTTGTTTTAATTAAAGCCCTTAACTATGTATATGTTCTTTGAAAATTACTCATTTACTTTGTAAGGTGTATTTAGTCGGATTGTCAATATTAGTTTTGAAACTAATATAAAAAAATATATCAAATTTTCTCCATGGACCTTGTACGACTTATTTCAGCTGTGTAGTGGCTGTATAAGCTCATATACAGTATGTGTGCTATTGGGCGCCTAACACCGGCAATGATTTCAAAATAATAAATGGTCATATATCTTCACTTTAGAGGAACGCTGGCTCTCTGTATTAGTTCTACCATCGGTACAATAGTTGGACTATTCTGATATTTTTTTAGCTAAAAAAAACTATTCTCGTCGTGTTTGTATATGGTAAATATGTTTTGTTTAGGTAGGTTTAGTAAGTAAACGATATTTTACGGATAATTTTGGTGCTTATATATTAAGCACTAAAATAATCCTATATAATTATTAATTGCATGTACGGAAACTAAAATCATGATGATAATTTTATCTACACCGCTCAATCCTGAAATCAAACACGTTAACTCATGTATAGTAAAAAAATTATACATGGACGAAATATTTAGAATTAATTGAAACTCATTGGTGATGATCAGCCGGCTAGGGGTGGCTTCCCGAGCCTCGTACATCGCCGCAAACTTGCCAGTTTATCAGTCTTCTAACCAATATATTTTGGAGAGTGTGAACAGGAGGAGGTGCCCATCGTCACATTTAATTAAAAAAGTACAAGCATAACAGAACCTTAATTATCATTATCAAACATAGCAATAACATTGATATAAAATGACTGAATAAATGATCAAATATAAAATTATTAAATATGATAATTGGTAACGAAATAGGAAATAATTTTTGTACAAACTTTTTGGGAATTGCTCTCTTATTCTAAACGAGGAGAAAATTTAGGGTCTCCACGCGATCCCTGACATCGTTTGTCCTAAAATCACTTGCCCGAACTGTTTTGTCCTAATGGGCATTAGCCCAACGATCAATTGCCATAACAATCATTTTCCATAATGTAATGGTTGTCTTAAAACTCATTTGTCCGAAATATCAATATCCCTAACTATCAATATCCCTAATATTTTTAGCCATATTCCTCGCAATCCCTAAAATCAATTTTCGTTTTTTAAAGTCCCCGCCCCTTTTGCAACCACCGAACTGCTACCAGTAAAGTAGTTTAATGGGTTAGGTTAGGTTAGAACTGCGACCACAACAGTACTCGAGCCGAGCGATTAAAACCAAAATTATGGATTTCGATTTGGATTTAGGGCATATGAGTGTTAGGACAAATCATCATTATGACAAATGACATTAGGATAAATTATCAATATGGCAAGTGACACTAGGAAATAAGATATTAGGGAAACCAAAATTAGGGCATATGAGTGTTAGGACAAGTGATCATTATGACATAAAACGTTAGGGAATGTAAAAATAGGTTAAAAAACGTTAGGGATTCAGATATAGATCGAAAATTTCATGTAAATGTAAAAACGATTATTGTCATTCTCTTATAACACTTTACATGTGAGCAAAGGACACCCCGAGGTTTCTCTAACTCAGAAACTAAAAGATAATTGCTCTCGAGCCGTTTCTTTTCAGCAATTTTCATCAGTAACAAAATAAATGAATCAAAGACCATCTCAGCCAATCTTTAAAAAGGTAGAAACTAAATTTAATGACGGAGATCCGAGAGGAGCAGCCCGTTTACTATTTTCAAATGAATCGTGTGCCCCAAATTCAGCCACGACCCTAGCTGTACTCTCTAGCAAACATCCTCCAGCTCCTCCATCTTCACAGCTACCCACCCCTCCTGATCCAACCTTACCTTGCCTTCTTGCATCAGAAGATAGAGTTTTTGCTGCAGTCATGTCGTTCAAGAACGGCTCAGCCGGTGGTCTCGATGGGATTTCACCGCAACATCTGAAGGATCTCCTAACAGTCCCTGGTGGACGTAATAATGCACTTCTCACAGCCCTAACCAATCTCATAAACCTCATGCTAGCCGGAAAGGTGAACCCACTTGTCACTGATACTCTATATGGTGCCAACCTCTGCGCTCTTTTAAAAAAAGATGGTAGGATTCGCCCCATTGCGGTTGGGTCTACTTTTAGGAGAATTGCTTCCAAGATCTGTTGCAGGCATATTCTCCCGCTGCTTCAGCCAAAGTTTCAACCAGTTCAGCTGGGTTTCGGTTGTAAAGGCGGCTGTGAAGCAGCAGTACATGCCTGTCGCACTTTTCTTAATACTTCCTCATCAAAAGCCCTCCTGAAACTCGACGTTAAGAACGCATTTAATTCCATCAATCGATACACTATGTTATCTGAAATTCAAAAAGTAGTCCCTGATATTTATCACTATCTTTGGCAATGTTATGGTACTGCATCCAATCTTGTTTTTGAAAATAACACTTTGCTCTCATCTGTCGGATGTCAGCAAGGTGACCCTCTCAGTCCGGCCATTTTTAGCCTGGCAATACATCCAATCATTTCAGATTTAACCTCTAAATTTAATGTTTGGTATCTCGATGATGGTACTCTCGGAGGAGATGCGGATTCTGTCCTAAACGACCTTAGCTTAATCAAAAAGAAATTCGATTCGATCGGTCTACAGTTGAATTTTGACAAATGCGAAGTATTTTTAGATGGCAACTTCGACACTTTATCGGTCAAACAAGCTTTTGAGTCCGCTAGTCCAGGAATCAAGATTTTATCCAAAGAAACGCTTCACCTTCTTGGTGTTCCCATCTTTGACGAAGGGATTCCTAGTTTTGTAGAGAATAAGATAAGCAAGTTTGAAGAATCCGCAGATCGTCTATTAGAAATTCATGCCCACATGGCCGTTTTTATACTACGTTCATGCCTTTTTGTGCCTAAGTTCACGTATGCCCTGCGATGCTGCCCCTTTTGGAAATTTAAATTACTGTGTGAAAACATTGACAACATTATTCACGCTCACTTAGAAAAAATCATTAATGCGAAATTTGACGCTCGTCAATTTTTACAGGATACGCTATCTGTACGGTTCGGTGGCCTCGGCGTAAGGCAAATCTCAGGTGTCGCCCTTCCAGCGTTCTTGTCCTCGACACATAGCTCGCTACCTCTTATCGGTAAAATATTATACCCTTTACTTTCCGATTCTGAGGTGGCCTGTTTGTCAGAGGCCAAGGACGCTTGGAAAGAGGCCTGCCCTGGTACAGACTTTCCGACGAGTACAGAGATCCAGAAATTGTGGGACATGCCGATAAATCTAAGAGTACACAACCACCTTACTGACACAAGTCCCACCCCGAGAGACAAGGCCAGGCTCCTTGCAGTTTCTGCTCGCGAGTCCGGATACTGGCTTCACGCACTTCCCTCAGTTAATTTCGGTACTTTATTAGATGACAATTCTGTCAGGGTGGCTGTGGGCCTTCGTCTAGGCCTAGACATCGTCGTTCCACACCAATGTCGTTGCGGATACCAGGTAGATCGTTTAGGTCACCACGGCCTTAGCTGCCCCAAAAGCGCCGGCAGACTCTCCCGCCACGCTTGTCTAAACGATATCATACGTCGGGCTCTTGTCAGCGTCAACGTGCCTGCGGTACTCGAACCAAATGGCCTCGCACGAGATGATGGCAAGAGACCCGACGGCATGACGTTAGTACCGTGGCGGTTGGGGCGGCCCTTAGTGTGGGACTCCACCTGTGTGGACACTTTGGCACCGTCACACATTGCAACAACGTGCCAAAATCCAGGTGGGGCGGCCACAAACGCGGAGGCGGCTAAACGCCGAAAATATATGTGTTTGGGTGACAACTATATTTTCGTGCCGTTTGCGGTAGAGACTCTAGGCCCATGGGGCCCAGCCGCTCATAATTTGTTTGATTCCCTTAAAAAAAAACTAATACGAACTACCTGTGATCCCAGAGCTGGCGCGTTTCTCGGACAAAGGCTCAGTATTGCTGTGCAGCGGGGAAACGCCGCCAGCATCTTGGGATCATTTCCGCCAATGACCGACCTTGGCTAGAGTTAGGTTAGTGTAGGTTTTAGGTTTTTAAATAGTTTTACCACTTAATTCGAATGTTTTTTTTAATAAAGATTTTATTAATGTAAACAAAATCATCACATTCACACCGATGCAATTCACGTAAAATTTAATGCGAGTTTATCGTGGGCTAAAGTTTTTTGATAACAGTTTTTTTAAACAATTATGCATCTACCTATGTACTCTTATTAATATATAGTGGTAGTTATATATGTTTTACATTTTAACAAACCATAACATCAATGCGAAATCGTTATTTATCCATCGGTTCGCAAACCCTACAGGTTGCGTGATTGTGTCGACTGATATCGTTCAGGTATAAGGGCGCAAAAGAGTTATTTCCACAAATTCCCCCGACCAGTGATAGCCCGCCGGGCGACGTGTCCGGTGAATCAACGAGCGCCGCTCCGCTCGGTCGGGCAAAAACGGAAAACCATTTTACGGTCCATTGTGAAAGAGGATTGCCAATTTCGTTCGGAGCTTACTCGACCATCGGCCGGGCAAGTTTTACAACGTCTCTGATGTACCGCGACCGGCTGACGGAACTTACTTTAATACATGCCAACAACTCCCGCTGAATCGGCAGGATTTATCCTCAAATAAATCCTGGGAATGTGAGCTTGATAATATTTTATTATCTACCGAGGGTAGAAATACATACGCCTAATAAATTTTCATTGGGAAATTAAGAATAACAAATTCTAGTATACTTTTAACTTCGGTTAACTTTGACTACTTAAACATTGTTCTGTATGTGTTCCACTCACTTAGTAGGTCACATTATCTTTTGAGTCAACTCACACAAAAGGAAAATTAGCGTTATTCATTCCTCGTCTTAAGAAAGTCAAACAAACAATTATAATAATATGGTGTTTTTGTTATAATGTTGAATTAATTTAATTTATGTAATATTTAAGACGAGAGTGAAAATGGTCGCACATTAGGAAAATTAACTTCAAGCGAGTGCAGACACTTCCAGAGGTATTTCGGTAAGCTCTGTGCGCCGAAACGATTTGAAGCATCAATTTAATTAATGTGTACCTAGTAATGGTATTTTTTATTTATTTAGGACAATCGCTGAAACCAAAGTGAAACTTCTTTAAAAATTATAAAAACGGTTTAAACTCACGTCAAAATTCTCAGGAACGGCCCGACATGTTTCTTACGTTGGACGTATGCTGTTTTTTAGGCGAGTTTAATTTTAATTAAACCATTTTTATGATTATTATGTGATGCACTACGATATACATTTCTATGAAAATATACGGAAAATAACAAACCAGCAAACACTATTTTTGCATTACATAAGAGTAATTTACGCCTTGTTGTCTAACATTAGCTTTGTATTTAATATTAAACTTGACACTTTTATTATTCCCTTTATTCATCTTTATGCTTAGGCTAGGTTTTTTTTACAATAAATTTATATAAAAAGTAAGATACAATAAAGTAATTACAAAATATAAATACATTATAAAAAACCTAACCTAGGGTGCCGCCGGCAGCGGGGCAGGGCCCAGGCTACCGGTGATTAGGGCTGCCGAGAGGAACCTCCTGACAATGCGCGCCGTGTCCAGGAGTACCGCCTTCTGTATCTGGCCCTTGATCCATCCATCTAGCGAGAGTCTCTTAAGATGTTTGTCGAGACTCTTCGCTATAAGACCGTTCGCCGAAACGACTATCGGGCAATGATCAACAAAGTCAACATCCCACATGGCGGTCACCTCGTGAGCCAAGTCAAGGTACTTGCTGAGTTTGTCCTTCTCGGTCTTCACGAGGTTCTCGTCATGCGGGATGGTGATGTCGACGAGCACTGCCAGGAGTACCGCCTTATTATTATTTAACCCAATTTAATTTTAATTATAATTTCTTAATACGTGCTCACTCTATCTACCTAAGAACTGCCCATAGGTAATTACAATTTTTCTTATTGATAAATATAAAAACCGAAAATTATTCGTTTATGAATTAATAATTCCTCTTAAAAGTATCTTTTTTTTTTCATCTCACTAACGACGAGCCAAAAACAAAAAAAAAAGTTAAAGCACAATGCGGAATAGTGGCGCTTCCCGCTCAGTTTGGCTGGTTAGCTAACGCTCCTTCGAGCAAATGCATTGACAATACATAAGTATTCAATGTTTGGCTCAATGACATCCCTAGATGTTTTAATTACAGATTTTTAAGTAATTTGCATTGTCGGATTTTTACAAACTGTACCTAATCCAAAACCAGTACAAGAAGAAAGTTTTTGAACCACAATCAATTATTTGATTTCAAAAATATAATAGGTAGGTACCTACATGGTTCGTGATGTGATTGGTTATACGTATTTTAGATTCAACATTTAAATACTTGTCTTGATCTGTTGTAATAAAAATGGGAAACATGCGAAATACATATTAATCTATTCCGATTGAAGAGCTAAGAGAAAAAACTGTCTTTTTTTTTCAAATTTATGTTTTTTATAGTCTACTCGTTGGTCCCCAGATATTCTCATTTCATCATATGACCAACAGAGGTAAAACTTGCTGGGTTCCTTTGTTTTCGCTATAATTAGTACATCTAATGTAAATTTTTACTACGTCTCTTATTAGCCCTTCAATTATGTTTTTGTAATACTCATAAGTAAAGATACTTTTCCTCACGAATGACAATGGTGCGCAATGCAGATGTATTGTACGTTGAAGTGATGACGATGACTTTTGTTTTATATGTTTTTAAAATTAAATCGTCTGTTTCATCTTAATTAGTCATCAATTAATAAGTTAGTGCGATAAGTGTGGTACGTAATATAATGCAGGACAGCATGTCGGCGCCGACCGCGAACACTCTCGTCCGGATAAACGGGGGCCTATTTGAAATTCCAATTAGAAAGTTTTCTCATTTACTTGATTCAGGGCGTGGAGTGGCGGAAGGGCTGCAATCCTTGCTGATTAGTCTGCTCTCCACTCAGCACCAGATTTAAAGGGTATACGGCTGCCCGCATAAACTAATCCTTTATTGAGGACACCCCAATTTAAATCATCGCGGCCCCTTTTATGATTTTAAAATAATCAACGTGATTCCATTGATTTAAAGCGAGTCTTTTGCGGAAAAGGGTCGCGAAAATACATTTCCCTGGCTTGCTATCAGCGCGGTCAGTTTTTAACTGGTTTGCGTTGGAGATTATTCATATTCTTGTGTATTTCAAGCATGAATTTATTTATTTTTATTTTAAGAAGACTTCCGCACAAAATAAGGATGGCTTTGAGGTATTCTTAAAGTTATTACAGCTTTACGGGTAATATTGTTACAGGACAATGTTTCAGGTACCTAACATATTATTCTTCACGACACTACTATAAAATGTGGTCATAGATGGCCTAGATCGAAAACACAAAACTACATTGCTTGTAGATTTGAAAACAGTCCTTATATGAGCCTACCAAACACGACAACAATGAGCCGTGACAACAAAGGTCGTATCTTTACTTAGATTTCACAGTAAGATATGATAGAATAATATTGCAGAATACAATTTTGGGCATCTTTAAACGACAATTGGACCGATCAATATGAAACGGGTTTGCTTACGTCATTCCAATCAAATATCGCTCGACATGTTTCGAATCGATCCTCGATTCATAACATGAGCTACGATTGGTCGCGACAATGGCGAAACGCAAACAGAACGAATCATCAGTTACATTACTATATAAAAACCAATGAGAATTTCCACCATTGCGCTTTGGTTCTGTACTGTAAAGCTGTATATATTTTGTTTATAATAATAAAAATAAAAAATAAAATAAAATAAATTTATAAGGTAATTTTTTTACGTTATTAATCATGACCATTTCTAGTAAAAGGAGTCTTATACCGCAATAAACAATTACATTAGTAGAGTTGTTAGTCCGCTATTTTCTAACATAATTGTGCGCATCGGGTTACAAGCATGAAATTTCTACCACAGATAGAGTGTTCCACGGTGATTATTTTCAGATGTGGAGGGAAGTCAGATTCGTCCCCTGTGAGGCGGGAGAGCGGAATGAAAAGGACCAAGTATCCCTCTTCTTTCTTTATTGCTGGTCAGTTAAGTCTACCAGTACGTGTTTGGTATGGTTTCCGTGTAAAAAAAATATCAGAAATTTATTTTTCATGTTATTTTCGTATAGTTCTATATAAAAATATGGGTGTAATGGCCGAAAAGGTAAAAATCACAACAAGTTTTTTTATTCAGTGAGGTAAATTAGTTCAATTTCGTGAACATTTTCAAATTATTATTTCAAAAAGTTCATTTAATCTGGTTTCTAAAAATATATTAATATTGGGCATTTCTCATACAAACAGTAGCTTAAAATATATCTTTACGTCGGCGTAACCAACGTAAATCTCCGAACGCATCCTATTTCGCTTCATTAAATACATTAAATAATGATTATTAACATACTTTTACACATAATATTTACTATATACGTCCTAGAAAAACAAATTAATGTAATTAAAACAATTTTTTTTGCTAATGTATCACGAGCACGCGGGCTAATCTCAACATCAACAATTTATTTAAGTTACTGCTTGTATGAAGAGTGCCCAATATTTATATATTTTTAGAAACTAGATTAAATTTTCTATTTTTTAATATTTTTTTTTAGTTGTAAATATTCAGGAAATATAACTAATTTATCTCCCTGAATAAAAAAAACTTGTTGTGATTTTTACAATTTCGGAAATACAACCATATTTTTATATGGTACTATGAATAAATAACATGAAAAATGAATTCTTGATATCTGTTTTACACAAAAACGATACGACACAAGTCCTACTAGCGTTACCTGATCAGTAATATAAAAAGAAAAAGAGGACTCCTTTGTCCTATTCACCCCGCTTTCCCGCCGCACAGGGGACGAATCTGACT
This sequence comes from Apotomis capreana, assembly GCA_947623375.1. NCBI lineage: Eukaryota > Metazoa > Arthropoda > Insecta > Lepidoptera > Tortricidae > Apotomis > Apotomis capreana. The sequence goes on from OX392499.1 coordinate 7,571,169, forward strand.
TCCTTCTACATCTGAAAATAATCACCGCAGAATACTCTATCTGTGGTAGAAATTTCGTGGTTGTATCCCGATGTACGCAATTTCGCGACTTAGCAAAATGTACTAGAACACGCAGGCTAGGCTTCACATCAACATTTTTTTCAAGGTACTTTTTGTATCAGATGTGCCCAATATGTATACATTTTTAAAAACAACATTAAATTTTCTGGTTAGTTGTATTTTTTTAAATTGTAAATATTCAGAATAGATAACTAATTTATCGTTCTGAATAAAAAAAACTTGTTATGATTTTTACCTTTTCGGCAATAAACCCAAATTTTTATATGAACCTATTCTTAAATAACATGAAAAATTAATAGCTGATATCTATTTTACACGAAAACGATGTCGTTCAAGCCCTAATAGCCTTAACTGATCAGTAATAAAAAAAAGAAAAAGAGCAGTACTTGGTCCTCTTCACCCCGCTCTCCCACCACACAGGGGATGAATCTGACTTCCCTCCACATCTGAAAATAATCACCGTGGAACGTTCTATGTGTGGTAGAAATTTCATGCTTGTAACCCGATGCGCACAATTTCGCGGCTTAGCAACTCTACTACATTGTGAAAATATGACATCTGTGACAAGTTATTAATTTTTATTTTTCAACTGTTTGTTGTTTTGCAGTAGGTAGGTACAATTCAAGTCAATGGTGAGGTCACCACAAAATACTGACCAAAGAGAACAATAATTAAACATTTAATTGTCAAACGGATAAAATGATTACCTTAAATTTACCTATATGTAATTTTTTGGGTTCCGTACCCAAAGGGTAAAAAATGGGACCCTATTACTAAGACTCCGCTGTACGTCTGTCTGTATGCCCGCCTGTCATCAGGCTGTATCTCATGAACCGTGATAGTTGAAATCTTCACAGATGATGTCTTTCTGTTGCCGCTATAACAAAAAATACTAAAAACAGAAGAAAATAAATATTTAAGTGGGGCTCCCAGCCTCACATACAACAAACGTGATCGGTTACGTTAACTTAGCATTTGTATGCGGCATACATACCAGGTGCAAACTTAACTTAACCCGGCCAGTTAAGATGAGAAGTGTTTGTATGGAAACCTCGGTGCGCGAGTCCGACTCGCACTTGGGCGGTTTTTTAATAGTAGGTAATGCATGAATTTATTCGGACAAATTGAATCATTACAAATGGAAAGAAGAGGTAACAATCAAATGCCAGTTACGTGCTGATTTTGCTTAATTGAATCAGAATGAGAATGAATTAGATACGGTTAGGCATGTATGCATTAAAAATCATATTAATACGAGTTGACATCAACGTCCCTTGAACCTTACAGCGCTTGCATACGGTACTTTATCCTCCTCCTAAATGGCGTCGCTTAGCAATTTTTTTTTCTATCGACAAAAGCGTCGGTGCTCGAAATTTAATTGAACGGACTCATTCCCAGTGGGGCGACATCATATGTGTCACAACGGCGGAGTAATTAACGACTCGGCAATCACCAGGACTGACGTGTAGTGGGCTCGACGCGGCGGGCGCGCGACGGTGCGATTCCGTCGCCACTCCACCAGATAGGTCTGACGTTGAGTTGCCACTCACAAACATATATAATAATTCATCCCTGTATATACAAGATATATGGGTACTTAATAAACAATATATTTTTCTCAAACATGCAATGAAATATTGTCTTTAAGTATCGCTTTTTGGGCGCAACAATTCGAGAGGACTGTAAAGGGATTTCATACTGCTTTTCAGGCCTAGGCCTGCAAAGTAACTTTTTTTTGGTTTCAACAACAAGGTCATTCACACAGCTGGCTGGTTTGACAAAAAGCAGGTTTTGTTTTTAAAGGTTGGTTGTTAGACTAAACTGTCCTATTTGTCAATTAATAAAATGTTGTTCTTTGAAGTATATTTTTTTATTTCATTGTATGTTTGAGAAAAGCACTATACATGCCTCGTCGTGAAAACGGATTCCCGGCCTCGTATCACTATCCGGCCTCGCTCGCACGCTCGCTCGGCCGTATATACCTACTTGGCCGGGAATCCTCATTTTCCCGGCCTCTGATGTAATGTACTATATTTAAACTAAACTCGCACGATTTTCACACATTATTGTAAAAAAAAACGAAAATGTCGGTAGACTTAGATATTTAAAAGTGCCCTTGTAGCCTACTTACAGAAAAAAGTTCATTATTACAATAAATTAATTTTCTTTGTATCTTGTGATCACGTTTAATTAAGCTAAATAAATAACTCGTCTATAGTCGTGCTTTTTCCGTGAAAAATAATAATGCTCTTTGAGAATAGTGTGAATCATCTCGCGATTGTCTGGTTCATTGAATTATAGGATATCTACATAAATAATCGACGATTTTATAGTTTATGTCAGTATACTTAACAGTTTTGCTATTTACGTCTTTTTTAATATGGAATTTATTAACGATCGTTCGCTAAAAACAGACAGTACCCACGTACTGTTTTTAAGCGGAGAAAATCCGATAACAGTCTATTTATAACTATGATAAAAAAAATAGTGCCTTTAAACCACTGTACACAGCTCCCGTGTAGGAGAATGGGAATTCAGTTCAACTCAATTCAATTTCTTTAGTCATAAACAATACAAAGATTGGGTTTGAAATTAGTACATACACTATATAATATATTGCTTACATAATGATATTATTATCTATGGACATATTATTTATTAAATAAAAAAGTACTCTTTATTCAAAATATAACAGAACAAAATAAACAATAACCAATTACATACACTTAATAACAGGAATTAATATTAAAACTAGAAACTATGTATCATAACTTTGATTGATAATTACAAAAAAATCTAATTTCAATGTTGCGCAAATATTTCTTCTATACTATAAAAGCACCCGCTCGGCAAAATATGTTTTACCCAATTGTTTATTAAACGCAACATATATATTAATAGTAGTACATTATTGTCGAAGCGAGGGAAGTAGGCAATAGCTGGCTGAGTATTCTTTTTAAACGGACGATCTTCGGAGTCCGTTTAATTTAATACGAAGCCAGCAATTGCCCTTCCGGCTGGGACAAAAAGTGCTTTTCTGAAAAATGCTGCAAGCAAACAAAATCAGTACAGATACGTTTTATTATCCACTACTTTTTAGACATACGTATTATAGACCGGGAGATAGTGACACAATTTTCTTGGTCATTTGTAACAGTATGGCGGTTCTTCAGGGGCTTAGTACCTACGCAATGACAAAAAGAAAAATGATGGTCATAGCGCTGGTACCGGCGGCCCAATCGCGTGGGCGTTAGTCGAACTCGTCGGATAAATTACGAGTGTCAAACGATTTGTACCACAAAATTTTTAGTATTTTCCGATAGCCCATAAAAACATGTAGGCGGTAGTGTCATGCCATACTTCTCCGGTGTGACTTACAGCCTGCCATACCGACGCGAATGCTTTATTTAAAATTAAAAAAATTCAACCATTTGTACCAGGCTAATTTATGCACAGTTAATTATCGTCGTGCAGCCATTTACGAAAATCACCATGCCATACTTTTCCGACGGTTCTAAATGGCCGCCATACCGCCGAAAATCAGCAATTTTTATTTTCGCCAAACGATTTGTACCACCCTAAATTTTTTTTTCAACAGCTCCTGAATGATGATAAATAGAAGTGTGATAATGCCATACCTGTGGGAGGTGGCGAATGTGTGTATAATTTTTTTTATGGGCTATCGGAAAATACTAAAATGTTTGTGGTACAAATTGTTTGACACTCGTAATTTATCCGACGAGTTCGACTAACGCCCACGCGATTGGGCCGCCGGTACCAGCGCTATGACCATCATTTTTCTTTTTGTCATTGCGTAGGTACTAAGCCCCTGAAGAACCGTCATACTGTTACAAATGACCAAGAAAATTGTGTCACTATCTCCCGGTCTATTAATGTCAAAACGGAATGCTTGCATTGCCGCCTTATTATTATTTTTAATAAAAAAGTATTCATGTATTTTTCTTCCGAAAATGCCATAAACAACTAAAAAGTCGCGATAAGTCGTATCTACTGATCTTCGGTTTTGGCTGTTTAGAACCTATGCCTTTTTGTATGGCTGTTTAAACTTATTGAAAAGCTTGTACCTCAACAGATAAAGGAATTACATACAACATTATTGTCGAGCAAACCGAGTTTAATTTTTGACTCACCATAAACTATGCACTTCGCATCCTGTTTTTTTACGAATAAAGTCAACATTCCCGACCATTTTTGGGAAAAATGATTACTGCTTGGTTCCTTGTACAGTGCTGCGTTACTTTGTGCTTAAAACAGAAACCAAGCTTCATACGAATAGGATAAAGCATACCAGCGGTGCCATAGAGGTTTCCGCTGCAAAAACAAGCCCGTACTAGAATCGATCTCCATTCGTGCATTTGGATATTACAAGCTCGAATTCACCCGAACGATGGCAATTGGAACTAAATTGGTTTTCACAGTCTATAAAGTTTCTGTTTGTGCCAGAAAAGTTTGATAAATTCAATTTTCAAGTGGGCAACTTTCGTGTCTCAGTGGGCGGTTCGCGCTTGATACTTTTTGAATAAATTGGCTTGGCGCCGAATCGATACTTACCTACAATAGAAAACTTCTTGGTTATTACGGAAGGCGCTTCCGTAGGCCTTCACTCCCTTATATTGTCGTTTACTCACTTTTTTCCATATTGAAAATCATTTTCGATAGGTGTGGTGTATAGACAACTTTATGAAATAAAGGGTTGCCACAAGGGTCTGACACGCTTTGATAGATAAAGATAGCCTTATTGCGATTCCTAAAAGAAGAAACAGAAAAGAGTGCCATGTTTTGTCTTTATCAGCGACCGAGCATTTTTTCATGGTCGGGTTATTGGCACACGTCAAATTCGAAGCAAAACAATCAGGCAGTATCAAAAGCGGTATAGAAATAGAAGATTTTGTGTAATAAATTATTATTATTACCAGAAAATTTACATATTAACGGATGTGGAGTGTTTGTGTGTAGCCTCAAAAATGGTGGGGTGTTCAGTGTTTGGTTAGAAAAGCAACAGTTAACAAAAATAAGCGGATTTTACATTTCATGCGTAAGTACAAGATTTTTGTGTTTTGATCACCTATTTCTTTTTCAAATCTCATAAGAATCAAGTTACAAAGTTAAATCATTAGTTATATCATGAAAAAACTTGATAAAATAGGAAAAATCTGTAAATTATTTTCAAAATAACTCGGAGCATTTTGACATGTAAATATTGCAAATCGATCAAATTGCGTAGCATAAATCTACGATAGAAGCCAGCTAACATAGACGTCTAAATAAATCAGTCGGTTTATAATCCAATTTGGGGATGCCTAGAAATTAAATAAAAATTACCCCCTTATTAATATATTAATTATTAATATTTGGGGAATCTATAGCAAATTGATATTTTCACTTTTCAGTTCTCCGATTCCGACAGAGAACCGTGTAAAAAATGAATAGAAAGGCCTGAGAAAAATTAGATTTTCGCAACTAGTATTGGTTATATCCTATTTACTTATGTAGTTTACAATTTTACTATTTAATTTTGCTTTGTTACAGAATGTCCCAATAAGGCGGTGCGTCCATGAACGTGGACTGTCACGATGGATTAAAAGTATTCTGAGTAGAATAGAAGAAAAATAAGAAAGAAGAAGTTTCACTCTATTTTTTTTAGTACTGGCCAGAAAAAATCTACAGTATTCAAGAGCAAAGAAAAATTTTGTTTAGAAACAATTGTTGTAAATACATATTATTTAAAGTTTAAACTGATTTCATTATTTTTATTATCAGAGAACCCAAGTATATTATTTTTATTTGATTATACGGACTAGTTTTGAAAATACTAAAGATAAAGGTGAAATCAGCGTCGTCTAAGACTCAAATCAATCAGCACTCAAATGACGGCACCTTGTGGAAAATTGACAGTCGTAGCCTATAAAAGAACAGCGCTACCATTTTCATACTAAATCCGCCTTAGTTAATAGTCAGACTGTATGATTTACTGCGCTGTGACTAATTACCTTTCGCCTATGGTCTTTTAAAATGAGGAACAAATAGATTTTTAATCGTTAATTGGAATATTTTCAAAAATATAAAAAAGGGAATACATAATTTTTTTATCCTTTATTTGATGTTATCGGAAAAAGAGTAAAAAAAAAAAATGTGAATTCGAGTACTTGGAACGTTTCTCTAACCACTTTTTATGGGTTTTTTTTTTGCGACCATGGCAACCCCACATTTTGACGTCATTATATGTCTTTCTCTTACGCCTGGTCGCTCTGTGGCAAATCTATAACTACTATACTATATCTATGGGTTGCCACCACCTGCCCGCTGCCGCCATTACGATGACAGACGTCAACGGGAGCGGGCAGTTCGTGTCGACGATAATCTCGTTTACGTGTTTCATTGAACCTATTCCCGCCCTGAAACCCTGGACGTCACAATGGCGACGAGGATGGGATACGGAACAAGGAAGTGTACAAATAACCGATAATAATAATCAGTGGAATCCTGTTATTTAATTTCTGTAAAAGGAAAAGAAAAGGAAAAAGTGGGTATAGTGGTTTAGAATATTAAAGTACCTACAACAAAAGTCGCATAACATTCTGACCAGTACTTTGTGCACTTATGTCAAAAAAATAAGCAGAGGAATTAGCCGTAGTAAGAGGATCTACTTATTGGAAATTGATGTTGATATCGTCAACAAAGGCGTCAAAACATAAGTGATAACTATTATTTATCAAGCTAGACAATCTAGCCCCGGTATAATCTGTTTTATTTACCCATAAATTGTGACACGGTCAAAACATGTTATTGTAAGAACAATAGATTTTAATATATTTGACGGTCACTTGGCCTACTAACACAGGTGAGACAATGTAACTTAACCGACTATATCGGGTATATCCTCTATGTTTTTCATTAATACATTTTCGTTATCAAATATAGCCATCTAAATAATAACAATAATAATTTATTGCGACCAAGTACTTAAAGCTAGGTACAAGGCCCTGTCAGGGCGTAGCAAACATTTATTTAATATTTTTGGATTGGCTTAGTTACTAGAAAAGTCTTACAAACTTGGTCATAATTACTCAGTATAATATATATTGCAATGAGCAATTAAATTAGTGATAATCGGTACGCTCCTGGCCTTATTTACTCCACAGGTTTGACTAAACGTGACACTAGGTCCGAAATTTTCAAAATTAAACTAGTTTATACATTATACAGCCTGTTACCGGCATGCGGGTATTATTATATTATCCATTAGTAATTGTTTGCATGTATTAGCTAATCATAATTATGTGAATTAACTGCACAATTAAATTTCTTAAATCCGTACATTCAATGTAGTGGGCGTACAGCGTAATTGTCGTTACTCGTATCACGCTGTCATTTAACACTCACTTGTCAATTTATTCACTGTACATCACTGGCAATTAAAATTTTGTTAGAAAGTTAATAAAGCCTGGATTTAAGTAAATTAATCAAATTAAGGTCATGGATACGTTAAAGATCTATGTTACTTTACTCTACTTCAAGAAAAGCCTACTTGGCGGTAACACATTGTATATGCTATATGGTAATTGGCGTCGTAATCACTTTATAATAGAGAAGATGTATGTACTTACCTAGTCGCACAGCTCGTACAACCGTACCGAAGACGTAATCAATATTTATGTATGAGTATAATACATATACCTGAAATGCCGGTAGACTCAGGCATGTAAAGGTGCCCTTTGAGGCCTACTTGCAGGATAAAGTGCATTATTTCATTATTACCTAAGTGTGACTAAAGTGTCTGCAATAACTACTAAGTATTGCGAATATTATCTTATGTTTGGAAAAAATAATATGCAATTATTTGTATTTTATATTATGTAGCAATCAAGAAAACTCTTCGAGTTTCTTTGTAAATGAATAATCCGGGTAACAAAAAATGCAAATCAAGGTCTAATCCTGGGTACTGTTCGTTTTGCCCCCCATACAAGTACTCGTACGTTTCCCTTGGCCAAGCCAACCGAAGTATCGACCGATATTTGGTAGTAACAAATTGAATGTACAAAATTAACGTAACTAATTGCCAATATATTTATGAAGTAGTGACATCGAGAGTAAGGTATGTGCATAAATCGGTTCCTCGTACTAACATACCGTTTTGACATTTCATTAAGAATTAGCTGATTTGAGCTGTCATCAAATACCGTATTGGCACCTAAATAGAATTACATTTTAACTAGCCCGTCAACTGTTTACTCCTTGAGTACAGGGTGTCTGTCACTTTCATTTCAATGCCGTGCGAGCTAGACGGGTGGTGCTGTGTTGCGCCACGGGTGGGGTCGCGGCAAAATATTGTGCTAGCCATGTAGATGCTGCAAAGCATCGGAAATTCAAATATTCTTAATGCAATTAGTTTAAATAAACTACCCAAACATTTGGATACCTAGTAGCAAATAAAGGAACTGGGAACGTAATTAAAATATAGGGATATGGGAGGCAAAACCAACAGGATTTGAGGAAAACAAAACCCTATTAGGGTATCAAAATAAAATCGGTTCAGCTGTATCAGCGGTGAACAACTACAAAACAAGCTGTCATTGGTTGGCAATGACAGGCGGAAAGATCTCGTATCAGCCCTTAGAGTAGCCCGTAAAGGTACGGAAATTAACTACCAAACAAGCTGTCGTGCGTTGGCAATGACAGGCCGAGAAAATAGTTTTCTAAATTTTAAATTGTATGACTGATAAATGGCCGTAAAGGGGGTGCGAGTAATAAAATACGCTCTCAAACTATGACAAGCGCATTAGACCCTATTTACTGGAGGTCTCATTCGAGAGGTTGAACTGTCAAGTGAGTGTTGCGCAGATGACATCTCTGCACCCTTTACTGCACACGAAGCCATTTATGGCCGTTATAATTGTATGACTTTAAGTGACACCGTGTCAAATTCGAAAGTTGAATGATACTACAGTAATTCATGTCGTAGAGGGATTATTGCGAAATTGATTGGATATGTAACAAATAAAACATGGTATTGATTTATCTGCACTGGAACTAAATCGAAAATAAGTGTTATATATATTATACTCTATTAAATAAATCGTTGTCTAGAAGTTGAAACGATTTGACTGATTTGAGTTCACTATAGAATAAAGTATATAACAAAAGAATACATATATACTAGAAATAACGACTTATTTGTCATTTAAAGTATTCGTGCATTATAAATAAACGATTACGAGTAAAACATGGGTATTATGGTAATGACATTTTAAAACGAATTGTCCAGTTTGTGACGGTTAAAGCAAATCTTCGCTTAGAAATTGAGTCGATTTGACTTGAATGGCATAGTTCTCTGGAATAGGTAAATTATACTGGTAATTGTGAATAATTTGACATTTATTACGCATTGTGAATTAACTAGTATGAGTATAGGTAATTTTATTCCATGAGCAATTGATAAAAGCAATTTGACAGTTGATAGAATAGATTGAATATTCTTTATTGCACACATAAACATGGATAACAAGTAAAATTAGAATTACAATGGAGGTAAACAACATGCAGTCTAATAGCTAAAGAGCGATATCTTTCAGACAACCTTTAAGTAGAGTGTTGTTCTTGTCTTTTTAGGCATTTAATGCTAAATCTGAATATTAAATATAATGACAACCCTTTTAAATTCTCATATTCTGAAAGTTGGTCAATTGTTTATCTTAATAGCGGGTTGAAAGTGAATTTCCATTTTGGTTTGATTTTGCAGGGTTAGAAGCAATGTAAAAACAAAAGTAACATTTAACTTTGCATAGGGAACCAAATGCGCTACAGGGCAACTTGTACAGCCAGAGAAATCGCACGGTATTGTCTGGACTGGATGATATAAAGTAAATATTACGCGAAAACTAGAAAATAGTAGAATTCAGTAAACTTTTCCTGTGTAATAAAATAATATTGATATGTTCCTAAATTATAAGGAAATAGTTTCATATAAACGACAATTACTACGTCTTTCAACCAAGTCCAAAATACTAAAAGAAAATATATTTATAATACATAAGTAAGACTTAAATTCGATGTTAAATTGAAATCATCAACCTGGTGGCTGAATTTCCAAATTACGATAATTTATAGTTCAATCGAACATATTGCATATTGAGAAGATCATTATTCGGTAAAAGATTAAGTGAGAACTAAAAAGGAAAACCAATATTTAAAAATAAAAAAGCGCAATATGAATGATTTTTCGGATGTCACGGGAAAACATTGCGTGAGGTACAAACGCTAAGTGTGCATTAGAGCAATGTTCCGGTTAAACAGAGGTCGTGTGTTCGAGTCACACTTGGATTTCACATGCGCGAAATTGTATGTATCCTTTGTATGAAAAAAAAATTATGGGTTTTTAACTACACCAATTTCAAACAGGTTTTACAAACTAAAATCTACTCGCATTATAAATGGCATGCATTTCTATGGGATTGTATCGATATTAATATAACGTCGTATTAGTCTATGCATATACGCCATGCAATTGTTCTAGATACTCGTAGTGTTCGCTGGGTAGTGTAGTAGACACGTCAACACTACGTTAAAAAATACCTAGGTGTAGATACTGATAATCACATCTATTTCTTAATGGACCGAGTAGTACCTAAGTCGAAATTGACTGGTACTAACAACAAGTAAATAAAAGATCTACTCTAATGGGCTAAGTAGTAAGTCTCTGAAGACTGGTACTAACAACGAGAAAAGAAGTAAGTCTGGAAAGACTGGTACTAACAAGTAGTAAGTCTGTGAAGACTGGTACTAACAATTGGAAAGTCTGTGAAGACTGGTACTAACAATTAGTAAGTCTGGAAAGACTGGTACTAACAACGACAAAAGTAGTAAGTCTGGAAAGACTGGTACTAACAACGACAAAAGTAGTAAGTCTGGAAAGACTGGTACTAACGTCGAGCAAAACAATAGACTATTCTATTGAAATTTAGTAGTAAGTCTGTGATGACAGGCACTAAAAAAAAACCAGAAGTAAACTGCGTAGCATATATATATATATGTTTTAGTAGTACTTGGAATGTGCACATTCAGATGATACTTAAAAAATAATAATATTAAAATACAGTTACAAACAAGGAATTGGTAATCAACTGATATACAATATAAGGTTAACGAATATCGCAATAAACTGATGTTTTAACGTTAATTGGCACCACTAACAGTAAGACTGTACTGTAAGGTCGCACCGAATGTGAGTAGTACCTCTACTTATGATAAACGCGTCTTCATAATCATACATGCATTAAAACGGTGCTGTCCCTGAATCAAATGGTAAAGTGAAATAAACTTCGGGTTAGACGAGGGTTTTCCAAATTGAAGACTTTGTTTTACATTAAGACATGCAGCGTTTATAATATTCATGAGCCCTCATAAGAGACGTAGGCAGCGTATATACCTACCTATCTATTCTCCTTGAGGTATACTCATTTGTATCTTTCAATGTAAATTTCAATAATGCAGCAGGAATTCGTGATTTCTTGTAAAGTTACTACGGTATTTGAAATTATGGTCGATATACCAATCAATAAAATTCATAAAGATATATATAAAAAAAAAAAAAAAAACATTTTTCATTTCAAACGCTGACTTATAAACGCCGGTTTAGTATTCTAAAATACTTACATTTCATGAGAAGATTTTTAAATTCATACCAAAAATTGGAAAATGTATATTTCATTGAAAAAGGCAAACTGTGAGTTTTCTTGCGGCGCTTCTTTCTCACGGAGGCCTTAGTTGGAAGCGCTGGTAGATTCCTAAATTTTAGAAAATAATTGCTCTGCAGTAGATTCACGAGTAAATAAATATAACTTAATGTTACGATTGCCAAGGGAATTAAAATAATAATAACTGTGACAACACCAAATACAAAGTATTTAATAATTGCATTAATACATTCCGTTCTCCAATTAATAATAAGTAATTGACACTATTTTCTTAGTGCACCATGATTATGGAAAAAAAAAACAAATGAAAAGAGAAGAAAACGGAAACGTGAGAGTTGTTTAGTGACGTAAAAGTGAAGACAAATTATTGAACTTGAAACTACTAAAATAATAAGTCCTCACTAAAATTAACTTTTTATATGCATAGATTTATGATTAAAAGCCTTGTCTCAAACGGACAATAAAGTGAATAAAAACAAAACAAAAACATAATTCTTTATGACACATTGATTACAAACTTACAATACAGTTGTTGATAAGATTAAACTAGTGTTATATTTCAATGTACATTCAAATTCATGATTGAGAATTAAATTAGAAAATATTACATTTTTAACTACAGTCTAGTGACCGGGATATTGCTATTGTTGCGCATACCCGTTACTTTGAAATATTGTTGGCTGGTCTGCTCACTGCGCCGCCGACGCGAAATCAATCCACATTAATGGTGGAATTATCATCTTCGCTGTCTCAGCGAAGGTGCCGAATGTACGCGATGCGCCACAATAACCGTGCTCAGCTGAACCCTGAGTCTGAGCAAATGCTTCACGCCTTGGTGTTTGGCGTGGTTGGCTGGTGTGGGGCGTCTGGATGTAGGCCTCGAATTTAGTTCAATTCACTCGGACGGAGCAGTGAGCGAATCCGCTAAGGGTTTGTAATTACTGATAATATAAATCAATCTAGATTCCAGGAATAAATAAAATGTACATGTAATGCAATCTCGATATGAGATATTAATAACTAGCAATAAGTAAATAAGTAAGCTATCAATAAAACTATTTCAAATTTATCAAAAGAGGATGGTGTGGTGTATAGACAACTTTATGAAATAAAGGGTTGCCACCACCTGCCCGCTGCCGCCATTACACACGTCAACGGGAGCGGGCAGTTCGTGTCGACGATAATCTCGTTTACGTGTTTCATTGAACCTATTCCCGCCCTGAAACCCTGGACGTCACAATAACTTAAAAGGTCTGAGAAAATTTGAATGAATTTAATTAGTGATGGTTGTTAGTAGGTATAGAGATGAAAATAAACCTATGAAGGTTTATAATCTAGTTGTGCCACGTTGTGCGCAATAGGACAGGCCTACACGTTGTATTTTTTTACCGATTCCTGTACATAAATCGTGAAAAGGTTCGATAATTTTATTTAATTTTACTGTAGATTAGATTGAAACATTTTTTATGGCGGAATTATTGGGGCTGAAGAGATAAATAATTATACATATATATTTCAGTAATTAAAAAAAAAATCGCGCGGTCTACAGCTCATTGAATCACTAGTACAATTCCGTGTTTTATAATCTGAATAATTTGTGAAATAAAAAAGGTAAGTACTCCAACCCATAATAAGTACAAATAGGTACAAAAGTGTTCATGACATACGAGCGCAAAAGGTTTTATTTTATCTTATCACAAGCGCAGTAAACTAGCTTTGAAAACTCCACCGGGAATATACTTCTTGGAGAAAGGGGAAGACAAATGGAATCGTTCTTCCCAAGGCGACAAATGTGAAAAAAATCTTTTAGCGTTAACTGTGCAGTCGCGTACAAAGCCTACCCACAGAGGATTGCGCGACACTTGTCACGAGTGCTGCCGTAGACTTTTTGTAGTGGCTGCGGTAATCGAACCCCTATCTCGCGTGTACGCTCCAATGTAGCACTGAGTCTTTTGAAGTTAGCGTTTAATACAAGTGTTTGAGAACGCGAATTTAAGATAACATGGAGTTTCCTGCCTAGTGCAGCGAATGCAATTATTTGTGTTCTTGTGTTTAACATTTTGGATTTGATTATAATATTAATTCTTATCTAGAATATATTATAAATTATAATACACAAATGACATTTTAAATCTGCTCAATGCTATATTGTGGTATATACTGGTATATTCAAATATTCTTAATGCAATTAGTTACATGCTACTTAGTTATAGCTGACACAAAAACATAACATTTTGAACATGATTGGTGTTTACTGTATATACTTATGAAAATTAAAACATAAGTACCACAATTAGAAGAAAGTACAGTTTTCTTAACTAACTATTTATCCTTTATATGTATATGTTGTATGCGATACATGGCACGAGTGCTGTCATAGAGTATTTGTAGTGGCTGCGGTAATCGAACCCCTATCTCGCAAGTACGCTCAAATGTAGCACTGAGTCTGTTGTAGTCAGCGTTTACTTCACAAGCTCTTTGAAGAAAACGAGAGGTATCCTGCCAAGTGCAGAAATGTAATTATTCGTATATTGTGTTGTCACTGTGTTTATTTATTGATTTAATCTTTATTGCACAAAATAAATAATTTATCGTAAAGAAGGTGGACTTAATGCCACAGGGCCATCTCTACCAGTCAACCATTGGGGCAAGCAGACAAATTATCTTCATAAGTTTATCATTTTAACAATATATTTTTTTTTCTAATAAAGTATGTTGTTTTTGAAAGGAGTTTATGAGAGCCTACTTTTACTGTGATAATCACCTTTTTTCAATATTTTTGGTTTTTGTTACCTATCTATATTTCCAAATTACGAGTGATTGTGAAATCAGAATCACACTCAATTTAAATCATAAGTTTAATCAAAAATCTTAATATTGCGATATATAGGTACTCACTGATCTGTAATCATCAACATTCTTGGGTACACTGCTACCAGACGTACAAACATAGGATTTTGAACAAGCTTAGTATTAAGCGTATAATAAACGTATGAAGCGGATGAAAAATTCAATCGTACTGCAATATCACGTAAACTAGTGCGTGCTGAAATTGTTTTTTTTTAGTAACCATTTGCCGTATGTTTGCCGCATTTGAGCGTAAGGTACTTACGCTCAAATGTCAAGCTTAGCCTTTTGAAATGCGTACAACAAAATTCGATCACTCTCAGAAATAGACTGCACAACTTTGCCATTTTTTTGCTGCTGTGAAGTATGCGATCCAAACTGTTCCATGACGTGTAACAACAACAAAGGCTCAGAGGGACTACTCTGAACTACAAAATTCGAGGTTCGAACCGTGCTATCTATTTAGATCTCATGTCAAACAATATTTGAATGAGCGAGACGACATGATGCGAAGTTAGAATTTCGAGGTTCAGAGCACGTCTTCGTTGTGAGCGAATAGCACGATGAGGGCGTGGCCACATCTCCACGACACGGCGTCATAAACGTAAAACGACACGGTGTCGCGTCGGAGCGCGACACATTAATCCACCGTGCGAATATACGTTGCCGCGTCGTGAAAACACACGACACGGCGTCGTAAACGTAAAACGACGCTGTGTCGCGTCGGAGCGCGACACATTATCCACCGTGCGAATATACGTTGCCGCGTCGTGCAAACCAGAGATGGGCATTAATCGATAAATTTTTTAGTCAACTAATCAATCGATTGAAAATCTCAATCGTCATTTTTCAATCGCGACTAATTTAGTTGCGATTGAATTAGTTGTGAGAATCTTCGACTAACAATTGAATTAGTTTTAGTTTCAATCGACTAAATTTCACGATTAAATCAATATTAAAACTATGTAGTCGCTCGTTTTTGCATTTTTATTTAACTTGCAATATAGACAACTTGCAATATGTAAGTACGAGTAGGTAGGTATGTACATTGTAGGTAGGTACTCGTATCTTGTATCACTTGTATCTATGTTGGTTTGGGTAGAGTCTTGCAACTTATTTTAAAGCAGATATCTTCAACCGATTGAGCTAAAATTATGTATATATACACGTTTAATTTGAATTTCGAATTCCGTTCGCTAGAATGACAATGCAATATTATGGGCCATGTTAACAATATGGTGGTTCATAATAGAAAGATATGGATTTATCCAACATTTTCGTTTCTGCTGCTTTTTCTTCATGCTTCTTCTTAAAAGCAACAAGAGCAGAATACGTGTGATAGGATCCATGTCGAATTGAAAAACTGATCGCAAAATATTTTGAACATGTACGAGAAGCTGCGGCGTCGTAATCGAACGTGGCACCGCACCGTGCATCTACTCAACACAGCAAAGTTAATCTGCCCGGCGCGCGGCGCGACCTGCGGTGCCCGGTGCAGCATGTGTTTTCACGACGCGGCAACGTATATTCGCACGGTGGATAATGTGTCGCGCTCCGACGCGACACAGCGTCGTCTTACGTTTACGACGCCGTGTCATGTGTTTTCACGACGCGGCAACGTATATTCGCACGGTGGATAATGTGTCGCGCTCCGACGCGACACCGTGTCGTTTTACGTTTACGACGCCGTGTCGTGGACATGTGGCCACGCCCTACGGCAGGAATTTTATAACGGGGCCGTTTTGAATTTTTCAGAATGGGTTGTGGATGTTTTTTTATTAAACCTCAACGCAAAAGCATGCAACAGTCATAAAGCGTTTTGCAATTTTTTTCGGCCACTGAGCCATTTTGATCTTTCAGCGTTACTACTTGTATCGTATTAGATTCAGGAACAAAATAAATGACGTTTGTTGTCATCACTAGAGTCCGCACTCTAGTCGCGACAACGTCACGGTACGTAATACTCGTAGTTTGAAGAGTAAATGGAATCGTGTTAATTAATACAGAAACCAAGTCTACCGCTTTAAACGAAGTATTAATATTTAAATTGAAGGTACTAAATTGTACCAAATAAACCCTAAATCTGGAAACCACTTTACATCAAATCCATCCAGCCATCCTGACGTTCACGTTTTTTAATTATTTCCACCTAGGTATGTACCTACATATTTTTATGACATAAGCGAGACTGTAATTAAATTAATACCTTTTTAGAAAGGATTTTATATTTACGAAATAAATTTGTACACTTTAAAATAATGTAGTTTTTGTAAAATCAAATTAAAAATCAAAATGTTTTATTTGCTTCAGTACAGTATACAAAGGCTTTTATATACCGGGTGTACAATCCAAATGGGTCAGTCAGTATGGTGAAGTCGGAAACTATGAGAGATAGCGAGATCTGTTCTTAGGAACCATGACGTCGATTTTGGATTTATTAAAAACTGCATTCAAATTTTTTTTTCGTATATCTCATGCATAACCGGGAATACTACATACATTTAAAGTGCTCTAAGAATGAGAAATCGCTGTTAAAGAGTGACATTCCTTTAAGGTATACGAACATTTTACGTTTTTTTTTATCCAAAAGCAAATATGAAATTGTTTCCAATATCCTCATAATTCAACAAAACAATAATTGTATGACAACTATGAACCTAAACGGAAATTATCATGGTCAAAATGGAAAATGTATGTACCCTTATACCGAAATTTGTTGCCAATAAAAATAGGATCGATTGACATCTTTTTTTTTTCTCCTCTTTTTCAATTTTAACCGGGTTCGATTCCCGGTTATGCATGAGATACACGAAAAAAATTTAATGCAGTTTTTAATAAATCTAAAATCGACGTCACGGTTCCTAAGAACAGATCTCGCTATCTCTCATAGTTTCCGACTTCTCCATACTGACCCATTTGGATTGTACACCCGGCATATAGGGGTAGTTCTACGTGTACTCAGCCTGCATGCAGGCGTGCAGAATGTTTGCGCGCGCTAACTAAAATTAAAATAATGATTAATAATACTTGACATCTAACAAGAATAATTACAAACAAATAAACAACATAATGTAAAAAGAAAATTAACTACAGAAAAAAAGTAGAAGGAAAATAATAATAATACATAATAACAAAATGCCAAAGCGTGTAAATTAATAATAACAAAAAAATAAGAAATATAAATTTAACGCTAGTTGTGCTCGAGGTATGCCTTTACGCTGTAAAAACACCGGTCTAAAAGCCAGGTTGTAAGGCTACGTTTAAAAATGTTTCCCTCGAGCACTTTCAGGTTTTCGGGGAGTCGGTTATAAATTATTATACACATATTAAGAGCGTTTCTTCTGTACACACTTTTATGACACCGCGGATGATACAAAAGGTTCATAATGTTTGCTTGCCCTTGCCTTGTGTTTTGAAATATGTGGGATGTAATTTCACGAAAGTGCATATTTCACTTAAATATAAGCATGCTAAAGGAAGTATTTTCAATTTTTTGAATGACGGAACGCAGTCGCCATGCATTACACTTCTTCTGGATCCTGTAAACTATAGGGTACAATTTTGAACCCCGGATTCAGAAGACTATTTGTTTTCTAATAATATTTTGGCTTTAGATCATTATTTCGTTTTTACCTACACTTTATCAACTTTGAGACATAGCACTAAATGAATATTCATAAAGTAATAAATCGTTTTCGTAAGACCAAGATCGAATTTGATAAATTAACTTATGTTAACATTAACGTACTAAAGAATGAAGATAAAAGTTAGTACGATGATTTATTACTGTGTATATAATCTTCCCAATGCTCGTGCCCAATCTTCTAGCAAATTATAATCTTACGCGTGAAACTTCGGTTCAACAATGTATCAAATATTTGTAAAGTTCAGAAAACTTGTATTTAACTTGAAAATCTCAGTAGGTCGTTTAGACACATAAATATATCCTATTTAATATCCCATTACCGATGGCCGTTGGGGCAAAAAGGATCTTGAATGGCGACCGCGGACTGGAAGACGCAGCATGGAAGGCCCCTTACGGGGTGTACCGACGATCTGGTTAGGATCGCGGGCTGAAATTGGATGAGGGCAATCTTAAGACCGATCGTTGTGGAGAACTTTGGGAGAGGCCTTTCTGTCTAGCAGTGGAAAGCTATCGGCTGATATGATGATGATATATTCCATTATAAGGGGCGTATAGTTCAAGATGACGAGTCAAATAGCTAAATTGTAGGTCTAGTACTGGTTATATATTCTAGTCTATTCCTCATAATCAGCAGGATATCTATTTGATTTCAGGTAAGTAAGTACCAAAAATGGCAAAAATCACACTCACATAAAGTTTTTAATATTATGGACTAGTGGTAATATACCAATAAATAGCCATTAAGTACTCATGTTTGTATATATGCAAAAGAAAGCAAAATCCTGTCATGGTTAATTTCTAGGCCTACAAAATATTTTTACAATAAATAGTAGATGTAGGTATGCATTTTAAATTATTTACCCTAAATTACTCCCTACACTTGATTTCCTTGATTTTACCGCGAAGCCCGTTTCTAAGGTTTCTGTTTATAGGTACCTACATGTCTTTAGTTGGTTGGCAAAGCGCTGCACTTAGTAATTCCGTTTAAAGGACATAAATCCGCCGGTCAAGACGAACAAATCTCGCACAGTAAGTTATATTGGACGTCTAGCTCGCAATAGTGGATTCTGCAAATACCAGCAAATATCTATTGGAAGCGACTTGCGTCTTTAAGAAAATCCCGCAGCTTCAATCACCGTGATCTGATTCCCGCTCGACCGACGGCCATTCTGTAAGTAAACTTCAACTGGCCGTTTCAACCAGGTTTCAACCGCGTTTCAACCGCGGTTCAACCCGAGAACGAGACTCTGATTTATACGGGATCTAGTGGGTATGCAGATAAATAATACAATCTCATAGAGACAAGTCCCGGGTAAATTGGATAGGTACCTATACATTTTTTACGAAGGACAGTGTTAAAAGTGAGAGCACGGCCATAATATTTTGGGGTCGGTATGAGCAGAGCTGAGCGTCCTGATTTGTTATTTCTACAGGACAAAAGTAAATGAGAATTGTCCTTAATTGGAATTGTAAATGAGTCTTGAGGCGCTTTCTTGTCAGTTGAACGCCCGTTCCGCCATCTCAGTTGAATAAACTGTGATGATTTCATTTAAATTTATTCAGCTTTTTGCGGGTGGACCCGGGGCGAGAACTTTTAAATTGGAACATATTTGATTCTTGAGCATGTGATATACTGAGCAATTTATTTTAGGCGAATTTGTGTAATAGGTTTATTTTTTAATAAACATACTCGTAAGATAAGTAGGTAAGTATAAGACGTTTTTGGGCGTTTTAAAAAAACCCGAGTCCCTGTTTCTTCAAGAATTTGATGTTTTTGGGTTCATCCTACTCAGAATCGATAGCATTTTCAATGTTAAGAATAAAAAAAGTGTCCCAAAAGTATGGGAATTTTAGTATCCACTACGTAACGCTCGTGCAAATAAAAAAATGGTCATGTTCAAACGTGACGTAATGGAACGGACAGATTTAGAACACTATTTTTTATTCTTCACATTGAAAATCGATATCAATTCTGAGTAAGATGAACCTAAAAACGTCCAGTTCTGAAAAAAAACAGCGATTCGGGTATTTTTTTGGAAAACGCGCTTTTGCTGGAACAACATACGCTTAAGAATCAATACCGTCTAACTAACATTTAGTAATTAGATGGTATTGATTCTTAAGGGTCGACGCTTAAGAATCAATACCGTCTAAGTAACATTTAGTTAGTTAGACGGTATTGATTCTTAAGCGTCGAGGCAATTATATAGGTACCTACAGCCACAAAGAGTGTGGCCTCTACCACTTATGGACCTTAATACTCATGAAATTTTAATAATACCTACCTATCTAAAGTAGTAGACAAATATTTTGCTGACAGTACAGTCCAGTTCAAAATTAAGTGATCGGTCACGTGTGTCCATTGTGTGATTAAATCTTGCAAGTCTTAACCGACTTTCCTGGAGCAGTTTGATTTGTGTAGGGGTCGCAGTTATAAAAACATTAGGTAGATATGGTTATTTATGATACAAGTGTGTAAGGTAGGTGATTTCAGACAATTGTAACTTTTATTCACGAGATTTGTAGATCGCGCTCGATATATCTACTACTGCAAAAGCATTTTTTTTAATATTCGTTTTATGTCGGAATGGCACGAGCGCGTGTACTTACATTCAGCCAAATATATTTAATGAATAACGATTGAATAATCAAATTCTAAATCTAATGTAATTAATGACGTGTTTAATGAAGTATTCGTTTTATTGTACCTTTATATACCTATACCTAATCATAATGGGTATTTCACTAATTTATCAAACTTTTTTTAAATAATAAAACCTCTGTCAGAATGTCGGACACAGCTAGAAAAAAAAAGTAAAAAGCATAGTGTGGAAAAGTAGTACTCTACGCACAGTTTGAATGCCTAGAGAACACTCGTTTCGAACACATGCATTGTAAAATGAATATTATGTGAGACACATCGAATATGTCTTGGTAATGTTATCCACAATATTTAATCTAATGCCCAATTAGGAGGGCAATTTCAAACAAATGGTAGACTGATACGCTCATAAAGTAAATGTTGTTGATAAAACAGCGCTTGTCCAGAGCATAAAGGTAAAGTGGCTCGCAGACGGACGGACGGCGCCTGACAAACGAGCGCTCGTAATGACGCGGTCGGGAGCGATCGTGCACTGCTAGTATTATATTTAACAGTGGATTCACTCTATTGTCTAGTTTTAGGGTTCCGTACCTCAAAAGGAAAAACGGACTGATTGACTGTTGAGTTTCTTTCGGCTTTCTTCTCAACAGCGGTCTCATCTTGGAATCTTGTAAAAGTACCCTTGTGGACTACTTACTGAATAAATTATTTCATTTCATTTCATGATCACTTTGTTGTCCGTCCGTCCGTCCGTCTGACTGACAACTTGAAATTAAAACCATATAGGTAGGTACGCAAGTTGAAGCTGTGATCGGTCTTGAAAATCAAACTTCGAAGTTAAATACGACTTCCGGTTCGTGACTTAAGATGGCCGCATGCGTTTAAGTTTTGTTGTTCGTTATTTATTCATTTTTGTTATTCAATGTGTAGTATTGATAGCGTATTGTGCAGTGATCTAACGTATGAGTGAATAGCTAATGAAGAATTCAACTTGAAGCGTTCATAGCCCTTCCTGGGTCAAGGCCCGTTAGTCCGCGTGGTTTTTTGTAAATCGCTATCACTTTACAAAAAGCAAAACCTCACCGAACAATGGCATGCTCTACGAGCAAACTCGAAATTGGCGAAATCATCATTAACTTTGATGGAAGCCATATTTTAAAATTAGAATTAGAAGTTAAATACGGCCGGTTATGCCTCAAAAACGTATATTTCGAGACTCTCAAGGGAATTTGTAGGACATTTTCCGTTGACCTAGAGCTATAAAATTTGACAAGTATTACCGTCTTATACTACCTACCTACACTACAAGTATTGGAAAAAATCTGCAACTATATACCTATTCACTTGTAATTAAATCATAATAAATACAGTCTTTGTTTAAAGTATGTAATCAATCGAGGTTAAGCAACGGTATTTTGTATGGAACCCTCGGTAAGCGAGTCCGACTCGCATTTATCGGGTTTTTCAACCTCTTGTCGCACTCAAAGAGATAAGGTGTGAGGTAGTGAATAGGGAACTCTAGTCGTTCTCTCTTGAAGCGTAAGTTAGCACTTGTACGAGTATCAACCTAAGGTAACTCGACAGAGACTTCGACGACGCGGTTGGCACAATTTGTACCTACTGACCCGGTGGTCCTGGGTTCGAGTCCCGGCCAGGGCAAATATTTGTGTGATGAAGTCGAATAATTCCTGGGTCATAAGGATGTTATTTATATAATATATGTATTTGTATATAATGTATATCGTCGTCTAGGACCCATAGTACAAGCTTTGCTTAGTTTAGGACTAGGTCGATTTGTGTATGATTGTCCCTTTTTAACCCTTAAAGTCGCAAAATAAAAAAGAAACCCAGGTTTAGGTTGTTTAACTAAAAAATGCAAAAAGATGGTCAAAAATTTAAAAATATGTATATCTACACGTCGTGAGATTGATGTATTTTTTTATTGACTAGCTTTTTCCCGCGACTACGTCCGCGTGGAACTTGGATGTATGGAAGCAACCTCGTACAACACGATAGATGTCCATATCCACCTAATCACCTTAATTAATAAAAGGGATTATTAAAAGCAAATGTAAGAGCAATTATGCTTTTGGTCTAATAATTACATTTCCTACAGGGTCATCAATGTCATCATGAATTACTTACTCACTTATCAATCTTTGTAGGGATAATTTCCAGAATGAACTATCCTATGTCCTTCCTCGGATCTTAAACTATCTCTATGCCAAATTTCATCAAAATCGATTCAGCGGTTTAAGCGTGAAGAGGTAACAGACAGACAGACACACTTTCGCATTTATATTATTAGTATATTACTATGGATGGATTAGTATGGATAGGAAAGCTACCCGCAAATATTTTCACGAGTCTCAATATCACTATATTTTACCCGCACCCAGAGACTTTCTGCTCTCTATGTAAATTATAAAGCTAAAATAACCAATCCCTAACTCCTGTCACACATGCAACGCAAGGAAACAACACATTCAACACGTACACATACGAGATTTATTGTCGGAGATAAAAGCAAACATATTACAATACAAAACTATTACAGTGACGCCGCGTATTGTGCCGGGGAGGTATAAGTGAAATGATTCCGCCGCTGTGTGCATAAAACGTAATGGTGGATTGCGGCTGTGGAACACTCCACATACATCTATATTCGTGACTCCCATGCTGCTACTTGATCCTTTTTTAACCAACTTCATAAAAGGAGGTTCCGTAAAACTAACCAACTATAGTCCATTATGACAATTATTACGAATAAACTCTAAAGTGAACAACATAATTAAACAAACTTATATAAAAACGTATAAAATCAGTGATAGAATATGGATTTTGATAAAAAGAAACGAGTTTTGTTTTGGGCCATAGTTGGATGATTGGAGGACTATAGTTGGGTAGTTTTACGGTTCTCCGTTTGAACTATATTATGTATGTATGTATGTAGTTGTTACACTAAGAAAAGGTTTTGGTATTTTAACCGACTTCCAAAAAAGGAGGTTTTCGTTTCACCCGTTTCACTGAAACGGAAACGCTTCGCACGCTCGGTCAAATATTTGTATCGACTAACCGTAGCCCAATATATAGAACAATGTGTAAACATTATGAGCTGTACAAAACTGCTGACAGTTTGATGTGCTTCTAAGACCGGCCACAGACAGTCTGAATTTTCCTGTCCGGTTTCTGAAAGGATATTACTCAATCATTTATTGCAATATCACAAAAGTAGGTACAGATGTTAACTTAAAGCTACAGATCATTGTGAACCCTGTGTGACACTGCAATGTTAGGGAGAGGCGGACTTACTAAATGTTTACAATTTATCTTCCAAGTATTCATTCAGCGTGTAATAGGATTTAGTTAGTAGTAAATAATAGCACCTTAAGAGACTTTCGCTAGATGGCTGGATCAAGGGTCAGAATCAGAAGGTGGTACTCCTGGACACGGTGCGCATCGTTAGGAGGTCCCTCTCTGCAGCCCTAACCCCCGGGAGCCTGGTGCCAACCGCGTCGTCAAAAATTCAGAAAGTGTGTCATTCCGTTCGGAAACCGGACCGGATTTCAGACTGTGTGTGGCCGGTCTTAGATTGCTCGCTGAGATAATTAACCCCTTTGGCATCTCACCATTGCAGTAGGTATAAGGTAAAGTTGTGCGGGCGCTTAAATTAAAAGTAAATATTTATGTTTAGAAAAGCAGTAACGCAAACGCAAGGATTCGTTGAGTATACCTACGTGGCATAGAAACCTAACTATTACGTCGTGCAAGTTATGTTTTACTCATTGCATTTATTTGAATGAAACCGTTAAGGATGTTTTATTGTTACGTTACGTAGTAATATTATTAAGTTGCTGGAACCTTTTAGTACCTACCTAAAAGGTTCCAGCAACTTCGTCAACGTAAAAAAAAAATATTTATCGTTTTCGGGTAAAAAGTATCCTATAACGATATTTTTAGGTATTCAGCTATGGCTGTATCAAAATTGGTTATAATTTGTCCAGTCGTTTTGGCGTGATGATTGGCTAAATAATATAATAATTACCGGTGGCACCCTAGGTTAGGTTTTTATAATGTGTTTATATTTTGTATCTTACATTTTTATATACATTTATTGTAAAGAAACCTAATTTAAGGATTAAAATTAATAAAGGAGATAATATATAATGGTAAAAATTATTTAAAACATATTAAAGCTGTCGACTATGAAGTAAACATATCTATTTTTTTTTATCAACAGATGGCGCCGTACGGCTTATTACCTTAATAGTATAAAACATCGAATAATAGCGCTTGCTATATTGAGATAATCGTTTAACCACATTTCTTGTAAGTTGTATCTCGTGCAGCACTGTATGGCAACTCCGATAATTTCAAGACGTCAAATACAAGTGTTGCGAAGCAAGGTGCAGAAAGTTGGCCGACACGGGCATAAATCTGCCGGCTCGCGGCAGCTGGCAGCGCGTGAATAGTTCTGTCGGAAAGACCGCGACCGACATTCGATTAGGACGCTGCAAGAGAAATGTGTTGCCATTGCCATCGTGGACTACAAATCATAATGTAGGGGACAGAGAGCGTCCAAGTACGCTGGGACCAGTTTGAATTTTGAATACATACAGCATTGGCTATACACAGAAGTAAGTTTATTGGATACTTATGTGAAATGCGACGCTTTTAGTAAATGCCATAAACAATGTTGTCAAAAACGTCAAAAACAGAATAGATTACTGGAAACTATCTCATTCGATCTTTGCAAAAGCCAACTAATCTGTATTATTATTTATTGTAAAATATTATTCGTTATTTGATTTAAATGCGACGCAGTCGTATGCACCGTAGTGACGCGATCGCTCAATGCATCCGCATGATTATAAGTATACACGCGCCGATTCACCCAGACAATATAAATTAATAGTATCTGTTGTTTCTTGTTCACCGTTGTATGGCAACACCGATAAATTTAAGATGTCAAGTACGTGAGTTGCTGAACATTTGACTAAAGTGCAGAAGATTGGCCGGCACGGGCATAAATCTGCCGGCTCGCGGCAGCTGGCAGCGCGTGAATAGTTCTGTCGGAACGACCGCGACCGACATTCGATTAGGACGCTGCAAGAGAAATATGTTGCCATTGCCATCGTGGGCTACAAATCATAATGTGGGAACACAGAGCGTCCAAGTCCGCGGGGACCTGTTTTAATGTATTGCAAATTATTTGGCACTATCATAGAATAGACATCGCTGTCATGATATCGTATTTGTACTTTTATAAAATTCTACGAGTATGTATACTTTGTTGTATTGAAAATCAGTTTTCTACAGTCATTATTCCAGGAAAAATCTTAACAACGCGATGCGGCAGTGTGGCGCCGTACAATGCAAACGCAATTTTTTTTTCACCTCACTCGATCGGAAAACCTCCGTTTATAGGGCGAAATCTGCGTGCAAAAGTCTATTTTATCCGCTAGCGTGCAAAAGTCATTTGAATTTCGAACACGACGATTTTGATTCTCTGTGGTGCATGAAACTTTTTTATATTTTAAGACTCCCTCAACGCGTGACTGATTTCATCAGTCGATAAATCTTCAAATAACCAATCAACGCACGCTATAATAAAGGGCGATCTGGTCAGGCTGGCTAAAATCATATGTACGTTTGAAAACTTCTTTAAAAAAAAAATACACCTACAATATCACGTCCAGAAACCTGGTTTGTGGTTACAGATTATTAAGTTTTTATTTTTTCTACACTTTATTTTATGTTGAATATGTTTATATATATTAATAGTAAGTATTTCAGTTTCAGTTACATATTTTGACTAGTAAATATGTTATATAAATACAACACAAATTTTAATATTTATTTGTTATAAAAGTTGGAACATAAGAGTGTAATTTCTGAACGCACCCGAGAAAAAAATAATAATTAAAAAGTTGGAAGTTTTCACAATTCACGTAGTTAAACAACGTAAGTTGTTCTGTGGCTTCCGGTTCGTGACTTAAGATGGCCGCATGCGTTTAAGTTTCGTTGTTCATTATTTATTCATTTTCGTTGTTCAATGTGTAGTATTGATAGCGTATTGTGCAGTGATCTAACGTAGGAGTGAATAGCTAATGAAGAATTCAACTTGAAGCGTTCATAGCCCTTCCTGGGTCAAGGCCCGATAGTCCGCGTGGTTTTTTGTAAATCGCTATCACTTTACAAAAAACCGGCCAAGTGCGAGTCGGACTCGCGCACAGAGGGTTCCGTACAAACATTTTCCATCCCTAAGTGTTTAAGTTAAGTTTGCACCTGGTATGTATAGCGCCCCATATAAATTAGGTGCAAAGTTAGGTATTTGGTATTAAAAAAAAACTACCTACTAGATCTCGTTCAAAACAATTTTCGTTGGTAGTTTTTATAGTAATGTACATCATATGTTTTTTTTAGATTTTTCATTTTCTTATTTTAGAAGTTAGAGGGGGGGGGACCAACTTTTTTCCACTTTGGAAGCGTCTGTCACGCAAACTATTCGGTTTAGAAAAAAAATGTTTTATAAACCTCGATATCATTTTTGAAGACCTATCCATAGATACCCCACACGTATGTGTTTGATAAAAAAAAAAATTTTGAGTTTCAGTTCTAAGTATGGGGAGCCCCCAATATTTATTATTATTTTTTTATTTTTGAATCAAAATCTTAATGCGGTTTACAGAATACATCTACCTACCAAGTTTCAACAGTATAGCTCTTATAGTTTCGGAAAAAAATGGCTGTGACATACGGACGGACAGACGGACAGACGGACAGACAGACAGACAGACAGACAGACAGACAGACATGACGAATCTATAAGGGTTCCGTTTTTTGCCATTTGGCTACGGAACCCTAAAAAGCAAAACCTCACCGAACAACGGCATGCTCTACGAGCAAACTCGAAATTGGCAAAATCATCATTAACTATGATGGAAGCCATATTTTAAAATTAGAATTAGAAGTTGTTCTGTGGAGAATACATTACTGTTGTCGTACTTTATAGAAACATCGAAAACAAGAAAGTTAAGCCAAATTTTGAGTATTTATTCAATGCTAAAAGTCTGCATTAACCCACTTTCACCTAAACGAACTTTTTGGAACCTGGGTAAATTTTGCGATATCTGAAATCGCAACAAGCATTTGAGTAAATTATAAAAAAAAAAAGAGGGGTGTTATAACACCTGGTCGGGCTATCTGGGTTAAAACGAAAAAGGATAAGTAATTTACCGAAACTATTGGCGTTGTTAAAGAAGATAAAGCCGAAATAATCTTGTTCGGATCCCATCGTCCAATAACTTCCAAAGCAAGTGTTATGGAAATACTTCCGAGTGGCCAACTAATCCTTCCTAGAATGCCATTCTCCCACATTCACAACGAATGTGTCAAGTAGTTTCAAGTACAAATATAATATAACAGTGCTTAAGAAAAACTCAACGATAAAATGTACACGACGATAATACAAATTACGGCCATATTACTTTTAATTTTTAATGTGTGCTTCTCTCGTATTTATTTGGTTTGGATTTGAGTGTTATATTTTAAACTTAATGTTTTGAATAGAAGGCAAAATTAAATATGATTATTTTTACGTTTTAATTGTTTTTCTTGAATCTTGCATTTTCCTCGCTGTAGTGAGGTGAAAAGTTGTGTGTTCCGCATGGCTGCAAAATTATTTAGCTTCTCGTGTCTTGAAAGCCTCGCTACGCTCAGCTTTCAATTTTAACACTCGCGCCAAATAACAACTTTGCAGCCTTGCATAACAAATAACTATTGTCCTCTCATCACGCCGAAACGGCTGGACGGATTTTACCCAATTTTTTAGTAGGTAATACAGGGATAATTGGACATTTGGTTATGCGATACTTTTTACCCGACTGTGGTAACGAAAAAAAATACGCGGGTGAAGTTGGGCACCTTCTAGCATTGAACTAAGGCAGGTTCTCCATTTTTACTATAAGTAGGTAATTGTATTTTACACGTTGTTTGTGTAATTGTTGACGGTATTCTATATATTAAGTAGTAGTCGGCCGTGACGACGAAAGTAACCGATGCGTGCTACGAAAGCGCATCAATTTTTCCGAACAAAAATGGAAGGTGAAGCCATGCTACACGCTGGAGATATACCTAGTATATTGCCACGTTCGCCAAACCAGTCTTGTTAAGTTTACTCTTCATTTATATGCGACGTCATAGATATCCGGCGTAAATTTAACTTGACCTGGTAGTAACGCGAATTATCATTTTATGAATTATGGTCACCAGAACGACTCGCAAACATCGCATTTAAAGACAGTTAAATGCGAAATACCTACTCGTAAGATATAGTACACTCCAATTGGCGCCCAATAATAGTACAAGAATAATAAAACCGTAAATAATAATACTTGCTTTTTCCTTTACTATTGCCGCCGAACTACAAATCATAATGCGGAAAACAGATTCGCGTCAGAGTCCACTGGGAGTCATGTTTTAATACACTATTGCCAATTATTTGGTACTATCATAGTTAGTCATTGTTAACAATGATATTCGTGTAATCTAAATAAATTGCTATTTATATAGCTAAATTGCTTACGCTGTTATTTTATTATTAAAATCATTAAGGCGCAGACTTCGTGCAAATTGCACTTCATAGATTTAAAAATACTGATATTGCCTTGCCTGTATATATATAAAGATGGTTATAGAATACTTTTTACCCGACTACGGTATAGAACTACCTAATATATATAGATACATATGTATCTTAGATTGTAAGGTATATTATGTATAGGCATTTGATACCTGAATTAAATGGATTTGATTTGATGCCCCGGAAACATCGGCTGTTTCCTGCGTTCAAGCTGGCAGAAACTGTTAGCAACGTTATAGATTAATTCCTACGTTTGAACACGCATTGGCCCACCACTTTCAACTGGGTAGGGTATTTCTATCCCTCTAAGCAAATTATGTTGCATAGGTTTCAATATCGCTATTTCAATTGAGTTTAACTTCTGACTAGCTTCTATCTCTGTTAGTGTTTAAGGAAGTCGTTCAATTGCTTTAAATTTATATTAAATTTAATCATTTGCAACAGATCACACTATGCATTTCAAATCTTTAGCGTTTTAGTTTCACTGTATTATTATTTCTATGTATGATTCGAATCCTAAAGGCTAAAAAGCGTTTGCATTGTTGACCCAAATGCAAAATATTTCATTTCTTGCTTTTTAGGGTTCCGTACCCAAAGGGTAAAAACGGGACCCTATTACTGAGACTTCGCTGTCCGTCCGTCCGTCCATCCGTCCGTCCGTCCGTCCGTCCGTCCGTCCGTCTGTCACCAGGCTGTATCTCAACAACGGTGATAGCTAGACAGTTGAAATTTTCACCGATGATGTATTTCTATTGCCGCTATAACAACAAATACTAAAAATATAATAAAATAAATATTTAAGGGGGGGTCCCATACAACAAACTTGTTATAGATTATATATATGTATAGGTACGGAACCCTTCATGCGCGAGTCGGGCTCGCACTTGCCCAATTTTTATACCAACCGTGTCCCAAATATATGCTTTGTAACAGATTAACGAACGCACGGAAATAACATCAAAATATGAAGTGAACATACAAAAAACCGGCCAAGTGCGAGTCGGACTCGCGCACCGAGGGTTCCGTACAAACACTTTCCATCCCTAAGTGGTTAAGTTAAGTTTGCACCTGGTATGTATAGCGCCCCATATAAATTAGGTGCAAAGTTAGGTATTAAAATATAAAAAAAAAACTACTTACTAGATCTCGTTCAAAACAATTTTCGTTGGTAGTTTTTATAGTAATGTACATCATATGTTTTTTTTAGATTTTTCATTTTCTTATTTTAGAAGTTAGAGGGGGGGGGGACCAACTTTTTTCCACTTTGGAAGCGTCTGTCACGCAAACTATACGGTTTAGAAAAAAAATATTTTAGAAACCTCGATATCATTTTTGAAGACCTATCCATAGATACCCTACACGTATGTGTTTGATGAAAAAAAATTTTTTGAGTTTCAGTTCTAAGTATGGGGAGCCCCCAATAATTATTATTATTTTTTTATTTTTGCATCAAAATCTTAATGCGGTTCACACAATACATCTACCTACCAAGTTTCAACAGTATAGCTCTTATAGTTTCGGAAAAAAATGGCTGTGACATACGGACGGACAGACAGACGGACAGACGGACAGACGGACAGACGGACAGACGGACAGACAGACATGACGAATCTATAAGGGTTCCGTTTTTTGCCATTTGGCTACGGAACCCTAAAAAGCATTTAAAACAAAATCGCTTGCCAGAGCTGCTACGTTTCCGTGTACCTTATGCATGTTATTTCCTTGCCAGCTATGTACTACAGCAATATTTTCATCCATCTCTCGCAGCTAGAATAGGATTGATACAATTTTTGGATAACCATGTTTTTTTTTATAGTCCTTGCTGTATGGGTAAACAAGCTGCAAGTTATTAATTTTTCTTTAGGTACCATGGTTGTTTTCAAATTTTTTTTTTTTTTAATTTACTGAAGCTGGCTGAGTTGAAGTTGAAGTATGGGTTTCCGCAGCGAAGTGCTTCTCCACACTGGCGTATTCGGCCAACTTCGGTGTACTTCGCGAGTACGAGTACCTAGTGTAGTGCTAGGGTAACGGTTTGTCACTGACATGGGTGTCAGAATTTGAATGCTTCGACCGAAAAATGAACGACGGCAGTTCGTGAACCTTACAGCAAAGACTAAGTATAGAAATAAAATAAATTTAATGATCTTACCAAACATGTATTTACCAAGCTTATTGAGTGCACTAACTTCAGCTACCTGTAGCACAAGTTCCTACAGCAGCTCGCTACAAATAATTTCCCGGACCCTAATAGTAAGCCATTTAACATGCAGGCTACAATGGAATTAATGAGGTTATATGTGACGCTGGGGAGCGGCGCCCAGTGGCGCCACCACTCGTAAACTCATTAAAAGTTGACTTCACATACTAAAACGACTGGCCTTATCCATATAGACGGCAGTTTTAATCGAGACCGCTTTACGGGCCATTTAATTCCACGGACTGGTTATTGTTGAGCTGGTCGTTAAAAAGGACTGTCCCCTCAAACGCACCGATGCTGACACATCTCATTTCACCGATACGTGTTTGTCACTGTCGGATCGCCCGGATAAAATAGTTACGTATTTATGTAGGTATAAAACAGTTGGACTTTGCTTTTTAATAAAAGTAGTATTTGCTCGTAGGCGTATAGAATCGCCACTTAAAGGCCCCTTATCCGTTCAAAAATGCTGAAGTTTTAGTATTTTTTCTCTATAATCACATATTTCTTAACATATCATCGATGCACCTACAAACCTACAATTTGAACTTTTCATTGATAATTTTTGTTTCTAAAACTACACTAAATTGCGAAATTCACGCAGTAAACTGTTTTTTTTTTTTTCATTTCAACTTATTTTCGACTGCCTGCAATGAAAGCATGACAGCTATGTTATTTTCTAGAACTCAGGGAAAAGTATTATTTACTTTAAACAGTTGATAAAAATTATCAATATTTATATATTTGTCATATTATGAAAAAAAAAGAAGGAACAAGGCCTTCTCTTAACAATTCTATTCTTAAAACTTTCAAACCACAGACTTCAATAAAACCAATGTCATTATAATGTTTGTCTTATTCGTTTATCCCGTAAATAAATTAAGCTCACGTGGAAATGGTAAAAAACCGCCTTATTTCCAACTACACGAGACAACCATCATCTAAGCAAAAAAATATTTTTTTTTGCAGTCAAGTTACTAATGTGAAGTACTTAGTAACGACAACACTAATTAATGTAAACATGCGTAACTACTTATATATTATGCTCTTTGTTCGGGCTGATATGCACATAACAATATCCCTGCTCATTGTCTAAGCAACACATTTTTACATGGTATTAGTTAATTAACTAATACCATGTAAAAATATCTGCTTTCTTTTTCATCATATGAGTCTGTGGATATGAGAAAAATATAGAATGTTTTATTCCTGGAGCGCCAATATTATAGTGTACCAAATATTGTGCGATAATATTTGCTATCGCTTCGGCTTGCGGTATTGTAGCTAGCTTCTTCATAGTTAGGTATATAGTCTACGAGTAGTATACAGGATGTTCAATCCAAATGGGTCAGTGGGGAGAAATCGAAAACTATAGAAAATAGGGAAATCTGTTTTTAGGAACCATGGCGTCAATTTTAGATTTAATAAAAACTGCATTCATTTTATAAATCTCATACATAACCGGGAATTGCACCTGGTTAAAATTCTGCAAGTAATCGCTTGTCCTATTGTAATATTCTTTACAACGGTTTTGACCGGGTAATGTATGAAATGATGTATGATATTTATAAAAAAATAATGATGCAGTTTTTATTAAATCTAAAATCAACGCCATAGTTCCTAAGAACAGATTTTCCTATTTATTATAGTTTGTGACTTCTCCCTACTGACCCATTTGGATTGATCACCCGGTATACGTATTAGGCGCGTAAAACTTTTGTTCTTTGCCGTAGTCGGGTAGAAAAAGTATCCTATAACTTTTTTTAATGTCCAGCTATCTGTACCAAAGTACCAAACATCCGTTCAGCCGTGTTACTATTATCTATTCTGTGGCCGTGTCGACATGACGGGCGGACAAAGACATTTTTATCAACAGATGGCGCTTTAGTACTGGCGCCACGCTATACAAATCCTGCATCGCGCAGTAATTTTTTTCTGAAAGAATGACCCCTCTCCATAGAAACTGATTTTAAATACAATTTTAGAGTTTTATATTTAAATATTTAATAGTAATAGATATATATACTTATATGAATAACTTTAATATCATAATAATTATAGTAGGCTATAAGAATCTACGAAGATCTAATGGGGTATATTAAATCCCACCAAAAACATTCTGTAAAAACTAGCCAAGTCTCGATGGAGCTGCTTGTTTATCTCTAAAAAGTAATGAAATCTAGACAAAGTCATACCAAGTCTAAGGTTCCTTACTGCGATTTCTTTATTATTATAGTTAATGCTGTGTGACTAGGCCGTTGAAGGGTACACCAGTATGGTCTATTATCTCGCTTAACAAACATAGGTAGTTACAACAGATATAACATTACGTGTGAACAAAATTGACTTATAGCGGTTCTGGCCACAGATTGGTGCAATGGTGTCATGGAGCACCTGGTTTTGTACCCTTGTGTACCCTTCAACGGCCAAGTCACACAACATTAACTATAATAATAAAGAAATCGCTTTGCGCTTTTCGCGCTTCGCTTTGTCTAGATTTCATTACTTTTTAGAGATAAACAAGCAGCTCCATCGAGACTTGGCTAGTTTTTTACAGAATGTTTTTGGTGGGATTTCACTTCTTTTTGTAGAAACGTGGGCATATTGTTTTATAACAACCTGCTAATTCACTTTAGCAAACCTCACGAAATAATAAGCGAAATCAACGAAATGCAAATAATCCCTCCTAATCCCTAGCAAACGTTTCCAAGCGCAGTAGAAGAATGTCGTAAACGACTGTAACGCGGCCGGTCGCCACTTCGCCATATAAGATTATCGGAAAAACAAACGACGGCACGTTTTAAAATACAGTCAGCGCCATCTAGCCACGTGTGCGGGTATCACCGCCACTCTTAGTCCAATGCATTATATTTTGACCAAATTTTTAGCGAAATTAATATTTTGGTGTAATTTGTTTATTTAATTTGTGCAATGTTCGAGTAGAATAAAGTTAATCGTTCGACTATTTCTTCTTGTAAACTTGTAAGTATAAGTATTAAAGCCAGTCTAGTCTTGTCCAGTTTTCCTTTAATTTTATTTATTTGCGTATTAAAAGCAGAAGGAGAGGCATTCGCCCAGCGGGTACGTATTAAAATGCCGAAGTTCAAAATACCGAATATCATAAGACCTATGGACGGAAGGCCGAAAATTAAAATGTCGAATGTTTATTTGACCGAAAGTTTAAAATCCCGAAAGAACGTTTGATCGAAAGGATGAAATACCGAATATTATAATCCCGAAGACTGTAATCCCGAAGAATGTAATCCCGAAGACTGTAATCCCGAAGACTATGATCCTGCCTGAAGGTTGTAATCCGGAATATTATTTAAACTCTCGAGAATTATCTCGTATTTCTGTAGTCTTACAGATTCTAATGTTTATTTTATACAAAGAATATTAACCTAAATTACGTACCAGGACCGAGCAGCCTGGAGACGCATGATACGGAGGGCCGACCCCAAATAAAATGGGAAAGGGCCAGGCAAAAGAAGATTAACCTAAATTACGTAACCTACTTGCCTACTACTATACTTACTATTTATAAGTGAACTCTTCTGTGGAACCGATCTGCTCCGGCGCTGTGGGATGTGCTGCCCCTCCGCCCTGGTACGTTAGTACTCTTTATTATACTGTGGCCCTAGCGTAAGAAAGTGCGGGCATCAAGCGAGTCGCAGCGGATGAGGCTGGTCGCCGAAGGTGACTAAAAAGCCGAAGCTGCGGAGGCGAGCGTTGACAGCTTCGGTTCCAGACAAGTTCGGTTCGGTTGGCAGTCCATGACAGAATATTTTATCATAATATCGAATATTTAGTGTCATACTTAATTTCCCACTTTCCCGGACTCTTTCCTTTTCTTAATCGACTTGCCAAAGAACCGAAGCTGTCAACCCCGATTCCACGTGGTCTTGTCTGCCCTACCCCTAGAGTGTATATAAAAGCCCGGAGGCGAGCGTAGGTGCCGCACTTTCTTACGCTAGAGCGGAGGGGCTGAACATCCCGCAGCACCGGAGCAGATCGGTTCCACGGAAAAAACGGATTAGTTTAGTGTCCTGACACTTTTAAAGTGCTCATTGACTTTCGGGATTATAAAATTTCGAGATTTTAAAAATTTCGGGATTATGAAATTTCGAGATTTTCAACTTTCGATTTTCTGAAAATAGGTAATTTGAGCTTCGGTTTATCGAATATTGGCTATCGGCTTTTTGAACTTTCGGTATTTTGACCATTGGTATTTCGTAGGTATTATGAACTTTCGGGATTTTAATACGTAGCCCGCCCAGCTGTGGGACGCTATAGGCTAGATTAAATTAGATGTATCCCACTACGCTGGATTTTTGCAATGACAGTCGATTTTTTTATGTACCAATAGTAGAAGGGGGCATTACCATATCTCTAATACAGCTGAGACCAGCTGAGGGTTCTTCATCAAATAAATAATAAATAAATAAATATCGGACAACCTCACACAAATCGATCTAGTCCCAAATTAAGCTCTAGAAGGCTTGTGTTATGGGTACTAGACGACGATATACATACTTATATAGATAAACTAGCTTTTGCCCGCGGCTTCGCACGCGTAAACAAATATTACACGTTCACTACACATAAGCCCTAAGGAATTATTCCCTTATCCCAAGGGATAAGTTCGCACTTGTATTGTTTTTGAGTTTTTGTCAATATTGTTTTATGTGCAATAAAGTGTTTACATACATACATACTTACATAATCCGCGTAGCACCGAAGGTGCGGAGCGTCCCAAGGAAGCCGCCCACCCACTTAATATAAGTTGAAGCAACTTAATGCGAGGCCGCAGGCCGAGCTCCGCGTAGCACTGAAGGTGCGGCGCGTCTCAAGGAAACCGCCCACCCACTTAATATAAGTTGAAGTCATTTAATGTGAGGCCGAAGGCCGAGCTCCGCGTAGCACCGTTATGTGCGGAGCGTCCCAAAGAAACCGCCCACCTTAATATAAGTTGAAGCAACTTAACGCGAGGCCGCAGGCCAAGCTCCGAGTAGCACCGAAGGTGCGGAGTGTCCCGAGGAAGCCACCCACCCACTTAAAATAAGTTGAAGTAATTTAATGTGAGGCCGGAGGCCGAGCTCCGCGTAGCACCGAAGGTGCGGAGCGTCCCGAGGAAGCCGCCCACCCACTTAATATAAGTTGAAGTAACTTAATGTGAGGCCGCAGGCCGAGCTCCGCGTAGCACCAAAGGTGCGGAGCGACCCAAGGAAGCCACCCACCCACTTAATATAAGTTGAAGCAACTTAATGCGAGGCCGCAGGCCGAGCTCCGCGTAGCACCGAAGGTGCGGAGCGTCTCAAGGAAACCGCCCACCCACTTAATATAAGTTGAAGTCATTTAATGTGAGGCCGAAGGCCGAGCTCCGCGTAGCACCGTTATGTGCGGAGCGTCCCAAAGAAACCGCCCACCTTAATATAAGTTGAAGCAACTTAACGCGAGGCCGCAGGCCAAGCTCCGCGTAGCACCGAAGGTGCGGAGCGTCCCGAGGAAGCCACCCACCCACTTAAAATAAGTTGAAGTAATTTAATGTGAGGCCGGAGGCCGAGCTCCGCGTAGCACCGCGTAGCACCGAAGGTGCGGAGCGTCCCGAGGAAGCCGCCCACCCACTTAATATAAGTTGAAGTAACTTAATGTGAGGCCGCAGGCCGAGCTCCGCGTAGCACCAAAGGTGCGGAGCGACCCAAGGAAGCCACCCACCCACTTAATATAAGTTGAAGTAACTTAATGCGAGGCCGAAGGCTGAGCTCCGCGTAGCACCGTTATGTGCGGAGCGTCCCAAGGAAACCGCCCACCTTAATATAAGTTGAAGCAACTTAACGCTAGGCCGCAGGCCGAGCTCCGCGTAGCACCGAAGGTGCGGAGCGTCCCGAGGAAGCCGCCCACCCACACAATAGGAAAATATTTCATAGTATTTATGTTTTCAGAGATAAATGTTAATCATAATAAAAAGTATCCTATACTAACCATCTTTGGATGTTCAGCTATTCCTGTACCAAAATTGGTAACTTTTTATCTAGCCGTTTCAGCGTGATTCGAGGACAAAGGTTTTTTTGAAAACAGATGGGGCCAGGTTGGCAAGGCGATGCGTGTCCATACAAAACAACTATCAAGCTGCATCACGCTATCGAGACTTTTCCTGAAATCATGACCTCCCTCCATAGAAAATGTATTTTCAATACAAATTTAGGATTTTATAATAGTATAGATATATACTTAAATACATAGAACAACCATGACCCAAGCACAAATATTCGAGTTCATCAAACAAATATTTGCCCTGGCCGGGACTCGAACCCGGGACCGCCGGCTCAGTAGGCAGGTGTTTACAAACCGAGCCAAACGCGTCGTCAAAATACTTCAGACCTTGGATTTTTGACAACAAATGAAGCGGCCCACCAAGTTGAATATTAAAATACTTAAACGGCTTTACTCACGTCGTAGAAATCGAATAACGCTCGACATGTTTCGAATCTGTACGCGATCCATCATCAGGAGAGACGATCAGTCGCGACGGCGGCCAACCGAACACAACAAGTTGAATATTTTTTGTAAAGGCGGTATGTCGATCTCTAATAGTTTGGTTGGGCTCTTGTGTTTTCTAATCAGAGTACTCCAGATCTTCGATTATCCTAGTTTTTAGGGTTCCGTACCCAAAGGGTAAAAACGAGACCCTATTACTGAGACTTCGCTGTCCGTCCGTCCGTCCGTCCGTCTGTCCGTCCGTCTGTCACCAGGCTGTATATCAAGAACGGTGATAGCTACTCGTAGACAGTTGAAATTTTCACAGATGATCTATTTCTATTACCGCTATAACAACAAATACTAAAAATAAAATAAAATAAACATTTAAGGGCTCCCATACAACAAACTTGTTTTATGGTACGGAACCCTTCATGCGCGAGTCGGACTCGCACTTGGCCATTTTTTATAGTTTTCGCTTTATGTGGCCATTAAACCCTAACTCTGTACCAAATATCAGCTCTCTGAATTTATGGGAAGTACTACTTCTTTACTGATGATCATGAGTGAGTGAGTGAGTGAATGAGTGTCGTAAATGCGAAACTTTGCTTTCGCTTAACTTCGGAACTAAATGACCTACAGACTTGAAATTTTGGATTTTAAGTATGTGATTTTAGCTTACTGGATGACGAAAATTTCTGCGTTCTGGTCTTATCCAGAGGTACTCAAATAGGGGCCTCAAAAAGCGGCGAAATGGTTCCAGTAAAGGATGGTACGGCAGTGTTTGCTTCGCGCTCGACTTGGCGGGGGCACTGCCGTGCCCCCCGATTAGCGTACCTATCTAAATAAGAAGATAGTTCTGATTCATAGGTTTTCTTATAGTCTAAATAAATAGAAATACTTTTTTTCACATGGTTAAATAATAAATACTACCTACTGCGGAAAATTGCCGTAAATCTAATTGCCGTCGGGAAATAGATATATGAAGTAGGATTCTTTATTCTTGCTATAGGTGAAGTAGGTACTGCCTTTATATATTGGTGTTTCATTAACTGATTCACTATAAGTATCAGTAAATTACTTGATAAATACTTTTCATATAGAATTTATAACATTCAAATATTAATAATAAATAAATAAATATCAGATAACCTCACACAAATCGATCTAGTCCCAAATCAAGCTCAAGAAGGCTTGTGTTATGGGTACTAGACGACGATATACATACTTATATAGATAAATACGTACATGCTTAAATACATAGAACAACTATGATCCAAGCAAGACAATAAAAACCGGCCAAGTGCGAGTCGGACTCGCGCACCGAGGGTTCCGTACAAACACTTTCCATCCCTAAGTGGTTAAGTTAAGTTTGCACCTGGTATGTATAGCGCCCCATATAAATTAGGTGCAAAGTTAGGTATTAATAGGTATTAAAAAAAAAACTACTTACTAGATCTCGTTCAAAATAATTTTCGTTGGTAGTTTTTATAGTAATGTACATCATATGTTTTTTTTAGATTTTTCATTTTCTTATTTTAGAAGTTAGAGGGGGGGGGACCAACTTTTTTCCACTTTGGAAGCGTCTGTCACGCAAACTATTCGGTTTAGAAAAAAAATATTTTAAAAACCTCGATATCATTTTTGAAGACCTATCCATAGATACCCCACACGTATGTGATTGATGAAAAAAAAAATTTTGAGTTTCAGTTCTAAGTATGGGGAGCCCCCAATATTTATTATTATTTTTTTATTTTTGCATCAAAATCTTAATGCGGTTCACAGAATACATCTACTTACCAAGTTTCAACAGTATAGGACTTATAGTTTCGGAAAAAAATGGCTGTGACATACGGACGGACAGACGGACAGACAGACAGACAGACAGACATGACGAATCTATAAGGGTTCCGTTTTTTGCCATTTGGCTACGGAACCCTAAAAATGAAACTCGAGTTCATCTTACAAATATTTGCCCTGGCCTTGATTCAAAGTATTCAAACCCGGGATCACCGGCTCAGTAGGCAGGTCTCTATAAACCGCGCTACCCGCTTTGTCAAATAATAATCAATACCTAGTTAAGTTAAGCAAGAAGTTCACAATACGTCTTACCATCCACCCACAGCCGCACGCCGCTCCGAGACAGTGCTCTTCTTCACCCTTCGCCTGCTCGTGACTTTGACACACGGCTAGATGGCACTTCAGGCTTCTACATGTCTAATTGCTTCAAAAATTGCTTCACATTTTTCATTATAGCTCGTATTTCCTCTATTTTTTTACACTTGGATACAAACAAAAACGAGTTTTTCGAAACTTATGTACGGAATGTTATTGAGTTTTTCGAAACTTATGTACGGAATGTTATTTGATATTTACCACTCGCTTTTCGGTGAAGGAAAACATCGTGAGGAAACCACCTAAGCCCAATAAGGCCTAGTTTCCCCTCTGGGTTGGAAGGTCAGATGGCAGTCGCTTTCGTAAAAACTAGCGCCTACGCCACATCTTGGGATTTAGGTAGCCGACCCCGATTGAGAATTCATTCTCAAAAAATGGGACAAAGGCTAGGAGGATGATGATACAAACAAAAATGTATAATATACAATGCAATACAAGAATGATTTTATTGATACGTAACAATAAAACACAAATTCAATAATTTTAATGACGGTAGAAAACAGGTAGTCTTATCGCTAAAGAGCGATCACGTTCAGACCAGACAACCTTCGGGTAGTGAAATTGAATAAAAATAAACTACACGTTGATGATTAATAGTTATACATAAAAATCTTTGCCATATCCAACAAGTATTTTGCCGTGTCGTATAAAAGTGTCACGAAAATCTATGTATCCCTCAAAATTTACAATGTTACGTGTACAATGAGGGATTTAGAAGCATCAATTCACTGAAACGTTCATAGACGGAATTTATCTGTGCTCCGCGCAACGATCATTATTTCTTGCACTCGATAGGATTCGTCCTAAATCGACGTTTAAGGGGAATTTATAACAAAATCCGGGCAAGTGAAAGCAGGAACGTAACGAACGGAAAGAATTATTGGGAAGCAAATGACGCAGAAATGTGTACAAAGGTACGCCGCGACTCAAGCGGCGACTGGATACTGCAGAGCTGAACCCATCACCCCAGCACCGCCTATTCCGTGTACGGGGATTTCGCTCGTTCATTCACCTTAAATCGACGCCATTCCGAAAGGCAAAATAGAGCACTGCTGAAAAAGACTTTTCGATAGAACGGTCCCATCAAATTTCTTCAATATCCATTTACGATGGAATAAGACCGGATTATGCGCAAGGCAAAACCCTTTAATCCGGGCTAAAGGTTATTTTAACATTGCACAGAATTTGGGTGAATTAGATCACAGCTTATATATTTTCCTATCCATTTTCCAATTATTTGGGTCGGCTGAGTCCGACCGTAAAGGTCAGTACGACTGTTGACGTAATACGACATTAAGACTAATTTATAGAGATCATAAGTACGATAAAATGTCTAACAGCGTTGTTACGTAACTTGTTGTTTATTAGTAGGACTCGTTGCAGCCATTATAACGGGGGTAGTTTTTCTCGCGATATTTTTCTTTGCGCTAACTGGGTAACCTAATAAATAGCAATACAGTAAGACGACGTTATCCCCCCGGGGGCGCGGAAGCCACGCTCTACTCGAGATTGGAGCTGTTGACTTTCTCCCGGTCTCGAGAGTATAGTTCTTTAATTATTGCAAGTTTCCGATCCTCTTAGTACCAAATCCTTAAACGTTTAATCAGGGGTAAGTTTATCGCCATCGTTTAGGAATGAATGTCGTGTTTTAAGGTTTGCGTAAAAAAGTATTGTTAGCACGAACGCCACCCCAGAGCGCAGTTTTCATTTGTTTCACAAAAGCGGTTAATGTAAACGGTGCTCTTTAACATTAGCCCGATTATCCGCGTCGCGCCGAGCAGCGAGTGGCGCGAATAAAAACAAGAGGCACGCCGCCGCCGCCCGCCCCGCGCCGCCCGTGCCGTGTCAAGCGGCTTTTCACAATTACCTGCAGAAACTGTTTTGAGAGTACGTTTTGGCTCTGTTGAGATACGTTTAAAGTTTTTTTCTCAAACATGACATGCAATGTCGTCATAACGTGCGGTTATAACAGGCTTCGAAGTATCACGTTTCGGGTGGAACAACTCGAGAGAACTGTAAAGGAAATTCATACAAAATTGAAAGCCTAGGCCGGGAAGTAATTAAAATAAATAAATAAATAAATATCAGACAATCTCACACAAATCAACATAGTCCCAAATTAAGCTCAAGAAGGCTTGTGTTATGGGTACTAGGCGACGATATACATACTTATATAGATAAATAAATACTTAAATACATAGAACATCCATGACCCAGGGACAAATATTCGTGTTCATCACAGAAATATTTGCCCTTGCCGGGATTCGAACCCGGGACCGTCGGCTCAGTAGGCAGTCGCTTAACCACTGCGCCAACCGCGTCGTCAAAATAATTGTTAATTGTATAATTGTTTTTAAACATGGCATCTGTATTCATGAAGAGGCTAAACAACAGCTGAATTATTGGAGCGGAGCGAGCGAAGCGAGCGAAGCTCCCATGGATCGACTCGAATGGACTTTGTAACAATGCGCAGATCTCAGCGAGTTCTCAACCGATTTTAGAAATTTTTGTTTTAAAATGCACAAATTAAATTTCGCTAGGTCGTGACGAAGAGAAAATTTAGAAAAAAAAAAAAAAACTCCGCTCCAACTATGGTGCAAGCGTAGCCGGTGGCTGACTCTGCATCGACCTAGTATTTTTTTGAGTGGTGTAGGTATTTTTTATTTTATTGCATATGTTTGAGAAAAGCACTATACGTGCCATTGCCGTGAAAAGGGCCGGCTTCGTATTACTATCCGTGTCTATACCTACTCACCCGGCAGGCCCTTCTTTCCCGGCGTCTGCAGTAATGTACCTACTATTACGTATAGTTTAAATTAGTTAAGAAATATAGGCTACACATACACATCTACATACACATAAAAAGTACATTATTATAGCAAAACGGTACTTAATCCCATAAATTTATGAGACATGTAATGTCACATTTTTTATTTTTTTTACTGTCGGTACACACCACAATTCTTATTTAAACCACATTTTTTATTGATACAAAGATCAAAGCTTAAAAAAAATTGGAAAAACTCCTTTTTAAAATTTTCTTTAAGCTTTGATCTTTGTGTTAATGGAACCCCTTAATTTGACAATGTTCGCCAGGATGAACACATTCTTTGACCATCTTTTTCTATTTTTTTTCGAACGAGAATTGTTT
Organism: Apotomis capreana; assembly: GCA_947623375.1. Taxonomy (NCBI): domain Eukaryota; kingdom Metazoa; phylum Arthropoda; class Insecta; order Lepidoptera; family Tortricidae; genus Apotomis; species Apotomis capreana. The sequence goes on from OX392499.1 coordinate 7,614,682, forward strand.
GCTCTATTCAACCTTAACGAGGCTTGAACTAGCGACCTTCGTTTTTTTTTGGCAAATTAAGGGTTTTGCGTCCAAATTTTCGCGTTTCGTTCTAATTATCTGTGAAAATCGTGTAAGATTAAATCAACATAGTACCTATACGTAAGTATTACATGTATTCTTCTCGGTAGTAGCGATATTTAAATATCTATCTGAACTGAACAAAAGTTTGTATTCCGGTACCTCGGTTTACTCAGTTAGGTCAAATTCAAATAAATCCCGTTTAGGTATATTGTTTAGCTGAAAGACCACGTCGCCTCATTCGTGATAGTACGTTCTTATGTATTTTAATATTACTTTGTTAGCTTAATTAATGACGAATTCTTTAACATTATTCTTCAATATAGCACCTCGTTTACAAACACGGCTACAATTTAACATCTATCAGAGATCTCTTCATTCGATTTCTACTTTAACAGTATGTACTCATTTAAATGTACAGAGTAAGTATATTTTTTTACAGGATTTTGATAAGCGTAATATGAAAAATGACGAGTTTTTATTTTAATTTTTATTTCTGACAACGTTACCAATTGATCTAGTCCCACAGTAAGTTCTAGTAGGCTTGTGTTATGGCCACTAGACGCGACATACACACTTATAATATAGATAAATAGATATACATGGGAAACATCCATGACCCAGGAACAAATATTTGCCCTTGCCGGGATTCGAACCCCGGACCGTCGGCTCAGTAGGCAGCTGCACTACCACTGCACCAGCCTTAGTTACTTTTATTTAGTTATATAACCAAAATATAAGACAAATATTTCCAACTCTACCATGAAATATTTTATTTCATCCCAAAATGTCAACATCAATGTTATTAAACGCAGCTCGAATACAAATGTAGCAAAATAATCTTATATTTCCGACATGATAGTTGCTAAAAATAAAGTCGAATTATTGCTAAAATGAAGATCTCGCAAAGAAGATCTGTCAAATTACCACTCTGTGAAATATTTTTGACAGTGACTTATGGCAGACCGAATTGACATTGACTCCTCTAGCCATCGTAGTACATATAGTCATAATAATAGCTCAAGTCACCGTACAACGTTCTTACAACCTTGACATTGGCAAAATTGTTCCAATGGACAGACGCCATTTTTTTTTTTTTTATATAAAAATAGAATAGAATAGAAATATAATTTTAATTGTAGCCTAACAAGTAGTGTCGGTCTTTTCCAGGAATAGTGGCGTTACAAACAGCTTTCACATGGCAATAATGTACATACGCCATTATATCTGCATAATTAAATTTCAGTAGCGATTTGTCAAGGCAAATTCAAAACATTGTTTACCGGAATGCTGCTCGATCCTTCATTCTTCTTGCGAAATAAATACTGAACCCTATTTTTAAAAACTTGATTTTCATCACTATGGATAGTTTTGGCTTTATTATGCAAAAATTACTTGAAATTTTAGTCATGTTTCCTCTTTGTTTACATCAGTGACATTCACTGACTTTCAACGCCAGTTAGCAAAAATTTGTCGTTGCCAGTAAAATAAATTAACCAATAAAAATCCGCATTATGGCTTGGGCTGAAAAACACCCTGTCGAGCCATAACACCGTCGTAGACAACAAATCGCGTCAGGCCGATTCGTTAAATAGAGGCGCTCGAAATCAAATTTACCGTCAAAGGGCACGGCAAGGAAAAAAGAATAAATTTAAATCAAATTGTTTTCACGAGGCTATCAAATCGACGATGTTTAAGAAGGAATTTAGGTCACGTCCCGTGGATTACGGCTTATTTCCCGCGTCTCTTTTTCTTCGTTTGACGCTAATCCCGCCGGGCTTCGCAGAGATTCGACCCCAGTCCCTGTACGCCGTCGCAAGTACTTCAATTTAACTTCAGACTTCAACTATTGTAACTTCACTTAGCGAAAAAATATACTGTTGAAGTATGAAATGTTGGGAGTATTTTGAACGCTCATAACGGCAGCTGCAAGCTGATACAGCAAATTGCTAGTTTATTCAAATAAGCGAAGAGGGAGCGAGCGGCGACTGTCGAACAGTGAATCAAAGGCTGCACGTTAATATCTCGAGGGCGCGCCCCGACCCGCTGTAAATCTGATTATCCACTGACGTCACACCACCTCTCGAATATTAATCGTGCTCTCTCACTCGTACCCTAATAATCAACCTAACTATCAAAGGGCTGCATTTAATTTGTCGGCGGGTTAAAAGGATCCCTGGGCATCGTTTTAGTTGCCAAATTACACAAATTAATCACCGGCCACTAATTCGACTCGATGTGGCCTCATATCACCGGGCACGAGAACTGCTCCTGCAAAAAGGGTTCATTTACATTTGCCACCAGCAATAAACGCCGTCTTACTGCCTTAAGCGGCTTAATTACATTAATAATCTATTATCTTACACTTATTATATTAACCTTTATCTCTATAATACAGTTTCCATCTAACCGGAATGCTCTGTGCTCCTCTTAACTGATGGTTTTTAGTATTCTTGGGAAATTGAGAGATAGAACGTAATTTAATCTTCACTGACCTCTGTAACGAGATTATTACGTTCATTGAAGCAGGCTTGTATTGAATATTACAAGTAGGTCTGTGGATCGGGCAATTTGTATTTTATCCTCAGATTTGATTTAGAGCACTTAGGTGGGAGAGCTCTGCTGATATTCTCGGATTTCACAGTACAAAGGGCAATTATAGACGGGTCATTGTGAAATGAAATGAAATCATTTATTCAGTAAGTAGGCCACAAGGATATTTTAAAAGTCAGACTGTGAATCTACCGGCATTTACCAAGAGAAGACCGCTGTTGAGAGGAAAGCCGAAAATCAACGGTAAGTCATTTTTCGTACATCATACTTAAAACAATCAATTACATTAATGTCACATTGGTACCTACACGTAAAGGAGATGTATAGATTCAGATACAAAAAATTCAAAAAACAAAAGTTAAAAGCTTGTATGAATCTAGGTTATGTTACGAATACATCGGAACATAGAAGACGGAACGTTCTTAAATTTACATAGGTACGAGTTTTATCAAAAAATTGGGCCCAGGAATCTTTAATTTCTAAATCTGTTAATGACCCAGACGTCTTATTCATTACCTGAACGGTGTATAGATAATTATTTATAGTTATGTGATACTTAATTTATTTTAATCCCTAGTCACTAGGCCGTAAGTGGGATCTGGAGCTTTACGAATTACCGCCTGTGGTTTGTCTAAGGAAGGTTTACGTCTTGCCTAGGCCAGGAAATGAGTTTTTCCCCCCGCATAGCGGGCAGAAAAGTCCACTTACGGCCTACGCTGACGTAAAAATAATTTAGTACCTACCTAAGTAATGTATTTACTAAATGTAAATTTCCCAAGATAAAAGGATGTTTGTTATAAAAGATTGATTCACAATTTTCTTTCGGCATTTCTTTGGTTACAAAACACTCGACATGCTAACCATTTTACGTCCCAACATGTGTGGTTGTTAAAGAGCAATTTTGAATTAAATTTACAGTCCTGCAGCCATATGGGCGCCGTTTAAATTGCGGTGGATTTCCGCGGCGGTATGTAGCCTGCGGTGGCCCAGGCGTCCCGAAAATGCCGCTCATCTTGGCATCCTTAACTAAACCGTATTACTAAGCAATGCTATTGGATATTTCCAACAAAATTAAATATCCTAAACTAAGCGCACGCTTTAGTTAAATTCATAAAATCCAAAAATAAAAATGTCGCCCTTCAAACCTTTATCCTTATATGCATATAATTATGTTGCTCATAGGTCTCTATTCACAGGGGCTCAACTACTTAGTTTGCAAATCATCGTCTAACAAAGCAGTATACTCATGAAACTATTTTTTTCTGGTAGGTACATTTTTAGATAAACGTAATTATAAAAGTGAGCGCAGCATTCGCCAATAAACGTATGTTTGGCGAAAGTAATAAAAAAAAAACTTCCGAAAAATATTAAGTACTAGTTAGTGTACTTTTACAACTCCTTCCAAACAAATCGTAATTATTATTTTGTCGAAGCAAAGTTTCCAACATTAAACTAAAGTACTTACAAAAAAAAGACCTGCATTATTTGCATAGGAAACCCATTTCTTAATGCCCGAAATTGCACCAAGGAAAATCCCATGTACAATTTGTGCGCATTACGCGGAGCTATTGCGACAAAGATGGACTGAAATCTGCATACTCCCGGAGAAATTGTTGTTATAAACTTGGATATCAAGATAACACACTCAACTCTCTTTCTCGAGTATTAGTACTTTACGGACTCGCGAAAGGCACGCTTAGTTCAGAGAAATGAAACCCCGGTTTAAATGAGATTTCTGTTATTCTATAATGGATGATTATATTTAAACCTAAGCATTACAGTTGAATGTACTCGTATCCAAACAATCTGTGTTTGTATAGCTCTTCAAAGAAATACAAACATGGAATAACCTATAGATACGATAAGTACGTATTACTGGGAGCAATGAACATAGATTAAAGGGACGAAATTGCCCTGGCTTAGGCGTGGGGCACAAAAAATGCTTTAATCGACGTAACCAAACGTAAATATTGCTCGCAAGTTCAATAAATAAAACACAGAAAACGGATAAAAAGCATCGTGTTCATGTAAATGGAGTTTGCTAGCGTCTATCCTAAGCGATTTTTCATGAGGTATGCCGCGTTAATGTGTACAAACGTTCTTGGCTCGGGCGGCATCGGCGGCATACTTTACTTCACAGGAAATAAATTATACTCAGTGCTGATGCCGGCACGCTGGTTCTGAGAAAATTCACCACGAGATAAGCACTCGGTTATTTTCACGTTTAGTTTTACTTTCTTTACCCGACTGTTGCGCCTTTCAGTGCAAAACACCGCATCTATCAGCGGCGAAGCTAGCGGGCTCTTTACATACCGCTACGTATATGAACAGACACTTACCTTTTCTAGTGCCGTTTATTTTTCAAGCAAAGAGAACATAATGTCGGCGTCTTTTATGAAAATGTACGTCCATTTTTTGTTCATCTGTTGACGTTTATACTTTTCAAGCGAATTGGTAGACCTCAATGCTTATGTGTATTAGATCTGGGAATTGAGATCAGGGATTTGGAGATCGAGATCAAAGAGGAATTGAGCGGTAGGTGAGGCAGGAGCTTAGCACCCACTTCTTATATTAATCCTCTGTGTATCACTTCTGGTATCAAAATGTATATTTACGTTTAAACTCATAAGAGCCGAAGGTCTGTTAATCTGGCTCCGTTTTTTCGATCGCCTTCAAACAAGAGGTTCTAATTTCAGTTGTATGTTTGTTATGTTAGATATCTCAGTACCTACTCCGATATATAACTAGCCCGGGGTATTTGACGCCTATACAAACTGTCGGCCTAGTGTTAAATCATTCCTGCACCGAAAATCCCGGGGTATGGTCGGATATGAAACTAATTCAAAAATTATTTTGTTGGCACCTCCACGTTGGTTCCATATAGGTAAAGATTTGATGACAAGATCCATGGGGAATCGATGTCACTCCTCAAATATTATAGGCACATCTACGACTATTTCAGTTTTTTATAGGAAATCGTTCAGTTATTCTGTGAAATATCATTTTCAAATCGATTACTTTTTACGAACGTTTCACGTTAATGAAAAATATTTAATATGTTAGTCTTGAAACCTAATCATGATTCATTACATGAAATAATTATTAAACTGTCCATTACACAACTCTGTCGAATTACATAAAGTGCATAAGCTTTTATAATGAGAATCGTTTTATATACCTGTGTCGCTCGCTCTTACGCGATCCAGATAAGAACGTTTCAGTTTTCGCCAAAACCCGAATCGTAATCTCAGAGCTCACGAACTGTATATAGATTAAAACTTACATGAATTTCAGACAACATCGATTATATCTCGGTTATTATTTATTTCACTATGGTTATACAAAAACATGGTAGTATACTTGGAACTAAATATTTACTAAAGGGAATTTACATTTAGTTACCTACCTACATTGTGTCATACATTTAGTGGCAGTTCACTCTTTATTTGATAGCCTATTTTGACCTTTCCTCCAAGAAACTCAATATTGTTAAGTTAATTAATGTTTCGATATGATTGTATGACGATGTTATCATTGGGTCTGTACCTATATAAACAACAACATGATACTGATACCGACACCGACCACATTTATATATTACGTGTGTACTAAGAACGTTTCTGTGTTAATGTATTTTTCTCAAAAATGATGGTTTCTGTGAGCTTACTCCATAATACACTATACTCTCTCACACAAACAGATACTGAATCTATAAGTCCATACAGATCCTGCACAAGTTGAGTGCAATCGGAATCACTATTGAACTACAAAGAAAAAAAATTATACAAACGTGCCCTTACACTACTCCCTTCTTCTCCGACGCTCCTTCATAGCTGATAATCAGATAGCTTTTCAACTGCTTGCCCCTTATGGTAACGGACAGCTCCCTGGTGTAGTGCGGTGCTAATTGGTCCGTTGGTCAGCTCTGAAATCAGCCCGTCTAGCACTATGCTTCGTGACTCTTGTCGTGCGACATAGCATCACCTGTCACTCTCTCACAGCACTGTACAGAAAAAGATAGATAAATATCTCGCACGAGAATGAGTCGCGTGTCACAGTTGCGCTAGAGGTGCTGGTCAGACCAGCGTGTCGGCCTTTAGGTCGTCTTATTACTACTTTGCGGTGGCCATCAGACGTCCGAAATTATCCGGACCACTGCGAGCAATAACGCATTATGCGCTGCAGACAAGTGGTAGATAGACGTTGAGCTACTATGTACCGAAAAATATATCTACATACATTAACTATTCCTTCCATAAACGTCAAGTCATCTGATTTAAAATGACTAGTAAGGTTTGCAACGGGTTACTCCAGTCGGTAATGTGGAATATTCTCCTTGCTACACCGAAGCATGTGAAGCGACATATGACGTCAGTTAAGGATCGGCCACACCACACATAAGTTAACGTGTGACTAAGAAAAACCAAAATCATTTTAAATAGTTAGAACACTTAACTATTGATAAAACTACGGCATCCCACCAAGGCCAACGCAGCAATAAACACCTGGAGGTTTTCCCATAAGAAAAACAGTGCGACGGAAGCTGCATTAGTAAACTTATTGACATTTAAAGACTCCACATTACCATTATACCAAGTAGTGTGACATATAATTACAGAACCTTTTCTGTAAGAGGAGGAAAATGCAACTTGCGTGGTTCAGGACGACTCCATCCACATCCTATTTCGCCACCTTCTTATCTTGTCGCCATTGCCATAATTATGGTCCACTATTCTGGTTCGTCAACATTTTTTTCTATTGTGTGCACATTACTATATCAACTATACTTTTTTTTATTAATAATTATTGATAAAAAGTCTTTTAAAACTAATATGTCTTATGGCCCCATTGCCAACCAGTCCCATTTCGACGTGGCAAAACCAAGTAGATTCCGTAATGTACCTTGTTGGGACTATGGGCCAAATAGCACTATGGTCGATATATGAATGTGGGTGAATTAGCACTGTAAACCATAAGGAATGTACACGAAATAGGATCGAATTACTTACACTAAATGTTAATGCCAATGGGTTGCCACTTCTATCCCTCGGGGAGTGCATTTTATGAGATATTTGAGACTGCACGTGGTTAGACCCACACTCGCAGGATGCGCCGGTCTGTTCAGAACTGATTCCCTATAATGTAGTTCCAAGGTTATATTTTAAGAAAAATCGTGTACCATCGTAACCATCGCAATCCACGATTTTGATTAAATGTTTGGATGTTGACTGTTACCAACTTACCACCGCCGTAATCTAACGGTCGAAATTTCGTTGCGGCTTCATCAAGTCAAACTGGCTGAATAGATTTTATATCTGTATAGTACAAAATTATTAATACCCGACTACTAAAAGAGGCTTATGTTATGCCATTTTACTCCGCAGTGGACATAGTTACACCTTTTATTTTAATAAAGCGTTTTACAACTATGTACACATATATAAAGTAGGTATTTTTTACGCCTCTAACTTCAATTACGAATTGGTTAGAGAACTTTGAATATTTTAACACCAATCCATTGGCATCGTCCCCGCAACATCGGTTAGTCCCCGAAGCAGTTATTTCCCGGATCGCTGACCATTTTCTTTATAGTACCTTATATACACGACCTTACATATTCAATTCGAGATGAGTAAGAGTGCTACTAAACTGCGTAGAATCATCACAATTAATGGCGTTTTCTCTTTTATTTTAGATGTACTAAGTATATTAAGGACCAATACACGGTGACTCGCATTGCTTCATAGACACTACGGAGTCTCATATTTTAACTCTCGCAAAAGATCTCATCGCATATTTCAAATCTATTATCGTCTTTATTGAAAACTTGGTATTATTATCACGTACAACATTGGTGTGAACAAATTATGTAGTAGGTACTACTTTAGCTTCAAAAAAATTTACAAAAAATAGTTAAAATACGTCCGTGACGCGCGTTTCATTAGATGGGCCATATTCATCATCATCATGTTTGACGCCTTATGTCTGCTTTTATCGATTATCTTTTAATTTTTGAATGACTTTTGTAACGATAGCATAATACATACTCAATTATCTTTAATATTAAATAAATAACGCCAAGAATTAATATTTAATTTAAAAAACAGGGTTGTATCCACTCGCGTTTCATTAATTTCGTGACTCGCGTTATAACTTCGACTAACATAAATTTTTGAATTCTTTATGTTATAAGGTTCTGCGAATCATACCTTGAAGAATTAAGTATTCAAGCGCTATACGTCTTTGTAGACTCTTAGAGAAAATGGTGTATTTTTGGACAATACTCGACATTTTATAACTACTATTTTATTTGTTATTTCTACATTAAGAAAACTCTGAATTTGAAAACAAATTATGTCGTAACTTGGGGATCCAAACCGTTTTTTTGTCATAGTAAACCAGGTTTAAAGCCGGTTTTATTATTAAAAGTAAATGAACAAGTAGCAGACCTGTGCACCAGTCTATTCAGGACGATGGCAGCGCCCACAACACAATGCAACTATGTCCAAAACGTGAAGATGAAGATAGATAAGAAATATCGCAATATTTAGTCCCGTTTTATACATAACTAGCAGCACCGCGCGGTGTTACCAGCTCATTCCACGGGAACACTACATTTTACGGGGGGGAAAGTAGCCTATGTGTTAATCCAGGGTGTCAGATACCTTCATACCAAAATTTATCAAAATGCGTTCAGCCGTTTAGAGCGTGAAGAAGTAACGAACATACACATAAAAACACTGACAAACTTTCGCCTTTGTGTTAATATTTGTGATGAATTCGAATATTTGCTCCCGGATCATGGATGGTAACTATAGTATATATTTTTATCATTGTCTAGTATCCATAGTACAAGCATTGCTTAATTTGGGACTAGATCGATTTGTGTAAGATTGACCCTTAAGTGATTATTTGAGCGTTTTAACCGCCTCATTAATATGTCTGCAATATCGACAACCTCCGTATGAACTGAGGCGCGATTTTCGGTTATCTTATAGCTGTCGCGGATTTTTACAATACGTATCAAAATTATGTTAATTGCTTTTATAAATTGGCCAATTTTGTGGACATACTATTGAGATGGTTAAAACGCTCAAATCGCCCTCTTAATATTTATTTACTTTGTACAGAAGTTGTGCAATTTCGGTAGTCCAACTTGTTTTTTCTCTAGCTATCACAATCGGCCTTTTACTAAGGACAGGAAAAATTATCATATTAAATTATGTCAAAGGGGCCAAGGGTAACTCAGACGAACATGGAGCGATGTCGCGTTCGCCGACCAGCCTTGCTAATCAAGCTGTTATAGACTTAGTGCGAAGGGAATAAGGTCGACCTGTCAGGTGTGTTGGCAGTCAGTATAATGATGATGGTTCGGTGAGATCACTGCACCATTTTACGCGATGAGGCCGCACGATGACCGTGAAATAACCTTGGGCAATAATTAATCGAAAATAAATCATTTCTTCGTACAAGACAAGGGTTGCCGCTATTCAAAATACATTGAGGATAATAAAATAAACTTCTATATATATTATCTTTTAAATTAGGTTATCCCAAAGACCTATCCCAATTTATAATCAGTCATTGTAGACAAAAACTATATTAATAAAACATTTTTTTTTTTATTTATAAGGCAAAAAATACTAGGCATACTTTGGTATTCACACTTATTGTCATTGTGACAAGAACGAAAAAGTCTAAGACTTAGATGAATCATATGAATATATTCATCTAAGACTTCTATATGGATGTTTTCGTTCCTGTGGCAATACCAAATATAAAAATTAACACCAAAGTATTTCTAGTACTTTTTTATATATGTACTTAGATTTTTATATAAGTCATGAGTCATGACTGTACAAGTACGTTAGGAACTCCCCTGCAAGTTTCAATTTTCTATTCCAAACCGGTTACAACTAGATACAACTGAGTGATGTGTGTGAGTCACTTTTAATTGTATTAAGTAGATGTATACCTATGTTGTACTGTCAACAATAAGTGTAAGTTTTCGATTTTCAATGTAACTGTAGAATTAAGGTTTATCGATTAGTCCCCACACTGAGTGCAAACACCGCGGCCAGGCCTGCCAAGCCAATGTTGAGTGGGGATCTTATCCATCGTTATATTGTCAATATTTGTGTTTGCTTTTTTAATGGCAGTGTTAACATATAGTATTGACGGTAAATAAATACATTTTTTTATTTCAATACTAGTTCTGGTATTTAATTTATCCAATGACTCAGCGACGGAGTAAATGACGTCCAGTCTAAACGGCTTTGCGTCCGTTCCAATTTTGCACCGTTTCCTGCCAGTTAACTGCTTAAAGATTGCACAGGTCCGACTCAGAACGATGCATCATACGAAAATTATACATTGCACCTTATTAATACACTTTTTTAACTACTACTTACTGACCGGCACAATAACTTACGGAGATGCCACATCTTTGCGCAACCAGCGGCACGGCGAGCGGTTGAGCGAGAAATCCGAGCGTGGCAGCCATACGAGTACACACGTACCGTGCACCGCTGCCGCCTTTACACAAAGTCGTAGCATCTCCGTTACGGTGACGATATAAAACATTTAACTCCTGAGGCATGAATACGTATACGCAGTGCGGTCCAAAAGTTCACACCTTAAGCCAATTTCCCAACCACGACTAGAGAAGAGAGCTCATAATTTTAAAGCGAAGATATGTGGAAGATATATGGTGCCCTCAAGAACGTCTTAAAGCATGCCGGGGCCTCGGGCACTCCATAATTGGGGGCCTGAAAAACGTCCTCTAGGTACGTTTTGTCGAGGTTGTTGGGACCCCCCACGTGAGATTGGGGGCCCTAGCGAGACTGAGGGCCCTGGGCAAGTGCTCAAAGTGCCCAGTGGGAAAGAGTGGTGTGGGTGCCCTAGCTCCTAATCGGATAAATTGTTTTCGTTTGGTAGGTGACCTGATCGAGAGTATTCTTCTTAATTCAAAATAAGTTGTATTTACGCGGTTGGCGCCGTGGTAAAGCAGCTGCCTACTGAGCAGGTGGTCCTGGGTTCGAATCCCTTCGTTCGCGTTCGAATTTATGTGAGGTTGTCTGATATTTATTTGTTTAATCAACTACTACTTATAGAAAAGCATCAGCTGATCTTTGGAGTTAGACGGGTTTTAATTTTAATTATGATCATTGAGTTGGTCTGATGACGGACACCAAGCTCCTATAAAGGCCATGAAAGTTATATTGGACCATCAGAAGGTGGCATTTAAAGCAACTTTTTGAGGCTAAGGGTTATGGCTTGGTTATTAAGAGTTTAAGAGTGACTAAGACAAGCAGATATATTCATGACACTTTGTATTGGCTTCGCGTTTCTTTGTGCCATTTGTTGTGCCTACACAATGAAACTCACACCATGTTAAATAGGTGAAATATAGGGACAGTTGAACATCCAAGGTAGGTAATAAAACTTGTTACCATGCTACACCGTCGCGGGCGAGCTTAAGGGAAGCTCAAGTAAATAATAAATACTTACCTACACATGGTTCAGCCCCACAATGAGCGCATACTAACAAAACAAATGACCGTCATTGTTCTTCGGCTCGCACAATTTATCCAATTCACAGTCAATAAGTTTTTCCGGTTACTCACTCGAGTATACGTGCGGAGGTAAACAGGCCGAGCCACGACGATACTAAGTCAGTCGGACGCTGGCCATAGCCGAGGCTGCTTTATTCAACTTGTTATATAATATTAATATCGCATAATGAAGACCGCGGTCATTCTTCTCGTTTTTGCGCTCTCGTGCATTTCTGTGAGCGAGAGCAAGGACCTTATTGTGGGCACGAGTTATAACAACAGGCTGCTTTGGCAGGAGAAGGCTGAGTACAATGCTATCCCGCTGAAAAAGAGAGTCAAGGAGGTATTCTACTCTGATCCCGGACAGCAGATTATTAAGGTGGGTTGAAAATAATTTACTTTATCTAAGCGAAACGTAAAAGTTATTTTGTTTAGATTATTTAGGCTTACGTATATTTTCTAAATATACCTAGTTACAAGGCTACAAATATCAAATAAGTTGGTTCGTTGGAACGTTGGTTCAATGTGATTTAACTTGAATCGGATACACTGTTTCCTAGAGAATCAATTAACACGCCTGGAGAATCGCATCGAATTGATCATTGTTTATTTAGGCATACAATTTCTAAGATACAAGGAAATTATTCTTGACTTAAAAAAATAGGGAAGAAGAAATAATGTGTTAATTTTATTGCGAATGCATGTCATAATGCCATACTACCCCGCGCGAGCGCATAAGCAACGTATCTTAATATGTGCCGCCAATTTTACAGCTACCATCTTAATTTTTGAAGAGTTTCAATAACCTTCATAATAGAAAAAAAATCAATAAGAATAATAGAAAAAAAAAGATTAAAGACTGAAAGATTTCCTCTCTCAACATATATTGCATTGCATATATAAGTAGGTACAGGTAACATAATAGGCTGCCTTTAGCTAAAAAAAATACAAAGTTAAGAGGAAGGTTTAAATATCATACAGAAAATAGAACTTTATTACAAGAGAATAAAAATAGTCTCTTTGTTGACAAATAGACAAAGGTATGAAAACAATAATAGAAGGATAAAACAGAAAGCAAGAGGCACGATAAGGGAAAATGTATGTCACGTTAAAACGTGTTCCCTGTCCGATCGACCCTCAGTAAGACCACAAACGTTCTATTACACCCAGTTAAACGAATATACCTAACAACATCACACTATTTAAGTAATCGATAACGGAAAATATGTCAACGGTCATGTTACAATCAGTGTTCTTCATTTGTTTAATAATACCGAGATACGGTAGAAATCGTAAAATTTGATAAATTCGAATATAACTAATAATTACATCAGTTTTTTTTGTAAGAAGTGTAATCTATTCTCGTATTCTCGTTCTTATTTGTCCTTATTTAGTAAAATTGTAACCTCAAAATTTGACCTAAAATGGCTAAACTATACCTGCCTTCCAAATAATTAAAATTTTGTTTATAAATTCAACAGCATTGTATCCAAAATAGTGTCTCGGGATATCTATGATAATACGTCAGTTTACAAAAAATAACAATGTCATATTATTAGGTAAGAATCAGAAAACAAATTATAGAAGCAAAAACGAATATAGGTACTTTTAGAAATATACGTAACGAGTAGGTATAAAAAATAGCAAACACCGCCCGCGGCGTAGGCAGCATTATTGTGCCGTTCTGTTGCCAATGGCGAAAATCATTTATTCCTTATCTCGAGCTAAAAAGCGTGTTTTGTCCCGACGCAAGTCTTTAAATGTCGCCTGAGATCTGTGATTGACTGACAATAACATTTTTAACAACGATTATTTTGGACGCCATCATTTCCACCTTTTGTTTGTACGGAATATCTTAATGAAAAGTTTATTTTGTTTGTTCGTTATCTTAATAAAACGCTAACAGAATGAAAACCGCATTTGCCATGTAATTAGTATACAAAACTTGTTTAAATTCATATATAATTAAATATCAATTATAATAACAATAAAATTGTACAAACGATTATAATTGATGTACATACTTAAAATAATTAAATAAATAATTATAATTAATGGGTGTTTAATTACCTACCTATATTTGAATTTGAACAAGTTTTGTTTACTAATGATGATGACGAATGCAGTTTTCATTCTGTTATTTGATGCACGTCTAATTAGAACATCATTCGTACACAAAGCTTGTTTAAATTCAAATATAATTAATATATAATTATATTTTAATTTGAACATATTATTAGGTTCACGTACGACACGTAGGTTTTGTGCACAAAGTGGATAACGCTATTTAATTGTTTACTGACGATTGATTTTTTATTAAATAAAACACACACACACACACACAATGATTTATATGCACCTAAACCTTAACAAATGCATGAGCTAATTAAACCTAACTAAACCTATTGAGACCTAAACTATATACCTATCTACTTACGTGTAATAAGTGACAGTGTTTGTCATGTGCTTACTCATGGGTACTTATCGGTCACCTAGTTTATGCCTCTTGATGATGGCGTCATAAAAATCTCTGCTTATTTTCTAAATGAAAAAGAGAAAAGGATTAGTAATTTTAAAATGGGCAGACCGGTGGGAATCGGGCCACTCTGCTACTTTTGTACCTACCAGAAATTTGTGAAATTCGTCAACGTAATTTTTTATCCAATAACCTCCAAATAGCTTCTAGCTTTTTCAATATAATCCGAACATTGAATTTTACTGTTTTATAATAAGTTATACAGATGACAAAAATATATAGGTACATATTTCTTGATAGGTACTTACATATATCATAAGAACGCGCGCTAAACTGTTTTATTGCACACCAAAATTTGCAAAAAAAGAATACAAGTATATAATAATTCTAGTACTATATATATATATATATATATATATATATATAGACAACGGGCTACTAAAACATTTTAATGCACAGATTTATAATTGCGTTTACTAATTTATTATAGGTAACATAAAATATAAATATTTGGTCACTGTTAGGTACTTACTTAATTAGTACTTAGGTTATATATATAACATTAGACTACATACATACTCATAGTGCTTATTGTTATAAGCATCAGGGTAATGAGATTCTCAGGTGTTTAGGTATGTATGAGTCATTAACAATGGCTTAAACAAATGGAATGAATTCTTGCTTGAAATTAAGTACCTGCCTACGTAATGTTTGTTAAAATGACATTAAAACACACAATTTTATCAACATTTAATTATAATGTAATTATAACAAGTAAGCAACAGAACCTACTCTGAATATGTTAAGATTTCTTTAGTGGTATCAGGTTAACTAGAGTATGGTTTACATTTTTGGTTATATTGTTTAGATACTTGGTTATGGCATGTTCATACTTAATAGATCGAGCGAGCGAAGCGTCTTCGTTTCAGCTTGGACTAAAATTAAAAGTAACTCATTCAGATTCAGATGTCCTCGGAAATACAAGATATTTTTTATGAAAAGTAGATACCTACATCAGGTACCGATTCAACATTTAGAGCGCAATTACATGTTGCAATTAAATGGTCGCCGGTGGACTGGTGAATCAAAGACGATTTTTAATAATGTCCACAAACTGAGAGAGTTTACAATATTCTCCCTCTTCCTAGCCATTATCGCACATGGTGGGAACCCCAACGCTTTCCTTACGTTACTTCTCCACTTCGCCATGTCCACGGCATCGTCTTCGAAGACTTGACACTCACGCAAAACCCTTTTGCACTATATCTTTCCACCACATTTTGGGTCTGTCTCCAGATCTTCGAACGGGAATGGAAAGTTGTATTGCCAAGTTCCCGACGTAGTCAGATGAGAGCTTGCAATATTAAACCATTGACAAAAAGATCAAAGCCCAAAGAAAAATTTAAATGAGTTACCTGGTGTAAAAGACCGAGAATCGAATGGCCGGTTCAGCAATCCAGAGGTACCAGGTGTTCCATGGTGACCCATTTAAAATTTTCTTTGTGCTTTGATCTTTGTATCCACATAAAACAGAGACATTACGTTGATTCATAAGTTAACAATATTGTTATTAATTATTCCAGGGCATCATCGCTCGGGACCTGGACCACACTGAATCCATCCCCTCCGTCACCGCTGGCGGCGTCGGCTTCTCCTACGCCAACATCAGGCTGAAGAGTGAGCGAGGCTCCGGACTCAACTACCAAATAGAGATCTACGTGTAATCAACTACATTATACCGCGATTTCCAACGTACAGTCGAGTTCATCTACATCTACACGCTTATGAGAACAAAAATATCTGAACACGACCCTATTGCCAGGAGCATAAAGTCGTGTTCAGATATTTATGTTCTCGTAAGTGTGTAGATGTAAATAAACTCGACAGTACTATAAAAAACATTCTCTTCCCGCGATGTAATATTATTTAAATAAAAGATATTTAATATTTATTACGGGCTTCGTATTCTTTGGATTTTGAACGTTATTACCCAAGATGATCATCAAATACAAATGTCTACAGACACTAAGAGAGGGGAGCGGGGCAAGGTGGCTGGCTCAGAGTTTAATACTTTTTTCACACCTATTCGTAAAGAAGCCTTACTTCGTAGAAGGAAAGAAAGTGGCACGTTTCAGTTTTAAGATTTCATTATATAAGTTACTTACTTATTCTTTCTATTTCATATTCTTGCTCCCTTCATCCCTTGTGACACAAATAACAGTTTTTTGCAGGCAAAGTCTATCGCAGACAATGAATTAGATTATATCACGATATAATATTGCTTTTGGGATCTTGAATATTATTGAAAAGCTTTTAAATTTATTGTAAAAATAATATCTGCCTTTTTTGGAATCCCACTTAATATTTCCATTAGTTACTTGTTTAACTAATGGAGTCGAGTGTAAAAAGTAATTTTCAGGTTCTTGTTTACCTGAAAATTACTTTTTCTTTTAAGAATCAAATTACCTAATAACAAGTACAAAGTTTTTACGGTGATAGGTAAGTCAAACTGATGTAGCCAGGTTCAATGGCATAAATTAAGGAAAGAGACTACTTTATTTTATTGTACGATAGCCCAAACGTAATTATTCATTACAATAAAAGAAAAGTAAGCTTCTATTGCATTTAAATTATTCTTCTATGGCCTGGATGTTTTATTCATATCCCCGATGGCGCAGAGGAATCTAAATGAACATTCAACTAAACTAGCTCCGTCTCTAGTTAAAAATACAAAAAGAACACGTAGTGGCGGCGCGCACTGTGTCGCTAACTAGAGTATAGTCCGACAAGTTACTTTTCAGCCCACGCCATATTGCGGATTTTTAGTGGTACAATAGTACATTAGGTACGTAACAAGGGTGGTAAACGAGGCATTACAAACGAGTGTCTATTAGAAGCCTGAAGCCGAAGGCGAGGGCTTTAATGACACGAGTTTGGAATTCCTTTACCAGTCTCGTACTACATTTTTCAACACACTTTGGAGGAAATAAAACAAAAGTAATAAATAGTAGTCAATATCAAAATTACTTACCGCCCTAGGGCGTAATATAAAACTTACCGCCCAGTTTTCTAGCATGTAAACCCTTAAAGTGTGATAAAAATTACTTACCGCCCTGGGGCGTAATTTACAACTTACCGCCCGCTTTCCTAGCATGTGAACCCTTGTTTACGAGCAAGTGTGTTTTACTGGCAACGTATTTTTTTGGGAACTGACGTTGAAAGTCCGTGATGTAAATAAAGAGGAAACAGAACTAAATATCCGAGAATCTCAAGTAATTTTCCCATAATAAAACTATCCTGATGTGTGAAATATAGTGATGAAAGTCAAGTTAATTCAAATACGATTCAATATTTATTTCAGAAGAAGAACGAGGGATTGAGCAGCATTCCGGTAAACAATGTTTTGAATTTGGTTCATGACATACCGACATTTTATAATGCAGATATATGATAAATATCCACATTATTACCATATGAAAACTGTTTGTAGCGCCACTAACCCAGGGCTAAACCGCCATTTGTTAGTCGATAGAATGTTCGGAATTATTTTTCGTTTCTACCCAACTCTTGAGTGCTTGGATATTACAACAAATGGTTATAAATTATGGTTAACGTGTTAGTGATTAGTTGTACTGTTCAAGTCATATTAGAAACTTGAAGGCCGTTCTAACGTTTCTAGATGCTTTAGTCAACGTCTTTTTACATATATCGATATCATTCTAATAAGTAAGTAATAGGTGTCCACAACTTCTTACGTGATTTTGTTTCTTTATCATAGTCGGTAACAAAGTATCCTTTTGCTTGTCCGGCTATCCCTGAACCAAAATTAATTTAAATCAGTCCAGCCGTTTCGGCGTGGTGAGAGGCCAAAACATATTTTCATCAACAGATGGCTACTTACGACTGGCACCACCTTTTTTTACTTTGTGCCATAATTTATCTAGGTAGCTGATGGTGTACAGCTCAACATTTTCTTACTTGTAAATATTGCCGTTTCAAGTTTTTTGCATCTACTTGTTCAAATGTGTATTAATTATCGCCTTGTTTATCTATTCTTAGTCGCCTTGAAACTGTATACACTATGTTTTCCTATGTGCACCTACCTAGTGCATTGTTTCTATTTCTATTGTATTGACTTTTATGTATTGATTACAAGGTTTAAGTAACAGTTATATGCGTCATTCAATCGCTGCAGGTTTTTTGCGAATAGACAATCCGAAAAATCACACAGCAACAAACGAGTGTGTAAATCATTAGTAAAAAGCGTCCGCCATTTTTTGCTCCAGCTTGTACCTAAGTCGGAGTACAATTGCTCTAATTCCAACCGTTCACTCGGTTCGCTCTGTAATTTAAAATGTAGTACGCTTCTGTAAACTATTATACACGAGTGTTGTAATAAAACACGACATGAACTAGCACTGTTCTGTTTATTTACACGTGTTTCGGAGCTAACGACTCGACGCCGAATGTGATTCATGGAATTGTTTCCAGAGTTTGTCGAAAATTGATAACAAACAATGCCGCTACTTGAGTTGATACCGGATCAGCTCGTTTTGTATTAGCGATGGATAGAAATTTCATTATATTGATTTAAGCTTTGTACATGATTTTCATACATTTTGTAACATTATTAGAACAAAAAGTGTTAATTTAAGTACCTCGATGTTTCAAACGTGACGGTCTCGCGGGCATAACATCTTTTCGCCCGAGAATTTCAAACTACCCGCACTTGGCCTATATTATCCGACGCACAACACTTATGATATCTGTAACTTGAGAACTACCTTTTTTTTGCTGATCACTAGGTCCCACATGGTCCCACGAAAGCTTAAAATTGTCCTCCCGGTTGAAATTCTTGTGTTTTCTTATTTCAACTTCAACTGCTTCAACCACAATCCTGCTATAAAAAAGACATTGACAAATTGCATTAGCCCGGGATAACGTAAAGTCAAATAACCTATTCTTGCACTAGTACCTATTAGAAAAAGAAAAGAAATTTGAAATTCGTTGGAGAGATGGTTTATGCAATTGCACATAATGATAAGCATTAGAACACTAGTGTAGCTTTATGAAACGAACCGCGGCGAATAAGATCACATGCACGAGTGTTTTAATATCAAATGATCTACGCACAGTTGCGTACACTACTTTATCTGCACCTGCGGGCCTATGATGGTTAGTTTTATTACGCGATAAATAAGTGACAAAGCATCTGTCACTTACACTCGCATCTCATCAAAACGTGACGGATACTTTGTCACTTATTTACTTATCGCGTGGTAAAAGCAACCAACATAGTCCCGCTGGATACTGTCAACCGCGTATACCTACAATTGAATTAAATGATTGCTTAAATAAATTATCATAATATGTGATATGACAAATTATCGATAATGCAATGAAGGAGAGGAATCAACATTAATATTCTGCCTATCTATAAGTTACGTATACCTGCGAAAAAACCTGTACGAGTATAGCAAATTGCTTCAAAACCAATTCATCACATTCACTTCGTACCAGCTACGCACAAAAACCAATAGTACAATATTAACCCGTGTTGAGCGGAGCTGTTGCATCGCATTATCATTGTGTATCACTGTAGCTGTAGCAGGAACTTGAATGACCGATTGCGGTGACGGGTGCTGAGCGCCGCTCATCCATTCAATCCGTATCGTCATCGATCCCGATCTCTGACCGTATAGCAGTCTACTAACACTTCGAATTTATACCAGCTAAGCATATTGTAGCGCTTGAATAACGAATAGTACCATACTGAGCCATGTTGAGCGGCGTTGTTGCGTCGCATAATCATTGCATGTCACTGTCGCTGCTGGCATTTGAGCTTGAATGACCGATTGCAGCGACGGATGCTGTGCGCCGCTCATCCATTCAATCCGTATCGTCATCGATCCCGATCTCCGACCGTATTGCAGTCTACTAATTCTTCGAATTAATACCAGCTACGCATATTGTAGCACTTTGATAACGAATAGCACCATATTGAGCCACGTTGAGCGGGGTTGTTGCGTCGCATAATCATTGCATGTTAGCGCCGCTCATCCATTCAATTCGAATTGTAATCAACCCGATCTCCGACTATTTTGCATGTACTAGAATGGACTATCAACTCTTCGCAATTATACCCGCTACGCTACGCATATTGTAGCGCTTGAATAACAAATAGCACCATATTGAGCCACGTTGAGCGGGGTTGTTGCGTCGCATACGCATAATCATTGCATGTCACTGTCGCTGTTGGCATTTGAGCTTGAATGATCGATTGCGGTGATGGATGCTGAGTCCGCTCATCCATTCAATTCGAATTGTAATCAACCCCGATCTCCGACTATTTTGTATGTACTAGAACGGACTATCAACTCTTCGCAATTATACCCGCTACGCATATTGTAGCGCTTGAATAACAAATAGCACCATAATGAGCCACGTTGAGCGGGGTTGTTGCGCCGCATAATCATTGCATGTCACTGTCACTGTTGGCATTTGAGCTTGAATGACCGATTGCAGTGACGCGTGCTGAGCGCCGCTCATCCATTCAATTCGAATCGTAGTCAACCCCGATCTCCGACTATTTTGAATGTACTGGAACGGACTATCAACTCTTCGCAATTATACCAGCGACGCATATTGTGGCGCTTGAATAACGAATAGTACAAAATATCGCACGTTGACCGTGACTGTTGCGACGCATTATCATCTGTGTACTGTAGCAGTAGAAGTTGAGCTAGAATGACCAATTGCAGTGATTGGGGGCTGAGTATCGCTCATCCTTTCAATCCGAATAATAGCCAATTACTATATCTGACCGTAAGTGCATTGATATTGTATGCTACCACGTATGTTTGATTTTTCTACTGATTATTTTCGATGGATAGGTATACATATATGGATGCGTAATGGTAGTTTCCGGAATTAGATGATGACTGGTATACATATGGTCACACATGACGAGTGCCGAGACTAATTTTATAGTAATACATTTCCTAGTTTGACTACAGTCAAAACTTTTCTTGTACCGTCTCGTCTGTGGCTTATTAAAACAACCTGTAGTACCAAGTTGCGTGTATCAAATATCGATACTCCGATAAGGATGCCGTAGCGCTTAAATAACGAATCGTACGATATTGACATATGCAGAGTTGTTACGCCGCTCCAGCGACAACACAATAATAAATTGATAATGTATCGATCATTTGAGTTTGAATGACCAATTTGCGGTGACAGCGCTGAGCACCGCTCATCCATTTATTACGACTAACCATAATCAATCGTGATCTCCAGCTGTATTCCAGCTACTACTAATTCTTCGCAATTAGGTATACCAGATACCTACCTTCTTATCTTATTCTAATGATATATTACATTACAAATAATTACCCAGACTACGTAGGGCATTTTTTTCTTACTTTTAGCTTGAAAAAGTATGCTTACCTAGAAAATGTATGTTTTAGAATTTTGGTAAATAGTAATTCATTTCAGAAACATAAAGACTAACATACAGACTTTCCGAGTACCGAGGCTATCAATTTTCTAGTTTGATCACATATTTTTTTTAAATCTACATTAGCCTAAAACTCTCCTTGTTATGACTATAGCTGTAGCAAAGGACGATAACATTTGTATAGCTAAATTGCATGAATGAAGTTGTTGTTGAACAAATAATACTATATTGACCTACACCGAGTTGTTGTGCTGCCCCAGCGACAACACAATGATAATGTAACGATCATTTGAGTTTGAATGACCAATTTGCGGTGACGGCGCTGAGCACCGCTCATCCATTTAATCCGACGAACCGTAATCAATCGTGATCTCCGACCGTACTGCAGGTACTTGTGCGGACTACCGACTCTTTGCTTCCAATTCGATTACAAGGCAATATTTATTAGATTTTAGATTATTAAACTACTAATTAATATGGAACATTTAATGAAAGCCATACAACCATACAATCATTATAAGAGTTACCTACCTATAAAACTCGACAACAAATGCTGTTCCACGATGATCGGTTTTTTTTTTCATCTAACAATAGTTAAACCTCTTTAGTCTGCTTCGATATAAATATACCTATTTAATAAAAGTTGATTGAAACAGAGAAGTTAGAAGGGTTAGGAACCAATCCCATTGGATTGGTTATCCATTGATAACGAGATAAAAAATCGTTATATAAAACTCTGGCGTTACAGAACGATTGACATATTTAAAGATATAAGCATGAAATTTGGAACATATATTCTTAGTACGTGGATGTGTACCTACTAAGAAAGGACTTTTCGAAATTCAACCCTTAAAGGGAAAAATAGGGGTTGAACCTTTGTATGGGAGTCGTTCCTTTGAAAGTTATAGACGTAAATCTTTATAAAGATCTAAAGAAGAATCTCTGTAAAGGTTTCTTACTAAAAATAAAACAAATGATTAAGCGTTGTTACAAAAAATCATCCCCTAAGAGGTTTAAAAAGAGTTAAAATTTTGTATGGGAAACATGTCGTTTTTAAAGTTAGATCTTTAAAACTTCGGTCCACGCGAACGAAGCCGCAGGCACAGCTAGTTTCATATTAAGACGTATTAATGATATGCATTAATATTGCGGCAATGTGTTGACAATAATCTGGCATAGTGAACAATATCAAAAACTCATTACGCGTGATACATACAAATAAAAGCAATAAATATTTAAAAGCCTGAAATACGTTTTGCAACTCATGTCCCAATTAAATATTTAAAAATAATACGCCAAGTTAATGAACCAACACACTGGTACTCTTTCAATAATGAATAAAATAAAACTGAAGAAAATGTTGTAGCGATTCACATGTTCACGTCATGTGCTCGCCATCATATAAACATATATCACCATCGTAAGACTTACATCTTACATCATCATTATCATCATCAAATTCCCGACACATTAGCATCATATTTCGCCAGCTAATACTAAAATCATCACTTAATAATTATAATACAATACAAATGCCTAATAGAAGTAACAGTATGAATGTTTACGAAAGCAAGTAAAAATATTCCAATAACTAAACAACCTACCATTTTAAAATAGCAAACTGCTATTCACAAGATTTGCCAGCGGAAAAATTGAGCTTTATTTATACTGCATAAGGATTAGAATTGTGTGTGTCCAGATTGTCCAGAATATTCACCGAGTCCAGGGTGTCTAAATTGTATAGCGTATCTGGCGTGTCTAGCATATCTAGAGTATCCAGGGTGTCTAACTTGTCGGGAGATATTGGTTATAAATAGGCAAAGGCTTAGTAGGAGGGGATTCATTTTTACTTGCGACTTCGACTGGGTAACACTATTGTTTGGCAATAAGGTATTAAATTTAATTCTAAGGGGAATTTCTGTTGGGATTACATTATTTTTCTGATCTATAATTATTTATTGAAATGTTGTGGGATTTTGTTGTTTTATGGCTATCAAGCTTAATTACATGCCAGAAATAGTGTTTTGGTACATGGTTGCCAGATGAAAGATATTTAACCTTGCGGCTGTTAAACGAATATCTTTCAGACTCTTTAATTTTATCTGGGCTAGGCAACCCGGACACTTGCCGTTTACAAGCGCAGTGATAAGCCTACAGATCTAGAGTGCTTTGTCTGGTGAATGCAAGGTCCACACGTTGGGCATGCGGGATATCCGCACTTGATGAAATCAGGTGGACCTCCAGGTTTGGTCTCATATACATATCTATATAATAAAATCGAAAATGCCAGAACGGGATAACGCACTAGGGAGGAAGCGAGATGGCGCCTTACAAAACTCGACGTCCTTTTAGATCACGTTTCTCCAATACGACGCATGTTACCGCAGAAACAACGATTCAAATCTATTGTCTAAATATGAGAATAGAATAAGAGCGTAAAAATTACCGTTTTCGCTACGTATTTCCTTCACAATCGGCTAAAGAAATGACCATAAAATTCTTCATTTCGCCACCGTCGGCCATTTCCGGCAATACTAGGTTTCTTTACGCTATGAATTAAGTTTAAGTAGCCAAAAATTTTTGGCGTTATGTTGGTACGCCGTTATGTCCAAGTTTTTTACTCGAAATGTAATGACTACGCACTTTGCTTGACGTATGTTGTTTTCTCTGTCAAACTAAATGTCATCAGCAAGGAGCCAAATTTTTTTGACGTCATGTTGGTACGCCGTTATATCGATGTTTTTTACTCGAAATGTAATGACTACGCACTTTGCTTATACGATAGAGTGAGACGACATGTACATACATGTACGTCAGACTTCAATTGAAATGTCAAACGCAGTTGACATAACCACAACTCTGTGATTTTTATTAATGTTTTTGAATGGAATTAGTGAAAAAAGATCAACTATATTGTTGCCAAAACGTTATACTCCGTATACGCCTAGCCTAGCATATATTGTATTTACCTATAACGGGTAGGAACGAGTTTGTGAGAGAAAACAAGCGTAAAATAAACACAGAAACTATGTTAGATAAATGGGTATGTCTTTTAACATATTACTTTCTATTGAAAGATTAAGAGGCCCTTTTACCGATAAAGGCTAACGTCCACCACTATTTTCCTAGACAGACACAACGTCGGACTAAATATATATAATAGAACTAAATGAACGACTACCATAAAAGACAAAAGTAATAAACATACATAAATAAAAATATACAGATATACTTACATAAATACTTAGACATAATAAATAAATATATGGTAAAGTAATAAATAAAACAAAAACACTATGAGCCACAAAGTTAAAGGAGCACTTATTATTGCAGTGTACTAAGGGAGAGACAAATAGTGTTTTTTGACGAGGGTTTTAAATGTTGCAAGAGATTGGGCACGCCTTATATCCAGAGGAAGCGAATTCCACAGTAAAGTAGCCCGGAAAGTGAAAGAACCATTATAAAATTTAGAAGATGAAGGGGGAACAGTAAGAACCAAGTTTTGTGCAGAGCGAACAGAACGCAAATAACTGAAGCGCTCCTTGAGGTAGTGGGGAGTTGTGGGGTTAAATAGTACATTATAAAGAAGAGACAGAATACGGGAGTGACGACGAGAACGGATTGAGAGCTACTTGAGCTGAGACCGGAAGTCGGATACATGGTCATACTTGCGTAACCCAAATATGAACCGAATGTAGATGTTTTGGATACGCTCAAGCTTATTAAGCTGCTCCTCCGTGAGGTCAAGGTAAGCTATGTCAGCATAGTCCAATATAAGAAGAAGTAGAGTTTGAGAGAGTGCAATTTTGGTGGCAATAGGCAGAAATTACTGAGCCTAAAGACATAATAGAGACATAATATTGATAATTACAATTTTTAAGACCCGAAACCCGACTTGGTTGGGTTAAGTTTAGGTTATTTTTTTTTTATGACCTGAAACTTGACTTGGCTAGATCCGACTTGGTTGGGTTAGATTAAGGTTATTTTTTTTTATGACCTGAATCCAGACTTGGCTAGATCCGACTTCGTTGGGTTAGGTTTTTTTTATGACCTGTAACCCGACTTGGCTAGATCTGACTTGGTTGGGTTAGGTTTAGGTTATTTTTTTTATGACCTGAAACCCGACTTGGCTAGATCTAACTTGGTTGGGTTAGGTTTAGGTTTTTTTTTATGACCTGAAACCCGACTTGGCCTGAACCGACTTGCAATGATGAACCGACTTGACTATGCGTTTTGCAATGTATGTGTTTATAAAGTATGGTTACATTGTTTTATGAGTAATCAATGTATGACCATGACAAAGTATGCTTAAATCATTTTATGTGCATCAACTGTATGCCCATTACACAGTATGTTCTTAAACATTATGATTAAAAACGTTATGCGCATAAATATATGACTTTTTACAGTTATGCGTAATGATGAGTATGACGAATACACGTATGCGTATCAAAAGTACGCCTTTCAATTTTATGCAACCCGACCCCTACCCCAAAATAACATATTCAAGTGTTTCAAATAGGAAGTAAATTTGATTTAGGCGAGCGAAGCCGCGGGCACGTCTAGTATATTTATATATTTGCATTATCTACACATATTAGGGCGGGTTACTATGCGCTTCCGGCGTCTCATTAGCCGCGTAGGGGGGACCCAATTCTAGTCCAACCTCGGGTTAATCTCCCGAATTTATAGTTTAGCTTACCTAGGTTACATACACGTTTAAATGTAAATATGAGGTTTAGGCCTCTAGTGTTCTTTGTACTAGCTAGGGAACAGGGTATAGAGATAGGTACACTGATAGGAACATTAGGACGGGGTTCTTTATCTTCCGAGCAATCGGCCATTCATCATTAACTAACATAACATCTATTCAAATTATTTTATTCTCGTCAGGTATAGTAGATGCAGAGGCTGACCTACTGTTTTACTAGTGTTTATGACTTGGGATGTCGGTAGTGAAAAACAAAATCTTGTAACAGTTTATAAAGAAAGGGAATAGAGAAACCTGTTATTTAAACCAATCAGATATTTAAAACCTTTAATTTGACATCAATATTTATAAAACAATTAGTTAAAATTACCGATTATGATTTAAAGTAATGTACATTAGTTATAGCCTTAGTGTTAGAATGGCAACACTAAAGTTAAGTAGAATCAGCTGACAGATGACATTCGCTTTTTCAATGAACAAAAATAATTTTATATATTGTTATAATTTTGACAAGGAAATTGTGGATTGTTGTATAGTATGGAAATACAAAGCATTCCTAAGACTGGATGTGGAGTATCTGAAGTGTAAATTGCTAAAAGAAAAGCCGGGGACTTATGGATAGCAATAATGAAAGTTATTCGTTCTCGTATTTACATCACAGATCTCAGAACTAAAGTAATTTATATCACAAGGGTTGAGAGTAATTTCCTTTATCAGAATCAGTCATTCGAGAGTTGAAAGATACTCCGATCGGCACAATAGTCTTCATGATTTCAAGGGTATACTACATTTATGAATATGGTCAAACGAAAACCAAGTTCTAGAACTCATTAGAAGGGTTCATACCTACTAGGGAAGAGTAGTGTATTAGACTTCTTACAATTTTAATTATAACTTCATCATTTGGATATGTCATAATCTTTTCAACCTTTTCATATATTTAGCAAGTTGTAGGTTTAGGCAGGTAGCTTAACCTAGCGTAGGCCTTGTGTAGTTAACTTAAGAAGCCTGCGCCAAAAGGCTTCCCCAAAAGATGGATCCTTGACACTTTGCCTTAGGCTAGGACGTCATGCATAGATGTGATGAGATCCCACAGTGGTTTGATCAGTTATTAGCCAGGCGTGAAGGTCCGTCCATCCCTGTGCTGTATGTCTTAATTAGCTTTGCCCAATAGAATAGATAGCTAAGGCATACAGTATTACTCCTTCACACACTTAGAAGGGTTGGCGATTTTCAAAAAAAAAAAAATATATTTTATTTTATACACCTTAAAGTTACCTTCTTCATCCTACTACAATCTAGGTTTTAATAGTTCTTAATTGTGAAGACTATAACGACTTCCTATTTATTGTATAGGTCTAGAATCCACTTCAGATTGTTCTACTATAGTTTATTTAAGGGATGTATACCATCTTCTCAGATTAAGGTGTAATGACAAAATTTATTTAATATTGTCAAATATGAAAACTTAAGATTAATTAAATTCATAATAAAATCTCATAGATCCTGTAACTTTCATCTATTTATAGATTGGTAATGAAGTATAGTTTCATATTGTACATAGACACTTGACTTCTAATCATTCTGGAGTAAGAACATGCAATTTTTAAGAACTAAATTATCTTTCATACTAGAATTCTAATAATATTTGGATAGAATCACATATTGATTCTTATTGTTAGGTACATAAGGTAATCTAGTTCAACTATATCTGACTATGGACTAAATGAATTTTATATTTCATATAGAATTAAATATCTTTTATAAGAGTATCTATAATATTCCATATTGAATTTGCTATAGGAACTATAGATATTTTTGAAGGCTAGACTACATAGGAAACATTACATTTATATTCTGAGGATAGATAACATTGAGTTAAGTTAGAAATTTAATTAGTATAAAGAACCGAGGTAGCAGTAGGATAGGAGTAGCTTGCACTAAATAAATAATAGAATACACACTTATTTAGTTTATTTAACAAAATACATAGTAGTTTTGCACTATTCAGGTACGAGGCATTTCGCGGCACATCACGGCTACATATTTCTTAAAAGAAACTGTGTTACTGCAACAACGTTGGATCCTGCCCTAGACGAATCACACCTATACAGATCACACTTTGGCCATTAGTATTAAGAAAAGTTCAAGCACAATTGTTATAAAGATCCTTTCATATCTAGGTTTGGTTAGTTGTAGGTTCTGGAAGGCTAGGTAGTCGTTGAAGGGTTTCCTAGGGTTTCGTTGTAGGAGTAGAGTTTAGTAGAGGTGAATCAGGTGAAGGACCTGTACCTTTAGTTAGGGCTTAGCATACATTACGATTGGTGGTCCCGTGACTCAGGATATCTCTAGAGTTGAAGTACGTAGGTAGATAGACATTACAATGTTACCGCCTGTAACAGATCGCGATTAGTTACAAATTTAAAAGAAACTGATGGCTTTTCTGGCACTTCAACATAACGTGTGTATATAATCACAATACAATCCGATCGTCTGTGGGGCAGCCCCCAGGAGGATCCCATTTTTTACATGAAGCTATTGAAGCTGTGTTTAATCTTTGGCTAGCGTAGGGCATTTCAAGGGTGAAAAGATAGCCAAGTTATATTATATTAAGACTATCAACATACACTTGAATAGTTCGATAAATATTGTTACGGGAAAATCATACACAAATCGACCTAGTCCCAAATTAAGCAAAGCTTGTAGGGTAATAGACGACGATATACATAATATACAGGGTGTAACCGACGGTGTACCGAAAACTGAAACCATGGCTTCAGACCATTATTCTGGGCTGGAAAATCGTGGAAATTTCTTTGATAAAATTCACAAATTTTCCTCGCGAGTTTTCAGTTTTTAGGGTTCCGTAGTCAACTAGGAACCCTTATAGTTTCGCCATGTCCCTCTGTCCGTACGTCCGTCCGTCCGTCCGTCCGCGGCTTAGCTCCGTGATCATTAGTACTAGAAAGCTGAAATTTGGTATAAGTATGTGTATGTATAACGCCGACAGAACAGTAAAATAAAAATTCAAAAAAAAAATTTTTTTTCGGGTACCTCTCGAACACCTAAAGTGGGGGTGATTTTTTTTTTCTTTTCAACACTAGTGTGTGGGTTGTCGTTGAAGTATAGGTCTTGTAAAAATAATAGGGGTCTCCTAAGATTATTATTTGATAAAGTCAGCAGTTTTGTAAATATTCGCTCCGAAAACAAAAAAAATATTGTGTCCCGTCCCCCCCCCCTCTAACTTTTCGACCACGGGTCAAAAAAAATCTGAAAAATTGATGTAAATGAGACCGTATCAGTACTTTCAATGAAAACTATATTGAACAAAACTGGTGGAGCCGTTTTTAGGGTTCCGTACCCAAAGGGTAAAAACGGGACCCTATTACTGAGACTTCGCTGTCCGTCCGTCCGTCCGTCCGTCTGTCACCAGGCTGTATCTCAAGAACGGTGATAGCTAGACGCTTGAAATTTTCACAGATGATGTATTTCTATTGCCGCTATAACAACAAATACTAAAAATGAAATAAAATAAATATTTAAGGGGGGCTCCCATACAATAAACTTGTTATTCCTATATATACATATATATAGGTACGGAACCCTTCATGCGCGAGTCGGACTCGCACTTGCCCAATTTTTTAATTTATCGCCAAATTTCATATTTTTTCTTTAAAAGGACGTAAGTTGACTTCCAGGAGGTAATAAGTGATTACAGTTTCTAGGGCGTTTACGACCTTTTTATAGAGCTTAAAATCTTTCTTAACTTAAATCTCGGGCTTAAAGCAGTTTATTGTGAAGGATGAGCAACTACGGAACCCTACACTGAGCGTGGCCCGACATGCTCTTGGCCGGTTTTTTTCTTTATTTTTCCGTTAATCGAAGTCTACCGGTAACAATTTTTCATGAAAAATCTCATGAAAATAGCATTTTACGCAAAACACGCAATGTATCACAAACAGTATTATGTAAGCTTTACGGTACAACACAGGCGCGTGGAGTGGGAAAGATAACGGTACTGGCCGGTCATTGATCCTCCAGGCCAGTGCGCTCGCACTGTTTTAATTACCTACCCGCATTAATATTTACCTACCCGCACATATTATTTGCTTTACTTGCTTGAATGAAAGGCTACTACTACATTGTTTTTATAGTTTAAATGAATATTTTAATTACAATCCAGACCGTTATTGATTATTACTTTATTATTTCTTATTTAATTATTGTTAAATGTGACATTTTCTTTATGACTGTTATTGACTATTTACTACAATGAAATAGTGTACCTTTACCTACTATTATTTTTATTACATTATAAATTTAGCATTTATTAGAATTTTGGAAGTTGAATTATGTATTTTTTATTGCTGATATAAATTATGAGAATTAATGCATGTTTAATAAACACGTGTTTTTTACTCAATAAAATAAAATGTTTGCATGCTTAGTGAAGATAGGGAATGCAACTATGACCGGAAACCGAGAATCGGTTTTTGTTCGGTTTTACTCGAATTCGATTCGAATTTCGGATGAAAACCGAGTATTTCTTGACTGTAAGCAAACTATTGAATTCAATTGATTAATGTGTTTTTTTTTGTTTGTTGTTGTTTCGTTTCGTTCCATAGTCGGTAAAAACGGAACCCTAATAGGAATATAATACATGACTGTTAGAACCGCTTTTTCTTAGGAATGGATGGAGATAATTGAAAGTTGTCACAAATAAAACAACTAAATTCAGTTTTTTACGTTAAATAATCAACATTTATTTATTAAACGACATGTTAAATCACAACAATCAACATTTAAAATATAATATGTAGCATCAAGCATCACTCTTTTAAACTTAATAATTAAAACTTTTATATATGTAAACATAAAACATAATCATTTCGAAACGAGTAAGTAACTAATTTGGTAAATAATAAATGATCAATTAGGATCAAGATAACATTCAAACTCTTAAATCACAAATTACAGGCAAATGAGGCAACGGCGGCTAAAAATGGACCACTGAAATAAACAAATATTATTAATTTATAACTCACTGACAGAGATGACCGAAAAGAAAATCTAAATTACCTTTTCGGTACATAAATGAAAAACTAGACTCTGAATGATGATGAGAGAGGTCATGTCAAAAATCTTATCTGAATTTGAGCTGTGAAGTTTGTTATTAATAGACTATAATAGTATTTTTATTCATAAGTATATAAAAACTGGATGGCTACTACAATTCAATACTCTGAATTAGATCTATTGTAATAAGAAAATAAAAGAACAACTAAGCGACATTCTGAGCGACTGGAGTTCATCAATGTGCGAAAGTAAGAACTAGTGGACACCAAGTGATACATGTACAGGGTTCGGATATTCGGATCGATATTTACCTAAACTTGGCAAAATCCCGAAATTTGTTGGAAAAATATGGAGTCGGCTTCATTTTTTATAAAATAGTTTATTTAAATACTTTAATACGAATGTGTTTATATTATCCTAATTTTCGGTATTCCGGGAAATCCCGAGAAGTTTATTAGTATAATTATATTGAGTCCGCCTCCATGCTACGCAAAAACAACGCGGTGTAGGTACTGAGGCCCAAGAATAGGTAAATATCGATCCGAATATCCGGACCCTGTACATGTACCTCAATTTATTCCCTCAATGACTATTAATAATTGATTTTGGTATATAAATCGTACCTAGTACCTAATTCATTAATACCTTTTAATTTTAGTGATAGCCAGTAAATAAAATGAGATACTTATAATATTTTTATAAACTATCTCCTCGTTTTGAAATAAAAAGTGAATAAAATAAGACAACATTTCACTTACCGTTGATCTCCAAAAAACACCACGTGTGAAATACAAAACACTTCACCTCACCATCAGTCATCAACTCACCCACCACACTGTACAGTACAATTAAATTAAACCGTTTCAAAAATTCAAGAGTAAAATAGTTTAGGTACTAAAACAAAAGAACCGTCACCGTCAGACGTTTAAACAACAACTAATTACAAAAATAATATACAAACCTGTATCCTTTGAGTACCTACCTGGCATACCTGGATTGGGGTAGGGTATTAGGATTAGGAGTGGGGAAAGGGTCCGTATTGGCGAGATAAAACGTTCACTCACGACTTTTGTGGCCTTTTCTAAATAAAAATTCTCATTTCTAATCGTATTTAGTACTTAAATTAAAAAATATACATGACATTCCTTTAACTAGAAAACTCGGTTTTTGACCGAGCAAAAACCGAGTTTTAAATCGGTTAAAACCGGCCGGTTTTGCCCGATATTCGGTTTTTTCACTACTCGGTTGCATTCCCTAAGCAGAATGTATCGGACATCCTGAATATTTACCACCATGTTATGTATTACTACATTCTTGCAAATAAATGATTTATGATTATGATTTTGATTATGAAAATAATATTGTTAGACTGTTTTAATTTATCGGTCAGTTGTTATTGGTGTTAGGTAGTACACTAGTTGTGATCTGAGGTTGCGTTGTTTTTGTGGTTGCATTTATTCATGTCATTCGATGAGCATTGTGTATGTTTGCGCTGACGCGTGAGTGGAGTGGGGAGCGCGTGGACCGGTCGATGCTTGCCGCGTGTTCCCCTCCCTGCGCGTCTGCACCCGAGAGATTTGGACGCAATACATTGCGCGTCGAGTTTTATAATTTATTTTGGAAAATGTTATCCTTGAGTTTTCCGAGAAAATGAACACTCGTTTTCAGTTCGTGATTATGGTCTAAAACTACAGTTTTCGTTTTCGGTACGCTGTCGGTTACACCCTGTATAATACATACATAGATAACATATGGATGTTATGGGACCTAGGAACAAATATTCAAGTTCATCACACAAATGTTTACCCTGGGATTCAAACCCAGGACGGCCGGCACAATAGGCAGGTGCTC
This sequence comes from Apotomis capreana, assembly GCA_947623375.1. NCBI lineage: Eukaryota > Metazoa > Arthropoda > Insecta > Lepidoptera > Tortricidae > Apotomis > Apotomis capreana. The sequence continues at coordinate 7,648,422 of OX392499.1, forward strand.
TACAAATACAAAGTGCGTCAACCACGTCGTTAATATACATTATGATAAGTAAATGATTCCTGAGATATACTGACATGGCAGGCAAACACAAGAAGATGCAAACTGATCAGTGCAATTTATCTTGTGATCCATTAAGTGTCAGTCCACCGGCCCTAAGGCCCCCAAGTCTGAGCAGACCTGCGTCCAAATCTATCAAGCCTTAAACGGTTTCTGCGGCAATATTCGCACGACGGGGTAAAAGCGATTTCCAGACGACAGAGACAATTCTAAATTTTAGTTAGATTTTACCCAGTCCATCTATAAGACAAGAAAATTAATTCCAGGATTTTGAAAAAGTCATCATTTAAAGGGGTTAAATGGGAGGCGAAAGTTTGTATGAAGAACTTGGGATTTGAGTAAGAGAGATAATAATCGTGTATTAAAAATATACATCGAAAAAAGACAATGCATACAGATTCTAGTATATTGTTAGTATATAATGTTAACAATAAATGGATGAGTACCTATTGTATTTGTATTGGGTGCTACTCATTGGTGGTTAATAAAAGATGTGGGCTTTCCCGCTCCAAATATCGGGCTCTTTTTTGGCAAGTGACAGAGATGGCCTTAATAATGTAATTATATTTTTATAGAATCAAGAACGAAACCTCCATTTCTTCAACCCGGATGTTTGAACCTCATTTGTATGCGACGCCATATTTACCGGGTGCAAACTGAACGTAAACAGGCGGTAACGAAAGATGTATAGTGGCATTTCCTCTTAAGCGTTGAATTGTCATCTGAAATATATCATTACTTCCCCATAAAATATATCATTATTACCGTATTATTTTCCACCCGTCCTGTCATGTGTACCGGGGCACAACACAACATGGGGCTTAGCTCCGCGTTCCACTTTTATTCGCGCGCGCGTTTTAGCCACTCGTCGCGTTGCCACGCCCCACTATCGACTGGGTGGCATTTTACACAAACAACCAACAAAATGCAATTTTTAAGGCTACCAATACAAAGATCAAGAGAGAGAACATTTCTGTAGTGTTTTATGGGTTGCGGTGAACACCAGCGGCAGAATAATCTTACCAGCGGGGCAGCGTACGAGTATTTTGACGCGAGTTCGCTTGTCGCGCGACTTAGCGTCGCCTGTCTTTCTCGCACAGGAAAGTGACAGGTAGTATTTGTCGTACAACAGAGTCGCGTGCGAAAAGTTATGCTAGACGTCCTGATTCCTTTCCATTAGGTAACCTACTTTTTTCCTTAGCTATTTCCTTTCCTATTCCTAAGCTAGACCAATCCGTTTTAGTTCCATACGCTAAACTAAACTCGAATATAAAGTAACATCTTTATCCAAACGCAGACATGGTCGGAGTGTGCGAGCTCTTAAGAGCTCTGATGAATTGCTCCATAAATTGCGCCGCCATCCTTCCATCTGCCGTGCGAGGTGAGCGTTGCCGGCTGCTGCGAGGGGCGTTTAGCTACACTTAATAATGTACCTACTACGGACAATCTGTTACGAAAATAAGAAAGATTTAAACTTTACAGTTTCAGAAATGTTTTAATATTTAACGCATTCATTACCAGGTACGCATATACATAAACAAACTTTTATGACGGTGACATAAAAGTTTGTTTCTTGGCCACGCCCTCTGACAGTGAATGCGTTAATCGCGTTGAAACAGTGAAGATATCATCTGAAGATATCTTTTGTATCAAAGAAACTAAACAAAGCATCGATTTTTTCAACTAGTTGCTTCATTTCTACCTGCCTTAGGGCGGCATCGTAGCGCATGTTGGCGTTGGCTAGTGGCTTTGATAGCATAATTGGTAATGCACCCGTATAGGAAATATCTTCATCCAAACGCAGACATGGTCGGAGTGTGCGAGCTCTTATCCGTCGAGTGTGCGAGCCATCCTTCCATCTGCCGTGCGAGGTGAGCGTCGTCGGCTGCTGCGATGGGGATTTAACTACACGTAATTATAATACAGACAATCTGTTGCGAAAATAAGAAAAAAATAACTTAAAGTTTAAATAGTCTTATTAAAACTTTTGCGAGACATATTTAATTATTGTATTAAGCGGTGTACACTCACGTCAAATTGTCAAGAACGGCCCGACATGTTTCGAACTCATATGGAGCTCTTCATCAGGGACTGCTACCCGTTCATTGTCTCGGCAACTTTGTCACTGATTCTTTGGGCTCCAACGTCACTTTTGTCATCCATAGACATTACGCACACCTGACCACGTTTAATCGCGTTGAAATAGTGAAGATATCACCTGAAGATATTTATTTATTATGCTATCAGACACTAGCTAGGATTGTAAGCTCAATAAGCAGCTGATGCACTACCACTGTGCTAACCGCGTCGTGAAATTAAATCTAATCTAAATGTGACCCTCAATGGTTACGCGACGCAATCGCTTGTGTCCGTCAGTGTTTCATAATAAAATAACAACTGAACTGCTGCATCTCACTGCAGTTACGCACGAGAAATATTATCGGTCTCGTTCCTTTTATTACCGTGTGTAAATGACGGATGATAGGTAAGTAGTACTTACCTATATACTTACCTATATACTTACGAGATCCCTTGTCACGCGACTTAGTACTTACTAAGTACTGCCCTAGCCCAGCCCAGCCTTGTCGCGGCGCCCGTCACCCTCTCACAGTACTTCATAGAAAGGGATAGATGAAGTATCTTGCTCGAGATAAACTCGCGTGTCACATTTGTGCTAGAGGTGGTGGTGGTGCAAAAGGCAGAGATTTGGTAACACAGTAAATGTTGTTTTGCGGCAGGGAGCTCTAAATAAGTACCGGTAGAATATTTGTAGATATTGCCTCGGAGCTCAAATGAATTAAAAGTTAAGTCACTGAGATAGAACCATTTTGTATTGCTACAAAACACAAAATTGTTCACTACTATATTCATTTGTGCCCAACTAAAGCCTGTTTGGGAGTCCAACGTCCTCACTCGTCGTGTTAAAGTCTCCCTTTTCGAGTCGATCGTCAAGTCAGTATTGTTGTTTGGCTGTGAGACGTGGAGGGTGACTAAAGGCCTGACGAACAAGCTGCAAGTCTTCGTTAACAAGTCCCTGAGGTCTATTCTCCGTGTATTCTGCCCGAGGACGATGCGTAACGACGACCTGTGGAGGATATGCCACCAGTCTCCCATAAGTGTGGACATCGCGACGCGAAAATGGAGATGGATAGGCCACACCTTTCGACGTGGAGGAGCGAACAACGCAAGCATTGCTTTCGAGTGGAAGCGGCCGGACGGAAGGCGCAGACGCGGACGTCCTGTACACTCATGGCGGCGCACCGTGGAGAGCGAGCTGCGAGCCGTTGGAATGAGCTGGAGCGAGGCCAAAAAAGTTGCTGAGGATAGAAAGGCGTGGCGCGAGCTGATGAAGGCCCTCTGCACCTCCGGGGTGCCTTAGGACAACAACAACAACATATTCATTTGTTCCTTTTTCTGCGTACGATTTCTATTGCCTAGGTAGGTATGTTTTGTTTTATGGCTTTACCATGAAATTCTAGACAGATAGGTACTAATTATTTCATTTTTATTTGATACTGACAAATATACGCTTGTTCCATGTACATTATTTGAATATTAAACAGGAACATAATAAGTGTAGGGGGAGAAGTTATTGACATATTCATGTATTTCACCGGGCCACCCGTTGAATAAATAATATGCTATTTTCGTAGGAAAATTACGCATATCCATAATGTTGCTTCAAACAAAACAGTTAAGTTCCTCAAGTCACGAACACGTTATACTTAAAACTATAGAAATTAATCAACCCATTGACTGGGAATCGAACCCGGCGCCTATCCAATCCAGAGGTACCGGGTTCGATTCCCGGTCTCTTCCACCAGATTATGCATTTAATTTTTTCCTTGAGCTTTCATCTTTTTATCAATGGTTGTTGATACACAGTTCTAAACCAATATATTACATGTAAAAAATTACGACCTTCGAGGTCACAAACGTACGAAACTTATCAGCGGTACAGAATTCACCCCTGTCGAACTCGTCGGAACTAATAGCTGGCGACGGTGGGTCATTATTACCCGTCACCTGCGACATTTAGGGAGTGGCTTTAATTTTTTTTTTCATTTGACATTTCATTATTTTACAGTCTTCCATAAATACAAATAAACATAACCAAACATTTAAAAGCAAATTATTTCAATGTATCAATTATGTTAATTTACAAACCGACAAAAAACTACGATCTACGAAGTCACAAACGTATGAAAAGTAGGTATCAGCGCTACAAGAAGACATCCCTTTCGAACACATCTAATGCGACGCTGTACCGAAACTTGAAGAACAAATTTTATCTACTATCTAGCACAAGCGAATATTACCTCGCCCACTATTACAACCAAAGAGAATATAATCACTACGTTTTAAGAGGCGGGACTCTCATACTAGCCTATAGAATCAGCCAAGAAACAGTTTGCATGGCAAACCGATACCATAATGTACGTCAAAGAACCTACAAACAGCAGTAGTACCAACCTAACAGACTAAAAGAGTGTAGCGGCCTATACGCTCGCTTTCTTATAAAATGCACAGTGTTGAAATAAGGGCTAATACGTAAACTATTTTTTTTCTCGAAATTAGGTTAGTTTTGACTCCACATTTAAGTCGTATGTTGTAGAGTGGATAATAATAATGATTATAATATTGGTTCTGAAACAAGGTTCGACTGAAATGTAGACCCGAAATAAAATTAAAAACTTTTACTAATAATTTATTGTTACACATTCTTTAATTTTTATTTTATTATCAAGTCTTCTTTTCCCACAAACTTGACCCACTGCCTGCATCTGAAAATATTTTATAATTAAAACAGAGTTATCATTTCTTATATCTAAGATTAAAATCAAAGACTCATAACAATTCGTTTAAAAACTGGCACATTATTTTTTATTACTATAAACTACAAGTGGACATTGATTTGAACGCATCAGGTATAAGCTGAATGGGCATCATAAAATAATCAGTATTTTTGTGCTAGTCCTCACACGATTCGACTTTACGTAATGATTTGCACTGATAAACAAATAAGCATGTATATAGTTATCGATAGATACAGTACATCTCTAGTACACAATAAAAATGGAAATAAAATATCTAATTTACTATGTTTATAGCCGGCTGCACTTAAATATGGCTAAAAATTGCTATATCAATACTTACCGGTCTTCATCTTAGGGAAATTTCGCCATAAAGATCCGTTTATTGAAATTTTCACTACTAGCTCCATTTCCATAAATTTCACAAGTTATACACCGTCTTTCCGGTGGCATTGTCGCAAAATATATTCACTAACCAGTGTTCGATCACATTTCACTACTTTCAATTACAAATTAAGACCAAAACAATTAGAAATGCACAAAAATAATCAAACAAAACAGACGAAACGCAATGAAAAACAAAACAATATGGCTGACGAGGGATGAACACAGAAAGGATACTAAGAACTATACTGATGGAGTATGGTGGCTAGTGTTTGCCATGTAAAGTCCATATAAAAGTTTTTTTGTTCCTAGTTGCGTTAGACTGATTAACTACAACCATAAAGAAGTTTTTTCTTGTACCTATTTGACACATTTTTGTCTTAGAGTTTTGGGTACATTACGTCAAAAAACTGTGAGTACTCGCATTTCTAAATAACACGTTACGTAACGACCTACGAGGGCTACGAGTTCACAAACATACGAAACGCATCAGCGGCGGTACAGAAGTCACCCCTGTCGAACACGTCGGAACTAATAGCTCTGCAGCCGAGCGACGGCGACGGCGGGGTCATAATTACCCGTCACCTGCGACATTTAGGACCCCTAAATAAAACGTGGGGCGCAATTGGAAAAGGATCCGTCGGTGTAAGGGATAAATAATTTGTGAGCACCTGTAAATATAAATAAACCCGTACGGGGAAAAGGATCAAAAACGAATTATCCGAAAACGATAGACGTAAAGGGTTATATTAATGTTAACTGGGATAAATTCGGCACTAAATAATAAATAAAAGTACATACGTCGTGTTCTGCAAGAATGGTCTGCACAGAACAACCGATATTCTTTTTATAAACCGCTTCCTCCATTGATAGCGGCGATAATAAAAGAAACATATTTATAGGTTACTGGTAACCGTGATGGCCGGTTTGGGCACTTAATCGATTTTGGTTAGGTTTACATTATATTTTATCCAAAATAGAAGGAAAGTAGGGAGGAAAAGCTTTGGGTGTGCGATGTTGAGTGTTTTGTCGTGAATAACTGTTGCTTAATTCTCAAAAATTTTGTATTTAGATCTGTAGATCCCACATTTTTAACTTAAACTTTGAAGAATATTTCATTAGAGACATATTTCGACTGTAAACTCTAAGATGACCTGCAGCCAAAACATAGTTTTTGAAAAGTGACTGTGGAAAGTATCACTTTGAAAGGCGAGGAGATGCAATACTTTCATTAACACTCGTAGCGCTGCGCGCGTAGCCGATAACACGGAAAAACGTAAGACAAGTAAAACACTTGTGCAATAATGTACAGCCTCATGCATTTAAATAGCACCTCGTTTGTATGCGACGTGATAGACGCGACTTGCATACTTTGCTTGGCCGTGTAGTACTTACTGCTTCCCACCCGCAGCACGCTGCAATTATGAAATAACAATTCGTTTTTATTTCGTGTTTATGCCTATAAGTTATAACCAAGATCTCCGCGTACCGTTTTACTGCATTAAACGAAACATTCTCATAGTATGCTGGACTGGAATTCACTAATTCACACCTAATTTATATAAACATAGTCAAGTGATGTTACGGTATTCTAGATGATGGGACAAAATAGAAAATTCCGTCAAGAAAACAGTTAACCTTACCTAAGAAACCAAAGCCAAGGGTGGATCTACGACGGGTATTACTTAGGTACTAGGAGGTGACCGCATCTTAGTCCGCGTACACATTGGCGTATCTAACATAATTTTTCAGGGGGGGCCTGGGGGGGGCCTGGGGGTGGTCCTGGCCATGGCCTATGAGATGAAACCATGAATGGTAACCCAAAATCCTGGGGTGGGCACTAGACCATCGGCCCACCCGGCCACCCCCCTATATTACGCCAATGCGCGTACAACTGTTTTCTTTACCCAAATAAAACCGGCCAAGTGCGAGTCGGACTCGCGCACCGAGGGTTCCGTACAAACACTTTCCATCCCTAAGTGGTTAAGTTAAGTTTGCACCTGGTATGTATAGCGCCCCATATAAATTAGGTGCAAAGTTAGGTATTAAAAAAACTACTTACTAGATCTCGTTCAAAACAATTTTCGTTGGTAGTTTTTATAGTAATGTACATCATATGTTTTTTTTAGATTTTTAATTTTCTTATTTTAGAAGTTAGAGGGGGGGGACCAACTTTTTTCCACTTTGGAGGCGTCTGTCACGCAAACTATTCGGTTTAGAAAAAAAATGTTTTAGAAACCTCGATATCATTTTTGAAGACCTATCCATAGATACCCCACACGTATGTGTTTGATGAAAAAAAAATTTTTGAGTGTCTGTTCTAAGTATGGGGAGCCCCCAATATTTATTATTATTATTTTATTTTTGCATCAAAATCTTAATGCGGTTCACAGAATACATCTACCTACCAAGTTTCAACAGTATAACTCTTATAGTTTCGGAAAAAAATGGCTGTGACATACGGACGGACAGACAGACGGACAGACGGACAGACGGACAGACGGACAGACAGACATGACGAATCTATAAGGGTTCCGTTTTTTGCCATTTGGCTACGGAACCCTAAAAAGTATCCCGTGCCAAAATCGATCCGTCGGCGTGATGAGAGGACGCTGGCGCTGAGGAAGATGGCGCTGTATGGCTGACGCCGCGCGCCCATACAACTCCTGCATCGCTTGTTAATATTTTTCCTGAAATAACTGGGTACCCTTCTCCAAAGAAAACCGATTTTCACTACAATTTTAGAATTTTATAATGTGGTATAGAAATATCCATGCTGGGGTAAAGTCTCTACTTTAGACCGTCAGTCAATTAAGGTATACTTGAAGTCAGTGTAGTCTCTTTTTCTCTCAAGTCAACTCATTGCTAAGGTATTTCCTTTTTGCCTCTCACACAAACCATCCGACTTTTCTTCTCCGATAAGGCCAAGAAAATTATCGCCTCTGACCCAAGTTAACGAAGCATCAAACCACACATTTAATTAAGCTGTTTATATTTTAAGCACGCCGGTTGGTCGTTACTGAAAATTGCATCATTGTTCCAGGGTAAGGCAAGTAAGTGCAGTCCGTAACGTTTACTGATATTTGGACAGTGAACATTGAACAAGTTAGATGAATTCATTTGTAAACATTAAGTTAGATGAAGTTCAGTGTAATAAAAAACAGTACTCTCTATACGCAGTTAACTGCTTATGTGTATTTAAAAAGCAAAGTGGTAGCTTAGATTAAATTGCGACTTTAATGCAATGATGTCAATCAATACTAATAAATTCTGATAAGTTACATTTTATTAACTACTTAATACTTAGTTCCTATTACTTAAAATTATGATAAAAAATACATATCTCTATAGACGAGAAGAACAACTTTTCTGTATACTTTTTCTGAACGTATCATTGTTCTAGAATAAGTGCAGTCCTCACCGTTAACTGGTATTTGGACAGTGAACAAGTTAGATGAAGTTCAGTGTAATTACTCTCTAGACGCGGTTGGCTCGTTGTGGGCCCTGCCTCGGAGCGCGTGTTTTAGTTACAACTTTTTTTTGTTCCTTTTAAGGTCGCCAGTAAGGTTAACAAAAGTTTGGTTCTTATTTCAAAGACAAAGTGGTAGCTTAGATTAAATTGCTACTTTAATGCAGAGAATTCAATGAACAGTAATATTTCTGATAAGTTACATATAAACTATAACTTAGTTGTTATTGCTTTACAATGACGATAAAAAATACATACTTACCTCAATAGACGAGGACAACTTTTCTGAACATTTTTTTAATGCATCATGGTTCCAGGGTAAGGCAAAGTGTGCAGATCTCACCGTTTACTGATATTTGGACAGTGAACAAGTTAGATGAAGTTCAGTGTAATTACTCTTCTAGACGCGGTTAGCTCGCTTTGCTGCTGCCTCGAAGCGTGTCTTTACAACTTACTTTACAACTTTTTGTTCCTTTTAAGGTCACCAGTAAGCTTAAATCTTTTATAAATGTAGTTTAGTTCTAATTTGAAAAATAAATGGTAGCTGGATTAATTGAGACTGTGTGTACAATAGGAATAAATATAACATCTCGGAAATTGGGTTTTTGTACCTGATATGACGATTGATAGCAAGTTTTCGCTACATATAAATACGCATTCTCCCATGTAATCGGTTATGCGTATAGCACTACAGATTTATGGTAGTGTAAGTGTTTCTCAGCAGGCTCGGCCGATTTCTTTGAATAGTGAGTCAGGAACGGCCTGACATCAATGACTTTTCTAAGCATTCCTCGACTGTGAATAGATTACCCCTTCTTAACGGCTTATTCCTATTTTTTTACTTTGCTGAATTGCTAGATGATAAATAGTTCTCTTTTTCTAGTGTTGTTCTTCAGCGCGCTCTAAATATTAAGTAGTGCGCGAGACTGCCGGCATAAAGCTAACCACCTCTCGGAGAGTAATTACACCAAACTTTAATCGCTTGCGGGATAACGCTAGTGACACGACTCCGCTTATGTTTATATTAGATTGGCACAACGATAAAAGGGACATTTTGTAACCTAGTAGGTATACCTACATGTCTAGTAACCTGACTTTGAAAAGGATTTTTTCTAAGACTCATAAAATAAAATATAGTACAGAATGTTCACTCTTAATTGTATAGCAAAAAACACCCGAGAACTATATTTTGTTGGTTGTTCGTGTCAAATGCAACACTATTGATCGTGGGGAGTAACAACGCGATTCCGAGTAGACAGCTGAGAGCACGCGCCGATTTTGAACAACTACTAACGAGATTCACGCGCCTGGTGAGTCAGTATTACTAATCAAATTTTTATTGCACAAGATAAAACTTATAGCACAAAAGGTGAACTTAATGACATAAGGCATTCTCTACCAGTTAACCTTAGGGCAAAGCCGCCAAATTTGAGGCGGTGCAAATAACCTAATAAGTATAGTCTATCCGGAACTAGGTATAAATAAGATCAAATTATATCAAACTGGCAAAAGCGAAATAATACCTTAAATTTACAGGTATACTTGATTTGATGTTAGAGATCGGATTAGACTATAACAACACGTATTTTTATTAAGTCTATTACTTATAATCCTTGCTATTCTTACAGACATACATAAACTACTTCTAAGACTATAATTATATTATGTACATCGTGTCGGCAAAACACATCGTTCTTCTAGGGAATAATTCTATCATCAAACACTCAGTCATACATCAAATCTAACACATTCTTTATTTCATTCTATTCGAACTACATAATCGTCTACCAGCCAGCTCCGTATATACGGTATAAATCCCACATATATACAAACCTGGCCTAACCTGACCTTTTTGATCCGAGTCTTGACTGAATAGATGATTCCTCTCTTCAGCGCGCTCAATTAGCGCGCTCTCTGCAGCCATAACATAACGCTAACCACCTCTAGGAGAATAATTACACCGAACTTCATTCGCTCGCGGGATAAACTCTGTGACATTTTGCCGCCGCTTATGTTGAGGCGACGTGTAATGCTGAGCTAGCGCCGCTTCCGAAAGTTTCTTTATCTTCTTACTCAGATACATTTCTAATTGCAAAATGCTAATACTAATCTCTCACTTTCCTTTCGACGCTGTACGAGCAAGACATGTGATGTCGAGTCGCGCGACAAACACGGCACTAGGAAAACGCCTTTAAACTGTACTATTATAAAATTTTAAAATTATATAAAAAATCAGGCAAGATATGCAAGCCCTGCAGGCACGGTCAGCATCAAGCCTGTCAATTTTACTACCGGCATAATGTCAAATTGCATACGAAAATCGTCAGTAACTTTCGATACTGCCTGCACCTAACCCACGCAACGCCCGCACGTTTTGTTAAAGTGCCATTTAACGCATCCAATCTGACAGCTTAGAGTGAATTCGCAAACAGCCGTCACATGCAAATTAATTCGCGCAATCAACGGCCGCCGCCGCCGAAACGCCGAATATAGACAAATTTTTAGTGTTCATAACTCAAAGCGAAATAACACCAAACGGTGAATTTATTGTGATCATACGAGTTGAGTTGAGAGCAGTCGTAAAAACCAGTCAAGTGCGAACCGGGGACGAGCGAGGGAATAGATGAATAAAAAAAAAACTTAGTTTATAGTTAGGAATAACCCGCCTCCTAGAAAACTGTCCTAGTTGAAAAAACCGGCCAAGAGCATGTCGGGCCACGCGCAGTGTAGGGTTCCGTAGTTGCTCATCCCTCACAATAAACTGCTGTTTTAAGCCCGAGGTTTAAGTAAAGAAAGTTTTTACGCTCTATAAAAAGGTCGTAAACGCCCTAGAAACTGTAATAACTTATTACTTTCTGGAAGTCAACTTACGACCTTTTAAAGAAAAAATATGAAATTTGGCGATAACTCAAAAACGGCTTGACCGATTTTGTTCAATATAGTTTTCATTGAAAGTACTTATAAGGCCTCATTGACATGAATTTTTGCGTTTTTTTTGGACCCGTGGTTTAAAAGTTAGAGGGGGGGGACACAATTTTTTTTGTTTTGGCGAATATTTACAAAACTGCTGATTTTATCAAAAAATAATGTTAGAAGACCCCTATTATTTTTACAAGACGGATGTAAAGTGTTATTTGGTGCAGCAGAAAAATCTTAATAGCTCAAGTTCTAAACGTAAAGAAAGAGAGAAGTCTCTGGTCGATGCTCCGCGTGTTGGCTGGCATGGTGCAGAAACAAATAAGTGGAAATTGCTTAACTATATTTAGAAAATAAAATGGGTATATTTAATGGTTATATCAATAGGCGTTGGTACACATGTTTCAATCTAATTCATGGACGTTAACATGTTCTTATGGCCGCGACACATATGTCTCGTTTCAACTATCACGCTTCGGGCGGAACAATTCGAGAGAACTGTAAAGTAATTTCATACAAATTTTAAGGCCTAAGCCGGAAAGTATTTGTTTAAACATGGCGTCTGTATTTTTTTGCAGGCTAAACAGCTGAAATATATTTTTTTTAGTAGTGAATTCTTTTATTTTCTTTGCATAATTATGTTTGAGAAAAGCACTATACATTGATGATACGAAGCCGGCCTCCCCACGGTCGGCCGTCTATATTACCTACTCAACCGGCAAGTCCTTCTTTCCCGGCGTCTGCAGGCAGTTTCCTGGACATTGAGTGATTGACGGTGAGAGGACATTTCAAGTACTTACTGTTTTCGAACGGCAGACCGTGAGGGCACGATTTCGGTCAGGGCGTCCTGTGCATTCATGGCGGCATTCTATTGAACGAACATGGAGCCCTGCTTGGGATGGACTGATTTCATGAGTGCCGCTGGGGACAGAAATTTGCGGGGCAATCTAGTCGAGGTACGTTACGGTTTAGAATGGAACCACAACAATAAAATGCACTCACGGAAACCCTGATAGATGAAAGCAATTTGCCTACGTTGGTGAATTTGCTTTTTGCAGCCCTGTATTGTATTATGTAGGGTACCTACATAATACAATACCTCAGTTCCAAAAAAACAGGCTGCAAGGTGTTTTATTTTACCATGAAGAGAATAAGTATTCACAATTAAATATAACCTAGAATTTAGAAGCTATGTATATAGCGTTGGACGCGGAACTGAGAGACGCTTAGCGCGAAAGTAATAAACTAAGACGATTAAAACTTTCCATACATGTAGATGAAAAGAGGTTTTATTTCAGATTCATAAATTCGTTTTTGAAAGCGAAGGATAGACTAAATCTAATTTGGATCATCCGTTTAAGAACCACGATATCACAGACAAACTACCTAGTTATACTTATCCGCAACTTAAATTAAATTTAACGAAACGAGTAAGGTTACTTGTTTCGTTCAGTAGAAACAAGACTTAGCTCGCCACACATGCAAAACAAACCAATATTTACAGAGCATTTTCAGTTTCACAGTTCTTAATTTCAGATCAGATGACAGATATTGCAGCTTATAATGAAATACTACTGTAGATGGAAAATGAACCGAATTTTAAAATGGCATATATGGAGGAAATTCTATAGTGATGGCTTTAGGGAGCTAATATAAATGTTTGTTTCCGTTAAAAGCCGAGCATGCGGAGAGGCTAGCGAGAGCCTTGTGCTCTACAAAACACCACAGATAAAAGAATATGAACACTCAATTTAACTTTAGAAATTTTCAACAATTATTACGGGTGCTTCCACTGACGATACACATTAAAAAACAAACAACAATTTCACGATAGACATTAAAAGTTGTTCTATTTCTATTATTAGCCAGTTAATAGGACCGCCTATTTATCTAACGGATGGCCTGTCACGTTTAGCTGCAATTAGTCGTAGTTGAGCTCTAATTAGGTACCTACCCACAGGAGTCTCGATCCTATAGACTTTGTATTTTCAGGCTACATTCGCATCGGGTCTCTGCGTGTGGATGAGCACTGAAGAACTGATTAAGTGAGTGACCGGTTATTTGGTGCCCGAAATTCCCTGTTTTAAATTTTCTTTTACTTCAATTTTTAAATTTAATTTTGCCAAAACCCGCAACGCCACTTCGCAGGATCTGTTAAGAGAGCTCCGTCGGAATAAGTCGAACTGGCTTCGTCATAAATGTGTCGTGTCGAGATGAGGACTTTGCTTGCATGCGTGCTCTGTAAAATCTGTAGTGTTTCAAAAAGTTTCCGTCGCAAAAGTTTGAGAGCTGTTGTAGTACATATCGTGCTCGCTGCGGAGGTTGAGAGCTCTAGCTGATGAGCCCGCACGGGCTCTTTTACAGAAAAAATATTCGTTCATTTATTTATTTTGGGATCTCCTTAGGTTAAAAACTACATGGAATTTTGCCAATATCCACTTTGGCGATATGCTCTAAACTAGCGAAAACCATTTTGGCCATGTAACGACCATGTCCAATAGGTATATCGCTGAAATGGTGCCACATCAATGTGAAATTGTTTGTCCCCAGATACTTCGCTCTGAATGTTGGGTGCGAAACTGGATAGCCTTCGGAAGCTGATATCACATAATAAGGTTGTTTATCTGCTGTTCAAATTTTCACTTCAACTTCTTTGATAGTTACATTCAAAATATCGCGCTACTCAATACTCCACCGAAGTACTGAATTTCTACTATTGACATTGACAGTGCATAGTTTCAGGTCGTTGGTCGTTGGGCAGTGGGCGCCCGGGCGCCGGGACGGGCGCCAGACCATCAGCATGCAGGGTGCGCCGCGGCGCCGCGTTAGTTTGCCGCCGACTGAGCAAACTTGCGCCACGCGCTCTTGCCGCATTTACAATTCGTTTGCAGACTCCCAAATACTCCGACCAACTCTTTTGTAACCGGATTTCGCGGTTAACGACCTAGACGCTGCATGTTTATGCAGTCCGCTCACACACAATTTTTCGTCCCCGGAAAACTGCTAAATATGCGCTAGTTGGTAAATTTCAAAGTGTTATTTTTTTTACAAAATATAGAAGTTTATTTACAGAAGCTTCGTTTAGATATCTATAGCACGAATCATTTGACTGACTCGGTTAGAATTGTTGATCATCCACAAAGCATACACCCTAAATACCTAGGTATGATATAAACCGTCATCATAAAATGGACTTCTGTGTTACTAACAGGGTTCGATAAAAATATCGAAAAGTACAGATGTCATACTACGGTCTCACACACAGCTAAATTAGTTTGCGTTGTTCTAAGATGGCGTTAGTAGTAAAACATCTGTACTTTCGATCTTTTTATGGTCAGGAGCGCTTGGCCCGTGTGGCGCCCCGCCGTTAGCTCAACTGACCTTATTCATTAGAAATTTTCCGTCCAAAATTTGTGGAGTAGATTTTTGATCCAAATTGACACTTTTTGGCTTATGAATACGCCAGAAAAACAGACCGTCTTCATGTTCATAGTTTCGTTTTTGGCAGAGCGGGCGTTGTCATGCAAGAGGTTAAGGAGCTGCTGACTGACCTAACTACACTTCGATATCTCGGCCGGTTAGGGCCTTTCACACTTGCTATTTACGAGCGAATTTCGTATGAAGGCGATCGCGCAGCGAGTTCGCCACGACGCTTATTTGTATAGCAAACTCGCTCGCAAATCGCAAGTGTGATAAGGCCCTTAGCGGCACTTCGATATTTATTCATGGAATGGCTCGATCCCAGTCGAATGGATCAGGTCATACACGTATAATAGTTTAGTTAAGTCAAGAAGCTTTAAAACATAAATGATTCTATAGGTGAGGTATTGCACGATTTATCGGTAAAAGCAATTACCGCAGTGAACTCTACAAACAAGATCCACACAGCCCGACTCGAAACTTCGACTTAACTAAGAATACCCCGTAATTTTTCCTCTCGGCGTAGCCCCTGCACGAGCAAATCCAAGATTAACAATTGCCCTCAGACGGGAGCGAGAAAATTAACTTTTAAATGTAAATTTTACGAGGAAGTCATAACGTGAAAGATGCCGCGGTTAGCGCTGATTTATTGCAGTTAGAATTGAAAGTGTTAAAGGAGTTGCAATCTGAAAAAAAGTTTTAATAGGTACCACTTTAAAGAAATATAAATCATGCCGTTAAGGCGGCTAACTCTCGCGAAGTTGTACAACATTTAGAATCATCTACTTAAGGGTTTATTTAATGGCGACGCTTTATTTCGCTAATTGCAAAGGTATTCATTTACTTGCTAACGCTGGGTGATATTCTATTTGTTATCTTTATTATCAGAGGGAGAAAAGAATTAACCGCTAGAGACTTGTAATAATTATCATCGCTTTATCGCGCGCTCACTTCATTTGAATAATCCTTCGTAATAATCATCAAAAGAATCTTTATAACAAAGGTAAATAAATTCCCTTTTTTATTACGCTTTTAATTGACAATCGTATAATACTGTACCTACATTCGGTGATCAATGAATTTTATATGACGTTTACAATGATAATGTTAAGGAAACAAAAAAAGTGTGTGTGTCAGCTCCGACGCACGACTGGAGTTTACTCTTCAGGCCAGGCGCGCACCACGATTTTTTTTTAGTCGCGCGATAATTTTGTCGCAGAAATAAGCGTACTTCTGGGTTTATGAAAATCGTGGTGCGCGCACTCTCATTATAAACCCATATCTTGCATTTATGCGACAAAATTATCGCGCGACTAAAATCGTGGTGCGCGCCTGGCCTTAAGAACGATTATAAAATATATACTCAATACTCAATACGTTTATTGCACATAATGATTAGTAAATAGTTTAAGTATCACATTATGTACCCTGTTGGGTGCTGCAAACAAGAACGAGGAGGTAGGCACTTACATAATATTAATATACGAGTATAATATACAGCAAAATTACAATATTTTACAAGGAAAATTTACTTCCGATTCATTTTTAACAAATTGGAGAAATCATGAGTAGTAACTAAATAAGGAAGCGTGATGTAAAGCGCCCTCGAGCGGCTAGTTTAGTTACTAAATTTACGAAAAAAAAACCGTATCTTACTATGAAATCCATACAAAGATACGACCTTATTAATTAAGGAGCTTTGATAATTTTTATGAACATGCCAGCTCCAGCAGGCCTAATACACAACATCATTCATCTAAAAGACATAGATAAATAAAAACATAAACCGTATAAACTTAAAAATAACATGTACACGAAAACAACTAAATTTGTATACACTATTTACATTAAAAAAACTGTATACAAATTTAGGCGATTCCGATAAGGGTTCCGCCAATATTGAATTGAACATTACATTCAAGAAAGATCTGGTATTAGACCAAGCCATTTACATTAGACAAAAACAAACGTACAAAATCACCTTCCTTAAAAAAATCCTTAAATAAATCCAAAATCTCCTTAACAACAACTCCAAACAGCGTTTTGAACTTCTCCTCCCAACTTTCGGTAGAAAACAAACTATCCTTCGTCTTCTCAACCAGCCTTTCAAAAGTAATACGTCTCTTCTTCTTGTCCTTATTTTGTCTTTGATCTTCCATATCAGCCCGCTCAATAGTAAGCTGATTGACCAATAGGCACTCGGACCTCTTCACATCTGTTACTCTTTTTGACTTCCGCGGCTTACGAACCTCTTGTTGTGGCTCGCTCTCTAATCTGTACTAACTTACTGATCGCTGGCCCTCAGCCTGACAGACAGAATCTTCAGACTCTTTAGATTGTAACGGCTTCGACAAATTAGCATCTCTATATGACTTTCCAAAACTTAAGTCATTCTCAAAAACAGATGGCGCATCCTGACTACAAACATCCGTATCCTTTTTTTCCTTATTTTGCATATACAACCAAAAAGCCCGTTTATATATACATCCCTCAGCAGACATAATCCTGCGAATTTCTTACTCCTTCACAAAAACCGGGCACGACTTATCTAAGGCCATATGGCTGCCTTTACAATTAATGCATCTAAAAATAGTCGTTTCGCAATTGGCATGCTCCCCGCCGCATTTCGGACAAGTAACTTTAGTAGTAGGACAAAACCTGCTCAGATGACCGAACTTCCAACATATTGAACATTGGGTAACCGGGAAAGTGTACTGATTTACCTTAAATCGGCAACCGTAGGCATAAACATATGGCGGTAAAGAAGTTCCCTTAAAACACAGACGAATAGCTTCAGCCTTAACCCAACGCCCATCATGATCCAAACGGTTCAGTCTACATATTGACAAAATGTCTTCAGACCCTTGAATATTCTTTAAAAATTCGTCTTCCTCAACCTCCAACTCAACCTGCCTTATAATTCCATAAGTGCAGCATGCCATATTAGACCAATAAGAACGTCTCGTCTCATTGTTAAACTCCTGAGAAGCCAGAAGCTTCTCCGCATCATCCTTAGAGTTAAACTGTATGCGAACTTTACGTGGACCCATAAACTTGACGGATAAAATTCCTTTTATACCCTTAAATTGCAGCAACTTTGCCAAACCAATCTGTTTCGGTAAATCTTCTTTTGACACTATATAAATTTCAAATAGCTTGTCAGGCACACCGTCCGGCTCCAGGTGCGTTTTGGCGGTTGCTAAAACCCGCAAGCGTTTAGGTTTCCTGCCTATTGTGATAAAACTATCACTACAACCACAGCTTTCGTCGCTCAGACCACAAGCACGCTTCACCGCTATATGCCGCACATCCGACATGGACTCAGCGTCCGATACAATATCCGATTGACTCGGCCCTGCCTTATTATCAAACTCCACATCAGATAGCCACGACGGAGCTGCCCGCTGCCCACATTCTAAAAGTGACGTATCACTCACGACACCTCGACTTGACTCACTCATCGCAAAAACAGCGAAAAGGACTCTAAAACTGAATTAACTTATACATAAATAAAATAAAATTTGATAAAATTTTCAACCGTCGCCTTTGACAACCAAACGTCAATCCTCGCAATACTTATATTTTTGGAACGTATCTGCCGTGCTAATTTAAAAAGTCGTATCTCAGTATACGATTGGGGTAAAAATACGACTTCTTGATTTAGCAGATTATGCGTTAAGCGTTATAGACTAAGCTCCCGATATAAAATGACCTTCACAGAGATGTTTATTTGATGAAATGTATTTTATATTTAGTTTAAAATGTCAATAAATATATTGCATATGAGTTGCCTAACAAATTTAAGTCCAGGGTATGTTTAGTTTAAAATTAAAAAATTTTTTTTTTACATTTCACCGATTTGATTATTAGATAAATTCATAATTAAATAATCTTTAATTTTATTTATTTTCAATTCAACAGTCAGACCTTTGCAAAATGCTAGTAGGTATAGATTTACCTGTTTATACCTGGCTACCCAATAGTTGTGACGGGAAAAGAATAGGCAACCTAACGTTTGCATATTCTATGGGCTTCATACTTTCGATTGGTATTGAATTTATCTAATATTAATCAAACCGGTGAAATGTTTAAAACAATTTTTTTTTATTATTAATTAAACATACCCTGGACGTAAATTTGTTAGGCAACCCATATGCAATATAGTTATTGACATATTAAATTAAATATAAAATACATTTCATCAAATAAACAATCTCGGTGAAGGTTATTTTATATCGGGACCTTAGTCTATAACGCTTAACGCATAACCTGCTAAATTACGAAGTCGTATTTTTACCCCGATCGTATACTGAAATACAACTTTTTAAATTAGCACGGGAGATACGTTCGATTTTACACCCCATATTTTTCATACCCCGGGCTTATATATGAAAATCGATTCTTAAGGAGTAAACTCCAAAAAGGACAGGAAACATTTACTTATTTATATTACAGGTAAACACAATTTTACTCTCAGGGAATTGTACCCAGGTACTATTAAATATTCTTAACTCAAACTGATGTTAGTATTTTCTATACCGGACAAGGCCTATAAAACGAGCAACAAATTAAACAGATTCTACTCTTCGAACTGAAGAGTTTTCATTAAAGTAGGGAGACGGATCTAGACACGCGGCAGCGTGTCCAGCCAAGTTCACCCCAGGAACTGGCGGACAGCAGCCGTGTGTTGAGCCACTTTTAACCCCCCAATAACTCCAAATTTATTTAACATAAAAACATGAAATTTGGCTTATGTATTTAGATCCTTTAGAACAACTAGAACTCCAAATTTCATAAATATAGGTTAAATAGTTATTGAGATATTAAAGTCCAAAAAACGCTATTTTTATCACTGACTGACTGACTGACTAGTAATCAAAAACCTAACCCACTTCCAGGTGACCTAGAGAGGTGAAATTTGGCATTCAGCTTGGTAATTGTGTGTGTACACGTAAAAAAATCGAAAACAGTGATTTTTTTTACTTTTATAATTATTATTATTATTTATGCTTCTTGCCTCAGAACGCCGTCATTTATTAACCGATTTGGAAAATTCTTTCTTTGTTTTAAAGATGTACTAGCATAACACACACACATTCTCTCTCTCTCACGCACACACACATACACACACACACACAGAAGAATCCAACACGTACCAACCGATTCGGAAAATTCTTTGTTTGTTTAAAAGATGTACCAACTAAAATAGCACACACACAAGTAATTAATAATTAAGTAATTTACAAATCATAATAATTTCTGTACAAAAAGTAATGATATCCCATCAAAAACATAGATGTTAAATGAGAGCCAAGTTAAATATCGAGTGCAACGTTGTCGACTTCGCCGACAAAAGAATTGAGATCTATATGGGCGCCAAGTTATTTGCCCTAAAATGTTTAGATACAAGGACATACGACATACTCAATGCATTTATTTTACTTGGGGTGTAATTCAATATCAAGATTTGACTTGGCTAGTTTTCACAAACTGACTAAATTTTATAAAAGTAACATAGTAATATTATCAAGCTAACAGTATAAGTAACAGGACGTACACTAACTTGCGTGCTTACCTTTACGAAAATAGGTTAGTAATTAGACAAATATAATATAAATTTATACGTAAAAACTAGCCAAGTCAAGTCTTGATACTGATTTACACCCCAAGTAAAATAAATGCATTGAGTATGCCGTATGTCCTTGTATCTAAACATTTTAGGGCAAAGAACTTGGCGCCCATATAGATCTCAATTCTTTTGTCGGCGAAGTCGACAACGTTGCACTCGATATTTAACTTGGCTCTCATTTAACATCTATGTTTTTGATGGGATTGTATTTAATGCGACAAGGCTAGGTATCTATCCTACATACCTCGGTTTTATCACGGCATTACAGCGGAGCTTCGGAAGTTTGTAGATTTACCTACTTACCTGTTCGAGTTGCATTAAGTGACATTGACGAGTTGACATTTTAATAAAAACACGCTAAAATTACATGAAATTTGAATTTTACGTGATTCGCGATGGAATATATACAGAGTGTGGCCTGTTACAGGAACAATAAAAAACATAGATTCTAATCATGAAACTGATCAATATTTGTTCAGCAAATAAGAAAAATTGTTTTGAGATGTTTATTATGTCCTTATATAGATATTTAAATAGTATGTTTAATGTACGTCGTGCAACATTGACGTCACCTTAGCATTTTCATAGCTGGCACTCTACTAAATATCTAATAGTTCGCGATGCATTGATTCTTCGAATAAACATTATTTTACACATTATTATTTAATGCAATTTATTAACAACTAGCTTTTGCCCGCGACTACGTCCGCATGGAACTTGGAAGTATGGAAGAAACCTCGTACAACACGATAGATATCCACCTAATCACCTTAATTAAAAGAGCGCCTAAGCAAATGTAAGAGCAATTGTGCTTTTAGTTTAATCATTACATTTTCTACAGGGTCAACAATGTCATCATGAATTACTTACTCACTTTTCAATCTTTTTAGGGATAATTTCCAGGATGAAAACTATCCTATGTCCTTCCTCGGATCTTAAACTATCTCCATGCCAAATTTCATCAAAATCGATTCAGCGGTTTAAGCGTGACAGACAGACAGACACACTTTCGCATTTATAATATTAGTATGGATTAACACAAATTAATACCTAACGGGTCTATCCTTATTTACCTTCGTAATCTGCGTGGTTGCACATGCCGTGGTGTCAAATGTACTGGTGAATCGGCGAGTTGTTACTGGAGCTGTCGACCAGTAGCACCATCCTACGAAATTGTCTAATAAAATGGTTGTGTAGGAAGATAAATGTTCGACTACCATGAATTTGTTTAAAACATATTGTCACCGGTAAATAAGGAATATCGCGATAAACCCGTTATAATTTGTGTTCATTATGTGTACAAACCGCGAGAATATAAAGTGTTTTAATACAAATTAATAATAAAAATTGCTAAAAATTTTGTTCAGTTTGAAGAGTAGAATCTATGTTTTAATACCTTGCTCTTTACACAGGTTATACCCGGTACGCGGTATAGAAAACACTAACATCAGTTTGAGTTAAGTGTAATGTAACTAATAAATGTTTTTACGATAGTATTTCGAGTAGTCATGCTTTCGTTGAAGTAGGGAGACGGATTGTAAGTATTTAATGAACCCCTGGCTGTGCCACGTGCCGCGCTACCTGCAGCAGCGAGTTGATAAGCTTGTTAACTGTTTTGACGTTTTCAGTGGATTGGACACGTGGCCGCCTCTCTATTTATTCAAACAAAATCTGATTTAACGTTACTTTTTAATCGACCTCAAAGGACAAGATGTTTTCAGACGACTTTGTTACATATGTGTCTCAGATAAGTAGCTTAATTAGTCATCCATTTATCAGCCTCGACTTTTTACTAAACGGTGAAGTTCAACGCGGCGTGAATGATATTCAGCCATTCAATCAAACAGGGATCAATAACGATTAACTATTTGCATAGCCAAGTCATTTAATTATACATAACATAGACAAATAAGTCTTTGAATACCGAGGTTGAGTCATTAATTACCTTTCACCCCTCTTTGTGGAAAAAGAAGCCTCTGATTCGGAGCCCCGATAACTTTTTGACGAGCCTTGGTTGCCCCTTTGTACAAAGGCTTAATATAGAGTTATTACACATTACTGCTGATTTATTATTAGACCGCTAGTTTAACGGCAAAGAGATCATT
Source organism: Apotomis capreana (assembly GCA_947623375.1). Classification (NCBI taxonomy): domain Eukaryota; kingdom Metazoa; phylum Arthropoda; class Insecta; order Lepidoptera; family Tortricidae; genus Apotomis; species Apotomis capreana. The sequence goes on from OX392499.1 coordinate 7,671,216, forward strand.
GTCATCAATGCTCAAACAAAACAAAAGATAACGTACATCGCGCCATTATTCTTTTTTTCAATAATTATGGCCGGTGCTCATAGAAAATTGTTTTGCATATAGCATACAATACAATACAAGTACTCTTTATTGCACACCTCATAAAACATACATGAGAAATACAATGCAAAAAAATTACAATTTGAGGTAAACAACAGGCGGTCTTATCGCTAAAGAGCGATCTCTTCCAGACAACCTTTGGTTAGTGGAGAAACTGAAAAAATATTTTGTTAATAGACGGTGCAAAAAATATACACGCGAAAAATATAGAAATACATGAATATAATAAACGATAAATATATACATACATGCATTCAGCCAAAAAAAAATAATAGGACCAGTTGAATAAACTACGAATTATGAAAGGGATAAATAATGCTCTTTCATTGCAGGTGAGCTTTGAAAGAAACAAGAGATTTAACGCGCCTTAAGCTCACAGGCAAGGAGTTCCACAAACAGACAGCTTTAAAAGTAAACGACCCAACTAGCAAAAATATGTGCTATAAAAGTCGAGAGCACGTTTCTGTTTTTGCTAATTAGTGCTATAAAGGTGGTCAAAATAATCGAGTAAGGGGTCTATAAACGTTTACTCAACGCGATTTGGGCGCACATTGTTCAGCCTAAAGTGCTGTAAAAGTTCTGTAATTGCAGTTAAAAAACTAAAAACAGTTGTATAAAAGCTGACTAAAAGCTAAAAAGTTACCATTAGTGCTGTTAAGGTAAAATGTTTGCACTTATTCGATTAATCTGTATATATAAAAGTTACCAGATTGCTTCTATTCAGCAATTTAGTAGTATAAAAGAATCTGAATTGCTTTTACTCCACCTTTAAGCCGAGAAAGAGTGAATTATTTGCTTTAATTCGCTATCTGTGTGTGTTTTTCAAACGTGTTTACATATTAGCTGCCTGACAAATATATGTGACAGTAAACATCGACAAGGTAAATATGTTATTTTAATATTACTTCATAATAATTATAACACACTGCCCTAACGTTATAAAAAAGTGTCTACGCCGGTGGTAATCGTAGCGAACGGCATGCGCAAATAACTTTACTGATAAAACCTGAGATGATAGTTCGTATATATTTAAGCGCTCACGTTTTTTTTTCAATTTTGTATAATAAATATTAATCAAAAATAAAAAGTGAGAAAATATTTTATTGTCTTTCACCTTTACTTCGAACTATTACGACTTTAACTTGAATAAAGGTGATTGAATTATCTTTACAGCACTTGATGCCGCCATTGAAATTTACTGAAATACACTTAAAGTGCAATAAAGGCAATCCAAACCAGTTTATAGGACTAGTGACATAAGCGTGCAGTTAAAGCAACACGACGCTTTTTAGTAAATAGATTACTTTTACAGCACATTTATGGACACAAAACAGAATGTCGAATAATGGTGGTATAAAAGCGGCCATCGTTGCGAATTAACTATTTCATGACTGTTATACTACTTTTATAGCACACAATACTGAGATAAAGTAATTTGATAACCTTTATTCCGCTTTTTTCAAGATATTGCGTAAAGGTGCTATAGTATGGTGCTAAAAACGTTTATTCGACCTCTTTATAGCACTATTTAGTGAAAATTACTGAACAGTCGTATTAATCACTACTATACCACTATTGAGTGATTTGGAAACATTAATTCAGCTGTTACTCGATCTTAAGCCGAGTAAATGATTCCTTATACGACTTTTTTGCTCATTGGGGAATTATTATAAAATTTTGAGACAAAAGAAGGGACGGCAAGGAGCAAATTTTGGGCAAATCGAGCAGAAGTGAGATAAGTGAAACGCTCCTTGAGGTAGCGGGGAGTTGCAGGATGAAAAAGTATACTATAAAGAAGAGCAAAAATATGAGAGTTACCACGAAAACATAACACATAGCATAATACAGTTGTAGAATGTATAATACTATACATATTCACAATGGTTGATACACGTTGCTGGATCGCTCGTAAATAACAGTGATCCGCAAAGACTCAGCCGCACGTTGAGCGAGGCGCCTTGTTTACACGTCCACACAATAGAGTGCGCTGTGCTCCCCTGTACATACTCATTAGGTGTACGGAACTGGAATAATTATCCGGCACTAGTTATCGTGACATAGACAAGTACATTAACGCCACAGCGAGCCTTGTAAAACCGGTTTTATTAAAAACATTTATTTTATTAAAGCAGTACCTACCTATTGTCTGCAGCGTAAACCAAATGTTTACAAGCAACTGGTTGAAAAATTCAATGGCTCTCGCATCAGGTTCAGTGTTCCAATAGGTAGGACGCCCGTGTTGGCTCGGAAAGCCGTTCGAAACGCAGGTTCAAACCCTGCCTGAACCAACATTTTTTTTTTCATTTTTCGCTGTATTGTAAACATTTAACTCTATATTCCATTATATATTCTACATTTGTATTTATAATTTCTACCAAATATGGCCTGTAATAGGAGCCATACATTAAAACATAGATTCTTCTCTTCAAAAAGAAACAACATTTGTTTAGAAACTTAAAAAAAATAGGTACAGGCTTTGAATGTTCATTAACATTATTTCACACCGATTAAATATAATGTTCACTGTTCACCATTGACATAGCTGTCACTCTGCTAATATCAAATATAAATTAATAAATATTACATAAATAAATAAATAAATATCGGACAACCTCACACAAATCGATCTAGTCCCAAATTAAGCTCAAGAAGGCTTGTGTTATGGTTACCAGACGACGATATACGTATACTTATATAGATAAATATATACTTAAATACATAGAACAACCATGACCCAAGCACAAATATTCGAGTTCATCACACAAATATTTGCCCTGGCCGGGATTCGAACCCGGGACCGCCGGCTCAGTAGGCAGGTGTCTACAAACCGAGCCAAACGCGTCGTCATATTGAGTGACAATCTTACACAACTCGATCTAGTCCCAGACTAAGCAATAAGTACTTGTACTATGGGTACTCGACAACGATATACATAATATATTAATACACATATAGATAACATCATGACCCACTGAACAAATATTCGAGCTCATCACACAAATATTTGCCCTTGCCGGGATTTGCAATAGGTACATGTCATTTCGGGATATAATGGCTTATTTATTTTTCAAGTTATTCTTTAATATTTTTTGTTTACTTTAATGGTTAGAAAGAATCGTTGTTTTAATTTATTGTTTCTATTACGGCCACACCCGGTATATATAATAAATAAATAGTGTACACTGTATTTACACATATTGTGGCTTGTGGCATAAGCACCTTATCCATTATTTAAAAAAAAAAACATTATTGCTACACGTATAAAATCGTTGTGTTAGACTACTAATTATTAACATACTAGCTTTTGCCCGCGACTACGTCCGCGTGGAACTTGGAAGTATGGAAGCAACCTCGTACAACACGATAGATATCCACCTAATCACCTTAATTAATAAAAGGGATTTTTAAAAGCGCCTAAGCAAATGTAAGATCAATTGTGCTTTTGGTCTAATCATTACATTTCCTACAGGGTCATCAATGTCATCATGAATTACTTACTCACTTTTCAATCTTTTTAGGGATAATTTCCAGGATGAAGACTATCCTATGTCCTTCCTCGGATCTTAAACTATTTCCATGCCAAATTTCATCAAAATCGATTTAGCGGTTTAAGCGTGAAGAGCTAACAGACAGACACACTTTCGCATTTATAATATTAAGTATGGATAAACTATTCATTAACAAGGTTTTCATACAAACTGCATAATTTTTCAACTAAGTAATAAATTTCCTAAATATTTATTACTATTATTTTAGTTTATTGTGTAGAAGTAGGTTAAGTTAAGTGTGTTTTATAGAAGTTCTGAAAAGTTTAAGACTTCAGAAAAAAACAATTGGTTCGAAAAATGTTGCGGAATGGCTTCATTTCAACTTTCAACACAGAGTTGGGAAATCAACAAGTTTACGAAACACGATTAAACCGTACGCAGGAAAACCAGTCATAAACCCTAGGTGTATTAACTTTTCGAGGTACTTTTATGACAGATGCTTGTAAGATTAGGCTGCCTGTCCACCGAAGCGGAGCAGAGAAAATGAACCAATCAGGCTGCGTCTTTGTGAAGCCCAAAAGAAGTGCATTTGAATCTGACTGTGATTAGTCTATTTTATACAGTTCCGCACCGCGCCAATGGACAGACAACCTAAGCAAACAAGCAGTAACTTATTCAAAGTAATGTAGTTTCGTATTAATACCTATTTGTAAGCACATAAGGAATTTGTATTGACTCGTAGCAAGAAGTTCGTTTATTTATTGTTTTTTCTACCCCAGTACTTTTTTCTGTCATTTATACATATAGTTACTAACTCTAATATAAAGACATAAACTATGAAAGTCTGTAAAAGTCTATACTCTACTGCCCAAAATAACACTGCTAAACGATGTTACAATGTCGCCAAAAAAGCATCACTTAGTACCACAGATTACAAGATAAACAGCTGCATTCACACAATTTGCAATTTAAAAAAAAACTTTTTGGACTAAGGCATTGCTGCAAACTTAAAAGAAAGTTTTATCTTCAGTGCATGGATGTTTAGTATAGTGAACGTATACCTTTATGTATAAGTTCATATTTTTTTGACAGAAGGACGTCAATAAAAAAAAAGTTTATCAGAGACTATTTTTTTTTAATTTTGTTTATTCCGAGCGGGAACATGTAATTATTTTCTTTGTTGTTTATTTGCATTTTATTTATGAAATGTCGAGTCGAAGAAAAAGTATTGTATGCAACGTTGTATAAGTAGGTCAAAAAACGCTCGTGGCATCTTTCTTACGATTTTCGCTACGCTCACATCGTAACCCATGCCACTCGCGTTTTTTTGCCTCCTCTTATACAACGGTTGCATAAAATACTATATTATAACGCGAACAACTGTGTTATAATCAATACCAGCTTTTATTAAAGAAAAACAACGACAAAAGGTTTTATTGCCGATTGTGGTTCAATTGACAACATTTTTTTTACCGGGCTTTTTATCGATATTATCAAATAACGGATAAAAACCGGCCAAGTGCGAGTCGGACTCGCGCACCGAGGGTTCCGTACAAACACTTTCCATCCCTAAGTGGTTAAGTTAAGTTTGCACCTGGTATGTATAGCGCCCCATATAAATTAGGTGCAAAGTTAGGTATTAAATTATAAAAAAAAAACTACTAACTAGATCTCGTTCAAAACAATTTTCGTTGGTAGTTTTTATAGTACTGTACATCATATGTTTTTTTTAGATTTTTCATTTTCTTATTTTAGAAGTTAGAGGGGGGGGGACCAACTTTTTTCCACTTTGGAAGCGTCTGTCACGCAAACTATTCGGTTTAGAAAAAAAATATTTTAGAAACCTCGATATCATTTTTGAAGACCTATCCATAGATACCCCACACGTATGTGTTTGATGAAAAAAAAAATTTTGAGTTTCAGTTCTAAGTATGGGGAGCCCCCAATATTTATTATTATTTTTTTATTTTTGCATCAAAATCTTATTGCGGTTCACAGAATACATCTATCTACCAAGTTTCAACAGTATAGCTCTTATAGTTTCGGAATAAAATGGCTGTGACATACGGACGGACAGACGGACAGACGGACAGACAGACAGACAGACAGACAGACATGACGAATCTATAAGGGTTCCGTTTTTTGCCATTTGGCTACGGAACCCTAAAAATGGTATTTTCCACATTTTTTCATTTTCGAAAATATCCCAATTTGTGATTGAAAACGTCATTTTAAAAGTTCCTTATTCTGAAAGAGCGTTGGCGACCACTTAATTATTCACAGCGTAAAAAACCATACAGTCGGACTATGACTAAAGCAGATTTAGTATGCAATTTGTATCACTGTTACTTTCGTGTTTTGCGACTGTCAAATTTTCCACAATGTGACGTCATGTAGTGGGCCGATTCTTAGGTGACGCTGTTTTCACATATTTTAAAAACTAGTTGGTATAAAAATAATAGGTTTGGGTTCTGTGATAATAAATTAGATAAACTGAACACTAGGTATTTGACAATTTGAAATGTTGCCAATTGTACATCAAGCTCGTCAAGAGTAGTGAAATGAATCCAAACGGACAGCTGAAATATACAAGCTTGTAAAATAAGTGTCGGGATAGCGTCCAATGTACAAAAAGCTACATTTTCCTCTGCGCTCTTGCATAAAACTTGTATTAAACTCTTATAAACGTCAATAGCGTGAAGCTTGAGATGATTTATTTAATAAACGAGAGGAAGTTATGATATAAAGGGCTCGATAGTGAGTAGCAAAGCCTGGAGTGCCGTTAAGTGCCGGCTCGGCGTCGGCGACGATTACCGCTGCACGCCTGTAATGACCCGGGGAGACCCTTATTAAAACTTGCTTCGCTTCACTTCTAACTTTGAAGTAACGATGCATATTCATTGTTACCTTGATAACTATATTTCGTGGAAATGACTAAAGAGATTTCAACTTTTACGTAGAAGTGTTCCATTAACGTTTTGGCGTTCCGTTAGTACGATGATTGTTTTTAGCAAGCAAAAATAAGGATAAACATGACCTAGGTATTTATTTAGAAAACTCCCATGTGCCTTAGAAATATTACAATATAATACGAAACCGGTTTACTCACGTCGTAGAAGTCAAATATCGGTCGCAATGAAAAAATAAATAGTTCAACTAGTGTAACTACTTGAGGAATAGCCAAATTGTGCTTAGTAGTAACCAAAAGTAAGCAAATTTTGCACAACTTATTTTGGTTACTAGTAGCCCTCAGTTTGTCAGTCCTCCGATTTATTAACTAGCAGCTAACATTTGGGCTACTGTTAACAATTTTTTTTAATGCGACATGACCAATCAAATACCGCTGCCGCCGCGACTGATCGGCTCTCCTGATGATGAATCGTGAACCGATTCGAAACATGTTGGGCGATATTGGACTACGTAATATTTGAGTATTAATTGTTCTGAGTTTTTTATATCATGGCTTGCAGTAACTGTTATTTCCAGACGCTTTGTCTGATATTCGTCGAATAGAGCTTTAGAATAGAATATATATGGTGCGAAATAAATTAAACTAGTTAAAAATATACATACGTATATTTTATTTGTGCATTTATATTTAGCAAATCGATAAACTTGAATACCTACTCCGTTTCAGTATGGCCAAAAATTCTGTCGTATGTCCGGATGCTTGTATGTTCGGATTTCCAGATGGTTTCCGGCTGTTCTCGTCTAGAGGTCGCATTTCTCCACCGATTCTCATGAAATTTTGTGTCGATATTTTTATCGATTCAGTTTTTCAGACAGCCTTAAGTATACCTTTATTTGAAAACATATTAAAATTAGTGATAAAATAAATAATCGCAAGAATGCTGTATCCAATCGACCAGGAAGTGAGTAAATTCAAAGCCATAAAGAGGTATCATAAGCAGTGGGTACAATAAAACGGGCGCTTACGTCTTTACGAGCGCACAATTCGATGACATCCCGTAAAACCGCTGCATCGCCCATTTGACGCATTTATATCGCGTTGCCAATTTATATGCTGGAGGAGTTTTTATTTTATTACGAACGTAATAAAAGATGCAGTTACTTTGTATTCATTTGTCGTAATAAATAGATCTGTGCTTAGTTGTTTCGTTTATGGGCCGGTAATCCCGTACTTTGTGGAGGGCCGGAAAAGATTTAAAGAATAAAATGTAGTATCTTCACATTAAAACAGAATCGAAAAAAGATTCTATTAAGAAACTTCTTAACGTTAACGTTTATTTCACTTATTATTTAACTCTTATAATCTAAAGAAATGTATCTTTTGGATGAAAATAATTGTACGAGGTCCAGTAAACGATAGCATTGAACTACATGTAATAACCCATGATGAGTAGGTTGACTATCGGGATGATGAATGACGTACAAAGTATCTATTAGATTTAGAAACGTGAATCTGTGTTATTTGAGAGTTAGTTACGACAATGACTAGTTAGGTCGTCTTTGAATCGGAGTATCAGAGATCATTTGATTTACCCTGACTTACTGAACATTGTGTGTTTTGAACTTTGATAAGAGCAATAGCAGTCTTAACAAATAAATAAAATTATAACTAAGTAAAATATAACTTGCACAGGATCTGAAAAGTCGGCAACTTCAATTAATTGAATGAATATACTTACGCGACATAATTCGCTTAAATTACAATATTAACATTTTCAGCTTGTCCAAAAATTATTTCGTTTATCCGAATTCCAGATGTCCAGGTCGCTTTTTCAACCGATCTTTTTGAAATGGTTTGAGCAGGTTTGACATAAACATAAAATGATTAGTCAGTTTATAGAAAATCTGAAAAAAAAACTCGCTCACGCTCACGAAATCAGTAATTTAAATGTATAACAATCGTGGAAACCTAAGAGCAATTTACTTTACTTACTATACACTAGTTCATAGAGCAAACCGTGTCAATGTTGAAGACGTAATAAAAATGTAAATCGCTCAGACCTCAGTGCCACGCGCGTGCAGGAACATAACTCAGGAACAAACATTTCTTGATGAAAACCTTTGGCAGCGGCTCGGGTGGAATTCAAATGTCACCGCCACATGGCGCGCGTCTTGAGGGATTAGTGCAGCCGACTTGCACTAATGACGACCTGTCACGATATGCCAGTTAAGGCGCTGATGTCTGAACTATTTGGCTTTTTATCAAAAAGGTAAATAACCTCTATTTTGGGTTTTTGTCTACTACAGTTAAACGCCTCCAAGTCGTCTAGAAGAATCACAGCATAGATTTCCAAACTAAATCTCGTTTTCCATTTTCATGTATGGCTCCATACATGAAAATGGAAAACCATCCATATATAATGGGAAAGATCAGGGAAACATGGACCATATTAGCCCGAGAGCAACAAAGAATAGACGCATTCATCATTCGCACGACTTTTAAACTGCTATTTAGATACACATTCATAATCATTTATGAAAAATGGAACATCATATAATATAGGCATCTAGGTTAACACATCTATTTATTTTCCATTCAAAGAAAACTTTATAAAAGGAAGAATAACCATTAGATAAGTTCAGTATTTATTATTTTGACTCTACCCTTATGCTAAAAAATCTCCTTAACCCGAAAATTTAATTTATCTTAATTTGCATTTGCTATATTTATTACGTGCCACAATATGAGTAAAGGTTTACAGAAAAATCATAATTATGTTCAATATCATTGTCATCACAGATAAAACATGTCCACGTACCCTTAGTAGACAGCGTAAACGAATTGTATGGAGAATAGTACAGTGCCCCTAGACCGCCCACTTTGTAGAATTAAAATTCTAAATACAAATCGCTTACGGAATCGCTAGCGAAAAACTGTCACTGTAAACTCACGGTAAGGGTACAAGTGTCACTGAAAAGATCTCCCCAGATACCGTTAAATTATTTTCTGGTTTTTTGCACGACCTTCGCTTGAAAGTTTTATAACTCAAGTCTTGTGGTAAGTTGTTGGTAATATATATATGACGACGCGTTTGGCTCGGTTTGTAGACACCTGCTTACTGAGCCGGCGATCCCGGGTTCGAATCCCGGCCAGGGCAAATATTTGTGTGATGAACTCGAATATTTGTGCTTGGGTCATGGTTGTTCTATGTACTTAAGTATATATTTATCTATATAAGTACGTATATTGTCGTCTAGTACCCATAAAACCAGCCTTCTTGAGCTTAATTTGGGAGTAGATCGATTTGTGTAAGGTTGTCCGATATTTATTATTATATTATATCATCATCCTCCTATATAATTTTATTTTAAATACAAACAAAAAAAAAAAAATACTTGAAAGTGGTTTGGATTTCAGAACTTGTATTTTAGCTTGCAATAAAAACCAATCAAAGCATATCAATATTTTCGTAACAATGCCTCATTTTTGTAGAACGAACGTTCAATTAGTTAATGCGCCAGCGGGAAAGCGAGCGCAACATACGCTCTGCGCTGTTCGCAATTATCACGGCCCTGTTATGAGGTTAATTGCAATCCAGTAATCCCGGAAATTGAATTGGTTTTCCCCATTTTAAATATTTCGCAAAATGTGATGTATATAATTACCTATCACTAGTTACATTTCGTTTCGCTACAAATTATTGCATTACGAGTATTTCAGGGCCTTGTCACACTTGCGGGCGTGTTTTCTATACAAATAAGCGACGACGCGGCGAACTCGTTGCGTGATCACATTCATACAAATCGCAAGTGTGATAAGGCCCTCAGTGTTTATCCACCATTTGGGATATACCAAAAAAAACACCACATTTTTTTAAACCGTTGATGCAAAGATCAAAGCTCAAAGACAAATTGAAATGCGTAACCTGGTGGAAGAGAGCGGTGTAACCCAATCCAGGTTACGCATTTAAATTTTTCTTTGAGCTTTGATCTTTGTATCAATCGTTTAATATAAAAATTATGGTGTGTCCACATTAAAAGAAGATGATTTAAGATGCTATTTTTTCATTAGTAGAATGCGTTTTTTGTGGTAGTATTAATCACAGGACCCTCGGTCAATATATATGTCGTAATAACATGGTCGGGTACGACATTTCGTTAACTCTGAAGAAGCCAAATCGAAATGACAAGCTCAGGATATCTACTAATAGCGATGTGACTTAATCTGCCTATTAATACACCTTTGTCCGAAAAGGTGACAATGTACAGGATAAAAACAAAGTACTTACATTGAACTGTAAGAACAAAAAACAACGGTTGAAATGACTTATTGGAAATACCGCGCGGGACCTGAATAACTGAGGAAGACTCATTACTGGAATACTTTTGCGGTTTCTGCTTTAATATTATTTTCATAAGGAAATAATACTAGGATGAATGGAATTCAATCTTTTGATTTCATAACTAAGACACAAGGTACTGGAAACTTACATGCCCTCTTTAATCTATACTTTTAAAACGGAACCCTTATAAGATCTCTTTGCTCTCCGTCCGTCGATGTCTGTCTCGAACCACCGGTTGAAATTTAAACCATAAACTAAAATCTACATTCTCTTGAATCTGTGAAAAAATTAAACCGAATTAAGTTACCGAAAAAACTGTATGAGTGCCCAAGAGAATCAAAATTTAAAGGGTATTTACAGTTAACTTAAGAGTCCTAAAACTATGAAATTTGGCATGTGATGCCGTCTTAATACTACAAGTATAGGGAAAAATCTGAAACGTTCTGAGAGCGGAAGGTATCAGAAGCCCCGCGTAGTGGGGCTCGTTCACACGTAACAGTTGGTTAGGTAAGATTAAAACTCGTAACTCCAACCGGAACAAACTGAGATATGGTTAATTCGTTTAGTTTTTCTCAAAAAAACGCACCATGCGATAAATATTATAATTATTCGTTTAATCTGAAACTAGCTGCGCCCCCGGTGTTACCCGCTTTTCACACGGAAACACTACATTTTTGGGATAAAAAGTAGCCTATGTGTTTATCCCGAGTGTCAGCTACCACCGTACCAAGTTTTATCAAAATTGGTCCATCGTTTTGAGCGCGAAGAAAACATACAAACACTCTCACTAACTTTCGCCTTTATAATATTAATGTCATTAGTCATTACATAAATTAAGTATACAACTTGACTATTATTATTTCCAACATGATGCAATTCGTTTTTATTCATTTTGTTTGATCATTATTTGTGTTGGTGAGAAACTAATGATATTCGTTTAATGTAAAATGAAAATGCGCTACTTGCTTTTGTACAAAATGTTACACACCTTAATTTTCATAAAATGTAATAAGGACCCTTTCAGAATGTCCCGAATCAATTCATTTCAATCTGTAAGTACGCGTAACAGGCACTTACAAAGTTAACTCATTGAATTACAAAGTTAGATGGAATAAAACCCCTTTGACTTGACGGATAGCGGCAGTAACAAATGTGTATAATCAAAAGTTTGAAAAGATTCATTGGTGCAAATTTTGTGAAAATATGATCCGCAGTGAAGTTCGCCACATCGCCCGGGGCTGCAAATGCGGTATAAGTATCGTCGACAGTACTTTAACTTACCACGAATAAACCATTAATATATACAAAGATCAAAGAAAAATTTAAATGCGTAACCTGGTGGAAGAGACCCATTCTGGGGTTCGATTCCCGGTTTCTTCCACCAGGTTACGCATTTAAATTTTTCTTTGAGCTTTGATCTTTGTATTAATGGTTTAATATAAAAATTATGGTGTGTACCCACATTTAAAAAATGAGACATTACATGTTTCATAAATTTACCACGAATAGTTATAAATCCGTGTATTTACTCGCATACAGTATCCGGACATACAAAAGAATCGAAAATTTTGCGCGTCCGAATTGACGAAGTTGCGATGTTCTAGGGATATCGCCACTTGTCAAGTAGGCACACGTCAAAAGTGACGGATGGCGATGAAAAGGAGAGATCTCCATTATATCTCTAAAATTGGTCGAATACCCCCCCTGGTACTAGTAATCAATTAACATAAACTGCTAATAGTATTTGTACTGTAGCAACTCAAACCAATGAAAAAATATTCAACTCTTAATCGTATAAAATCGCAAATCTTTATTATCTGCTTGATTGTTATGGGACAATATAAAAATTAGTGAATAAAATAAAAAAATAATAATAAATGGATTTTATAGCATAATAGAGTTTCACCGAAGTAATTATATTCAAAACTTATGCGGACCTATTTTAATAAGCGATTCTTGTTGCTATCCATAAGCAAATCTTATGGCGGTCCCAGACCGCAGGTGTTTGCACAAATATGCGATCTGAGGCTTTACGAATTACCACCCGCGGTTTGTCTAAAGCTTTACGTCTTGCCTTGCTCAGGCAGTGAGGTTTTCTCTCAGAAAACCCCACTTACGGCCTAGGGTGACGTAAATTACATTAAGTTCAAACTTAATTTAACTCAAACTCGTCGCTCAAATAACCAACAATAGGTAAATCCATCAACATTGCCCCGTGCAGACATCTGCAGATTTAAATTAACGAGCAACTCACGCAAAATAAATAAGCCCCTTAGAATACCAAGGAAAACATTGGGACCGTAAAATTTCCCTTACTCGCTTGACGGGTTTCGCACATGTGTGCACCCGCCACGCGGCGGGAGCGGGAGTCGGGCTGCCCTACGACGGTAAAAGGTCGTATCTTTATATGGAATTCATAGTAAGATACTTCTTTAATCGAAGCACGAGAGCGGGAATCTGTAACTTTTAATATGCCGTATCATACCCTACTGTCCTTTTAAAAAGGAGTATCAGTTGGTCGTAATACGGTCCATAGCTTTCAGCAATGGCGGAGAGATATGAATTGAGTAGTAGGAATATGTTTGCATGCACGCCACGCGTGTTGCCTCGATCCTTAGCGCCGAAGACAGCCATGACATATCCAGATAAATGTTCGTTATATGGTCATGAGACGAAGGGTAAAATTAGATTTAAATTTCATTTGCTTACTTATACCTACTTATTTAACTTTACACACCAGTGTATCAAGCCAAGTTCTAAAAACGGATTTGGCTGTGAAATTAGACACATATTTTTGGTATTTAACCTACAATTCAATATTAACATATGAAAACCTCTTAGGTAAGCAACCTAATCCCAAAAGAACACCATTTTGTCACTGACTCATCTCGAAACATCTCGAAACTTATTATTATCAAGCCGAGAATGGCAGAAAAAATAATCTTATTTAAACTTACATTATAATTTCAATCACTGACTGTCTGGCTATCATGAAATACCTAAGCGGCTTCCAAATGGCCTTGATACTCGAAATAACTAACTAGCCAAAGAGGATTACTTAAATTTGCTATAATAATGTTAGTTTGACGTTAAAAACATGTTTGGTTAATTTAGTATACATATGAGTAGTCTATAAATAGTTTTATTTCCAATTTGACCTAGGTAAAAGACAACAAGTGAAAAAGGAAAGAGGTTTGTTGAAATTTAGCCACTAACGAAAAAAAACGAATACGACAAAGCGAAATGTATCTACTGCATTGTTAACCGAGGCATGAAAGGCAACAACTTCATACGAGATATTTTGGGCTTGCATTTCGGATCTGAAATTGGTTTTTACTGGTTTTTATTCAACACTTTGTTTTTCATTTCGAACATAGCAAAGTAACCAAAAGAAATGGTGGCAAATGTGAATTAAAGTATTAGTAGGCAGGTAGCTTTTAGTATGTACTTACCAAAGGCCATCCCTAAAAAGATCATTACAATGAGTATCATTGTTGTTTAAATGAATGTTAAACCTTTATGAATTCCGATTTATATTAAATTTCAAAATAATGCCTTCGTTAATATTTAAAATATTCAAACCACGCAGCAATTTATCAGCTAGATATTGATTAAATAAAACGTCCAACTTCATTGAATTATTTGTTTATTCGTTAACAGTACCTACATATTATATTATATTGAATATATTATATTGCTTTTAATTAAATATTTATGATTTATTTTATCATCTGACGCCTTTATGGGAATTAAGATTTCTAGAGGTTTATTAGCACAAATAAATATTAACCCCCCCCCCCCCCCAACACGAAAAAACTGTCTCAACTAACAGACTCAAAAGTATATTCTATAAATGAATATCTGTAAGTAAATCATACGAGATGTATTTTTATAAGTTAAATGTGTACCTAAATAAAGTTGAATGATCCACTTCAATTATTTTATTTAAAATCCGTGACTACCACGATACTGTAGGATTTTCCGGTTCAATGAAATAATTTCTGAATGCTTCCCTCTGTAGTATGCAAAGTATAATTTTAATAGCTCTTCTGAAGGCAGATTCAGTGAGTACATATACAGTGTGTTACCGCCAAGTAGGCTTTTCTTAAAGTAGACTAAGTAGAGTAAAGTAACATAGATCTTTAACGTATCCATGACCTTAATTTAATTAACTTAAATTCAGGCTTTATTCACTTTCTAACAAAATTTAATTGCTAGTAATGTACAGTAAAGTAAGTTGACAAGTGAGTGGTAAATGACAGCGGGATATGAGTAACGACAATTACGCTGTACACCCACTACATTGAATGTGCGGATTTAAGAAATTTAATTGTGCAGTTAATTTACATAATTATGTTTAGTTACCTAATACATGCGAACAATTAGGTACTAATGGATTATATTATTATCAGTTTTAATAAATGCCTGCATGCCGGTAACAGGCTTATACTTATTAATATTATATTTGTAACAGTTAATGTTTAAGGCTCCTTATCCGTTCAAAATGTTGATTGTTTTAGATATTTTCCTGTATGATGAAACGTGTTTCTTAACATACTATCAATGTTACCACCTAGAACAGGGCCATTTCGATTTATTTGTATACATTAGAACCCTACAGTTTGAATTTTTCATTGATAATTTTTGTTACAAAAACTACTCGAATTTGTCAAAATTCACGAAGAAACTGTACTTTTTTAACTTATTGTCGATTGGACGCAATGAAAGCTTGAAATAGCTATGTTACTTTCTGGAACTCAGGGCAAAGTATTATTCACTTCAATAACTTGGTTAATTATCAATATATTTGTCATAATATATAAAAAACTTTTTTTTTAAGGGATTATGCCTCTTAATAAAGCTATGATATGTACATTGCACAGTCGCGAAATGTAAAGTTTCGTCACTTTTGTCTTCATCACATAAATAATTCCAAAAGTCACAATCCTTTTCATTGTCGACTGTTCCTTAGTTTTGATTACAGAAGAGCGAGCGTTTAAACCATCTTGAGCTGTTTGATTTGTCCTTGGTCGAGACCAAGGTAGAAAGGCAGACCAGGGTACGCAATACATAACAAACGAAGTTAACAGAATGGACCTGGAAATGTATTTCCAATTTCAAAATGGGCAAGGAAACGGTAGATCTCTAGAAGTTTCCTTGACAATTTGCGGTCATGACCATATTTAGTCGAATATACAGTCTAAGTTTTTAGAGGTAACTATAAAAAGTTAAACAATTGTTTTGTTTTTTTAACCTCTAATCTATATATATAAAACTCAAACGTGACTGACTGACTGACATAGTGATCTATCAACGCACAGCCCAAACCACTGGACGGATCGGGCTGAAATTTGGCATGCAGGTAGATGTTATGACGTAGCCATCCGCTAAGAAAGGATTTTTCAAAATTCACCCCCAAAGGGGTTTTTTTTTTTTTTTTTTTTTTATTTATAAGTTTACAATCAACACCTACAGTATATAACCAAGCATGCTGATTAACTTAGTATACATGGGTATTTATCGAAAGAGAAATAATAATAATAATGTTAGGCTGTAATTGAGCTAGGCCTAACAATAGACTCCAAGTAGCCAGTGATTGAGGACATGAGCCTAGACTCGGAGCTAAAAAATATATCCAGATCGCTGTCACTAAGCAAGATGTCGTTGAGTAACGTTAGCGCGTGATGAAGTGGAGAGTGAGAGTGGCTCCGTGTACGCGTTGCCGGGACCGCGAACAGCGGGCGCGCCCGGGGGCGGAGGACGATGGTGGGAACCGCGGGTACCCAGAAAGAAATTCGCGACAAGAGGAATGGGTTATAGGTTTTGCCTCGTAATAGTTGAAGAAAGTATCTAACAATATAAGTGTTTCTACGGACCGGGCGGGTGAAATGGGGGTCCAAAGTTTGTATGGGGAAACAAGATCAGTTAGACTATTTTATTCGAAACTTAACAGGAGTATTCCTAACGATAAATGAGTAAACACGTGTTTCAGGTTTTTTGAAAATTCAACCCCTAAAAGGGAGAAATGTGGTGACAAAGTCTGAAAATCAGCATGGGTATTGTTTTTATGGTTTATCGGGTCGCTGATTACAAAAACCGCAACGATTTTAAAATCCAACGTGGCGGACGTGAGTTACCATCTCCCCTGTTGGAGTGAAATGGGGTTGAAATGTCTAAATACTAAACCGCTGGTTCTAGAGAGTTCGGCACGTAGGTTCCTTATAAGGTGTAGGGGTGCACTAAGAAAGGATTTTTCAAAATTTACCTTCTAAAGGGGTGAAATGGGGGTCCAAAGTTTGTATGGCGAAAGAAGATTAGTTAGACTATTTTATTCGAAACTTCACAGGAGTATTTCTAACAATAAATGAGTTAACACGTGTTTCAGGTTTTTTTTAATTCAACCCCTAAAAGGGAGAAATGTGGTGACAAAGTCTGAAAATCCATTGGTAATGCTTTAATGGTTTATCGGGTCGGGTCGCCTTTTGGGGTGCGATGGGGTTGAAATGACTAAATATGAGTACGGGTGTAATTTTTATGGTTTGTTGGGACGTTAATTACGAAAATGCCACCGATTTTGAAATTTTATTTGTGGTCATGAAAATTCTTGAAAGCATTTGCGCCAAATTGCAATTTAATAGGTCCAGTAGTTTTGCAGCAAATCGATTGTAACAGACGGACTGAAAGACAGCTACACGTGATCCTATAAGGGGGTTCTTTTTTTGCTTTTGAGGTATGGATAGAGACCCATGTTATCCTAATAGATTAAAAAAGTAGTATTTGGTGGCATCTCGATCGTCGTCAATCGGTACCTATAGGCGGGCGGCGCGTTGGGACGGGATGAGTAATGATCGGGAAACTTCCTGCATCCCTAATAAATACATTCAAGCTTTTCAATAATAAGTCATTTCAGAATTCTGAATTACGTTTATCTGGCTCAGAATAATACATTTTTTATTCATCAACGAAGAGAACCTCAATATCTTACAATAGAACATGACGTAACTTATAACATGGCTTAGAATCATTAAACCAATCTCGAATATCTCATGGACAGTTTTATGTTGCTTGCTCTCGAGTAAGTTCACCCAGTAGCTTGATAGTTTTAGCGCCTAATGACAGATTAGTCAAGAATATTGTGTACAAAGAAGTTTTGTAGGCCCTATTTTTTTACACACACTAAACAAAAGTAAAGCCGCAAAAACTATACATAATTAATAATAATACTTCTTAACGCGAGCGAAGCCGCGGGCACAAGCTAGTAATATATATATTTATCGAGATCCACTTTCCCAATAGATGACACGTTCAAAGTAATTGAGATGACAAAGAGCTGATTTGGTCTATTTATTACAATATTTATGTTATTAGCAAATAACACAATTTTTTTCACGACCATAGAAAAACTTTATTTTCTCTTCGTACAGCCTTAATTATTAACTATGCTTTTGTGAAATAAATTTCAGTTGAATTATATCTAAATTCACTTTATTAACCTAAAGCAATCTTGTTTTAAAGAAATATGAGGCCTTTTGATCAGAATTCAAGGCATAAAAGACGGGATTTTTGAGATTTTAAGTGCCGCCTGCCGCCCAAACTCGATGCTGAATAAAAAATATTAGCCAAGAGCGAATCATACTCGCATGCGATGGGCACTGAAAGCTAAAATATTATTTGTTGAGAATTTATATGATACGGTTCGTTAACCGGTGACGCACCGAGGGTTCCGTACGAACTCTGATATTTTTTTTATCATTTTATTATTATTGTTGTTTATTAATTAAAGTATACAACTTAAATATAGGGTAAAGGAACCAGTAGTCGGCCTTTTAACGAAAGTTCTGGGTTTAAACTCCTCGCATGTATGCATGCTGGCCCCAATAAAAATAAACCAAGATTTTATTCGTTAATTATTTATTCATTGTTAATAATTGTTAAGAAAAACACTTAATAGTTTCTGAATTTCTTAAATAATCAAAACAAAACTAAAAAAGGCACTTTTGCCCAGTAGTCGGCCCCAAACGACCTTAAGAGGCTGACAAGACCTAATTTTGTTGAAAATGATGTCATTTAAGCAGTTTTTTAAGAAAAACTATTTGTTCTAGCACATCAAAAAAAATATATGTTAATATTCATCATATTTCAAAGGTCGTGAACGGACTCGATACATGATTGGACGAAATCGGCTCGATAGAAAATAATTGCAAAGATTGGTCTTAGAATCATCATAAAACGGTTCTATGTCTTCATTTTTTTGACGTATGGGCCTGCAATTAAAAACATGTAGTCAACATATTCATACCTAAAGCGCTAACGAGTCATATTTCACAAATAATCCACACTTATTTTTATATGAATATTTTCTTATTATTCTAAGACCTGGCCGCCCAGTAACCGTGACAGTGGGCTCTCGTTCTCGTTTACTCCGATACAAATAGACAGTGTGCGCCGACGCGCCGTGCTAGACGGACCTGTGCTTCTCGTTTGCGCATCGAAAACATCGCAAAAACTTGTTCAGTTGTGATAAAAATCTAAAGTATTGTATAGTTTTTTATATATAAGAAGTGTAAATATTTATTTAAGTGTAAATATTTAGTTTTTAAGTGTAAATATTTAGTTTTTAAGTGCAAATATTTAATCAAGTTTAAATATTAAATAAAATTGTGCATACATAATGGGGAACAAAGAGAAAAATAAACGGGTAGCAAAAAAGCGCTCGTATCGTCAAAAATACGATAAAATGGTTGAAGCTGTAAAGTAAGTACTTTTAATTTACTATATTATTGATAAACTTTGATTTCAATGTCGACGCCGCCACCGGCCGCGGCCGACTCATCGCTCGATTCGACCTTACAATCTGATACTCGAGCCGAGCGCTGATGTTCTCTGATGCGCTATACATAAGGTCTAATGTCGTGTGATAATTAAAATATCTGTATTTACAACAACTGATTGATCAATGCTGCCTACTTTGCATTCGATATTTGTTTGATCTTAAACTCTTGAACTCTCTTTAAAACCGATATTTCTTGTACGTATACCTACATTAGTATTTTTTTTATTTTAGTATAAATAAACGTATGAAGCAAAACGGAGAGCAAAATGAAGAGCAAAATCAACAATCAGGAATGGATTTGCATAAGTAAGTACTCCTTTATTTTCGTCCTTATCAAGTTATCATAATTATAACACACTTACAACACTGGTTCACGTAATCACTCTATTAGCTACTCTGCCGTGCTACGGTAAAATAAAAAGCCGTATCTTACTATGAAATCCATACAAAGATACGACCTTTTAACGTAGGACGGCAGCACTGGCCTGTCCAAGTGGACGTTTTGTGTGCATAGATCTATGAAGTTTTAGAGTCGACTGTAAATTTTATAGCCCAATACGCGAAGGGTTTTGAACTTCAACAACATACACGTGCGTGATTTTTTGTAGTCAGTTAGAGTATATTTATTACTTTTGGGTATGAACATTTTCTAACGGATCTTGAGTTTGCGTTAGGTATAAAAATAGTTTTTGTAAGCAACCTCTGTAAATCTTAGAAAAGATTATTGAGGGGCAATTATACCCTTCCCGTATTGGACTATTATTTGGACGCAGTTATGCACAATCGTATCAATCTATTTTTGTATTTAATATTTTCTTCGGTTTCCGCGACTGTCACACATTTAAATAAAACAATTTAAACGGATTATATCGCGTCTCTTAATTATTTGAGCCTAGAGAAAAATTGTGTCTCTCTCAGTCAACCTTTGACATCGGTATCTGTTAACGTACCGAAACGTCAGGGAGGCTCAAATAATTAATATACGCGATATAGTCCGTTTACATTGTTTTATTTAAATACGTTTGTATTGTTTTCAGATTAATCAATTCAAGCGAATTCTTGCATCAACAATCAAACAATGGAGGGCCTACGGATAAAAATAAAACAATCCACTTTTGCGATGAAAATCCACAATTAGAAATGGATATGCATACGTAAGTACCTACTCCTTTTAGAGCCTATTATACAGTGTGTATATTTGATATAACTGCATACTTTACGGGGGCTTAGTATAGGCACTTATTAAAAAATATATCCGTAAATTATAAAAAAAACGATCATTTTTTTTCCATATAAAATAAATCAGCAAGCAATGTACTTGTTTGTTGTTGTTTGTTGACACATAACATCGTGATGTCACAACTGTCACTAGTAATAAATACGCCATACATTGCTTGCTGCTCAGAAAATTTTCAAAAATTAATTACGCTATGGCAGTTAGCGCTAAGTTAATAATTGTTATAAATATCAGATTATGGCACTAAAATCTCCGTCTGGCTACAATATGCGGTTGTATCAAATATACACGCTGTATAGATAAATATAAACGCAATAGGAACAAGTACAACTACACAATACTAACAATAAGGCTGCCTTTACACCTGTAAGTTTTACTTACGGAAGTCACTTACGTAAGCGACTTACGATAATTTTTCAAGTGTAAATAGTTTTTGTAAGTGACTTATTGTAATTTCTCACAGCTTACGTAAGTTGGAAAATTACAGGTCTAAACACGTTCGAGTTTGTTTACGGAAGCGACTCACAGCTTATCGAACTAAATTGATAAGTTGAGAAATTACGCTACAATGTCCGGTTCAAAAGTAAAAACAAAATAAAAGCTGGTCACCTGACGAGGTGGAAACTTTCATTACTGCTCTTGAGGCACGTCCCATACTATGGGACTACAAAAATAAGGAGTACAAAAACCGTTAGTGAGATATTTAGCACCACTCCAGAGGAAATAGTTAGAAAATTGCATAATTTGAAAGCACAATTTAGCCAAGAAGTGACAAAATTAAAGAAAAAGAAGAGCGGAAGCAGTACTAATGAAATGTATGTATCACATTGGCGATTTTAAAGCCCTATCTTTCTTGCTGCAAGGGAAGGAGTACCAAGGAAACACGACTGATACTTTTATCCAGCATTTTCTTTTCTTTTGCTTTCGACTATTTGATAAAATTATGTATGCAGCAGCTGCTTGAACGTGACGACTGTTATGTGAGAAGGCATTTTTATTACTGATTTGGGAAGCATAATGTAAATGGGCGTGTAATAATTTCTGCAAGTTTAAACTTACACAACTTACGTAAGCATTATTTACGTAAGTATTTATTGCAAATGTAAATGCAACTGTGAGTAAATTATGTAAATATTACGCAAGTAACTTACAGGTGTGAAGGCGGCCTAAATACAAAAAAAAAATTACAATAAAAATCAACTTACGCAACTAGTATAACAAATGCAAATACATTTATTAAAAAAAAACATAATGCACAGAGAGGTACGGTAAAATTCTATAAACAAATATATTCACAATTTGCATAACCTGAACTAACCCTAGTTTGTGTTTCAGCCAATAGGAAAGCCTATACATAATTCAATTAAAGTATTCATCTATATTATAATACCTAATCTTAATGTAGCTTAAAGCACATAACGTGAACTAAATGATATGTAATAATTATGCGTAATCATAATCAAGTTTTAGAATCGACTGTAAATTTATTTGAATGCAGTTACGCGGAATCGTATCAATTTAATTTTGTATTGTTTTCAGATTAATCGGATCAAGTGAATTGTTGCATGGACAATCAAATATGGAAGACCCTACGGATGAAGATGAATCAATCTTTTGCGATGAAATTCCTGACTTATCGGTTAGTTCCACAATTTAAAATTAAGTATCTAGTTTGAATCGAAATCGTCAAAAAATCGTCGTCGTTCTGCAACGGATCGGATGGATGGATTTGAATGCGGTTTGGAATCAATAGTATTAAAATAATAGCATTCGTGTCCGGGTTTTTATTTATTGTATAGTTATTTACATAATTTATACTTATAACCTTCTTTTTGTTTATTCCAGGATTATAATCTACATACATCGCCTCATCAACCTGATTTGCCAGATTTCAAAGTTGGTCGGCGCCTTATAAATATATCAAATTTTTTTGAGAAACTCAAAGAAATTTCAAACTGTATATTTTAATTCATTATAATATAATCATAAAATTTTACCATATATTACTATTAACAAAAAAACTGTCTTTTTTTCAATGAATCTTAACTACTTATATTACATATCCGAATTTAATGAAATTTGTTCACGTTTTTATTACGAAAATAAATTAAAAACCAAGTATCTTTTTTAACGATGTCCTGTCTATTTCATTCTGCGCTCTTTAAGAAGCGTACAGGAGTTTAACGCCATCTACCGGCAGGCGTGGTGAACTTTGATCGCGATCGCTAGCCAAATGCAAGTAGTTAAGCTTCTTGCCGCTCACTTGTGAATAGCGCTGGGAGCAAAGTGGGCGGGGCCGAAAACCCGAATCCTCAAGGGCATTTTGGTGTTGACAGCGTCTTAAGTCGGCCATCGAGAACCCAGTAGTCGGCCACATCAATATAATATTTAAAAATGCAGCCGACTACTGGGTTTTCTTCGTAATCGTTATGTAGAAGTGTTTACTAAACTGATTGTTAATAAGTTACACATCTAATGAAGTCAAATTCATTAAAATAAAATAAAACATCCAAAATCCAGAGGTCGGCCACCTACGGCCGAGTACTGGATATACCACTAAAAAAGTAAAACCCACTAGTCGGCCGCCTCAAAAAATTACTTTTGTGTTGAAAAACATGGATAATTGTACCAAAATAAACTACTAAACTATTAAATAAGACATTAAAATGAAAACAAGTGCAATAAAGTATTAAGACGAAGCTGCTTACCGCTAATAATGACGACTCCGAAATTTAACAAAAAAATGGCGGCCATCGCACAGCACCTCGTGCTCGCGGACGACACTGGTATAAACCTGTTTTACGCTCACCGCTTGCCCCTCTCCGCACAGATGACTCAATTATTCGACCAATAAGAAGTTGGAGCGTCACTATGCATTCATCTCATTGGACAATTTAAAAACTAGCACTATTCGCGGCGAATAAAAAACCGAAAAGGCCGACCACAGAGTCCTGGCCGACTTATGGTAACTTTACCCTATACAGTTTCCTGCAAAACTGTTTGTACAGTTTGTCTGCAGGTGTGAGTCTCTATATAATAATTTCAACACAGTTTATTTATTGCTAAACACTTGAGTGATACTTTGAATACACAACTTTATCACTCAAGTGTCTGTAACAGATGCATTTTTAAGCATTTTTTAAATTTGGACTTATTTGGCTCATGTCGGATATTCTCGGGCAAACTATTGAGTATGTAGGGAATTCTTTTGCTCAATGTTCTATCTCCATAGTAGTTCCTGACCCTTGGCACCTTAAATTTGCCCGCTGATACCGACCTTGTTCCATGCTTATGTTCTATATATTGTATATATATGTATGATAGTACTGCATATTGGTCTAACGAAAACAAAAACTGTACTGAGCGACAAAATTTACTTAACCGTTGGAAAACTGTTGTACGTACTTGAAATAAAGACTATATTTTTATTGATTTAATTACAAATGTTTAGCATTTTTACTTTTCCATATACTTGTAGTTTAACACGGTATTAATAGCCAAGCTTGCCAGTTCTAGGTTCACGAAAAGTACCTACCCTATACATTTTGATTCCCTTTAGTATCGAAATACACGTCTTTTATAGCATAAATGGCCGTTTTTTCACAGTTTCACTGCAAAAGGTACCAATGTCACTCTCGAACTATTGGCGCTATCACTCCGCTCGTGCGCCAATATATCTCGAGTGAAATGGGTGCCTTTCATACATTGTTTACCAATCTACTATTGTTACTACGAGCTACTGAAACTAAAAATTACCAACTGATTTAAAGATTTAAGCTCACTTTCCATCTATTCGCATCCCCGCGAAACGACGAAATTGGCTCTTTATAAAACTCCTCCATCGCTGTGAACTTGATTGAAGCCTTTTTTGTAAGGATATAATATTTATTTAGGTCCTTGTGCAATTAGAGCCTTAGAATAGTCAAAAAGAAGAGACGAAGACAGAAATTTTCGCTGTTAATTTAAGATGTTCCAGAAAGATTATTAGTTTTTGAGGCCACCAATCTTACTCGCTTGAAAAAAATGTTTTTAATATGGGAAACGTGGCATTTTTAAAATGTTACATACTGATCATGAGTCGTGACTATCAGCATTTATTTATTATTGGAATACAAAATCAATGCTTAGGAATTTTTAATTTAACTCGATAAAATCACACTGCATTTTACTGAAAATTTTCATTATGTAAAGCAATATCATCTCGCATATAAAAAGCTTGTTGTTGCTATTTTTAAGCTTCAACCATTGTGTTGCAAAAATGCGTTTAAAATATATCGTTAGACATGAAAGGGTTTTTGTTGCACGCGGTGCTGATTTTTCATTATACGGCGGAGCAATTCAATTTTCCGAGCAATAAATCATTGAACAATAGTGGGCAGCGCCTCAATTAACAACATTTCAAAACCATTGATACAAAGTTCGAAGCTCAAAGAAAAATTGGAATGCGTAACATGGTGGAAGAGATGGGAATCGAACTCCGATTCCCGATCTCCCCGGTCGGTCCCGATTCAGGTTATCGGTTCCCGTTCTGTTCCACCAGGTTACGCATTTCAAATTTAAGTTTATACTAGGTTATTTCATTATCACAGAACACAAAAATATTATGTTTATTTGTTTATACGGACTAGTAAGAAAAAATAAAAAAAGGCGAAAGCAGGGGCCCAATTCGAGAATGCCGTTGGAGATATCTCCAAACGTCAAATCTCCATTAGATAACAGTTATATCGCCATTGAACTGTCATTTAAATGCGATGAGCTTAAAAGTGACATATCTCATCTCAATTTTGGAAATACGAAGGCGATAATGATTGTCAAAAATGTTATTCATGTATATAAATTTCTGTTTTGAACGAAACGTAACGGACCAATTTCACGTACTATGCGGTCAATTTAAAGTATGCGCCTGTTATTTATGCCGTCACATACAAAGGAAACGAAAATTTTGCGCGTCCGAATTGACGAAGTTGCGATATCGCCACTTGTCAAGTAGGCACACGTCAAAAGTGACGGATGGCGATGAAAATGAGAGATCTCCATTATATCTCTAAAATTGGTCGAATATCAGCAATCAAATGACGACCTTGTGGAAAAATTTGCAGTCGCATCATAGAATCTCCATACTAACTCAGTCTTAGTAACAGTCCGACAGTGTGATTTACTGCGCTGTGTGTGTGTTTTACTTTTCGTATGTAGAACTTTTCATAAATTGGGATATTTTCGAAATTGTAAAAATGTGGATATATTAATTTTTTTATCCTTTCTTTGATAGTATCGGAAAAGGGACTGGTAATAAAAGTTTAATGTTGTCAATTCCATGCTTGATCATGACATAGGTAGGTATATCATATCTGAGATATCGACACTATGTTTGTATTTTAGTGATATGCATATTCTGGTACAGGGATAGCTATACATCCAATGAAAATCAATACGCGGACGAAGTTGCAGTCTACAATGGTTCTAGTCTACAATAAAATTTATTAACTATAGGTAGGTTTTTATTGAAACTTGACTAAAATAGTTTTCTCATTTTTGTTTTGGTATTTATGGTTAACTTCATGCGGCAATCGATTTGATAATCCCCTACACCCACACCGTGTCCACGTGTAGCCAATACGCGATATTATCCATTTATATTGTATAACAAAATTCGGAAAACTATTTTAGAGTTTTCCCAGTTTTGTTTTGGTATTTATGGTTAACTTCACGCTTCATTTGACAATCCCCTACACCCACACCGTGTCCACGTGTAGGCAATATGTGATATAATCCGTTTAGATTGTTTTATAATTCACACTAGAACAGCACTACATCAACAACAGTCGTTGTGAATGAACTGTAGTATCCCTTGAGCTCTATCTAAATCCTATCGGCTCTGCTGATTTCGATTTATGACGGCATATACTATTTTGGTCCCGATGCCTCCTCCCGTCGCATTCTATGTATTTATACGTTCTAAAATACTAGTTTACGCTTTACAGTTCGAAGCTAATAGCTTCATGTATTTTTATATGAGTGAAACAACGAAGCTCTTTTATGTAAATAGAAAATTAAAAAATTTATACCTACCTCAGGCGTTTTCAGTACCGCCCGAGCTACAGAACTTCAATTTTTGTTTTAAATATAAGGATAAGCTTGTCACTCTCGCCACTAGGAAAATAAGTAAACGTCGCACAAGCACAGCGCTACGCTAGCGTAAATGACCTCCGCCCACTACTTTCCTGGTTAAAATTAAACTCTTTAACTTTCTTATTAAGAAAGAACACTCAAATAAAACAGTTAAGCCGCTTACGGAGTTCCAATTACCATTTTTTTACTGAAACGAAACTTTTGTATATTCTGAATAGTACCTACCTAAGCAACGCTTCGAATCAAATTATAAATATTCGTAAGATTGCAACATATTTTTTATGAAGTTCGAGAACGAAAGTTTTTTACCGCCGCAGTCTCGAGCCCGGCTACCAGCCGCTGTCAGCGAGTAAGTATTGTGGAATGATTAATTGTTCTGTAAATTGAATTCACCGTGATAAATGAAATATCCGCACAATAGGTAATAAATTACGCTGACCCGTGCCGGGCGCAAGATGAAACGGTCCGAGGCGTGTAGCGCGGATGTTGCCGGATAATATATAAAACACAACATACGTAAAACACCTGCCCGCATTGTTGGCGAGTTTTAATTCGTTTCACAATTAACAGAGGCACGGGGCGTCCGGGCGCCGAGCACCGGACGACCGGCCCGGCTATGTGAATCGCACGCATTTTACACCGCAATAACATTCGCGCTGCTATCAGCTCATTATGCTAGCGCACTTTATGGCTAATGAATGAACGACATAACGGCCATACTGTCCGTCTCACCCTATCACTACGTTCACGACTTCATTTTACGATCATGTTTACTACTCAATTAGAAATAGAATATAATACAGTAGGCTATTCAAACACGGTTTATTCACAGATAAGGTGGCTGTATTGTTTCATCAATTCATCAGGAATATGTCACAATTGATCATAAAAGTCAGTTTAGGTGGGTACTCCACTTAATAGGATTTTTGTCAAAAGGTTTCGGATTCGAAGATAATATATGTGTAGCTTGAGAATTTTCGAATAAAGTTAAATTTCTTTCATTACGAACTTCAACAAAATATTGGGTTATAGTTCGTAAATTAAATACTAAAACATAAAAAAGCCGCATGCTCAAATTCGTGCAGTGGGAAATAACGCTGAACACAAATGCTATAAGAAAGTAATATTTCCAGGAAAACCTGGGATTTGATAATCCCGTGCAATGGGATATTGGCTATACTTTACAAATAGATACACTACATCTCAGTGGTAAAGGTATTAGGTAGAGCTTAAATACCTATACGCGGAGCTTGGAGTAGTGGTGGAAGCAAATAGTCTAGCCATACGTGTTGTGTGTTACTTATTTATAGTACATTGTTGTAGAGGCTGGAAAGTAAGCAAAAGATGGACTAGTAATTTTGAAGGCCGACCCGAACGGGAGTAAAGTAAAATTGTCATTACCTACCTAAAGGGAGTTGCTCAGAAATATGAGATTTACATATGAATAAGATAAAATAATCCAGCATTTGAAATCCTTCAACATTTTACATACGTACTACATACTGAACAACTTTCAACCTTTTACCAAAAAAAATATTACAGAACAATGTAACAATAGGAAAGAAAAGCAGGTTGGTTATAATGACGAAATAAAAATCATATTATGGGTGTTCAGAGCGCAGAGCTGGTAGTTACATTTATTGAACAAAGCTGCAAGAAAAACGACGGCAACAAGCGCCGCCTGCGCCAAATGGCCGCCACTTTCCGTAAGGCGCTCGCCCGGCTTACTCACTTCATTATTTTTGCACTACACGCGCTGGGGTCACGGAGCACTTTATAGTATCTTCACAATCATTAAGTGGATTAAATATGCCGCGGATGTGATAACATTCCGTTACAAATTTTGTTTGAAACGATTTTAGATAAACCTACTCAGACCGCGGTGAGCCTGTTGCGGTCTGAGTAAGTGAAGGCTTTCCTTGATGCAGGAATTGGAGGAATTGTAGCCGAAAAGTGTCGTGTTTCGTTGTTATGTGCGACTGGTTCCCGACACCACGAAGTAGCGACACACGTCACCAACTTAAGTGGTTTAAATATGCCGCGGATGTGATACCATTAGGTTACTGCTTTTATTTGAAACGCTTTTAGATAAACTTACTCAGACCGCGGTGAGCTTTTTGCGGTCTGAGTAAGTGAAGGCTTTCCTTGATGCAGCAATTGGAGGAATTGTGTCCGAAAAGTGTCGTGTTTCGTTGTGATGTGCGACTGGTTACCCGACACCACGAAGTAGCGACACACGTCACCAATCTTAAGTTGATTAAATATGCCGCGGATGTGATAACATTAGGTTACTGCTTTTGTTTGAAACGCTTTTAGATATACCTACTTACTTAGGCCGCGGTGGGCCTGTTGCTCACCGCGGTCTGAAAGTGAAGGCTTTCCTTGATGCAGGAATTGTGGCCGAAAAGTGTCGTGTTTCGTCGTTATGTGCGGCTGGTTACCCGACACCACGAAGTTGCGAGTGTTGCGACACACGTCACCAATCAACTGTGCTCATTTAATTTATATTATTGCATTAAAAATATGTATGTTAGATTGTAAGGTATATATGTATGGGCTTCTGATGCCTGAAATTAATTGATTAAATTTGATTTGTGAGCTACTTTCAGCATGATGTGTCTAATTGTTAATGGAAAGAATTTGCGAAGCTACTGTACATCTATAGACATAGGATGTCAAAGCGGATTACCACGACTGTAATAGCGTCGAACCTCGGTTACATTAACTTCGACCTCTATTATTTATTTTACTTTCTCTCTACACTTCTACCTGTGTACATTCTAAACGAAAAATCCGCTGTCTGTTGTTTTGCTCTACAATATATGAGCTGCACAAGTCTCCGTGTGCGGTGGACACCTCGAACGACGTATTTTTGTTTGATTCAATTTATTTATCTGCCCGCTTAAAACGATTTTGCCCTGGAGCTTTAAATATTTTGGTACGGTGCGCCAAGGGCTTCCACATAAGGATATCGCCACAAAATATAATTACTTTTTAAATCTCCAAGCTTAATGAATTTATCACGGACACGGACGTGATATATAAATGATGAAGCATTTGTCACTGTCGCACGTTCAGCATCAAGAGAAACTGACAATATTAGTATCGACATAATTGTGAAATTGCATACTTAAATGTTCAGTTACTTTTGATATTGACTGTTTCTACTCATTACTTGTGGGAAGATACGTATCATCTTTGCGTCATTCTAAGCCGTAAGTGGGATTTTGTGCCCGCTGCGCGGGGAGAAAATCTCACTTCCTGGCCAAGGCAAGGCGTAAAACTTTAGACAAATACACATATAACCGCATATTCATATGCCAACACAAACACCTGCGATCTGGGACATTCACAAATTCACCGCCCTAGGTATGTAATGTATCTTATTAATAAGTCCATTAACTATGTGTTGGAAGTAGGCTAAACAGAAATATGTACTGTTGCACATTCAATTAATTTAATCTGCATTGATGAACGTATAGGTATACATTTATACCTTCCAGTTAATTATTGAACAATAGTGTGGAAAGCTTTTAGTGTTAGAGATTTTACACGAGACGTGCTAAATTCTGAAAAAAAAATTACCCGTTCCATTATTATGTTAGTACAAGGACTAAGATACTACCTATGTTTTCTTTTCGCACAAATTTTGATATTGGCTTCATTCGGTACCTACCTAAAAAAATAATATTTTTGAAGGGACTGACATTTTCTAATCTGCGAATGGCAAATGGTGCAGAGATCTTTTTTACGCAATGAAAAATGTTGTTTGTATGTTAAGACCAATTCCTATCCCACCAGCGAGCGTAACTTTTTTAAATTCCAGACCAACTTGGTAAAGTAATTAGAATTTTTCCAACAGGCCCATTGTGCTACGAAATCTGCTCACGCAAAGTTTTAATGCGACTCAAATTCAAATGCTATTTTACGGTTTCTCTTTAAAGGTCGTCCTTAATATCAGCCATAGGGATAGTAATTAAGTTTTGATTCCGTCTAATGGTTGGAAGAAAAATTACTGCCTTATGTAAATACAATCTGCGACAAATCGAGTCAGTATAAACCAACCAATGCTCTATAATACGTATGAAAATAAATTACTGAATACATGCTTAAATAAATAAATAACTAACGGACAACTTGACAGAAATCGATTTATAATCCCACAGCTCTATTGTCTTTAATCTGTGCTAATACATAGAAAATATTAATTAGATCATATACAATTATTTTGTAAATACACTTTTAATATGTTTTCTTCGAGGACTACGTATAAGCTAAAATTGTTAAGATAGGTACATACATCTTCAGTTAAATAAAACAATTTAAACGGATTATATCGCGTATATTAATTATTTGAGCCTCCCTGACGTTTCAGTACCTTTACAGATACCGTTGTCAAAGGTTGACTGAGAAAAACACAATTTTTCTCTGTCAAAGTTACATTTGTGCAAACTACCCATTTTGTAAATATTAATTTAAAATAAAGGTGTTCATACATGCCAGATGGGCCTAATGTGTAAAGACAGTTACACATGTGCCAGAAGGGCATTTATTATTTATTTAAAATATCTACCAGCGGTTCACTAAAGGCTTACTGAGGAGAAAGAACCGCCAAAGAAAACTCCCAGATTGCCTTATTTATTACTATAAAATACTTTTAAACAAAAACTCTACATATACTACTTTAAACACTAATTTGTTTTACACCGTTCGAGGCCCAAGGTTTCCAGTCTTGTGTCTTGCTTGATCCTTGATAAGATGTACAACAGGATCCCAAGCCGGTGGTAATGACAAACCATCTTCTCTATTGAAATTGGGATATTTTTTTATTTCAATAGCCTCGCGCAACTTTCTGGGAAAATATCGTTTCTCTCTGGCAAGGATTGAAGTGTTATCAAACTTAATTGAATGGTTTGGTTTGTCCATAACATGCTTGCAGACTGCAGACCTGTTGCAACGACGGTGCTTGACATCGGCTACATGCTCCTTAACCCGTGTAGCTATACTACGTTTCGTTTGGCCAATGTATGACAGACCACACTCGCAGTCCAGCTTGTAAACACCAGCACTGCAGAGGGATGCTACACTTCACGGGCCTCAGGTATTGAGACATCTTCTTCATCGGCTTGAAATATGTTTTAATGGAAGCCCGTTTCAAGATGTTTCCAATCCTATCCGTGACCCCTTTCACATATGGCAGGACCGCAGGTTTACGCTCGACTGTAGGAGTCTTCACACGGGGTTTCTGGTTGAGGCGTGGTATCTTGAGCCCATTGGCCCAAAGCGCACGCTTGACATGCTGTAGTTCATCAGTCAAATGTTGGTCGTCACAGATTCCCTTGGCTCTCTGAAACAAAGATTTACCCACTGTAGCAAGTTGACTAGGATGGTGATGTGATTTGCCATTTAAATACCTATCAGTGTGAGTAGGCTTTCTATAAACAGTATGACCTATTGTATTATCAGACCTTCTCAACACACTGACATCTAAGTATCTGTAAAGGTACTGAAACGTCAGGGAGGCTCAAATAATTAATATACGCGATACATTCCGTTGAAACTGTTTTATTTAAATGTGTGACAGTCGCGGAAACCGAAGAAAATATTATATTCAGTTAAGTTCATATTAATGTAATAGCTTGGTAATAGTCAAGTATCCTTATGAATTTTTTTACAGGCGGTTGAGTTTATTTCGGCGTTTCTTCTCAATAGTGGTCTCCTCAGACATATAAGTGCTCTTGTGGCCTACTAAAGTTCACTATTTAATTAAATTAAGTGTGGGTGAAAAAGGAGTAGGTGACGATAGGAAGGCGCTCCGCGTCCTATACCTCTAGCACGACTGTCACACGCGAGATAATTACATGTCTCTTTCTGTGCAGTAGTGTGAGAGAGGAACGGGTAGCGTTATGTCACGTGACAGGAGTCGCGAAGCATAGTTGTGCTATACATGCTGGTTGCCTTAGGACCACAACAACGAGAAATAGTCATGTCAATTTCGAATGAATTAAATGACGTGTTTAAAAATAAATATGAAATTTGTAATTTAATTTTCATAATAGTTTAATTACGAATTACGTCTCGGATCCATAAAATTGAAAATATATATCGAACATGTACCAATAATTTGTTTCAATATGTGATTCAGATAAAATGATAATGGTTTTCCGTTATAGAAACTAATTTCCCGAAAACTAACGACCTACAAGTATTAGCGAATGCTGTTCTTCACTAAAGTCATTGTGACACCGAGGGCAGACTTGAAAGTCATTCGAGGGTGCTCGAACTTCGCGCAAATAGCTGCCATCAATCGAAGAGGCTTTCGATCAAAGACAAGGGACAAAGGGGCCATCGCGCAGCGCGAGATATACGGAAGAATTATTACATCGACAAATGTTTGAGAAGGACGTATTTATTTGATGCGGCCACTTAATACACGACAGGTCAACGAGACCCCTTCCTCAATCCATTCTATGCTCTATCTCTGAAAGAAAGAGTTCATCTACTAGACTTGTAGCGACCTGATCCCGATCTGGATAGAAATCTCAAAGTTACTCTAACTCTGTTCTGTCTCATGAGGCCTTTTATTTAATAGGTCAAATTGTATTATTCCTTGAAGCTCCGTTACAGAGCTTGCTAATACTAACTTTTTAATCTAATCAAGCGCCTTCTAACTAAATATTTTATAATCTAGACAGAGTGGATGAAACATAAACTAATTTAACAAACAATTGCAATCAAATTGTCATACCTACTCGTACTTCTAAGTAATTTCTAACTGCAATTATCCAGATAATGCTAAAGAGATTTATCCAAAATAACATTTAGCGAGCCCGAAGTTCTTAATGAAATAAGTTAGTAATCCTCGGGTAATTCGTTTAGCGGCTGCCACACACAGATAGATACGTAGTTCGAAGGTTTCCGGGAGCGATCGCTTTTAGTTATCGTCAGAGCTAATGAAACAAAAGCAGGATTTGGGGAGCATTTCAAGTGAAACTTGCTGTGAACTAGTCTGCTTTTAACTACGTGTAGACATAGAAGTGTGATACCTACTGTAATAGTAGATTGTTTGACAAAGGGGCTAAAATAAGCCATTTTGACACGAAGTGATTATTTGGACGAGCGAACGCAGTAAGTGACGACTAATATATCGAAGTGTCATAATGGATTTTAGCCACGTGTTATCTGATTTTCATGTCGACTGTGGGGAAATAAAAAAATATTTCAAATGATACCATGATCAAAAACTCAGTGATTTTTTGAACTATGACAAGCGGGGCATAGAAAATTGTTATATCGTAAAAACGCTGTCTAGTTACGTCTAACGCAACGTTTTCTTAGGTGTTTTTCATTTTTTTCCAGAAGTTTTAGCCAATCTGTTCAGTTTTTGGTTACATATACCCAATGTTTTTAATTATTCGTACCTATCTAGGTAGTATGTAGCTGGCCGCTGAGAAGATTTTCTTCTTAATTTTCATAGAAGTTATTATATGGTTTTTATAGAATCCCTCTGGGCTAAAAATATCCACTTTAACCCCGATGCATAAAGCTAAAATTACGTATTTTTTGAGCAGGTGAACTGAAAAGTATTTTTTTAAACGTCTTCGTGGTACACGTCGGTTGCTCACATACGGGAAGGAACTCCTCATAGACATTTCGAACATTCTGTTCTGGTGTTTAATTCTCATTAAAAGGAAAACTATGCAAAACTCCAAGGTATTAAGCGCTTAATGATTAACTGAGACTTCGTCCGCTAAGACAAGTAAGAAGTTCATATACCTTAGTCGAATAGAACTACCAGCTGCCTCTGTGTACAAAAATAATCACGAACTTCATTTCTACAGTTTTATAATAATATACAGAGTGTTTGGCATAACGATCCAGGAACTTTTGATAGGCACAAATTATTATTATTTTTTATTGATTTACTTGTATAAAAAATGGGTAATTTGAATAAGGTTCAAATTCTTGCAAATAATATAGTCGCCTATATCATCTCCTGTATATTGATGTAGATTAGTAAACATATTACACTAGCTTTGATGATTATTTAACATTTTATCAAGGTAGTGGAAGAGCCTTTTTAATATCACAGACAGCGCCTCCAGAGAGCGCTGGCAAAAACGTTTCACGGTGAATACGACTACGAGTATTTACCTACTAAGAGAGTGGACGGGTTTTTCGAACCATCCGTGTTAATTCTGCGGATCACCACTAAATCACTGTAAATAAATAAATAAATAAATATCGGACAACCCCACACAAATCAATCTAGTCCCAAATTAAGCTCAAGAAGGCTTGTGTTATGGGTACTGAGACGACGATATACGTACTTATATAGATAAATAAATATTTAAATACATAGAACAACCAGGTAAAACCAGTAAAATGCCTAATCAAATCTGTAATTTTACTTAGTATAATGGAATCTTTGCTTGGTTACAGAGCGAAGCTAAGATGCAATTAGGTATCTAAATTTAGATTAGTTACCTACTCATTCAATAAAACAAGAGACCAAGTATTTTGATGGTCGTACCTACGATATTTATCAATATTTTATAAGTATCAAATTGTTTCACTGTTCGCTAACCACCACTTCCAATTTAACACTTTATAGGTACTCTCGCGGTTTGTACACATAATTTTAACTTACTAGGTGTGCCAGCGACTTCCCTC
The DNA here is from genome assembly GCA_947623375.1 of Apotomis capreana. Classification (NCBI taxonomy): domain Eukaryota; kingdom Metazoa; phylum Arthropoda; class Insecta; order Lepidoptera; family Tortricidae; genus Apotomis; species Apotomis capreana. The sequence continues at coordinate 7,706,928 of OX392499.1, forward strand.
GCGTGGAATTTCTCTCTTGGGAACCAATGTTGATGGTTAGCCGTAATCCGATCCGAATTAAAAAATACACTTAAATTTGTGACAATGACTAATATTGCCTCTTTCAGAAAGGAAAATGAAAAAAAAATCCAAATATGGGCCTTTACTTACTAAAACATCACAAGTTCACAATATAGGTAGGTATAGTTGTGTATTCAGTACTACGATGTGTATATATGTCGCAGTCAAAAGTGTGAACTGGTCAAAAGGACTTTTAACCGACAAAAACAGGCAAAACTGCTTTTGACTGAGCGTGTTGGTCAAAAGTAGTTGCCTGTAACATATACACATACTAAACGCCAACCGCGTCCTGAAAAACCTAAAAACTTAACTAAAATATTGCTTTTAAATTCGACACTGAATATTACAATAATTAGTCGAGTTTTCGACTTTTTATGTTAGCAAAACAAATGGTAGCCTGCGTGGAGTATGTCCAATGCTTGTCGTTTTTCTTTTATCGGTCTTAATAAATATGTTTTTGAACAAACTAATTATACAACCGTTCCGATTTGAAGGTGAGCTGCTGTGTGGCGTTTTAACTCTACATTACTCGTTTTATTACAAAGAAGTCGTACAGAAAGTTAAACTAACGGTGGGCGAGCACTCGTATTTATATAAGTCATGTCAAACGACGCTTCTGGGCTCAAAGTTTACTCATATTTTTTGTGTTTGACAAATGGCTGCCGTAACGGGACTTGGGTAAAGTTTCACCCCTATTAATACCCGGTTGGTTGCCCCCGATGCCTTTTTTCCGTAGCAATGGTGAATGATCTTTTACTTTTAACGCATTAATTCTTACAAAGTGCTCGTTCAGTTCCATACTCCACTTTATTGTGATTTTTGCGCAGTCGTTCGGCGTCTAATAGACTTAGAAAGTACAGGACACTGTTGAGATTTGCTATTGTAAACGTACTTATATTTTGTTACAAATGAATTTTGGAAACTTTCTCATTCCCGGCTGTTCTGCCACAATAAAGAGAATTCACATTTTTTGTGTAACTTGTCTGATACCAAAAGTAACTTTTAAAATTTAAGTATTTTAGCTTATTTAATTTTGTGTGTAAATTTATATTTATGATTAAGTTTAAGTTTTTGAACGCAGTGGAAGCGTGCTGGGCCCATAAACATATTATTTTATAAAACGACCATATTTGGAGTTTACCACATACTGAATTTATTAGTACATTATGTAACAAGGGCGGTAAACGAGGAATTACAAACGAGTGTCTATTAGAAGCCCGAAGCCGAAGGCGAGGTCTTATTTAATGACACGAGTTTGGAATTCCGTTACACCAGAGTCACGTACGACGTTTTTCATCACACTTGGGAGGAAATAAAACAAAGTAATAAACAGCAGTCAATACCAAAATATCTATAAAACAAAATTATGTAAATATTATATTTAATACAATTTAAAAATTGTCCAGCTCATAGTGATAATGCTTTTATTAAGTGCGACGTCTGTACCTTCTTGAATTGAGGAATAATATATATAGGTTAAGCAAAACGGTTTTCTCGTAACAGAGTAAATTGAGAAGACATGGCAGTAGATATTTCAGAAAACAAGATTTACTCCAAGTGTTAAGGGTGACCTGAAACCAAATAACTAAATTAATCTTACTAAGTTTTAGTTAAGTACTTTGAGACAGAAAAAAAATCTCAATTCAGTCCTTTAATACAGTCTTTTATTTAAATAAAACAATTTAAACGGATTATATCGCGTATATCAATTATTTGAGCCTCCCTGACGTTTCAGTACCTTTACAGATACCGTTGTCAATAAGTTGTCAAAGGTTGAATGAGAAAAACACAATTTTCCTCTGTCAAAGTTACGTTTAAATTGTTTTATTTAAATGTGTGACAATCGCGGAAACCGAGGAAAATATCAGTCTTTTGTTGTTACATTATGTACCGTCACCTTTCTTTCATGAAATTTCAAGACAGTTAAATCAAAAGCGCATCAGGGATGTTCGCGGAAGCAAGGGTCGACTGCTTTTATACCACCATGCGTAAGAGGGCCGCATCTCTGGTGCGCCGGGTGCGTGGCAGTCCCAACAATATCTTGAGCATGATAGGGGACAGGATTGATTGTCCCTTCTTACGTCACTGTTGTGGGTTACATGCTCCCAGCAGTAGTACAATGAAATAGTAGTAATAGTAACTGTATTACTTATTTACTAACACTTACTCCTAAGTTACTAACAAGATATGAGTACTTGATGCTTGAAATAAATTATTATTATTATTATTAAAAGGAATCACTTTAAAATATAAGCAAGTTTTAAATTTACATATACAACGTGTTTTTGTTCAATTGCTTTAACTTCGACATAGTGCTTGGAACATTAACGTAAACTCATCCCTTAAACCGTTTAATGATATTCGAAAAAAAATTTTTTTTTGGTATCCCATACAAAGTAATTAAATATTTAATTGGTGGCTATTGTAAAAGGTCCTTCTAATTCTAATTTTAATTCTAATTTTAAAATATGGCTACCATCAAAGTTAATGATGATTTCGCCAATTTCGAGTTTGCTCGTAGAGCATGCCGTTGTTCGGTGAGGTCTTGCTTTTTGTAAAGTGATAGCGATTTACAAAAAACCACGCGGACTATCGGGCCTTGACCCAGGAAGGGCTATGAACGCTTCAAGTTGAATTCTTCATTAGCTAATCACTCATACGTTAGATCACTGCACAATACGCTATCAATACTACACATTGAACAACAAAAATGAATAAATAATGAACAACGAAACTTAGACGCATGCGGCCATCTTAAGTCACGAACCGGAAGTCGTAAAAGGTCCTTTTGAGTTAGGCAATAGTTAGAGTCAACTTGTTGTCATTTTAACGTCACTGATAAAACTTCATCGATGACAGAATTGAGAACTCGTTAAAAACTTAGCAAGTTAGGTGGAATGCGTGTGGATGGTTTTGGGTTCAAACCCTGGTAAAGAACTATCTTTTTGCATTTTTTTTTCATTGGCAGTGAAAGTTTAATTTTTTGTTTAATCCATTTTTTTTATTCACTTTATTTCAATTCTCTGGGGTTATGGTATAGTCACAAATGAAACTAATTAAAGTTTAAGTGTAAACATTTATTTACATAAACAATATTGGCCTAATAAAATAAAATGATCTCCTCATCAGTATTTAACACAATATTTACATTTGACCAAAATAATAATTTACTACAACTTGTTTTCAAAGTGCCCGCCATTATTTTCCAAACAAATATTCAACCGAAATCGTATCTCGCGATTACATTGACAGGAGTGGCACGCATGGCATCGGCTTCTTCCTGAATTCGTTGCAGTAGGTCTTCCCTCGAAGCCACAGGTTTGGAGTAGACTTTTCTTTTAAAGTACCCCAGACATTAAAGTGTTCGGTCCGGAGATCTGCATGGCGGGCCACGCGAGAGTTTGACTGCCGCGTCCAATCAAACGCCCAGCAAAGTGCACATCCAAATGCTGTCTAAAACGGCCAGCAAAATGTGCGGGTGCTCCGTCATGCTGGGTCCAGTGTGTCCGCAGTGTTTCCAATGGAATATCATCGAAATAATCCAAATTATGCAAGTTCTTATTGGGATATCGACGTCGGTGTCGGTACTCCCTTGCTGCTTCCGCCGCATTTTCATTGCAGAAACCGTAAACAAAGTGCATATTGGCTTCTTTTTTGGCCGTATAATTTATCCGTGGCATCACAAAGCAAGTGAACACAATTATTTCATTAAAAATTAAGTAAATAACAACAATAATAAATTACTATTGTCAATTTGACGTGACACATGCGAGTCAAGTGAGAGCAAAATAAAAAAGAACTTATTGATTTAGACCTTGTCGTACATAAGGAACACTGAAAACTCTTTTCATACGAACCAGCAGATAATAGTCTTTGGTTATAAGAAGATTTTACACTGGTTAAACTGAGATTAGTGATTAAATTTGGATATTAAATAATTTGAAAACGGTGCGAGTGAGGAACTTAGTTTCTTTGAGAAATTTACTCAATAAGATGTAAAGAATTAACCCTTAAAGTTAAAGCAATTCAATAAAAACAGCCTGTATATATTATGTAGCTAAGTATTCTCGAGTTACTTTCGTTGTTAAATATTCATCTTCAATAAAATCTGTCTGTTGCCGCCTTGTTGCCGCATTGATAATAATTTCGATCGGAATCCTAGCTTTTCTTAGAGATTATTTTATTTCATTTGATAGCATCAACAATATAGTCAATTCATTTAATTTTACAAAAATAGATGGACGAAAAGATAAACAACGCGATTAAATTCACCATAAATCACAGTAACACACCATGGAGTACATATTTTTTCTGATTTTTATCGCCATGTTGGCAAATCAACCGCCGGCCAATCAGAAGCCGTTCCTGTAGACTATCCACAGATAATGTTAATATTGCGTTTGGATGAGCGACAAAACACAACGTACGAAAATTAAATATTAAAATAGAAATTTACAGAATAGAATAAAACAAATAAAAATATATTAATTAATATCATGGAAATATGTATATACTTTTATAATAATAATTATCTACTCTTCTCTTTAAACAAGCATATAAGACATTCAATTAGAAAGATAGTAACTTTTTAATAAAAACTTTTGCTCTAAATCATATTACTAAACACCAAGATTTTCAACAAAAAAAATTACTTACCGCCCTCGGGCGTAATTTACGACTTACCGCCCGGGTTTCTAGCATGTAAACCCTTGATTTACGAGCAAGTGTGATGAAAAAATATTTAATTATTTACAAATATAATGCAACCATAGATAAACTAGATGGCACTAGTGGTGTTTATGTTGATAACAAACTTCAACAATTTACTGTTACTTTGCTTTGCCTTTTTTGTTTGAAATTAAATATACATTTTACATTCCATATCAAAAGCATTACACTTACTTAATATTAAAAGTACTGAAATGCTTATTTAAAATTCAAATAAATCTAGAAATCTAATAAATTTTACCTTTGACAATGAAAACATGATTGGATTCCTCAGTTGCTTATAGTTTTCAAGGATTAAAAAAAACATAGTAACTTTTTACAAATAAATTCAAAAAAGCAGACGAATACAAGGTCTTAACCTAGAGGAAAATTAAATTTGAAGAAGACGTGCTGTCTCGACGACGAATATCTAATTTGTAAAAGGAATCTACTATTTTCATTTCTTAATTTACTACAACGATTTTAAATACAGTAAACGAAAAAAGAACATATGTTGCAAATAATTGAAAACAGAAGAGGAAAAATGTAAGGTCATCTCATACGTCACGAGAATTACATTAAGACTATAATAGAAGGAAACATAGACGGAAAAAGGAAAAGCGGAAGAGAAAATAAATGCTTCGTCATATCAAGAAGTGGAAGAAAAATCTGAACGTAGAAAAACTGACAAGAGCCTAGCTCTTGATGATGACGATTTTAACCATGGGGCACGTGTATTAAGTTAATCAGAATAATTAATAAGAATAAAAGAACACTAGGTATTCTTCATAACATTTGTATTAATAACCGAAAACCTTCGAAGCATATAAATAGGAACTTTAAAGAATCACTACATAGTATAAAACAAAGTCGCTTCCTTCTGTTTGTCCCTATGTATGCTTCGATCTTTAAAACTACGCATCGGATTTTGATGATGATTTTTTTAATAGATAGAGTGATTCAAGAGGAAGGTTTATAATATGTATAATACATGCATTATATAGCATTGCACCCCTGCGAAGCTAGGGCAGGTCGCTAATTTATATGTATCCTCCTAGCCTTTGTCCCATTTTTGAGAATGAATTCTCAATTGGGGTCGGCTACCTAAATCCCAAGATGTGGCGTAGGCACTAGTTTTTACGCAAGCGACTGCCATCTGACCTTCCAACCCAGAGGGGAAACTAGGCCTTATTGGGCTTAGGTGGTTTCCTCACGATGTCTTCACCGAAAAGCGAGTGGTAAATATCAAATGACATTCCGTACATAAGTTCCGAAAAACTCATTGGTACGGGCCGGGTTCCAACCCGCGACCTCCGGATTGAAAGTCGCATGCCCTAACCACTAGGCTACCACCGCTTTTCGCTAATTTATATGTATAAATAAAGAAAATGTTTAATTTAAGAATAGGTTCGTTCTGGTACTACAGTAGGTCCATACAGTTTCATATTCCGAAAATCATTAATAAAACTTTACATAAATACATGCGAAAGTTTGTCCAAATATGTATTGTTTTGTTTATTATTTAACACGCAACGTTAGAGTATCGTATCGCTTGATGTGCTGTGTTATTTGACATTTTGAAATAAAACTAAAGAGAATCTTATTTAGGATTAGATTTACCATGCGAATGCAAATAAAATGCAATACCTTCGAGCATTCCTTCGAGTCACAGAGCGGTATAAAATAAGTCTAGGCCAATCCCGCAGCATCCAATCACTGTCTGCCTCTCTTCCTGCGGTGGTCCTTTTGCCGTGAAGCCCAAGGGCTTATATTAATTATTAGTGATAATCATTGTAACTGAAACTTTTTTCATACGATACAATAAAAATCCTCTTTGTTTCACACTTCAAAGACACAGGGAAACAATTCATGAGGGATACAACAAATAAAAGCAGAGGTAAATAACAGGCGGTCTTATCGATCTCTTCCAGACCCTTTAGGTAGCGGAGTAAAAACAAACATTTGATTGTGTAGGTGCAAAACACGTTATAACGTTATAAATCCAAAAAAAAACAACCAAATAAAAAGCAATAAACATACTTAAATATGAGTGAAGTGAGTCTAAACAACAAGGGGTGACCTTACAAACGGCCCGGTAGGTCTGAATTTTTGATATGTTGTTAGAATCTACTTAACTCGTGCGTTTTAACTAGAAAAGAGCATGTGCAATATTGCAGAGAATTGAATTTCCTATAATTTCCATTTTCAATTTAGTTTTTAGGATAGATAGTTACGGAGATATGCACATTTAAAATGCACGTAAGATCGGGCTGTGAATGTGATACCACTTCAAAAATGTTTGGGTTTGGAAATAATAAATTCTGCCAACTTTTTAGGCAAACCCTGAATTAGGTACTGGAGCAGGCGGTTTAGGTGAGAGAGGTTCAAGGACTTGAAAAATGATACTCCTAAACTAAGATATAAGCAAAAATCTGACGAACTTGACGGTTTTTTATCAATATGGTGGCGGGCGCGGAGGAGGGGGAATAGGCGTGCTGCCAATTTTTAGGGTTCGGCACCTCAATTGGAAAAAACTGAACCCTTGTAGGATCACTTTGCTGTCCGTCCGTCTGTCTGTCTGTCAAGACCCTTGTTGAAAAAAACGTTCATTTAATTGTTTGTGTAATTTGTGAAACGGCTTTCGTTCGTTTGCCTCTGACTGTGTGTGTGTTCCTTATCTGTCTGGTATTAGTTATATTTAATATGTATGTTTATGTAGGTTTATATAATATCTATTTATGTATGTGTATATCTATCGATATGTTTACTTGCTTATCTGTTGATAATTATTTTGTTCTCCCTTCCCCTTCTGCATCACTACTCATTGTGTGATTTATACTGATCAACTCCACTACCCAAAGGTTGTCTGGAAGAGATCGCTCTTTAACGATAATACCACCTGTTGTTTACCGTTATTAAAATTATTGTTTCTGTGTTCAATTTGTAAACTTTTTTGGTGTGCAATAAAGCATTTTTTATTGTATTGTATTGTATTTTATAGCATATTTGGAGAAACCGGTTGCGTTAAGTTTGCATCTCATGTGCAAACTTAACTTATATGGCTTTAAAGCCTAATTTTGTTGCTGGGGCTCCTATAAGTAAAATACCAAATCGTTAACTAATGTATTGCCCACAAAAAGACGCTTGTTTTTCCTAACGAGTATGACCCGGATTACGAATGTCGGCTTACTGTAAACCCTTATCTTGGTTCGACTCCTAATACGAATAAATAGTTTTATTGCTGTTTCGATTGAATTATTGCGTGAATATCTTCAGACATGACAACATGCAGCACATAATAAGTACTGTTGTTTTTTACATGCGTAATAGTAACAGAAAACTTTGGAATGTACTACTTTCAAGTTTCAAGTATTAATTCTATTTAAACTGATGTTTATTGTTTGATTAACCGGGGATGAAAACCTAGAAATTTATTTAGGTTAGGTATTTGTTTAGACTTATTTGAACAATTTCAAAGTAGTTTTGTACGTATGCGTGTGTTTGTAGTCCAATTAATTAAAACAAATGGATGAATAAATAATATTAAGCTGTTTTTTTCTGAAAAATGCAATGAATTGTCGTCATAACGTGAGTTATAACAGGCTTCTAAGTATCACCTTTCAGGCGGAACAACTCGAGAGAACTGTAAAGGAATATCCTACAAAATTTAAGGCCTAGGCCGGGAAGTATTTTTTTAAAAACATTGCGCCTGTATCAGGAACATGCTAAACAGCTGAATTATATATGTTTTTGAGTGGTGTATTTTTTTATTTCGCTACAAATGTTTGAGAAAGCACTATACATGCTTTAGCCGTACAAAGGGCTTGCCGGCTTCGTATCAGTCCCTACGGTCGGCCGTCTATACCTTCTCACCCGGCAAGCTCTTCTTTCCCGGCGTCTGCAGAGTGCAGTAATGTACTATTGTCCTCTACTCATCCATAACTATGTAAATAATAATAGTCTCATTTATTTGATCTTTGCATTCAACAATCATCGTCATTTTATTTGTGTACTTGAACTTTGTACCGAGGTCCGACCTAAATATTATACTTAATTGCTTATCCCTTTCCTCCAACTGTAGAGCTCGTTATCGAAATCTTGAAGTTACCATAATGTCTTCGAAAACTTGTATACTACTCGAAACCATCAAGCACCCTAGTCGGGCCGAATAGCTTGTTCCTAACTCATTACAAACTGCGAACTAGCCACTCGGGCTTTCCCGGCGCCTCTGTCGGCCCATTTCTGGCGTGATCGAAGCCACAGATACGAACTCTGGCTCACCTTGAGTACTGTTTGAAAATGCACAGCTGACCAATGACCAACACCTTTGCTGTTCGTGAATGTTGCTTGTGACTTAGGGGTTGCTAGGTACATGAGCTATACGGGACGCCACAAATTGAAGAATAATAATTAGTTAGTCTTAGAATCTAGTCTTTAATATATTATATAGATACGTAATGTAATTAATTCAATTAGTCTCAGGTTTTAGTTTGGGTATACGGCTAATTGCTGCTGAATCTATTAGCACTCCAAAATTAAGGTAATCAATTAACTGAGGATCGATGAAGAATTTGTTGGATTGAATGGCAATATTTGCAATTCATTGAGGAATACTACATGCTCTCGCGAAATGGGCGAGTAGGTACCTACCACCTTTTGGATTGTTTTTCTGCCAGCTACATTCTACACCTTGCCTATGCCATGACCAATTGACCGTGGAGCTCAATAGTGCTTTATGTAATAGCCTAACAAGGGTCAGTTTTGTCCAGGGATAGCGGTGCTACAAACACAAATACTTCATATGGCAATAATGTGCATACGTCATATATTTGCATTATAGAACGTCAGTAGCGATTTGTCAAGGATTTATCATATCAAATGCAAAACATTGTTTACCGGAATGCTGCTCAATCCTTCGTTCTTCTTCCGAAATAAATACTGAATCCTATTGAAAAAAACTTGACTTTCATCACTGTGTATAGTTTTAGCTTCATTATGAAATTCCCTTTTGGGCTACGTATAATGATTGATTTTGCACATCAATGTAACTAGTTACATTTACTCTACAACTTTAAAATCATAAATAGTTTTTCTCATTTTAATTGTTGCAAATGAACTACTAAATAGTAAATTCAATTTGAACTGATGGTGTAATTGGCTATTCATATCACGCGACAAATGACGCAAATTGTATTACTTATACATATATCTATGTACGTTGCTTGCTCAAATAGAGTTAAAACACAACATTAATTGCAAAATTAATATTGTATTGAACTTTTTGAGAAGTAGAAATGTATTAGGCTTTGTACTAAAAATAGTCAGAGCCACCCAGTATACCGTGCTGATTTTGCTTAAGAAAATTACTTCATTTTCATTAATGAATGTACTTAAATTCAAAGGATCACAGCGGATTTCCGTACATAAGAACACATATAATATCCCGTCTATAGCCAAGTTAATTGAAAATAAGAAGACCACTGAGCAATACCGATTTTTTATATCACTATGCATGTTTGTCACCTTGCGAAAATGGTCTAGAAGACCATCACTAACTTTTTAAATTATTTCATCACGTAAACTTTGACGGTTTGGACTCCGGTTCCGTACTTCAAAAGTAAAAAGCGGAACCCTGACAGGATCATTTTGTTGATCGTCCGTCCGACCGTTCGTCTGTCAAGACCCTTTATCTCGGAAATGCGTGGAGGTATCTAGTTGAATTTAAAATTAAAACCATATATTTACAATGAAGCGAAAAAATGAAAAATTTAATGGTTCAGACAGGATTCGAACCTGCGTTTCTAACGGCTTTCCCGGCCAACACGGGCGTCCTACCAAATTTTTCGCTTTATTGTAAACATTTGGTTTATGTTAGCAGACGTTACTGCTTTAATAAAAATAATTAAAAGCATATACTTACTTATTTTATCTTCTTTGAAGCTGTGAAAAAATCAAACTTCTTATAAGTTAACGTAATAAAATAGGTACGGTCGTTTATGCCGCAAAAGATGTATTATATTATTTCGACACTAACAAGGGAATCAAAATTTATAGGATATTTTCCGTTGACCTAGAACTATGAAATTTGGCAAGTAATACCGTCTTATAAGTTTAAAGAAGTCAAAAATAGGGAAAAATCTGAAAACTATACATTCGTAATTAAATCATAAACAATATAGTCTTTATGATTTAATCACTGCACAAACCAAACCATGAACCTGGCATGGCCACATAGAGAGTCTCATGTCCAGAGTGCGAAAGCTTATCTGGATCTTCAAACATCTCAGACATGAGGCCTCAAAGGTCATGATTAAATAAAACGTCTCACTTGTTCAATCAGTCCTCATATACTCGTATACTGTATTGCAATATGGGGTGGAACTGCGAAAACTAAATTCCTAGAACTTGAGAGACCACAAAGATCACTGCTTAAAGTCAGGTACGACAAACCTTACAGATTCCCCATAACCGAACTATATACGATTGCTGATGTATTGTCCATAAGACAACTCTACATACTAAATATTAATCATAAAATCACATTAAAAAATCGAATATAAACCAGTCCAAATATCTACACGTAGGAAAAACGAAAAAAAAAGTTATCAGCACTAAGTTAACAGCACAAGGAGACAAGAAACAGCACAATCAGCAATGTTGTATAATGTTATAAATAAACAAATTAACGTATTCTCAATCACAATCACAACATATAAATGCAAAATTAAATTGACAGAATGGTTAAAAACAAAAAGCTATAATCATACTGAAAACTTATTAAATAACAGGTAACAAACATACACGCACAAACACACACACGCATGCAAACATACTATATACACAAAAACAGATAATAAAATGTAATTTTGTTTTATTTTATCAAATAAGGTAACTAAATACACCAGAATATAAAAAAAAAACTTAACCTAAGTTATAAATATGTACAAGTCTGATAAAGAATAACCTAACTTAAACTAATCTAACCTAAAAGAGCCCGCCCTGCATTATACCTGGCTCAAAGGTCCCCATAATACCAGCAGCGTTGCCCCGCTGAATAGCTATGGAGACCTGCTGAACCAGATAGGAGCCAGAGCGGGGATCGCAGCCCCTGTCCCTTAGTCGTCGTCCAAGTTCCCTAAACAAATTGCGGCCTTCATGACTCCATGGTCCTGCTGTCTCCACAGCGACTGGCACAAACTCGTATGCTGACTCTAGAGCGGAGTACTTGGAGTGCTTTAATTTCGCAGCATTTTCCGCTGCGGAGCCTGCATACCGACAAGTTTGTCTCAAATGGGATGCAGCAAATGTACTGACACATGTGGCATCCCATAGGAGGCAGCGTCCCCTGCGCCAAGGTATAAGAGTTAGCCCATCCGGTCTCTTACCGTCTGTGCGGCTTAAACCTGGTGGCTCCAAGATACAAGGCACATTAACTGAAACCATGGCGCGTCGGAAATGAAACAGATTATTTATTTTTTTGTATTTTTAAGTAAGATGTATATTCTAGTGTATTTAGGGTTACCATACGTCCGGATTTGTCCGGACATGTCCGGACTTCGACTCTTGTCCGGACTTTGTCCGGCCCTTTAATTTGTCCGGCTTTTTTCAAATAAGTTGGAATAATGAGAAAACCCCGCCCGCACCCCGCCCCTACCCCCTCGCAAATCTCGCAATGCGAGCGTCTACCTACTACGAGGGTTGTTTGATAAATACCCGTGTTTAGAAAAAAACAACAAAAAGGTTTGTATACGTGTATATTTATTTTTCTACATAGTCACCTTCCAACTCTATACACTTGTTCCAACGGTGTTCTAGCTTTAATAAGCCGTCTAAAAAATAAGATTTCGGAAAGTCGTGAAAATAGGCCTCCGTGGCGGCAATGACCTCTTCATTGGACGAAAATTTCCTTCCACCGAGCCATTTTTTTAAATTTGGGAATAGGAAGAAATCACAGGGAGCCAGGTCTGGGGAATAGAGTGGATGAGGCAGCAATTCATAATGTGATTGCTTTAATTTGGAGTCTGCGATTCTTGAGGAGTGAGCTGGTGCATTATTATGATGAAAGAGAACTTTTTTCTTATTTAGATGTGGTCTCTTTTTTTTCAAAATGGTATCAAATTCTTGCAATAAATTAGCGTAATATTGCCCGGTTATCGTTCTTCCTTTTTGTAAATAATCAGTATGGATGATTCCCTGCGAGTCCCAAAAAACAGTCGCCATGACCTTTCCGGCCGATGGAACGGTCTTCGCCTTCTTTGGAGCTGATTCCCCCGGCAAAATCCACTGTTTAGACTGTTCTTTACTTTCTGGGGTATAGTGGTGTATCCACGTTTCATCAACAGTCACAAAACGCCGAAGGAACTCACCCGGACTACTTTCGTACTTATCTACACAGTGCCTTGAAATTTGCTTCCGGGTGAGCTTTTGTTCCTCGGTGAGCAAACGCGGCACCCACCTCGCCTAAACCTTCTTCATGCCTAATTTGTGTTCTAAAATGTGCTGCACGCGTTCAATCGAAACATTAACAATATCGACAATTTCTCTAAGTTTTATTCGGCGATCGCTTAATACAATATTCTCAATTTTTTTTACCATATCACCTGTGGTCACCTCAACAGGACGTCCTGGGCGATCTTCATCAAAGACGGACGTTCTGCCTCGTTAAAATTCATTGTACCAATATCTAATGGTTGTCATAGAAGGAGTATGATCATTGTAAACAGCTTGCATGCGTACTTTTATTTCATCACAAGAATTTCCTTCCAAAAGCAGAAAACGAATTACAGAACAATACTGCTCTTTCTCCATTATTGCAATAACAACGCGAACTCCGTCGTAAAAAGCCGTTAAAAGAAAAAAACAAAAGAACGCTGTATTTTTTTTTTTTTTCTAGTCCATAAAGGATGCCTAGAAAGTTCGTATACATAATTTCAGCCAGTAACAAGAATAACTTTTTAAAACGTGTATTTATCAAACAACCCTCGTACCATGCCTACCTATTTTGGTGACTAAAAAGTCCGGACTTTTTTCGATTCGTCCGGCTTTTTGCCAGGACTTTTCAAATTCCTAAATGGCAACCCTAAGTGTATTATACATATTTAAGGCTTGGTTTTAAGTCGTTTTACGGGTGGAACTAAAAATTGCAGATTTTTTAATTAAGTCACTTTCATTCTAACGGTGCGATATGTACATTCTGGTACTGTGTCTCACCTAGCTTTATACAGTTACAACATGAGGAAGAACGGTGCTTCTTAACACAAGCATAACAATTGCTTAAAAATGCTCCAACCCTAATTTTGGGAAATAGTTTTAAACTATTAAATAAATGATTTTAACTTTAATTTTAATAAAAGATGATTTACGTAAAACAGTTTTCGGTAAAGTTAAGTTTGTCGCTCAGTACAGTTTATTTCTTCGTTAGAGCAATATGCAGTGCTTTCATAGCTCATACGGAAACCTCGGTGCGCGAGTCCGACTCGCACTTGACTAGCTTTTTAATTAAATACGGTAGTGAAAATTCTATTTTTACCACCTAGTTGTTGGACTGTCAGTTTATAACTAGAGCCCGTAAACAAGGCTCGTGGCGCTGATCCGGACGATGCTCGACGCCACTCGTACTTCGCTAGTTAACAGTTAGTTCGACGGCGGCGTGTTTGCTTTTGGTTTTGCGACACTGAAATTTACGTATGCTCGCGAATATACGGACGCCGAATAGCTGAGACCAGCGTTAATTGTTACGATATCGATATATTTTATATCATCAATCATCAGTTTCATCAAAATAAAATTGTAATTAATCGCGTTTCAATTATAATTAAAATACAATTAATACTACAATATATTACATAAGATGTAATAAGTAGGCAATTAAATTAAAAGTAAAAGAACTAAAATTTAAATAATTACGGCTAAAATAACTATAAAGACAGTGCCCCCGCGGCATGGTCCCGAAGACGCAAGCAGCATTTCCTCGCTGAATCGCAATGCTGATGCGTTTTAACTAATACCAGAAATGAGCTAGCCTCGAAAATGTATCATCACTATTTTAACCAAAGACGTAATCTGTTGACCAAAAGCAAAGTCAGGATTACGCCACAAAGGTCTTATCCCTATCGTCTGTAGAACTTAGAGGTAATTTCTGGTCAAGCTGCGGCTTTCGATATACTTATATGAAACAGTCAAGTGAGTTTTATATTTAAACGGGCACACTAAGTGCCGCGAACGCGCTAACATTTATTACAATGCCCCTGCTGCTCCACCTTCCGTTTTTGTACGAGAAAACTCGGCGTTTACAGCCAGTCCGGTCGCGTCGCCACGCATTATACACAAACAACCAATAAAATACAGTTCTTAGGCTGCATGACAAAAATCAAAAGATAAGGATGGTTAAAAAATTAGTCAACTTTTAGGTATTTTCTTAAATGTAGATATTTGGAAGGCATTCAACTAATAGATAGATAAGTTATTGTTAATAAGTACTCAACTAAACATAGACGTAATAGTTAGTTGCTAGATTAATTATCCTTGAGTTGTTACAAGTTTGTAAATTAGACATGAAAGGAATTATGAAAGGATTAATGCGTTAATTAGAAATATTTGTAAGCGTAAAATCGACTAAATAGTTGAGAAACTCCATTCCGAAAACCAAATTAGAACCACAAAATGATATATAATTAAAAATAACTCCAAGAGAAAATTGGGAGATATTTTAACCTTCGACGTGGCTACAATGAGATGATAACAAGGCATTTAGTATTCGAGGCACGTGGGGTCGATCCACCTGCTTTTCATATCACGACAATTGCCGACCCCCGAGATCTCTTGTCTCTGGCGGAATGACAATTCTTGTCTATGAAAATCAATTGGGGGTGAGGATGGCCGAGCTCGACCCGCTGACAATTTCCATTTGGTTAATGGCTTCCTTTATGCCTCTACGAAGTCTAATCAAAAATCTTTCTACTTTTGCTTCACGGTAAAGGGTCCTTGTACATAGGAATATGTGTCCCGTGACTCTTGTGTTTGATTAGTCTTGGTTATTTTTAGTTTGCGAATGATAATGAATTAAAAAGTTTAAGTAACGAGGACTTTAATGATTATTATATTATTTTTTTGACTGGAGTGTAATAGCCAACGCATTATTTTTTGATAATTTAAAAGATAATGAACTCGGGTGAAAGGTAATGATTTTCATGTAATAATTTATACAAAACATAATTAAAATTGCAATCGGTTTTGTTTCGTTTGGGCGCGCTTTCTTTCTGACTATTTATTTTATTCCATAGCATGAGAGCTTTTTTCCAGTGGCCGTCCTGTCATCTCAAGTAATAGTCCATATATATTATGTTCTTGCCCGGATGGGTTTGCTGTTTCTCTATTGGCAGGTAATGAATCAGCTTCATACTTATTTATTTCTTTATATTAAAGACAAATTTTCGCTTCCACTCCGCGCTCGCCCTCAGAGATCACTACTGTCCCATTTTCTGTAAGCGAGAGCGACATATATACATATACGTATATTAATTAAGGTAAAATATACTACGTTTAGAACAATTAACCATCCCTGACAGACTGTAGCCCCATCCGTTATTGTTAGCATGGCTTGGAGCGTGGGCCTGGACAATAACACGACTAATAACCTGAGACGGCTAATCTGATCATGCAAATACGAATAGCCCGTGTGTTCTGGCGAGGGCGTGGGCAGCATGTGCCTAATGCTGTCAAGATGTTATGTTTTAACAAAGATTATGCATTTTTATACATTTATGCTATTATTAATCGCAGGAGGCCCTTATCACGTGATAAATAAGTGAAAAGCATCTGTCACTCACGATCGCATTTTGTCAAAACATGTTTTGTATTTATCGCGCGATAAAAGCAACCATCATAGGCCCTCAGATGGGAGTGTGCAGGTTGGTTTATGCTACTCAAAAATGGGCACATCAAATGGGTAATGTGATCGAAACAACATTATAGATTAGTTTACGTAGAGAAAGAAAACTTGCTGGACAGAAGAGTACGAAAAAAACAGGATGGAAAGAGAGTCGAGTGGAAAAAGCAAAACCTGGCGAGGAGAACAAGCGTGAAGTAGCATTATGCGAGTGGAACACAGATTGGAATAAAGCACTAACTCAGAACTGAAAATTCCAAGTTAGTGTCGCGCCGTGCCACTCATTCAAATACAGTTTAACATGAGAACGAGAGGAACGATAATACAGATTTCGAATTTCTAACTTCAGACTAACCTCTCTGTAACCGGCAACGATGGATTGTTTAATCGTCGCCGGCGATAGTATTCACGTCCACTGGCAATCATTCATATTGACGGAGTTCCCCACTTGCGCACCTGAACAGATATCTAATTTGATTAACACTTTGTTCAGGATTCAATCCGGTACAGCTTCGATTGTACGATGTTTCACCTTTGTTTGGATAGTTCTCCGAATAAAGTGAATTCATGGCCTGTATAAATTAAAAACTGTAAAATTACAAACCTAAATTAAAAATTACATTAAACAACTTGTTCATCAAATTTACCCTCAGATACAGCGTGTACATTTGATATAACCGCAAACTTTACGGGGTCTTAGTAAAGGCACTTATTCATATATTGATCAGTAAATTATAAAAAAAAACTAACTTTTTTGTTGTTTGTTGACACTTAACATAGTAATGTCACAACTGTCACTAAGTAATAACTCCGCCATACATTGCTGCTTAGAAAATTTTCAAAAATTAATTACGCTATGGCAGTTGACGCTAAATTAATATTTTTTATAAATATCAGATTATAGCACCAAAATCTCTATCTGGCTTCAATTTGCGGTTATATCAAATATACACGCTGTATAACTACTAATTAGGTACTATACAATACACTAAATTAACTATTAATAACAAATACTTACAACTCTCTCCGTTTTAGTCGTTTAAAGATTATGTTTTAATTACTTAATTTTCAGTAAATATTAGGACGACGGAGTACCTACATTCTACAGCGTGGGTATTTAATACGGGCATATACCTATTGAAATGACGATTAGTATCGGACCCAGGGATCCTATTTACATTGATTTCTTAAGATTTTTTTTTTCATACGTAATAATTGAACACGCAATGTATTTTCATCCACATTAATTAACGTACCCAAACGTCATTACATACCATGTCAGCATTCATTTCTTGGACTACGTACATTGCACTTTAAAAAATTATTACACCTAGTAAAAAACACTATTTAACAAAATAATTATGGCGTACGATTCCTATGATCAGATACTAAAACTGAATAAGTACATTATATGCCCGTATTAAATACCCACGCGTATATTTAAAGGACTTATCTATCGCTAATTTTAATCCTCACTTTCATCTAATTAGATTCGATTTGTTGTAAATATCGTACAAAGTATTTTTAAACAGTTATTTACATTATTTGCAAAGTTTCCTTGAACAATTATCAGTATTTTAGAAGGAAACTTAAATAATCTGGAGCGCTACGTTCACCTTTAATAAATACGTATACTTGTACTTGTAAATGTAAGCATTGCATGAGATAAAAAAAAAGTGTTTTTTAACAGACCTACAGAACTATAAAAATTGCCCTAACCAAATCTTCCACGAGTAAATTACAATCATATATAGATGGTATTTTCCTCTATAAAATATGAAGCTTATATTTTTAGTCGCATTTTAGTCGCACTTGTCCCGTTATCTGTATATTATGTCTGTCGCTCTGTAGTCCAATTTGGCAAGTTACATTTAACTCACTTTCTTTTGAAATTTTGCACACATGTGCAATTCGGAAAACAATGTAATATTATTATGACATTGACCTGACCTGATAATCGAGACGGTGGTCATACCCCATTCGAGTTTGTACTCGTTTTATTCATCTTGACGAGCACTCGACTTTTGTGTAATTAAGTAGAGCCGTCAATGACAACTTGTCTTAATAATACTTTTTTGGAAAAAACTTATTGGCTCGTCTTGGCGGAGGTACTACTTTTCAACCCTAGACTCGCATTGAGTCACTTTCAACCCGCTATTGAGATAATCACTGAAAAATCAAAAGATATTTCAGATATTTCAAAAAATATTCGCCAGGGACTGATATAAAGGCTCACAGAGCTAACATTAATTGAATTAAAGAAATCTTAAATGCACACGTAAAACGCATTTTCTTCTATTTCCTGTGTTATCTAAGTCATAGCAAAATATTATTTTGACTAAAGTTGAATACCGATACAGTCCCGAGGGCCGAAGCTAGAGTGAGCGTCTCACGCCGTCGTCGGCGACACTGCGCGCGCGCCGGCGCGGAAACCGTGACGCAAGACATCGATCACAAGAAATTAACCTAACAAAAGAAAAAATCAGGGCAGTGCCTTCGCAATCGGACCTTGACACGGCGTGCCCTTGACTCCCGAGAAAACGGCCCGAGTTCTGCGGCCACATCCCTGTACAATACAATACAAGTACTCTTTAATTGCACTCCTCACAAAACATACAATAGAAATACAATGCAAGAAATTACAATTAGAGGTAAAAAAGAGGCGGTTTTATCGCTAAAGAGCGATCTCTTTCAGATAACCTTTGGGTAGTGGAGAACTTAAAATTTATTTTGTTATTAGGCAGTGCAAAATAAAAAAAATAATATATACATGATAAACAAATAAGTACACAAAATAAGTATTTATAAAAACAATAAACAATACAATAATAAAATAAGATGTCGGTATGTATGTAACATACATCTAATTTCAGCTACAGAGATGAGATGACATACCTGGGGCCCAATTCGAGAATGCCGTTGGAGATATCTCCAAACGTCAAATCTCCATTAGATAACAGTTATATCGCCATTGAACTGTCATTTAAATGCGATGAGCTTAAAAGTGACATATCTCATCTCAATTTTGGAAATACGAAGGCGATAATGATTGTCAAAAATGTTATTCATGTATATAAATTTCTGTTTTGAACGAAACGTAACGGACCAATTTCACGTACTATGCGGTCAATTTAAAGTATGCGCCTGTTATTTATGCCGTCACATACAAAGGAAACGAAAATTTTGCGCGTCCGAATTGACGAAGTTGCGATATCGCCACTTGTCAAGTAGGCACACGTCAAAAGTGACGGATGGCGATGAAAATGAGAGATCTCCATTATATCTCTAAAATTGGTCGAATACCCCCCCTGTACATTTGTGATTATGATTTGATACCATGAGTAATTTTGGGAAGGGATTTTCTTCTAATACATACCTACGAGACGCATTTTTTTCCGAATTACCTTTAGAAACAAACACTTATGGTAAAGGTGTTGAGTTCTCGTTAGAAAAACTGGTATCTTTCCTGAAAACAATATCAACAAATCGTAAACAAAAGTTAACGATAAATAAAGAAGAAGAAATAAAGTAAAGTTGGAACATTCAGCCCGTGGGGACCTAAGATCCTCTTTAAATAGATATCGGAAGGTCTGGTCGAAGCTTCGTGTGACCAGAGGGCTGGCAGCTACTTTGGACAGCGACTGAGCCTCGCCATCCAAAGAGGCAACGCTGCCAGCCTTCTAGGAACAATAAATCATAAATTATTTATTTGCATAAACAAAGGTTACATTGGTGTTATATTTCTATTATAAGACAATCCCATTACTTGTTCATAGCATAAGATGGCGTGCAAAAAAGTTTTACATAGGCATCGCAAGACTTACTAATAATTCGCAATATCAGTAACTTAAATTCTAAATATCAATTCAATATAAAAAATAATAATAATACAATAATTTAATTAATAACATTGTTTTAAATTAAGTAAAGTCCTCGATTTATTCATAATTATTAATAATATTAGACATTGGTGCATTTGTCACAATTTACAATTAGCCATAAACTCATCAATTGAATAGTTACTATGTTCTTTTAAATATTTCAACAATTCTTTTCTGAATAATTTGCAGTTCTTTAAATTTATCTGTTAGTGCATTAAATATTTTTATTGCCATTCCATGCACATTCTTCCTTACAAGAATACCAATAAAATAAAAAATTAAAAAAAATAAACAAGTGACAGATTACTTTTGGGCAAAATTAGTTTGTTTCTATAGGCACCTCGTTCCGATTTGGTCGTAATCATTTTAAAAGCAGACGGATATCTGGAGAATGTGACCTGGTGGGTATACGTATATGAATATGACCATCTTAGCTTTATATATTTTAAGATATTGTTATTTCACTCATTATATTCCCCTTTGTTTTTAGTTAACGATTTGGTTACATTTTACTTATACTTTCATTGACTTGTACAATTTGTACATTAGGGCCCAGCAAGAAAATAATGCTTTAAAGCCTATTAATTTTGTAAGTCCATATGAAAGACGTTAATAAATAGCTTGTGTTTGACCCTGTTACTCTCCGATAATATATTGTTTTCGTTAAGCTGGTTAATGGTTGTGTTACAGTCTTGTAACAGTACAAGTCGGAAATTACATTGAAAACTGTTGTTTAGATGAAAATTTAAATTACGTAAAAATAAATCATACAGGAAACTTTCTTAACTTTCCGTTACTTCTCGTTTATCTATAATCTGGAATCATGGCGACTTTTTTATGACAACACAAATACTGAAAGCTCTGAAGCTCTGAAACATTGTAATAACTATTTTTAATTGAAAAAATCACATAGATTGGAAAATGAATAGTAATAGTAAACTAATAAGGCAAACGTTCGAATACAACTCGTAAAAAAATTAATAACCAATTTACGTCAAGTTTAACAGGTACAAACTTAACAAAACTGGGCTGTATACCTCTACGTACCTGAAGGTACTGAAAATAAAAATTATACTAAGTAACTGGAATAATTTCAGGAATACCAATAAAAATCTCACCCATAGCCTAATTCGTAAATTATAATTGATAAACCTATATAAGATATATAAAAAGAGATTTAATGTAAGAAAGCCACTAAATAAATGATAATTTCAAATACTTATGAATCTTTCTCGGTACTTTGATAATAAACATACTTACTATTAAACTAATCACATCCATGAAATTGAAAACTTACCGATACATACTTACGTATCCATACGCAATAAACACAAAGCTAATTTGTTACGAACTCGCGAGAACACTGATTACCTTGACATTAAAATCAATTACTAAGAGTATTGCAACAGTATATAAAGCTAGAGAAAACGGTAACAGGCATCAATTGGCAATCATTGCCCAACAGAACCAGGAGCATAGGGAGCCATGAGAGCAATCACGCTGGTATGTTTGATGGCGGCCGTGGCGGCGGTGGCGGCGCGGGACCCGCGCTACAAGAGGAACGCCGACCTGGAAGCGGCTGCCTCGCACCACTGGGAGGAGGGTGGCGGCGGCGAACACCACGGGGATCACCATCACGAACATGGCGGCGGCGGCGATAAGGGATATAAGGGACACCACGAACACGAACACGGCAAGAAGGGACACTCCCATCACGAAGGCCACAAAGGGCACTACGGCGAACACGGCGGGCACAAGAAGCACCACCACCACGACGATGGCTACTACGATGAGCATCATCACGGCGAAAAGGGCGAAAAGGGACACGGCTTCGAAGAGAAGGGACATTACCATAAAGGACACTCCACCAAAGGTCACCATGGAGTCCATAAGATAGACGAGTTCAAGAAAGACAAACATTTCCACGACAAACATGGCGAATCTGGCTTCGAAGAGGGTTACGGTGGCCATCATCATGAAGGCGGTCACGAGAAGGGCGGGCACTTCCACAAAGGACACAAGGAGGGCGGCCACCACGAGCACCACCACGGCAAGAAGGGCCATCACGAGGAGGGCGGACACCACCACGACCACAAAGGACACCACGACGAGGGCGGCCACCACGAGCATTATGGGCACCACGAGGGCCACGGCAGCAAGGGAGGACACGAGGACCATAAAGGCTGGGACTGGAAGAAAGGGCACAAATAAGTTATTTTAGTGATGCATTTGTTTTTGTTAATGTTTTGTGATACGTAAAGAAATAAATTGTTTAAGCATATTTATAGAACGTATTTACTGCTAATGACAAAGGGTCGTACATTTATTTATCCTTAACAGAGTTGGTTCCGCCACGGAGCACTAAAGCGCAGTTTTGTTTTTAGTAACAATTCTTCTGCATTGCGCACGTTCTCCTACATCGGTGCTTACATGTGTGACCGGGTAAGCAAACAAGTTGCAATAAACCTGCCGCTGGCTGCAAAACACAAACTTTTTACATTACCCTAGTCTGCAATTCTTGTATTCTTCGTTCCCGAGTTGCGGATAAGTATCTAGTTTATTTGTAGTAACTAGATCATTCTTTTAACAATGCAGACTTTTTGGCTCACGAGCTAATTCGGTTCGAGATGAACGAGCATTACGTAAGCTATTTTAACTTCTACGAATATTATAGAGTATAATGCTCTCGTACTAATGGATCTAACAATTATGTAAATTGAAGCTCCTGTCTGTTGAAAAAAAACTGAAAGTTTTGAACTTCAAATCTCATAGTTAAACTAAATATAACATTATTAAGCAGATTTATTTAAATATACTTATAATCTGGACTGCAAAACAGCAATTCCTCTAAAACTGGTACATGCAGGTACGTACACATACACAACATAGGTAAATATATAGACTTTTCAATACAACAAGTTCGATTTCATCCTAAAATTATTTGACACTAGCTGTGGCCCGCGGTGTTCCCCGCTCATCCCACGGGAACACTAAATTTATTCGGGATGAAAAGTATCCTATGTCCTTTCCCGGGTCTCAAACTATCTCCATATCAAATTTCATCTAAGTCGGTTCAGCGGTAACAGACAGACAAACACACTTTCGCATTTATAATATTAGTATGGATTGCCTCGAATCCTCAATTCAAACTCGGGACCAATCGTGTCGTCAAATTTTCGTGTTTAACAAGCAAGTTTAATTAAAAAACTAATAAACACATAAAACAGTAATTTTTTTAAATATCAATCAAGGAGTAAAATTGTTATATTCAATCATAAAATCATAAAAAACAAATAATTTAATTAATAAACACGAGATGTGTCTTCCAGATTTCCAATTTGAACAAATAAAAACAAACGTTGTGTATTCCAACAAACAACTACACACATTGTTTCGTATGTTGGTATTGATATTGATAAGGTACGTTTTTTTTTTCTTTTCAATAAAAACTTTATTTATTGAAGTCATTGTTTTTGTAAGTAGCAGCTTGGTAGCAGGTATCTATTTTCGAATTCATTGACAGCAGTGAAATAAAAACCGGTCAAGTGCGAGTCGGACTCGCGCACCGAGGGTTCCGTACAAACACTTTCCATCCTTAAGTAGTTAAGTTTGCACCTGGTATGTATAGCGCTCCATACAAATGAGGTGCTAAGTTAACGCAACCAATCCCGTTTGTTGTATGGGAGCCCCCCTTAAATATTTATTTTATTTTATTTTTAGTATTTGTTGTTATAGCGGCAATAAAAATACATCATATGTGAAAATTTTAACTGTCTAGCTATCACCGTTCTTGAGATACAGCCTGGTGACAGACGGACGGACGGACGGACGGACAGCGAAGTCTCAGTAATAGGGTGTTTGTTTGTTTATGTTTATATTAAGTATTTATAAATTAAATTTAATGCATAAAAATTCTATGTCTGAACATTCCTTTTTATGTACCATACATAACCATAAGTCAAATAGGTTACTTAGTCTCTGTATTTTTTGATGTTCGCAAGTTCTTGACTTAACTTGACTTATCTTTTATATAACTTTTCTCAAACATGCAATGAAATATCGTCATAACGTGCGTCAAAACAGGCTTTGTAGTGTCACGTTTCGGGCGGAACAATTCGAGAGAACTGTAAAGGAATTTCATACAAATTTGAAGGCCTAGGCCGGGAAGTCATTTTTTTTTAAACATGGCGTCTGTGTTCATGAACAGGCTAAACAGCTGAATTATGTTTTTTTGAGTGGTGTATTTTTTTATTTCATTGCGTATGTTTGAGAAACGCACTATATACATGTCTTAGCCGTACGGTCGGCCGTCTATACCTACTCAGCCGGCAAGCCCTTATTTCCCGGCGTCTTCTGCAGTAATGTAAGTACTATTTTGTTGCCCCAGAACGTCTATCGTGCTACGTAACTACTGGACTGGTTTTCATCTAGATATTCTATGTAGTACCAGTAGTACAGGGATAGGTGATCCCTACGTCCTTTCTTCCTATGTCACTTTATCTCCACCTAATAGGTGGATTGGGATAATTATTATAATATATTTTCCTCGGCTACGGTGAAAGAAATTGCGAGTGTTTACTTTTAACTTCACCTTCTAGTTCTGAACGATGTTACTCGCAATGTCAAGAAAGTTACACCGCCGAATGTTTTCTTACCGTCTGACTATTTCAATTCAGTTTGGTCGAAGCGCCGGCGGCACCGAATCAAACCCGCCTTTTATCTTTTGAGCTCAATAAAGCAAACATAAATACACAAAGGGAAATATTCACCGATCAGAAGAAAATAAAATTGATGGAACTGCACAGTAGCTTACTAGTCGTCAAACACACAAGTTCCTCGACCGACTATTCCTCAAGAGTAGTTTTATTTGTTGTCTTAAGCACTGAATTGAAAATGTGTAAATATCCGACTTATGCTTGAAGTTATTTTATGATACAAGTTTCTACATAGAGCCAATAGTATGATTCTCTATGTTTCAGTAAAATGTACAGCAGTTGCGGATTTGAATACTATAATTACATTCTACATATGCCGCTTCAGGCATCGATAACATGGAAGTGTTAACGCAGCGTACGTTATTGTGAAGTCAGGCGCCTCGCTCCCGGCAGGATGGACGCCGAGCAAGCTGCTGCCGCCTGCAGATTGAATTGAGCCGGATTTGCATTCCAAGTATAAGGCAGCTACGGCTACTATTAGCTCGGATGTTTACTTTACAATTGCATGCTAGCTCTTTACTCGAACAACGTGGTTTATGTCTCATTTACTCTTGTTTTAATTATGGTAATGGTTATGTCGAGCATAAGTTCACGCTGGCAAGTATATTTGATAAAAGCCAGTAGTGCCATACGATTAGCGTAAAAACATATATGTATAGCCTGACAGCATATCTTGTCGCCACTTCGCTTGCCACCCGATTCAGCATCACCTGTGTTACTTGCACGGTATTGAAAGGAAAGTGTCAGGTGCAATTTGTCTCGCGACAAAGAGTGGCTTGTCTCAGTTATGCTAGGCGTACTGGGATAGTCGCACTGTAAATAGCTTTCATAGGGCAATATTGTACAATGTAACGTCATGTACCTATATGCAATAGAAAACGTCGGTATCGGTCTGCCAACAACCAATTTCGAAACAATAATACGAATACTAGTTAATCCTTTGTTCTTCGACGAAAATAAACTGTTCTTGCTTTGTTGTGGATATTTTGATTCAATAATGAAAAAAAAAACATAATTGTGGAAATTGCGATCATACTCCTTGCCAGCAAAAAAATATATCATTAGCAATTAGGCATTAAAAACAAAATAAGTATGAGTTAATTTATTTATTTATTGAAAAACAGGTTACATAACATTACAGTGTAGACCAATGCGTCATGAACCGAACAATGTTTATTTAGACAACACAAATATAATACAAATTAAAAGAGTAGGTATACACTAGCAATTTCAGAAATACATAACCGTTGTTTTAGGTTTTTTACCTAAGTGTGAAATTCGCTGCCGGAAAAAAATGGGATTCTGCCGTTTTTCCAAAATTATTTTGGTCAAGTTTCATTACCCACACAAATCTTAGCAACATTTTTTTTTGCCAATGCAATCTTTAGCATATAGTTGCCACAGGTACGCAAAAACTCATTTTGTACCTGAACACATTATGACCTATAAATTTATGAAACATGTAATGTCACTTTTTTTTATGTTAGAACACCACAATTTTTATTTAAATCATTAATACAAAGATCAAAGCTTAAAGAAAAAATTAAAAAGGAGCTACCTGGTTGAAGAGACCGGGAATCGAACCCGGTACCTCTAGATTACCGGTCCAGCGCGTTAACCACTTCAGTTCAGTTCGTCAGGTCTACTTGGAGCTAGGGTAGCGAAGTGGGAGCTAGGGTAGCGAAGTGGTTAACGCGCTGGACCGGTAATCCAGAGGTACCGGGTTCGATTCCCGGTCTCTTCCACCGGGTAGCTCCTTTTTAATTTTTCTTTAAGCTTTGATCTTTGTATTAATGGTTTACATTATGACCTGTTTAGAATTTGCCCCAAGTGGAAAAAACACCCTTGCAACACAACAACAACAATTCAAATAATTTGTATCCTCATTTTGTTTGGCGTAAAATACTACTACTACAGACTAAGTAAAATGTTGCCAAAGTACCAGTTGGTAAGCGAGTCATTGCCTAAACATTGATGTGCCGAACATTCGTTTTACGTAACAATTACTAGTGAAGAGTTATTTTGGCAAACGATTATTTGGATAATGAAATTCTACGAAAATCTTTTTAGGAACTGATAACTTGTTATTTTTTTTACTTAAACCATAGGCAATTACTCTATGCTTAAACAAAGGTAAAGCTTATATACAATGCTTTATACAATGAGACCTTTCTCCATTCTTTGGACCATTTACAGATATTTCTTGGGAACAGATGGAATTGTTGTATAACCTAGATCTAGAACAGATTAGGGGTGAAAAAAATCCACATCAATCCACCACCGAATATACCATGTTACATTTGGTTTCATACTTCCTATTATTACTTCCCGGTGACCGAGAAATTTGGCGTAAAGGAATGTTTTAAAGTAAGTAAAAGAAAATTTCAAAACCTGTTACAACACGTAAAGTGTCACACATTATGAATTCCAATATAGTACGTTGCTACAGAGGCCCGGAAAAGGGGATCGCATACGAAGCTGGCAATCGCTTTCCACGCCGAGATATGTATAGGTAATGCTTCTCTCAAAAATGCAATGATATTATTATTATTATTTTTTAGTTAGCCTGTTTAAGTGTCCCAGTGCTGGGCAAAGTTCTCTCAGTTAGATCTCCTCAATTTTGGGTATCCCAAAAAAAATTACCCCCCCTTTTTATATTTTTATTCGATGAAATAGGCCATTTTACAATACCAATTTCATTAACTCTTCATTAGAATAAGTAGTTATTTTTTTATTAATTATTTTAAGAAGCTCACAAGATGACGTCATGATTCCCCCGTGTGTTTGAGGATAGTAAAAAAACGCTATTCAGCGTACTCTTATTTGTATTTTTTACAATTTCACTGGTAAACCTACGCATTTCTGAAGTTGTGAAACTGGCCATGAAATTCCCAAAAAAAATATATTCAATATCTTGTCAAAGAACTGTCAGGTGACAGTTTGTAAATAACCAAAAAAAATGTAATTGTTTTCCAGTTTGTTTTCATTACTTTACTACAAGTTATATGTGCTGCTTTTCGATAGCTCTGTCTTAATTTTGGACTATTTTTTCACGCCAGGCTAGTCTCCATGGCTATGCTTTGACCGTACTACCAAATATTTGACTTGGAATACGATAAAAGTATTTGTGTGATACTAGATAAAATGGAAATAACAGTCCTAAAACCTAAAAATTCAACATCCCAGCAAGCTTCATGGAGCAGATTATTGTTAATACTTTAAAACAGTCAAAGGATTCACTATGCAGAATTATGTTTAAGGACGAAAATATTGCTGTCAAGATTCCTAGGAAAATCTCATCACGTCTAACAACATTAAAGATAGAAAACTTGCTAGTAAATGGATCCGGAAGATTAAATTGTCAAAAATGTACAAACTACTAAGTGTGAATTACATCATAGTTCTATTTCATTCCTATATATGAAGTAAAGTTTTTGGATGATGTATATGCTGTGTCGTAACTTTAATGAATGTATAATGTAGCTGAAAAAATTAAACTCATGTTATTATAACAGTTTTTTTATTGAAAGTAAATAATCTTTGTGACATTTTAAAAGAAAAAAATCCTCGATCGAACATTCCTGTCCTCTTTTATGTTCATGCTGGCTTTAAACTGTCTGCAAGGTGGTGAGAGTTGCGGTTGCCCTTTTGGGTGGGTGTTGACTGTTGAATCAATGAAAATATTCTTGTAGTGTACTTGTAGTGGATCTGATCGAGATTCATGTCTCTGAAAGTATCGAAGGTGTCCGAAGGGCACGTTTAAGATTTTCTTGGGATCCAACATACCATCAAAGTTTTGGTTTTGGTCATACGCCTAAAAGTAAAACACACGTAAGTTAGTGTCTAACTTTTAAATACAAATATAAAACAAACCTCAAATGTTTTGAGATGATTACCTTCTTATTAAATCAGCATTTTTAATAACCACCGATGCATTTCTCCTTCAAAGCTCGGTTTGGTGCATTCACGCAGTCTTTGTTAATCGCAGTTAATTGACAAGAAATATAAAAAATATAGGTAAAATCGCTTGAACTATTTCTCGAGATATTAGTCTGCATCCTAATTTTTTATAACCGATATTATTTTTATTTCCACTCATCGTCTCGTAAGTGTTTAATAAAACTCTTTTTCTTGTTGAACGTAAGAGACGATGTAAATATATATACATATATATTAATCCTGGAATGGCAGCTCCTGGTTTTTGCAAATGTCAGTTTTTAATAAATAATCTGATTCACTTTACTTATAAAGAATAATAAACCGTGCTTGTATATGTTCAATACCATTTCTAGAAAATCCCGATGTAAATATTGAAAATGTAAATAAATAGTTGTCATTGTTACTGTCAGACGAAATATTTACCGGTCCAAACATAAAATCTGTGAAATTTGTGTTCAATTTAGTTTCAATTGCCAGCGCAATCAAGTATTTAAAATATTCTTGAATGTTTGATTCACAACTTCAACATTATAATATTAAAGAATTATCATAATTATTGAAGGAAAGGGCAGTATAATAGCAGTAAGATAATAATTATAATGAACCGTTAGTATAATTTGGACCGAGTATTGGGGTAGCCACAGATAACACCACCTGTACCTTTCCAAACTACGGTGACGTAGTAAAACCCCGGTTACTGAAGGTCAAGTGAAAAATTGGGTAGTATCTTTTTTAAGAAATTTTTGTATTTTTTTTCAATAACTAGAAATGGTTCAGAAAGAACCCAGCTCGTCAGTCATAATCGAAATAACGGTTTTGAAAAAAAACGGTACACCCCAAATGCATCTAGAATGCAATGATATAAAAATAAAAAAGGTTCGAACAATGAAATCAAATCAAAACACGAAATATTGTCAATTTGACCACCAAATGCTTTTTCTATATATCCTGTTTGAACAGGTTTGTGTTGTTTTTCCAAAGGGATTTATTTTTTAAATTGTCAAATTGACAGTTCGAAATAAAATTGGGTGACGAGTGCCG
The DNA here is from genome assembly GCA_947623375.1 of Apotomis capreana. NCBI lineage: Eukaryota > Metazoa > Arthropoda > Insecta > Lepidoptera > Tortricidae > Apotomis > Apotomis capreana. Next base: position 7,737,158 of record OX392499.1, read on the forward strand.
ACCGTCGACAATTGTTTTCATTGGCTCGAAGCCAATTTTATTGCGAACTGTCAAATTGTCAATTCAAAAAACAAATCATTTTGGAAAAACCATAGTAAACAAAAAGTAGTGACCTGCATTTTGATGACCTTACAGCCAGGACTCTCGAAAAAATAATAATTTAATGGTCTTCAAAAAATGTAACCAAGTCTAATACCATTGTCCTGTAATATTAGTAGAATCAATATACAGAATATTTAAAATGGATTAAAGTTATGTACATCATGTCAACGTCGAATATTTTGAGTAGCTACTACATAATTTTAGTAGCTTAGGTACCAATTTATCGTCATAGGTGCAATATAGCAATCCAGCCATATTTCATCATACCATTATAGAGCCATAAAAACATATTTCCCTGAATTCAAATAAAACTCCTTCATGCATTCCCATTTAATTTCGTTTTAACCAATTAACAATCTGCACATTCGCGGTTATTGTGAAACTATTTATATGATCATATGGCTACGTTATTTTCTGACTTTGGAGACGATAACATATGAAAACTTCTTTGATATATTCTTAGTTTTAATCACCTCCATCTGTTTAGTTACAAATACTGGGTGATATATATTCCTATGAATAGTTCATTACGGTAACCTTGACTCTACCGAGAGACCGCGAACTTACCTAACCGCGTGGCTATCGGTATAAAAGGACATTGCAACTGATGCAGCTATCATTCAACAAGTGCAGCTGAGTTCAACTAACCATGAGAGTTAGCGTGGCAGTGTTGTTCGGGCTTGTAGCCCTGGCGGCGATGGCAGCCGCCCGGGACATCCGGGAGAAGCGCGCCGCCGACCTGGAGGCGGCCGCCTCGCATGGCCACCACTGGGATAAGGGCGGCGGCCACGAGCACCACGGCCACCACCACCACGACCACGGCGGCGGCGGCCACAAGGGCCACAAGGGACACCACGAGCACCACCACGGCAAGCACGGCCACGACCACCACGAGGGCCACAAGGGTCATCACGGCGAGCACGGCGGACACAAGAAACATCACCACCACGACGACGGCTACCATCATCATCACCATCACGGCGAGAAGGGCGAGCACGGCCACGGCCACGAGGAGCACGGCCACTGGCACAAGGGCCACGACACCAAGGGACACCACGGCGTCGAGAAGCACGACGAGTTCAAGAAGGACAAGCATTTCCATGATAAACACGGCGAGAAGGGCCACCACTCCCACCACGGTGGACACCACCACGAGGGCGGTCACAAGAAGGGCGGCCACTTCCACAAGGGCCACAAGCACGGTGGCCACCACGAACATCACCACGGCAAGAAGGGTCACCACGAGCACGGAGGACACCACCACCACCATGAGGGACACCATGGCGATGGTGGCCACCATGAACACCACCACGACCACCACGATCATGGCAAGAAGGGCGGTCATGAGCACCATAAGCACTGGGACTTCAAGAAGGGACACTAATCCGTGTGTCTTATTAAGTCCACATTTGTTGTTATTTGTTGATTTTTTGCTAACGACTGTAAATATTTGTTACATTTTTACATACAGGAAATATAAAAGTTTATAAAATGTCTACATATTATTGCTAGATTACCTTAGTACTTTCCCATAAGCGTTTAAATAATAGCACCCTTTCTTTCTCTCCAATAAATGAATATCAAGGGATCAATTGATAATACGAGTATCATTCTCGTAATAATAAAGATATGAGGTTTATGGTAATCTGAAGGATATAAGCGAATGTCCTTGTTTTCTGCCAGCCGCCTACCATTGAATCCAATACTTCATTAAACCAAAAAGTAGTGTAACTACTTAGTGTATCATTGGGTATTGGAAATAAACAGAGTAAACAGACTCAATGAAAGTAATGAATAGTAAACAGTGCCTAATCAACTAGTAAACTCTGTGAGCTGTATGTACACCTCGCGAATTTGTTTCAAAATGGCTGAAATTTTAAATTTTTACGCTTAAACCCGTAATCGAAAATGTGAATCGACAGAAAAGTTCTTTATATATACTTATCGAACGTACTCATAAATTTTCATGAGAAACGGTTGCGACCTGTAGTGGCGGCCTTACCCATTGCGAGGCTCCGGGCGGCAGGACTTTGCGAGGCCCTTTGTCCTTCGTGAAAAGTAGGAGATGCGAAAGTAGGGCTGGTCTGGTTGTTTGGTTTAGGCATTTGTCATGTTTGAGGAGAAATGCTAGTTACACAAATAAATAAAATTTGAGTTTTAAAATATTTTACATTGCAAGATTTACTAAATTAACTAATATAGAGATGATTAATTTTAAAATTGATGTCTGCGGCTTTTCCTAACACTAAAATCTTTAATTAAAGCACAATAATCTACGTCGTTTTCGATTGAAAGAATAGCAAGGGCTGAAAGCCGATTTTGTGTCATTGAATTCCTCAAATATTCTTTAAGACTGCGCCGAGCGTTTACACCATAGAGCGCGGGAATGCGTATTTAGATAGGCGCGCGGCCGCCATAGTATAAAATGTATGGAGACTTAAAAGCACTTTTGATAAATCTGGAACTTTAATACCAAACAATAATTGAAATATTTGATGCGAACCAATTGTAATGTAAACATTCATCTCTTTTTTAAATTAAAAATCAGAATAGATTTCAATTGTTAAAGTATAAAAAAAACACTTAACGCCTGCTTACGATTTTACAATTTTCGTCCAACTTTACTTAGTTTTCTAGGGTAAAATATGAATAATCTTATAATTTTTCCACAGAGAAGTTGTTAACACATTCTTCGAAATGCTATTTATATAGTTTAGAAGTGGATTGAACAACTAGTGTTGACGTTGTCTATTTAACGCCAACTGCCTATTTTTCACATTTCGCTCGGTGCAGTCTTAATAATTTTACGAACCAAATGAAATACGGGTAATAGAAGAGCAGAACCGACCCGAGTGCTATACGATAAAAAAAACGATCTTCAAGTATTTCGAAGCGCAATATTCAAGTACCTAATACATTAATTATTTTTTCAAATATGATTTGAATTAATTAATTAGTTAACTAACTTTATTTTAATTTACCGTTATAACCTTAATAAATTATTAAGGATCAAAATCAAAAGTTTTAAATAAAAAAATCTAGTTAAACAAATCTTTTTTTTTTTTTTTTGCTTGAGTCTTCGGTTGTTGCGCGAGGCCCCTGCATGAGCGAGGCCCCGGGCGATTGCCCCGTTCGCCACCCCCTAAGGCCGCCACTGCCGTAGGCGAGAACAGCCGAACATCCAAACCTCAAATTTTTTAGCCAAGCCACGCCAAGCGGAAAGCTTAGATCGCTTGGTAAATTATAATACAATCCGTAAAAGTTTCACAATTTCGTAAGTTAATAAAGCGTAACGAGTTTTTTTATCAAAATGTTAAATAGTATAGTATTTTTCTAACAACTGGTGTCCGCGGGAAGGGTTCTTCATACCCAATGAAAGGTTGTGGAAACAGGAGCTACATTTCATGTTGTTGGCTTTGCTTTTATTTTGTTCTGTGTTATAAATTGGGAATACTTATATTAGTTGAATAATTCAAATTTTATGTGAGACACATCCATTCTTTCTTTGAATGTTAAGTTACCTATTTATGATATTGATTTTCTTATTTGTATCTAGTTCGTTGTCGGTGAGGTCTGCCACATTTCGGATTAGAGTTTATGGGCTTCCACTCTGTAGTGATCTTAGCCCACAACTCATCCGCCATGCGGCAAACTAGGCCAGCCCAGTCCCACTGTCACTTGGCCGCTTTCCGAGCTACGTCAAAAATTTGAGTCTTGGAAGGTATAGAGTGGTGTTCCGGATTTGATTAATTCATTTTATACCTAAATGGCTACGCTCCATGGCCCTTTGGCAGACCCCGACTTTGGACTTTTGAGGTGGCGGGACGAGATGGTTGTCTTCTAGAAGGATTGGCCAGAAATAGCCTCAAGTCAAGATCACTGGAAGACAAGGGAGGAGGCCTTTGCCCAGCAGCGAGATATTACGGGCACAATATTAAAAAAAATCGTTGTGTCCCTGTTTTTAGGGTTCCGTAGCCAAATGGCAAAAAACGGAACCCTTATAGATTCGTCATGTCTGTCTGTCTGTCTGTCTGTCTGTCCGTCTGTCCGTCCGTATGTCACAGCCATTTTTTTCCGAAACTATAAGAGCTATACTGTTGAAACTTGGTAGGTAGATGTATTCTGTGAACCGCATTAAGATTTTGATGCAAAAATAAAAAAATAATAATAAATATTGGGGGCTCCCATACTTAGAACTGAAACTCAAAAAATTTTTTTTCATCAAACACATACGTGTGGGGTATCTATGGATAGGTCTTCAAAAATGATATCGAGGTTTCTAAAACATTTTTTTTCTAAACCGAATAGTTTGCGTGACAGACGCTTCCAAAGTGGAAAAAAGTTGGTCCCCCCCCTCTAACTTCTAAAATAAGAAAATGAAAAATCTAAAAAAAACATATGATGTACATTACTATAAAAACTACCAACGAAAATTGTTTTGAACGAGATCTAGTAAGTAGTTTTTTTTTAATACCTAACTTTGCAAGTTTGCACCTAATTTATATGGGGCGCTATACATACCAGGTGCAAACTTAACTTAACCACTTAGGGATGGAAAGTGTTTGTACGGAACCCTCGGTGCGCGAGTCCGACTCGCACTTGGCCGGTTTTTTAGTTTTTATGTGTATTAAGCATCTGAGTAGTTGTAAGCAGGTCCCCACTAAAAACCAGCGCCGTGGCTTGCCGTGGCATTATGCTGAGTGGACCATTTATTCAACGTTCATTTAACCAAGTTTGTGTTTGCTATTTTTATGTAATTGTGTAAAACGTTGAATAAATGTATTTTTTTTTGTAAGAATATACGTATTCTACATGAAACTCAATTTAACTACATATTTAATGCAGTCAGTGTCTGGATATCAGAGGTTCTATTGTAAGTTTGCTTTTAACGCAAAAGAAAACGTCTGGAACGCATGCGTGACAGTATTATTTATACCAGAAACATAAACTCGATCGTGATGCTTTGTCGAAATACTTACAATTGAGTCCCAGCCACTTTGAAACGCCTATAAACTCAAATACCCCAGGAGTCGCCCTCACCGCGATTGACCTTATTTAAAACTTGATGACTCCCTCGAGCTCGATTATTTTGCTTATCTCGTTTAAGACCTTGCCATCCGGGACGCTTTATTTACGAACATTTTAAAACATGCGTGTCCAAGAAAAAAGTCTGTATCACATACGAAGCTTGCGAAAACAATTACACGAACCCAAATATGAGTTTAAAGTTATACAGTACTCCGTAATAATAAATGAAGATTCAGATTTATCACATACATACATGTAAGTACACATCTACCATTGTCATGTGTGCTCCCAAAATAATGAGATTATCTCAAAAAAATATCCGACTTCAACGACAAGTATTTCCGTGAACAACTGAACGAGTTTTATATAGAAAACTCCCGCGCGTCTCAGACATATTAAAATACAATAGAAACGGGTTTACTTACGTCGTTGAAGTCGAATATCGCTCCACATGTTTCGAATCGGTACGCAAAAACGTTTTCAATTGGCCGCCGTAGTAGTCCTGATGATGAATCACGTACCGATTCTAAACATGGCGAGCGATAATCGACTTCTACGACGTAAGTAAACCCGTTGCTTATGTATCCATACTAATATTATAAATGCGAAAGTGTGTCTGTCTGTCTGTCTGTCTGTCTGTTACCTCTTCACGCTTATACCGCTGAACCGATTTTGATGAAATTTGGCATGGAGATAGTTTAAGATCCGAGGAAGGACATAGGATAGTTTTCATCCTGGAAATTATACCTAAAAAGATTGAAAAGTCAGTGAACATTTCTGTTGGGATGCGGTGACCCTGTAAGAAAAGTAATTATTCGACCAAAAGCACAATTGCTCTTACATTTGCTTAGGCACTTTTAATAATCCTTTTTATCAAGTTCCACGCGTACGTAGTCGTGGGCAAAAGCTAGTTTTAATATAAATGAAAGAAGTACTCAATAAACACCGAAATCGTCGTAGACGTGTCTATAATACTTGAAGAGTACCCTCGATATCTCATGGATATCGTCATCAGATCTTCACCAAAATTGTATAGGACTAACTTGGAGGTACCTACAGATATTCGAACAAAAAAAATGTAATCTTCAATTCACTCTTTTGTTTATGGCTACTGTTCATCTAAGCACAACTCTGCCAATGACAAGTGTTAGGCTTAGCACGGTACATAGATACGTAAAGCATAGTACACTTAAACTGACACTTTACGGAACAGGTAATTCCTGAATTATACGAATCATAAAAATATACATATAAATATGCCCAATCCCGATTTTAAGCAGCCCCTCTAGCACAACTGTGACACACGACTTTTTCTCGCCGGAGAAATATTACCTATCTCTTTCTATGCGGTACTGTGAGAGAGTGACGGGTGACGCTATTATTACATACAGAAAAATACACAGTGTAATATTTCTGTTTAATAAGTGATGGAGATCTGCTAACAAAGAGAAAAAAGTAATTATAAAAAAGTACAAGCCAACTTTCAAACCTCCTCCTTTTTGAAGCCGCCTGAAAATGTGAAATGTCTATAACACTTTCATTACACGATTTACTTACTGTAACCCCAACCCGTTGTCTACTAAAGCGATAAACATACGCTAAACAACACATAAAATATGAAAGGTCACTGAATAGCTTCGACGTATAAATTAGAATAAACAAAGTGGTTATTAAAAAAAACATTAACAGTTAAATATCGGCTTTCAGTGCGTAAGTGGCCGGCGCAAGGGCCCTCAGCTCGCGTGGCGAGGGGCACTAAATTAAATTAAAAACACGCTTCGGCGAAACTGAACTACTACTTAGTCGGCTTATTTATGAATTACGGCTCACGATTTTTATTGGTCTTGATTGAATGTAGTGGGATAAGTTTTTCCACAAGTCTCGTTGTATTATTAGGGTTCCGTACCCAAAGGGTAAAAACGGGACCCTATTACTGAGACTTCGCTGTCCGTCCGTCCGTCCGTCTGTCACCAGGCTGTATCTCAAGAACGGTGACAGTTGAAATTTTCACAGATGATGTATTTCTATTGCCTCTATAACAAAAAATACTAAAAATAAAATTAAATAAATATTTAAGGGGGGCTCCCATACAACAAACTTGGTATAGATTATGGTACGGAACCCTTCATGCGCGAATCGGACTCGCACTTGCCCGATTTTTTTATTAAAGCTGTAATGTCTGATAACGTCAACCAAATTATGTTTACATTATTGGAAGGAAGATTTTCTCAATTGTTCGCTTTAATAGTAACATATACCTATCTAGTTGTATTTAATGCTCTCCGAGAATTCTAGAGATTGTAAGGATGGCTAAAAACAACATTCTGTTTTTGGCAAAGTATTGTAATTAATTGCAACTTCACCCTGGTAATCCTTTTTTTTAATCTTAGTCTGGTAAAATATTAGTATCTATATATGTATGTTTATCGTCGTCTAGTGTCCATTACACAAGCCTACTAGAGCTTACTGTGGGACTAGATTGATTTGTGTGAGGTTGTCCGATATTTATTATTATCTATTTATTATTATTATAATGTTCGGATTGGACGTTCAGCCGTCTATGAACCAACATTTGTTTTGTAAACCTGTGTAACCATTATGAAGTGATGAGGCTGCTTAGAATTTTCTTACTAGCGTATAGTCCGACAAGAAAGTGTTGAAATTAAAAAGTGGCAATACTGTAGTGTCGTCCCGTATTTCTTAGATTGATTAGAAAGAGGCGACACTACAGTATTGCCACTTTTCAACTTCTGTCCTTCTCGTCAAAAACATTATTAAGAACTACTCGCTCTGTGAGTTGTAGACCTCGCGAGTTTGTTTCAAAATGGCTGAAATTTTTTTTTTTTTTGGTTTCAACCCAATCTTCGCCGTCTAGATTTTTTTATTTAAACTGATTTGACAGAAAATCAATATAATTAACTAACCTTGTAACCCTATCTATAGACATCTTTATGTAATAATTTAGTAAAGTGTAGCCGCCAGCCATCCGCTGTCGTCATTGCTACGACAGACGTCAACGGAAGCGGCGTGGTTTACAAATTTTACAAAAAACCCGAATATTACGTTGTTTTTTATAAACTATCCCAACAAGCAAACCAGGCGAATATTACAAACCTGAGCAGTTCTCAAAAAGTTAGTACACAATTAAGGCGTCAATTCAAATTCAATTATATTTTTCCTATTTTGTTACCAATCTTCTTTGTTATTTGTGTCTATATTATATATAAATAAAAATGTATAGGTAAGCATATCTGAACCTTAATTATCAAACGTAGCCGTAACATTGATATAAAATTACTAAAATAATTGGTAACGAAATATGAAAATTATATTGATTGAAGTCTTAACTAATTTTGTACAAACTTTTTGAAAAATGCTCGCCTACTCACAAACTTTCATGAGAATTTGTTGAGAAATACGACCTCTAGGCGAGATCAGCCGGAAATCCGGACAGGTGCGTTGTTCGGAAGAACGTCCAAACATACATAAAGATAACTAATAAAACGGGGTTACTTTCAAATGCAGGGGCTACTTTGGAAAAGTGTTTTTACGCCATATCCTTATTTTTTTTTACTATCTGTGGCAATGCAATACCTACCTTCAACAATGACCTAACCTTTTACTGGATTTGCTCAATCGCACTATGAATATTTGCGTTTTTATAACCATTTTAAATCTATCAAAGTAGCCTCAAATTTTCCTAAAGTAACCCCGTTTTAAGGTAGCCATAGCAACATTCAATTGACATACTTACTCAATATTTTCATTACGGAAGTCAAATCAATTTACTGTTCAAATTACGTATTTCATAACAAATACTTTCACTTGTTCCTTTTAGCTATAACGTGTGTATCATTATGTTGGATGTTTTCCTTTATTCTGTTTTTATAGTGTCATGCGCCATGTTATCTAGTACATTACATATCTAGGGCGGCGAATTCTTTTATGTTCCAGACCGCAGGTGTTTGTGCCCCGAACCAAAGGTGAGGGCCATAAATATGCGATCTGGGGCTTTGCAAATTACCGCCCGTAGTTTGTCTAAAGTTTTACGTCTTGACTTGGCCGGGAAGTGAGATTTTCTCCCCACAGAAAATCCCACTTACGGCCTAGGGTGGCGTAAATTATGCATTAGAGCACTTTAATAGTACGATAATTAATGTCTGAAATCTGACGTTTTCGTCTATAATATACCTAGATGCATTTTACGAAGGATAGCAAAACTTAAGTGGCAATGGGCAAGGCACATCGCTCGTAAAACTGACGGCCGCTGGTGCCATCGAGTTCTTGAGTGGCGACCACGCACCGGACGACGCAGCGTGGGTAGGCCCCCCACAAGGTGGACTGATGACCTGGTGAAGGTCGCTGGAGTCCACTGGATGCGGGAGGCGCAGGACCGGTCATGGTGGCGTTCTCTGGGGGAGGCCTATGTCCAGCAGTGGACGTCCTTTGGCTGATGATGATGATGATGATGATGCATTTTACGAATGCCGCGCTACAGGGGTGAGCGGAGTCACAAGGGTATCCCCGGGGCGGCGGGTTGTGTTGTACCACTTGTGCCTTTATTTACATGCATTCGAGCGGTTCACTTCGAAGCTCGAACACTCCTATACCGCTCCGGGCGCGTTAGTAAAGGTGGATTTTTTAGCATTCAATATTTTTGTAATCTGCAAATTCATTAAATTTAATTGTTTTTTTTTTATCAATTTATTTAATGAGCTTTGTCACTGTAGTGACTATGTTGCTTAAAATATCATTACTACGACATTATCACAGTTAAGTTAATGACACTAATATTATAAAGGCGAAAGGTTGTGTGTGTGTATTTTTGTGTATATGTTTGTTACTTCTTTTCTCAAACGGCTGGACCAATTTTGATACATTTTGATATGAAGGCAGCTGACACCCTGGATTAACACAGAAGCTCCTTTTTATCCCAAAAAAAATGTGTTCCCGTGGGATGAGCGCGGCGCAACTAGTAAATAATAATCTGTTAATACATAATGATTAATGACATAAACATTTCATTATAATCTTAGTATCTTCATATAATTATGATAGTCGCCTCGTTAGCGTAGGCCTCCCAAATCATCTCCATCTGAGCCGGTTCGATATATCGACAATAAAATCGTTATTAAAACACACTCTTAAATAGATAAATCAAACACAAGATAGACAACCACTACCCAGAGAATTATATCCCCATATTTCGACTGCGGTAGCAGTTTCAAAGCGTTAGCGGAATCCAAGCGGGCTGGAAAGTGTCGGATCTTTTCAGTCCGCGGTAAGCCGTATAAGTCGCCGGCTATCTGAGGCTACAACTTAGCGGACAATAGATACGCCCTCGGAGGACTTTAATCCTGATTTTAATTGAATTCTGGATTTCGAATGTTTTCTTGGTTATATCGAAATTATGTTTGGTGCGTGCCTTTCACGGCTGTAATCACTTGTCGGAGATAAACACTGAACTTGTAATAAACGCGCCTCCAATGTACATAAAAAAAAGTATAACATTACTCGATACTTTGTAGAAATATAATAATTCTGGTACTTATTACGATTATATACTTAATGAATAATATCAAGTAATCATTTTAGCAAGATAAATTAACTATCTACAATATGATGAAAGTCAAGTTTTTTTTAAATACGATTCAGTATTTATTTCAGAAGAAGGACGAAGGATTCAGCAGCATTCAAATAAAAATGTTATGAATTTGGTCGATGACATATACCTAGCAATTGTCATTTTATGACGTATGCACATTATTGCCATATGAAAGCTGTTTGTAGCCACTATCCCAGGGCAAACCCGCAGCTTGCTAGGCTATAAATAACGGCACAAGTAGTACAATATAAAATACAATCCCTGGTCGCCCGGGGGATACATGCTTGTGACTCCGCTCACTTCTGTATCCGAGACATTTGTAAAGTTCATATTTTGCCGATTTATATTGTGCATGAAATCCTCTGATTTGAGTTAATGTCATAATAAAGGGTTTAGTTTGCACCTGATATGTATAGCGCCAGATACAAATGAGGTACAAAATTAACGTATCCGAGCATTCCCGCCGAGGCCTGTATAGTGCTTTTCTCCAAATATGCGAGGAAATAATCACCAACCTACATTTAGAAATTTTTATTTGGCGCCATTTCTTTTTAGAAATATTATTTTGTTAATATATATAATATAATAAAAATATACTGTTTTAACTGTATAATTTTATATTAGATTTGAGAACATTATTTCCGTGCTTCCGAGACTGTTTTGCTCGAAGTTTTCGGGTAAGTAATAAAAATAAGAAGTAGACGCCTTTACAAAAATATTATTTTGTTCTAAAAAACAATATTGTGTATAATTAAAGGTGGTGTTTAGAAAAAGTCAATACTAGGATTTACCTACACTGACCTTGAACGGAGAGAGTGTATTTTAGGAACAGGTGTGACAATTAAGAGCCACTGAACGGCAAAGGTCGATCACCCGACAACACAAGGTATGATTATGTTTGACGGTTCTTCACGAATCACAAATTATTGCAAACGAAATGGAACAAAATGAAGACTATTAAAGGCTAAAGGAAATATACTCCAAAAACGTAACCCTCCTTCTACGTTACGTAGTTGCGGAAAGAGTTGAATTGGCTGAAAAAAAATGGCTGCTCCTGGTGTCATAATGATAATCGTTACCAAATTATTGTTATATACCGTGTTATTTATCATCGTAGCACAGAATAAAAGACAGATTGTTCACTCTTTTGATCTTCGTGGGGCGTGGCGAAGACGACACCACCGACTGACTCTGGTTAAGAACGCGTGCCGCCCGGCGCGTAGGTAGCCCGTCTTGATCGTCATTTGGTAAACACAATTTGGTTTAAAAAATACAATAATAATTGGCAACTGTAATGTGAAATCCATATACCTAGCCCAGATGGCCGTTGGGGCAGCAAGGTCCTGGACCACGTATAGGAAAGCGCAGCGTGGGGCGGCCCCCGAACTAGGTGGACAGATGACCTTTAGGGTCGACCGTTAGGGTCGCATGGAGCCGGATGCGGTCTACACAAGATCGCACCTTGTGGCGAGCTATGGCGGAAGCCTATGTGTAGCATTGGACGTCTGTGGCTGATAGATAGATGTAAAATAATACTGACTGTACAGTTCTGTTCAAAAGCTTCAATTACAAGTGATGCTAGCTTTACTTTAGCTAGTCCAATTTATTATAAAGGCGATGCGAAATTGAATTTAATGGAATCTATGCAAAGTTCAGAGTGATGTCGCAGCTTATAATTGAGTTATTTCTACCTTGTAGCCGGAAAAGCGTAGATGCATCTCCGACAGAAACAACATTACGTGTACGAAGCTCCCTAATAGCTTCTGGTACTCGTGTTATGGAATTTCATAAACTGTGAATACAGTATGTAAATAAGTTAAAAAGATCGCTAGGTAGATAAGTGCCTAAATTTACTAATATTCAAATAAATATTTATTTAAACTGAAGATTGAACTTGCAACTTCAATTATTAAAATTGTTTTTTTTTATTCAAACGTAATCAGTTACTTAGAGTACAACGATGCCTTTATTGTAAGAAGAAGTAAGAAAAATGTGTGTTGCGCTAACAATTTCCGTGACGTTGAGAAATCAGCTTAGGTCCAGTTACAGGATACTGGCCAGAACATGTGTGATTTGTTCGTATTTACTGCATCTTTGCACAGCTACTGATAGAAATTCAATCTACCTTGTAAATTTACTGTTAGGGTATTTGTTTGACCTTGACAATTAAGTGAGTGCAATCACCGGAACTCGGCTGCAACACGTTGCCCAACATCTGTACCGAGAAAACAAGCCATAATGTCTATAAAACGTTGCCGGCGCGACACTGCCGTCACAGCTGACAGCGGCTCAGCGGCGCAACCATGCAGGCGATCCCCGCACTAGTGTGTCTCGTGGCACTGGTGGTTCTCACCACTGGGCGCGACCTGCGCGAGAAACGCGACGCCGACCTCGAACCCGCGGCCACACACCACCACGAGAAGGGTGGCGGCAAAGAGCATCACGCCCACCATCATCACGAGCACGGCGGCAAAGGACACAAGGGCTACAAGGGCCATCACCATCACGAACACGGCAAGAAGGGACACCACCACCACGAGGGCCACAAGGGTCACCACGGCGAACACGGCGGACACAAGAAGCACCATCACCACGACGACGGACACCACCATGAACACCATCACGGAGAAAAGGGCGAAAAGGGTCACGGGTTCGAAGAGAAGGGCCATTATCACAAGGGACACTCCACGAAAGGACACCACGGTGTCCACAAAGTAGACGAATTCAAGAAGGACAAGCACTTCCACGACAAACACGGAGATTCCGGCTACCATGAAGGCCACGGAGGCCATCACGAGGAGCACGGCCACAAGAAGGGCGGCCACTTCCACAAGGGTCACAAGCACGGCGGCCACCACGAACACCATCACGGCAAGAAGGGCCACCATGAGAAGGGAGGACACCATCACGACCACAAGGGACACCACGATGAAGGCGGCCACCACGAGCACCACCATCACCACGAAGACCACGGCAAGAAGGGCGGCCATGAAGACCACAAGCATTGGGGTTACAAGAAAGGGCACTAAACCAAAGTCATTTAATTAAGGCGTAGATAATTTGTTATTTTTTACTAGAATATACATTATTGTATACGTCAATAAATTAGCGTTGTTAAATGTGTACAAGAACTCTTCGTTTTATTGTTTGGGACCCGACTCGAAGTTTAATTTCTCATGTTTCTTAGCGGCCTCCACAAGAACATGCCATTAAGAATACTTTTCTTTCTTTCAGCAGTTTAGAAGCAAGTGAGAGAAATCGCTGAAAATCCTTCGAACCTTGCACTTTTTTGGCATTAAAAATAGAACGTAATAGGAAAGTGGAGAAGGTAATAGTATGATATCTTCTCATTGTGACCATGTTTTTGCGCACATACAAAATGTCAATTTACTAAACTATTAATCACATGTTCATATTTGTAACATTAGGCATAAAATTAATATTTTTTTCTGAATTGAACTACTATAAACACATTACAGAGCTTATCACGATTCACGAGAGTTAAAATGGCAACCTATTGAACCTTGCTGTCATTTTTATGTTACTAACTGAACGACTTCTTATTCCAAAGCTGATTAATTATATTTATCTACGCACATATCATTAGTGCTCTAAAATGCGTTCAGAAACCGTAGGAAATGACCAGCATTACTACAACCAATTTTACTATGAGAACTTTCTTATCTGTGGCAGTAGGTAAAATCTGTACTGAAATGTTATAACAGTATCAATTTTTGTAAGGTTATGAGTTTAAATTTGGAACAGCTGTCAAAACTAAAGTAGGTCTCTATTCTAGTATCCATAGATATTAATATTGTTATCGATACGAAACGTCAATTCAGTATGTTTTTTTATAAAAACTGCACGACATTTGATATCGAGTGACATGAGAATATGGATACATTCGTTCGTATATGATTTAGAAAAAAAAACATTCGTCTTGACGGAGGTTCGAATTGCCGCCATTATTGTTGTCATTTGTTTGTTGGTTCTTTGCTGTTACGAAAGTATAATTGTGATAAGTTTATAGTAATTCACATTTTAGTTGAAAATATTGTTTCAATGTAAATGTAAATTACAACTATTACAATAAATAATCTGTTTATGTATTTGTTCAGATTTATTTCTTACTGCATTAGTATATGTCGTTATTACGAACTTAATGAAAAATGCACTGGTTTTGGAAAACACTATAATTGCAAACTGACAATACGTCAATAAAAACAAAAGTACAGAAAAAAAGGATAAAAAAACATAGACAATAAAATAATCTAAAAAAAGGATGTGCATCTTGCACAGTCGTTTTTAGATATTTTACAGGTAGCACTAGTGGTGTCGGTGATTTCCTTGTGGCTTCTGAACCCATCTTAGAGTACTTATGATATGTGTGTAGATAAAGTAGTGTATACAGTTGTACATAATTAGGCCTTAAAACACTCGTGTGATCCTATTATGAAACTCGCTAACGCTCGTTTCATAAAACCACACTCGTGTTTTAAGGCCTCTCATTATGTATCAGTTGCATAAACTACTATTTAGTATTAGTTTTATGTTTAGATAACGCGTGTTTACGGTGCCGTGACCTAATTAGCAAAGAAAGAATAGGTAAATTTAGTTTCGTCCTCCCTCGGTCCTTGTGTTCATAATATTATGTTACAGACACTCGGAATTTATGGAAAATCCGTAGATACATAAACTAAAGCAAAATATTTTGAGGAAAAGGGATTATGTTATAAGAAAAATTAAGTGTTATAACGGCTTTTAACCTCGTTAAATATTGTACTTTCCACTTCGACTGTTAAAAGAAATTCCTGAAACACTACTTTTACCGAACTTGGTTATCTCGAGACCAGAAGCCTTTATTATTTTTAATCTGTTGGACTGCGTGATATCCAGGAAGAGAACACCAACCCATACCAAAAGATTAATTATACTCATAGCACGCATTAAATACATGCTTCATGATTATAATGATACTAAAGTGTCTGTCAGGGCGCTCTGTAATAACGTACAATTTCCGTCGTGAATAAAATCCGCAAGAACTATATTTTTCTCAGAAAGCCATCCTATAAATCTTTGATAATTGTTTACAAGATCCAATCTCCTTTCCTATATTAGTGGCTGCACAAGTGAGCTAAATATTGATAAAGTATGAGCAGCGCCGGCAATATCCGGCCGGCGCACTATGCACACGCCGCCAGACGCCAGGACATGCCACTTATGAAATACGTGGCCCACATAGCGATGAAGCTGTAGCCCAGCAATCACTAGCTACGCTGATATTATTCAAGTTTCCAGTGGTCATTTGCTTATTAACGTGGAAGTGGAAGGCTTAGGCAAAACGCTTTGAGAGGTGACCTTGTAGTGACACCTAGCGGCAACCTATTGAAGCATTTAGTAGCATAATAGTTACAATGTTTTTATACGTGGTGTGGCCTGTGATAGGAGCAATAACCTAAGACAGATTTTACTTTTCAAACGGAACAACAACTCTAAGAAAATACAGTTTACAGATGTTCATTATATACTTATTGGACCAATTTAAGTATTTTTCAATGTACGCTACGTAAAATCTTATCATGTGGGATTTCCGGGAATCAAATGACACGACTTCACGAGCTTCCAAATAATTAGATATATATTATAGATCCTATTTAGAGTCAGCTCATAAAGTCGTAATTTTTAAACACCTTTAAAAACTCGAAAACATTTTCGAAAAACATGCTAAGTTTGGGCTTTTGCAGGCAGGTAACGGTTGAATGAGTTTAATTTCCCGGTACTTACTGCATGCTCTACTCGTAAATATACTCATATCTAACGTCATGGGATTCAGAAAATAAAATGCCAAAATTCCGTTCATGAAAATGATAACCCCTTTCCTAACTTTCAAGATGGATTTTCTTCTAAAACATTACTGGGTTCAGATGGCTCACATTGCACTGTCAAAGAAGACCTCTCGCCGAATTAAATTTAAATTGTGAACAGTGAAATATAACTTGCGTGAAACAGATTAAATAAATGTAATTATGGTTTTTGGTATCTCCATATTTTAAATCCATACTAATCCATACTAATATTATAAATGCGACCGTGTGTCTGTCTGTCTGTTACCTCTTCACGCTGAAACCGCGGAATCGATTTTGATGAAATTTGGCATGGAGATAGTTTAAGATCCGAGGAAGGACATAGGATAGTTTTTATCCTGGAAATTATCCCTAGAAAGATTGAAAAGTGAGTAAGTAATTCATGATGACATTGATGACCCTGTAGGAAATGTAATTATTAGACCAAAAGCACAATTGCTCTTACATTTGCTTAGGCGCTTTTAATAATCCCTTTTATTAATTAAGGTGATTAGGTGGATATCTATCGTGTTGTACAAGATTGCTTCCATACTTCCAAGTTCCACGCGGACGTAGTCGCGGGCAAAAGCTAGTATTATAAATGCGAAAGTGTGTCTGTCTGTCTGTTACCTCTTCACGCTTAAGCCGCTGAATCGATTTTGATGAAATTTGGCATGGAGATAGTTTAAGATCCGAGGAAGACATAGGATAGTTTTCATCCTGGAAATTATCCCTAAAAAGATTGAAAAGAGAGTAAGTAATTCATGATGGCATTGATGACCCTGTAAGAAATGTAATGATTAGACCAAAAGCACAATGGCTTTTACATTTGCTTAGGCGCTTTTAATAATCCCTTTTATTAATTAAGGTGATTAGGTGGATACCTATCGTGTTGTACAAGGTTGCTTCCATACTTCCAAGTTCCACGCGGACGTAGTCGCGGGCACAAGCTAGTAACTTATATATCCTGCCTTTTCTAGCTATTATCACCTATTATGTTATTTTTAGACACGCCGGCGTTCTATTAATCTATGTATAACCCTTTGTTTTGTCATAGTTCTAACAAATATTGATTTATTACTTTTGGGATCATGTTTGTCCCGCTTATGGACCTTATGGTGATGGGGAATTGGCAACCAAGAATACGCAGGTGGCTAATATTCTCCTTTTTTACCTGTCCATTTTTTTTCTGGAGTACACCCCATCATAGCCTTAGTTGAAGAGCGATTCTTTGTACAGTAGTGAATAACCACCAATAATATACATTAGGCATAAATAAATATGTAGCTCGCTTCAACATTAACGGTACTCGTTAGAGAGAGCAGGAAAAAACGATAACAAAACAGTTGAACGCATGTTCGTTTGCTTTTTGCATTTTCCTGCCTAGCTCGATTGAATTGATGCAAACAAATATTAAGAAATATGGTGGGAGTATTTACAGCGAAGGTAGTCACGTTATCTTTTACGGTTCGTGTGGCGTACTTGCGTATAGCTCGAGCGATTGGATCGGGCGGAAGCATAATAATCGTGCAAAATGGGAAAATGAGATGCTCCATTGGTCTGGAAATGTAGATCTAAAAGATGATGAAAGCGTCGACACATGAAAGCGAGGATCAAGTTGTCGGGACCTAGTTCGCCGTATTCGACTTAAATAAACGTCGAATGAATAATTGCTGAATAATGTAAGTGCGATTTATACCCGGAGAATAATTCCAGTTGTTATAACTGGCCAAGTCTGCGTAATCCTCGCAGTTTAGTTTGTAGCTAAACGAATGGGTTAAGAAATTAAAACGCAGTAACTTTAAACGTTAAATCTCTGTTAAAAAGGATTACCTCACTTTATGGATATGTTAACGCTGTGGCGCGGAAATATTGGACAAAATTAGCTCCGTCGAGCATAAGCTCCACTATATAAATCTATAAGCGCGTGATCCAACGATCGCTTTTAAACTAATTAGGGAGCGAGTTTGGGGCTTAGTTACATCCCGCTCGAAACAGATTTATGGGTGCTGGTGCCATCACTCCTAATCCGACGGCGAGTGCTGCTGCCGGTGGATACGTGTGATGCCGACAAATTTACGAACACGCCGGCGACAAAATTCACCAGTGAGCTTGAACGGGAAATGATCAAGTGCCCTCTGGCATGCAAGAGCGCGCCGCTATGAGACTTTAATGTGTAGGTATGCGATATTTACGTACCTACGAGTTATTAATGTTAATATAGATGCCGATCTCTTTCGAAAGATAATGTTATTTGACATTACCTTCGGTTTCCGCGACTGTCACACATCCCGCATCAAGCCTTGTGAACCGCTGGTAGCAAGTAGATTAAAATTAAAATTAAATTATAAATTTATTTATTCAGTAACACAGAAATTCAGTTTACAAACATGTTCGTACCTTTTTTTAAGTATTTGATACTTCTGCTAAGAGGCACCGACCGCTCTTCTATGTAATAAATTAGGGGAACCCGGGGCAATATGGGCCCCTTAAGGATATGTCGTGTCGCATAATTCCTTAAGTAGTCATTTATTACACTAACCAACAATCGTTAATTATAACACAAAATAATTAGCTCAGTCTACCATTTCTTTGGTCCATTGACATTAAACCAAAAAATGCAAGTTGCTCATATTGCCCCGTGCTCGGGGCAATATGGTCATACCTGGGGCATTATGAGCCGGGACACTAACTATGGGGAAGAAACAAAAAAGTATATAAGCTAAAATATAGCACAGATTAGAAGGATTCATCATCATTGTCTTCTTCTGCACATGAGCAATGAGCCCACGCTCACGTGTCACGCTTTTACACGCGCGACAAGAAACCCATCCCTCTTTGGATTGAGAGTACCAATCTCCACAATTTAGGCACTCTACATCTTCATCATTTTTCTTTGGGGCTTTGATTTTTCCAGTTCCATTTTATACGGTGAACTTGTAACTCCAGTAACTCTATTTTTGTTTCATCTTGTCTCAAGTAATTGTACATATTATACACAATATTAATTAACACGCCTTTTCGTAAGAAAATTTCAGTAGGTAGTTACTTACTTGTAAAGCTTATTTTTCAAAGCAAAAGTACTGCTCTGTGTTGGAACCCTTTAATTTATTGGGTTCAGGTTTTATGGACGCCTTTACTAGCGTTTCGCAACAAACACATTAGACAATAATTACTTAGTAATAATATTACGTTAGGTTGTTTTTTTTTTCATGTGTATAATTACATTGTATGTACAACGTAAAGATTGAGTCGCGTCGTAAACACACTTCCGGTTTCAGTCTGGTGTCTGCCTTCTGCATTTTCCGTATTTTTAAGGTTCCGTACCCAAAGGGTACAAAACGGGACCGTATTACTAAGACTCCGCTGTCCGTTTGTCTGTCTGTCTGTCTGTTCGTCTGTCTCTCTATCTGTCTGTCCGTCTGTCACCAGGCTGTATCTCATGATCTATGATAGTTAGTTGAAATTTTCACAGTTGATGTATTTCTGGAGTTGATGTATTTCCGCTATAACAACAAATGCTAAAAAACAGAATAAAATAAATATTTAAGGACTTAATCAGTTGCATTAACTTTGCACCTCATTTGTATCCGGCGCCATACATACCAGGCTGCAAATTAGTATAGTAGAGTTCGTATCAGCCTTGTACCCGTGCGAAGCCGGGGCGGTACGCTAGTTTTGTATAAGTATGTCTGTTTCCACAACATACATTTTGTCAATGTACATGGCTCTATACTTCTCCGTCCATATTCAAATCCAGTAAGTAAAATCTTAATACATTTCCTTTCATAAGAACACATTGGTTACGGAACATATATGGTACAATGGCACCTTTTTATAACGCCTGTACGAATTGTGAGAGAAATACTAAACACTGAGGCTTTATTGCCGTTATAAGAACGCATTTTCAGCAGCAAACTTAAAACTTTTTGTATTAAAAAAGGCGTAATTACTCTGTCAAGGAGTTCCTTGATGAGTGAGTGTGTCGAGTCTTTTTGGTGTACAGTATATATTATGTAATTGACATGTTTATTTTAATTTGATTACTGCTGCGTTGGTTTCGACACTAGGTAGTATTTTTTTAAGACTGAAAATGTAATAATTGAATGTTTGACAATGTAAGTTTATTACAAATAAATTATTCTATTCTATTCTATACTAGCGGCCGCCCGCGACTTCGTCCGCGTAGATTTTTGATGATGACAAAGATATTAAAATAGGTAAGTGAATTTTATTCTTAGTTAAAATGGTCTAGACATATTACATTTCAAACAGTGGCAGACACTTATATGCAATTGTTAAAGAATTTTTGAAGATTTTCCAATTAGATTACGGGAACTGTTTGCAGGATGCTTAATATTTATTCCGTCAGTTACCTGATGCTTTTAATCTTTGGCAAAAAATGACTGCAAGATATAGAGCGACGCATGGATTTGGAGTTAGAAAATGGGGATCTTAGTTATTATGAGTGAGATTTAAAAAAAAGTTAAATATCGTAAGGCTGTTAAAACAATCTTAAACTCAGCACTGGAAATCGAGAGATGGAATAATAAATAATAAACTTTATTTCATAACAATAATAAATAATGAACTCTTTTCATAAGAAGGCAGCACTGGTATTTGTACACGCCGGCCTGCCTATTAAACGAAAAGAGTGGTGTGGCGGAGTTCCCAAGGCTGGCCAAAATGTTTCTAAATGGTCTAGCAGGTACCCCAGTTATTAAAAAGGCTAGTGTTTAAAGAAAATGCTGAAATGTGACCATTAAAAACTAAATGCACATAAGCGAATTTAATGATGCGATTACTATTTTGGTCTACAGGCTAGTAGTATTGTTTGAAGAGTGATTCAATATATTCTGGTGCTATAGTTCTCTATATTTCTCAAGAAGCTAAATAAAGTAAGAATAGGTATATAAAGTATAAATTATTCATGTGCTGATAGACAACTCACTAAATATAGGAACACATAAAGTTTGGAACACAATAAATAAGAGACAGCACTAAGAAAATATTGTTGACAGTCAACCATAGAAAAGGGGGTGCAAGTTCGTTTTAAAGAAAGGACGTAGTCACTGGGTAGTAGACAGGAAATAAAAAATATATAAACTGATAACCTTAGCGTAAGACTTCTTTATAAACAGTATTAGTGGTGTTCCCCATACAAACTTTGCACCCCTTTTTAACCCCCTTAGAGGTAAAATTTTCCAAAACGCTGAAATTACTTTTATTGTATTTGATTAAGTAAGCTATCTACAAAGTTTCAAGTCTCTAAGTCAAAAAATAAAGTTTCTCCCATATAAACATTGCACCTTTTTTTAACCCCCTTAGGGGTGAAATTTCCTAAAACGCTGAAAGTACTTTTTGTGTTTTTGAATAAGTAATCATTCTACAAAGTTTCAAGTCTCTAACTCCAAAAAAAAAAGTTTATCCGATACAAACTTTGCACCCCTATTTAACCCTCTTAGGGGAGGTATTTCCAAAAATCCCTTCTTATCTCTAGCCCACGTTATAAAAGTAACCTACTGTGCAAAAATCAACTCTCTAACATTAGTAGTTTCGGCTGTGCGTTGATGAGTCAGTCAGGACTTCCTCTTTTATATATATACTAGCGGCCGCCCGCGACTTCGTCCGCGTAGATTTTTGATGATGACAAAGATATTAAAATAGGTAGGTAAGGAATTTTATTCTTAGTTAATTCACCCCCTTAGGGGCAGAATTTTTCAAAACGCTGAAATCACTTTTTTGTATTTGATTAAGTAAGCGTTCTACAAAGTTTCAACTCTCTACTTCAATAAATAAAGTTTCTCCCATATAAACATTCCACCCCTATTTAACCCCTTAAGGGATGGAATTTTCTAAAACGCTGAAAGTACTTTTTGTGTTTTTTAATAAGTAATCTTTCTACAAAGTTTCAAGTCTTTAGCTGAAAAAAAAGTTCCCCCCCATACAAACTTTTAACCCCTTTTTAACCCTTTTAAAGGACGTATTTTCGAAAACGCTGAAATTACTTTTCTTGTATTCTAATAGTGTACCTTTAAACAAAAATTCAAGTCCCGCGCTCAACAAAATACTTAATCTCCATAAGAAACTTTTAACCCATTTTTTACCACCTTAGGGGGTGAATTTTCAAAAACGCTGAAATTAGTTTTCTTTGATTTTATTTTAATACTTTTTTACAAAGTTTCAAGTCTCTAGCTCAAAAAAAAAAGTTTCCCCCATACAAACTTTGCACCCCTTTTTAACACCCTTAGGGATTGAATTTTTCAAAATCGCTTCTTATCTCTAGCCCACGTTATAAAAGTAACCAACTGTGCAAAAATCAACTCTATAACATTAGTAGTTTCGGCTGTACGTTGATGAGTCAGTCAGGACTTCTTCTTTTATATATATAGATACTAGCGGCCGCCCGCGACTTCGTCCGCGTAGATTTTTGATGATGACAAAGATATTAAAATAGGTTAAATGAATTTTATTCTTAGTTAAAATGGTCTAGACAATGCAATTGTTAAAGAATTTTTGAAGATTTTCCAATTAGATTACGGGAATTGTTTGCAGAATGCTTAATATTTATTCCGTCAGTTACCTGATGCTTTTAATCTTAGGCAAAAATGACTGCAAGATATAGAGCGACGCATGGATTTGGAGTTAGAGAATGGGGATCTTAGTTATTATGAGTGAGATTTAAAAAACATGTTAAATATCATAAGGCTGTTAAAACAATCTTAAACTCAGCACTGGAAATCGAGAGATGGAGGCAGTTTAATGAAGAGTATCTCTTTTAATAATAATAAATAATAAACTTTATTTCAAAACAATAATAAATAACGACCTCTGTTCATAAGAAGGCAGCACTGGTATTTGTACACGCCGGCCTGGCTATTAAACGAAAAGAGTGGTGTGGCGGAGTTCCCGAGGGGGGCCAAAATGTTTCTAAATGGTCTAACAGGTACCCCAGTTATTAAAAAGGCTAGTGTTTAAAGATAATGCTGAAATGTGACCATTAAAAACTAAATGCACATAAGCGAATTTAATGATGCGATTACTATTTTGGTCTACAGGCTAGTAGTATTGTTTGAAGAGTGATTCAATATATTCTGGTGCTATAGTTCTCTATATCTCTCAAGAAGCTAAATAAAGTAAGAATAGGTATATAAAGTATAAATTATTCATGTGCTGATAGACAACTCACTAAATATAGGAACACATAAAGTTTGGAACACAATAAATGAGAGACAGCACTAAGAAAATATTGTTGACATTCAACCATAGAAAAGGGGGTGCAAGTTCGTTTTAAAAAAAGGACGTAGTCACTGGGTAGTAGACAGGAAATAAAAAATATATAAACTGATAACGTTAGCGTAACACTTCTTTATAAACAACATTAGCGGTGTTCCCTATACAAACTTTGCACCCCTTTTTAACCCCTTTAGAGGTGAAATTTTCCAAAACGCTGAAATTACTTTTTTTGTATTTGATTAAGTAAGCTATCTACAAACTTTCAAGTCTCTAGTTCAAAAAATAAAGTTTCTCCCATATAAACATTGCACCCCTTTTTAACCCCCTTAGGGGTGAAATTTTCTAAAACGCTGAAAGTACTTTTTATGTTTTTGAATAAGTAATCATTCTACAAAGTTTCAAGTCTCTAACTCTAAAAAAAAAGTTTACCCCATACAAACTTTGCACCCCTATTTAACCCTCTTAGGAGAGGTATTTCCAAAAATCCGTTCTTATCTCTAGCCCACGTTATAAAAGTAACCTACTGTGCAAAAATCAACTCTCTAACATTAGTAGTTTCGGCTGTGCGTTGATGAGTCATTAAGGACTTCTTCTTTTATATATATAGACTAGCTGTTGCCCGCGACTTCGTCCGCGTGGAACCTTATCTTGAAAATTTTACATGTTTATTATTTTCAGACCTAAGCAATGTTGAAATTACTAAACGTGTTTTATTTTTATTTTTTACGTTTATTTAAGCCCACAATCCGAGGTTTACCGAGAATTCTGAGAAGTTGAAATAAACAACTAATATAATATTTAAAAAAGCAATAAATACGTCCATAAATAAAAACAGCCACAAATATGATTGGACGAGTTTAAAATACGAATTATGAATTGATCTTTAATAATATTTATATATAATACAATTTTTTGTAACTAGGTACTCGCAACGTGTTGTTAATTTAACATGAAATTGGTAACTGTCGAAAACGACTCCACAAGACAGGCTTGGCCTTGTGTGGTGGTCACAGGAAAGTCATAGTTTGTACAAATTTAAATGGTAAATAAATGTTATTTTATTTTATTAAGATTTAATAGTATTTATACTCTTTATTGGCATCACAAACACACACAGAAATAACAATAACAATACAGTAGATAACAACAGGCGGTCTTATCGATTAAATTAAAAGCATACTCTTCCAGACAACCTTAGGGTAGTAATCTTTCATCATTGCTGGTGAAACCTTACAGTGCAATACTGTGGCAGCTTCCCTGCAATTGCTAAACCTCGAGCCGCGGCGGCGAGCCGTAATCCCGGGATATTGGCCGGTGCGTCAAGTCTGCAGCTCACCCACTCGACCTACATCGCGGCTTTATCAAGGATTAGCTACGTTTACTTTAGCTCACAATCCGAGGTACTTTTACCGAGAATACTGAGAATCTAAAATCAACTGTTAATTGATTTCAAAAAGTTGGATAAATTTGATTTTCGTTGAACGCTGAATAGAGAATTTGCTAAATATACACTAGCAACTTTTTGAACTGTAGTCAGGTTTTTGGGGTTACTAATGTGTTGCCACATGTGTTGCACAAAATTAATTGGCAAATTTTCGTTTCGCATAGCAACCACTGGCACAATCATCATTTCGCACAACTACTTTTTCCTAAATTTCTTGGCATAAGTACTATCATTTCGCACACGTTTCTTTGGCAGAATAGTACATTGGCATAATGTTCATTAGAACAATCCTATGGTTGAATAATTGTGTCGCCGAAATTTATATGGCATAATATTCCGTTTGCATGATTATTTTAATACACCGAAAAATTAAAAGTCCGACTCAATATTAATACGAAACATCAAAATACCTACCTAGTCTAAGCAAAGTCGGACCTGCGCGGCTCGCTCGCTTCGCTCGCTCGTTAGGGTCGTAGTTTAACCTAACACTCCTCCTCGCTTCGCTCGTCGTCGTACCTAACCTAACCCAAGTTGCATCTGCCTTAAGGTGAAATAGGTAATGTTAGGAATCGTAAGCCAAGTCGGACCTCCGCGGCTCGCTCGCTTCGCTCGCTCGTTAGGGTCACAGTTCAACCTAACACTCCTTCTCGCTTCGCTCGTCGTCGTACCTAACCTAAGCCAAACTGACATGCCTTACTTACCTGCCTTGCCTTCGTTTTTGTGAGGGACGCAGTTTCAACCTAACCTAACCTAGTTTTCTGGCAGCGATTCGGTTCTGTGGGTAGGCTTTGGTACAATGTGCCGCAATAAATTCGGCGGAACTTATATTGTGCTACATAAAATGATATCTCTCTCTTTCTTATAATAATAAATAAATATAAAGGGACATTCTCACACAAATCGGCCTAGTAACTAAGCAATGCTTGTACTATGGGTACTATACGACGTTATAAATAATATATACATATACATATATAGATAACATCCATGACACACGAACAAATATCCTTGTTCATCGTAAAAATATTTGTGCTTACCGTGATTCGAACCCAGGACCGTCGGCTCAGTAGACAGCACTAAAACGGCGCCAACCGCGTCGTGTTGATCTTATCTTATATTGATCAAAGATGTCTTCAATATACATAACTAGCTGTTGCCCGCGACTTCGTCCGCGTGGAACCTTATCTTGAAAATTTTACATGTTTATTATTTTCAGACCTAAGCAATGTTGAAATTACTAAACGTGTTTTATTTTTATTTTTTACGAAATAGTAACGAACCCTCCGACTCGATCTTGGCCTTTTTTTAGTTTTTTTTCGGCTAATTTGCTCTAATTACGCTGTACCATAATGAAATCAGGTAATCTACGAACGAATAGCTTTACGAAACTCGTTGAGCTTAAGAACGACGTTTATAAATTCTTTGATTCGAATAATAATGCCGTTATACAAAGTTTCAAGTACCGCACTCAAAAAAATTTTTGATCTTCATACACATTTTCAATCCCTTTTTCACCACCTTCAGGGCTGAATTTTCAAAAACGCTGTAATTACTTTTCTTGTATTCTATTGATATGCCTTTATACAAAGTTTCAAGTACTGCACTCAAAAAAATGTTTGATCTTCATACTAACTTTCAACCCCTTTTTCACCACCTTTAGGGTGAATTTTCAAAAACCCTGCAATTACTTTTCTTGCATTTTAATAATATGCCTTTACACAAAGTTTCAAGTACCGCACTCAAAAAAATGTTTGATCTTCATACACATCTTCAACCCCTTTTTCACCACCTTCAGGGCTGAATTTTCAAAAACGCTGTAAATTTTTTTTCTTGTTTTCTATTGATATGCCTTTATTTAAAGTTTCAAATTCCGAACTCAAGAAAATGTTTGATCTTTATAAAAACTTTCAACCCCTTTTTCACCACCTTAAGGGCTGAATTTTCAAAAACCCTGAAATAACTTTTCTTGCATTCTAATAATATGCATTTATACAAAGTTGCAAGTACCGCGCTCAATAAAATGTTTGATCTTCATACAAACTTTCAACCCCTTTTTCACCACCTTCAGGCCTGAATTTTTAAAAACACTGTAATTACTTTTCTTGTATTCTTTTGATATGTCTTTGTTTAAAGTTTCAAGTCCCGAACTCAAGAAAATGTTTGATCTTTCTAAAAACTTTCAACCCCTTTTTCACCACCTTAAGGGCTGAATTTTCAAAAACCCTGAAATCGCTATTCTTGCATTCTAATAATATGCCTTTATACAAAGTTTCAAGTACCGCACTCAAAAAAATGTTTGATCTTCATACAAACTTTCAACCCCTTTTTCACCACCTTTAGGGTGAATTTTCAAAAACCCTGATTTTTTTTCTTGCATTCTAATAATATGTCTTTCTACAAAGTTTCAAGTACCGCACTCAAAAAATGTTTGATCTTCATACACATTTTCAACCCCTTTTTCACCACCTTCAGGGCTGAATTTTCAAAAACGCTAAATTACTTTTCTTGTATTCTATTGATATGCCTTTATTTAAAGTTTCAAGTCCCGAACTCAAGAAAATGTTTGATCTTTATAAAAACTTTCAACCCCTTTTTCACCACCTTAAGGGCTGAATTTTCAAAAACCCTGAAATAACTTTTCTTGCATTCTAATAATATGCATTTATACAAAGTTGCAAGTACCGCGCTCAATAAAATGTTTGATCTTCATACAAACTTTCAACCCCTTTTTCACCACCTTCAGGCCTGAATTTTTAAAAACACTGTAATCACTTTTCTTGTATTCTTTTGATATGTCTTTGTTTAAAGTTTCAAGTCCCGAACTCAAGAAAATGTTTGATCTTTCTAAAAACTTTCAACCCCTTTTTCACCACCTTAAGGGCTGAATTTTCAAAAACCCTGAAATCGCTATTCTTGCATTCTAATAATATGCCTTTATACAAAGTTTCAAGTACCGCACTCAAAAAAATGTTTGATCTTCATACAAACTTTCAACCCCTTTTTCACCACCTTTAGGGTGAATTTTCAAAAACCCTGATTTTTTTTCTTGCATTCTAATAATATGCCTTTATACAAAGTTTCAAGTACCGCACTCAATAAAATGTTTGATCTTCATACAAACTTTCAACCCCTTTTTCACCACCTTTAGGGTGAATTTTCAAAAACCCTGAAATTACTTTTCTTGCATTCTAATAATATGTCTTTCTACAAAGTTTCAAGTACCGCACTCAAAAAATGTTTGATCTTCATACACATTTTCAACCCCTTTTTCACCACCTTCAGGGCTGAATTTTCAAAAACGCTAAATTACTTTTCTTGTATTCTATTGATATGCCTTTATTTAAAGTTTCAAGTCCCGAACTCAAGAAAATGTTTGATCTTTATAAAAACTTTCAACCCCTTTTTCACCACCTTAAGGGCTGAATTTTCAAAAACCCTGAAATTGTTTTTCTTGAATTCTAATAATATGCCTTTATACAAAGTTTCAAGTACCGCGCTCAATAAAATGTTTGATCTTCACCAACTTTATACCCCTTTTTCACCACCTTCAGGCCTGAATTTTCAAAAAAGCCGTAATCACCTTTCTTGTTTACTAATAATATGCTCATATACAAACTTTCAAGTCCAGTGCTCAGGATTTTTTTTTGACCTCGATACAAATTTTCAACCCTTTTTTGACCACCAGGGCTGAAATTTCAAAAACGCTGTAATGACTTTTCTTGTATTCTAATTCTTTACCTTTATACAAAGTTTAAAGTCCCGCGCTCAGAAAAAGGTTTGATCGCCAATTCGCAATATAAACTTTCAACCCCTTTTTAACCCTTGTAGGGGACGAATTTTTGAAAACGCTGAAATTACTTTTCTTGTTTTATAATTATATGCCTTTATACAAAGTTTAAAGTTCCACGCTCAAGAAAAGGTTTTATCTCCATACAAACTGTCAACCCCTTTTTTACCACCTTAGGGGATGAATTTTCAAAAACGCAGAAACTACTTTTCTTCCATTTTATTTGCATAACTTTTAACGAAGTTTGAAGTTTGTAGCTTAAAATTAAATTTGAACCCCAAGACAAACTTTCATCCCCCTTTTAACCCCCTTAGAGGTTGAATTTTTAAACCGTTAAATTAATGTTATTTTGTTATTATTATATATGCCTTAATACGAAGTTTCAAGGAATTTGTAATGGACTCAAACTTTCAACCCCTTTTTAACCCTTTTAGGGAACGAATTTTTAAAAACGCTGAAATTACTTTTCTTGTATTCTAATAGTATGCCTTTAAACAAAGATTCAAGTCCCGCGCTCAAAAAAATACTTGATCTCCATACAAACATTCAACCCCTTTTTTACCACCTTACGGGATGACTTTTCAAAAACGGTGAGATTAGTTTTCTCTTATTTTATTTTAATATCTTTTTTACAAAGTTTCAAGTTCCTAGCTTTAAAAAAAACTTGTACCCCATACAACCTTTCATCCCCTTTTTAACCCTCTTAGGGGTTGAATTTTTCAAAATCGCTTCTTATCCCTAGCCCACGTTATAAAAGTAACCTACTGTTAAAAAATCAACTCTCTAACATTAGTAGTTTCGGCTGTGCGTTGATGAGTCAGTCAGGACTTCTTCTTTTATATATATAGACTAGCGGCCGCCCGCGACTTCGTCCGCGTAGATTTTTGATGATGACAAAGATAATAAAATAGGTAAATGAATTTTATTCTTAGTTAAAATGGTCTAGACAATGCAATTGTTAAAGAATTTTTGAAGATTTTCCAATTAGATTACGGGAATTGTTTGCAGGATGCTTAATATTTATTCCGTCAGTTACCTGATGCTTTTAATCTTTGGCAAAAATGACTGCAAGATATAGAGCGACGCATGGATTTGGAGTTAGAGAATGGGGATCTTAGTTATTATGAGTGAGATTTAAAAAAAATGTTAAATATCATAAGGCTGTTAAAACAATCTCAAACTCAACACTGGAAATCGAGAGATGGAGGCAGTTTAATGAAGAGTATCTCTTTTAATAATAATAAATAATAAACTTTATTTCAAAACAATAATAAATAATGACCTCTGTTCATAAGAAGGCAGCACTGGTATTTGTACACGCCGGCCTGGCTATTAAACGAAAAGAGTGGTGTGGCGGAGTTCCCGAGGGGGGCCAAAATGTTTCTAAATGGTCTAGCAGGTACCCCAGTTATTAAAAAGGCTAGTGTTTAAAGATAATGCTGAAATGTGACCATTAAAAACTAAATGCACATAAGCGAATTTAATGATGCGATTACTATTATGGTCTACAGGCTAGTAGTATTGTTTGAAGAGTGATTCAATATATTCTGGTGCTATAGTTCTCTATATCTCTCAAAAAGCTAAATAAAGTAAGAATAGGTATATAAATTATAAATTATTCATGTGCTGATAGAAAACTCACTAAATATAGGAACACATAAAGTTTGGAACACAATAAATAAGAGACAGCACTAAGAAAATATTGTTGACATTCAACCATAGAAAAGGGGGTGCAAGTTCGTTTTAAAAAAAGGACGTAGTCACTGGGTAGTAGACAGGAAATAATATATAAACTGATAACGTTAGCGTAAAACTTCAATATAAACAACATTAGCGGTGTTCCCCATACAAACTTTGCACCCCTTTTTAACCCCCTTAAAGGTAAAATTTTCCAAAACGCTGAAATTATTTTTTTTGTATAGAATTAAGTAAGCTTTCTACAAAGTTTCAAGTTTCTAGTTCGAAAAATAAAGTTTCTCCCATATAAACATTGCACCCCTATTTAAACCCCTTAGGGGTGAAATTTTTAAAAACGCTGAAATCACTTTTTGTGTTTTTTAATAAGTAATCTTTTTACAAAGTTTCAAGTCTCTAGCACAAAAAAAAAAGTTTCCCCCATACAAACTTTGCACCCCTTTTTAACACCCTTAGGGATTGAATTTTTCAAAATCGCTTCTTATCTCCTGCCCACGTTAAAAAAGTAACCTACTGTGCAAAAATCAACTCTCTAACATTAGTAGTTTCGGCTGTGCGTTGATGAGTCAGTCAGGACTTCTTCTTTTATATATATAGATAGATATAAGAACGGCACTTCAACAATTTCAAATACCTTAGCAATTAAAAACTTTACTAACGCAAAATTGGTAGGCGTTATTCAAATAATCGTACTAGTTAATTTTATGGCGGAGATCCGGCAAAAAGCGAGAACACTATCCGGAGTAAGGGCAGTTATGTATTATTGATTCTGCTCGCAGTACCTACGCAGCCCGTAAGGTCAGCTTTCATAATTGCTGCCATGTTTTGTTATTAATTAAACAACTACGCTTGTGTTTATAATTGTACCTGGAAAACATAGAAGCGCTGTAGCATATATCTCCGTGGTTTACTTACTGCTTGGATTATGGTCCTGGGGTAAATTAATACAATACAAATAATACAATACAAGTACTCTTTATTGCACACATCAGAAATCATACAGGGGAAATACAACTCAAGAAATTACAATTTGAGGTAAACACCAGGCGGTCTTATCACTAAAAAGCTATGTTTTCAAGACAACCTTTGGGTAATGGAGGACTTGACATTTTATATGCGGTGCAAAAGCAGACAAAAAAAATACGATTAACAAATAAATACATAAAATACATACATGTAATAAACAATAAAAACATACATCCATTCAGCCACAAAAATGATAGGACGAGTTTAAAATACCTATGTTTTTTTTTTTAACCTAAGACTCTTTCTATTTTTAGGACATTGGTACAGTCCGACCAAAAAGAGTAGAAATAAAAAAATGGCAATACTGTAGTGTCCTCCCTTTCTAATCAATATAAGAAAACGGGGACGACACTACAGTGTTGGCACTTTTTAATTTCTACTCTTTTTGGTCGGACTGTAATAGCGACCCAGTGACCTAATTTTAGGTTTTTAGTCTGTGTCATAATTCTAGGGCCTTGGGTTGATATTTGATAAATTGATACATTTCATTGGGCCGCAATGAGTACTACGATCTCTGGTTATAGGCCGTTGAGTCTTAGGAGGATAAATGGAGAACCAACAGCTTAACTTATGCTAATAGTGACTTACTAATACAGAGCCAATTATAGGATCTTACATATAGCAACATAGTAATATTTAACTTTAAGCTAAATAGCACACACAGTTTTACAATTATCAATTAATCTTTAATAATAATAAATACTCTTTATTGGCACCACAAAACAAAAAGAAAAAAACCACAAATAACGATACAGTAGGTATCCTCTTCTATGTAGCGTCCATTCATCGACGCTACATAGAAGTAGAAAGAAGAATTAAAAAAGCCTGGAACGCATACTGGTCACACAAAGACATCTTTAAATCAAAACTGGATATCAAACTGAAAACGACAGCTATAGATACTGTAGTAACACCGACTCTACTTTACGGATGTCAAACATGGGCAATAACCAACGAAATAATAGACAGGATACAGAAATTTCAAAGAGCCATCGAGAGAATTAAAGGACAAAAAAAACTCGGACATTCGTAAAACTACAGAAATAATTAGATGCCGCTGAAATGGCTTGCCGCCTTAAATGGCGTTGGGCCGGACATACAGCAAGGACGAAAGACGACAGATGGAGTGAAAGAGTGATGCACTGGCATCCGCGGGGCGCGGAACGACCGCGAGGTCGGCTGCGCCGCCGCTGGCGAGACGACATCACCGAAGAGGCAGGCATGGTCTGGACTAGACTAGCTGCCGGCAGACAACTGTGGGGTGAAATGGAGGAGGCCTATGTCCAAAAATGGACAAACCCAAAATCTTAATATTTTTCTTTTTTTTAAATAACTTGTTATGTTTTCTTAAATTACTTTTACCTTACTTTGTTTTTATTTTTTTTTACTGTATACTCTTGTATTTTTGGGTAATAAATGGCTTTTATTATTATTATTCCTGTATGTCGCACCCGCTCACGGGACAATAGTGTCCCGGACCTTTGGGAGGCGTGCACGAAGCCGAAGCCAACGCGTAGAGGCCCTTTCGACAATTTAATGAAATGCAAGGTGTACATCGAGCGGATGCTGTCCCTATCCGTGTCATGGGACGCACACAGAGACAGCGCCCGCTAGGTGCAAGAACTATTGATGGAGACATGGAATCTAAATACAAATTGGGCTATGGGGATGAAATGGAGGACTGGCTAATTGGGCTATGGGTTGAGACTATCGGGCGTCTACCAGCAAAAGTGTCTCATAGCAAAAATGGGACTGGTAGACGAGGACTCGCCTCCCGCTAGATGGGCCCCCACAAAATAGCGACACATAAAGTGGCCTAAGGGCAACACCGGTGCGGAAGGCTAAGGGCGGAGAGGTGTAATACTGGGCTTTAAACCGAAGCCAACTAACCCCTTACGTTTCCACATCCACCCCCGAGCCGAAACTCTCGCGACTCCACTCTGCCCGGCCGGTTAAGGCAAGACAGAGGCGGAGGCCCCGACCCATCACCCCCCGTCAGGATCCCCCAGGAGCGCTCAGGTACGTGGGGTCGTTACCCCCCAACAGCTCGCCATAAGCTGCCCTGCGTGACTGATTGCGCTGGTAAAACCAGCGGGCGACGGGGTCGTCACATCCCTACGCCTTGATTATTATTATTATTAGGTAACAACAGGCGGTCTTATCGCTAAAAAGCGATCCCTCCAAGCAACCTTAGGGTAGTAATCTTTCATAATTGCTGGTGAAACCTTACAGTGCAATACTGTGGCAGCTTCCCTGCAATTGCTAAACCTCGAGCCGCGGCGGCGAGCCGTAATCCCGGGATATTGGCCGGTGCGTCAAGTCTGCAGCTCACCCACTCGACCTACATCGCGGCTTTATCAAGGATTGGCTACGTTTATTTTAGCCCACAATCCGAGGTTTACCGAGAATTCTGAGAAGTTGAAATAAACAACTAATATAATATTTAAAAAAGCAATAAATACGTCCATAAATAAAAACAGCCACAAATATGATTGGACGAGTTTAAAATACGAATTATGAATTGATCTTTAATAATATTTATATATAATACAATTTTTTGTAACTAGGTACTCGCAACGTGTTGTTAATTTAACATGAAATTGGTAACTGTCGAAAACGACTCCACAAGACAGGCTTGGCCTAGTGTGGTGGTCACAGGAAAGTCATAGTTTGTACAAATTTAAATGGTAAATAAATGTTATTTTATTTTATTAAGATTTAATAGTATTTATACTCTTTATTGGCATCACAAACACACACAGAAATAACAATAACAATACAGTAGATAACAACAGGCGGTCTTATCGATTAAATTAAAAGCATACTCTTCCAGACAACCTTAGGGTAGTAATCTTTCATCATTGCTGGTGAAACCTGGCAGTGCAATACTGTGGCAGCTTCCCTGCAATTGCTAAACCTCGAGCCGCGGCGGCGAGCCGTAATCCCGGGATATTGGCCGGTGCGTCAAGTCTGCAGCTCACCCACTCGACCTACATCGCGGCTTTATCAAGGATTAGCTACGTTTACTTTAGCTCACAATCCCAGGTACTTTTACCGAGAATACTGAGAATCAAAAATCAACTGTTAATTGATTTCAAAAAGTTGGATAAATTTGATTTTCGTTGAACGCTGAATAGAGAATTTGCTAAATATACACTAGCAACTTTTTGAACTGTAGTCAGGTTTTTGGGGTTACTAATGTGTTGCCACATGTGTTGCACAAAATTAATTGGCAAATTTTCGTTTCGCATAGCAACCACTGGCACAATCATCATTTCGCACAACTACTTTTTCCTAAATTTCTTGGCATAAGTACTATCATTTCGCACACGTTTCTTTGGCAGAATAGTACATTGGCATAATGTTCATTAGAACAATACTCCTATGGTTGAATAATTGTGTCGCCGAAATTTATATGGCATAATATTCCGTTTGCATGATTATTTTAATACACCGAAAAATTAAAAGTCCGACTCAATATTAATACGAAACATTAAAATACCTACCTAGTCTAAGCAAAGTCGGACCTGCGCGGCTCGCTCGCTTCGCTCGCTCGTTAGGGTCGTAGTTTAACCTAACACTCCTCCTCGCTTCGCTCGTCGTCGTACCTAACCTAACCCAAGTTGCATCTGCCTTAAGGTGAAATAGGTAATGTTAGGAATCGTAAGCCAAGTCGGACCTCCGCGGGTCGCTGGCTTCGCTCGCTCGTTAGGGTCACAGTTCAACCTAACACTCCTTCTCGCTTCGCTCGTCGTCGTACCTAACCTAAGCCAAACTGACATGCCTTACTTACCTGCCTTGCCTTCGTTTTTGTGAGGGACGCAGTTTCAACCTAACCTAACCTAGTTTTCTGGCAGCGATTCGGTTCTGTGGGTAGGCTTTGGTACAATGTGCCGCAATAAATTCGGCGGAACTTATATTGTGCTACATAAAATGATATCTCTCTCTTTCTTATAATAATAAATAAATATAAAGGGACATTCTCACACAAATCGGCCTAGTAACTAAGCAATGCTTGTACTATGGGTACTATACGACGTTATAAATAATATATACATATACATATATAGATAACATCCATGACACACGAACAAATATCCTTGTTCATCGTAAAAATATTTGTGCTTACCGTGATTCGAACCCAGGACCGTCGGCTCAGTAGACAGCACTAAAACGGCGCCAACCGCGTCGTGTTGATCTTATCTTATATTGATCAAAGATGTCTTCAATATACATAACTAGCTGTTGCCCGCGACTTCGTCCGCGTGGAACCTTATCTTGAAAATTTTACATGTTTATTATTTTCAGACCTAAGCAATGTTGAAATTACTAAACGTGTTTTATTTTTATTTTTTACGAAATAGTAACGAACCCTCCGACTCGATCTTGGCC
This sequence comes from Apotomis capreana, assembly GCA_947623375.1. Classification (NCBI taxonomy): domain Eukaryota; kingdom Metazoa; phylum Arthropoda; class Insecta; order Lepidoptera; family Tortricidae; genus Apotomis; species Apotomis capreana. The sequence continues at coordinate 7,773,316 of OX392499.1, forward strand.
TTTTTTTAGTTTTTTTTCGGCTAATTTGCTCTAATTACGCTGTACCATTATGAAATCAGGTAATCTACGAACGAATAGCTTTACGAAACTCGTTGAGTTTAAGAACGACGTTTATAAATTCTTTGATTCGAATAATAATGCCGTTATACAAAGTTTCAAGTACCGCACTCAAAAAAATGTTTGATCTTCATACACATTTTCAATCCCTTTTTCACCACCTTCAGGGCTGAATTTTCAAAAACGCTGTAATTACTTTTCTTGTATTCTATTGATATGCCTTTATACAAAGTTTCAAGTACTGCACTCAAAAAAATGTTTGATCTTCATACAAACTTTCAACCCCTTTTTCACCACCTTTAGGGTGAATTTTCAAAAACCCTGAAATTTATTTTCTTGAATTCTAATAATATGCCTTTACACAAAGTTTCAAGTACTGCACTCAAAAAAATGTTTGATCTTCATACACATTTTCAACCCCTTTTTCACCACCTTCAGGGCTGAATTTTCAAAAACGCTGTAATTTTTTTTCTTGTTTTCTATTGATATGCCTTTATTTCAAGTTTCAAGTCCCGAACTCAAGAAAATGTTTGATCTTTATAAAAACGTTCAACCCCTTTTTCACCACCTTAAGGGCTGAATTTTCAAAAACCCTGAAATAACTTTTCTTGCATTCTAATAATATGCATTTATACAAAGTTGCAAGTACCGCGCTCAATAAAATGTTTGATCTTCATACAAACTTTCAACCCCTTTTTCACCACCTTCAGGCCTGAATTTTTAAAAACACTGTAATCACTTTTCTTGTATTCTTTTAATATGTCTTTGTTTAAAGTTTCAAGTCCCGAACTCAAGAAAATGTTTGATCTTTCTAAAAACTTTCAACCCCTTTTTCACCACCTTAAGGGCTGAATTTTCAAAAACCCTGAAATCGCTATTCTTGCATTATAATAATATGCCTTTATACAAAGTTTCAAGTACCGCACTCAAAAAAATGTTTGATCTTCATACAAACTTTCAACCCCTTTTTCACCACCTTTAGGGTGAATTTTCAAAAACCCTGATTTTTTTTCTTGCATTCTAATAATATGCCTTTATACAAAGTTTCAAGTACCGCACTCAATAAAATGTTTGATCTTCATACAAACTTTCAACCCCTTTTTCACCACCTTTAGGGTGAATTTTCAAAAACCCTGAAATTACTTTTCTTGCATTCTAATAATATGTCTTTCTACAAAGTTTCAAGTACCGCACTCAAAAAATGTTTGATCTTCATACACATTTTCAACCCCTTTTTCACCACCTTCAGGGCTGAATTTTCAAAAACGCTAAATTACTTTTCTTGTATTCTATTGATATGCCTTTATTTAAAGTTTCAAGTCCCGAACTCAAGAAAATGTTTGATCTTTATAAAAACTTTCAACCCCTTTTTCACCACCTTAAGGGCTGAATTTTCAAAAACCCTGAAATTGTTTTTCTTGAATTCTAATAATATGCCTTTATACAAAGTTTCAAGTACCGCGCTCAATAAAATGTTTGATCTTCACCAACTTTATACCCCTTTTTCACCACCTTCAGGCCTGAATTTTCAAAAAAGCCGTAATCACCTTTCTTGTTTACTAATAATATGCTCATATACAAACTTTCAAGTCCAGTGCTCAGGATTTTTTTTTGACCTCGATACAAATTTTCAACCCTTTTTTGACCACCAGGGCTGAAATTTCAAAAACGCTGTAATGACTTTTCTTGTATTCTAATTCTTTACCTTTATACAAAGTTTAAAGTCCCGCGCTCAGAAAAAGGTTTGATCGCCAATTCGCAATATAAACTTTCAACCCCTTTTTAACCCTTCTAGGGGACGAATTTTTGAAAACGCTGAAATTACTTTTCTTGGTTTTTAATTATATGCCTTTATACAAAGTTTAAAGTTCCACGCTCAAGAAAAGGTTTTATCTCCATACAAACTGTCAACCCCTTTTTTACCACCTTAGGGGATGAATTTTCAAAAACGCAGAAACTACTTTTCTTCCATTTTATTTGCATAACTTTTAACGAAGTTTGAAGTTTGTAGCTTAAAATTAAATTTGAACCCCAAGACAAACTTTCATCCCCCTTTTAACCCCCTTAGAGGTTGAATTTTTAAACCGTTAAATTAATGTTATTTTGTTATTATTATATATGCCTTAATAAGAAGTTTCAAGGAATTTGTAATGGACTCAAACTTTCAACCCCTTTTTAACCCTTTTAGGGAACGAATTTTTAAAAACGCTGAAATTACTTTTCTTGTATTCTAATAGTATGCCTTTAAACAAAGATTCAAGTCCCGCGCTCAAAAAAATACTTGATCTCCATACAAACATTCAACCCCTTTTTTACCACCTTACGGGATGACTTTTCAAAAACGGTGAAATTATTTTTCTCTTATTTTATTTTAATATCTTTTTTACAAAGTTTCAAGTTCCTAGCTTTAAAAAAAACTTGTACCCCATACAACCTTTCATCCCCTTTTTAACCCTCTTAGGGGTTGAATTTTTCAAAATCGCTTCTTATCCCTAGCCCACGTTATAAAAGTAACCTACTGTGAAAAAATCAACTCTCTAACATTAGTAGTTTCGGCTGTGCGTTGATGAGTCAGTCAGGACTTCTTCTTTTATATATATAGATAGATATAAGAACGGCACTTCAACAATTTCAAATACCTTAGCAATTAAAAACTTTACTAACGCAAAATTGGTAGGCGTTATTCAAATAATCGTACTAGTTAATTTTATGGCGGAGATCCGGCAAAAAGCGAGAACACTATCCGGAGTAAGGGCAGTTATGTATTATTGATTCTGCTCGCAGTACCTACGCAGCCCGTAAGGTCAGCTTTCATAATTGCTGCCATGTTTTGTTATTAATTAAACAACTACGCTTGTGTTTATAATTGTACCTGGAAAACATAGAAGCGCTGTAGCATATATCTCCGTGGTTTACTTACTGCTTGGATTATGGTCCTGGGGTAAATTAATACAATACAAATAATACAATACAAGTACTCTTTATTGCACACATCAGAAATCATACAGGGGAAATACAACGCAAGAAATTACAATTTGAGGTAAACACCAGGCGGTCTTATCACTAAAAAGCTATGTTTTCAAGACAACCTTTGGGTAATGGAGGACTTGACATTTTATATGCGGTGCAAAAGCAGACAAAAAAAATACGATTAACAAATAAATACATAAAATACATACATGTAATAAACAATAAAAACATACATCCATTCAGCCACAAAAATGATAGGACGAGTTTAAAATACCTATGTTTTTTTTTTTAACCTAAGACTCTTTCTATTTTTAGGACATTGGTACAGTCCGACCAAAAAGAGTAGAAATAAAAAAATGGCAATACTGTAGTGTCCTCCCTTTCTAATCAATATAAGAAAACGGGGACGACACTACAGTGTTGGCACTTTTTAATTTCTACTCTTTTTGGTCGGACTGTAATAGCGACCCAGTGACCTAATTTTAGGTTTTTAGTCTGTGTCATAATTCTAGGGCCTTGGGTTGATATTTGATAAATTGATACATTTCATTGGGCCGCAATGAGTACTACGATCTCTGGTTATAGGCCGTTGAGTCTTAGGAGGATAAATGGAGAACCAACAGCTTAACTTATGCTAATAGTGACTTACTAATACAGAGCCAATTATAGGATCTCACATATAGCAACATAGTAATATTTAACTTTAAGCTAAATAGCACACACAGTTTTACAATTATCAATTAATCTTTAATAATAATAAATACTCTTTATTGGCACCACAAAACAAAAGGAAAAAAACCACAAATAACGATACAGTAGGTATCCTCTTCTATGTAGCGTCCATTCATCGACGCTACATAGAAGTAGAAAGAAGAATTAAAAAAGCCTGGAACGCATACTGGTCACACAAAGACATCTTTAAATCAAAACTGGATATCAAACTGAAAACGACAGCTATAGATACTGTAGTAACACCGACTCTACTTTACGGATGTCAAACATGGGCAATAACCAACGAAATAATAGACAGGATACAGAAATTTCAAAGAGCCATCGAGAGAATTAAAGGACAAAAAAAACTCGGACATTCGTAAAACTACAGAAATAATTAGATGCCGCTGAAATGGCTTGCCGCCTTAAATGGCGTTGGGCCGGACATACAGCAAGGACGAAAGACGACAGATGGAGTGAAAGAGTGATGCACTGGCATCCGCGGGGCGCGGAACGACCGCGAGGTCGGCTGCGCCGCCGCTGGCGAGACGACATCACCGAAGAGGCAGGCATGGTCTGGACTAGACTAGCTGCCGGCAGACAACTGTGGGGTGAAATGGAGGAGGCCTATGTCCAAAAATGGACAAACCCAAAATCTTAATATTTTTCTTTTTTTTAAATAACTTGTTATGTTTTCTTAAATTACTTTTACCTTACTTTGTTTTTATTTTTTTTTACTGTATACTCTTGTATTTTTGGGTAATAAATGGCTTTTATTATTATTATTCCTGTATGTCGCACCCGCTCACGGGACAATAGTGTCCCGGACCTTTGGGAGGCGTGCACGAAGCCGAAGCCAACGCGTAGAGGCCCTTTCGACAATTTAATGAAATGCAAGGTGTACATCGAGCGGATGCTGTCCCTATCCGTGTCATGGGACGCACACAGAGACAGCGCCCGCTAGGTGCAAGAACTATTGATGGAGACATGGAATCTAAATACAAATTGGGCTATGGGGATGAAATGGAGGACTGGCTAATTGGGCTATGGGTTGAGACTATCGGGCGTCTACCAGCAAAAGTGTCTCATAGCAAAAATGGGACTGGTAGACGATGACTCGCCTCCCGCTAGATGGGCCCCCACAAAATAGCGACACATAAAATGGCCTAAGGGCAACACCGGTGCGGAAGGCTAAGGGCGGAGAGGTGTAATACTGGGCTTTAAACCGAAGCCAACTAACCCCTTACGTTTCCACATCCACCCCCGAGCCGAAACTCTCGCGACTCCACTCTGCCCGGCCGGTTAAGGCAAGACAGAGGCGGAGGCCCCGACCCATCACCCCCCGTCAGGATCCCCCAGGAGCGCTCAGGTACGTGGGGTCGCTACCCCCCAACAGCTCGCCATAAGCTGCCCTGCGTGACTGATTGCGCTGGTAAAACCAGCGGGCGACGGGGTCGTCACATCCCTACGCCTTGATTATTATTATTATTAGGTAACAACAGGCGGTCTTATCGCTAAAAAGCGATCCCTCCAAGCAACCTTAGGGTAGTAATCTTTCATAATTGCTGGTGAAACCTTACAGTGCAATACTGTGGCAGCTTCCCTGCAATTGCTAAACCTCGAGCCGCGGCGGCGAGCCGTAATCCCGGGATATTGGCCGGTGCGTCAAGTCTGCAGCTCACCCACTCGACCTACATCGCGGCTTTATCAAGGATTGGCTACGTTTATTTTAGCCCACAATCCGAGGTTTACCGAGAATTCTGAGAAGTTGAAATAAACAACTAATATAATATTTAAAAAAGCAATAAATACGTCCATAAATAAAAACAGCCACAAATATGATTGGACGAGTTTAAAATACGAATTATGAATTGATCTTTAATAATATTTATATATAATACAATTTTTTGTAACTAGGTACTCGCAACGTGTTGTTAATTTAACATGAAATTGGTAACTGTCGAAAACGACTCCACAAGACAGGCTTGGCCTAGTGTGGTGGTCACAGGAAAGTCATAGTTTGTACAAATTTAAATGGTAAATAAATGTTATTTTATTTTATTAAGATTTAATAGTATTTATACTCTTTATTGGCATCACAAACACACACAGAAATAACAATAACAATACAGTAGATAACAACAGGCGGTCTTATCGATTAAATTAAAAGCATACTCTTCCAGACAACCTTAGGGTAGTAATCTTTCATCATTGCTGGTGAAACCTGGCAGTGCAATACTGTGGCAGCTTCCCTGCAATTGCTAAACCTCGAGCCGCGGCGGCGAGCCGTAATCCCGGGATATTGGCCGGTGCGTCAAGTCTGCAGCTCACCCACTCGACCTACATCGCGGCTTTATCAAGGATTAGCTACGTTTACTTTAGCTCACAATCCCAGGTACTTTTACCGAGAATACTGAGAATCAAAAATCAACTGTTAATTGATTTCAAAAAGTTGGATAAATTTGATTTTCGTTGAACGCTGAATAGAGAATTTGCTAAATATACACTAGCAACTTTTTGAACTGTAGTCAGGTTTTTGGGGTTACTAATGTGTTGCCACATGTGTTGCACAAAATTAATTGGCAAATTTTCGTTTCGCATAGCAACCACTGGCACAATCATCATTTCGCACAACTACTTTTTCCTAAATTTCTTGGCATAAGTACTATCATTTCGCACACGTTTCTTTGGCAGAATAGTACATTGGCATAATGTTCATTAGAACAATACTCCTATGGTTGAATAATTGTGTCGCCGAAATTTATATGGCATAATATTCCGTTTGCATGATTATTTTAATACACCGAAAAATTAAAAGTCCGACTCAATATTAATACGAAACATTAAAATACCTACCTAGTCTAAGCAAAGTCGGACCTGCGCGGCTCGCTCGCTTCGCTCGCTCGTTAGGGTCGTAGTTTAACCTAACACTCCTCCTCGCTTCGCTCGTCGTCGTACCTAACCTAACCCAAGTTGCATCTGCCTTAAGGTGAAATAGGTAATGTTAGGAATCGTAAGCCAAGTCGGACCTCCGCGGGTCGCTGGCTTCGCTCGCTCGTTAGGGTCACAGTTCAACCTAACACTCCTTCTCGCTTCGCTCGTCGTCGTACCTAACCTAAGCCAAACTGACATGCCTTACTTACCTGCCTTGCCTTCGTTTTTGTGAGGGACGCAGTTTCAACCTAACCTAACCTAGTTTTCTGGCAGCGATTCGGTTCTGTGGGTAGGCTTTGGTACAATGTGCCGCAATAAATTCGGCGGAACTTATATTGTGCTACATAAAATGATATCTCTCTCTTTCTTATAATAATAAATAAATATAAAGGGACATTCTCACACAAATCGGCCTAGTAACTAAGCAATGCTTGTACTATGGGTACTATACGACGTTATAAATAATATATACATATACATATATAGATAACATCCATGACACACGAACAAATATCCTTGTTCATCGTAAAAATATTTGTGCTTACCGTGATTCGAACCCAGGACCGTCGGCTCGGTAGACAGCACTAAAACGGCGCCAACCGCGTCGTGTTGATCTTATCTTATATTGATCAAAGATGTCTTCAATATACATAACTAGCTGTTGCCCGCGACTTCGTCCGCGTGGAACCTTATCTTGAAAATTTTACATGTTTATTATTTTCAGACCTAAGCAATGTTGAAATTACTAAACGTGTTTTATTTTTATTTTTTACGAAATAGTAACGAACCCTCCGACTCGATCTTGGCCTTTTTTTAGTTTTTTTTCGGCTAATTTGCTCTAATTACGCTGTACCATTATGAAATCAGGTAATCTACGAACGAATAGCTTTACGAAACTCGTTGAGTTTAAGAACGACGTTTATAAATTCTTTGATTCGAATAATAATGCCGTTATACAAAGTTTCAAGTACCGCACTCAAAAAAATGTTTGATCTTCATACACATTTTCAATCCCTTTTTCACCACCTTCAGGGCTGAATTTTCAAAAACGCTGTAATTACTTTTCTTGTATTCTATTGATATGCCTTTATACAAAGTTTCAAGTACTGCACTCAAAAAAATGTTTGATCTTCATACAAACTTTCAACCCCTTTTTCACCACCTTTAGGGTGAATTTTCAAAAACCCTGAAATTGTTTTTCTTGAATTCTAATAATATGCCTTTACACAAAGTTTCAAGTACTGCACTCAAAAAAATGTTTGATCTTCATACACATTTTCAACCCCTTTTTCACCACCTTCAGGGCTGAATTTTCAAAAACGCTGTAATTTTTTTTCTTGTTTTCTATTGATATGCCTTTATTTAAAGTTTCAAGTCCCGAACTCAAGAAAATGTTTGATCTTTATAAAAACGTTCAACCCCTTTTTCACCACCTTAAGGGCTGAATTTTCAAAAACCCTGAAATAACTTTTCTTGCATTCTAATAATATGCATTTATACAAAGTTGCAAGTACCGCGCTCAATAAAATGTTTGATCTTCATACAAACTTTCAACCCCTTTTTCACCACCTTCAGGCCTGAATTTTTAAAAACACTGTAATTACTTTTCTTGTATTCTTTCGATATGTCTTTGTTTAAAGTTTCACGTCCCGAACTCAAGAAAATGTTTGATCTTTCTAAAAACTTTCAACCCCTTTTTCACCACCTTAAGGGCTGAATTTTCAAAAACCCTGAAATCGCTATTCTTGCATTATAATAATATGCCTTTATACAAAGTTTCAAGTACCGCACTCAAAAAAATGTTTGATCTTCATACAAACTTTCAACCCCTTTTTCACCACCTTTAGGGTGAATTTTCAAAAACCCTGATTTTTTTTCTTGCATTCTAATAATATGCCTTTATACAAAGTTTCAAGTACCGCACTCAATAAAATGTTTGATCTTCATACAAACTTTCAACCCCTTTTTCACCACCTTTAGGGTGAATTTTCAAAAACCCTGAAATTACTTTTCTTGCATTCTAATAATATGTCTTTCTACAAAGTTTCAAGTACCGCACTCAAAAAATGTTTGATCTTCATACACATTTTCAACCCCTTTTTCACCACCTTCAGGGCTGAATTTTCAAAAACGCTAAATTACTTTTCTTGTATTCTATTAATATGCCTTTATTTAAAGTTTCAAGTCCCGAACTCAAGAAAATGTTTGATCTTTATAAAAACTTTCAACCCCTTTTTCACCACCTTAAGGGCTGAATTTTCAAAAACCCTGAAATTGTTTTTCTTGAATTCTAATAATATGCCTTTATACAAAGTTTCAAGTACCGCGCTCAATAAAATGTTTGATCTTCACCAACTTTATACCCCTTTTTCACCACCTTCAGGCCTGAATTTTCAAAAAAGCCGTAATCACCTTTCTTGTTTACTAATAATATGCTCATATACAAACTTTCAAGTCCAGTGCTCAGGATTTTTTTTTGACCTCGATACAAATTTTCAACCCTTTTTTGACCACCAGGGCTGAAATTTCAAAAACGCTGTAATGACTTTTCTTGTATTCTAATTCTTTACCTTTATACAAAGTTTAAAGTCCCGCGCTCAGAAAAAGGTTTGATCGCCAATTCGCAATATAAACTTTCAACCCCTTTTTAACCCTTCTAGGGGACGAATTTTTGAAAACGCTGAAATTACTTTTCTTGGTTTTTAATTATATGCCTTTATACAAAGTTTAAAGTTCCACGCTCAAGAAAAGGTTTTATCTCCATACAAACTGTCAACCCCTTTTTTACCACCTTAGGGGATGAATTTTCAAAAACGCAGAAACTACTTTTCTTCCATTTTATTTGCATAACTTTTAACGAAGTTTGAAGTTTGTAGCTTAAAATTAAATTTGAACCCCAAGACAAACTTTCATCCCCCTTTTAACCCCCTTAGAGGTTGAATTTTTAAACCGTTAAATTAATGTTATTTTGTTATTATTATATATGCCTTAATAAGAAGTTTCAAGGAATTTGTAATGGACTCAAACTTTCAACCCCTTTTTAACCCTTTTAGGGAACGAATTTTTAAAAACGCTGAAATTACTTTTCTTGTATTCTAATAGTATGCCTTTAAACAAAGATTCAAGTCCCGCGCTCAAAAAAATACTTGATCTCCATACAAACATTCAACCCCTTTTTTACCACCTTACGGGATGACTTTTCAAAAACGGTGAAATTATTTTTCTCTTATTTTATTTTAATATCTTTTTTACAAAGTTTCAAGTTCCTAGCTTTAAAAAAAACTTGTACCCCATACAACCTTTCATCCCCTTTTTAACCCTCTTAGGGGTTGAATTTTTCAAAATCGCTTCTTATCCCTAGCCCACGTTATAAAAGTAACCTACTGTGAAAAAATCAACTCTCTAACATTAGTAGTTTCGGCTGTGCGTTGATGAGTCAGTCAGGACTTCTTCTTTTATATATATAGACTAGCGGCCGCCCGCGACTTCGTCCGCGTAGATTTTTGATGATGACAAAGATATTAAAATAGGTAAGTGAATTTTATTCTTAGTTAAAAAGGTCTAGGCATATTACATTTCACACAGTGGCAGACACTGATATGCAATTGTTAAAGAATTTTAGAAGATTTTCCAATTAGATTACGGGAATTGTTTGCAGGATGCTTAATATTTATTCCGTCAGTTGCCTGATGCTTTTAATCTTTGGCAAAAATGACTTTGCAAGATATAGAGCGACGCATGGATTTGGAGTTAGAAAATGGGGATCTTAGTTATTATGAGTGATATTTAAAAAAAAATATAAATATCGTAAGGCTGTTAAAACAATTTTAAACTCAGCACTGGAAATCGAGAGATGATGGCAGTTTAATGAAGAGTATCACTTTCAATAATAATAAATAATAAACTTTATTTCATAACAATAATAAATAATGACCTCTTTTCATAAGAAGGCAGCACTGGTATTTGTACACGCCGGCCTGCCTATTAAACGAAAAGAGTGGTGTGGCGGAGTTCCCGAGGCTGGCCGAAGTGTTTCTAAATGGTCTAGCAGGTACGCCAGTTATTAAAAAGGCTAGTGTTTAAAGAAAATGCTGAAATGTGACCATTAAAAACTAAATGCACATAAGCGAATTTAATGATGCGATTACTATTTTGGTCTACAGGCTAGTAGTATTGTTTGAAGAGTGATTCAATAAATTCTGGTGCTAGTTCTCTATATTTCTCAAGAAGCTAAATAAAGTAAGAATAGGTATATAAAGTATAAATTATTCATGTGCTGATAGACAACTCACTAAATATAGGAACACATAAAGTTTGGAATACTTACAATAAATAAGAGACAGCACTTAAATATTGTTGACAGTCAACCATAGAAAAGGGGGTGCAAGTTCGTTTTAAAAAAAGGACGTAGTCACTGGGTAGTAGACAGGAATTAAAAAATATATAAACTGATAACCTTCTTAGCGTAACACTTCTTTATAAACAACATTAGCGGTGTTCCCCATACAAACTTTGCACCCCTTTTTAACCCACTTAGAGGTGAAATTTTCCAAAACGCTGAAATCACTTTTTTTGTATTTGATTAAGTAAGCTATCTACAAAGTTTCAAGTCTCTAAATCAAAAAATAAAGTTTCTCCCATATAAACATTGCACCCCTTTTTAACCCCCTTAGAGGTGAAATTTTCTAAAACGCCGAAAGTACTTTATGTGTTTTTGAATAAGTAATCATTCTACAAAGTTTCAAGTCTCTAACTCCAAAAAAAAAGTTTACCCCATACAAACTTTGCACCCCTATTTAACCCTCTTAGGGGAGGTATTTCCAAAAATCCCTTCTTATCCCTAGCCCACGTTATAAAAGTAACCTACTGTGCAAAAATCAACTCTCTAACATTAGTCGTTTCGGCTGTGCGTTGATGAGTCAGTCAGGACTTCTTCTTCTATATATATAAACTGACTCATCAACGCACAGCCGAAACGACTAATGTTAGAGAGTTGATTTTTGCACAGTAGGTTACTTTTATAACGTGGGCTAGAGATAAGAAGCGATTTTGAAAAATTCAATCCCTAAGGGTGTTAAAAAGGGGTGCAAGGTTTGTATGGGATACAAGTTTTTTTTAAAGCTAGGAACTTGAAACTTTGTTAGAAGATATTAAAATAAAATAAAAGAAAACTGATTTCAGCGTTTTTGAAAATTCATCCCCTAAGGTGGTAAAAAAGGGGTTGAAAGTTTGTATGGAGATAAAGTATTTTTTTGAGCACGGGACTTGAATCTTAATGTAAAAGCATACTATTAGAATACAAGAAAAGTAATTTCAGCGTTTTCAAAAATTCGACCCCTAAAAGGGTAAAAAAGGGGTTTAAAGTTTGTATGGAGATCAAGTATTTTTTTGAGCGCGGGACTTGAATCTTTGTGTAAAGGCATACTATTATAATACAAGAAAAGTTATTTCAGCGTTTTCAAAAATTCGTCCGCTAAAAGGGTTAAAAAGGGGTTGAAACTGTGAATCCATTACAAATTCCTTGAAACTTCTTATTAAGGCATATACAATAATAACAAAATAATATAAATTTAACGTCATCAAAGATTCAACCTCTAAGGGGGTTAAAAGGGGGATGAAAGTTCGTCTTGGGGTTCAAATTTAATTTTAAGCTAGGAACTTTAATCTTCGTAAAAAGTTATGCAAATAAAATGGAACAAAAGTCATTTCAGCGTTTTTGAAAATTCATCCTCTTAGGTGGTAAAAAGGGGGTTGAAAGTTTGTATGGAGATCAAACCTTTTCTTGAGCGTGGGACTTTAAACTTTGTATAAAGGCATATAATTAAAATACAAGGAAAGTAATTTCAGCGTTTTCAATAATTCGTCCCCTAAAATGGGTTGAAAGTTTGATTCCATTACAAATTCTTTGACTAAGGCATATATACTAATAACAATATAACATTAATTTAACGTCATTATAAATTCAACCTCTAAGAGGGTTAAAAGGGGGATGAAAGTTTGTCTCGGGGTTCAATTTTAATTTTAAGCTAGGAACTTGAAACTTTGTAAATAGGTATTAAAATAAAATAAAAGAAAACTGATTTAAGTGTTTTTGAAAATTCATCCCTGAAACTGGTAAATAAGGGGTTGAAACTTTGAATGGAGATCAAACCTTTTTCTGAGCGCGGGACTTTAAGCTTTGTATTAGTGCATATATTTAGAATACAAGAAAAGCAATTTCAGCGTTTTTGAAAATTCAGCCCTGAAGGTGGTGAAAAGGGGTTGAAATTTTGTATGAAGATTAAAAATTTTTTTGAGTGTGGGACTTGAAACTTTAAATAGAGGCGTATTATTAGAATACAAAAAAAGTGATTCAGCGTTTTTGAAAATATATGTAGCCCTGAAGATGGTGAAAAATTGGGCAAGTGCGAGTCCGACTCGCGCATGAAGGGTTCCGTACCTATATATATATATCTATAACAAGTTTGTTGTATGGGAGCCCCCCTTAAATATTTATTTTATTTTATTTTTAGTATTTGTTGTTATAGCGGCAATAGAAATACATCATCTGTGAAAATTTCAACTGTCTAGCTATCACCGTTCTTGAGATACATCCTGGTGACAGACGGACGGACGGACGGACGGACAGCGAAGTCTCAGTAATAGGGTCCCGTTTTTACCCTTTGGGTACGGAACCCTAAAAAGGGGTTGAATGTTTGGAATGGAATGGAGATCAAACCTTATTTTGAGCGCCGGACTTGAAACTTTGTATAAAGGCATATAATTAGAAATCAAATAAAGTAATTTCAGCGTTTTTGAAAATTCAACCCCTGAGGCGGTAAAAAGGAGGTTGATAGTTTGTATTGAGATCAAACATTTTTTTGAGCGCAGGACTTGAAACTTTGTATAAGGGCATATTATCAGAATACAAGAAAAGTAAATTTATTTTTGAAAATTAAGCCCAGACGGTGGTGAAAAAGGGGTTGAAAATTTGTTTGAAGATCAAATATTTATTTTGAGTGCGGGACTTGAAACCTGAGTTCATAATGATTCCGCGTAATTAGAGCAATTTAGCCGAAAAAAAAACTAAAAAGAGGCCAAGAGCGAGTCGAACTCGCGTACGAAGTTCGGTACCATTACGTATAAAATGGCAAAAAAAAAAACGTTTATTGTATGGGAGCAGCACTTCAATATTTATTGTTATTTATTTTTTGTTGAATTACAGTAACCAACATCAAAATCATCAACTTGCAAAAAAAGAAAAGTAATTTCAACATTGTTTAGATCTGAAAATAATATAATAAAGATGTAAACTGTTCAAGATAAGATTCCACGCGGACGAAGTCGCGGGCAACAGCTAGTTTATATATATAGATAATACTTAGATACGATACCTTTTAGTATAGTACTACTTAGATACGTTTACTCGCCGGTATGCATGAAAGGTCTGACTGAATGTACGTGTGAACGGGCACGTGCGGTGCCTTCAACCTATTAGTTAGAGGATTTTCCAGCCAAGAGCCGAAACGATCAGTATTCTGCTAGGAATCATAATACCTACTCCACGAACTTATCCATACGATGAAGCGACACTTTCCCACAGCGTAAAAAAAGTACTTTACGAATTTAATTTAACAAATTACCCATTCTGCGCGCTGCAGTAAAGCGGAGTAAAAAGGTTAGTTAAAAGTTTGTTAGATAAAAATCTATGGTTGGTAGATTTTAGCTTTTAGGGTTCCGTTTTACAAATTAGTTTTTGTAACTTATAGGTTATAGCGGGCTAGTTTTCCGCAACTCGACGTCTTACAATGCGCCAATTTTGCGTGAAGGGTTGCTGGCATTACTCTTGCCAACCCAACTCTACCAGAAAGCCTAGCAGTCCCTTGATGTTGCCGACGACTTCTGGGAGTGACCTCGGAGACCCGAAGTGTTGTGCCCGGTATTTGGCCACACCAGGACATTCGAGAATGACGTGGGCGGCTGTCTCTTCGGCCTCCATGCAAGCTCTGCAAAGAGGACTGTCGGTAACACCTAGAGTGAATAAGTGCTTGTTTAGTAGGGCATGTCCAGTTATCGCTCCAGTTATGAGCCGGAGCTGCGGCCTCTTCAGCTGCCTCAGCTTGCGTGACAACCCGGGGTAGATTGTCGGAAGGGCCTCTCTGCTCTGCCTGCAGGTACTAGTTTTCGTAACTTTGTAAGATCGGATTGTAATAATCTACATAAGTAAAATTTATTTTATGTAACAGTTATGCTTTTTAACTTGTACAATTTTGTTTTGTAATGGGCATAAATAGTCCTATATAACAAATAAGGTAAACATCCCTGTGCCTAATAGTCGACACCATGCTGACACCTCTATTGCTAATGACATAACATTCAAGGTGGCAACTATTGGGACAGTGTCATAAATGTAGAGAAGGTACCGTGCGAGCAAGGCAAGTACCTGTAGGTACTAATAAAGCTTACTTAGGTAGACAAAATGATCAAACATTTAATCATTTTATTTAGTGTCTAGTTGTACATTCAGTTAATCATACTCATTTACGACGTAGGTACGTCTATGACATACAAACATTAAATTGAGGAGACGGAACATCCGCCTAACTTCGGAAACAATGTAGCAAAAACGAATTATTATAAAATAAAATGTTTACAATGAAGCGAAATATTAAAAAAATTATGGTTCTGGCAGGGGTCGAACCTGCGTTTTCAGCGGCTTTTCAGGCCAACACGAGCCTCCTGCCACCATTATTTTTGTTAATTGTTCGCTTCATTAGTTTATGTTAGCAGACGTTAACGCTTTAATAAAAATAAAGAGTCAAATTCCTTGACAATTGTATCTAGACACGCGGTAGCGTGTCCAGCCAAGTTCACCCCAGGAACTGTCGAGCAGCAGCCGTGTATTATCTAGACACGCGGCAGCGTGTCCAGCCAAGTTCACCCCAGGAACTGGCGAGCAGCAGCCGTGTGTTATATTACACGAGCCGTTTGGAGCCACTTTTGACCCATCATTAACTCTAAATCTATTTAACATAAAGACATGAAATTTGGCTTACGTATTTAGATCCTTTAGAACAACACCAAATTTCATAAATACCTATAGGTGAAATAGTTATTGAGATATTAAAGTCCAAAAACGGTATTTTTATCACTGACTGACTGACTAGTAATCAAAAACCTAACCCACTTACAGGTGACCTATGACAGGTGAAATTTGGCATTCAGCTGGTAATTGTGTGTACTCATAAAAAAATCGAAAACAGTGATATTTAACTTAAATAATAATTATTATTATTTATGGCTTCTTGCCTCAGAACTCCGTCATTTTCGTTCATTGGAAAATTATTTCTTTGTTTTAAATATGTA